>CM045999.1:63183770-65873476 GCA_025175895.1 Wurfbainia villosa
TATTTGATTGGATCTTAAACTCATTTACTGAATGTCCACGATACGATTCACAGCATGAGAGAATTTGTGATTGGATCACAACTAGTGAGTATCTCTACATGTGTAATTGTGATGTATCGGAATTATCCCTAGTCGATGAATTGATGGATTTGGACACCATCCATTCTGTTGAGACTAGCACGAGGTATACTCCTTGGTGTATCCAAGCAGCTGATTCTCACTGGCTGGAGACATAGTGATGTCCGGAGTTAATCGTGGATGCTAGTTATGGTAACTAGTTCATTGGAGTGACCAGCCGTAAGACTTTATATGGTTCTCTGCATATATAGATATGTCAATGAAGTTCTTACTGTGGCTTAAGTGCGATGTTCCTTTGACTTGCGGTATTCAAGTCATCTTGATCATGGAGACTCATGCTTTGACATCTTAAGCAAACATCTCCGAGGAGATGTGGACCCGGGATGATTGGGTATAAGTCGAAGTGATCGAAGGTGTTTGAATAGCCTATAAAGGATTCACCACTCCTTGCGAGGAGATGTATACCCATGGCCTCTCGTCGGATTGTTACTAAAGTCTTTGGCCAAAGCATTACATGTTTAGAGTAAAGTACTCTTCGATACATGTGGAGTAACTAGAATCCGTAGGGGCGAGGAAATGATACTTGGGCTAGGTGTGGCGTAGTCGACCTAGTGGGGATGACACAATAGACCATGTCCTGAACCAAGTGGGTATAAGATGAGTGAAGGGAATGGGGCACGATTCATTCGAAGCTCAAGGGTTTCGTAAATAGTTCGATCAACCATTGATCTTTTGGTTAATTGGGGATCATGATGTACTACTAGGTGCCACTCATGATCGTTCTATAATTAATGGTTAATTATAGACGGCCAACATAAACCGAGAACCTATTTGGTCACACGACAACGAGTGTAATCCAAAGGATTTAAACGAGCTTGAGAATGGGATTCTCGAGAGAAACTATGTTTGGTTGGACCAAACATAAAGCGAGCATGAAATTGTTTCAGTCGCAATGGAAGCGTGGATGGGCCGTGTCTTATGAAGACATAATGGATGGACCAAAATGGTTTGGTTCTAATCCCATGGATGAGAATAAACCAAAGGGTTTGGTTTATATTAAACGAATGAACCAAAGGTTGGTTCGGTTCGTTTTAACTTAAAATAAACCATCATGGTTTGGTTTATTTTAACTTATCCTAATGGAGCGGGTTAACGGGCTTTATGGATATGATCCATTAACCATTAAGAGAATTAGTTCTCTATAAAAGAGGGCTTAAGGGATTGTTAAACCCTAATCCAAAATCAAAACCCTAGCCTCCAAGGAGTTGCCGCCCAACCTGGTTGTGCCGCCCAACCTCCTTGCCCCAGCTGATTGTCTTTGTCGTCTAGCTCCTTTCCGGCGACCAAGCTTCAGCCGGTGAACCTTCGGCGACCCTCCGGTGATCTCCTATAGGTTTGGCATCAAGGTGAGGCTTTTCTCTCCTTGTTTTGGCCGGCGCCTACTCCTCCACCAAGCTGTCCAGTTTTCTGGACAGCTTCTCCTCCTCTCGTCGGAGCGTCGTTTGGACGACGGTTAGTGCTCCGACAGCGGCTAACATACTGGGGATTTGATCTCCGGTAATCCTCTGAGGTGGAGGACGAAGGATTCGTCAAACGGTTGACGAATACCTCTCCGGAGAAGCGAGTTTTGAGAACTCGTTTTGGATCCGAATTTGGATTCGGATCGTGATCATCTCTCGATCACGTCGTCTTCAACACGAGGCTAGTAACCCATACGAAGACGAAGCTCGTGACTTAGCGAAGTCATCCCGAGGAGCTCGGCGTCGATACGGATAGAGACGATTCTTACGAGGATCGTTCCGGTTGATGTCGTTCCCGCTACACGTCATACGGAAGGTATAACGTAGTTTAATTTCCTTTTATTGCAATTTTAATTTACGGTTATGTCTACACTTGTTGTAATAGCATGCGTGTGTTGTGTGTGTTGTAATAAATAGGAGTATTTATTATTTTTATTGCTTCTGTTGTGCTCATGTTTACGAAACATGATCGAACACACACACGCCGCGGTGCCGGAAACCCAACAGTGGTATCAGAGCCCAGGTTGTGTTTCGACATAATCGTAAAAATGGTTTTGCGATAGTCATAATGTATTTCTGGAAGTTTTCTAAATTTTGGAAATTTAGAAGTATTTATGGAAATTTTTCAATTTTGGAAAGTCTAGAAGTATTTATGGAAATCTTCCGCTTTTGGAAAGTTGGAAGTATTTATGGAAATTTATATTTTCCATAAATAAAATATTTGATTAGATTCTGGAAATTTGTTTCCTAATTTAATCATGATTTGATTTGGGAAATCAAATCTTAAAATATTTAATTTCCATAAGTAGTTTTAAAGATTTAGGAAATTGGTTTCCTAAATAGATTTTCCTTAATCAAATAATTCCATGAATAAAATATGTGATTAGATTTGGAAATTTGTTTCCTAATTTAATTATGATTTGATTTGGAGAATCAAATCTTAAACATATTTTATTTCCATAAATAGTTATGACATATAAGGAAATTATATACATGACATAATTGTATGCCATGTAATTGCATTAGATGCATAACATTATGCCATGCGTGTCGTGACATGTAGATGTATTCCATGTATGCCATGCCATGTAGATAATAGTTATTTGCATGCAAAGAGGATGAGACATAAAAACCCTTAATCAATATTAAAGCCTACACCTTCCATTAATATGGTTAGAACCAGAGTTCTGTTTCTTGTTTGGGTTGTTGGACTCTCTCCAAGCCCAGCTCGAACCTGAATATGTTCAAACCATGGAATAGTTTAATACTAATATGGTAAGAGTCAGAGGTCAATCGTTAGCTTTGGTTGTTGGACTCTCTCCAAGCTGGGCTAATTGGTTGAATGCGCTCTAACCATATTAAAACTATGTCCCGATTAATGGGTTGGCTTTAACCTGGAGCATCGGCTTGTTGGACTCTCTCCAAGGTCGATGTAAAGGGAGGTGAAGTTGGGTGCTATGCATATGATGCATACTTGTTAATGTGTTAACAACCCGATGTATGTGTGAACATTCAATAAGTTGATAGCACATTGTGATAGTTGCATATACGTGATATGCAATCGGTATAGTTGATACCTACCATCGTAGTTATGAATGGCTTGTTGGACTCTCTCCAAGGTTGTTCATAACTATGATGGATATCAGCCCATTCGGAGATGGACCTACAATCTCCCGAAGTGATTTTGGGGTTTTTGAAATTCGAAAAATGAATGGGATTTATAAATGTATATTGATGCATTTTAAAATCATTTTCTCATATATGCTCGTTTTGTATTTCTAGGTCAATAAATTGATCATGACGTCTTTGAATTTGCGCACTATTTTGGATTCGAACAAACTGACTGGGCCTAACTTCCTGGACTGGCTTAGAAACCTGAGAATTGTTCTCAAGGCGGAAAAGCTTGCATATGTCCTTGAAGAGCCTCTTCCTGACAGTCCTAAGGACGATGCAACTCCAGACCAAATGTTGGTCTATCAGAAGCATGTGGCAGATTCTGAGCTGGCGAGTTGCATCATGCTAGCGGCGATGGTACCTGAGCTGCAGAAGCAGCATGAGCATATGGATGCTAACACTATGGTCTTCCATCTTCTTGAGTTGTTCGATGAGCAAGCGAGATCCGAAAGGTTCGAGGTCTCTAGGCTCCTCTTCACCACGAAGATGCAAGAAGGTTCATCTGTAGTACAGTTTGTGCTAAAGATGAACGGGTACATCGAGCGGCTAGCTACCCTCGGTTTTGTGATGGATCATGAGTTAAGTATTGACTTAATTCTGCATTGTTTGCCCAAGAGTTTCTCGCAATTTGTGATGAACTATCGGATGAACAAATTGGAATCCACCATTCCCGAGCTCCTCAATATCAAGACTGTGGAGCCTTCATGAAGCATGAGGAGAAGGCGGTTCTCATAGTTGATTCCTCAAAGAAAGGTTCTAAGAGGAAGGCAAAATAACGAAGAAAGGAAAGAAAAGGCAAAGAAGGCGGAACCATAAAGGGCACTTGCCATCACTGTGGCAAGGAAGGCCATGTGCGAAGAAACTGCAAGATTTATCTTGAGTCCATGAAGAAGAAGAAGGCATCCGATGCCCCATCCTCTTCAGGTATCTTCGTTATTGATTGTCATTCTATTTCCTTAGACACTTGGGTATTGGATACTGGGGGTAGCTCACATATATGTAATGACATACAGCGGCTAAGGAATAGAAGAATACTTGTCGAGAGTCAAATTTGTGAGTTGGCAATGGAGCAAAGGTTCATCGCCATCGGAACTTATTTGCTGAAGCTCCCTAGTGGACTAGTCTTGGAACTGGACAATTGCTATTATGTTCCTTCTCTAATAAAGAACATTGTTTCTATTTCCTGCTTAAATAGAAATGGTTTCCATTTAACGTTTAGTAACAATTGTTGTTATATAACTTTGAATGGCGTACTTTATGGAACTGGAACTTTGAGTAATGGCATTTATACGTTGGACGTATCCAGTGACATTTTCAATATCGAAGCGAGCAACACGCGTGCTCGAAAGGATAATCACATAGACTCCTATATGTGGCATTGTCGTCTTGGCCATATAAGCAAGAAATGCATGTCCGAATTACACCGATGTGGAATTCTGGAATCGTTTGAATTGGATTCATGCGATACATGCGAATCATGCCTAAAAGGCAAGATGACTAAGTTACCTTTTATGGGAAAAGGTGAACGAGTGGGAGAGTTACTAGGTCTAATACATACCGATGTATGTGGACCTATGTCAACTCAAGCTTTAGGAGGCTATAGCTACTTCATTACTTTCACCGATGATCACTCACGGTTTGGGTATGTGTTCTTGATGAAACACAAGTCTGAAGCCTTTGAAAGGTTCAAAGAATTCAGAAATGAAGTAGAGAAACAACATGACAAGAGTATTAAAATACTTTGATCGGATCAAGGTGGTGAATACTTAAGTCAAGAGTTTCTTGATTATCTAAGAGACAATGACATATTGTCTCAATGGACTCCGCCATATACACCACAGCATAATGGTGTATCTGAGAGGCGTAACCGGACCTTGTTGGACATGGTCAGGTCAATGATGAATCATGCGACTCTTCCCAAGTCCTTTTGGGGTTATGCACTTCAGACAGCTGTTTACTTGTTAAACAGAATGCCTACCAAGGTAGTCTCAACTACTCCATATGAGATATGGAATGGTAAGAAACCTCATGTATCTTACTTGAAGATATGGGGTTGTCCTGCTTATGTGAAGCGGACTGTATCAGACAAATTGGATGCTAAGTCTGATAAATATCTATTTATTGGATACCCTAAGGAAACAAGGGGTTACCAATTCTATCATCCTGTGGAACAAAAGGTGTTTGTTTCAAGGCATGCTGTGTTTCTAGAGAAAGAGTTTCTCTTGCAAGAAAACAGTGGGAGTGTCGTCGAGCTTGAGGAGGCTCGAGAGACTCAAATAGACATTAATGAGATACCTGGTGAAGCACAACAGCCAACAACTCATAGTGATGAGCAATCGGCTGGACCTATTGTAACACCACATCTTCGTAGATCTGGTAGAACACGCAATATTCCTGAGAGATATGGATTTCTCGTAAGCGAATCGAATGACGTGTTACTCATTGATGATGAGGAGCCTACCAGTTATGAAGAAGTGCTGACAAGTTCAGTAAGGGATAAGTGGCTTGGTGCCATGAAGTCGAAATGGATTCCATGTACGAAAACCAAGTTTGGAACTTGGTTGACCCACCTGAAGGCATAAAGCCTATAGGGTGCAAGTGGGTTTTCAAGAAGAAAACCGACATGGATGGTAATGTTATTACCTATAAGGCTAGATTGGTGGCGAAAGGATATCGTCAAAAGCAAGGTGTTGATTATGACGAAACCTATTCGCCTGTAGCTATGCTTAAATCCATTCGGATGCTCCTGGCCATAGCAGCTCATTATGATTATGAGATATGGCAGATGGATGTGAAAACAGCTTTCCTTAATGGAAACTTGCTTGAGGACGTGTATATGATACAGCCTGAGGGTTTCACATCGGTTGATAAAACCAAGGTATGCAAGTTGCGACGATCCATTTATGGATTGAAGCAAGCATCCAGGAGCTGGAATATCCGTTTTGATGAGACGATCAAAAAGTTTGATTTCTCACAAAATCCAGACGAACCTTGTGTGTACAAGAAGGTTAGTGGGAGTGCAGTCGTGTTCCTAGTATTGTATGTCGATGACATATTACTTATAGGAAACGATGTGTCAATCTTACAATCAGTTAAGGTTTGGTTGTCCAAGACATTCTCCATGAAAGACCTGGGAGAAGCAACCTACATCTTTGGGATTAAGATCTATAGAGATAGATCGAAACGGTTGCTTGGTCTTTCGCAGTCTACATATATAGACCGAGTGCTAAAGAGGTTTAGCATGTCGGAATCCAAGAAAGGTTATCTGCCCATCAGGCATGGGGTACACCTTTCGAAGTCTATGTGTCCGCGCACAGAAGACGAGAGGATTTGCATGAGTAAGATTCCCTATGCATCCGCAATAGGATCTATCATGTATGCTATGTTATGTACGAGGCCCGATGTATCGTATGCTCTGAGTGTCACGAGCAGATACCAGTCTGATCCAGGAATGGATCATTGGGCGGCTGTTAAGATGATCCTTAAGTACTTGAGAAGAACTAAGGATGTGTTCCTAATATATGGAGAAGGGGACATGGTGATACGTGGGTATACGGATGCGGATCCGCAGACAGGATGATTCCATGTCTTGATGCAGGTATGTATTCACCTAGAATGGAGGCGCAATAAGTTGGAAAGATTCCAAGCTTGACACTATAGCGGATTCTGCCACTAAGGCAGAATACGTTGCAGCTTTGGAAGCAGCAAAGGAAGCGGTTTGGATCAAGTAGTTCATCTATGAACTTGATGTGGTCTCATCAATGATCCAAACATGTGCTTCGCCGCTATCATCTTATCAGAGAGATCATCAGTAGGAATGAAATACAAATCGAGAAAATTCCCACTGAAAGGAACTTAGCGGATCCTTTGACTAAAGCATTACCTCAAAGTAAGTTTGAGGGTCATGTTGGTGCTTATGGTATTGGATACCGTAGCGATTGGCATTAGGCCAAGTGGGAGTCTGTTAGTAATATATGAGAGATGTCCTAAGGCAATCGCCTTATGTATGAACCATTTATATGATAAATGAAGATTCACTATTTGAGTATACATGTTTAATGTATTTGATTGGATCTTAAACTCATTTACTGAATGTCCACGATACGATTCACAGCATGAGAGAATTTGTAATTGGATCACAACTAGTGAGTATCTCTACATGTGTAATTGTGATGTATCGGAATTATCCCTAGTCGATGAATTGATGGATTTGGACACCATCAATTCTGTTGAGACTAGCACGAGGTATACTCCTTGGTGTATCCAAGCAGCTGATTCTCACTGGCTGGAGACATAGTGATGTCCGGAGTTAATCGTGGATGTTAGTTATGGTAACTAGTTCATTGGAGTGACCAGCCGTAAGACTTCATATGGTTCTCTGCATATATAGATATGTCAATGAAGTTCTTACTGTGGCTTAAGTGCGATGTTCCTTTGACTTGCGGTATTCAAGTCATCTTGATCATGGAGACTCATGCTTTGACATCTTAAGCAAACATCTCCGAGGAGATGTGGACCCGGGATGATTGGGTATAAGTCGAAGTGATCGAAGGTGTTTGAATAGCCTATAAAGGATTCACCACTCCTTGCGAGGAGATGTATACCCATGGCCTCTCGTCGAATTGTTACTAAAGTCTTTGGCCAAAGCATTACATGTTTAGAGTAAAGTACTCTTCGATACATGTGGAGTAACTAGAATCCGTAGGACGAGGAAATGATACTTGGGCTAGATGTGACGTAGTCAGCCTAGTGGGGACTGACACAATAGACCATGTCCTGAACCAAGTGGGTATAAGATGAGTGAAGGGAATGGGGCACGATTCATTCGAGCATCAAGGGTTTGAGAAATAGTTACGATCAATCGTTGATCTTTTCTTTAATTGGGGATCATGATGTACTACTAGGTGCCACTCATGATCGTTCTATAATTAATGGTTAATTATAGACGGCCAACATAAACCGAGAACCTATTTGGTCACACGCACAACGAGTGTAATCCAAAGGATTTAAAACGAGCTTGAGAATGGGATTCTCAAACCGAGAGAAACTATGTTTGGTTGGACCAAACATAAAGCGAGCATGAAATTGTTTCAGTCGCAATGGAAGCATGGATGGGCAGTGTCTTATGAAGACATAATGGATGGACCAAAATGGTTTGGTTCTAATCCAATGGATGAGAATAAACCAAAGGGTTTGGTTTATATTAAACGAATGAACCAAAGGTTGGTTCGGTTCGTTTTAACTTAAAATAAACCATCATGGTTTGTTTTATTTTAACTTATCCTAATGGAGCGGGTTAACGGGCTTTATGGATATGATCCATTAACCATTAAGAGAATTAGTTCTCTATAAAAGAGGGCTTAAGGGATTGTTAAACCCTAATCCAAAATCAAAACCCTAGCCTCCAAGGAGTTGCCGCCCAACCTGGTTGTGCCGCCCAACCTCCTTGCCGCCCAGCTTGATTGTGCTGCCGTCTAGCTCCTTGCCGGCGACCAAGCTTCAGCCGGTGAACCTCCGGCGACCCTCCGGTGATCTCCTATAGGTTTGGCATCAAGGTGAGGCTTTTCTCTCCTTGTTTTGGCCGGCGCCTACTCCTCCACCAAGCTGTCCAGTTTTCTGGACAGCTTCTCCTCCTCTCGTCGGAGCGTCGTTTGGACGACGGTTAGTGCTCCGACAGCGGCTAACATACCGGGGATTTGATCTCCGGTAATCCTCTGAGGTGGAGGACAAAGGATTCGTCAAACGGTTGACGAATACCTCTCCGGAGAAGCGAGTTTTGAGAACTCGTTTTGGATCCGAATTTGGATTCGGATCGTGATCATCTCTCGATCACGTCGTCTTCAACACGAGGCTAGTAACCCGTACGAAGACGAAGCTCGTGACTTAGCGAAGTCATCCCGAGGAGCTCGGCGTGGATACGGATAGAGACGATTCTTACGAGGATCCTTCCGGTTGATGCCGTTCCCGCTACACGTCATACGGAAGGTATAACGTAGTTTAATTTCCTTTTATTGCAATTTTAATTTACGGTTATGTCTACACTTGTTTTAATAGCATGCGTGTGTTGTGTGTGTTGTAATAAATAGGAGTATTTATTATTTTTATTGCTTCCGCTGTGCTCATGTTTACGAAACATGATCGAACACACACACGCCGCGGTGCCGGAAACCCAACAGCCCCCGGCAAAGCAGATATCTTGTCTCGTACATAGCATCGCATACATGAAGCTTCCTACTGTTGAAGCATGAGGAACCGCCTTCATCTCCTCTATCTCCTCAGACGTTCTAGGACACATCTCCTTAGATAAAGGAACTTCATGCCTGAAAGGTAGAAAACCCTTCTTGGAGTTCTGCATGCTAAAACGATCCATAATGGTGTCTATGTATGAAGCTTGAGATAAGCACAACATCCTTTTCTTGCGATCCCTTATAACCTTAATCCCAAGGATGTGTCCCACTTCTCCCAAGTCCTTCATATCAAACTATTTGGACAACCATTCCCTTACGTCCAATAACACCTTGACATTGTTGCCAATTAACAAAATGTCATCTACGTATAGTACAAGAAATACTACTATATTTTCGTCACATCTCTTGTTTACACAAGACTCATCCGGACTTTGAATAAATCCATAAGACTGGATTACCTCATCAAAGAAGATGTTCCAAGACCTCGAAGCTTGCTTCAATCCATAAATGGACTGATTAAGCTTACACACAAGATGCTCTTTGCCCTTTGCAATGAATCCCTCTGGTTGCTTCATATAGATGTTTTCCTCAAGACTTCCATTAAGAAAAGCTGTCTTGACATCCATCTGCCATACCTCATAATCCATATGAGCTGCAATGCATAAGAGAATTTGGATAGACTTAAGCATGGCCACCGGCGAAAAGGTTTTCTCATAATCGATACCCTCTTTCTGAGTATACCCCTTCACAACAAGCCTCGCTTTGAAGGTCTCAACCTTCCTGTCTATTCCTCTCTTTCTTTTGTAGATCCACTTACATCCAATGGTTTTTATACCATCGGATGGTTCTACTAGCTCCCAGACCTGATTTGAATCCATAGATTCAATCTTAGCATTCATTGCACTTTGCCAAGATACTGCATCTTTATCTTGGATTGCCTCGTCATATGTCCAAGGATCATGTTCATATTCGCCAGGGACCAAATCAGAAGATTCTCCCAAGAACATGAATCTATCAGGCTGTCTCACAACCCTCCCACTATGATGAGGTATCTCCTGTGTATCCTCTGTGACACGCGGTGCAGTGACTTGTGGTATATCCCCTTGTACCGGTGGTACTGAAGAAGTGACTTCCCCTTTCAATTCCTCTAGAACAATCTTACTCATGGGCTTGTGGTTCATCACATAGTCTTCATCTAGAAATCTGGCATTCGTGCTGGCGATCACTCTCTGATCTCTAGGACTATAAAACAAACCACCTTTCGTTCCTCTAGGATAGTCAACAAACATGCGTACTTCTGTACGAGGTTCCAACTTACCAGCATCTGCCTTCAGCACATGTATTGGACTCCCCCATATCCGATTATGTCTTAGACTAGGCTTTCGCCCAGTCCCCAATTCTGTGGGAGTAGAAGGCATTAATTTAGATGGAACCAAGTTCAGAATGTACATCGTCATATCTAGAGCATATCCCCAGAACGAATCTGGCAACTTAGAATAACTCATCATCGATCTAACCATCTCCATAAGAGTCCTATTCCTTCGCTCTGCTACACCATTCTACTGGGGTGTGCTAGGTGCATACAATTGGGATTGAATCCCAACCTCTGATAAGTAATTCCTAAACTCTCCCAAGAGGTACTCACCACCACGATCAGATCGTAGTGTCTTGATATTTTTACCTTGACGTTTCTCCACATCAGCCTTGAATTCTTTGAACTTGTCAAAGCATTCAGACTTGCGGCACATCAAGTAAATGTATCCATATCTCGAATAATCATCTATAAAAGAGACGAAATACTCAATACCACCTCTAGCCTGGATAGACATAGGACCACACAAATCAGAATAAACCAATTCCAACACATCTTTGGCTCTATACCCCTTGGCCTTAAAAGGACTCTTGGTCATTTTTCCCTCCAAGCAAGATTCGTAGGTTGGGAAATCTTCCACCACTAATGAACCCAGAGGTCCATCAGCTATCTACCTTTAAATTCTTCTTAGGTTAATATGAACAAGTCTTAGATGCCAAAGATATGTTTGGTTCATCTTTGAAGGTTCTTTTCTCTTATTGGAATTAGAAGATGAGTTATTAACTTCTATTTGCATCATGGGAGCTTTTGGTTCAAGTGTATACAAATTTCCTATCAATGCACCTGAATAGATAATCTCCCTATTCCTTTTTATAACAACTCGGTCATTAAAAGAAATAGAATATCCATCCATAAACAATTTAGAAACTAAAATTAAATTCTTTCTAAATAAAGGTACATAAAGGCAATTCTTAAGAACCAAAACTTTATTTTTCTCAAAAGATAAATAAACATCTCCCACTGCAACAGCCACCACCTTCATGGCATCGCCTAAGTACACAGTAATCTCCCCCTCAGCTACTCGTCTGGTTTCCTGGAACCCCTGCAAAGTATTACATACATGATCAGTGGCTTCTGTATCTACACACCAGGTGTCGGTAGATAACACCGCTAAACATGTTTCAATCACTAGACCAAAAGATATACCTTTGTTCTGCTTGTGGTTGGGGCAGTCCTTCTTCCAGTGTCCAATCTGCTTACAAGTGAAGCACTTATGTTTCAGCTTCTTCACTCCTCCCTAAGTTCCTCCCACCGCCTTTGCCCCAGCTTGTTTCTTCTTCTTCTTGCCTTTCGGCATAGAAGTAGAAACCTTTTGGGTCACCATGGCTTGCACCTGAGCACTCTGACGAAATAGCCCCTCTGTCGCCTGGAGTTCTATCAGAAGCTCCACCAATGAATACAACCTCTTGTTCATGTTGTAGTTTAGGCAAAACTGCTCAAAACTTTTAGGTAGAGACTGGAGGATGATATCGACCTGGGTTTCCCCATCGATCTCAGCTCTGAGGACTTCCAACTCATTCAAATGAGCCATCATTTTGAGAACATGATCCCTCACGGGTGTTCCCTCGATCATGGTGGTTGTCATCAAGTTCCTCATGGCTTTCTGACTAGCAGCCTGATTCTGGTGTCCGAAAAGCTCTTTGAGATTGAGCATCATGTCATAAGAAGTGGGCATGGCTTGATGCTGATGTTGCAGTACATTTGACATAGATGCCAAAATGTAACACCGCACCATCTCATCGGCCTTAATCCACTTCTTATAACTCTCCTTCTCCTTTTCCCCAGAATTATCCACAGGCTTAGGAGGGCACTCTTCGAGGAGTACATATTTATATTCCTCAGCAGTCAAGACAATGTCAAGATTTTTCTACCAATCAACATAGTTGGGTCCAATAAATTTATTTTCTTTCAGTATCACAGCAAGCGGGTTGAAAGTCATTTTGAAAGAAAACCTAAGAATCACATAGATCAAAACATTAGATTTCAAAAAATTATTGATTCCTCAAACAATAAAGTTTTAAAATCAACCAACACCTCAAAACACCGAGAATATCGTATGCCATGATAGTGTGGACTTATACGAATTCCACATTTGTAAGAGGAGGGTTTTGTTGGTGCAGTAGGCACCTAAGTCGAACCTGAGTTTTGATTATAGCAAACGATACAAAGTTAAACTTATGTCATTATCTCACGAGCTGAATCGAGTGTGCAGAAGATTGCTAAAGCTGGAGCTGAAGGCTAGCGACACCCGGAGGAAGCCGGGTGGTAGGGCGACACTCGAGTGACTTCGGAGGGAGCCGAAGGAATCGAGTGGAAGGACGGAATCAAAAGCGACATGGTAAGTATCGAGGTAAGGTCGTGTGTGCGAGCGTAAGTGAGGTCGTATCCTTCTTACGGGGATGGTCTTAAGTGTAGATCCGACCAAAGACATCCCATCGATGGTCTAGGTCGAGATCGGACGGTCGAAGGTCGTCGAAATAATGTTTTCTTTGAGCTAACTTTGCCTTGCATAGCATCGATCAGCCCGACTTGGAGGACTCGACGCCTTCATCATCGATCGTTTATCTCTGTCGGACTCGTGATGCTACCATCAGTCGACTGATGATGGTAATCAGTCGACTGATGGTCAATGATCAGCTTCGAGGAGTCAAGGCTTATCACCCCATTTCAAGGAGGTTTTGTGTCCATTTGTGATTGGTTGAAGACCCATTCGATGAGGGGCTCAAAGGCTATAAAAGGAGGGCTTGTCTTAGGGTTTTTCATCAATTCTAAGTGCTCAAAAGCTTCCACAACACTGCGACTCTCCGACAACTCTACAACAATGAAGTGCTGCCAACAACCCTAGTTTAAGTCCTATCTTCGAGTTGTTGGTATAATCTTGTTTTGTCATTTCTTTTAATCTTGCAATTCATTTGTTAATCGAGGCTTTCTACCGTTGCATTTCATTTTAATAGAAGAGAGGGTTTGTCTCTCTATCTTGTGCTTCGAAGGTTTTTGTAATCGTAAAACTCCTACCTCCAACGAGGAGGAGTGTTTTAGTGAATTGCCCTCCGTACACGGTCTAGGACCGTTAGGGTCTTGGAGTAGTAGCCGAAGGCTACGAACCAAGTAAAAAAACTATTTGTCTCATTAAGTTTTTATATGCATTTCCGCTGTGTTTAATTGTATATAAACGATTTAAAAGAAAAAGTTTTTATCGCTATTCACCCCCCCCTCTAGTGATCCGCTTCGATCCAACAGTTTTACCCATTAATTTTACTATCTTGTCAACCTAACTTTTTGACAAGTAAAATTAATAGTTGGTTCCTCTTTGGCCCTACAAATAAAAGCAGTGACTCCGATGGGGAGGATACTTATATTTGTATCTAAGTGTTCACCATTACTCGGTACCAAGGCACTTGACTATGATGAAACTTATGACTCGGTTGCTAGGTTAGAATCAATTAGGATCCTATTAGGATATGCCTCTTACATGGGTTTTAAACTCTATCAAATGGATGTAAAGTCGGCATTCCTAAACGGGTTCATTAAGGAAGAAGTATATGTAGAACAACCTCTCGGGTTTGAGAGTGTAGACTATCCAAAACCATGTATACAAGCTTAGAAAAGCTTTATACGAGTTAAAACAAGCTCCTCGGGCTTGGTATGAAATATTATCATCTTTCTTAGTTTCTAAGGGATTGAAAAGGGGTCAAGTAGGTCAAACCCTCTTTATTAAGTCAAAGTCAAAGGATATCTTTGTGGCCCAAGTATATGTAGATGACATATTTTTGGGTCAACAAATGATGAGCTCCTTCAAGACTTCATCAAAAATATAAAGAATGAGTTTGAAATGAGTTTAGTTGGAGAATTAAATTTCTTCCTAGGTTTACAAGTCAAACAAACAAATGAAGGAATTTATGTATACCAAACCAAATATGCTAAAGAAATGATTAAGAAATTTGATTTGGAAAATGCTAAGGTAGTATCAACTCCAATGGCAACCAACACAAAGATAGATAATGATCAAGAAGGTAAATCAATTGACCTAAAACTTTATAGAAGCATGATTGGTAGCCTTTTATACTTAACTGCTAGTAGACACGACATTTTATTTGCGATAGGTATTGAAGGTAGGAAACTTCACTTCCCACTTCAACTCGGTCGTTTGTTCCTAGCGAGCCCATCGATGTCCCCAGATAAAAAAAATTAATCATAGACAAAAGGGATCACCAAAGCAACCGTTTCATCATCGTGCTATACAATTAGAGTAGTCACTTGAACAAACTTGTTGTTCAAGCGACCAAACTCTATTCTATGATTAGCCGCGAAATAGACGATGTACGGATCACCGACTTTTGTGTTTGTATTCGGGGTCCAAGTTATTTTAGCCATAAAAACAGAATACTACATGCATATATAATTGAAAAACAATTATAGACATGTTACAAAAGAAAATAGACAATCGATATACCTCTCGATCTTCTATTGTATGTCCTTCCTCCTTTTGGACGTCGTGTGGGCGACAATCTACCAAAAGTCGAAGCTTTTAGATCACCAATCTTCCTTCCTTGCTCGCTCCGAACAAGAGGAAGTATAGAAACAAGACCCTTCTCCTTCCTTTAGCCAACCAACAAGCACCAATCTAGATACTTGCCGCCGGCCAACAAGGAAAAGGGATGAGAAAGATAGATGCTGGCCAAAAACTCCAAGGGAAGACCTTAAGCTATGTTTCCACCAGCCAAGGAGAAGAGGATGAAGGGGTTTGGACGCCAACAAAGGAGGGGAAAGGCTAGTTTGGGCACCGACCAACAACAAGAAGAAAAGAAAAACAAAAACCTTTCCTTATTTGTGGCCGCCTACACCCCAAACCCTAATCGCCCAAGCTTGCCACCCCTTAACCATAATCATCCTTCTATATGCTTTGCCATCCACCCTTAAGCACCCTTATATAGAGTTAGGCCTAAGCCTTCTTTAATCTCCACCATCAGTTCTAGGGATTTAATCTCAATCGTCGGATCTAAAGAATTAATCTCAACCATCGGATCTAGAGATTTAATCTCTACCATTGGATCTGTTGGATCGAAGCGGATCGCTAGAGGGGGAGGGGGGGTGAATAGCGATAAAACCTTTTTTTTTTGTTCGTTCATTAAAACCCGAGTAGATAAGTAATTGCAGCGGAAAGATAAGCAATAAATAAAGGAGACAAATATTTTTACTTGGTTCGTAGCCTTCGGCTACTACTCCAAGGCCCTAGTGGTCCTTGACCACGTACGAAGGGCAAAAACACTAAAGAACTCCTCCTCATTAGAGGTAGGAGATGATCGATACAAATAAAAACAAAGCTTGAGGTAGAGGGACACTCCCCCTCTCCTCGTTACGATAAAAGCTCCGTGAAATTGCAGTAATGAACTGAAATAAAAGATTAATCCGACGTTACAAAAAGAAAGCAATTAAGACCTAGATGTCAGAGAGGAAGCACTTCGTTGTCGGAAAGTTGCAGCTTGGTGGAGGCTTTTGGAAGCTTAGAATTGATGAAGAAACCCTAGGATTGGCCCTCCTTTTATAGCCTTTGAGCCCCTTTTCGAGAGGAACTTCACCCAATAGAGTTTTGGCACATGGCTCCTTGAAAAATGGTGATAAGGCTTGACTCCTCGAGGCTGATCCTTGACCATCGATCGGATCGATGGCCATCATCGATCGACCGATGGCAAGATCACCGATCGTCGACCTTAGGCAACGATCATTGGGCCAGGTCGAGTCCTCCAAGCCGCAATGATCGATGCTAGCTGCAAGGCAAAGTTAGCTTACCAAAAACATTAATTCGATTGCCTCTGACCATCAGATCTTGACCTAGACCACCTATAAGATGTCTTTGGTCAGATCTATGCCTAAGATCATCCCCGTAAAGAGGATACGACCTCACTTACTCTCGCACACACACGAGCTTACCTCGATACTTGCTATGTTGCTTTCGCTTCCGGCCTTCCACTCGATTCCTTCGCCTCCCTCCAAAGTCACTCGAGTGTCGCCCGACCACCGCAGCTTCCTCCGAGTGTTGCTAGCCTTCAGCTCCAGCTATAGACATTTTCTGCACACTCGATTCAGCTCGTGAGATAACGACACGAGATTAACTTTGTATCGTTTGCTATTATCAAAACTCAGGTTCGACTTAGGTGCCTACTGCACCAACAATCTCCCCCTTTTTGATTTATGGCAAACCCACATACAAAGTTAAGAAAAATAAATTAAGTGCATTAAGCAAAATGAGTATGAGATATGCATGAATGAGCAGGAGTATATAAAAACTCTTTTTCAAGTGCTCCCCCTTGAGGAATCCTCCCCCTTGACTGAGGGTGAGTACTTGAGAAAGAGTTTTAACTCTCCCCCTTGATATTTGCTACTAAAAAAGAATTAAGTAACCGAAATTACTTAATATTGGCCATAGTGTTTAAAATAAGTTTTAACCTTGGCCTTTACTTCCGTTTTGTTAACAAGTTAACTTAAAGTTAAGTAAATTACTTTTTTTGTTAACAAGTTAACTAAATGTGTTTAAGTTAAGAATTCTCTTAACATGTTTTGTTAACTTAAAGTTAAGTAAGCCTTGACGGCCTCCGACCGTTCGATCTTGACCTAGACCACCTATAAGATGTCTTTAGTCGGATCTACGCCTAAGATCATCCCCGTAAAGAGGATACAACCTCACTTACCCTCGCACACACACGAGCTTACCTTGATACTTACTGTGTTGCTTTCGATTTCGACCTTCAACTCGATTCCTTTGGCTCCCTCCGAAGTCACTCGAGTGTCGTCCAACCACCGCGGCTTCCTCCGGGTGTCGCTAGCCTTCAGCTCCAACTATAGCAATTTTCTGCACACTCGATTCAGCTCGTGAGATAACGATATGAGCTTAACTTTGTATCGTTTGCTATAATCAAAACTCAAGTTCGACTTAGGTGCCTACTGCACCAACAAGATCTAGAGTTTTGTTTTCAACCATTGGATCTAGGCTTCATGAGGTTTTAATAGGCTACAATAGGGACCATGAGGAGGAGTTGGATCTTGGCCACCCAATGGATCAAGCCCACATAAAGTCTGATCCATTAATGATAATCCAATCCACTAAAGGATTATCATTGATCTACCTCACCAACCCCCATAAGTTAATATGGGCTCCATATATTATTTATACTTTTTTCTCCTCGTGTTTAAGATCACGAATGTCCGTCGATTAATTAATTTACTGACCATCAATTAATCAACATCTAACTCCATGAGTAGTACCACTCATCCTTATCATCATGTCGGACCAAGTCGTCCTGCAGGGTTTACATGATGAACCTTATGAGTTCCTCAAGGGGACATCATCATCCTAATATATAGGACACTGTTTCCTCCTATAATCAATGACACACCATATAAATAATATCATTTCCTAACTTACCGAGTCTATTGATTTAATCTATAAATCTCGCCCATTAGTAAATCAAAGAAATGAATACTAAGTATATGTGTCCATTATTTTATCAGGATTAAGAGCATGTACAATATAATATCTGAGGTCTGATTCGACTATGTAGTCAGCAATAAATCGAATCACCTCTAAGTCGTTCTTGCTCAATACACACAAAGTGTATTAGTGTGATTCTATGGTCAAGACAAACCAATACCAAATCATACTACAACTATACCAATGGTTTATCCAAAGCCATCTCGGTTGTGAGCCTTTACTTACACTTTACAAGGAGACGATAACATGATCTCCCGTGTGACACCACACACCTTGTTATCTACAATGTAATGTATTAGACAATATGCATAACCATAAATATGCAAATAATGATCATGTGATTCTTATTTCAAAATAAAGATGTTCATACAAAAGATAGACTTTTCAGTATACATCCCAATAGGTATGTGTGCTAGATACCAATCATGTGTCAAATAATCCCATTTAGTGGCCATTAAGAGAATTTTAAGATATATCAAAGGCATACTAAATTTAGGGCTTTGGCACCCTAGGACAAAATCTTTTGATTTGATTGGGTATGCCGATTCTGACTATGCGGGTTGCAAGTTGGATTGGAAGAGTATTAGTGGTGGAAGCCAATTTCTTGGATCCTCCCTAGTTAGTTGGAGTAGTAGAAAGCAACCTTGTGTTGCTTTGTCCACCACCGAAGCCGAATATGTGGCTATGGGTGGTTGTGTGGCTCAATTACTTTGGATGAGACACACTCTAGAGGACTATGAGCTACAATACTCCAATGTTAAAGTTTATTGTGATAATGTGAGTATTTGACAAAAAATTCGGTACATTACTCTAGGACAAAGCACATTGAAGTGAAGCATCACTTCATTAGAGATCATGTGGCCAAGGGGGATATTGAACTCAATTACATAGAATCCAAGTCCATCTTAGCCGACATTTTCACCAAGGCTCTCCCCGAAGTGGATTATTCATCACTTAGGAGAGAACTTGGAATGTGCTTGGTAGAGTAGAGGTTTAGTCTTGCATGATCCTATAGAAACCCTAGTATTATACCTCTATAACATCTCACAAAATACCTAAGAAACCATGATATGTGTTTTGAGCCACTTTGACATCATGTGAGATGTTAGGAAGATGCACTTGGTTCACATGTTTGTTATGATGCATTACTATGAACTAAGGTGTCATCTAGAGATATTTGTTAGGGCAATCTCTTGCCGTGATATGGTTTTGATGTGTGTGGCAAAGGGTTTAAGTTAGGTTGTTATTATGATTTGATATGTGCATTGGAGTCTTGTAGGACTTAGTAATTCGCACATGGAGGCTTGGCGGGTTCACCACTCAACCTCGTGCTTGAGTCGGAGAAGGAGCATTGCAAAGTCGTGCGCTTGATGCTGCCGAGGGACCGCTAGACGAGATGACTTGAAGCGAAGTCAAGGAAGCAGACTTCGAAGGCAAGAGACGCGAAGGAGCATTGCAGAGTCGTGCGCCTGATGCTGCCGAGGGACGTGGTCGCGAACGAAGAGAGCTTCGGTGAGGGACTTCGAGTGAGATGAGAGAATGAGTGAATTGTAAGTAGCTCATTAGGTAAACTTGGTCAAATGGCTAAGTATCGGATGAGTTTTCCCGACACCAGTCGACTGCCATGCAATGGCAGTTGACTGCTCTGAGTCAAACGTGGTTCGACTGGTATCCAACTGAGTAGTTTTGGGGCCAGCAGTCGACTGTCATATGTGGGCAGTCGACTGCCAAGACCATTAGTCGACTGCCGAAGGCAACAGTCGACTGATCAAGAGGGTTCGGGCCACCGAACCACTCGTAGCCGACTGGGTAGTCGACTACGGAGGCAGCAGTCGACTGATGGGATCCATCAGTCGACTGCCAAGTGATCCGTTGGACTACATCGGTCGGGATCCGACGTGTTCGAAGGCCGTTGAAGTGGCGGCAGTCGACTGCCAAGGGCAGCAGTCGACTGGTGGCGGCCAACGGGAAGAAATCATCCCTCTCTATAAAAAGAGAGGGTGTGGGCTTTTGGATGGCTAATGTTCATATTCCAAACCATCATCCAAGTGCTCCACAAGTGATAAACTCCTTCTTCTAGATCTCTTTCACATCTATTGTAAAAGAAGGAGTGTTCTTGAGTTGTAAGGGTTACCTCCACCTAGCTTAGTGCAAAGGAGAGACCAATAGTGATTTGGTTGCGGAGTGATTCACCGAGGATGAATCGGGGACCGTGGATTAGTGGCGTAGTCGTGAACCACATTATATTTCAGTGTTAGCATTGTTTGTATTCTTCTTTGTTTATTTGCTTGTCTTTATTAGTATTCTGCTTGCGCTAACAATTGTGTAGACGAGCAAATTCCACCATCCAACGACAAAGGGCTATTCACCCCCCTCTAGCCGGCCGATCGATCCCCTACATGTGGTATCAGAGCCAAGGAAAGCCTGTCGAGGACTAACCGCTACAACAAGCACATTCAAGAATGGCCGGCTCTAATATTCATCTGCCAAAGTTCGAGGGGGAATTCTCTTGGTGAAAAAAGAGAATGGAGGTATTTTTCGAGACCAAATTTGAAATTCTCTTAATTATGGAAAACGGGTTCGAATTGCCTAGGAATGAATATGGGGAGCCATTGGAGAAAGCAAGCTAGAGCAAGAGACAAAGAGAGGAGTACTTGGCGAATTCAAAGGCCAGGCACCACCTCTACAATGTACTTCCCAAACAAGAGGTGAATAGGATAGGGGAATGCTCTAGTGCAAAGGAGATGTGGGAGAAGCTAGTAGAGCTTCATGAAGGTACCTCGGAGGTCAAACTTGCAAGGAGAAAGCTCCTCTGCTCCCAACTATCCAACATAAAATTAGAAAATGGAGAAAAGGTAACCTCATTGCATTCTAGGTTTAAAGAAATTTTGATTGGACTAACAAGTGTAGGAGAAAGACTCAGTTGGTGCAATCGGCCCAGGTCACGATTGACCAGACTCGAGTTTGACTCAAGTGATGTTTTGATGTTTGATAAAGGGATTTGACAAAGTGGTTTGGCATTTATGTTTGACATTAATGTCGGTTAATATGTTGGGGAGATTGTTGGAGCAATCGACCCGGGTCATGTTTGACCAAACTCGAGTTTGACTCGAGGAAGACCTTGATGGTTGACTGGGGTTGACCATGTGATTATGGGAAAGTCCAAGCATGGGTCTTGGCAAGGTAAAGTCCAAGTCTTGAGTACTTGGCATGAAAAGTCCAAGTGGGACACTTGGCGCATGGAAAGTCCAAGTCATGGGTACTTAGCATTTGGGAAAGTCCAAGTCTTGAGTACTTGGCATGAGAAGTCCAAGCATGGGTCTTGGCAAATGAGAAGTCCAAGCATGGGTCTTGGCAAATGGAAAGTCCAAGCATGGGTCTTGGCATGGAAAGTCCAACATGGGTTGGCAAGGGAAAGTCCAAGCTTGAGTCTTGGCATTTGGGAAGTCCAAGGGGATTGATATTGGCAGCGTAAAGTCCAAGCGGAGTCTTGGTGGCGTAAGTCCAATGTGCCTTGGCGGTGTAGACACCGTTAGCATGACATAGCCGAGGGAAGCACCTGGAGGCTAGCGCGATGGATGAACAAGTCATGGATGACTTGGAGGGATCCGAGAGGCGTGAGGCTAATGGAGGTGGCTAGAAGGCTTAGGTCTAGGCTAAGGGTGGTCTAGTAAGTATGGGGGCACCATACTTGGGTTAAAACCTCATCTTTCATGGGAGCAATCGAATCGATAGCCCACTGGTCGACGCTAAGGGTCGGCGTGATCGCTAGTTCGCCGCAAGATTGAGAATGCCCGTGTAGCCGGCCGGGGCAATGATTACGCTACCGGGCGGCCGATCGCCAATGTTGGCGGGCCGATCGCCAAGAGATCCGTTGGAGTTTTTCCAGCGTGGATCGAGCCGTTGTCTCACGACAACAGTGGCATCAGTCGACTGGTGACTTATGGCAGTCGACTAATGGGCGGAAATCCAGGTCGTGCACAAGGATAAAAGGAGCTCGACGGGAGGGGTTTTGCAACCGATTTTCTTGGACGTTTTGAAGCGATTTGCTGCTGCAAATCAGGGCTTTCAAGTGCTAGTCCAAGGCAATCAACAAGCAAGCTTCTAAAGAGTTTTTGTAAAGTGTTCTTTACTTCTCTTGTTGTATTTCTTCTTATATTTGCTTGTTGTATTTAGATTATTATTGTAATCTATTGTAAGAGGTTTCTCCACCTCCGACTTGTGTCGAGAAGGAGTATTTGTGATTAGTGAGTGTGTGTGCATCACTAGGGCTCTTTAGAGCTCGATCCGTGGAGTAGGAACCGTTCGGTTCCGAACCACGTTATATCCTTGTGTTCGTGATTGTATCTTTTCATTATTGCTTTTATTATTTCTATTCCGCTGTGCATAACGAATTTTGTAGAGATGATCACGAACGATTTCCATCTTCGTACGGTCAACACGCTATTCACCCCCCCTCTAGCACCCTCAAATCTCCAACATACTCTCCAACCGGGACATGCTCAAGAAAGAAATTGATGCTTTTCCCCGGTCATCAAAATGGAGCTCAATGGTGGATTCCTTCTGCATGTCCAAGAACCTAGAAGTGTGCACCTTGGAGGAGTTCTTCTCAACAATGGAGCTCCACGAAACGAGTCTTGAAGGAATACAAGAAGAGACAAAGTTTCAACCTTAAAGAGGAGTAGCCTTGATGACACACAAGGGGAAGAAGAAGATAGAGATCCCCTCCTCATCCGATGAAGCATCCTCATCCTCCTCCATGGATAGCACGGAAGAAGCCTATATGGTAAGGAGGGTAAGGCATGCATTAAAAGGTTTTAGATTTAATAAATCTAATGATAGGAGTAGAAGACCAAGGGGGAAGATTATTTGCTACAATTGTCAAGGAGAGGGACACATAAGGGACAATTGTCCTCTCCTAAACAAGAGCAAAGAAGAGAGGAAGAAGAAAGAAGAAAAGAAAAAGAAGAAGGGGAGCAAGAAGAAAGAAGAAGAAAAGAAGGCCAAAGAAAAAGGGAAGGCCAAGGCATTCAAAGAAAAGACATGGGATGATCCTTCTTCCTCATCATCATCCGAAGAGGAAGAACATGTCTACTCCAACCTTGCCCTAATGGCCTTTGACGATCTAGATTGCTCCTCCTCCGATGGTGAAGAAGCAAGCTCAAGTGGAGAGAGCTCAAGTGAAGGGGGAGCCTCCTCTACATCCTCATCATCGGAAGAGGATTTGGTAAGTGAAGTAACGAATCTACCCCCTAAGCAAATAATGTCTATGATTTCTAGCCTCACTAAGGATTTATTTAGAGCTAAAAAGAAAAATAAGAGCATGCTAGATCAAATTAAGGACTTAGAAAATAAACTAGAAAAAGCATGCTTAAATGTAAATGATAATATTTCTTCTAGTCGAGATGATGCATGCTCACATGAATATATGTCTTTCAATGTTAATGATGCATGAATAGAAGAAAATAGGGCTCTAAGAGAAAAGGTAGACTATTTGACCAAGGCCCTAGACAAATTTACAATAGGCTCCAATACCCTTAACATGATAATTGGGAGCCAAAGAGCAAGTTTCAATAAGAAAGGCCTAGGATATAAGGAAAAGAAAAATGAAAAGGCCTATAAATGCTTAATTGCTAGGGGTCAAGACAAAAAGAAGGTAATAGCTAGAAAATGGATTCCTAAAGAATTTTTAGTGAACCCCATAGGCAAGAATTTATATTGGGTTCCTAAATCCATCCTAAAGGGTTAGGAAAACCCTAGGATAGTCAACCATATGGACTTTACCTATATCATATTTTTGGTTGACTTAGGATGGCGGAACAACATTTTTGAAATAGTGTTAGGCGATGATAATGCACCTATAAGTAGATAAATCATGTTTTAGGTGATATTTGCTTTATTATCATCATGTAATACCTAATGCATGATCACAAATTGATGAATTCATTTGTTTCATGATCATAATGTGAAATTAATTCATATACATCTTTATGATCATGTGGATTGTTAGGATGATACTTAACCTTGATAGAATTGCATGAAAATAATGGTTAAGTATATACAAATACCTTTAGGATACATCTCACACTCACCATAGGCTACCTTGATTGAAAACTTAGCATGAGTGAGATGGTAGGATGATACAAATGTCCACTAATGCCTATGACATTTAGATGGTTATTTAAAGTATCAAAATAAGCAATAATAGACCAATCATGGGGAAGGCTTATGTTTAATTCATAGAAATATTGCCCAAAGATCATGGTTGGATATTTCATATGTTTTCAAAATAATTTCTTACTTTAAAATCTGTGTATTCATGTTTTGAAACAATTCAAAGCAAGACTAGGTATTAAAATGGATACTAACATGATCAAAAATCTAATGGTTTTTAAAGCTTTTGGATTTTTGGCAAATACATGAAAATACAATGATTTTTCATGGAAAACTATTTTTCATTGATAAATATACTTATAAGAAATATGTTCCCCAAATTTCATGATTTTTTGAATTTTATAGATTTTTTTACGCATTTATGAAATTCACCCCGGAAAATCAGAATTCCTGAAATCCATGTGCCAGTCGACTGGTAGTTTGAACCAGTCGACTGGTAGCCTGATAATATGCCCAATAACCTTTTGTATCCGAATTTAAGGCATGTTTTGACTTTTGTTTACCTCTAGACTTGATGTCATGCTTGTATAAACATTGTTTAAATATTTTTGATGGTGTCAAAGGAGGAGAAATGTGTATGTTTAAGTAAGCGGGCATATATTTAGGGGGAGTTTCTTGTATTAAGGGGGAGAGTTTCTAATCATGTTATTTACATGTTTTCCTTTCTTAATATTTTATCAAATGTTTTTACCTAACTTAAATGGATTGTCACACATAAAAAAGGGGGAGATTGTTAGGGCAATCTCTTGCCGTGATATGGTTTTGATGTGTGTGGCAAAGGGTTTAAGTTAGGTTGTTATTATGATTTGATATGTGCGTTGAAGTCTTGCAGGACTTAGTAATTCACACATGGAGCCTTGGCGGGTTCACCACTCATAACCTCGTGCTTGAGTCGGAGAAGGAGCATTGCAGAGTCATGCGCTTGATGCTGCCGAGGGACCGCCGGACGAGATGACTTAAAGCGAAGCCAAGGAAGCAGACTTCGAAGGCAAGAGACGTGAAGGAGCATTGCAGAGTCGTGCGCCCGATGTTGCCGAGGGACGTGGCCGCGAACGAAGAGAGCTTCGGGGAGGGACTTCGAGTGAGATGAGAGAATGAGTGAATTGTAAGTAGCTCATTAGGTAAACTTGGCCGAAGGGCTAAGTGTCGGATGAGTTTTCCCGACATCGATCATCGCCATAAAATGGCGCGATCGCTCGAAGTCGAATGTGGTTCGATCGGTATCCGATCGAAGTTATTTTGGGGCCAACAATCAGCGAAGACCATCACCAACTATCAAGGCGCATGATCGATCAAGAGGGTTTGGGCCACATAACCACTCGTAGCCGACTGGGTAGTCGACTACGGAGGTAGCAGTCGACTGATGGGATTCATTAGTCGACTGCCAAGTGATCCGTTGAACTACAATGGTCGGGATCCGACGTGTTCGATGGCCGTTGAAGTGGCAGTAGTCGACTGCCAAGGGCAGCAGTCGACTGGCAGCGGCCAACGGGAAGAAATAAACCCTCTCTATAAAAAGAGAGGGTGTGGGCTTTTGGAAGGCTAATGCTCATATTCCAAACCATCATCCAAGTGCTCCACAAGTGATAAAATCCTTCTTCTAGATCTCTTTCACATCTATTGTAAAAGAAAGAGTGTTCTTGAGTTGTAAGGGTTACCTCCACCTAGCTTAGTGCAAAGGAGAGACCGATAGTGATTTGGTTGCAGAGTGATTCACCGAGGATGAATCGGGGATTGTGGATTAGCGGCGTAGCCATGAACTACGTTATATTTCGGTGTTAGCATTGTTTGTATTCTTCTTTGTTTATTTGCTTGTCTTTATTAGTATTCCGCTTGCGCTAACAATTGTGTAGACGAGCAAATTCCACCATCCAATGACAAAGGGCTATTCACCCCCTCTAGCCGGCCGATCGATCCCCTACAATATTGATCCTTAATTTGACCAATCATTGGGAAGGATTTTGTATAATTGATGTGTATATAGATCTAAGAACATGATTGAAAATGTCAAACAACACATAATTTAAACTATGTTTATTATACTTTGGAAAACAATTTTCAATTGCTAAGCAAAAGTGATACAAAGTTTGCAAAATCCTTAAAGCTTTTGCTAGTTTTCAAATTTATATCATTTTCTAAATTTGGAAAACATATATTTTTCAAATTATTTTTCCTTGATAAATAATGATTTCAGAAATGTGTATACAAAATTTCGTTATTTTTCGATGATTCTAGAATTTTTTGTGTATTTCTGAAGTTAGGCTGAAAAGGTTGAAATTGGCATTTCAGGCTTGGCAGTCGACTGATTCAAATTTCAGTCGACTGACACTCTGATTTTTCTATAGATCAGCCCTATTACTTTGTATTGAGTATAATCTTAAGTGTCCTAACCCTATGGTATGATAATTCAAGTAATTAAGAGGGTTTAGGACTGATTGATGCATTGTTTTAGGGGGAGTTTCATTGTGCAAACTTTTCATTCCCTAAGTCTATATCATGTTTTTTGTTGGTGCAAAGATAGGCTATACTTCCAATCTATTGTTTCATGCTTTGCTCAACATGTTCTTTACACATCATAAACCATGTCTTGGATTAAGGGGGAGCCTTATATCTATCTTATACCTTAGTTCAAGACATAACCAATTTAATTCTTTCATGAAACTATTTTGTATGAATCCTTCTCTTTTTTATGTATGTCAAAGGGGGAGAAGGGAACCTTAAGTTAGAATTCATATTGGAAATATGATGTTTTCATTATGTGCATATTTTAAGACCTAACTTAAATGATTGTCCCCCATGCATGATGGGTAGGAAACCTTTCTTGGATTCCGACATGCTAAACATCTTTATCACTCGGTCTATATATGTAGACTGCGAAAGACCAAGCAACCGTTTCGATCTATCTCTATAGATCTTAATCCCGAGGATGTAGGTTGCTTCTCCCAGGTCTTTCATGGAGAATGTCTTGGATAACCAAATCTTCACTGAATGTAAGATTGAAACATCGTCTCCTATAAGTAATATGTCATCGACATACAATACTAGGAACACGATTGCACTCCCACTATCCTTCTTGTACACACAAGGTTCGTCTGGATTTTGTGAGAAATCAAACTTTTTGATTGTCTCATCAAAATGGATATTCCAGCTCCTGGATGCTTGCTTCAATCCATATATGGACCGTCGCAATTTGCATACCTTGGTTTTATCAACCGATGTGAAACCCTCAGGTTGTATCATATACACGTCCTCGAGCAGGTTTCCATTAAGGAAAGCTATTTTCACATCCATCTGTCATATCTCATAATCATAATGAGCCGCTATGGCCAGGAGCATCCGAATGGATTTAAGCATAGCTACAGGCGAATAGGTTTCGTCATAATCAACACCTTGTTTTTGACGATATCCTTTCGCCACTAATCTAGCCTTATAGGTAATCACATTACCATCCATGTCGGTTTTCTTCTTGAAAACCCACTTGCACCCTATAGGCTTGATGCCTTCAGGTGGGTCAACCAAGTTCCAAACTTGGTTTTCATACATGGAATCCATTTTCGACTTCATGGCATCAAGCCACTTATCCCTTTCTGAACTTGTTAGCACTTCTTCATAACTCGTAGGCTCCTCATCATCAATGAGTAACACGTCGTTCGATTCACTTACGAGAAATTCATATCTCTCAGGAATGTTTCGTGTTCTACCAGATCTACGAAGATGTGGTGTTACAATAGGTCGAGCTGATTGCTCATCACTATGAGTTATCGGCTGTTGTGCTTCACCAGGTATCTCATTAATGTCTATTTGAGTTTCTCGAGCCTCCTCAAGCTCGACAACACTCCCACTATTTTCTTGCAAGAGAAACTCTTTCTCTAGAAACACAGCATGCCTTGAAACAAACACCTTTTGTTCCACAGGATGATAGAATTGGTAATCCCTTGTTTCCTTAGGATATCCAATAAATAGACATTTATCAGACTTAGCATCCAATTTGTCTGATACAATCCACTTCACATAAGCAGGACAACCCCATATATTCAAGTAAGATACATGAGGTTTCTTACTATTCCATATCTCATATGGAGTAGTAGAGACTACCTTGGTTGACATTCTGTTTAACAAGTAAACAGCTGTTTGAAGTGCATAGCCCCAAAAGGACTTGGGAAGATTCGCATGATTCATCATTGACCTGACCATGTCCAACAAGGTCTGGTTACGCCTCTTAGATACACCATTATGCTGTGGTGTATATAGCGGAGTCCATTGAGACAATAAACCATTGTCTCTTAGATAATCAAGAAACTCTTGACTTAAGTATTCACCACCTCGATCCGATCGAAGAATTTTAATACTCTTGTCATGTTGTTTCTCTACTTCATTTCTGAATTCTTTGAACCTTTCAAAGGCATCAGACTTGTGTTTCATCAAGAACACATACCCAAACCATGAGTGATCATCGGTGAAGGTAATGAAGTAGCTATAGCCTCCTAAAGCTTGAGTTGACATAGGGTCCGCATACATCAGTATGTATTAGACCTAGCAACTCTCCCACTCGTTCACCTTTTCCTGTAAAAGGTAACTTAGTTATCTTGCCTTTTAAGCATGATTCGCATGTATCGTATGAATCCAATTCAAACGATTCCAGAATTCCACATCGGTGTAATTCGGACATGCGTTTCTTGCTTACATGGCCAAGACGACAATGCCACATGTAGGAGTCTATTTGATTATCCTTTCGAGCACGCTTGTTGCTCGCTTCGATATTGAAAATGTCACTAGATACGTCCAACGTATAAATGCCATTGCTCAAAGTTCCAGTTCCATAAAGTACGCCATTCAAAGTTATATAACAACAATTGTTACTAAACGTCAAATGGTAACCATTTCTATTTAAACAGGAAATAGAAACAATGTTCTTTATTAGAGAAGGAACACAATAGCAATTGTCCAGTTCCAAGACTAGTCCACTAGGGAGCTTCAGCAAATAAGTTCCGATGGCGACCGCAGCAACCTTTGCTCCATTGCCAACTCGCAAATTTGACTCCCCTCTGACGAGTCTTCTTCTATTCCTTAGCCCCTGTATGTCATTACATATATGTGAGCCACACCAAGTATCCAATACCCAAGTGTCTAAGGAAATAGAATGACAATTAATAATGAAGATACCTGAAGAGGATGGGGCATCGGATGCCTTCTTCTTCTTCATGGACTCAAGATAAATCTTGCAGTTTCTTCGCCAGTGGCCTTCCTTGCCACAATGATGGCAAGTGCTCTTTTGTGCTGGTTCTGCCTTCTTTGCCTTTTTGTTCTTCCCTTTCTTCTGTTCCTTTGCCTTCCTCTTAGAACATTTCTTTGAGGAATCAACTAACAGAACCACCTTCTCCTCATGCTTCACAGAAGGCTCCACAGTCTTCAACATATTGAGGAGCTCAGAAATAGTGGATTCTAATTTGTTCTCTGATAGTTCATCACAAATTGTGAGAAACTCTAGGGCAAACAATGCAGAATTAAGTCAATACTTAATTCATTATCCATCACAAACCCGAGGGTGGCTAGCTGCTCGATGTACCCGTTCATCTTTAGCACAAACTGCACTACAGACGAACCTTCTTGCATCTTCGTGGTGAAGAGGAGCCTGGAGACTTCGAACCTTTCGGATCTCGCTTGCTCATCAAACAACTCATGCAGATGGAATACCATGGTATTAGCATCCATATGCTCATGCTGCTTTTGTAGCTCAGGTACCATCGCAGCTAGCATGATGCAACTCGCCAGCTCAGAATCTGCCACATGCTTCTGATAGACCAACATTTGGTCTGGAGTTGCATCGTCCTTAGGACGGTTGGGAAGAGGCTCTTCAAGGACATATGCTAGCTTTTCTACCTTGAGAACAATTCTTAGGTTTCTAAGCCAGTTCAGAAAGTTAGGCCCAGTCAATTTATTTGAATCCAAAATAGTGCGCAAATTCAAAGACGTCATGATCAATCGATTAACCTAGAAATACAAAACGAGCATATATGAGAAAATGATTTTAAAATGCATCAATATACATTTATAAATCCCATTCATTTTTCAAATTTCAAAAAACCCCAAAATCACTTCGGGAGATCGTAGGTCCATCTCCGAATGGGCTGATATCCATCATAGATATGAACAACCTTGGAGAGAGTCCAACAAGCCATTCATAACTACGATGGTAGGTATCAACTATACCGATTGCATATCACGTATATGCAACTATCACAATGTGCTATCAATTAATTGAACGTTCACACATACATCGGGCTGTTAACACATTAACAAGTATGCATCATATGCATAGCACCCAACTTCACCTCCCTTTACATCGACCTTGGAGAGAGTCCAACAAGCTGATGCTCCAGGTTAAAGCCAACCCATTAATCGAGAAATAGTTTTAATATGGTTAGAGTGCATTCAACCAATTAGCCCGGCTTGGAGAGAGTCCAACAACCAAAGCTAACGATTGACCTCTGACTCTTACCATATTAGTATTAAACTATTCTATGGTTTTAACATGTTCGGGTTAGAGCCGGGCTTGGAGAGAGTCCAATAACCCGAATAAGAAACGGAACTCTGGTTCTAACCATATTAATGGAAGGTGTAGGCTTTAATATTGAGTTAGGGTTTTTATGTCTCATCCTCTTTGCATGCAAATAACTATTATCTACATGGCATGACATACATGACATACATCTACATGTCACGACACACATGACATAATGATATGCATCTAATGCAATTACATGACATACAATTATGTCATGTACAAAATTTTCTTATATGTCATAACTATTTATGGAAATAAAATATGTTTAAGATTTGATTCTCCAAATCAAATCATTATTAAATTAGGAAACAAATTTCCAAATCTAATCACATATTTTATTTGTAGAAATAGTTGATTAAGGAAAGTAAATTTAGGAAACCAATTTCCTAAATCAGCAAAACTACTTATGGAAATAAAATATTTTAAGATTTGATTTCCCAAATCAAATCATGATTAAATTAGGGAACAAATTTCCAAAATCTAATCAAATATTTTATTTATGGAAATTATCAATTTCCATAAATACTTCCAACTTTCCAAAAATAGAAGATTTCCATAAATACTTCTAGACTTTCCAAAATCAAAAATTTCCATAAATACTTCTAACATTCCAAAAGTAGAAAATTTCAAGAAATATAATTATGACTATCGCAAAATAATTTTACGATTATGTCGAAACACAACCTGGGCTCTGATACCACTGTTGGGTTTCTGGCACCGCAGCGAGTGTGTGTTCGAATATGTTTCACAAACATGTGCACAGCGGAAGGAATAAAATAATAAATCTAATTTATTACAACACACACTAAAATAATAAATCTAATTTATTACAACACACACATCACACGCATGCATAGTACAACATGTTTAGACATAACTGTAAATTCAAATTTTGCAATAAAAGGAAATTTACACTACGTATACCTTACGTATCACGTGTAGCGGAAAAGACATCAACCGGAACGATTCTAGCAAGAATCATCTCTATCCGTATCCACGGCCAGTATCTTCGGGATGATTTCATAAAGTCACGAGCCTCGTCTTCGTATGGGTTACCAACCTCGTGTTGAAGACGATGTGATCGAGAGAAGATCACGATCCGAATCAAAATTCGGATCCAAAACGAGTCCTCAAAAACTCGCTTCTCCGGGGAGGTATTCGTCAACCGTTTGACGAATCCTTCGTCCTCCACCTATGAGGATTACTGGAGATCGAATCCCCGGTAAGGAAGGCGCTGTCGGAGCTCCAAACGTCATCCAAACTTGCTCAAACAAGAAGGAAACAAGCTGTCCAGAAAACTGGACAGATTTGGTGGAGACCTTGCGCCGGCCAAATAAGGAAAGCAATGTGCTCACCTTGTCGCCAGAGCCAAGGAAGATAACCGGAGCTCCTCCGGCAGCAGCTCGACGCCGGCAAGAGGGGTGGTCATCCCCATCTGGACGCCGGTTGAAGGAGCTAGGCGGTGTCAAGGAGGTTGGCGCCGACCACTTGGAGAAGAGGGAGAGGGTGGGCGGCCAAACAATTAGGGTTGCATGAATTAGGGTTTAACAAAAACCCTTAAGCCCTATTTTATAGAGAACAAATTCTCTTAATGGTTATCGAATCATAACCAAAAGCCCGTTAACCCGCTCCATTAATTTAATTTGAAATAAACCAAACCATGTTGGTCTATTTTAAGTTAAAACAAACCGAACCATCTTTGGTTCATTCGTTTAAAACAAACCAAGCCCATTTGGTTTATTCTCCTCCATTGTATTAGAACCAAACCAATTTGGTTCATCCATCATGTCTTCATAAGACATGGCCCATAGCTTCCATTGCGACTGAAATGATTTCATGCTCGCTCCATGTTTGGTCCAACCAAACCTAGTTTCTCTCGGTCTGAGAATCTCATTCTCAAGCTCATTTTAAATCCTTTGGATTACGCTCGTTGTGCGTGTGACCAAATAGGTTCTCGGTTTATGTTGGTCGTCTATAATTAACCATTAATTATAGAACGATCATGAGTGACACCTAGTAGTACATCATGATCCCCAATTAACCGAAAAGATCAACGGTTGATCCAGAACTACTTCTGAAACCCTTCAGCAGCTCGAATGAATCGTTCCCCATTTCCTTCACTCATCTTATACCCACTTGGTTCAGGACATGATCTATAGTGTCAGTCCCCACTAGATTGACTACGTCACACCTAGCCCAAGTATCATTTCCTCGTCCTACGGATTCTAGTTACTCCACATGTATCGAAGAGTACCTTACTCTAAACATGTAATGCTTTGGCCAAAGACTTTAGTAACAATCCGACGAGAGGCCATTGGTATACATCTCCTCGCAAGGAGTGGTGAATCCTTTATAGGCTATTCAAACACCTTCGATCACTTTGACTTATACCCAATCATCCCGGGTCCACATCTCCTCAGAGATGCTTGATTAAGATGTCAAAGCATAAGTCTTCATGATCAAGATGACTTGAATACTGCAAGTCAAAGGAACATCGCACTTAAGCTGCAATAAGAACTTCATTGACATATTTATATATGGAGAGAACCATATGAAGTCTTACGGCTGGTCACTCCAATGAACTAGTTACCATAACTAGCATTCACGATTAACTCCGGACATCACAATGTCTCCAGCCAGTGAGAATCAGCTACTTGGATACACCAAGGAGTATACCTCGTGCTAGTCTCGACAGAATCAATAGTGTCCATATCCATCAATTCATCGACTAGGGATAATTCCGATACATCACAATTACACATGTAGAGATACTCACTAGTTGTTATCTAATCACAAATTCTCTCATGCTGTGAATCGTATCGTGGACATTCAGTAAATGAGTTTAAGATCCAATCAAATACATGAAAACATATATACTCAAATAGTGAATCTTGATTTATCATATAAATGGTTCAAACATAAGGCGATTGCCTTAGGACATCTCTCATATATTACTAACAGGCGTCAGCTACAACAACAGTCAACTGATATTGTACATCAGGCGACTGATGGAAGATCAATGGAAAAAATCAACCCTCTCTCTATAAAAAGAGGGCATGGGGTGCTTGACGAGGCTAGTGCTTACATTCCTAACATACTTTCAAGATCCCCTCGTTTTCTTATGCTTTCTAAGTGTTTTTAATCCTCCTCTTCTCTAATCATTATCTTTATCATTTGTAAGAAGAGGAGTGTCTTGTAAGAGAAAGCTTTCTTAGTGGAGACTTGCTTGGATTGATCCACCTTAAGGATCATCGTGGAGTAGGAGCTTAATCTCCGAACCACGTAAAATCCTCTTTGTTAGCGATTGCATTTTTAACTCTTGTTTTCTTTAGTATTTGTATTTTCTTCCCCTAATCGAAATTGTAGAATTCAAGAGAGGTTATTCACCCCCCCTCTAGCTTTCCAAAGATCCCCAACAATTATGCTTTTATTTGGTGGGATCAAATTATTCTAACCAGGAGAAGAAATCGAGAGAGACCAGTTGACACATGGGATGAAATGAAATCTCTTATGCGGAAGTGGTTCATTCCATCATATTACTATCGAGATTTGTACAAACATCTGCAGAGTTTAACCCAAGGATCTAAAAGTATGGAGGAATATCACAAAGAGATGGAGATTACATGATTCGGCCAACGTGGAGGAGGATCGAGAAGCAACGATGGCAAGATTTTTGCAAGTATTGAATCCAAAAATTGCAAATATAGTGGAGTTGCAATATTATGTGGAGATTGAGGATATGGTGCATATGTCCATGAAAGTAGAAAGGAAAGTCAAAAAGAAGGCTTCAACCAAGCAAGGTCATAGTTCAGGTTCATCCACATGAAAATCTAGTTGGAGAAAAAGAGATGATAAAATTGTTTCTAAGAATAAGATTGAACTTTCAAAGAATAAGGATGCAAGTTCTACTTCATTCAAAGGTAAAGAACCTACACAAACTATGAAAAATAGAGATATAAAATGCTTTAAGTGCTTGGGAAGAGGTCATATTGTTGGTGTAGGGGCACCAGAAAATCGAACCTAGATTTTGATGATGGAAAAGATTCAAAGTTAAGTCATTCTTGTTATCTCACATGTTGTGTTGAGTGTGCAGGTAATGTATTAAGCTTTGCTAAGGTCAACGACACTAGGAGAATCTCGGGATGAGAAACCTCGGTGGTTGAGTGACACTAGAAGAACCTCAGGGAGTCGAGGAAACTCGGTGGTGACCAGAAGCTAAGCGACAGGTCAGAAGGACCAAAGATAAGCTTCGAGTGTGGAGCGATGGTAAGAACGTGTCCTCCATATAGGGACGATCGTAGGCGGTGATTCGACTCGGACTTCCAAAGGAAGGTTTAGGTCGAGGTCGGATGGTAAGGGATCAATCAGATTTACCTTAAATAAAAGACTCTTATGCTAACCATGTATTGCAGGTGAGTTATCAAGTTGTCAGTCGACTGCTATATGGCATCAGTCGACTACTGGTCAAGCTGATCACTTCGAAGAGAGTCAAGATAAGATCCATCAAAAGAGGGGTGATGTGGAGGTTTGAGTCAAATCTAGATCTCAATGAGCTAGGACTCAAATGACTATAAAATGAGGAGCAATTCACCTCTTTCTATCATCTAAAAAGGTTCCCAAAGTGCTCCAACGAATCCAAGTACTCTTCGACAATGCAACATCATCGTAATGCCGACCGCACGTGCATCTCCATTCCATAAGTCGGTAGTTTCTTTTTGTAGTTGTTCTTGTTCTTATACTTGTGCTTTTAAGTGCTAAGAGGAGAGGTAGGCTTGTTGCCTCTTCCTCTATATTCCTTTTGTAATCGTTGTCTCTTACCTCCAACGAGGAAGCGACCTTTTAGTGGATTGCCCATCGGAAGCGATCTAGGATCGCAGGGCCTTAGACTAGCAACCGGTTGGTTGTGAACCAAGTAAAAATAAAGTTATCTCTTGTGTTTTGTGTTATAGTTTTCCGTTGTGTAATTTGTTTTAATCGACGAAAAGAAAAGGTTTTTCGAATGCTATTCACTCTCCCTAGTGTTTTGTCAATCATATCCTACACATATTGCATCACAATGTCCAAACAAAAGAGTAATGATAATCAAAGAAAATGGAGATATTGAAACTGATAATGAATCAGATGACAATAATGGCTTGCCACAGTTATTGGAAAGTGATGAAGAGGAATATCCGATTGATGGCGATGCACTTGCCACTCGACATGCTTTAAATGTACAAGTGAAAGAAGAAAATGAAGAACAACGAGACAACATCTTTCATACTCACTGCCACATTAAAGACAAGGTATGTAGTATGGTTATAGATGGGGGTAGTTGCACTAATGTAGCTAGCTCTATCTTGGTTGAGAAATTAAGCTTGCCTACAACTAAACATCCTAGACCATATAAATTACAATGGTAAAATGAGTGTGGGGGAAGTGACGGTCAATAAGCAAGTGTTAGTGTCATTTTCCATTGGTAGGTACCACGATGAGGTGTTTTGTGATGTAGTGTCAATGCATGCAGTTCATTTACTTTTAGATAGGCCATGACAATTTGATAAGAGAGTCATACATGATAGGTAAAAAAATAAGTATTCTTTAATGATGTATGGTAAATGAGTCACTCTTGTACCATTAACTCTGAGGCAAGTATATGAAGATCAATTGAAAACAAAAAATGAGAGTGAAAAAAGAAATATCTGTGAGAAAAAAAGAATGAGAAGGAAAAAGAGAATGACAAAAGAAAAACAAGTGAAAAAGAAAAAAGTTTGAAAAAAGATTAAATAAGGATGAGAGGAGTGGAGAAAAGAATGAAAAAAAAACATTCAAAAGCAAGAGAGGAAAAAAGAGAGCTTTTATGCAAAAGAAAGAGAGATTAGAAGAGCTTTTTATTCTCAACAGCCAATGATTTTACTATTTTATAAGGAGTCTTGTTTCAACACTAACCATCTTAACTCTACTCTTCCTAGTGTTAATTCTTTTTTCCAAGAATTTGAAGATGTATTCCTTGATGAGGTTCCTGATAGATTGCCACCACTTAGGGGAATATAGAAACAGATCGATTTCATCCCTGAAGCATCGATTCCTAATCGGCCAACCTATAGGGGCAATCCCGAGGAAATAAAGGAGCTTCAATGTCAAGTCGAGGAGTTGATAAGAAAAGGGTATGTAAGAGAAAGTTTGAGTCCTTGTGCAGTTCCTATTTTGCTTGTGCCTAAGATGGATGGAACTTGGAAATGTGCATGGATTGAAGATCTATCGACAAGATAAGGGTAAAGTGTCATCATCCTATTCCTAGATTAGATGATATGCTAGATGAATTACACGACTCTTGCATTTTCTCTAAAATTGATTTGAAATCTAGTTATCATCAAATTCGTATGCATGAAGGCGATGAATGGAAAACTGCTTTCAAGAAAAGGTATGGTTTGTATGAATGGTTAGTCATGTCATTTGGGCTAACTAATGCACCTAGTACTTTCATGAGATTAATGAACCTTGTTTTGCATGCTTATATTGGAAAATTTGATGTAGTATATTTTGATGACATCTTGATTTATAGAAAAAACTTAAATGAACATCTTAATCATTTACAAAAAGTTTTACTTGTTCTACGAAATGAAAACTTGTATGCCAATATCCAAAAATTTTATTTTTGCACTAATCAAATTGAGTTTCTTGGTTATATTGTTAGTGCTAAGGGAATAGCAGTTGATGAAGAGAAGGTAAGGGCTATTCGTGAATGGCCAACACCAAAAACGATAACTGAGGTACATAGCATTCATGGGTTGGCTTGTTTCTATAGAAGATTTGTTAATAAATTTAGTACTCTAGTTGCAGCCTTAACTGAAGTGGTTAAAAAGAATGTTGGCTTCATTGGGGTAGTGGACTATATTCAGCTTTCAACTTACTTAAGGGGAAGCTAAGTTCTGTTCCATGACATTTTTATTACCTAACTTTGCTAAAACTTTTGAAATTGAGTGTGATGCCTCAGGAATAGGTATTGGAGTTGTGCTAATACAAGAAGGTCAACCACTTTCTTATTTTAGTGAGAAACTCAACGGAGCAGCTTTAAATTATCCAACTTATGACAAAGAAATGTATGCTTTGGTGAGGTCTTTAGAGACTTGGCAACATTACTTGTAGTCCAAAGAGTTTGTCATTCACATCGATCATGAATTAATGAAGCATTTAAAGGGCCAAAGTACGTTGAATAGACGTCATGCAAAATGGGTGGAGTTCATTGAATCATTTCTTTATGTGATCAAGTATAAATGAGGTATGGAAAATATTGTTGTAGACGCTTTGTCCCGAAGGTATACCTTGATCTCTAGTTTGAGCACTAGATTGTTAGGATTTGAATACATTAAAGATTTATATTCCCATGATCTTGACTTTGGAAATGCATTTGAATTTTGTGAACATGCTACATTTGGGAAGTTTTATAGGCATGAAGGATTTCTTTTTTAGGGGAAATAGATTGTGTGTGCCTAATTATTCATTGAGAGAATTATTAGTTCAAGAGGCTCATGGTGGGGGACTAATGGAACATTTTGGAGCAAGAAAAACCCTAGATGTTTTGGCTGAGCATTTTTTTTAGCCTCACATAAAACGAGATGTAGTCAAGTTTTGTGAGAAAGGAATCATATGTAGGAAAGCAAAATCTAGATCTTTACCTCATGGATTGTATGCACCTTTACCAATTCCTAGTGAACCTTGGGTTGATATTTCCATGAACTTTGATGTAGGATTACCAAAATCAAAATGAGGTATGGATTCTATTTTTATTTTTGTTGATAGATTTTCTAAAATAACTCATTTCATTTCTTACAGGAAAACAGATGATGCTAATTATATTGTAGATCTATTCTTTAGAGAGATTGTGCGACTTCATGGAGTGCTGAGAAGCATAGTATCAGATCATGATGCTAGGTTCCTAAGTTACTTTTGGAAGACATTATGGGGTAAATTGGGCACAAAGCTTTTGTTTGCTACAACTTTTCATCCACAAACAGATGGACAAACTGATGTAGTAAATCGAACTTTGTCTACCTTATTGTGAGCTATCATTCAAAAGAATTTAAAAAGTTGGGAAAATTATTTACCACATGTTGAATTTTCTTATAATAGATATATGCATTCTACTACTAATTTTTCACCTTTTGAAGTGGTATATGGGTTTAATCCTTTAACCCCTTTGGATTTGTCACCTTTGCCTATCTCCGAACGTGCCAGTTTAGATGGTATAAAAAAAATAGAGATTATGAAACAAATGCATGAGAATGTTCGGTTGCAAATTAAAAATAAAACTGAACAATATTCTAAGCAAGCCAACAAGGGACGAAAGAAAGTGATCTTTGAACCTGGAGATTGGGTTTAGGTTCATATGAGAAAGGAGAGATTTCTAGCTAAACGTCATACTAAGTTGCATCCACGAGGGGATGGACCATTTCAAGTCATTGCTAGAATCAATGATAATGCCTTCAAGCTAGACTTGCTAGGTGAGTATAATGTGAGCACTACATTCAATGTTTCTGATCTTTCTCCCTTTGATGTAGGTGGTGAAGATTCGTGGACGAATCATTTTGAGTAGAGGGGGAATGATGGAGTCAAAGATGTTCTTGATGATCCAATGCACATATTAATGGTCCAATTACAAGATCTAGAGCTTGGAAGATGACGGAAGCACTAAATGTGTTAATTGAAGATTCAAAGGCCAAAGCTACAATTGAAGTAGATTTGACCAAGAGCGAATCATGTGGCTTAGTCAACCTAATTCAAGCCTTAAATGAGCTTAATTAGGCACCAAATCATATTTTGATGTAATTCTAATTTTTAGGTTCAATTACTATCCTTATTTGGGTTGTAATAGTGACTTAAGGACAATATAGCTATGTAGTCTATTTAGGCATTTTCTAAATGGGCTTCCTTTTTGCCTTTTAGGGTTTTTAGGTCACCGTAAAGCTATAAATAAAGGGGGTGGCAGCCACACATGTAATCTTTGGTTATTTTCAATCTATAGCATGGTGAGTCTCTCACTTGTTGGTTCTTCATTGAACTAGAACTTATCAAGGCAATTCCTTGCGGCGTTCAAAGACTTATCAACGTCAATCCCAAGTTTTTGGTGTCTTCCATCTTCTATACCAAGGTTCATGATTTCTTAAGCATTGGGTCGAGGTTCTTTCCATCCATCTTATCGATTTTGACTTTCCTTGTTTCTTCTTCAATTTGTTGTGGGTTCTTGAGACTTTCTTCTCATCGGATTCACATCACATTGAGTGCTTTCTTGGTTTGTGGTCGCTTATTCTTTAGCTCCAGACACTTGGACATGAAGAATCCCTTCTTATTGCACTCGTAGCACTTGTAGTTTTGACTTGTTTTAGATATCTTCTCTTTTGTTGGCTTGATTGGTCGCCTTCTACACTTGATCAATCTTTGAACTAGAATAACTAGTTCGCTCTCCATCTCTTCGTCTAACTCCGATTCAGACTTGTCTTCCTCAGGAGGAGACTTGCTTTTCCCCTTTTTCGACCTACATACAAAGAAATACTCTTATCGACCGGGGTCGAATTAGATTTTTAATATAATTAAAATTCAGAAAACATTTCATCTAACCTAATTTTAGACAAATCTCTAGATACCTTGTAGGCATCAACCATGGATGCCCACAAGGTAGTCCTAGGAAAAGCTCTTAGAGTGTACCTTATGATATCACGGTTCTCTACCTTCTGTCCGATAGCGTGAAGGTCATTTAGGATATCTTGTATACGAGCATGGAGTTGGATCACGATCTCATCATCCGACATTTTTAAATTATACAATTTATTGACCAATAAATCTCTCTTACATACCTTCGTGTTGGACGTTGATGCACACAAATGCGACCTCAAATCTTGCAATGGAGACCGTCGAGGACTCGAAGTGCGCACTCACGCTCAATGCCCGTAAGTGCACAGATGTCGTCAAGTAATAAAAATATCGATCCCACCGGGATTGAGATTTCGAGTATCGGTCTGTCCAGTGGATGTGTTGTTGTTCGGATTAGTAATCTAAGGGTTCATGAATGAGAGGTCGTCGGTGGTCCGAACTTAGTACGGTGTCACACGGAATAAGAGAAAAGTTGCTATGAGGGTTTGGATTAGATTCTAGGACTTCGGTTTCGTTTGTGTGTCGCAGAACATGCTATCAATTGAATGTATCCAGATTTTCTAGCTAGGGTTTTGTGGAAAGAACATCATACACTATGGTACAAGGATGCCGAATCGATCCCTACGACGAGCCGAAAATGAGACACGTTACGACTCTATCGCATCCTTCTATCCACAGTTGCAGGCGATGAGGCCAACCTATAGGTTCCTCCTAATATCTCCTAAATCTTAGATACGAGGACTATCACTCCATGTATCGTCTATGTACAGAAGATAGAAAACCAAAACACAAAGCTATAGATCTAAACAATCATTCAACTGCAAATAGATTTCAAGAACAGAAACATATTTGAAATAGCAATGTTCTACTCAACACAAACTACTCCATAATCCTAGAATTGGAGAATATACTTCATAGATACGAGAAAAGAGTCACAATACATTCTAGAATTCATGAGTGAAACGATAAACGTGCAAGAAATAGGAATTACAATGTAATTGTAGCTCTTCCCTCTAGAGTTGCGGTGTAGATATTAATCCTCGAGCGGCTCTCTCCTTCCCCGATGCGAGTTCTCGAAGCCTTTTTAGGGCTTCGGAGTGCCGTTCCGGCCGACGTGCCTCCCCTAGGCTTTAGGCGGAGGTTTCCTTATATAGACATCACGCCGGGTCGCTGCGAAATCTGGAAAAAACCCTAGTCGTGATGCCGCCACACAGCCGTGTGAAAACACATGACCTAGCCATGTGTCAAGCCGTGGCAGCTGTTTTTGCCTGCTGAACACGGCCATGTGTAAACACACGACCTGACCGTGTTCCCTTCTGCATCCAGTTGCCAAATGTCTTCTTTTCGCTCTGAAAGTGCACTGTTATCCCCACGAAATGCTATCCTGAACACAAAAGTATACAGAGTAGATCTCCGAACCAAAAAATAGGAAATGCATGGAAAACAAAGTAAAATATGCATGAAACCAACATAAAATGAGATGAGATGTGAGCGAAAACTACTCCTAAAACTTTATATGTTTTGCTCACATCAATTCCCCCAGACTTAAGTCTTTGCTTGTCCTTAAACAAACCTCAGTGCCATGAAATTTCAAAAGGTATTATTCCATACTTAGCATGCCGTGTGTGGCCCTAAGGTGGTTGATCTCGCCCATTGGACACGATTGTGTGTTGCCACACGCCCTGGCCGTGTCCCACTCTGCGTCTAGTTGCAAAATGTTATTCTTTTGCTCCAAAAGTGCACCTTTTTCACCCGAAATGCTAACCTGCACACAAAAGTACAAAGAGCATACCTCCGAACCAAAAAATAGGAAATGCATGCAAAATAGAGTAACATATGCATGAAACTAACATAAAATATAATGAGATGTGAGAAATAACTACTCCTAAAACCCTATATGTTTTGCTCACATCACTTCCCCCAGACTTAAATCTTTGCTTGTCCTCAAGTAAACCTCAGTTTCATGAAATTTAAAAAGACATTGTTCCATACTTAGCATGTCAAATAAATTTATCAAGTGGTATTTGTAATCAAAGCAAAATAGATATGTTCTAGAAATTCACTAAGTTAGCTCCTTGTGATAGTTCTAAGCGAATCTTCTTAGGGGATCCTCGTTCCACGGTGAGTTAAGTCATCATCCTATAGCTTTCCTAAGGTCTCCAGCTCTTAGTCGCTTACCTGCTCAAAGCGAGGGTTATTCCCTAGATCTAGGACAAAGTCTCAAAGACATGCTCGGTATTGAGAGAAATTGGTAGGTGTTTCCCCAGTAACCTAACTCGGTCTCAAAGGGCACCTAACCATTTTCACCCACGACAACTATTTTTTTATCCCTCATAATCTCTTTTTCTTCTTTCTTTTTTTTTCATTTCTTTTTCTCTCTTTTCATTTTCTTTTTCTCTCTTTTATTTCTCAGCTCACTGGGATTTTGATTTTTTCGAACGGGCTTACACAATTCGAGCATCTCCAATAACTAAAATGCTAAACTTAGGGTCACTTGTGGATTCCAAAGTACTAGACTACTGAGATGAATTATAACTAGGTATGTACTAGACTCTCTCTTTCAGAATGTTCGACATTTGTAGGTGTAAAAATAAAAGCTAACCAGTGTAAGTATAGAACATTCATTAGAGAAAATAAAATAAAATATCATGAGATAAATAAATTTAAGCTATCTATGGGAACAACTCATGAAAGTAACTTTAAAAATACTACTAAGGCAGCTTAAAGATAACCAAGACTAAGTGCAGGAAGAAACTAAACACACTATGCATGAATAAATGAATATTAACTAAAATGCAAACATTAGAAAAGAAATCACTGCTAGAAACAAAACAAAACTTGGGCCCCCCCCAGACTTAAGTGAAGCATACCTCTAGTATGGTGGACGAGGTGGAAAGTCTGGTAGCCTCGACATCTCGGTATCTTGGGAAAATCTACTGTTGATCCACTGATGCCACATGTACATGTGGTCGATATGAGAGCTGGTGGATGCAGCGGGTGCTCGGTGCTCCTCCTCCCTAGCCCACTATGCCTACTGGGCTCGCATATGCTGCTGCATCTCCTGGTGGTAGGCAACCTCTGTTTGGCGACAGGTAGCCTCCTCTTGAAAGTAGATGCGGGCCTCGTCGTAGAACTCCTCGGTGCACTGGAAGTGCTCTCGAAAGCCCTGAAACTCCACCTGCGTGTAGGCGCTCTGCTCCTCCCATCGTTGCCTCTGTGTATGCTGCTCGGCATATATGTCATCGAGGCATGTTTGAAACTCCGAAAAATCATAGGTAGATGTACCTGGATTTTGCTTAAAAGTAGAAAAAGGTGGTGGTGCAGGTGTAGGCTCATGTCGACGTGGACTAGGTGAGCTCCTATGCATGTGTGGAGTGGAGGGAGCGTGATGCAAAGGGGGAGAGATGGGCACCGATGTGGATGGTCCCTCATATGGCGGGGACTCCACTATCAGGTCTAAGTGTCAATTGCCGCGTGTGGTGATGGTGGTACGATAAGGGTCGGGGAGCCTAAGGGCTGTCAAGGTTTTACTTACAAAGAATAATGAGTGTCCTTCTCTTACAATTATCTTCATGGCTATACACACTCCTAGGTCGATCCTAGGGCTCCCCTCTATGCTATCTAGTGCAGTGTAGTCGTACCCCATCCTATGACAAATGTGGGTAAGCAGACCCCCCACATTAATCTCTTCTCTTACTGCTTTGCCCATTTTCACTAAGTGTCTAATGAAATGGGACCCTACATCGATGCTACTACTTTCTTGTAGCATGTCCCATAGGCAAAGTAGCTCGCTAGCTCTCACTACACCATTACTCTCCCCACGACCAAAAATAGTGCTTGCCATAATTCAGTGGAGGTGTCGGAAAATGGGGTTTTGGAGGCGTGATGCTTTGGCCCTAGAAGAGTCGTAAGCATGCTCTCTTGTCAATTCAGTCAAAAGATTCGAGAGTTGAACCCTATAGGAGTTCTTTTCTCTCCCCCACTCGGCAAGCCAAAGCATGAGTTCCATTGGTGTAGTGTCCATTCATTCTCAATGTTAAATATTCTAAAGGTAATCCTACCCTCTTCGCTCTCTCTATTCATTAAAACTTCATCTTCTAAAGAACATAAAAATTCCAAAACTATCCTAGGGTAGGTTGGGTGTCTTATCCCCATTATCTCTCCCCACCCTATTTTTGCAAATAGGGCTTGAATGTCACCCAAAAACTTTAAGGACTCTAGTAAATCATCATCAAGATACCTAGTTGCAGTGATGTTACAAGTAGAAAGCATGTTATATCTATCCCTATGCTCATTGTTGTGTAAAAGAAGGGTTGGAAGAGCGTTACCCTCCTCTGAAGCTTGAGGGGAGTCAGTTCTCCTTGCTCGTCGCTCTGAAGCACCGGATCAAGATACCACTTGCTTGGTCCTCCTCATCCTTGCTTCTTTTGGTTTCTTTGAAAGTTGGAAAAGTTTCTAGGTGGTGGGGACGAAGGATCCACACAGCTAGGGCAAGAAAAATCGAAACAAACGACGCATTTGCGGTGAAAATGCACGGCATGCACTTTTTAACCTCGCGTGACACGGCTGTGTGAAAACACATGGCAAGGCCTTGTGCACCTCAGGTTGGTTGGGCACGACCGTGGGAAAACACATGGCCAGGCCGTGTGTCCCTATTTCTCTTCTTTCGTGCACAACTGTTCGAATTTTCTCACACACTTCACCGTGTAAGCTAAAATTGATTTTTTATTTTTATCTAGCAAGTTCTTTTTGGTCCTAATACTAAACGAAATGGAAATCAAAGTTCAAATTAACCAAATGAATATAATACAATCAAAAGAAAATCTAAAAACTAAACTTGGGTTGCCTCCAAAGAAGCACTTTGTTTAAGGTCGTTTAGCTCGACAACACTCCATTATCAACTTGGCTCTAGAGGTTCTGTGAACTTCCATTCATCCATCTCAATGTCTACATTCGGTGGGCTTGACTTTATCCTGCTGAAAGTAAAGTCGTCTAGGTAGGGAGCTCTACACTCTGATAGGCTGAAAATGATTATCTCCCCATCTACCTCTAAGGAGATCCGGTGTGCCTTTACATCTATGCACGCCCCCTCAGTTGCCAGAAAGGGACTTCCCAAGATGATAGGATTCTGGGGGTCGGGTCCTGTGTCGAGTATGATAAAATCCATATATATCACAAAGTCCTCAATGATCACAGGCACATATTTTAACATGCCAACGGGCTTCTTGATCGTGTCATCCACCATGCGAATGCCTATGCCCGTTGGTTGTATACTATCCAGTCCCATCTCTAGGTAGAATGTTTTGGAAGATCGATGGTCGGCTAGAGGGGGGTGAATAGCCTTCTTCGTAGATGGTGGAGTTTGATCGTGTATTAATTGTCTACGATTAGGGTTAGCGCAATGAAATTATGAAATTAAGGGCAATTAAGAGTAAATGCAAGAATTAAAGAGACAAATGCAAACGCCAAGATGTAACATGGTTCACGGCCCTTGCCGCTAATCCACGACCCGGTTCGTATAACGAATCACTCCCTTCAAATCCACTAGTCTCTCCTTTGCACTAAGCTAGGTGGAGGTAACCTTTCTTACAAGAATCTCTCCTCTTACAATATGATTGAAATAAACTCAAGGAAGAGTGTAAGGGATCGATATGGCCGGCTAGAGGGGGGTGAATAGCCCTAGTACGTTGGACGCCGTAAATTGCTCGTCTACAAAAACGTTAGCGCAAGCGGAATATACAAATGTAAGTAAAGACAAGCAAAATATAAGCAATCAATACAAACACCGAGATATAACGTGGTTCACGGCTACGCCGCTAATCCATGGTCCGATTTGTCCATGGTGAATCACTCCGCCAAAACCAATCACTATCGGTCTCTCCTTTGCACAAAGCTAGGTGGAGGTAACCTTTACAACCAAGATCACTCTTCTTACAATAGGATTGAAGTAAAGACAAGTAAGAAGAGTTTAGAGCTTGTGGGGCACTAGGAAGATCGTTTGGAGTATAAGCATTAGCCTCTCAAAGGCTTACACCCTCTCTTTTTATAGAGAGGGCTGCCGCCATCGATCACGCCCTTAGGCCGATCATTGCCATTACTAGCGGCCTCCGAACACGCCGGATCCCGACCGTTGTAGTCCAGCGGAACTCTTGGCGCGATCGATGGACCTCATCGATCGTACGCCTCGTAGTCGGCGCCCGATCGGCTACGAATCGGTTCTGGCGTCGGAACCCTTATCTACTACCGATCGCCGCCAGCCGATCGGGTCTTGGCAATGATCGTGTCACGATGGCGCGATCACGCGCCTAATCGATCGTATACGGTCGAACTTACTCGACTCAAGCGATGATCGCCATGACATGGCGATCGCGTGTCGAAAAACCCATCCGACACTTGGCCAAATGGCCAAGTTTCACCTAAAAGCTACCCTTCCCCGGGTTACAATCGCCACTCATTTCGGAGTCCTCGCCTTGAAGTTCTCTTCGTTCTCGCCACGTCCTCGCGGCGCATCAAAGCGCGGCTCGCAATGCTCCTTCGCGTCTCTTGCCTCGAAGTCTACTTCCTCCGGCTTCACTCCAAGCTTCTCGTCCGGCGGTCCCTCGGATGCTCCAAGCGCACGGCTTCCGCAAAGCTATCCTTCACCGACTCAAGGCACGAGTCATGAGATGTGAAACTTGCCACGGCTCCATGTGTAATTACTAAGTCCCGCGACTTCAACGCACATATTACATCAACATATCAAACTAACTTAAACCCTTTGCCACACCATCAAAACCATATCACGGCAAGAGATTGCCCTAACAATCTCCCCCTTTTTGATGTGTGGCAATCCGTTTAAGTTAGGTAAAAACATTTGATATAAATTCTAAGGTAAGAAAGCATGTAAAGATAAACATGATATAACAACATGCAATTGCCCCTTAATCCATGAAATTCTCCCCTATCATATATTTCTCCCCCTACATATATTTCTCCCCCTAATGTGATTAACTTAAACATACTTATTTCTCCCCCTTTGACACCATCAAAAAGATTAACACTAAGTTATAAGCTCATGGCATCAAGTATAATGGAGGAAAAATATGACAAGTTGATTTAAAATTGGGTACCATTTGTTGATGGCATCAAGTATATTTCTACCACTTATTGGTGGCATTAAGTATATTTCTACCACTTGTAGGAGGTTTAATACCACTTGTAGGGGGTTTAAAAACTGAATTCGGCCTTCAATGATCAGCTATCGTGATATGGCAAATGATCGGGCACAATGAATCCATATTTCTGATTTTCTGGACGAATTTCAGAAATGCATTATAAATTCCAGAAAATATGAAAAATCATGAAATTTTGGGAACATATTTCTTTTAAGTATATCTATCAATGAAAAATAGTTTTTCATGAAAACTCATTATATTTTCTTGTTTTTGCCAAAAATCCAAAAGCTCTAAAAACCACTAGGTTTTTGATCATTCTAGTATCAAGTTAGCTACCTAGTTTTGCATCCAATTGTTTCAAAACATGAATACATGTATTTTAAGGTAAGAAATTGTTTTGAAAACATATGAAATATCCAACCATGATCTTTGGGCAATATGTCTATGAATTAAACATAAGCCTTCCCCATGATTGGTCTATTATTGCTATTTTGATACTTTAAATGACCATCTAAATGCCATAGGCATTAGTGGACATTTGTATCATCCTAATATCTCACCCATGCTAAGTTTGCAATTAAGTTAGCCTATAGTGAGTGTGAGATATATCCTAGGGGGTATTTGTATATACTTAACCCATATATTCATGCAATTCTATCATGGTTAAGTATCAACCTAACATTCTACATGATCATAATGACATATATCAATTAATTCTACATTATGATCATGAAATACATGTTTTCATCAATTTATAATCATGCATTAGGTAATATGTGATGATAATAAGCAAATTATCACCTAAAGCATGATTTAAACTTATTTCTCATGATAACATGCCAAATATCAAAATCATAAATCATGATTTAATACATACATAGGAATTACAACAATCATCATGATTTAAGCATTATTACCTATTTATGGGCACGTTATCATCACCCAACACTATCTAAAAATAATGTTGTCCGTCATCCTAAGTCAACCAAAATATGATATAGGTCAAATTCATATGGTTGACTACCCTAGGGTTATTCTAACCCTTAAGGATGGATTTTGGAACCCAAAATAAATTCTTTCCTATTGGGTTTACTAAATACTCCTTGGGGATCCATTTCCTAGCAATTATTTTCTTTTTATCTTGTCCCCTAGCTATAAGGCATTTGTAGGCCTTCTCATTTTTCTTCTCTTTATATCCTAGGCCCTTCTTGTTAAAACTTGCCCTTTGGCTCCCAATTATCATGTTAAGGGTATTGGAGCCTATAGTGAATTTCTCTAGGGCTTTTGTCAAATAGTCTACCTTTTCCCTTAAAGCCCTATTTTCATTCATGCATGCATCACTAACATTAAATGGCATGTATTCATGTGAGCATGCATCATCATGGCAAGAAGAAATATTATCATTTAAGCATGCCTTTTCTAATTTTTGGTCTAATTCCTTAATTTGTTCAAACATGCATTTATTTTTCTTCTTTGCCCTAAATAAATCCTTAGTTAAACTAGAAATCATAGAAACTATTTTACTAGGTGAGAGATTGGTTACCATAGTTTCCATGTCCTCTTCTTCTTCGGATGATGAGGATGATGATGATGTGGAAGAGGCTCCCCCTTCACTTGAGCTCTCTCCCCTTGAGCTTGATCCTTCATTTTCGGAGGAAGAGCAATCCAAATCATCAAAGGCCATCAAGGCCAAATTGGTGACAAAGGCATTTTCCTCATCCGATGATGAGGAGGAGGATGAGGATGGATCATCCCAAGTCCTTGCCTTGAGAGCCTTAGCCTTTCCCTTTTCCTTTGTTTTCTTCTCCTCTTCCTTTCTCTTGCTCCCCTTCTTCTTCTTCCTCTTCTCTTCTTTCTTTTTCTTCTCTTCTTTGCTTTTGTTTAGGAGGGGACAATTGTCCCTTATGTGCCCTTCTCCTTGGCAATTGTAGCATATGACCTTCCCCCTTGGTCTTCTCATCCTATCATTAGATTTATCAAATCTAAAATTCTTAAATGCACGTCTTACCCTCCTTACCATATAGGCGTCTTCGCTATCCATGGAGGAGGAGGAAGACGCTTACATCGGAGGAGGAGGGATTTCCATCTTCTTCTTCCCCTTACTTGCCAATAATGCTACTCCTCTTGAAGGTTGAATTCTAGGCTCCTCTTGTATTCCTTCAAGCCTAGTTTCGTGGAGTTCCATTGTTGAGAAGAATTCCTCCAAGGTGCTCACTTCTAGGTTCTTGGAGATATAGAATGAGTCCACCATGGAGCTCCATTTTGAGGACCGGGGAAAGGCATCTATGGCCTTCATTACCATATCCCGGTTTGATAGCTTCTCACCTACACTTGTTAGCCCAATTAAAATTTCTTTAAACCTAGAGTGTAGTGAGGTTACCTTTTCTCCCTTTTCTAGTTTTATGTTGGATAATTGGGAGCGGAGGAGGTCTCTCCTTGCTAGCTTGGCCTCGGATGTGCCTTCATGGAGTTCTATAAGCTTCTCCCACATCTCTTTGGCGCTAGCACATTCTCCGATCCGGTTGATCTCTTGTTGAGGGAGCACATTGTAGAGATGGTGCTTGGCTTTGGAGTTTGCAAGGTGCTCCTCTCTTTGCCTCTTGGTCCACCTAGACTTCTCTATTGGCTTCCCCTCTTCATCCCTAGGCAAAACGAAACCGGATTCCATTGTAATAATTATATCAAAATCCGTTTCGAAAAATACCTCCATTCGCTTCTTCCACCAAGCGAATTCTCCTTCAAACTTCGGAGGATGGATGTTGGAGCCGGCCATTTTTGATGTAGGGCTTGTTGCGGCGGTTAGTCCGGTGACAAGCAACCTCGGCTCTGATACCACTTGTAAGGGATCGATATGGCCGGCTAGAGGGGGGTGAATAGCCCTAGTACGTTGGACGCCGTAAATTGCTCTTCTACAAAAACGTTAGCGCAAGCGGAATATACAAATGTAAGTAAAGACAAGCAAAATATAAGCAATCAATACAAACACCGAGATATAACGTGGTTCACGGCTACGCCGCTAATCCACGGTCCGATTCGTCCACGGTGAATCACTCCGCCAAAACCAATCACTATCGGTCTCTCCTTTGCACAAAGCTAGGTGGAGGTAACCTTTACAACCAAGATCACTCTTCTTACAATAGGATTGAAGTAAAGACAAGTAAGAAGAGTTTAGAGCTTGTGGGGCACTAGGAAGATCGTTTGGAGTATAAGCATTGAGAGGGCTAACTTCTTCTAGTCCAACGAACTCTGGGATCGATGGACCTCATCGCCGATCGCCGCTTCCGTAGTCGACCGCCTGGCCACGCCTTCCGGTCTAACCCTTATCTGGGCCGATCGGCCGCTTTCAGAATGATCGGTGGTCTTGCGCCGCCCATCGATGGCGCGATCGGCCATAATCCACAATCCGATCGTATACAGCCAAACTTACTCGACTTGGAAGCCGATCGCTATGACGACATGGCAGTCGACTGGTGTCGGGAAAACCCATCCGACACTTGGCCAAATGGCCAAGTTTCACCTAAGAGCTACCCTTCCCTGGGTTACAATCGCTCACTCTCATTTCTCGGAGTCCCTCGCCTTCGAAGTTCTCTTCGTTCTCGGCCACGTCCCTCGGCAGCATCAGGCGCACGGCTCTGCAATGCTCCTTCGCGTCTCTTGCCTCGAAGTCTACTTCCTCCGGCTTCACTCCAAGCTTCTCGTCCGGCGGTCACTCGGATGCTCCAAGCGCACGGCTTCCGCAAAGCTATCCTTCACCGACTCAAGGCACGAGTCATGAGATGTGAAACTTGCCACGGCTCCATGTGTGAATTACTAAGTCCTGCACGACTTCAACGCACATATTACATCAACATATCAAACTAACTTAAACCCTTTGCCACACCATCAAAACCATATCACGGCAAGAGATTGCCCTAACAAAGAGGAGTAAAAATGTGTTGGGCACTTGGGAGATGTTTAGAGGTTAAGCATTACCCATCCCAAGTGACCCAAGGACCCTTCTTATAGAGAAGAGGTCATTCTTCCCATTGAGCACCGAGCAGTCTGTTGGGGCAATCGACCCAGGTCACGATTGACCGGACTCGAGTTTGACTCGAGTGATGTTTTGATGTTTGACATAGAGAGTTGACATTGATGTCTAATAATGTTTTAGGGAGATTATTGGAACAATCGACTCAGGTCATGATTGACCAGACTCGAGTTTGACTCGAGAGGGATTTTGATGGTTGACAGGAGTTGACCATGGCATGGAAAGTCCAACATGGGTTGGAAAGGAAAGTCCAAGCATGGGTCTTGGCATGGAAAGTCCAACATGGGTTGGCAAGAGAAAGTCCAAGCTTGAGTCTTGGCATTTGAGAAGTCCAAGGGGTTTGATATTGGCGGCGTAAAGTCCAAGCGGGAGTCTTGGCATCATAAGTCCAATGGTTGGCGGTGTAAAGTCCAAGCGGAGTCTTGGCAGCGTAAGTCCAATGTGCCTTGGCGATGTAGACACCGTTATCATGACTTAGCCGATGGAAGCACCTGAAGGCTAGCGCAATGGATGAACAAGTCATGGATGACTTGGAGGGATCCGAGAGGTGCAAGGCTGATGGAGGTGGGTAGAAGGCTTAGGTCTAGGCTAAGGGTTGTCTAGCAAGTATGGGGGAACCATACTTGGGGTAAACCTCATGTTTGAGGTTAAAGCGCATGTTTAGGTGTGCCTGATCGTTCCATATAGCAATCGACCGCATGAGTCAAAGATCTTGTGATCGATCGGTGCTCGTAAGATCTCGGTCCTGTAATCGAATCGAGACTCAACTGCTGGGGTTAGTAGTCAAGTGAAGGCTCAATCAGTCGACTGATGGACATGATCAGTCGACTGATGTCCTATTTGTTGGATTTTTCCAGCGTGGATTACACCATTGTCTCATAGCAACAGTGTCATCAGTCAACTGATGGTCCCGATCAGTCGATTGATCAGAGATTTCCAGCCCAGGCAGAAGCTTTAAATGGAGCTCGTGGAGGAGGAAATCAACAGTGTTTTCTTGAGGACTTTTGGAGCGATTTGCTGCTGCAAATCAGGGTCTCTAAGTGCAATTCAAGCAACCAAAGATCAAGCATTCAAAAGAACAATTGTAATGTAGTTTTCTTTACTTTCATTGTATTTCATTATTGTAATTGCTTGTATCTGTTTCTTATTGTTGTAAGAATATTTGTACGAGGTTTCTCCGCCTCCGACTTGTGTCGAGAAGGAGTATTTGTGATTAGTGGTTGTGTGTGCATCACTAGAGCTCTTTAGAGCTCGATCCGTGGAGTAGGAACCATTCAGTTCTGAATCACATTAAATACTTGTGTATTTGTGTATTTGTGTTTGTCTATTTCATTATTGCATTATTTCTATTTCCGCTGTGCGCTAACGAAATTTGTAGAGACGAACGCAACAAATTCCATCTATGCATTCTACAATGCTATTCACCCCCTCTTGCGGTCACATTTCCTCTACAATTGGTATCAGAGCCTGAGGCTCTTCTACAGACTAACCGCCGGGAGCTAAAGACGCTAGAGGGAAAGATGGAGAGATTGGGTGACGACAACAACTTTCCACCTTCCTTCGACCGTGAAGATTTCGCGTATTGGAAAGGTAGAATGATGCATTTTCTAATGTATGACTTTGATAATTGGATTAGTGTCTTAGTAGGTTTTGACACTCCAAAAGACGATGAAGGAAGAAAAATCAAGAAGAAGAATTGGAGCCAAGAACAACTCCGATACTATAACATCAACAATAAGGTAATGGGTATTTTGCTCAATATAATTCCTAATGATATTTTGATCAAGATAGGGGATTGTAAAGATGCCAAGGAGGTATGGAACAAATTGGCAAAAATTCCATAAAGAGCCTCACTCAATCTATGAAGAAAAGGAAGAGGAGGAAGAGAGCTCATCCTCACAAGCAAGTGAGGATTCGAAAGTTGAGGAGGAGTCAACTTCCGGGTAAGTGGAAGAGGAAGAGGAAGAATTGGAGGATGTTGGGGGATCGAAATGCCAGCTAGAGGGGGGCGAATAGCCCTCGTTCATTGGATGTCGTATTTTTCTCGTCTACAAAACGTTAGCTCAAGCGGAATATGCAAATATAAATAAAGACAAAGCATAAGATAAACAAACAATACAAACACCGAGATGTAACATGGTTCACGGCTACACCGCTAATCCACGGTCCGATTCGTCCACGGTGAATCACTCCGCCAAAGCCAATCACTATTGGTCTCTCCTTTGCACCAAGCTAGGTGGAGGTAACCTTTACAATCAAGATCACTCTTCTTACAATAAGATTGAAGTAAAAGCAAGTAAGAAGAGTAGGGAATCGTGTATGACACTTTGGGAGAAGTTTAGAGCTTAAGCATTAGCCTCCCAAAGCCCCATCCCCTTCCTTTTTATAGAGGAAGAGGGTTTCTTTCCGTTGACACAGGATCAGTCGACTGATGCCCTCGATCAGTCGACTGATCCCGTAGTTGTTGCCCAATAACGACCGCTTTCCAGGTTGGATTCCATCCAACGGTATTGGCATCAGTCGACTGATATTACCATCAGTCGACAGGTGCTCGATCAGTCGAGTCCTCAACGAGGTCGACTCCATTCTATGCTCGTGCACAGTGCCATCAGTCGATTGACCATTTCCGGGAGTCGACTGATCAACTTGATCCAGCCATATTAGACCACTCGATCGAACCATCGACTCAGAGCAGTCGACTGCCATTCCATGGCAGTCGACTGGTGTCGGGAAATCCCATCCGACACTTAGCCAAATGGCCAAGTTTCACCTACGAGCTACTACCCCTCCTGGGTTACATTCGCTCACTCTCATCCCTCGGAGTCCCTCACCTTCGAAGTTCTCTTCGTTCGCGGCCACGTCCCTCGGCAGCATCAGGAGCACGGCTCTGCAATGCTCCTTCGCGTCTCTTGCCTCGAAGTCTACTTCCTCCGGCTTCACTCCAAGCTCCTCATCTGGCGGTCCCTCGGATGCTCCAAGTGCACGGCTTCCGCAAAGCAATCCTTCACCGACTCAAGGGATGAGTCATGAGATGTGAAACTCGCCATGGCTCCATGTGCGAATTTCTATGTCCTGCATGACTTCAATGCACATATCAAATCAACAAAACAAACTAACTTAAACCCTTTGCCACACACATCAAAGCCTAATCATGGCAAAAGATTGCCCTAACAATCTCCCCCTTTTTGATGTGTGGCAATCCGTTTAAGTTAGGTAAAAACATTTGACAAAAATTTCTAAGGTAAGAAAGCATGTAAACATAAACATGATATAGCATCATGCAACTCCCCCTTAATCCATGAAACTCTCTCTCCCCCTATCATAATTTACTTAAACATAATCATTTCTCCCCCTTTGACACCATCAAAAAGATTAACACTAAGTTATAAACTCATGACATCAAGTATAATAGAAGGAAAATACCAAAAATTAGTCTAAAACCTGAATTCGGCCTTTACATGTTCTGATTTTCAGGCCATCAGTCGACTGGTTCAGACTACCAGTCGACTGACACGCGAATTTCAGAACTTTCTAATTTTCAGACCGAATTTCAGAAATGCATTAAAAATTCCAAAAAATTCAAAAAATCATGAAATTTGGGGAACATATTTCTTGTAAGATTCTTTATCAGTGAAAAATAATTTTTCATGAAAAGTCATTATATTTCCAGAGATTTGACAAAAATCCAAAAGTTTTAAAAACCACTAGGTTTTTGATCATTCTAGTATCAAGTTTAACACCTAGTTTTGGTTCCAATTGTTTCAAAACATGAATACATAGATTTTAAATTAAGAAATTGTTTTGAAAATATATCAAATATCCAACCATGATCTTTGGGCAATATGTCTATGAATTAAACATAAGCCTTCCCCATGATTGGTCTATTATTGCTATTTTGATACTTTAAATGACCATCTAAATGCCATAGGCATTAGTGGACATTTGTATCATCCTAACATCTCGCCCTTGCTAAGTTTTCAATCAAAGTAGCCTATGGTGAGTGTGAGATGCATCCTAGGGGGTATTTGTATATACTTAACCATTATATTCATACAATTCTATCAAAGTTTAGTATCAACCTAACAATCCTCATGATCATTAAGGTATATATGACTTAAATTCACATTATGATCATGAAATACATGTATTCATTGAATTGTTATCATGCATTAGGTATTATATCATGATAATAAGCAAAATATCACCTAAGGCATGATTTAAACCCTATTTCTCATGATGATGTGCCAAATTTCAAAATCATAAATCATCATTGCAAATATTCATAGTAATTTCATTAATTATCATGATTTAAGCATTATTAACTATTTGTAGGCACGTTATCATCACCTAACACTATTTCAAAATGTTGTCCCGCCATCCTAAGTCAACCAAAATATGATATAGGTCAATTGCATATGGTTGACTACCCTAGGGGTTTTCTAACCCTTAAGGATGGATTTTGGAACCCAAAATAAGTTCTTGCCTATGGGGTTCACTAGATACTCCTTAGGAATCCATTTCCTAGCTATTACTTTCTTCTTATCTTGTCCCCTAGCAATTAGGCATTTGTAGGCCTTTTCATTTTTTTTTTCTTTATAACCTAGGCCCTTTTGTTGAAGCTAGCTCTTTGGCTTCCTATGATCATGTTCAAGGTGTTGGAGCCTATAGTGAATTTTTCTAGGGCTTTTGTCAAATAATCTACCTTTTCCCTTAAAGCCCTATTTTCTTCTATACATGCATCACTAACATCCAAAGGCATATAGTTATCATGTGAGCATGCATCATCATGGCAAGAAGAAATATTTTCATTTAAGCATGCTTTTTCTAGTTTATTTTCTAAGTCCTTAATTTGATCTAGCATGCTTTTTTTTCTTCTTCTTAGCTCTAAATAAATCCCTAGTTAATCTAGAAACCATGGAAACTATTTTCTTAGGAGTTAGATTCGTTACCATAGTTTCCATGTCCTCTTCTTCTTCTTCGGATGAGGAGAATGTAGAGGCTCCCCCTTCACTTGAGCTCTCTCCACTTGAGCTTGATTTTTCGTTTTCGGTGGAGGAGCAATCCAAGTCATCGAAAGCCATCAATGCAAGGTTGGAGTAGACATGCTCTTCTTCATCGAATGAGGAAGAGGAAGCAAGGTCATCCCATGTCTTCTTCCTTCTTTTTACTCCCCTTTTTCTTTTTCTTTTCTTCTTTCTTCTTCCTCTCTTCTTTGCTCTTGTTTAGTAGAGGACAATTATCCCTTATATGTCCTTCCCCTTGGCAATTGTAACAAATCACCTTTCCTCTTGGTCTTCTCCTCCTATCATTAGATTTATTAAATCTAAAACCTTTTAATGCATGTCTTACCCTCATTACCATATATGCTTCTTCCGTGCTATCCATGGAGGAGGATGAGGATGCTTCATCACCGGAGGAGGAGGGGATTTCCATCTTCTTCTTCCCCTTGTTTGCCATCAAAGCTACTCCTCTTGAAGGTTGGATTCTTGGCTCTTCTTGTATTCCTTCAAGCCTCGTTTCGTGGAGTTCCATTGTTGAGAAGAACTCCTCCAAGGTGCTCACTTATAAATTCTTCGAGATATAGAATGAGTCCACCATGGAGCTCCACTTTGAGGACCGGGGAAAGGCATCTATGACCTTCATTACCATATCCCAGTTGGAGAGCTTTTCACCTACACTTGTTAAACCGGTTAGAATTTCCTTAAATCTAGAGTGTAGAGATTTTACCTTCTCTCCCTTTTCGAGTTTGATATTGGACAATTGGGAGCGAAGGACATCTCTCCTTGCTAGCTTTGCCTCGGATGTGCCTTCATGGATCTCTATTAATTTCTCCCACATTTCCTTGGCCCTAGCACACACTCCTATCCGGTTGACTTCTTGTTGAGGGAGTACATTGTATAGGTGGTGCTTTGCCTTTGAATTTGCCAAATACTCCTCTCTTTGTCTTTTGCTCCATCTCGATTTCTCCAATGGCTCCCCATCTTCGTTCCTAGGCAACTCAAAACCGTTTTCCATAATTAATAATATTTCAAAGTCGGTTTCGAAGAATACCTCCATTCGCTTCTTCCACCAAGCAAATTCCCCTTCGAACTTCGGCGGATGAATGTTCGAGCCGACCATCTTTTGATGAAGAGCTTGTTGTGGCGGTAAGTCTGGTGACAAGCAACCTCGCTCTGATACCACTTGTTGGGGGATCGAAACGCCGACTAGAGGGGGGTGAATAGCCCTCGTTCGTTGGATGTCGTATTTTGCTCGTCTACAAAACATTAGCACAAGCGGAATATGCAAATATAAATAAAGACAAAGCATAAGATAAACAAACAATACAAACATCGAGATGTAACGTGGTTCACGGCTACGCCGCTAATCCACGGTCCGATTCGTCCACGGTGAATCACTCCGCCAAAGCCAATCACTATTGGTCTGTCCTTTGCACCAAGCTAGGTGGAGGTAACCTTTACAATCAAGATCACTCTTCTTACAATAAGATTGAAGTAAAAGCAAGTAAGAAGAGTAGGGAATCGTGTATGGCACTTTGGGAGAAGTTTAGAGCTTAAGCATTAGCCTCCCAAAGCCCCATCCCCTTCCTTTTTATAGAGGAAGAGGGTTTCTTCCTGTTGACACAGGATCAGTCGACTGATGCCCTCGATCAGTCGAGTGATCCGATCTATGCCGTATATAGCGATCGCTTTCCGTTGGATTCCATCCAGCGGTATTGGCATCGATCGGTGATATTACCATCGATCGATCGAGTCCTCAGCGAGTCGACTCCGTGCGTGCCCGTGGATTACCATCGATCGGCCGCCGCCCTTGGCGGTCGGATCGATCTATCGATCACCGACCCCATTTCCGTGATCGGATCAACTTGATCCAACCATATTAGACCAGTCGATCGAACCATCGACTCAGAGCAGTCGACTGTCATTCCATTGCAGTCGACTGGTGTCGGGAAATCCCATCCGACACTTAGCCAAATGGCCAAGTTTCACCTACGAGCTACTACCCCTTTCCAGGTTACATTCGCTCATTCTCATCCCTTGGAGTCCCTCTCCTTCGAAGTTCTCTTCGTTCGCAGCCACGTCCCTCGGCAGCATCAGGCGCACGACTCTGCAATGCTCCTTTGCGTCTCTTGCCTCGAAGTCTTCCTCCGTCTTCAATCCAAGCTCCTCGTCTGGCGGTCCCTCGGATGCTCCAAGCACACGACTTCTGCAAAGCAATCCTTCACCGACTCAAGGACCGAGTCATGAGATGTGAAACTCGCCATGGCTCCATGTGCGAATTACTAAGTCCTGCACGACTTCAACGCACATATCAAATCAACATAAAAAAACTAACTTAAACCCTTTGCCACACACATCAAAACCTAATCATGGCAAGAGATTGCCCTAACAGAGGAGACCTCCACCTCTAGGATTGAGGGGGAGGAGATTAAAGCATCCTCAACACCGGAGCAACAAGAAGAACCATCTACATCCTGTTGAGAGGAAGAGCAAGCTCAAGAGACCCTCACCTCCACCCTAGGTAACTCAAGCAATTTGGTTTTAAACAAAAATCATATAATTTGCTTTGTGTGTAGGGAAACCAGGCACTATAAGAGCAAGTGCCCAAAGAGAGTAAGAAAAGCTCCACCGGCGCCCAAAAGTCAAGAAAAATCAAAAGAAGCTTGTTCCCCAACCATCAAAAGTAAGGAGCACATCATATGCTTCAAATGCTGACTACCGGGTCATTACTGGAGTAAATGCCCAAAGGGGAAGAATAAAACTCAAAAGGGAGTATCACAAGTAGGGGGAGCTAAGGGTAACCCTAAGGTACATTTTAGTAATGCTTCTTCTAACTTAAATATCAAAAAGTATGCTAGGAATTTTAATTCTCTTGAAATTTATGATGAAAAGCATGCTAGAAATAATAAATATTTTTGTTTAGGAGCTAAGAAGGTCAACTTTTTAAATAAGGAGAAATTTGGAACTAATGTCCCTAAAATAAATTTATCTAAAGATAAATCTAGGTCAAATAATTCTAGACCAATTCTACCTAGGGAGATAATTAGTGATACTACTGGCAACTTTTTCATCTAGATAAAAGGGTTAACGTGTAACCCCGGATCCGATCCAAAATATTCGGCTTGGCGAGGGGAAAAGGAAGAATGATTCGGACGCGAATAGTAGAACCAATTGGCACGGGAGAATTAGTAGAAGCAATTGGCACGAGAGAGTTAGCAGAATCAATTGGCACGGGAGAGTTAGGAGAAGCAATTGGCACGGGAGAATTAGCAGAAGCAATTGGCACGGGAGAGTTAGCAGAAGCAATTGGCACGGGAGAGTTAGCAGAAGCAATTGGCACGGGAGAATTAGCAAAAGAAATTGGCACGGGAGAGTTAGCAGAAGCAATTGGCACGGGAGAGTTAGCAGAAGCAATTGGCATGGCAAAGAAGAGACGGAAGGTACTTCGCTAAGGGGTTGGCTCAACCTGATCGATCCGAAGGAAGTTTGGCATAGGGAAAAGAGGAATTGGTTCGGGTTGATGAGGAGCCCTAGGGCTAGGTCACCCGTGGACCATAGACCTAAGCTAGCTTCACCTAAAGTGGATGGTTGAGGGAGACAGTCTAACCTAGCTACCTGAAAAATAGAGGAAGAGGCGTTATGCAATGGTTGGGGAGGCCCCCACATAATATTTCGAGGAGCCTTCGTTCCTCATATCTGTAACAGAATTATTCTCCAGGGGGAGGTGGTGGCCACGTGTACGATGGAGACAGCCCACGACGTTACGATGGGGAAGAAAGGAGGATAAAAGGGAGGGAGCAAACAGGAAAAAGGGGATCCGCAATTATTCCAACCCAGCAAGAAGGAAGAAGATGCCAGAGGAAGAGAGGGGGACAACCATCTCGCCGGAGAAGAAGGGTAGTGATTTGTTGTTGTTACACCTTTTGTGTTCGTTCTGGTATGGTGAGATCATTGTAAGAGGTTCTTTTCCTCTACCTCCAGAAATTTCTTTTCTGTAAAGGAGGACCTTCATAGTGAAAGTGCTTGGGCACTGCCCCCGGTGAGAAAGCTCATCTCCGTGGAGTAGGAATCCTTATTCCGAACCACGTTACATCTTGTGTCTGAATTTCAATTGTTGGTGCTAGTTTTTGCGTTTCATCTACTTCATCTTCTAACTCTCTACTGATTGCGGCCTGTGAGAACCCTCTGAGATCTCCCTCAGTGCTTCACTGCATTGAAAAAGGAGTGAACAGATTTTCCCTGTCGCATCAGTTGGCGTCGTCTGTGGGAACATTGAGCTGGACGTCGAGATGCAACCTGAAGAAGTACAACAACCTGCTACCTCTGCAGTGGAGGAGCGCCCCATCACCCTTCTACCATCGCAGCTGAAGGCCCTGATGGATGACGCTATTACAGAAGCCCTCGCTAGGGAAAGGAGAAGGACCGGGTATCTAAATCTGCATTCCGGTGAACCTTCTTCCAGAGGCCCACCCCCAGAAATGCCTCCTCCATCTCGTACAGCCGTCAATGGGGAAATATTGCCTGAAGGAGGACTTGGGGGAAGAACGCCTCAGAACACTATGCCCTTCACCCAAACACGCAGGGAAGAACAGGGCGAAAGTCAATCAACCAGACCTCCGGAAGTATACGAGCCCAGTCCCTTTACAATGGACATTCTCTCTAAAGTCCCTCCGTCCTACTTCCGGAATCCTCAGATCGATAAGTATGATGGTTCGACGGATCCCGAAGAGCACATATCTCAGTTCGACGGAGCGGCCTCGCTCCACTGTTATACCGATGCTCTCAAATGCCTAGTTTTCCGGACCACCTTAACTGGCTCAGCACAAAAGTGGTTTAATACTCTGCCCCCAGGATCCGTCACTTGTTTCGCTGATTTCCGAGAAATGTTCAGCCGGGAGTTTGTCAACTGCAAGGCGTATAAACATGATGCCTCCATGTTAATGCATATCACCTAGGGACCCTCGGAATCCCTTAGAGGATACCTCCACCGATTCACTTATGCGGCTAGGGGAATCCCCTCGGCCAGATCCGAATCTTTCAGAGACGCTGTTCAGCACGGGATGAAGGAGGGCCCCTTCCTCAGTTCCTTGTTAAGACAACCCGCGGACAGTTATGAGGAGCTACTAAGTCATGCGGAACAATTTATCCATGAAGAAGAAGGATTAAGGGTGCGGAGAGCTGAACGGGTGGTCACAGTAGTCCCAACTGAAAGAGCTCGCCCCGCTGCTCCTCAAGCGCCCCCTCGGCGGGAATATGTGCGACCTTTTCGACAGGAGGCTCTGAGGCCTCATCCCATGTTGCAGGGTGTTCGCCCTGTGCCGTCATTACAAATCATGGCCGCTGAAGCGCTTCCTCCTGCGAGGACTTGGAAGGAACAAGAGATGGAATTATATGATCAACAGGGTCTGCTACAACATCCTTTAGGGTACAGGGGGATCCCACGTAACCCCCCCCCCCCGCCCCATTCTTCTGTCAATATCATACGGAATATGGCCACACTAGTGGCCGATGTTTTAAGTTACAGGAGGAGTTGGATCACCTCCACACGACATAACCGCAAATGTGGTTTCGGGCAGGAGGACCGGCACGATGAGGCCCCCGACCCAATGTAACCCGTCCAGGGCCATATAATCAACCGCCTCAAGTCACCTTCCCCCAAACGCCGTCCCAGGATGTTGTTTCTCAGGGAGGCCCATCTGGTGAGGGCCCATCATCCAATCTAGATAACGCCCCCACACGGGGGGTTATCCATGTTATAGCTGGAGGACCTACCGACGGGGACTTTAATCGGGCGAGGAAATCCTACTCCCGCCTTATGGAGAGTTTGGCCATCGTCACCGACCAAACTATTCAAGTTGCATCGCCCGTTTTATTCGGGCCAGAAGATCTACGAGGCGTCCTGCTACCACACACGGATGTCTTAGTTATTCGTATCTCCCTAGCCAATTATGAGGTGGATAGGGTACTGGTCGACTCGGGAAGCTCCATCAATATCCTCTTTCAGGAAGCTTTCGGACAGATGCAGCTGGGAAATGCCCATCTAGAAGATGTGGCCACCCCCCTCTTTTGATTCGCAGGGCATGTGGTCCACCCTGCAGGGCAGATTTCATTGCGCCTGACTCTGGGTGTAAAACCCAGCCAAAAAACTAGTATAATCCCTTTCCTTATTGTGGACGCTCCGTCCACTTATAATGCTATTCTTGGGCGCCCTTTCCTCACCCTTTTTCAGGCGGTAGCTTCCTCATATCACCAAAAGTTGAAATTTCCGGTGGGACAATTGGTGGGAGAAATTCATGGAGAACAAAAGGCCTCCAGAAGCTGCTACGTACAAATGGTTCGGGATGATCAAAAGAAAGCCCGAACCGATGACCCTAAAAGCAAAGCTATTATCATTTCGGATGTCTGTGTCCTGGAGGAATCTCCACCCAAGACTAGCAAAGGGGAGGAAGGAGGACTGGTGAAAATCGCCCCAGGAAAGGCCACACGGATAGCACAACAGTTGGAAGCCAAGGAAGAGTTGGTGGCTTGCCTGAAGGAGAACGAGGATATCTTTGCGAGAGATGTGCATGATCTCACAGGGATCAACCCTCGAGTGGCTAAACACCATCTCAATATCACCAAGGAGCTCGACCCGTCCAACAGAAGAGGCGACATTTTGGACCGAAAAAGGGCAAAGTCATAGCCGAAGAAGTGGAAAAACTGCTAAAAGCGGGTCATGTAAAGGAAATCCAGTTTCCCGAGTGGGTTTCCAATGTAGTCTTGGTCCCCAAAGCCCGCAGGGCAGTGGAGGATGTGTATCGATTTCCATGATTTAAATAAAGCGTGCCCTAAAGACTGCTACCCCTTGCGTCGTATTGATCAATTGGTAGACTCCACTGTGGGATATGAAGTGGTGTCCCTAATGGATGCCTATCAAGGATATCATCAAATACCTTTGGCCAAAGAAGATCAAAAGAGGGTTAGTTTTGTGACTGCAGGAGGGTTATACGCTTACGTGGTAATGTCGTTCGGATTAAAGAACGCAGGGGCAACCTATCAGCGCCTCATGGACAAGATCTTTGCGGAGCAAAGAGAGAAAAATGTGGAAGTCTATGTGGACGATATATTAGTCAAATCGAAGACCACTCGGGATCTAGTCAAGGACTTAAATGAAACCTTCGCTACATTGAGACAGTTTAATATGAAGCTAAACCCTAACAAATGCCTGTTCGGGGTAAAAAGTGGCAAGTTCTTGGGGTACATAGTGACTGAGAAGGGGTTACAAGCCAACCCTGAGAAGGTACAAGCATTATGCAACATGAAATCACCCGCTAATGTGCGAGAAACCCAAAAGTTGGTGGGCAGGATTGTTTCTTTATCCCGATTCATAGCTAGATTAGCGGACAAAGGGCTGCCTTTCTTCAAGATTTTGCGTAAAGCTACTAAATTTCAGTGGGATGATCAATGCGAACAGGCTTTCCAGGAGTTGAAGAAATATTTGGCTGGACTCCCATTGCTAGCCAAACAATAGCTGGAGAACCATTATGGATGTATTTGGCTATCTCGGATGGAGCTATTAGTTCGGTTTTATTGAAATAAGAAGGCTCTCACCTGCAGCCTATTTATTATACCAACCACATCCTGAAGGGGGATGAATTCCATTATACCGAGTTAGAGAAGCTGGCATATATCCTAGTATTAACTGCTCGTAAATTGAGGCCGTACTTTTTGGCTCATCCCATCACCGTTTTAACTCACAGCGAATTGGGCAAGGTCGTCACTAAGCCCAATTTCTCCGGAAGATTGGCCAAATGGGTGGTAGAACTAAGCGAGTATGATATTCACTACCAACCCCGAACAGTTATCAAGGCCCAAACACTCACTGATTTTTTGGCAGAGGTACCTTGCGGCTCGGAAGATGGATCGGCAGAGAAAGATGAGGGATCATGTGCATGGAATATATTCGTAGACGGTTCTTCAGGATCTATAGGCAGTGATGTCGGTGTTCTATTAATTTCCCCTGATGGTGAAGAAACTTGCCTAGCCATTCGCCTGAGATATCGGGCATCCAATAATGAAGCGGAATATGAAGCCATTCTAGCGGGATTGCAGGCTGCTAAAGCAGTAGGGGCTTCTTCAATTGTAATCCATTCGGATTCCCAGTTGGTAATATCACAACTTCAAGGTTCTTTCATAGTTCGGGAGGAAAGGCTGCATAGGTACTTGAAGGCTTTTGAAAAGAAAAAAGATCAATTCCGTCAAGTCCTCTTAAAGCAAATCCCGCGGGAGAATAATGGGAAAGCAGATGAATTGGCTTGGATGGCCAGTGCTATGGAAGGAGTGAAGTCCCGGGAAATGATCCATGCGGAAATCCATACTTCCTTCGCAGTATGCAACATGGAGGAAGATGTACCCGAATCAAGCCTAATTCCTGATTGGAGGATTGACATCATATCTTATTTACAACAGGGGAAGGTCCCTGAAGAAAAAGCAGCGACATCCATTTTAATGAGCCGAGCAAAACGGTTTACCCTTCTAAATGGGGACTTATACAAGACTTCTTTCGGATGACTCTTATTGAAGTTCTTGGGAAGTGAGGATGCGGAATGGGTACTCTGAGAGATTCATGAAGGTTGCTGCTGCAATCATTTAGGAGGAAGAGCTTTAGCAAGGAAGGCCTTATTAGCAGGATATTTTTGGCCTACTCTCTAGCAAGATGCTGCTCGCATAGACTGCGCTGCATTGCTTATCGAAGCATAAGCTATTCGAATGAATTAATGAAAGTCGTGGTCTCTTCATGTCATTTTGATCAATGGGCAATGGATATACTGGGTCCGATTCCAGTGGCACCTTTACAGAAGAAGTTTTTGTTGGTGGCTGTAGATTATTTTTCCAAATGGGTGGAGGCAGAGCCCCTAGCCAAAATTACTGAGAATGTTGTGATATAGTTCTTATGGAGAAATATTGTTTGTCGATACGGTATTCCTCGGAAAATAGTCAGTGACAACGGACGACAGTTCCAAGGGAAAAAGATCCAAGAGTGGTGCCAAAGTCTCAACATCCAGCAGAATTTCACTTCAGTAGCTCACCCTCAGGCTAACGGGCAAGTGGAGGTGACTAACAGAATTCTCGTTCAAGGATTAAATACCAAATTGGGGGCTAAGAGGGGAAATTGGGTAGAAGAATTGCCAGGAGTCCTGTGGGCCTATCGAACAACACCCAAGACAGCAATAGGGGAAACTCCCTTCAGTTTAGTGTACGGGACGGAAGCTGTTATTCTGGTCAAAGTTCTATTAAATAGCGCTCGAATAAAGGCGTACGAACCAAATCAGAACCAACTTATCCGAAGCGTTGAATTGGATTTGGTGGAAGAAAAGCAAGAGATGGCACGGAGGCAGGCTGAATTTTACAAGCAAAGAGTGCAGCGAGTCTTTAATAAGAAAGTGATGCCTCGAAGATTTCAAAAAGGGGATTGGGTTTTGCGTAAAGTTAATCCCGCTGGAGACCCGGGAAAGCTAGCGCCGAATTGGGAAGGACCCTATGAAGTAACGCGCCGCGTAGCTATGTCCGCATATTATCTGAAAGATGACCAAGGCAAAGAACTTCCGTGACCCTGGAATGCCATTCATTTAAAGCTTTTTCATACTGTATGAGAATTCGGGAATAGAAGAAGAGGAATTATGAGACTCCGAAAGGGTGTACTTATTGACTTGGTTGCATTAATTAGACGCAAAGTACCCTTCGAATTTCATTAATAAGTCATTTGTTAGTGTAATGCAGTACTGATTGATAAATCCTGAAAAAGAGAAAGAAAAATGGAAAGGAAACTCCCGTTTCAAAATAATATATCGAATTACAGCTTAAAACGGTCGGGGGGATAACGACGGAAGCCAGCCTCCCAATTTAAAGAGAATGAAGGATAAGTTGGAGGAGGTAATCCTTGATCAGCATATTGCCGAATTGCTTCATTAAATCCATCCTGATAAGTAGCACGCAACAAAATGACGAGTCACTCCTGGCAGTTTGGACGGTTAGGGCTCCGTTCCCGATGCAGCCTCTCACATTTTTCTTGTTGTTCTTGAAGATTTCGGCACACGTCCACAAAGCATCGCGACACCTCCATAATAGCATTGGCCAGGATGGAAACATCATCAGCTCGGGAACTTTTGTCCTGCTGTACAAGGTGCGTCATCTCCACCATATTTTGGCGCATTAAGGCTGAAATTCCCTCCACTACTTTAGAATAAGATTTGGTTCGGGCGAGTTTAGTGTTCAGTCTTTGGAGGAAAGTCTCCTGCCTGCGTAGATGGGCGTGAGCATGCGCTCGGGAATTTATGAGGGATGAGTTTTCTTGTACCTCGCATAAACGGGTGCGGAGGTCCCCTATCTTATCCTATGCTTGCTGGTGTTGAACCTGAAGACGAGCAATGGTGTCGGAGTCTTGTTGCTTCCCTTGGAGGAGCTCTGCTACCTGCCCTTGAAGACGTATTAATTCCCGAGAGGATGAAGACCCCTCATCAAAAGGAGCCGGTTGGGCTTCCCGTTGGGGAACGGGTGGCTCCATACCCACTCGCTGTTGTTCCTATAATGCTACAATGATATCAGGATCCTTTCGAATACGTTGGAGAGCTTCGGCTAATTGCTCCTGGCACAACTACAGTTGTTGTAACAGGAGTCGTTCTTGATTTTGAGCCTTCGCCAAATCTTCCCTTTGTTGTCGCTCCCATTCCAGAGCTTGAGCTCGATATTGATGAAGGGAGCGATCCAACTCTTGATGGTTGGTCAGGGCCTGCATGCCAGTCGTAGAAAAGAAATGGGTTAATAAGACAAAGATAAGGAGGCTAATTGAGGAAACATACTAAATCCAGAGCATGACGTAGGCCTTCCATGCGAGGAACCACTTCCTCTAAGTTCAGGATCCGAAGACTCCTGGGAGAAAGGGAAGAAGATGGGACGGATGATACTGAGATGGGAAGCTCGCTTATAATGGGGAGAGTGGGGGTGATATCTATGGGAGGAGAAGGGCTCTTCAAGCGATGAGGGGAGGGGAAAGTTGGCAGGAAGGGGATATCAACTGCCATGGGTTCAGAAGAGGAAGTGTATTCAGGGGTAAGAGAAGGCAGGGATGAGCCAGCCTCTGTCATTGGCTGACATGGAGGTACATCCTCCCGTGTTATCCTCGAGTTGCGAGGAGGAAGGCGACTTACGAGCGGCAAGAAGGAGAAGGAGTAGGAGAGCTAGGGTTTATGAATGCCGGAGGGAGTGAGGAAGGAATAAACATCCCGGTTTCCTCTGAGGAGGAGATAACAAGGGTTGCAGGAGGAGGAGGAGAAGAAAAACTAGGTGAAGCAGGTGTGGTGGTGATTGGAGGAGGTGAAGAGGAAGACGGAGATGACGGCTGACCGGCTCTCCTCTTGCGATGTGGATAACGGCCCGCTATCTCTTGGAATAAGGAGGAATGCATTTTGAGGGCCTGAGAATAAGGAAGGAGGGCTTGAAAAAGGGATCGAAGCCAAGGAGCGTTGCAGCGGAGGAACGAACAAGCAAAGAAAAGGGAGACGAAAAGGCGAAGGGATGAAGATAGCAAGAGAAACGAAGACAAAGGATCCCCTATAAAAGGAAGGAAGAATGAGCCTATAACCATTATTGGGCCCCACATCTGTGGTAAAGAAGGCCCTAAGTGAAAGCGAAAAAATGGTTTATTTTTATAAATGACCCATTATGTACTAAAGCCCTCATTTGCTTGGGAAGGAGCGGGTATAGGTGTTCCCCTCCAGGAGGAAAGCCAAAATAGGAATGATATGAAGACCTTGTCTCCTTTATGCTGATGGTCTTTGAGCCATATATACATAAATTTTTATCCCCGTGAAGCGGAAGATATCCCCGTATGGTGGTGGAACGGAAGAACCAAAATTCGTTCGGTTATACTTAAATTTTTATCCCCGTGAAGCGGAAGATATCCCCGTGTGGTGGTGGAACGGAAGAACCGAAATACCTCGGTTGTATGCTATACTTAAATTTTTTATCCCCGCGAAGCGGAAGATATCCCCGTGTGGTGGTGGAACGGAAGAACCGAAATACCTCGGTTGCGCATTATATACAAATTTTTATCCCCGCGAAGCAGAAGAAATTTCCGTGTGGTGGTGGAACGGAAGAACCGAAATACCTCGGTTATATGTTATACTTAAATTTTTCTCCCCGCGAAGCGGAAGATATCCCCGTGTGGTGGTGGAACGGAAGAACCGAAATTCATTCGGTTATACTTAAATTTTTATCCCCGCGAAACGGAAGATATCCCCGTGTGGTGGTGGAACGGAAGAACCGAAATTCATTCGGTTATACTTGAATTTTTATCCCCGCGAAGCGGAAGATATCCCCGTGAGGTGGTGGAATGGAAGAACCGAAATTCATTCGATTATACTTAAATTTTTATCCCCGCAAAGCGGAAGATATCCCCGTGTGGTGGTGGAACAGAAGAACCGAAATTCATTCGGTTATACTTAAATTGTTTATCGCCGTGAAGCGGAAGATATCCTCGTGTGGTGGTGGAACGGAAGAACCGAATACCTCGGTTGCACATTATATACAAATTTTTATCCCCGCGAAGCGGAAGAAATCCCCGTGTGGTGGTGGAACGGAAGAACCAAAATACCTCGGTTATATGTTATACTTAAATTTTTATCCCAGCGAAGCGGAAGATATCCCCGTGTGGTGGTGGAACAGAAGAACCGAAATTCATTCGGTTATACTTGAATTTTTATCCCCGCGAAGCGGAAGATATCCCCGTGTGGTGGTGGAACGGAAGAACCGAAATTCATTCGGTTATACTTGAATTGTTATCCCCGCGAAGCAGAAGATATCCCCGTGTGGTGGTGGAACAGAAGAATCGAAATGCCTCAGTTGCGCATTATATACAAATTTTTATCCCCGCGAAGTGGAAGAAATCCCCGTGTGGTGGTGGAACGGAAGAACCGAAATACCTCGGTTGTATATTATATATAAATTTTTATCCCCGCGAAGCGGAAGATATCCCCGTGTGGTGGTGGAACGGAAGAACCGAAATACCTCGGTTTTATGTTATACTTAAATTTTTATCCCCGCGAAGTGGAAGATATCCCCGTGTGGTGGAGGAACGGAAGAACTGAGGTCTCCTCAGTTATGTATCACTTTTTGTCCTCGTAAAGTGGGGGAAGTTGAAGTCCTTGTTTAACTTTATATTGTTTTATTCTGGTAAAATAACAGAGTCGATTCATTTAATGGTTCTATATTCCCGGTAGGGTGAAAAGGCAGGAGAACCAAAATATGCCTCAACTATATGTCAGTACAAAAAGAAGTAAAGCACGACATAACTCAGAAGATACGGGAAGAAGAATATAAACAGGGAAATGTTCATTGACGCGAAAAAATTACATATTTCAAGTCATTGACAAGAGGGAAACAACAAAAAAAAACCCTTATACATCTAGCGTATTACAGTTCTTTGTTGGGAGGAACGGATGGAGCTCCTTTGTGCGGTCGAGGTTGGCACAGTAATTGCCGGCGGTAAGATTGCTGCAGGAAGATTTGCTTGGCCAGTTCCTTTTGGGACCTGACCAGTTGTTGACGCAGGGAGCGATTACTGGCGAAATTTTCCTTCAGTCGTTGTTGTAAATACTTCACTTGCTCCTCCAGGCTAGATATGTAGCGGTGTTTGTTTATCTGTTCTTCAGCAGGAGAGGAACTGCTGCCCTGTTCAGATATTCTGTCCATGGCGAATAAAAGAAAAAGGAAAGGATGGAAGCTATCAGGTAAGGGGCGGAGGTTTTTATAGCGATGAAGGGGAAGAGTGCATTTATTGGTAGAAGAAATAGGGACAGTAAATGCCAGTAAAGAAGAGGAAACGTGGGGGCAGTAGGGGGAAGGTCGACGGGACTATAACTGTAATTAAGAGGGTCCGAATCCCCTGGCGATGATAGAAGAAGGTATGTTTGGACTAGATCACAATCCTTTTGAAGACAGAAACCTTACTTCTGCGAGAGAAAGACAAAAGCAAACATCAAGTTCCCTCCCTCGTTTTTATTGATATATTTGAAATGATTACATTAAATTGATCTATACAGATTTTCTCTGATTACTCCTAACAGACGAAGCGGGAGAGGTCTTTTTGGGGGGAGAGGGCGCCAAGATGACCTTGAAGCGCTCACCTTGAGACGGAGGAATGGCTGATGGACCTTCATCGAACGGAGAAGGATGAACTTCCGCCGGGGGGATTGGGATGAAAGCCAGCGCTGGTGGAAGTGGAGGAAGTTTGGCAGCGACACGGGGGTCTCCCACTGTATACTCCCAGGTGAAGGGATGATTCCACATTCTATTGCGGAAGGAAGGGAAGGAAGCACGAAAGGACCTCCCTGTAGGAGGGGTTGGAGTCGGAGTGTGAGGCGGAAAAGGAAGAGGACGAAAAGTGGAAGTGGCAGTTGAGCGGGTCTCTGAATCTTCAGTGTCTTCAGAGACCCAGTCCTGTAGCTCGAAAGATTCTGAATTTGAAGAAATTTCGATGGGGTGCCCCTCTGAAGCCATGATAGTGAGATAGGAGGACGAAGACATGGAGGGCAATGATTTATAATTGAAGGGAAGCGACGACAGAAGTTCTTGGGAAGGGGAAGAAAACGAAGAGATTGATATAGTTTCCGAAGCAGTAAAAGGAATGGGGAAAACCAACAGGCAAGAGTCATTTAAAGCAAATCCCCGAGACAAAATCGAGACGGATATGAATGATATCGGGCCCAACCCTTCAAGCAAATCCCCAAACCAAAATCGGGTCGGATATGAATAATGTCATTCAAAACCTCCCCAATAAGTCTCCCAAACTAACAAGGTGATTGTGCCATACGACACGGGAAAAGAAATAACGATATAAAAAGGGAGTAGTTTAAGATTGGTCCAGAATTCCTGACCCGTCAAGAAGCATGACAAGATGATGACAACTACACAGATGGACAAATTCATCATTCAGAAGCAAAAAAAAAGCTATGGACAAAATTATTAAAGGAGAAAATAGTAGAAATTACAACTCAAAGAGTTCGAGCGGACATTTAGCTAGCGCCTCCGTGGGATCTAAATAGCTAGTGTCCGTGCTAGGAGGCGGGTATCCTTGTTCAGCATTTTGAGCTGAGGACCCCTCAAAACCTAGTATAAATAAATCCACCCCTTCTTGACGTAGTGTCCTTTAAGGTCGACTTCTTGCTCCTTTAGTTGGTCTTGATATTGAACCACCTGAGCTTGACTTTTCGCTAATTTAGCCGCCAAAGCATCTCTTTCGGTGGCTGCATTTATAGCTTGTTGTCCTAAGGATGAAAGAGCTTCAAAATACTCCTGGTGCAGGGTAGATTGCTGCTGAGCCACCGACGATAAGGTTTGGGGAAGAGACGCCACCATGGAGGAGAGCTCCTGACACTTCTCTGTACAGGATCTCCTGGTAACTTCCCAGGCTTGACGCTCCAGATTAAGCCAGTGGCGTTCTTGTTGAAGCTGTATAATAGTAGCTGAGGAGTCAGCATCCTTGATCATGGCGTCCCCAAGATATCCCTTATACTCCTTCAGTTCCTGGGTCAGGACGTCTACCTGTTGCAGCTCACTGGATTGTAGGAAGAGGCGCTGTTCATGTTCTTCATTTTTTCATTGCAGTTCTTCCTTCTCTCTTCGGACCAGGGCCAATTGCATCATTGCATCTTTACATTGGCCCCTTAAGTCTGCATCCTTGGCCTCTTGCTCACTTAACCGCCGAACGAGCTCTTTTTGTTGCGTTACGACGACAAAGTGGCGAGTCTCCACGCTAGATTGGAACCGAGCCAACTGGACCACCATGTTGTGGTGTTGGGATGAAGCCTGGAAGAAAGGAAATCAATGTTAGTATATGCCAATGTATAAAGACGTATGTCAGAGATAAGAAAGGGATAAGAGATACCTCCTCCAACAGCTTGCCCACTTGCTCACAGGGGCCTTGTACGCCCGACTGATTGAAAAATTTAACCTCCGAGGGATGCCGAATCTTCAGCAGGGATCCCAACGTGGCTCTCGGAGGAATGGGAAGGGAAGGATCCTCCCCTTCAGAGGAAGGTGGGGGTCTGATAGGACAAAGGGGTGTAGAAGCAGCCCTTGAGTCGAAAGGCACAGGAGCTTAGAGGGGCTCCGTATGGGAAGGTGGGGGTGAATTTTGTGCAGAAGGGGAGGAATGAAGAAAATGGGAGGGAGAATCCCCTCCTTGAGGAGATGGGGAAGGGATAGAGGAGGTATTGCCTCCCCTTCTTGGCTCATAAATGGCTAGGGATTGAGACCCTGGCTGGTCGAAAGATGAGGGGAGAAGAGCCGATGAACTTGAGGCTCCTTTCTTAACGAGCCGTAGTTTTTCCGAGGAGGAGACAGTAGCGGCTATTGATTTACCTCTTTTAGTCGAGGGTTTCTTCTTTTTGGCAGCCTCAATTGCCTCTCCTTCCACCAAAGCCTTTTGCATTAGAGTATCTGCAAAGTATACTGGTAAGAAAGATGAATAATATAGAAAGGAAATCATATTGCAGGGTAAGTATCACCCTACCTACAGCAACCAAAGTCGTCAAAGGTAGAGGAGACAATCCAAAGTGGCTCAAAAGGGGAATTTCTATCAGGTGGTTTGAGCAGTAATGTAACTCTCCTAATACTCTATAAACCTCCGAGAAGGGGCATTTGGTCCTCATTTCCCGAAAAGGAGGCAATTCGGGAAGATCTACCTTCCAAGTATCAGAATAGGGTAGAGATTCTAGAAGCTGTACAAAAAAGTAGAATTCTTCCCATCCCTTGTGGGAACTAGGCAGATTCACTAAAAATTGGCAATCTGAACGGCTAGATAAATAGAAGAGACCTGCCTTGGAAGATTTCAATTGGAAAAAGCAGTGGAATATTTCAGGGGTTAGGGGAAGGTTTAGGTGTCGAAACACCATGGAAGCTCCTGATAATATGCGGAAGGAATTAGGGGTGAATTGGTTTAAAGGAAGTTTGTAAAAATGCATGATATCTAGGTAACTAGAAGGCACTGGTAGACATAGACCATTAAGAAATTATTCAGAGAAAAAACACGTCGAACCGGGAGGAGGATTATTAGGCCGGTGTAGTTTAGTAGTGAAACAACACTTTATGGAAGGATCTATGTAGTCGTTCTTAATAGTAAAGAAATAATGGTTGCAATCTAATTGAGTTATGGTATGTTCATACCAGGCGGGGGAAGGGATGGTCCTAGGAGCCATGGGTATAAACAAAGCAGAGCACTTACTCAGAGGTTAAGGAAGAATCGTGTGGGAAAAGAAGGACTGAGTCGCCGAAACGCCGCCGGTGAAGATCACGGAAGAAGAAGAACAAAATGGATTGTTAAACACACTAAAATGATATCCAAAAGGAGAAGGCGGGGGTTTATATAGGGTTTTTAGTGACGATTCGACTGCGCGAAAGGAGAAGGAGAAGCGGGGCCCATGGGTCCGTCGGGCCGCCTCAGGTATACATAGGGGAGCTATAAGGGAAGGAGCAAATTCAAGTTAAGAAATAAAGAATAGGGTAGAAACTTTATATACACTTGGAAAGTCAAGGTTATAACTTCACTTGACTATTTTTCGGGGTTGACTAATGATACTACTGGCAACTTTTTCATCTAGATAAAAGGGTTAACGTGTAACCCCGGATCCGATCCAAAATATTCGGCTTGGCGAGGGAAAAAGGAAGAATGATTCGGACGCGAATAGCAGAAGCAATTGGCATGGGAGAATTAGTAGAAGCAATTGGCACGGGAGAGTTAGCAGAAGCAATTGGCACGGGAGAGTTAGCAGAAGCAATTGGCATGGGAGAATTAGCAGAAGCAATTGGCATGGGAGAATTAGTAGAAGCAATTGACACGGGAGAGTTAGCAGAAGCAATTGGCACGGGAGAGTTAGCAGAAGCAATTGGCATGGGAGAGTTAGCAGAAGCAATTGGCACGGGAGAATTAGCAGAAGCAATTGGCATGGGAGAGTTAGCAGAAGCAATTGGCATGGGAGAGTTAGCAGAAGCAATTGGCATGGCAAAGAAGAGACGGAAGGCACTTCGCTAAGGGGTCGGCTCAACCTGATCGATCCGAAGGAAGTTTGACACAGGGAAAAGAGGAATTGGTTCGGGTTGATGAGGAGCCCTAGGGCTAGGTCACCCGTGGGCCATAGACCTAAGCTAGCTTCACCTAAAGTGGATGGTTGAGGGAGACAGTCTAACCTAGCTACCTGAAAAATAGAGGAAGAGGCGTTATGCAATGGTTGGGGAGGCCCCCACACAATATTCCGAGGAGCCTTCGTTCCTCATATCTGTAACAGAATTATTCTCTAGGGGGAGGTGGTGGCCACGTGTACGATGGAGACAACCCATGACGTTACAATGGGGAAGAAAGGAGGATAAAAGGGAGAGAGCAAAGAGGAAAAAGGGGATCCACAATTTTTCCAACCCAGCAAGAAGGAATAAGACGCTAGAGGAAGAGAGGGGGACAACCATCTCGCCGAAGAAAAAGGGCAGTGATTTGTTGTTGTTACATCTTTTGTGTTCGTTCTGGTCTGGTGAGATCATTGTAAGAGGTTCTTTTCCTCCACCTCCGGAAATTTCTTTTCTGTAAAGGAGGACTTTCATAGTGAAAGTGCTTGGGCACTGCCCCCGGTGAGAAAGCTCACCTCCGTGGAGTAGGGATCCTTATTCCGAACCACATTACATCTCGTATCTGAATTTCAATTGCTGGTGTTGGTTTTTGCATTTCATCTACTTCATCTTCTAACTCTCTACTGATTGTGGCCTGTGAGAACCCTCTGAGATCTCCCTCAGTGCTTCACTGCATTGAAAAAGGAGTGAACAAATTTTCCCTGTCGCATCAATTAGAAAGGTACAAGAGCACCTAGGACTTAACCCCAAATGGACTAGGCATATGCCTAGGAAGAACCATGCCCAAGGATTAAATCAAATTCTAAAATTGGGCAATTAGAGTTTGAAAACTAAGCCTTGAGGTCAAGGCTTGAGAAACTTGAAAAGACCCTAGCAAAGATGCAAAATTCAATTATAGGGTCAAATGGTAAAAGTCAAGGGTCTAGATCTCAAAGTCAACACTTAGGGCCTAAGAGACAAAGTCAACCAAGGGCTAGAAAGGTTTGGGTCACAAATCTAAGCATAAGGCGGCTTATCATAGTGTTCCATTTGATTATGGAACACAAACTAGGTCTAGGAACACCAAGGTCAATAGGGAAGTCATCTCTAAGGGTAACCATGGTGTGTGCCTAGTGGCTAGGGTTTCTAAGAAACCTAGGGTGGCCACTAAGAAGGTTACAAGGGGAGTCACCCCTAGAGTTAACCATGGCAAGACCCAAATGACCAAGGCTAACAAGCCTAGAAGGGTCATTAGGAAGGTATCTAGGGAGGTTATCCCTAAGAAATACCTAGTAAACCCTAAGAGCTTAAATAGGTTTTGGGTTCCTAAGAGCGTGATCGATTCACGCTAGATGAGTTTAGGTGTGCCAACTTTAAATGGATGGGTAGTTAACCTAACCATAGTAAAGGTGACACTTTAGGTAATTTTCAAGGTTATGGATACCTTTGAAATAGATGTGATATTATGATCCTAAAAGATTTTAGGATGTGCCAATACATTTTTGAGATTATGAAAAATCAATTAAATTTGCACAATTTAGGTCTAGAGGTCATTGTGTCTCATTTTGGGTTTTTGGCACACTTGAGAGAAAATTATCAATATGGAAAAATATATTTAATTATATCAAATGACAATTAATATTAAAATTTAGGTATTATTATACCTATACCTTTTATATGCCATGCTTTGATTGTCATATAACATGTCATGACATCATATCTATGTTTAATCATTTAATATGTCATGATCATGTTTAAGATTAAGGTTTAATGTCATGTATTTTTAGATTCCATCTTATGCAATGACATCATGATTATGAGCATGTGTTTATTTATACCATCATTCATGCCATAATCATTCATGCATCTAAATTGATTAAAATTGAGTTAAGGACTTTGGCATGACTTGGAGTCCTATTTATAAGGGAATCAAGTAGAGTTGCCTTACAAAATGCCTGAGACCTTAGATTAGGATAACCAAAACTCACATCTCACATTAATATTGACATGCATGTGTACTTATACACCCTAGATACATGTGAGATGTTAGGATATGAGTTAAGTTCAAGGTGCATAGTTTTTGCATCTAGATGAACTAAAACTCATCTTTAACTATTGGTGGATCATTGGGAAAGCTTGTGTACAAGTCATGTACATTGAGCCCAAGGAATATGATCTAAAATAAGGTTTTAAAAAATATTTTAAAATCATTTTAGAAAACCTTTGTGAAGTCTATCTTTTGATAACAATCACCATTGATGAAGTCGATACAAAGTAGGGCCAAAACATTGAAAATTTCAATGGTTTTGAACTTTGTATCAATTTCAATATTTTATGGGTAAAATATTTTTCTATCATTTTTCACCCATTGTATTGGTCATAAATATTATACGTATGATTTTTCATGATTTTTTGATATACATATAATTATTTATAAATTATCAAAATTCATTTCTAATTATTGAAATTTAGAAATTTTAGTTATCAGTCGACTGCCCTTGGTGGCAGTCGACTGATGTGCAAGGCAGTCGACTGAATTCTGATAGAGTCGACTGCCAAGCTGATTTTGGGAAAAATAAGGTTGTTTAGCCCATTTTCAGCCATGGTAAAGTTGCCTAACCACTCCTAACCCTTGAATATGCTTTGGGAAGCATTATAAATGGTGAAAATCCATTGGATATGGATTAGGAGAGGTGTTAGGATGATGTATCAAATTTAATGTGTGGAGAGTTCATGTTTGAACTATGAAGCTTATTTTTGATGATTTTAGAGTTCCTATTGGCTTTTGGACCTCCCAAGGATATTGTTAGTGCAATGGTCAAGGGGGAGCAAGCCTTTAGGGGGAGGTACCCATCATGGAATGATGGATATTATTTTTCCTCATGAGGGGAGAAATGGGATTTTGAGATACCCAATTTGGAAATTGGGAGAGTGTATAGGATTGCCTCTCTTGAGTTATATGGGACTTATCACTAGGAAGATGGTAGGCATCCTAGGTATTTTTGGACCAAGGGGGAGATTGTAAGATCTCATTGGATATGAGACATTGACCTCTTTGGGTGAACCTTTTTGATGTATGTCAAAAAGGGGGAGAAAGGTAAGATTACCAATTTGGGAAATTGGTAAGGGAATTTGAATTAGTGTTCTAACTCAAAGGTATGTGTTTTAGTTAAACATCAAAAAGGGGGAGATTGTTGGTGCAATCGGCCCAGGTCACGATTGACCGGACTCGAGTTTGACTTGAGTGATGTTTTGATGTTTGATATAGAGAGTTAACATTGATGTTTGACATTGATGTCTAATAATGTTTTGGGGAGATTGTTGGAACAATCGACCCGGGTCATGATTGACCGGACTCGAGTTTGACTCTAGGGGGATCTTGATAGTTGACTGGAGTTGACCATGGCATGGAAAGTCCAACATGGGTTGGCAAGGAAAGTCCAAGCATGGGTCTTGGCATGGAAAGTCCAACATGGGTTGGCAAGGGAAAGACCAAGTTTGAGTCTTGGCATTTGAGAAGTCCAATGGGTTTGATATTCGTAGCGTAAAGTCCAAGCGGGAGTCTTGGCAGCATAAGTCCAATGGTTGGTGGCGTAAAGTCTAAACGGAATCTTGGCTGCGTAAGTCCAATGTGCCTTAGGGGAGTAGACACCGTTAGCATGACATAGCCAATGGAAGCACTTGAAGGCTAGCATAATGGATGAACAAGTCATGGATGACTTGGAGGGATTCGAGAGTCACGAGGCTGATGGAGGTGGCTAGAAGGCTTAGGTCAAGGCTAAGGGTGGTCTAGCAAGTATGGGGGAACCATACTTGGGTTGAACCTCATGTTTGAGCTTAAAACCTCATGTTTGAGGTGTGCCAGTCGACTGGTGTCATATAATAGTCGACTAGCGTGAGTCAACTAGGGTTTTACTGCGGGGAGTGCCCTAGTAGTCGACTGCCAAAGGTGGGCAGTCGACTGATTGGCCGAGCAGTCGACTAATCTTGTGATCAGTCGACTGGTGGTCGGAATCTCGGGCACAGAATCGAGTCGAGACTTGACTGCTGGGTTTAGCAGTCGAGTGAAGGCTCGATCAGTCGACTAATGGACATGATCAGTCGACTGATGTCCTATCCGTTGGATTTTCAAAGTGTGGATTACACCGTTCTCTCACATTAATAGTGTCATCAGTCGATTGATGGTCCCGATTAGTCGACTGATCAGCAATTTCCAGCCTAGGCAGAAGCTTTAAATGGAGCTCATGGAGGAAGAAATCAACAATGTTTTCTTAAAGGCTTTTGGAGCGATTTGCTGTTGTAAATCAGGGTCTCCAAGTGCAATTCAAGCAACTAAAGATCAAGCATTCAAAAGAGCAATTGTAAAGTAGTTTTATTTACTTGCATTTTATTTTATTATTGTAATTGCTTGTATCTGTTTCTTATTGTTGTAAGAATATTTGTATGAGGTTTCTCCGCCTCCGACTTGTGTCGAGAAGGAGTATTTGTGATTAGTGGTTGCGTGTGCATCACTAGAGCTCTTTAGAGCTCGATCCATGGAGTAGGAACCATTCGATTCCGAACCACATTAAATACTTGTGTATTTGTGTATTTGTGTTTGTCTATTTCATTATTGCATTATTTCTATTTCCACTGTGCGCTAACGAAATTTGTAGAGACGAACGCAACGAATTCCATCTACGCATTCTACGATGCTATTAACCCCCTCTAGCGGTCACATTTCCTCTACATAGTCGACTGATGCAGCCATCAGTCGATTGCTGCTGTAGCCATTGCCTCGCAACGGCTTCATCCACGTTGGATTCCAACCAACGACTCCCACATTAGTTGACTAATGGAGCCAACAGTCAAGTGGTCGATGAGATCACTCGACTGCCAAAGTTTTTGTGTCCGAATTCACCCCGATCAGTCGACTGCCATCCCTTGGCAGTTGACTGATGGTGTCGATAGTCGATTGTTCATCCAGAACTAATTCAGTCGAACATTGGTTGAGTCCAATCAACCTAGAGTAGTCGACAACTACCTATTGCAATCGACTGGTGTCGGGTAAAACCTCAAACCAACCTTTGGTTGAGCCTCCAACACTTGACTTTGCTATTCGGCCAAGTTCACCTATGAGCTACCCCATCCCGGGTTACAATCGCTCACTCTCATCTCCCTTGGAGTCCTTTGCCTTGAAGCTCTCTTCGTCCGGCCACGTCCCTCGGATGCACCAAGCGCACAGCTTCGCAATTCCATCCTTCGCATCTCGCCCTGAAATCAGCTTCCTTGGCTTCACTCCAATTCTCCTCGTCCAGCGGTCCCTCAGATGCACCAAGCACACGACTTCGCAATGTCGTCCTTCACCGACTCAACGGCCGAGTCATGAGATGGTGATCTTGCCAATGCTTTGTCAAGCTAACCATGTGTGAATTACTATGTCCTGCACGACTTCAACACACATATCAATTCAACATACAACCTAACTTAAACCTTTGCCACACACATAAAAACACATCATTCATGGGTTGATTGCCCTAACAATCTCCCCCTTCTTGATGTGTGGCAACCATGTTTAAGTTAGGTAAAAAATTAATCAAAATACATAAGGAAGGAAAGCATGTAAAACATGGATATCAAACATGAATATCAACTCCCCCTTAACACATGCAACTCCCCCTTAACACATGCTAATTCTCTCTAGCATGATTAACTTACACTTAACCATTTCTCCCCCTTTGACACCATAAAAAACATCTAACATAAGTTATATAATCATGGCATCAAGTTTAGGGAACGAAAATCACCAAACTCAAACTCGAAACCTGATAAAACAGGTTATTGTGCTCGTGCACAGTACATCAGTCGACTGAATCAGGGCATCAGTCGACTGGCACCTAAAATTCAGAATTTTTGATTTTCAAAGTCCAACTTCAGAAATGCATCAAAACTCTAGAAAATTTAAAAAATCATGAAATTTGGGGAACATATGTTAGGGAAATCAACCCATGTGATATGGTTTTGATGTGTGTGGCAAAGGGTTTAAGTTAGGTTTGATATGGATTTGATATGTGCGTTGGAGTCTTGCAGGATTTAGTAATTCACACATGGAGCTTTGACAAGTTTCATTAACTCGTAACCTCATTCTTGAATCGGTGAAGGAGCATTGCGAAGTCGTGCGCTTGATGCATCCGAGGCCAGGCTGTGTGTCCCCATTTCTCTCCCCGTTTTGCATTAGGGTTCAAATTTTCTCATACATTTCGCCGTGTAGGTTAATATGGATTTTATTTTTGCCTAGCAAAGTTCTTTTCTAGTCCTAACTCTAAATGAGATGGAAATCAAAACTAAAATTGAATAAATGCATGCAACACAATCAAAGGGAAATCTAAAACTAAACTTGAGTTGCCTCCCAAGAAGCGCTTTGTTTAAGGTTGTTTAGCTCGACCTCACTCAACTATCAACTTGGCTCTGGAGGTTCAGTGAACCTCCATTCATCCGTCTCGAAATCTGGGGGCTCCCCTAGATACTTCTTTAATCGTTGTCCATTTACCTTGATCTCCCCTGATTCCCTACCCCATATGTCCACCGCCCCATATGGGTATACCCTTTTTACCCGAAATGGTCCTGACCACCTTGATTTTAGTTTTCCTAGAAAGAGTTTCAACCTGGAGTTATACAGGAGAACTAAGTCTCCTTCCTTAAACTCCCTCCTCAAGATGTGTTGGTCATGTCATTTCCTGGTTCTTTCCTTATATGCCTTAGCATGTTCGTATGCATCTCTTTGAATTTCATCCAACTCGCTTAACTACAGTTTCCTTTTTTCTCCTGCCACGCAGAAGTCCAAGTTGAGCTTCTTGATGGCCCAGAAAGCCTTGTGTTCTAACTCAACGGGTAGATAGCAAGGCTTTCTGTAGACCAAATGAAACGGGGTCATGCCTATCGGGGTCTTATAAGCTGTGCGGTAAGCCCATAGAGCATCATCCAGTTTTGGTGACCAATCTTTCCGTGATGTCACTACCATTTTTTCTAGGATACTTTTGATTTCCCTATTTGAAATTTTTACCTGTCCGCTAGTTTGCGGGTGGTAGGCTATTGAGACTTTGAGGATCACCCCATGCTTATGTAGCAATTTTTCGAATTGTTTTTCAATGAAGTGGGATCCTCTAGCGGCGTTCCTCCTGCCCGTTATCGGAAAAGTCTTCTGAAAGTGTTGCTCGTTGTTGACCCATATTTTGAGAGTCCCCACCACTGTCTCTATAATGCGATACGTGTCGTTCGTGCTTCTTTTCATCAACACGCCCCCCGTGGCTATGTCCAAGAGTTCTTTCGACGCATTAGTTATCCCGGAATAAAAAACATGGAGGAGTAACCAATCCTGTAATCCATGGTGCGGGCAACGAACAACCAGGTCCTATAGCCTCTTCCATGCCTCGATCAGAGTCTCTTCTCACCCTTGCTCAAATGAAAGGATTGTATCCCTAAGGTGCGTTGTTTTGTTGGAGGGGGGGGGGAGAATTTACTTAGGAAAGTGTCTTCCATTTGTTCTCATGTCATTATACTTCCTGTGGGTACCACACGTATCCATTGCTTAGCCCCTCCTTTTAGTGAAAATGGGAACATAATGAGCTTAATGGCATCTGTCGGGACTCCTTCATACTGCACTGTACCACAGTATGCAAGAAATTCTTCAAGGTGCAGATAGGGTTCCTCAATCTGACCCCTTCCAAACTGCTTTTCTTGAATAAGAGCAATTAATGTAGGGTTTATTTCCCAACATGCGACCTGAGTTCGGGGAATAACAATGCAGGAGTTCCAGGCTTTTCGTCTAGGCGCTATGTAATCTTTCAAGGGTCGAGCGGGTTGTGTCAACATTTCAACGTTCTTCAATGATAGATGCTTAATAGATCATACTAAAAGAGGACTTAGGGTGAAACCAAAGATTTAGCTAAAGTTAAGAGTATTTACCTAATGCCAAGAAAAAGGAAATAAGCAAATCCAGCTAACAAAACCAAGGATGCAAAAAGGAAATAAAAACAACTTCTGCTAGAATAAAATTAAAAACTAAATCTAAATATGGAAAATATAAAACTAAAGTAACTAAAGCAAACTAGAAAGAAAATAAAACAAGTAAATAAATCTAATCCAAAGTCCGATCCAATTCTCCACTGTTCGATTTAATATCGAATCGATCAGTCCCCAACAACGGTGCCAAAAACATGATGCACGCGATCGCGACCTCAAATCTCGCGACGGAGGACGTCGAGGACTCGAAGCATCTGCCTACAATCCCTACAATCTCGCGACGGAGGATGTCAGTATACATCCCTACAATCTCCCACTTATACTAAAAGACTATGCTGTGCTCTTACTGCCATACATCTGATTCCCCTTCCCTCCACATGCCTATCAAAGCTCTCGCTAGAAGGGCCTTAGTGAAAGGGTCTACCAGGTCATCCTCTGATGCAATCTACGCGACAGCAACTTCTACCTCCTTTACGATTTCTCGTATCAGGTGGTACTTGCACTCTATGTGTTTACTAGCCTTATGGGCTTGTGGTTCCTTCGAGTTTGCAACTGCACCATTATTATCACAATAAATTGTGATAGTTCTGGGCAAACCAGGAATCACATCCAAGTCCATCAGGAAGTTCCTGAGCCACTCAGCTTCCTTGGCTGCCTCATAGGCTGCCACATACTCAGCTTCCATGGTGGAGTCCACCACGCATTTCTGCTGGACACTCCTCCATACAATGGTTTCACCTCCCAAAGTAAACACAAAACCTGAGGTAGACTTACTGTTATCCCTATCTAATTGGAAGTCGCAATCCATGCAACCCACAGGGAGTAATTAGTCTGCCCGGTAAACTAGCATATAATCCCTAGTCCTTCTTAGGCACTACAATATATGCTTTACCGCAGTCCAATGTCCCTGTCCTGGATTACTCTAATATCTGCTGACCATGCCCACGGCAAAGCAGATATCTGGTCTCGTACAGAACATCGCATACATGAGGCTTCCTACTGCCGAAGCATAAGGAACCGCCTTCATCTCCTCTATCTCCTCAGATGATCTAGGACACATCTCCTTAGATAAAGGAACTCCATGCCTGAAAGGTAGAAAACCCTTCTTGGAGTTCTGCATTCTAAAACGCTCCATAATCGTGTCTATGTATGAAGCTTGGGATAAGCACAACATCCTTTTCCTGTGATCCCTTATAACCTTGATCCCAAGGATGTGTCCCACCTCTCCTAAGTCCTTCATATCAAACTGTTTGGACAACCATACCCTTACGTCCGATAACACCTTGATATTGTTGCCAATCAACAAAATGTCATCTACGTATAGTACAAGAAATACCACTACATTTCCATCACATCTTTTGTATACACAAGACTCATCCGGACTTTGAATAAATCCATAAGACTGGATCACTTCATCAAACCAGATATTCCAAGATCTCGAAGCTTGATTTAATCCATAAATGGACCGATTAAGCTTATATACAAGATGCTCTTTGCCCTTAGCAATGAATCCCTCTGGTTGCTTCATGTAGATGTTTTCCTCAAGACTTCCATTAAGGAAAGCTGTCTTGACATCCATCTGCCACACCTCATAATCCATATGAGCTGCTATGCATAAGAGAATCCGGATAGATTTAAGCATGGCTACCGGCGAAAAGGTCTCCTCATAATCGATACCCTCTTTCTGAGTATACCCCTTCGCAACAAGCCTCGCTTTGAAGGTCTCAACCTTCCCATCTATTCCTCTTTTTCTCTTGTAGATCCACTTGCATCCAATGGTTTTTACACCATTGAGTGGTTTTACTAGCTCCCAGACCTGATTTGAATCCATAGATTCAATCTCAGCATTCATTGCACTCTGCCAAGATACTGCATCTTTATCTTGGATTGCCTCATCATATGTCCAGGGATCAGGTTCATGTTCGCCAGGGACCAAATCAGAAGATTCTCCCAAGAACATGAATCTATCAGGTTGTCTCACAACCCTCCCACTACGACGAGGTATCACCTATGTATCCTCTGTGACACACGGTGCAGTGACATATGATATATCCTCTTGTATCGGTGGTACTAAAGAAGTGACTTCCCCTTTTAACTCCTCCAGAACAATTTTACTCTTGGGCTTGTGGCTCATCACATAGTCTTCCTCTAGAAATCTGGCGTTCGTGCTAACGATCACCCTCTGATCTCTAGGACTATAAAACAATCCACCCTTCGTTCCTCTAGGATAGCCAACGAACAATCGTACTTCTGTACGAGGTTCCAACTTACCAGCATCTGCCTTCAGCACATGTGCTGGACTCCCCCATATCCGAATATGTCTTAGACTAGGCTTTCGCCCAGTCCACAACTCTGTGGGATTAGAAGGCACTGATTTAGGTGGAACCAAGTTCAGAATGTATACCGTCGTATCTAGAGCATATCCCCAGAACGAATCTGGCAAGTCAGAATAACTCATCATCTATCTAACCATCTCCATAAGAGTCCTATTCCTTCGCTCTGCTACACCATTCTGCTGGGGTGTGCCAGGTGCAGTCAATTGGGATTGAATCCCTGCCTCTGATAAGTAGTTCCTAAACTCTCCCAAGAGGTACTCACCACCACGATCAGATCGTAGTGTTTTGATACTTTTACCTTGACGTTTCTCCACATCAGCCTTGAATTCTTTGAACTTGTCAAAGCATTCAGACTTGCGGCGCATCAGGTAAATGTATCCATATCTTGAGTAATCGTCTATAAAAGAGACGAAATACTCAAAACCACCTCTAGCCTGGATAGACATAGGACCACACAAATCAGAATGAACCAATTCTAACACATCTTTGGCTCTATACCCCTTGGCCTTAAAAGGCCTCTTGGTCATCTTACCCTCCAAGCAAGATTCACAGGTTGGGAGATCCTCCACCACTAATGAACCCAAAGGTCCATCAGCTATCAACCTTTGAATTCTGCTTAGGTTAATGTGACCAAGCCTAAGATGCCAAAGATATGTTTGGTTCATTTTCGAAGGTTCTTTTCTCTTATTGGAATTAGAAGATGAGTTATTAACTTCAATTTGCATCGTGGGAGGTTTTGGTTCAAATTTCCTTTCAATGTACCTGAATAGATATTCTCCCTATTCCTTTTTATAACAACTCTATCATTAAAAGAAATAGAATATCCATCCATAATAATTTAGAAACTGAAACTAAATTCTTTCTAAATAAAGGTACATAAAGGGAATTTTCCAGAACCAAAGTTTTATTATTTTCAAGAGATAAATAAAACTTCTCCCACTGCAATAGCTGGCACCTTCATGGCATTGCCCAAGTAAATGGTAATATTCCCTTTAGCTAGTCGTCGGGTTTCCTGAAACCCCTACAAAGTGTTGCAGACATGATTAGTGGCTCTCATATCTACACATCAGGTGCCGGTAGATAACACCGCTAATCATGTTTCAACGACTAGTCCAAAGGATATACCTTTGTTCTGTTTTGGACTCGGACAGTCCTTCTTCCAATGTCCATACTGCTTAAAGTACTTGCCTTTCGGCTTCTTCACTCCTCCATGAGATCCTCCCACCACCTTTGCTTCACCTTGTTTCTTCTTCTTCTTGCCTTTTGGCTTAGAAGTAGAAACCCTTTTGAGCATCTATGGGTTGAGGACACTCTTCGAAGAGTGCATACTTGTACTCCTTAGCAGATAAGACAATATCTAGATTCTTTTCCAATCAACATTATTTGGGTACAGTAAGTTTGTTTCCTTTAGTATCATAGTAAGTGGACTGAAAGTCATTTTTGAAAATCCTAAGAATCACATAGATCATTATTGTAGATTTCAAAAAATTATTGATTCCTCAAACAATAAAATTTCAAAATCAACCAACACCTCAAAACACCGAGAATATCGTATGCCACGATAGTGTGGACGTATACGAATTCTACATTTGTAAGAGGAGGTTTTAGCCATTAATTTTACTATCTTGTTAACCTAACTTTTTGACAAGTAAAATTAATAGTTGGTTCCTCTTTGGCCCTACAAATAAAAGCAGTGACTTCGATGGGGAGGATACTTATATTTGTATCTAAGTGTTCACCATTACTCGGTACCAAGGTAATTATCTTGGGTTATGTGCCTTACGATGGGCAAGTACACACGCTCCTTGATAATTTCCTATAACCATATTCGACCTTGTGATCCGCAAACAAACCCATCCGATGGGGAGGAAGGCACTCAGAGCCGACGCGCAAGTTTGTTTGCATCACTTGTCAAATTGTAATGGAGGCCGCGGGAATTTAAAAAATATCCCTCTCCCACTTAGTAATTTGAAATTGAGGAATTTTCCTAGCCTACGACATGCATAGCATACAAAAAGCAATAAATATGAAAAATAAATTATTTTCCAACTATTATGGATTTTGTCTTCAATATGACTCCTGTCGCATCGCCATCTCGTCCGCTCCTCCTACGCCATGTACGAGCCATCCGGAGATCCGAGCCGAGACTAAATCCTATTTTAATTTACATCCATCGATCCTATACTCCACGAGGGAGTGTACATGAAATCTAGATCGAAAGTAAAATAAAATAAAGAGCGGCTAAACAATGCCGTATTTAATTTACAAAAACTAAATACTAGCCTCGTCAACCCGGAGGATTCAACAAAATAAACATTTACACACATACAATCACATACACACATATGGCCATAATAGTCGGATCTTATGCCTGCAACCAAAGAGTTAAACTACGCATATCCTACTATTATCCAGCACATATAATATATGAAAAAGTGCATAAAAATTAACCGAATCCTAAACACACAAAATCGGAAACCTTGTCTCTGATACCAATTGTTGGTTTTGCCCGGAAGCTCTGATACCAATTGAAGGGATTTCCCTTGTCGAGTCCGTGAGAGGAAACTTCGCTTCCCCTTCACCTCGGTTGCTTAACCATGGTGATCCCTTCGATGTCCCCGGATTAAAAATGTAATCCTAGACAAAAGGGATTCCCAAGACAACCAAGTCATCGTCGTGCTATTCGTTTAGAGAGGTCACTTGAACAAACTAGTTGTTCAAGCGACCATCCTCTATTCTACGAGTAGCCGCGGAATAGACGATGTCCGGATCGCCGGTTTTTGTGTTTATACTCGGGATCCAAGTATTATTTAGCCTATTTACAGAAATACAATATGCTTATATTTTGAAAAACAAACACAAGCAATGAATAAAAGAGATAGAAGAATAGTTATACCTCTTGGTCTTCTAATGTATGACCCTCCTCCTTTTGGATGTCGTGTGGGCGACGATCCACCAAAAGTCGAAGCTCCTAGATCGCAAAACTTCCTTCCTTGCTTTTCCCAAGCAAGAGGAAGAAGAGAAACAATTTTTTTCTCCTTCAAAAACTAAACCAACAAAGAACTATAGAAGTTCTTGCCGCCGGCCAACTAGAAGGAGAAGAAGATGATGGAAAACTACCAAGACACCAAGGGAAACCCTATATCTTGTTTCCACCACCTAAGGAGAAGAGAGGGGAGTGTTTTGGGCGCCGGCCAAGGGCTGGGAAGGGATGGAATAGATGCTGGATGTTGGCCACAAGGCAAGGAAGAAGAAGGAAAACTTGCCTTATTTGGTGCCACCCTTGCTTCCAAACCCTAACCCTAATTCCAATCCTATCTCAACTAGGATTGCCCTATTCTTGCCGCCCAAGCCTTGCTTCCTCTCTATCATTATGTCATCCACGACCACTCTCCATGCCCTCCTTTTATAGAGTTAGGGATAAGTCATGAATTAATCTCCTCCATTGGTTCTAGGGATTTAATCTCAACCGTCGGATCTAGAGATTTAATCTCAACCGTCGGATCTTAGAGATTTAATCTCTACCAATGGATCTTAGTGTTTTGTTTCTATCCATTGGATCTAAGCATCTTGAGGTGTTAATGGGCTACATTAGGGACCATGAGGAGGAGTTGGGTCTTGGCCACCCATGGATCAAGCCCACATAAAGTCTGATCCACTAATGATGATCTAATCCACTAAAGGTCCATCATTGATCTACCTCACCAACCCCCATATGACAATATGGGCTCCATATATTATTTGTACATTTTCTCCCCGTGTTTAAGATCTCGAATGTCCGTCGATTAATTAATTTACTAACCATTAATTAATCAACATCTAACTCCTTAAGTAGTACCACTCAACCTTTTCATCAAGCCGGACCAAGTCCACCTGCAGGGTTTACATGATGAACCTTATGAGCTCCTCAAGGGGACATCATCATCCTAATATATAGGACATGGTTTCCTCCTATAATCAACGGCACACCATATAAATAATATCATCTCCCAACTTACCGAGTCTATCGATTTAATCTATAAATCTCGCCCATTGGTAAATCAAAGAGATGAGTACCAAGTATATGTGCCCGTTATTATATCGGGATTAAGAGCATGTACTAAATAATATCTGAGGTCCGATTCGATTATGTAGTCAGTAATAAATCAAATCACCTCTGTGTCGGTCCTGCTCAATACACACAAAGTGCACTAGTGTGATTCTATGGTCAAGACAAACCAATACCAAATCACACTACAACCATTCCGATGGTTTGTCCCAAGTCATCTCGGTTGTGAGCCTTTACTTATACTTTACAAGGAGCCGATAACAAGATCTCCCGTGTGACACCACACACCATGTTATCTACAATGTAACGTATTAGACAATATTGCATAACCATAAAAATATGCAAACAATGATCATGTGATTCTTATTTCAAAATAAAGATGTTTATAGAAAAGATAGACTTTTCAGTATACATCCCTACACAATGATCATGTGATTCTTGTTTCAAACATAAAGATGTTCATACAAAAGATAGACTTTTCAGTATACATCCCAACAATCTCCCACTAATACTGAAAGACTATGTTGTCCTCATACTGTCATACATCTGATTCACATTCCCTCCACATGCCTATCAAAAGCTCTTGCTGGAAGGGTCTTAGTGAAAGGATTTTCCAGGTTATCCTCTGATGCAATCTTGGCCGCAGCAACTTCTCCTCACTTGACGATTTCTCGTATCAGGTGGTAATTGTGCTCTTTGTGTTTACTTGCCTTATGGGTTCGTGGTTCGTTCGAGTTTGCAACTGCACCACTATTATCATAATAAATTGTGATAGTTTTAGGCAAACCAGGAATCACATCCAAGTCCATCAAGAAGTTCCTGAGCAACACAGCTTCTTTGGCCGCCTCAGAGACCGCCACATACTAAGCTTCCATGGTAGAGTCCGCCATGCATTTTTGCTTGACACTCCTCCATACAATGGCTCCACTTCCCAAAGTAAACACAAAACCTAAAGTATACTTACTGTTATCCCTGTTTGATTGGAAGTCAGAATCTTTGTAACCCACAGGGAGTAATTGGTCTGCCTAGTAAACTAGCATATAATCCCGAGTCCTTCTTAGGTACTTCAATATATGCTTTATCACAGTCCAATGTCCCAATCTTGGATTACTCTGATATCTGCTAACCATGCCCACGGCAAAGTAGATATCCGGTCTCATACATAGCATAGAATACATGAGGCTTCCTACTGCCGAAGCATAAGGAACCGCCTTCATCTCCTCTATCTCCTTTGATGTTCTAGGACACATCTCCTTCGATAAAGGAACTCCATGCTTGAAAGGTAGAAAACCTTTCTCGGATTTTTTAATGGTAAAATGGTCCATAATGGTGTCTATGTATGAATCTTGAGATAAGCACAACATCCTTTTCTTGCGATCCCTTATAACCTTGATCCCAAGGATGTGTCTCACTTCTCCCAAGTCCTTCATATCAAACTATTTGGACAACCATACCCTTATGTCCGATAACACCTTGACATTGTTGCTAATTAACAAAATGTCATCTACGTATAGTACAAGAAAAACCACTACGTTTCTGTCACATCTCTTGTATACACAAGACTCATCTGGACTTTGAATAAATCCATAATACTGGATTACCTCATCAAAGCGGATGTTCCAAGACCTCGAAGCTTGCTTCAATCCATAAATGGACCGATTAAGCTTGCACACAAGATGCTCTTTGCCCTTTGCAATGAATCCCTCTGGTTGCTTCATATAGATGTTTTCCTCAAAGCTTCCATTAAGGAAAGCTATCTTGACATCAATCTGCCACACCTCATAATCCATATGAGTAGCAATACATAAGAGAATCCGGATAGACTTAAGCATGGCTACCGACGAAAAGGTCTCCTCATAATTGATGCCCTCTTTCTGAATATACTCCTTCGCAACAAGCCTTGCTTTGAAGGTCTCGACCTTCCTGTCTATTCCTCTCTTCCTTTTGTAGATCCACTTGCATCCAATGCCTTTTACACCATTGGGTGGTTCTACTAGCTTCCAGACCCGATTTGAATCCATAGATTCTATCTCAGAATTCATCGCACTTTGCCAAGATACCGCATCTTTATCTTGGATGACCTCGTCATATGTCTAGGGATCAGGTTCATGTTCTCCAGGGATCAAATCAGAAGATTCTCTCAAGAACATGAATCTATTAGGCTATCTAACAACCCTCCCACTACGATGAGGTATTACTTGTGTATCTGATGTGAGCAAAACATATAGGATTTTAGGAGTATTTTTCGCTCACATCTTGTTACATTTTGCGTTAGTTTCATGCGTATGTTACTCTGTTTTTGCATGCATTTCCTATTTTCTAGTTCGGAGGTCTGCTCATTGTTCTTTTGAATGTAGGTTGGCTTTTCGAGCGAAAATGACGCATTTTCGGAGCAAAAGAAGGACATTTCATGCTAGACGTAGAGTGGGACACGACCAGGGCGTGTGGATTCACACAGCCATGTTCGATGGGCAAATATTAGCACACCAGGGTCGCACACGGCCTGGCCATGTGGAAACACGCGACCATGTGGCATCCCGATGGAGTTGCGCGACTAGGGTTTTTTCTCGATTTCGCAGCGGTGCGAGGCAACGTCTATATAAGGATGGCTCTGCCCAAACCCTAGGGGGGAGGCACGATGGCTGGGATGACATGACATGCCCTAAAAAGCTTCGATAACTCACAGCGGGGAGGAGAAACGCCGTTGGAGGTCCACCACTTGCAACACAACGTCGAAGAGAAGGTCACAATGCATTGTAATCTCTATTTCTGCACTCTCTTTCTATTGTAATTGAACTCAAACATGTGTTGTGATTCTTCCTTCATGTTTATGGAGTAGAACTTTTGATTCTACGATTAGGGAGTAGCTTGTGTTCATAGACAATGTTGGTTCATATTAAATTCAGGCCAAAAGTTGATTTGACAATTGGATGTTGATCTTTATTATACCTACGTATATTTAACTTTCTTTCCGTTGTGCTTAGGTGATACGAGGTGGTGACAGCCCTCGCAATTGATATTTAGAAGGTTTGATCAAGGAACCTAGGGGTAAACCTGACCTTCCGTAACTGCGGTGAGAAGGGAGAGGTGAAATCAGAAACGGTCCACCGCAAGGATTGACTTGGCATCCTCGTACCCTCTATCCCATCCTTTTAGGTGAGGATAGCTCCCGGTGAATGCGGCGGCTCTGCGGGAGAGTGTATGATGTCCCTTCCCCAAAACTGTAAGTAGAAGTTTAAACGACGCCAATTGACAATGTTGTTCTGTGGTACACAAGTGAAACCGAAGTCCTAGAATCACCTTTTCAAGACCCCCGCATACTCTTTTCCTCCTCCGTGTGACACCGCACTGAGTAGGGTCCTCCGATAGTCATCACAAACCACTCTCTTTGAGATTTTGTTTGAACAATCACAACCACTTAGCATATTAGTACTCAAATATCAGTCCCTGTGGGATCGATAATCTATTATTACTTGACAACATCCGAGTTGGGGATCGAAATGGCTGGCTAGAGGGGGGTGAATAGCCCTTAATCGTTGGATGTCGAATTTTGCTCATCTACAAAACGTTAGCGCAAGAGGAATATGCAAATATAACTAAAGACAAAGCAAAAGATAAACAAACAATACAAACACCGAGATGTAACGTGGTTCATGGCTACGCCACTAATCCACGGTCCGATTCGTCCACGGTGAATCACTCCACAATCTATCCACTAGATCTCTCCTTTGCATAAAGCTAGGTGGAGGTAACCTCTTTACAATCTCTCTTCTTACAATAGAATGGAATTAAAACAAGTAAGAAGAGTGGAAAAACCCTTAGAGCACTTTGGGAGCAAATTGGAGCATGAACATTAGCCTCCCAAAGCCCCAACCCATTCCTCTTTATAGAGTAAGAGTTCTCGATCAATGAGTCCTCAACGGTCGACTCCATTATGTGCCGCGCCATCGATCGCCATTTTTCAATGATCAGGTCATTGACCTGCCCGATCGCCTCGATGACTCGATCAACTTGATCCAACATTACCGTGCAATGAACCGATCGAACTCATCGAGCGATGACTTCGCATGACATGGCAATGACCGGGTGTCGAAAACTCATCCGACACTTGGCCAAATGGCCAAGTTTCACCTAAGAGCCACCTTCTCGGTTACATCGCCACTCATCTTCTGAGTCCTCGCTGTTCTCTTCGCTTCGCCACGCCCCTAAGCAGATCGTGCACACGGCCTCGCAATGCTCCTTCGCCTCTTGCCTCAAGTCTACTTCCTCTCACTTCCTCAAGCTCCTCGTCGCGGTCCTCGGATGCTCCAAGCGCACGACTTCCGCAAAGCTATCCTTCACCGACTCAAGGCCCGAGTCATGAGATGTGAAACTCGCCATGGCTCTATGTGCGAATTACTAAGTCCTGCATGACTTCAACGCACATATCAAATCAACATAACAAACTAACTTAAACCCTTTGCCACACACATCAAAACCTAATCATGGCAAAATATTGCACTAACAATCTCTCCCTTTTTTATGTGTGAAAATCCGTTTAAGTTAGGTAAACATTTGATAAAAATTAAATTTCTAAGGGAAGAAAGCATGTAAACATAAACATGATATAGCAACATGCAACTCCCCCTTAAACCATGAAACTCTCTCTCCCCCTATCATAATTTACTTAAACCTAATCATTTCTCCCCCTTTGACACCATCAAAAAGATTAACACTAAGTTATAAACTCATGGCATCAAGTATAATAGAAGGAAGTCTAAAACCTGAATTCGGCCTTAACTAGTTTGATTTTCAGTTGGTTGGACTACTACGATCGGTGCAACTGATGAGAACTTTTTGATTTTCGGACCGAATTTCAGAAATGCATTAAAAATTCCAGAAAATTTGAAAAATCATGAAATTTGGGAAACATATTTCTTGTAAGGTTATTTATTAGTGAAAAATAGATCTTCATGAAAAATCATTATATTTTCACGTATTTGCCAAAAATCCAAAAGGTTTAAAAACCACTAGGTTTTTGATCATGTGAGTATCAAGTTTAACACCTAGTTTTGGTTCCAATTGTTTCAAAACATGAATACATAGATTTTAGATGAAGAAATTGTTTTGAAAACATATGAAATATCCAACCATAATCTTTGGGCAATATGTCTATGAATTAAACATAAGCCTTCCCCATGATTGGTCTATTATTGCTATTTTGATACTTTAAATGACCATCTAAATGCCATAGGCATTAGTGGACATTTGTATCATCCTAACATCTCACCCATGCTAAGTTTTCAATCAAAGTAGCCTATGGTGAGTGTGAGATGCATCCTAGAGAGTATTTGTATATACTTAACCATTATATTCATACAATTCTATCAAGGTTAAGTATCATCCTAACACTCAACATGATCATAAAGGCATATATCAATTAATTCTACATTATGATCATGAAACACATGTATTCATTGAATTGTTATCATGCATTAGGTATTATATCATGATAATAAGCAAAATATCACCTAAGGCATGATTTAAACCCTATTTCTCATGATGATGTGCCAAATATCAAAATCATAAATCATGATTGCAAACATACATAGCAATTACATTAATCATCATGATTTAAGCATTATTAACTATTTATAGGCACGTTATCATCACCTAACTCTATTTCAAAATGTTGTCCCGCCATCCTAAGTCAACCAAAATATGATATAGGTGAATTCCATATGGTTGACTATCCTAGGGTTTTTCTAACCCTTAAGGATGGATTTTGGAACCCAATACAAATTCTTTCCTATAGGGTTCACAAGATACTCCTTGGAGATCCATTTCCTAGCAATTGTCTTTTTCTTATCTTGACCCCTAGCAATTAGACATTTGTAGGCCTTTTCATTTTCTTTTCTTTATATCCAAGGCCTTTCTTATTGAAGCTAGCTCTTTGGCTCCCTATAATCATGTTCAAGGTGTTTGAGCCAATTGTAAACTTTTCTAGGGCTTTGGTTAAATAATCTACTTTCTCTCTTAAAGCCCTATTTTCTTCTATGTATGCATCATTAACATCAAATGACATATATTTATCATGTGAACATGCATCATCATCATTATCATTAAAACATGCTTTTTCTAATTTTTGCTCTAATTCCTTAATTTGGTCAAGCATGCTTTTGTTCTTTTTCTTGGATCTAAATAAGTCCTTAGTGAGGCTAGAAATCATAGACATAATTTGCTTAGGGGGTAGATTTGTTACCTCACTTACCAAATCCTCTTCTTCGTATGAGGATGTAGAGGAGACTCCCCCTTCATTTGAGCTCTCCCCACTTGTGCTTGTTTCTTCATTTGAGGAGGAGGAGCAATCCAAGTCATCGAAAGCCATTAGTGCTAAATTTGAGTAGACATGTTCTTCTTCTTCTGATGAGGATGAGGAAGCAAGGTCATGTTGGGAGATTGTTGGTGCAATCGTCCCAGGTTGACTCGAGTTTGACTCGAGCAGTACCCTGATAATATTTTGATGATAGACAAAACTCATGACATGGGATTGTCATGGAAAAGTCCAACATGGAGTTGGCATGGAAAATCCAAGCATGGAGCTTGGTGTGGGAAAGTCCAACATGGGGTTGGCATGGAAAGTCCAAAGCATTGCGAAGCCGTGCGCTTGGTGCTTGGCATGGGAAATCCAAAGCATTGCGAAGCCGTGCGCTTGGTGCTTGGTGAGAAATGCATTGCGAAGTCGTGCGCTTGGTGCATATGGGAAGTCTTGAGGACTTGGTAAGTTCACTAGGCTCGGGGTCCTTGAGTCGGTGAAGGATGGCATTGCGAAGCCGTGCGCTTGGTGCATCCGAGGGACCGCCGGACAGGGAGCGAATGGAGTGAGCCCAAAGGGGAAGCATACTTCTAGGGCATGAGACGAGAAGGATGGCGTTGCGAAGCCGTGCGCTTGGCGCATCCGAGGGACGTAGGCCGAGGGAAGAGAGCTTCGGTGGGGAACTCCATGAGGGATGTGGACTTAGCCAAGTGGCTAAGACTGAGTGTCGAAGGCTCAAACAACTTGGTGTTTGAGGTTTTGCCCGACAGCAGTCGACTGGCATAGGTGCCGGTTCGACTGGTCCAAGTCGACTAGGGTTCGACTGGTGTAAGGCTGCGTTTTGGTGCTTGTCACCGACCGCCATGGATCGGCAATGATCGATAATGACGAGCCGATCGGCTGCCGTCGGATGGCGATCGTGATGGAAGTGTCGAGAGAAGCGCTCGTAGCCGATCGGGTAGTCGACTACTAGGTCACGATCATTGCACCGCGGTGGTAGTAGGAGATCCGCTGGAACTTGTCCGACGATGGATCCGCCGTTGTGAGACAACGGACATGATGATCGGCCGATCGGGCCTTTTGCGATCGTGATGGGCGCGAATACAACTTGATGCAAAGTTATAAATGGAGCTCGAGTTGGAGGATTTCGCCAAGACTTTAAGGAAGCAATTGAAGGATTTGCTGCATTCCAGTCCTTCAAGAGCCATCCAAAGCAAGCAACAAGAAAAGGGTCAAAGCAAAGATTTGTAAAGCGTTCTTTACTTGTATTTCTTGTGTCTTTGTATTTCTTGTATATTATTGTTGTAATAGCTTGTGAGAGGTTTCTCCACCTCCGACGTGTAGTCGAGAAGGAGTTTAGTTAGTGCCGTGCGCATAACTAGAGCTCGAGGAGCTCGCCCGTGGAGTAGGAACCATTCGGTTCCGAACCACGTATATCGTGTGTATTTGCATGTGATTGTATTTGTTGTTAGTATTCATATTTGCATTAGTATTCCGCTGCGCTAACAACAATCGTAGACAAGCACGCGACGAGAACGATCGAATTACGACATCCAAGGAAAAGGGCTATTCACCCCCCTATAGCCGGCCACATCGATCCCCTACAAGTGGAATCAGAGCCGAGGTCGCTCTTCAAGGACTAACCGCCGCGAGAGCACTTCAACAAGTAAATGGCCGGCTTCGTCCATCCACCGAAATTCGATGGAGATTTTGCTTGGTGGAGGAAACAGATGGAGGTATATCTCGAAACCGATTTTGATTCTATGATTATTATAGAAAACGGTTTTGAGATGCCTAGGGACAAGTACAACAAGCCAATTGAGAAGTCAAAATGGACCCAAGACAAAATCAAAGACTTCAAGACAAATCTCAAGGTAATCAAGTTGATTAGTGAGTTGTTACCTAACACTATTTGGTCTAGATTGGGTAGCTATAGGGATGCAAGGGAATTATGGGAGAAGATAAAGAAATTTCAAGAAAACTCCCAACCGGCACAAGTAGAGGAAGATGCCGTGGAAGAAGAAGCATCCACATTCGAAGATGTGGATGACTTGGTGGAGACCTCCACCTCTAGCATTGAGGGGGAGGAAAGGCAATCTTCCATCCCGGAGCAAGAACAAGAAGTATCTACATCCAGGAGAAGTGAAGATTGTGAAGAGGCCTCCACCACCTCCCTAGGTAACTCAAGTGTTGTAATTTTAAATAAAAATCACATAATATGCTTTGAGTGTAGGGAGAAAGGGCACTACAAGAGTAAATGCCCTAAATTGGCTAAGGAAAAGGCATCGACACCAAAAGTCAACCCAAAGTCAAACGATGCCGGTGTTCCCAAAATCAAGAGCAAAGAGCACATTGTGTGCTTCAAATGCAACCAAAAGGGACACTACCGAAGCCAATGCCCTAGGGGGAGGAAGAAAGGGCAAGAAGGTGCAACTCATGTAGGGGGAGCTCCTAAAGCTAACCCTAAGGTAAATTTAGTTAATGCACCTTCAATTCCTAAAGTCAAAAAGCATGCTAAAAACTATTTTAGTTCTCTTGCCATTATTAATGAAAAGCATGCTAGGAGAAACAATAAGGTTTATTGCTTAGGTGCCAAGCATGTTCATATGACTAAAGACAAACCTAGGACTCATAATTCTAGAAATATCTTGCCTAGGGAGTCAATTAGGAGAGTAGAAGAAAATTTGGGTATTAATCCCAAAAAGTCTAGGCACATGCCTAAGAAGAAGAGGTTTTCCCAAAAACCTAATGAAAATTCAAAAATGGGAAAATTAGAGCTAGAGAACCAAGTCTTGAGGTCAAGACTTGAGAGAATGGAGAAAGTCCTTAGAATCATAGAAAATTCAATTCTAGGGTCAAATGCCCAAAAGTCAAGACCTAAGGTTCAAAAACGGTCTAAGGGCAAGGAAGGTTTGGGTGACAAACCTAAGCCCAAGAAGACTTATCATAATGTTCCATTTAATTATGGAACTATTTCTAGGTATAGGAAAACCAAGGCTAATAGGGAAGTCATCCCTAAGTCTAGCCATGGTATGTGTTTAGTGGCTAAGGACTTAAGAAAAATCAAGAAAGCCACTAAAAAGGTCAATGGAGGAGTCACCTCTAGAGTTGACCTAGGAAAGACCCAAAAGACTATGGCTTCAAAGCCTAAAAGGGTCATTAGGAAGGTATCTAGGGAAGTTATCCCTAGAGAATACCTTGTTAACCCAAGGAGCTCCAATAGATATTGGGTTCCTAAAAGCGTGATCGATTCACGCTAAATGGGTTAGGGTGTGTCAACCCTAAGTGGATGGGTAGTTAACCTAACCATAGTAGAGTTGACACATTAGGGTGTGCCAATATGGTTTGAGAAGTTAAAAATGATTTAAATTGGCACATTTAGGTCTTAGAGGTATTGGTGTGCCATTTTGGGTTTTTGGCACACTAGGGAAATGAATGACGTTAAGGCAAAATGAATTTAATTCCTAGAAATGGCAATTTAATTTTTAACACTTAGGTATTCTATACCTTAGTATATTTTACTTGCCATGCTTTATTTGCCTTGCCATGTCATGACATCATTTTCATTTTCATCTATAAAAATGTCATGATCATGTTTAGATTTATGTTTAGATGTCATGTATGCTTAAGTTTCATTCACATGCCATGACATCATGATATTGACATAGGTTTGTATCTATATCATATCTATGCCATAATCACATCATGCATGAATTAAAATGGAGTTAAGGACTATGGCATGATTTGATGGGAATCAAAGAATATTGCCTTAGAAATATGCATGAGAACATAAACAAAACAAAAACCCACATCTCACAAAAATTTGACTTGTATGTGTTTTGCACATCTAGATATTGGTGAGATGTTTTAGGAAAAAGAAAATAAAGGTTTGAAAAACATTTTGAAAACATTTTGAAAAACCTTGGTGAAGTCTATCTTTTGATAGCTATCATCATTGAATGGGATGATACAAAGAGGGCTCTTTATTGAAGCTTTTCTAAACTTTTGAACTCTGTATCAATCTCCTAATTTAATGGGTAAAATAATTTTCCAATATTTTTCACCCATAGTGTTTAGGATAAGTATTATACGTATGCATTTTCAAGATTTTTAAAATTACGTATATTTACTTATGGATTCCATTTCGAAATAAAATCAGAATGAAGATTATCGATCGCCATGGATGGATCGGGAAATGATCGATAGTGGCAAATCGATTTCGATTGACGCTGCCGATTTCGGGTAAATCTTGTTGGTTAGGCCCATGTTCAGCTAGGTTAAGGTCCCCTAACCACTCCTAACCCTAGGATATGCTTGGGAGAGCATTAGAGAGGGTGGAAATCCATTGGATATGGATTAGGAGTTGGGTTGAGGGTGAGTATCAATTTTAAGGTGGAAATGAGTTCATTGTTGAACTTTGCCTTAATTTTGATTTGGTTAATGTTCCTATTGGCTTAGGGGCTCTCCAAGGACATTGTTGGTGCAATGGTCAAGGGGGAGCAAGCCTCTAGGGGGAGATATCCATCATGGGAAGATGGATGTGTATTTCCTCATGGGAGGAAATTGGGTTGCCTCTCTTTAAGTGATATGGGATCACTAGAAAGATTGTAGGCATGTGTTCCTCCAAGGGAGAGATATAAGATCTCATTGGGATATGAGACATTCATACCCTTGGGGAGGACCTTTTTGATGTATGTCAAAAAGGGGGAGAGATTACCAAGTTACCAATTAGGTTTGGAATTCTCATTGGGATATGAGAATTGCCAATATGGGAGAATTAGTAGACTTGAGATGGTAGTTTTGTCAATCATCAAAAAGGGGGAGATTGTTGGGAGATTGTTGGTGCAATCGTCCCAGGTTGACTCGAGTTTGACTCGAGCAGTACCCTGATAATATTTTGATGATAGACAAAACTCATGACATGGGATTGTCATGGAAAAGTCCAACATGGAGTTGGCATGGAAAATCCAAGCATGGAGCTTGGTGTGGGAAAGTCCAACATGGGGTTGGCATGGAAAGTCCCGCGCTTGGTGCTTGGCATGGGAAATCCAAAGCATTGGCGCGGCGCTTGGTGCTTGGTGAGAAATGCATTGCGAAGCCGTGCGCTTGGTGCATATGGGAAGTCTTGAGGACTTGGTAAGTTCACTTGGCTCGGGGTCCTTGAGTCGGTGAAGGATGGCATTGCGAAGCCATGCGCTTGGTGCATCCGAGGGACCGCCGGACAGGGAGCGAATGGAGTGAGCCCAAAGGGGAAGCATACTTCTAGGGCATGAGACGCGAAGGATGGCGTATGCTTGCGGCGCTTGGCACATCCGAGGGACGTAGGCCGAAGGAAGAGAGCTTCGGTGGGGAACTCCATGAGGGATGTGGACTTAGCCAAGTGGCTAAGACTGAGTGTCGGAGGCTCAAACAACTTGGTGTTTGCATTTTGGTGCTTGTCGATCTTGCCATGGGTAGCGATCGGCGATGTCGGCTGAGCCGATCGGCTGCCGTCGGATGGCGATCGATGGAAAATGTCGAGGCGATGACGCTCCGTAGCCGATCGCGGGCGATCGACTACTAGGTCACCGATCATTGCCCGGCCCACAGCGATGTAGGAGATCCGTTGGAACTTGTCCGACGTGGATCCGTTGTGAGACAACGGACACGAGGGCCGATCGGGCCTTTTGGCGATCGGTGATGATACAATCTGCTTGATGCAGGTTATAAATGGAGCTCGAGTTGGAGGATTTCGCCAAGACTTTAAGGAAGCAATTGAAGGGGATTTGCTGTTGCATTCCAGTCCTTCAAGAGCCATCCAAAGCAAGCAACAAGAAAAGGGTCAAAGCAAAGATTTGTAAAGCGTTCTTTACTTGTATTTCTTGTGTCTTTGTATTTCTTGTATATTATTGTTGTAATAGCTTGTGAGAGGTTTCTCCACCTCCGACGTGTAGTCGAGAAGGAGTTTAGTTAGTGCCGTGCGCATAACTAGAGCTCGAGGAGCTCGCCCGTGGAGTAGGAACCATTCGGTTCCGAACCACGTATATCGTGTGTATTTGCATGTGATTGTATTTGTTGTTAGTATTCATATTTGCATTAGTATTCCGCTGCGCTAACAACAATCGTAGACAAGCACGCGACGAGAACGATCGAATTACGACATCCAAGGAAAAGGGCTATTCACCCCCCTCTAGCCGGCCACATCGATCCCCTACAGGTCATCCCATGTCTTTGCTTTGAGAGCCATGACCTTTCCTTTTTCCTTGGCCTTCTTTTCCTCTTTCTTCTTGCTCCCCTTTTTCTTCTTCTTTTCTTCTTTCTTCTTCCTCTCTTCTTTGCTCTTGTTTAGAAGAGGACAATTGTCCCTTATGTGCCCCTCTCCTTGGCAATTGTAGCATATGACCTTCCCCCTTGGTCTTCTATTCCTATCATTAGACTTATTAAATCTAAAACCTTTTAATTCACGCCTTACCCTCCTTACCATATACGCTTCTTCCGTGCTATCTATGGAGGTGGAGGAAGAGGCTTCATCATCGGAGGAGGAGGGGATCTCCATCTTCTTCTTCCCCTTGTTGGCCATCAAGGCTACTCCTCTTGAAGGTTGGATTCTAGGCTCTTCAACTATTCCTTCAAGTCTCGTTTCATGAAGCTCCATTGTTCAAAAGAACTCCTCCAAGGTGCTTACTTCTAAGTTCTTGGAGATATAAAATGAGTCCACCATGGAGCTCCATCTTGAGGACCGGGAAAGGCATCTATGGCCTTCATTACCATATCCCAGTTGGAGAGCTTTTCTCCTACACTTGTTAGCCCAATTAATATTTCTTTAAACCTAGAATGTAATGATGTTACCTTTTCTCCCTTTTCCAATTTGATATTTGATAGTTGGGAGCGAAGGAGGTCTCTCCTTGCAAGTTTGGCTTCCGAAGTGCCTTCATGAAGTTCAACCAATCTCTCCCACATCTCCTTGGCACTTGAGCATTCCCCAATTCGGTTGATCTCTTGTTGGGGGAGCACATTGAAGAGATGATGCTTGGCTTTTGAGTTTGCAAGGTGCTCTTCCCTTTGCTTTTTGGTCCACCTAGATTTCTCTATTGGCTTCCCTTCTTCATCCCTAGGCAAAATGAAACCGGATTCCATTGTAATCATGATATCAAAATCCATTTCGAAAAATACCCCCATTCGCTTCTTCCACCAAGCGAATTCTCCTTCAACTTTGGTGGATGGATGTTGGAGCCGGCCATTTTGAAAGTTGCTTGTTGTGGCGGTTAGTCCTCGACAAGCTTTCCTTGGCTCTGATACCACTTGTTGGGGATCGAAACGGCCGGCTAGAGGGGGGTGAATAGCCCTCAATCGTTGGATGTCGGATTTTGCTCGTCTACAAAATGTTAGCGCAAGCGGAATATGCAAATATAACTAAAGACAAAGAAAAAGATAAATAAACAATACAAACACTGAGATGTAACGTGGTTCACGGCTACGCCGCTAATCCACGGTCTGATTCGTCCATGGTGAATCACTCCGCAATCTATCCACTAGATCTCTCCTTTGCACAAAGTTAGGTGGAGGTAACCTCTTTACAATCTCTCTTCTTACAATAGAATGGAAATAAAACAAGTAAGAAGAGTGGAAAAACCCTTAGAGCACTTTGGGAGCAAATTGGAGCATGAACATTAGCCTCCCAAAGCCCCAACCCATTCCTCTTTATAGAGGAAGAGGGTTTCTTCCCATTGACACAGGAGCAGTCGATTGATGTCCCAATCAGTCGACTGGTCCTATAGTCGTTGCCCAATAACGGCCGCTTTCCACGTTGGATTTCATCCAACGGTACTGGCATCAGTCGACTGATATTACCATCAGTTAACTGGTGCTCGATCAGTCGAGTCCTCAACGAGGTCGACTCCATTCTGTGCTCATGCACAGTGCCATCAGTCGACTGCTCCCCATGAGCAGTCGACTGATCAAGCCATCCGTCGATTGATCGTTGCCGGCAGTCGACTGATCAACTTGATCCAGGCACATTAGACCAGTCGAACGAACCATCGACTCAGAGCAGTCGACTGCCATGACCTGGTAGTCGACTGGTGTCGGGAAAACTCATCCGACACTTGGCCAAATGGCCAAGTTTCAACTAAGAGCTACCCCTTCCTGGGTTACATTCGCTCACTCTCATCCCTCAGAGTCCCTCGCCTTCGAAGTTCTCTTCGTTCGTGGCCACGTCCCTCGGCAACATCAGGCGCACGACTCTACAATGCTCCTTCGCATCTCTTTCCTCGAAGTCTACTTCCTCTGGCTTCACTCCAAGCTCCGCGTCCGGCGGCCCCTCAAATGCTCCAAGCGCACGGCTTCCGCAAAGCTATCCTTCACCGACTCAAGGCCCGAGTCATGAGATGTGAAACTCGCCACGGCTCTGTGTGCGAATTAATAAGTCCTGCATGACTTCAACGCACATATCAAATCAACATAACAAACTAACTTAAACCCTTTTCCACACACATCAAAACCTAATCATGGAAAAAGATTTCACTAATAATCCGTGCACTTGCGGGCGTTGAGCGCGAGCGCATACTTTGAGTTTTCGACGGTCTCCGTCGCAGGATTTAAGGTTGCGACCGTGCGCATCAAGTGTTTGGCATCGTTACCTGGGACTATCGATTCGATATCAAATCGAACATTGGTAGATTGGATCGGACTTAGGATTAGATTAATTTTCTTGCTTTATTTTTCTTTTTAGATTAATCTTATCTGCTTATTTCTAGTTTCCATATTTAGATTTAGTGTTTATTTGTAGTGGTAGTTTCCTTTTTACTTATTGCATCTTAGGTTTATTTACTAGATTTATTTATTTTCTGCTTTTAGTGCTAGGTTAGCACTCTTACTTTTGTGGTTTGGTTCGTCGTATGCTTAGAAGTCTAGGGTCAGAAGGTCTAATTCCGATCGATTTAGAGATAGAGCGAACCTTTCACCGTCGGAGAGTAGTACAATGAAAAATGGAAGATCAAGCTACTTCCGAGGTGAACATGGGAAGCTGACCTCTGCGGGACTACGCAGCTCCTAGCGCTAGAGGATTCAGGCTGATCATAGCTGGATCGTCCATATCGGCGAATAACTTTAAGCTTAAGTCGACACTCATACATATGGTCCAGCAGAGCCAATTCGGGGGAGCTGCAACTGAAGACCCGAACTGGCATCTTGAGGTTTTTCTAGAAATATGCTCAACCATGAAACTGAATGGAGTCCCTTCTGACGCGATCCGCCTGAGCCTGTTTCCATTTTCACTGCGGGATAAGGATAAGGATTGGCTTCACTCCTTACTCTCTGGCAGCATCACTACATGGGAGCAGTGTAAGCAGCAGTTTCTGAATAAATACTTCCCACCAAGTAAGACTGCTCACATGCGCCATCTTATCACTAGCTTTCGCTGTATGAGGGGAGTCCTGTCAAGCATGGGATTGCTACAAGGGGCTACTTTATCAATGCCCACACCACGGACTGGAGAGGTGGCTGCTGATCCACATTTTCTATAATGGGATCACTTACGCCATGAAGATGTCCTTAGATTCTGCCGTAGGAGGAGCCTTAATGAACAAGACCATCGAGGAGGCAGAGGATCTTATTGAAGAGGTGGCACAAAACCATCATCAATGGGCTTTCGAACGTGGTCAACCCACGCCTGCAGCAGAACGTTACACTGTCAACTCCATGGACCATCTTTCAGCAAGGGTGGACGCGCTAAGCAAACGGTTTGACTCTTTGAATCCTTCATCTGCATGTGCGGCCATTGACTTTGGAGAAGGGGAGACAGCATATCGTGAGGACCACTTTGTAGGGCAGGGGACCTCAGATGAGCAAATCGAGCATTGTGACGCGATTGGGGACTATGATCAAAGGCCCCACAACCCATACTCTAATACCTACAATCCCGGATGGAGGAGTCACCCAAATTTCTTCTACAAAAATAACTCGGGAACCCCCCAACCATCCGGAGGATACGGGTAGCAGTAGAGAAATGGGCAGCAACCACAGAAGTCCAGACTGGAACATATGATGGAGGACTTCATCGCTACCCAAACTAAGGCCAATGAAGAATTCCGTCACTAGCATCAAAAGTTTAAAGAAGCACTGAAAGACTTGAAGGCCACCGTTGACGGCCTTGCAAGTCATACTAGGATGTTGGAGACACAAGTGGCCCAAATATCCCAATCCATGTCACAACCTATGAAGAACTCTCCGCCAAGCCAAGGAAAAGAGGAAGGAGTAGGGCAAAGTAGCAAATTCGCTAAGGGGTGTGCAGCCATGATTTCCACCCTACTTGACCAAGCTGAGTTTGAAGAGAAAATCCCAGTACAGCTTGAGGACCCTAGTGAATTTGTTATTCCCTGCTCGATTTATGGGGAGAGTTTTGATGAAGCGCTATGCGATTTGGGGTCATCAGTCATTGTGATGCCCTACGCATATTTTCTTAAGATGGGACTGAGCGGGCTCTAACCAGCGGATCTTGGTATTCGTATGGGGGATGATTCAGTGTCTGCTACCACACGTTCTTGTGATGATTAAAGATTTTGTGATACCCATGAACTTCATCATACTAGACACAGGACCGAATCCCCATAATTCTATTATTCTGGGAAGGCCTTTTCTAGCAACCGCAGGGGGCATGCATAGATGTGAAGGCACACCGGATCTCCCTGGAGGTCGACGGGGAGATCATTCTTTTCAGCCTTTCGGAGCAAAGAGCTCCCTACTTTGACGGCTTCACAATTACAGATTGAAGACAAAACCTCTAGATGCGAATCCCGAGACAGATGAATGGAGGTTCACTGAACCACCGGAGCCGAGTTGATAGAAGAGTGCAGTCGAGCTAAACGACCTTAAACAAAGCGCTTCTTGGGAGGCAACCCAAGTTTTGTTGTAGATTTTTCTTTTTTTTTCTATTGCATCGCATACATGTGTTAGATTTTAGTTTTGATTTCCATCACATTTAGATTTAGGAGTAGAAAAGAAATTTGCTAGGCAAAAATGAAACCCATATTAGTCTACACGGCTAAGTGTATGAACAAATTCGGGCCATGGTGTACGAAAGGGGCGAAAAATGGGTGCACACGGCCTGGCCATGTGTTTTCCCAGGGTCGTGCCTGCTTGACCAGAGGTGCACATGGCTTAGCCGTGTGTTTTAACATGGTCGTGGCGCGCGAGGTTAAAAGGGGCGAACCGTGTGTTTTCACCTCATTTGCACTATGTGCTTCAAAAGTTCTTGCCCTAGCCGTGTGATTTCATTTTCCCCTTCCTCTAGAAGCATTTCCAACCTCTTTAGAAGCCAAAATGAGCAAGGATGAGGAGGACCAAGACCGTAGCATCCCGATCCGGTGCCTCGGAGCGACAAACAAGAAGATCCGACACTCCTCAAGCTCCGAAAGAGGGTAACACCCTACCCCCTCTACTTTTTCATAATAATGAGCAAAGAGATAGGTTCAATATGCTCTCTACTCATAAACTTACTGCTACTAGGTACTTAGATGAGGATTTTCTACGATCTTTAGGTTTGTCGGGAGACATGCAAACCCTATTTGCAAAAATGGGGTGGGATGAGATTATGGGAATAAGGCACCTAACCTACCCTAGGATAGTTTTGGAATTTTTGAGTTTTTTAGAGGAAGAAGTTTTAACGGGTAGTGAGAGTGAGGAGGGTAGGATAACTTTTAGAATTTTTAATATTGAGCATGAGTGGACCCTTCACCAATGGAACTCATGCTTCGGCTTACCAAGTGAGGGAGAGAGAAGAACCCCTAATGGGTACAACTCTCGTTTGATTTGGACTGAGTTGACAGGGGAGCATGTTTATGACCCTTCTAGGGCCAAAGCATCATGCCTCCAAAACCCCATCTTTCGATACCTTCACCGTGTCATGGCCAGTACTATATTTGGTCGTGGGGAGAGTGACGGTGTAGTGAGAGCCAGTGAGCTGCTTTGCCTATGAGACATGCTACAAGAAAGGAGTAGCATCGATGTAGGGTACCACTTCATCAGACACTTAGTGAAGATGGGCAAAGCAGCACCCGGAGAGATCCATGTGGGAGGCCTACTTACCCACATATGTTATAGGATGGGGTATGACTACACAACATTGGAGAGTATAGAGGGGAGCCCTAGGATCGACCTAGGAGTATGCATGGCCATGAAGATGATTGTAAGAGAAGGAGACTCCTTATGCTTTGTAAGGAAAAATCTTACGACCCTTAGGCTCCCCGACTCGGATCATACCACCATCGCTATACGCGCCAATTGGCGCTTGGACTTGATAGTGGAGTCCCCTCCACATGAGGGACCATCCACATCAGCGCCCATCTCTCCACCTTTGTACCACTCTCCCTCCAGTCCACACATACATAGGAGCCCACCTAGTCCATGCCGACATGAGCCTACACCTGTGCCACCATCTTTTTCTACTTTTGAGTAGGATGCTGGCACATCGGCATATGATTTCTTGGAGTTTTGATTGCGCCTCGACGACATTTACACTGAGCAGCAGACACAGAGGCAGCGATGGGAGGAGCAGAGTGCCTACCAGCAGGCGGTGTTCCAAGGGTTCCGGGAGCATTTCCAGCGGGTAGAGGAGTTTTATGATGAGGCCCACATATACTTCCAGGAGGAGGCTACTCGTCGCCAGGATGCGGTAGCTTACTGCAAGGAGATGCGACAGCATATGCACGCCCAACAGGCACAGTGGGGTAGGGAGGAGGAGCACCGAGCAGCTGCTACATCCACCAGCTCTCAGATCGACCACATGTATATGTGGCATCAACGGCTCAGCAGCAGGTTCTCCCAGGATCTAGAGATGCCCAGGCTCCGGGACTTTCCACCTCGTCCACCTTATTAGAGGTATATTTTTTTTTAAGTCTAGGGGGGGAACCCCAAGCTATATTTTGTTTTGTTTCCTAGCGGTAGTTTCTTTTCTGGTATTTTCATTTGTTCATGCATGCATGAGTTGTTTAGTTCCTTTCAGTACTTAATTTTTGATGTCTCTAAAGCTTCCTCAGTAGTATTTTTGAAAGTTGCTTGCATGAGTTGTTCCCATAGGTAGCTTAACTCCATTTATCTTGTGATATTTTATTCTATATCCTCTATTGAATGGTATAGACCTACACTAGTTAGCTCTATTTTTGCACTCACACATGTTGAACATTCTGAAAGGGAGAATTTATTACATACCTAGTTATGATTCACTTCAGTAGTCTAGTACTTTAAAATCCATAGGTGACTCTAGGTTTAGCATTTTAGTTACTGGAGATGCTCAGATTGTGCAAGCCCATTCGGAAAAATCAAAATCCCTATGAGCCAAAAAATAAAAGAGAAATAAAAAAAGAAAAAAAGGAGTGAGAGGGATAAAAAAATAGTTGTCGTGGGTGGAAATGGCTAGGTGCCCCTTTGAGACCGAGTTAGGTTACTGGGGAAACACCTCTCAATTTCTCTCAATACCGAGCACGCCTTTGAGACTTTATGCTAGATCTAGGGAACGCCCCTCGCTTTGGGCAGGTAAGTGCCTATGAGCCGAAAACCTTAGGAAAACTATGGTGTGACAACTTAACCCACCATGGAACAAGCATCCCCTAAGAATGATTCACCTAGCACGAGCACGAGGAGCTAACTTAGTGAATTTTTAGAACGTATCTATTTTTCTTTGATTGCAAATACCACCTAATAAATTTAGTTAGCATGCTCATTATGGAACAATCTCTTTTTAAAATTTTATGGCACTGATGTTTGCTTGAGGACAAGTAAAGATTTAAGTCTGGGGGAAGTGATGTGAGCAAAATATATAGGGTTTTATGAGTAGTTTTCGATCACATTTTGTTACATTTTATGTTAGTTTCATGCATATGTTACTCTATTTTTGCATGCATTTCCTATTTTCTAGTTCGGAAGTCTGCTCGTGTTCTTTTGAATGCAGGTTGGCTTTTCGGGCGGAAAAGACGCATTTTTGGAGCGAAAGAAGGACATTTTATGCTAGACGCATAGTGGGACACGGCCAGGGCATGTGGATTCACACGGTCATGTCCGATGGGCGAAGATCAACACACCAGGGCCGCACACGGCCTGGCCATGTGGTGGCTCGATGGAGTTGCACGACTAGGGTTTTTTCCCGATTTCACAGTGGTCCGAGGCAACATCTATATAAGGATGGCTCCACCCAAACCCTAGGGGGGAGGAACGACGGCTAGGATGGCACGCCGAAACTCTAAAAAGCTTCGGTAACTCATAGTGGGGAGGAGGAACGCCGCCGAAGGTCCACCACTTGCAACACAACGTGGGAGAGAAGTTTACAACGCATTGTAATCTCTATTTATGTGCCCTCTTTCTATTGTAATTGAACTCAAACATGTTTTGTGATTCTTCATTCATGTTTATGGAGTAGAACTTTTGATTCTAGGATTAGGGAGTAGCTTGTGTTCATAGACAATGTTGGTTCATATTAAATTCTAGCCAAAAGTTTGATTTGACAATTGGATGTTGCTCTTTATTATACCTATTGGTGCAATCGGCCCAGGTTGACTCGAGTTTGACTCGAGCAGTACCTTGATAGTATTTTGATGATAGACAAAACTCATGACATGGGATTGTCATGGAAAAGTCCAACATGGTGTTGGCATGGAAAATCCAAGCATGGAGCTTGGTGTGGGAAAGTCCAACATGGGGTTGACATGGAAAATCCAAGCATGGAGCTTGGTGTGGAAAAGTCCAAAGCATTGCAAAGCCGTGCGCTTGGTGCTTGGTGAGAAATGCATTGTGAAGCCGTGCGCTTGGTGAATTTTGGAAGTCTTGAGGACTTGGTGAGTTCACTAGGCTCGGGGTCTTTGAGTCGGTGAAGGATGACATTGCGAAGTCGTGCGCTTGGTGCATCCGAGGGACCGTCGGACGGGGAGCGAATGGAGTGAGGCCCAAGGGAAGCATACTTCGAAGGCATGAGATGCGAAGGATGGCATTGTGAAGTCGTGCGCTTGGCGCATCCGAGGGATGTAGGCCGAGGGAAGAGAGCTTCGGTGGGGAACTCCATGAGGGATGATGTGGACTTGGCCAAGTGGCTAAGATTGAGTGTCTGAGGTTCAAACTTGATGTTTGAGGGTTTACCCGACGGTCGGATGCTCAAACAACTTGGTGTTTGAGGTTTTGCCCGATAGCAGTCGATTGGCATAGGTGTCAGTCGAATGGTCCAAGTTGACTTGGGTTCGACTGGTGTTAGACTGTAAGTTTTGTGCTTGGCAGTCGACTACCATGGATCGGCGATGATGATGTCGACACACGATCGTGATGTCGACACCCGGATCGGTGATGTCGGCATGTCGGCTAGAGGATGGCAGTCGATTGATGGGAGTGTCGTGAGCACAGAACGCTCCGTAGCCGACTGGGCAGTTGACTACTAGGTCACCAGTCAACTGATGGGCATCATCAGACGACTGGTAGGTGATCCATTGGAACTTATCCAACGTGGATCTGGCTGTTGTGAGACAACGACTACAGGGGCGGCAGTCGACTGATGGGAGTGTCGTGAGCACAGAACGCTCCGTAGCCGACTGGGCAGTTGACTACTAGGTCACCAGTCAACTGATGGGCATCATCAGACGACTGGTAGGTGATCCATTGAAACTTATCCAACGTGGATCTGGCTGTTGTGAGACAACGACTACAGGGGCAGTCGACTGGGGCCTTTTGGCAGTCAACTGCTGGGTGCGAAAACAGCTTGATGCAGGTTATAAATGGAGCTCAAGTGGGAGGATTTTGCCAAGACTTTAAGGGAGCTATTGGATGGGAATTGCTGCTTCTTTCCAGTCCTTCAAGAGCCATCCAAAGCAAGCAACAAAAAGGGTTCAAAGCAAAGAGTTGTAAAGCATTCTTTACATGTATTTCTTGTGTCTTTGTATTTCTTGTAGTATTACTGTTGTAATAGCTTGTACGAGGTTTCTCCACCTCCGACGTGTAGTCGAGAAGGAGTTTAGTTAGTGTCGTGCGCATAACTGGAGCTCGGAGAGCTCTCCTGTGGAGTAGGAAACATTCGGTTTCGAACCACGTATATCGTGTGTATTTGCGTATGCTTATTTGTTGTTAGTATTGTTATTGTTTCTATTGTTTCCGCTGCGCTAACGACAATCGTAGGAAAGCAACGCAACGAGAACGAACGAATTCCACCATCGAACGATTGAGGGCTATTCACCCCCCTCTAGCCGGCCAATACACACCGATCGATCCCCTACAAGTGGTATCAGAGCCAAGGAGCTTGTCAAGGACTAACCGCCGACACAAGGACTACAAGATGGCCGACTACAACCTCTAACCACCAAAATTCGAAGGAGATTTCCTATGGTGGAGAAGAAAAATGGAGGTATACCAAGAAACCGATTTTGATTTTATGCTAATCTTAGAAAACGGTTTCGAATTGCCTAGGAATGAAAGAAATAGGCAAATTGAGAAGTCAAGGTGGACCGAAGACCAAATCAAGGACTTCGAGACAAATCGCAAGGTAATCGAATTACTTAGTGATTTGATTCCTAACAACATTTGGTCTAGGTTGGGTAATTTTAGGGATGCAAAGGAATTATGGGATAAAGTAATGAAATTCTAAGAAAATTCCCAACCGGCACAAATAGAGGAGAATGTCGTGGAAGAATTGGCATCAACATTCGAAGATGTGGATGATTTGGTGGAGACCTCCACCTCTAGCATTGAGGGGGAGGAAAGGATTTCCATTCCGGAGCAAGATCAAAATGAAGCTTCTACCTCCGGAAGAAGTGAAGAGGCCTCCACTACCACCCTAGGTAACTCAAGTGTTATTATTTTAAATAAAAATCACATAATATGCTTTGAGTGTAGGGAGAAAGGGCATTACAAGAGCAAATGCCCAAAATTGGCTAAGGAAAAGGCATCAGCACCAAAAGTCTACCCAAAGTCAAAGGATGCCGGAGTCCCCACAACTAGAAGCAAAGAGCACATTGTGTGCTTTAAATGCAATCAAAAGGGACACTATCGAAGCCAATGCCCTAGGGGGAGGAAGAAAGGGCAAGAAGGTGTATCTCATGTAGGGGGAGCTCCCAAAGCTAACCCTAAGGTATATTTAAATAATGCACCTTCAATTTCTAAAGTTAAAAAGCATGCTAAAAATTATTTTAGTTCTATTGCAATTATAAATGAAAAGCATGCTAGTAGAAATAATAAGGTTTATTGTTTAGGTGCTAAGCATGTTCATGTAACTAAGGACAAACCTAAGACTCATAATTCTAGAAATATTTTACCAAAGGAGTCCATTAGGAGAATAGAAGAAAATTTAGGCATTAACCCTAAGAAGGGTAGACACATGCCTAAGAGGAAGAACACTTCCCAAAAACCTAATGAAAATTCAAAATTGAAGAAATTGGAGTTAGAAAACCAAGTCTTGAGGTCAAGACTTGAGAGAATAGATAAAACCCTTATAATCATAGAAAATTCAATTCTAGGGTCAAATGCCCAAAAGTCAAGACCTAAGGTTCAAAAATGGTCTAAGGGCAAGGAAGGTTTGGGTCACAAACCTAAGCCCAAGAAGACTTATCATAATGTTCCATTTGATTATGGAACAATTTCTAGGTCTAGAAAAACCAAGGCTAATAGAGAAGCTATCCCTAAGTCTAGCCATGGTGTTTGCTTAGTGGCTAAGACCTCAAAGAAATCAAATGTAGCCACTAGGAAGGTCAAAGGAGGAGTCACCTCTAGAGTTGACCTAGGAAAGACCCAAAAGACTATGACTTTAAAGCCAAAAAGGGTCATTAGGAAGGTATCTAGGGAAGTTATCCCTAGAGAATACCTTGTTAACCCAAGGATCTCCAATAGATATTGGGTTCCTAAGAGCGTGATCGATTCACGCTAAATGGTTTAGGGTGTGAAAACCCTAAGTGGATGGGTAGTTAACCGAACCATAGTAGAGTTGACACATTAGGGTGTGCCAATATGCTTTGAGAAGTTAAAAATGATAAAATTGGCACAATTAGGTCTTAGAGGTATTGGTGTGCCATTTTGGATTTATGGCACACTAGGGGGATAAATGGCTTTAAGGCAAAATGGGCTTAATTCATGGAAATGACATTTTGGATTTAACACTTAGGTATTTTATACCTTAGTATATTTTACTTTCCATGATTTATTTGCCTTGCCATGTCATGACGTCATTTTCATTTTTATCTCTAAAAATGTCATGATCATGTTTAGAATTATCTTCATATGTCATGTATGCTAAAATGTCATTCACATGCCATGACATCATGATTTTGGCATATACTTTTATCTATATCATATTTATGTCATAATCATCATCATGCATATAACTAAAAATGGATTTAAGGACTATGGCATGGTTTGATGGGAATCAAATAATATTGCCTAGAAATATGCATGAAACCATTAAAAGGACAAAAACCCACATCTCACTAAAAACTGGACTTGTATGTGTTTTACACATCTAGATATATGTGAGATGTTTAGGAAAATGAAATTAAAGGTTTTAAAAATATTTTGAAAAACCTTGGTGAAGCCTATCTTTTGATAGCTATCATCATTGAATGGGATGATACAAAGAGGGCTCTTTATTGAAGTTTTTCTTACCTTTTGAACTTTGTATCAATCTCCTAATTTAGTGGGTAAAATAATTTTCAAATATTTTTCACCCATAGTGTTTGTGATAAGTGTTAGGGCAATCTCTTGCCATGATAAGGTTTTGATGTGTGTGGCAAAGGGTTTAAGTTAGGATGATATTGTTATTTGATATGTGCGTTGGAGTCTTGCAGGACTTAGTAATTCGCACATGGAGCCTTGGCCGGTTCACCCTCACAACCTCGGTCCTTGAGTCGGTGAAGGATGACTTTGCGGAAGCCGTGCGCTTGGAGCATCCGAGGGACCGTCGGACGAGATGACTTGAAGTGAAGCCAAGGAAACAGACTTCGGAGACAAGAGACGCGAAGGAGCATTGTAGAGTCGTGCGCCTGATGCTGCCGAGGGACGTGGCCGCGAACGAAGAGAGCTTCGGCGAGGGACTTCGAGTGAGATGAGAGAATGAGTGAAATGTAAGTAGCTCATTAGGTGAACTTGGTCGAATGGCTGAGTGTCGGAGACTTGACCGCAAGGGTTAAGGTTTACCCGACCGCCGGAAGCTCAAACTTATGTTAAGTTTGAGTTTCACACGGAACCAGTCGACTGCCATGTAATAGCAGTCGACTGCTTTGAGTTGAGTGTGTTCGACTGGTATCCGACTGATAGGTTTATGCCCAGCAGTCGACTGCCATGGAATGGCAGATCGCGAGGATGTCGCGAGCACGAAGCTCGTAGCCGATAGGCGTCGACTATGGAGGCGTGATCGGTGAGGTCTATCGATCCGATTGCCAAGAGTTCCGTTGGACTACAACGGTCGGGATCCGACGTGTTCGGAGGCCGTTGTAGTGACGACAGTCGACTGGTGGCAGCCAACGGGAAGAAATTAGCCCTCTCTATAAAAAGAGAGGGTGTGAGCCTTTGAGAGGCTAATGCTTATGCTCTAAGTGATCTTCCTAGTGCCACACAAGCTCTAAACTCTTCTTACTTGTTTTTACTCCATTCTTATTGTAAGAAGAGTGATCTTGGTTGTAAAGGTTACCTCCACCTAGCTTGGTGCAAAGGAGAGACCAATAGTGATTGGCTTTGGAGGAGTGATTCACCTTGGACGAATCGGTGACCGTGGATTAGCGGCGTAGCCGTGAACCACGTTACATCTTCTTTGTTAGCGTTTGTATTTTCGTTTATTGCTTTTTCTTTATTGTTTATGCTTCCGCTTGCGCTAACGATTGTGTAGACGAGCAAACGAACGAGTGAATTCCAACATCCATCGTAAGAGGGCTATTCACCCCCCTCTAGCCGGCCAATTGATCCCCTACAAGTGGTATCAGAGCAAAGGAAAGCTTGTCGAGGACTAACCGCCACAACAAGCAAAATTCAAAATGGCCGGCTCCAACATTCATCCACCGAAGTTTGAAGGAGAATTTGCTTGGTGGAAGAAGCGAATGGAGGTATTTTTCGAAACGGATATTGATATTATGATTACAATTGAATCTGGTTTCGTTTTGCCTAGGGATGAAGAGGGGAAGCAAATAGAGAAATCTAGGTGGACCAAAAAGCAAAGGGAAGAGCACCTTGCAAATTCAAAAGCAAAGCATCATCTTTTCAATGTGCTCCCCTAACAAGAAATCAACCGAATAAGAGAATGCCTAAGTGCCAAGGAGATGTGGGAGAAGCTAATTTAGCTTCATGAAGGCACATCCGAGGCGAAGCTAGCAAGGAGAGATCTCCTCCGCTCCCAACTATCCAACATTAAATTAGAAAAGGGAGAAAAGGTAACTTCCTTACATTCTAGGTTTAAGGAAATTTTTATTGGACTAACAAGTGAAGGTGAAAGGCTCTCAAATCGCGATATGATAATGAAGGCCATAGATGCTTTCCCCCGATCATCCAAGTGGAGTTCAATGGTGGACTCATTTTACATTTCAAAGAATCTAGAGGTAAGTACTCTAGATGAATTTTTCACCACTATGGAATTACATGAATCTAGGCTTGAAGGAATACAAGAAGAGCCAAAAATACAACCCTCAAGAGGAGTAGCATTGTTGGCAAACAAGGGGAAGAAGAAGATGGAGATCCCCTCTTCCTCCGATGATGAAGCATCCTCATCCTCATCCTCCTCCATAGATAGCACCGAAGAAGCATATATGGTAAGGAAGGTAAGACGTGCTTTAAAAGGTTTTCATTTTAACAAATCAAATTATAGGAATAGAAGACCAAGGGGAAAAATCATTTGCTACAATTGCCAAGGAGAGGGACACATAAGGGATAATTGTCCCCTCCTAAACAAGAGCAAGGAAGAGAAGAAAAAGAAAGAAGAAAAGAAGAAGAAAAAGGGGAGCAAGAAAAAGAAGGAAGAGGAGAAGAAGACAAAAGAAAAGGGGAAGACCAAAGCTCTAAAGGCAAGGACTTGGGATGACCCATCCTCATCCTCCTCATCATCATCGGATGAGGAGAATGCCTTTGTCACCAATTTGGCCTTGATGGCCTTTGATGACTTGGATTGCTCTTCCTCCGAAAATGAAGGATCAAGCTCAAGAGGAGAGAGCTCAAGTGAAGGGGGAGCTTCTACATCCTCCTCATCCGAAGAAGAAGACGAGGATATGGAAACTATGGTAACGAATGTCTCTCCTAAGAAAATAGTTTTCATAATTTCTAGTTTAACTAAGGACTTATTTGGAATGAAAAAGAAAAATAAAAGCATGCTTAATCAAATTAAGGCATTGGAAAATAAGCTATAAAATGCATGCTTAAATGATAATATTTCTTCTAGCTTAAATGATGCATGCTCACATGATCTTTATGTGCCATTAGATGTTAGTGATGCATGTATAAATGAAAATAGGGCCTTAAGGGAAAAGGTAGACTATTTAACAAAAGCCCTAGAAAAATTCACAATTGGCTCCAACACCTTGAACATGATAATTGGGAGTCAAAGGGCAAGTTTCAACAAGAAAGGCCTAGGTTATAAAGAAAAGAAAAATAAAAAGGCCTATAAATGCCTAATTGCTAGGGGACAAGATAAAAAGAAGGTAATAGCTAGGAAATGGATCCCCAAGGAGTATCTAGTGAACCCAATAGGCAAGAACTTATTTTGGGTTCCAAAATCCATCCTTAAGGGTTAGAAAACCCCTAGGGTAGTCAACCATATGCAATTGACCTATATCATATTTTGGTTGACTTAGGATGGTGGGACAACATTTTTAGAATAGTGTTGGATGATGATAACGTGCCCATAAATAGATAATAATGCTTAAATCATGATGATTAATGTAATTGCTATGTATATGTGCAATCATGATTTATGATTTTTGAAATTTGGTACATCATCATGAGAAATAGGGTTTAAATCATGCCTTAGGTGATATTTTGTTTATTATCATAATATAATACCTAATGCATGATAACAATTCAATGAATACATATATTTCATGATCATAATGTGAAATTAAGTCATATATATCTTTATGATCATGAGGATTGTTTGGTTGATACTTAACCTTGATAGAATTGTATGAATATGATGGTTAAGTATATACAAATACCCCCTAGGATGCATCTCACACTCACCATAGGCTACTTTGATTGAAAACTTAGCATGGGTGAGATGTTAGGATGATACAAATGTCCACTAATGCCTATGGCATTTAGATGGTCATTTAAGGTATCAAAATAGCAATAATAGACCAATCATGGAGAAGGCTTATGTTTAATTCATAGACATATTGCCCAAAGATCATGGTTGGATATTTCATATGTTTTCAAAACAATTTCTTACTTTAAAATCCATGTATTCATGTTTTGAAACAATCCTAAGCAATACTAGGTGTTAAAATGGATACTAACATGCTCAAAAACTAGTGGTTTTTAAAGCCTTTGGATTTTTGGCAAAAACAAGAAAATATAATGAATTTTCATGAAAAACTATTTTTCATTAATAGATATACTTAAAAGAAATATGTTTCTCAAATTTCATGATTTTTTGAATTTTCTGGAATTTATAATGCATTTCTGAATTTCACCCAGAAAATCAGAATTTCGGAATCCTTTGTGCCAGTCGACTGCCATACTGATAGCAGTCGACTGCCCACCTGAACTACAGTCCAATATTTTCTGATTTCAATTTTAATCATGTTTTTGGTATTTTCCTTCTATTAAACTTGATGCCATGGGTTTATAACTTAGTGTAAATCTTTTTGATGGTGTCAAAGGGGGAGAAGTAATTATGTTTAAGTAAATTATGATAGGGGGAGAAAATTTGAAAATTTGTATGGGGAGTTTCATGGATTAAGGGGGAGTTGCATGTTGCTATATCATGTTTATGTTTACATGCTTTCTTACCTTAGAATTTTCATCAAATGTTTTTACCTAACTTAAACGGATTGCCACACATCAAAAAGGGGGAGATTGTTAGGGCAATCTCTTGCCATGATAAGGTTTTGATGTGTGTGGCAAAGGGTTTAAGTTAGGATGATATTGTTATTTGATATGTGCGTTGGAGTCTTGCAGGACTTAGTAATTCGCACATGGAGCCTTGGCGGGTTCACCCTCACAACCTCGGTCCTTGAGTCGGTGAAGGATGACTTTGCGGAAGCCGTGCGCTTGGAGCATCCGAGGGACCGCCGGACGAGATGACTTGAAGTGAAGCCAAGGAAGCAGACTTCGGAGGCAAGAGACGTGAAGGAGCATTGCAGAGTCGTGCGCTGATCTTTGAGGGGCGTGGTCTGACGAAGAGAGCTTCGGCGAGGGACTTTGAGTGAGATGAGAGAATGAGTGAAATGTAAGTAGCTCATTAGGTGAACTTGGCCGAATGGCTGAGTGTCGGAGACTTGACCACAAGGGTTAAGGTTTACCCGACCGCCGGAAGCTCAAACTTATGTTAAGTTTGAGTTTCACACGGAACCAGTCGATTGCCATGTAATGGCAGTCGACTGCTCTGAGTCGAGTGTGTTCGACTGGTATCCGACTGATGGGTTTATGCTCAGCAGTCGACTTCCATGGAATGGCAGTTGACTGCCAGAGGATGTCGCGGGCACAGAACCACTTGTAGCCATCGGCGTCGACTATGGAGGCGTGATCGTGGTGAGGTCCATCAGTCGACTGCCAAGAGTTCCGTTGGACTACAACGGTCGGGATCCGACGTGTTCGGAGGCGTTGTAGTGACGGCAGTCGACTGCCAAGGGCAGCAGTCGACTGGTGGTGGCCAACGGGAAGAAATCAGCCCTCTCTATAAAAAGAGAGGGTGTGAGCCTTTGATAGGCTAATGCTTATGCTCTAAGTGATCTTCCTAGTGCCCCACAAGCTCTAAACTCTTCTTACTTGTTTTTACTCCATTCTTATTGTAATAAGAGTGATCTTGGTTGTAAAGGTTACCTCCACCTAGCTTGGTGCAAAGGAGAGACCAATAGTGATTGGCTTTGGAGGAGTGATTCACCTTTGACGAATCGGTGACCGTGGATTAGCGGCGTAGCCGTGAACCACGTTACATCTCCTTTGTTAGCGTTTGTATTTTCGTTTATTACTTTGTCTTTATTGTTTATGCTTCCGCTTCCGCTAACAATTGTGTAGACGAGCAAACGAACGAGAGAATTCCGACATCCATCGTAAGAGGGTTTTTCACCCCCCTCTAGCCGGCCAATCGATCCCCTACAATAAGTAATATACATACCAAATTTTAAGATTTTAAAACCTATGTATATTTACTTATGAATTTCAGAAAGTCATTTCTGAAATGTTAAAAATTGCAAATGCAGTTATCAGTCGACTGCCATGGTGGCCAATCGACTGATGGAGGTGGCAGCCGACTGATTTATGAATTCAGTCGACTGCCCAAGCTGATTTCGGGTAAATCTTGTTGTTTAGGCCTATGTTCAGCTGTGTTAAGGTCCCCTAACCACTCCTAACCCTAGGATATGCTTGGGAGAGCATTAGAAAGGGTGGAAATCCATTGGACATGGATTAGAAGAAGAGTTTAGGGAGAGTATCAATTTTAAGGTGGATGAGAGTTCATTGATGAACTTTGCCTTAATTTTGATTGGTTAAATGTTCCTATTGGCTTAGGGACTCTCCAAGGACATTGTTGGTGCAATGGTCAAGGGGGAGCAAGTCTCTAGGGGGAGGTATCCATCATGGGAAAATGGATATGTATTTCCTCATGGGAGGAAAATTGGGTTGCCTCTCTTTAAGTGATATGGGATCACTAGAAAGATTGTAGGCATGTGTTCCTCCAAGGGAGAGATTGTAAGATCTCATTGGGATATGAGACATTATTGTTGATAACTCATGCTTATCGGAGGCTCATTGGCTCCCATGTCCCCGGATTAAAATTTTCACTAATGAAAAATAATCCGGATGGGATGAGTTTCCTAAGCACAACCAATTCGTCGTCGTGCTAACGACTTGAGTGATCGCTTGAACAAACTAGTTGTTCAAGCAACATAACTCTTCTAGTCGGTTAGCCGCGGAAAAGACGATGGACGAATCACCGGTTTTTGTGTTTATCTTCGGGGTCCATGATTATACAAATACATACAAATGTAAACTAGTATAATCAACACATACTAACATAAAGAACATAAGCTAGCATATTAATAAGAACATGCAAAAATCAATAATAAAAGTTGTAAAACTTTTATACCTCTCGATCTTCTATCGTATGTCCTATCCTCCTTGTAGACTTCGTGTGGGAGAAGATCCTCCAAAAGTTGAAGCTTCCTAGATCACGATCTTCTTTCCTTGCTCGCTCCGAACAAGAAGAAGTATAGAAACATAACTCATCTCTTATCTAGGACCAACCATCAAGCTCCAAGCATGATGTTTACCGCCGTCCCAAAGAGAATAAAAAGAATTGCCGACCAACCTTGAAGAAGGTTATCGCTGGCCATCCTTGATAGAGAAGAGGAGAGAATGCTCTGGCCAAGAGAGGAAGATGAGAAGCTAATCCCTTACCTTCTTGCCGCCGGCCACACACACCATGGACCATGGGCGCCGCCCAAAGATTAGGGTTCTAAACCCTAATCTTGCCGCCCAAGCATTAGGGTTCTAAACCCTAATGATGCCGCCCAAGGTCTCTCCCAAAACCCTAACCTCTTAGCATTAAGTTGCCGCCCAAGCCAATGCCCTCTATTTATAGAGTTAGGCTTAAGCCTCCTCTAATCTCCACCGTCGGATCTAGGGATTTAATCTCCACCGTCGGATGTAGGGTTTCATCCCAACCGTCGGATCTAGGGTTTCATCCCAACCGTAGGATCTAGGGTTTCATCCCAACCGTCGGATCTAGGGTTTCATCCCAACTGTCGGATTTAGGAATTTAATCTCAACCATCGGATCTAGAGATTTAATCTCAACCGTCGGTTCTAGGGATTTAATCTCAACCGTCGGTTCTAGAGATTTAATCTCCACCGTCGGATCTAGAGATTTAATCTCAACCGTCGGTTATAGAGTTTTGTTTTCCATCCTTGGATTTAGGCTTCATGAGGATTATATTAGGCTACGATAGGGACCATGAGGAGGAGTTGCATCTTGGCCACCCGATGGATCGGAACCACACAAACTTGATCCATCAATGATGTTCCATTCCACTAGAGGATCATCATTGAATTACCTCACCAATCCCCATAAATTAATATGGGTTCCATATATTATTTGTACATCCGTCTCCCCGTGTTTAAGATATCGAATGTCTATTAATTAATTGATTTACTGTCCATCAATTCATTAATATCTAACTCCTCGAGTAGTACAATTCAACCTTATCATCATGTTGACTAAGTCAACCTGCAGGGTTTACATGATGAACCTTATGAGCTCCTCAAGGGGACATCATCAACCTAATATATAGGACACGGTTTCCTCCTATAATCAACGACACACCATGTAAATAATATCATTTCCCAACTTACCGAGCATATTGATTTAATCCATAGAAATCTCACCCTTTGGTAAATCAAAGAAATAAATACTAAGTACATGTGCCCATTATTATATCGGGATTAAGAGCATGTACAACATATTATCCGAGGTCCGATTCAATTATATAGTCAGCAATAAATTGAATCACCTCTATGTCGGTCCTGCTCAATACACCTAAGTGTACTAGTGTAACTCTATGTTCAAGATAAAACAATACCATGCTACACTACAACCATCCCAATGGTTTGTCCAAAACCATCTTGGTTGTGAGCCTCTACTTATATTCTACAAGGGACTGATAACATGTTCTTCTGTGTCACACCAAGCACCATGTTATCTACAATGTAAAATATTAGACAATATGCACACATATAATAAATATAAAGTGTAAACAATGATCATGTGATTCTTATTTCAAAATAATAATGTTCATACAAAAAAGCTAGGCTTTCAGTATACATCCCAATAATCTCCCACTTATACTAAAAGACTATGCTATCCTCATACTGCCCTACATCTGATTCCCCTTCCCTCCACATGCCTATCAAAGCTCTCGCTAGAAGGGCCTTAGTGAAAAGGTCTACCAGGTCATCCTCTGATGCAATCTAGGCGACAGCAACTTCTACCTCCTTTACAATTTCTCGTATCAGGCGGTACTTGCGCTCTATGCATTTACTTACCTTATGGGCTCGTGGTTCCTTCGAGTTTGCAATTGCACAATTATTATCACAATAAATTGTGATAGTTTTGGGCAAACCAGGAATCACATCTAAGTCCATTAGGAAGTTCCTGAGCCACCCAGCTTCTTTGGCGGCCTCATAGGCTGCCACATACTCAGCTTCCATGGTGGAGTCCGCCACGCATTTCTGCTGGACACTCCTCCATACAATGGCTCCTGTTGGTGCAGGGGCACTAGAAAATCGAACCTTGGTTTTGATGATGGCAAAGATTCAAAGTTAAGCTATTTTGTTATCTCATGTGATATGCTAAGTGTGCAGGAAGTGTTTAAGCTAAGCCAAAGGTCGAGCGACATCCGGAGAATCTCAAGTTGAGAAACCGTGGTGGTCGAGTGACACCAGGAGAACCTCGGGGAGTTAAGGAACCTCGGTGGTGACCGAAAGCTAAGCGATAGGTCAAGAGGACCAAAGGTAAGCTCCATGTGTGGAGCGGTGGTAAGGACGCGTCCTCGATTAGAGGACAATCTTAGGCATTGATCCGACTAAGGCTTCCAGAGGAATGCTGAAGTCGAGATCGGACAGTCAAAGGACTGTCACACTGCATGGCATTATGCATCTATTATGCTAATCTTGTATTGTAGGAATTCTCAAGTGCAGCAGTCAACTGGAGATGTCAGTAGTCGACTGAAGGCAGTCGACTGCTAAGAGGATCAGTCGGCTGATGTAGACGAATCAACCCAGTGCACAAGGTCAAAGAGATAGAGATTGATGCCGCCACCTCAGGATAAGATAAGCCGCCACCTCAAGATAAGATAAGCCGCCACCTCAAGATAAGATAAGCTGTCACCTCAAGATAAGATCCACGAGTTTTAGATCTAGATCGGGATAAATTCTAAGGTGCAAATCTATAAAAGGAGGGGATGACTCAAACCCAATTCAAGAATCTCTCAAGTGCTCGTGCTCTCTACAACGCTACTCCGACCGTGCATCATCTTCTAATTAATTGTCAGTATTATTATTATATTTCTATACTTAATTTGTATAAGGACCGGTAAGGTTGTTACCGGCCTTATAATCATTGTAATTGTCTTGTCTCTTACCTCCAACGAGGAAGAGACTTTTAGTGATTGCCCTTCGGAAGCGATCAAGGATCGCAGGGCCTTGGATTAGCAACCGGTGGGCTGTGAACCAAGTAAAAAGCTTTGTGTCTTTCTTGTGTTTATCTTTTGTTTTCCGCTGCGTACTTGGTTTTAATCGCCCAAAAAGAAAAGTTTTCACTAACGCTATTCACCCCCCCCTCTAGCGTTTCAAATCGATCCAACAATTGGTATCAGAGCGGGGGCGCTCAGATTCGGTGCAACCACCGATCGAGCATTTTCTTTTCTTTATTTTTATTTTTAATTTTTAATTATCTCCCGCACTACTAATCCAAGACCAAGTCTTGGGACTTTTTGGTTTGTGTTTTTTTTGCGAGTATTAGAAGATCGTTGACCGAGCTAACCATGAAAGAGTATCGCTCAAGGCCTAAAGGTAACAATGTCAATTTAAATTTTAATTTCCATATTATTTGTTTCAAGTGCAGGGAGAGAGGACACTATAAAAATAAGTGTCCTACTCGTAAGACTCGAATGACACAACCGACGGCAAAGGAGACACCATTGCCAGGAGTACGGAAGAACAAGGAGCACATCAAGTGCTTCGGGTGCGGAAGATTCGGTCACTATAAGAATCGATGTCCGGAGAAAAAGGTTAGTAAAATTAATAATTTTGAAAAGTTGAGTTTTAGAATAGTTGATAATTTAGATAAATTGTGTAATTGTTGTCAATTAAATAATACAATTAATAATTCAACTAATAAAAAATTAATTAATTCAGATTTAATTAGTTTAAATAATAATAATAACAATATCATGGAAGAAAATGATCAAATTAATCTTACATTTGATAAAATTAACCAAGAGATTAATCAAAGTTTTAGTTTAATTAACATCTAGATCAAGTCAAGGATAAAACCAACCTAGGACTTAATCAGAATAATCAAAACCTTAATCAGAATAATCAAACCATAGGACAGAATCATCAAATCCTAGATCTGATTAATCTAGATAATTCCGAATTAAAAAATTCTGTTTTGAAAAGTTCAACCATAAAAAATTCGAAATTAACTTTAAAAAATTCCAAAGATAATCTAAATAATTCTAATAATAATTTTACCTTTAAAAACTCTAATAATCTTATCTTAAATAATTCTAATAATAATTCTCCCTTTAAAAACTCTAACAATATCTTAAATAATTCTAATAATAATTCTATCTTTAAAAACTCTAACAATCTTATCTTAAATAATTCTAACAATAATTCTACTTTTAAAAAGTCTAATATTCTTATCTTGAAAAAGTCTAATAATATTATTTTGAAAAATTCTAATAATCCTATTTTAAATAATTCACAATCTAACTTAATTAAAAATTCAAAATTAGTTAATCAAACCAATAAAATTAATTATAATAGAGTACCATTTGATTATACACAAATTAATAATCTAGCAATTAAACCTTCAACTATTAAAAATTCAACTAATAAATATGAAGACTTGGGTTACAAGTCTAAGCTAACCAAAAATCAAGACACTAAAATTTGTAAACCTAATTATAATAAAGTATCTTATAACTATGGAACAAATAAAAGTCCACCCAAGAAAATAACCATTTCTTTAAATTGATTGAATATAGCTTGCTCATGCATACATATCATTATCATGCTTATTTTGTCATGTCATACATACTAGTTTTAAATTAACTCTCATAGAATGGTTAGATAGGAAATAATTAATTAATCTTGACAACATAGTATCAGGACGCGGTGAGATGATAGTACGTTAAGGAAACGAAGTCAAGTGTATCCGAGTTGGATATGGAGTATCTAGCTTGGTACATTTAACTAAGTGGAACTGAAGCTACCTCACCACATCCTAAATTAGTTAGACCAGGACGTAACCCTAAGTGAATTAAGTGTGTAATTTCCTAAGTTGGCTTTGTCTAAGGAAGTGGTCGTTGTTCCGATCAAAGATGGCCCCTGTGCCTCGCCACGACCTGGAAGCCCTCTTTTGAAATGTTCACTTAACTAACTAAAGGTTAAATCTGAATCTAACCCAAGATTAATTAATTTCTAAGGCATTAAATTAAATTCATCTCACAATACCTATAAGGATAACTTGGTTGATCATATAGAATGGGTGAGATGGTAAGGACAACAAATTAAAAATGATTTTGAAAACGATTTGAAATTTTATATACACATAAATAGATTCTTAAAACTATTTTTATTGGTTGCCATGATTATTGTGTGTAGTTATATGTAGTTTTCAAAACAACTATTCTTCTTAAAATGATGGTTAGTTGACCAATATTGAAAATCTAAATCCTTAGGTCAACTTTAGATACCTAGACCCTGTGGACACTTAGGTGAGCCTTCCTTATGGCCAACAAGGATGTCCTAAGAGTTTGTCGAGACAAAAGGGAGACCTCTAGATAAGCCTTCCTTGTGGCTAACAAGGATGTTAGGTTAAGGGGAGGTTCTAATTGGATAATCATCATAGAAGTTGTTAAAATATTTTTTAAAAAAAATCACCAATACTTTCTAAATTTAAATCCTTCTTTTGATAATATGCCAAGGGGAGAGAAGACTTAAGTTGGACAAACTTAGTATCTAGCTACCTCGATTTGGCATAAAACCAATAGACATGAGCCTTTAAAATGTTTTTCTTTCTCAAAATTTTATAACAATGTTAAAAGTTAGGGGGTCACATTCTAACCTAGGATATACATTGTTGGTGCAGGATCTAGAAACCTAAACTCCTAAGTATTAAAGGAAGTTGAACATATTAAATCAACTTGATTAGCATGTTTAAAAATTCTATTTCTTGGCAATGTACCCAATATAAAGTTATTTTTGATATATGTCAAAGGGGGAGAGAGAATAAAGTTAAGAGGTTACTTACTTTTTCTTTCCTAAAAAGTAATTATTTTTCAAAAATCACAGGTTTTGAAAAATGACTGTTCAATGTTTACTGCTTATTTTCTCTTAACTTTGAATTGGTTTGCCATAGATCAAAAAGGGGGAGATTGTTGGTGCAGGGGCACTAGAAAATCGAACCTTGGTTTTGATGATGGCAAAGATTCAAAGTTAAGCTATTTTGTTATCTCATGTGATATGCTAAGTGTGCAGGAAGTGTTTAAGCAAAGCCAAAGGTCGAGCGACATCCGGAGAATCTCAAGTTGAGAAACCGTGGTGGTCGAGTGACACCAGGAGAACCTCGGGGAGTTGAGGAACCTCGGTGGTGATCGAAAGCTAAGCGATAGGTCAAGAGGACCAAAGGTAAGCTCCATGTGTGGAGCGGTGGTAAGGACGCGTCCTCGGTTAGAGGACAATCCTAGGCGTTGATCCGACTAAGGCTTCCAGAGGAATGCTGAAGTCGAGATTGGACAGTCAAAGGACTGTCACACTGCATGGCATTATGCATCTATTATGCTAATCTTGTATTGTAGGAATTCTCAAGTGCAGCAGTCAACTGGAGATGTCAGTAGTCGACTGAAGGCAGTCGACTGCTAAGAGGATCAGTCGGCTGATGTAGACGAATCAACCCAGTGCACAAGGTCAAAGAGATAGAGATTGATGCCGCCACCTCAGGATAAGATAAGCCGCCACCTCAAGATAAGATAAGCCGCCACCTCAAGATAAGATAAGCTGCCACCTCAAGATAAGATCCACGAGTTTTAGATCTGGATCGGGATAAATTCTAAGGTGCAAATCTATAAAAGGAGGGGAGGACTCAAACCCAATTCAAGAATCTCTCAAGTGCTCGTGCTCTCTACAACGCTACTCCGACCATGCGTCATCCTCTAATTAATTGTCGGTATTATTATTATATTTCTGTACTTAATTTGTATAAGGACCGGTAAGGTTGTTATCGGCCTTATAATCATTGTAATCGTCTTGTCTCTTACCTCCAACGATGAAGAAACTTTTAGTGATTGCCCTTCGGAAGCGATCAAGGATCGCAGGGCCTTAGATTAACAGCCGGTGGGCTGTGAACCAAGTAAAAAGCTTTGTGTCTTTCTTGTGTTTATCTTTTGTTTTCCGCTGCATACTTGGTTTTAATCGCCGAAAAAGAAAAGTTTTCACTAACGCTATTCACCCCCCCTCTAGCGTTTCAAATCGATCCAACAGCTCCACCTCCCAAAGTAAATAAAAAACCCCGAGGTAGACTTACTGTTATCCCTATCAGATTGGAAATCGGAATCCGTGTAACCCACAGGGAGTAATTGGTATGCCCGATAAACTAGCATATAATCCCTAGTCCTTCTCAAGCACTACAATATATGCTTTACCGCAGTCAAATGTCGCTATCCTGGATTACTCTGATATCTGCTGACCATGCCCACGGCATAGCAGATATCGGGTCTCGTACATAGCATCGTATACATGAGGCTTCCTACTGCCAAAGCATAAGGAACCGCCTTCATCTCCTCTATCTCCTCAGATGATCTAGGACACATCTCCTTTGATAAAGGAACTCCATGAAAGGTAGAAAACCTTTCTTGGAGTTTTGCATGCTAAAATGATCCATTATCGTGTCTATGTATGAAGCTTGGGATTAGCACACTAACCTTGATCCCAAGGATATGTCCCATTTTTCTCAAGTCCTTCATATCAAACTGTTTGGATAACCATACCCTTACGTCTGATAACACTCTGATATTGTTGCCAACTACCAATATATTATCTACGTATAGTACAAGAAATACCACTACGTTTCCATCACATCTCTTGTATACACAAGACTCATCCGGACTTTGAATAAATCCATAAGTCTGGATTTACCTCATCAAAGCGGATGTTCCAAGACCTCGAAGCTTTCTTCAATCCATAAACGGACCGATTAAGCTTACATACAAGATGCTCTTTGCCCTTAGCAATGAATCCCTCTGGTTGCTACATATGGATGTTTTCCTCAATACTTCCATTAAGGAAAGTTGTCTTGACATCCTCCTGCCACACCTCATAATCCATATGAGATGCTATGCATAAGAGCTCCCAGACCTAATTTGAATCCATAGATTCAATCTCAGTATTCATTGCACTTTGCAAAGATGCTGCATCTATATCTTGGATTGCCTCGTCATATGTCCAGGGATCAGGTTCATGTTCACCAAGGACCAAATCGGAAGATTCTCCCAAGAACATGAATCTATCAGGCTGTCTCACAACCCTCCCACTACGACGAGGTATCACCTGTGTATCCTATGTGACACGCGGTGCAGTGACATGTGGTATATCCTCTTGTACCGGTGGTACTGAAGTCGGGACTTCCCTTGTCAACTTCTCAAGAACAATCCTACTCGTGGGCTTATGGTTCATCACATAGTCCTCCTCTAGAAATCTGGCATTCGTACTAACGACCACCCTCTGATCTCTAGGACTATAAAACAAACGACCCTTCGTTCCCCTAGGATAGCCAACAAACATGCACACTTCTGTACGAGGTTCCAACTTACCAGCATCAGCCTTCAGCACATGTGCTGGACTCCCCCATATCCGAATATGTCTTAGACTAGGCTTTCACCCAGTCCACAACTCTGTGGGAGTAGAAGGCACTGATTTAGATGGAACCAAGTTCAGAATGTACACCGCCGTATCTAGAGCATATCCCCAGAATAAATCTGGCAAGTCAGAATAACTCATCATTGATCTAACCATCTCCATAAGAGTCCTATTCCTTCGCTCTGCTACACCATTCTGCTGGGGTGTGCCAGGTGCAGACAATTGGGATTGAATCCCAACCTCTGATAAGTAGTTCCTAAACTCTCCCAAGAGGTGCTAACCACCACGATCAGATCGTGGTGTCATTCAAGACCACCTTTTGCCTGGATAGCCATAGGACCACACAAATCAGAATGAACCATTTCTAACACATCTTTGGCTCTATGCCCCTTGGCCTTAAAAAGGCCTCTTGGTCATCTTACCCTCCAAGCAAGATTCGTAGGTTGGGAAATCCTCCACCACTAATGAACCCAAAGGTCCATCAGCTATCAACCTTTGAATTCTGCTTAGGTTAATGTGACCAAGCCTAAGAAGCCAAGGATATGTTTGGTTCATCTTCGAAGGTTCTTTTCACTCATTGGAATTAGAAGATGAGTTATTAACTTCAATTTGCATCGTGAGAGGCTTTGTATACAAATTTCCTTTCAATGTACCTAAACAGATATTCTCCCTATTCCTTTTTATAACACCTCTGTCATTAAAAGAAATAGAATATCCATCCATAAACAATTTAGAAATCGAAATTAAATTCTTTCTAAATAAAGGTACATAAAGGGAATTTTCCAGAACCAAAATTTTATTTTTCGTAAGAGATAAATAAAAATTCTCCCACTGCAATAGCCGCCACCTTCATGGCATTGCCCAAGTAAATGATAATCTCCCCTTTAGCTAGTCGTCGGGTTTCCTAGAACCCCTGCAAAGTGTTGCAGACATAATTAGTGGCTCTCGTATCTACACACCAAGTGTCGGTAGATAATGCCTCTAACCATGTTTCAATGACTGGACCAAAGGATATACATTTGTTCTTGCTTTGGATTGGGATAATCCTTCTTCTTATGTCCAGTCTACTTGCAAGTGAAGTACTTGCCTTTCGGCTTCTTCACTCCTCCCTGAGATCCTCCCACCACCTTTACTCCACCTTGTTTCTCCTTCTTCTTGCCTTTCGGCTTAAAAGTAGAAACCTTTTTGAGCAACCATGGCTTGAGGACACTCTTCGAAGAGTGCATACTTGTACTCCTTAGCAGATTAGACAATATGTAGATTCTTTTCCAATCAACATTATTTGGGTACAGTAAGTTTATTTCCTTTAGTATCATAGTAAGTGGACTGAAAGTCATTTTTGAAAATCCTAAGAATCACAATGATCAAAATATTAGATTTCAAATATTATTGATTCCTCAAAACAATAAAATTCCGAAATCAACCAACACCTCAAAACACCGAGAATATCGCATGCCACGCTAGTGTGGACGTATACTAATTCTACATTTGCAAGAGGAGGTTTTACCCATTAACTTTATTATCTTGTCAACCTTACTTTTTGACAAATAAAATTAATAGTTGGTTCCTCTTTGGCCCTACAAATAAAAGCAGTGACTCCGATGGGGAGGATACTTTTATTTGCATCTAAGTGTGCACCATTACACAATACTAAGGGAATTATTTCGGATTATGTGCCTTACCACTGTAGAAGTACACACACTCCTAGATAATTTCCTTTAACCATTATTTGACCTAGTGATCCGTAAACAAACCCATCCGCAGGGAGGAAGGCACTTAGAGCCGACATGCAAGTTTGTTGCATCACACGTCAAATTGTAATGGAGGCCGCAGGAATTAATTAAAATATCCCTCTCCCACTTAGTAAATTGAAAATGAGGAATTTTCAAGCACACACAACATGCATATAAAACAAATCAGCAATAAATATGGAAAATTCAGAATTTTCCCAACTGTTATGGCATTGTTCTAAATCAACCATCACCTCAAAACACCGAGAATATCGCATGCCACGATAGTGTGGACGTATACGAATTCTACATTTGTAAGAGGAGGTTTTATCCATTAATTTTATTATCTTGTCAACCTTACTTTTTGACAAATAAAATTAATAGTTGGTTTCTCTTTGGCCCTACAAATAAAAACAGTGACTCCGATGGGGAGGATACCGTTTATTTGTATCTAAGTGTGAACCATTATACGATACTAAGGGAATTATTTCGGATTATGTGCCTTACCGCTGTGAAAGTACACACGCTCCTAAATAATTTCCTATAACCATTATTTGACCTAGTGATCCGCAAACAAACCCATCCGCAGGGAGGAAGGCACTCAGAGCCGACACGCAAGTTTGTTGCATCACACGTCAAATTGTAATGGAGGCTGCGGGAATTAATTAAAATATCCCTCTCCCACTTAGTAAATTGAAAATGAGGAATTTTCAAGCACACACAACATGCATATAAAACAAATCAGCAATAAATATGGAAAAAAAACAGAATTTTTCCAACTATTATGACTTTGTTCTCCAATATGCGTCCCGTCATGTCGCCACCTCATCCGCTCCACCTTTTCCGTGCGCAAATCACCAAAGAGATCCGAGCCAAGATATATCATTTTAATTTACATCCATCGATCCTATACTCCACGAAGGAGTGTACAAACTATCTAGATTGAAATTAAACTAAAATGATCGGCTAAACAATGCCGTATTTAATTACAAAAATTAAATACTAATCTAGCTTCGTTAACCCCGAGGATTCAAATGATATACATACAATCACACACAAACAATCACATACACACATATATCGCCATAATAGTTGAATCTTATGCTTGTAACCAAATAGTTAGCCTACGCACATCCTACTATTATCCGACATAGACAATATATGATAAGTGTGTGAAAGTAACCGAATCCAAAACACACAAAACCGAAAACCGTGGCTCTGATACCAAATGTTGGTAACTCATGCTTCTCGGAGGCTCATTGGCTCCCATGTCCCCGGATTAAAATTTTCACTAATGAAAACTAATCCGGATGGAATGAGTTTCCTAAGCACAACCAATTCGTCGTCGTGCTAACGACTTGAGTGATCGCTTGAATAAACTAGTTGTTCAAGCAACATAACTCTTCTAGTCGGTTGGCCGCGGAAAAGACGACGGACGGATCACCGATTTTTGTGTTTATCTTCGGGGTCCATGATTATACAAATACATACAAATGTAAACTAGTATAATCAACACATACTAACATAAAGAACATAAGCTAGCATATTAATAAGAACATGCAAAGATCAATAATAAAAGTTGTAAAACTTTTATACCTCTCGATCTTATATCGTATGTCCTATCCTCCTTGTAGACTTCGTGTGGGCGAAGATCCTCCACAAGTTGAAGCTTCCTAGATCACGATATTCATTCCTTGCTCGCTCCGAACAAGAAGTATAGAAACATAACTCATCTCTTATCTAGGACCAACCATCAAGCTCCAAGCATGATGTTTGCCACCGACCCAAAGAGAATAAAAGGAATTGCCGACCAACCTTAAAGAAGGTTGCCGCTGGCCAACCTTGATAGAGAAGAGGAGAGAATGCTCCGGCCAAGAGAGGAAGATGAGAAGCTAATCCCTTACCTTCTTGCCACCGGCCACACACACCATGGACCATGGGCGCCGCCCAAAGATTAGGGTTCTAAACCCTAATCTTGCCGCCCAAGAATTAGGGTTCTAAACCCTAATGATGCCGCCCAAGGTCTCTCCCAAAACCCTAACCTCTTAGCATTAGGTTGCCGCCCAAGCCAATGCCCTCTATTTATAGAGTTAGGCTTAAGCCTCCTTTAATCTCCACCGTCGGATCTAGGGATTTAATCTCCACCGTCGGATCTAGGGTTTCATCCCAACCGTCGGATCTAGGGTTTCATCCCAACCGTAGGATCTAGGCTTTCATCCCAACCGTCGGATCTAGGGTTTCATCCCAACTGTCGGATCTAGGAATTTAATCTCAACCGTCGGATCTAGAGATTTAATCTCAACCGTCGGTTCTAGGGATTTAATCTCAACCATCAATTCTAGAGATTTAATCTCCACCGTCGGATCTAGAGATTTAATCTTAACCGTCGGTTATAGAGTTTTGTTTTCCATCCTTGGATTTAGGCTTCATGAGGATTATATTAGGCTACGATAGGGACCATGAGGAGGAGTTGGATCATGGCCACCCGATGGATCGGAACCACACAAACTTGATCCATCAATGATGTTCCATTCCACTAGAGGATCATCATTAAATTACCTCACCAATCCCCATAAATTAATATGGGCTCCATATATTATTTGTACATCCATCTCCCCGTGTTTAAGATATCGAATGTCTGTTAATTAATTGATTTACTGTCCATCAATTAATTAACATCTAACTCCTCGAGTAGTACAATTCAACCTTATCATCATGTTGACTAAGTCAACCTGCAGGGTTTACATGATGAACCTTATGAGCTCCTCAAGGGGACATCATCAACCTAATATATAGGACACGGTTTCATCCTATAATCAACGGCACACCATGTAAATAATATCATTTCCCAACTTACCGAGCATATTGATTTAATCCATAGAAATCTCACCCTTTGGTAAATCAAAGAAATAAATACTAAGTACATGTGCCCATTATTATATCGGGATTAAGAGCATGTACAACATATTATCCGAGGTCCGATTCAATTATATAGTCAGCAATAAATTGAATCACCTCTATGTCGGTCCTGCTCAATACACCTAAGTGTACTAGTGTAACTCTATGTTCAAGATAAAACAATACCATGCTACACTACAACCATGCCAATGGTTTGTCCAAAACCATCTTGGTTGTGAGCCTCTACTTATATTCTACAAGGGACTGATAACATGATCTTCTGTGCCACACCAAGCACCATGTTATCTACAATGTAAAATATTAGACAATATGCACACATATAATAAATATAAAGTGCAAACAATGATCATGTGATTCTTATTTCAAAATAATAATGTTCATACAAAAAATCTAGGCTTTCAGTATACATCCCAACAATTCATACCATTGGGGAGGGCCTTTTTGATTTAATGTCAAAAAGGGGGAGAAGTTACCAAGTTACCAATTAGGTTTGGAATTCTTATTTGGGATGTGAGAATTGCAAATATGGGAGAATTGGTAGACTTGAGATGGTAGTTTTGTCAATCATCAAAAAGGGGGAGATTGTTAGTGCAATCGGCCCAGGTTGACTAGAGTTTGACTCGAGAAGTACCTTGATAGTATTTTGATGATAGACAAAACTCATGACATGGGATTGTCATGGAAAAGTCTAACATGGTGTTGGCTTGGAAAATCCAAGCATGGAGCTTGGTGTGGGAAAGTCAAAAATGGGGTTGGCGTGGAAAATCCAAGCATGGAGCTTGGCGTGGAAAAGTCCAAAGCATTGCGAAGCCGTGCGCTTAGTGCTTGGTAAGAAATGCATTGTGAAGTCGTGCGCTCGGTGCATTTGGGAAGTCTTGAGGACTTGGTAAGTTCACTAGGCTCGGGGTCTTTGAGTCGGTGAAGGATGACATTGCGAAGCCATGTGCTTGGTGCATCCGAGGGACCGCTGGACGGGGAGCGAATGGAGTGAGGCCCAAGGGAAGCATACTTTGAGGGCATGAGACACGAAGGATGGCGTTGCGAAGCCGTGCGCTTGGCGCATCCGAGGGATGTAGGCCGAGGAAAGAGAGCTTCGTGTTAGGGATCGTTTGGAATGGCTAGAGGGGGGGGTGAATAGCGTCAATGGAATTCTTTCACGTTCGTGTCTACAATTTCGTTAGCGCAGCGGAATATAGATATAATACAATAACGAAATGGACAAGCACACACAAAGACACGAAGATTTAACGTGGTTCGGAATTGAAACAGTTCCTACTTCACGGATTGGGTTCGTACGAACCCTAGCGATGCCAATCACACACCACTATGATAAATACTCCTTCTCGACACAAGTCGGAGGTGGAGAAACCTCTTACAATAGATTACAACAATAATCTAAAAGCAACAAGAAAATACAATGAAGAATAATGCAATACAAGTAAAGAAAACGCTTTACAAATGCTTTGGATTGCTTGCTTTTGGTTGCTTGAAGAGTGGCCTTGGAGACTCTGATTTGCAGCAACAAATCGCCCCAAAGATGCTCAAGAAACCATTGCCAAAAATCCTCCCGTCGAGCTCCTTTTATCCTTCCGTGCAACCTGGATTTCCGCTGTCGATCGGCGCCGTAAGTCACCCGGTCGGTGATGCCCTTTTGTCGTGAGACAACGGTCGATCCACATTGGAAAAATTCCAAGCGGATCTCTTGGCATTCGATCGCCGCGCCGTAGTCGTAGCGGTCGGCTCTGGCGTTACGTGCTCGTCTGAGAACTTAGCGATCGGCGCCAACCCTTAGCGATCGACTACCACGGACATCGATCATTGCTCCAATGAGCAGTCGACTACCAGAGTTGTTCCAACTCTTAAACGACAGTCGAACTCAAGTCGACTCACGGCAGTCGAACCGGCCATAATGCCAGTCGACTGCCAACCTCAAAGATGAGGTTTTAACCCAAGTATGGTGCCCCCATACTTGCTAGACCACCCTTAGCCTAGTCCTAAGCCTTCTAGCCACCTCCATCAGCCTCACGCCTCTCGGATCCCTCCAAGTCATCCATGACTTGTTCATCCATCGCGCTAGCCTCCAGGTGCTTCCCTCGGCTATGTCATGCTAACGGTGTCTACACCGCCAAGGCACATTGGACTTACGCCGCCAAGACTCCGCTTGGACTTTACGCTGCAAATATCAATCCCCTTGGACTTCCAAATGCCAAGACTCAAGCTTGGACTTTCCCTTGCCAACCCATGTTGAACTTTCCATGCCAAGACCCATGCTTGGACTTTCCATTTGCCAAGACCCATGCTTGGACTTCTCATTTGCCAAGACCCATGCTTGGACTTCTCATGCCAAGTACACAAGACTTGGACCTTCCCAATTGCCAAGTGTCCCACTTGGACTTTCCATGCCAAGTACCCATGACTTGGACTTTACCTTGCCAAGACCCATGCTTGGACTTTCCAAACTCACATGGTCAACCCTAGTCAACCATTAAGGTCTTCCTCGAGTCAAACTCGAGTCCGGTCAAACATGACCCGGGTCGATTGCTCCAACAATCTCCCTAACATATTAACCGACATTAATGTCAAACATCAATGCCAAACCACTTTGTCAAATCCCTTTGTCAAACATCAAAACATCACTCGAGTCAAACTCAAGTCTGGTCAATCGTGACCTGGGCCGATTGCACCAACAATCTCCCCCTTTTTGATGTTTGACAAAAATCAAACAAATCATCTGAGTTAGACCACTAACTCAAATCCCTTACCAATTATCCCAAATTGGTAAACACTCTCCAAATGTTCTCCCCCAAACATTCTCCCCCTTTTTGACTAACATCAAAAAGGTTTTCTCTCTAAGGAGGTCAATGTCTCATGTCCCAATGAGATCTTACAATCTCCCCCTTGATCCAAAAATAAATACCTAGGATGCCTACCATCTTCCTAGTGATAATTCACATATCACTCAAGAGAGACAATCCTATACTCTCTCCCAATTTCCAAATTTGGTATCAAAAACACATCAATTTTCCCAATTGATGATACTCTCCCAATAACTTCTCCTCTTCAAGGAGAAAAACACATCCATCATCCCAAGATGGATACCTCCCCCTAAAGGCATGCTCCCCCTTGATCATTGCACTAACAATGTCCTTGGGAAGCCCCTAAGCCAATAGGAACTCTAAACCATCAAAATTAAGGTTCTAAGTTCAACATAGAACTTTCACTCACCCTAAATTTGATACTTTGACCTAACACAGCTCCGAATCCATATCCAATGAATTTTCACCCTTTATATTGCTTCCTAAAGCATATCCTAGGGTTAGGAGTGATTAGGAACCTTTTCCATAGCTGAACACAGGCTAAACAAACCTTGTTAACCCAAAATCAGACCTGGCAAATGACTCGACAAGAATCACGATCACACTCATCATCGATCGCGCACATTGTAGGCCGATCGATAAAAATCTCGATTTTCAACTATCAGAAATGAATTTTGGAAATTCATAAATAATTATACGTACTTCAAAAAATCGTGAAAATTCATACGTATAATACTTATGACACACACAATGGGTGAAAAATATTTGAAAATTATTTTACCCATAAAATAGTGAGTTTTATACAAAACTCAAAACCATTGAAATTTTCAATGTTTTGGCCCTATTTTGTATCAACTCTATCAATGGTGATTGCTATCAAAAGATAGACTTCACCAAGGTTTTTCAAAATGATTTTAAAATGTTTTCAAAACCTTATTTTGGATCATATTCCTTAGGCTCTATGTACATGACTTGTACACATGCTCTCCCAATGATCCACGAATGAAACAAGATGAGTTTTAGTTCATCTAGATGCAAAAAATATGCACCTTGAACTCAACTCATATCCCAACATCTCACATGTATCTAAGGTGTATAAATACACATACATGTCAATTGGATGTGAGATGTGGGTTTTGTTCATCCTAATCTAGGGTTTCATGCATTCTCTAAGGCAACCCTACTTGATTCCCTTATAAATGGGACTTCAAGTCATGCCATAGTCTTTAATTCAATTTCAACCAAATTGTCTTAAATGCATGAATGATTATGGCATTAGAAATGTTATAAATAAGCATATGCTCATAATCATGATGTCATGGCATAAGATGAAAAAAAAAAACATGACATTTGAAACCTTAATCCTAAACATGAACATGACATATAAAATCATAGAACTAGGCATGATGTCATGACATGACATATGGCAATCAAAGCATGACATATAAAATATATAGGTATAGTAATACCTAAATTTTAATATTAATTGCCATTTGATATAGTTAGATATATTTTGTCATATTATCATTAATCTCCCTAGTGTGCCAAAAGCCCAAAATGGCACACTAACACTCTAAACCCTAATTGTGCCAATTTGATCATTTTATCAAACTTCATAACTAATATTGGCACATCCTAAAATCTTTTAGGATTATAATTCAACCCTATTTCCAAGGTATCCATAACCTTGAAAATAACCTAAAATGCCACCTTTATCATGGTTGAGTTAACTACCCATCCACTCAAGGTTGGCACATCCTAAACCCACCTAGCATGAATCAATCACGCTCTTAGGAACCCAAAACTGATTTGAGCTCCTAGGGTTAATTAGGTATTCCTTAGGGATAACCTCCCTAAATACCTTCCTAATGACCCTCCTAGGCTTGTTAGCCTTGGTCATTTGGGTCTTTCCTAGGTTGACTTTAGGGGTAACTCCCCTTGCAACCTTCTTAGTGGCCACCCTAGGTTTCCTAGAAACCCTAGCCACTAGGCAGACCCTTTGGTCAACTCTAGGGATGACTTCCCTATTGACCTTGGTCTTCCTAGACCTAGTTTGTGTTCCATAGTCAAATGGAACACTATGATAAGCCACTTTAGGCTTAGGTTTGTGACCCAAACCTTGCTTGCTCTTGGTTGACTTTTGACTCTTAGGTCCTTGGTGTTGACTTTGACCATTAGACCCTCTAAATTGATTTTGTATCTTATTTAGGGTATTTTCAAGTTTTTCAAGCCTTGACCTCAAGACTTGATTTTCCTTTTCTAATTGCCCAATTTTAGAATTTTGATTTAAATCCTGGGCATTGGACTTCCTAGGCATATGCCTAGTCCATTTAGGGTTTAGACCTAGGTGCTCTTGCACCTTTCTAATTGTCTCCCTGGGTAAAATTGATCTGGAGTTATTTGACCTAGGTTTATCCTTAAATAAGTTGTTTTTAGGGACATTAGTCCCAAATTTCTCCCTACTTTTGAAGTTAACGCTTTTAGCTCCTAAACAAATATATTTATCTCTAGCATGCTTTTCATGGTGAATTGCAAGAGAATTAAAATTTCTAGCATGCTTTTGACTTTTAAATTTGGAATGTGCATTATTAAAATATACCTTAGGGTTAGCTATAGAAGCTCCCCCTACTTGTGATGCTCCTCCTTGCCCCTTCTTCTTCCCCCTAGGGCATTGACTCCGATAATGCCCCTTTGAATTGCACTTGAAGCATATGATGTGCTCCTTGCCTTTAGGTGTTGGGGAACCGGCATCCTTGACTTTTGGTGCCGGTGGAGCTTTCCTAATCTTCTTTGGGCACTTGCTCTTATAGTGCCCAGTTTCCCTACACTCAAAACATATTATATGCATTTTATTATTAGCACATATGTTTGAGTTACCTAGGTTAATGGAGACCGGAATTGGACTTTGGGCTTCTTCATCTTGACCGGATGTCGAAGCTTCTTCTTGATGTTCCGGTGTGGAAGTTCTCTCCTCCCCCTCGGTCCTTGAGGTGGATGCTTCTTCCACTTCCTCCTCCTCCTTGGAGATTGATGGCCTCTCAACCTCCAATTCTTCACACTCTCCTCTTGCCCCGGATGTTGACTCTTCTTCAACTTCCGAATCCCCACTTGCTTGTGAGGAGGAGCTTGCTTCTTCGGCCTCTTCCGATTGAACCGATGAGCATTCTACATCTTCTTCTTCTTCTTGGACCAGTTGAGGGTTTTCATGGAGCTTGGCCAAATCGCTCCATAGCTCCTTGGCATCCACATAGTCACCTAGACTACACAAGAGGTCATTAGGAATTAAATCAAAGATGAATTTGATTACCTTCTTGTTTTTCTCGAAATGTTGGAGTTGCTCCTCAATCCACTTCTTCTTCTTGAGAAACTCTCCCTTTGGTCCCTTAGGATATTCAAATCCTTCCATCAACGTGGACCACTCCTCAAGGTCTCTCATCATCAAAAAATCTTCAATTCTCGCCTTCCAAGAATTGAAACCTTCTCGTCCATAGAAGGAATAGGGAATTGGGGTGTTGATGTCCCATCCCAATGGTTCTTCCATCTTCACCCTCTAGCTTCTTTGTCTTAGCTCTGGGCGGTTAGTCCGTAGAAGAGCCCCGGGCTCTGATACCACTTGTTAGGGATCGTTTGGAATGGCTAGAGGGGGGGTGAATAGCGTCAATGGAATTCTTTCGCGTTCGTGTCTACAATTTCGTTAGCGCAGCGGAATATAGATATAATAAAATAACGAAATGGACAAGCACACACAAAGACACGAAGATTTAACATGGTTCGGAACCGAAATGGTTCCTACTCCACGGATTGGGTTCGTACGAACCCTAGCGATGCCAATCACACACCACTATGATAAATACTCCTTCTCGACACAAGTCGGAGGTGGAGAAACCTCTTACAATAAATTACAACAATAATCTAAAAGCAACAAGCAAATACAATGAAGAATAATGCAATACAAGTAAAGAAAACACTTTACAAATGCTTTGGATTGCTTGCTTTTGGTTGCTTGAAGAGTGGCCTTGGAGACTCGATTTGCGAACAAATCGCCCCAAAGATGCTCAAGAAACCATTGCCAAAATCCTCCGTCGAGCTCCTTTTATCCTTAGCGCGACTGGATTTCCGCCTATCGATCGTGCCGCATAAGTCACGGTCGGTGATGCCACTTGTTGTCATGAGACAACGGTCGATCCATGTTGGAAAAATTTCAGCGAATCTCTTGGCGATCGGCGCCAACATTGGCGATCGGCCCAGCGCCCATCGTCGGTAGCGGTCGGCTCACGAAGCGTGCATGCTCGACCGAACTTAGCGATCGGCCGCCGCCCTTGGCGATCAGCTGCCGTAGAACATCGATCGGCTGCTCAATGGCGATCATTGCCTCGGCTCTTAAATGGCAGTCGAACTCAAGTCGACTCACGGAAGTCGAACTGGCCATAATGCCAGTCGACTGCCAACCTCAAACATGAGGTTTTAACCCAAGTATGGTGCCCCCATACTTGCTAGACCACCCTTAGCCTAGACCTAAGCCTTCTAGCCACCTCCATCAGCCTCACGCCTCTCGGATCCCTCCAAGTCATCCATGACTTGTTCATCCATCGCGCTAGCCTCCAGGTGCTTCCCTCGGCTATGTCATGCTAACGGTGTCTACACCGTCAAGGCACATTGGACTTACGCCGCCAAGACTCCGCTTGAACTTTACGCTGCCAATATCAATCCCCTTGGACTTCCAAATGCCAAGACTCAAGCTTGGACTTTCCCTTGCCAACCCATGTTGAACTTTCCATGCCAAGACCCATGCTTGGACTTTCCATTTGCCAAGACCCATGCTTGGACTTCTCATTTGCCAAGACCCATGCTTAGACTTCTCATGCCAAGTACACAAGACTTGGACCTTCCCAATTATCAAGTGTCCCACTTGGACTTTCCATGCCAAGTACCCATGACTTGGACTTTACCTTGCCAAGACCCATGCTTGGACTTTCCAAACTCACATGGTCAACCCTAGTCAACCATTAAGGTCTTCCTCGAGTCAAACTCGAGTCCGATCAAACATGACCCGGGTCGATTGCTCCAACAATCTCCGCAACATATTAACCGACATTAATGTCAAACATAAATGCCAAACCACTTTGTCAAATCCCTTTGTCAAACATCAAAACATCACTCGAGTCAAACTCGAGTCTGGTCAATCGTGACTTGGGCCGATTGCACCAACACTTCGGTGGGGAACTCCATGAGGGATGATGTGGACTTGGCCAAATGGCTAAGACTGAGTGTCTGAGGCTCAAACTTGATGTTTGAGGGTTTACCCGACGATCGGATGCTCAAACAACTTTTGTGTTTGAGGTTTTGCCCGACAGCAGTCGACTGGCATAAGTGTCAGTCGACTGGTCCAAGATGACTTGGGTTCGACTAGTGTTAGACTGCAAGTTTTGTGCTTGGCAGTCGACTGATGTCAACAGTAGTCGACTGCCGAGGGATGGCAGTCGACTGATGGGAGTGTCGCCAGTACAGAACGCTCCGTAGTCGATTGGGCTGTCGACTACTAGGTCACTAGTCTGTCACGCCCGCCCTTTCCAAGGGTCTGGAGGGCGGTGCGTGACGTGATCGTACATACATACATTACAGCGGAAGACTACATTTACTTCTTACAGCGGAAGACTTTAGACTTATATTTTTTTTTTCTTTTAAACATAAACATGCATCGTCATTTCATAGATACTTCTTCTTAAACAAAGGGCATGCATCATTATTTCATAAATACTTAGTGCTTAGTTCAAGTCCATAAAGAGAATCGTCTTAAGGCAAAAACATGCATAAGGAAACATAACAGATCTCCTCCACCATGCCACTACCACACACACTTTGCCCCTCCTGCTGCTCCCTTTATTTTAGCCACTTTTTACCCTTATTTGTAGTACAAGGGAACATAAACTATAAGCACATAGGCTTAGTAAGATCCTATCCTACTCACAAAACCATACGTCAAGCATTAAACATAGAGTAGTGACATGATCATATAACACATATAAGCATAATCTTTACATAAACATACAAAGACCCATAATCAAACATAACATGCATATAACATACTGGAACATAACCATAGCATTCGTATAAACATAGAAGATCATAAGCAAGCATAACATGTAAACGTACAAGAACATAAGCAGGCATAACATAAATATATAACATCATAGAGCATAAGCAGGCATATCATGAATATAACAAGAACATAAGCATGCGTAACATAAACATATAACATCATAGAACATAAGCAGACATAACATGAATATAACAAGAACATAAGCAGACGTAACATAAACATATAACATCATAGAGCATAAGCAGGCATAACATGAATATAACAAGAACATAAGCAGGCATAACATAAAGATATATATGCAGGATGCTCTTTGAAAACATATCTTATAGGTATTTCAACATAAATCTCAACATATTGGGCCCGGCATTGTACCACATCATCATCATCATACTGCGCATCCCTAATAGACCCGAGGTAGCTAATCCCATACTCACTAGAGTACTAGGCCCGTACTAAGTCCGTCGGCCTAGGGGCAATATAACAGAAGTCCATCCTAAGCCCGTACTTATGACTGTCGGCCTAGGGCATCTGGGAGCCCATCCTGTACTGAGTCCGTACTACGACCGTCGACCCAAGGGCACGTAGGAGCCCATCCCTTGGACCTTATTAGGGTCCTGGTACAAGCCATGCAGAAAGTAAAATACATATCATGCTTCTTATCATAACATATCATATTTCATTTCATAAACATATCATGTTCCTTAGCATGGCATATCATGTTTCCTCTTCATATCATAACGTATTTCTTCTTCATAACATATCGTATTGCTTTTCATAACATATCATACATCATAACATATTTCTTCTTCATAACATATCATACATCATAACATATTTCTTCTTCATAACATATCATATGGCTTTCATAACATATTTCTTCTCCATAACATATCATATTTCTTTTCATGCATATCATGTTCCTTCTTTATAAAACATCATACATTCATACAATCACAAGGTAATGAGCATAACATGATCATACATTTAACATGGTAATGAGAAGAAATTTATCATGCATCCCTACTATTGATATAGACATATGGTAGTGACCTAACCAATCATGCTAAACCACTTGAGCAAGGACCCCTTAACATCATGTTAACATCACACACATATAGGGCATGACATAAGGCATAAACATCATGAACAAGTATACATGGAGTGAACTAAACTTCATGGAGCTCTATCAAAGTTTTAAACACCAAACAACTTATATATGGTCTAACTAATCACAGGTTAATTCTTTAACATATAAAGCATGGCATGGGAGTGTACTTAGGATTTTAGATAAGCCTTGGCCGAGAGTTCCAAGACAACCTAAGATCCATTTCTTAAATCTAGCTTAGCTTCCACATGTTACCTATATCTACATTCAAAACATAACATGGTAATTTATAGATCATAGCATGATAGGCCTAAATGGGTCTTGGCCGAATGGTTTAAAAGGACTTAAGGCTCAACCACTTAACTCTAGGTTAGCCAACAACATGTTATCTTCATCTAACATCAAAAGTCATCATGAACTTATCTAAACATGGCATAGAAAATACATTAGGGGTCTTGGCCGAATGGTTCAAAGGGCTTAAAGGCTCAACCCCTTACTCTAGGTTATGTTATCTTCATCTAACATCAAAAGTTATCATGAACTCATCCAAACATGGCATAGAAAACACATTAGGGGTCTTGGCCGAATGGTTCTAAGGGCTTAAAGGCTCAACCACTTAACTCTAGGTTAGCCAACAACATGTTATCTTCATCTACCAATCTTCATCTACCATCAAAACATATCATGAATCCATCTATAGCATGGCATAGAACATGCCATCTTCTTCTACCATCAATATGGCATGAACTCATTTAAAACCTAGCATAGAACATGTTATCTTCATCTAACATCAAAACATAGCATAAACTCATCTAAAACATAACATAAAAAAAACACATTAGGGTTTCAAAGGGACTTAGCCGAGAGTCTTAGAAGGGTTTGAGGGTCAACCACTCAACCAAACCCATCTATAAACCTATCATCTTCATATTAGTACAAGGTAAAGTATGGATCATCATGGAGAGCACAAGTAATGGTCTTGGCCGAAAGTTCCTTGGGGTTTTTGAGGTCAAACACTTAACCTAGCCTATTTAGCAACCCATCATCATCATAGTCATACAAGGTATGGCATGGATCCTCAATAAAAACTCAAGTAAAGGTCTTGGCCGAATGGTTCATGAAGAGTTTGACATAACAACATCAATCGAAAAACTACTTGTATGCAGGTGAGGGGATACTTACTTCCTTCGCTTTGCTATTAGTTGAAAGATACCCTAAGGGATGCCAAACCTAAAGCCTTCTTCTTGCTTGGATAGATCTCGAAAAAATGGAAAGGGAGAGGGATAGGTTTCAGTGAGGAAGAAGAAGAGAAGGAGAAGATGCCAACTTTGATTTCTCATGTCTCCTCATTCCCCTATTTATTCACTTGAAGTGTCCCTTAGTCTCCCTTACCCTTAACTATAATTTCCCATATTCCTCTAATAGCACAACTGTGCTGGGCTTCTGGTTATTGGATGCATCTTTAGGGCTTAGGTATCTACTGGAGGTTTGGGGTTCAATTCCTAGGCCTTGCATCCTTTTTGGCTCTATTTCTTTTATTTTTGAAAGATCCCACATAAAGCCCATTATATTCATGCTAAAAATTCTTGTAAATTTGCTAGAAATTTTATGAGCGTTACACAGTCGACTGATGGACATCATCAGTCGACTGGTAGGTGATCCGTTGGAACTTGTCCAACGTGGATCAGAGACAATGACTACGGGCAATGATCGCCTTTTGGCAATGATCGGGCCTTTTGGCATCATCATTGGCGCAAAAATAGCTTGATGCAAGTTATAAATGGAGCTCAAGTGGGAGGATTTTGCTAAGATTTTAAGGGAGCTATTGGAGGGGAATTGCTGTTGCATTCCAGTCCTTCAAGAGCCATCCAAAGAAAGCAACAAGAAAGGGTTCAAAGCAAAGAGTTGTAAAGCGTTATTTAGTTGTATCTCTTGTAGTATTACTATTGTAATAGCTTGTACGAGGTTTCTCCAGCTCCGATGTGTAGTCGAGAAGGAGTTTAGTTAGTGTCGTGCGCATAACTGGAGCTCGGAGAGCTCGCTCGTGGAGTAGGAACCATTTGGTTCCGAACCACGTATATCGTGTGTGTTTGCGTATGCTTATTTGTTGTTAGTATTATTATTGTTTCTATTGTTTCCGCTGCACTAACGACAGTCGTAGGAAAGCAACGCAACGAGAACGAACGAATTCAACCATCGAACGATTGAGGGCTATTCACCCCCCTCTAGTCGACCAATACACACCGATCGATCCCCTACAATACCTACATGTATTTGGCTTTCTTTCTGCTGTGCTTAGGCGATACGAGGTGGTGACAACCCTCACAATCGATATTTAGGAGGTTTGATCAAGGAACCTAGGGGTAAACTTGACCTCCAGTAATTGCGGGGAGAAGGGAGCGGTGAAATCGGAAACGGTCCACCGCAAGGATTGATTTGGCATACTCGTACCCTCTATCCTATCCTTTTGGGTGAGGATAGCTCCCGGTGAATGTGGCAGCTCTGCGGCAAAGTGTATGATGTCCCTTCCCCAAAACCATAAGTAGAAGTTTAGATGACACCAATTGACAACGTTGTTCTGTGGTACACAAGTGAAACCGAAGTCCTAGAATCGCCTTTTCAAGACCCCGGCGTACACTTTTCTTCCTCCGTGTGACACCGCACTTAGTAGGGTCCTCCGATAATCCTCACCAACCACTCTCTATGAGATTTCGTCCGAACAATCACAACCACTTATCATATTGGTATTCGAATCCCAGTCCCTATGGGATCGATAATCTATTATTACTTGACGACATCCATGCAATTGCGGGCGTTGAGCGTGAGGGTGTACTTTTATTTTTCGACGGTCTCGATCGCGGGATTTAAGGTTGCGACTGTGCTCATCAGTATCTCCTATGACACACGGTGCAATGACTTATGGTATATCCTCTTGTACCGGTGGTATTGAAGCAGTGACTTCCCCTCTCAATTCCTCTAGAACAATCTTACTCATGGGCTTGTGGTTCATCACATAATCTTCCTCTAGAAATTTGGCGTTCATGCTAACGATCACCCTCTGATCTCTAGGACTATAAAACAAACCATCTTTCGTTCCTATAGGATAGCCAACGAACATGCGCACTTCTGTACGAGGTTCCAACTTACTAGCATCTGCCTTCAGCACATGTGCTGGACTTCCCCAAATTCGAATATGTCTCAGACTAGGCTTTCGCCTAGTCTACAATTATGTTGGAGTAGAAGACACTGATTTAGATGGTACCAAGTTTAGAATATACACTGCCGTATCTAGAGCATATCCCCAGAACAAATCTGGCAACTCAGAAAAACTCATCATTGATCTAACCATTTCCATAAGAGTCCTATTCCTTCGCTCTGCTACACCATTCTGCTGGGGTGTGCCAGGTGCAGACAATTGGGATTGAATCCCAGCCTCTGATAAGTAATTCCTAAACTCTCCAAAGAGGTACTCACCACCACGATCAGATCGTAGTGTCTTGATACTTTTACCTTGACGTTTCTCCACATCAGCCTTGAATTCTTTGAACTTGTCAAAGCATTCAGACTTGCGGCGCATCAAGTAAATGTATCCATATCTCAACTAATTGTCTATAAAGTAGACGAAATATTCAAAACCACCTCTTGCCTGGATAGACATAGGACCACACAAATCAGAATGAACCAACTCCAACACATCTTTGGCTCTATACCCCTTGGCCTTAAAAGGCCTCTTGGTCATTTTACCCTCCAACCAAGATTCATAGGTTGGAAAATCTTCCACCACTAATGAACTGAGAGGTCCATCAACTATCAACCTTTGAATTTTTCTTAGGTTAATATGACCGAGCCTTAGATTCCAAAGATATGTTTGGTTCATTTTCGAAGGTTCTTTTCTATTATTAGAATTAGAAGATGAGTTATTTACTTCTATTTGCATCGTGGGAGCTTTTGGTTCAAGTGTATATAAATTTCCTATCAATGCACCACAATAGATAATCTCCCTGTTCCTTTTTATAACAACTCTGTCATTAAAAGAAATAGAATATCAATCCATAAACAATTTAGAAACCGAAATCAAATTCTTTCTAAATAAAGGTACATAAAGGCAATTCTTAAGAACCAAAACTTTATTTCTCTCAAAAGACAAATAAACATCTCCCACTGCAACAATCGCTCCCTTCGTAGCATCACCCATGTAGATGGTAATCTCCCCTTCAGCTAGTCGTCTGGTTTCCTGGAACCCCTGTAAAGTATTGCGGCATGATCAATGGCTCCCGTATCTACACACCAGGTGCCGATAGATAACACCGCTAAACATGTTTCAATGACTAGATTAAAAGATATACCTTTGTTCTGCTTCCGGTTGGGGCAGTCCTTCTTCCAGTGTCTAGTCTGCTTGCAAGTGAAGCACTTGCCTTTTGGCTTCTTCACTCCTCCCGCCACCTTTACCCCAGCTTGTTTCTTCTTCTTCTTGCCTTTCGGCTTAGAAGTAGAAACCTTTTGGGCAACCATGTCCTGTGCCTAAGCAATCTGACGAAATATCCCCTCTGCCTCCTAGAGTTCTGTCAGAAGCTCCGCTAATGAATACAACCTCTTATTCATGTTGTAGTTCAGGTGAAACTGCTCAAAACTCCTAGGTAGAGACTAGAGAATGATATCGACCTGGGTTTCCCCATCGATCTCAGCTCCGAGGACTTCTAGCACATTCAAATGAGTCATCATCTTGAGAACATGATCCCTCACGGGTGTTCCCACGATTATGGTAGTCGTCATCAAGTTCCTCATGGCTTCCTGCCTCGCAACCCGATTCTGGGGTTCGAAAAGCTCTTTGAGATTGAGCATCATGTCATAAGCAGTGGGCATGGCTTGATGCTGATGTTGCAGTACATTTGACATATATGCCAAAATATAACAACACGCCATCTCATCAGCCTTAATCCACTTCTTATAACTCTCCTTCTCCTTTTCCCAAGAATCATCCGCAGGATTAGGAGGACACTCTTTGAGGAGTACATATTTGTATTCCTCAGCAGTCAAGATAATGTCAACATTCCTCTTCCAATCAACATAATTGGATCCAGTAAGTTTATTTTCTTTCAGTATCATAGCAAGCGGGTTGAAAGTCATTTTTTGAAAAACCTAAGAATCACATAGATTAAAATATTAGATTTTAAAAAATTATTGATTCCTCAAACAATAAAATTTTAAAATCAACCAACACCTCAAAACATCGAGAATGTCGTATGCCATAATAGTGTGGACGTATACGACTTCTACATTTGTAAGAGGAGGTTTTACCCATTAATTTTACTATCTTGTCAACCTATCTTTTTGACAAATAAAATTAATAGTTGGTTCCTCTTCGGCCATACAAATAAGAGCAGTGACTCCGATGGGGAGGATACTCCTATTTGCATCTAAGTGTTCATCATTACTTGGTCCTAAGGCAATTATCTCGGGTTATGTGGCTTCCGATGGGGAAGTACACACACTCCTTAATAATTCCCTATAACCATATTCGACCCTGTAATGTGCAAACAAACTCATCTGATGGGGAGGAAGGCACTTAGAGTTGACGCGCAAGTTTATTTGCATCACATGTCAAATCGTAATGGAGGCAGTGGGAATTTATAAAAATATCCCTCTCTCACTTAGTAATTTAAAATTGAGGAATTTTCCTAGCCTACAACATGCATATCAAACAAGAAACAATAAATATGAAAAAAATATTTTCCAACTATTATGGCTTTTGTCTCCAATATGCCTCCCGTCATAACACCATCTCGTCCGCTCCTCCCTATGCCATGTACAAGCCATCCAGAGATCCGAGCTAAGAAAAACTATTTTAATTTACATCCATCGATCCTATACTCCACGAAGGAGTGTACATGAAATCTAGATCGAAAGTAAACTAAAATAAAAAGAGTGGCTAAACAATGCCGTACTTAATTACAAAAATTAAATACTAGCCTCGTCAACCCCGAGGATTCAAATAATATACAATTACACACATACAATCACATACACACATATGGCCATAATAGTTGGATCCTATGCCTGCAACCAAATAGTTAACCTACGCACATCCTACTATTATTCAGCACATATAATATATGATAAGTGCATAAAATTAACCGAATCCTAAACACACAAAATCGAAAACCATAGCTCTGATACCACTTGAAGGTAGGAAACTTCGCTTCCTACTTCAACTTGGTCGCTTGTTCATGGAAATCCCATCTACGTCCTCGAAAAAAAAATTTATCCTTGATAAAGATGGATTACCCAAGCAACCGTTCCATCATCGTGCTATTCGATTAGAGTGGTCACTTGAACAAACTTCTTGTTCAAGCAACCAACCTCTATTCTACGATTAGCCATGGAATAGACGATGTACGGATCGCCGATTTTTGTGTTTGTATTCGGGGTCCAAGTAAATTAGCCACATAACAAAAAAATACAATATACAAAGAAACAAAAAGAAAGCAAAACAAGAATTATACCTCTTGTTTATCTCAAGGTCTTCTATCGTATGTCCTATCCTCCTTTTGGACGTCGTGTGGGCGATGATCTTTCAAAAGTCGAAGCCTCCTAGAACACGTTCTTCCCTTCCTTGCTCACTCCGAATAAAGGAAAGAATGAAACAAAACTCTTCTCCTATCTAGGACCAACCATCAAGCCCCAAGCTTGATGTTTGCCGCCGGCCCAAAGAGAATAAGATGAAGAAGATGGAGTGGGCGCCGACCATGAGCTCCAAGGGAAGAACCCTAACCCTAGTCACCGCCGACCAAGGATGGAGAAAAGAAGAGAATGAGCACCGGCCAAGGTTGAAAAGAGGAAGATGGGCGCTGGCCAAAACCCTAGGAAGAAGAGAAAGCCTTGCCGCCCGAGGATTCTCCAAACCCTAGCCGCCCAATGCCTCTTTAAGCCCTAGCCGCCCAAACACTAATCTCCCTTCAATGCTCTTGCCGCCCACCCATGAAGCCTCCTTTTATAGAGCTAGGATTAAGCCTCTTTTTAATCTCAGCCGTCGGTTCTAGGGATTTAATCTCAACCATCGGATCTAGAGATTTAATCTCAACCATAGGATCTAGAGATTTAATCTCCATCATCGGATCTAAAGATTTAATCTCCACCGTCGGATCTAGAGATTTAATCTCCATCGTCGAATCTAGAGTTTCATTTTCCAACATCAGATCTAGGCTCCATTAGGGTTTTAATAGGCTAGAATAGGGACCATGAGGAGGAGTTGGATCTTGGCCACCCAATGGATCAAGCCCACATAAAGTCCGATCCATTAATGATAATCCAATCGACTAAAGGATTATCATTGATCTACCTCACCAACTCCCATAAGTTAATATGGGCTCCATATATTATTTGTACATTTATCTCCCCGTGTTTAAGATCTCAAATGTCCGTCAATTAATTAATTTACTGACAATTAATTATTCAACATCTAACTCCATGAGTAGTACCACTCAACCTTATCATCATGTCGGACCAAGTCCACCTGCAGGGTTTACATGATGAACCTTATGAGCTCCTCAAGGGGACATCATCATCCTAATATATAGGATATGGTTTCCTCCTATAATCAACGACACACCATATAAATAATATCATTTCCCAACTTACCGAGCCTATCGATTTACTCTATAAATCTCGCCCATTGGTAAATCAAAGAAATGAATACTAAGTATATGTGCCCGTTATTATATCGGGATTAAGAGCATGTGCAACATAATATCTGAGGTCTGATTCGATTATGTAGTCAGCAATAAATCGAATCACCTCTAAGTCGGTCCTACTCAATACACACAAAGTGTACTAGTGTAATTCTATGGCCAAGACAAACCAATACCAAATCACTCTACAACCATTCCAATGGTTTGTCCATAACCATCTAGGTTGTGAGCCTTTACTTATACTTTACAAGGAACTGATAACATGATCTCACGTGTGACACTACACACCATGTTATCTACAATGTAATGTATTAGACAATATGCATAACCATAAATATGCATACAATGATCATGTGATTCTTATTTCAAACATAAAGATGTTCATACAAAAGATAGACTTTTCAGTATACATCCCAAAAAGAAGCCCATTGATGGTTGTTCTGGGCCACCTCTTCTATCAACTCCTCTTCTTCCTCGATAGTCTTGTTCATAAGTGCTCCTCCTGTGTCAGAGTCGAGGGACACCTTTGTGGCGTACATGATACCATTGTAGAAGATGTGAATCACCAGCCACCTTTCCAATCCATGGTGGGGGTATTAGTAAAGTAACCCCTTGTAGCAATCCCAAGCTTCAAATAGGGACTCCCGCTCTTTCTGATGGAAGCTTGTGATCAAATGTCGTATGTGAGCAGTTTTTCTTGGTGGAATGTATTTGTTCAAGAACTGCTGCTCACATTGCTCCCATGTAGTGACGCTTCTCGAAGGCAGGGAGTGAAGTCATGCCTTAGCCTTATCCCGCAATGAGAACGGGAATAGGCTCAGGCAGATCTCGTCTGTAGGGACTCCATTTATCTTCATCGTCAAGCAGATTTTAAAGAATGACTCCAAGTGTCGGTTCGGGTCTTCAGTCGCAGCTCCCCCGAATTGACTCTGCTGGAACATATGTATGAGTGTTGGCTTCAGTTAAAAGTTGTTTGCCCAAATAGATGGTCCAGCTATACTCGGCCTAAATCCTCTAGCACTAGGGGATGCATAATCTCGCAAGGTTCGGCTACCTATATTCACTTCGGATGGAGCTTGGTCCTCCATCCTCTTCTGTTCGGCTTTCCGACGGTGATAGGTTCGTTCGATTTCTAAATCGATCGGAATTAGACCTTCCGATCCTAAGCATCTAAGCATACGAAGAACCGAGCCACAAAATTAGGAGTATTTACCTAAGGTTTAGAAACATGAAATAAACTAATCTAGCTAACTAAATCAAAGAGCAAATAAGAAATAGAGAATTACTGCTAAAATAAAAAAAACTAAATCTAGATATGGAAAATCTAAAAATTCAAATAAAATAAAAATAAAAAAAAGCAAGTAAATAAATCTAACCTAAGTCCGATCAAAATATCCACTTTCTTGATTCGATATTGAATCAATCAGTCGCCGGCAATGACGCTAAAAACTTGATGCACACAAACACGACCTCAAATCTCACAATGAAGATCGTCAAGGACTCGAAGTGTGTGCTCGTGCTCAACGCCTGCAAGTGCATGGATGTCGTCAAGTAATAAAAATATTGATCCCATAGGGACTGAGATTTTGAGTATCGATTTGTCTAGTGGATGTGTTGTTGTTCAGATTGGTAATTTGAGGGTTCACGAATGAGAGGTCGTCGGTGGTCCGAACTCAGTACGGTGTTACACGGAAGAAGAGAAAAGTTGCTACGAGGGTTTGGATTTGATTCTAGGACTTCGATTTCGTTTGTTTGTCGTAGAACATGGTATCAATTGAATGTATCTAAATTTTCTAGCTAGGGTTTTGTGGAAAGGATATCATACACTATGGTACAAGGATGCCGAATCAATCCCTGAGACGAGCCAGAAATGAGACATGTTATGACTCTATCGCATCCTTCTATCCACAGTTGTAGGCGATGAGGCCTACCTATAGGTTTCTCCTAATATCCCCTAAATCTTAGATACAAGGACTGTCACTCCTCGTATCGTCTACACACAAAAGATAGAAAACCAAAATACAAAGCTATAGATCTAAACAATCATTCAACTGCAAATATATTTCAAGAATGGAAACATATTTGAAATAGTAATGTTCTACTCGACACAAACTACTCCCTAATCCTAGAATTGGAGAATCTACTCCATGGATACGAGAAGAGAGTCACAATACATTCTAGAATTCATGAGTAAAATGATAAACGTGCAAGAAATAGGAATTAAAATTAAATTCTAGCTCTTCCCTCTGGCATTGTGGTGCAGATCTTGATCCTCGAGCAGCTCTCTCCTTCCCCGATGCAAGTTCCCGAAGCCTTTTTAGGGCTTCGGAGTGCTGTCTCGGTCGGACTGCCGTCCCGGTCGGTTTGGGTGGAGCTTTCCTTATATAGACATCTCACCGGATCGCTGCGAAATCTGAAAAAAAACCCTAGTCATGTCAAATCATTTGGCCGCCACACGACTATGTGAAAACACATGGCCTAGCCATGTGTCGGGCCATAGTGGCCATTTTTGCTTGCTAAACACAGCCGTGTGTAAACACACGACCTGATTGTGTTCCTTTCTGCATCCAGCTGCCAAATGTCTTCTTTTTGCTCCAAAAGTGCATCGTTATCCCCACAAAATGCTATCCTGCACACAAAATTATACAGAGTAGATCTCTGAACTAGAAAATAGGAAATGCATGAAAACAAAGTAAAATATGCATGAAACCAACATAAAATGAGATGAGATGTGACCGAAAACTACTAAAACCTTATATGTTTTGCTCACATCAAATGTTCCTTCGTGGAGTTCGATGAGCTTATTCCATAGATCCTTGGTGCTAATGAATGGACCAATGTGGTTGAGCTCCTCCTTAGATAGGTCACATTGCAAGATTTGAGTGGCTTTTGTATCGGCTTCAACTTGTCGCTTCATTGCATTAGTCCACTTTTCGTAATCCAAGAACTCTCCTTGATCATTAATTAGTCGGTAGATCGAAACCCATTTGGATAATGATCCACATGTCGACTTGTATCTTAATGTAACATTCCATCCGACCCTTCCAATAATGAGAGTCATCTCCATTAAAGAACGGAGGTCAGACAGTATTGTATTCCTCAAGATGGGCCATTAAGTCACCTCACAAAAACATGAACAAAGAAGAGAAATTCCAAGACTTGGTCTTGGATTAGTAGTGCTAGAGAAAAGAACAAAAGTTAACCAAAGAAAATGAAAGAAAGAAAGAGAAAATAAAATTGCTTAAAAAGGTGGTTGCACCAATTTTGAGCGCCTCCAGCTCTGATACCAATTTAAGGACTGAAAACCACGCTAGAGGGGGGGGGGGGGTAATTGCATTTTAAAAACTTTCCTTTTCTTTCATTTTACAACCAAAGCTTGCAGTAGAAAAACAAAGCTAAAACAAAACAAAAGGATAGAAACACACAAGGACACAAAGAGCTTTTACTTGGTTCACAATCGAGTGGTTGCTAGTCCACGACCCGTGCGATCCTTGAACACTTTCAAAGGGAAATCTACTAAAAGGTTCTCTTCCTCTTTGGAGGTAAGATACAAGACAATTACAAAAGATGCTAAGGGTCGGTAACAACCTTATCGATCCTTATACAAATCAAGTACCAACACAAACCAAAATGAAATATGATTATACCGACACAAAGCAAATAAGAAGTGCAACACTGTAGGTGTCGACTCTTGAAAAAAGCTTAGAGTTTGTGAGGCTTTGAGAACTTGAGAGCTTGCACGTTGCAGAGTTTTAGTAATCTTTTAGGGTTTGCAATTTAGCATTCTTTTAAAGACTTGAGCCTTGGAATGAGTCCTGATCAAAATCCTAGTCTTGTGGATCTTATCCTGAGGTGGCAGCTTTGACCGATCCAAATCATGACTTTGTGTTTTGGATGATTCACAAGCATCAGTCGACTATCATTCATCATCAGTCGACTATTGCCGAGTCACAAATCCTTCCTAGCTTGTATTTGTAGTGTCTGCTCGGGAATTACACTAGGTGCTCGGGAGCAATCGACTGCTTGTCCATCCCAGTCGACTATTGCTCTGCCTGCTCATGAATTACACTAGGTGCTTGGGAGCAGTCAACTACTTCTCAGCATTTGAACATGGTGCTCGGTATTTGAACGTCTTCTTGGGGATTACATTGGATGCTCGACAGGGATCTTGAAACACGTAGTATAAGGCATAAAGTAAGTAGTACAAGGTCTATAACAGAGTTAGCACAATGTATATGATGATATTGATAGTGACAATCCTTGATTTTCCAATCTTAACTTTGGCATTCCTCCGGAAGCCTCAATCGAATCGACACCTAAGGTTGTCCCCATATCTAGGATGTGACCTTACCACCGCTCCACACCCGGAGCATACCTTGCTTTACCATTTGGCCCTTTGTTCTATTTCTTAGCTTTTGACCACCATTGTCACACCCTAAGAGTATAATTGTCACGCCCCGAGAGCATGCTGAGCTGAAAAAAAACAAATAGCATCTCCCCTGTACGTGGCACAATATCCTGTTTATACAAGCCTTTCGGCCACAACCACGATAATATACATAAATGTAAATATAACAAAACAAAACAGAAACTAACACAATGACATAACAACCTACACACAATGCATACCGGTATGACTAACACCAAAACATAAAGAAAAGCACGTCAAAACTCGAATCAACAAGTGCATACATCAATAATGTCTAGCACAACATCCACCATACAAATCCATATCGATATATGAAACATATAAAAACAAAAGGAAACATAGATCCAAAGTTAGGACCCTCGGATGTGAGATGAGAGGTTGCCAGCCAGTGTTGCTCCAAGCCCATCACGAATTCGGCTACCTATTACTGTTGGTGCAGGGGCACCTAAGTCGAACCTGTATTTTGATTATGACAAAAGACGCAAAGTCAAGGATATATCATTATCTCACGAGCTGAATTGAGTGTGCAAAAAAGTGCTAAAGCTGGAGCTGAAGGCTAGCGACACTCGGAGGAAGCCGCGGTTGTCGGGCGACACTCGAGTGACTTCGGAGGGAGCCGAAGGAATCGAGTGGAAGGCCGAAAGCGAAAGCGACACAGTAAGTATCGAGGTAAGCTCATGTGTGCGAGCGTAAGTGAGGTCGTATCCTCTTTACGGGGATGATCTTAAGCGTAGATCCGACCAAAGACATCCTATAGATGGTCTAGGTCGAGATCGGACGGTTGACGACCGTCAGAATTATGTTTTTGTTGAGCTAACTTTGACTTGCAGCAAGCATCAGTCGACTGCCAACTTGGAGGACTCGACTACCATCAATCAGTCGACTGCCGGAGGTCAGCACTCGACTGATGCTACCATCAGTCGACTGATGATGGCCATCAGTCGACTGATGGTCAAGGATCAACCTCAAGAAGTCAAGCTCTATCACCATTTTTCAAGGAGATTTTGTGCCCAATTCCTATTGGTTGAAGACCCATTCGATGAGGGGCTTAAAGGCTATAAAAGGAGGGCTTATCCTAGGGTTTTTCATCAATTAAAAAGCTTCCAAGTGCTTCTGATACGCTACGAGTCTCCGACATCCCTACGACGAAGCACTGCCGAGACGACGACTCAAGCTCCAAGATTCAAGTCTTCAAAAGTCGTCGGTATAATCTTTAATTTGTATAAGTTGTTCTTATTTCGAGATTTAAATCATATCAAGGAGAGGGGGAGTGTCCCTCTACCTTGAGTCTTTCTTGAGTTTTTGTATTCGTTTAACTCCTATCTCCAACGAGAAGGAGTTCATTAAGTGTTTTGCTCTCCGTGCGTGGTCAAGGACCACTAGGGCCTTGGAGTAGTAGCCTTCGGCTACGAACCAAGTAAAAAACCCATTGTCTCTTCTATTTTAGATTTATCTTCCGCTGTGTCTACTCGTGATTTACCGAACGAATTCAAAGAAAAGTTTCTATCGCTATTCACCCCCCCCTCTAGCTATCCGCTTCGATCCAACAATTACTTGGCCGACAAGAAAACCTAGGGTCTATGGTAGTGAGTACAAAACTCAGCCGTAATAAGAATAGAAGTGCATGCATAATATATATATCACATGCGAGTCAACAATATGATGTCTAAAGGTATAACAAGTATACACCAGCATGATATACCAACTGTATACTAAACTGATCAACAATAACAACATAAGGTACTGACATACCTGAAGATCGACAATGATGTAACTCATACAACCCGAGTATAAGTACCATAATACAACACCTATAACATATTAGAGTAAATACTGACTCTGTAATCAATAACACAAGCATACTAACATTCTATATCAAAAACACAATGAATCGGATCCATCCCATAACACCTCAAGGTACTGGTCAAAGGTATATAATAGTATGACCACCTCAATACTGGTAATCCACACATGACCATATAAAATATGCAAGTGAAGGGTTTTGCTTATCGAGTCCATGAGGGGAAACTTCGCTTCCCACTTCGCCTCGGTTGTTTGTTCATAGATATCCCATCGATGTCCCCGGATTAAAAAAAATTTAATCCTAGACAAAAGGGATTGCTCAAATAACCAAGTCATCGTCGTGTTATTCGTTTAGAGAGGTCGCTTGAACAAACTTGTTGTTCAAGAGACCAACCTCTATTCTACAAGTAGCCGCAGAATAGATGATGTCCGGATCGTCGGCTTTTGTATTTATGATCGGGATCCAAGTATTATTTAGCCACAAACAGAATTATATCATGCTCATAATTGAAAAACAAAAACAAACATGTTACAAAAGAGAATAAAGAATTGGTATACCTCTCGATCTTCTAATGTATGACCTTCCTCCTTTCGGACGTCGTGTGGGCGACGATCTACTAAAAGTTGAAGCTCCTAGATCACCAATCTTCCTTCCTTGCTCGTTCTGAGCAAGAGGAATAATAGAAACAAGGTTCTTCTCCTTCCTATAGCCAACCAACAAGCAACAAGGGGAATCCTTGCCGCTGGCCAACTAGGAGGAGGAGATGATGATGGAAACTGACCAAGACACCAAGGGAAAGTCCTAAGTCTTATTTCCACCACTCAAGGAGAAGGAGAAGGAGGAGTTTTGACATTGGCCAAGAGCTGGAAGAACTTGAATTGGCGACGGCAGCTAGAGGAAGAAGAAGAAGCAAGGAAAACTTTCCTTATTAGGTGCCGCCCAAGCCCAAACCCTAGCTCCTCTTCTTGCCGCCAACCCCAAAACCCTAACTCCTCTTAATTTCCTCTCCACGCCAACCCCTTGCTCTCCTTTTATAGAGTTAGGGATAAGCCTCCTTTTAATCTCCACCGTTGGTTCTAGGGATTTAATCTCAACCGTCGGATCTAGAGATTTAATCTCAACCGTCGGATCTTAGAGATTTAATCTCTACCTTTGGATCTAGAGTTTTGTTTCTATCCATTGGATCTAAGCTTCATGAGGTGTTAATAGGCTACATTAGGGACCATGAGGAGGAGTTGGATCTTGGCCACCCATGGATCAAGCCCACATAAAATCCAATCCACTAATGATAATCCAATCCACTAAAGGATTATCATTGATCTACCTCACCAACCCCCATAAGATAATATGGGCTCCATATATTATTTGTACATTTTCTCCCCGTGTTTAAGATCTTGAATGTCCGTCGATTAATTAATTTACTAACCATTAATTAATCAACATCTAACTCCATGAGTAGTACCACTCAACCTTTTCATCATGCCGGACCAAGTCCACCTTTAGGGTTTACATGATGAACCTTATGAGCTCCTTAAGGGGACATCTGTTAGTAATATATGAGAGATGTCCTAAGGCAATCGCCTTATGTTTGAACCATTTATATGATAAATGAAGATTCACTATTTGAGTATACATGTTTTCATGTATTTGATTGAATCTTAAACTCATTTACTGAATGTCCACGATACGATTCACAACATGAAAGAATTTGTGATTGGATCACAACTAGTGAGTATCTCTATATGTGTAATTGTGATGTATCAGAATTATCCCTAGTCAATGAATTGATGGATTTGGACACCATTGATTCTGTCGAGACTAGCACGAGGTATACTCCTTGATGTATCCAAGCAGCTGATTCTCACTAGCTGGAGACATTGTGATGTCCAGAGTTAATCGTGGATGCTAGTTATGGTAACTAATTCATTGGAGTGACCAGCCTTAAGACTTCATATGGTTCTCTGCATATATAGATATGTCAATGAAGTTCTTACTGCAGCTTAAGTGCGATGTTTCTTTGACTTGCAGTATTCAAGTCATCTTTATCATAAAGACTTATGTTTTGACATCTTAAGCAAGCATCTTTAAGGAGATGTGGACCCGGGATGATTGGGTATAAGTCGAAGTGATTGAAGGTATTTGAATAGCCTATAAAGGATTCACCACTCCTTGCGAGGAGATGTATACCCATGGCCTCTCGTCGGATTGTTACTAAAGTCTTTGGCCAAAGCATTACATGTTTAGAGTAAGGTACTTTTCGATACATGTGCAGTAACTAGAATCCGTAGGACGAGGAAATGATACTTGGGCTAGGTGTAACGTTGTCAGCCTAGTGGGGACTGACACTATAGACCATGTCCTGAACCAAGTGGGTATAAGATGAGTGAAGGGAATGAGGCACGATTCATTCGAGCTGCTAAAGGGTTTCAGAAATAGTTCTGGATCAACCGTTGATCTTTTCGATTAATTGGGAATCATGATGTACTACTAGGTGCCACTCATGATCGTTCTATAATTAATTGTTAATTATAGATGGTCAACATAAACCGAGAACCTATTTGGTCACATGCACAATGAGCGTAATCCGAAGGATTTAAAACGAGCTTGAGAATGAGATTCTCTGACCGAGAGAAACTAGGTTTGGTTGGACCAAACATGGAGCGAGCATGAAATAGTTTCAGTCGCAATGGAAGCGTGGATGGGTCGTGTCTTATGAAGACATGATGGATGAACCAAATTGATTTGGTTCTAATCCAATAGAGGAGAATAAACCAAAGGGTTTGGTTTGTTTTAAACGAATGAACCAAAGTTGGTTCGGTTCGTTTTAACTTAAAATAAACCATCCTGGTTTGGTTTATTTTAACTTAAATTAATGGAGCGGGTTAACGGGCTTTTGGTTATGATCCGATAACCATTAACAGAATTTGTTCTCTATAAAATAGGGCTTAAGGGTTTTGTTAAGCCCTAATCCTAATCCTTGCACCCCTAATTGTTGCCGCCCACCCTCTCCCTCTTCTCCAATTTGTTGGCACCCAAATCATTGCCACCGCCCAAGCCCCTCCAACCGGCGTCCAGTAGCTGCCTTCCTCCCCACTTGCCAGTGTCTAGCTGTTGCCAGAGGATCTCCGGTGATCTTCCTTGGCTGTGGCGACAAGGTGAGCATATTTCTTTCCTTATTTGGCTGGCGCAAGGTCTCCACCAAAGCTGTCCAGTTTTCTGGACAGCTTGTTTCCTTCTTGTCGGAGCATCGTTTGGATGACGTTTGGAGCTTCGACAGTGCCTTCCTTACCGGGGATTCGATCTCCGATAATCCTCATAGGTAGAGGATGAAGGATTCATCAAACTGTTGACGAATACTTCTCTGGAGAAGCGAGTTTTGAGGACTCGTTTTGGATCCGAATTTTGATTCGGATCATGATCTTCTCTCGATCACATCGTCTTCAACACGAGGCTAGTAACCTGTACGAAGACGAGGCTCATGACTTTGTGAAGTCATCCCGAAGATACTCAGCGTGGATATGGATAGTGACGATTCTAGTGAGAATCGTTCCGGTTGATGTCTTTCCCGCTACATGTGATACGTCAGGTATAGGTAGTATAAATTTCCTATTATTGTAAAATTTGAATTTACGGTTATGTCTACACATGTTGTACTATGCATGCATGTGATGTGTGTGTTGTAATAAATTAGATTTATTATTTTATTCCTTCCGCTGTGCACATGTTTACGAAACATGTTCGAACACACACTCGTCGCGGTGCCGGAAACCCAACAGTGGTATCAGAGTCAGGTTGTGTTTCGACATAATCGTAAAATTGTTTTGCGATAGTCATAATGGTATTTCTAGAAATTTTCTACTTTTGGAAAGTTAGAAGTATTTATGGAATTTTTTCAATTTTGGAAAGTATAAAAGTATTTATGGAAATCTTCTACTTTTGGAAAGTTGGAAGTATTTATGGAAATTGATATTTTCCATAAATAAAATATTTGATTAGATTTTGTAAATTTGTTTCCTAATTTAATCATGATTTGATTTGTGAAATCAAATCTTTAAATATTTTATTTCCATAAGTAGTTTTTATGATTTAGAAAATTTGTTTCCTAAATTGACTTTTTTTAATCAACTATTTCCACAAATAAAATATGTGATTAGATTTAGAAATTTATTTCGTAATTTAATCATGATTTGATTTGGAGAATCAAATCTTAAACATATTTTATTTCCATAAATAGTTATGACATATAAGGAAATTTTGTACATGACATAATTGTATGTCATGTAATTGCATTAGATGCATATCATTATGCCATGCGTGTCGTGATATGTAGATGTATGTCATGCCATGTAGATAATAGTTATTTTTATGCAAAGAGGATGAGACATAAAAACCCTAACTCAATATTAAAGCTTACACCTTCCATTAATATGGTTAGAACCAGAGTTCTGTTTCTTGTTCGGGTTGTTGGACTCTCTCCAAGCCCAGTCGAACCCGAACATGATCAAACCATAGAATAGTTTAATACTAATATGGTAAGAGTCAGAGGTCAATCGTTAGCTTTGTTTGTTGGACTCTCTCCAAGCCGGGCTAATTGGTTGAATGAACTCTAACCATATTAAAACTATTTCTCGATTAATGGGTTGGCTTTAACCTGGACATCGGCTTGTTAGACTCTCTCCAAGGTCGATGTAAAGGGAGGTGAAGTTGGGTTCTATGCATATGATGTATACTTGTTAATGTGTTAACAACCCGATGTATGTGTGAACATTCAATTAGTTGATATCACATTGTGATAGTTGCATATACGTGATATGCAATTGGTATATTTGATACCTACCATCGTAGTTATGAATGGCTTGTTGGACTCTCTCCAAGGTTGTTCATATCTATGATGGATATCAGCCCATTCGGAGATGGACCTACGATCTACCGAAGTGATTTTGGGGTTTTTTGAAATTCAAAAAATGAATGGAATTTATGAATGTATATTGATGCATTTTAAATCATCTTTCTCATATATGCACGTTTTGTATTTCTAAGTTAATCTATTGATCATGATGTCTTTGAATTTGCATTCCATTTTGGATTCGAATAAATTGACTGGGCCGAACTTCTTGGACTGACTTAGAAACTTGAGAATTGTTCTCAAGGCGGAAAAGCTTGCGTATGTCCTCGAAGCGCCTCTTCCCGCCCATCCTAGTGACGATGCAACTCCGGACCAATTGTGTTAGTGAAAGCCCTAGAGCCAATAATTGTTGGATCGAAGCGGATCGCTAGAGGGGGGGGGTGAATAGCGATAAAAACTTTTCTTTTAAATCGTTCGATAGACAATTAAACGCAGCGGAAATGTAAATAAAAACTAAATGAGACAAATAGTTTTTTTACTTGGTTCGTAGCCTTCGGCTACTACTCCAAGGCCCTAACGGTCCTAGACCGTGTACGGAGGGCAATTCACTAAAACACTCCTCCTCGTTGGAGGTAGGAGTTTTACGATTACAAAAGCCTTCGAAGCAAAAAGATAGAGAGACAAACCCTCTCTTCTATTAAAGTAAAATGCAACGAAAAGCCTCGATTAAAAAGAATTTCAATATTGAAAGCAATAACAAATTAAGATTATACCAACAACTAAACAAAAGAAACTTTAAGCTAGGGTTGTTGGCAGCACTTCGTTGTTGTAGAGTCGTCGGAGAGTTGCAGCGTAACGGAGGCTTTTGAGCACTTAGAATTCAGGATGAAACCCTAGGTTTGGCCCTCCTTTTATAGCCTTTAAGCCCCTCAACGAATGGGTCTTCAACCAATCACAAATGGGCACAAAACTCCTTGAAAAATGGTGATAAAGCTTGACTCCTCGAGGCTGATTTTTGACCACCGGTTGAACTGGCCGGTTGAACTGATGGCCAGGATTTTTGACTACAATAAAGAGTTAGCTCAAAATATAAGCGGATTCGACGGCCACTTGCCGTCCGATCTCAACATAGACCTTCCATGGGAAGTCTTGGGTCGGATCGTCGCCTAAGATCATCCCCGTAAAGAGGATACGACCTCACTTACGCTCGCACACACGAGCTTACCTCGATACTTACGTGTCGCTTTTGCTTCCGGCCTTCCACTCGATTCCTTCGGCTCCCTCCGAAGTAACTCGAGTGTCGCCCGACCACCGCGGCTTCCTCCGGGTGTCGCTAGCCTTCAGCTCCAGCATTGAGACTTTTCTGCACACTTGATTTAGCTCGTGAGATAACAATATAAGCTTAACTTTGTATCGTTTGCTATAATCAAAACTTAGGTTCGACTTAGGTGCCCACTGCACCAACAATCTCCCCCTTTTTGATTTATGACAAACCCACATACAAAGTTAAGACAAAAATAAGTATGAGATTATGCAAGAATGAGTAGGAGTATAAAAAAATTCTTTTTCAAGTGCTCCCCCTTGAGGAATCCTCCCCCTTGACCGAGGGTGAGTACTTGAGAAAGGGTTTTAACTCTCCCCCTTGATATTAGCTACTAAGAAAAAGAATTAAGTAATCGAAATTACTTAAAATTGGCCATAGTGTTTAAAATAAGTTTTAAGTTAAGAAACCAAATGATTTCTTAACCTTGGCCTTTAAAAGTTAAATAAGTTTTCAAAACTTAAAGTTAACTTTTGGTTTAATTATGAAGTAAGAGTTAAGTTATCAAAAAAAAAATTTGACCCCTTAACTTTTGTCCTTTTTCTCCTTTTTCTCCCACTTTTGCCGTATATCGAAAAGAGTAAGGGGTGTGTGGAAAACAAAATAAATGTTAAATTTAAAGTCCAAGCATGTTCCACATTTTTATTTTTAAAAATAATATACTGAAAATAAGTTCATCTATAAAATGTTCGACTCATATTTGGCTTGATTGATATGAAGGATCAACCAGTCCTGGTCAGAGTCGGTTAGTATGTATGATTATACTCCGTGGTTCATAGCGATGCACTAGCTCTACATCTGGAAGCAGGAGTAAGGTCCTAACATCTCACGCCCATCTACGTGGCTAAGTACACAAACACATTAGTCCTATGTGTTGTGAGATGTATTGGCTCCTTAAATCTATAGGTGCATGATATCTAAGGTATGTCCTATGCTAGTTCCATGAAAAAAAAGTAAGAAATAGTAGTAAGAAAATATAATTTGTAAGTTCCTATTCTATTATGCACATGCCTAATCTTCGTCTCAAGAGACTAAATTCGGCTTCGGGTAGTGGTTTAGTAAATATGTCTGCTAGGTTAGACTTCGAGTCAACATATTCGAGTTGTATGGAGCCGTTGGCTACATGTTCTCGAATGAAATGGTGTTTTACCTCTATATGCTTTGTCCTTGAATGGCATATAGGGTTCTTAGTTAGATTTATCGAACTTATGTTGTCTACAAAAATTTTAGTTTTGGTGAAGTCCAACCTAAAGTCTCGGAGAGTGTGCTTCATCCAAAGAAGCTGAGTTACACACTCACCCATCGCAACGATTCGCCGGTGGTAGATAAGGCAACACAATGTTGCTTCCTACTGCACCAACTCACTAGACTTGAGCCGAGTAGTTGACAACAACCACTCGTGCTCTTTCTATCGAGTTTACTACCAGCATAATCCGAATCGGAGTAGTCGATTAGTTCGAACTCCGTAGATCTAGGGTACCAAATACCAACGTTAAGTGTACCCTTAAGATATCTAAGGATACGCTTAACTAGGATTAGGTGAGACTCCTTAGCACAGGTTTGAAACCTGGCGCACATACTTACTGCGAATAGGATGTCGGGTCGACTCGCAGTTAAGTATAGGAGACTTCCTATCGCGCTCCTATAGTACTTTAAGTCAATAGACTTACTTTCTAGGTCTTCTCCTATGTTAACATTAATCGCCATTGGGGTGTTTATTATCTTAGTGTCTTGCATTCCAAATCTTTTAATTAACTCCTTAGTGTATTTTTGTTGATATAGGTATATACCATCCTAAGTTTGTTTAATTTTTAGACCTAAAAAGAAACTTAACTCGCCTACCAAGTTCATTTCAAACTCACTTTCCATGAGTGAAACGAACTCGTTTAGTAAGGCTGAGTTAGAGGTTCCAAAAATTATATCGTCTACGTAAATTTGAGCTATGAATATTTCTTTACCTAAGGCTTTTACGAAGAGAGTTGGGTCAACTAAGCCTTGGTTAAACCCTTTTGACTTAAGATGGATTGAAAGTCTCTCGTACCAAGCTCGAGGAGCTTGTTTAAGTCCATAGAGAGCTTTCTTAAGTTTTAGAACATGGTCGGGTTTATCTAGATTTTCGAACCCGGGGGGTTGGCTAACATAAACTTCTTCTTTAATGTATCCATTTAAGAATGTCGACTTAACATCCATTTGAAACAGCTTAAATCCTCGATGTGCGGCATAAGCTAGCAATATTTGAATGGATTCGAGTCTAGCTACTGGGGCATAGGTTTCGTCGTAATCTAAGCCTTCGACTTGACTAAACCCATTGGCGACTAACCTAGCCTTGCTTCTAACTACTTCACCTTTATCATCAAGCTTATTTTGAAACACCCACCTTGTTCCAATTATCGTTTTGTCTTTAGGTGGTGGTACTAATTCCCACACTTCATTCCTAGTAAATTGAGCTAGCTCTTCTTGCATTGCAATAATCCAATCGGGATCAAGAAGAGCTTGTTCAATTGATTTGGGTTCTATATTTGAAATTAAGGAAATTTGACTAAGGTTCCTATAGGATGCTCTAGTTCGAACTCCTAGATTAGGATCTCCTATCACTTGATCGATAGGGTGGTTAGTCTGAATCCTAGATTGGGTTGGGTTTGTGTCACCTAATGCTTGATCAATGGGGTGACTTGGTTGAACATTAGTTTGGTTGGAGTCATCTATCACTTGATCAATAGAGTGACTTGGTTGACTTAGGTTAGGATTAACACTAGACCTGATCTCCGGATCAGAGTTAGGTCTAGTATGAATCGGCTCGCTAATTGGGGTTGCCAGGGGTTTTGTAGGTTCATGTCCTTCATCAAATACTACATTGATAGTCTCCTCGACTCTAAGGGTGTCGTGGTTATATACTCTATATGCTCGACTTGTAGTCGAGTATCCTAGAAAGATTCCGGTCGTGGTCTTGGATGTAAATTTCCCTAGGTAATCCTTAGTGTTTAGGATATGTACCTTACACCCAAATACCCTAAAGTACTTGATGTTAGGTATTTTATCGTGATAAATCTCGTATGAGGTCTTAAGGTGCCTCTTTACCATAAGGATTCTATTTTGACATAGCATGTCGTGACTACTCGCCGCCCAAAACCTATCGGGTAGGTCATATTCGTTCAACATGGTCCTAGCGGCTTCTTGTAGAGTTCGGTTTTTCCGCTCCACTAGGCCATTTTGTTGAGGGGTCCTAGGGAAAGAGAATTCATGGTGGTATCCGTTTAGGTTACAGAAGTCGGTGAACCTTTGATTTTCGAATTCACCACCATGATCGCTTCTAATTCTTTTAACCTTAAGGTTTTTTTGACTCTTGATTAATTTGAATAAATTGATTAATTGATCTAGGGTATCATTTTTATGTTTGATGAACCTAACCCAGGTAAACCTGGAGTAGTCATCAATTATGACTAAGCAATATTGACTTTTATTGAGTGACTTGGCTCCATGTGAATCGAATAGATCCATATGCAGGAGCTCAAGTACACTTGAGGTTCGTTCTAGGTTAGTTAACTTGTGTTGTGTCCTAGGTTGTTTTCCTTGTTGACAAGCATTACAGATTTTATTAACCAAATTGTTAAGGTTGGGTAAGCCTCTGACTAGGCCACTCTGACTCATCTTGTGGACGAGTCTTGGGTGCGAGTGACCGAGTCGTCGGTGCCACAACCATGATTCCTCTTCCTGTGTCATAAGACATTTGGCTGAGGATTTGATTAAGTTAATTGTATAAATGTTATTTGTCCTAGTTCCTTTGAGTATTGTTTTAGCTATTTCATTTGTTTTAATTACACATTCATTTTCTAAAAATACGACCTTATAATTATTGTCATATAATTGGCTTACGCTAAGCAGGTTATATTCAAAATTCTCTACAAGTAATACATTTTTAATAACAAAATTCGAGTTAAGCTCGATATCACCTGATCCGATGATTTTGAGCTTGCCGTTATTCCCAAAGGCTACCGATCCTTGTCGTTTGAATCGAAGCTTCGCGAATTTGAGTTGATCCCCGGTCATGTGTCGGGAGCAACCGCTGTCTAACATTCATTGATCCTACACACAAGGTGGTTGGATTGGATGTTAGATTATTATATTTTTTTAAAAAAAATTGGTTGTAAGTTGTTAAACCTAGGTCATCTCACCGGAGTCTATATGATCAAGCATGTTATATTTATGTGTTCTTTGTGAGATGACTTCCAATTAAGTTGATTAAGTTCATTTATGTTTAAGTAATGTTAGATTTGGATTTGACCCTAGGCTTGTCAAGTTTACCTTTTCAAGATCATGGCTTCCAGGTCGTGGCGAGGCACAGGGGCCTTCTTTTATCGGATCATCGACCACTTCCTTAGACAAAGCCATTTTCAAGAAATGATGACTTGACTCACCTAAAATTATTTCCTCGTCTAACTAGTTATTTTTGAAAAGAGGCTCCCCGAGGCTCAATCTTTTCGAAGGATTTTAGTTGATTATTTGAAAAGAGGCTCCCCAAGGCTCAATCTTTTCGAAGAATTTTAGTTGGTTATTTGAAAAGAGGCTCCCCGAGGCTCAATCTTTTCGAAGGATTTTAGTTGGTTATTTACTTGTTCTAAGTGAGTTCACGAAAGAAAAAAAAAATCTAAGCATGCAATTTCTAAGTTAAAACACAAACATGTTTTGTACTGGCTCCCCCTAGACCGTTGAATCGGTTCGGTCTATCAACATAGTGGATTTGATCCTTGGGAACCCAGTACGAGTTGGATCCTAGAGTTGAAATCAAAGTGGTCTTAGGGACCCATGCTTGGACACATTTTTTATGTCTACTTACGATTGACATATACGACTTATTGGTCGTGTTTGAGCTAAACCCTAGTCCGGCCTTGTTGTACACGGTCCTTTGCGATCCAAGTAGGAGGTCAAGTCCTTTGGATCCCAAAGTAAACCTTTCCAACGTATTCCTAAGATCTTCAACTTGACTTTTCAAGAGTGAGTTCTCAACTTCGAGTTTTTCAACCGGAGTTGAGTCCTTCTCTTGAACTCGACTAGTCGAAGAGGTTAGGGAGACCTCGTGTTTGAGGAGTTTAACTTCCTCAACCAGGGTCTCGACCTTGGACTCGGACTTAGCTAACTTCCTAGACAAAAACCTAACCGTATTATGTAAAGTATTAAATAAGGTTCGACTCACCTTAAGGGTATCTTTTGAACCGGATGCGTATCCATGGCTTGACTTGAAGGTAGCTTCATAGTCCGAGTCATCCTCAGGTTCTGACTCAAGTTCAGGTTCGGTCTCCGTGTCGGACTCAATCGATTTCGCCATGAAGACGTGGTCTTCGTCTTCTTCGGATGACGCTTCTTCCCATGTCGCATTTGTTAGGAATATTGGAACGGCTAGAGGGGGGTGAATAGCGTAGATGAAATTCGATCGCGTTTGTGTCTACAATTTCATTAGTGCGCAGCGAAAATAGAAATAATAAAAGCAATAACGAAATAGACAACAAGCTAACACAATGATATAACGTGGTTCGGAACCGCACGGTTCCTACTCCATGGATTGAGCTCTTAAGAGCCCTAGTGATGCACACGCACTCACTAATGATAAACACTCCTTCTCGACACAAGTCGGAGGCGGAGAAACCCCTTACAATAGATCTTACAACAGTAAGAACGAAATACAAGCAATATACAATGTAAATATGAAATACAAGTAAAGAAAAGACTTTACAACACTTGTTTTGATTGCTTGAATGCTTGGTTGCTTGATTGCACTTGGAGACCTGATTTGCACCAACAAATCGCCCCAATAGCCCTCAAGAACCGATTCCTTTTTCCTCCACCATGAGCTCCATATATAGCTTCAACCTGTGCTGGAAAAAGTCTATCAGTCGACTGATCGGGACCATCAGTCGACTGATGGCACTGTTGTCGTGAGACAACGGCTAGTTCCACGTTGGATAAGTCCAACAGAACTACCATCAGTCGACTGATTGTGATCATCAGTCGACTGATGGAGTCCTCACTCGACCAGTCGAGTCTCGACTCCGATACGTGGCGAATTCGAGCACGGTCGGTGATCACATGATCGGTCGCGCTCAGCTCATCGATCGGCCCCGCCAACCTATGGCGATCGGCGCGCTAAACCATAACGCGATCAAACCCTAGTTGACTCGGTCCAGTCGACTGCCATATGGCACCAGTCGACTGGCACACCTCAAACATGAGGTTTTAACTCAAATATGGTTCCCCCATACTTGCTAGACCACCCTTAGCCTAGACCTAAGCCTTCTAGCCACCTCCATCAGCCTCACGCCTCTCGGATCCCTCCAAGTCATCCATGACTTGTTCATCCATCGCGCTAGCCTTCAGGTGCTTCCGTCGGCTATGTCATACTAACGGTGTCTACACCGCCAAGGCACATTGGACTTACGCCGCCAAGACTCCGCTTGGACTTTACGTCGCCAACCATTGGACTTGTGCTGCCAAGACTACCGCTTGGACTTTACGCCGCCAATATTAAACCCCTTGGACTTCACATGCCAACCCATGTTGGACTTTCCATGCCAAGACCATGCTTGGACTTTCCTTGCCAACTCATGTTGGACTTTCCATTTGCCAAGACCCATGCTTGGACTTTCCTTGCCAACACATGTTGGCCTTTCCATTTGCCAAGACCTATGCTTGGACTTTCCTTGACAATTATATTGTCATATGTTTTTGTCGAAACATCAAAACACATCTAAACATCACTCGAGCCAAACTCGAGTCCTGGTCAATCGTGACCTGGGCCGATTGCACCAACAATCTCCCCCTTTTTGATGTTTGACAAAAACCAAACAAATAATTGAGTTAGAATACTAACTCCAATCCTTTACCAATTATCCCAAATTGGTAAATACTCTCCAACTGTTTTCCCCCAAACATTCTCCCCCTTTTTGACTAACAGCAAAAAGTTGTCTCCCCAAGAGGGTCAATGTCTCATGTCCCAATGAGATCTTACAATCTCCCCCTTGGTCCAAAAATACTTAGGATGTCTACCATCTTCCTAGTGATAAGTCCAATATCACCCAAGAGAGACAATCCTATTTACTCTCCCAATTTCCAAATTTGGTCTCTCAAAAGTCCCCATCAATTTCCCAATTGATGTCATATTCTCCCAATAACTTCTCCTTTTCAAGGAGAAAAACACATCCATCATTCCAAGATGGATACCTCCCCCTAAAGGCTTGCTCCCCCTTGACCATTGCACCAACAATGTCCTTGGGAAGTCCCTAAGCCAATAGGAACTCTAAACCATCAAAATTAAGGTTAGAAATTCAACATTGAACTTTCCAACACCTTAAAATTGATACAAACCCCAAATACTTCTCCTAATCCATATCCAATGGATTTACACCCTTTATAATGCTTCCCAAAGCATATCCTAGGGTTAGGAGTGATTAGGGACCATAACCGTAGTTGAAATCGGGTTAAACAACCTTGTTTAAACAGAGCTACCAATGAAAGTGATTCAGAAATCACGATCTGGAACCTCCATCACCAAGCCACACCAGTAGGCGATCGATAACTGAAAATCCCGATTTTCAGTTATCAGAAATGAGTTTTGAAAAATCATAACTAATTATACGTATATCGAAAAATCACGAAATTTGATACGTATAATACTTATGACTAATACAATGGGTGAAAAATATTTTAAAATTATTTTACCCATAAAATAGTGAATTTGATACAAAACTCAAAACCATTGAAATTTTCAATGTTTTGGCCCTATTTTGTATCAACTTCATCAATGGTGATTGCTATAAAAAAATAGACTTCACCAAGGTTTTTCAAAATGATTTTAAAATGTTTTCAAAACCTTATTTTGGATCATATTCCTTGGGCTCTATGTACATGACTTGTACACAAGCTTTCCCAATGATCCACAATGGAATTGGATGAGTTTTAGTTCATCTAGATACAAAAGCTATGCACCTTGAACTTAACTCATATCCTAGCATCTCACATGCATCTATGGTGTATAACTACACATACATGTCAATTAGATGTGAGATGTGGGTTTTATTCTCTCTAAACTAGGGTTTCATGCATTTTTCGAAGGCAACCCTACTTGATTCCCTTATAAATGGGACTCCAAGTCATGCCATAGTCCTTAAATCAATTTTAATTAAATGCATGAATGATTATGGCATTTGAGATGATATAAATAAGAATATGCTCATAATCATGATGTCATGGCATAATATGAAATCTAAGAACACATGACATCTAAAATAACCCTAACCAATGTCATGACATGGTATATGATAGCAATACAATTATATAAATATTCATTCATACACACAAGATTTTTCAAAAACAAAGATTTCATTTAACTTAAAATTTGTCTTTTACATTCAAAATGGAGATTGGCTATGCTCAATCTCACTACAAAAATGACAACAAAAAAAAATCTAATATCCTCTGGTGGCGGAGGAGGTCTGACTCAGAGTCCAGGCCCGCATCATCTCTAGCATATCGAGCTGATGCTGCTCTATGCAGCCCTGGGACTCCTCCATCCTATCGAGACATGCCCTGAAGGATGCCTGGCCTATCAGTATCTTTGACAGCCTAGAGTCCACCGTCACGATAATCCCGAATCGACTCACCGGCCACGACGAACTGATGGACCAGCCGCTGATGTGTCTGCCGGCATCTGGTCATCCTCATCAGTGGTCTCTGCATCCTCATGGTCCTCTATCGCCTCTCTAGGTGGCGGAGGAGGCTGTCTATGCACCCTGGGTGGTGGTCGTGGCGCCAACTCCATCTGTCCAACGCCCATCCGTAGCTTCGCTAATGAGAAGTTACGAACTGATATACAGTTGTACACCTTCGATAGCTGTCGCAGAGAGCCCCTATGGATGTTGACGCCTACGGAGTTGAGCCATGCTGTGATGATATGACCAAATGTCATATGCACTTTCCCTTGTACAGGGGAAGTGAAGTGCACAATGCAGTGGAAAATGTTCAATGCAAAGTTTATGTTTAACCGATGACGCATGGCATATAGAAGAAAGAGATGGGGAGGCCGAATCTTGGCCAGACCCCGAGTGACAATGGGCAGAAAACACCCAACAATGACCTTGTAGAGGACATTGTCAGGTGCAGATAACTCTGTGATAGGAAATAGATTCTGGGCCAGTGGACGAGGATAACCAAAAATATGCTCATGCATGGACTCCATAGAGATATGGGCAAAAGGCTCAGGTAGAGGAATGTCCATGGTAGGGTAAAAGATAAAGGTATCATCTGAAGGCCTACACTTGAGAAACTCCTGCAGTATCGCAGGAGTGAACTCTAACTCGCGTTTTGCAATGCGAGTGGTGTATGTAGGGCCATCATCCACCTTTTTAAGGTTTTGATAGAATTCCTTAATAAGGTCATCATTAATTGGATGTGTGCACAAGACGATTTTCATCAGATTGTAGTATGCAATTAATTCCATAACGTCACTACAATGCCTATCGAAAAAGTTCCTATCGATGTACCTAACCAACATAAGTTGGTACAATCGAGATTCACTCTCGGGTGGATCATTCCTACGGGCTCTCCTATTATGAATGCAATGTGATGATATGACATGCAATGTCAACAATACACGATTAGATATACCTTAATTGTAATGGAAATGAAAATTAGGGCTCGGAAAGAAAAATCGTTACTTAGGTGCCATTTGAATGTGTGTGCCGAAGGGAAGACTCAAAGATTGGGCTGAGGATCGCCGAAAAAGTCGCCGGAAAGCTTCAGACGCTGGAACCCTAAACGGAACAAGAGAAATAAACCCTAAATCGCGCGAACTAGGGCTCCAAGATAGGTCAAAGATGGAAGAGGAGAGGCTTGTTTATCAAACCTAGGACTTTGGAAGGTTGGTCGGAGACGGAGACGGCGATCGGAGACCGAAGGAAGAAGAAAGAGTTCGTCGCGTGAAGACGCCGAACCCTAGCGGTTCGCGTTTTAAAAACGCGATTCAGTCGACTGATGTGGAGCATCAGTCGACTGATGGCGGTTTATTATCGGGTTTACCGAGCCGATCGATCGATCGCTCGGCGAATCGATCACGAACCTTCACGTAACGTGCTATAGTAGCATCGGTTGATCGATGTTACCCATCGATCGTGATGTTACCCATCGATCGACCGATCGATGCGCGATCACTCGATCGCTCCGTTGAGAACTGATGGCCTTCTACGGCGGTGAACGATACCATCGATCGATGGACCTCATCGATCGATGTTCGATCATCGAGTCATGGAGCTAGCACTCGGTGATGGCCGATCGTATCGCGCTATAAGAGTGTTATCGATCGATAATCAGATCGATCGATATCTGATTTCCAGTTCTGAAAATCAGAAGATCTCGATTTTATCATCTTAATTATTCCATTTTGTCACGTTAGATCTTGTATATCGAATGTATTGACGTTATACTTTTATTTATGTATTTGTTATTGTATTTTAATGTTTTATTTCATTTTTGCAAACATTAACATTCAATGATTTCCAAAACCTAACATCTCACCCTTTCTAAGTGTTGAAATACACAATCAAGGTAAAAGACTTGTTTTGTGAGATGTAATCTATCCTAGACATTCCTTCCATGCAAACATATGGTAAAACATATGAAGCATGGTGAATACAAGACATCAAGTTGTGTGGTACTTGAGTATCACTCTAGATATTACCTTTACATCTTAACCACACATTTCTTGATACATGACCTTCCAAAGTGTGCCAATAATCAAAGGTACACACTATGACCTCTAAATCTAGATCGTGTCAATTTTATTGATTTTCATGTTTTCAAGATATATATTGACACAACCTAAAATTCTTTGAAATTAAGGCTCAAGGATATTTCCAAAGTAACCATAACCTTGAAAGTAACCTTAAAGTGCCGCCTTTATCATGGTTGAGTTAACTACCCATCCAATCAAGGTTGGCACACCCTAAACCCATCTTAGCGTGAATCAATCACGCTCTTAGGAACCCAAAACCGATTTGAGCTCCTAGGGTTAATTAGGTATTCCTTAGGGATAACCTCCCTAGATACCTTCCTAATGACCCTCCTAGGCTTATTAGCCTTGGTCATTTTGGTCTTGCCTAGGTTAACCTTAGGGATTGCCTCCCTAACAACCTTCTTAGTAGCAATCCTAGGTTTCTTCGAAACCATGGCCAATAGGCACAAACCTTAGTCAACTCTAGGAATGACTTCCCCATTGACCTTGGTCTTCCTAGACCTAGTTAGTGTCCCATAGTCGAATGGAACACTATGGTAAGTCACCTTGGACTTAGGTTTGCACCAAAAACCATTCTTGCCCTTGGTTGACTTTTGACTCTTAGGTCCTAGAGTTTGACAATTTGACCCTTGAAATTGATTTTGTATCTTGTTTAGGGTCTTTTCCAATTTCTCAAGCCTTGACCTCAAGGCTTGGTTCTCTAATTCTAATTGCCCAATTTTAGAATTTTTATTTAAATCTTGGGCATTGGACTTTCTTGGCGAATACCTAGTCCATTTTGGATTAAAACCTAGATGTTCTTGGATTTTCTTAATAGATTTCTTAGGTATTGTTTTTCTAGGGACATTAGTCCCAAATTTCTCCTTATTCTTAAGGTGAACATTCTTAGCTCCTAAACACATATGTTTGTTATTTCTAGCATGCTCTTTATGATACATACCACAATTGCTAAAATTAGTTCTAGCATGCTTTAAACTAGACAGAGCATTATTTAAATATACCTTAGGGTTTGCCTTAGTGGCTCCCCCTACTTATGATGCTCCCCTTTGCCCCTTCTTCTTCTTTGGGCATTGACTCCGGTAATGACCCGGTAGTCGGCATTTGAAGCAAATGACATGCTCCTTGCTCTTTTGTCTTGGAGAACCGGCGTGCATTGACTTTTGTTGACTTTTAGGTGCCGGAGGAGCTTTCTTGATCCTCTTTGGACATTTGCTCTTGTAATGCCCATACTCCCTACACTCAAAGCACATAATATGATTTTTATTTGAAAGTAAAGTGTTTGAGTTACCTAGGGTGGTGGTAGGTGCCGGAGTTGAATTTTGAGCTTCCTCATCTTGATCGGATGTTGAGAGCTCTTCTTGAGGTTGCTCCGGTGTAGAGGATGGTCTCTCCTCCTCAATCCTAGAAGTAGATGCTTCTTCCACCTCCTCTACTTCTTCTTTCTCCGATTCGGAAGTTGACTCCATCTCAACTTCCGATTCCTCACTTTCACTTGAGGATGAACTCTCCTCATGGTATCTTGCCAATTTTCTCCATAGCTCCTTGGCATACATGTAATCCCCTAACTTGCACAAAATATCATTAGGGATTAAATCTTCCAAAAGTTTCGTTACCTTAACTTCAGTCTTGAGCTTTTGGCGTTGCTCTTGGGTCCACTTTTTCAATTTTAGGACATTCCCCTTCTTATCCCTAGGGGGTTCAAGACCTTCAATGAGGATGAACCAATCCTCTATGTTCATCATCAAGAATGTTTCCATTCTTGCTCTCCATGCCGGAAAATCTTCTGGATCATATGGAGGTGGAGTGTTGATTTCCCATCCAAGCTTGTCTTGGAATTCCATCTTCACCCTCTAGCCTTTTGCCTTAGCTCCCGGTTGTTAATCCGTAGAAGAGCCCCGGGCTCTGATACCACTTGTTAGGAATATTGGAACGGCTAGAGGGGGGGTGAATAGCGTAGATGAAATTCGATCGCGTTTGTGTCTACAATTTCGTTAGTGCGCAGCGGAAATAGAAATAATAAAAGCAATAACGAAATAGACAACAAGCTAACACAATGATATAACGTGGTTCGGAACCGCACGGTTCCTACTCCACGGATCGAGCTCTAAAGAGCCCTAGTGATGCACACGCACTCACTAATGATAAACACTCCTTCTCGACACAAGTCGGAGGCGGAGAAACCCCTTACAATAGATCTTACAACAGTAAGAACGAAATACAAGCAATATACAATGTAAATATGAAATACAAGTAAAGAAAAGACTTTACAACACTTGTTTTGATTGCTTGAATGCTTGGTTGCTTGCTTGCACTTGGAGACCTGATTTGCACCAACAAATCGCCCCAATAGCCCTCAAGAACCGATTCCTTTTTCCTCCACCACGAGCTCCATATATAGCTTCAACCTGTGCTGGAAAAAGTCTATCAGTCGACTGATCGGGACCATCAGTCGACTGATGGCACTGTTGTTGTGAGACAACGGCTAGTTCCACGTTGGATAAGTCCAACGAAACTACCATGAGTCGACTGATTGTGATCATCAGTCGACTGATGGAGTCCTCACTCGACCAGTCGAGTCTCGACTCCATTCTGTGGCCGAATTCTCAAGCACCAGTCGACTGATCACACGATCGATCATTGCTCAACTCATCGATCATTGCCCAACCTATGGCAGTCGACTGCTAGGCCATAACCCGCAGTCAAACCCTAGTTGACTCGGTCCAGTCGACTGCCACATGACACCAGTCGACTGGCACACCTCAAACATGAGGTTTTAACTCAAATATGGTTCCCCCATACTTGCTAGACCACCCTTAGCCTAGACCTAAGCCTTCTAGCCACCTCCATCAGCCTCACGCCTCTCGGATCCCTCCAAGTCATCCATGACTTGTTCATCCATCGCGCTAGCCTTCAGGTGCTTCCGTCGGCTATGTCATACTAACGATGTGTACACCGCCAAGGCACATTGGACTTACGCCGCCAAGACTCCGCTTGGACTTTACGCCGCCAACCATTGGACTTGTGCTGCCAAGACTACCACTTGGACTTTACGCCGCCAATATTAAACCCCTTGGACTTCACATGCCAACCCATGTTGGACTTTCCATGCCAAGACCATGCTTGGACTTTCCTTGCCAACTCATGTTGGACTTTCCATTTGCCAAGACCCATGCTTGAACTTTCCTTGCCAACACATGTTGGACTTTCCATTTGCCAAGACCCATGCTTGGACTTTCCTTGACAATTATATTGTCATATGTTTTTGTCGAAACATCAAAACACATCAAAACATCACTCGAGCCAAACTCGAGTCCTGGTCAATCGTGACCTGGGCCGATTGCTCCAACAGCATTGAGGGCCTTCTTGTGCTTAGGTGGTTGGTGGTTGAGCTTGGGGCACTCGGACTTTATATGTCCAAACCTGTTACACTCATAACACCTAATATTAGAACTTTTAGGCTTACCTTGGTTGGGTCGAGTTGTGGTTCGCTTTCGTCCCTTGGCTATCCTTCGAGCTAGGTTCATTAGTTCGGCAGTCAATTCCGGGTCAACTTCTTCTTCGGACTCATCTTCCTCCTCAGTTGGTGGTGGCTTGCTTGCGATTTTCTTTTTCTTTGAACCTGCAAACAAGGCTATACCCCTCTTGGGTTCCAAGTTGGACTGCTCATGTAATTCAAAATCCAAAAAGAGTTCATCTAATCTAAGTTTAGAAAGGTCCTTGGAGACCTTGTAGGCATCGACCATGGATGACCACAAGGTAGTCCTCGGAAAAGAGTTTAGAACATACCTTATAAGGTCACGGTTTTCGACCTTTTGCCCGATTGCGTGTAGGTTGTTGACTATGTCTTGGACACGGGCGTGGAGTTGCGTCGCGGACTCGTGTTCCTGCATTTTTAGTGTGTACAATTTATTGAACAACAAATCACGTTTGCAAACCTTAGCTTGATCCGATCCTTCGTGTAACTCGATCAGCTTTGTCCAAAGGTCCTTTGCGCTAATGAAGGGGCTGACGCGATTTAACTCCTCCTTGGACAAGCCGCATTGGAGGATTTTTGTTGCCTTGGCGTCAGCTTCGACTTGTCGTTTTGTCGCAATGGTCCATTGATCATAATCCAAGGAGTCACCCACTTCATTAGTCGGAAGTGTGAAACCCGTTTGGATTATGATCCACATCTCGATTTGGGTTTTGAGAAAGCATTCCATCCGACCCTTCCAATAACGGAAGTCATCTCCATTGTAAAACGGAGGTCGAACGGTGCTAAAATCCTCGAGATGGGCCATTAGAACAAAAGACAAAAAGGGACGAAGACGAAGAAACTAGCAACGACAAAAACACAAAACAAGGCACCAAGACTCGCATCTTGGATTAGTAGTGCGGGAGTAAATTTAACAAAGTGAAATAAATCAGAAATAAACAGAAATAAAAGAAAAATAAATCTGTGAAAAATGGCTAGATTGGTGGTTTCACCAAATCTTAGCAACCCCCGGCTCTGATACCAATTGTTGGATCGAAGCGGATCACTAGAGGGGGGGTGAATAGCGATAAAATCTTTTCTTTTAAATCATTCGATAGACAATTAAACGCAGTGGAAATGTAAATAAAAACTAAATGAGACAAATAGTTTTTTTACTTGGTTCGTAGCCTTCGGCTACTACTCCAAGGCCCTAACGGTCCTAGACCGTGTACGGAGGGCAATTCACTAAAACACTCCTCCTCGTTGGAGGTAGGAGTTTTACGATTACAAAAGCCTTCGAAGCAAAAAGATAGAGAGACAAACCCTCTCTTCTATTAAAGTAAAATGCAACGAAAAGCCTCGATTAAAAAGAATTGAAATATTGAAAGCAATAACAAATTAAGATTATACCAACAACTAAACAAAAGAAACTTTAAGCTAGGGTTGTTGGCAGCACTTCGTTGTTGTAGAGTCGTCGGTGAGTTGCAGCGTAACGGAGGCTTTTGAGAACTTAGAATTCAGGATGAAACCCTAGGTTTGGCCCTCCTTTTATAGCCTTTAAGCCCCTCAACGAATGGGTCTTCAACCAATCACAAATGGGCACAAAACTCCTTGAAAAATGGTGATAAAGCTTGACTCCTCGAGGCTGATTTTTGACCACCGGTAGAACTGGCTGGTTGAACTGATGGCCAGGATTTTTGACTACAATAAAGAGTTAGCTCAAAATATAAGCGGATTCGACAGCCACTTGCCGTCCGATATCAACATAGACCTTCCATGGGAAGTCTTGGGTCGGATCATTGCCTAAGATCATCCCCGTAAAGAGGATACGGCCTCACTTACGCTCGCACACACGAGCTTACCTCGATACTTACGTGTCACTTTTGCTTCCGGCCTTCCACTCGATTTCTTCGGCTCCCTCCGAAGTAACTCGAGTGTCGCCCGACCACCGCGGCTTCCTCCGGGTGTCGCTAGCCTTCAGCTCCAGCATTAAGACTTTTCTGCACACTTGATTTAGCTCGTGAGATAACAATATAAGCTTAACTTTGTATCATTTGCTATAATCAAAACTTAGGTTCGACTTAGGTGCCCACTGCACCAACAATAATGTGATGGTTGTTGTATGGACTTTATTGTATCATATTCCAATTTATAAAGGCATGGTTATTATATTTACTTACATTGGTGCCAAATAACTAAATATAATAATGTCCTTGAGTAGTAGGTTCTTATCTATATCAATCGATTGGTTGAATCGATAATGAGATGATATAGAGAGCACTACTCTTAATCATTCCTAGTCGAGTATTATCATTCAGGGACAATGTTAATGCGTAGAGATCAGCATGTAGGTCAACACGATGACTTGATCTCACAAGTCATGGATATGAGATATAAGTTGACACATGGGTATGCATTGGAGAATGTATACTGAATGACCCGCCATGAGAAAGTATCATGGATCGTTATATGACTGTCATATACTTTCTCATGTGGCTATTAGTATTACTATTAGTCCTTAGATCTGAAGTCACCATGGTTCCCTACATAAGGAGTTGCATACTTTGGCTTCGTCAAACGTCACCCGTAAATGGGTGGACTACAAAGGCGATTACTGGGTATGCAACAAAGTATGCGGAGGGATGTGAGTGATATAGATGGGATCTATCCCTCCTATATGACGGGGGTGACATCGATATTCTTGATAGAGTGAGACCACGAAGTGCATGGCCATGCCCAAATGAGTCAATATGAGATATTGAGCTCATTTGATTAGAGTGAGTCTACTTGGAGTTCAAGATATAGATTATACCGAGGATGACACGGTCTATGCCTCGATTGGTCAATCTAGATGTCAAGGATAGAGGGACATTGTCACATATTGTGAGAGTCACAATTAGTAGTCACAAAGGTGATGTTGGAGCTCAACATTCTTGTAACTTGGGTAGCAATGATGTGTTGCTAGATACTGCTCATTGCTTATGTTCCTAAATTGGTTTAGGGATATTGCCAAAGTTACAAGAACCTATAGGGTCACATACTAAGGACAATTAGATGGAGATTAGGTTAATATGATGAACCATGAGGATTAGGTTCATGGGATGAACCAAATTGGATTATGAGTAATCCTAATTAGACTACTTGAGTTGGACTCAATTTGATTCAAGTGTTGAATGAGTCTAATTTAGATTTGATTCATCAAATCAATTTAAATTAATGAATATATATTCATTAAATTAAATTGACTTGAATCAGATGGTTGGATTTGATCAACCATGGGAGATAAGAGGTCAAGTTTGACTTGACTTGAGAGAGAAGATGAAAGGTCAAGTTTGACTTGACCAAATGCCATGTCATGATGATGACTTGGCATGGCCGGCCAATGATGATGCTCCACATCATCATTGACTTAACATGTGGTGCCACCTCATGAGGGAGACCAAGAGCCATTTTCTCTTGGAGGAGTTACATGAATGCATGTAACCCCCCTAAGAAAAGTGGCCGACCACTATTCTCATTAGATGAGAATTATTTGTGTGAGTTACACAACTTCACCTTCTTTCTTGGATCATCTTCCTCTCAAGCTTGCTCTCCCATCCCTCTCTTTGGCCGAACCATCCATAGGGTTCTAGCACACTCAAGGGTGTGTTTTCTCCACCTATTTCTTGTGTGGATACCAATAGAGGAGTGTGCACTTAATGCTCTTGAGTTCCGGCGAAGCTTTTGGACGAGCAGGATTTGCGAAGGGCGTCGCATCGAGGGTAATGATCTCACCTTCTAGATCTAAGGTAGATCTAGGGTTTTTAGTAAACACATACATGTTTTAGTTTTAATACATCTTCGCACAGATCCGTGGTCGGACTTCCGGGGTTTCCGCAACGCAAAAAGCGGTTTTTGCGGCTCGGAAAGTCCAACAGTGGTATCAGAGCCACGTGCGAAGCATGTATGTGTTTCATTTTTGTAGTTTTTATATTAGATATAAAAATTATAGATTTTTATGTTTCTTTAAATTTCCTATTTTTATAGATTTTTTGGGTATTTTTCTCGAAGAGTCGAAGCAACAAGTGTTGGGACACTTGTAGGCTTCAACTATCGAGAAAAACTCTCCGAAACGGCGAGTTATCGCTTTAGGTTTTTGGGACTGTGACTTAAGTCGCTGTAAGATCGTAGTAGGGACACTCGTAAAATTTATTTTGCGAGTAGGGGTGCTGCCCCTATCTTCGAAAGGGGCCTTGTCCCGTGATCGCGCCCGGAAACCGCTTAGCGGGACCGTTACGGAGAGGTGACTCATAAAATTGAAAAAAAAATAGGAAAAATTATAGAAATTTTTTGTAAAAATACATAATTTAGAATTATGTATAATTCTGTGATTTTCATGGCCCAATAACCCCAATTTGATTGGACATTAATGTGTTGTAATTCATAATACGGCCTGCGTGCCATTTTTATGGTTGTGCGTGTTGTATAGTGTATGCGACTTGCGCGTCGTACCTCTTCTTTTAAAATTCTAGTTGTAAATAGTTTTAGACTCGAATGTAACTTGAGTTTCATATTTTTAATGTACAAAATGGAGCGGTGGAAAGTCCACTTGTAGACGGAGTTACGAGAAGGGTGCCGACGACACATGGCGGTCAAAGGAAGCGCTTGGAGAAGCCGCTAGCCCTAGGTTGACCGTCCGATCTTCTCATTGGCTTGAGAAGATTGTAGTAGGGCCATGACATAATCACAATTAATATATATATTTGTTATGCTTGTATGTATGTGATGCATGCTAGTAGAATAATGCTTGTATGTATATGATGCATGCTAGGATAATTTTCTTGTATGTATATGATGCATGCTAGAATAATGTATGTATGTATGTGATGCATGCTAATATAAGATAATAAAGGCCTTAATGCGTATATAATACACATTACAATTAGATTAGATCTCAATCGAATCAACTTATAAATGCCTACCAGGTCCTTGATACCCATCACTACCTCGATCATTTGTAATTGTTGAATCTGCAAAGTAGAGCAACGCATATTATCTTAGTAGGGTGCGGAGGGACAATCTTGGTCCCGCCTATCACGGCTTGGGTTAGAGTAAGCTCAATTAGATTGAGTAAAACTAGTTAACTCAATTGGATCGAGTAGAACTATAGGCATATTCCAATCGTTGGAAAGATAGGATAAGATCGCATTTACACTAAGTCTTGGGCGATTTAGCCAAAGCTAACTCAAGGCTTAGTATAATGTGGATCTTGTCCCGCAAGAATTATAGCTAGTTTGTATGAATCTAATAATGTGGTTTGACCACATCCATAACTTGATTCTACAAAATTCCTATAATTTAGTGGGAGCATCATTTGATTAAAGGCCTAATTAAATGATAAAAGGAATATGATATTAATTCTCTGTATTGTATGTTGTAGATAACTATATCGACAAACACGAACACTCTCTCTCTGCGTTCAGTCCTTGAGAAGGACAATCTCAATGGAGAAAATTTCCTGGACTGGTACAGGAACCTGAGAATTGTTCTCACGCAAGAAAGGAAACTGTACGTCCTGGAGCAGCCCATTCCGGAGGCACCTCCTGCCACTACCTCGTGAGCTGACAAAGATGCTTACAAGAATCATCAAGATGATGCATTAGATGTGTCATGTCTAATGCTCGCGACCATGAACTCTGAGCTTCAGAAGCAACACGAGTTCATGAATGCTTATGATATGGTTGAACATCTTCGTCAACTATATCAAGGACAAGCAAGGCACGAGAGATATGAAGTCTCTAAGGCACTGTTTGGTTCCAAAATGCAAGATGGGACTCCCGTAGGTCCATATGCACTCAAGATGATTGGGTACATAGAAAACTTACAGAGATTGGGATTCCCCCTTGGCCAAGAGCTGGCCACTGACTTAATCTTGCAATCTTTGCCACAAAGCTACAATCAATTTGTCATGAATTATAACATGAATGAAATTGATAAGCCACTGCCTGAAATGCTCAGCATGTTGAGAACTGCTGAGCTCAACCTTAAGAAGGGAAAATATGACGCCATTTTGATGGTGAAAAAGAAGAAAGGCAAGGGCAAGCCTAAAGGTAAGGGAAAGTCCCAAGCCAAGGGCAAAGGCAAGGAACTGAAACCCAAAGGAGGGGTGGCCAAGGAAGGGGCTTGCTTCCACTGCAAGGAAGCTAGACACTGGAAGCGCAACTGCAAGGCATACCAAGAAGATCTTAAGAAGAAGAGAAGTGAGACTTCTACTTCAGGTATAAATGTTATAGAAGTCAATCTATCTATTTCTTCATCATGGGTATTAGATACTGGATATGCATCTCACATTTGTACCAATGTGCAGGCACTGAGAAATACCAGGGCATTGACAAAGGGCGAGGTGGACCTACGAGTAGGCAATGGAGCAAGAGTTCGCATTCGTAGGGAACTTATGATCTATCTCTGCCCTCTGGGCTTGTACTAGAATTAGATGAATGTTGTTATGTGCCTGCTTTGACAAAGAACATAATTTCGGTTTCTTGTTTAGACAAGAAAGGATTTACATTTATAATAAAGAACAAATATTGTTCAGTTTATTTAAATGATATGTTCTATTGTAGTGCACCTCTAATGAACGGACTATACTTTCTAGACTTAGAAAGCCCTATCTATAACATAAGTACCAAAAGGTTCAAGTCAAATGAGTTAAACCAAACCTATCTCTGGCATTGTCGCTTAGGTCACATAAATTAGAGTCGCTTATCTCAGCTCCATAAGGATGGGCTGCTAGACTCATTTGATTTTGAATCATATGAGACATGTGAGTTTTGCCTTTTAGGCAAGATGACCAAGACTCCCTTTAGTGGACATAGCGAAAGAGCAACAGACTTGTTAGGACTTATACATAGTGATGTATGTGGCCCTTGTCGGTTGGATGCTTCGGAGGCTCATTGGCTCCCATGTCCCCGGATTAAAATTTTCACTAATGAAAGAATTAATCCGGATGGGATGAGCTTCCTTAGCACAACCTTTTCGTCGTCGTGCTAACAACTTGAGTGGTCGCTTGAACAAACTAGTTGTTCAAGCAACACAACTCTTCTAGTTGGTTAGCCGCGGAAGAGACGACGGACGGATCGCCGGTTTTTGTGTTTGTCTTCGGGGTCCATGATTATACAATATATATTCATACACACACATGCATAATCAAAACAAATAAGAACATGCTCAGATCTGTACATAAAGTTAAAATAACTTTATACCTTACGATCTTCTACCGTATGTCCTATCCTTCTCGTGGACGACGTGTGGACGAAGATCCTCCACGAGTAGAAGCCTTCTAGATCACTTTCTTCTCTACCTTGTCCGCTGCGAACAAAGAGAAGAAACCACAAATACCTTCCTATCTAGAACCGGCCACCAAATTATGGAACTTGGTGTAACCGCCGGCCAAGGAACTATTGGATGATGCGCCGGCCAACTTCAAGAAGTGTTACCACCGGCCACTTTGGAGAATGGGGAGGAGGAAGAGAACCGGCCACCAATGGGAGGAGAACCGCCGGCCAAGGAAGAAGGTAGAGTGCTCTATGATGGGCGCCGGCCAAGGAATGATAGAGGAGGATGGGCACCGGCAATCAACTTGAAGGAAGAAGCTTGCCGTCCAAGATTTGCTCCAAAACCATAGCCACCCAATGAACCCTAGCCGCCCACTTGTGGATGAACCAAACCCTAACTCCAATTCCTTGATGCTTGATCATATTCTTGCCGCCCAACCCTAAGCATCTATTTATAGAATAGGGCTTAAGCCTCCTTTAATCTCCACCGTCGAATCTAGGGATTTAATCTCCACCGTCGGATCTATGGTTTTATCCCAACCGTCGGATCTAGGGTTTAATCCCAACCGTCGGATCTAGGATTTCATCCCAACCGTCGGATCTAAGGTTTCATCCCAACCGTCAGATCTAGGGTTTTATCCCAACCGTCGGGTCTAGGGATTTAATCCCAACCGTCGATTCTAGGATTTCATCCTAACCATCGGATCTAGGGATTTAATCTCAACCGTTGGTTCTAGGGTTTCATCCAACCATCGGATCTAGGGATTTAATCCCAACCATTGGTTCTAGGTTTTGTTTTACATTCTTGGATCTAGACTTCACAAGGATTATATTAGGCTACGATAGGGACCATAAGGAGGAGTTGAGTCTTGGCCACACGATGGATCGGAACCACACAAACTTGATCCATCAATGATGTTCCATTCCACTAGAGGATCATCATTGAACTACCTCACCAACCCCCATAAATCAATATGGGCTCAATATATTATTTGTACATTAATCTCCCCATGTTTAAGATATCGAATGTCCGTCAATTAATTGATTTACTGACCATCAATTAATTAACATCTAATTCCTCGAGTAGTACCACTCAACCTTATCATCATGTTGACTAAGTCAACCAGCTGGGTTTACATGATGAACCTTATGAGCTCCTCAAGGGGACATCATCAACCTAATATATAGGACACGGTTTCCTCCTATAATCAACGGCACACCATGTAAATAATATTATTTCCCAACTTACCGGGCATATTGATTTAATCCATCTAAATCTCACCCACTGGTAAATCAAAGAAATAAATACTAAGTACATATGCCCGTTATTATATCGGGATTAAGAGCATGTACAACATAATATCCGAGGTCCGATTCAATCATGTAGTCAGTACTAAATTAAATCACCTCTATGTCGGTCCTACTCAATACACCTAAGTGTACTAGTGTAACTCTATGTTCAAGATAAAACAATACCAAGCTACACTACAACCATGCCAATGGTTTGTCTAAAACCATCTTGGTTGTGAGCCTTTACTTATATTTTACAAGGTACTGATAACATGATCTTCTGTGCCACACCAAGCACCATGTTATCTACAATGTAAAATATTAGACAATATGCACACATATATAATGAATATATAAAATGCAAACAATGATCATGTGATTCTTATTTTAAAAATGAAATGTTCATACAAAAAGAGCTAGGCTTTCAGTATACATTCCAACAATCTCCCACTTATACTAAAAGACTATGCTGTCATCACTCTGCCATACATCTGATCCCCATGTCCTCCACATGCCTATCAAACACTTTACCGAAGGGCCTTAGTGAATGGATCCGCCAGTTATCCTCTGATGCAATCTTGGCGACAAGAACTTCTCCTCGCTTACGATCTCTCGATGAGGTGGTACTTGCGCTCTATGTGTTTACTCGCCTTATGGGCTCGTGGTTCCTTCGAGTTTGCAACTGCACCACTATTATCACAATAAATTGTGATAGTTCTGGGCAAACCAGGAATCACATCCAAGTCCATCAAGAAGTTCCTGAGCCATACAGCTTCCTTGGCTGCCTCAGAGGCTGCCACATACTCAGCTTCCATGGTAGAGTCCGCCACGCATTTCTGCTTGACACTCCTCCATACTATGGCTCCACCTCCAAAAGTAAACACAAACCCCGAGGTAGACTTACTCTTGTCCCTATCTGATTTGAAATCCGAATCTGTGTAACCCACAGGGACTAATTGATCTGCCCGGTAAACCAGCATATAATCCCTAGTCCTTCTCAGGTACTTCAATATATGCTTTACCGCAGTCCAATGTCCCTGTCCAGGATTACTCTGATATCTGCTAACCATGCCCATGGCAAAGCAGATATCCGGTCTCGTACATAGCATAGCATACATAAGGCTTCCTACTGCCGAAGCATAAGGAACCGCCTTCATGTCCTCTATCTCCTTTGATGTTTTGGGAGACATCTCTTTAGATAAAGGAACTCCATGCCTAAAAGGTAGAAAACCTTTCTTGGAGTTCTGCATGCTAAAACGAGCAAGGATAGTGTCAATGTATGAAGCTTGAGATAAGCACAACATCCTTTTCTTGCGATCCCTTATAACTTTGATCCCAAGGATGTGTCCCACTTCTCCCAAGTCCTTCATGTCAAACTTTTTGGACAACCATACCCTTACGTCTGATAACACTTTGATATTGTTGCCAACTAACAAAATGTCATCTACGTATAGTACAAGAAACACCACTACGTTTCCGTCACATCTCTTGTATACACAAGGCTCATCCGGACTTTGAATAAATCCATATGATTGGATTACCTCGTCAAAGCGGATGTTCCAAGATCTAGAAGCTTGCTTCAATCCATAAATGGACCAATTAAGCTTACATACAAGATGCTCTTTGCCTTTAGCAATGAATCCCTCTGGTTGCCGCATATAGATGTTCTCCTCAAGACTTCCGTTAAGGAAAGCTGTCTTGACATCCATCTGCCATATCTCATAATCCATATGAGCTGCTATAGATAAGAGAATCCAGATAGACTTAAGCATAGATACGGCTTAAAAGGTCTCCTCATAATCGATACCCTCTTTCTCGAGTATACCCTTTCGCAACAAGCCTAGCTTTGAAGGTCTCAACCTTCCCGCCTACTCCTCTCTCTTGTAGATCCACTTGCATCCAATGGTTTTTACACCATCGGGTGGCTCTACTAGCTCTGACCGATTAGAATCCATAGATTCTATCTTTGAATTCATCGCTCTTTGCCAAGATATGATCTCTATCTTGGATTGCCTCCCATATGTCCGAGGATCAGTTCATGTTCACTGTGACTAAGTCCAAGACTCTCCCAAAAACATGAATCTGCTTGTCTAACAACCCTCCCACTACGACGAGGTGCCTCCTGTTATGCTCGTGACACGCGTGCTGACTTGTGGTGTCTCCTCTTGTACGGTAATCAAGTCGGACTTCGCCATCTCCTCAAGAACAATCCTACAGGGCTTGTGGTTCATCACATAGTCCTCCTCTAGAAATCTGCATTCGTGACTCACGATCACCTTCTCGATCTCTAGGACTATAGAATAAACCACCCTTCGCTCCTTTAGGTAGCCAACAAACAAGCGCACTTCATTTAGATTCCAACATACCAAAGATCTCCTTCAAAGACATGTGCCGACTACCCCCGAATATGTCTTAGACTAGGCTTTCGCCCAGTCCACAACTCTGTGGGAGTAGAGGGTACTGACTTAGATGGAACCAAGTTTAGAATGTGTGATGTCGTTTCCAGAGCAAACCCCAGAACGAATCAGGTAACTCATAATAACTCATCATCGATCTGACCATCTCCATAAGAGTCCTGTTCCTTCGCCTCCGCCACACACCATTCTCACTGGGTGTGCCAAAGTGACAATTGGGATTGAATCCCACCTCCGATAAGTAACTCCTAAACTCTCCCAAGAGGTACTCGCCACCACGATCAGATCGTAATGTCTTGATACTTTTACCTCGACGGTTCTCCACATCAGCCTTGAATTCTTTGAACTTGTCAAAGCATTCAGACTTGCGGCGCATCAAGTAAATGTATCCATACCTTGAATAATCGTCTATAAAAGAGATGAAATATTCAAAGCCACCTCTTGCCTGGATAGACATAGGACCGCACAAATCAGAATGAACCAATTCTAACACATCTGCTCTATACCCTTGGCCTCAAAGGCCTCTTGGTCATTTTACCTTCCAAGCAAGATTCGCAGGTTGGGAGATCCTCCACCACTAATGAACCCAAAGGTCCATCACCTATCAACCTTTGATTCTACTTAGGTTAATATGACCAAGCCTTAGGTGCCAAAGATATGTTTGTTCATTCACAAGGTTCTTTTCTCTTATTAGATTTAGAAGATGAGCTATTTACTTCTATTTGCATCGTGGGAGTTTTTGGTTCAAGAGTATATAAATTGCCAACCAATGTACCAGAACAGATAATCTCCCTATTCCTTTTTATAACCACCTTGTCATTAAAAGAAACAGAATATCCATCCATAAACAATTTAGAAACTAAAATTAAATTCTTTCTAAAAGTAGGTATATAAAGACAATTTCTTAAAACCAAAAATTTATTCCTATCAAAAGATAAATAAACGTCTCCCACTGCAATAGCCGCCACCTTTGAAGCATTGCCCATGAAGACTGAATCTCTCCTCAACTAGTCGGTTGCTTCGGAACCCCGCAAAGGTATTGCAGACATGATCGCTGGCTCTGATCTACACACCGTGCAATCGTAGATAACACCGCTAAACATGTTTCAACAACTAAACAAGAAGATATACCTTTGTTCTTTCCAATGTCCAATGTCGATCGCTTGCAAGTGAAGCACTTGCCTTCCTTCTTCACTCCTGCCGAGGTCCCATCGCCACCTTCTTCGCTCCACCTTGCTTCTTCTTCTTCTTACCTTTCGGTTTAGAGGAAGAAACCTTCTGAGCGACCATGGCTTGAGAACTCTAACGAAAAAGCCCCTCTGCCACCTTGAGTTCTGTCAGAAGCTCCGCCAACGAATACAACCTCTTGTTCATGTTGTAGTTGAGGCAGAACTGCTCAAAACTCCTAGGCAGAGACTGGAGAATGATATCGACCTGGGTTTCCCCATCGATCTCAGCTCCGAGGACTTCCATCTCATTAAGATGAGCCATCATCTTGAGAACATGATCCCTAATGGTGTTCCTCGATCATGGTGGTCGCCATCAAGTTTTCATTGCTTCTCGCTTAGCCGCCTACTCGATGTCCAAAAGTTCTCGAGATCAACAAACATCATATGATAGCGATGGCTATGGCCTGATGCTGATGTTGCAGCACATTTGACATAGATGCCAAAATGTAACACCGCACCATCTCATCTGCCTTAACCCATTTCTTATAACGTTCTTTCGCCTTTTCATCAGAGTCATCGGTGGGCTTAGGAGGACAGACCTCGAAGAGTACAAATTTGTACTCTTCCGCAGTTAAGACAATATCTAGGTTTCTTTTCCAATCAATGTAGTTTAGACCAGTAAGTTTGTTTTCTTTTAAAATCACAGCAAGTGGGTTGAAAGCCATTTGAAAATCCTAAAATCACAATGATAAAAAAAAAATATTAGATTTCAAATATTATTGATTCCTCAAAACAATAAAATCCCGAAATCAACCAACACCTCAAAACACCGAGAATATCGCATGCCACGATAGTGTGGACGTATACGAATTCCACATTTGTAAGAGGAGGTTTTACCCATTAATTTTATTATCTTGTCAACCTTACTTTTTAACAAATAAAATTAATAGTTGGTTCCTCTTTAGCCCTACAAATAAAAGCAGTGACTCCGATGGGGAGGATACTTTTATTTGCATCTAAGTGTGCACCATTACACGTTACTAAGGGAATAATTTTAGATTATGTGCCTTACCGATGGGGAAGTACACACGCTCCTAAATAATTTCCTATAACCATTATTTGACCTAGTGATCCACAAACAAACCCATCCGATGGGGAGGAAGGCAGCCAACGCGCAAGTTTGTTGCATCACACGTCAAATTGTAATGGAGGCCGCGGGAATTAATTAAAATATCCCTCTCCCACTTAGTAAATTGCAATCGAGGAATTTTAAACATACACAACATGCATATAAAACAAATAAACAATAAATATGGAAAAAATAAAATTTTTCCAACTATTATGGCATTGTCCTCCAATATGCATCCCGTCGTGTCGCCACCTCGTCCGCTCCATCTTTTCCCGTGCGCAAGTCACCAAAGAGTTCCGAGCCGAGATAAAACATTTTAATTTACATCCATCGATCCTATACTCCACGAAGGAGTGTACAAATCATCTAGATCGAAAGTAAACTAAAATGAGCGTTAAACAATGCCGTATTTAATTACAAAATTAAATACTAATCTAGCCTCACAACCCCGAGGATTCAAATAATAAATTTTTACACACATCCATTCACATACACACACATGGCCATAATAGTCGGATCTTATGCCTGCAACCAAAGAGTTAAACTACGCATATCCTACTATTATCCGGCACATATAATATATGAAAAAGTGCATAAAAAATTAACCGAATCCAAAACACACAAAACCGGAAACCGTGGCTCTGATACCAATTGTCGGTTGGATGCTTCGGAGGCTCATTGGCTCCCATGTCCCCGGATTAAAATTTTCACTAATGAAAGAATTAATCCGGATGGGATGAGCTTCCATAGCACAACCTTTTCGTCGTCGTGCTAACAACTTGAGTGGTCGCTTGAACAAACTAGTTGTTCAAGCAACACAACTCTTCTAGTTGGTTAGCCGCGGAAGAGACGACGGACGGATCGCCGGTTTTTGTATTTGTCTTCGGGGTCCATGATTATACAATATATATTCATACACACACATGCATAATCAAAACAAATAAGAACATGCTCAGATCTGTACATAAAGTTAAAATAACTTTATACCTTACGATCTTCTACCGTATGTCCTATCCTTCTCGTGGACGACGTGTGGACGAAGATCCTCCACGAGTAGAAGCCTTCTACATCACTTTCTTCTCTACCTTGTCCGCTGCGAACAAAGAGAAGAAACCACAAATACCTTCCTATCTAGAACCGGCCACCAAATTATGAAACTTGGTGTAACCTCCGGCCAAGGAACTATTTGATGATGCGCCGGCCAACTTCAAGAAGTGTTGCCGCCGGCTACTTTGGAGAATGGGGAGGAGGAAGAGAACCGGCCACCAATGGGAGGAGAACCGCCGGCCAAGGAAGAAGGTAGAGAGCTCTATGATGGGCGCCGGCCAAGGAATGATAGAGGAGGATGGGTGCCGGCAATCAACTTGAAGGAAGAAGCTTGCCGCCCAAGCTTTGCTCCAAAACCCTAGCCGCCCAATGAACCCTAGCCACCCACTTGTGGATGAACCAAACCCTAACTCCAATTCCTTGATCCTTGATCATATTCTTGCCGCCCAACCCTAAGCATCTATTTATAGAATAGGGCTTAAGCCTCCTTTAATCTCCACCGTCGGATCTAGGGATTTAATCTCCACCGTCGGATCTAGGGTTTTATCCCAACCGTCGGATCTAGGGTTTAATCCCAACCGTCGGATCTAGGATTTCATCCAAACCGTTGGATCTAAGGTTTCATCCCAACCGTCGGATCTAGGGTTTTATCCCAACTGTCGGATCTAGGGATTTAATCCTAACCGTCGATTCTAGGATTTCATCCTAACCATCGGATCTAGGGATTTAATCCCAACGGTTGGTTGTAGGGTTTCATCCAACCATTGGATCTAGGGATTTAATCCCAACCGTTGGTTCTAGGTTTTGTTTTACATTCTTGGATCTAGACTTCACAAGGATTATATTAGGCTACAATAGGGACCATAAGGAGGAGTTGGGTCTTGGCCACCCGATGGATCGGAACCACACAAACTTGATCCATCAATGATGTTCCATTCCACTAGAGGATCATCATTGAACTACCTCACCAACCCCCATAAATCAATATGGGCTCCATATATTATTTGTACATTAATCTCCCCGTGTTTAAGATATCGAATGTCCGTCAATTAATTGATTTACTGACCATCAATTAATTAACATCTAATTCCTCAAGTAGTACCACTCAACCTTATCATCATGTTGACTAAGTCAACCAGCTGGGTTTACATGATAAACCTTATGAGCTCCTCAAGGGGACATCATCAACCTAATATATAGGACACGGTTTCCTCCTATAATCAACGACACACCATGTAAATAATATTATTTCCCAACTTACCGGGCATATTGATTTAATCCATCTAAATCTCACCCACTGGTAAATCAAAGAAATAAATACTAAGTACATGTGCCCGTTATTATATCGGGATTAAGAGCATGTACAACATAATATCCGAGGTCCGATTCAATCATGTAGTCAGTACTAAATTGAATCACCTCTATGTCGGTCCTACTCAATACACCTAAGTGTACTAGTGTAACTCTATGTTAAAGATAAAACAATACCAAGCTACACTACAACCATGCCAATGGTTTGTCCAAAACCATCTTGGTTGTGAGCCTTTACTTATATTTTACAAGGTACTGATAACATGATCTTCTGTGCCACACCAAGCACCATGTTATCTACAATGTAAAATATTAGACAATATGCACACATATATAATGAATATATAAAATGCAAACAATGATCATGTGATTCTTATTTCAAAATGAAATGTTCATACAAAAAGAGCTAGGCTTTCAGTATACATTCCAACAGCCCTTTCAATGTTGCTGCTAGAGGTGGTTACAGGTACTTCATTACATTTACTGATGACTTCAGTAGATATGGTTATGTGTATCTTATGATACATAAATCAGAATCCTTTGATAAGTTCAAAGAATTCAAGAATGAAGTACAAAACCAGCTTGGCAAGAGTATTAAGATACTTCGATCAGATCGAGGTGGTGAATACCTTAGCCATGAGTTTTGTGACTATCTAGCTGAGTGTGGGATTCTATCCCAACTCACTCCTCCTGGAACACCACAGTGGAATGGTGTATCCGAAAGGAGGAATCGTACCCTATTACATATGGTACGATCTATGATGAGTCACACAGATCTTCCTATATCCTTTTGGAGATATGCTCTAGACACAGCAACCTTTACCCTTAACCGTGTATCATCCAAGGCTGTAATAAAGACACCATATACGATATTGACAGGGAGAACTCCCAAGATATCTTTAATGAGGATTTGGGGTTGTGAGGCTTACGTTCGACGTCAAGTCTCAGACAAACTGGGACCCAAATCTGATAGGTGCTATTTTGTTGGATATCCCAAGGACACAAAGGGATATTACTTCTACATTCCCAGTCAGCACAAAGTATTTGTGGCAAAGACTGAGGTTTTTCTAGAAAGGGATTTTGTTTCTAGAAAAACTATTGGGAGTACGTTCGATCTTGAAGAAATTCAAGATAAGGACCATAGCACTGAGGCCTTGATGGAGGTTGAACAGGAACCACAAAGTGTTGTGGGTGATGAGGTTGTTACACAAAGAGTTGTGGAACAACCACCTGTTCAGGTAGACCTACCTCTTCGCAGGTTTGATAGGGTACATCATCAGCCTGAGAGATACTCATTTCTCTTGTCTGACCATGATGACATTATGCTCATTGAGAATGAGCCTACCTCCTATCAAGAAGCTGTGATTGTTAGTGAAAGCCCTAGAGCCAATCAAGTGATGATTGTTGTATGGACTTTATTGTATCATATTCCTATTTATAAAGGCATGGTTATTATATTTACTTGTACTGGTGCCAAATAACTAAATATAATAATCTCCTTGAGTAGTAGGTTCTTATCTATATCAGTCGATTGGTTGAATCGATAATGAGATGATATAGAGAACACTACTCTTAATCATTCCTAGTCGAGTATTAACATTCAGGGACAACGTTAATGTGTAGAGACTAGCATGTAGGTCAACATGATGACTTGATCTCACAAGTCATGGATATGAGATATCAAGTTGACACATGGGTATGCATTGGAGAATGAATACTGAATGACCCGCCATGAGAAAGTATCATGGATCATTATATGAGTGTCATATACTTTCTCATGTGGCTATTAGTATGACTATTAGTCCTTAGACCTGAAGTCACCATGGTTCCCTACATAAGGCGTTGCATACTTTGGCTTCGTCAAACGTCACCCGTAAATGGGTGGACTATAAAGGCGATTACTGGGTATGTAACAAATTATGCGGAGGGATGTGAGTGATGTAGATGGGATCTATCCCTCCTATATGACGGGAGTGACATCGATATTCTTGATAGAGTGAGACCACGAAGTGTATGGTCATGCCCAAATGAGTCAATATGAGATATTGAGCTCATTTGATTAGAGTGAGTCTACTTGGAGTTCAAGATTTAGATTGTACCGAGGATGACACGGTCTATGCCTCGATTGGTCAATCTAGATGTCAAGGATAGAGGGACATTGTCACATATTGTGAGAGTCACAATTTGTAGCCACAAAGGTGATGTTGGATCTCAACATTCTTGTAACTTGCGTAGCAATGATGTGTTGCTAGATACCGCTCATTGCTTATGTTCCTAAATCGGTTTAGGAGCATTGCCAACATTACAAGAACCTATAAGGTCACACACAAAGAGCAATTAGATGGAGATTAGGTTCATATGATGAACCATGAGGATTAAGTTCATGGGATTAACCAAATTGGATTAAGAGTAATCCAAATTAGACTAATTGAGTTAGACTCAAGTTGATTCAAATGTTGAATGAGTCAAATTTAGATTTGATTCATCAAATCAATTTAAATTAAATGAATAGAGATTCATTAAATTAAATTGACTTGAATCAAATGGTTGGATTTGATCAACCATGAGAGATAAGAGGTTAAGTTTGACTTGACTTGAGAGGGAAGATGAAAGGTCAAGTTTGACTTGACCAAATGCCATGTCATGATGATGACTTGGCATGGTCGGCCAATGATGATGTTCCACATCATCATGAACACATCATGGGGTGCCACCTCATGAGGGAGACCAAGAGCCATTGGCTCTTGGAGTTACATGCATGCATGTAACCCCCTTATAGTGGGTTATGGATGATGTGAAGTTAAGTTGTGTAACTTCATCTTCTTCCTTTTATCTTCCCTCAAGCTCTCTCTTCCTCATCTAGCCATGAACGTCCAAGGGGTGCTATCACACTCTAAGGTGTTTTTCTCCACCATTTGTTTGTGTGGATACTTGTAGAGGAGTGTACACTTGATACTCTCGAGTTCCGACGAACCTTTTGGACGAGCGGGATTTACGAAGGGCGTCGCATCGAGGGTAACGTCCTTATCATGTAGATCTAAGGTAGATATACGGTTTTATACAAACACATACATGTTTTAGTTTTAATACATCTTCGCACGGATCCGTGGCTGGACTTCCGGGATTTCCGCAACGCAAAAAGTGGTTTTTGCGGCTCAGAAAGTCCAACAGTGATGAGCCCAGATTCTGAGAAATCGCTAGAGGCCATGAGATCCGAGATGGAATCCATGTACAACAACCAAGTATGGACTTTGGTTGATCCACCTGAAGGGGTCAAACCCATTGGGTGTAAGTGGGTCTTTAGGAGAAAGACTGACATGGATGGACTTACGCATACCTATAAGGGCTGATTGGTGGCTAAAGGTTTCAAGCAAATTCATGGTATTGACTATGATGAAACCTTTTCTCCAGTGGCGATGTTTAAGTCCATTCAGATCTTGCTTGCTATTGCAGCATACCACGATTATGAGATCTGGCAGATGGATGTCAAAACCACATTTCTCAATGGAAACTTACTCGAGGATGTGTACATGACACAACCTGAGGGTTTTGAAGATCCACAGCATACTGGGAAAGTATGCAAGCTGCAAAGGACCATTTATGGGCTAAAGCAAGCTTCTCGAAGCTGGAATCTTCGATTCGATGATGCGATCAAATAGTTTGATTTCATCAAGAATGAAGATGAACCCTATGTCTACAAGAGGGTTAATGGGAACACAGTTGTCTTCCTTGTATTTTATGTGGATGACATACTGCTCATTGGGAATGACATCCCTTCACTACAGTCTGTGAAGACTTGGCTGGGGACGTGCTTCTCAATGAAGGACTTAGGTGAAGCAACCTTTATTCTAGGCATCAAGATCTATAGAGATAGATCATAGAGATTGCTTGGCCTAAGTCAGAGTACATACATTGACACGGTATTACTACAGTTTGCCATGCAGAATTCCAAGAAGGGACTTCTACCGATGTCACATGGTGTGAGTCTTTCGAAGACTCAAATTCCCTCTTCTAGAGAGGAGAGAGACCGCATGGACAAGATCCCTTACGCATCTGCTATAAGATCTATCATGTACACCATGCTGTGTACTCGTCCTGATGTCTCGTATGCTTTGAGCATGACGAGAAGATACCAGTCATATCCTGGTGAGCGTCACTGGATAGCAGTCAAGAATATTCTTACATACTTGAGAAGGACTAAAGAATATTTCTTGATATTTGGAGGCGATGAGGAGCTAGTTGTAAAGGGTTACAGCGATGCCAGCTTCCAAACTAACTAGGATGATTATAGATCGCAGTCAGGGTTCGTGTTTTACTTGAATGGTGGCGCTGTGAGCTGGAAGAGTTCAAAGCAGGACACAGTTGCTGATTCTACAACAGAAGCCGAGTATATTGCTGCATATGAGGCAGCAAATGAGGCAGTTTGGATCCGCAAGTTCATTACTGAGCTTGGGGTAGTTCCTAGCATAGCAGATCCCATAGATCTCTATTGTGACAATAATGGAGCGATTGCACATGCTAAGGAACCTCGCTCACACCAGCGGACCTAAAACATACTACGGTGCTTCCATCTCATTCGAGAGATTATCGATAGAGGAGATGTGAAGATTTGCAGAGTACCCATAGACGCTAACATCGCAGATCCCTTGACCAAGGCTTTGGCACAGAAAAAGCATGATGGTTACACTAGGTCATTGGGTATTAGATACTACGGTGATTGACACTAATGCTAGTGGGAGATTGTTAGTGAAAGCCCTAGAGCCAATCATGTGATGGTTGTTGTATGGACTTTATTGTATCATATTCCTATTTATAAAGGCATGGTTATTATATTTACTTGTATTGGTGCCAAATAACTAAATATAATAATGTCCTTGAGTAGCAAGTTCTTATCTATATCAATCAATTGGTTGAATCGATAATGAGATGATATAGAGAACACTACTCTTAATCATTCCTAGTCGAGTATTAACATTCAGGGACAATGTTAATGCGTAGAGACTAGCATGTAGGTCAATACGATGACTTGATCTCACAAGTCATGGATATGAGATATCAAGTTGACACATGGGTATGCATTGGAGAATGTATACTGAATGACCCTCCATGAGAAAGTATCATGGATCGTTATATGACTGTCATATACTTCCTCATGTGGCTATTAGTATGACTATTAGTCCTTAGACCTGAAGTCACCATGGTTCCCTACATAAGGAGTTGCATACTTTGGCTTCGTCAAATGTCACCCGTAAATGGGTGGACTATAAAGGCGATTACTGGGTATGTAACAAAGTATGCGGAGGGATGTGAGTGATATAGATGTGATCTATCCCTCCTATATGATGGGGTGACATCGATATTCTTGATAGAGTGAGACCACAAAGTGCATGGTCATGCCCAAATGAGTCAATATGAAATATTGAGCTCATTTGATTAGAGTGAGTCTACTTGGAGTTCAAGATATAGATTGTACCGAGGATGACACGGTCTATACCTCAATTGGTCAATCTAGATGTCAAGGATAGAGGGACATTGTCACATATTGTGAGAGTCACAATTAGTAGTTACAAAGGTGATGTTGGAGCTCAACATTCTTGTAACTTGGGTAGCAATGATGTGTTGCTAGATACCGCTCATTGCTTATGTTCCTAAATCGGTTTAGGGACATTGCCAACGTTACAAGAAACTATAGGGTCACACACTAAGGGCAATTAGATGGAGATTAGGTTAATATGATGAACCATGAGGATTAGGTTCATGGGATGAACCAAATTGGATTAAGAGTAATCCTAATTAGACTAATTGAGTTGGACTCAATTTGATTCAAGTGTTGAATGAGTCTAATTTAGATTTGATTCATCAAATCAATTTAAATTAATGAATAGAGATTCATTAAATTAAATTGACTTGAATCAAATAGTTGGATTTGATCAACCATGGGAGATAAGAGGTCAAGTTTGACTTGACTTGAGAGAGAAGATGAAAGGTCAAGTTTGACTTGACCAAATGCCATGTCATGATGATGACTTGGCATGGCCGGGTGCCACCTCATGAGGGAGACCAAGAGCCATTGGCTCTTGGAGGAGTTACATGCATGCATCTAACCCCCCTAAGAAAACTGGCTGGCCACTATTCTCATTAGATGCGAATTATTTGTGTGAGTTATACAACTTCATCTTCTTCCTTGGATCATCTTCCTCTCAAGCTTGCTCTCCCATCCCTCTCTTTGGCCGAACCATCCATAGGGTGCTAGCACACTTAAGGGTGTGTTTTCTCCACCTATTGCTTGTGTGGATACCAATAGAGGAGTGTGCACTTAACGCTCTTGAGTTCCGGCGAAGCTTTTGGACGAGCAGGATTTGCAAAGGGCGTCACATCGAGGGTAATGATCTCACCTTCTAGATCTAAGGTAGATCTAGGGTTTTTAGTAAACACATATATGTTTTAGTTTTAATACATCTTCGCACTGATCCGTGGTCGGAGTTCCGGGGTTTCCGCAACGCAAAAAGCGGTTTTTGTGGCTCGCAAAGTCCAACAAATATTTGGTCTATCAGAAACATGTGACTGATTCTGAACTGGCAAGTTGCATCATGCTAGCCGCGATGGTACCTGAGCTGCGGAAGCAGCATGAGCATATGGATGTTCATACCATAATCTTTCATCTTTATGAGTTGTTTAATGAGCAAGTGAGATTCGAAAGGTTCGAAGTCTCCAAGCTCCTCTTCACCTCTGAGATGCAAGAAGGTTCATCTGTGGTACTGCTCAACATGCTGAAGACTGTGGAGCCTTCTGAGAAGCATGAGCAGAGGACGGTGCTGTGAGTTGATTCCTCGAAGAAAGGTTCTAGGAGGATATCAAAGGAATAACAGAAGGGGAAGAAAAAGGCTAAAAAGGCAGAACCAGCTCTAAAGGGCACCTGCTTTCATTATGACAAGGAGGGCCATTGGCGAAGAAATTGCAAGATTTATCTTGAGTTCGTGAAGAAGATTAAGGCATCGGATGCCCCATCTTCTTCAGATATCTTCGTTATTGATTGTCATTCTATTTCCTCAAACACTTGGGTATTAGATACTGGGTGTGACTCACATATATGTAATGACATACATGGGCGAAGGAATAGAAGAAGACTCGTCAAGGGAGAGTCAAATTTACATGTTGGGAATGGAGCAAAGGTTGCTGCACTTGTCATCGGAACGTATTTGTGAAAACTCCCTATAGGACTTGTCTTAGAACTGGATAATTGCTTTTATGTTCCTTCGTTGATAAAGAACATCATTTCTATTTCTTGTTTAAATATAAATGGGTACCATTTGATTTTTAGTAACAATTGTTGTTACATAACTTTGAATGGAGTTTTTTATGGGACTGGAACTTTAAGCAATGGTGTTTATACGTTGGACGTATCCAGCGACATTTTCAATATCGAAGCAAGCAACAAGCGTGCTCGAAAGGATAATCAATTAGACTCCTATATGTGGCATTGTCGTCTTGGCCATGCAAGCAAGAAACACATGTCCGAATTACACCGATGTGGAATTCTGGAATCGTTTGAATTGGATTCATACAATACATGTGAATCATGCTTAAAAGGCAAGATGACTAAGTTACCTTTTACAGGAAAAGGTGAACGAGTGGGAGAGTTGCTAGGTCTAATACATATTGATGTATGTGGACCTATGTCAACTCAATCTTTAGGAGGCTATAGCTACTTCATTACCTTCACCGATGATCACTCACGGTTTGGGTATGTGTTCTTGATGAAACACAAGTCTGAAACCTTTGAAAGGTTCAAAGAATTCAGAAATGAAGTAGAGAAACAACATGACAAGAGTATTAAAATACTTCGATCGGATTGAGGTGGTGAATACTTAAGTCAAGAATTTCTTGATTATCTAAGAGACAATGATATATTGTCTCATTGGACTCCGCCATATACACCACAACATAATGGTGTATCTGAGAGGCGTAACCGGACCTTGTTGGACATGGTCAGGTCAATGATGAATCATGCAAATCTTCCCAAGTCCTTTTGGGGCTATGCACTTCAGACAGCTGTTTACTTGTTAAACAGAATGCCAACCAAGGTAGTCTCCACTACTCCATATGAGATATGGAATAGTAAGAAACCTCATGTATCTTACCTGAAGATATGGGGTTGTCCTACTTATGTGAAGTGGACTGTATCAGACAAATTGGATGCTAAGTCTGATAAATGTCTATTTATTGGATATCCTAAAGAAATAAGGGGTTACCAATTCTATCATCCTGTGGAACAAAAGGTGTTTGTTTCAAGGCATGTTGTGTTTCTAGAGAAAGAGTTTCTCTTGCAAGAAAGCAGTGGGAGTGTTATCGAGCTGGAGGAGGCTCGAGAGACTCAAATAGACATTGATGAGATACTTGGTGAAGTACAACAGCCGATAACTCATAGTGATGAGCAATCGGCTGGACCTATTGAAACACCACATCTTCGTAGATCTGGTAGAACACGCAACATTTCTGAGAGATAAGGATTTCTCGTAAGTGAATCGAACGATGTGTTACTCATTAATGATGAGGAGCCTACCAGTTATGAAGAAGTGCTGACAAGTTCAGAAAGGGATAAGTGGCTTGATGCCTTGAAGTCAGAAATGGATTCCATGTATGAAAACCAAGTTTGGAACTTGGTTGACCCATCTGAAGGCATTAAGCCTATAGGGTGCAAGTGGGTTTTCAAGAAGAAAACTGACATGGATGGTAATGTGATTACCTATAAGGCTAGATTAGTGGCGAAAGGATATCGTCAAAAACAAGGTGTTGATTATGACGAAACCTATTCGCTTGTAGCTATGCTTAAATCCATTCGGATGCTCCTGGCCATAGCGGCTCATTATGATTATGAGATATGGTTGATGGATGTGAAAATAGCTTTCCTTAATTGAAACTTGCTCGAGGACGTGTATATGATACATCCTGAGTGTTTCACATTAGTTGATAAAACCAAGATATGCAAATTGAGACGGTCCATATATGGATTGAAGAAAGCATCTAGGAGCTGGAATATCCGTTTTGATGAGACAATAAAAAAGTTTGATTTCTCACAAAATCCAGATGAACCTTGTGTGTACAAGAAGGTTAGTGGGAGTGCAGTCGTGTTCCTAGTATTGTATGTCGATGACATATTACCTATAGAAGACGATGTTTCAGTCTTACAGTCAGTTAAGATTTGGTTATCCAAGACATTCTCCATGAAAGACCTGGGAGAAGCAACCTACATCTTCAGGATTAAGATCTATAGAGATAGATTGAAACGGTTGCTTGGTCTTTCGCAGTCTACATATATAGACCGAGTGGTAAAGAGGTTTAGCATGTCGGAATCCAAGAAAGGTTTCCTACCCATAAGGCATGGGATACACCTTTCGAAGTCTATGTGTCCTCACACAGAAGACGAGAGGATTTGCATGAGTAAGATTCTCTATGCATCCGCAATAGGATCTATCTTGTATGTTATGTTATGTACGAGGCCCGATGTATCGTATGCTTTGAGTGTCACGAGTAGATACCAGTCTGATCCAGGAATGGATCATTGGGTGGCTGTTAAGACAATCCTTAAGTACTTAAGAAGAACTAAGGATGTGTTCCTAATATATGGAGAAGGGGACATGGTGATACATGGGTATATGGATGCCAGCTTCCAGATAGACAAGGATGATTCCAGGTCTTTGTCTGGATACGTGTTGACCTTGAATGGGGGCGTAGTGAGTTGGAAAAGTTCCAAACAAGACACTGTAGTGGATTCTACCACTGAGGCAGAATACATTACAGCTTTGGAAGCAGCAAAGGAAGCAGTTTGGATCAAGAAGTTCATTTATGAACTTGGTGTGATTCCAGCCATTGTTAAAGCAATACCGGTCTACTGCGACAACAATGGAGCAATTGCATAGGCGAAAGAGCCAAGGTCTCATCAACGATCCAAACATGTGCTTCGCCGCTATCATCTGATCAAAGAGTTTATTAGTAGGAAGGAAATACAAATCGAGAAAATCCCCACTGAAAGGAACTTAGCGGATCCTTTGACTAAGACATTACCTCAAAGTAAGTTTGAGGGTCATGTTAGAGCTTATGGTATTGGATACCGTAGCGATTGGCATTAGGCCAAGTGAGAGTTTGTTAGTAATATATGAGAGATGTTCTAAGGCAATAGCCTTATGTTTGAACCATTTACATGATAAATAAAGATTCACTATTTGAGTATACATGTTTTCATGTATTTGATTGGATATTAAACTCATTTACCGAATGTCCACGATACGATTCACAACATGAAAGAATTTGTGATTGGATCACAACTAGTGAGTATCTCTACATGTGTAATTGTGATGTATCGGAATTATCCCTAGTCGATGAATTGATGGATTTGGACACCATTGATTTTGTTGAGACTAGCACGAGGTATACTCCTTGATGTATCCAAGCAGCTGATTCTCACTAGCTGGAGACATTGTGAAGTCCGGAGTTAATCGTGGATGTTAGTTATGGTAACTAGTTCATTGGAGTGACCAGCCGTAAGACTTCATATGGTTCACTGCTTATATAGATATGTCAATGAAGTTCTTACTGCAGCTTAAGTGTGATGTTCCTTTGACTTGCAGTATTCAAGTCATCTTGATCATAAAGACTTATGCTTTGACATCTTAAGCAAGCATCTCTAAGGAGATGTGGACCCGGGATGATTGGGTATATGTCGAAGTGATCGAAGGTGTTTGAATAGCCTATAAAGGATTCACCACTCCTTGCGAGGAGATGTATACCGATGGACTCTCATCGGATTTTTACTAAAGTCTTTGGCCAAAGCATTACATGTTTAGAGTAAGGTACTCTTCGATACATGTGCAGTAACTAGAATCCGTAGGACGAGGTAATGATACTTGGGCTAGGTGTGACATAGTCAGCCTAGTGGGGACTGACACTATAAACCATGTCCTGAACCAAGTGGGTATAAGATGAGTGAAGGGAATGGAGCACGATTCATTCGAGCTGCTGAAGGGTTTCAGAAATAGTTCTGGATCAACCGTTGATCTTTTCGGTTAATTGGGGATCATGATGTACTACTAGGTGCCACTCATGATCATTCTATAATTAATGGTTAATTATAGAAGGCCAACATAAACCGAGAACCTATTTTGTCACACGCACAACGAGCGTAATCCGAAGGATTTAAAACGAGCTTGAGAATGAGATTCTCAGACCGAGAGAAACTAGATTTGGTTGGACCAAACATGGAGCGAGCATGAAATCGTTTCAGTCACAATGGAAGCGTGGATGGGCCGTGTCTTATGAAGATATGATGGATGAACCAAATTGGTTTGGTTCTAATCCAATGGAGGAGAATAAACCAAAGGGTTTGGTTTGTTTTAAACGAATGAACCAAAGTTGGTTCGGTTCATTTTAACTTAAAATAAACCATCATCGTTTGGTTTATTTTAACTTAAATTAATGGAGTGGGTTAACGGGCTTTTGGTTATGATCCGATAACCATTAAGAGAATTTGTTCTCTATAAAATAAGGCTTAAGGGTTTTGTTAAGCCCTAATCCTAATCCTTGCAACCCTAATTGTTGTCACCGACCCTCTCCCTCTTCTCCAAGTGGTCGCCGCCCAAATCCTTGTCGCCGCCCGAGCCCCTCCAACCGGCATCCAGCAGCTGCCATCCTCCCCACTTGCCGGTGTCTAGTTGTTACTGGAGGAGCTCTGGTGATCTTCCTTGGCTCCGGCGACAAGGTGAGCATATTGCTTTCCTTATTTGGCCGGCGCAAGGTCTCCACCAAAGCTGTCCAGTTTTTTGGACAGCTTGTTTCCTTCTTGTCGGAGCGTCACTTGGACGACGTTTGGAGCTCCGACAGTGCCTTCCTTACAGTGGATTCAATCTCCGATAATCATCATAGGTGGAGGACGAAGGATTCGTCAAACGGTTGATGAATACCTCTCCGGAGAAGCGAGTTTTAAGGACTCGCTTTAGATTCGAATTTTGATTTGGATCGTGATCTTCTCTCGATCACATCGTCTTCAACACGAGGCTAGTAAGCCATACGAAGACGAGGCTCATGACTTTGTGAAGTCATCCCGAAGATACTCGGCGTGGATATGGATAGAGACGATTCTAGCGAGAATCGTTCCAGTTGATGCCTTTCCCGCTACACGTGATACGTCAGGTATACGTAGTATAAATTTCCTATTATTGCAAAATTTAAATTTACGGTTAGGTCTACACATGTTGTAGTATGCATGCATGTGATGTGTGTGTTGTAATAAATTAGATTTATTATTTTATTCCTTCCGCTGTGCACATGTTTACGAAACATGTTCGAACACACATTCGCCGCGGTGCCGAAAACCCAACAACAACATCATCCTAATATATAGGACACGGTTTCCTCCTATAATCAACGACACACTATATAAATAATATCATCTCCAAACTTACCGACCCTATCGATTTAATTTATAAATCTCGCCCATTGGTAAATCAAAGAGATGAATACTAAGTATATGTGCCCGTTATTATATCGGGATTAAGAGCATGTACAAAATAATATCTGAGGTCCGATTCGATTATGTAATCAGTAATAAATCGAATCACCTCTAAGTCGGTCCTGCTCAATACACACAAGTGCACTAGTGTGATTCTATGGTCAAGACAAACCAATACCAAATCACACTACAACTATTCCGATGGTTTGTCTAAAGCCATCTCGGTTGTGAGTCTTTACTTATACTTTACAAGGAGCCGATAACATGATCTCCCATGTGATACCACACACCATGTTATGTACAATGTAATGTATTAGATAATATTGCATAACCATAAAAATGCAAACAATGATCATGTGATTCTTATTTCAAAATAAAGATGTTTATACAAATGATAGACTTTTCATTATACATCACTACAATCTCCTACTTATACTAAAAGACTATGTTGTCCTCAAACTGCCATACATCTGATCCCCATTCCCTCCACATGCCTATCAAAAGCTCTCGCCGGAAGGGGCTTAGTGAAAGGATCTGTCAGGTTATCCTCTGATACAATCTTGGCCACAACTTCTCCTCTCTTTACGATTTCTCGTATCAGGTGGTACTTGTGCTCTATGTGTTTACTAGCCATATGGGCTCGTGGTTCCTTCGAGTTTGCAAATGACCCACTATTATCACAATAAATTGTGATAGTTCTGGGCAAACCAGGAATCACATCCAAGTCCATCAGGAAGATCCTGAGCATACAACTTCTTTGGCCGCCTCAGAGGCTGCCACATACTCAGCTTCCATGGTGGAGTCCGCCATGCATTTCTGCTTGACACTCCTCTATACAATGGCTCCACCTCCCAAAGTAAACACAAAACCTGAGGTAGACTTATTGTTATCCCTATCAGATTGGAAGTCAGAATCTGTGTAACCCACAAAGAGTAATTGGTCTGCCCGGTAAACCAGCATATAATCCCTTGTCCTTCTCAGGTACTTCAATATATGATTTACCGCAGTCTAATGTCCCTGTCGTGGATTACTCTGATATCTACTGACCATGCCCACGACATAGCAGATATCTAGTATCGTACATAGCATCGCATACATGAGGCTTCCTACTGTCGAAGCATAAGGAACCACCTTCATCTCCTCTATCTCCTCAGATGATCTAGGACACATCTCCTTAGATAAAGGAACTCTATGCTTGAAAGGTAGAAAACCCTTCTTGGAGTTTTGCATACTAAAACGATCCATAATCGTGTCTATGTATGAAGCTTGGGGTAAGCACAACATCCTTTTCCAGCGATCTCTTATAACCTTGATCCCAAGGATGTGTCCCACCTATCCCAAGTCCTTCATATCAAACTGTTTGGACAACCATACCCTTACGTCCGATAACACCTTGATATTGTTGCCAATCAATAAAATGTCATCTACATATAGTACAAGAAATATCACTATGTTTCCGTCACATCTCTTGTATACACAAGACTCATCCGGACTTTGAATAAATCCATAAGACTGGATTACCTCATCAAAGTGGATGTTCCAAGACCTCGAAGCTTGCTTCAATCCATAAATGGAGCGATTAAGCTTACATACAAGATGCTCTTTGCCCTTAGTAATGAATCCCTCTGGTTGCTTCATATAGATGTTTTCCTCAAGACTTCCATTAAGGAAAGTTGTCTTGACATCTGTCTGCCACACCTCATAATCCATATGAGCTGCTATGCATAAGAGAATCCGGATAGACTTAAGCATGGCTACCGGCGAAAAGGTCTCCTCATAATCGATACCCTCTTTTTGAGTATACCCCTTTGCAACAAGCCTTGCTTTGAAGGTCTCAACCTTCCCATATATTCCTCTCTTTCTTTTGTAAATCCACTTGCATCCAATGGTTTTTACACCATCAGGTGGTTCTACTAGCTCCCAGACCTGATTTGAATATATAGATTCAATCTCGGTATTCATTGCATTTTGCCAAGATGCTGCATCTTTATCTTGGATTGCCTCGTCATATGTCTAGGGATCAGGTTCATGTTCGCCAGGGACCAAATCAGAAGAATCTCCCAAGAACATGAATCTATCAGGCTGTCTCACAACCCTCCCATTATGACGAGGAATCACCTATGTATCCTCTGTGACACGTGGTGCAGTGACTTGTGGTATATCCTCTTGTACCGGTGGTACTGAAGAAGTGACTTCCCCTTTTAATTCCTCCAGAACAATTTTACTCTTGGGCTTGTGGCTCATCACATAGTCTTCCTCTAGAAATCTGGCGTTCGAGCTAACGATCACCCTATGATCTCTAGGACTATAAAATAAACCACCCTTCGTTCCTCTAGGATAGCCAACGAACATGTGTACTTTTGTACGAGGTTCCAACTTACCAGCATCTGCCTTAAGCACATGTACTAAACTCCCCCTTATCCGAATATATCTTAGACTAGGCTTTCGCCCAGTCCAGAATTCTGTGGGAGTAGAAGGCACTGATTTAGATGGAACCAAGTTCAGAATGTACACCGCCGTATCTAGAGCATATCCCTAGAACGAATCTGGCAACTCAGAATAACTCATCATCGATCTAACCATCTCCATAAGAGTCCTATTCCATCGCTCTACTACACCGTTCTGCTAGGGTGTGCCAGGTGCAGTCAATTGGGATTGAATCCCAGCCTCTGATAAGTAGTTCCTAAACTCTCCCAAGAGGTACTCACCACCACGATCAGATCGTAGTGTCTTGATATTTTTACCTTGACGTTTCTCCACATCAGCCTTGAATTCTTTGAACTTGTCAAAGCATTCAGACTTGCGGCGCATCAGGTAAATGTATCCATATCTTGATTAATCGTCTATAAAAGAGATGAAATACTCAAAACCACCTCTAGCCTGAATAGACATAGGACCACACAAATCAGAATGAACCAATTCTAACACATCTTTGGCTCTATACCCCTTGTCCTTAAAAGGCCTCTTGGTCATCTTACCCTCCAAGCAAGATTCGAAGGTTAGGAGATCCTCCACCACTAGTGAACCCAAAGGTCCATCAGCTATCAACCTTTGAATTCTGCTTAGGTTAATGTGACCAAGCCTAAGATGCCAAAGATATGTTTGGTGCATCTTCGAAGGTTCTTTTCTCTTATTGAAATTAGAAGATGAGTTATTAATTTCAAAATGCATCGTGGGAGCTTTTGGTTCAAGTGTGTACAAATTTCCTATCAATGCACCCGAACAGATAATGTACCTATTCCTTTTTTTAACAACTCTGTCATTAAAAGAAATAGAATATCCATCCATAAACAATTTAGAAACCAAAATTAAATTCTTTCTAAATAAGGGTACATAAAGGCAATTCTTAAAAACCAAAAGTTTATTTTTCTCAAAAGATAAATGAACATCTCCCACTGCAACAGCCGCCACCTTCATGGCATCGCCCAAGTACACGGTAATCTTCCCCTCAGCCAGTCGTCTGGTTTCCTGGAACCCTGCAAAGTATTGCAGACATGATCAGTGACTCCCATATCTACACACCAGGTGCCGGTAGATAACACCGCTAAACATGTTTCAATGACTAGACCAAAAGATATACCTTTGTTCTTACGGCTGGGGCAGTCCTTCTTCCAGTGTCCAGTCTGCTTACAAGTGAAGCACTTGCCTTTCGACTTCTTCACTCCTCCCTGAGTACCTCCCACCGCCTTTGCCCTAATTTATTTCTTATTCTTCTTGCCTTTCGTCTTAGAAGTAGAAACCTTTTGGGTCACCATTGCATGTGCCTGAGCACTCTGACGAAATAGCCCCTCTTCCGCCTGGAGTTCTGGCAGAAGTTTCGCCAACAAATACAACCTCTTGTTCATGTTGTAGTTTAGGCGAAACTGCTCAAAACTCCTAGGTAGAGACTGGAGTATGATATCGATCTGGGTTTCCCCATCGATCTCAGCTCCAAGGACCTTCAGCTCATTCAAATGAGCCATCATCTTGAGAACATGATCCCTCACGGATGTTCCCTCGATCATGGTGGTCGTCATCAAGTTTCTCATGGCTTCTTGCCTCGTAGCCCGATTCTGGTGTCCGAAAAGCTCTTTGAGATTGAGCATCATGTCATAAGTTGTGGGCATGCCTTGATGCTGATGTTGCTGTACATTTGACATAGATGTCAAAATGTAACATCGCACCATCTCATCGGCCTTTACCCACTTCTTATAACTCTCTCTCTCCTTTTCCCCAGAATCTTCTGCAGGCTTAGGAGGGCACTCTTCGAGGAGTACATATTTGTATTCCTCAGCAGTCAAGACAATGTCTAGATTCCTCTTCCAATCAACATAGTTGGGTCCAGTAAGTTTGTTCTCTTTCAGTATCAAAGCAAGTGGGTTGAAAGTCATTTTGAAAGAAAACCTTAGAATCACATAAATCAAAATATTATATTTCAAAAAATTATTGATTCCTCAAACAATAAAATTTTAAAATCAACCAACAGCTCAAAACACCGAGAATATCGTATGCCCCGATAGTGTGGACGTATACAAATTCTACATTTGTAAGAGGAGGTTTTACCCATTAATTTTACTATCTTGTCAACCTAACTTTTTGACAAGTAAAATTAATAGTTGGTTCCTCTTTGGCCCTACAAATAAAATCAGTGACTCCGATGGGAGGATACTTATATTTGTATCTAAGTGTTCACCATTACTCGGTACCAAGGCAATTATCTCGGGTTATGTGCCTTCTGATGGGGAAGTGCACACGCTCCTTAATAATTCCCTATAACCATATTTGACCTTGTGATCTGCAAACAAACTCATCCGATGGGGAGGAAGGCACTCAGAGCCGACGCGCAAGTTTGTTTGCATCACTTATCAAATCGTAATGGATGCCGTGGGAATTTATAAAAATTTCCCTCTCCCACTTAGTAATTTGAAATTGAGGAATTTTCCTAGCCTACGACATGCATATCAAACAAAAAGCAATAAATATGAAAAATAAATTATTTTCCAACTATTATGAATTTTGTCTTCAATATGTCTCCTTTAGCATCGCCATCTCGTCCGCTCCTCCTATGCCATGTACAAGCCATCCGGAGATCCGAGCCGAGACTAAAATCTATTTTAATTTACATCCATCGATCCTATACTCCACGAGGGAGTGTACATGAATTCTAGATCGAAAGTAAACTAAAATAAAAAGAGAGGCTAAACAATGTCATATCTAATTTACAAAAATTAAATACTAGCCTCGTCAACCCCAAGGATTCAACAAAATATACACATACAATCACATACACACATATGGCAATAATAGTCGGATCTTATGCCTACAACCAAAGAGTTAAACTACGCATATCCTACTATTATCCAGCACATATAATATATGAAAAGTGCATAAAACTTAACTGAATCCTAAACACACAAAACCGGAAACCTTGGCTCTGATACCTATTGAAGGGTTTTGCTTATCGAGTCCGTGCAGGGAAACTTCGCTTCCCACTTCGCCTCGGTTGTTTGTTCATTGCTATCCCATCGATGTCCCCAGATTAAAAAAAAAATAATCCTAGACAAAAGGGATTGCTCAAACAACCAAGTCATCGTCGTGTTATTCGTTTAGAGAGGTCACTTGAACAGACTTGTTTTTCAAGCGACCAACCTCTATTCTACGAGTAGCCGCGGAATAGACGATGTCCGGATCGCCGACTTTTGTATTTATGTTTGGGATCAAAGTATTATTTAGCCACAAACAGAATTATATCATGCTCATAATTGAAAAACAAAAACAAACATGTTACAAAAGAGAATAGAGAATCGGTATATCTCTCGATCTTCTAATGTATGACCTTCCTCCTTTCGGACGTCGTGTGAGCGATAATCTACCAAAAGTTGAAGCTCCTAGATCACCAATCTTCCTTCTTTGCTCATTTCGAGCAAGAGGAAGAATAGAAACAAGGTTCTTCTCCTTCCTATAGCCAACCAACAAGCAACAAGGGGAATCCATGCCGCCGGCCAACTAGAAGGTGGAGATGATGATGGAAACCGACCAAGACACCAAGGGAAAGCCCTAAGTCTTATTTCCACCACTCAAGGAGAAGGAGAAGGAAGAGTTTTGATTCCGGCCAAGAGCTGGAAGAACTTGAATGGGCGCGGACAGGTAGAGGAAGAAGAAGAAGCAAGGAAAACTTTCCTTATTAGGTGCCACCGAAGCCCAAACCCTAGCTCCTCTTCTTGCCACCAACCCAAAAACCCTAACTCTTAATTTCCTCTCTACGCCAACCCCTTGCTCTCCTTTTATAGAGTTAGGGATAATCCTCCTTTTAATCTCCACCATTGGTTCTAGGGATTTAATCTCAACCGTCGGATCTAGAGATTTAATCTCAACCGTCGGATCTTAGAGATTTAATCTCTACCTTTGGATCTAGAATTTTGTTTCTATTCATTAGATCTAAGCTTCATGAGGTGTTAATAGGCTACATTAGGGACAATGAGGAGGAGTTGGATCTTGGCCACCCATGGATCAAGCCCACATAAAGTCCGATCCACTAATGATAATCCAATCCACTAAAGGATTATCATTGATCTACCTCACCAATCCCCATAATATAATATGGGCTCCATATATTATTTGTACATTTTCTCCCCGTGTTTAAGATCTCGAATGTCCGTCGATTAATTAATTTGTTGACCATTAATTAATCGACATCTAACTCCATGAGTAGTACCACTCAACCTTTTCATCATGCCGGACCAAGTCCACCTGCAGGGTTTACATGATGAACCTTATGAGCTCCTCAAGGGGACATCATCATCCTAATATATAGGACACGGTTTCCTCCTATAATCAACGACACACTATATAAATAATATCATCTCCCAACTTACCGAGCCTATCGATTTAATCTATAAATCTCGCCCATTGGTAAATCAAAGAGATGAATACTAAGTATATGTGCCCGTTATTATATCGGGATTAAGAGCATATACAAAATAATATCTGAGGTCTGATTCGATTATGTAGTCAGTAATAAATCGAATCACCTCTAAGTCGGTCCTGCTCAATACACACAAAGTGCACTAGTGTGATTCTTTGGTCAAGACAAACCAATACCAAATCACACTACAACCATTCCGATGGTTTGTCCAAAGTCATCTCAGTTGTGAGTCTTTACTTATTCTTTACAAGGAGTCGATAACATTATCTCCCGTGTGACACCACACACCATGTTATCTACAATGTAATGTATTAGACAATATTTCATAACCATAAAAATGCAAACAATGATCATGTGATTCTTATTTCAAAATAAAGATGTTCATACAAAAGATAGACTTTTCAGTATACATCCCTACAGCAAGATGATGTACAATCAAATGAAGCAAGCATAGCTAAAAAAAATGCAACTTCCAACGATCATATATATAGACTCTATTTATATATATTCTCATCACACTCAATATATATATATATATATATATATATATATATATATATATATATATATATATATATATATATATATATATATATATATATATATATATATATATTCAAACCCCATCTACCATGGCAATGCAGATGAATGGTCATTCCTGCGCACCCTACTGCTACCACGACCCTAGTGTGGCCTAGGTGGCACGATATGACAACTGTCCCAACTCAACAACAACCACCGCTCTCGAGTGGCCGAGTGGGCAGTATGAACAAGTAGCATATAAGTGTAAAGAGCAAGCTACACAACGGGGGTCCCTGCTACTGGCCACTTCGACTGTCATTATCCATGAGTGGTCGAGTGTCACACACCCAGGATAACTACACGCTACTCCAACAACCACTGTCTATAGTGGGGCGAGTGCAGCACAACAAATGCTCTACCCTCACACTAGTTACTCTATGAGTAACCTGGGAGGTAGGATGACTGACGACCCTCTCAACCATAACGGAGACTAAGTCGCCAACATTCTTGTAAATGGAATGAATGCACGACAACACATACATATGTCCACGACACCCTCTCTATTCTATAGAGAGGCATATATAGCTGACAACAACTTAGCTAGGACCTCCAGTCCGTAGCGATGCTGTATCGACAAATCACATGTCCATACACAACTACATGATCCATAGTAGATCTATAAACAACATCATGATATCATATGAAAACTCACTTTACTTCTAGAACATCACCCACCCTCGGATGATTTATCTAAATTGCACAATTCAATTTTACAATCGAATTTAGCTACGTACACATAGGTAAACCACTATAGGTTTACTTACCATAACATCGATAACTCATAACAATGATGAATGAATAGATAACAATAATGACAGAGCATTTTAAGTGCAAAGGCAAATATCAAGAAATAGAAAAACTAGAGTGGAGTCAAGGTCAAAGTGACAATAATATGAAATCATATATATCAGGGTTTAGCTACTACCTGACCATGGTAGGAAATATTACCCACCTACGATAAAGCTTGTAATAATAATATCTTCACGGTCGCGGTCCTGTCTCATATCCACGTCCTGCACATATCATAACATTATGGTTAAGTGCAAGCATACAACGAATGATCAAATCGAAGCCTACATCGACTTCGTATCCCAATCAACTAGATTGATCTAGTTATCCAATTAACCTAATCAATCCTCAATAGAACAACTTCACCCACAAACAATTAATCTTCTATTAACAACAAATCCATCACAAGATCAATTTAATCACAACGATAATGATATACATTCATAAATTATCCAAACCCAACTCACCTTGCCTAGACTCACTCCACAACTTGTTGTTCCGCCGTAGGAAACACCGATATATACAATTCAAATGAACGGAGGCAACAACTCATCTCCATCATCTGAAATCACAGTAGCGTCTTAATCCAATCACAAAGTATCACCTCCAAATCAATAACCGAATTGGGAGCAAAACCTCCCAACTCTGCTCATCACATGAAGATTGAAGGATAACCTATGGTACCCAAGTGACCAGTAGCAGCCTTGAACATTATATGAGCAAAGCGCTGCAAAATTACTAGCCGCAGTAAAGTCAAGCTTACCTTGATTCCCTTCAAACTTGCTGTGGAATCACCGACAAAAACATCAGCTAAGAGATGATTGTGATCTGGCCAGAAACCTCAAATCTGATTGCCGATTGTAGACATACAGATTGCCACTGCGGAAAATTGTTGAATTCGCATGATCTCGAAGTCGGGGAAAATAGCTTGCGACGATGAGGAACACAAATTTGTGACAGTGAAGGGAGGAGAAGGCACTGATCATAGTGGCTGGTGCGACTAGCCACGATGGTGGGTGCCATGACCACAGAGAAGAGGGAAGATGGCCGACGGTGATGGGGCAGCAACCACAAACGGTTGAGAGGGAAGCACCAAAGGAAGGGAGCAATAACTCCCTCTCATACTTGAAATCTCCACATGAGATGTCGATATTGGTCGAAGGTGCTCGCTGCCGGCGAGATTGGGAGGAAGAAGGTACGACAGTGGTAATTTGGATCGGAGAAATGAAGAGGATGCGATCGACTGGCTTGAGCTCGCAGCAAATCCATGGCGGCAAGATCGAAGAGTGATGGAGAGTGAGATCCGGCTCCGGGAAGGCAGATGGTAGATGGATCTCGCGGCGAGGGGGAAGCGACCACAATGGCGATGAAAATAGGGGAGGGGAAGAATCGCGATCACAATCTAAGGAGAAGGAAACTGCCGCTGAGAAAAATTGTGATCGGGATTTAAAGGATGACCAAATTTGTTGAGCTAGCTCAAGTCTAACCCAAAACTAACCTAGATTAACCCTAACACCCATTTAGGCTTTAATCTTCCTCCTAAATGGTCATACAAACTCCTTTTGAATCCAGAAAAATTTCTAAAAATTCCTGAATAATTTATATAATAAAATTACTTAATTAACAAGGGTATTTATTATTATTTTATTTTCCTCTATCTTAAATTCTCCCCTACTAATAAAAATTTGATCCCTAAATTTCGTACTTAAATGTAAGAACCAATTCAAGAAATTTTCGGAATCATCACATACCACAGGTGAACAGATGAGGGTATCGAGTCCGGATAGTATTCTCCAACTCCCACGTAGCCTCCTCATCAGTATGATGCTACCATCCGACTTTTACCAATCAGATGGTTTTGTTCTTCATCCAGTGTTCCTTGTCACCATGGATCCACACTGGAATCTCCTCATATGATGCATTAGACTGAAGTGGGATTGGTACCTCCTTCATAACATGATCAGCTCGTGGTACATATTTCCTCAACATAGAAACATGAAATACATTATGAACACCCGCAAGTGTCAGAGGTAAAGCCAACCGGTAAGCTACACCCCCAATCCGCTCCAATATCTCAAATGGACCAATGTAGCGTGACGTTAATTTTCCTTTCATCCCAAATCTTTTGACTCCTTTTGTAGGTGAAACACGTAGAAATACATATTCCCCTACTGAGAATTCCAAAGGCCTTCACCTTTGGTCTGCGTAACTCTTCTGTCGATCATGTGCCTCTGATAACCGTCGTCTAATGACGCGCACCAACTCCGCATCATAAGATGGATACTCTGTGGCCATAGCAATTTTCACTCCCCAACCTCCTCCCACAACACGGAAGATCTACAGAGTCTACCGTATAAGGCCTCGAAAGAAGCAACATGAATGGAGGAGTGATAACTGTTATTGTAGGCAAATCCCACTAATGGAGTGTAATCTGAAGGTTTTGTAGAACCGAAGCTCTGATACCACTTGAAGGTGGAAACTTCGCTTCCCACTTCAACTTGGTCACTTGTGCATGGTGATCCCATCTACGTCCCCGGATTAAAAAATTAATCCTTGATGAAGAGAGATTACCCAAGCAACCGTTCCATCGTCGTGCTATTCGATTAGAGTGGTCACTTGAACAAACTTGTTGTTCAAGTAACCTACCTCTTTTCTTCGATTAGCCGCAGAATAGACGATGTACGGATCGCCGGTTTTTGTGTTTGTCTTCGGGGTCCAAGTAAATTAGCCACATACAATTGTAAACAATTATATACATAATACAAAAGAACACTAATCAAAGTAAACAAGCTTATACCTCTTGTTATACCTCTTGATCTTCTATTGTATGTCCTTCCTCCTTTTGGACGTCGTGTGGGCGATGATCTTCCAAACGTCGAAGCCTCCTAGATCACGTCCTTCCCTTCCTTGCTCGCTCCGAACAAAGGGAAGAATGAAATGAAACTATTTCTCCTATCTAGAACCGGCCACCAAGCTCCAAGCTTGATGTTGCCACCGGCCAAGGAGTGGATGTGGGGCATCGGCCAACCTTGAAGAAAGGTTACCGCCGGCCAACCAAGAGAGAGAGAGAGAGAGAGAGAGGGAGGAGTTGTCGCCGATCTAGAGAGAGTGAGGGAGAGTGGAGTTGTCACCGGCAAAGAATAGCCAAACCCTAGAATTTTCTTGCCGCCGCCCAATAGGAAGAAGCAAACCCTAGGTTTGCCGCCGCCCACCTCTCTTCTAAAGCCAACTCCAAAACCCTAACCCTTGTCTTATGATCTCCACGCCCAAGCCTTAAGCCCTTATTTATAGAGTTAAGCTTGAGCCTCGTTTTAATCTCCACCGTCGGATCTAGAGATTTAATCTCAACTATCGGTTCTAGAGATTTAATCTCCACCATTGGATCTAGAGATTTAATCTCAACTGTCGGATCTAGAGTTTCATTTTCTATCATCGGATCTAGGCTCCTTGAGGGTTTTAATAGGCTACAATAGGGACCATGATGAGGAGTTTGATCTTAGCCACTCAATGGATCAATCCCACATAAAGTCCGATCCATTAATGATAATCCATTCCACTAGAGGATTATCATTGTTCTACCTCACTAACCCGTATAAATCAATATGGGCTCTATATATTATTTATACAAATATCTCCCCGTGTTTAAGATCTCGAATGTTTGTCAATTAATTAATTTACTAACAATTAATTAATCAACATCTAACTCCATGAGTAGTACCACTCAACCTTATCATCATGTCGGACCAAGTCCACCTGTAGGGTTTACATGATGAATCTTATGGTCTCCTCACGGGGACATCATCATCCTAATATATAAGATATGGTTTCCTCCTATAATTAACGACACACCATATAAATAATATCATTTCCCAACTTACCGGGCCTATTGATTTACTTTATAAATCTCGCCCATTCGTAAATCATAGAAATAAATACTAAGTATATGTGTCTGTTATTATATCGGGATTAAGAGCTTGTACACCATAATATCTGAGGTCCGATTCAATTATGTTGTCAACAATAAATCGAATCACCTCTAAGTTGGTCCTGCTCAATACACACAAAGTGTACTAGTGTAATTCTATGGTCAAGACAAACCAATACCAAATCACACTACAACCATACTAGTAGTTTGTCCAAAACCATCTCGGTTGTGAGCCTTTACTTATACTTTACAAAGAACTGATAACATGATCTCCCGTGTGACACTACACACCATGTTATCTATAATGTAATGTATTAGACAATATGCATAACCATAAATATGCAAACAATGATCATGTGATTCTTATTTCAAAAATAAAGATGTTCATACAAAAGATTGACTTTTAAGTATACATCCTAATAATCTCCCACTTATACTAAAAGACTATGCTGTCCTCATACTGTCATACATCTTATTCCCATTCCCTCCACATGCCTATCAAAAGCTCTTGCTGGAAGGGCCTTAGTGAAAGGGTCTGTCTGGTTATCTTTTGATGCAATATTGGCCTCAACAACCTCTCCTCGATTTACGATTTCTCGTATCAGGTGGTACTTGTGCTCTATGTGTTTACTTGCCTTATGGGCTCGTGGTTCCTTCAAGTTTGCAACTACACTACTATTATCATAATGAATTGTGATAGTTCTGGGCAAACCAGGGATCACATCCAAGTCCATCAAGAAGTTCTTGAGCCATACAAATTCTTTGGCTGCCTTAGAGGCTGCCACATACTCAGCTTCCATCGTAGAGTCCGCCACGTATTTCTACTTGACACTCCTCCATACAATGGTTCCACCTCACAAAGTAAACACACAACCTGAGGTAGACTTACTATTATCACTATCTGATTGGAAGTCGGAATCTGTGTAACTCACAGGGAGTAATTGATCTTCCTGGTAGACCGGCATATAATCCCTAGTCCTTCTCAGGTACTTCAATATATGTTTTATCGTAGTCCAATGTCCTTATCCTGAATTACTCTGATATCTACTAACCATGCCCACGACAAAGCATATATCTGGTCTCGTACATAGCATAGAATACATGAGGCTTCCTACTGCCAAAGCATAAGGAACTGCCTTCATCTCCTCTATCTCCTTTGATGTTCTAGGACACATCTCCTTAGATAAAGGAACTCCATGTCTAAACGGTAGAAAACCTTTCTTGGAGATCTGCATGCTAAAACGAGCCAAAATGGTGTCTATGTATGAAGCTTGAGATAAGCACAACATCCTTTTTCTGTGATCCCTTATAACCTTGGTCCCTAGGATGTGTCCCACTTCTCCCAAGTCCTTCATATCAAACTGTTTGGATAACCATACCCTTATGTCTGATAACATCTCGACATTGTTTCCAATTAACAAAGTGTCATCTACGTATAGTACAAGAAATACCACTACATTTCCGTCACATCTCTTGTATACACATGACTCATCCAGACTTTGAATAAATCCATAAGACTGGATTAGCTCATCAAAGCGGATGTTCCAAGATCTCGAAGCTTGCTTCAATCCATAAATGGACTGATTAAGCTTGCATATAAGATGCTCTTTGCCGTTTTCAATGAACCCTTCTGGTTGCTTCATATAGATGTTTTCCTCATGACTTCCATTAAGGAAAGTTGTCTTGACATCCATTTGTCATACCTCATAATCCATATGAGCAGTAATACATAAGAGAATCCAGATAGACTTAAGCATGGCTACCGGTGAAAAGGTCTCCTCATAATCAATGCCCTCTTTCTGAGTATACCCCTTCGCAATAAGTCTCGCTTTGAAGGTCTCAACCTTCCTGTCTATTCCACTCTTTCTTTTATAGATCCACTTGCATCCAATGGTTTTTACACCATTGGGTGGTTCTACTAGCTCCTAGACTTGATGTGAATCCATAGATTCTATCTCAGAATTCATTGCACTTTGCAAAGAAACCGCATCTTTATCTTGGATTTCCTCATCATATGTCCAGGGATCAGGTTCATGTTCGCCAGGGACCAAATCAGAAGATTCTCCCATGAACATGAATCTATCATGATATTGTTGGATCGAAGCGGATCGCTAGAGGGGGGGTGTGAATAGCGATAAAAACTTTTCTTTTTAAATCGTTCGATAGACAATTAAATGCAACAGAAATGTAAATAAAAACTAAATGAGACAAATAGTTTTTTTACTTGCTTCGTAGCCTTCGGCTACTACTCCAAGGCCCTAACGGTCCTAGACCGTGTACGGAGGGCAATTCACTAAAACACTCCTCCTCGTTGGAGGTAGGAGTTTTACGATTACAAAAGCCTTCGAAGCAAAAAGATAGAGAGACAACCCCTCTCTTCTATTAAAGTAAAATGCAACGAAAAGCCTCGATTAAAAAGAATTGCAATATTGAAAGCAATAACAAATTAAGATTATACCAACAACTAAACAAAAGAAACTTTAATCTAAGGTTGTTGGTAGCACTTCGTTGTTGTAGAGTCGTCAGAGAGTTGCAGCGTAATGGAGGCTTTTGAGCACTTAGAATTGAGGATGAAACCCTAGGTTTGGCCCTCCTTTTATAGCCTTTAAGCCCCTCAACGAATGGGTCTTCAACCAATCACAAATGGGCACAAAACTCCTTGAAAAATGGTGATAAAGCTTGACTCCTCGAGGCTGATTTTTGACCACCGGTTGAACCGGCCGGTTGAACTGGCACCGGTTGAACTGGCCGGTTGAACTGATGGCCAGGATTTTTGACTACAATAAAGAGTTAGCTCAAAATATAAGTGGATTCGACGGCCACTTGCCGTCCGATCTCAACATAGACCTTCCATGGGAAGTCTTGGGTCGGATCGTCGCCTAAGATCATCCCCGTAAAGAGGATACGACCTCACTTACGCTCGCACACACGAGCTTACCTCGATACTTACATGTCTCTTTTGCTTCCGGCCTTCCACTCGATTCCTTCGGCTCCCTCCGAAGTAACTCGAGTGTCGCCCGACCACCGCGGCTTCCTCCGGGTGTCGCTAGCCTTCAGCTCCAGCATTGAGACTTTTCTGCACACTTGATTTAGCTCGTGAGAAAACAATATAAGCTTAACTTTATATCATTTGCTATAATCAAAACTTAGGTTCGACTTAGGTGTCCACTGCACCAACAATCTCCCCCTTTTTGATTTATGGCAAACCCACATACAAAGTTAAGACAAAAATAAGTATGAGATTATGCATGAATGAGTAGGAGTATATAAAAATTCTTTTTCAAGTGCTCCCCCTTGAGGAATCCTCCCCCTTGACCGAGGGTAAGTACTTGAGAAAGGGTTATAACTCTCCCCCTTTATATGTGCTACTAAGAAAAAGAAATAATTAACAGAAATTACTTAATATTGGCCATAGTGTTTAAAATAAGTTTAAAGTTAAGAAACCAAATGATTTCTTAACCTTGGCCTTTTGTTAAAAGTTAAATAAGTTTTCAAAACTTAAAGTTAACTTTTGGTTTAATTATGAAGTAAGAGTTAAGTTATCAAAAAAAAATTTTTGACCCCTTAACTTTTGTCCTTTTTCTCCCCCTTTTGCCGTATATCGAAAAGAGTAAGGGGTGTGTGGAAAACAAAATAAATGTTAAATTTAAAGTCCAAGCATGTTCCACATTTTTATTTTTAAAAATAATATACTGAAAATAAGTTCATCTATAAAATATTCGACTAATATTTGGCTTGATTGATATGAAGGATCAACCAGTCCTGGTCAGAGTCGGTTAGTATGTATGATTATACTCCGTGGTTCATAGCGATGCACTAGCTCTACATCTGGAACCAGGAGTAAGGTCCTAACATCTCACGCCCATCTACGTGGCTAAGTACACAAACACATTAGTCCTATGTGTTGTGAGATGTATTGGCTTCTTAAATCTATAGGTGCATGATATCTAAGGTATGTCCTATGCTAGTTCCATGAAAAAAAGTAAGAAATAGTAGTAAGAAAATATAATTTGCAAGTTCCTATTCTATTATGCACATGCCTAATCTTCGTCTCAAGAGACTAAATTCGGCTTCGGGTAGTGGTTTAGTAAATATGTCTGCTAGGTTAGACTTCGAGTCAACATATTCGAGTTGTATGGAGCCGTTGGCTACATGTTCTCGAATGAAATGGTGTTTTACCTCTATATGCTTTGTCCTTGAATGGCATATAGGGTTCTTAGTTAGATTTATCGAACTTATGTTGTCTACAAAAATTTTAGTTTTGGTGAAGTCCAACCTAAAGTCTCGAGAGTGTGCTTCATCCAAAGAAGCCGAGTTACACACTCACCCATCGCAACGATTCGACTTGGTGGTAGATAAGGCAACACAATGTTGCTTCCTACCGCACTAACTCACTAGACTTGAGCCGAGTAGTTGACAACAACCACTCGTGCTCTTTCTCGATCGAGTTTACTACCGCATAATCCGAATCGGAGTAGCCGATTAGTTCGAACTCGTGAGATCTAGGGTACCAAATACCAACGTTAAGTGTACCCTTAAGATATCTAAGGATACGCTTAACTAGGTTAGGTGAGACTCTTAGCACATGTGTTGAAACTAGCGCATACTTATCGCAATAGGATGTCGGGTCGATCATCAGCTAAGTATAGGAGACTTCCTATCGCGCTCCTATAGTACTTTAAGTCAATGGACTTACTTTCTAGGTCTTCCTATGTTAACATTAATCGCCATTGGGGTGTGTTTATTATCTTAGCGCTTGCATTCCAAATCTTTAATTAACTCCTTAGTGTATTTTTGTTGATATAGGTATATACCATCCTTAGTTTGTTTAATTTGTAGACCTAAAAGAAACTTAACTCGCCTACCAAGTTCATTTCAAACTCACTTTCCATGAGTGAAAGGAACTCGCTTAGTAAGGCCGAGTTAGAGGTTCCAAAAATTATATCGCCTACGTAAATTTGAGCTATGAATATTTCTTTACCTAAGGTTTTTACTTAAGAGAGTTGGGTCAACTAAGCCTTGGTTAAACCCTTTTGACTTAAGATGGATTGAAAGTCTCTTGTACTCAAGCTCGAGGAGCTTGTTTAAGTCCATAGAGAGCTTTCTTAAGTTTTAGAACATGGTCGGGTTTATCTAGATTTTCAATCCGGGGTTGGCTAACATAAACTTCTTCTTTAATGTATCCATTTAAGAATGCCGACTTAACATCCATTTGAAATAGCCTTAAATCCTCGATGTGCAAAGTCATAAGCTAGCAACATTCGAATGGATTCGAGTCTAGCTATCGGGCATAGGTTTCGCTGTAATCTAAGCCTTCGACTTGACTAAACCCTTTGGCGACTAACCTAGCCTTGTTTCTAACTACTTCACCTTTATCATCGTTTATTTCAAACACCCACCTTGTTCCAATTATCGCTTTGTCTTTAGGTGGTGGTACTAATTCCCACACTTCATTCCTAGTAAATTGAGCTAGCTCTTCTTGCATTGCAATAATCCAATCGGGATCAAGAAGAGCTTGTTCAATTGATTTGGGTTCTATCTTTGAAATTAAGGAAATTTGACTAAGGTTCCTATAGGATGCTCTAGTTCGAACTCCTAGATTAGGATCTCCTATCACTGGATCGATAGGGTGGTTAGTCTGAATCCTAGATTGGGTTGGGTTTGTGTCACCTAATGCTTGATCAATGGGGTGACTTGGTTGAACATTAGTTTGGTTGGAGTCATCTATCACTTGATCAATAGAGTGACTTGGTTGACTTAGGTTAGGATTAACACTAGACCTGATCTCCGGATCAGAGTTAGGTCTAGTATGAATCGGCTCGCTAATTGGGGTTGCCGGGGGTTTTGTAGGTTCATGTCCTTCATCAAATACTACATTGATAGTCTCCTCGACTCTAAGGGTGTCGTGGTTATATACTCTATAAGCTCGACTTGTAGTCGAGTATCCTAGAAAGATTCCTGGCCGTGGTCTTGGATGTAAATTTCCTAGGTAATCCTTAGTGTTTAGGATATGTACCTTACACCCAAATACCCTAAAGTACTTGATGTTAGGTATTTTATCGTGATAAATCTCGTATGAGGTCTTAAGGTGCCTCTTTACCATAAGGATTCTATTTTGGACATAGCATGCCGTACTCACGGCTTCTGCCCAAAACCTATCGAGTAGGTCATATTCGTTCAACATGGTCCTAGCGGCTTCTTGTAGAGTTCGGTTTTTCCGCTCCACTAGGCCATTTTGTTGAGGGGTCCTAGGGCAAGAGAATTCATGGTGGTATCCGTTTAGGTTACAGAAGTCGGTGAACCTTTGATTTTCGAATTCACCACCATGATCGCTTCTAATTCTTTTAACCTTAAGGTTTTTTTGATTCTCGATTAATTTGAATAAATTGATTAATTGATCTAGGGTATCATTTTTATGTTTGATGAACCTAACCCAGGTAAACCTGGAGTAGTCGTCAATTATGAATAAGCAATATTGACATTTATTGAGTGACTTGGCTCCATGTGAATCGAATAGATCCATATGCAGGAGCTCAAGTACACTTGAGGTTTGTTCTTGGTTAGTTAACTTGTGTTGTGTCCTAGGTTGTTTTCCTTGTTGACAAGCATTACAGATTTTATTAACCAAATTGTTAAGGTTGGGTAAGCCTCTGACTAGGCCACTCTGACTCATCTTGTGGACGAGTCTTGGGTGCGAGTGACCGAGTCGTCGGTGCCACAACCATGATTCCTCTTCCTGTGTCATAAGACATTTGGCTGAGGATTTGATTAAGTTAATTGTATAAATGTTATTTGTCCTAGTTCCTTTGAGTATTGTTTTAGCTATTTCATTTGTTTTAATTACACATTCATTTTCTAAAAATACGACCTTATAATTATTGTCACATAATTGGCTTACGCTAAGCAGGTTATATTCAAAATTCTCTACAAGTAATACATTTTTAATAACAAAATTCGAGTTAAGCTCGATATCACCTGATCCGATGATTTTGAGCTTGCCGTTATTCCCAAAGGCTACCGATCCTTGTCGTTTGAATCGAAGCTTCGCGAATTTGAGTTGATCCCCGGTCATGTGTCGGGAGCAACCGCTGTCTAACATCCATTGATCCTACACACAAGGTGGTTGGATTGGATGTTAGATTATTATATTTTTTTAAAAAAATTGGTTGTAAGTTGTTAAACCTAGGTCATCTCACCGGAGTCTATATGATCAAGCATGTTATACTTATGTGTTCTTTGTGAGATGACTTCCAATTAAGTTGATTAAGTGCATTTATGTTTAAGTAATGTTAGATTTGGATTTGACCCTAGGCTTGTCAAGTTTACCTTTTCAAGATCATGGCTTCCAGGTCGTGGCGAGGCACAGGGGCCTTCTTTTATCGGATCATCGACCACTTCCTTAGACAAAGCCATTTTCAAGAAAATGATGACTTGACTCACTTAAAATTATTTCCTCGTCTAACTAGTTATTTTTGAAAAGAGGCTCCCCGAGGCTCAATCTTTTCGAAGGATTTTAGTTGATTATTTGAAAAGAGGCTCCCCGAGGCTCAATCTTTTCGAAGGATTTTAGTTGGTTATTTGAAAAGAGGCTCCCCGAGGCTCAATCTTTTCGAAGGATTTTAGTTGGTTATTTACGTGTTCTAAGTGAGTTCACGAAAGAAAAAAAACAAAAATAAATCTAAGCATGCAATTTCTAAGTTAAAACACAAACATGTTTTGTACTGGCTCCCCCTAGACCGTTGAATCGGTTCGGTCTATCCACATAGTGGATTTGGTCCTTGGGAACCCAGTACGAGTTGGATCCTAGAGTTGAAATCAAAGTGGTCTTAGGGACCCATGTTTGGACACATTTTTTATGTCTACTTACGATTGACATATACGACTTATTGGTCGTGTTTGAGCTAAACCCTAGTCCGACCTTGTTGTACACGGCCCTTTGCGATCCAAGTAGGAGGTCAAGTCCTTTGGATCCCAAAGTAAACCTTTCCAACGTATTCCTAAGATCTTCGACTTGACTTTTCAAGAGTGAGTTCTCAACTTCGAGTTTTTCAACCCGAGTTGAGTCCTTCTCTTGAACTCGACTAGTCGAAGAGATTAGGGAGACCTCGTGTTTGAGGAGTTTAACTTCCTCAACCAGGGTCTCGACCTTGGACTCGGACTAGCTAACTTCCTAGACAAAAACCTAACCGTATTATGTAAAGTATCAAATAAGGTTCGACTCACCTTAAGGGTATCTTTTGAACCGGATGTGTATCCGTGGCTTGACTTGAAGGTAGCTTCGTAGTCCGAGTCATCCTCAGGTTCTGACTCAAGTTCAGGTTTGGTCTCCATGTCGGACTCAATCGATTTCGCCATGAAGACGTGGTCTTCGTCTTCTTCGGATGACGCTTCTTCCCATGTCGCATTGAGGGCCTTCTTGTGCTTAGGTGCTTGGTGGTTGAGCTTGGGGCACTCGGACTTTATATGTCCAAACCTGTTATACTCATAACACCTAATATTAGAACTTTTAGGCTTACCTTGGTTGGGTCGAGTTGTGGTTCGCTTTCGTCCCTTGGCTATCCTTCGAGCTAGGTTCATTAGTTCGGCAGTCAATTCCGGGTCAACTTCTTCTTCGGACTCATCTTCCTCCTCGGTTGGTGGTGGCTTGCTTGCGAATTTCTTCTTCTTTGAACCTGCAAACAAGGCTATACCCCTCTCGGGTTCCGAGTTGGACTGCTCATGTAATTCAAAATCCGAAAAGAGTTCATCTAATCTAAGTTTAGAAAGGTCCTTGGAGACCTTGTAGGCATCGACCATTAATGCCCACAACGTAGTCCTCGGAAAAGAGTTTAGAACATACCTTATAAGGTCGCTGTTTTCGACCTTTTGCCCGATTGCGTGTAGGTTGTTGACTATGTCTTGGACACGGGCGTGGAGTTGCGTCGCGAACTCGTGTTCCTGCATTTTTAGTGTGTACAATTTATTGAACAACAAATCACGTTTGCAAACCTTAGCTTGATCTGATCCTTCCAATAACGGAAGTCATCTCCGTTGTAAAACGGAGGTCGGACGGTGCTAAAACCCTCGAGATGGGTCATTAGAACAAAAGACAAAAAGGGACGAAGACGAAGAAACTAGCAACGACAAAAACACAAAACAAAGTACCAAGACTCGCGTCTTGGATTAGTAGTGCGGGAGTAAATTTAATAAAGCAAAATAAATCAGAAATAAAAGAAAAATAAATCTGTGAAAAAATGCTAGATTGGTGGTTTCACCAAATCTTAGCAACCCCCGGCTCTGATACCAATTGTTGGATCGAAGTGGATCGCTAGAGGGGGGGTGAATAGCGATAAAAACTTTTCTTTTAAATCGTTCGATAGACAATTAAACGCAGCGGAAATGTAAATAAAAACTAAATGAGACAAATAGTTTTTTTACTAGGTTCGTAGCCTTCGGCTACTACTCCAAGGCCCTAACGGTCCTAGACCGTGTACGGAGGGCAATTCACTAAAACACTCCTCCTCGTTGGAGGTAGGAGTTTTACGATTACAAAAGCCTTCGAAGCAAAAAGATAGAGAGACAAACCCTCTCTTCTATTAAAGTAAAATGCAACGAAAAGCCTCGATTAAAAAGAATTGCAATATTGAAAGCAATAACAAATTAAGATTATACCAACAGCTAAACAAAAGAAACTTTAAGCTAGGGTTGTTGGCAGCACTTCGTTGTTGTAGAGTCGTCGGAGAGTTGCAGCGTAACGGAGGCTTTTGAGCACTTAGAATTGAGGATGAAACCCTAGGTTTGGCCCTCCTTTTATAGCCTTTAAGCCCCTCAACGAATGAGTCTTCAACCAATCACAAATGGGCACAAAACTCCTTGAAAAATGGTGATAAAGCTTGACTCCTCGAGGCTGATTTTTGACCACCGGTTGAACTAGCCGGTTGAACTGGCCGGTTGAACTGATGGCCAGGATTTTTGACTACAATAAAGAGTTAGCTCAAAATATAAGTGGATTCGACGGCCACTTGCCGTCCGATCTCAACATAGATCTTCCATGGGAAGTCTTGTGTCGGATCGTCGCCTAAGATCATCCCTGTAAAGAGGATACGACCTCACTTACGCTCGCACACACGAGCTTACCTCGATACTTACGTGTCGCTTTTGCTTCCGGCCTTCCACTCGATTCCTTCGGCTCCCTCTGAAGTAACTCGAGTGTCGCCCAACCACCGCGGTTTCCTCCGGGTGTCGCTAGCCTTCAGCTCCAGCATTGAGACTTTTCTGCACACTTGATTTAGCTCGTGAGAAAACAATATAAGCTTAACTTTATATCGTTTGCTATAATCAAAACTTAGGTTCGACTTAGGTGCCCACTGCACCAATAGATGTCTAACAACCCTCCCACTACGACGAGGTATCACCTGTGTATCATCTATGACATGCGGTGCAGTCACTTGTGGTATATCCTCTTGTACCGATGGTACTAAAGTAGTGACTTTCCCTCTCAATTCCTTCAGAACAATCTTACTTTTGGGCTTGTGGTTCATCACATAGTCTTCCTCTAGAAATTTGGCGTTCGTGCTAACTATCACCCTCTGATCTCTGGAACTATAAAACAAACCACCTATCGTTCCTCTAGGATAGACAACGAACATGCGCACTTCTGTACGAGGTTCCAACTTAACAGCATCTGCCTTCTGCACATGTGCTGGACTCCTCCAAATCTGAATATGTATCAGACTAGGATTTCGTTCAATCCACAATTCTGTGGGAGTAGAAGGCACTGATTTAGATGGTACCAAGTTTAGAATATACATTGTCGTATCTAGAGCATACCCCCAGAACGAATCTAGCAACTCAGAATAACTCATCATCGATCTAACCATCTCCATAAGAGTCCTATTCCTTCGCTCCGCTACACCATTCTGCTGAGGTGTGCCAGGTGTAGACAATTGGGATTGAATCCCAACCTCTGATAAGTAATTCCTAAACTCTCCCAAGAGGTACTCACCACCACGATCAGATCGTAGTGTCTTGATACTTTTACCTTGACGTTTCTCCACATAAACCTTGAATTCTTTGAACTTGTCAAAGCATTCAGACTTACGACGCATCAAGTAAATGTATCCATATCTCGAATAATCATCTATAAAAGAGAAGAAATATTCAAAACCACCTCTTGCCTGGATAGACATAGGACCACACAAATCAGAATGAATCAATTCCACACATCTTTGGCTCTATACCCCTTGTTTTTAAAAGGCCTCTTGGTTGTTTTACCTTCCAAACAAGATTCGCAGATTGGGAAATCTTTCACCACTAATGAACCCAGAGGTCCATCAGCTATCAACCTTTGAATTCTACTTAGGTTAATATGACCTAGCCTTAGATGCCAAAGATATGTTTGGTTCATCTTCGAAGGTTCTTTTCTCTTATTGGAATTAGAAGATGAGTTATTCACTTCTATTTGCATCATGGGAGCTTTTGGTTCAAGTGTATATAAATTTTCTATTAATGCACTAGAACAGATAATCTTCCTATTTCTTTTTATAACAACTCTGTCATTAAAATAAATAGAATATCCATCCATAAACAATTTAGAAACCGAAATCAAAATCTTTCTAAATAAAGGTACATAAAGGCAATTTTTCAGAACCAAAACTTTATTTCTATCAAAAGATAAATAAACATCTCCCACTGCAACAGCTGCTACCTTCGTAGCATCACCCAAGTAAACGGTAATCTCCCCCTTAGGCAGTCGTCTGGTTTCCCGGAACCCTTGTAAAGTATTGCAGACATGATCAGTGGATCCCATATCTATACACCAGGTACCAGTAGATAACACCGCTAAACATGTTTCAACGACTAGACAAAAAGATATACCTTTGTTCTGCTTCCAGTTAGGGCAGTCCTTCTTCCAGTGTCAAGTCTGCTTGCAAGTGAAGCACTTGTCTTTTGGCTTCTTCACTTCTCCCTGAGATCCTCCCACCACCTTTGCCCCACCTTGTTTCTTCTTCTTCTTGCCTTTCGACTTAGAAGTAGAAACCTTTTGGGCAACCATGGCCTGAGCCTGAGCACTCTGATGAAAAAGCCCCTCTATCTCCTGGAGTTTTATCAGAAGCTCCGCTAACGAATACAACCTCTTGTTCATGTTGTAATTCAGGCAAAACTACTCAAAACTCCTAGATAGAGAATGGAGAATGATATCGACCTGGGTTTCTTCATCGATCTCAGCTCCAAGGACTTCTAGCTCATTCAAATGAGCCATCATTTTGAGAACATGATCCCTCACGGGTGTTCCCTCGATCATGGTGGTCGTCATCAAGTTCCTCATTGCTTCTTGCCTCGCAGCCCGATTCTGGTGTCCGAAAAGCTCTTTGAGATTGAGCATCATGTCATAAGCAGTAGGCATGGCTTGATGCTGATGTTGTAATACATTTGACATAGAAGCTAAAATGTAACACTGCGCCATCTAATCAGCCTTTATCTACTTCTTATAACTCTCCTTCTCCCTTACCCTAGAATCATCCGTAGGCTTAGGAGGACACTCTTTGAAGAGTACATATTTGTACTCCTCAGCAGTCAAGACAATATCAAGATTCCTCTTCCAATCAATATAATTGGGTGCAGTAAGTTTATTTTCTTTCAGTATCACAACAAGCGGGTTGAAAGTTATTTTTGAAAAAAAAACTAAGAATCACATAGATCAAAATATTAGATTTCAAAAAATTATTGATTCCTCAAACAATAAAATTCTAAAATCAATCAACACCTCAAAACACCGAGAATATCGTATGCCACGATCGTGTGGACGTATACGAATTCTTCATTTGTAAGAGGAGGTTTTAGCCATTAATTTTACTATCTTGTCAACCTAACTTTTTGACAAATAAAATTAATAATTGGTTCCTCTTCGGCCCTACAAATAAAAGCAGTGACTCTGATGGGGAGGATACTCCTATTTGAATCTAAGTGTTCACCATTACTCGGTACCAAGGCATATATCTCGGCTTATGTTCCTTCCGATGGGGAAGTGCACACACTCCTAGATAAAAAGGTTATAACCATATTCGACCCTGTGATCAACAAACCAAACTCATCCGATGGCGAGGAAGGCACTCAGAGCCAACGCGCAAGTTTGTTTGCATCACATGTCAAATCGTAATGGAGGCCGTGGGAATTTATAAAAATATCCCTCTCCCACTTAGTAATTTAAAATTGAGGAATTTTTCTAACACACGTCATGCATATCAAACAAGAAGCAATAAATATGAAAAAAATATTTTCCAACTATTATGCCTTTTGTTCTCCAATATGCCTTCCGTCGTTTCTCCATCTCGTCCGCTCCCCCCTACGCCATGTAAAAGTCATCTGAAGATCCGAGCCGAGAATAAATATTTTAATTTACATCCATCGATCCTATACTCCACGAAGGAGTGTACATGAAATCTAGATTGAAAGTAAACTAAAATAAAAGAATGGCTAAACAATGTCGTACTTAATTATAAAAATTAAATTCTAGTCTCGTCAACCCTGTGGATTCAAATAATATTACACACATGCAATCACATACACACACATATGACCATAATAGTTGGATCTTATGTCTGCTACCAAAAAGTTAGCCTACGCACATCATACTATCATCTGACACAAATAATATATGATTAGTGCATAAAATTAACCGAATCATAAACAAACAAAACTAGAAACCATGGCTTTGATACCACTTGAAGGTTTTGCGGAACCGAAGCTCTGATACCACTTGAAGGTGGTGTAGGGGGGTTTTGCCCCGGAAGCTCTCATACCAATTTAATGGTTTTAGCTTATCGAGTCCGTGAGGGGAAACTTCGCTTCCCACTTCACCTTGGTCGTTTGTTCATGGCGATCCCCTCGATGTCCCCGGATAAAAAAAATTTAATCCTAGACAAAAAGGATTTCCCAAACAACCAAGTCATCGTCGTGCTATTCGTTTAAAGAGGTCACTTGAACAAACTAGTTGTTCAAGCGACCATCCTCTATTATACGAGTAGCCGCGGAATAGACGATGTCCGGATCGCCGATTTTTGTGTTTATGCTCGGGATCCAAATATTATTTAGCCATTTACAGATTTATAACATGCTTATAAATGAAAAACAAATAGAAACATGTAACATATAAAATTAGAGAATCGATATACCTCTCGATCTTCTAATGTATGACCTTCCTCCTTTAGGACGTTGTGTGGGCGACGCTCTACCAAAAGTCGAAGCTCCTAGATCACAAATCTTCCTTCCTTGCTCATCCAAAGCAAGAGAAAGAATAGAAACAAAGCTCTTCTACTTCCTATGGCCAACCAACAAGCAACAAAAGAAATGCTTGCCGTCGGCCAACAAGGAGAAGGAGATAATGGAGGAAACCGGTCAAGACACCAAGGGAAAGCCCTATATCTTCTTTCCACCACCTAAGGAGAAGGAAAAGAGGTCTTTGGATGCTTCCCAATGGCTGGAATAGGGATATGGGCGCCGGCCACAAAAGGAGGAAGAAGAAAGAAAACTTTCCTTATTTGGTGCCACCCAAGCCTCCTAAACCCTAAGCCTCCAAACCCTAATGCTAGCTCTCCTTATGGCCGGTCATGGAAGAGGGGAAGAAGAATAGGATGAGCTCATGCCAAGGTATATAAGAGGAGAATAGGGGCTGGCCAACCTTTAGAAGAAGAAGGAACAATTCCTTGAGTTGCCGCCCACCCCTAGCTCCCAAAACCCTAACCCTAGCCACCACTCCCAATCCTAATCTAATTAGGATTGGTTGTTGCCCAAGCTAATCCCCACATCCAACCTTATGCTTGCCGCCCACTTCATGACTCTATTTATAGATTTGGGCTCAAGCCAAGAATTAATCTCCTCCATTGGTTCTAGGGATTTAATCTCAACCGTCGGATCTAGAGATTTAATCTCAATCGTCGGATCTTAGAGATTTAATCTCTACCAATGGATCTTAGAGTTTTGTTTTTATCCATTTGATCTAAGCATCATGAGGTGTTAATAGGCTACATTAGGGACCATGAGGAGGAGTTGGGTCTTGGCCACCCATGGATCAAGCCCACATAAAGTCCGATCCACTAATGATGATCCAATCCACTAAAGGTTCATCATTGATCTACCTCACCAACCCCATATGATAATATGGGCTCCATATATTATTTGTACATTTTCTCCCCGTGTTTAAGATCTCGAATGTCCGTCGATTAATTAATTTACTGACCATTAATTAATCAACATTTAACACCTTGAGTAGTACCACTCAACCTTTTCATCATGCCTGACCAAGTCCACCTGCAGGGTTTAAATGATGAACCTTATGAGCTCCTCAAGGGGACATCATCATCCTAATATATAGGACATGGTTTCCTCCTATAATTAACTGCACACCATATAAATAATATCATCTCTCAACTTACCGAGTCTATCGATTTAATCTATAAATCTCGCGCATTGGTAAATCAAAGAGATGAGTACTAAGTATATGTGCCCGTTATTATATCGGGATTAAGAGAATGTACTAAATAATATCTTAGGTCCGATTCGATTATGTAGTTAGCAATAAATCGAATCACCTCTAAATCGGTCCTGCCCAATACACACAAAGTGCACTAGTGTGATTCTATGGTGAAGACAAACCAACACCAAATCACACTACAACCATTCCGATGGTTTGTCCAAAGTCATCTTGGTTGTGAGCCTTTACTTATACTTTACAAGGAGCCTATAACATGATCTCCCATGTGACACCACACACCATGTTATCTACAATGTAACGTATTAGACAATATGCATAAAAATATGCAAACAATGATCATTTGATTCTTATTTCAAAAATAAAGATGTTAATAGAAAAGATAGAATTTTCAGTATACATCCCTACAATCTCCCACTTATACTCAAAGGCTATGCTGTTCTCATACTGTCATATATCTTATTCCCCTTCCCTCCACATGCCTATCAAATCTCTCGCTAGAAGGGCCTTAGTGAAAGGGTCTACCAGGTCATCCTCTGATGTAATCTAGGCGACATCAACTTCTACCTCCTTTACGATTTCTCGTATCAGGTGGTACTTGCGCTCTATGTGTTTACTTGCCTTATGGGCTCGTGGTTCCTTCGTGTTTGCAACTGCACCAATATTATCATAATAAATTGTGATAGTTCTGGAAAACCAGGAATCACATCCAAGTCCATCAGGAAGTTCCTGAGCCAAACAGCTTCTTTGGCCGCCTCAGAGGCAGCCACATACTCAACTTCCATGGTAGAGTCCGCCATGCATTTCAACTAGACACTCCTCCATACAATGGCTCCACCTCCCAAAGTAAACACAAAACCTGAGGTAGACTTACTGTTATCCCTATCTGATTGGAAGTCACAATCCAAGTAACCATCAGGGAGTAATTGGTATGCCTGGTAAACTAACATATAATCCCTAGTCCTTCTCAGGCACTCCAATATATGTTTTACCGCAATCCAATATCCCTGTCCTGGATTACTCTGATATCTGCTGACCATGCCCATGGCAAAGTAGATATCTGGTCTTGTACATAGCATCGCATACATGAGGCTTCCTACTGCCGAAGCATAAGGAACCGCCTTCATCTCCACTATCTCCTCAGATGATCTAGGACACATCTCCTTAGATAAAGGAACTCCATGCCTGAAAGGTAGAAAACCCTTCTTGGAGTTTTGCATGCTAAGACGATCCAGAATCTTGTCTATGTATGAATCTTGGGATAAGCACAACATCCTTTTCCTGCGATCCCTTATAACCTTGATCCCAAGGATGTGTCCCACCTCTCCCAAGTCCTTCATATCAAACTGTTTGGACAACCATACCCTTACGTCCGATAACACTTTGATATTGTTGCCAATCACCAAAATGTTATCTACGTATAGTACAAGAAATACCACTACGTTTCAGTCACATCTCTTGTATACACAAGACTCATCCGGACTTTGAATAAATCCATAATCCTGGATTACCTCAACAAATCGGATGTTCCAAGACCTTGAAGCTTGCTTCAATCCATAAATGGACCGATTAAGCTTACACACAAGATGCTCCTTTCCTTTAGCAATGAATCCCTCTGGTTGCTTCATATAGATGTTTTCCTCAAGACTTCCATTAAGGAAAACTATCTTGACATCCATCTGCCACATCTCATAATCCATATGAGCTGCTATGCATAAGAGAATCAGGATAGACTTAAGCATGGCTACCGGCAAAAAGGTCTCCTCATAATCGATACCCTCTTTCTGAGTATACCCCTTCGCAACAAGCCTCGCTTTGAAGGTCTCAACCTTCCCATCTATTCCTCTCTTTCTCTTGTAGATCCACTTGAATCCAATGGTTTTTACACCATCGGGTGGCTCTACTAGCTCCCAGACCTGATTTGAATCCATAGATTCAATCTCAGCATTCATTGCACTTTGCCAAGATACTGCATCTTTATCTTGGATTGCCTCGTTATATGTCCAGGGATCAGGTTCATGTTCGCCAGGGACCAAATCAGAAGATTCTCCCAAGAACATGAATCTATCAGGCTATCTCACAACCCTCCCACTACGACGAGGTATCACCTATGTATCCTCTGTGACATGCAGTGTAGTGACATGTGGTATATCCTCTTGTACCCGTGGTACAAAAGAAGTGACTTTCCCTTTTTAACTCCTCCATAACAATTTTACTCTTGGACTTGTGGCTCATCACATAGTCTTCCTCTAGAAATCTGGCGTTCGTGCTAACGATCACCCTCTGATCTCTAGGACTATAAAACAATCCACCCTTCGTTCCCCTAGGATAGCCAACGAACAAACGTACTTCTGTATGTGGTTCCAACTTACCAGCATCTGCCTTCAGCACATGTGTTAGACTCCCCCATATCCGAATATGTCTTAGAATAGGCTTTCGCCCAGTCAACAACTCTATGGGAGTAGAAGGCACTGATTTAGATGGAACCAAGTTCAGAATGTACACCTCCGTATCTAGAGCATATCCCCAGAACGAATCTGGCAAGTCAGAATAACTCATCATCGATCTAACCATCTCCATAAGAGTCCTATTCCTTCGCTCAGCTACACCGTTCTGCTGGGGTGTGCTAGGTGCAGTCAATTGGGATTGAATCCCAGTCTCTGATAAGTAGTTCCTAAACTCTCCCAAGAGGTACTCTCCACCACGATCAGATCGTAGTGTCATCCATATCTTGAATAATCGTCTATGAAAGAGACGAAATATTCAAGACTACCTCTTGCCTGGTTAGTCATAGGACCACACAAATCAGAATGAATCATTTCTAACACATCTTTGGCTCTATATCCCTTGGCCTTAAAAGGCCTCTTGGTCATTTTACCTTCCAAGTAAGATTCGTAGGTTGGGAAATCTTCCACCACTAATCGACCCAGAGGTCCATCAGCTATCAACCTTTGAATTCTGCTTAGGTTAATATGACCAAGCCTAAGATGCCAAAGATATGTTTGGTTCATCTTCAAAGGTTCTTTTCTCTTATTGGAATTAGAAGATGAGTTATTAATTTCAATTTGCATCGTGGGAGGTTTTGTATACAAATTTCCTTTCAATGTACCTGAATAGATATTCTCTCTATTCCTTTTTATAACAACTCTATCATTAAAAGAAATAGAATATCCATCCATAAACAATTTAGAAACTAAAACTAAATTCTTTTTAAATAAAGGTACATAAAGGGAATTTTCTAGCATCAAAGTTTTATTTTTCTCAAAAGATAAATAAAACTTCTCCCACTGCAATAGCCGCCACCATTATGGCATTGCCCAAGTAAATGGTAATCTCTCCCTTAGCTTATCGTCGGGTTTCCTGGAACCCCTGCAAAGTATTGCAGACATGATTAGTGGCTCTCGTATCTACACACCAGGTGCCGGTAGATAACACCGCTAATCATGTTTCAACGACTAGTCTAAAGGATATACCTTTGTTCTGTTTCGGAATGGGATAGTCCTTCCAATGTCCATCCTGCTTACAAGTACTTGCCTTTCGGCTTCTTCACTCCTCCTTGAGATCCTCCCACCACCTTTGCTTCACCTTGTTTCTTCTTCTTCTTTCCTTTCGCCATAGAAGTAGAAACCTTTTTGAGCAACCATGGCTTGAGGACGCTCTTTGAAGAGTGCATACTTGTACTCCATAGCAGATAAGACAATATCTAGATTCTTTTCCAATCAACTTTATTTGGGTACAGTAAGTTTATTTCCTTTAGCATCATAGTAAGTGGACTAAAAGTCATTCTTGAAAATCCTAAGAATCACATAAATCACTACTGTAGATTTAAAAAAAATTATTGATTCCTCAAACAATAAAATTTTAAAATCAACCAACCCCTCAAAACACCGAGAATATCGCATGCCACGATCGTGTGGACATATATGAATTCTACATTTGTAAGAGGAGGTTTTACCCATTAATTTTACTATCTTGTCAACCTAACTTTTTGACAAGTAAAATTAATAGTTGGTTTCTCTTCGGCCCTACAAATAAAAGCAGTGACTCCGATGGGGAGGATACTTATATTTGTATCTAAGTGTTCACCATTACTCGGTACCAAGGTAATTATCTCGGGTTATGTGCCTTATGATGGGCAAGTACACACGCTCTTTAATAATTTCCTATAACCATATTTGACCTTGTGATCCGCAAACAAACTCATCCGATGGGGAGGAAGGCACTCAGAGCCGACGCGCAAGTTTATTTGCATCACATGTCAAATCGTAATGGAGGCCATGGGAATTTATAAAAATATCCCTCTCCCACTTAGTAATTTGAAATTGAGGAATTTTCCTAGCCTACGACATGCATATAAAAAAAAGCAATAAATATGAAAAATAAATTATTTTCCAACTATTATGGCTTTTGCCTTCAATATGACTCCCGTCGCATCGCCATCTCGTTCGCTCCTCCTACGCCATGTACAAGGCATCCGGAGATCTGAGCCGAGACTAAAACCTATTTTAATTTACATCCATCGATCCTATACTCCACGAGGGAGTGTACATTAAATCTAGATCGAAAGTAAAATAAAATAAAAGAGCGGCTAAATAATGCCATATTTAATTTACCAAAAACTAAATACTAGCCTCGTCAACCCCGAGGATTCAACAAAATAAATATTTTCACACATACAATCACATACACACATATGGCAATAATAGTCGGATCTTATGCCTGCAACCAAAGAGTTAAACTACGGATATCTTACTATTATCCGGCACATATAATATATGAAAAAGTGCATAAAAAATAACCGAATCCTAAACACACAAAACCGGAAACCTTGGCTCTGATACCAATTGTAGGGGGTTTTTGCCCCGGAAGCTCTCATACCAATTTAATGGTTTTAGCTTATCGAGTCCGTGAGGGGAAACTTCGCTTCCCACTTATCCTTGGTCATTTGTTCATGGCGATACCCTCGATGTCCCCGGATAAAAAAAATTTAATCCTAGACAAAAAGGATTGCCCAAACAACCAAGTCACCGTCGTGCTATTCGTTTAGAGAGGTCACTTGAACAAACTAGTTGTTCAAGCGACCATCCTCTATTCTAAGAGTTGCCGCGGAATAGACGATGTCCGGATTGCCGATTTTTGTGTTTATGCTCGGGATCCAAGTATTATTTAGCCATTTATAGATTTATAACATGCTTATAAATGAAAAACAAATAGAAACATGTAAAATATAAAATTAGAGAATCGATATACCACTCGATCTTCTAATGTATGACCTTCCTCCTTTCGGACGTCGTGTGGGCGACGCTCTACCAAAAGTTGAACCTCCTAGATCGCAAATCTTCCTTCCTTGCTCATCCAAAGCAAGAGGAAGAATAGAAACAAAGCTCTTCTCCTTCCTATGGCCAACCAACAAGCAACAAAAGAAATGCTTGCCGCCGGCCAACAAGGAGAAGGAGATAATGGTGGAAACCGGTCAAGACACCAAGGGAAAGCCCTATATCTTGTTTCCACCACCTAAGGAGAAGGAAAAGAGGTCTTTGTATTCTGCCCAAGGGCTGGGATAGGGCTGTGGGAGCCGGCCACCAAAGGAGGAAGAAGAAAGAAAACTTTTCTTATTTGGTGCCACCCAAGCCTCCTAAACCCTAAGCCTCCAAACCCTAATCCTAGCTCTCCTTATGGCCGGACATGGAAGAAGGGAAGAAGAATAGGATGAGCTCATGCCAAGGTAGAGAAGAGGAGAATAGGGGCTGACCAACCTTTGGAAGAAGAAGGAACACCTCCTTGAGTTGCCGCCCACCCCTAGCTCCCAAAACCCTAACCCTAGCCACCACTCCCAATCCTAATCTAATTAGGATTGGTTGCCGCCCAAGCTAATCCCCACATCCAACCTTATGCTTGCCGCCCACTTCATTACTCTATTTATAGATTTGGGCTCAAGCCATGAATTAATCTCCTCCATTGGTTCTAGGGATTTAATCTCAACCGTCGGATCTAAAGATTTAATCTCAACCGTCAGATCTTAGAGATTTAATCACTACCAATGGATCTTAAAGTTTTGTCTCTATCCATTGGATCTAAGCATCATGAGGTGTTAATAGACTACATTAGGGACCATGAGGAGGAGTTGGGTCTTGGTCACCCATGGATCAAGCCCACATAAAGTTCGATCCACTAATGATGATCCAATCCACTAAAGGTTCATCATTGATCTACCTCACCAACCCCATATGATAATATGGGCTCCATATATTATTTGTACATTTTCTCTCCGTGTTTAAGATCTCGAATGTCTGTCGATTAATTAATTTACTGACCATTAATTAATCAACATCTAACTCCTTGAGTAGTATCACTCAACCTTTTAATCATGCCGGACAAAGTCCACCTGCAGGGTTTACATGATGAACCTTATGAGCTTCTCAAGGGGACATCATCATCCTAATATATAGGACACGGTTTCCTCCTATAATCAACGACACATCATATAAATAATATCATCTCCTAACTTACCAAGTCTATCGATTTAATCTATAAATCTCCCCCATTGGTAAATCAAAGAGATGAATACTAAGTATATGTGTCCGTTATTATATCGGGATTAAGTGCATGTACTAAATAATATCTGAGGTCCGATTCGATTATGTAGTCAGCAATAAATCGAATCACCTCTAAATCGGTCCTCCCCAATACACACAAAGTGCACTAGTGTGATTCTATGGTCAAGACAAACCAACACCAAATCACACTACAACCATTCCGATGGTTTGTCCAAAGTCATCTCGGTTGTGAGCCTTTACTTATACTTTACAAGGAGCCAATAACATGATCTCCCGTGTGACACCACACACCATGTTATCTACAATGTAACGTATTAGACAATATGCATAAAAATATGCAAACAATGATCATGTGATTCTTATTTCAAAAATAAAGATGTTAATAGAAAAGATAGACTTTTCAGTATACATCCCTACAGGTGGAAACTTCGCTTCCCACTTCAACTCGGTCGCTTGTGCATGGCAATCCCATCTATGTCCCCGGATTAAAAAATTAATCCTTGACGAAGAGGGATTACCCAAGAAACCATTCCATCGTCATGCTATTCGATTAGAGTGGTCACTTGAACAAACTTGTTGTTCAAGTAACCTACCTCTTTTCTTCGATTAGCCACAGAATAGACGATGTACGGATCGCCGATTTTTTTGTTTTTCTTCGGGGTCCAAGTAAATTAGCCACATAAAACTATAAACGATTATATACATAATACAAAAGAACACTAATCAAAGTAAACAAGCTTATACCTCTTGTTATACCTCTTGATATTCTATTGTATGCCCTTCCTCCTTTTGGACGTCGTGTGGGCGACGATCTTTCAAAAGTCGAAGCCTCCAAGATCACGTCCTTCCCTTCCTTGCTTGCTCCAAACAAAGGGAAGAATGAAACGAAACTCTTTCTCCTATCTAGAACCGGCCACCAAGCTCCAAGCTTGATGTTGCCGACGGCCAAGGAGTGGATGTGGGGCGCCGGCCAACCTTGAAGAAAGGTTATCGTCGGCAAACCTAGAGAGATAGAGAGTGAGGGAGGAGTTGCCGCTGATCTAGAGAGAGAGAGGGAGAGTGGAGTTGCCGCTGGCCAAGAATAGCCAAACCCTAGAATTTTCTTGCCGCCGCCCAATAGGAAGAAGCAAACCCTAGGTTTGCCGCCGCCCAATAGGAAGAAGCAAACCCTAGGTTTGCCGCCGCCCACCTCTCTTCTAAAGCCAACTCCAAAACCCTAACCCTTGTCTTATGATCTCCACGCCCAAGCCCTAATCCCTTATTTATAGAGTTATGCTTGAGCCTCCTTTTAATCTCCACCATCGGATCTAGAGATTTAATCTCAACCATCGGATCTAGAGATTTAATCTCCACCGTCGGATCTAGAGATTTAATCTCAACCGTCGGATCTAGAGTTTCATTTTATATCATCGGATCTAGGCTCCTTGAGGGTTTTAATAGGCTACAATAGGTACCATGAGGAGGAGTTGGATCTTGGCCACCCAATGGATCAAGCCCACATAAAGTCCGATCCATTAATGATAATCCATTCCACTAGAGGATTATCATTGATCTACCTCACCAACCCTCATAAATCAATATGGGCTCCATATATTATTTGTACAAATTTTTCCCCGTGCTTAAGATCTCGAATGTCCGTCAATTAATAAATTTACTGACAATTAATTAATCAACATCTAACTCCATGAGTAGCACCACTCAACCTTATCATCATGCCGGACCAAGTCCACCTGCAGGGTTTACATGATGAACCTTATGAACTCTTCAAGGGGACATCATCATCCTAATATATAGGACATAGTTTTCTCCTATAATCAACGAAACACCATATAAATAATATTATTTCCTAACTTACCGGGCCTATCGATTTACTCTATAAATCTCGTCCATTGGTAAATCAAAGAAATAAATACTAAGTATTGTGCCCGTTATTATATCGGGATTAAGAGCATGTACACTATAATATCCGAGGTCCGATTCAATTATGTAGTTAGTAATAAATCGAATCACCTCTAAGTCGGTCCTGCTCAATACACATAAAGTGTACTAGTGTAATTCTATTGTCAAGACAAACCAATACCAAATCACACTACAATTATACCAATGGTTTGTCCAAAACCATCTTGGTTGTAAGCCTTTACTTATACTTTACAAGGAACTGATAACATGATCTCCCGTGTGACACTACACACCATGTTATCTATAATGTAATGTATTAGACAATATGCATAACCATAAATATGCAAACAATGATCATGTGATTCTTATTTCAAAAATAAAGATGTTCATATAAAAAATAAACTTTTCAGTATACATCCCAACATGATCCTTCCAACTGCCTCTGAAATCCATGACACATGATCTTAATAGATCCCCCAGAGTCTGAATTGTACGCTCAGACTATCCATCTGCCTGCAGATGAAATATTGTACTGAGTCGAAGCTTTGTTCCCATGGTCTGCTGCAGAATCTGCCAAAATCGCGAGGTAAATCGCAGATCTCTATCAGATATAATACTCAAAGGCACCCCATACAGCCTGATAATCTCTCGGTAGTACAACTCTGCCAGACGATCCAATGAGTCCGTCCTACGAATAGGAAGGAAAGTTAGATGATTTGGTTAGTCGATCCACAATCACCCAAATCACATCACATCTTTTATGAGTTCTGGGCAATCCCGTAACAAAATTCATAGTGATATGCTCTCACTTCCATTCCGGAATCGAAATTTCCTGAAGCAACCCAGCGGGTTTCTGATGTTCAGCCTTTACCTGCTAGCATACTAAACATTGAGCAACAATGTTTGCAATATCTCTCTTCATATCGTTCCACCAGTATAAATGTTTTAAATCTTGGTACATCCGAGTATCACCAGGATGTATAGCAAATCTCAAATGATGTGCTTCCTGTAGAACTCTTCCATAAACCATGCAACTCTGGAACTCACTATCCTTATTAGAGATGGGGAAATACTTTCTCATAAGAGAATCTACTTTAAAAAATCCACTCTATCGCCTAGAACTAGAAGTGACTAGCAAACTATACCAATCTCCCTTGTTATATCTGTCCGTGCCCTAGCAACTCTATAGTAGCTACATAGTAGCAAGCCAAAACACCATGAGCATTCCTGCTCCATACACCTACAAATCAATATAATAACTGCTAAGTTCATATCATATGTATGACAACTTATCTCACAGTTCCTTAACTGTCGTAAGCTTAAGATACGTCTCATTCAACTGTATCGGATCGCTTCGATCCCTGAAACGATGCATCTGCGTACAGTACCCTTCCATCCACACTGGAAGGATTGGCTAACACTGGTACAAATGCCAATCATCATCTAGGCTCTGAAACCTAGTTTCACAAGCTTTTGACCAAGTGATTTTCATCACCTGCTCGGTCAAACAAGTCCGTGGTATAGTAATGCTAGAAGCATCTTATCCACATGTTTGGAAATAACCAAATTATTACAAGGAAACCACCATCTATGGTGGTCGAGTGCGCAACTCTCATTATCACAAACTGATCCAATCATGTCTAGAATACAAAATTTCTCAAACCCATTGATGACTAAATCGTTAAATACGTCTAACAACCTTATCAGCAGCTCATAAAATTCATACTAAGTATGAAATGTCATCCTCCATACACCTGCATCCTCCTTAAATCAAGCTGATGAAACATCAATTATCACACAGACAATGATAATTGTATCACACTAGGTCACTATAATATCAACACACCAATCTTAAATCAACCCTAGAGTCTACACAGGTGTCCTTTAGCTAATCTAAACAGATCATTTATCCACAACGAAGGATCTTCATTTCCTTCTACAATATCAGTGTTCAACAACATTGATACCAATAAAATTATCTCCTGGTAAAATCGTCATTCCAACAAATACCTCTTTTGCATCATCAACCTTGCCAACTTTGCAAAATCGATCACTAAGGGTATCAAACAACCTGATTAGGCTCATAACCGATGAATGACATTGCATTGAGTACATCACGAGCTTTAACTACTTTGTGTGCTTTACACCAACCCTCAGCCAATACACCATAAGTAAAGACATTTGGCTCTAAAATATCATTACTCCAATCGGTAAAGTAATCATCACAAATTTTCTCCCGATATGAGATCTTTGTTGGATCGGAATAAGTACTAGAGGGGGGGTGAATAGCGCACGACAAATCTTTGTTCGTTTTTGTTCGTTCGATAATACAAAGAGTTATGCAGTAGAAAATAAAAGAACACAACTTTATTTTTTACTTGATTCATAGCCTTCAGCTGCTAATCCAAGGCCCTAATAGTCCTAGACCAAGTACGGAGGGCAATTCACTAAAACACTCCTCCTCGTTGGAGGTAGGAGTTGATGATTACAAAGATACGAGAAAACTCGATCAAGAGAGACAAACCCCTCTCTCCTCATTATGATAAAAGCTCGAAAATACAAACTTAAATACAAGCAATCTAAATTGACAACTTAAGATGTTACCGAGGACTAAGGAGATGGAGATTGAGCTCATGTCGTCTGCGTTTTGGCAGCGCTTCATCATCATAGAGTTGTCAGAGAGTCACGACGTTGCGAAAGCACTTTGGAAGCTTTGGAATGATGGAAATGGTGAAGAACACTCCTTCTTTTATAGCCTTTGAAGACCCCCAACATTCAGTCCCACCTCATGGTCAAAGAGCCTCATCTCCCCAAGATAAGTGGAGCTTATCTTGACTTTCCTCAAAGATGGAATTTGAATGGAAGTCGACTGCCACCCATATCAGTCAAACTGATGCCCAACAATCAACTGATACAAGCCATCAGTCGACTGCTGGCTAGGGTTTTTGACTGCAATAAAAATTTAGCTCAAAATCATATAAGAGTGAGTTCGACGACCACTTATCGTCTCATCTTGGCCCAGACCTTCCACGAAAAGTCTTGGTCGGATCATCGCCTAAGCACATCCTCGTACAGAGGACTCGACCTTGCTCACACTCACTCACACGAGCTTACCTCAAGCTTACCTCTGTATTTTTGCTTCTGGTCTCCACCTGATTTCTTCGGTTCCCACCGAAGTCCTCCCGGTGTCGCCCGACCACTACGATTTCTCAACACGAGAACCTCTGAGTGTCGCCGACCTTCAGCTTAGCTTAGCATTCTTGCACACTTGATTCAGCTCATGAGATAACAATATGAGCTTAACTTTGTGTCTTTCCCATAATCAAAACATAGGTTCGATTATCTGGTGCCCTGACACCAACAATCTCCCCCTTTTTGATCTATGGTAAATCGACGCAAAGTTAAGGGAAATTTAAAGCATAAAAACAAGTAAAGTAAGCGCTTTTAAAAACTCCCCCAAACTCCCCCTTAACCCTAGGCGAGTTTTGAAGGGAATACTTTATTTTTTAAAATTTTGTGTTACTCCCCCTTAACTTATGCTCTTCCCCCCCTTTTTCCATGAATCAAAAATAAGGTCGAGGGTTTATATATAAAAAATAGGGGGTTTAAAAACATAATATTATAGCATGCATAAAAAATGAAATTGAGTTTGAGTCTAAGCATGCATCTCTAACTGGTTAAATAAATTGGTTAGAGGTATATTCTTCTGCACCAACAATAAGTTTTTGAAGGATATTTTAATTTCAAAAATACTTATAAGTTTATTTTCAAAAAGGACATTTTGTAGTATAACCCTTAGGGTTAGTTTGCTCTCCCCCTTAGTCAAATGTATGAAGTATAAGATAGTTAGGAGGTGCTAAATTTTGGCCTAAAGAGTTGTATATTTAGTATTGGCCGATTATAATTATTCATTTAAGCTCAATAGTTGAAAGAATAAACATCATTTTGAAAAAATTATGTATTTTATAATTATTCCTTAATCATCTCACCCATTCTATGTGTCTCGGAATGTGTTTGCCTTATATGTTTTGTGAGATGATTTGTACTTAATTAAAGTTAGTCAACCTTGGCTTAGATTCAGATTTAACCCTAAGCTCGTCAAGTAACCTTTTTGAGAAATTAGCTTCCAAGTCGTGTCGAGGCACAGGGGTCTTCTTTGATCAGAACAACGACCACTTCCTTAGACAAAGCCAAGTTCAGGAAAATAATAACTTGAGTCACTTAAGACTACTTCTTGGTCTAACTAGTTTAGGATACGGCGAGATAGCTTCAGCTAGTTCCACTCAGTCAAGTGCACCAAGCTAGATACGGCTTATCTAGCTCGAATATACGAGACTTTGTTTCCCTAACGTACTATTATCTCGCTGCATCCTGATACTGTTGTCAAGAGTTGACTAACTATTTGCCCTATCTAGCCGTTCTAAAAGGTAAAACAAAAAGATTGATGATGCTAAGGTATCACGTATACTATTTTTGTATTAGGTCCCTCTGAACCATTGAACCAATATGGTCTGTCTAGAAAGTGGACTTGATCCTGGGGAATCCAATACCTATTGGTCCTTATATGTGAGTTTAAGAGAATTTTAGGGACCTAAGCTTGGACTTGTTGATGACTATGATTTATGATAGACATATACGATCTATTCGTAGTCTTTGAGCTAAACCCGAATCCGACTTTGTTGTACATAGCTCTCTGAGTTCCAAGAAGTCGGTTAAGATTCTTGGATCCCATCGAGAACTTATCCAACCGAGCCTCGAGCTCTTGGACTTGTCCTTTCAAGAGTGAGTTCTCACCTTCGAGTTTTTCTACTTGAGTTGAGTCCTCATCTTGAACTTGACTAGTCGAAGAGGTTAGGCTGACCTCTTTCTTGAGGGTTTCAACCATCTCAAGCAAGGATTCGACCCTAGACTTGGACTTAGTTAGTTTCCTACTTAGCATTTTAATTGTATGATAAAGCGTACTAATTAAACAACATCTAACCTTAACTTTCTCTTTCAGCCCGGCTTTGAGTCTCTTCTCGAAATAGTCCTCGGAGTTGGAGTTGGAGTTGTAGTTGGATTCAGCTTCAAACTTTGACTCGGACTCTTCTGGTCTTGCCATGTACGCTACGCCGATGCCTTCTTCTTCATTGTCCCAAGTTGCATGAAGAGCTTTCCTTGCTCCCTTTTTCTTTGATTTAAATTGCCCTTTCTTTTTTTTCTTCGATTGCCCCCTTGTCGAATTATTCTTCACACTATGTTCACTATCACAATCTCTTCTTCGGATTCGAACTCGGATTCATCCTTGGGTTCGGATCCATCTTCTTGCTTGGGAGGTGACTTGCTCTTCTCCTTTCTTCTTTGACCTGCAAGCAAGGCAACTCCTTTCTCGGCCCGGACCACGTTAGTTTGTTCATGAAGTTCAAATTCTGAGAATAGTTCATCTAATCTAATTTTAGAAAGGTCCTTAGAAACTTTGTAGACATCGACCATGGATGCCCAAAAGGTAGTCCTAGGGAATGCATTTAGAGCATACCTTATTAGATCCCAGTTTTCAACCTTCTATCTGATCGGGTGTAGGCTATTGACGATATCTTGTATGCGACCTTGTAATTGGGTAGTCGTTTCGTGTTCTTGCATCTTAAGGTTATACAATTTATTAAACAAATGAACTCTTTTACATACCTTTGCGTCGTCGGTTCCTTCGTGTAGCTCTATGAGCTTGTTTCATAGGTCCTTCTTGTTGGTGCAGGGGCACCTAAGTCGAACCTATATTTTGATTATGGAAAAAGACGCAAAGTCAAGGATATATCGTTAGCTCACGAGCTGAATCGAGTGTGCAGAAGATTGCTATAGCTGGAGCTGAAGGCTAGCAACACCCGGAGGAAGCTGCGGTGGTCGGGCGACACTCGAGTGACTTCGGAGGGAGCCGAAGGAATCGAGTGGAAGGCCGAAAGCAAAAGCAACATGTAAGTATCGAGGTAAGCTTGTGTGTGCGAGCGTAAGTGAGGTCGTATCCTCCTTACGGGGATGGTCTTAAGCGTAGATCCGACCAAAGACATCCCATCGATGGTCTAGGTCGAGATCGGACGGTCGAAGGCCGTCGAAATAATGTTTTCTTTGAGCTAACTTTGCCTTGCAGCTAGCATCGACGCATTGCCCGGCTTGGAGGACTCGATCGCCCTTCATCGATTATTGTCTCTCGGCTCGTGATGCTACCATCAGTCGACTAATGATGGCCATCAGTCGACTGATGGTCAATGATCAGCTTCGAGGAGTCAAGGCTTATCACCCCATTTCAAGGAGGTTTTTTGTCCATTTGTGATTGGTTGAAGCCCCATTCGATGAGGGGCTCAAAGGCTATAAAAGGAGGGCTTGTCTTAGGGTTTTTTATCAATTAAAAAGGCTTCCAAGTGCTTTCGATACGCTCTGACTCTCCGACATCCCTACGATGAAGCGCTATCGAGACGACGACTAGAGCTTCAACCTCCAACCTTTGAAGTCGTCGGTAACGAAAGTTTAAATTGTATTTCAGTTTATTTTTAAGTAAAGCTTTCATTATAACGAGGAGAGGGGGAGTGTCCCTCTACCTCGAGCTTTTGTCATTTTGTGTTTCCGTCTAACTCCTACCTCCAACGAGGAGGAGTTCTTTAGTAGTTTGCCCTCCGTACGTGGTCAAGGACCACTAGGGCCTTGGAGTAGTAGCCTTCGGCTACGAACCAAGTAAAACCCTTGTGTCTATTGTCTCGCTTGTTTTGTTTTTATCTTCCACTGTGTCTACTCGCATTTTAATGAATGATTTTGAACGAAAAATTTCTATCGCTATTCACCCCCCCCTCTAGCGATCCGCTCGATCCAACACTTCTCACTGATGAAGGGGCCAACACGGTTGAGCTCCTCTTTGGACAAACCACATTGTAGAATTTGGGTAGCCTTGGCATCGGCTTCCACTTGTATTTTCATGGCATTTGTCCATTGATCATTATCCAACGATTCACCAACTTCATTAGTAGGAAGTGTGAATCCGGTTTGGATTACGATCCACATCTCGATTTGGGTTTTTAGAAAGCATTCCATCTGACCCTTCCAGTAACGGAAGTCATCTCCATTGTAAAACAAAGTTCGCGCGGTGCTCAGCTTTTCGAGATGGGCCATTTAAGAAAAAAGGAACACCTCGCAACGACAAAAACAAAAAGAAGGTACCAAGACTTTCGTCTTGGATTAGTAGTGAGGAAGTAAGGAAATTAACGAAACTAAAGGTCTTAAAGCATTGAATCGAAAAACTAAAAACGAAAAGAAAACTTAAAAATTATTGCTAGATTGGTGGTTGCACCAAATCGTAACGCCCCCACTCTGATACAAATTGTTGGATCGGAATAAGCGCTAGAGGGGGGAGGGGGTGAATAGCGCACGATAAATCTTCGTTCGTTTTCATTCGTTCGATAATACAAAGAGTTATGCAGCAGAAAATAAAAGAACACAACTTTATTTTTACTTGGTTCACAACCTTCGGTTGCTAATCTAAGGTCCTAACGGTCCTAAACCACGTAGGAGGGAAATTCACTAAAAGACTCCTCTTCATTGGAGGTAGGAGTTGACGATTACAAAGATACGAGAAAACTCGAGCTAGAGAGACAAACCCCTCTCTCCTCGTTACGATAAAAGCTCGAAAATACAAACTTAAATACAAACAATCTGAATTGACAACTTAAGATGTTACCGATGACTAAGGAGATGGAGGTTGAGCTCGTGTCGTCAGCGTTTTGGCAGCGATTCATCATCGTAGAGTTGTCGGAGAGTCATGGCATTGCAGGAGCACTTTGGAAGCTTTGGAATGATGGAAATGGTGAAGAACACTCCTTTTATAGCCTTTGAAGACCCCCAATGTTCAGTCCCATCTCATGGTCAAAGAGCCTCATCTCCCCAAGATAAGTGGAGCTTATCTTGACTTTCCTCGAAGCTAGAATTTGAATGGCAGTCGGCTGCCACCCTTATCAGTCGAACTGATGCCCAACAATCGACTGATATAAGCCATCAGTCGACTGCTGGCTAGGGTGTTTGACTGCAATAAAAAGTTAGCTCGAAATCATATAAGTAAGATTGAGTTCGATCGCCACTTATCGTCCGATCTCGACCCAGACCTTCCACGGGAAGTCTTGGTCGAATCATCGCCTAAGGACGTCGCCATACAGAGGACTCGACCTTGCTCACACTCACACACACGAGCTTACCTCAAGCTTACCTTTGTAGCTTTCCTTCTTGTCTCCACCTAATTTCTTCGGTTCCCTCTGAAGTCCTCCTAGTGTCACCCGACCACTACGATTTCTCAACATGAGAACCTCCGGGTGTCATGACCTTCAGCTTAGCTTAGCATTCCTACACACTTGATTCAGCTTATGAGATAACAATATGAGCTTAACTTTATGTCTTTGCCATAATCAAAACATAGGTTCGATTATTTGGTGTCTCTGCACCAACAATCTTCAGTATTGAAACTATTCTCGAAATCACTCCGATCGTATACTCCACTTGCCTATGCAATGGAAAGCCTAGAAGTTCATCCGAAACTACATCTGAATACTCTCCGATTATACACACATCCGAGAGACATTTTATATCATCATTTCAATATCATAACATCCTAGTTAATATCAAGATATCCACATCATATCAACAAAGTCAACAATATAACAACTAAGTCAACACTCTCACCATAATATAATATCTCCAACAATCAACCTTGAAACATCCAAAATCAATATCATAACCCTCTAATAATCATCACTGTAATCAACTCAACATCTCATTTGTCGATGGAAACACAACTAATCCACATGATCCAAATATAGAAATCCTTCTAATCCTGTCTATGAATGTTCTAGACAAAGATACCTGTAACTACCAGTATCTCTCAATATCATTAAGTAAGGTAAACTATAGTAATACCCCAAATGATCAATCCTTCAACCCTCTACATCTCCTCTCGAGTAAAGATGTAGACTCATCCAACTTCTGCTCTTGGAGGCTGAGCTCATGTAGGTGCAAAAGACTACCATAGAGAAACTAAAGTCAACTGCCAAAACTGAGATGCAAATCGGAACGACTCATAACCCATGACTTCGATCTTGCTCCTTTTATCCAACATTCGGAGACTTCTGATTTTAATAATTTGACCTGCAATATCTACTTATCGGTCTCCAACTCTTAAACATTTGTACGGAGTCATTTCTAAACTCATGACTCGATCCAATGTCTTTCAGCAGGATCTAGTAGAAGATCCAAACATCCTAATTCAAATGTAAGCCAATAAACCGTGGGTGGCTTAAAACATCCATTCACATTCTTGAGCTATTAGGTGGTCGTAACCTCTGCAAGTCTAATGACTCTGTACGTTACTCCCATTACCAAATAATCACCCTACTTGATGCTCAAGAATTCCCTGACAATGAGTCAAAGGAATAACATGAGGAAAATACCCTCTCACAACATCACTACACCGTGACCTAGTGATGTACTATTTCCCGAAGATTATTTCCCTGCATCTTCAACCAAGTATCGACTTAATCTAGATAATGGTATGCAACTAACTCTACTTTCTCTGCACACACAGGTTAACTACTCAAGAGTACCTTCAAAATCATAAAACCTAACACGACCATCTCAGGGATCAAAATCCCTACGAAACACCATATACTAATCCTCCGCTATCTTCATCACACTAGCATACACGCCCTGTCCATTACCCAATAGGTAATGATCTGACTAGTATAATTAGTGAAAATCCCTAAGATTATAGTCTTTGATTTCCATAAGAAATGTGACGACTTGACCCCTGCTTTCCGACTCGGTATCAATCGACTCTTAAAGGAAATTTACCTTTTCGACACAGGTTCAAAACTCACGAACTCAACAGGTCATTCCCATGGTCAACTCTAACCACGATTACGAATAATAATCAACACACTGCGTGTTATTCCCTCTTATAAACACTAAATTCATAGCCAACAAAATCGAGAGTATAAACACTAAAGCAACTCCGATTGGTCGCCTTGGTGGACAACTCCTACTATAAGTCTGTACAGGTGCCATAACTCTATCTGTATACACCTATTGAACAAGTTTAGATAAGTATCTAACTAGAATATAAGTTATCAGGAATTCTTACTTCATGTTGCTCGGAGCTCATGTCGCTATCAATCTCATCTCACAAAAGCAAGACCAAACCAAAACAAAATGACTCCCGAGGTCCAAAACTCAACGAAAAACATCATTGTATGGCATCGCAAAACCTAGGGCTCTGATACCAATAAAGTTGTCATGCCCCGAGAGCATGCTGAGCTGAAAAAAATGGACAGTATCTCCCCTATATGTGGCACAATATCCTGTTTATACAAGCCTTTCGGCCACAACCACAATAACAAACATAACTGTAAATATAATAAGACACAGTGAAAACTAACACAACAACATAACAACCTACACACAATGCATACTGGTATGACTAATGCCAAAACATAAAGAAAAGCATCATCAAAACCCGAATCAACAAGTGCATACATCAACAATGTCTAGCACAACATCCACCATATAAATCCGGATCGATATATGAAACATCCGAAAATAAAAGGAAACATAGATCCAAAGCTGGAACCCTCGGAAGTGAGATGAGAGGTTGCCAGCCAACGTTACTCCAAGCCTATCACGAAGTTGGCTACCTGTTACCTAGGCAACAAGAAAACCCAGGGTCTGTGGTGGTGAGTACAAAACTCAACCGTAATAGGAATAAAAGTGCATGAATAATATATATATATATATATATATATATATATATAACATGCGAGTCAATAATATGTTGTCTAAAGGTATAATAGGTATACACCAGCATGATATAACAATTGTATACTAAATTGATCAACAATAACAACATAAGGTACTGATGTACCTGAAGATCAACAATGATGTAACTCATACAACCTGACTATAAGTACCATAATACAACACCTACAACATGGAAGAGTAAATACTGACTTTGTAATCAACAACACCAGCATACTAATATTCTATGTCAAGTACACAATGAATCGAGTCCATCCCATAACACCTCAAGGTATTGGTCAAAGGTATATAATAGTCTGACCACCTCAATACTGGTAATCCACACACGACCATATAAAATATGCTAGTGGGATGCAAGATGATGTACAATTAAATGCAAAAAGCATAGGTCAAACAAATGCAACATCCAACGATCATATATATATACTCTATCTATATATATTCTCGTCACACTCAAGTATATATATATATATATATATATATATATATATGTAAACGACATCTACCATGGCAATATAGATGCATGATCATGCTTGCGCACCCTACTGTAACCATGACCCCAGTGTGGCCTAGGTGGTACGACATGACAACTGTCCCAACTCAACAATAACCACCGCTCTCGAGTGGCCGAGTGGACAGTATGAACAAGTAGCATATAAGTGTAAAGAGCTAGCTACACAACGGGGGTCCCTTCTGTTAGCCACTCCAACTGTCACTACCCATGAGTGGTCAAGTGTCACACACCCAGGATAACTGCACGCTACTCGAACAACCATTGTCTATAGTGGAGCGAGTGCGGCACAATAAATTCTCTGCCCTCACACCAGTTACTCCTCCACAAGTAACCTAGGATGCAGGATGACTGACGATCTTCTCAACCACAAGGGAGACCAAATCGCCAGCATGCATGTAAATGAAATGAATGCATGACATCACATACATATGTCCACAACACCCTCTATATTCTATAGAGAGGAATATACAACTAACAACAACTAAGCTTGGACCTCCAGTCCGTAGTGACACTGTATCGACAAATCACACGTCCATACACAACTACATGATCCATAGTAGATCTATACACAACATCAGGATATGATATGAAAACTCACTTTACTTCTAGAACATCACCCACCCCCAGATGATTTATCTAAATTGCACAATTCAATTTTACAACTGAATTTAGCTACGTACATATAAGTAAACCACTACAGGTCCACTTACCATCACATCTATAACTCATAACAATGATGAATGAATAGATAACAATAATGATAGAGCATTTTAAGTGCAAAGGCAAGTATCAAGCAATAGAAAAACTAGAGTGGAGTCAAGGTCAAAGTGACAATAATATGAAATCATATATATCAGGGTTTAGCTACTACCTGACCAGGGTAGGAAATATTACCCACTTGCAATAAAGCTTGTAATAATAATATCTTCACGGTCACAGTCCTGTCTCGTATCCATGTCCTACACATATCATAACATTATGGTTAAGTGTAAGCATACAATGAATGATCAAATCGAATCCTACATCGACTTTGTATCCTGATCAACTAGATTGATCTAGTTATCCAATTAACCTAATCAATCCTCAACGGAACAACTTCACCCACAAACAATTAATCTTCTCTTAACAGCAAATCCATCACAAGATCAATTTAATCACAATCATAATGATATACATTCATAAATTATCCAAGCCCAACTCACCTTGCCTAGATTCACTCCGCAACTTATTGTTCCACCATAGCAAACACCGTTATATACAATTCAAATGAACAGAGGCAACAACTCATCTCCATCACCTAAAATCACAGTAGCCTCTTAATCCAATAACAAAGTATCAACTCCAAATCAATAACCGAATTGGGAGCAAAACCTCCGAACTCTGCTCATCACTTGAAGATTGAATGATAACCTACGATACCCAAGTCACCAGCAGCAGCCTTGAACATTATATTGTTGGATCGAGAAGCATCGCTAGAGGGAGGGTGAATAGCAAGCGTAAAATCTTTCTTTTCGACGTTAAAATAAGAGAAAGCACAGCGGGAAAATAAATTACACAATTTATTTTTACTTGGTTCACAACCCACCGGCTGCTAATCCAAGGCCCCATGATCCTTGACTGCGTACGAAGGGGCAATCCACTATGGAGTCTCCTCCTCGTTGGAGGTAGGAGATAATGATCACAAAAACCGAAAACACGAGGATGAGGCAACAAGCCTACCTCACCTCATTACGATTAAAACCAAGAATACAATAAATAAAAACTAATACTTGTTGCTGCCGATGAAGATATTCTAAACATGGTGTTGCGCTGGCGTTGTGATGGCATTAGAGCTTTGACATTGCGAGAGCACTTTGAGAGCAAGATGGATGATCTTTGGATTGGAGTCCTCCCCTCCTTTTATAGATTTGTGCCTTGGAATAAGTCAAGATGAAGATCCTCAACTTTTGGAACTTATTGCGAGGTGGCACCTTCTCTTATCATGAAGTGGTCGTGTCAACCATTATCTTATTTGACCTAGCGCAAAAGGATGATTTGTCGCCATCAGTTGACTGATGCCTTCCATCAATCGACTAATGTGCAGCAGTCGACTGCCCAATCGCCAACAATCGACTTATAGCCTAGCCACTTTCTTGCAGTAAGAGGTTAGCATGAAAAATGGTAAATATGATGGTTCCTTACCATCCGATCTTGACCTAGACCTTCCACTAGAAGTCTTAATCATATTGTCGCCTATGCTCATCCCCGTACAGAGGACACGACCTTACCATCTCTCTTCGCACTCGTGCTTATCTCTGGTCCTTTATGACTTGTCGCTTTGCTTACGGTCTTCCACCAAGGTTCTTCGACTCCCACGAAGTTCTTCAAGTGTCGCCCGACCACCATGGTTTCTTGACTCGGGATTCTCTGAGTGTCGCTAACCTTCGGCTTAGTTTAATCATTTCCTGCACACATAATTCAGCTCATGAGATAACAATATGACCTTAACTTTGGATCTTTGTCATAATCAAAACCTAGGTTCAATTATCTGGTCCCCTACACCAACAATCTCCCCCTTTTTGATCTATGGAAAATCGATACAAAGTTAAGGGAAAAATTAAAGTATAAAACAAGTAGAGTAAATAATCAACGTCCTTTCAAAAACTCCCCCTTAACCCTAGGTGAGTTTTGAAAGAGATACTTTGAATTTTTCTTTTTAAATTAAAGTTTTATTACTCCCCCTTTACTTTCGCTCTTCTCCCCTTTTTGTCATAAATCAAAAAAGGTGTCGGGGTTTTTATATAAAATAGGGGTTTAAAAAGAACATGTGTCTAGAATTATTAAAGATAAATCAACTATGAGCCCAAGCATGCATCTAGCAGTAGTTAGATAGATTGGTTAAAGGTGTGTCCCTCTGCACCAATAATCTAAAGGTTTGTAATATAACTCTTATGATTAGTTTTCTCTCCCCCTTAGTCAAATATATGAAGTATAAGAGATGTAGGGGGCATTAAACTTTGGCCTAGAGTGTTGTAAATATTCGTTAAGTAAAATAGTTGAGAAAATCGGTAGCATTTTGAAAAGGTTATGTTAAGTGTATTTTAATTATCCTTAACATCTCACCCATTCTATGTGTCTCAGAATGTGTTCACCTTATATGTTTTGTGAGATGATTTGAACTTGATTAAAGATAGTCAACCTTGGGTTAGATTCGGATTTAACCTTTAGATCGTTAAGTAACTTTTCGAGAAACTGGCTTCCAGGTCGTGGCGAGGCACAAGGGCCTTCTTTGATCAAAACAACAATTGGTGCAATAGGAAGCAACACTGTATTGCTTTATCTACCTTCAAAGCCGAATACGTCACGATGGGTGAGTGTGTAGCTCAGCTTCTTTGGATGAAGCACACTCTCCAAGACTTTAACTTAAACTTTAATAATATTAAAATTCACATAGATAATATTAGCTCCATCAACTTAACCAAAAATCCTATTTGCCATTCTAGGACCAAACATATAGAAGTTAAACACCACTTTATTTGAGAACATGTAGCTAACTTAACCATTAAACTCGAATATGTGGAATCCAAGTCAAACTTAGTCGATCTTTTTACCAAGCCACTACCCGAAGCCGAATTTAGTCTACTAAGATGAAAATTAGGCATGTGCGTAATAGAGTAGGACTTACATTCTTTTTACATACTCTAGTATATACTTCTATTTTCATGTTAATAGAACTAGCTTAGGGCTTACCCTAGATATCATGCACCTATAAATTTAAGGAGCCAATACATCTCACAACATATAAGACTAATGTGTTGTTAGTGATATATGAGAGATGTCCTAAGGCAATCGCCTTATGTTTGAACCATTTATATGATAAATGAAGAATCACTATTTGAGTATACATGTTTTCATGTATTTGATTAGATCTTAAACTCATTTACTGAATGTCCACGATACGATTCACAGCATGAGAGAATTTATGATTGGATCACAACTAGTGAGTATCTCTACATGTGTAATTGTGATGTATCGGAATTATCCCTAGTCGATGAATTGATGGATTTGGACACCATTGATTCTGTCGAGACTCGCATGTGGTATACTCCTTGGTGTATCCAAGCAGTTGATTCTCACTGGCTGGAGACATTGTGATGTTCAGAGTTAATCGTGGATGCTAGTTATGGTAACTAGTTCATTGGAGTGACCAGCCGTAAGACTTCATATGGTTCTTTGCATATATAGATATGTCAATGAAGTTCTTACTGCAGCTTAGGTGTGATGTTCCTTTGACTTGCGGTATTCAAGTCATCTAGATCATAAAGACTTATGCTTTAACATCTTAAGCAAGCATCTCTAAGGAGATGTGGACCCGGGATGATTGGTTATAAGTCGAAGTGATCGAAGGTGTTTGAATAGCCTATAAAGGATTCACCACTCTTTGCGAGGAGATGTATACCCATGGCCTCTCGTCGAATTGTTACTAAAGTCTTTGGCCAAAGCATTACATGTTTAGAGTAAGGTACTCTTCGATACATGTGTAGTAATTAGAATTCGTAGGACGAGGAAATGATACTTGGGCTAGGTGTGAAGTAGTTAGCCTAGTGGGGACTGACACTATAGACTATGTCCTGAACCAAGTGGGTATAAGATGAGTGAAGAGAATGGGGCACAATTCATTCAAGCTACTGAAGGGTTTCAGAAGTTGTTCTGGATCAACCGTTGATCTTTTCGGTTAATTTGGGATCATGATGAACTACTAGGTGCCACTCATGATCGTTCTATAATTAATGGTTAATTATAGACGACCAACATAAACCGAGAACCTATTTGGTCACATGCACAACGAGCGTAATCCGAAGGATTTAAAACAAGCTTGAGAATGAGATTCTCAGACCGAGAGAAACTAGGTTTGGTTGGACCAAACATGGAGCAAGCATGAAATCGTTTCAGTCGCAATGGAAGCGTGGATGGGCCTTGTCTTATGAAGACATGATGGATGAACCAAATTGGTTTGGTTCTAATCAAATGGAGGAGAATAAACCAAAGGGTTTGGTTTGTTTTAAACGAATGAACCAAAGTTGGTTCGGTTTGTTTTAACTTAAAATAAACCATCATGGTTTGGTTTATTTTAACTTAAATTAATGGAGCGGGTTAACGGACTTTTGGTTATGATCCGATAACCATTAAGAGAATTTGTTCTCTATAAAATAGGGCTTAAGGGTTTTGTTAAGCCCTAATCCAAATTCTTGCAACCCTAAGTTTCCGCCCCTCCTTCTCCTTGTGAAGTCGGCGCAGCACCGCCCACCACCACCCAAGCTCCTTGCCGGCGTCCAGCAGCTGCCGTCCTCTCCCCTTGCCGGTGTCGAGCTGCTGCCGGAAGAGCTCTGGTGATCTCCTTTGGGTTCGGCAACAAGGTGAGCTTCAACCTTCCTTTTTGGCCGACCCCTATTCCTCCACCAAAGCTGTCCAGTTTTCTAGACAGCTTGTTTCTTTTTCGTCGGAGCATCATTTGGATGACGTTTGGAGCTCCGACAGCGGTAGCCTTGCCGGGGATTCGATCTCCAGTAATCCTCATAGGTGGAGGATGAAGGATTCGTCAAACGGTTGACGAATACCTCTCCGGAGAAGTGAGTTTTTGAGGACTCGTTTTGGATCCGAATTTTGATTCGGATCGTGATCTTCTCTCGATCACATCGTCTTCAACACGAGGCTAGTAACCCGTACGAAGATGAGGCTCGTGACTTTGTAAAGTCATCCCGAAGATTCTCGGCGTGGATACGGATAGAGACGATTCTAGCGAGAATCGTTCCGATTGATGTCTTTCCTGCTACACGTGATACGTTAGGTATACGTAGTATAAATTTCCTTTTATTGCAAAATTTGAATTTACAGTTATGTCTACACATGTTGAACTATGCATGCGTGTGATGTGTGTGTCTTACTCTAAACATGTAATGTTTTGGCCAAAGACTTTAGTAACAATCCGACGAGAGGCCATGGGTATACATCTCCTCGCAAGGAGTGGTGAATCCTTTATAGGCTATTCAAACACCTTCGATCACTTCGACTTATACCCAATCATCCCGGGTCCACATCTCCTTAGAGATGTTTGCTTAAGATGTCAAAGCATAAGTCTTTATGATCAAGATGACTTGAATACCGCAAGTCAAAGGAACATCGCACCTAAGCTGCAGTAAGAACTTCATTGACATATCTATATATGCAGAGAACCATATGAAGTCTTACGGCTGGTTACTCCAATGAACTAGTTACCATAACTAGCATCCACGATTAACTCCAGACATCACAATGTCTCCAGCTAGTGAGAATCAGCTGCTTGGATACACCAAGGAGTATACCTCGTGCTAGTCTCGACAGAATCAATGGTGTCCAAATCCATCAATTCATCGACTAGGGATAATTCCGATACATCATAATTACACATGTAGAGATACTCACTAGTTGTGATCCAACCACAAATTCTCTTATGTTGTGAATCGTATCGTGGACAGTAAATGAATTTAAGATCTAATCAAATACATGAAAATATGTATACTCAAATAGTGAATCTTCATTTATCATATAAATGGTTCAAACATAAGGCGATTGACTTAGGATATCTCTCATATATCACTAACAAACTCCCACTTGGCCTAATGTCAATCGCTACGGTATCCAATACCATAAGCTCTAACATGACCCTCAAACTTACTTTGAGGTAATGCCTTAGTCAAAGGATCCGCTAAGTTCCTTTCAATGGGGATTTTCTCGATTTGTATTTCCTTCCTACTGATGATCTCTCTGATAAGATGATAGCGGCGAAGCACATGTTTGCATCATTGATGAGACCTTGGCTCTTTCGCCTGTGCAATTGCTCCATTGTTGTCGCTGTAGACTGGTATTGCTTCAACAATGGCTGGAATCACACCAAGTTCATAAATGAACTTCTTGATCCAAACCGCTTCATTTGTTGCTTTCGAAGCTACAATGTATTCTGCCTCAGTGGTAGAATCCGCTACAGTGTCTTGTTTGGAACTTTTTCAACTCACTGCACCCCCATTTAAGGTGAATGTATCCAGACTGAGACCTGGAATCATCCTTGTCTGTCTAGAAGCTGGCATCCGTATACCCGCGTATCACCATGTCCTGAACCAAGTGGGTATAAGATGAGTGAAGGGAATGAGGCACGATTCATTCGAGCTACTGAAGGGTTTCAGAAGTAGTTCTGGATCAATCGTTGATCTTTTCGGTTAATTGGGGATCATGATGTACTACTAGGTGCCACTCATGATCGTTCTATAATTAATGATTAGTTATAGATGACCAACATAAACCGAGAACCTATTTGGTCACACGCACAATGAGCATAATCCGAACAATTTAAAACGAGCTTTAGAATGAGATTCTCAGACCGAGAGAAACTAGGTTTGGTTGGACCAAATATGGATCGAGCATGAAATCGTTTCAGTCGCAATGGAAGCATGGATGGGCCGTGCCTTATGAAGACATGATGGATGAATCAAATTGGTTTGGTTCTAATCAAATGGATGAGAATAAACCAAAGGGTTTGGTTTGTTTTAAACGAATGAACCAAACTTGGTTCGGTTCGTTTTAACATAAAATAAACCATCATGGTTTGGTTTATTTTAACTTAAATTAATGGAGCGGGTTAACGGGCTTTTGGTTATGATCCGATAGCCATTAAGAGAATGTGTTCTCTATAAAATAGGACTTAAGGGTTTTGTTAAGCCCTAATCCAAATCCTTGCAACCCTAAGTTGCCGCCCCCCTTCTCCTTGTGAAGTCGGCGCCAACCCTCTTGTCGCTGCCCACCACCACCCAAGCTCCTTGCCGACGTCCAGCAGCTGTCGTCCTCTCCCCTTGCCGGCATCGAGCTGCTGCCGGAAGAGCTCCGGTGATCTCTTTTGGGTTCGACAACAAGGTGAGCTTCAACCTTCCTTTTTGGCCGACCCCTATTCCTCCACCAAAGCTGTCCAGTTTTCTGGACAGCTTGTTTCCTTCTTGTCGGAGTGTCGTTTGGATGACGTTTGGAGCTCCAATAGGGGTAGCCTTTCCGGGGATTCGATCTCCGCTAATCCTCATAGGTGGAGGACGTAGGATTCATCAAACGGTTGACGAATACCTCTCCGGAGAAGTGAGTTTTTGAGGACTCGTTTTGGATCCGAATTTTGATTCGGATCGTGTTCTTCTCTCCATCACATCGTCTTCAACACGAGGCTAGTAACCCGTACGAAGACGAGGCTCGTGACTTTGTGAAGTCATCCTGAAGATACTCGGCGTGGATACGGATAGAGACGATTCTAGCGAGAATCGTTCCAGTTGATGTCTTTCCCGCTACACGTGATACGTCAGGTATACGTAGTATAAATTTCCTTTTATTGCAAAATTTGAATTTATGGTTATGTCTACACATGTTGAACTATGCATGCGTGTGATGTGTGTGTTGTAATAAATTAGATTTATTATTTTATTCCTTCCGCTATGCACATGTTTACGAAACATGTTCGAACACACACTCGCCGCGGTGCCGGAAAGCCAACAGTGGTATCAGAGCCCAGGTTGTGTTTCGACATAATCGTAAAATTGTTTTACGATAGTCATAATGATATTTCTAAAAATTTTCTACTTTTGGAAAGTTAGAAGTATTTATGGAAATTTTTCAATTTTGGAAAGTCTAGAAGTATTTATGGAAATCTTCTACTTTTGGAAAGTTGGAAGTATTTATGAAAATTGATATTTTCCATAAATAAAATATTTGATTAGATTTTGGAAATTTGTTTCCTAATTTAATCATGATTTTATTTGTGAAATCAAATCTTTAAATATTTAATTTCCATAAGTAGTTTTGATGATTTAGGAAATTGGTTTCCTAAATTGACTTTCATAATCAACTTTAAACATATTTTATTTCCATAAATAGTTATGACATATAAGGAAATTTTGTACATGACATAATTGTATGCCATGTAATTGCATTAGATGCATATCATTATGACATGCGTGTCGTGACATGTAGATGTATGTCATGTATGTCATGCCATGTAGATAATAGTTATTTGCATGCAAAGAGGATGAGACATAAAAACCCTAACTCAATATTAAAGCCTACACCTTCCATTAATATGGTTAGAACCAGAGTTCCATTTCTTGTTCGGGTTGTTGGACTCTCTCCAAGCCCGGCTCGAACCCGAACATGTTCAAACCATGGAATAGTTTAATACTAATATGGTAAGAGTCAGAGGTCAATCGTTAGCTTTGGTTGTTGGACTCTCTCCAAGCCGGGTTAATTGGTTGAATGCACTCTAACCATATTAAAACTATTTCTCGATTAATGGGTTGGCTTTAACCTGGAGCATCGGCTTGTTGGACTCTCTCCAAGGTCGATGTAAAGGGAGGTGAAGTTGGGTGCTATGCATATGATGCATACTTGTTAATGTGTTAACAACCCGATGTATGTGTGAACATTCAATTAGTTGATAGCACATTGTGATAGTTGCATATACGTGATATGCAATCGGTATAGTTGATACCTACCATCATAGTTATGAATGGCTTGTTGGACTCTCTCCAAGGTTGTTCATATCTATGATGGATATCAGCCCATTCGGAGATGGACCTACGATCTCTCGATGTAATTTTGGGGTTTTTGAAATTTGAAAAAATGAATGAGATTTATGAATGTATATTGATGCATTTTAAAATCATTTTCTCATATATGCTCGTTTTGTATTTCTAGGTTAATCGATTGATCATGACGTCTTTGAATTTGCGCACTATTTTGGATTCAAACAAATTGACTGGGCCTAATTTCCTGGACTGGCTTAGAAATCTGAGAATTGTTCTCAAGGCGGAAAAGCTAGCATATGTCCTTGAAGAGCCTCTTCCCAACCGTCCTAGGGACGATGCAACTCGAGATCAAATGTTAGTCTATCAGAAGCATGTGGCAGATTCTGAACTGGTGAGTTGCATCATGCTAGCTGCGATGGTACCTGAGCTGCAAAAGCAGCATGAGTATATGGATGCTAATACCATGGTCTTCCATCTTCATGAGTTGTTTGATGAGAAAGCGAGATCCGAAAGGTTCGAAGTCTACAGGCTCCTCTTCACCACGAAGATGCAAGAAGGTTCGTCTGTAGTGCAGTTTGTGCTAAAGATGAATGGGTACATCGAGCGGCTAGCCACCCTCGGGTTTGTGATGGATCATGAATTAAGTATTGACTTAATTCTGCATTATTTGCCCAAGAGTTTCTCACAATTTGTGATGAACTATCAGATGAACAAATTAGAATCCACTATTCCTGAGCTCCTCAATATGCTGAAGACTGTGGAGCCTTCTGTGAAGCATGAGAAGAAGACGGTTCTGTTAGTTGATTCCTCAAAGAAAGGTTCTAAGAGGAAGGCAAAGGAACAGAAGAAAGGGAAGAACAACAAGGCTAAGAAGGCAGAACTAGCACAAAAGGGCACTTGCCATCATTGTGGCAAGGAAGGCCACTGGCGAAGAAACTGCAAGATTTATCTTGAGTCCATGAAGAAGAAGAAGGCATCCGATGCCCCATCCTCTTTAGGTATCTTCGTTATTGATTGTCATTCTATTTCCTTAGACACTTGGGTATTGGATACTGGGTGTGGCACACATATATGTAATGACATACAGGGGCTAAGGAATATAAGAAGACTCGTCAGAGGGGAGTCAAATTTGCGAGTTGGCAATGGAGCAAAGGTTGCTTCGGTCGCCATCGGAACTTATTTGCTGAACTCCCTAGCGGACTAGTCTTGGAACTGGACAATTGTTATTATGTTCCTTCTCTAATAAAGAACATTGTTTCTATTTCCTGTTTAAATAGAAATGGTTACCATTTGACGTTTAGTAACAATTGTTGTTATATAACTTTGAATGGCGTACTTTATGGAACTAGAACTTTGAGCAATGGCATTTATACGTTGGACGTATCCAGTGACATTTTCAATATCAAAGTGAGCAACAAGCGTGCTCGAAAGGATAATCAATTAGACTCCTACATGTGGCATTATCGTCTTGGCCATGTAAGCAAGAAACGCATGTCCGAATTACACCGATGTGGAATTTTAGAATCGTTTGAATTGGATTCATACGATACATGCGAATGATGCTTAAAAGGCAAGATGACTAAGTTACCTTTTACAGGAAAAGGTGAATGAGTGGGAGAGTTGCTAGGTCTAATACATACTGATGTATGTGGACCTATGTCAACTCAAGCTTTAGAAGGCTATAGCTACTTCATTACCTTCACCGATGATCACTCACGGTTTGGGTATGTGTTCTTGATGAAACACAAGTCTGAAGCCTTTGAAAGGTTCAAAGAATTCAGAAATGAAGTATAGAAACAACATAACAAGAGTATTAAAATACTTCGATCGGATCGAGGTGGTGAATACTTAAGTCAAGAGTTTCTTGATTATCTAAGAGACAATGGTATATTGTCTCAATGGACTCCGCCATATACACCACAGCATAATGGTGTATCTGAGAGGCGTAACCGGACCTTGTTGGACATGGTCAGGTCAATGATGAATCATGCGAATCTTCCCAAGTCCTTTTGGGGCTATTCACTTCAAACAACTATTTACTTATTAAATAGAATGCCAACCAAGGTAGTCTCTACTACTCCATATGAGATATAGAATAGTAAGAAACCTCATGTATCTTACTTGAAGATATGGGGTTGTCCTGCTTATGTGAAGCGGACTATATCAGACAAATTGGATGCTAAGTCTAATAAATATCTATTTATTGGATACCCTAAGGAAACAAGGGGTTACCAATTCTATCATCCTGTGGAACAAAAGGTGTTTGCTTCAAGGCATGGTGTGTTTCTAGAGAAAGAGTTTCTCTTGCAAGAAAATAGTGGGAGTGTCGTCGAGCTTGAGGAGGCTCGAGAGACTCAAATAGACATTGATGAGATACCTGGTGAAGCACAACAGTCGATAACTCATAGTGATGAGCAATCGGCTGGACCTATTGAAACACCACATCTTCGTAGATCTGGTAGAACATGCAATATTCCTGAGAGATATGGATTTCTCGTAAGTGAATCGAACGACGTGTTACTCATTGATGATGTGGAGCTGACCAGTTATGAAGAAGTGCTAACAAGTTCAGAAAGGGATAAGTGGCTTGATGCCATGAAGTCGGAAATGGATTCCATGTATGAAAACCAAGTTTGGAACTTGGTTGACTCACCTGAAGGCATCAAGCCTATAGGGTGCAAGTGGGTTTTCAAGAAGAAAACCGACATGGATGGTAATGTGATTACCTATAAGGCTAGAATAGTGGCGAAAGGATATCGTCAAAAACAAGGTGTTGATTACGATGAAACCTATTCACCTGTAGCTATGCTTAAATCCATTCGGATGCTTTTGTCCATAGCGGCTCATTATGATTATGAGATATGGCAGATGGATGTGAAAACAGCTTTCCTTAATTGAAACCTGCTCGAGGACGTGTATATGATACAGCCTGAGAGTTTCACATCGGTTGATAAAACCAAGGTATGCAAATTGCGACGGTCCATATATGGATTGAAGCAAGCATCCAGGAGCTGGAATATCTATTTTTATGAGACAATCAAAAAGTTTGATTTCTCACAAAATCCAGACAAACCTTGTGTGTACAAGAAGGTCAGTGGGAGTGCAGTCGTGTTCCTAGTATTGTATGTCGATGACATATTACTTATAGGAGACGATGTTTCAGTCTTACAGTCAGTTAAGATTTGGTTATCCAAGACATTCTCCATGAAAGACCTGGGAGAAGCAACCTACATCCTCGGGATTAAGATCTATAGAGATAGATCGAAACGGTTGCTTGGTCTTTCGCAGTCTACATATATAGACCGAGTGCTAAAGAGGTTTAGCATGTCGGAATCCAAAAAAGGTTTCCTACCCATCAGGCATGGGATACACCTTTCGAAGTCTATGTGTCCACGCACAGAAGACGAGAGGATTTGCATGAGTAAGATTCCCTATGCATCCGTAATAGTATCTATCATGTATGCTATGTTATGTATGAGGCCCGATGTATCGTATGCTCTGAGTGTCACAAGTAGATACCAGTCTGATCTAGGAATGGATCATTGGGTGGCTGTTAAGATGATCCTTATGTACTTAAGAAGAACTAAGGATGTGTTCCTAATATATGGAGAAGGGGACATGGTGATACACGGGTATACGTAGTATAAATTTCCTTTTATTGCAAAATTTGAATTTATGGTTATGTCTACACATGTTGAACTATGCATGCGTGTGATGTGTGTGTTGTAATAAATTAGATTTATTATTTTATTCCTTCCGCTGTGCACATGTTTACGAAACATGTTCGAACACACACTCACCGCGGTGCCGGAAACCAAACATGTGTTTGTGTACTTAGCCACGTAGATGGGCGTGAGATGTTAGGACCTTACTCCTGGTTCCAGATGTAGAGCTAGTGCATCGCCATGAACCATAGAGTATAATCATATATATTAACCGACTCTGACTAGGACTTGTTGATCTTTCATATCAATCAAGTCAAATAAGAGTTGAATATTCAATAGATGAGATTATTTTTAGTATATTATTTTTCAAAATAATATGGAACATGCTTGAACTCTGAACTTAAACTTAATAATTATATTTTTCAAAACCCACCCTTTCCGATTTATGGAAAAATGGGGAGAAAAGGCCAAAGTTAAGGGATCAACTTAATTCTATATGGCCAAACGTACTGTTAGTTGAGAAAGGGGGAGAAAGGCCAAGTTAAGAAATCTTCTTAACTTAAACTTATTTGTTAATACTAAGGCCAACTTTAAGTAATTGTTAATTACTTAAACTCTTCCTAAATAGCAAACATCAAGGGGGAGGGTTAAGACCCTCTTTCAAGACTCACCCTCAGTCAAGGGGAAGGTTTCCTCAAGGGGGAGTACTTGAAAGAAAGTCTCTATTACTTCTACTTAATTTTTAATTCTTCATGCATATTATTTCCTTAACTTTGTATGGGTTTGCCATAGATCAAAAAGGGGGAAATTGTTGGTGCAGTACGCACCTAAGTCGAACCTGAGTTTTGATTATAGCAAACGATACAAAGTTAAGCTCATTTTGTTATCTCACGAGCTAAATCAAGTGTGCAGAAAAGTACTAAAGCTAGAGCTGAAGGTCAGCGACACCTGGAGGGAGCCATGGTGGTCGGATGACACCGGGATGACTTTGGAGGGAGCCAAAAGAATCAGGTGGAAGACCGGAAGCAAAAGCTACAAGATAAATGAAAGAGGTAAACTCGTGTGAGTGAGCGCAAGGAAGGTCATGTCCTCTATACGGGGACGTTCTTAGGCGACGATCTGACCAAGACCTCCCATGGAAGGTCTAAGTCAAGATCGAATGGTATATGGCCATTTAATTTACTTGTATTAACTATTTTTTCGAGCTAACTCTTCGTTGCAGTTGGAAAACCTGCCATCAGTCGATTGAGGGCTTGTATCAGTCGACTGGTCCATCAGCAGTCGACTGGTAAGGGTAGTAGTCGACTGTTGGTCAAGGATCAGCTTCGAGAAGAGTTAAAGCTTATCTCCATTTTTGATGGGGATAGGAGGCTTGCTCTCATTGGTTGAAGATGTGAACGTCTAGGGTTTCCAAGGCTATAAAAGTAGGGCTTCTCCACCCTATTTCCATCATCAAAAGCTCTCCAAAAATCCTCCGCTACGATACTCTTCTACGACGACCTTACGACGGTGAAGTGCTACTGCATCTTCGAAGACAAGTGACTAATTTTCTTACCTTATTTAGTCATTGGTTTTCTATTTTATTATCGTCTATCTTTATTTATCGTGTTTTAATCATAACAAAGAGAGGGGGAGTGTCCCTATACCTTGAGCTTTTTCATCGATTGTATTCGCTTACACCTACCTCTAACGAGGAGGAGTGTTTTTAGTGCTTTGCCCTCCGTACACGGTCTAGGACCATTAGGGCCTTGGACTAGCAGCCGAAGACAAAGTAAAAAACAAACGAGTACTTTTTGTTGGATCTAAGCGGATCGCTAGAGGGGGGTGAATAGCGATAAAACTTTTTCGAAATCGTTCGTTGATTAGACAATTAATTTCAGCGGAAAGATAAAAGACAAATAAAGAAAGACAAATGGGTTTTTACTTGGTTCGTAGCCTTCGGCTACTACTCCAAGGCCCTAGTGATCCTTGATCACGCACGGAGGGCAATTCACTAAAAACACTCCTCCTCGTTGGAGGTAGGAGTTTTGATGATTACAAAAAACCTTCGAAAGAAAAGATAGAGAGACAAACCCTCTCTTCTATTAATGTAAAGTGCAACGATAGAAAACCTCGATTAATAAAAGGAATTGCAATATTTAAAGAGACAACAAATTAAAATATCAACAACTAAAGAGTAGAAACTAAGTTAGGGTTGTTCACAGCACTTCGTCGTAGAGTCGTCGGAGAATCGCAGAGTTCCAGAGGCTTTTGAGTACTTAGAGATGATGAAGAAACCCTAGGATAGGCCCTCCTTTTATAGCCTTTGAGCGCCTTTTCGAGAGGAACTTTATCCAATCACAATTGAGCACCAATCTCCTTGAAATGGGGTGATAAGCCTTGACTCCTCGAAGCTGATCATTGACCATCAGTCGACTGATGGCAGCATCAGTCGAATGCTGACCGTAGGCAGTCGACTGATGGATGACAGTCGAGTCCTCCAAGATGGCAGTCGACTGATGCTAGTTGCAAGGCAAAGTTAGTTTAATAAAAAACATTATTTTGACGGCCTCCGACCGTTTGATCTCGACCTAGACCACCTATAGGATGTCTTTGGTTGGACCTACGCTTAAGATCATCCCCGTAAAGAGGATACGACCTCACTTACGCTCGCACACACGAGCTTACCTCGATACTTACTGTGTCGCTTTTGCTTCTGGCCTTTCACTCGATTCCTTCGGCTCCCTCCGAAGTCACTCAAGTGTCGCCCGACCACCGCGTCTTCCTCCGAGTGTCATTAGCCTTCAGCTCCAGCTATAGCAATTTTCTGCACACTCGATTCAGCTCATGAGATAACGACATGAGCTTAACTTTGTATCGTTTGCTATAATCAAAACTCAGGTTCGACTTAGGTGCCTATTGCACCAACAATCTCCCCCTTTTTGATTTATGGAAAACCCACATACAAAGTTCAGAACATAGTATGCATGAAGAATAAAAAATAGCATGCATGAAGAATAATAATTTGCATAAAATAGCATGCATGAAGAATAAAAAATAGCATGAAAAACAAAAGTAAAGATTAAGTTGGAGTAGTAAGGATTTTCTTCAAGTACTCCCCCTTGAGGAAACCTCCCCCTTGACCGAGGGTGAGTCTTGAAAGAAGACCTTAGTCCTTCCCCTCGAGGATTGCTATTTAGGAAGAGTTTAAGTAATTAACATTACTTAAAGTTGGCCTTAGTAAAACATTTAAGTTAAGAGGACTTCTTAACTTGGCCCTTTCTCCCCCTTTCTTAAGTAAAGCATTAACGTTTGGCCATAGTGTTTTAAAAAAATAAGTTTAAGTTAAGAATTCTATTAACTTGGTCTTTACTTCCTTTTAAGTAAATTTTCAAAACTTAAAGTTAAGTAAACATTTACTTAACTTTTGGACATGAAAAACAAGTTAAGTTATCAAAATTTTTGAAATTTTTGATCGCTTAACTTTGGCCTTCCTCTCCCCCTTTTGCCATATATCGAAAAGAGTGGGGTGTGTGAAAAACAAATATAGATATTAATTTTAAAGTCCAAGCATGTTCCATATTATTTTGAAAATAATATACTGAAAATAAGCTCATCTATAAAATGTTCGACTCATATTTGGCTTGATTGATATGAAAGATCAACCAGTCCTGGTCAGCGTCGGTTAGTATGTATGATTATACTCCGTGGTTCATGGCGATGCACTAGCTCTACATCTGGAACCAGGAGTAAGGTCCTAACATCTCACGCCCATCTACGTGGCGAAGTACACAAACACATTAGTCCTATGTGTTGTGAGATTTATTGACTCCTTAAATCTATAGGTGCATGATATCTAAGGTATGTCCTATACTAGTTCCATGAAAAATGAAAAGTAAGAAATAATAGTAATATAATTTGCAAAGTCCCATTCTACTATGCACATGCCCAATTTTCGTCTTAATAGACTAAATTCGGCTTCGGGTAGGGGTTTAGTAAATAGGTCTGCCAAGTTAGACTTCGATTCGACGTATTCGAGTTGTATGGCTCCGTTGGCCACATGTTCTCGAATGAAACGGTGTTTGACCTCTATATGTTTGGTCGTAGAGTGACATATTGGATTCTTAGTAAGATTAATTGAACTAATGTTATCTACGTGGAGTTTAGTGTTCGTAAAGTCTAACTCAAAGTCGCGGAGAGTGTGCTTCATCCAAAGAAGCTGAGTGACACACTCACCCATTGGATGTATTCGGCTTCGGTGGTAGATAAGACAACACAGTGTTGCTTCTTACTGCACCAACTTACTAGACTCGAGTCGAGAAGTTGACAACAACCACTCGTACTCTTTCTATCGAGCTTACTACTGGCATAGTCTGAATCAGAGTAGCCGGTTAGCTCGAACTCGGTAGATCTAGGGTACCAAATATCGACATTAAGTGTACCCTTTAGATATCTAAGGATACGCTTGACTAGAGTTAGGTGAGACTCCTTGGCACAGGTTTGGAACCTTGCGCACATACTTACTGCAAATAAGATATCAGGTCGGCTTACAGTTAAGTAAAGGAGACTCCCTATTACACTCATATAGTATTTTAAATCAATTGAGTTTCCGATTACATCTTCTTCTATATTCACATTAGTTGCCATTGGGGTATTAATAATTTTAGCGTCTTGCATTCCAAAGCGTTTAATTAATTCACTAGTATATTTGCATTGATGTAGGTATATTCCATCTTTAGTTTATTTAATCTATAGACCTAAGAAGAAACTTAACTCACCTACTAAATTCATTTCAAATTCACTTTCCATAAGTGAAATGATCTCATTTAGTAGGATTGAGTTGGTGGTTCCGAAAATAATATCATCTACGTATATTTGGGCTATGAATATGTCTTTACCTAAGGTTTTTACGAAAAGGGTTGGGTCAACTACACCTTGGTTAAACCCTTTGGACTTAAGATACACCGAAAGTCTCTCGTACCAGCTCGAGGAGCTTGTTTAAGTCCATAGAGGGCTTTCTTTAACCTAAGGACATGGTCGGGTTTATCTAAACTTTCCAATCCGGGGGGGTTGACTAACATAAACCTCTTCTTTAATGTATCCATTCAAGAATGTAGATTTCACATCCATTTAAAACAACTTAAATCCTCGATGTGCAGCATATGCTAATAGCATTCGAATGGACTCTAATCTAGCTACTGGGGCATAGGTCTCGTCGTAATCTAAACCTTCAACTTGACTAAACCCTTTAGCGACTAGTCTAGCTTTATTTCTAACTACTTCACCTTTATCATCAAGTTTATTTCTAAACACCCATCTTGTTCCAACGATTGTTTTATCTTTAGGTGGTGATACTAATTCTCATACTTCGTTCCTAGTGAATTGAGCCATCTCTTCTTGCATTGCAATAATCCAATCGGGATCAAGAAGAGCTTGGTCAATAGTTTTGGGTTCAATTTTAGGAATCAAGGAGATTTGACTAAGGTTTCTGTATGAGGCTCTAGTTCGAACTCCTAGACTTGGATCACCTATCACTTGGTCGATAGGATGATTCGTTTGAGTCCTAGTTGGATTTGGGTTTGAGTCTACAACTTGATCAATAGGATGACTCGTTTGAGTTCTAGTTTGGTTAGAGTCATCTATCACTTGGTCGATAGAGTGACTTGGTTGACTTAGGTTAGGATTAACACTAGACCTGATCTCCGAATTAGAGTTAGGTCTAGTATGAATCGGCTCGCTAATTTGTGTTGCCGGGGGTTTTGTAGGTTCGTGTCCTTCATTAAATACTACATTAATAGTCTCGTCGACTCTAAGGGTGTCATGGTTATATACTCTATAAGCTCTACTTGTAGTCGAGTATCCTAGAAAGATTCCGGTCGTGGTTTTGGATGTAAATTTCCCTAGGTAATCCTTAGTGTTTAGGATATGTACCTTACACCCAAATACCCTAAAGTACTTGATGTTAGGTATTTTATCGTGATAAATCTCGTATGAGGTCTTAAGGTGCCTCTTTACCATAAGGATCCTATTTTGGACATAGCATGTCGTACTCACGGCTTCCGTCCAAAACCTATCGGGTAGGTTATACTCGTTTAACATTGTCCTAGCGGCTTCATGTAGGGTTCTATTTTTGCGTTCTACTAGGCCATTTTGTCGTGGAGTTTTAAGGCAAGAAAACTCATGGTGGTATCCATTTAGGTTACAACATTTTGTAAACCTATGGTTCTCGAATTCACCACCATGATCAGTCCTAAGTCTTTTGATTTTAATGCTTTGTTTATTTTCTATTAATTTAAATAGTTTGATTAATTGATATAGGGTATCACTTTTGTGTTTGATGAATCGAACCCAAGTAAATCTAGAATAGTCATCAATTATGACTAAGCAAAAATTACTTCCATTAAGTGACTTAGCTCCGTGTGAATCAAATAGATCCATGTGTAGGAGCTCAAGCACACTTTTGGTTCGTTCTTGATTAGTTAGTTGATGTTGTGTCCTAGATTGTTTACCTTGTTGACGAGCATTACACATTTTATTATCTAAGTTATTGAGGTTAGGCAAACCTCTGACTAAGTCACTCTGACTCATCTTGTGGATGAGTCTTGGGTGTGAGTGACCGAGTCGTCGGTGCCACAACCATGATTCCTCTTGCCGTGTCATAAGACACTTAGTTGAGGAGTTAGTTAAGTTAATAGTGTAAATATTATTATTTCTAGTTCCCTTAAGAATTGTTTTAGAAGTTTCATTTGTATTAATTACGCATTCATTTTCTAGAAATATGACCTTATAGTTATTATCACACAATTGGCTTACACTAAGTAAATTATATTGAAAATTTTCTACTAATAAAACATTTTGAATAATAAAGTTAGGGTTGAGCTCAATATCACCTGATCCGATGATTTTGAGCTTGTCGTTGTTTCCGAAGGCTACCGATCCTTGTCGTTTGAATCGAAGCTTCAAAAACTTGAGTTGATCCTTGGTCATGTGTCGGGAGCAACCACTGTCCAACATCCATTGATCCTACACGCAAGGTAGTTGGATCGGATATTGGATTTATTAAAGATTGGTTGAAGTTTATTAACCTAAATCATCTCACCCATGTCTACATGATCAAATATGTTAACCCTATATGTTCTTGTGAGATGACTTCCAATTTTACTTGATTTAAATTTAATGAATTGAACACTTGTCAACCTTGCGTTAGATTCAGATTTGACCTTAGGCTTATCAAGTCAACTTTTCAAGATCATGGCTTCCAGGTCGTGGCGAGGCACAGAGGCCTTCTTTGATCGGAACAACGACCACTTCCTTAGACAAAGCCATTTTCAAGAAAATAGAGACTTGACTTACCTAAGACCACTTCCTGGTCTAACTAGTCTAGGATACGGCGAGGTAGCTTCAGCTAGTTCCGCTCGGTCAAGTGCACCGAACTAGATATGCCTTATCTAGCCTGAATACTCAAGACTCTGCTTTCCTAGCGTACTACCATTTCGCCGCGTCCTGGTACTATGTTATCAAGTATTGATGAGTTATAGTCCTATCTATCCATTCTAAAAAGAAAAATCAAACTAAATAAAGAACCTAAGCATGCAATTTCTAAGTTAAAATACAAAAAAGTTTTGTACTGGCTCCCCTTAGACCGTTGAATCGGTTCGATCTCTCCACATAGTGGATTTGTTCCTTGGGAACCCAGTACTGGTTCGATCCTAAGTTTGAAATCAAGGCGGTCTTAGGGACCCATGCTTTGACATGTTTTTTATGTCGACTTAAAATTGACATATACGACTTGTTGGTCGTATTTGAGCTAAACCCTAGCCCGACCTTATTGTACATGGCCTTTTGCATTCCAAGTAGGAGGTCAAGTCCTTTGGATCCCAAAGTAAACCTTTCCAACGTGTTCCTAAAATCTTCGACTTGACTCTTCAAGAGTGAGTTCTCAACTTCGAGCTTTTCAACCTGAGTTGAGTCCTCCTCTTGAACTCGACTAGTCGAAGAGGTTAGGGAGACCTCATGTTTGAGAAGTTTAACTCCCTCAACCAGGGTCTCGACCTTGAACTCGGACTTAGCTAATTTCCTAGTTAAGAATTTAATTGCACTATAAAGCGTACTAATGAGAGATCGACTTACCTTGAGTGTATCTTTTGAACCGGATGCGTATCCGTGGCTTGTCTTGAATAGCGCTTTGCAGTCCGACTCATCTTCAGTTTCCGATTCGTGTTCCGGTTCCGACTCCGTCTCCGATTCAATTGGTTTAGCCATGAGGACTCGATCATTGTCTTCTTCCTCGGACACTTCTTCCCATGTAGCGTTGAGTGCCTTTTTGTATTTTGGTGCTTTGCTTTTGAGCTTTGGGCATTCGGACTTGATGTGTCCAAACCTGTTGCATTCGTAACACCTAATATTAGAACTTTTAGGCTTACCTTCGTTGGGTCAAGTGATGGTTCTCTTTCGGCCCTTGACTATCCTCTGAACTAGGTTGACTAGTTCGGCCTCCATTTCCGAGTCGACCTCCGAATAGGACTCATCTTCTTCTTCCTTCGAGGGTGTCTTGCTTGTGGCTTTCTTCCTTGAACCTGCAAAAAGTGCTATACCCTTCTCGGGTTCCGAGTTAGACTGCTCATGAAGTTCAAAATCGGAAAATAACTCATGTAACCTAAGTTTTGAAAGATCCTTGGAGACCTTGTAGGCATCGACCATGGATGCCCACAAGGTAGTCCTAGGAAAAGAGTTAAGAACATACCTAATAAGATCATGGTTTTCGACCTTTTGCCCGATCGCATGTAGGTTATTGATTATGTCTTCAACACGAGCGTGAAGTTGCGTGGCCGTTTCATGTTCCTGCATTTTTAGATTATATAACTTATTAAACAAAAGATCGCGCTTACATACCTTGGCTTCATAGGTCCCTTCGTGTAGCTCTACTAGCTTTGTCCAAAGGTCCTTTGTGCTGATGAAGTGGTCGACGCGATTAAGCTCCTCCTTGGACAAGCCGCATTAGAGGATTTGAGTTGCCTTGGCGTCGGCTTCGACTTGTCTTTTTGTCGCATTGGTCCATTGGTCATAATCCAAGGATTCACCCACTTCGTTAGTCGGAAGTGTGAATCCTATTTGGATTATGATCCACATCTCGATTTGGGTTTTAAGAAAGCACTCCATCCGACCTTTCCAGTAACGGAAATTATCTCCGTTGTAAAATGGAGGTCGGACGGTGCTAAAACCCTCGAGATGGGCCATTTGGAAGGGAAACCTTGCACAAAAAATAATAAAAAAAACACAAAAAAGGTTCCAAGACTTCGCCTTGGATTAGGAATGTAGGAAATGAAAAGAAACAAAAGGAATAAACAAGAAATAACCAACTAAAATAAAAGATGAGCACTTAAAACCTTCGATGTCCCTGAAATGGTAATAAGCATTGGTTTTTGGGGATGAAGATAGCTTGTTACGAGGGTAAACCCTCATAAGAAGTGTAGATCTCTCAGAGAGCTTCGTTTTGGTAGGTAGCCCATTTCGTGGGTCAACTTGTACGAAAAGTTATGCCCGTTTTACCGTCGGCGACTCCAAAAGCGAATACTTGCAAAACAAAACAAAAAGAAGAGTACTAAGACTTCGTCTTGGATTAGTAGTGCGGGAGAAAACTTTAAACGAACAAAAAACAAATCTATAAAAAATGCTAGATTGGTGGTTTCACCAAATCTAAGCGGCCCCGGCTCTGATACCAATTGTTGGATCTAAGCGGATCGCTAGAGGGGGGGTGAATAACGATAAAACTTTTTCGAAATTGTTCGTTGATTAGACAATTAATCACAGCGGAAAGATAAAAGAAAAATAAAGAAAGACAAATGGTTTTTTACTTGGTTCATAGCCTTCGGCTACTACTCCAAGGCCCAAGTGATTCTTGATCACGCACGGAGGGCAATTCACTAAAAACACTCCTCCTCGTTGGAGGTAGGAGTTTTGACAATTACAAAAAACCTTCGAAAGAAAAGATAGAGAGACAAACCCTCTCTTCTATTAATGTAAAGTGCAACGATAGAAAACCTCGATTAAAAAAAGGAATTGCAATATTTAAAGAGATGACAAATTAAAATATCAACAACTAAAGAGTACAAACTAAGCTAGGGTTGTTGACAGCACTTCGTCGTAGAGTCGTCGGAGAATCGTAGAGTTGTAGAGGCTTTTGAGTACTTAGAGATGATGAAGAAACCCTAGGATAGACCCTCCTTTTATAGCCTTTGAGCCTCTTTTCGAGAGGAACTTTAGCCAATCACAATTGAGCACCAATCTTCTTGAAATGGGGGGATAAGCCTTGACCATCATTGATCGATGGCCATCATCACGATCGTGATGGCGACATCGACGTCGACCGCAGCATGATCGATCGTGATGGATGGCAATGAGTCCTCCAAGGGGCAATGATCGTGATGCTTCTTTGCAAGGCAAAGTTAGCTTAACAAAAACATTAGTTTGACGGCCTCCGACTGTCCAATCTCGACCTAGACCACCTATAGGATGTCTTTGGTCAGACCTATGCTTATGATCATCCCTATAAAGAGGATACGACCTCACTTACGCTCACACACACGAGCTTACCTCGATACTTACTATGTCGCTTTTGCTTCCGACCTTCGGCTCCCTCCGAAGTCACTCGAGTGTCGCCTGACCACCGCAGCTTCCTCCGGGTGTCCCTGGCCTTCAGCTCCAGCTATAGCAATTTTCTGCACACTCGATTCAGCTCGTGAGATAATGACATGAGCTTAGCTTTGTATCGTTTGCTATAATCAAAACTCAAGTTCGACTTAGGTGCCTACTGCACCAACACTTTTTCCTTTCCGCTGCATTTACTCTCACTCACATTATTTATTGAACGAATGAATTTTGTCTTGTGTTTTTCACCCCCCCCCCTCTAGCGCTCTAATCGATCCAACAACAATGACCACTTCTTTAGACAAAGCCAAATTCAAGAAAATATCACTTAAGTCACTTAGGGTTACTTCTTGTTTTAACTAGTTTAGGATATGACAAGGTAGCTTCAACTAGTTCAACTCAGCCAAGTGCACCAAGCTAGATACGCCTTATCTAGCTCGAATACATGAGACGTTGTTTCCCTAACGTACTATCATCTCGTCGTGTCCTGATACTATATTGTCAAAGTTAACTAACTATTTATCCTATCTAGCTGTTCTAATAACTAATCATGCAATGATTTTGCTAAGAAAGTGGGTATACTATTTTAATGTTAGCTCCCCCTGGACCATTAAACCAATATGGTCTATCCACAAAGTGGACTTGATCCCGAAGAATCCAAAACTTATTGGTCCTTATATGTGAGTTTAATAAAACCTTTGGGACCCATGCTTGGACTCATTGATGACTACGATTTACAATAGACATAAGATCTATTCATTGTCCTTGACCTAAATCTGAGTCCGGCTTTATTGTACATGGATCTTTGAGTTCCAAGTAGTCGATTAAGATTCTTGGATCCCAATGTGAACCTTTCCAACCTAGCCTCAACCTCTTGAACTCGTCCTTTCAAGAGAGAATTCTCCTCCTCAAGTTTTTCAACATGAGTTGAGTTTCTCTCTTGAACTTGACTAGTTGAAGAGCTTAGAGTAGCCTATGGTTTGAGGGTTTCAACCTCCTTAAGTAACGACTCAACCCTAGACTCAGACTTAGTCAATTTCCTATTTATCAACTTAATTACATGATATAAGTTTGCAATTAATGAATGACTTACCTTAATCTTTTCTTTTGATCCGGCTTTGAGTCTTGACTCGAATTCATCCTTGGAGTCAGAGTTGGAGTTGGATTCATATTCTGCTTCGGACTCGGACTCGGACTCTACCGGTTTCTCCATGAGTATCAAGTCATTATTTTGATCTTCTTCCTCCTCCCACGTTGCGTGAAATGCTTGCTTGGATTGAGATGGCTTGTTCTTGAGTCTTGGGCACTTCGACTTGTAATGGCCCTTCTTGTTGCACCCATAGCATGTGTATGTTTGTGGGGGGTTCTTGCTCTTTAATTGCTCCCTTTTCTTTTTGATGATCCTCTGAACTAGATTGACTAGTTCAGCCTCCATCTCCTCTTCAGATTCCGATTCAGATTCACCTTCCGATTTGAATTCTTCTTCTTTGGGAGGTATCTTGCTCTTTGCTTTTCGTCTTCATCCTGCAAACAACACTACACCTTTCTTGATTGAGACCGCGTTAGTTTGTTCATGTAACTCAAATTTTGAAAAAAGTTCATCTAACCTAACCTTAGATAGATCTCTAGATACTTTGTAGGCATCAACCATCGATGCCCACAAGGTAGTCCTAGAAAAAGCATTAAGAGAGTACCTTATTATATCCCGATTGTCTATCTTTTGTCCGATGGCATGTAGACCGTTCAATATGTCTTGGATCGGCGCATGGAGTTGCGAAGCGTTCTCGTGATCCTGCATCTTTAGATTATACAATTTATTGAATAGTAAATCTCTTTTACATACCTTAGCATTGAACGTCCCTTCATGTAGATCAATTAATTTGTTCCAGAGGTCTTTGGCGCTAATGAATGGTCCAATTCGGTTGAGCACCTCCTTGGACAAGCCGCATTGCAACATTTGGGTTGCTTTTGCATTGACTTCAATTTGCCTCTTGGTTGCATTGGTCCACTTGACAAAATCCAAGGGCTCTCCTTGATCATTGGTGGGTAGAGCAAAGCTGGTTTGAATTATTATCCAAGTCTCGACTTGTGTTTTCAAGAAACACTCCATCCGACCTTTCCAATAATAGAAATCATTTCCGTTAAAGAAAAGAGGTCGGGCGGTGCTATACCCCTCAATGTGGGTGAATTATCTTCACGTAAAAACATGAATAGCACATGTAACTGGAAAGACTTGGTCTTGGATTAGTAATGTAGGAAATAATAAGGAATAAACAAGAGATAAAAAACTAAACAAAAAACTTCGCACTTACAACCTTTGATGTCCCTGAAAGGGTACTAAACATTGGTTTTTGGGGATGAAGACAGCTTGTTATGAGGGTAAACCCTTGTAAGAAGTGTAGATCTCTGAGAGAGCTTCGATTTGGTAGGTAGCATATTTTGTGGGTCCACTTGTACGAAAAGTTATGCCCATTTTACCGTCGGCTACTCTAAAAGGGAAATACTTGCATATACACAACCAAAAAAAAAGGGTACCAAGACTTCATCTTGGATTAGTAGTGTGGGAGAAATAATAGGATTAATTCATGAATCAAAAAATACGAAAAGAAAGCTAAAAAAGTACTAGATTGGTGGTTTCACCAAATCTTAGTACTCCTGCTCTGATAGAAATTGTTGGATCGAGAAGCATCGCTAGAGGGGGGTGAATAGCGAGCTTAAAATCTTTCTTTTCGACGTTAAAATAAGAGAAAAAACAGCGGGAAAATAAATAACACAATTTATTTTTACTTGGTTCATAGTCCACCGACTGCTAATCCAAGGCCCCGCGATCCTTGACTGCGTACAAAGGGGCAATCCACTATAGAGTCTCCTCCTCGTTGGAGGTAGGAGACAACGATCACAAAAACCAAAAACACAAGGATGAGGCAACAAGTCTACCTCACCTCGTTACAATTAAAACCAAGAATACAATAAATAAAAACTAATACTTTTTGCTGCCAACAAAGATATTCTGAACTTGGCATTGCGTTGGCGTTGTGATGGCATTAGAGCTTTGGCATTGCGGGAGCACTTTGAAAGCAAGATGGATGATCTTTGGGTTGGAGTCCTCCCCTCCTTTTATAGATTTGTGCCTTGGAATAAGTCTAGATTGTTGGATCGAAGCGGATCGCTAGAGTGGGGGGGTGAATAGCGATAAAAACTTTTCTTTTAAAACGTTCGATATACAATTAAATGCAGCGGAAATGTAAATAAAACCTAAATGAGACAAATAGTTTTTTTACTTGGTTCGTAGCCTTCGGCTACTACTCCAAGGCGCTAACGGTCCTAGACCGTGTACGGAGGGCAATTCACTAAAACACTCCTCCTCGTTGGAGGTAGGAGTTTTACGATTACAAAAGCCTTTGAAGCAAAAAGATAGAGAGACAAACCCTCTCTTCTATTAAAGTAAAATGCAACGAAAAAACTCGATTGAAAAGAATTGCAATATTGAAAGCAATAACAAATTAAGATTATACCAACAACTAAACAAAAGAAACTTTAAGCTATGGTTGTTGGCAGCACTTCATTGTTGTAGAGTCGTCGGAGAGTTGCAGCGTAACGGAGGCTTTTGAGCACTTAGAATTGTTGATGAAACCCTAGGTTTGGCCCTCCTTTTATAGCCTTTGAGCCCCTTTTCGAGAGGAACCCTAGCCAATCAAATTTGATCACAACTCCCCTTTAAACTTGGTGATAAACCTTGACTCCTCAAGGCTGATCCTTTGACCAGAATGATGATGGCCATCACCGATCATTCGCGACATCGATCGAGTGCTAAGCCGTAGTCACTCGATCGATGGGCGACAATCGAGTCCTTCAGAGTTAGCGATCGGGATCTTTGGCAAGGCAATGTTAGCTTCAAGAAAACATTATTTCGACAGTCGTCGACCGTCCGATCTCGACCTAGACCACCTATGAGATGTCTTGGGTCGGATCTACGCTTAAGTCTTTCCCCGTAATGAGGATACGACCTCACTTACGCTCGCACACATGAGCTTATCTCGATACTTACGTGTCGCTTTTGCTTCCGGCCTTCCACTTGATTCCTTCGGCTCCCTCCGAAGTCACTCAAGTATCGCCTGACCACCGCGGCTTCCTCCGGGTGTCGCTAGCCTTCAGCTCCAGCTATAGCAATCTTCTGCACACTCGATTCAGCTCGTGAGAAAACGATATGATCTTAACTTTGTATCATTTGCTATAATCAAAACTCAGGTTCGACTTAGGTGCCTGCTGCACCAACAATCTCTTCCTTTTTGATTTATGGCAAACCCGCATACAAAGTTAAGAAAAATAAATTAAGTGCATTAAGTAAAATGAGTAAGAGATATGCAACCGCATACAGAGTTAAGAAAAATAAATTAAGTGCATTAAGTAAAATGAGTAAGAGATATGCATGAATGAGCAGGAGTATATAAAAACTCTTTTTCAAGTGCTCCCCCTTGAGGAATCCTCCCCCTTGACCGAGGGTGAGTACTTGAGAAAGAGTTTTAACTCTCCCCCTTGATATTTGCTACTAAAAAAGAATTAAATGTAAAAATTACTTAATATCGGCCATAGTATTTAAAATTAGTTTTAAGTTAAGAAATCAAAAAAATTGATTTCTTAACCTTGGCCTTTACTTCCATTTTGTTAACAAGTTAACTTAAAGTTTGTAAGTCTTGGCAAGAAAAAATATTGATCCCTTAACTTTGGCCTTTTTCTCCCCCTTTTGCCATATATCGAAAAGAGTGAGAGTGTGTGTGGAAAAATAAGTTTTACTTTTAAAGTCCAAGCATGTTCCACATTATTTTGAAAATAATATACTGAAAATAAGTTCATCTATAAAATATTCGACTCATATTTGGCTTGATTGATATGAAAGATCAACCAGTCCTGGTCAGAGTCGGTTAGTATGTACGATTATACTCCGTGGTTCATAGCGATGCACTAGCTCTACATCTGGAACCAGGAGTAGGGTCCTAACATCTCACGCCCATCTACGTGGCTAAGTACACAAACACATTAGTCCTATGTGTTGTGAGATGTACTGGCTCCTTAAATCTATAGGTACATGATATCTAAGGTATGTCCTATGCTAGTTCCATGAAAATTAAGAAATAGTAGTAAGAAAATATAATTTGCAAGTTCCTATTCTACTACACACATGCCCAATTTTCGTCTCAAGAGACTAAATTCGGCTTCGGGTAGTGGTTTAGTAAATATAGCGCTAGGTTAGACTTCGAGTCAACATATTCGAATTGTATGGAGCCATTGGCTACATGTTCTCGAATGAAATGGTGTTTTACCTCTATATGCTTTGTCCTTGAATGGCATATAGGGTTCTTAGTTAGATTTATCGAACTTATGTTGTCTACAAAAATTTTAGTTTTGGTGAAGTCCAACCTAAAGTCTCGGAGAGTGTGCTTCATCCAAAGAAGCTGAGTTACACACTCACCCATCGTAACGTATTCGGCTTCGGTGGTAGATAAGGCAACACAATGTTGCTTCCTACTGCACCAACTTACTAGACTCGAGCCGAGAAGTTGACAACAACCACTCGTACTCTTTCTATCGAGTTTACTACCGGCATAATCCGAATTGGAGTAGCCGATTAGTTTGAACTCGGTAGATCTAGGATACCAAATACCGACATTAAGTGTACCCTTTAGATATCTAAGGATACGCTTAACTAGGATTAGGTGAGACTCCTTGGCATAGGTTTGAAACCTGGCGCACATACTTACTGCGAATAGGATGTCAGGTCGACTCGCAGTTAAGTATAGGAGACTTCCTATCGCGCTCCTATAGTACTTTAAGTCAATGGGCTTACTTTCTAGGTCTTCTCCTATGTTAACATTAATCGCCATTGGGGTGTTTATTATCTTAGCGTCTTGCATTCCAAATCTTTTAATTAACTCCTTAGTGTATTTTTGTTGATATAGGTATATACCATCCTTAGTTTGTTTAATTTGTAGACCTAAAAAGAAACTTAACTCGCCTACCAAGTTCATTTCGAACTCACTTTCCATGAGTGAAACGAACTCGTTTAGTAAGTCTGAGTTAGAGGTTCCAAAAATTATATCGTCTACGTAAATTTGAGCTATGAATATTTCTTTACCTAAGGTTTTTACGAAGAGAGTTGGGTCAACTAAGCCTTGGTTAAACCCTTTTGACTTAAGATGGATTTAAAGTCTCTCGTACCAAGCTCAAGGAGCTTGTTTAAGTCCATAGAGAGCTTTCTTAAGTTTTAGAACATGGTCGGGTTTATCTAGATTTTTGAATCCGGGGGGTTGGCTAACATAAACTTCTTCTTTAATGTATCCATTTAGGAATGCTGACTTAACATCCATTTGAAACAGCTTAAATCCTCGATGTGCGGCATAAGCTAGCAACATTCGAATGGATTCGAGTCTAGCTACTGGGGCATAGGTTTCGTCGTAATCTAAGCCTTCGACTTGACTAAACCCTTTGGCGACTAACCTAGCCTTGTTTCTAACTACTTCACCTTTATCATCAAGCCTATTTCGAAACACCCACCTTGTTCCAATTATCGTTTTATCTTTAGGTGGTGGTACTAATTCCCACACTTCATTCCTAGTAAATTGAGCTAGCTCTTCTTGCATTGCAATAATCCAATCGGGATCAAGAAGAGCTTGTTCAATTGATTTGGGTTCTATTTTTGAAATTAAGGAAATTTGACTAAGGTTCCTATAGGATGCTCTAGTTCGAACTCATAGATTAGGATCTCCTATCACTTGATCGATAGGGTGGTTAGTCTGAATCCTAGATTGGGTTGGGTTTGTGTCACCTAATGCTTGATCAATGGGGTGACATGGTTGAACACTAGTTTGACTCGGATCACTTCTCACTTGGTCGACAAGAGAAGTTGGTTGATGTGGATTAGACTCGATCTCAGGGTCGGAGACGAGTTTGGTATCAGTGGGCTCAACACTTGGGGTCATTAAGGGTTTTGTAGGTTCGGGTACTTCATCAAATACTACATTGATAGTCTCCTCGACTCTAAGGGTGTCGTGGTTATATACTCTATAAGCTCGACTTGTAGTCGAGTATCCTAGAAAGATTCCGGTCATGGTTTTGGATGTAAATTTCCCTAGGTAATCCTTAGTGTTTAGGATATGTACCTTACACCCAAATACCCTAAAGTACTTGATGTTAGGTATTTTATCGTGATAAATTTCGTACGAGGTCTTAAGGTGCCTTTTTACCATAAGGATCCTATTCTGGACATAGCAAGCCGTGCTAACAGCTTCTGCCCAAAACCTATCAGGTAGGTCGTATTCGTTCAACATGGTCCTAGCGGCTTCTTGTAGAGTTCGGTTTTTCTGCTCCACTAGGCCATTTTGTTGAGGGGTCCTAGGGCAAGAGAATTCATGGTGGTATCCGTTTAGGTTCTGAGTTGGTGAACCTTTGATTTTCGAATTCACCACCATGATCGCTTCTAAGTCTTTTAACCTTAAGGTCTTTTTGATTCTCGATTAATTTGAATAGATTGATTAATTGATCTAGGGTATCATTTTTATGTTTGATGAACCTAACCCAGGTAAACCTGGAGTAGTCGTCAATTATGACTAAGCAATATTGACTTCTATTGAGTGACTTGGCTCCATGTGAATCGAATAGATCCATATGCAGGAGCTCAAGTACACTTGAGGTTCATTCTTGGTTAGTTAACTTGTGTTGTGTCCTAGGTTGTTTTCCTTGTTGACAAGCATTACAGATTTTATTAACCAAATTGTTGAGGTTGGGTAAGCCTCTGACTAAGCCACTCTGACTCATCTTGTGGACGAGTCTTGGGTGCGAGTGACCGAGTCGTCGGTGCCACAACCATGTTTCCTCTTCCTGTGTCATAAGACATTTGGCTGAGGAATTGATTAAGTTAATTGTATAAATGTTATTTGTCCTAGTTCCTTTGAGTATGGTTTTAGCTGTTTTATTTGTTTTAATTACATATTCATTTTCTAAAAATATGACCTTATAGTTATTGTCACATAATTGGCTTACGCTAAGTAGGTTATATTCAAAATTCTCTATAAGTAATACATTTTTAATAACAAAATTCGAGTTAAGCTCGATATCACCTGATCCGATGATTTTGAGCTTGCCGTTATTCCCAAAGGCTACCGATCCTTGTCGTTTGAATCGAAGCTTCGTGAATTTGAGTTGATCCCCGGTCATGTGTCGGGAGCAACCGCTATCCAACATCCATTGATCCTACACACAAGGTGGTTGGATTGGATGTTAGATAACTTTTTTTTTTTAAAAAAAATGGTTGTAAATTGTTAAACCTAGGTCATCTCACCTGTGACTATATGATCAAGCATTTTATACTTATGTTTTTTTTTTTTGAGATGACTTCCAATTAAGTTGATTAAGTGGATTTAGGTTCAAGTAATTTTATGTTAGATTTGGATTTGACCCTAGGCTTATCAAGTTTACCTTTTCAAGATCATGGCTTCCAGGTCGTGGCGAGGCACAGGGGCCTTCTTTCATCGGATCATCGACCACTTCCTTAGACAAAGCCATGTTCAAGAAAATGATGACTTGACTCACCTAAGATTATTTCCTAGTCTAACTGGTTATTTTTGAAAAGAGGCTCCCCGAGGCTCAATCTTTTCGAAAAATTTTAGTTGGTTATGTTTTTGAAAAGAGGCTCCCTGAGGCTCAATCTTTTCGAAGAATTTTAGTTGGTTATGTTCATGTTCTAAGTGAGTTCACAAGCACAAACTTTCTAAGTTAAAGCATGCAATTTCTAAGTTAAAGCACAAACATGTTTTGTACTGGCTCCCCCTAGACGATTGAATCGGTTCGGTTTATCCACATAGTGGATTTGGTCCTTGGGAATCCAGTACGGGTTGGATCCTAGAGTTGAAATCAAAAGGTTCTTAGGGACCCATGCTTGGACATGTTTCCTATGTCGACTTATAATCGACATATACGACCTATTAGTCGTGTTTGAGTTAAACCCTAGTCCAGCCTTGTTGTACACGGCCCTTTGAGATCCAAGTAGGAGGTCAAGTCCTTTGGATCCCGAAGTGAACCTTTCCAACGTGTTCCTAAGATCTTCGACTTGACTTTTCAAGAGTGAGTTCTCAACTTTGAGTTTTTCAACCCGAGTTGAGTCCTTCTCTTGAACTCGACTAGTCGAAGAGGTTAGGGAGACCTTGTGTTTGAGGAGTTTGACCTCGTCAACCAGGGTCTCGACCTTGGACTCGGATTTAACTAATTTCCTAGACAAAAACCTAACCGTATTTTATAAAGTATTAAATAAAGTTCGACTTACTTTAAGGGTATCTTTTGAACCGGATGCGTATCCGTGGCTTGACTTGAAGATAGCTTTGTAGTCCGAGTCATCCTCAGGTTCTGACTCAAGTTCAGGTTCGGTCTCTGTGTCTGACTCAATCGATTTCGCCATGAAGACGTGGTCTTCGTCTTCTTCGGATGACGCTTCTTCCCATGTCACGTTGAGGGCCTTCTTGTGCTTAGGTGCTCGGTGGTTGAGCTTGGGGCACTCGGACTTGATATGTCCAAACCTGTTACACTCATAACACCTAATATTAGAACTTTTAGGCTTACCTTGGTTGGGTCGAGTCATGGTTCGCTTTCGTCCCTTGGCTATCCTTCGAGCTAGGTTCATTAGTTCAATGATCGATTCAGGTCAACTTCTTCTTCGGACTCGTCTTCCTCCTCGGTTGGTGGTGGCTTGCTTGCGATTTTCTTCTTTGAACCTGCAAACAAGGCTATACCCCTCTCGGGTTCCGAGTTGGACTGCTCATGTAATTCGAAATTGGAAAAGAGTTCATCTAACCTAATTTTAGAAAGATCCTTGGAGACCTTGTAGGCATCGACCATGGATGCCCACAAGGTAGTCCTCGGAAACGAGTTTAGAACATACCTTATAAGGTCGCGGTTTTCGACCTTTTGCCCGATTGCGTGTAGGTTGTTGACTATGTCTTGGACACGGGCGTGGAGTTGCATCGCGGACTCGTGTTCCTGCATTTTTAGTGTGTACAATTTATTGAACAACAAATCGCGTTTGCAAACCTTAGCTTGATCCGATCCTTCGTGTAACTCGATTAGTTTTGTCCAAATATCCTTTGCGCTTATGAAGGGGCCGACGCGATTTAGCTCCTCCTTGGATAGGCCGCATTGGAGGATTTGTGTTGCCTTGGCGTCGGCTTCGACTTGTCGTTTTGTCGCAATGGTCCATTGATCATAATCCAAGGAGTCACCCACTTCATTAGTCGGAGTTGTGAAACCCGTTTGGATTATGATCCACATCTCGATTTGGGTTTTGAGAAAGCATTCCATCCGACCCTTCCAATAACGGAAGTCATCTCCGTTGTAAAATGGAGGTCGGACAGTGCTAAAACCCTCGAGATGGGCCATTAGAACAAAAGACACAAGGAGACGAAGACGAAGAAACTAGCAACGACAAAAACACAAAGAAGAGTACCAAGACTCGCGTCTTGGATTAGTAGTGCGGGAGAAAACTTAACAAAGCGAAATAAATAGAAATAAACAGAATTAAAAGAACAATAAATCTGTAAAAATGGCTAGATTGGTGGTTTCACCAAATCTTAGCAACCCCCGACTCTGATACCAATTGTTGGATCGAAGCGGATCGCTAGAGGGGGGGGGTGAATAGCGATAAAAACTTTTCTTTTAAAACGTTCGATAGACAATTAAACGCAGCGGAAATGTAAATAAAACCTAAATGAGACAAATAGTTTTTTTACTTGGTTCGTAGCCTTCGGCTACTACTCCAAGGTCCTAACGGTCCTAGACCGTGTACGGAGGGCAATTCACTAAAACACTCCTCCTCGTTGGAGGTAGGAGTTTTACGATTATAAAAGCCTTCGAAGCAAAAAGATAGAGAGACAAACCCTCTCTTCTATTAAAGTAAAATGCAACGAAAAACCTCGATTGAAAAGAATTGCAATATTGAAAGCAATAACAAATTAAGATTATACCAACAACTAAATAAAAGAAACTTTAAGCTATGGTTGTTGGCAGCACTTCGTTGTTGTAGAGTCGTCGGAGAGTTGCAGCGTAACGGAGGCTTTTGATCACTTAGAATTGTTGATGAAACCCTAGGTTTGGCCCTCCTTTTATAGCCTTTGAGCCCCTTTTCGAGAGGAACCCTAGCCAATCAAATTTGAGCACAACTCCCCTTGAAACTTGGTGATAAACCTTGACTCCTCGAGGCTGATCCTTTGACCAGCAGTCGACTAATGGCCATCACCAGTCGACTGCTGGCAGCATCAGTCGAGTGTTAGCCATAGTCACTCGACTGATGGATGGCAGTCGAGTCCTTCAGGTTGGCAGTCGACTGATGCTGGCTGCAAGGCAATCTTAGCTTCAAGAAAACATTATTTCGACGGTCGTCGACCGTCCGATCTCGACCTAGACCACCTATGAGATGTCTTGGGTCGGATCTACGCTTAAGTCTTTCCCTGTAACGAGGATACGACCTCACTTACGCTCGCACACACGAGCTTACCTCGATACTTACATGTCGCTTTTGCTTCCGGCCTTCCACTTGATTCCTTCGGCTCCCTTCGAAGTCACTCAAGTATCGCCCGACCACCGCGGCTTCCTCCGGGTGTCGCTAGCCTTCAGCTCCAGCTATAGCAATCTTCTGCACACTCGATTCAGCTCGTGAGAAAACGATATGATCTTAACTTTGTATCGTTTGCTATAATCAAAACTCAGGTTCGACTTAGGTGCCTGCTGCACCAACATAGATGAAGATCCTCAACGTTTTGAACTTATCGCGAGATGACACCTTATCTTATCGTGAAATGGTCGCATCAAACATTATCCTGTTTGACCTAATGCAAAAGGTTGATTTGTCACCATTAGTCGACTGATGTCTTCCATCAGTCGATTGATGTGTGATCAGGCCGATGGCAGTAAGAGGTTAGCATGGAAAATGGTAAATATGACAGTTCCTTACCTTCCGATCTCGACCTAGATCTTCCACTGGAAGTCTTAGTCGGATCGCCGCCTACGGTCGTGCCCGTACATAGGACACGACCTTACCATCTTTCTTCGTACTCGTGGTTACCTCTAGTCCTTTATGACCTGTCGCTTTGCTTCTGGTCTTCCACCTTGGTTCTTCGACTCCCATGAAGTTCTTCAGGTGTCACCCGACCACCGCGGTTTCTTGACTTGGGATTCTCTAGGTGTCGCTGACCTTCGGCTTAGCTTAACCATTTCCTGCACACTTAATTCAACTCATGAGATAACAATATGACCTTAACTTTGGATCTTTGCCATAATCAAAACCTAGGTTCGATTATCTGGTGCCCTTGCACCAACATATATGAGCAAAATGCTACAAAATTACTAGCCACAGTAAAGTCAAGCTTACCTTGATTCCCTTCAAACTTGCTATGGAATCACCGGCAAAAACATCTACTAATAGATGATTGTGATCATGCAAGAAAACATAGATCTGACTATCGATTATAGACATACAGATTGCCACTGCAAAAAACTACTGAAATTGCGTGATCTCGAAGCAGGGGAAAATAGCTTGCAACGATGAGGAACACAAATTTGCGATTGTGAAGGGAGGAGAAGGTACTGATCGTAGTGGTTGGTACTACTGGCCACGGTGGGGGGCACAATGGCCACTGAGAAGAGGGAAGACGATCGGCGGTGATGGGGCAGCAACCACAAACGGTCGAGAGGGAAGCACCGAAGGAAGGGAGCAGTAGCTCCCTCTCAGTCTCGAAATCTCCTCGTGAGATACCGATGATAGCCGGAGGTGCTCGCTACCGCTGAGATCGAGAGGAAGAAGGTACGACCGTGGCGATTTGTATCGGAGAAAGGAAGAAGATACGATTGGCTGGCTTGACCTCGTAACAAATCCACGATAGCAAGATCGAAGAGCGACAGAGAGTGAGATCCATCTTGGGGTGTAGGGATGTATACTGAAAAAGTCTATCTTTGTATGAACAACTTTATTTTGAAATAAGAATCACATGATCATTGTTTGCATTTTTATGGTTATGCATATTGTCTAATACTTTACATTGTAGATAACATGGTGTGTGGTGTCACACGGGAGATCATCTTATCGGCTCCTTGAAAAGTATAAGTAAAGGCTCACAACCAAGATGGCTTTGGACAAACCATCGGAATGGTTGTAGTGTGATTTGATATTGGTTTGTCTTGACCATAAAATCACACTAGTGCACTTTGTGTGTATTGAGCAGGACCGACTTAGAGGTGATTCGATTTATTACTGAATACATAATTGAATCGGACCTCAGATATTATATTGTACATACTCTTAATCCTGATATAATAATGGGCACATATACTTAGTATTCATCTCTTTGATTTACCAATGGGCGAGATTTATAGATTAAATCGATAGGCTCGGTAAGTTGGGAGATGACATTATTTATATGGTGTGTCGTTGATTATAGGAGGAAATCGTGTCCTATATATTAGGATGATGGTGTCCCCTTGAGGAGCTCATAAGGTTCATCATGTAAACCCTGCAGGTGGACTTGGTCCGGCATTATGAAAAGGTTGAGTGGTACTACTCATGGAGTTAGATGTTGATTAATTAATGGTCAGTAAATTAATTAATCAATGGACATTCAAGATCTTAAACACAGGAAGAAAATGTACAAATAATATATGAAACCCATATTAACTTATGGGGGTTGGTGAGGTAGATCAATGATAATCCTTTAGTGGATTGGATTATCATTAATGGATCGGACTTTATGTGGGCTTGATCCATGGGTGGCCAAGATCCAACTCCTCCTCATGGTCCCTAATGTAGCCTATTAACACCTCATGAAGCTTAGATCCAATTGATAGAAACAAAACTCTAGATCCAAAGGTAGAGATTAAATCTCTTAGATCCTACAGTTGAGATTAAACCTCTAGATCGGACGGTTGAGATTAAATCCCTATAACCAATGGTGGAGATTAAAAAAAGGCTTATCCCTAACTCTATAAAATGAGGACAAGGGGTTGGCGCAGAGATTTAATGAAGAGAAGTTAGGGTTTTGGAGGTTAGCAGCAAGAGAGCTAGGGTTTGGGCTTGGGCGGCACCTAATAAGGAAAGAATTCCTTGCCTTCTTCTCCTTCCTCAAGCTGTCGGTGCCCCTCCAACCTTTTCCATCCATTGGAAGGCGGTCAAAGACCCTCTTCTCCTTCTCCTTAGGTGGTGGAAACAAGATATAGGGCTTTCCCTTGGTGTCTTGGCTGGTTTCCACCATAATCTCCTTCTCCTTGTTGGCCGGCGGCAAGCATTCTCCTTGTTGCTTGTTGGTTGGCTATAGGAAGGAGAAGTGCCTTGTTTCTATTCTTCCTCTTGCTTTAGAAGAGCAAGAAAGGAAGATTTGCGATCTAGGAGCTTCAACTTTTGGTAGATCATCACCCACACGACGTCCGAAAGGAGGAAGGTCATACATTAGAAGATCGAGAGATATACTTATTCTCTATTCTCTTTTGTTACTTGCTTGTATTTGTTTTTCCAATTATGAGCATGATAAATTCTGTTTTTGGCTAAATAATAATTGGATCCCGAACATAAATACAAAAACCGGCGATCCGTACATCGTCTATTCCGCAGCTACTCGTAGAATAGAGGTTGGTCGCTTGAACAACGAGTTTGTTCAAGTGACCTCTCTAAACGAAGAGCACGATGATGACTTGATTGTTTGGGCAATCCCTTTTGTCTAGGATTAAATTTTTTTTAATCCGGGGACATCGGTGGGATCGTCATGAACAAACAACCAAGGTGAAGTGGGAAGCGAAGTTTCCCCTCACAGACTCGATAAGAAAAACCCTTCAATTGGTATCAGAGCCAAGGTTTCCGGTTTTGTGTGTTTAGGATTCGGTTAATTTTTATGCACTTTTCATATATGATATGTGCCGGATAATAGTAGGATGTGCGTAGTTTAACTCTTTGGTTGAAGGCATAAGATCCGACTATTATGGTCATATGTGTGTATGTGATTGTATGTGTGTAAATGTTTATTTTGTTGAATCCTCGGGGTTGACGAGGCTAGTATTTGATTTTTTGTAAATTAGATATGACATTGTTTAGCCACTCTTTATTTTATTTTACTTTCGATCTAGATTTCATGTACACTCCCTCATGGAGTATAGGATCGATGGGTGTAAATTAAAATAGGTTTTAGTCTCGGCTCGGATCTCCAGATGGATCGTACATGGCGTAGGAGGAGCGGACGAGATGACGATGCGACGGAAGACATATTGAAGACAAAAGCCATAATAGTTGGAAAATAATTTATTTTTCATATTTATTGCTTTTTGTTTGATATGCATGTCATAGGCTAGAAAAATTTCTCAATTTCAAATTACTAAGTGGGAGAGGGAATTTTTTTTTTTAAATTCCCACCGCCTCCATTACGATTTGACAAGTGATGCAAACAAACTTGCGTGTCGGCTCTGAGTGCCTTCCTCCCCATCAGATGAGTTTGTTTGCGGATCACAAGGTCAAATATGGTTATAGGGAATTATCAAGGAGCGTGTGCACTTCCCCATCAGAAGGCACATAACCCGAGATAATTACCTTGGTACCGAGTAATGGTAAACACTTAGATACAAATATAAGTATCCTCCCCATCGGAGTCACTGCTTTTATTTGTAGGGCCAAAGAGGAACCAACTATTAATTTTACTTGTCAAAAAGTTAGGTTGACAAGATAGTAAAATTAATGGGTAAAATCTCCTCCTACAAATGTAGAATTCGTATACGTCCACACTATCGTGACATATGATCTTCTCAGTGTTTTGAGGTGTTGGTTGATTTTAAAATTTTATTGTTTGAGGAATCAATAATTTTTTGAAATCTAATGTTTTGATTTATGTGATTCTTAGGTTTTCTTTCAAAATGACTTTCAACCCACTTGTTGTGATACTGAAAGAGAACAAACTTACTGGACCCAACTATGTTGATTGGAAGAGGAATCTAGACATTGTCTTGACTGTTGAGGAATACAAATATGTACTCCTCAAAGAGTGCCCTCCTAAGCCTGCAGAAGATTCTGGGGAAAAGGAGAGAGAGAGTTATAAGAAGTGGGTAAAGGCCGATGAGATGGCGCGGTGTTACATTTTGACATCTATGTCAAATGTACAGCAACATCAGCATCAAGCCATGCCCACAACTTATGACATGATGCTCAATCTCAAAGAGCTTTTCGGACACCAGAATCGGGCTACGAGGCAAGAAGCCATGAGAAACTTGATGACGACCACCATGATCGAGGGAACATCCGTGAGGGATCATGTTCTCAAGATGATGGCTCATTTGAATGAGTTGGAAGTCCTCGGAGCTGAGATCGATGGGGAAACCCAAATCGATATCATTCTCCAGTCTCTACCTAGGAGTTTTGAGCAGTTTCGCCTGAACTACAACATGAACAAGAGGTTGTATTAATTGGCAAAACTTCTGACAGAACTCCAGGCGGCAGAGGGGTTATTTCGTCAGAGTGCTCAGGCACATGCCATGGTGACCCAAAAGGTTTCTACTTCTAAGCCGAAAGGCAAGAAGAAGAATAAACAAACTGGGACAAAGGCGGTGGGAGGTACTCAGGGAGGAGTGAAGAAGCCGAAAGACAAGTGCTTCCCTTGTAAGCCGACTGGACACTAGAAGAAGGACTGTCCCAACCGCAAGAACAAAGGTATATCTTTTGGTCTAGTCATTGAAACATGTTTAGCGGTGTTATCTACCGTCACCTAGTGTGTAGATACGGGAGACACTGATCATGTCTGCAATACTTTGCAGGGCTTCCAGGAAACCAAATGACTGGCTAAGGGGGAGATTACCATGTACTTGGGCGATGCCACGAAGGTGGCGACAGTTGCAGTGGGAGACGTTCATTTATCTTTTGAGAAAAATAAATTTTTGGTTCTTAAGAATTGCCTTTATGTACTCTTATTTAGAAAGAATTTAATTTTAGTTTCTAAATTGTTTATGGATGGATATTCTATTTCTTTTAATGACAGAGTTGTTATAAAAAGGAATAGGGGCATTACCTGTTCGGGTGCATTGATAGGAAATTTGTACACACTTGAACCAAAAGCTCCCACGATGCATATTGAAATTAATAACTCATCTTCTAATTCCAATAAGAGAAAAGAACCTTCGAAGATGAACCAAACATATCTTTGGCATCTTAGGCTTGGTCATATTAACCTAAGCAGAATTAAAAGGTTGATAGCTAATGTACCTTTGGGTTCTCTAATGTACCTTTGGGTTCATTAGCTAATGTACCTTTAGCTAATGAACATTATCTGTTCAGGTGCATTGATAGGAAATCTATATAGACTTGAACCAAAACCTCCCACGAAGCAAATTGAAGTTAATAACTCATCTTCTAATTACAATAAGAGAAAATAACCTTTGAAGATGAACCAAACATATCTTTGGCATCTTACGCTTGGTCATATTGACCTAAGAAGAATTCAAAGGTTGATAGCTGATAGACCTCTGGGTTCATTAGTGGTGGAAGATTTCCCAACCTGCGAATCTTGCTTGGAGGGTAAGATGACCAAGAGGCCTTTTAAGGCCAAGGGGTATAGAGCCAAAGATGTGTTAGAATTGGTTCATTCTGATTTGTGTGGTCCTATGTCTATCTAGGCTAGAGGTGGTTTTGAGTATTTTGTCTCTTTTATAGATGATTATTCGAGATATGGATACATTTACTTGATGTGCCACAAGTATGAATGCTTTGACAAGTTCAAAGAATTCAAGGCTGATGTGGAGAAACGTCAAGGTAAAAGTACCAAGACACTACGATCTGATCGTGGTGGTGAGTACCTCTTGAGAGAATTTAGGAACTACTTATCAGAGGCTGGGATTCAATCCCAATTGACTGCACCTGGCACACCCCAGTAGAACGGTGTAGCAGAGCGAAGGAATAGGACTCTTATGGAGATGGTTAGATCGATGATGAGTTATTCTGAGCTGCCAGATTCATTCTGGGGATATGCTCTAGATACGACGGTGTACATTTTGAACTTGGTTCTATCTAAATCAGTGCCTTCTACTCCCACAGAGTTGTGGACTGGGCAAAAGCCTAGTCTAAGACATATTCGGATATGAGGGAGTCCAGCACATGTGCTGAAGGCAGATGCTGGTAAGTTGGAACCTCGTATAGAAGTGCGCATGTTCGTTGGGTATCCTAGAGGAACGAAGGGTGATTTGTTTTATAGTCCTAGAGATCAGAGGGTGATCGTTAGCACGAACGCCAAATTTCTAGAGGAAGACTATGTGATGAGCTACAAGCCCAAGAGTAAAATTGTTCTGGAGGAATTAAAAGGGGAAGTCACTTCTTTAGTACCACCGGTACAAGAGGATATATCACATGTCACTGCACTGCATGTCACATAGGATACACAGGTGATACCTTGTCGTAGTGGGAGGGTTGTGAGACAGCCTAATAGATTCATGTTCTTGATAGAATCTTCTGATTTGGTCCCTGGTGAACATGAACCTGATCCCTGGACATATGACGAGGCAATCCAAGATAAAGATGCAGTATCTTGGCAAAGTGCAATGAATGATGAGATTGAATTTATGGATTCAAATCAAGTCTGGGAGCTAGTAGAACCACCCGATGGTGTAAAAACCATTAGATGCACGTGGATCTACAAGAGAAAGAGAGGAATAGATGGGAAGGTTGAGACCTTTAAATCGAGGCTTGTTGCGAATGGGTATACTCAAAAAGAGGGTATCGATTATGAGGAGACCTTTTCACCGGTAGCCATGCTTAAGTCTATCCGGATTCTCTTATGCATAGCAGCTCATATGGATTATGAGGTGTAACAGATGGATGTCAAGACAACTTTCCTTAATGGAAGTCTTGAGGAAAACATCTATATGAAGTAACCAGAGGGATTCATTGTTAAAGGCAAAGAGCTTCTTGTATGTAAGCTTAATCGGTCCATTTATGGATTGAAGCAATCTTTGAAATCTTGGAACATCCACTTTGATGAGGTAATCCAGTCTTATGGATTTATTCAAAGTCCGGATGAGTCTTGTGTATACAAGAGATGTGACGGAAACGTAGTGGTATTTCTTGTACTATACGTAGATGACATTTTGTTGATTGGCAACAATATTAAGGTGTTATCGGACGTAAGGGTATGGTTGTCCAAACTGTTTGATATGAAGGACTTGGGAGAGGTGGGACACATCCTTGGGATCAAGGTTATAAGGGATCGCAGGAAAAGGATGTTGTGCTTATCCCATGCTTCATACATAGACACGATTATGGATCATTTTAGCATGCAGAACTCCAAGAAGGATTTTCTACCTTTCAGGCATGGAGTTCCTTTATCTAAGGAGATGTGTCCTAGATCATCTGAGGAGATAGAGGAGATGAAGGCGGTTCCTTATGCTTCGGCAGTAGGAAGCCTCATGTATGCGATGTTATGTACAAGACCAGATATCTGCTTTACCGTGGGCATGGTCAACAGATATCAGAGTAATCTAGGACAGGGACATTGGACTGCGGTAAAGCATATATTGAAGTACCTGAGAAGGACTAGGGATTATATGCTGGTTTACCGGGCAGACCAATTACTCCCTGTGGGTTACACAGATTTTAACTTCCAATCTGATAGGGATAACAGTAAGTCTACCTCAAGTTTTGTGTTTACTTTTGGAGGTGGACCCATTGTATGGAGGAGTGTCAAGCAGAAATTCGTGGCGGACTCCACCATGGAAGCTGAGTATGTGGCAGCCTCTGAGGCGGCCAAAGAAGTTGTGTGGCTCAGGAACTTCATGATGGACTTGGATGTGACTCCTAGTTTGCCCAGAACTATCACAATCTATTGTGATAATAGTGGTGCAGTTGCAAACTCGAAGGAACCACGATCCCATAAGGCAAGTAAGCACATAGAGCACAAGTACCACCTGATACGAGAAATCGTAAAGAGAGGAGAAGTTGTTGTGGCCAAGATTGCATCAGAGGATAACCTGGTAGATCCTTTCACTAAGGCCCTTCCGGTGAGAGATTTTGATAGGCATGTGGAGGGAATGGGCATCAGATGTATGGCAGTTTGAGGACAACATAGTCTTTTAGTATAACTGGGAGATTATAGGGATGTATACTGAAAAGTCTATCTTTTGTATGAACATCTTTATTTTGAAATAAGAATCACATGATCATTGTTTGCATTTTTATGGTTATGCATATTGTCTAATACTTTACATTGTAGATAACATGGTGTGTGGTGTCACACGAGAGATCATGTTATCGGCTCCTTGAAAAGTATAAGTAAAGGCTCACAACCAAGATGGCTTTGGACAAACCATCGGAATGGTTGTAGTGTGATTTGGTATTGGTTTGTCTTGACCATAAAATCACACTAATGCACTTTGTGTGTATTGAGCAGGACTGACTTAGAGGTGATTCGATTTATTACTGAATACATAATTGAATCGGACCTCAGATATTATATTGTACATACTCTTAATCCCTATATAATAACGGGCACATATACTTAGTATTCATCTCTTTGATTTACCAATGGGCGAGATTTATAGATTAAATTGATAGGCTCGGTAAGTTGGGAGATGATATTATTTATATGGTGTGTCATTGATTATAGGAAGAAACTGTGTCCTATATATTAGGATGATGATGTCCCCTTGAGGAGCTCATAAGGTTCATCATGTAAACCCTGCAGGTGGACTTGGTCCGGATTGAAGAAAAGGTTGAGTGGTACTAATCATGGAGTTAGATGTGGATTAATTAATGATCAGTAAATTAATTAATCGACGAACATTCGAGATCTTAAACACTGGGAGAAAATATACAAATAATATATAGAGCCCATATTAACTTATGGGGGTTGGTGAGGTAGATCAATGATAATCCTTTAGTGGATTGGATTATCATTAATGGATCGGACTTTATGTTGGCTTGATCCATGGGTGGCCAAAATCCAACTCCTCCTCATGGTCCCTAATGTATCCTATTAACACCTCATGAAGCTTAGATCCTATAGATAGAAACAAAACTCTAGATCCAAAGGTAGAGATTAAATCTCTAAGATCCGACGGTTGAGATTAAATCTCTAGATCCAACGGTTGAGATTAAATCCCTAGAACCAATGGTGGAGATTAAAAGGAGGCTTATCCCTAACACTATAAAAGGAGGACAAGGGGTTGTCATGGAGATTTAATGAAGAGAAGTTACGGTTTTAAAGGTTGGCGGCAAGAGAGCTAGGGTTTGGGCTTGGGCGGCACCTAATAAGGAAAGAATTCCTTGCCTTCTTCTCCTTCCTCAAGATGTTCGTGCCCCTCCAGCCTTTTCTAGCCATTGGCCGGTGGCCAAAGACTCTCTTCTCCTTCTCCTTAGGTGGTGGAAACAAGATATAGGGCTTTCCCTTGGTGTCTTGGCCGGTTTCCACCATAATCTCCTTCTCCTTGTTGGCCGGCGGCAAGCATTCTCCTTGTTGCTTGTTGGTTGGCTATAGGAAGGAGAAGAGCCTTGTTTCTATTCTTCCTCTTGCTTTGGAAGAGCAAGGAAGGAAGATTTGTGATCTAGGAACTTCAACTTTTGGTAGATTGTCGCTCACCCGACATTCGAAAGGAGGAATGTCATACATTAGAAGATCGAGAGATATTCCTCTTCTCTATTCTCTTTTGTTACTTGCTTGTATTTGTTTTTCCAATTATGAGCATAATAAATTCTGTTAGTGGCTAAATAATAGTTGGATCCCGAACATAAATACAAAAACCGGCGATCTGTACATCGTCTATTCCACGGCTACTCATAGAATAGAGGTTGGTCGCTTGAACAACGAGTTTGTTCAAGTGACCTCTCTAAACGAATAACACGACAATGACTTGATTGTTTGGGCAATCCCTTTTGTCTAGGATTAAATTTTTTTTAATTCGGGGACATCGGTGGGATCGCCATGAACAAATAACCAAGGTGAAGTGGGAAGCGAAGTTTCCCCTCACAGACTCGATTAGCAAAACCCTTCATGGGGAAGGCAGATGGCAGATGGATATGGATCTCGCGACGAGTGGGAAGCAGCCACGGTGAAGCAGAAAACAAGGGAGGGGAAGAATCGCGATTGTGATCTAAGGAGTAGGAAACTACCGCTGAGAAAAATCGGGATCGTGATTTAAAGACTAACCAAATTGGTTGAGCTAGCTCATGTCTAACCCAAAACTAACCTAGATTAACCCCAACGCCCATTTAGGCTTTAATCTTCCTCCTAAACGGTCATACAAACTTCTTTTGAATCTAGAAAAATTTCTGAAAATTTCTGAATAATTTATACAAGAAAATTTCTTAATTAAAAAAGGTATTTATTATTATTTTATTTTCTGATATCTTACAATAATAGTACATCAACTAGACGGTACCCACTTGTGACAATATAAGAAACAATACCGATACATGCCCCCAAATAGTTGGTAAAACATAAGCTATAAAACATAGTGGAATATACAAACAAATAATAAAGATATAAAGACCCAAATATGTGCGTACCGGTACGACTTTGACACACCATAAAACTGTAGAAGAATTGACGCCGCTAGAGGGGGGGTGAATAGCGTTGATCGTACGTAGATGGAATTCGTTCGCGATCGTCTCTACAAAACTCGTTATGTGCAGCAGAATATAAATAATCAAAGCAATAACGAAAAGATACAATCATGAACACAAGCACAACACGAGATATAACGTGGTTCGGAACCGAAACGGTTCCTACTCCACGGATTGGGTTCGTACGAACCCTAGCGATGCCAATCACACACCACTATGATAAATACTCCTTCTCGACACAAGTCGGAGGTGGAGAAACCTCTTACAATAAGATTACAACAATAATCTAAATACAACAAGCAAATATAAGAAGAAATACAACAAGAGAAGTAAACAAAACACTTTACAAAACTCTTTAGATGCTTGCTTGTTGATTGCCTTGGACTAGCACTTGAAAGCCCTGATTTGCAGCAGCAAATCGCTTCAAAACGTCCAAGAAAATCGGTTCCAAAAACCCTCCCGTCGAGCTCCTTTTATCCTTGCGCGCGACCTGGATTTCCGCCCATCAGTCGATTGTCATAAGTCACCAGTCGACTGATGCCACTGTTGTCGTGAGACAACGGCTCGATCCACGCTGAAAAAACTCCAACGGATCTAGCGATCGCCAATATTTAGCCGATCGCCGTAGTCGATCGCTTGCCACGGAGCATTCTATGCTCATGGTTGAACTAGCAATGATCGCTGCTCCCTGGCGCCGATCGGTTGTGCCGACACCCGATCGGCCCAATGAGCAATGATCGCTGCAGAGCAGTTTTTCACCTCCAAACGTTAGTCGAACTCGTCGACTCACGGCAATGAACCGCCATAATGCCATTGTCAACCTCAAACATGAGGTTTAAACCCAAATATGGTGCCCCATACTTGCTAGACCACCCTTAGCCTAGACCTAAGCCTTCTAGCCACCTCCATCACCTCACGCCTCGGATCCTCCAAGTCATCCATGACTTGTTCATCCATCGCGCTAGCCTCCAGGTGCTTCCCTCGGCTATGTCATGCTAACAGTGTCTACACCGCCAAGGCACATTGGACTTACGCCGCCAAGACTCCGCTTGGACTTTACGCTGCCAATATCAATCCCCTTGGACTTCCAAATGCCAAGACTCAAGCTTGGACTTTCCCTTGCCAACCCATGTCTGACTTTCCATGCCAAGACCCATGCTTGGACTTTCCCTTGCCAACCCATGTTGGACTTTCCATGCCAAGACCCATGCTTGGACTTTCCATTTGCCAAGACCCATGCTTGGACTTCTCATTTGCCAAGACCCATGCTTGGACTTCTCATGCCAAGTACACAAGACTTGGACCTTCCCAATTGCCAAGTGTCCCACTTGGACTTTCCATGCCAAGTACCCATGACTTGGACTTTACCTTGCCAAGACCCATGCTTGGACTTTTCCATAATCACATGGTCAACCCCAGTCAACCATCAAAGTCTCCCTCGAGTCAAACTCGAGTCTAGTCAATTATAACCTGGATCGATTGTATAAACAATCTCCCCAACATATTAACCAACATCAATGTCAAACCACTTTGTCAAACATCAAAACATCACTCGAGTCAAACTCGAGTCGTGGTCAATCGTGACCTGGGCCGATTGCACCAACAAAAACATAATCGAGACTAACCTCCAAACCAGATCCATAATAAAGAGTCAAATACATAACAACACAACCGATTACCAAACAGCAGAAACAATATAGGATAAAAATCCAAAACATACAATCCAAGATAATATAACAGTATGGAATATAATCCACACCCTTGGTGCGAGATGGGATTAGCTGGCGGAGCTCCGAGCACTCAAGGAAACTTCTACCTATTACTTGGGTGACAAGAAAACTCAGGGTCTGTGGTGGTGAGTATAAAACTCAATGGTAATATGAAAGATAGTGCATGAACAACATATATCATAAGGAGATCAACAATATACAGATGAAGATCAACACGTATACATAGGGAGATCAATAGACATACAGTCTTAAGGGAAACAACGAATAACTATCAATATAATACTAGTCAGTGCATATACCAAATTAATCAACTGTACATAATGTAATGTACCGACATATCTGAAAGGTCTGCAACAACATAACTTATACAACCTGAACAAGTATACAACCTGAACAATACTACACCTGTAATTAACACACAGTCATATGATCAACCTATAAACAAATACATAACGTACCTGGTCCATCCTATACAACAACATGATGCAGATTAAATGCATACAATAGTCCAATCCAACTCGTACTCTGTACTCCACAAACAACAACATAGAATATGCAAATAGTATGCAGAATGATGAATAAACATATGCAACAAACATAGCTCAAACAAATGCAGTATCGCAACAAGCATATATAGATCATAACTATATATATACAGATCACACACACACACACACACATATATATATATGTAGACGCCATCACACATGACAATGCAGATGCATGGTCATGGCTGCTCACCCCACTCGCTACCGCGACCCTAGTGTGGCCTAGGTGGCACGACATGACAACTATCCCAACTCAACAACAACCACTACTCTCGAGTGGCCGAGTGAGAAGTATGAATAAGTAGCGATAAGCTAAAGAGTTATAAGCTAAACAATGAGAGTCTCTGCTATTGACCACTCCGACTGTCACTACCCATGAGTGGTTGAGTGTCACACACCCAGGAAAACTACATGCAACTCCAACTACTACCATCAATAGTGGTCGAGTGCGGCACAACAGATGCACTGCCCTCACACCAGCTACTACTACAACGAGTAACCATGGAGGCAAGATGACTGGTGACTCTCTCAACTACAAGGGAGACCAAGTCGCCAGCATGCATGTAAATGGTATGAATGCACAACCACACATACGTAAATCCACAACACACTCTATCCCATAGAGAGTCGTACACAACTAACAGTCGTGCTAGGACCTCCAGTCCATAGCGACACCCAATTAACAACCCATACCACCATACATAGATATATGATCCATAGTAATTATATAATGAAAAGGAAGATGATACGATAGTCATCTCTACATTAAGAACATCACCCACCCCTCGAATGATTAATCCTGACGACACAAGTCAAGTCTACAACCATACTCAGGTACGTACACATAGTTAAGCATCTATAGGTCCACATACCCTAGCATCGATAACTCATAACAACGATGAATGAAGGAAATGTGACAAAACAATAGAGCATCTTAAAGTGCAATGACTAAGTACCAAGCAATAGAAAAACTGGAGTGGAGCCAAGATATAAGTGCTATCAATGTAAAATCATATGCACTAGGATTTAACAACTACCTGACTAGGGTAGGAAATTAGCCACCTGACATATAGATTGTACTGATAGCTTGCACATCCACGAACCTGCCTTGAATCAAAGTCCTGCACACAACATAGAATACAATTAAGTCTATTGTACCTCGAATGATCGAATCAAATCATACAATAGTGTAATCTCATACACTTCCTAATCCAAGTTTCCTATAATTAAACTAAACCCATCGCAACAACATATAATCTGTAATTCAACCAAAAGCATACTCCCCTTCCATTATACTAATCAAACATTCACATTAAACCATATATCGGTTCTCTATAAAATGCACAATTTTAACTAGATGTAGATAACTCACCTACTTCATCTCAATCACAAACCTCCTGATCCAATAGTAGGGTATCAACTCCAAATCGTGAGATTATCTTCATCGCAAACCTTTACTGAACCCACAACTTCCCTCTGATCTACAAACCTCCAAATCAGCATACTAATGAAGCAATGAAGATAACAGTGATTACAAATAGACTTACCAGAAGTTAGGGCATATAGGGTATAAGAAACTTACTGATCGATCCACAAATCTAAGCACCAAAGAACAGTGACTGTGGGTCACTGGTTGCAATGCAGAGTAGGCGATCAATGAGGTTGAGTCACCGGTTAGCTAGTTGCCAATGAAGATGGCTAGCCTAATAGATCCTACAATGGCGATGGGGGTTGTTCGGGGTGGTTGTAACCGACCGTCGTGGTTGTTCGCAGCGACTAGAAGGCAAGCGACGATCGTAGATAGAAGAAAGAAAGAGGCTGGAGAAACTTGTTAGATCAGGCGACCGACGAAGATGGGGAAGGCGACACCGATCGCGTGCGTGGCGACTACAACAGTTGGAGGAGCTCATGGTGGTGGCTGAGGAAGAAGACGAGCTGCGACAATGGAGAGTTCCGACAGCGATGAGGAAATTGGAAGAGAAGAAGACGCGATCAGTTGGCTACCCTGGTGGAAATCTTCAATGACGAAGCTGTGGTGATCCCTAAGCTATGTCGGTAACGCTCGATGAAGAGACGAGATCGATATTGATGACAGTTGGAGCTCATGGCATTTGGCTTAGAGATCGGGAGGAATAGGGAGAGAGGAGCGACGATGAGAATTGGGGATCGGGGAAATTGTGGTTGGGAAGAAATGGCCGATCGGGAGTAATAAATAAATCATAGGAAAAATAGGAAAATGAAACCTAGGATTTAATATTTAACCCTAGGTAAATTTAGCCTATTAACTCCTCCAAGCAGATAATTAAAACAGGCTTTATAAAAGCCTATTCGCTTCGTCCTCATAAACTGTCATATAAGTTCCATTTAAATCCAAATAAATTTCTAAAAATTTCTGAAAAATTCCAATGGATATCTTTTTAATTAATAATTATTATTTTATTTTCCGATATCTCACATTCTCCCCCACTAATAAAAATTTGGTCCCCAAATTTTCTACTCAAGTACGATGAGTAAGCAATACCCCACTACTTGACTCAAGTACTTGGAGAAAAATCATACACCTCTAGTAACCAAGTGGGGATACTGATAGCCTCTAAAATCTATCACACATGCTTTCAATAGTCCTTCTAAAGAATAAACAGTACCTTCATATTGACCCTCTATCAAAAGGTAAATAATCGTACCAGAGTGGAGCTCTAACTCCGTGACATGTTGGAGACTTTGCCAGAATCGTAAGGTGAATCATAAATCACTATCGTAAATGTTACTCAAGGATACTACAAGAAAACTGAAAATCTCCTTGTAGTATAATTTTGTCGAGCAACCCAATAAAATCCATCTTACGGCTCGATAGAAAATGAGCGGAATTAGTTAATCGACCACCGATCACCCAAATCGCATCAAGTCCTTTCCAAATTCTAGATGATCTACCAACACAATCCATCGTACTAGTCTTCCACTTCCATCTCGGTACATAACCCTACCGGTCACCAATATTCCACCTTTACTAGTTGACACATCAACACCAAGCTACGAGACCAACTATGTCTCACATGTCATTCCACCACCAAGAATGTCTCAACACTCACTATTTTCTGGATACAATCCGAATAAATCACCAATCTCGAATGACGAGTCTCCTGAAACAACTCTTCATAATTCGAATGCAACTCTATAATCTACTATTCTCCTCGGAGATGAAGAATTACTTTCTCACAAGAGAAATCAATATACTATACAAAATCCACTCTATCACACAGAACTGGAAGTGATTGGGAGACTATAATGACCAATCTCCTTAGTTACAACTATCTGTGTTCCAGTAACTTTATAGTAGCTACCCAATAGCTAGCCAAAACTCCATGAGCATTCTTGCTCCATACATCTACAAATCAAGATAAAAACTGCTAAGTCCACATCATATGTATGATTGGCGAAAGCGCATGATACGTCTCATTCAACTATATCGAAACCGCTCCAATCCCTACAATGATGCATCAGTGTACAATACCCTTCCATCCACACGGAAAGGATTGGCTAACATTGGTGCAAAAGTCAATCATCATCTAGGCCCTAAAACCTAGTTTCACCAGCTTCTGACCAAGTGATTTCCATCACCTTCTTGGTCAAACAAGTCAGCGGTATAGTAACACAAGTAACATCCTATCCATATCTACGGTGACAACCAAACCAATCCAGGGAAACCACCAACTTCCCTTAAGATTGTGAATATATATCCAACAAAATATCATCTAAAATGACAACCACCAACTGATCCAATCGCTTACATAATACTGGATTCCTCAAGTCCTTTAACGACTAATTCATTAAATAAATCTAACAATATTATCAAAAGCTCATAAAATTCATACCAAGTATGACATATCATCTTCTACACACCCGCATCCTTTTTACTCTAAGGTGATGATATCTCAATCATCACATCGACAATGATAACTGTATGACACCAAGTCATTACAATATTAACACTCCAATCATAAATCAACCCATGAGTATACATAGGTGTCCTTTAACTAATCTAAACAGATCATCTATCCACAATGAAGAATATTCATTCTCAATAGCTACTGCATTCCATCATTGATACACTACAAAAAAATTGATTTTTGGCGACGAATTTTGCAATGAAATTTGCAAAAAAATTCATTGCAAAATTTTTTTGCAACGAAATTTGCAATGAAAAATTTTTCGTTGCAAATAATTCGCCACAAAATTCTACAACGAAAAAATAAAATTTGTCACCAAATTACAACGAATAATTATTTCATTGCAAAATTCGTCGCCAAATTTGACGACGAATAAATGTTTCGTCCCCAATTTGGCGACAAAATCAAGATTCATCGCAAATTTTTGCGACAAATAATACTTTTCGTCGCTGAATTCGGCGACGATTAATTATTATCATCGTCGAATTCGGCGACGAATAATTATTTTCGTCGACGAATTCGGCGACGAATTATACTTTCAACGCTAAATTAGCGACGAATAAATTTTTTCGTCGCCAAATTTGCGACGAAATATTTATTCGTCGCAAAACTCTCGCATGCATCTCCACCCCAATACAATGAAATTTACCGACGAATATATTTTTTGTCACAAATTTAGCGATGAAATATTTTTTTCATCATAGAATTTGCACCAAAAAAAATATTCATCGCCAAAATCTGATGAACGCGATTAAAAAATATAATTAAATTTGGTGACGAAAAAAAAAATTTATCGCAAAAAATTTCACTATCAGTCGACTGATGTATTCATCAGTCGACTGATCGTGCAACCAGTCGGCTACCAGACATTCTGTGAGTTGATATAGTATGGCAGTCGACTGATCATATCCATCAGTCGACTGCCAGTTGAGTAGTCGACTGGTCAGTCGGCTACGAAGGTTTCTGTAAATGTTTAAAGTACATCAGTCGACTGATAATGTTTACCAGTTGACTGATGCCCAAAATAATTTTGGAATGCGTAGTTTCTCAAGTATCAGTTGACTGAATGTTTACATCAGTCGACTGATACATATAATTTTGCAACGAAAAATGTATTTTCGTTGCAAATCTAGAGAAAAATGAAAAAAATATATTTTAAATTAATCTTTTTTCCTGTTTTACAACAAACACACAACAATATTAACACAATTATACAACAAACAATAATATGGACATCAAACAAATTTATACATATAACAAATACATCCAAAGGTCTACCGTACCATTATCATCAGGTTACATTTAAATACAACAAACTTATAAAAACATAAATATCATATATGCCATAAGTCAAGTAGATAACAATTAAACTTTCACAAATACAGTCAAAGATAACCACCATCATCACCATCGTCATCAAAAAATATATTATCATTGTCTCCATGACAGGGATCAGGCGGAGGAGGAGCAGAGCCAGACGGAGGAAGTTGATTTGAGCTAGACGTTAACTGAAGATGTTGCATAATAAACATTTGTTGCCTTTGAAATTCGTTCATCTTTTCATTAAAGTCTTGAACTTTATGAGCATTCTCTCTCGATTCAGTTTCCTTCTGCTCTAGTAACTCTCTCAAATGATTAACCTCTTCGGTTAAATGAATAACTTGGGCTTTTGATGTTGGAGAGGATGAAGAAGAAGCACCAGGGACTCTATAGGATTGGCTCAAAGAGCTGAGTCCAAGTATTCTTCCACTTTTCGGTCCTCCAGATGCTTTGAGCCATAAATTTATATTGCTAATAGATGGCTCCGATTCGACTCCATCATCACTTGCTCCCGAATTTCTTTGTGAAAGTTCATCGTATTTCTCCAATTGTGAAAGAAAAAAAATTAAATAGTAACATAAGAAATTATATTTTTACAATTACACACCTTTATTGTTCTAGCTCTTTCCCCACTCCATGTTTTATCCTTTTTTTGGAATGTACGGGTGAAAGTGTCAATAAATAATGGCTCAGTTCCCGTCTCCTTAGCCTAAACAAATTAAATAGTTAATATTTATAAATTAGTGAGTATTAGATTACAAAACCATAAATTGAAAATACTCACCAATCGATGTCTATGCTCATCGATATTTATGGATCCTCCCGAATACGTGGCAGACATAACGTCGGAGTTACAATTTTGATTTTGCTTATTCTGTTCACTCCTCCACTTACTTTCATCAAATCCCCAATGCGCAACAATTTTATTCCAATTCTCCTCAGTTATATAGTGTGGTTTCTTATTTCTAGTTTTGGCATGATTTAGTATGTTTCTAATATGATCACCACACTTTTTCATAAAAATCCTGCTAATCTCTAGTGTTTCACTCTCCTCCCAAATAAATACCTACTGCAGTAGAGGAAAATAAAAATTGATTATATTAATTGCAATTTCATATACTAAATGATTGAAATAAGTTACCACCTTAAACTCATTCCACCACAGAACTTTAATTTCTTCCGGCGTGCTTGTATAAGTCATAGAAGCGCCGGCCCAATAGTTATTCACTATTTTATTCACCTCGTGAATAACATGTACAAAATTTGTAAATCTAACATAAACCAAAAATAAACCCCGTTATATACTTTTAAAAAAATATATTGTATTAAAATTTAAATATATATATTCTAAAACTTGAATACTTACGAATCTCCGCGCGGAGATATAAACTCTCTCGTATCTTCTCTCTCCACGAGTGATTGTTGTACCGGAGAAGAAACATTAGCAGGTATATGTTGAGAATCAGAGGATCCTGCAACTAGGGAAGAGGTGGAGGGCACATTTCCTACAAGAGCATCAGAATGTGCGGGTGCTAAAGCAGAGGAAGATTGTGATCTTTCATCACTACTTCGTCTATGACCGCCACGTCAAAACTAACAATCATGATTATTAAAAGAATATTACAGAAAAAAAAATACAGTTGCATATCGAATTATTAATAGGAAAAATATGAAAATATTACCATATTCATAGCAACTGGATGACTCTAAATAAAAAAAGTTCATTAGCATATCAAATATATGGAATTTCGAATAACACAGTCAATTAAAACATAATTGATATTCAATAAATTAAAAGGTAAATTACTAATAATTACAAATCGAAGTCTGCAATAAAATTTTTGGCCTGATAATGTGTCTAATCATCATCATCATCGTCATCGTCATCGTCATCGTCATCGTCATCGTCATCGTCATCGTCATCGTCACCATCATCCTCATCCTCATCCTCATCATTGAAATCTTCATCTTCATACTCATTCAGTTCACTTGCATCAACATCTATTACTATGCCACTGGGATCTCGTATCGTTGAAATATTGTACTGTTCGATATGAAATATATCGACAACTTCATCTTGTTGATATGCTATGTCCTCCCAATGTTCCTCAATTTTATTATATGATTTTGTTTTACAAATTGCCCACCAATCACTTTTGTCTCGTCTCAGACTAGGATATGAAGCATAAAATACTTGAATCGCTTGTTGTGCTAATACAAATGGTTCGTACCTCTTGTATATTTTTTTATATTTAATTTCACCAAATTAAACTGTGGATGCACCATCATGCCTTTGATAGGGTCAAACCAACGACACATAAATAAAATAACTCGCAAATCTGAGCCTGGATACGCTACCTCTAAAATTTCATATAGTAAACCGTAAAATTCATTCTTTGCACCCCCATCAATAGATGACTGAACACAAACTCCGCTATTCATTGTAGTTTTCCCAGTTCCATAAGCTTGAGTATGAAAATTATATTCGTTTATGAAATATACGGGTCAAGTTTGAACCATTGAATTTGGACCCTATGACAGATTGTTTATTAGGTCTTGCTCAATGTGACCATGATTATCAAGAACCTAAAGTAAAATAAATATGTGTCATCAGACAAGATTTATCAAATTTACTATCATATACTACTTACATAATTTTTGAACCATTGTGCAAATTCTTCATCACATAAATTATTAAACTCATGCTCCGAAAGCTCCGAATATAGAGTTTGAAAAATCCTACAATATAATTAAATAAAACATGGACAATATTTTATGATATACAAAATGTTTAATATAACTATTATCGCATTTACTCGAGATTCAATAAAATATATGTATGGGTTGCTCGCCACTCCGGACCAGTTAAGTATCTACTTGTACAAGATCCACTTGGTCGACCAAGGTAATTAAAAATTGAGAATGCCCTTAATTTTGGATCAACATGACCCTCATCGTTTCTTCCTGCTTTCCAACTCTTGCATTGAACGTGAGGTTCAAAGTAATATGATGCAAAAGTTGTAACTTCCTCCACAATATATGCATTAACAATAGAAGCTTCAACATGAGCCTTATTTTTCACTTTTTTTTCAAGTGATAAAGGAATCTAAGAGTAATACAATAAAATTTATTAGCAAATAAATTAGACTAGATTTGACCAAATGAAATAACAATGAGAAAAAAGTCAAAAAAAAATCACCTTTCAAACGGATACATCCATCGAAATTGAACAGGACCTCTAACTTTAGCCTCATATGGCAAGTGAACCAAAAGATGTTCCATTGAATCGAAAAATGCCGGTGAAAATATCCTTTCTAAGTTACACATAATAATCGGAATATCTCTCTCTAATGTCTCCATGTGTGAATAACTCAGTACTATTGAGCAAATATCATGAAAGAAAATGCTTAATTCCGTAATTGCACCCCAGACAAAATTTGGTAACAGTTCCTTCAAAGCAATAGGAATTAATCTTTCCATGAATATATGATAGTCATGACTTTTAAAACCCATAAATTTGCATTCCTTCAAATCAACGCATCTACTAAGATTTGAGACATAACCATCAGGAAATCTCAATGATTTCAACCATTCACAAACAATCCGTTTCTGATCCTTATTCAATGTATAAACTGCTTTCGGTTTTAGTCCCCTACTATTTGCATCAACATCAAGGGTGGCTCGTTTACATATGAGACACAAATCTTTTCTTGCATTCAGATTGTCTTTTGTTTTTCCAGTTATATCCATCACTGTATTTATCAGATTTTCAAAAACATTCTTCTCAATATGCATTAAATCAAGATTGTGACCAATCAAATTACTCTGCCAATACGGTAAATCCCAAAAGATACTCTATTTTGTCTATTTATGGGTAATTCCATAGTCATATGTTGTGACATTTGGGTCTTCAATAACAGATGGAAAGTTAAGCACTCTTTGCCATAAAATTTGACCGGTGAATCTCAATGGTGGAGGTGTTCTTTCAATTCTATTATTAGTAAATTCTTCTTTATTTCTTCTGAATTTATGATTTGGCGGTAAAAATTGTCTATGACAATCAAAATAACTCGGTTTCTTTCCGTGTTTCAATCTGAATGACTTTGATCTCTCCATAGATATTGGAGATCCTAAAATCCCCGCAGTACTCCAGCCTGATAACATCCCATAAGCAGGAAAATTATTTATGGTCCAAAGAAGTGCAGCTCTCATTGTGAACAGCTGATTAGTATGGACATCATATGTGGAAACACCCACGTCCCATAGTTGGATCAACTCGGCAATCAACGGTTGCATGTAAACATCTATTAACTTCTTCGGATTATGAGGGTCAGGCACAATCAATGTTAAAAACATATAAGGTGTTTTCATACACATACCAGGAGGAAGATTGTACGGAGTTACGATAATTGGCCAGCAAGAATACGTTCTTCCTGATTTGTCAAATGGAGCAAATCCATCAACATATAGCCCCCAACCTGATGTTTCGGGTCTCATTTGCAAACTACGGATATGTTCGATCAAAATTTTTCCACGCCTCTGCATTAGATGGAGACACATTAGCTCATTCTCTATTTCGTGATTTGCATGCCAAGTCATGTGTTCAGCAGTCACCTTCGAAGCATAAAGCCTTTGCAATCAAGTGTTAAAGGCAAATAGAACATTTGTCTGAATGATTTTAATCGCTTATTACGATTTGATCTCGTGGTACTCTTGTACCTGCATTGACTACAGAATTTGCAAGTCTCTAAATCTGCATTATCTTTCCAATATAGCATGTAACCATTTCTACAAACATCAATTCTTTGCACTGGAAGACCCAAATCTTTCACAAGTTTTTTCATAGTGTAAAAATCATTCGGCATTATGTGATCACGCAGCAATACTTCTCCAATAACTTGAACAAAATCATTAAAACATTCTTCGGACACATTATGCTCAGCTTTAACATTCAACAATCTTGCGGTGAGAGATAATTTTGTGTGACTGTCACAACCGGACCACACGGGTTCATCTGCAGCTCTCAATACTTCTTGAAATTTTATATTTGGCTCATTGTACACATTTTCATTGCCACCAGTAATTTCTAGCTCCTCCAACAGTGTTGAATAATTATTGTACATGTGTTCAAATGCTTGAGGATAACTAGAACTTGCCGCGTTTGGTTCGCTATTCAAATTATGACCAACTGCATCAATTATCATCCTCTGGTACGGATTGAATTGATCGTAATATATTTTCTCTCCACTAACTGTCCTTTGTATGTTTCGTCCAACCTCTTCATCGGATATAAACGGTTAACCATGACAAGTCCAATTATAATAATTTAGCATAAAACCAAATCTACAAATATGTTCTCGAACTTTATCACATTGGAAAAATTTACCATTATGATATTTTTTGCACGGACACATTAATTTATTCCCATCCATAAACTCAATATCATTATTAGCAAATCTTAAAAATTGTTCCAACCCAATTATAAATTCATCGGTTAAACCACGACGTTCTGATAAATTCTTTTTATACATCTATCTTCGTTCTCTCTCCATCAATCCTGTATTCAAAATTATATCAACAACGATTAATTTCCATTTCTTCCAAATTAACTTCATACATATATATATCAATCTAACCATAAATTTATATTCAACATTAATGAAATTTTTCTAATACTAAATATGATTTTTTGTGATATTTAATTGCAAATTATAATATCATTATTTCGAACAATTATGATCTATTAACAGTAATTAAATTACATAAAATCAAACATTAAGAATAAAAATTATAACAGAATTAATAATACTGTAATTAATGTTATAAACAAAATTTTTACGCGTACCTGTCCAAATGGAAACAACGTGCGGATGAGCTCACGGCTAGATGAACACTTGACGAACACCTTCAAAGTAGGATAACCTATGAAAAAAAATATTGTATTTAGATTACGACACAGTATTTTATATATATATAATTACTTTAAATAAAATTTAAATTCACGATCGAAATCGATCACGCGATAACTGCCAAGCACGCGCAATGCGCAGCAAGTATGTAAGGCATGACTTATGTTATAGTATGCATAAGCGAGGGAACGCACGCGACGGAGGACACATGCGTGGGCACGCATGCGGCGGTCGCGAGGGCACTTGCGGCTGTGCCTGCGTGGACAGGTGGCATACGACGACTATACATATAATGTCGCCGTGCTAGGGCACGCGCGCGGCTGCCGCAAGCACATGCGACGGTGCTGCTGCGACCGCGCACACGGGAGCGTCGCCACAATCATGCACGGTTGCTACCGCCGTCGCTAGCTCGTGGCGCCGCCTGTAGCCGCATGCGATCTCGCGGTAGGAACCTGCCGCGTGTACGCCAGCAACACCTAACTACTGCCACCACGTGGTAGGCACTGTCGCGCACGACAATGGGGCCCGTGAGCTTGCGCCCGCCGCGAGCTCGCGAGGGCCGATGGCACCGCATGCTCGTGGCGGCCGATGCCGCCACGTGCTCGAGGAATGGTCTGCCGTGAGCTTGCGCGTGGCAGGATCGCCGCGTGAGCTCGTGGCGCCGCCGCACGAAGCCGCGCAGATCACGCGGCGGCGCGGCAGCAGCTTCTGCGTACGCGCAGCAGCTCTTGTCGTGCATACGCGTGGCAATGGCGGCACCGGCCGTGTGGCATGGTAGTATCACGCAATGCACGCGGCAAAGATGTACCGCGTGAGCGCGGCACGGCAATCGCTCGGCGGCACGCGGACAAAATCGGAAGGGTGGAAGGGAGGGAGAGAAGGGAGACGTACGGACGGGGCGGCGGGAGGAAGATGAGAGCGATCAAGCGGAGGAAATGGAGAGATTAGGTGCGGCGGGATAATTAAGGGAAATTTAGCGACGAATATTTTTTCATCGCCAATTTGGCGATGAATCCTATATTCATTGCAGAATCTGCAACGAATTTTGAATTTGTTCTATATTCTGCAACGAAAAAATAAATTCGTTGGAGACATCTTCAACGGAAAAATAATTCGTTGCAGACATCTGCAACAAAAAAAAAATTCATTGCAGATTCTGTAACGAATTCAAAATTCATTGCAGATTCTGCAATGAAAAAAAAAATCGTTGCAGATATTTGCAACGAAAATAATTTTTTGTCATAAATTGGCAATGAAAAATTATTTTCGTCGCCAATTTGCGACTAATTTTGCAACAAAAATTAAATGTTGGAAATTTTAAAATTTTTGTAACAATTTTTTTTTGTCGGAAATTTCATTACAAATTTGCGACGAAACATAAAATTCGTCACAAAATTCGCTGCAGATTTGCAATGAATTATTTTCCTTGCCAAAGTTCATCGCCAATTTCATGTTTTTTTGTAGTGATAATCGATGCATAACCTCAAAGGTCTCTCTCTTTTAACAAAGAGTTCCAGATCTTCTCAAGAAGAACCACTGAGACGGATAAATCTCCCATCCAATACCTCTTACAATCACAACCTACATTCTTCGAATTCCCTAGTGTTTAGCAACACTTATACCAATAAAATTATCTCCTGAGATGAGGTCTTTAATACCGAAACTATTACCAAAATTACTCCGATCGCATACTCCACTTGCCTATGTAAGGGCAAGCTTGGAAGTTCATTCAAAACTACATCCGAATACTCTCAGATTATACGCACATCCGAGAGACATATTATACCATCATCTCAACCATTTAACTATCCAAGTTAATATCAGGATATCCATATCCACACCATATCAACCAAGACCAATCAACCTCTAAATATCTGAATCAGTATCATAATACTCTAATAATCATCAAAGTAATCAAATCAACATCTCACCTGTCGGTGGAAACACAACTAATCCACATGATCCAAATATAGAAATCCTTTAATCCTATCTATGAATGTTCTAGACAAAGATACCTGTAAACTATCAGTATCTCTCAATATATCAATAAGTAAGGTAAACTACAGTAATTCCCTAAATGATAAATCCTTCGACCCTCTACATCTCCTCTTGAGTAAAGATGTAAACCTATCCAACTTCTATTCTTGACGGCTAAGTTCCTATAGGTGCAAAAGACTACCATGGAGAAACTAAAGTCAACTGCCAAAACTGGGATGCAATGGAGGTGATAAACGCTGTTCTACTGGTAAAAAATGTTGGTGCAGGGGCACTAGATAATCGAACCTGTGTTTTGATTATGGCAAAGACACAAAGTTAAGTTTATATTGTTATCTCACGAGCTAAATCAAGTGTGCAGAAAAGTACTAAAGCTGGAGCTGAAGGCTAGCGACACCCGGAGGAAGCCGTGGTGGTCGGGCGACACTTGAGTGAATTCGGAGGGAGCCGAAGGAATCGAGTGGAAGGCCGGAAGCAAGAGCTACTATCGAGGTAAGCTCGTGTGAGTGAGAGATTGTAAGGTCGTGTCCTCTTTACGGGGACGACCGTAGGCGACGATTCGACTAAGACTTCCTGTGGAAGGTCTAGGTCGAGATCGGACGGTTAGAAACCGTCGTATTTATCATTTTCCGAGCTAATCTCTTCGCAGGAAGTGCGGTGGCAATGATCCTGGACATTAGGCGATCGTTATTATCGATCGGTGATGAGATCATCGATCGTATCATCGATCGGTGATGAGGCATCATCGATCGGTGATGACGCCGATTCAGCTTTTGCGCTAGGTCAACACGGATAACGTTTGACGCGGTCACTTCGCGAGACAAATTGGGAAAAATTCAGGATCCGTTCCACAGAAATAGGAGACAACTTCAGAGGCTAAAGTCTATAAAAGGAGGAGGATTCATCTCCAAAGATCATCAATTATTCAACGCCAACGCTCAACACCGCCATAACGCCGACGCGATTTACAACCTCAGATCTTCTTCGCTTCTACAGCAGATTCAAGTAATAGTTTTGATATAATATTCGGTATTTTTATCTTCATAACGAGGTGAGGTAGGCTTGTTGCCTCATCCTCGTGTATTCGGTTTTTGTAATCGTTGTCTCCTACCTCCAACGAGGAGGAGACGTTTTAGTGCTTTGCCCTCCGTACGCGGTCTAGGACCGATAGGGCCTTGGAGTAGCAACCGCTGGGTTGTGAACCAAGTAAAATAAACGTGTTCATTTATTTTCCGCTGTGCTTACTTTGCGTATTGAACGAACGAAAAAGAAAAGATTTACGATCGCTATTCACCCCCCCCCCCTCTAGCGACGCTTCTCGATCCAACAAAAAATAGACCATCGACTGTAACATAATGAATAACTTCCAATATCGTAGAACGCTCTAACTCCCAAATGGTATAGCTACAACTAGAGAGTACAAAATAGATACGACCATCGTCGTATACTCTCTCTTCTGTACAAAGTATATCCATGCCTAGGGAGGTAACAGTTGTTGTTGTCTGCATGAGTCTTCTAAGATGTTTTCTGCTAATATTGCTGAATAAATCGCTTCTCCTAGATGGAAGTATCAAGGAACTCTAACTATGCCTGAGGTAGTAAATCACTGCTAGTGCGATAACCCAATTTCCTGTGATGATCTCTACTATCGAGATTGTGCATCATCCTCCCGAAACAACATCGATGGTCTTCAACTGAGTCTTCAAAGAACACCTTCTCCTCATATGTACTAGTTGCTTACAATAGCAACAAATGAACTAATCCAACGGATAATCTGACTTTGTGTGTCGTCGTGACCCGCACTGCATACACATAATCCCTTCAGAGTCTTTCTTCTAGTTTTGCTTGACAAGCATAAGAAGATTTTGACGATCTACAGTTGGTCTTCTATGATCGGAAAGTAGCCCATGACCCATGACTCCGATCTTGCTTCTTTTGTCCAACATTCGGAGACTTCTGATTCCAATATCTGACTTGCAATGTCTGCTTATCGATGTCCAACTCTTAACACACTTGTACGGAGTCATTTCTAAACTCATGACTCGATCCAATATCTTCCTGTGGGATCTAATAGAATATCTAAACATCCTGATCCGAATTCAAGCTAATAAACCATGGGTGGCTTAAGGCCGCCCTATCACAATTTTGAGCTATTCGGTGGTCATAACCTCTGCAAGTGTAACGACTCTGCATATTACTACCCTTGCCGAACCATCACCCCTACTTGAAGCTCAAGAATTCCTTGACAATGAGTCAAAGAAAAATGACATGGGGAGATACTCTCTCACAACATCACTACCAAGTGATGTACTATTCATCGAAGATTAATTTCAACATCTTCCACCAAGTAACGGTCTAACCGTGAAAATGATATACAACTAACTCAACATTCTCGATATAACACAAGTTAAGTACTCAAAAGTACCTTCAAAGTTATACAACCTAGCACAACCAACTCAGGGATCAAAATCCCTATGAAACACCATATACTAACCCTTCACTATCTGCATCAACAATAGTATACTCGCTTGTCCATTACCCCACAGGTAATGATCTGACTAGCATAATTAGTGAAAATCCCTAAGACTATAATGTTTGATCTACATAAGAAATGTGACTACCTGACCCTTGCTATCCGACTCGGTATCAGTCGGCTCTCAAAGGTAATTCACCTTTTTGATAGTAGGTTCAAGACACACAAACTCAACAAGTCATTCCCATGGTCAACTCAAACCACGATTACGAAGAGTGACTAACACACTACATGTCATTCCCTGTTATAAATAACTAAATGCAAAGCCAACAAAAGGATATGTAATAATGATTATCATACCTTAAACCTTGTATCTCGGAGATGTCCCGCTATAGCCAGATCCTAGAACTCACAAAACCAAAATCGAGTAAAACAAAACTCGACGTCTAAATGAAATAAAATCCGATAATGGACTTCGCAACCTGGCTCTGATTCCAATAAAATTATCACGCCTGAGAGTATAATTATCCATCAACCGGACGGTACCCTCTTGTGACAATATAAGAAACAATACCGATACATGGCCCAAATAGCTGCTAATACACACAAGCTATAAAACACAGAGGAATATACAAAAAAATAAAAAAGATATAAATACCCAAATATGTGCGTACTGGTACGACTTTGACACACCATAAAACATAATCGAGACTAACCTCTGATGCATGCGAATGCAACCTCAAATCTCGCGACGGAGGTCATCGAGGACTCGAAGCGTGCACTAGCGCTCAATGCCCGCAAGTGCATGGATGTCATCAAGTAATAAAAGATTATCGATCCCATAGGGGCTGGGATTTGAATATCGATATGTTCAGTGGTTGAAATTGTTCGGAAGTAAACTCTAAGAGGTTTCAATTTGTGAGGGCTGTCGGTGGACTATACTCTATACGGTGTCACACGGAGGAAGAAGGGAGCGTGTCGAGGTCTTCAAAGGTGATTCTAGGACTTCGATTTCGCTTATGTGTAGCAAAACAATGCTGGTAACTGGCGTTGTCTAGATGTTTAGCTATGGTTTTGTGGAAGGGACATCATACACTCTCCCGATGAGCCACTGCATCTATCAGGAGCTATCTTCGCCTTAAAAGGATGGGATAGATGGTATAAGGATGCTGAATCAATCCCTATGATGAACCATTTCCGGTTTCATTGCATCCTTCTACCCACGGTTACAGGAGATCAGGTTTACCCTTGGGTTCCTTGTATAAAATCCCCTAAATCTTAGATACGAGGGTTGTCACTCCTCGTATCACATAAGCACAGCAGGTAGAAAACCAAACACGCATAGATATAGTATAAACAACTTCCAATTGCCAAATTAAACTCAAAGACAGAATTTAACGTGAACCAACATGTAATGTGCACACAAGCTACTCCCTAATCCTAGAATCGAAGGAACTATTCCATGTATATAAGGGAGGAATCACAAGGCATGTACATGTTCGAATACATCAGAAATAAAGCACATGAACAAGGGATTACAATGCTTTCTTGGTCTTCTCTACGGTGTTAAAGTGCAAGCATTGACCTCCGGCGGCATTCTTCCTCCCCGTTACGAGTTCCCAAAGCTTTTTAGGGCTTTGGTGTGTCATCCTAGCCGTCGTGCCTCCCCTTAGGGTTTGAGTGGAGCCATCCTTATATAGACATCACCTTGGACCGCTGCAAAATTCGAAAAAAGTCCTAATCGCGCAAATCTGGCGGGCCGCCACATGGCTGTGTGTTTTCACATGGCCAGGCCGTGTGCGGCCCTAGGGTGGCTCATCTCGCCCATTAGACACGATCGTGTGTAGCCACACACCCTGGTCATGTCCCACTCTGCGTCTAGCTGTAAAATGTCCTTCTTTTACTCCGAAAGTGCGCTTTTTCCCCTGAAATGTTGTCCTGCATGGAAAAGTACAAAGAGCAGACCTCCGAACTAGAAAATAGGAAATGCGTGTAAAACAGAGTAACATATGCATGAAACTAACATAAAATGTAATGAGATGTGAGTGAAAACTACTCCTAAAACCCTATATGTTTCACTCACATCAACCTCCAAACCAAATCCATAATAAAGAGTCAAATACATAACAACACAACCGATTACCAAATAGCAAAAACAATATAGGATAAAAATCCAAAACATACAATCCAAGATAATACAACAGTATGGAATACAATCCACACCCTCGGTGTGAGATGGTATCAACTTGCGGAGCTCCGAGCACTCAAGGAAACTTCTACCTATTACCTGGGCGACAAGAAAACCCAGGGTCTATGGTGGTGAGTATAAAATTCAGCAGTAATATGAAAGATAGTGCATGAACAACATATATCATAAGCAGATCAACAGGTATACATAGGGAGATCAACGAACATATAGTCTTAAGGGAAACAACGAATAACTATCAGTATAATACTAGTTAGTGCATATACCAAACTGATCAACTGAACATAACGTAATGTACTGACATACCTAAAAGGTCTGCAATGATACAACTTATACAACCTGAACAAGTATACAATGATATAACACATACAACACATATGAACAATACTACACCTGTAATCAACACACAGTCATATGATCAACCTATAAACAAATACATAACGTACCTTGTCCATCCTATACAACAACATGACGTTGATCAAACACGTACAACAGTCCAATCCAACTCGTACTTTATACTCTACACACAACAGCATAGAATATGCAAATAGTATGCAGAATGATGGACAAACATATGTAGCAAGCATAGCTCAAATAAATCCAGTATCACAATAAACATATATAGATCATAACTATATATATACTTATCACACACACACACACACACACACACAGATATATATGTACATGCCATCACACATGGCAATGCAGATGCATGGTCATGCCTCCTCATCCCACTCACTACCATGACCCCAGAGTGGCCTAGGTGGCACGACATGACAACTGTTCTAACTCAACAACAACCACTACTCTCGAGTAGCCGAGTGGGCAGTATGAATAAGTAGCGATAAGCTAAAGAGTTATAAGCTACACAACGGGGGTCCCTGCTGCTGGCCACTCTGACTGTCACTACCCATGAGTGGTCGAGTGCCACACACCCACGACAAACTACACGCAACTCCAACTACCACCATCAATAGTGGTCGAGTGCGGCACAACTGATGCACTACCCTCACACTAGCTACTACTACAACCAGTAACCATGGAGGCAGGATGAATGGCGACCGTCTCAACCACAAGGAAGACCAAGTCGCTAGCATGCATGTAAATGGTATGAATGCACAACCACACATACGTAAATCCACAACACACTCTTTATCCCGCAAAGAGTCGTACACAACTGACAGTCGTGCTAGGACCTCCAGTTCATAGCGACCCCTAGTCGACAACCCATACCACCATACACAGATATATGATCTATAGTAGTTATATAATGAAAAGGAAGATGATACGACAGTTAGCTCTACATTAAGAACATCACCCACCCCCCGGATGATTAATCCTGACGACACAAGTCAAGTCTACAACCATACTCAGATATGTACCCATAGTTAAGCATCTATAGGTCCACATACCCTAGCGTCAGTAATTCATAACAATGATGAATGAAGGAAATGTGACAACAATAATAGAGCATCATAAAGTGCAATGACTAAGTAACAAGCAATAGAAAAATTGGAGTGGAGTCAAGATATAAGTGCCATCAATGTAAAATCACATGCAACACGATTTAACAACTACTTGACCAGGGTAGGAAATTACCCACCTAACATATAGATTGTACTGATAGCTTGCACATCCACCAACTTGCCTTGAATCAAAGTCATGCACACAACATAGAATACAATTAAGTCTATCATACCTCGAATGATCGAATCAAATCCTATAATAGTGTAATCTAATACACTTCCTAATCCACGTTTTCTATAATTAAACTAAACCCATCGCAACAACATATAATATATAATTCAACCAAAAGCATACTCCCCTTCCATCATACTAATCAAACATTCATATTAAACCATATACCGGCTCTCTATAAAATGCACAAATTTAACTAGATGTAGTCACTCACATAGTACAACTCAATCACAAACCTCTTGATTCAATAGTAGGGTATCAACTCCAAATTGTGAGATTATCTTCATCACCTACAATCCATCGCAAACCTTCACTGAACCCACAACTTTTCTCTGATCTACAAACCTCCAAATCAACATACCAATGAAGCAATGGAGATTACAGGGATTACCAATAGACTTACCAGAAGTTAGGGCATATAGGATATAAGAAACTTACCGATTGATCCACAAATCTTAGCACCAAAGAATAGTGACTGTGGGTCACTTGTTGCAATGCAGAGCAGGCGATCAACGAGGCTAAGCCACCGGTGAGCTCGCTACCGATGAAGATGGCTAGCCTAATAGATCCAGCAGTGGTGACGAGGCTGTTCGGGGTGGCTGCAACTAACCACTGTGGTTGTTCACAGCGACTAGAAGGCAAGCGACGACCGTAGAAAAAAAAAGGCAGTCGGAGAAACTAGCTAGAGCATGCGACCAATGAAGATGGGGAATGCGATGGCGATTGCATGCATGGCGACTACAGAGGCTGGAGGAGCTTGCGGTGGTGGCTAAGGAAGAAGACTAGTTGCAATAATGGAGAGCTCCGACAGCGATGAGGAAATCAGAAGAGAATAAGATGCGATCGGTTGGCTGCCCTAGTATAAATCTCCGACGACAACCCTACAATGATCCGCAAGCTGTGTCGGCAACGCTCGATGAAGATACGAGATCGACGGTGATGACAGTTGGAGCTCATGGCATTCAGCTGGGAGATCGAGAGGAATAGGTAAAGAGGAGCGACAGTGAGAATTGGGGATCAGAGAAATCACAGTTGGGAAGAAATGGTCGATCGGGAGTAATAAAGAAACCATAAAAAAATAGGAAAATGAAACCTAGGGTTTAATATTTAACCCTAGGTAAATTTAGCCTATTAACTCCTACCAAGCAGATAATTTAAACAGGCTTTATAAAAGCTTATTCACTTCGTCCTCATAAACTGTCATATAAGTTTCATTTAAATTGAAAAAAAAATATAAATTTCTGAAAACTTCCAATGGGTATCTTCATAATCAACAAGTATTATTTTATTTTCCAATATCTCACTACCATTCCTTCTGGTGTTCAGCTCAGCTAAGACTACTCAATTTCTATATACTTAACATTGCTTATTAGATAGCAATGTGACTTAACTTTGAACCTTTGCCATTATGAAAATTTAGGTTTGCTTATCTAGTGCCCCTACACCAACACTTATTCGATGTAGTCTAAGTGTTATGAGGAGGGTATTATTTTATTCAGCCCAGGTATCTCGGACCAGCTCTTATTTTATTAGGCCGAAGTGTTCTAGAACTAGCTATTATTTCATCTTATCGAGGCATGTCGGGTTGGTTGTTATTTTATTTCTTTATACTGAAGTGGTCCAAGCCAAGGCACTTCAAGTCGATTATTATTCTATTCTATCGAGATTCTCATCCCGAGATTCTCCTGGTGTCGTTGACCTTAGCAAAGTCGAATACAATACCTGCACACTTAGCATAGCACATGAGATAACAAGAATGGCTTAACTTTGAATTTTGTCAACATCAAAATCAATGTTCGATATATATATATATATATATATATATATATATATATATATATATATATATATATATATATATATATATATATATATATATATATATATATAGTTCTTGTGCTAATTTCGTTTTATATGCTTTCTATCATATTCCCGAGCAATCAGTGCAATTCCTAAGTAACAAGTGTAATTCCCAAGCGATTAGTACATTTCCCGACAACCAGTACAATTCTTGAGCAACCAGTGTAATTCTCGAGCAACTAGTAAAATCCCAAGCAGTTAGTAGAATTCCTAAGCGACTATGGAATTCCTAAGCAATTAGTCATGATGGAGAAACAGTCGCTCCCGAGCAGCTATTAGAATTCATGAGCGATCAGTGTAAATCTTGAGCAACTAGTAGAATTCCTGAGTGACTAGTGGAATTCTCAAGCAATCAGTCGTGAAGGAGAAACAGTCGCTCCTGAGGAGCTAGTAGAACCCCCAAGAGATCAGTGTAAATCTTGAGTAGGCAATTCAAATATCGACTGGGAAAGATTTGTAACTCGGTGCCAGCGAATCAACCAAAACACCAAGTCATGAATTGGATCAATTAATGCTACCACCTCAAGATAGGATCCACGAGATTTGGATCTAGATCTGGACTTATTCCAAGGCAACAGGCTATAAAAGAATAGGTAAATCACCCTTCTGCAGTTAACAAAAAGTTTACAAGTGCTTTATCAATTCAAAGTGTTCAATGCCACGCAACTATGTTGTAACACCGATCGAGCTTCCAACACTCGCACTTCTTTTAGTCGGTATTATTGTTTTACTATTCATTACTTCTTAATTGCTAGGAGGAAAGGTAGGCTTGTTACCTTGTCCTCCACATTATTTGTAATCGGTTGGTATCTTACCTTCAACGAGGCAAGGACGCATTTAGTGCTTTGCCCTTCGGAAGCAGTCTAAGATCGCAAGGGCCTTGGATTAGCAGTTGGTGGGTTGTGAACCAAGTAAAAATAAAGTGTCTCATTATTTTTATATTTTTGTTTTCCGCTGCAATTTACTCAATTTTAGAAAGAAAATAAAAGACTTTGAAAATATCCCCCTCTAGTGTTTTCTCGATCCTACATTTGGTATCAAAGCGGGGGCACTCAGATTTGGTGCAACCATTGGTTGAACACTTTTTCTTTTCATATTTTTATCGTTTTAAGATTTTTTTATTATCTATTTCCCGCACTACTAATCAAAGACCAAGTCTTGGAATCTTGTTTTGTTGTTTGTGTATTTGCAAGTTTTTTTTTAAATGGCCCAACTTGAGGGGTATAGCACCGCCCGACCTCCGTTCTTTAACATATATAACTTCCGCTTTTGGAAGGGTTGGATTGAGGGTTTTTTAAAAACACAAGTCAAGATGTGGATTGTTATACAATCCGACTTTGCTTTACCTACCAATGACCAAGGGGAACCATTGGACTATGATAAGTGGACCAACGCAATGAAGAGTCAAAATGAAGCCAAAGCAAAAGCAACTCAGATCTTGCAATGCGTATTGGCCAAGGAGGAACTCAACCACGTCGGCCCCTTCATTAGCGCCAAGGACCTTTGGGATAGGCTCACCGAGTTACACGAAGGAACCGCCGACACTAAGGTATGTAAACGAGACTTGCTCCTTAATAAATTGTTTAACTTAAAAATGTAGGACAACAAGACGGCCACGCAACTTCATGCTCGGATCCAAGATATAATGAACAACCTCCACTCTATTGGAAAAAAGGTAGAGAACCGAGACGTCATAAGGTATGTGCTTAAGGCTTTTCCTAGGATGATTTTGTGGGCATCCATGGTTAATGCTTCAAAGTATCTAGGGATTTATCTAAAATTAGGTTAGATGAACTTTTTTCCAAATTTGAATTGCATGAACAATCTAACTCGATCCCAGTCAAGAAAAGTGTAGCTTTGTTTGTAGAAAAAGAAAGGGGAAAAGTAAGCCTCCACCCGAAGAAGATGAGTCCGACTCAGAGTTAGACGAAGAGGTGGAGACTGAACTAGTCAATCTAGTTCAGAAAATGATCAAGCATACAAGGCGACCCACCAAGCCAACGAAGGAGAAGAGACCCGACCTAAGTCAAAACTACAAATGTTATGAGTGCAATAAGAAGGGTCACTTCAAGTCCGAGTGTCCAAGGATAAAGAATAAGCAACCGTAAATCAAGAAGGCACTCAACACAACTTGGGAGGAATCATCAGAAGAAGAAGAAGACTAAGGTAACAACTTGGCATTCATGGCAAGACCGATAAAGTCTGAGTCCGAGTCCAAACCCAAAGCTGACAACGAGTCCGAGTCTAACACCGAGCTCCAATTCAAGACAAGCCACAGATCTATATCCGGTTCAAAAGAATCAATTAAGGTAAGTCGATCTTTAATTAACACCTTATATAATGGCATTAAATTTTTAGATAAGAAATTAGCTAAGTCGAGTCTAAAGTCGAGTCCTTGCTTAAGGAGGTTAAACTCCTCAAGCATGAGGCTACCGTAACCTCTTCAACTAGTCAAGTTCAAGAGGGAAACTCAACTCAAGTTGAAAAACTTGAGAAAGAGAATTCTCTCTTAAAAGGGCAAGTTCAATAGCTTGGGAAATCGTTGGAAAGGTTCACATTGGGATCCAAGGGTCTTGACCTACTTCTTAGATCGCAAAGAGCCATGTAAAAAAGGTCGGACTCTGATTTAGAACAACAAATAGATCTTACATGTCAATAGTAAATCGTAATAATAGAAGAATCCAAGCATGGGCCCCTAAGACCATCTTAACATCACAATTAGGTTCAACTAAGTATTGGGTTCCCAAAGATCAAATCCATTATGTGGATAGACCGTATCGATTCAATGATCTAGCGGAAGCCAATACTAAATTTGTGTGCTCAATTACTTGATTAATCTAGCCTTGCATGCTTAGTTCTTATTTGCTTAATTTAGAATGGTTAGATAGGACTAATGGTTAACTAACCTTGACAACATAGTATCCAGACACGGTGAGATGATAGTATATTAGGAAAACAAAGTATCGTGTATCCGGGTTAGATAAGGAGTATCTAGCTTGGTGCACTTGGCTAAGTGGAACTAGTTGAAGCTACCTCACCACAACCTAAACTAGTTGGACCAAAAAGTAACCTAAAGTGAATTAAGTGCACAATTTCTTAAGTTGGCTTTGTGTAAAGAAGTGGTCATTGTTCTTATCAAAGAAGGCCTCTGTGTGTCACCATGACCTGGAAGTCATCTTTTGAAAGATTCACTTAACTAACTTAAGGTTAAATCTGAATCTAACCCAAGGTTAATTAATTTTCAAATCATTAAAATTAACTAAGAAAAATTGAAAATTCATCTCACAAAACATATAAGGCTAAAATGATTGATCATGTAGAAAAGGGTGAGATGAATCTTAGGTTAAAAACTTCTAAACCAATTTACAATTCCAATATCCGATCCAACTACTATATGTGTAAGACCAATGGATGTTGGATAGTGGGTGCTCCCAACATATGACTAGAGACCCACTGAAGTTTACGAAGCTAAGATTCAAAAATCAAGGATCGAAAGATTTCGAAAACAACGAGAGATTCAGAATCATCAGATCAGGTGATATTGAGCCTAACTCCAACTTCATAATACTCCAAGTCTTGTTAGTTGAAAATTTTGAGTTCAATCTTCTAAGTGTTAGTCAACTATGTGATAATGGCTATAAAGTTACATTTTTACCAGATGAATGTTTAATTAAAAATAATGATTGCTCAAAAATCATACTTAGGGGAAATAGAAATAATAATATCTATACAATAAATTTACTCAACTCCTCAACTAAGTATCTAATGACACAGAAAGAAAAATCATGGTTGTGGCACAGACGACTGGGCCACTCCCGTTTAAAACTTATACATAAACTAAGTCATAATGGTCTAGTTAGAGGTCTACCCAAATAAGGCAAGTTAGAAAATAAAATTTGTGATGCATGTCAACAAGGGAAACAAATTAAAGCTTCACATAAATTGACTAATCAAGTAAGAACTAAAAATGTGCTTGAGCTCCTACACTTGGACCTATTTGACTCACATTGAGCCAAGTCACTAAATGGGAGTCAATATTATTTAGTAATAATAGATGACTACTCTAGGTTTACTTGGGTAAAATTTTTAAAACATAAAAATGAAATCTTAGATCAATTTACTAATTTATGTAAACTAATAGAAAATGAAAAGAACATAAAGATTAAAAGAATTAGAAGTGATCATGGTGGAGAATTTGAAAATCATAAGTTTATCGAATTTTGTAATCAAAATGGATACCACGGTGAATTCTCTTGCCCTAGGACCCCTCAACAAAATGGGTTAGTTGAATTGAAGAATATAAACCTACAAGAGACTGCTAGGACCATGTTGAAAGAATATAATTTACCTAATAGGTTTTGGGCAGAAACAGTCATTACTGCCTGCTATGTCCAAAATAGAACTTTAATAATTAAACGACACCAGAAAACTTCTTATGAAATATACTATAAAAAGTTACCCAACATTAAGTACTTTAGAGTATTTGGTTGTAGGGTACACATACTAAATACAAAAGATTACTTAGGAAAATTTACTTCTAAAACAACTACAGTCATATTTCTAGGATATTTAACTATTAGTAAAGCCTATAGGGTATATAACAATGAATCCTTAAAAATTGAAGAAATAATTAATGTAGTATTTGATGAAGAAAATAATTCGTCGAAATCTGAAGTAAAAATTGAATTAAACAATAAAGAATTATAAAGTGGACCGGAACCTAACCCATAAAATGAATCAAGTATAAACCCTAATCCGAATCAATCTAGAGTACAAATTAATCATCCAATTAAACAAGTGTTAGGTGATCCAAATTTAAGAGTTCGAACTAGGGCATCCTATAGAAATCTAAGTCAAATCTCACTTATATCTAAAATCGAACCCAAAACCATAGAACAAGCTCTTCTTGACCCAGATTGGATAATTGCCAAGCAAGAAGAGTTAGCTCAGTTCACTAGGAGTCAAGTTTGGGAAATAATACCCATACCTAAAGGATAAACAATCATAGGAACAAGATGGGTATTTCGAAATAAACTTGATGATAGAGGTGAAGTTATAAGGAATAAAGCTAGATTAGTAGAAAAAGGATTTAGTCTAGTAGAGGGGTTGGATTATGATGAAACATATGCACCAATAGCTAGACTTGAATCAATTAGAATGCTACTAGTCTATGCTACACTTCAAGGATTTAAATTATTTCAAATAGATTTTAAGTCATCATTTCTGAATGGATTTATCAAAGAAGAGGTGTATGTTGTTAGCCAACCACTAGGATTTGAAAACTTAGACCAACCTAACCATATACTTAAACTTAGGAAAGCCTTATATGGATTAAAGCAAGCACTTAGGGCTTGGTATGAGAGACTATCTATTTATCTTAAATCTGAAGGATTTAATCAAGGATTAATTGACCCAACTATATTCGTAAAAACATTAGGAAAAGAAATATTTATAGCACAAATCTATGTAGATGACATAATATTTAGAAAAACAAACACAACACTTCTAAATGAATTGATTTCATTAATGGAAAGTGAGTTTGAAATGAGTTTGTAGGTGAACTCACTTTCTTCTTAGGCATACAAATAAAATAAACAAGAGAAGGAATCTATATGTATCAACATAAATATGCTAAGAAGTTAATTAGTAAATTTGGCATATAAAATGCTAAAGAAATTAATACGCCTATGGAAACTAATGTAAACATTGGAGAATATTTAGAAGGAAAAACTATAGATTTAAAATACTATAGGAGTGCAATAGGTGGCCTTCTGTACTTAACTGTAGATCGACCTGATATACTTTTTGCAGTAAGTATGTGTTCAAGATTTCAATCTTGTGCCAATGAATTGCACCTAAACTTAGTAAAAAAAATCTTTAGATATATAAAAGGAATACAAAATATAGGAATCTGATACCCTATGTCAAATGAGTTCGAACTAATTAGCTACTATGACTCAGATTATGCTGGTAGTAAACTCGATAGGAAAAACACAAGTGGTTGCTGCCAACTCCTAGGATCAAGTTTAGTTAGTTGGTATAGTAGAAAACAACATTGTGTTGCTTTGTCTACTAGCGAAGCTAAATACATAGTCATGGGTGAGTGTGTAGCTCAACTTCTTTGGATGAAGCGCACTCTAAAAGACTTCAAACTAAACTTTAGTAATACTAAAGTCATCATTGATAACATTAGCTCAATTAATTTAACTAAAAATCCTATATATCATTCTAGAACTAAACATATAGAAGTAAAACACCATTTTATAAGAGAACATATAGCTAATGGAGATGTAAAACTTGAATACGTAGAATCAAAATTGAACCTAGTAGACATTTTTACTAAACCATTACCTGAAGCAGAGTTCAATTTGCTTAGACAAAAACTAGGAATGTGTGTAGTAGAGTAGGACTTATCTTTACTTATTATTTATCATTTTCTTTTATACTACATAGAACTAGTATAGGACTTACCTTAGAAAGAATGAGCCTATAGTTTTAAGGATCCAACACATCTCACAACTCATAGGTTTAATGTGATTGTGTACTAAGTCACGTAGATGGGTGTGAGATGTTTGAACCTTACTCCTGATTCCGGATGTAGAACAAGTGCATCAACATGAATCATGGAGTATAAATTTTCAAAATAACCAAATCTAATAATGACTTATTGATTATCTAATATCAATTGAGTCAGGAACGAGTTGAACATTTCTCTAACAGCAATTTATTAGGTGAGTTATGTTGAAAATATTATTTTATAAAAAGGACTCATGCTTGGATTCATAAACACTTGTAATTATTTCCCTTATCTTTTGAACTTATAGTGCTTTCTCAAAAAAGTTTACTAGCTTTCTTAAAATTATTTTTGATATATGGCAAAGGGGGAGAAAGGTTTAAGTTAAGAGAAAGGTTAAAGTTAAGAGGTTAACTTTGTTAACTTTTTTTTTGAAAAGTCAAGAACTTAGTTTTTGTTTTTCAAAACTCACCTAGGGTTAAGGGGGAGGTAACCTTAAGGGGGAGGTTTTGAAAAATGTTTGATTAATGTTTATTTTCTCTTAACTTTGAATTGGTTTACCATAGATCAAAAGGGGGAGATTGTTGGCGCAGGGGCACTAGATAATCAAACATAGGTTTTGATAATGGAAAAGATTCAAAGTTAAGCTATCTTATTATCTCATATGTTATGCTAAGTGTGCAGGTATTGTATTAGAGTTTGCTAAGGTCATCGACACCAAGAAAATCTCAGGACGAGAAACCTCGGTGGTCGGGTGACACCAGGAGAATCTCGAAAGGAGAAACTGTTGGGTTTCCGGCACTGCGGCGTGTGTGTGTTCGATCATGTTTCGTAAACATGAGCACAGCAGAAGCAATTAAAAATAATAAATCTATATTTATTACAACACACACAACACACGCATGCATATTACAACAAGTGTAGACATAACCATAAATTAAAATTTGCAATAAAAGGAAATTTATCTACGTTATACCTTTCATATGACGTATAGCGGGAACGGCATCAACCGGAACGATCCTCGTAAGAATCGTCTCTATCCGTATCCATGCCGAGCTCCTCGGGATGACTTCGCTAAGCCACGAGCTTCGTCTTCGTACGGGTTACTAGCCTCGTGTTGAAGACGACGTGATCGAGAGGTGATCACAATCCGAATCCAAATTCGGATCCAAAACCGAGTCCTCAAAACTTGATTCTCCGGAGAGGTATTCGTCAACCGTTTGACGAATCCAAAGTTAAGCTATCTTATTATCTCATATGTTATGCTAAGTGTGCAGGTATTATATTAGAGTTTGCTAAGGTCATCGACACTAGGAGAATCTCGGGACGAGAAACCTCGGTGGTCGGGTGACACCAGGAGAATCTCGAAAGGAGAAACCTCGGTGGTCAAGTGACTTAATGCTAAGTGACAAGTCAAAACAACCAAAGGTAAGCTCCAAGTGTGGAGTGATGGTAAAGATGTGTCCTCCGTATGGGGACGACCTTAGGCATCGATCCGACTAAGACTTCCGGAGGAATGTCTAAGTCAAGAACGAACAGTGTATATATATATATATATATATATATATATATATATATATATATAGTTCTTATGTCTAACTTTGTTTTATATATATATATATATATATATATATATAGTTCTTATGCTAACTTTGTTTTATATGCTAAGTCAAAATCTCGAGCAAGCAGTTCAAATATCGACTTGGAAAGATTTACAACTCGGTGCTAACAAATCAGCCAAAACACCAAGTCATGAATTGGATCAATCAATGCTACCACCTCAAGATAAGATAAACTACCACCTCAAGATAGGATCCACGAGATTTTGATCTATATTTGGACTTATTCCAAGGCACTAGGCTATAAAAGGAGAGGTAAATCACCCTTCTGCAATTAAAAAAAGCTTACAAGTGCTCCATCAATTCAATGTGTTCATCGCCAAGCAACTACGTTGTAACACTGATCGAGCTTTCAACACACACACTTCTTTTAGTTCGTATTATTGTTTTACTGTTCTTTACTTCTTAATTGCTAGGAGGAAGGGTAGTCTTGTTACCTTGTCCTCCATATTATTTGTAATCGGTTGGTCTCTTACCTCCAATGAGGAAGAGACGCATTTAGTGCTTTGCCCTTCGGAAGCAGTCTAGGATTGCAAGGGCCTTGGATTAGCAGTGTGTGGGTTATGAACCAAGTAAAAACAAAGTGCCTCATTATTTTTATTAGTTTTGTTTTCTGCTGCGATTTACTCGATTTTAAAAAGAAAAGAAAAGACTTTGAAAATATGCTATTCACCCTCTAGCATTTTCTCGATCCTATATTTTGTATCAGAAAGGAGAAACCTCGGTGGTCAAGTGACTTAATGCTAAGTGACAAGTCAAAACGACCAAAGGTAAGCTCCAAGTGTGGAGTGATGGTAATGATGTGTCCTCTGTATGGGGACAACCTTAGGAATCGATCCGACTAAGACTTCCGGAGGAATGTCTAAGTCAAGAACGAACAGTATATATATATATATATATATATATATATAGTTCTTATGTCTAACTTTGTTTTATATATATATAGTTCTTATGCTAACTTTGTTTTATATGCTAAGTCAAAATCTCGAGCAAGCAGTTCAAATATCGACTTGGAAAGATTTACAACTCGGTGCTAACAAATCAGCCAAAACACCAAGTCATGAATTGGATCAATCAATGCTACCACCTCAAGATAAGATAAACTACCACCTCAACATAGGATCCACAAGATTTTGATCTAGATTTGGACTTATTCCAAGGCACTAGGCTATAAAAGGAGAGGTAAATCACCCTTCTGCAATTAAAAAAAGCTTACAAGTGCTCCATCAATTCAATGTGTTCATCGCCACGCAACTACGTTGTAACACTGATCGAGCTTTCAACACACACACTTCTTTTAGTTGGTATTATTGTTTTACTGTTCTTTACTTCTTAATTGTTAGGAGGAAGGGTAGTCTTGTTACCTTGTCCTCCACATTATTTGTAATCGGTTGGTCTCTTACCTACAACGAGGAAGAGACGCATTTAGTGCTTTGCCCTTCGGAAGCGATCTAGGATTGCAAGGGCCTTGGATTAGCAGCGTGTGGGTTATGAACCAAGTAAAAACAAAGTGTCTCATTATTTTTATTAGTTTTGTTTTCTGCTGCGATTTACTCGATTTTAAAAAGAAAAGAAAAGACTTTGAAAATATGCTATTCACCCCCCTCTCTAGCATTTTCTCGATCCTATATTTGGTATCAGAAAGGAGAAACCTCGGTGGTCAAGTGACTTAATGCTAAGTGACAAGTCAAAACGACCAAAGGTAAGCTCCAAGTGTGGAGTGATGGTAAAGATGTGTCCTCCGTATGGGGACAACCTTAGGCATCGATCCGACTAAGACTTCCGGAGGAATGTCTAAGTCAAGAACGAACAATATATATATATATATATATATATGCTAACTTTGTTTTATATGCTAAGTCAAAATCTCGAGCAAGCAGTTCAAAAATCGACTTGGAAAGATTTACAACTCGGTGCTAACAAATCAGCCAAAACACCAAGTCATGAATTGGATCAATCAATGCTACCACCTCAAGATAAGATAAACTACCACCTCAAGATAGGATCCATGAGATTTTGATCTAGATTTGGACTTATTCCGAGGCACTAGGCTATAAAAGGAGAGGTAAATCACCCTTCTGCAATTAAAAAAAGCGTACAAGTGCTCCATCAATTCAATGTGTTCATCGCCACGCAACTACGTTGTAACACTGATCGAGCTTTCAACACACACACTTCTTTTAGTTGGTATTATTGTTTTACTGTTCTTTACTTCTTAATTTCTAGGAGGAAGGGTAGTCTTGTTACCTTGTCCTCCACATTATTTGTAATCGGTTGGTCTCTTACCTCCAACGAGGAAGAGACGCATTTAGTGCTTTGCCCTTCGGAAGCGGTCTAGGATTGCAAGGGCCTTGGATTAGCAGCGTGTGGGTTATGAACCAAGTAAAAACAAAGTGTCTCATTATTTTTATTAGTTTTGTTTTCTGCTGTGATTTACTCGATTTTAAAAAGAAAAGAAAAGACTTTGAAAATATGCTATTCACCCCCCTCTCTAGCATTTTCTCGATCCTATATTTTGTATCAGAGTCGGCCCACCCTTAACATCTTATTTTATAGTGACAGATCTAGCTCTCATCTCAAGGATCCAAGGCGATCGGAGAGAATCCTCAAGAAGGGAGAAGGGAATCTAGGCAAGCCGAAGAAGAGGACATTATCACTAGTTATAATAAATCTAGCAAATTAGTTGATTTTAGTTCAAACAATAATGGTCAATTAATTAACTCAATTAATAATAAAAAAATTAAATAATACAAATTTAATTACTTTAAATAATAAAAATATTATTGAAGAATATGATCGAATTAATCTGATCTTTAATAAAATTAAACTGAGAATTGGAACAAATTTTTAGTTTAGTCAACATAGAACTAGATCAAATCAAGACAAAAACTAATCTAGGAGTTAATCAGATTGATCAAACACTAGATCGGAACTATCAGAACCTAAGTCAGAATTATCAAACGCTAGATCTGATTAATCAAAATAACTCTGAATTGCCCCCAGGGGCACAGTGTAGTGGCAAAAGCAGAGAGGCATCCCACAAGAGAATGCAGTTCGATCCTCTACTACGATATCATTCGATGGTGAATTTAGAAAAAATCCATTCGCGCGGCCCTGGGGCCCAGGAGTTTTCCCGGTGGATGAAGTACGACTTCAGTGTTAGACCGTCATTCAAGGATGGCACGATTGTGGAGTACGGGTTGAACAATGAAAAAGTTGTGAGCGCTTCCCTGATTTACCCTTAGTAGTCGATGGAGGTCACTTGGGCTTAGACCTTACCTAGCTCAACTATTGGAGAGGCATCCTTAAGGTCCGTGGGGCAGGGCCGGTCACTCCCAGGGATTAGTCGGACCGAAGGTTTGAATACCTTGGTGTCAATAAAAAAAATCCGAATTAAAAAATTATGTTTTGAAAAATTCAACTTCTTTTATGAAAAATTCAAATCCTAATTTGAAAATTCTATTTTTGAAAAATTTAATGTTGAAAGATTCTTAAGTTAATTTGAAAAATTCAAATCCTAATTTGAAAAACCCCAATCCCCTTTTGAAAAAGTCTAAATCTAACTTAATTAAAAATTTAAAATTACATAATCAAACTAATAAAATTAATTATAATAGAGTATCATTTAATTATACACAAAATAATAATCTAAAAGTTAAAGCTTCAACTCTTAAAAATTCAATTACTAAATATATAGACTTCGGTTATAAGTCTAAGTTAACCAAAAATCAAGATTCTAAAGTTTGTAAACATAATTATCATAAAGTATCCTTCAACTATGGAACAAATAAAATTCTACCTAAGTGATGTTGCATGGATTTTTCTCTCCGAGATTGAACTGTCGAGGATGGGTTCTCTCCGACTGCAATAGTAAGAGTCTCCTTGCTCCCTTCCTATGAAAGTTAACACACGTTAGACCACTGCCAGCCTACCCGACGGAGATCCTCTGATGCTTAAGTTAAAAAGCTTGTATGAGGAAGAGAAGCAAGTAGTAGCAGTGAAAAAGATGAATGTAACAGAAAACAGTAAGTGTATGTAGAATGAGGCATCCCCTTCTCCTTCCTTCGTTTCCCCCTTTTGTCTCCCCTTCAACATTAGGGCAAGCAGTAGAGTAACAAACTGCGATAACAACCATCCACGTAGAAGAGCCACGTGGATTCTGGTGAGGTTGTCTTTTAGGCCATTAGAGACTTATTCCTTCATGGGACCCCTGAAGCATCTCAGGCAGTTATCATGAAGGATGATATGTATGCATCCATTCTAACAAACTGATAAAGGAATATTTTACGAGGTCCTCACCCTTTAACAAACTAAGAGTTTCCTTGTTCGTAAAGGGGCCCCATGCTAACTGATATATTATTCCTTTTTCATTATTCACTCCATGGAGTTCAATCATTGAACATATTTCCTAAGCAACTCCCTCCTTGACCCATTGATAACAACATTTTAGTATATTATTTTAGTCCTTAATTTCGATATTTTTAATCCTCTCGTGTGGTTAATTGTCGATTCTTAGCATGTTTTACGAGTTTGGATTTATTTTTGACCTTATTATAAATTCTCCTAAATTTTGGACTTATATGTAAATTTTATGTCATATTTGTAAAAGATCCAGATGAACCCATGGACTAGACTCGAGTTAAATCAAATGTGGCATCATCAAGGGTCATAAAAGGCATTTCAAGCTAGATTAATCTGAGCCATTCATCAAAATCTGAAGCAATTTAATCAAGGGTTCTGATTTGCTCAATCTTGACCGTCCAATGAGATTTGATTGATTCTGAGCCATCCATCAAGATCTGAAAAAATCATGTCCATACACTACCTATATATCTCAACCTTCCATCCAAATTAAGCTGATCGTAATCGTCCATTCATATTGATCAAATCCGTCCATTCTAAATCGGAGCAATTCTGGCCATTGGATCATATCTTGGACTTGGGTTATTAATGGAGCTTGATCAGATTTTTGGGTGTCGGACTTCTTTGCGCGAGCAATGTTTTTTTCCTTCTTCACCACAACTTCACCTCCAAGCATCGTCGACCACTCATCTCCTCCACCAAGGTCGGCGGTGGCATTCCATCACACATCCATCTCCTCCGCCACTGACAACATCAGAGAAGGGGGTTCCCTTCCGATTGCCATCTCCACCTTCCTCTACCACTCTGGAAATCATCTCTTCTTCACGATCAGCCCATCGGAGAAGGGATTTTCCCTCCGATCCGTCGATCTCCATTCCTTCCATAACCGGATAGCTTCGGAGAAGGGGATTCCCCTCCGATCATTTTGGTCAACCATCTTCACCATTTCCACCAAGCTCCACAGACAACCGATTGGAGAAGGGTATTTCCCCTCCGATCGGTGGTCTCTTCATCCTTTCCATCCCCAGAGAGCCATCGGAGAAGGGCATTTTGTAAAATACAGAAAAAAAATTATTATTTGGATTAACCCCTTTAAATAATTAAGTTTAATTTAGTTTATTGGGCTGAATCTATTGGGTTTAGTGTTAGTTATAGCCCTAGAACCAATCATGTGATGGTTGAATAGGGAACATTTTGTATCATATTCTATAAAGGCAAAGGATTGGTTATTATATTTACGTCTTGCTTGTGCCAGCTAAATTAAATATAATAATGCCCTAGAAAAGTAGGTTCTTATCTACATCACATCAATTGGCAGAATTGATTATGAGAGGTTGTAGAGAACACCTTTCTAAAATGTTCCTAGTCAAGTATTAATATGCAAGGGCAATATTAATACATAAAGACTAGCATGTAGGTCAATTGATGAGTTGATCTCACAAGTCATGGATATATGATATCAAGTTGACACTGTTGGTGCAATCGACCCAGGTCACGATTGACCAGGACTCGAGTTTGGCTCGAGTGATGTTTTGATGTGTTTTGATGTTTCAACAAAAACATATGATAATATAATTGTCAAGGAAAGTCCAAGCATGGGTCTTGGCAAATGGAAAGTCCAAGCATGGGTCTTGGCAAATGGAAAGTCCAACATGAGTTGGCAAGGAAAGTCCAAGCATGGTCTTGGCATGGAAAGTCCAACATGGGTTGGCATTTGAAGTCCAAGGGGATCAATGTTTGGCGGCGTAAAGTCCAAGCGGTAGTCTTGGCAGCATAAGTCCAATGGTTGGCGGCGTAAAGTCCAAGCGGAGTCTTGGCGGTGTAAGTCCAATGTGCCTTGGCGGTGTAGACATCGTTAGCATGACATAGCCGACGGAAGCACCTGAAGGCTAGCGCGATGGATGAACAAGTCATGGATGACTTGGAGGGATCTGAGAGGCGTGAGGCTGATGGAGGTGGATAGAAGGCTTAGGTCTAGGCTAAGGGTGGTCTAGCAAGTATGGGGGAACCATACTTGAGTTAAAACCTCATGTTTAAGGTGTGCCAGTCGACTGGTGCCATGTGGCAGTCGACTGGACCGAGTCAACTAGGGTTTGACTGCGGGTTATAGCCTAGCAGTTGACTGCCAGAGGTGGGCAGTCGACTGATGGCTCGAGCAGTCGACTGATCGTGGGATCAGTCGACTGGTGCTCAAGAATTCGGCCACAGAATAGAGTCGAGACTCAACTGGTCGAGCGAGGACTCCATCAGTCGATTGATGGTCACAATCAGTCGACTGATGGTAGTTCCGTTGGACTTATCCAACATGGAACTAGCCGTTGTCTCACGACAACAGTGGCATCAGTCTACTGATTGTCCCGATCAGTCGACTGATAGACTTTTTCCAACACAGGTTGAAGCTATATATGGAGCTTGTGATGGAGGAAAAAGTAATAGGTTCTTGAGGGCTATTGGGGCGATTTGTTGGTGCAAATCAGGTCTCCAAGTGCAAGCAAGCAACCAAGCATTCAAGCAATCAAAACAAGTGTTGTAAAGTCTTTCCTTTACTTGTATTTCATATTCATTATTGTAATTGCTTGTATTTGTATCTTATTGTTGTAAGATTACTTGTAAGGGGTTTCTCCACCCTTGACTTGTGTCAAGAAGGAGTTTTATTGATTAGTGGTGTTTGTGGCATCGCTAGGGTTCATACGAACCCAATCCGTGGAGTAGGAACCGGTTCGGTTCCGAACCACGTTATATGCTCTTGTTGTGATTTGTGTGGTGTCCATTTTGTTATTGCTTTTATCATTATTTCTATTTCCGCTGCGCACTAACGAAATTGTAGACACGAACGGGATCGAATTTCATCTACGCTATTCACCCCCCCCCTCTAGCCATTGCAATATTCCCAACAAGTGGTATCAGAGCCCGGGGCTCTTCTACGGATTAACAACCGGGAGCTAAGGCAAAAGGCTAGAGGGTGAAGATGGAATTCCAAGACAAGCTTGGATGGGAAATCAACACTCCACCTCCATATGATCCAGAAGATTTTCCGGCATGGAGAGCAAGAATGGAAACATTCTTGATGATGAACATAGAGGATTGGTTCATCCTCGTTGAAGGCCTTGAACCCCCTAGGGATAAGAAGGGGAATGTCCTAAAATTGAAAAAGTGGACCCAAGAGCAACGCCAAAAGCTCAAGACCGAAGTTAAGGTAACGAAACTTTTGGAAGATTTAATCCCTAATGATGTTTTGTGCAAGCTAGGGGATTACATGTATGCCAAGGAGCTATGGAGAAAATTGGCAAGATACCATGAGGAGAGTTCATCCTCAAGTGAAAGTGAGGAATCGGAAGTTGAGATGGAGTCAACTTCCGAATCGAAGAAAGAAGAAGTAGAAGAGGTGGAAGAAGCATCTACTTCTAGGATTGAGGAGGAGAGACCATCCTCTACACCGGAGCAACCTCAAGAAGAGCTTTCAACATCCGATCAAGATGAGGAAGCTCAAAATTCAACTCCGGCACCTACCACCACCCTAGGTAACTCAAACACTTTATTTTCAAACAAAAATCATATTATGTGCTTTGAGTGTAGGGAGTATGGGCATTACAAGAGCAAATGTCCAAAGAGGATCAAGAAAGCTCCTCCGGTGCCTAAAAGTCAACAAAAGTCAACGGATGCCGGTTCTCCAAGACAAAAGAGCAAGGAGCATGTCATTTGCTTCAAATGCCGACTACCGGGTCATTATCGGAGTCAATGCTCAAAGAAGAAGAAGAAGGGGCAAAGGGGAGCATCACAAGTAGGGGGAGCCACTAAGGCAAACCCTAAGGTATATTTAAATAATGCTCCGTCTAATTTAATTATTAAAAAGCATGCTAGAACTAATTTTAGCAATTTTGTTATGTATCATAAAGAGCATGCTAGAAATAACAAACATATGTGTTTAGGAGCTAAAAATGTTCACCTTAAGAATAAGGAGAAATTTGGGACTAATGTCCCTAGAAAAACAATACCTAGGAAATCTATTAAGAAAATCCAAGAACATCTAGGTTTTAATCCAAAATGGACTAGGCATTTGCCAAGAAAGTCCAATGCCCAAGATTTAAATAAAAATTCTAAAATTGGGCAATTAGAATTAGAGAACCAAGCCTTGAGGTCAAGGCTTGAGAAATTGGAAAAGACCCTAAATAAGATACAAAATCAATTTCAAGGCTCAAATTGTCAAACTCTTAGGTCAAGAAGTCAAAGTCAACATCTAGGATCTAAGAGTCAAAAGTCAACCAAGGGCAAGAATGGTTTGGGTCACAAACCTAAGTCCAAGGTGACTTACCATAGTGTTCCGTTTGACTATGGGACACTAACTAGGTCTAGAAAGACCAAGGTCAATGGGAAAGTCATTCCTAGAGTTGACCAAGGTTTGTGCCTAATAGCCAAGGTTTCGAAGAAACATAGGATGGCCACTAAGAAGGTTGTTAGGGAGGCAATCCCTAAGGTTAACCTAGGCAAGACCAAAATGACCAAGGCTAATAAGCCTAGGAGGGTCATTAGGAAGGTATCTAGGGAGGTTATCCCTAAGGAATACCTAATTAACCCTAGGAGCTCAAATCGGTTTTGGGTTCCTAAGAGCGTGATTGATTCACGCTAAGATGGGTTTAGGGTGTGCCATCCTTGATTGGATGGGTAGTTAACTCAACCATGATAAAGGTGGCACTTTAGGTTACTTTCAAGGTTATGATTACCTTGGAAATATCCTTGAGCCTTAATTTTAAAGAATTTTAGGTTGTGTCAATATATATCTTGAAAACATGAAAATCAATAAAATTGACACGATCTAGATTTAGAGGTCATAGTGTGTACCTTTGATTATTGGCACACTTTGGAAGGTCATGTATCAAGAAATGTGTGGTTAAGATGTAAAGGTAACATCTAGAGTGATACTCAAGTGCCACACAACTTGATGTCTTGTATTCACCATGCTTCATATTTTTTACCATATGTTTGCATGGAAGGAATGTCTAGGATAGATTACATCTCACAAAACAAGTCTTTTACCTTGATTGTGTATTTCAACACTTAGAAAGGGTGAGATGTTAGGTTTTGGAAATCATTGAATGTTAATGTTTGCAAAAATGAAATAAAACATTAAAATACATTAACAAATACATGAATAAAAGTATAACATTAATACATTCGATATACAAGATCTAACGTGATAAAATGGAATAATTAAGATGATGAAATCGAGATCTTCTAATTTTCAGAACTGGAAATCAGATATCAGTCGACTGATACAGTTATCAGTCGACTGATAACACTGTAGCGCGATACGATATGGCCATCAGTCGAGTGCTAGCTCCATGACTCGACTAATCGAACATCAGTCGACTTATGAGGTCTATCAGTCGACTGATGGTACTGTTCACCGAGGCCGAAGGCCATCAGTCGAGTGATGTGCACATCAGTCGACTAATGAGCAACATCAGTCGATCGGGTAATCACCGTAGCACGTTACGAGAAGGTTGTGATCGATTGCCGAGGACGGTCATTGCCGGCTCGGTAAACCTGGTAATAAACCACTATCAGTCGACTGATGCTCCACATCAGTCGACTGAATCGCGTTTTTAAAACGCGAACCGCTAGGGTTCGGCGTCTTCACGCGACGAACCTCTCTTCGCCTTTCCTTCTCCGATCGTCGTCTCCCTCTCCGACCGACTCTTCCGGCCGTGCCAACCTTCCAAAGTCTTAGGTTTGATAAACAAGCCTCTCCTCTTCCATTTTTCACCTATTTTGGAGCCCTAGTTCGCGCGATTTAGGGTTTATTTCTCCTGTTCCGATTAGGGTTCCGGCGTCTAAAGCTCTCCGGCGACTTTTCCGGTGATCCTCAGCAACATTTGAGTCTTCCCTCCGGCACACACATTCAAATGACGCCTAAGTAATGATTTTTCTTTCCGAGCCCTAATTTTCATTTCCATTACAATTTAGGTTTATCTAATCGTGTATTATTGCCATTGCATGTCATATCATCACATTGCATTCATAATAGGAGAGCCCGTAGGAATGATCCACCTGAGGGTGAATCTCGATTGTACCAACCTATGTTGGTTAGGTACATTGATAGGGACTTTTTCAATAGGCATTGTAGTGATGTCATGGAATTAATTGCATATTACAATCTGATGAAAATCGTCTTGTGCACGCATCCAATTAATGATGACCTTATTAAGGAATTCTATCAAAACCTTAAAAAGGTGGATGACGACCCTACTTACACTACTCGCGTTGCAAAACGCGAGTTAGAGTTCACTCCTGCGATACTGCAGGAGTTTCTCGAGTGTAGGCCTTCAGATGACACCTTTATCTTTTACCCTACCATGGACTTTCCTCTACCTGAGCCTTTTGACCATATCTCTATGGAGTCCATGCATGAGCATATCTTTGGTTATCCTCGTCCCACCGCCCAATCTATTTCCTATCATCGAGTAGACTGACAAATGTCCTTACAAGGTTATTGTTGGGTGTTTTCTTCCCATTGTCACTCGGGTCCGCCAAGATTCGCCTCCCATCTTTTTCTTCTATATGCCATGCGTCATCAGTTAGATATAAACTTTGCATTAAACATTTTCCACTGCATTGTGCACTTCACTTCCCTTGTACAAGGGAAAGTGCATATGCCATTTGGTCATATCATCACAGCATGGCTAGACTCCGTAGGCGTCAACATCATAGGGGCTCTCTGAGAGAGCTATCGGAGGTGTACGACTGTATATCAGTTCGTAACTTCTCGTTAGCAAAGCTACGGATGGGCACTGGACAGATGGAGTTGGCGCCTCGACCACCCCCCAGGGCACGCAGAGAGCCTCCTCCGGTACCCAGAGAGGCGACAGAGGGCTACGAGGATGCGGACACCACTGATGAGGATGACCAGATGCCAGTAGACACATCGGCGGTGGGTCCATCAGATCGTCGTGGCCCGGTGAGTCCGATTTGTGACTATCGTGATCGGTTGGACGCTAGGGTCGAGCTATCGGCAAAGGCTTCCTTGGCGCACGCGTCGATCGGATGGAGGAGACCTGTGGTCGCGCATAGAGCAAAGATCACCGATATGCTAGAGATGATGCGCCCGACCTCGAAGTCAGCCTCCTCCACCGCCACCTCCTGCGGACGATTAGAGGATATTAGATTTTTTTTGTGGTTGTCAATTTTTTTTGTAGTGAGATTGAGCATAGCCAATCTCCATTTTGAATGTAAAAGACAAGTTTTAAGTTAAATGAAATCTTTGTTTCTAAAAATCTTGTGTGTATGGATGAATATTTGTAGAATTGTATTGCATCCTATCATATACCATGTCATGACATTGTTTAGGGTTATTTTAGATGTCATGTGTTCTTAAATTTCATCATATGTCATGACATCATGATCATTTGCCATGTTTTAATAATGCTATCATTTATGCCATGATCATACATTCATGCATTAACTTGATTAAAATTGATTTAAGGACTATGGCATGACTTGGAGTCCCAATTATAAGGGAATCAAGTAGAGTTGCTTTAGAAAATGCATGAAACCCTAGTTTAGGGAGAACAAAACCCACATCTCACATCTAATTGACATGTATGTGTATGTATACACACTAGATACATGTGAGATGCTAGGATATGAGTTAAGTTCAAGGTGCATAGTTTTTGCATCTAGATGAACTAAAACTCATCTAATTTTAGTAGTGGATCATTGGGAGAGCTTGTGTACAAGTCACGTACATAGAGCCCAAGGAATATGATCCAAGATAAGGTTTTGAAAACATTTTAAAATCTTTTTGAAAAACCTTGGTGAAGTCTATCTTTTGATAGCAATCACCATTGATGAAGTTGATACAGAGTAGGGCCAAAACATTGAAAATTTCAATGGTTTTGAACTTTGTACCAATTTCACTATTTAATGTGTAAAATAATTTTCAAACATTTTTCACCCATTGTATTAGTCATAAGTATTATACGTATCAAATTTCGTGATTTTTCGATATACGTATAATTAGTTATGATTTTTCAAAACTCATTTCTGATTTCTGAAAATCAGGTTTTCAGTTATCAGTCGACTGCTTCTACGATCGATCGATGGCAGCGTTGGACTCATATATGTATCACTCATTGTTGCCGTGCGGTCCGATCGATGGACACATCGGGTAGTAGTAAGAGTCGATCGATAGCTCGATTTCGAGTAACCACAGTTGTTTAACCCGATTTCAGCTGCGATTAAGGTCCCTAACCACTCTTAACCCTATGATATGCTTTGGGAAGCATGATAAAGGGTGAAAATCCATTGGATATGGATTAGGAGAGGTGTTTAGGGTTTGTATCAATTTTAAGGTGCTGGAAAGTTCAATATTGAATTTCTAACCTTAATTTTGATGGCTTAGAATTCCTATTGGCTTAGGGAATTCCCAAGGACATTGTTGGTGCAATGGTCAAGGGGGAGCAAGCCTTTAGGGGGAAGTATCCATCATGGGATGATGGATGGGATTTTTTCCTCATGAGGAGGAAAATGGGATTCTTGATACCCAATTTGGAAATTGGGAGAGTAAATAGGATTGTCTCTCTTGAGTGATATTGGACTTATCACTAGGAAGATGGTAGGCATCCTAAGTATTTTTGGACCAAGGGGGAGATTGTAAGATCTCATTGGGACATGAGACATTGACCCTGTTGGGAGAGAACTTTTTGCTATTAGTCAAAAAGGGGGAGAATGTTTGGGGGAAAACATTTGGAGAGCATTTACCAATTTGGGATAATTGGTAAAGGATTGGAGTTAGTATTCTAACTCAATTATTTTTTTTGGTTTTTGTCAAACATCAAAAAGGGGGAGATTGTTGGTGCAATCGGCCCAGGTCACGATTGACCAGGACTCGAGTTTGGCTCGAGTGATATTTTGATGTGTTTTGATGTTTCGACAAAAACATATGACAATATAATTGTCAAGGAAAGTCCAAGCATGGGTCTTGGAAAATGGAAAGTCCAAGCATGGGTCTTGGCAAATGGAAAGTCCAACATGAGTTGGCAAGGAAAGTCCAAGCATGGTCTTGGCATGGAAAGTCCAACATGGGTTGGCATTTGAAGTCCAAGGGGATCAATGTTTGGCGGCGTAAAGTCCAAGCGGTAGTCTTGGCAGCATAAGTCCAATGGTTGGCGGCGTAAAGTCCAAGCGGAGTCTTGGTGGCGTAAGTCCAATGTGCCTTAGCGGTGTAGACACCGTTAGCATGACATAGCTGACGGAAGCACCTAAAGGCTAGCGCGATGGATGAACAAGTCATGGATGACTTGGAGGGATCTGAGAGGCGTGAGGCTGATGGAGGTGGCTAGAAAGCTTAGGTCTAGGCTAAGGGTGGTCTAGCAAGTATGGGGAACCATACTTGAGTTAAAACCTCATGTTTGAGGTGTGCCAGTCGACTGGTGTCATGTGGCAGTCGACTAGACCGAGTCAACTAGGGTTTGACTGTGGGTTATGGCCTAGCAGTCGACTGCCAGAGGTGGGCAGTCGACTGATGGCTCGAGCAGTCGACTGATCGTGTGATCAGTCGACTGGTGCTTGAGAATTCGGCCACAGAATAGAGTCGAGACTCGACTGGTCGAGTGAGGACTCCATCAGTCGACTGATGGTCACAATCAGTCGACTGATGGTAGTTCCGTTGGACTTATCCAACGTGGAACTAGCCGTTGTCTCACGACAACAGTGGCATCAGTCGACTGATTGTCCCGATCAATCGACTGATAGACTTTTTACAGCACAGGTTGAAGCTATATATGGAGCTCGTGATGGAAGGAAAAAGTAATCGGTTCTTGAGGGCTATTGGGGCGATTTGTTGGTGCAAATCAGGTCTCCAAGTGCAAGCAAGCAACCAAGCATTCAAGCAATCAAAACAAGTGTTGTAAAGTCTTTTCTTTACTTGTATTTCATATTCATTATTGTAATTGCTTGTATTGGTATCTTATTGTTGTAAGATTACTTGTAAGGGGTTTCTCCACCCTTGACTTGTGTCAAGAAGGAGTTTTATTGATTAGTGGTGTTTGTGGCATCGCTAGGGTTCGTACGAACCCAATCCGTGGAGTAGGAACCGGTTCAGTTCCGAACCACGTTATATGCTCTTGTTGTGATTTGTGTGGTGTCCATTTCGTTATTGCTTTTATCATTATTTCTATTTCCGCTGCGCACTAACGAAATTGTAGACACGAACGGGATCGAATTTCATCTACTCTATTCACCCCCCCTCTAGCCATTCTAATATTCCCAACAGACACATGGGTATATATTAGAGAATATATACTGAACTGACCCGCCATGAGAAAGTTTCATGGATCGTCATATGAGTGTCATAAACTTTCTCATTTGACTATTGGTATGAATAGTCCTCAAACCTGAAGTCACTACGGTTCCCTACATAAGGAGTTATGTACTTTGGTATCGTCAAACGTCACCCGTAACAGGGTGGACCATAAAGGCGATTACTGGGTATATAACAAATTATGCAAAGGGATGTGAGTGATGTAGATGGGATCTATCCCTCCCATATGACGGGAGTGATATCTGTGGGTCCCTTGATTGAGTAGAACTACTAAAACGCATGGCCATGCTCGAATGAGTCAATATGAGATATTGAGCTCATTTGTTTGAGTTAGTTTACTCAGGGATCAAGAAACACATAGATTGATCGAGGATGACAAGGTCTATGCCTCATTGGTCAATCTGATATCAAGGACAGAAGGACACTGTCATACATTATAGTAGTCACGGAAAGGTTAGTCGGATCTTGACTTATTTCATAACTTGGGTAGCAATGATGTATTGCTAGATGCCGCTCATTTCTTGTGTATCTAAAAGAGTTTAGATCTACTGCCAACGTTATGAGAGCCTATAGGGCCACACACAAAGAGCATGATGATTAGAAGAATTAGTTCATTCTAGTTTGACTAGAATAATTTGGGAATAAGCTTAAGTACAAAATGGTTTTTGGACTTTAAGCATAATGAGAATTTTAGCTTATTGATTTAAGGAGATTAATTCAATATGCTAAGCTTATTAATTTAATAAGATTAAATAAATATGTTATCATGATAGCCTAAGCTTAATTGATTTAATAAGATTAATTCAATATGTTACCTTATTGATTTAATGAGATTAATTCAATATGATAACATAAGCTTATTGAATTAATAAGATTAATTCAACATGCATGAATGCCACATAAGCATGCTACCTAAGCAGCGCCACATAAGCATGCCAACTAAGCTTGATGAGGTGGAAGGAGACAAAGGGTTTTGACCTTTGGAATTTCTCCAAATGTGGCCGGTTGATTATTTTTCAATGCAATTGATTGCATTGAATGTGATAGGAGGTGAAAGGTTTTTTCAATCCTATAAAACACTCCATGGGGTGGCCGGCCAAGGTGGTGGAAGCTTGAGGCTTGGAGAGAGCTTGGTGGTGAGAGGCTTTGGTTGTGTGGCTTTTGTGAGTGTAGGCTAGCAAGAAGAGTGGTCTTCTTCTTCCTTTCTCTTTTTCCCTACCTTCCTCTCCTTTAGGGACTTCTCTAGCAAGAAGTAAAGGAGAGCTCTTCTAGTTTCTTTTGTGAGACAAGAGCTTGCTCGTGTGGATACATATAGAGGCACAGACAATTGAACGTGCTAAAAGATCCAACAAACCCAAGAAGAAGCGGGATTAAAAAGGGCACGCAACAAAGGTAATATTCTCCTATAAGATAGGTTTTTCTTTTAGATAAATTTATTTTTTTTGTACGAGGTTTTCTTTCGCAAGGATCACTTGGAAGAGATCCTATTTTTTCCGTTGCGCATATGCTATTTTGCATAAAAAAATCCCTACAGTGGTATCAAGAGCCACTTGCGAAAGATTGTATAAAAAAAATAGGTTTTCTCTATTTATTATATGATATAGAAGTAGGATAAATTTTATTATGAGTTGATAATTGCATTAGCAATTTTTCAAACATAATAAAATATCCGATGTCTTTTAAAAGTTAAAATTGATATGGTGCATGGTTATGGCCTAGTCCCAAAAAGTTTGTGAATGTGTGTGTTGTAATTCTTAATACGGCCTGCATGTCGTGCCTTTCTCCTAAAATTTTTATTGTAAAATTAGTTTTAGACTCGAATGTAACTCGAGTATTTCTCCTTTTGTAATATATAAAATAAAGATGGAGGGTCCATTGGAAGATGACGTTACAAGGAGGAAGTCAACAACACAAGACAACCAAAAGGAAGCACTTGGGAGAAGATGCTATCCCTAGGTTGACCAATCAATCTTTTCATTGGCTTGAGAAGATTGTAGAATAAGGGTCATAACCATGACACGCTTAGTTTAATATGTATGTGATGCATGTTAATTTAGCTTATATGTGATGTATGCTAATATGTATGTGATGCATGTTTAAGTTTATTTCTTAATAAGTCAAAAACGATATGCCTACCAAAGTTTGGTACTCACTACTTCCTTGATCATTTTTTGTTGGGTTTGCCAAAGCAAAGCAATGCATTTTATCTTGGAAGAGTGCGAGTGGACAATCGTGATGTCCCGCTATCAAACTTGGTTAAGACTTAATTAAGTTTTTCTTAATTAATTAAGAAAGTAGAGGCATATATTAGCTTTGAACATAAGTTTTAAAAATTAGTTTTGTGTGATTTCTGAACATCAGCTTTGTCTTAGAAAGTGGTCTTTGCTCCGATATCAAAGAAGGCCTCTGTGCCTCGCCACGGCCTGGAAGCTGGTTTAGGAATAAGCACTAAACTAATCTAAACTTAACCAAAGCTATTAAAGAGTTACATCAGATGTAATTGGCAAAAGATTGCCTACCTAATTATACTACGTCTTGGGCAATTAGCCAAAGCTAACTCAAGACGAAGTATGATGTGGATCTTTATCCCATATAAATTTATAGCTAAATAGAAGCTAATGATGTAAGCAAAATGTGTTTGCCTACATCAATGATTAGCTCATATCAAAGCTATTAGAATTTAGTGGGAGCCTCATTTAATTAAAGGCCTAATTAAATGACTTAGGTATGATACTTAATTTTGCATTTTAATGTTGTAGATCACCATGTCATCTAACACGACACACCCCCTCAACTTGTGATCTGTCCTTGAGAAAGACAAGCTCAATGGAGCTAACTTTCTAGACTGGTATAGGAACTTGAGGATTATCCTCAAGCAAGAACGTAAACTGTATGTCCTAGAGTAGTCTATCCCTGAAACACCCGCCCCTACGGCCACTCGTGCTGAAAAGGATGCTTATAAGAAGCATCAAGATGACACATTAGATGTGTCATGTCTTATGCTTGCCACCATGAACTCTGAGCTTCAGAAGCAACATGAGAACATGGATGCCTATGGTATGGTTGAGCATTTGAAACAACTATATCAAGGACAAGCTAGGCATGAGTGTTTTGAAGTGTCTAAGGCTCTTTTTGCATGCAAGATGCAAGAAGGAACACTTGTAGGAACTCACGTACTTAAAATGATAGGGTACGTTGAGAACCTTGAAAGACTAGGTTTTCCACTGAGCCAAGAATTGGCAACCGATGTTATCCTGCAATCATTGCTGGAAGTATATAATCAATTCATCATGAATTATAACATGAATGAAATTGATAAGCCTTTGCCTGAGATTCTCAGCATGTTAAGAATCAGAACAATCTCAAGAAGAAAGTTAGTAACGTACTAATGGTCAAGAAGGGCAAAGGTAAGCGCAAAGGCAAGGGTAAGACCCAAGCCAAAGGCAAGGCCAATTCATCCACTTCAAAGGGTAAAGGTAAAGTACCTAAGGAAAAGGACTGTTTCCATTGCGGTGAGACTGGACACTGGAAGCGGAACTGCAAAGTCTACCTTGAGGAAGTAAAGAAGAAAAGAAGTGGGACTTCTGCCTCAGGTATACACGTTATAGAAGTTAATCTATCTATTTCTTCTACATGGGTATTAGATACCGGATGTGCATCTCACATTTGTACTAATGTGCAGGAACTGAGAAATAGTAGACTAATGGCAAAGGGCGAAGTGGACCTACGAGTAGGCAATGGCGCAAAAGTCGCGAGCCAGAAATAGGAACATATTCTTTGTCTTTGCCCACTGGGCTTATCTTAGAACTAGAGGAGTGCTTTTATGTACCTGCATTAACGAAGAACATAATTTCTGTATCTTGTTTAGACAAGAAAAACTTTTCTTTTATAATAAAGGACAAATGTTGTTCCATTTATTTGAATGAAATGTTCTATTGTAATGCACCACTTATGAATGGTCTCTATGTTCTAGATTTAGAAAACCCAATTTATAACGTAAATACCAAACGGTTCAAATCGAATAATTTGAACCAAACATATCTCTGGCACTGTCGCCTAGGTCACATAAATGAAAAACACATATCCCAACTCCATAAAGATGGATTATTGGACTCATTTGATTTTGAATCATATGAGGTATGCGAATCTTGTCTTTTAGGAAAGATGACTAAAACTCCATTTAGTGGACATGGCGAGAGAGCGACGGACTTGTTAGGACTCATACATACTGATGTATGTGGCCCTTTCAATGTCGAAGCCAGAGGAGGCTATAAGTACTTTATTACTTTCACTGATGATATGAGTAGATTTGGCTACTTATATTTGATGAGACATAAGTCGAATCCTTTGAAAAGTTCAAAGAATTCAAGAATGAAGTACAAAACCAAGCTACTTACTTCGATCAGATCGAGGTGGTGAATACCTTAGTCAAGAGTTTCGTGATCACCTGGCTGAGTGTGGGATAATATCCCAACTCACTCCACCTGGAACACCACAATGGAATGGTGTATCTGAGAGGAGAAATCGTACTCTATTAGATATGGTACGATCAATGATGAGCCAGACTGATCTACCTACTTCCTTTTGGGGTTTATCTCTAGAGACAGCCGCTTTCACACTTAATCGCGTCCCATCAAAAGCCGTAGAAAAGACACCATATACGTTATGGACTGGGAAGAGTCCCAAAATGTCTTTTATAAAGATTTGGGGTTGTGAAGCTTATGTTAGACGTCAAGTCTCAGATAAACTAGGACCCAAATCAGATAAGTGTTATTTTGTAGGATATCCCAAGGAAACTAAGGGATATTACTTTTACAATCCCACACTTGGCAAGGTGTTTGTTGCCAAAAATGCTGTCTTTCTAGAAAGAGAATTTATTTCTAGAAAAACTAGTGGGAGTAAAATTCATCTTGAAGAAATTCAAGATGAAGATAACACTAAGGCTTCGATGGAAAATGAACAGGCACCACAAAGTGTTGTGGATGAGGAAATTGTTGCCCAAAGAGTTGTGGAGCAAACACCTGTTCAAGTAGACCAACCTCTTCATAGATCTGATAGGATCCGTCGTCAACCCGAGAGATATTCTTTTCTCTTGACTGACAATGGTGATGTATTTCTTGTCGATCTTGACGAGCCTACATCCTATCAAGAAGCTATGATGAGCCCAGATTCCGAGAAATGGCTAGAGGCCATGAGATCCGAAATGGAATCCATGTACACTAACCAAGTATGGACTTTGGTTGATCCACCTGAAGGGGTAAAACCCATTGGGTGTAAGTGGGTCTTTAAAGTAAAGACTGACATGGATGGTAATAAGCATACCTATAAAGGTAGATTGGTGGCTAAAGGATTCAAACAAATTCATGGTATTGACTATGATGAAACCTTTTCACCAGTTGCGATGCTTAAATCCATTCGGATCATACTTGCTATTGCAGCCTACCACGATTATGAGATCTGGCAGATGGATGTCAAAACCGCTTTTCTGAATGGAAAGCTACTCGAGGATGTGTACATGACACAGCCTGAGGGTTTTGAAGATCCAAAGCATCCTGGAAAGGTATGCAAACTGCAAAGGTCCATTTATGGACTAAAGCAAGCCTCTCGAAGCTGGAATCTTTGATTCGATGATGCAATCAAGGAGTTTGGTTTCATCAAGAATGAAGATGAACCTTGTGTCTACAAGAGAAATAGTGGGAGCACAGTTGTATTTCTTATCTTGTATGTAGATGACATACTTCTCATCGGAAATGATATTCCCTCACTCCAGTCTGTGAAGATGTGGTTAGGGAATTGTTTCTCGATGAAAGACTTAGGTGAAGCTGCCTATATTCTAGGCATCAAGATCTATAGAGATAGATCTAAAAGATTACTTGGCCTAAGTCAGAGTACATACATTGATAAAGTGCTAGATCGTTTTGCTATGCAAAATTCCAAGAAAGGATTTCTACCTTTATCACATGGTGTGAGTCTTTCGAAGACTCAATGTCCCTCTTCTAAGGAGGAGAGAGATCGCATGGATAAGATCCCTTATGCATCTGCTATAGGGTCTATCATGTACGCCATGCTTTGTAGGCATCCTGACGTCTCGTATGCTTTGAGCATGACGAGTAGATACCAGTCGGATCCAGGTGAAAGTCACTGGATAGCAGTCAAAAATATTCTTAAATACTTACGAAGAACGAAAGAATATTTCCTGATATTTGGAGGCAATGAGGAGCTAACTGTAAAGGGTTACAGTGATGCAAGCTTCCAAACAGACAAGGATGACTATAGATCGCAATCGGGGTACGTGTTTTGCCTGAATGGTGGAGCTGTGAGCTAGAAGAGTTCGAAGCAGGACACAGTTGCTGATTCTACAACAGAAGACGAGTATATTGTTGCGTCTGATGCAGCAAAGGAGGCTGTTTGGCTCCGCAAGTTCATCAATGAACTTGGGGTAGTTCCTAGCATTGCAAATCCAATACACCTCTATTGTGACAACAATGGGGCTATTACACAGGCTAAGGAACCTCGATCACATCAGCGGACCAAACACATACTGCGGCGCTTCCATCTCATTCGAGAGATCATCGATAGAGGATATGTGAGGATATGCAGAGTACCGACAGAAGCTAACATCGCAGATCCATTGACCAAGGCTTTGGCACAGAGGAAGCATGATGGTCACACTAGGTCACTAGGTATTAGATATTATAGTGATTGGTACTAGTGCTAGTGGGAGATTTTAGTTATAGCCCTAGAACCAATCATGTGATGGTTGAATAGGGAACATTTTGTATCATATTCTATAAAGGCAAAGGATTGGTTATTATATTTACGTCTTGCTTGTGCCAGTTAAATTAAATATAATAATGCCCTAGAAAAGTAGGTTCTTATCTACAACACATCAATTGGCAGAATTGATTATGAGAGGCTATAGAGAACACTTTCCTAAAATGTTCCTAGTCAAGTATTAATATGCAAGGGAAATATTAATACATAAAGACTAGCATGTAGGTCAATTGATGACTTGATCTCACAAGTCATGGATTTATGATATCAAGTTGACACATGGGTATATATTAGAGAATATATACTGAACTGACCCGCCATGAGAAAGTTTCATGGATCGTCATATGAGTGTCATAAACTTTCTCATGTGACTATTAGTATGAATAGTCCTCAAACTTGAAGTCCCTACGGTTCCCTACACAAGGAGTTATGTACTTTGGTATCGTCAAACGTCACCCGTAACAGGGTCGATCATAAAGGCGATTACTGGGTATATAACAAATTATGCAGAGGGATGTGAGTGATGTAGATGGGATCTATCCCTCCCATATGATGGGAGTGATATCTGTGGGCCCCTTGATTGAGTAGAACTACTAAAACGCATGGCCATGCTCGAATGAGTCAATATGAGATATTGAGCTCATTTGTTTGAGTTAGTTTACTCAGGGATCAAGAAACACATAGATTGATCGAGGATGACACGGTCTATGCCTCATTGGTCAATCTGATATCAAGGACAGAAGGACACTGTCATACATTATAGTAGTCACAGAAAGGTTAGTCGGATCTTGACTTATTTCATAACTTGGGTAGCAATGATGTATTGCTAGATGCCACTCATTGCTTGTGTATCTAAAAGAGTTTAGATCCACTACCAATGTTATGAGAGCCTATAGGGCCACACACAAAGAGAATGATGATTAGAAGAATTAGTGCATTCTAGTTTGACTAGAATAATTTGGGAATAAGCTTAAGTACAAAATGGTTTTTGGACTTTAAGCTTAATGAGAATTTTAGCTTATTGATTTAATGAGATTAATTCAATATGCTAAGCTTATTAATTTAATAAGATTAAATAAATATGTTATCATGATAGCCTAAGCTTAATTGATTTAATAAGATTAATTCAATATGTTACCTTATTGATTTAATGAGATTAATTCAATATGATAACATAAGCTTATTGAATTAATAAGATTAATTCAACATGCATGAATGCCACATAAGCATGCCACCTAAGCATGCCACATAAGCATGCCACCTAAGCTTGATGAGGTGGAAGGAGACAAAGGGTTTTGACCTTTGGAATTTCTCCACATGTGGCCGGCCAAACAAGGAGTGCATTGAATGTGATAGGAGGTGAAAGGTTTTTTCAATCCTATAAAACACTCCATGGGGTGGCCGGCCAAGGTAGGTAGTGGAAGCTTGAGGCTTGGAGAGAGCTTGGTGGTGAGAGGCTTTGGTTGTGTGGCTTTTGTGAGTGTAGGCTAGCAAGAAGAGTGGTCTTCTTTTTCCTTTCTCTTTTTCCCTACCTTCCTCTCCTTTAGGGACTTCTCTAGCAAGAAGTAAAGGAGAGCTCTTCTAGTTTCTTTTGTGAGACAAGAGCTTGCTCGTGTGGATACATATAGAGGCACGGACAATTGAACGTGCTAAAAGATCCAACAAACCCAAGGAGAAGCGGGATTAAAAAGGGCACGCAACAAAGGTAATATTCTCCTATAAGATAGGTTTTTCTTTTATAGAAATTTATTTTTTTTGTACGAGGTTTTCTTTCGCAAGGATCACTTGGAAGGGATCCTATTTTTTCCATTGCGCATATGCTATTTTGCATAAAAATATCCCTACATTTAGCCCATTGGGCTGAGTTCATTTGGTATTATTTGATTTAATAAGGGATGGATTAAATGTTAATTAGGTTAAATCTAGGTCAAACCTAAGCTAGCTCAACCGAACTAACCTCTCAGCTATGATTTTCTTCCCTTGTTTTGATTCCACGCCGCGATCCCTCTTTTCCCGATCCAATCTTTTTCTTCTCCGATTCCATCTCATCCCGATTCCGTCGCAGCCGATTTCTTCTTCATCGCCGCTGTCGGAGCTCACCATCACCGGTCACGCTGGAGTCCTTCCCCTTTCTGCTTCGTCGTCGCAGCTCACCTCTTCCGACGATTTGCCACCGTCGACGCCAAGCTAGTCGATCTCCACCCCGAGCTTGGGCCGTCACTCCTCATTGTTGCCGCCACGTCGATTGTCGTCGCCCGATCTCGCGTTGCCACGCTGATCAGTCTTGCCATGAACTGGAGCCTCTATCGCCGTCGCCATCCTCTTCTTCCCTGAGATCAGATCTTCGGTGCTTTTCTCTTCTCCGCAGCTATCGCATCCACCATCCGGATCGCCACAACTATCACTCACCTCAAGCCAGAGTCGTTTGCTGATCACGCGACTCTATCTATCATCGATCGGCCAGATCTCAGTAGCGGATAATCGTCGTTTGCAAGCCGGTGATTTCTACATTCAACAGTTGGATCTGAGGTTTCTAGCTAGGTTCACAATCCTCTCTTAGCCCATTTGTAACTGTGATTACTTCGATTTTTGCTGTTATGATCGACTTTGGGTTGATCTAAGATTGTGCTGCCATTTTCAATAGGTGTGATTTCTGGATGGTACCGGAAAAGAAAGAAATCAACGGGTGATGGGTTGTTGATTTGTTCTTCCATGTGATGTGGGGGAATTGAAACAACGCAAGGTAATGGCTGTGATGAGATTTTGGTGAATATTGATTGAGGTTTGTAATGACTCTGTTGTATTGAAGAGTTGTCGGCGTGAAGGTTTCGATCTGGTATATCAACAAATTGTTGGTTGGGCGGAAGCTAAGGGAAGCAGTAGAATGGGAAGCTGCGAGTCGGTGCCATGGGTTCAGAACTAGGTAAGTTTTGATTTGAATCTATCATGATAGATATACTATGGTTGTAATTATTTGTCATTGATTTATTGATTACTGTTATTGGAAGAAGTTTATTTGGTAGAGATTCGATTGATGGATTTATGTGGATACTTGATTAGGATAATTGGATCAATCTAGTTGATCGAGATATAAAGTTGATGTAGGATTAGGATTGGATCCTAATATTAGAATTGACAGCATGATTGGATCAAATATGTTTTTGTTTGCAGGATGTTGATTTCAGAACTTTGATTAGTGATGATGCTCGTAGTTAGGGATGGATGATACGAGCTACATAGCAGGTGGGTAATATCTACCTGGTCTGGTAGTTTTGATCAAATTCTAGTGCATGAATTTGGATATATGTTTATACCTGTTTACCTTAGATCCACTCTTATTTAATCATATGCTTGTACTGCCTTGACCTTTGAGATATATACTCTGTACTCATTGATTATCTAGCACGGATAGGAACTATAAACCCTATTATGTATTAGCTGATGGATGTTCAGTAAGTACTAGTGGTTAGGATTATCTTTGTGACCTCAGATTGGGTTACTGTGTTACATCACTAGGGTTAGGTGATGGATTGGATTATGGAGTCGATTGTTATCTTATATTCGTATTAGTGGTGCATCTATGGTGGATCTAGTTGTCTGTGCATAGATAAGTGTGTGGTTGTCAGTATGTGACCATGGCCTAGAGGTCCTAGCGTGATGGTATATCCATTATGGATTGTGTGCCTGTGTATGGTTATATGGACGGTCGATTGTATATCGCTACTGACTAGAGGTCTTAGCATGATGGATTGTCAGATGAGTATGACTCTTTGTGCGATAGAAAGAGTCTTGTGGATTGTAGTCCTTGCATAGTTGACTTTTGGTTGACCAGGACTCCCCGTGAGATAGGGAGTGTTGCGAGGATACTTGTGTGGATCTATGCATCATTACATTTGCATGCATGATGTTTACTGGGTCTCCCTTGTGGTTGAGACAAGTCGTCAGTCATCCTGCCTCCCCGACCACTCGAGGTAGTGGTAGCAGGGTTGAGGGCAGAGCATTGGATGTGTCGCGCTCGGCCACTATGGATGGTGGTAGCTGGAGATGCGCACCTGGCCACTGAGTAGAGTGGTGTTAGCACTCGCCCACTATAGACGGTGGTTGTGTGATGTGCAGTTGTCCTGTGTGCGGCGCTTGTCTACTCATGGGTAGGGACGGCGTGGCTTGCAGCAGGGGCCCCTAGGAGTAGTTAGCTCTTTATGCTTATACGCTACTCAATCATACTACCCAACTCGGCCACTCGAGAGTAGTGGTAGCTGGAGTCGGGCTAGTTGTCATTGTCGTGCCACCCTGGCCACTCTGGGGTCGTGGTTGGATGGGTCCGCAGACAGTGATCATCCATATGCATTGCTGATATATATGTATGTATGTATTTGATATATGTTTTACATATGCCTGTGAGATGCTGCATTTGATTGAGCTATGATTGCTGCATATGGTTGTTCATCATGATACATGACATCTGCATTTTATATACTGCTATGTGTTGAGCATGATACATGCGTTGATTCAGATTGTTGTATGCATTTGATTAGCATCATGTCATTGTGTGGTACAGACCAGGTTGTTATTACATGTGATCATATATTGTTCATATGTTGGAGTATTGGTCAGGTATGAGATTGACTTGGTACGTTATATGAGTTATGTTATTGTAAACTGCTCGTGATGATCTAAGATTCAGTGAGTATTGCATCGGCGTACGTTGGTACATTACTTCATGTTCAGTTGATCAGTTTAGTATATACATTGAGTATGACTTTACTGTAGTTACTTGTTATTAGAGTTGAATAGGACTGTATGTCTATTGGACTCATGCTGTATACCTGTAGATCTTCACATGTATACTTGTAGATCTACCCTTATATGTTGTTCATGTACTTTCTATATATTACCCCTGAGTTTATACTCACCACCCCTGGACCCTGGGTTTCCTGTCGCCCAAATAACAGGTAGAAGAATCCTTGGACGTTCGGAGCTCCGCCAGCTGATCCCATCTCACACCGGACGGATGGATATGTTTTCCGTATTGTTGTATTACTATGGATTGTTGTTTTGGGATCTTTACCCTGTATGATTTCCGTAGTTGTGATATACGGATGTGTTGTATGTATTTTGTCTTTGATTTAATTTCTGTTATGATTGTTGTCGTGTCAAGTAACTCCGGAGTGCACAGTTGGGTCCTTGTATTTTGTTTTATCTGTAGTATGTTTCTGCTGTGTTTGATATGTTGATATCTTTATGTTATATTGTTGTTGTGGGCCTATGGGCCTTGTATTAACCTGATATGTTACCACGTACAGGGGAGATGTCGTCCGTTTTCTTTTCGGCACGGTATACTCTCGGGGCATGACACATTTCCCCTTTGATTGCCATCTCCTTCCATTTCTTCCTCCGAGCAGCAATTTCCAACCACCATCATAATCACAACAGCTTATTACTTCCTCTGACCACTATCAAAGCTTCTTGCAATTTTAAACTCATTTCAAACTCACTTTCTATCAATCAATTGTTTATTTTATTTGCAAGACTAATAAGAAAGTGAGTTCACCTACTAAACTCATTTCAAACTCACTTTCCATCAATGAAATAAATTCATTTAGAAGTGTTGTGTTAGTTGTTCCAAATACTATATCATCTACATAAATTTGTGCTATAAATATTTCTTTTCCTACAGTTTTTACGAATAAATTTGGGTTAATTAATCCTTGATTAAATCCTTTAGATTTAAGATAAATAGGAAGTCTCTCATACCAAGCCCTAGGTGCTTGCTTTAATCCGTATAAGGCTTTCCTAAGTTTAAGTACATGGTTAGTTTTGTCTAAATTTTCAAATCCTGGTGGTTGGCTAACATACACCTCTTCTTTGATAAAACCATTTAGAAATGTTGACTTGACATCCATTTGAAATAGTTTCAAACCTCGATGTGCAACATAGGCTTGTAGCATTCTAATTGATTCAAGTCTCGCTACCGGTGTGTAGGTTTCATCATTGTCCAACCCTTCTACTTGACTAAACCCTTTAGCTACTAATTGTTGGGTTTCTGGCACCGCGGCGTGTGTGTGTTCGATCATGTTTCGTAAACATGAACACAGCGGAAGTAATAAAAATAATAAATACTCCTATTTATTACAACACACACAACACACGCATACATATTACAACAAGTGTAGACATAACCGTAAATTAAAATTTGCAATAAAAGGAAATTTATCTACGTTATACCTTTCGTATGACGTATAGCGGGAACGGCATCAACCGGAACGATCCTCGTAAGAATCGTCTCTATCCGTATCCACGCCGAGCTCCTCAGGATGACTTCGCTAAGCCACGAGCTTCGTCTTCGTACGGGTTACTAGCCTCGTGTTGAAGACGACGTGATCGAGAGATGATCACAATCCGAATCCAAATTCGGATCCAAAACCGAGTCCTCAAAACTCGATTCTCCGGAGAGGTATTCGTCAACCGTTTGACGAATCCTTCGTCCTCCACCTCAGAGGATTACCGGAGATCAAATCCCCGGTAAGTTAGCCGCTGTCGGAGCACTAACCGTCGTCCAAACGACGCTCCGACAACAAAGAAACAAGCTGTCCAGAAAAACTGGACAGCTTTTGGTGGAGGAATAGAGGCCGGCCAAAGGAGATGTGGAGCTCACCTTATCACCGAACCCACAAGAGATCACCGGAGGGTCGCCGGAGCATCGCCGGCTGAAGCTTGGATGCCGGCGGCAAGGAGGTGGCAGCAGCTCCATGAAGTTGGCGGCAACACCATGTTGGGCGGCAACAACAAAAGGAGGCTAGGGTTGGGCGGCCAAAACTTCATTTGGGTTTTTGGGTTAGGGTTTAACCCCTATTTTATAGAGAACTAATTCTCTTAATGGTTAATGGATCATATCCATAAAGCCCGTTAACCTGCTCCATTAAGATAAGTTAAAATAAACCAAACCATGATGGTTTATTTTAAGTTAAAACGAACCGAACCAACTTTTGGTTCATTCGTTTAAAATAAACCAAACCCTTTGGTTTATTCTCATCCATTGGATTAGAACCAAACCATTTTGGTCCATCCATTATGTCTTCATAAGACACGGCCCATCCATGCTTCCATTGCGACTGAAACAATTTCATGCTCGCTTTATGTTTGGTCAAACCAAACATAGTTTCTCTCGGTCTGAGAATCCCATTCTCAAGCTCGTTTTAAATCCTTCGGATTACACTCGTTGTGCGTGTGACCAAATAGGTTCTCGGTTTATGTTGGCCATCTATAATTAACCATTAATTATAGAACGATCATGAGTGGCACCTAGTAGTACATCATGATCCCCAATTAACCGAAAAGATCAACGGTTGATCCAAAACTATTTCTGAAACCCTTCAGTAGCTCGAATGAATCGTGCCCCATTCCCTTCACTCATCTTATACCCACTTGGTTCAGGACATGGTCTATTGTGTCAGTCCCCACTAGGCTGACTACGTCACACCTAGCCCAAGTATCATTTCCTCGTCCTACGGATTCTAGTTACTCCACATGTATCGAAGAGTACCTTACTCTAAACATGTAATGCTTTGGCCAAAGACTTTAGTAACAATCCGACGAGAGGCCATGGGTATACATCTCCTCGCAAGGAGTGGTGAATCCTTTATAGGCTATTCAAACACCTTCTATCATTTCGACTTATACCCAATCATCCCGGGTCCACATCTCCTCGGAGATGTTTGCTTAAGATGTCAAAGCATAAGTCTCCATGATCAAGATGACTTGAATACCGCAAGTCAAAGGAACATCGCACTTAAGCCACGGTAAGAACTTCATTGACATATCTATATATGCAGAGAACCATATGAAGTCTTACGACTGGTCACTCCAATGAACTAGTTACCATAACTAGCATCCACGATCAACTCCGGACATCACTATGTCTCCAACCAGTGAGAATCAGCTGCTTGGATACACCAAGGAGTATACCTCGTGCTAGTCTTGACAGAATTGATGGTGTCCAAATCCATCAATTCATCGACTAGGGATAATTCCGATACATCACAATTACACATGTAGAGATACTCACTAGTTGTGATCCAATCACAAATTCTCTCATGCTGTGAATCGTATCATGGACATTCAGTAAATGAGTTTAAGATCCAATCAAATACAATAAACATGTATACTCAAATAGTGAATCTTCATTTATCATATAAATGGTTCATACATAAGGCGATTGCCTTAGGACATCTCTCATATATTACTAACACTAATCTAGTTGTATTCCTTATAACTTCACCATTGTCATCAAGTTTATTTCGAAATACCCATCTTGTTCCTATGATTGTTTTTCCTATAGGTGGGGGTAGTAATTCCCAAACTCGACTCCTAGTGAATTGAGCTAACTCTTCTTGCATGACAATGATCCAATCAAGGTCAAGAAGAGCTTGTTCTATGTTTGTAGGTTCGATTTTAGATATAAGTGAAATTTGACTTATATTTCTGTAGGATGCCCTAGTTCGAACTCCTAGATTTGGATCACCTAATACTTGGTTAATTGGATGATTAATTTGTACTCTAGATTGATTTGGATTAGAGTTTATACTTGATTTACTTTCTAGGTTAGGTTTAGGTCTAACTTCATTTCCTAAGTCTTTATTGTTTGATTCAATGTTTACTTCAGATTTCGTAGGATTGTTTTCTTCATCAAACACTACATTAATTGTTCCTTCGATTTTTAAGGATTCATTGTTATATACCCTATAGGCTTACTAGTGTTTGAATATCCTAGAAATATGTCGATAGTTATTTTAGAGGTAAATTTTCCTAAGTAATCTTTTGTATTTAGTATGTGTACCCTACATCCAAAGACTCTAAAGTACTTAATGTTGGGTAACTTTTCGTAGTATATTTTGTAAGAATTTTTTTGATGTCATTTAATTATTAAAGTCCTATTTTGGACATAGCAGATAGTATTGACTGCTTTTGCCCAAAACCTATTAGGTAAATTATATTCGTTCAATAAGGTCCTAGATGCCTCTTATAGGGTTCTATTTTTTCGTTCAACTAAGCTATTTTGTTGAAGGGTCCTAGGGCAAGAAAATTCATAGTGTTATCCATTTTGATTACAAAATTCGATAAACTTATGATTTTCGAATTCTACACCATGATCAATTCTAATTCTTTTAATCCTTAAATTCTTTTCATTTTTTATTAGTTTACATAACTTAGTAAATTTATCTAAGGTTTCATTTTTATGTTTTAAGAATTTTATCCAAGTAAACCTAGAGTAGTCATCTACTATTACTAAACAATATTGACTCCCATTTAGTGACTTGGCTCCATGTGAGTCAAATAGGTCCAAGTGTAGGAGCTCAAGCACATTTTTAGTTCTTTCTTGATTAGTCAATTTATGTGAGGTTTTAATTTGTTTCCCTTGTTGACATGCATCACAAATTTTACTTTCTAGGTTACCTAGTTTAGGTAGACCTCTAACTAGACCATTATGACTTAGTTTATGTATAAGTTTTAGATGGGAGTGACCAAGTTGTTTGTGCCACAACCATGATTCCTCTTGCTATGTCATTAGACACTTGGTTGAGGAGTTAGGTAGATTTATTGTGTAAATATTATTATTCCTAATTCCCCAAAGTATAATTTTTTAGCAATCATTATTTTTAATTAAACATTCATTTGGTAAAAATATGACTTTATAACTATTATCACATAATTGACTAACACTTAAAAGATTAAACTAAAAATTTTCAACTAACAAGACTTTGCATATTATGAAATTTGAGTTTAGCTCAATATCACCTGATCCGATGATTTTGAGTTTTCCGTTGTTTCTGAAAGCTACCGATCCTTGGCTTTTGAATCTTAGCTTTGTAATCTTTAATAGGTCTATGATCATATGTCGGGAGCACCCACTTTCCAACATCCATTGATCCTACACATATAGTAGTTGGATTAGATATTGAAATTTCAAATAGATTTAGAAGTTTTTAACCTAAGATTCTGTTGGGATGTATACTGAAAAATCTATCTTTTGTATGAACATCTTTATTTTGAAATAAGAATCACATGATCATTGTTTTCATATTTTTATTGCTATGCATATTGTCTAATACATTACATTGTAGATAACATGGTGTGTGGTGTCACACGGGAGATCATGTTATCGGTTCCTTGTAAAGTATAAGTAAAGGCTCACAACCGAGATGGCTTTGGACAAACCATTGGAATGGTTGTAGTGTGATTTGGTATTGGTTTGTCTTGACCATAGAATCACACTAGTGCACTTTGTGTGTATTGAGCAGGACCGACTTAGAGGTGATTCGATTTATTGTTGACTACATAATCGAATCGGACCTCAGATATTATATTGTACATACTCTTAATCCCGATATAATAACGGGCACATATACTTAGTATTCATCTCTTTGATTTACCAAAGGGCGAGATTTATATATTAAATCGATATGCTCGGTAAGTTGAAAAATGATATTATTTATATGGTGTGTCGTTGATTATAGGAGGAAACTGTGTTTTATATATTAGGATGATGATGTCCCCTTGAGGAGCTGATAAGGTTCATCATGTAAACCCTGCAGGTGGACTTGGTCCGGCATGATGAAAAGGTTGAGTGGTACTACTCATGGAATTAGATGTTGATTAATTGGTCAGTAAATTAATTAATCGACAGACATTCGAGATCTCAAACACGGGGAGAAAATGTGCATATAATATATGGAGCCCATATTAACTTATTGGGGTTGGTGAGGTAGATCAATGATAATCCTTTAGTGGATTGGATTATCATTAATGGATCGGACTTTATGTGGGCTTGATCCATTGGGTGGCCAAGATCCAACTCCTTCTCATGGTCCCTATTGTAGCCTATTAATACCTCATGAAGCTTAGATCCAATGGATAGAAACAAAACTCTAGATCCAAAAGTAGAGATTAAATTTCTAGATCCGACAGTTGAGATTAAATCCCTAGAACCAATGGTGGAGATTAAAACAAGGCTTATCCCTAAACTCTATAAAAGGAGCCTTTAGGGTTGGCGTGGAGGACAATTAAAGGAAGGATAGGAGTTTGGATTTGGCGGCAAGGCTTGAAGATTAGGGTTTGGGCTTGGTGGCACCAAATAAGGAAAGTCTTTCCTTGCTTTCTTCTTCTCCATTGGTGGTCGGCGCCCATAGAAGCCTTTCCAGCCCTTGGTCGGCATCCAAGGTATCTCTTCTCCTTCTCCTTGGCCGGTGGAACCAAGGCTTAGTGTCACGCCCCGAGAGTATACCGTGCCGAAAATCAAACGGACGACATCTCCCCTGTACGTGGCAACATTTCGGGTTAATACAAGGCCCGTAGGCCCACAACAACAACATAATATAACATAATAACAGCAACGGAAATAAAAACCACATAACCAAAAACACACAGGTGTACACCACCTGACAAGTTCACAATCATAAAACCGTAAATAAAACAACAACTACACAAATAGAGTCCACGACATCACAACAAATCCATAATAACAACAAGTCCATACATATCAAAGTCCAAGACATGACCAAAAACGAACTCCTCGGGAGACTCGAAAAACGGAGATGGGATGGATCGATCGGCGTAGCTCCAAGTCGTCACAAAGGTGTCTACCTGTTACCTGGGCGACAGAAAAACCCAGGGTCAGTGGTGGTGAATAAAACTCAGCAGGTAATCAGAGAAAACATGTAAATATATGTATCAATATTACATGTCATTCAACAGTTTAAATCTACTCGAACAACGGGTATACATCAGCATAACAGGTATATATGCATGCATACACTAAATAAACTGAACAACAACAATGCTGACATACCTGACAGTCAGCTACTCTATCCTGATCCAACCTAGGCATATAACCACATCATAGGGTATAAAAGAATAGTACTAACTCACATAATATCCTGAATATGATCCAAGGGTATCACCGTGATTAACCAACAAGTATACAAGTACCAGCCTACTACCATACAGGAAATGCAATAACATGTATGAATATGTACAAACAAATGTAACAAGCATAATACATACAAATGCATCATCAAAGTGAGTATACATATAGACTGTATCTGTATGTATACTAATCACCATCATCCATGTATATATATATATATATACAAGCAGGTATGTATATATATATATAACCATATGCAAAGCACCGTATGATATGGCAATGCAGCATGCATGGTCATGCCTGTTCACCCCTACTCGCTACCACGACCCCAGTGTGGCCTAGGTGGCATGACATGACAACTGTCCCAACTCACACCAACCAATGCTATAGAGTGGCCGAGTGGGCAGTATGATCAAGTAGCATATGAGCGTAAAGAGCTCGCTACGCAACAGGGGTCCCTACTACTGGCTACTCCGACTGACACTATAAATGAGTGGTCGAGTGTCACGCACCCAGGACATCTGCATGCAACTCCAACTACCATCATCTATAATGGTAGAGTGTGACACAACAAATGCTATGCCCTCACACCAGTTACTCCTCTGGGAGTAACCTGGGAGGCAGGATGACTGACGACTCTCTCTCAACCCCGAGGGGAGACGATGTCGTCAGTATGCATGCAATGACATGAGGGTACTGTCTCACATACAGACATCTACCATAGAGGAGCTTTTTGCCAAATTTACAATTTAGGTCATCCTCCATACTCTAACATCTACACCCTACTAAATAGTTAGACCTACTTACATCACATCTGTACTCCTAGATCATGATAGGGAATATGTGATATCAACAACTGAGCACACATATATATCAACGATAAGTTCAAGCATACGATAAATAGAGCAATGTCAAGATAATATGAACACCTAACATGCTCATATCTATGTCTAAATCTGAAAGTCATTACATCTACCCGACCGGTAGGAAATTACCTACCTGCTGTCAATGCTCGTAGTAATAAACTCCTCATGGTTGTGGACCCGTCTCGTATCCACGTCCTGCAAATATCATCAATTATCATTCAGTGAAAGCATACAACAATAATATGATTAGCTACTATGTTATCCACATATTCGTATCCCTTATCGAATACGATTTAGAAACTCCAATGAGCAAGACTTGACCATTTATTTTTAAATCCATCGGTTTCAATTAGCAAAAGTGCTAACTCCCTCATCCAATTCTATATCCGACTTAACAAAGTCAATCTCATGAAGATTTAATCTTTTTATACTTAATTTGATGTAATTGGATCACCAACAAATTAAGTATTAATCTAACCTATATTCACACCGATACACATCTCTATTCGTAACCTAAACACAGCTACTGTTTCACAACCGGTCAAACACCCAGCAAAACCTCACCATCGACCAACCCTTATTATTAATTCAAACCCAGTTCAACAAATTAGATACCTAACTATTTAACCATTGTTAACTAGTTAAATCAAGGGCAACAATGAATTGACCTACACTGTCAAAACCAAAACAAAAAATGGCTTGCTTACTGGCAAGTTTTGGAACCTCCACCGGTAGTATAACCTTTCCCAAATTCCACCGTTTCCAGAAACAGCCACTGCCCAAAATCTATCAATCAATTCAGAAGGAGAAATAGCCACAACACATCATTCCATTCAACCGAATGGAATTCGCAGCACAAATAGGAAATCAATTGTGCTTACCCGAAGTTGATCCTCGTCGGCAACAAAATCCCCAACAACCGGCAGCCCTGTTCACCAGATCACCTACTGCCCAAATCGCTAGGTCAAGCTTCGTGAAGGGAAATCACAGCCGGAATTCATTCACAAGTAGATCCCTTCTGAGATCAAGGAAAAACGAGATCGGACAGTGCCTTACCTAGCACTCACAGCGATTGTCGACGCAGCCTCTGTTGGGGTTGATCCGTGAGCTCTGATACCAATTTAAGGGATTTCCCTTGTCGAGTCCGTGAGGGGAAACTTCGCTTCCCCTTCGCCTCGGTTGCTTGACCATGGTGATCCCTTCAATGTCCCCGGATTAAAAATTTAATCCTAGACAAAAGGGATTCCCAAAGCAACCAAGTCATCGTCGTGCTATTCGTTTAGAGAGGTCACTTGAACAAACTAGTTGTTCAAGCGACCATTCTCTATTCTACGAGTAGCCGCGGAATAGACGATGTCCGGATCGCCGGTTTTTGTGTTTATACTCGGGATCCAAGTATTATTTAGCCTATTTACAGAAATATAACATGCTTATATTTTGAAAAACAAACACAAGCAATGAATAAAAGAGATAGAAGAATAGTTATACCTCTTGGTCTTCTAATGTATGACCCTCCTCCTTTTGGACGTCGTGTGGGCGATGATCCACCAAAAGTCGAAGCTCCTAGATCGCAAAACTTCCTTCCTTGCTTTTCCCAAACAAGAGGAAGAAGAGAAACAATGTTTTTCTCCTTCAAAAACTCAACCAACAAAGAACTATAGAAGTTCTTGCCGCCGGCCAACTAGAAGGAGAAGAAGATGATGGAAAACTACCAAGACACCAAGGGAAACCCTATATCTTGTTTCCACCACCTAAGGAGAAGAGAGGGGAGTGTTTTGGGTGCCGGCCAAGGGCTGGGAAGGGCTGGAATAAAGCTGGGAGAAGCTGCTGGACGTTGGCACAAAGAGGAAGAAGAAGAGAGAAAGAACCTTCCTTATTTGGTGCCACCCTAGCCTCAAAACCCTAACCCTAATTCCAATCCTATCTTAACTAGGATTGCCCTATTCTTGCCGCCCAAGCCTTGCTCCCCCTCTATGATGATCTTCACGCCAACCCCATGCCACCTTTTATAGAGTTTGGGGATAAGCCATGAATTAATCTCCTCCATTGGTTCTAGGGATTTAATCTCAACCGTCGGATCTAGAGATTTAATCTCAACCGTCGGATCTTAGAGATTTAATCTCTACCAATGGATCTTAGTGTTTTGTTTCTATCCATTGGATCTAAGCATCTTGAGGTGTTAATGGGCTACATTAGGGACCATGAGGAGGAGTTGGGTCTTGGTCACCCATGGATCAAGCCCACATAAAGTCCGATCCACTAATGATGGTCCAATCCACTAAAGGTCCATCATTGATCTACCTCACCAACCCCCATATGATAATATGGGCTCCATATATTATTTGTACATTTTCTCCCCGTGTTTAAGATCTCGAATGTCCGTCGATTAATTAATTTACTGACCATTAATTAATCGACATCTAACTCCATGAGTAGTACCACTCAACCTTTTCATCATGCCGGACCAAGTCCACCTGCAGGGTTTACATGATGAACCTTATGAGCTCCTCAAGGGGACATCATCATCCTAATATATAGGACACGGTTTCCTCCTATAATCAACGGCACACCATATAAATAATATCATCTCCCAACGTACCGAGTCTATCGATTTAATCTATAAATCTCGCCCATTGGTAAATCAAAGAGATGAGTACCAAGTATATGTGCCCGTTATTATATCGGGATTAAGAGCATGTACTAAATAATATCTGAGGTCCGATTCGATTATGTAGTCAGCAATAAATCGAATCACCTCTGTGTCGGTCCTGCTCAATACACACAAAGTGCACTAGTGTGATTCTATGGTCAAGACAAACCAATAACAAATCACACTACAACCATTCCGATGGTTTGTCCAAAGCCATCTCGGTTGTGAGCCTTTACTTATACTTTACAAGGAGCCGATAACATGATCTCCCGTGTGACACCACACACCATGTTATCTACAATGTAACGTATTAGACAATATGCATAAATATATGCAAACAATGATCATGTGATTCTTATTTCAAAATAAAGATGTTCATACAAAAGAGCTAGGCTTTCAGTATACATCCCAACAATCTCCCACTTATACTAAAAGACTATGCTGTCCTTATACTGCCATACATCTGATTCCCCTTCCCTCCACATGCCTATCAAAGCTCTCGCTAGAAGGGCCTTAGTGAAAGGGTCTACCAGGTCATCCTCTGATGCAATCTAGGCGACAACAACTTCTACCTCCTTTACGATTTCTCGTATCAGGTGGTACTTGCGCTCTATGTGTTTACTAGCCTTATGGGCTCGTGGTTCCTTCGAGTTTGCAACTGCACCACTATTATCACAATAAATTGTGATAGTTCTTGGCAAACCAGGAATCACATCCAAGTCCATCAGAAAGTTCATGAGCCATCTGACTTCTTTGGCCGCCTCAGGGTGCCACATACTCGACTTCCATGGTGGAGTCCGCCACGCATTTCTAGGCACTCCTCCATACAATGGCTCCACCTCCCAAAGTAAACACAAAACGAGGTAGACTTCATCGTTATCCCTATCAGTTGGAAATCGGAATCAGTGTAACCCACAGGAGTAATTGGTCCGCGGCAAACTAGCATATAATCCCTAGTCCTTCTCGGGCACTACAATATATGCTTTTACCGCACCAATATCCCTGTCTGGATTACTCGATATCTCACGACCATGCCCACGGCAAAGCAGATATCTGGTCTCGTACAGAGCATCGCATACATGAGGCTTCCTACTGCCGAAGCATAAGGAACCGCCTTCATCTCCTCTATCTCCTCAAATGATCTAGGACACATCTCCTTAGATAGAGGTACTCCATGCCTGAAAGGTAGAAAACCCTTCTTGGAGTTCTGCATGCTAAAACGCTCCATAATCATGTCTATGTATGAAGCTTGGGATAAGCACAACAACCTTGATCCCAAGGTTGTGACCCACTTCTCTCAAGTCCTTCAAAACTATTTGGACAACCATACCCTTACGTCTGATAACACTCTGATATTGTTGCCAACTACCAAAATGTCATCTACGTATAGTACAAGAAATACCACTACGTTTCCGTCACATTTATTGTATACACAAGACTCATCCGGACTTTGAATAAATCCATAAGTCTGGATTTACCTCATCAAAGCAGATGTTCCAAGACCTCAAAGCTTGTTTCAATCCATAAATGGACCGATTAAGCTTACATACAAGATGCTCTTTTCCCTTAGCAATGAATCCCTCTGGTTGCTTCATGTAGATGTTTTCCTCAAGACTTCCATTAAGGAAAGCTGTCTTGACATCCATCTGCCACACCTCATAATCCATATGAGCTGCTATGCATAAGAGAATCCGGATAGATTTAAGCATGGCTCTGCATGAAAGGTCTCCTCATAATCGATACCCTCTTTCTGAGTATACCCCTTCGCAACAAGCCTCGCTTTGAAGGTCTCAACCTTCCCATCTATTCCTCTCTTTCTTTTGTAGATCCACTTGCATCCAATGGTTTTTACACCATCGGGTGGTTCTACTAGCTCCCAGACCTGATTTGAATCCATAGATTCAATCTCAGCATTCATTGCACTCTGCCAAGATACTGCATCTTTATCTTGGATTGCCTCATCATATGTCCAGGGATCAGGTTCATGTTCGTCAGGGACCAAATCAGAAGATTCTCCCAAGAACATGAATCTATCAGGCTGTCTCACAACCCTCCCACTACGATGAGGTATCACCTGTGTATCCTCTGTGACACGTGGTGCAGTGACATGTGGTATATCCTCTTGTACCGGTGGTACTAAAGAAGTGACTTCCCCTTTTAACTCCTCCAGAACAATTTTACTCGTGGGCTTGTGGTTCATCACATAGTCCTCCTCTAGAAATCTGGCATTCGTACTCACGATCACCTTCTGATCTCTAGGACTATAGAACAAACCACCCTTCGTTCCCTTAGGGTAGCCAACAAACATGCACACTTCTGTACGAGGTTCCAACTTACCAGCATCTGCCTTCAGCACATGTGTTGGACTCCCCCATATCCGAATATGTCTCAGACTAGGCTTTCGCCCAGTCCACAATTCTATGGGAGTAGAAGGCACTGATTTAGATGGAACCAAGTTCAGAATATACACCAGTATCTAGAGCATATCCCCAGAACGAATCTGGCAAGTCAGAATAACTCATCATTGATCTAACCATCTCCATAAGAGTCCTATTCCTTCGCTCTGCTACACCATTCTGCTGGGGTGTGCCAGGTGCAGACAATTGGGATTGAATCCCAGCCTCTGATAAGTAATTCCTAAACTCTCCCAAGAGGTATTCACCACCACGATCAGATCGTAGGGTCTTGATACTTTTACCTTGACGGTTCTCCACATCAGCCTTGAATTCTTTGAACCTGTCAAAGCATTCAAACTTGCGGCGCATCAAGTAAATGCATCCATATCTTGAATAATCGTCTATAAAAGAGACGAAATATTCAAAACCACCTCTAGCCTGGATAGACATAGGACCACACAAATCAGAATGAACCAATTCTAACACATCTTTGGCTCTATACCCCTTGGCCTTGAAAGGCCTCTTGGTCATCTTACCCTCCAAGCAAGATTCACAGGTTGGGAGATCCTCCACCACTAATGAGCCCAAAGGTCCATCAGCTATCAACCTTTGAATCCTGCTTAGGTTAATGTGACCAAGCCTAAGATGCCAAAGATATGTTTGGTTCATCTTCGAAGGTTCTTTTCTCTTATTGGATTTAGAAGATGAGTTATTAACTTCAATTTGCATCGTGGGAGGTTTTGGTTCAAATTTCCTTTCAATGTACCTGAATAGATATTCTCCCTATTCCTTTTTATAACAACTCTGTCATTAAAAGAAATAGAATATCCATCCATAATAATTTAGAAACTGAAACTAAATTCTATCTAAATAAAGGTACATAAAGGGAATTTTCCAGAACCAAAGTTTTATTATTTTCAAGAGATAAATAAAACTTCTCCCACTGCAATAGCCATCATCATCATGGCATTGCCCAAGTAAATGGTAATCTCCTTCAACTAGTCATCGGGTTTCTGGAACCCACGCAAATTGTTGCAGACATGATTAGTGGCTCTGTATCTACTCACCAGGTGCCGGTAGATATCACCGCTAATCATGTTTTAATGGCTAGTCCAAAAGATATACCTATGTTCTGTTTTGGATTGGGACAATCCTTCTTCCAATGTCCATCCTGCTTGCAAGTGAAGTACTTGCCTTTCGGCTTCTTCACTCCTCCCTGAGTACCTCCCAACATCTTTGCTTCACCTTGTTTCTTCTTCTTCTTGCCTTTCGGCTTAGAAGTAGAAACTCTTTTGAGCAATGATGGCTTGAGGACACTCTTCGAAGAGTGCATACTAGCAGATAAGACAATATTTGGATTCATTTCCAATCAATATAATTTGGGTACAATAAGTTTATTTCCTTTAATATCAAAATAAGTGGACTGAAAGTCAATTTTGAAAGAAAACCTAAGAATCACATAAATCAAAACATTAGATTTCAAAAAATTATTGATTCCTCAAACAATAAAATTTTGATATCAACCAACACCTCAATCCACCGAGAATATCGCATGCCACGCAGTGTGGACGTATACAAATTCTACATTTGTAAGAGGAGGTTTTACCCATTAATTTTATTATCTTGTCAACCTTACTTTTCGACAAATAAAATTAATAGTTGGTTCCTCTTTGGCCCTACAAATAAAAGCAGTGACTCCGATGGGGAGGATACTTTTAATTTGCATCTAAGTGTGCACCATTACACGATACTAAGGGAATTATTTCGGATTATGTGCCTTACCGCTGTGGAAGTACACATGCTCCTAGATAATTTCCTATAACCATTATTTGACCTAGTGATCCGCAAACAAACACATCCGCAGGGAGGAAGGCACTCAGAGCCAACACGCAAGTTTGTTGCATCACACGTCAAATTGTAATGGAGGCCGTGGGAATTAATTAAAATATCCCTCTCCCACTTAGTAAATTAAAAATGAGGAATTTTCCTATGACATGCATATCAAACAAAAAGCAATAAATATGAAAAATAAATTATTTTCCAACTATTATGGCCTTTGTCTTCAATATGGCTCCCGTCGCATCGCCATCTCGTCCGCTCCTCCTACGCCATGTACAAGCCCTCCGGAGATCCGAGCCGAGACTAAAACCTATTTTAATTTACATCCATCGATCCTATACTCCACGAGGGAGTGTACATGAATCTAGATCGAAGGTAAAATAAAATAAAGAGCGGCTAAACAATGCCGTATTTAATTTACAAAAAAAACTAAATACTAGCCTCGTCAACCCCGAGGATTCAACAAAATAAATATTTACACACATACAATCACACACACACACATGGCCATAATAGTCGGATCTTATGCCTGCAACCAAAGAGTTAAACTATGCATATCCTACTATTATCCGGCACATATAATATATGAAAAAGTGCATAAAATTAACCGAATCCTAAACACACAAAACCGGAATCCTTGGCTCTGATACCAATTGTTGGGGTTGATCCGTGAGCTCTGATACCAATTTAAGGGATTTCCCTTGTCGAGTCCGTGAGGGGAAACTTCGCTTCCCCTTCGCCTCGGTTGCTTGACCATGGTGATCCCTTCAATGTCCCCGGATTAAAAATTTAATCCTAGACAAAAGGGATTCCCAAAGCAACCAAGTCATCGTCGTGCTATTCGTTTAGAGAGGTCACTTGAACAAACTAGTTGTTCAAGCGACCATTCTCTATTCTACGAGTAGCCGCGGAATAGACGATGTCCGGATCGCCGGTTTTTGTGTTTATACTCGGGATCCAAGTATTATTTAGCCTATTTACAGAAATATAACATGCTTATATTTTGAAAAACAAACACAAGCAATGAATAAAAGAGATAGAAGAATAGTTATACCTCTTGGTCTTCTAATGTATGACCCTCCTCCTTTTGGACGTCGTGTGGGCGATGATCCACCAAAAGTCGAAGCTCCTAGATCGCAAAACTTCCTTCCTTGCTTTTACCAAACAAGAGGAAGAAGAGAAACAATGTTTTTCTCCTTCAAAAACTCAACCAACAAAGAACTATAGAAGTTCTTGCCGCCGGCCAACTAGAAGGAGAAGAAGATGATGGAAAACTACCAAGACACCAAGGGAAACCCTATATCTTGTTTCCACCACCTAAGGAGAAGAGAGGGGAGTGTTTTGGGTGCCGGCCAAGGGCTGGGAAGGGCTGGAATAAAGCTGGGAGAAGCTGCTGGACGTTGGCACAAAGAGGAAGAAGAAGAGAGAAAGAACCTTCCTTATTTGGTGCCACCCTAGCCTCAAAACCCTAACCCTAATTCCAATCCTATCTTAACTAGGATTGCCCTATTCTTGCCGCCCAAGCCTTGCTCCCCCTCTATGATGATCTTCACGCCAACCCCATGCCACCTTTTATAGAGTTTGGGGATAAGCCATGAATTAATCTCCTCCATTGGTTCTAGGGATTTAATCTCAACCGTCGGATCTAGAGATTTAATCTCAACCGTCGGATCTTAGAGATTTAATCTCTACCAATGGATCTTAGTGTTTTGTTTCTATCCATTGGATCTAAGCATCTTGAGGTGTTAATGGGCTACATTAGGGACCATGAGGAGGAGTTGGGTCTTGGTCACCCATGGATCAAGCCCACATAAAGTCCGATCCACTAATGATGGTCCAATCCACTAAAGGTCCATCATTCATCTACCTCACCAACCCCCATATGATAATATGGGCTCCATATATTATTTGTACATTTTCTCCCCATGTTTAAGATCTCGAATGTCCGTCAATTAATTAATTTACTGACCATTAATTAATCGACATCTAACTCCATGAGTAGTACCACTCAACCTTTTCATCATGCCAGACTAAGTCCACCTGCAGGGTTTACATGATGAACCTTATGAGCTCCTCAAGGGGACATCATCATCCTAATATATAGGACACGGTTTCCTCCTATAATCAACGGCACACCATATAAATAATATCATCTCCCAACTTACCGAGTCTATCGATTTAATCTATAAATCTCGCCCATTGGTAAATCAAAGAGATGAGTACCAAGTATATGTGCCCGTTATTATATCGGGATTAAGAGCATGTACTAAATAATATCTGAGGTCCGATTCGATTATGTAGTCAGCAATAAATCGAATCACCTCTGTGTCGGTCCTGCTCAATACACACAAAGTGCACTAGTGTGATTCTATGGTCAAGACAAACCAATACCAAATCACACTACAACCATTCCGATGGTTTGTCCAAAGCCATCTCGGTTGTGAGCCTTTACTTATACTTTACAAGGAGCCGATAACATGATCTCCCGTGTGACACCACACACCATGTTATCTACAATGTAACGTATTAGACAATATGCATAAATATATGCAAACAATGATCATGTGATTCTTATTTCAAAATAAAGATGTTCATACAAAAGAGCTAGGCTTTCAGTATACATCCCAACAGCCTCCACTTCGACTCGGGAAGAACGACTTCCGATAGAACATGCTGCCCCCCGAGTGGAACTAGGTGTAGCCGTCGCCGGCGCAAGTTTCCAGTCGCGCACACCCTCATCGCTCCGCTTGGCACCGGTGAGGAAATATCGCCGCCGTCAACAAGAGCTTCACCACTCCTATCCTTTTCGATTCCCGCCCGTTCGCAGAGATTGTTGAGGTCGTCGGTCGTCGTTTGCAGAGGAAGAAGAGGAAATGAGGGCTTGGGAAGGGCAGCGCCGGGCGGTAGAGTCGGCGGCGATTTATTCTGCTGCGCGAAATGCTCGTGCGAGGAGACGGTGTCAGTGAAAAACGGAAGAAGAAAGCGGCGGTTGTTTAATGGGTTAACGGGTCGGGGGTTTTAAATTGGTGGGGCTTTAAACCCAATAAACCATTAACCCTAGATTTAATTAAATCTAGGTTAATTGAACTAATAAAATTTCTTAAGTTAGGTTAAATGTAATTAACTCCTAACCATACTATTTTTTTTTCCTGTGGTATTTTACACTTAGGGTCCTCCCTTGAAGCTCTTGGCCGACAACCATCTTTTTCTCCCTTCTCCTTGTTGGCCGACAGCAAGCAAGTTGCTTGTTGCTTGTTGGTTGGTTGAAAGAAGGAAAAGAGTCTTGTTTCTATTCTTCCTCTTGCTCGGGACGAGCAAGGAAGGAAGATTGGTGATCTAGGAGCTTCAACTTTTTGTAGATCATCGCCCACACGACGTCCGAAAGGAGGAAGGTCATACAATAGAAGATCGAGAGGTATATCGATTATCTATTTTCATTTGTTACATGTTTATATTTGCTTTTCAATTATATGCATGATATATATTCTATTTTGTGGCTAAATATACTTGGACCCCGAACATAAATACAAAAGTCGGTGATCTGTACATCGTCTATTCCGCGGCTATTCATAGAATAGAGGTTGGTCGCTTGAACAACAAGTTTGTTCAAGTGACTACTCTAATCGAATAGCACGACGATGACAAGGTTGCTTGGGCAATTCCTCTTGTCAAAGATAAGTTTTTTTATCAGGGGACGTAGAAGGAATCGCCATTAATAAGTGACCGAGTTGAAGTGGGAATCGAAGTTTCCCCTCCCAACATGTGGTATCAGAGCCACGATTTCGGGTTTTGTGTGTTTAAGATTCAGTTACTCTTATGCATTTTTCATATATTATATGTGTCGGATAATAGTAGGATATGCGTAGGTTAACTCTTTGGTTGTAGGCATAAGATCCGACTATTATGGTCATATGTGTGTATGTGATTGTATGTGTGTAATAGTATATTTTGTTGAATCCTCGGGGTTGACGAGGCTAGTATTTAATTTTTTATAAATTAGATATGAAATTATTTAGCCACTCTTTCTATTTTAGTTTACTTTCGATCTAGATTTCATGTACACTCCCTCGTGGAGTATAGGATCGATAGATGTAAATTAAAATAGTTTTTAGTCTCGGCTCGGATCTCCGGATGGCTCATACATGGCGTAGGAGGTGTTGGTGCAACAATGCTCCAAGCATTTATATATGTTTTGATGTTTGGATAATCATCTAAGTTAGGCAATGTTTCGTGATCTAATTACGAACATGTGTAAGTGACAGGAAAATCCAAGGAAGAAGACTTGGTAAAAGAGAAGTCCAAGTATGATCTTGGCAAAGAAAGTCCAAGGGACGGACTTGGCAGCATAAGACCAAGCTTGTAGTATTGGCAGCATAAAGTCCAAGTGAACCTTAGCAAAGGAAGACCAAGTATGATCTTGGCAAAGGAAGTCCAAGGGATGGACTTGGCAGCGTAAGACCAAGTTTGTAGTCTTGGCAGCGTAAAGTCCAAGTGAACCTTAGTAGAGGAAGTCCAAAGTAAGATCTTGGCAGCATAAGTCCAAGCTTGTAGTCTTGGCGGCGTAAAGTCCAAGCATTTGGCAACCCAAGACATGACGAAACCGAAGGAAGTTCTTGGAAGCAAAGCGCAAAGGATGAACAAGTCACGGACTCGGAGGGATCCTGGAGGCGCAAGGCTTAATGAGGAGCTAGAAGGTTGAGTCTAGGTCTAGGGTGTAAAATCAAGTGTGAATTACTCACACTTAATGAGTATCAGTCGACTGATACAATGTATCGATCGGTCAGTGCTCGATCGAGTCGTTGAAACCGACCATCACCGATCGGCTGCGTTGGCATTAGCGGTCGATCGATCAACACAAAAACGAGCACGAATATAGTCGACTCGATCGGCTCGCGATCACTGATCGATCGCTTCCATCGCGATCGATGGAGGATCCGACCGATCACCTGGCCAATGGAAATTGTGGCTATGAATCTCCGCGGAGATCTCGGTTCAGAAGCCATTGGCATCGGCGACAGTCGACTGATGGTAAGCATCAGTCGACCGATCGAGGCCCAACGGGAAAAACATCCCCTCTTCTATAAAAAGGGGCCTTGGGGAGCTTTGTGGAGTTAGTGCTCTCATTCCTAACTACACCCTCGTGCTCACCAAGCTTTCCCAAGTGTTTTAGCAATTCAAAACCTCCTCTTCTCTAGTTCTTAATCATCCATCATTGTAAAGAAGAGGAGAGCATTGTAAGAAAGGTTTCTCCACCTTGGTTCATCCAAAGGAGAATATAGTGAAGCTTGGCTAGGACTAATCCACCTTACGGATTGCCGTGGAGTAGGAGTGTCATCTCTGAACCACGTACATCGAGTGTTAGCATTGCTTTCATCGTTTTCTTACTTGTATTCTTATTCGTATTTGTATTGCTTCCTCTAACTTGCTTGTAGAAACGAAGAAAGGCTAATCACCCCCCCTCTAGCCGTTACAAAGATCCTAACAAGTGGTATCAGAGCCCGGATAGCTTGGAAGATCTCATCATCAACCAAGGCATCAATGGCTCTTCAAGAGGGATATAGCACCGCCAAGCCACCACTCTTCGATGGGAGTCATTTTGCGTATTGGAAAGGTAGGATGAAGTACTATCTAATGAGTAATATTGAAATTTGTCATAGCATTGTAGATGGCTTCGAGGAACCGGTGGATGAACATGGAAATCCTATTCCAAGCAAGGATTGGACAAGGGAAATAAATAAGAAATTTGAATCAAATGCAAAGGCGGTACTCACCATTCAATGTGGTATTACCATGGAGCAACTCAACAAGGTGGGGCCTTCAATCCAAGGAGTTATGGGAAAAGCTCATTGAGCTAAATGAAGGTTCCAAGGAGTCAAAGAGGGCCAAGAAGGACCTACTAATTGGACAACTTCAAGCCTTCCAAATGAAGATGCATGAAATCGTAAGCCAAATGCATGGAAGGTTCAAGGAGATTGTGAATGGACTTCACATCATAGGTGAGCGAGTTGACAACCGGGACTTGGTAAGATACATACTTCAAGCATTTCCTAGAAATTCTTTATGGACTTCTATAGTTGATGCCATTAAGGTAACTAGGTATCTTTCTCAAATTAAAATTGATGAATCATTTTGTGAGTTTGAATTACATGAGCAAACTAACATGTCCTCTAAGGAAAAGGGTTTAGCTCTATTTGTTGAAAAAAAGGAAAAGAAGAAGAAGGAAAGAAAAGAAGTATCATTATCATCCGAATCGGAGCATAACTCAAGTAGTGATGAAGACTCATCTAGTGAGATGGCCAATTTTGTCAAGAAGCTCTATAGGAAATCAAAGGAGTTCAAGTGTAGAGAAGCAAGGAAGGGGGTCTCATTCTTCAAAAGGTAAGTTTAGTGGTAATTCAAGTTTCAATAACAATGTGATTTGCCATGCTTGCAACAAGAAGGGACACATAAAGCCAAATTGCCCAGAGCTAAAGAAGGAGGAAAAAGAAAAGAAAAAGAAGGACAAGAAGGACAAGAAGGACAAGAAGAAGGAGGCTATGGTAGCTCAAACCACATGGGACACACCAAGTGTTGAAGACTCCTCCTACGATGATGAGCTTTGCCACATCACACGCCATGTGGCACTCATGGCCCTAGGAGATGATTCTGATACATTAAGCCAAGAAGACTCCTCAAGTGATGAATCGTCATCTAGTGACGATGAGGTAATGAACTCTCCCAAAGTTAAGCTTCTCTATAAATCAATTGCCTATCTTAAAGAAGCTCTAGATAAGTCTAAATCTAAGGTTAAGAGCATGAAGGTAGAACTAAAGGCCATTAGGAATGAAAAACCTTCACATGTTGATTCTTGCATGCTTAAGGAAGAAAATGACAAACTTAAGGATGAGGTTAGTGAATTAAAAACATGTTTAGAAAAATTTTCAAATGGCTCAAAATGTCTTGATATGATCCTTAGTCGACAAAGAGTCGTATACAACAAGGCCAGTTTAGGATATAAGCCAAAAGAAAAAGAAGTTGCTTTATATTTCATTGATTAATAGGAAAGCAACCATTAAGGGAAAGGTTAAGAAAGCATGGGTACCTAAGAAGTTTTTACTTAATGTTACCGATCCAAATGTTTGGGTACCAAAAGCTTGTGTTTTTCATGTGATTTAGGCAGGAGAGCAAGGTATGTGGATTGTTGATAGCGGTTGCTCAACACATATGACCGGTGATGTGAGCAAGTTCTCCACAATTAAGTATGTGAAGAAGGGAGCGGTATCTTTTGGAAATAGTGGAAAACTCAAGATATTAGGTAGAGGTACAATTGAGGTATCCCCCAAAATTGTCATTCACAAAGTTTTACTAGTTGAAAATATGAAATTTAATTTATTAAGTGTTAGTCAACTTTGTGATGCAAACTATCATGTCTCGTTTGAATCCTCTAAATGCATGATTAGGCACAAGGAATTAAATGATTGTATGTTAGTGGGATATAGGAAGTCAAATATTTATTATGTTGATCTTTCATATGCTTCTAATATTTCTACTAAGTGTCTTGTTGCAAAAGAAGAAGAAAGTTGGCTATTGCATAGGAGATTGGGGCACATCAACATGAAAAACATAGCCAAGGTAGCCAAGTTGGAGTTGGTCAAAGGGCTACCAAAGATCAAATATGTCAAGAACAAAATGTGTGATGCATGCCAAGAAGGAAAACAAACAAAGGCATCACACAAAGGTAAAACCCTAACTAATACCTCTTTACCATTAGAATTATTGCATCTTGACTTATTTGATTTCCATAGCACTCCCTCTTTAAATGGTAACAAATATTGTTTAGTTATAGTAGATGATTTTTCTAGGTATACTTAGGTCTACTTTATGAAACATAAGGATGATACCTTAGAAATAATCATAGGATTTAGTAAAAGGGTTGAAAATGAAAAGAGTCTCAAAATCAACCGGATCCGTAGTGATCATGGTGGTGAATTTGAGAATTCTAAATTTTCACATTTTTGTTTAGAGCAAGGGTACAAGCATGAGTTTTCTTGTCCTAGAACACCCCAACAAAATGGGGTGGTGGAAAGGAGAAATCGTGCCCTACAAGAGGCGGCTAGGACTATGCTTAATGCATATTCTCTACCTAGCTACTTGTGGCCGGAAGCGGTTAATACCGCTTGATATATCCAAAATAGGGTTCAAATCCATAAGTTTTTAGGAAAGACACCATTTGAATTATGGAATGGGACTATTACCACAATTCACTATTTCAAAGTCTTTGGATGTAAAGTTTATATTTTAAATACCAAAGATAATTTAGGAAAATTTGAATCCAAAGCGGATGAGGGAATCCTAGTTGGATACTCATCCACAAGTAGAGGGTATAGAGTCTACAATAAGAGAACCCAAGGAATTGAGGAATCTTCTAATGTTCAATTTGATGAAACCACTAGTACCTACCCTAGAAAGTCCTCCATTGATAAGGATATTAATGACAATAATCAAGGCATTACCCAAAAACTTCAAAATTTGACCATAAGGGGTAATGATCAAGGGGGAGGAAGAGGAGATTCCGATGATGAAAGGAGGGTAGAAGATAATAATGATCAATTTGAAACCCCTTCTAGAACCCTAAGAGTTCATCAAGATCATCCACTTGACCAAGTAGTAGGAGATCTATCTCAATGAGTAAGAACTAGGTCATTTCATAGACCTCTTACTAGTCAAGTAGCTCTTATTTCACAAATTGAGCCCAAATCGATCAATGATGCATTACATGATCCGGATTGGATTTTGGCAATGCATGATGAATTGGCCCAATTTGAGAGAAGTCAAGTATGGGAATTAGTACCTAGACCCAATGATAGCACCATAATTACTACAAGATGGGTCTTTAGGAATAAGCTAGAAGACCAAGGAAATATCACTAGAAATAAGGCTAGGTTGGTTGCTAGGGGATTTAATCAAGTTGAGGGGCTTGACTATGATGAGACTTATGCCCCGGTTGCTAGGTTAGAATCTATTAGAATTCTCTTAGGGTATGCTTTCTATATGGGATTTAAACTTTACCAAATGGATGTTAAATCAGCATTCTTAAATGGTTATATTAAGGAGGAAGTATATGTAGAGCAACCACCTGGATTTGAGAACATAGATTATCCAAACCATGTATGTAAGCTTAGGAAAGCATTATATGGGTTAAAACAAGCTCCTCGGGCATGGTATGAATGATTGTCATCTTTCTTAATTTCTAAGAATTTTAGAAGAGGCCAAGTAGATCAAACGTTGTTTATAAAGTCAACATTAAAGGATATATTCATAGCCCAAGTATATGTTGATGACATTATTTTTGGGTCAACAAATGATGATCTTCTCCAAGATTTTATAAAAAACATGGAAAATGAATTTGAAATGAGTTTAGTTGGAGAGCTTACCTTTTTCCTAGGTTTACAAGTCAAGCAAACTAATGAAGGGATTCACATTTATCAAACCAAACATGCAAATGAAATGATCAAGAAATTTGGTTTGGAAAATGCCAAAATTGTAACCACTCCTATGGCCACTAGCACTAGAATAGATAGTGATCATGAAGGTAAATCAATTGATCTTAAACTATATAGGAGTATGATTGGTAGCCTACTATACCTAACCGCTAGTAGACCCGATATCTTATTTGCGGTAGGTATGTGTGCAAGATACCAATCTTGTGCCAAAGAATCACATTTAGTAGCTGTTAAGAGAATTTTAAGATATATTAAAGGCACCCTAAATGTAGGACTTTGGTATCCTAGGACTAGGTCGTTTGAATTGCTTGGCTATACCGATTCCGATTATGCCGGGTGCAAATTTGATAGGAAGAGTACTAGTGGTGGATGCCAATTTCTTGGGTCCTCCCTTGTTAGTTGGAGTAGTAGGAAGCAACATTGTGTTGCTTTATCAACCACCGAAGCCGAATATGTGGCTATGGGTGGTTGTGTAGCTCAACTACTTTGGATGAGACATACTCTTGTGGACTATGAGCTACACTACTCTAACATTAAAGTTTATTGTGACAATGTGAGTACCATCAACTTGACCAAAAATCCGGTACATCACTCTAGGACCAAGCACATTGAAGTGAAACATCACTTTATAAGAGATCATGTGGCAAGAGGGGATATTGAACTTAATTATGTAGAATCTAAGTCCAACCTTGCCGATATCTTCACCAAAGATCTTCCCGAAACCGAATTTTCATCATTAAGGAGAGAGCTTGGTATGTGCTTTGTAGAGTAAAATTCTAGGTTTGCATGATCCTATACTTATATAGTATCTTTATACCTTGATGCATCTCACAAAAGCCTTAAGAAACCTTGATTTTTGTATTGAGATACTTAGGAACATGTGAGATGATAGGGAAGGTGTACATGGCTCATCATGCTTGTTATGATGCATTACTAGAGCCAATAACACACCTAGAGACATGAATACCTTATGGACCAATCATTGGGAAGGCTTGTATTCAAGTAATGAATACATAGCTCTAAGAACATGGTTGGAAATTCCAAATACTATATATTTTAAACTATGTTCATCATATTTTGAAAAACAGTTTTCAAGTGGAACACAAAAGTGATACAAAGTGTGCAAAATCTTTAGAACTTTTGTTAGGTTCCAAGTTTGTATCAATATTGAAATCTGGAAAACATATATTTTTAAAACTATTTTTCCTTAATAAAGTATGATCTCAGAAATGTATACACAAAGTTTCGTGATTTTTTGAGGTTTCTAGAATTTCTAACACATTTCTGAACTTGGGATGAAAAGGCTGGAATTTCGATTTCAGGCGTAGCAGTCGACTGGTTCAGAAACCAGTCGACTGATACACTATATTTTCTGATAAAAAGCTCCATTTTCTGATATTTAGTGTATCTTTGATATCCTAAAACTATAGTATGATAATATTGCGTATACACAAGTTTTAGGACTGTTTAATGCAGTGTTTTAGGGGGAGTTTCATATATTATATCTTTTTCATCCCCAAAATTCATTGTTGGTGCAAAGTTAGGACTTAATTTGTGATTTTTTTTATGCTTTGCTTCAAATATTGTTTACACATTATAAAGCATATCTTAGATTAAGGGGGAGCTTAATTTCAATCTTATACCTTAGTCTAAGATCCAACACATTAATTCTTTCATGTTTGAATCCTTCTCTTTTTGATGTATGTCAAAGGGGGAGAAGGAGTGTTTAAGTTATAATTCATATTGAAAATATGATTATGTGTGTATCTTTAAAGACCTAACTTAAATGATTGTCAAACTTCAAAAAGGGGGAGATTGTTGGTGCAACAATGCTCTAAGCTTTATATATGTTTTGATGTTTGGATAATCATCTAAGATAGGCAATGTTTTGTGATCTAATTACGAACATGTGTAAGTGACAGGAAAATCCAAGGATGAAGACTTGATAAAAGAGAAGTCCAAGTATGATCTTGGCAAAGAAAGTCCAAGGGACGGACTTGGCAGCATAAGACCAAGCTTGTAGTATTGGCAGCATAAAGTCCAAGTGAACCTTGGCAAAGGAAGACCAAGTATGTGTAGGGATCTCTTGTATGCCGAATGGCATATGCGCAACGGAAAAATAGGATCCCTTCCAAGTGATCCATGCGAAAGCAAACTCGTATAAAATAAATTTCTCTAAACCAAGCCTATCTTATAGGAGAGTTCTACCTTTGTTGCGTGCCCTTTGCAATCCCGCTTTTCCTTTCGGTTTGTTGGATCTTTAGCACGTTCAAGTGTCCGTGCCTCTATACGTATCCACACGAGCACGCTCTTGTCTCACAAAAGGAAAACTAGAAGAGCTCTCCTTTACTTCTTGCTAGAGAAGTCCCTAAAGGAGAGGAAGAGAGGGAAAAGGAGAAAGGAAGAAGAAGACTCCTCTTCTTGCTAGCCTACACTCACAAACCCACACAACTAAAGCTTCCACCAAGCTTTCTCACCACTAACACAACCAAAGCTTCCACCAACAACAAAAGCCAATGCTCTCTTTGGCCGGCCACTTGAGGTGTCTTTTATAGGGTTGGAAAAACCCTTTCACCTCCACACATTCAATGCAATCCATTGCATTGAGACATATCCTTGTTTGGCCGGCCACTTAAGGAGACAAAACCATTTTGTTTCCTTCCACCTTAACTAGCTTAGGTGGATGCTTAGGTGGCATGCTTATGTGGCATGCTTATGTGGCATTCTTATGTGGCATTCATGCATGTTGAATTAATCTTATTAATTCAATTAAGCTTATGTTATCATATTGAATTAATCTTATTAATTCAATTAAGCTTATGTTATCATATTGAATTAATCTTATTAATTCAATAAGGTAACATATTGAATTAATCTCATTAAATCAATTAGCTAAAATTCTCATTAAGCTTAAAGTCCAAAAACCATTTTGTACTTAAGCTTATTCCCAAATTATTCTAGTCAAACTAGAATACTCTAATTCCTCTAATTATCATGCTCTTTGTGTGTGACCCTATAGGCTCTCATAACGTTGGCAGTGGACCTAAACTCTTTTAGATACACAAGCAATGAGCGGCATCTAGTAATACATCATTGCTACCCAAGTTACGAGATAAGTCAAGATCCGACTAACCTTTCCGTGACTACTATAATGTATGACCGTGTCCTTCTATCCTTGATATCAGATTGATCAATGAGGCATAGACCGTGTCATCCTCGATCAATCTATGTGTTTCTTGATCCCTGAGTAAACTAACTCAAACAAATGAGCTCAATATCTCATATTGACTCATTCGAGCATGGCCATGCGTTTTAGTAGTTCTACTCAATCAAGGGGCCCACCGATATCACTCTCGTCATATGAGAGGGATAGATCCCATCTACATCACTCACATCCCTCCGCATAATTTGTTATATACCCAGTAATCGCCTTTATGGTCCACCCTGTTACGGGTGACGTTTGACGATACCAAAGTACACAACTCCTTATGTAGGGAACCGTAGTGACTTCAGGTCTGAGGACTATTCATACCAATAGTCACATGAGAAAGTTTATGACACTCATATAACGATCCATGAAACTTTCTCATGGCGGGTCAGTTCAGTATATATTCTCTAATATATACCCATGTGTCAACTTGATATCATATATCCATGACTTGTGAGATCAAGTCATCAATGGACCTACATGCTAGTCTTTATGTATTAATATTGCCCTTGCATATTAATACTTGACTAGGAACATTTAGAAAGTGTTCTCTACAGCCTCTCATAATCAATTCTGCCAATTGATGTGCTGTAGATAAGAACCTACTTTTCTAGGGCATTACTATATTTAATTTAGCTGGCACAAGCAAGACTTAAATATAATAACCAATCCTTTGCCTTTATAGAATATGATACAAAATGTTCCCTATTCAACCATCACATGATTGGTTCTTAGGGCTATAACTAACAATCTCCCACTAGCACTAGTACCAATCACTATGATATCTAATACCTAGTGACCTAGTGTGACCATCATGCTTCCTCTGTACAAAGCCTTGGTCAATGGATCTCGCGATGTTAGCTTCGCTTCGCTGATATCCTCACATCTCCTCTATCGATGATCTCTCGAATGAGATGGAAGCGCCGCATGTGTTTGGTCCTGATGTGATCGAGGTTCCTTAGCTTGTCATGCAATAGCCCCATTGTTGTCACAGAGAGGTCTATTGGATCTGCAATGCTAGGAACTACCCCAAGTTCATCGATGAACTTGCGAGCCAAACCTCCTCCTTTGCATCGATGCCGCAATATACTCACTTGTAGAGAATCAAGAATCGTGGTCTGCTTTGAACTCTTCCAGCTCACAGCTCCACCATTCAGGCAAAACACGTACCCCGATTGCGATCTATAGTCATCCTTGTCTGTTTGGAAGCTTGCATCACTGTAACCCTTTACAGTTAGCTTCTCATTGCCTCCAAATATCAAGAAATATTCTTTCGTCCTTCGTAAGTATTTAAGAATATTTTTTATCGCTATCCAAAGGACTTTCACCGATCCGACCGTATCTACTCATACTCAAAGCATACGAGATGTCGTGATTTAGTACAAAGCATGGCGTACATGATAGACCCTATAGCAGATGCATAAGGGATCTTATCCATGCGGTCTCTCTCCTCCTTAGAAGAGGGACATTGAGTCTTCGAAAGACTTACACCATGTGATAAAGGCAGAAACCCTTTCTTGGAATTTTGCATAGCAAAACGATCTAGCACTTTATCAATGTATGTACTCTGACTTAGGCCAAGTAATCTTTTAGATCTATCTCTATAGATCTTGATGCCTAGAATATAGGCAGCTTCACCTAAGTCTTTCATCGAGAAACAATTCCCTAACCATATCTTCACAGACTGGAGTGAGGGAATATCATTTCCGATGAGAAGTATGTCATCTACATACAAGACAAGAAATACAACTACGCTCCCACTATTTCTCTTGTAGACACAAGGCTCATCTTCATTCTTGATGAAACCAAACTCTTTGATTGCATCATCGAATCGAAGATTCCAGCTTCGAGAGGCTTGCTTTAGTCCATAAATGGACCTTTGCAGTTTGCATACCTTTCCAGGATGCTTTGGATCTCCAAAACCCTCAGGTTGTGTCATGTACACATCCTCGAGTAGCTTTCCATTCAGAAAAGCGGTTTTGACATCCATCTGCCAGATCTCATAATCATGGTAGGCTGCAATAGCAAGTATGATCCGAATGGATTTAAGCATCGCAACTGGTGAAAAGGTTTCATCATAGTCAATACCATGAATTTGTTTGAATCCTTTAGCCACCAATCTACCTTTATAGGTATGCTTATTACCATCCATGTCAGTCTTTACTTTAAAGACCCACTTACACCCAATGGGTTTTACCCCTTCAGGTGGATCAACCAAAGTCCATACTTGGTTAGTGTACATGGATTCCATTTCGGATCTCATGGCCTCTAGCCATTTCTCAGAATCTGGGCTCATCATAGCTTCTTGATAGGATGTAGGCTCGTCAAGATCGACAAGCAATACCTCACCGTTGTCAGTCAAGAGAAAAGAATATCTCTCGGGTTGACGACGGATCCTATCAGATCTACGAAGAGGTTGGTCTACTTGAACAGGTGTTTGCTCCACAACTCTTTGGGCAACAATTTCCTCATCCACAACACTTTGTGGTTCCTGTTCATTTTCCATCGAAGCCTTAGTGTTATCATCATCTTGAACTTCTTCAAGATGAATTTTACTCCCACTAGTATTTCTAGAAATAAATTCTCTTTCTAGAAAGACAGCATTTCTGGCAACAAACACCTTGCCAAGTGTGGGATTGTAAAAGTAATATCCCTTAGTTTCCTTGGGATATCCTACAAAATAACACTTATCTGATTTGGGTCCTAGTTTATCTGAGACTTGACGTCTAACGTAAGCTTCACAACCCCAAATCTTTATAAAAGACATTTTGGGACTCTTCCCGGTCCATATCGTATATGGTGTCTTTTCTACAGCTTTTGATGGAACGCGATTAAGTGTGAAAGCGGCTGTCTCTAGAGCTTGTTGGTGCAATCGGCCCAGGTCACGATTGACCAGGACTCGAGTTTGACTCGAGTGATGTTTTGATGTTTGACAAAAGTATGTTTGACATAGGATTGGCATTGATGTTTGACATTAATGTCGGTTAATATGTTGGGGAGATTGTTTATACAATCGACCCAGGTTATAATTGACTTGATGGTTGACCAGGGTTGACCATGTGATTATGGGAAAGTCCAAGCATGGGTCTTGGCAAGGTAAAGTCCAAGTCATGGGTACTTGGCAATGGAAAGTCCAAGTCATGGGTACTTGGCATTGAAAGTCCAAGTGGGACACTTGGCATTTGGAAAAGTCCAACATGAGTTGGCAAGGGAAAGTCCAAGCATGGGTCTTGGCAATTGAGAAGTCCAACATGTGTTGGCAAGGGAAAGTCCAAGCTTGAGTCTTGGCACTTGAAGTCCAAGGGGATTGATATTGGCGGCGTAAAGTCCAAGCGGAGTCTTGGCAGCGTAAGTCCAATGTGCCTTGGCGGTGAACACACCGTTAGCATGACATAGCCGATGGAAGCACCGAAGCTAGCGCGATGGATGAACAAGTCATGGATGACTTGGAGGGATCCGAGAGGCGTGAGGTTGATGGAGGTTGCTAGAAGGCTTAGGTCTAGGCTAAGGGTGGTCTAGCAAGTATGGGGACACCATATTTGGGTTAAAACCTCATTCTTGAGGTTGGCAGTCGACTGGCATTATGGCCGGTTCGACTGCCGTGAGTCGACTTGAGTTCGACTGCCAGGTTAGAGCTGGATGCTCGCGCGTCGCCATCGAGAGCTGATCGATGGCGATCGCTGCGGCGCCGATCGCCATGGATGGCGATCGATTATCTTCTGCGAAACCTGAGCGATCGGCGTGGCGACTACGGCGTTAGCCGATCGCTCAATGTTGGCGATGATCGCAGAGATCCGCTGGAGTTTTTCCAGCGTGGATCGACCCGTTGTCTCATGACAAAGGGCATCGATCGGCCCGACTTATGGCGATCGATGGGCGAAAATCCAAAGACGACGCAGTTATAAAAGCGGCTCGGAAGGAGGGATTTAGCGATTTTCTTGGGCGAAATTGAAGGGGAAGTTGGTGCTTTCAGTCCTTCAAAGCTAGTTCAAGGCAATCAAAGATCAAGCAATCCAAAGTTCTTGTAAAGTTGTTTTTCCTTTACTTGCATTGTATTTCTTACTTGTATTTGCTTGCATCTTGTAGATTATTGTTGTAATCTTTTGTACGAGGTTTCTCCACCTCCGACTTGTGTCGAGAAGGAGTATTTGTGATTAGTGAGTGCGTGTGCATCACTAGGGCTCTTTAGAGCTCGACCCGTGGAGTAGGAACCATTCGGTTCCGAACCACGTTATATGTTTGTGTTCGTGTGATTGCTTTTCGTTATTGCTTTTATTATATATATTCCGCTGCGCACTAACGTAATTGTAGACACAAACGCGATCGATCTCTATCTTCGTACGATCGACGCTATTCACCCCCCCTCTAGCGGGCATTCAATCTCCAACAAGTGGTATCAGAGCCCGGGGCTCTTCTACTACGGAGCTAAAAGGCTAGAGGGAAGATGGAATTCCAAGACAAGCTTGGATGGGACATTAACACACCGGTGCCCTACACCCTATACGGACGAGAAGGATTCAATTCTTGGAAGGGAAGAATTGAGGATTTTATTATGATGAGAGATTTTGAGGAATGGTCCATTTTGATGGATGGATTTGAATATCCAAGAGGACCAAGAGGTGGATTCCTCAAAAAGAAGAGGTGGACCGAAGAGCAAATTCAAGCATCCGAGAAGAATGATAAGGTGATAAAATTTTTAATTGATTTAATACCTAACAATATCTTGTGTATGTTAGGTAATTATGTAGATGCTAAAGAGTTATGGAGCCAAGTGGCAAAGCTCCATGAAAATTCATCATCGGTTCAAGAAGAAGAAGAAGAGGAGTTTTCACCATCAATTCAAGAAGATAAGGAGGGTGAAGAAGAGAGATCATCCTCACAAGGAAGTGAGGATTCGGAGGTTGATAGGGAATCAACATCCGGATCGGAAGATGTGGAGGAAGTGGAAGAAGCATCCACCTCAAGGATTGATGGGAGGAGAGAACTTCCATACCGAGCAACAAGAAGAAGCTTCAACATCCAATCAAGATGAGGAAGCTCAAAATACAACTCCGCACCTACCACCGAACTAGGTAACTCAAACACATCAATCTCAAATAAAAATAATATTATGTGTTTTGAGTGTAGGGAATTTGGGCATTACAAGAGCAAATGCCCAAAGAAGATTAGGAAAGCTCCACCGCTCCAAAAGTTAAGGATGCCGGTTCCCAAATATCAAGAGCAAGGAGCATATCATATGCTTCAAGTGCCGACAACCGACACTACCGAGTCAATGCAAGAAAGGGAGAAAAAGGCCCAAAATGGAGCATCACATGTAGGGGAGCTAAGGCAAACCCTAGGGTAACTTCTAATTTTGCTCCTTCTTCAATTTATAAGCAAAAGCATGCTAGGGATTTCAATTCACTTTTATGAAAAGCATGCTAATAGGAACAAGTATTTTTGCTTAGGAGCTAAGAATGTCTACTTAGATAATAGGAGAAATTTGGGACTAATGTCCCTAAAAACAATTTATCTAAGGATAAACCTAGGTCAAATAACACTAGACCAATGTTACCTAGGGAGACCATTAGAAAGGTGCAAGAGCACCTAGGGTTCAATCCTAAGTGGACTAGGCATATGCCTAGAAAGTCCCATGCCCATGATTTAAATCAAAATTCTGAAATTGGGCAATTAGAATTAGAAAACCAAGCCTTGAGGTCAAGGCTCGAGAAATTGGAAAAGACCCTCAAAATTATGCAAAATCAAATGCAAGGGTCTATTGGTCAAACTCCTAGGTCAAAATCTCAAAGTCAGCATTTAGGACCTAAGAGTCAAAAGTCAACCAAAGGCAAACAGGGTTTGGGTCACAAACCTAAGCCTAAGGTGGCTTACCATAGTGTTCCATTTGACTATGGAACACAAACTAGGTCTAGGAAGACCAAGGTCAATAGGGAAGTCATCCCTAGAGTTGACCAAAGGGTGTGCCTAGTGGCTAGGGTTTCTAGGAAACCTAAGGTGGCCACTAAGAAGGTTGTTAGGGAGGCAATCCCTAAGGTTAACCTAGGCAAGACCCAAATGACCAAGGCTAATAAGCCTAGGAAGGTCATTAGGAAGGTATCTAGGGAAGTTATCCCTAAGGAATACCTAAGTAACCCTAGGAGTTCAAATCGTTTTTGGGCTCCTAAGAGCGTGATTGATTCACGCTAAGATGGGTTTAGGGTGTGCCAACCTTGATTGGATGGGTAGTTAACTCAACCATGGCAAAGGTGGCATTTTGGGTCATTTTCAAGGTTATAGTTACCTTGGGAATGTGGTTTGATTTTAATCCTAAAAGATTTTAGGATGTGCCAATATTAGTTATGAAGTTTGATAAAATGATCATTTTGGCACAATTTAGGTTTAGAGGTTGGTGTGCCATTTTGGGTTTTTGGCACACTAGGAAGATTAGGTTAATATGACAAAATATGTTTAATCCCAACAAATGGCAATTAATATTAAAATTTAGGTGTTATTATACCTATATATTTTATATGCCATGATTTGTTTGCCATATGCCATGACATGACATCATGTTTACTTTTATCATCTAAATGTCATGATCATGCTTAGGATTAAGGTATTAAATGTCATGTGTTTTTAGATTTCATCATATGCCATGACATCATGATCATTGGCCATGATTTATTTTTTCTATCATTATGCCATGATCATTTTCATGCATCTAAATTGATTAAAATTGATTTAAGGACTATGGCATGACTTGAGTCCCATTTATAAGGGAATCAAGTAGAGTTGCCTTAGAAAATGCATGAAACCCGAGTTTAGGGAGAACAAAACCCACATCTCACATCCAATTGACATGTATGTGTATTTATACACCCTAGATACATGTGAGATGCTAGGATATGAGTTTAGTTCAAGGTGCATAGTTTTTGCATCTAGATGAACTAAAACTCATCTAATTTTATTGGATCATTGGGAAAGCTTGTGTACAAGTCATGTACATAGAGCCCAAGGAATGTGATCCAAAATAGGTTTTCAAAAACATTTTAAATTCTTTTTGAAAAACCTTGGTGAAGTCTATCTTTTGATAGCAATCACTATTGATGAAGTTGATACAAAATAGGGCCAAAACATTGAAAATTTCAATGGTTTTGAGTTTTGTATCAAACTCACTATTTTATGGGTAAAATAATTTTTAAATATTTTTCACCTATTGTATTTCTTATAAGTAATGTACGTATTAAGTTTCATGAATTTTCAAAATACGTAGAATTACTTATGCATTTTCAAAATTCGATCTGATAGTTGAAATTTGGGAATTTGTTATTAATGATCGCCACTTGGTGGCAATGAGATCGATGAGAGTGGCAATCGATCGACATCGTCAGAGTCGATCGCCATGTCTGATTTCGGTTAACAAGATTTGTTTAGCCCGTGTTCAGCTATGACAAAGGTTCCTAACCACTCCTAACCCTAGGATATGCTTTGGGAAGCATTATGAAGGGTGAAAATCCATTGGATATGGATTAGGAGTTGTGTTAGGTCAAAGTATCAAATTTAGGGTGAGTAAGAGTTCTATGTTGAACTTAGAACCTTAATTTTGATGGTTTAGAGTTCCTATTGGCTTAGGGACTTTCCAAGGACATTGTTGGTGCAATGGTCAAGGGGGAGCAAGCCTTTAGGGGGAGGTATCCATCGTGGGATGATGGATGTTTTTTTATGGGGAGAATCTTATCAATTGAAAATTGATGGGTGTTTGATACCCAATTTGGAAATTGGGAGAGTGAGATAGGATTGCCTCTCTTGAGTGATATGGGACTTATCACTAGGAAGATGGTAGACATCCTAGCTATCTTTGATCAAGGGGGAGATTGTAAGATCTCATTGGGACATGAGACATTGACCTCCTTGGAGAGAAAACCTTTTTGATGTTAGTCAAAAAGGGGGAGAATGTTTGGGGGAGAACATTTGATTTACATTTTCACTTGAATGTTTGGGGGAGAACATTTTGTGAATGTTTACCAATTTGGGATAATTGGTAAGGGATTTGAGTTAGTATTCTAACTCATGAATTGATTGGTTTTTTTGTCAAACATCAAAAAGGGGGAGATTGTTGGTGCAATCGGCCCAGGTCACGATTGACCAGGACTCGAGTTTGACTCGAGTGATGTTTTGATGTTTGACAAAAGTATGTTTGACATAGGATTGGCATTGATGTTTGACATTAATGTCGGTTAATATGTTGGGGAGATTGTTTATACAATCGACCCAGGTTATAATTGACTTGATGGTTGACCAGGGTTGACCATGTGATTATGGGAAAGTCCAAGCATGGGTCTTGGCAAGGTAAAGTCCAAGTCATGGGTACTTGGCAATGGAAAGTCCAAGTCATGGGTACTTGGCATTGAAAGTCCAAGTGGGACACTTGGCATTTGGAAAAGTCCAACATGAGTTGGCAAGGGAAAGTCCAAGCATGGGTCTTGGCAATTGAGAAGTCCAACATGTGTTGGCAAGGGAAAGTCCAAGCTTGAGTCTTGGCACTTGAAGTCCAAGGGGATTGATATTGGCGGCGTAAAGTCCAAGCGGAGTCTTGGCAGCGTAAGTCCAATGTGCCTTGGCGGTGAACACACCGTTAGCATGACATAGCCGATGGAAGCACCGGGAAGCTAGCGCGATGGATGAACAAGTCATGGATGACTTGGAGGGATCCGAGAGGCGTGAGGCTGATGGAGGTTGCTAGAAGGCTTAGGTCTAGGCTAAGGGTGGTCTAGCAAGTATGGGGACACCATATTTGGGTTAAAACCTCATTCTTGAGGTTGGCGCATTATGGCGGCCTGACCGCCGTGTCGACTTGAGTTCGACCGCCGTGTTAGAGCTGATGCTCGGCCGATCGCTTCACCGAGCAGTTGATCGATGGCGATCGCCATGGATGGCGCCGATCGCCAGCCGCGAGCAACGCCCGTAGTCGATCGGCGTCGATTACGGGCGCTGGGCCGATCCAATGTTGGCGCCGATCGCCAAGAGATCCGTTAGAATTTTTCCAGCGTGGATCGACCCGTTGTCTCATGACAACGATGGCATCACCGAATCGACTTATGGCATCGATGATGGCGAAAAATCCAGCCGACGCAGTTATAAAAGCAAGGAGGGATTTAGCAGCGATTTTCTTGGGCGAAATTGAAGGGGGAAGTTGGTGCTTTCCAGTCCTTCAAAGCTAGTTCAAGGCAATAAAAGATCAAGCAATCCAAAGTTCTTGTAAAGTTGTTTTTCCTTTACTTGCATTGTATTTCTTACTTGTATTTGCTTGCATCTTGTAGATTATTGTTGTAATCTTTTGTACGAGGTTTCTCCACCTCCGACTTGTGTCGAGAAGGAGTATTTGTGATTAGTGAGTGCGTGTGCATCACTAGGGCTCTTTAGAGCTCGACCCGTGGAGTAGGAACCATTCGGTTCCGAACCACGTTATATGTTTGTGTTCGTGTGATTGCTTTTCGTTATTGCTTTTATTATATATATTCCGCTGCGCACTAACGTAATTGTAGACACAAACGCGATCGATCTCCATCTTCGTACGATCGACGCTATTCACCCCCCCTCTAGCGGGCATTCAATCTCCAACAGAGCTAAACCCCAAAAGGAAGTAGGTAGATCAGTCTGGCTCATCATTGATCGTACCATATCTAATAGAGTACGATTTCTCCTCTCAGATACACCATTCCATTGTGGTGTTCCAGGTGGAGTGAGTTGGGATATTATCCCACACTCAGCCAGGTGATCACGAAACTCTTGACTAAGGTATTCACCACCTCGATCTGATCGAAGTAGCTTAATACGCTTACCAAGTTGGTTTTGTACTTCATTCTTGAATTCTTTGAACTTTTCAAAGGATTCTGACTTATGTCTCATCAAATATAAGTAGCCAAATCTACTCATATCATCAGTGAAAGTAATAAAGTACTTATAGCCTCCTCTGGCTTCGACATTGAAAGGGCCACATACATCAGTATGTATGAGTCCTAACAAATCCGTCGCTCTCTCGCCATGTCCACTAAATGGAGTTTTAGTCATCTTTCCTAAAAGACAAGACTCGCATACCTCATATGATTCAAAATCAAATGAGTCCAATAATCCATCTTTATGGAGTTGGGATATGCATTTTCATTTATGTGACCTAGGCGACAAAGCAGAGATATGTCCTGGGTTCAAATCATTCGATTTGAACCGATTGGTATTTACGTTATAAATTGGGTTATCTAAATCTAGAACATAGAGACCATTCATAAGTGGTGCATTACAATAGAACATTTCATTTAAATAAATGGAACAACATTTGTCCTTTATTATAAAAGAAAAGTTTTTCTTGTCTAAACAAGATACGTAAATTATGTTCTTGTTAATGCGTACATAAGCACTCTCTAGTTCTAAGATAAGCCTGGCAAGCAAAGACAAAGAATATGTTCCTACAAATTACAAAGAAAGAACTTTTGGCGCCATTGCCTACTCAGAGGTCCACTTCACCCTTTGCCATTATTCTACTATTTCTCAGTCCCTGCACATTAGTACAAATGTGAGATGCACATCCGGTATCTAATACCCATGTAGAAGAAATAGATAGATTAACTTCTATAACGTGTATACCTGAGGCAGAAGTCCCACTTCTCTTGTTCTTTACTTTCTCAAGGTAGACTTTCAGCCCGCCTCAAAGTTGTCCATCACCGCAATGGAAGCAGTCCCCTTCCTTAGGTACTTTACCTTTACCCTTTGAAGTGGATGAATTGGCCTTGCCTTTGGCTTGGGTCTCACCCTTGCCTTTGCGCTTACCTTTGTCCTTCTTGACCATTAGTACATTACTAACTTTCTTCTTGAGATTTGGTTCAAATAGCTTCTCAACATGCCGAGAATCTCAGTAAAAGGTTTATCAATTTCATTCATGTTATAATTCATGACAAATTGATTGTATGCTTCCAACGATTGCAGGATAACATCGGCCACAATTCGCCTGCTGGAAAACCTAGTCTTCAAGTTCTCAACGCACTCCAATCATTTTGAGCACGTGAGTTCCTACAGTGTTCCTTCTGCATCTTGCATGCAAAAAGAGCCTTAGACACTTCAAAACGCCGCGTTTAGCTTGTCCTTGATATAGTTGTTTCAAATGCTCAACCATATCATAGGCATCCATGTTCTCATGTTCTCAAGCTCGTAGTTCATGGTGGTAAGCATAAGGCATGACACATCTAATGCCCATCTTGATGCTTCTTATAAGCATCCTTTTCAAAGACGAGTGGCCGTAGAGGGCGTATTTCAGGGTAGCCTGCTCTAGGACATATAGTTTATGCTCTTGCTTGAGGATAATCCTCAAGTTCCTATACTACCAAGAAAGTTTGCTTCCATCGAGCTTGTCCTTCTCAAGGACAGATCGCAAGTTGAGGGGTGTGTCGTGTTAGATGACATGGTGATCTACAACATTAAAATGCAAAGTTAAGTATCATACCTAAATCATTTAATTAGGCCTTTAATTAAATGAGGCTTACTAAATTCTCATAGCTACTATTTAGCTATAAATTTATATGGGATAAAGATCCACATCATAATTGCCTTGAGTTAGCTTTGGCTAATCGCCCAAGACGTAGTATAATTAGGTAGGCAATCTTTTGCCAATTACATCTGATGTAACTCTTTAATAGCTTTGGTTAAGTTTTAGATTAGTTTAGTGTTTATTCCTAAACCAAATTTTCCAGTCATGGCAGGCACAGGGGCCTTCTTGGATATCTGAGCAACGACCACTTCTAAGACAAAGTCGATGTTCGAAATCACACAAAACTAATGTTAACACTTATGTTCAAAGCTAATATATGCCTCTACTTTCTTAACCAATTAAGAAAACACTTAATTAAGTCTTAACTAAGACTGATAGTGGACATCACGATTGTCCACTGCACTCTCCAAGATAAAATGCATTGCTTTGCTTTGGCAAACCCAATAACAAATGATCGAGGAAGTAGTGAGTACCAACTTTGGTAGGCATATCGTTTAGACTTATTAAGAAATAAACATGTATCATATATATATTAGCATACATCACATATAAGCTAAACTAATCATGCATCACATACAAGCTAAACTAACATGCATCACATACATATTAAACTAACGTGTCATGGTTATGGCCCTTATTCTACAATCTTCTCAAGCCAATGAAAAGATTGATTGGTCAACCTAGGATAGCATCTTCTCCTAAGTGCTTCCTTTGGTTGTCTTGTGTGTTGACTTCCTCCTTGTAACCTCATCTTCCAATGGACCTCCATCCTTGTTTTGTACATTACAAAAGGAGAAATACTGAGTTACATTCGAGTCTAAAACTAATTTTACAACAAGAATATTAGGAGAAAGGCACGACACGCAGCCGATTAAGAATTACAACACACAATCACAAACTTTTGGGACTAGGCCATAACCATGCACCATGTCATTTTAACTTTTAAAAGACATTGGATATTTTATTATGTTTGAAAATTTGCTAATGCAATTATCAACTCATAATAAAATTTATCCTACTTCTATATCACATATAAAATAGAGAAAACCTATTTTTATACGATCTTCGCAAGTGGCTCGATACCACCGTAGGGATCTCTTGTATGCCAATGGCATATGCAAGAATGGAAAATAGGATCCTTCCAAGTGATCCATGAAAGCAAACTCGTATAAAATAAATTTCTAAACCAAGCCTATCTTATAGGAGAGTTCTACCTTGTGTGCGCCCTTTGCAATCCCGCTTTTCCTTTCGGTTTGTTGATCTTTAGCACGTTCAAGTGTCCGTGCCTCTATACGTATCCACACGAGCACGCTCTTGTCTCACAAAAAGGAAAACTAGAAGAGCTCTCCTTTACTTCTTGCTAGAGAAGTCCCTAAAGGAGAGGAAGAGAGGGAAAAGGAGAAAGGAAGAAGAAGACTCCTCTTCTTGCTAGCCTACACTCACAAACCCACACAACTAAAGCTTCCACCAAGCTTTCACCACTAACACAACCAAAGCTTCCACCAACAACAAAAGCCAATGCCTCTTTGGCCGCCACTTGAGGTGTCTTTATAGGGTTGGAAAACCCTTTCACCTCCACACATTCAATGCAATCCATTGCATTGAGACATATCCTTGTTTGGCCGCCACTTAAGGAGACAAAACCATTTTGTTTCCTTCCACCTTACCTAGCTTAGGTGGATGCTTAGGTGGCATGCTTATGTGGCATTCTTATGTGGCATTCATGCATGTTGAATTAATCTTATTAATTCAATTAAGCTTATGTTATCATATTGAATTAATCTTATTAATTCAATTAAGCTTATGTTATCATATTGAATTAATCTTATTAATTCAATAAGGTAACATATTGAATTAATCTCATTAAATCAATTAGCTAAAAGTCTCATTAAGCTTAAAGTCCAAACACCATTTTGTACTTAAGCTTATTCCCAAATTATTCTAGTCAAACTAGAATACTTAATTCTCTAATTATCATGCTCTTGTGTGTGACCCTATAGGCTCTCATAACGCTGGCAAGTGGGACCTAAACTCTTTAGATACACAAGCAATGAGCGGCATCTAGCAATACATCATTGCTACCCAAGTTACGAGATAAGTCAAGATCCGACTAACCTTTCCGTGACTACTATAATGTATGACCGTGTCCTTCTATCCTTGATATCGATTGATCAATGAGGCATAGACCGTGGTCATCCTCGATCAATCTATGTGTTTCTTGATCCCCGAGTAAACTAACTCAAACAAATGAGCTCAATATCTCATATTGACTCATTCGAGCATGGCCATGCTTTAGTAGTTCTACTCAATCAAGGGGCCCACCGATATCACTCGCCATATGAGAGGGATAGATCCCATCTACATCACTCACATCCTCCGCATAATTTGTTATATACCCAAGAATCGCCTTTATGGTCCACCCTATTACGGGTGACGTTTGACGATACCAAAGTACACAACTCCTTATGTAGGGAACCGTAGTGACTTCAGGTCTGAGGACTATTCATACCAATAGTCACATGAGAAAGTTTATGACACTCATATAACGATCCATGAAACTTTCTCATGGCGGGTCGGGTCATAAGATATATTCTCTAATATATACCCATGTGTCAACTTGATATCATATATCCATGACTTGTGAGATCAAGTCATCAATTGACCTACATGCTAGTCTTTATGTATTAATATTGCCCTTGCATATTAATACTTGACTAGGAACATTTAGAAAGTGTTCTCTACAGCCTCTCATAATCAATTCTGCCAATTGATGTGCTGTAGATAAGAACCTACTTTTCTAGGGCATTACTATATTTAATTTAGCTGGCACAAGCAAGACTTAAATATAATAACCAATCCTTTGCCTTTATAGAATATGATACAAAATGTTCCCTATTCAACCATCACATGATTGGTTCTTAGGGCTATAACTAACAGTATGATCTTGGCAAAGGAAGTCCAAGGGATGGACTTGGCAGCGTAAGACCAAGTTTGTAGTCTTGGCAGCGTAAAGTCCAAGTGAACCTTGGCAGAGGAAGTCCAAAGTAAGATCTTGGCAGCATAAGTCCAAGTTTGTAGTCTTGGCGGCGTAAAGTCCAAGAATTTGGCAACCCAAGACATGACGAAACCGAAGGAAGTTCTTGGAAGCAAAGCGCAAAGGATGAACAAGTCACGGACTCGGAGGGATCCTGGAGGCGCAAGGCTTAATGAGGAGCTAGAAGGTTGAGTCTAGGTCTAGGGTGTAAAATCAAGTGTGAATTACTCACACTTAATGAGTATCAGTTGACTGATACAATGTATCACGATCGTTAGGTGTTTCGATCGAGTCGTTGAAACCCCGACCATCACGATCATAGTATAAAATGATCGATGTTACCATCACGTAATATCGATTGATCAATGCAAAACGAATAGAATATAGTCGACTCGATCAAGGATCACTGGCCGATCACCCAGATCGTGTAAACCATCGATGGTAAAGCATCACGACCGATCGAGGCCCAACGGAAAACAACCCCTCTATAAAAGGGCCTTGGGGAGCTTGGTGAGTTAGTGCTCTCATTCCTAACTACACCCTCGTGCTCACCAAGCTTTCCCAAGTGTTTTAGCAATTCAAAACCTCCTCTTCTCTAGTTCTTAATCATCCATCATTGTAAAGAAGAGGAGAGCATTGTAAGAAAGGTTTCTCCACCTTGGTTCATCCAAAGGAGGAGCTACAACTAATCCATTTACGGATGTCAGGAGTGGTGTCATCTACCACGCACATCGAAAGATTATTGAAGACAAAGCCATAATAGTTGGAAAATTTTTTTCATATTTATTGCTTTTGTTTGAAAATTCTCAATTCCCATTTTATAAACAAACTCGCGCTATTTCCCTGAAGCCTTCCTCCCATCGAAAATTAGCAATACGTAATTGAACGAGCGGACGAGAAGGCAATACGACGGGAGACATATTGAAGACAAAAGCCATAATAGTTGGAAAATTTTTATTTTTCATATTTATTGCTTATTGTTTGATTTGCATGTCGTAGGCTAGAAAATTCCTCAATTTCAAATTTCTAAGTGGGAGAGGGAAATTTTTTAAATTCCCACGGCCTCCATTACGATTTGACAAGTGATGCAAACAAACTTGCGCGTCGGCTCTGACTGCCTTCCTCCCCATTGGATGAGTTTGTTTGCATATCACAAGGTCAAATATGGTTATAGGAAATTATTAAGGAGCGTGTGTACTTCCCCATCGGAAGGCACATAACCCGAGATAATTACCTTGGTACCGAGTAATGGTGAACACTTAGATATAAATATAAGTATCCTCCCCATCGAAGTCACTGCTTTTATTTGTAGGGCCGAAGAGGAACCAACTATTAATTTTACTTGTCAAAAAGTTAGGTTGACAAGATAGTAAAATTAATGGGTAAAACCTCCTCTTACAAATGTAGAATTCGTATACGTCCACACTATCGTGGCATACGATATTCTCGGTGTTTTGAGGTGTTGGTTGATTTTAAAATTTTATTGTTTGAAGAATCAATAATTTTTTAAAATCTAATGTTTTGATCTATGTGATTCTTAGGTTTTCTTTCAAAATGACTTTCAACCCGCTTGCTGTGATACTGAAAGAGAATAAACTTACTGGACCCAACTATGTTGATTGGAAGAGGAATCTAGACATTATCTTGACTGCTGAGGAATACAAATATGTACTCCTCAAAGAGTTCCCTCCTAAGCTTGCAGATGATTCTGGGGAAAAGGAGAAAGAGAGTTATAAGAAGTGGATAAAGGCCGATGAGATGGCGCGGTGTTACATTTTGGCATCTATGTCAAATGTACTGCAACATCAGCATCAAGTCATGCCCACTGCTTATGACATGATGCTCAATCTCAAAGAGCTTTTTGGACACCAGAATTGGGCTGCAAGGCAGGAAGCCATGAGGAACCTGATGATCACCACCATGATCGAGGGAACACCTGTAAGGGATCATGTTCTCAAGATGATGGCTCATTTGAATGAGTTGGAAGTCCCCGGAGCTGAGATCGATGGGGAAACCCAGGTCGATATCATTCTTCAGTCTCTACCTAGGAGTTTTGAACAGTTTTGCCTGAACTACAACATGAACAAGAGGTTGTATTCGTTGGTGGAACTTCTGACAAAACTCCAAGCGACAGAGGGGCTATTTCGTCAGAGTGCTCAAGCGCATGCCATGGTGACCCAAAAGGTTTCTACTTCTAAGCCGAAAGGCAAGAAGAAGAAGAAACAAACTGGGGCGGCGAAGGTTGTGGGAGGAACTCAGAGAGGAGTGAAGAAGTCGAAAGGCAAGTGCTTCACTTGTAAGCAGACTGGACACTGGAAGAAGGACAGCCCCAACCGTAAGCAGAACAAAGGTATATCTTTTGGTCTAGTAGTTGAAACATATTTAGCGGTGTTATCTACTGGCACTTGGTGTGTAGATATGGGAGGCACTAATCATGTCTGCAATACTTTGCAGGGGTTCCAGGAAACCAGACGACTGGCTGAGGGGGAGATTACCGTATACTTGGGCGATGCCACGAAGGTGGCGGCTATTGCAGTGGGAGACGTTCATTTATCTTTTGAGAAAAATAAAGTTTTGGTTCTTAAGAATTGCCTTTATGTACCTTTATTTAGAAAGAATTTAATTTCGGTTTCTAAATTGTTTATGGATGGATATTCTATTTCTTTTAATGAGAGAGTTGTTATAAAAAGGAATAGGGACATTATCTATTCAGGTGCATTGATAGGAAATCTATACACACTTGAACCAAAACCTCCCATGATGCAAATTGAAGTTAATAACTCATCTTCTAATTTCAATAAGAGAAAAGAACTTTCGAAGATGAACCAAACATATCTTTGGCATCTTAGGATTGGTCATATTAACCTAAGCAGAATTTAAATGGTTGATAGCTGATGGACCTCTGGGTTCATTAGCGGTGGAAGATTTCGCAACCTGCGAATCTTGCTTGGAGGGTAAGATGACCAAGAGGCCTTTTAAGGCCAAGGGGTATAGAGCCAAAGATGTGTTAGAATTGGTTCATTCTGATTTGTGTGGTCCTATGTCTATCAAGGCTAGAAGTGATTTTGAGTATTTCGTCTCTTTTATAGATGATTATTCGAGATATGGATACATTTACTTGATGCACCGCAAGTCTGAATGCTTTGACAAGTTCAAAGAATTCAAGGCTGATGCGGAGAAACGTCAAGGTAAAAGTATCAAGACACTACGATCTGATCGTGGTGGTGAGTACCTCTTGGGAGAGTTTAGGAACTACTTATCAGAGGCTGGGATTCAATCCCAATTGCCTACAGCTGGCACACCCCACCAGAATGGTGTAGCAAAGCGAAGGAATAGGACTCTCATGGAGATGGTTAGATCGATGATGAGTTATTCTAAGTTGCCAGATTCGTTTTGGGGATATGCTCTAGATACGGCGGTGTACATTCTGAACTTGGTTCCATTTAAATCAGTGCCTTCTACTCCCACAGAATTGTGGATTGGGCGAGAGCCTAGTCTAAGATATATTCGGATTTGGGGGAGTCCAGCACATGTGCTGATGGCAGATGCTGGTAAGTTGAAACCTCATATAGAAGTACGCATATTCGTTGGCTATCCTAGAGGAATGAAGGGTGGTTTGTTTTATAGTGCTAGAGATCAGAGGGTGATCATTAGCACGAACGCCAGATTTCTAGAGGAAGACTATATGATGAGCCACAAGCCCAAGAGTAAAATTGTTCTGGAGGAATTAAAAGGGGAAGTCACTTCTTCAGTACCACCGGTACAAGAGGATATACCACAAGTCATTGCACCGCATGTCATAGAGGAAACACAGGTGATACCTCATCGTAGTGGCAGGGTTGTGAGACAGCCTGATAGATTCATGTTCTTGGGAGAATCTTCTGATTTGGTCCCTGGCGAACATGAACCTGATCCCTGGACATATGACGAGGCAATCCAAGATAAAGATGCAACATCTTGGCAAAGTGCAATGAATACTGAGAATGAATCTATGGATTCAAATCAGGTTTGGGAACTAGTGGAACCACCCGATGGTGTAAAAACCATTGGATGCAAGTGGATCTACAAAAGAAAGAGAGGAATAGATGGGAAGGTTGAGACCTTCAAAGCGAGGCTTGTTGCGAAGGGGTATACTCAGAAAGAGGGTATCGATTATGAGGAGACCTTTTCGTCGGTGGCCATGCTTAAGTCTATCCGGATTCTCTTATGCATTGCAGCTCATATAGATTATGAGGTGTGGCAGATGGATGTCAAGACAGCTTTCCTTAATGGAAGTCTTAAGGAAAACATCTATATGAAGCAACCAGAGGGATTCATTGCGAAGGGCAAAGAGCATCTTGTATGTAAGTTTAATCGGTCCATTTATGGATTGAAGCAAGCTTCAAGGTCTTGGAACCTCCGATTTGATGAAGTAATCGAGTCTTATGGATTTATTCAAAGTCCGGATGAGTCTTGTGTATACAAGAGATGTGACAGAAACGTAGTGGTATTTCTTGTACTATACGTAGATGACATTTTGTTGATTGACAACAATATCAAGGTGTTATCGGACGTAAGGGTATGGTTATCCAAACAGTTTGATATGAAGGACTTGGGAGAAGTGATACACATCCTTGTGATCAAGGTTATAAGGGATCACAGGAAAAGGATGTTGTGCTTATCCCAAGCATCATACATAGACACAATAATGGATCGTTTTAGCAAGCAAAACTCTAAGAAAGATTTTCTACCTTTCAGGCATGGAGTTCCTTTATCTAAGGAGATGTGTACTAGAACATCTGAGGAGATAGAGGAGATGAAGGTGGTTCCTTATGCCTTGGAAGTAGGAAGCCTCATGTATGCAATGCTATGTACGAGACCAGATATCTGCTTTGTCGTGGGCATGGTCAGCAAATATTAGAGTAATCCAGGACAGGGACATTGGATTGCGATAAAGCATATATTGAAGTACCTAAGAAGGAATAGAGATTATATGCTAGTTTACCAGGCAGATCAATTACTCCCTGTGGGTTACACGGATTTCGACTTCCAATCCGATAGGGAAAACAATAAGTCTACCTCAGATTTTGTGTTTACTTTGGGAGGTGGAGCCATTGTATGGAGGAGTGTCAAGCAGAAATGCGTGGTGGACTCCACCATAGAAGCTGAGTATGTGGCAACATCTGAGGCAGCCAAAGAAGTTGTGTGGCTCAGGAACTTCCTGATGGACTTGGATGTGATTCTTAGTTTGCTCAGAACTATCACAATTTATTATGATAATAGTGGTGCAGTTGCAAACTCGAAGGAACCACAAGCCCATAAGGCAAGTAAGCACATAGAGCGCAAGTACCACCTGATATGAGAAATCGTAAAGAGAGGAGAAGTTGTTGTGACCAAGATTGCATCGGAGGATAACCTGGCAGATCCTTTCACTAAGGCCCTTCCGGCGAGAGCTTTTGATAGACATGTGAAGGGAATGGGGATAAGATGTATGGCAATTTAATGACAACATAGTCTTTTAATATAAGTGAGAGATTGTTGGGATGTATACTGAAAAGTCTATCTTTTGTATGAACATCTTTATTTTGAAATAAGAATCACATGATCATTGTTTCCATATTTTTATGGCTATGTATATTGTCTAATACATTACATTGTAGATAACATGGTGTGTGGTGTCACACAGGAGATCATGTTATCGGTTCCTTGTAAAGTATAAGTAAAGGCTCACAACCGAGATGGCTTTGGACAAACCATTGGAATGGTTGTAGTGTGATTTGGTATTGGTTTGTCTTGACAATAGAATCACACTAGTGCACTTTGTGTGTATTGAGCAGGACCGACGTAGAGGTGAATCGATTTATTGCTGACTACATAATCGAATCGGATCTTAGATATTATATTGTACATACTCTTAATCTCGATATAATAACGGGCACATATACTTAGTATTCATCTCTTTGATTTACCACTGGGCGAGATTTATAGATTACATCGATAGGCTCAGTAAGTTGGGAAATGTTATTATTTATATGGTGTGTCGTTAATTATAGGAGGAAACCGTGTCCTATATATTAGGATGATGATGTCCCTTTGAGGAGCTTATAAGGTTTATCATGTAAACCCTGCAGGTGGACTTAGTCCGGCATGATGAAAAGGTTGAGTGGTACTACTCATGGAATTAGATGTTGATTAATTAATTGGTCAGTAAATTAATTAATCGACGGACATTCGAGATCTCAAACACGGGGAGAAAATGTACATATAATATATGGAGCCCATATTAACTTATGGGGGTTGGTGAGGTAGATCAATGATACTCCTTTAGTTGATTGGATTATCATTAATAGATCTGACTTTATGTGGGCTTGATCCATTGGGTGGCCAAGATCCAACTCCTCCTCATGGTCCCTATTGTAGCCTATTAATACCTCATGAAGCTTAGATCCAATGGATAGAAACAAAACTCTAGATCCAAAGGTAGAGATTAAATCTCTAGATCTGACGGTTGAGATTAAATCCCTAGAACCAATGGTGGATATTAAAACAAGGCTTATCCCTAAACTCTATAAAATGAGCCTTTAGGGTTGGCATGGAGGACAATCAAAGGAAGGATAGGAGTTTGGAGTTGGCGGCAAGGTTTGAAGATTAGGGTTTGAGCTTGGCGACACCAAATATGGAAAGTCTTTCCTTGCTTTCTTCTTCTCCTTTGGTGGTTGGCGCCCATAGAAGCCTTTCTAGCCCTTGTCCGGCGTCCAAGGTAGCTCTTCTCCTTCTCCTTGGCCGGTGGAACCAAGGCTTAGGGTCCTCCCTTGAAGCTCTTGGCCGGCAACCATCTTTTTCTCCCTTCTCCTTCTTGGCTGGCGGCAAGCAAGTTGCTTGTTGCTTGTTGGTTGGTTGAAAGAAGGAAAAGAGTCTTGTTTCTATTCTTCCTCTTGCTCAGGACAAGCAAGGAAGGAAGATTGGTGATCTAGGAGCTTCAACTTTTGGTAGATCGTCTCCCACATGACGTCCGAAAGGAGGAAGGTCATAAAATAGAAGATCGAGAGGTATATCAATTCTCTATTTTCATTTGTTAAATGTTTATATTTGCTTTTCAATTATTTGCATGATATATATTCTATTTTGTGGCTAAATATACTTGGACCCCGAACATAAATACAAAGCCGGCGATCCGTACGTCGTCTATTCCGCGGCTATTCGTAGAATAGAGGTTTGCGCTTGAACAACAAGTTTGTTCAAGTGACTACTCTAATCGAATAGCACGACGATGACAAGGTTGCTTGGGCAATCCCTCTTGTCAAGGATAAATTTTTTTATCGGGGGACGTAGAAGGTATCGTCATGAACAAGCGACCGAGTTGAAGTGGGAAGCGAAGTTTCCCCTCCCAACAGATTCATCTCACCGTTTCTACAAGATCAATCATGTTAACCTTCTATGTTAAGTGAGATGACTTTTAAATTTTACGTAGTTAATTTTAATGATTTGAAAATTAATTAACCTTGGGTTAGATTTGGATTTAACCTTTAGTTAGTTATGTGAACCTTTCAAAAGATGGCTTTCAGGTCATGGCGAGGCACATAGGCCTTCTTTGATCAGAACAATGACTACTTCCTTAGACAAAGACAATTTAAGAAATTGTATATTTAATTCACTTTAGGGTTACATCCTGGTCTAACTAGTTTAGGATGTGGTGAGGTAGCTTCAACTAATACACTTAGCCAAGTGCACCAAGCTAGATACTCCTTATCTAACTCAGAAACACGAGACTTTGTTTCCCTAATGTAGTATCATCTCACTGCGTCCTGATACTATGTTGTGAAGGTTAATTAACCATTAGTCCTATCTAACCATTCTAAATTAAGCAAACAAAAAGAGTTAACTAAGCATGCAAAGCTAAATTAATCAAGTAATTGAGCAGACAATTTTAGTATTAGCTCCCCCTAGATCATTGAATCGATATGGTCTATCCACATAATGGATTTGATCTTTGGGAACCCAATATTTGGTTAAACCTAGTTGTGATTTTAAAATTGTCTTAGGGACCCGATGCAAGTTATAAAAGCAGATCGAAAGGGAGGATTTAGCAGTGATTTTCTTGGGCGATTTGAAGGGGAATAGTTGGTGCTTTCCGTTCCATCAAGGCTAGTCAAAGGTGATTAAAAAGCAAGCATTCAAACCTCTTTGTAAAGTGTTCTTTACTTGTATTTTATTGTATTTAATTGTTATTTCTTTGTGAAGGGTGGATCCGAAGCTTCGCTTCCCACCTCGGTCGCTTGTGCATGGCGATCCCATCTACGTCTCCAGATTAAAAAAATGAATCCTTGATGAAGAGGGATTACCCAAGCAACTGATCCATCGTCGTGCTATTCGATTAGAGTGGTCACTTGAACAAACTTGTTGTTTAAGCAACCTACCTCTTTTCTTCAATTAGTCATAGAATAGACGATGTACGGATCACCGGTTTTTTTGTTTATCTTCGGGGTCCAAGTAAATTAGCCACATGCAATTTCATACATCATACAAAGAAACAAAAGAAAACCAAAACAAGAATTATACCTCTTGTTTACCTATTGGTCTTCTATCGTATGTCCTATCCTCCTCTTGGACGTTGTGTGGAAAATGATTCTCCAAGAGATGAAGCCCCCTAGATCACATATCTTCCTTTCCTTGTTCGCTCCAAACAAAGGAAGATAATAAGCTCCCTTCTTCTCCTATCTAGTTCCGGACACAATCCCTTTGGAGAAAGAACAAACCTCCTTCTCCTCTTTGTTGTCACCACCGACCACCAAGGAGAGGGTGATGGAATATGAATGTCGGCCAACAAGAGGAGCTCTTGTTGCCACCGGCCAAAGGAGAGGAGGAGATGGTGGCACCGCCGACCCAAGGAGGAAGATGGTGGTGTGCCGGCCAAGAGGGAAAAACCAAGGAAAACAAACCTTAGACCCTATTGTTCCGCCAGCCAAGGAGACAAAACCCTAACACCACTTCTCCTCCTTGTCGCCTAAGCCAAATCCTAACCCTAGCAAAAAAAACCATTAGTTGCCTCCCAAGCCCTAAGCCCTCCTTTTATAGAGCTAGGCTTAAGCCTCCTTTCAATCTCCACCGTCGGATCTAGAGATTTAATCTCCACGATCGGATCTAGGCTTTCATGAGGTTTTTAATAGGCTACAATAGGGACCATGAGGAGGAGTTGGATCTTGGCCACCCAATGGATCTGACCCACATAAAATTCGGTCCAATAATGATAATCCATTCCACTAGAGGATTATCATTGATCTACCTCACCAACCTCATAAATAAATATGGGCTCCATATATTAATTGTACAAATATCTCTCCGTCTTTAAGATATCGAATATCCGTCAATTAATTAATTTAATGACAATTAATTAATCAACATCTAACTCCATGATTAGTACTACTCAACCTTTTCATCATGCCGGACCAAGTCCACCTGCAGGGTTTACATGATGAACCTTATGAGCACCTCAAGGGGACATCATCATCCTAGTATATAGGATACGGTTTCCTCTTATAATCAACGGCACACCATGTAAATAATATCATTTCTCAACTTATCGAGCCTATCGATTTAATCTATAAATCTCTCCCATTGGTAAATCAAAGAAATAAATACTAAGTACATATGCCCGTTATTATATCGGGATTAAGAGCATGTACACCATAATATTCGAGGTCCGATTCAATTATATAGTCAGTAATAAATCAAATCACCTCTAAGTCGGTCCTGCTCAATACACACAAAGTGTACTAGTGTAATTCTATGGTCAAAACAAACCAATACCAAATCACACTACAACCATACCAATAGTTTGTCCAAAACCATCTCAGTTGTGAGCCTTTACTTATACTTTACAAGGAACTGAAAACATGATCTCCCTGTGACACTACACACCATGTTATCTACAATGTAATGTATTAGACAATATGTATAACCTTAAATATGCAAACAATGATCATGTGATTCTTATTTCAATAACAAAGATGTTCATACAAAAGATAGACTTTTCAGTATACATCCCAACAATCTCCTACTTATACTAAAAGACTATGCTGTCCTCATACTATCATACATCTGATTTCCATTCCCTCCACATGCCTATCAAAAGGTCACGGTGTAAGGGCCTTAGTGAAAGGATCTGCCAGGTTATCCTTTGATGCAATCTTAGCTACAAAAACTTTTCCTCGCTTTACGATTTCTCGTATCAGGTGGTACTTGCTCTCTATGTGTTTACTTGCCTTATGGGCTCGTGGTTGCTTCGAGTTTGCAACTGCACCACTATTATCACAATAAATTGTTATAATTTTGGGAAAACCAGGAATCATATCCAAGTCCATCAAGAAGTTCTTAATCCATACAGCTTCTTTGGCAGCCTCAGAGGCTACCACATACTCAGCTCTTATGGTAGAGTCTGCCATGCATTTTTGCTTGACACTCCTCCATACAATGGCTCCACCTCCTAAAGTAAACACAAAACCTGAGGTTGACTTACTGTTATCCTTATCTGATTGGAAGTCGGAATCTGTGTAACCCACAAGGAGTAATTGATCTACCTGGTATACCAGCATATAATCCCTAGTCCTTCTAAGGTACTTCAATATTTGCTTTATCGCAGTCCAATGTCCCTGTCCTGGATTACTCTGATATCTACTAACCATGCCAACGGTAAAACAAATATCCGGTCTCGTACATAGCATATCATACATGAGGCTTCCTACTGTCGAACCATAAGGAACCGCCTTCATCTCCTCTATCTCCATTGATGTTCTAGGACACATCTCTTTAGACAAAGGTACTCCATGCCTAAAAGGTAAAAAAACTTTCTTGGAGTTCTGCATGCTTAAACGAGCCAAAATAGTATCTATGTTTGAAGCTTGAGATAAGCACAACATCCTTTTCCTGTGATCCCTTATAACCTTGATCCCAAGGATGTGTCCCACTTCTCCCAAGTCCTTCATATCAAACTGTTTGGACAACCATACCCTTATATCCGATAACACCTTGACATTGTTGCCAATTAATAAAATGTCATCTACATATAGTACAAGAAATACCACTACATTTCCATCACATCTCTTGTATACACAAGACTCATCAGGACTTTGAATAAATCCATAAGACTGGATTACCTCATCAAAACGGATGTTCCAAGATCTCGAAGCTTGCTTCAATCCATAAATAGACCAATTAAGCTTGACCACAAGATGCTCTTTTCCCTTTACAATGAATCCCTCTAGTTGCTTCATATAGATGTTTTCCTCAAGACTTCCATTAAGGAAAGTTGTCTTGACATCCATCTGCCACACCTCATAATCCATATGAGCATCAATACATAAGAGAATCCAGATAGACTTAAGCATGGCTACCGGCGAAAAGACCTCCTCATAATCGATACCCTCTATCTGAGTATACCCTTTCGCAACAAGCCTTGCTTTTAAGGTCTCAAACTTCCCATCTATTCCTCTCATTATTTTGTAGATCCACTTGCATCCAATGGTGTTTACACCATTGGGTGGTTCTACTAGCTCCCAGACCTGATTTGAATCCATAGATTCTATCTCAGAATTCATCACACTTTGCCAAGATACCACATCTTTATCTTGGATTGCCTCATCATATGTCCAGGGATCAGGTTCATGTTCGCTAGGGACCAAATCAGAAGATTCTCCCAAGAACATAAATCTGTCAGGCTGTCTAACAACCCTCCCACTATGATGAGGTATCACCTGTGTATCCTCTGTGACATGCGGTGCAGTCACTTGTGGTATATTCTCTTGTACCGGTTGTACTGAAGTAGTGACTTCTCCTCTCAATTCCTCCAGAACAATCTTACTTATGGGCTTGTGGTTCATCACATAGTCTTCCTCTAAAAATCTAGCACTCATGCTAACGATCACCATCTGATCTCTAGGACTATAGAACAAACCACCTTTCGTTCCTCTAGGATAGCCTACGAACATGCACACTTCTGTACGAGGTTCCAACTTACCAGTATCTGCCTTCAGCACATGTGTTGACTCCTCCAAATCTGAATATGTCTCAAACTAGGCTTTTGCCCAGTCCATAATTCTGTGGGAGTAAAAGGCAATGATTTAGATGGTACCAAGTTCAGAATATACACTGTCGTATCCAGAGCATACCCCTAGAACGAATTTGACAACTCAGAATAACTCATCATCGATCTAACCATCTCCATAAGAGTCCTATTCCTTCGCTCCGCTACACCATTCTACTGGGGTGTGCCAGGTGCAGACAATTGGCATTGAATCCTAGCCTCTAATAAGTAATTCCTAAGCTTTCCCAAGAGGTACTCACCACCACAATCAGATCGTAGTGTCTTGATACTTTTACCATGATGTTTCTCCATATCAGCCTTGAATTCTTTAAACCTATCAAAGCATTCAAACTTGCGGCGCATCAAGTAAATGTATCCATATCTTGAATAATCGTCTATAAAAGAGAAGAAATATTCAAAACCACCTCTAGCCTGGATAGACATAGGACCACACAAATCAGAATGAATAAATTCCAACACATCTTTGGCTCTATACCCCTTGGCCTTAAAAGGTCTCTTTGTCATTTTACCTTCCAAGCAAGATTCGCAGGTTGGGAAATCTTCCACCACTAATGAACCCAGAGGTCCATCAGCTATCAAACTTTGAATTCTACTTAGGTTAATATGACCTAACCTCATATGCCAAAGATATGTTTGGTTTATTTTCGAAGGTTCTTTTATCTTATTTGAATTAGAAGATGAGTTATTTACTTCTATTTGCATCGTGGGAGCTTTTGGTTCAAGGGTATATAAATTTCCTATCAATGCACCAGAAGAGATAGTCTCCCTATTCCTTTTTATAAAAACTCTATCATTAAAATAAATAGAATATCCATCCAAAAACAATTTAGAAACCGAAATCAAATTCTTTCTAAATAAAGGTACATAAAGGAAATTTTTCAGAACCAAAGTTTTATTCCTATCAAAAGATAAATAAACATCTCCCACTGCAACAATCGCCATCTTCGTAGCATCGCCCAAGTAAACGGTAATCTCCCCCTCAGCCAATCGTCTGGTTTCCTGGAACCCCTATAAAGTATTGCAGACATGATCAGTGGCTCCCATATCTACTCACCAGGTGTCGGTAGATAACACCGCTAAACATATTTCAATGACTAGACCAAAAGATATACCTTTGTTCTACTTCCGGTTGGGGCAATCCTTCTTCCAATGTCCAGTCTGCTCAAAACTCCTAGGCAGAGACTGGAGAATGATATCTGTTGGAGATCGGATGGCCGGCTAGAGGGGGGTGAATAGCCCTCGTTCGTTGGTTATCGGAATTTGCTCGTCTACAATTAGATTAGCGCAAGCGGAAACAACAATACAAGCAAATTAAACAAATAAAACAAAGCAAAGGGAATAGACAATGCTAACACAAGATGTAACGTGGTTCACGGCTACGCCGCTAATCCACGGTCCCCGATTCGTCCTCGGTGAATCACTCCGCTCAACCAATCCACTAAATGGTCTCTCCTTTGCACCAAGCTAGGTGGAGGTAACCTTTACAATCAAGATCACTCTTCTTACAAATAGAATGGAGTAAAAGCGAGTAAGAAGAGTTTAGAGCTTGTGGGGCACTAGGAAGATTGTTTGGAACTTAAGCATTAGCCTCTCAAAGGCTCACACCCTCTCTTTTTATAGAGAGGGCTAACTTCTTCCTGTCAGCGCCATCAGATCGCCGCCATGGCGCGATGCCGTTACTACAACGGGCCTCGAACACGCCGGATGCCGACCGTTGTTGTCCAACGGAACTCTTGGCCGATCACGACTCACCGGGCCGATCACGACCAGAGTCGATCGCCTCCGGCTACGAGCGGTTCTGGCTAAACCCTATTGACTACCGATCGGCCGCTGCTAGCCGATCGTTGGTCTTGGCGCCGATCGCTAACGATGGCGGCCGATCGCCGCCACAAACCGTCCGGGCCAGATACCGCCGAGCTACACTCGATTAGGCGATCGCCATGACATGGCAATGACCGTGTGAAAACCCATCCGACACTTGGCCAAATGGCCAAGTTTCACCTAAGAGCTACCCCTCCCCGGGTTACAATCGCTCACTCTCATTTCTCGGAGTCCTTTGCCTTCGAAGTTCTCTTCGTTCTCGGCCACGTCCCTCGGCAGCATCAGGCGCACGGCTCTGCAATGCTCCTTCGCGTCTCTTGCCTCGAAGTCTACTTCCTCCGGCTTCACTCCAAGCTTCTCGTCCGGCGGTCCCTCGGATGCTCCAAGCGCACGGCTTCCGCAAAGCTATCCTTCACCGACTCAAGGCACGAGTCATGAGATGTGAAACTCGCCATGGCTCCATGTGCGAATTACTAAGTCCTGCACGACTTCAACGCACATATCAAATAAACATAACACACTAACTTAAACCCTTTGCCACACCATCAAAACCATATCACGGCAAGAGATTGCCCTAACAATATCGACCTGGGTTTCCCCATCGATCTCAGCTCCGAGGACATCCATCTCATTAAGATGAGCCATCATCTTGAGAACATGTTCCCTAACGGGTGTTCCCTCGATCATGGTGGTCGTCATCAAGTTTCTCATCGCCTCCTATCTAGCCGCCCTATTCTGATGTCCGAAAAGTTCCTTGAGATTGAACATCATGTCATAAGCTGTGGCCATGGCCTGATGCTGATGTTGCAGCACATTTGACATAGATGCCAAAATGTAACACCGCGCCATCTCATCTGCCTTGATCAATTTCTTATAATGTTCTTCCTCCTTTTCATCAGAGTCATCGGTGGGCTTAGGAGGACAGACCTCGAAGAGTACAAATTTATACTCCTCTGCAGTTAAGACAATATCCAGATTTCTTTTCCAATCAATATAGTTTGGTCCAGTAAGTTTATTTTCTTTTAATATCACAGCAAATGGGTTGAAAGCCATTTGAAAAACCTAAGAATCACAATGATCAAAATATTAGATTTCAAATATTATTGATTCCTCAAAACAATAAAATTCCGAAATCAACCAACACCTCAAAACACCGAGAATATCGCATGCCACGATAGTGTGGACGTATACGAATTCTACATTTGTAAGAGGAGGTTTTACCCATTAATTTTATTATCTTGTCAACCTTACTTTTTGACAAATAAAATTAATAGTTGGTTCCTCTTTAGCCCTACAAATAAAAGCAGTGACTCCGATGGGGAGGATACTTTTATTTGCATCTAAGTGTGCACCATTACACGATACTAAGGGAATTATTTCGGATTATGTGCCTTACCGATGGGGAAGTACACACGCTCCTAAATAATTTCCTATAACCATTATTTGACCTAGTGATCCGCAAACAAACCCATCCGATGGGGAGGAAGGCACTCAGAGCCAATGCGCAAGTTTGTTGCATCACACGTCAAATTGTAATGGAGGCCGCGGGAATTAATTAAAATATCCCTTTCCCACTTAGTCAATTGAAATTGAGGAATTTTAAAACATACACAACATGCATATAAAACAAATAAGCAATAAATATGAAAAAAAAAACAGAATTTTTCCAACTATTATGGCATTGTTCTCCAATACGCATCCCGTCGTGTCGCCACCTCGTCCGCTCCATCTTTTCCCGTGCGCAAGTCACCAAAGAGATCCAAGCCGAGATATATCATTTTAATTTACATCCATCGATCCTATACTCCACGAAGGAGTGTACAAATAATCTAGATCGAAAGTAAACTAAAATATGAGGCTAAAAATGTCGTATTTAATTACAAAAATTAAATACTAATCTAGCCTCGTCAACCCCGAGGATTCAAATAATATACATACAATCACACACAAAACAATCACATACAACCAAATAGCCATAATAGTCGGATCTTATGCCTGCAACCAAAAAGTCAGCCTACGCACATCCTACTATTATTCGGCATGCTCAATATATGATATGTGCATGAAAGTAATCGAATCCAAAACACATAAAACCGGAAACCGTGGCTCTGATACCACTTGTGGGGAGTTGCTTCGGAGGCTCATTGGCTCCCATGTCCCCGGATTAAAATTTTCACTGATGAAAGAATTAATCCGAATGGGATGAGTTTCCTTAGCACAACCAATTCGTCGTCGTGCTAACAACTTGAGTGATCGCTTGAACAAACTAGTTGTTCAAGCAACACAACTCTTCTAGTTGGTTAGCCGCGGAAGAGACGACGGATGGATCGCTGGTTTTTGTGTTTGTCTTCGGAGTCCATGATTATACAAAATATATACCAATGCACACTTGTATAATCAACATATAAAAGAACATGCTAAGATCAGAAAATAAAGTTGTAAAACTTTTATACCTCACGATCTTCTACCGTATGTCCTATCCTCCTCGTGGACGACGTGTGGGCGAAGATCCTCCACGAGTAGAAGCCTTCTAGATCGCGTTCTTCCCTTCCTTGTTCACTACGAACAAAGAGAAGAACAAAACAAAAACTCCTCCTTTCTAGAACCGGCCACCAATCAAAAGAGATCGATGTAACCGCCAGCCAAGGAATGAATGGATGAGCGTCGGCCAACTTGTTGCAATCTTGCCACCGGCCACCTAGAAGTTGGAGAAGTGCCGGCAACCAAGGAGTTGGAGAACCGTCGGCCACCAAGGAGCAAAGGAGGAGGAAGAGGGCCGGCCAAAGCTAGGAGAAGGAAGGAGTGAGCGTCGGCCACCAAGGAGCAAAGGAGGAAACCCTAATCTCCTTTCTAGTTGCCGCCCAAACCAAATCCAAAAACCCTAGCCGCCTAAAGCACTTGAGAGGCAAAACCCTAATCCAATTGAACCCCATCTCTTGCCGCCCAACCTAAGCCCTCTATTTATAGAATTGGGCTTAAGCCTCCTTTAATCTCCATCGTCGGATCTAGGGATTTAATCTCCACCGTCGGATCTAGGGTTTTATCCCAACCGTCGGATCAGGGTTTCATCCCAACCGTCGGATCTAGGATTTCATCCCAACTTTCGGATCTAGGGTTTCATCCCAACCATCGGATCTAGGGATTTAATCCCAACTGTTGGTTCTAGAGTTTTGTTTTACATCCTTGGATCTAGACTTCATGAGGATTATATTAGGCTACGATAGGGACCATAAGGAGGAGTTGGATCTTGGCCACCCGATGGATCGGAACCACACAAACTTGATCCATCAATGATGTTCCATTCCACTAGAGGATCATCATTGAACTACCTCACCAACCCCCATAAATTAATATGGGCTCCATATATTATTTGTACATTCATCTCCCCATGTTTAAGATATCGAATGTCCATCAATTAATTGATTTACTGACCATCAATTAATTAACGTCTAACTCCTCGGGTAGTACCACTCAACCTTATCATCATGTTGACTAAGTCAACCAGTTGGGTTTACATGACGAACCTTATGAGCTCCTCAAGGGGACATCATCAACCTAATATATAGGACACGGTTTCCTCCTATAATCAACGGCACACCATATAAATAATATCATTTCCCAACTTACCGGGCATATTGATTTAATCCATCTAAATCTCACCCTCTGGTAAATCAAAGAAATAAATACTAAGTACATGTGCCCGTTATTATATCGGGATTAAGAGCATGTACAACATAATATCTGAGGTCCGATTCAATTATGTAGTTAGCAATAAATTGAATCACCTCTATGTCGATCATGCTCAATACACCTAAGTGTACTAGTGTAACTCTATGTTCAAGACAAAACAATACCAAGCTACACTACAACCATGCCAATGGTTTGTCCAAAACCATCTTGGTTGTGAGCCTCTACTTATATTTTACAAGGGACTGATAACATGATCTTCTATGCCACACCAAGCACCATGTTATCTACAATGTAAAATATTAGACAATATGCACACACATATAATAAATATATAAAGTGTAAACAATGATCATGTGATTATTATTTCAAAATAAAATGTTCATACAAAAAGAGCTAGGCTTTCAGTATACATTCCAACAATCTCCCACTTATACTAAAAGACTATGCCGTCATCACACTGCCATACATCTGATCCCCATGTCCTCCACATGCCTATCAAACGCTTTTGCTGGAAGGGCCTTAGTGAATGGATCCGCAAGGTTATCCTCTGATGCAATCTTGGCGACAGCAACTTCTCCTCGCTTTACGATCTCTCGTATAAGGTGGTACTTGCGCTCTATGTGTTTACTCGCCTTGTGGGCTCGTGGTTCCTTTGAGTTTGCAACTGCACCACTGTTATCACAATAAATTGTAATAGTTCTGGGCAAACCAGGAATCACATCCAAGTCCATCAAGAAGTTCCTGAGCCATACAGCTTTCTTGGCTGCTCAGAGGCTGCCACATACTCAGCTTCCATGGTAGAGTCCGCCACACATTTCTGCTTGACACTCCTCCATACTATGGCTCCACCTCCAAAAGTAAACACAAACCCCGAGGTAGACTTATTGTTGTCTCTATCTGATTGGAAATCCGAATCCGTGTAACCTACAGGGACTAATTGATCTGCCCGGTAAACCAGCATATAATCCCTAGTCCTTCTCAGGTACTTCAATATATGCTTTACCGCAGTCCAATGTCCCTGTCCAGGATTACTCTGATATCTGCTAACCATGCCCACGGCAAAGCAGATATCTGGTCTCGTACATAGCATAGCATACATGAGGCTTCCTACTGCCGAAGCATAAGGAACCGCCTTCATGTCCTCTATCTCCTTTGATGTTTTGGGACACATCTCTTTAGATAAAGGAACTCCATGCCTAAAAGGTAGAAAACCTTTCTTGGAGTTCTGCATGCTAAAACGAGCAAGGATAGTGTCAATGTATGAAGCTTGAGATAAGCACAACATCCTTTTCTTGCGATCCCTTATTACCTTGATCCCAAGGATGTGTCCCACTTCTCCCAAGTCCTTCATGTCAAATTGTTTGGACAACCATACCCTTACGTCTGATAACACTTTGATATTGTTGCCAACTAACAAAATGTCATCTACGTATAGTACAAGAAACACCACTACGTTTCTGTCACACCTCTTGTATACACAAGGCTCATCCGAACTTTGAATAAATCCATATGACTGGATTACCTCATCAAAGCGGATGTTCCATGATCTAGAAGCTTACTTCAATCCATAAATGGACCGATTAAGCTTACATACAAGATGCTCTTTGCCTTTAGCAATGAATCCCTCTGGTTGCCGCATATAGATGTTCTCCTCAAGACTTCCGTTAAGGAAAGCTGTCTTGACATCCATCTGCCAAATCTCAAAATCCATATGAGCAGCTATAGATAAGAGAATCTGGATAGACTTAAGCATAGCTACCGGCGAAAAGGTCTCCTCATAATCGATACCCTCTTTCTGAGTATACCCTTTCGCAACAAGCCTAGCTTTGAAGGTCTCAACCTTCCCGTCTACTCCTCTCTTTCTCTTGTAGATCCACTTGCATCCAATGACTTTTACACCATCGGGTGGTTCTACTAGCTCCCAGACCTGATTAGAATCCATAGATTCTATCTCTGAATTCATCGCTCTTTGCCAAGATACTGCATCTCTATCTTGGAGTGCCTCGTCATATGTCTAGGGATCAGGTTCATGTTCACCAGGGACTAAGTCCAAAGACTCTCCCAAAAACATGAATCTCTCGGGTTGTTTAACAACCCTCCCACTACGACGAGGTGCCTCCTGTGTATGCTCTGTGACACGCAGTGCAGTGACTTGTGGTATCTCTTCTTGTACCGGTGGTACTGAAGTCGTGACTTCCCCTGTCAACTCCTCAAGAACAATCCTACTCGTGGGCTTGTGGTTCATCACATAGTCCTCCTCTAGAAATCTGGCATTCGTATTCACGATCACCTTCTGATCTCTAGGACTATAGAATAAACCACCCTTCGTTCCCTTAGGGTAGCCAACAAACAAGCGTACTTCTGTACGAGATTCCAACTTACCAGCATCTCCCTTCAGCACATGTGCTGGACTACCCCAAATCCGAATATGTCTTAGACTAGGCTTTCGCCCAGTCCACAACTCTGTGGGAGTAGAGGGTACTGACTTAGATGGAACCAAGTTCAGAATGTGTGCTGCTGTTTCCAGAGCAAACCCCCAGAACGAATCAGGTAACTCAGAATAACTCATCATAGATCTGACCATCTCCATAAGAGTCATGTTCCTTCGCTCCGCCACACCATTCTACTGGGGTGTGCCAGGTGCGGAAAATTGGGATTGAATCTCAGACTCTGATAAGTAACTCCTAAACTCTCCCAAGAGGTACTCGCCACCACGATCAGATCGTAGTGTCTTGATACTTTTACCTTGACGGTTCTCCACATCAGCCTTGAATTCTTTGAACCTGTCAAAGCATTCAGACTTGCGGCGCATCAAGTAAATGTATCCATACCTTGAATAATCGTCTATAAAAGAGACGAAGTATTCAAAGCCACCTCTAGCCTGGATAGTCATAGGACCGCACAGATCAGAATGAACCAATTCTAACACATCTTTGGCTCTATACCCCTTGGCCTTGAAAGGCCTCTTGGTCATTTTACCTTCCAAGCAAGATTCGCAGGTTGGGAGATCCTCCACCACTAATGAACCCAAAGGTCCATCAGCTATCAACCTTTGAATTCTACTTAGGTTAATATGACCAAGCCTTAGATGCCAAAGATATGTCTGGTTCATTTGCAAAGGTTCTTTTCTCTTATTAGACTTAGAAGATGAGTTATTTACTTCTATATGCATCGTGGGAGTTTTCGGTTCTAGAGTATATAAATTGCCAACCAATGTACCAGAACAGATAATCTCCCTATTCCTTTTTATAACCACTTTGTCATTAAAAGAAACAGAATATCCATCCTTAAATAATTTAGAAACTGAAATTAAATTCTTTCTAAAAGTAGGTACATAAAGACAATTTCTCAAAACCAAAACTTTATTCCTATCAAAAGATAAATAAACGTCTCCCACTGCAATAGCCGCCACCTTTGAAGCATTGCCCATGAAGACGATTATCTTTCCCTCAGCTAGTCGTCGGGTTTCCTAGAACCCCTGCAAAGTATTGTAGACATGATCAGTGGCTCCTGTATCTACACACCAGGCACTGGTAGATAACACCGCTAAACATATTTCAACAACTAAACAAGAAGATATACCTTTGTTCTTTCGGCGAGGACAGTCCGCCTTCCAATGTCCAGTCTGCTTGCAAGTGAAGCACTTACCTTTCGGCTTCTTCACTCCTGCCTGAGGTCCCACTGCCACTTTCTTCACTCCACCTTGCTTCTTCTTCTTCTTACCTTTCGGTTTAGAAGAAGAAACCTTCTGAGCGACCATGGCTTGAGCGTTTTGATGAAAAAGCCCCTCTGCACTGGAGTTCACGAAGCTCCACCTCTTGTTCATGTTGTAAGTTGGTAGGCTGCTCAAAACTCCTAAGCGGTGGAGAATGATATCGACACAGGTTTCCCCATCGATCTCAGCTCCGAGGACTTCCATCTCATTAAGATGAGCCATCATCTTGAGAACATGATCCCTAACGGGTGTTCCCTCGATCATGGTGGTCGTCATCAAGTTTCTCATCGCCTCCTGTCTAGCCGCCCTACTCTGATGTCCGAAAAGTTCCTTGAGATTGAACATCATGTCATAAGCTGTGGCCATGGCCTGATGCTGATGTTGCAGCACATTTGACATAGATGCCAAAATGTAACACCACGCCATCTTATCTGCCTTGACCCATTCCTTATAACGTTCTTTCTCCTTTTCATCAGAGTCATCGGTGGGCTTCGGAGGACAAACCTCGAAGAGTACAAATTTGTACTCCTCAGATTAAGACAATATCCATTTCTTTTCCAATCAATATAGTTTGGTCCGAGTAAGTTTATTTTCTTTTAATATCACAAGAGTGGGTTGAAAGCCATTTGAAAAACCTAAGAATCACAATGATCAAAATATTAGATTTCAAATATTATTGATTCCTCAAAACAATAAAATTTTGAAATCAACCAACACCTCAAAACACCGAGAATATCGCATGCCACGATAGTGTGGACGTATACGAATTCTACATTTGTAAGAGGAGGTTTTACCCATTAATTTTATTATCTTGTCAACCTTACTTTTTGACAAATAAAATTAATAGTTGGTTCCTCTTTGGCCCTACAAATAAGCGGTGACTCGATGGGAGGATACTTTTATTTGCATCTAAGTGTGCACCATTACGATACTAAGGGAATTATTTGGATTATGTGCCTTATGGTGGAAGTACACACTCTCATAAATAATTTCCTATAACCATTATTTGACAAAGTGATCCGCAAACAAACCCATCAGATGGGGAGTAAGGAACTCAGGCCAACGCGCAAGTTTGTTGCATCCTACGCCAAATTGTAATGGAGGCTGCGGGAATTAATTAAAATGTCCCTCTCCCACTTAGTAAATTGAAAATGAGGAATTTTAAAACATACACAACATGCATATAAAACAAATAAGCAATAAATATGGGAAAAAACAGAATTTTTCCAACTATTATGACATTGTCCTCCAATATGCATCCCGTCGTGTCGCCACCTCGTCCGCTCCATCTTTTCCCGTGCGCAAGTCACCAAAGAGATCCGAGCCGAGATATATCATTTTAATTTACATCCATCGATCCTATACTCCACGAAGGAGTGTACAAATAATCTAGATCGAAAGTAAACTAAAATGAGCGGCTAAACAATGTCGTATTTAATTACAAAAATTAAATACTAATCTAGCCTCGTCAACCCCGAGGATTCAAATAATATACATACAATCACACACAAAACAATCACATACAACCAAATAGCCATAATAGTCGGATCTTATGCCTGCAACCAAAAAGTTAGCCTACGCACATCCTACTATTATCCGGCATACTCAATATATGATATGTGCATGAAAGTAACCGAATCCAAAACACACAAAACCAAAAACCGTGGCTCTGATACCACTTGTGGGGAGTTGCTTCGGAGGCTCATTGGCTCCCATGTCCCCGGATTAAAATTTTCACTGATGAAAGAATTAATCCGAATGGGATGAGTTTCCTTAGCACAACCAATTCGTCGTCGTGCTAACAACTTGAGTGATCGCTTGAACAAACTAGTTGTTCAAGCAACATAACTCTTCTAATTGGTTAGCCGCGGAAGAGACGACGAACGGATCGCCGGTTTTTGTGTTTGTCTTCGGGGTCCATGATTATACAAAATATATACCAATGCACACTTGTATAATCAACATATAAAAGAACATGCTAAGATCAGAAAATAAAGTTGTAAAACTTTTATACCTCACGATCTTCTACCGTATGTCCTATCCTCCTCGTGGACAACGTGTGGGCGAAGATCCTCCACGAGTAGAAGCCTTCTAGATCGCGTTCTTCCCTTCCTTGTCACCAGAATCATCCGTAGGCTTAGGAGGACACTCTTCGAAGAGTACATACTTGTACTCCTCAGCAGTCAAGACAATATCAACATTCCTTTTCCAATCAACATAATTGGGTCCAGTAAGTTTATTCTCTTTTAGTATCACAGCAAGCGAGTTGAAAGTCATTTTTGAAAAACCTAAGAATCACATAGTTCAAAATATTAGATTTTAAAAAATTATTGATTCCTCAAACAATAAAATTTTAAAATAAACTAACACCACAAAACACCGAGAATATCGTATGCCACGATCGTGTGGACGTATACGAATTCTTCATTTGTAAGAGGTTTTACCCATTAATTTTATTATCCTGTCAACCTAACTTTTTGACAAATAAAATTAATAGTTGGAACCTCTTTGGTCCTACAAATAAAAGCAGTGACTCCGATGGGGAGGATACTCCTATTTGCATCTAAGTGTTCACAATTACTTGATACCAAGGAAATTATCTCGGATTATGTGCCTTCCGATAGGGAAGTACACATGCTCTTAAATAATTTTCTATAACCATATTTGACCCTGTGATCCACAAAACAAACTCATCCGATGGGGAGGAAGGCACTCAAAGCCGATGTGCAAGTTTGTTTGCATCACATGTCAAATCGTAATGGAGGCCGTGGGAATTTATAAAAAATATCCCTCTCCCACTTAGTAATTTAAAATTGAGGAATTTTCCTAGCACACGACATGCATATCAAACAAGAAGCAATAAATAGAAAAATATATTTTCCAACTATTATGGCTTTTTATTCTCCAATATGCCTCCTGTCGTATCGCCATTTCGTCCGCTCCTTCCTACGCCATATACAAGCCATCCAGAGATCCGAGTCGAGAAAAATTATTTTAATTTACATCCATCGATCCTATACTCCACGAAGGAGTGTACATGAAATCTAGATCGAAAGTAACCTAAAATAAAAGAGTGGCTAAACAATGTCGTACTTAATTATAAAAATTAAATACTAGCCTCGTCAACCCCGAGGATTCAAATAATAATACAATTACACACATCCAATCAAATACACACACATATGGCCATAATAGTTGGATCTTATGCCTGCAACCAAAAAGTTAGCCTACGCACATCCTACTATCAACCGGCACATACAATATATGATAAGTGCATAAAAGTAACCGAATCCTAAACACACAAAACCGGAAATCGTGGCTCTGATACCACTTGAAGGGTGGATTCAAAGCTTCGCTTCCCACCTTAGTCGCTTGTGCATGGTAATCCCATCAACGTCTCTGGATTAAAAAAATTAATCCTTGACAAAGAGGGATTACCCAAGCAATCAATCCATCATCGTGCTATTCGATTAGAGTGGTCACTTGAACAAACTTGTTGTTCAAGCAACCTACCTCTTTTCTTCGATTAGCCGAGGAATAGACGATGTACGGATCATCAGTTTTTGTGTTTATCTTCGGGGTCCAAGTAAATTAGCCACATGCAATTACATACATCATACAAAGAAACAAAAGGAAACCAAAACAAGAATTATACCTCTTGTTTACCTCTTGGTCTTCTATCGTATGTCCTATCCTCCTCTTGGGTGTTGTGTGGGCAATGATTCTCTAAGAGATGAAGTCTCCTAGATCACGTATCTTCCTTTCCTTGTTCGCTCCGAACAAAGGAAGATAATAAGCTCCCTTCTTCTCCTCTCTAGTTCGGGACACAATCCCTTTGAAGAAAGAACAAACCTCCTTCTCCTCTTTGTTGTTGTCGCCGGCCACCAAGGAGAGGGTGATGGAATATGAATGTCGGCCAACAAGAGGAGCTCTTGTTGTCACCGGCCAAAAAAGAGGAGGAGAGGGTGGCGCCGTCGGCCCTAGGAGGAAGATGGTGGTGTGCCGGGCAAGAGGGAAAAACCAAGGAAAACAAACCTTAGGCCCTCTTGTGCCGCCGGCCAAGGCGACAAAACCCTAACACCACTTCTCCTCCTTTCTGCCCAAGCCAAACCCTAACCCTAGCAAACAAAACCATTAGTTGTCGCCCAAGCCCTAAGCCCTCCTTTTATAGAGCTAGGCTTAAGCCTCCTTTCATTATCCACCGTCGGATCTAGAGATTTAATCTCCACCGTCGGATCTAGAGTTTCATGAGGTTTTTAATAGGCTACAATAGGGACCATAAGGAGGAGTTGGATCTTGGCCACCCAATGGATCTGGCCCACATAAAATCCGATCCATTAATGATAATCCATTCCACTAGAGGATTATCATTGATCTACCTTACCAACCCCATAAATAAATATGGGCACTATATATTAATTATACAAATATCTTCCCGTATTTAAGATATCGAATGTCCGTCAATTAATTAATTTACTAACAATTAATTAATCAACATCTAACTCCATGAGTAGTACCACTCAATCTTATCATGATGCCGGACCAAGTCCACCTGCAGAGTTTACATGATGAACCTTATGAGCTCCTCAACGGGACATCATCATCCTAGTATATAGGATATGGTTTCCTCCTATAATCAACGACACACCATGTAAATAATATCATTTCCCAACTTACCGAGCCTATCAATTTAATCTATAAATCTCACGCATTGGTAAATCAAAGAAATAAATACTAAGTACATGTGCCCGTTATTACATCGAGATTAAGAGCATGTACACCATAATATCTGAGGTCCGATTCAATTAAGTAGTCAGCAATAAATTGAATCACCTCTAAGTCGGTCCTGCTCAATACACACAAAGTGTACTAGTGTAATTCTATGGTCAAGACAAACCAATACTAAATCACACTACAACCATACCAATGGTTTGTCCAAAACCATCTCGATTGTGAGCATTTACTTATACTTTACAAGGAACTGATAACATGATCTCCCGTGTGACACTAGACACCATGTTATATACAATGTAATGTATTAGACAATATGCATAACCATAAATATGCAAACAATGATCATGTTATTCTTATTTCAAAAATAAAGATGTCACGCCCCGAGAGCATGCCGTGTCGAAAAACAAACGGACAGCATCTCCCCTGTACGTGGCAACATCTCGTGTTAATACAAGGCCCGTAGGCCCACAATAACAACAACACATATAAAAATGTAACCAAACCACAACAACATAACAAACTAACTACAACAAATACACAGCGGAAACAACACAACAACAATATTAATCACGAAAGACCAAACTAAGAACCACTATAACAAAACCAGAAAGAAAGATACAACACCATTGTACATCACGAAAAACTCCAAATACACTACACCCATGCGGAAAGCCCAAAACGACCACCAGAGTCTCGGAGATGAGATGAGATGTCAGCCAGCGGTGCTCCAAGCCATCACGAAGACTTCTACCTGTTACCTGGGCGACAGAAAAACTCAGGGTTTGTGGTGGTGAGTAAAACTCAGCAGGTAATAGAAAAACATGTATATATCAAATATCATATGTAATTCGACAACATAATCTAAAGGTACAACATGTATATCAGTATAGTATATAAATACAAGCATATACCGTCTATCCAAATGAAAACGTAAAATGCAGACATACCTGAAAGTCTGCTACGCTACTATGATCCAACCTGAGCATATATCAAACATATATATAACAGGAAGAGTAATACCAACTCACCATACTACAGGTCAAGGTACCTAATGGTCTGTCCAACACATATATAAGTATCCGACACAATCGTATAACAGATCCAAGAAGCATGCATGAATATGATGTACAACCAAATGCAGCAAGCATAGTACAATCAAATGCAACATCACAATAAGCATATATATATATATATAGACTGCATCTATATATATATCACAACCATCCATATATATATATATATATATATATATATATATATATATATATATATATACACATGCATATATGTATATATGTATATATATATGGTAATATGCAAAGCGCCATAAGATACGACAATGCAGCATGCATGGTCATGCCTATGCACCCCTACTCGCTACCACGACCCCAGTGTGTCCTAGGTGGCATGACATGACAACTGTCCCAACTCAACACCAACTACTGCTCTAGAGTGGTCGAGTGGGCAGTATGATCAAGTATCATATGAGCGTAAAAAGCTCGCTACACAACGGGGGTCCCTGCTGCTGGCCACTCCGACTGACACTACCAATGAGTGGTCGAGTGTCACGCACCCAGGACAACTGCACGCAACTCCAACTACCACCATCTATAGTGGTAGAGTGTGGCACAACAGATGCTCTGCCCTCACACCAGTTACTCCTCAGGGAGTAACCTGGGAAGCAAGATGACTGACGACTCTCTCAACCCCAAGGGAGACTATGTCGTCAGAATGCATGCAAATGACATGAATGTGTTGTCACTCGTACAACCATCTACCACAGACTCTCTGTTCAATAAAGAGTCGTAACCATCTGATCAATACACTCTCTATCCTGTATAGAGTCGTACTCAACTGATCGATGAACTCTCTATCCTATAGAGAGTCGTACTTAACTGATCATAACTCTCTATCCAATAGAGAGTCGTACTCAACTGATCGACACACTCTCTATCCTGTAGAAAGTCATACCAGACTGTTCATAACACGCTGGGACCACCGGTCTATAGCGACACACTAATCACCCTTCACTTAACCATTACACAACACATGGTTGGTAATAAGTATGCAATATATGAGTATTGGAATAAATCCTACATTTAGGGCATTACCTACCCACGGATGACCCCTTTTACCAATTTATAAATTGGGTCATCATGCGTACTCTAACATCTACACCCTACTAAACATCTAGGCTTATTTACATCACTTCTATAACCCTAAATCATAATAAAGGGAATGTGATATCAACCTTTGAGTAAATATAGCCAATGATAAGTTCAAGCATAAGATAATAAGAGCAGGGTCAAGGTAACATGATTATATAAGATGATCATGCATCTAAATCTGTACGCAATAAAACTACCTAACCAGGGTAGGAATTACCCACCTGATACGAAGCTCGAAATAATCCTCATAGTCGTGGATCTGCTTCGTATCCCAAACCTACACATAATAGCAACTATGATTAAGTACAAGTATCCGATAAATACATAACTACTACGTCGTTTCTATACTCCCGTCCTTTTATCGAACGTGAGTTAGCACTACGAGCACACACCTCTCGTAACCTCAATCTATATTCATCCTTGGTCGATTCACACCAACCTCAATCAACAATAGATCACCAACATCCATAAGATCAATTAAAGTAATTAGATCTAGACAACCCTCAAATAACTATCCAATCATCTAAACATAGTCTCCACACTTCAACCTAACCAATTCGTAACACCATAGCTTAACTGATTAGTTCATTCACAGCTCTATCACAGCCCATGGTTACACTTACATAACCTCACTGCCCCTTTTATGACTATTCTTAGCCACACCTTCATCATCAGCATAGCTTCACAGCCCCTCCCCATCTCCACAGAATATGCACAACACACACAACTCAAATAAAAACCCAGCCAAGCAACTCCCACAACACATCACAGCCATTCAACAGACCAAAACTCCAACCTTAGCTAACTCCACTGATCACGCTCCACACCCACAGCATAAACAGAGCAAAAAAACCAGGAATAACAATGAAGATCAAACAACCAACATTACCCTTGGAAGACTACCAACTTGTCCTTGCCGGCTATCCGAATCGTCCACAACGTCAAGAAGAACCACAAGCATTGGAAGCTCTCTGTGACCAGAGCTATCAGCCATGGCGATGACACTGGATGATGTTGCTTGGTTTGACGAAGGCCGACAGCGATTGTGAGCACTGGGAGGTAGCTGGAGGAACTGGCTACAGGCGGGTTGATGGTCGAAAAGGGTCGATCGGCCAGCCGACGAGGTAGGCGGCAAGAAGAAATCGGAAGAGGTGACTCCAAAATTCGACAGCGAGAACCCCTGCCACTCCCTAACTCTCGAGATCGAGGATGCCCACCGGAGCCCAAGCGTCGATCCTCCCGTCCTGCTTGCTCTCCCACCGGAAGGAGTCGTCGGCAACGGTCGTTCGACGAGGAAGAGGTGCGGAGGTCACCGATCGTGCGTGAGGGCAGGGGTCGTGAGAAAGAAACAACGAGAAGAGGGAAGAAGAACGTTGGGCGCGGTAGAGAGAAGGTCGCGATGGCTGAGAGATCATGAGCGGTAGAGAGATCGCGAGGAGTCGCGGTGGAGGAACTCTCGGGAGAAGGAAAACCGAAGGAAATTAACGCCCGACATTAATAAAAGTGAAACGGGTCGGATTTGGCAGATAACGGGTCAAATTTCAGACCCGTTAAGCCCTGTAACTCCTCATAAACAAAGAGGGTCTTGGAAATATCCATTTAAGTTCAGAATAATTTCTAGAAATTCCTGGAAAATTCCATAGGGTATTCTCCCAATTACCCAACATTTATTTTATTTTATTTTATAATTTTTTTTCTGTGGTATTTTACAAAAGATGTTCATACAAAAGATAGACTTTTCAGTATACATCCCAACACTTTGTATTACTATTGTAATCATTGTAAGAGGTTTTTCCGCCTCCGACTTGTTGTCGAGAAGGAGTGTTTTTGTTTAGTGGTGGTGTTTACATCACTAAGGTTCTGAACCATATTATATCATTGTTTTTTGTGTACTTGTGTTTTGTTTTTGCTTATCATTATATATTCTACTGCATAGACTAACACTTGTAGCAAGCACGCGATCGATTTCCATCATTGAAGCAACGAACACGCTATTCACCCCCCTCTAGCGATGTCCAATTCCTTACAATCCTTACCCTGTACTCTAGTCGAATCTACAAGATCATCAATTTTACTAAAGTTATTGAAAAACTCTGCACATATATTTGTGTTAATAGAGTTTTTACAATACACTAATTTCTCTAACTCGTAATGTGTTATGACTTCCATACTAAGCATGCATGAATTACTAAAAAATGATCTACTAATGTATCTAGTAGGCATAGGAGTATAAAGTGTGTTCTCAAACCTAATCCTATGTCCCTCAGTAGGGAACCTAATATCCAAGCATGGAGTAGATGACTCAACCTCAACAGCTCTTCTTTTACCCCTAATTAAATTACAACTATTCAATATTTATTGAAAGTAATTGAAATTAAAGTTTTAGACTTATTACCTCGGCATTATGGATGATATTAAAGAGATATGACAACCTAGACTCTTCGAAAGGCTAAAAATAGGGTTTTCGCAGTGGATTGTAGTGGTTGTGAGTCGTTTTGGCACTAGCTTGGCACTGTTCTTATAGACAAAATCCAGTCGACTGAATTTGAGTCGACTGAACATGTTTCAATCGACTGTAATTAATTTTACCATTTACTTCACCGCCTAAACTTTATCTACCGTTTCATTTCAGTCAACTGAAGTTGCATTTTACCTTCCCGAGGCTCGGAGGCAACTGAAGCTGATTCAGTCGACTCTTTTTGAGTCGATTGAAAATATTTCAATCAACTGAATTTGGGTATTTTTAATTTTGATTAATTTATATGTTTAATTCAATTTAATTGATTTTATTAGGTTAATTTCGTTGATTCACTTAATTGATTTGAGTTGATTAAATTGGTTGGATTGAATTGATTAGATGATTAAGTTTAATTTAGTAAGTTAATTAATTTTAGTTTAGTAGGGTAATTAAGTTTAGTTTAGTTAAGTTTAAGTAAAGTTATTAAGTATATTGTTAAGTTAGGTGAATTGTATTAAACTAATTAAGCTTGATTAAATTCTAAATCATCTCACCCAAGCTAGGTTTTCAATACACGTTACTCCTATGTGTTTTGTGAGATGAGGATTTCTTTTTATCTTAATTAAGTTTAATGAGCATTTGCAAAGTTTTTAAACTAGGGTTATATTCAAGCTTAGCTTGAGCTAGTCAAGTAGATTTTTCTAGCATTGACTTCCAGGTGGTGGTGAGGCACATGACCTTCTTGGATACACTACCTGCCCTATATATATTTTCCTTTTCTATTTTTTTTTATTTCTTTCTTTTTCCCTTCGCTCCGTTCGCGCGACCTGCCCACGAGCCGCCGCAGACGACGAAAGCAGCGAACGCCGAATCCTTGCCGCCGGGAGTCGATGCCTACCTGCCGGAGTTACACCGACCTTCCTCCTTCCTCTTCACGGTGAGTAGGCTTTGGCTAGGGTTGGCGAGGGCGGTGAGGGCAGCAGATTTTTGTTGAAACGGTCGTGGCGAGTTGGAGTCAGGGTCTTAGGGTTTAAGGTGTGCCGGTGGGATGGGACTCCCGATTAGGTCCTAGCAGGCTTCTGAGGCGGATTAACGGTATGGCTAGAGATGGGTTGAGCTAGGGAAGACAGTGGACTTTGGTTACCGACAGCAAGGAGGAGGTGACAGGCGGAGAGTTCACGGGATGGAGGTTAGGGCTTTCAAATCTTGGAGCTGTAAGGGGAGTTCTCGATGGGGGGAAGGATTGGAATCGGTGGATTTGGGGGGGGTAGCCGAGTGTCACGTGTGAGACTAGAGGGTGAGCTAAATCGCAACTGTGATTTAGATGAGGTTTAGATTTCGTTTATCATTGTTTTTGATTTCAGAATGGGAACCGATTGATGATCCGAATTAAAATCAAGGGGTAGAGTATTTTGGTTGTGTAAAGGTTGATGTTCTTTATATGGTGTTGTTGGATGGTTGTGCAACAACGAGTGGTGGAGGGTGGAGACGAGGTAAGGAAGCTATTGATACGGTTTTGAATTAGCGGGTTGTTTAATTAGTGCATTGTTGATCTAAATAAATTTTTTGTAACAAATATGATGTAAAGACATGTATAGACATAATTAGAATATTTTGCAATAAAAGATATTTAGTTAATCCGATAATCAAAGATAATGTAATAGTGATAAATATCAACGAATGACGATGGTTTATATATATATATATGAGAATTCCATCAAGCTTTGATGCTATTCGTGAATTACCATCAATTTATGAGGTTAGATGCTATATAAAGATATAAAAAACCCTCATGATGAAGCATTTTTTAGAAATGTCATAAGATCCTCACTTGATGATTGAATAATTATCCAAATTCCACGAAGAAAGATAACATATTTAAATTACCGCCAAGATGTTCAGCTACCTTTTGTGGATCAAAGAGAGGACAGCAGTAAAAGATCAAAAAGCGAGATAGTTTATTGGCCAAAGAGTCTACAGCCGACCAAAGGACAGATTTGAGAACCATGAGATTCCCCTCTTTTATAGAGACCTCAGATCTCACAAGAAAAAAAGGTATTTAACTCTCAATTTTTAAAGAAATAACCAATGTTTATTTTATGAAAACAAAAACTGATGGTTCATTATTGTTATAAATAAAAAAACTTTTATTTATTGATTAGAAAATAACCAAAAATTTTCAACATAAATTTTCATCATTTTGTAAAATAATGTTTCATCTTTCTTCCTCATGTTATAATGACCATATCTCTCGATCATGAGTAAAACTTTGTACTCATTGAGTCAAGCTGGTTTCATGATGATGACATAATTGTCCATTAAAAGAGTTTCATTAAAACATCTATTTTTCTTCGTGTTCAGAGTTAATGAGTATCTAAACAGGTAAAAATAAATCCATTTTCGATCTTTAAATAATGCCATCAGTGAATATGATTTAGATGTGCAAAATTAGTCTTTTCATTAAACACGGGAGATAAATGTACAAATAATTCGGGAGCCCATATTAACTTATGTTAGAGGAAGATTTCATAATCTTGGAATGGATTACATTAAGGACCGACTTTATGTCTTGATCCGGGTGGAAGATAACTTTCAGGCCCGGGACCGCATCGCGCGAGTGTGGCCGAAATGCGAAACAGACGCGAAGGAATAAAATAATAAATCAATTTATTACACAAAATAAGCTGCTAGACAACTGTGTAACAATCGAATTCAAGATTTAGGGAAATTCTTCGACCGAGCCAAGTGTCGAGACATCAACCGGCGATTCTCAGATCGCTCTATCCGATTCACTGATCTTCGGATGATTCATTGTCAGAGCTCGCCGTCGGCGCCGTGAAGCGATATCGAAGATCCAACCAATGACCGATCCAAACGATCTCATCGCTTCCCGAGAGGATGTCAACCGAGTCCTTCGTCCACCTATGATAAAGAGATCAATGTTCGAAGGCTAAATCGGATTCCAAACGCCAAGACGCCCGATAAAGGGAAAGAAGATTCTCTATAAAAGATTTGAGAGGCTAATATACTCCAAACGAAGAAGCTCAAACTCTTACTTGTCTTTACCCAAAGAAGAAGATCTTGTAAAGCCACCACCTAGCGGTGCAAAGGAGAGACCATTTAGTGGATTGGTGACTGGTGAATTTCACCGACGGGGAGGGATTGGGCGGCAACCGTGTTAGCGCTTCATTAGCTCATTTTTGTGCTCTTTGTATATCATAACCAAAAGCTTAATCCCTATTAATTTTTTAGTTAAAATACCAAACCATAGGTATTTAGTTAAATGGAAGATAGCCGCTAAAATAAAACCAAATTTCGATTCTCCTAGAAGAACCAAAAATTTTCTAAAGTTATAAGACATGGATCCAGCTCCTGCCAAGCACCATCTCTATGTGAAAGAGATCAAAAGAATCCTAGCACCTTGCAAAGAGATCCACAAGCTTAACTGAAGGCACATCCGAGGCTAGCAAAAAGAGTTCCTCCCAGCTCAACTATCCAATATAAGAAAAAGGGAGTAACCTCTACAAAGAAAAAACACTTGGTGAGAAGCTATCAAACCGGGATATGGTAATGAAGGCCATTGCCTTCCTCCCAAAGTGGACTCTTCCATGATTAAGTACCTTGGAGGAATTTTTCTCAACAATGGAGCTCCACGAAACTAGGCTTGAGGGAATACAAGAGGAGCCTAAAATTCAACCCTCAAGAGGAGTAGCATTATTGGCAAGTAAGGGGAAGAAGAAGATGGAAATCACCTCCTCCTCCGATGACGAAGCATCTTCCTCCTCCTCCATGGATAGCACCGAAGAAGCCTACATGGTAAGGAGGGTAAGGCGAGCATTTAAGAATTTTAGATTTGATAAATCTAATGATAGGAATAGAAGACCAAGGGGGAAGGTCATATGCTATAATTGCCAAGGAGAGGGACACATAAGGGACAATTGTCCCCTCCTAAACAAAAGCAAAGAAGAGAAGAAAAAGAAAGAAGAGAAGAGGAAGAAGAAGAAGGGGAGCAAGAGAAAGGAAGAAGAAAAGAAGGCAAAAGAAAAGGGGAAGGCCAAAGCATTCAAGGCCAAGACATGGGATGATCCTTCCTCATCCTCCTCCTCATCATCGGATGAGGAGAATGCTTTTGTCACCAATTTGGCCTTGATGGCCTTTGATGACTTGGATTGCTCTTCATCCGAAAATAAAGGATCAAGCTCAAATGGGGAGAGCTCAAATGAAGGGGGAGCTTCCACATCCTCATCATCCGAAGAAGAAGAGGACATGGAAACAATGGTAACCAATCTCTCACCTAGTAAAATAGTTTCTATGATTTCTAGTTTAACTAAGGATTTATTTAGGGCAAAGAAGAAAAATAAATGCATGCTTGAACAAATTAAGGAATTAGAACAAAAATTAGAAAAGGCATGCTTAAATGATAATATTTCTTCTAGCTTAGATGATGCATGCTCACATGATTATATGCCTTTAAATGTTAATGATGCATGCATAGAGGAAAATAGGGCATTAAGGGAAAAGGTAGATTATTTAACCAAAGCCCTAGAGAAATTCACTATTGGCTCCAACACATTGAATATGATCTTAGGGAGCCAAAGAGCTAGTTTCAACAAGAAAGGCTTAGGATACAAAGAAAAGAAAAATGAAAAAGCCTACAAATGCCTAATAGCTAGGGGACAAGATAAGAAGAAGGTAATTGCTAGGAAATGGATCCCCAAGGAGTATTTAGTGAACCCAATAGGAAAGAATTTATTTTGGGTTCCAAAATCCATCCTTAAGGGTTAGAATAACCCTAGGGTAGTCAACCATATGAACTTGACCTATATCATATTTTGGTTGACTTAGGATGACGGGACAACATTTTTTAGATAGTGTTGGGTGATGATAACGTGCCCATAAATAGGTAATAATGCTTAAATCATAATGATTAATGTAATTGTTACATATATGTACAATCATGATTTATGATTTATGATATTGGGCACATCATCATGAGAAATAGGTTCAAATCATGCTTTAGGTGATAATTTGGTTATTATCATCATAAAATACCTAATGCATGACTATTATTTAATGAATACATGTCTTTTATGATCATAATGTAGAATTGATTGATATATGTCATTATGATCATGTAGAATGTTAGGTTGATACTTAACCATGATAGAATTGCATGAATATATGGGTTAAGTATATACAAATATCCCCTAGGATACATCTCACACTCACTATAGGCTAACTTGATTGCAAACTTAGCATGGGTGAGATATTAGGATGATACAAATGTCCACTAATGCCTATGGCATTTAGATGGTCATTTAAAGTATCAAAATAGCAATAATAGACCAATCATGGGGAAGGCTTATGTTTAATTCATAGACATATTGCCCAAAGATCATGGTTGGATATTTCATATGTTTTCAAAACAATTTCTTACCTTAAAATACATGTATTCATGTTTTGAAACAATTGGATGCAAAACTAGGTAGCTAACTTGATACTAGAATGATCAAAAACCTAGTGGTTTTTAGAGCTTTTGGATTTTTGGCAAAAACAAGAAAATATAATGAGTTTTCATGAAAAACTATTTTTCCTTGATAGATATACTTAAAAGAAATATGTTCCCCAAATTTCATGATTTTTAGAATTTTTTGGAATTTATAATGCATTTCAAATTCGTAAAATCAAAATTGATTCTTTGCTTGACCGCTACATCGATAGTAAATGATCGTGGCCTGTAAATCAGAACATTGAAGGCCGAATTCAGTTTGTAAACCTACAACAAGTGGTAAAAATATACTTGATGCCATCAACAAGTGGTACCCAATTTTAAATCAACTTGTCATATTTTCCCTCCATTATACTTGATGCCATGAGCTTATAACTTAGTGTTAATCTTTTTGATGGTGTCAAAGGGGGAGAAATGAGTATGTTTAAGTTAATCACTTTAGGGGGAGAAATATATTTTAGGGGAGAAATATATGATAGGGGGAGAAAATTTGCATAGAGAGTTTTCATGGATTAAGGGGGAGTTGCATGTTGCTATATCATGTTTATCTTTACATGCTTTCTTACCTTAGAATTGATATCAAATGTTTTTACCTAACTTAAACGGATTGCCACACATCAAAAAGGGGGAGATTGTTAGGGCAATCTCTTGCCGTAATATGGTTTTGATGGTGTGGCAAAGGGTTTAAGTTAGTTTGATATGTTGATGTGATATGTGCGTTGAAGTCGCAGACTTAGTAATTCGCACATGGAGCCGTGGCGAGTTTCACATCTCATGACTCGTGCCTTGAGTCGGTGAAGGATAGCAAGCCGCCGCGCTTGGAGCATCCGGGGACCGGACGAGAAGCTTGGAGTGAAGCCGAGGAAGTAGACTTCGAGGCAAGAGACGCGAAGGAGCATTGCAGAGCCGTGCCCGACGCCGAGGGACGGGCGAACGAAGAGAACTTCGGCGAGGGACTCCGAAATGAGAGGAGCGATTGTAACCCGGGAAGGGTAGCTCAGGTGAAACTTGGCCATTTGGCCAAGTGTCGATGGGTTTTCGACAGCCGACCGCCATGTCGGCGGGCGATCGCCCAGTCGAGTGAGTTTGACCGTATACGATCGATCGGGATTGTGCCGATCGCGCCGCGGCGGGCCGAAAGACATCGATCGAATGTGGGTTCGCCATACCGCTCGTAGCCGATCGGCCGATTACGGAGAATGATCGATGAGGTCCATCGGCCGATCGCTAAGAGTTCCGCTGACCAAGCGGATCCGATCCCGGAGGCGCTAGACGAAATGACCGCCAAGGGCTACAATGATCGATGGCGGCAAACGGGAAGAAGTTAGCCCTCTCTATAAAAAGAGAGGGTGTGAGCCTTTGAGAGGCTAATGCTCATACTCCAAACGATCTTCCTAGTGCCCCACAAGCTCTAAACTCTTCTTACTTGTCTTTACTTCAATCCTATTGTAAGAAGAGTGATCTTGGTTGTAAAGGTTACCTCCACCTAGCTTTGTGCAAAGGAGAGACCATTTAGTGGATTGGTTTAACGGAGTGATTCACCGAGGACGAATCGGGGACCGTGGATTAGCGGCGTAGCCGTGAACCACGTTATACCATCGTGTTAGCGTTTGTTTCATTGTTTGTCTTTTGCTTTGTATTTGTATATTCCGCTTGCGCTAATCTGTTGTAGACGAGCAATTTACGACGTCAAACATACGAGGGCTATTCACCCCCCTCTAGCCGGCCATACCGATCCCCTATAATACCCACTTGGTTCAGGACATGGTCTATAGTGTTAGTCTCCACTAGGCTGATTACGTCACACCTAGCCCAAGTATTATTTCCTCATCCTATGGATTCTAGTTACTGCACATGTATTGAAGAGTACCTTACTCTAAACATGTAATGCTTTGGCCAAAAACTTTAGCAACAATCCGACGAGAGGCCATGGGTATACATCTCCTCGCAAGGAGTGGTGAATCCTTTATAGGCTATTCAAACACCTTCGATCACTTCGACTTATACCCAATCATCCCGGGTCCACATCTCCTCAGAGATGCTTGCTTAAGATGTCAAAGCATAAGTCTTTATGATCAAGATGACTTGAATACCGCAAGTCAAAGGAACATCGCACTTAAGCTGGAGTAAGAATTTCATTAACATATCTATATATGCAGTGAACCATATGAAGTCTTACGGTTGGTCACTCCAATGAACTAGTTACCATAACTAGCATCCACGATTAACTCCGGACATTACAATGTCTCCAGCTAATGAGAATCAGCTGCTTGGATACACCAAGGAGTATACCTCGTGCTAGTCTCAACAGAATCAATGGTGTCAAAATCCATCAATTCATTGACTAGGGATAATTCCGATACATCACAATTACACATGTAGAAATACTCACTAGTTGTGAACTAATCACAAATTCTCTCATGCTGTGAATCGTATCGTGGACATTCAGTAAATGAGTTGAAGATCTAATCAAATACATAAAAACATATATCCTCAAATAGTGAATCTTCATTTATCATATAAATGGTTCAAACATAAGGCGATTGCCTTTGGACATCTCTCATATATCACTAAAAAACTCCCACTTGGCCTAATGTCAATCGCTACGGTATCCAATACCATAAGCTCTAACCTGACCCTCAAACTTACTTTGAGGTAATGTCTTAGTCAAAGGATCCGCTAAGTTCCTTTCAGTTGGGATTTTCTCGATTTGTATTTCCTTCCTACTGAAGATCTCTCTGATCAGATGATAGCGGCAAAGGACATGTTTGGATCATTGATGAGACCACATAAAGTTCAGAGATGAACTTCTTGATCCAAACCACTTCCTTTGCTGCTTCCAAAGCTGCAATGTATTCTGCCTCAGTGGTAGAATTCGCTACAGTGTCTTGTTTGGAACTTTTCCAACTCACTGCGCCCCCATTCAAGGTGAACACATATCCAGAATGAGACCTGGAATCATCCTTGTCTGTCTGGAAGCTGGCATCCATATACCCGCGTATCACCATGTCCCCTTCTCCATATATTAGGAACACATCCTTAGTTCTTCTAAAATACTTAAGGATTGTCTTAACAGCTGCCCAATGATCCATTCCTAGATCAGACTGGTATCTACTCGTGACACTCAGAGCATACGATACATCGGGCCTCATACATAACATAACATACATGATAGATCCTATTGCAGATGCATAGGGAATCTTACTCATGCAAATCCTCTCGTCTTCTGTGCGCGGACACATAGACTTTGAAAGGTGTATCTCATGCCTGATGGGTAGGAAACCTTTTTTGGATTTCGACATGCTAAACCTCTTTAGTACTCGGTCTATATATGTAGACTGCGAAAGACCAAGCAACCGTTTCGATCTATCTCTATAGATCTTAATCCTGAGGATGTAGGTTGTTTCTCCCAGGTCTTTCATGGAGAATGTCTTGGATAACCAAATCTTAATCGATCAGAAGATCAAACATCGTCTCCTATAAGTAATATGTCATCGACATACAATACTAGGAACACGACTGCACTCCCACTAACCTTCTTGTACACACAAGGTTCGTCTGAATTTTGTGAGAAATCAAACTTTTTGATTGTCTCATGAAAACAGATATTCCAGCTCCTGGATGCTTGCTTCAATCCATATATGGACCGTCGCAATTTGCATATCTTGGTTTTATCAACCGATGTGAAACCCTTAGGTTGTATCATATACATGTCCTCGAGAAGGTTTCCATTAAGGAAAGTTGTTTTCACATCCATCTGCCATATCTCATAATCATAATGAGCCGCTATGGCTAGGAGCATCCGAATGGATTTAAGCATAGCTATAGGCGATTAGGTTTCATCATAATCAACACCTTGTTTTTGATGATATCCTTTCGCCACTAATCTAGCCTTATAGGTAATCACATTACCATCCATGTCGGTTTTCTTCTTGAAAACCCACTTGCACCCTATAGGCTTGATGCCTTCAGGTGGGTCAACCATGTTTCAAACTTGGTTTTCATACATGGAATCCATTTCCAACTTCATGGCATCAAGACACTTATCCCTTTCTGAACTTGTCAGCACTTCTTCATAACTGGTAGGCTCCTCATTATCAATGAGTAACACGTCGTTCGATTCACTTACGAGAAATTCATATCTCTCAGGAATATTGCGTGTTCTACCAGATCTACGAAGATGTGGTGTTTCAAAAGGTCCAGTCGATTGCTCATCACTATGAGTTATCGGCTGTTGTGCTTCACCAGGTATCTCATCAATGTCTATTTGAGTCTCTCGAGCCTCCTCAAGCTCGACGACACTCCCACTGTTTTCTTGCAAGAGAAACTCTTTCTCTAGAAACACAGCATGCCTTGAAACAAATACCTTTTGTTCCATAGGATGATAGAATTGGTAACCCCTTGTTTCCTTAGGGTATCCAATAAATAAACATTTATCAGAATTAGCATCTAATTTGTCTGATATAGTCCGCTTCACATAAGCAGGACAACCCCATTTCTTCAAGTAAGATACATGAGGCTTCTTACTATTCTATATCTCATATGGAGTAGTGGAGACTACCTTGGTTGGCATTCTGTTTAACAAGTAAACAGCTGTCTAAAGTGCATAGCCTCAAATGGACTTGAGAAGATTCACATGATTCATCATTGACCTGACCATGTCCAATAAGGTCCGGTTACGCCTCTCAGATACACCATTATACTGTGGTGTATATGGCAGAGTCTATTGAGACAATATACCATTGTCTATTAATTAATCAAGAAACTCTTGACTTAAGTATTCACCACCTCGATCCGATCGAAGTATTTTAATACTCTTGTCATGTTGTTTCTCTACTTCATTTCTAAATTCTTTGAACCTTTCAAAGGCTTCAGGCTTGTGTTTCATCAAGAACACATACCCAAACCGTGAGTGATCATCGGTGAAGGTAATGAAGTAGCTATAGCCTCCTAAAGCTTGAGTTGACATAGGTCCACATACATCAGTATGTATTAGACCTAGTAACTCTCCCACTGCTCACCTTTTCCAAAAAGGTAACTTAGTCATCTTGCCTTTTAAGCATGATTCGCATGTATCGATATGAATCAAATTCAATGATTCTAATTCCACATCGGTGTAATTCGACATTTTGCTTACATGGATAAGACGACAATGCCACATGTAGGAGTCTAATTGATTATCTTTTCGAGCACTCTTGTTGCTCACTTCGATATTGAAAATGTCACTGGATACGTCCAACGTATAAATACTATTGCTTAAAGTTCCAGTCCCATAAAGAACTCCATTCAAAGTTATGTAACAACAATTGTTACTAAAAGTCAAATGGTACTCATTTCTATTTAAACAAAAAATAGAAATGATGTTCTTTATCAACGAAAGAACATAAAAGCAATTGTCCAGTTCTAAGACAAGTCCTAGGGAGTTTCAACAAATACGCTCCAATGGCGAGTGCAAAGAACCTTTGCTCCATTCCCAACACGTAAATTTGACTCTCCTCGAAGTCTTCAACTATTCCTTAGCCCATGTATGTCATTACATATATGTGAGCCACACCCAGTATCCAATACCCAAGTGTCTAAGGAAATAAAATGACAATCAATAACGAAGATATCTGAAGAAGATGGGGCATCCGATGCCTTATTCTTTTTCACGAACTCAAGATAAATCTTGCAATTTCTTCGCCAATGGCCCTCCTTGCCATAATGATGGCAAGTGTCCTTTTGAGCTGGTTCTGCCTTTTTAGCCTTTTTCTTCCCCTTCTGCTATTCCTTTGACTTCCTCTTAGAACCTTTCTTCGAGGAATCAACTACAAAGATCGCCCCGCCATGCTTCATAAGACTCCACGCTTCAAAGATGTTGAGCAGTACCACAAATGAACCTTCTTACATCTCAGAGGTGAAGAGGAGCTTGGAGACTTCGAACCTTTCGAATCTTATTTGCTCATCAACCAACTCATAAAGATGAAAGACTATGGTATGAGCATCCATATGCTCATACTGCTTCCGCAGCTCAGGTACCATCGTGGTTAGCATGATGCAACTCGCCATTTCAGAATCAATCACATGTTTCTGATAGGCCAACAATTGGTCCAGAGTTGCATTGTCACTAGGACGGGCAGGAAGAGGCTCTTCGAGGACATTTACAAGCTTTTCAACATTGAGAACAATTCTCAAGTTTCTAAGTCAGTCCAAGAAGTTCGACCTAGTTAATTTATTCGAATCCAAAATGGAACGCAAATTCAAAGACATCATGATCAATCTTAGAAATACAAAACGAGCATATATGAGAAAATGATTTTAAAATGTATCAACATACATTTATAAATCCCATTCATTTTTCGAATTTAAAAAAACCCCAAAATGACTTCGGGACATCGTAGGTCCATCTCCGAATGGGCTGATATCCATCATAGATATGAACAACCTTGGAGAGAGTCCAACAAGTCATTCATAACTACGATGGTAGGTATCAACTATACCGATTGCATATCACGTATATGCAACTATCACAATGTGCTATCAACTAATTGAATGTTCACACGTACATTGGGTTGTTAACACATTAACAAGTATGCATCATATGCATAACACCCAACTTCACCTCCCTTTACATTGACCTTGGAGAGAGTCCAACAAGCCGATGCTCCAGGTTAAAGCCAACCCATTAATCGAGAAATAGTTTTAATATGGTTACAGCGCATTCAACCAATTAGCCTGCCTTGGAGAGAGTCCAACAACCAAAGCTAACGATTGACCTCTGACTCTTACCATATTAGTATTAAACTATTCCATGGTTTGAACATGTTCGGGTTCGAGCCAGACTTGGAGAGAGTCCAACAACTCGAACAAGAAACGAAACTCTGGTTCTAACCATATTAATGGAAGGTGTAGGCTTTAATATTGAGTTAGGGTTTTTATGTCTCATCCTCTTTGCATGCAAATAACTATTATCTACATGGCATGACATACATGACATATATCTACATGTCACGACACGCATGTCATAATGATATGCATCTAATGCAATTACATGACATACAATCATGTCATGTACAATATTTCCTTATATGTCATAACAACTTATGGAAATAAAATATGTTTAATATTTGATTCTCTAAATCAAATCATGATTAAATTAGGAAATAAATTTCCAAATCTAATCACATATTTTATTTGTGGAAATAGTTGATTAAGGAAAGTCAATTTAGGAAACCAATTTCCTAAATCATCAAAACTACTTATGGAAATAAAATATTTTTAAGATTTGATTTCCCAAATCAAATCATGATTAAATTAGGAAACAAATTTCCAAAATCTAATAAAATATTTTATTTATGGAAAATATCAATTTCAATAAATACTTCCAACTTTCCAAAAGTGGAAGATTTCCATAAATACTTCTAGACTTTCCAAAATTGAAAAATTTCCATAAATACTTCTAACTTTCCAAAAGAAGAAAATTTCCAGAAATATCATTATGACTATCGCAAAATAATTTTACGATTATGTCGAAACACAACCTGGGCTCTGATACCACTGTTAGATTTCCGGCACCGCGGCGAGTGTGTGTTCGAACATGTTTCGTAAACATGTGCACAGCGGAAGGAATAAAATAATAAATCTAATTTATTACAACACTCACATCACACGCATGCATAGTACAACATGTGTAGACATAACCGTAAATTCAAATTTTGCAATAAAAGGAAATTTATACTACGTATATCTGACGTATCATGTGTAGCGCGAAAGACAACAACAGGAACGATTCTCGCTAGAATCGTCTCTATCCGTATCCACGCTGAGTATCTTTGGGATGACTTCACAAAGTCATGAGCCTCGTCTTTGTATGGGTTACTAGCCTCGTGTTGAAGACGATGTGATCGAGAGAAGATCACGATCCGAATCAAAATTCGGATCCAAAATGAGTCTTCAAAAACTCGCTTCTCCGAAGAGGTATTCGTCAACCGTTTGATGAATCCTTCGTCCTCCACCTATGAGGATTACGGGAGATCGAATCCCCGGAAAGGCTACCACTGTCGGAGCTCCAAACGTCGTCTAAACAACGCTCTGATGAGAAGGAAACAAGCTGTCCAGAAAACTGGACAGCTTTGGTGGAGGAATAGGGACCGGCCAAAAGGGAAGGTTGAAGCTCACCTTATTGCCGAACCCAAAGGAGATCATCGGAGCTCCTCCGGCAGCAGCTCGACGCCGGCAAAGGGGAAGGACAGTACCTTCTAGACGCCGGCAAGGGAGCTGGGCGGCGGCAATAGGGTTGGCGCCGACTAGACTTGGAGAGGAGAGGGGGTTGGGCGGCAACTCATAGATTAGCGCTTAACAAAAACCCTTGAGCCCTATTTTATAGAGAACAAATGCTCTTAATGGTTATCGGATCATAACCAAAAGCCTGTTAACCCGCTCCATTAATTTAAGTTAAAATAAACCAAACCATAATGGTTTATTTTAAGTTAAAACGAATCGAACCAACTTTGGTTCATTTATTAAAAATAAACTAAACCCTTTGGTTTATTCTCCTCCATTGGATTAGAACCAAACCAATTTGGTTCATCCATCATGTCTTCATAAGACATGGCCCATCCACGCTTCCATTGCGACTGAAACGATTTCATACTCGCTCCATGTTTGGTCCAACCAAACCTAGTTTCTCTCGATCTGAGAATCTCATTCTCAAGCTCGTTTTAAAGCCTTCGGATTATGCTTGTTGTGCGTGTGACCAAAAAGGTTCTCGGTTTATGTTGGCTGTCTATAATTAACCATTAATTATAGAACGATCATGAGTGGCACCTAGTAGTACATCATGATCACCAATTAACCGAAAAGATCAACGGTTGATCTAGAACTACTTCTGAAACCCTTCAGCAGCTCGAATGAATCATGACCAATTCCCTTCACTCATCTTATATCCACTTGGTTCAGGACATGGTCTATATGTCAGTCCCCACTAGGCTGACTACGTCACACCTAGCCCAAGTATCATTTCCTCGTCCTACGGATTCTAGTTACTGCACATGTATCGAAGAATACCTTACTCTAAACATGTAATGCTTTGCCCAAAGACTTTAGTAACAATCCGACGAGAGGCCATGGGTATACATCTCCTCACAAGGAGTGGTGAATCCTTTATAGGCTATTCAAACACCTTCGATCATTTCGACTTATACCCAATGATCCCGGGTCCACATCTCCTCAGAGATACTTGCTTAAGATGTCAAAGCATAAGTCTTTATGATCAAGATGACTTGAATACCGCAAGTCAGAGGAACATCGCACTTAAGCTGCAGTAAGAACTTCATTGACATATCTATATATGCAGAGAACCATATGAAGTCTTACGGTTGGTCACTCCAATGAACTAGTTACCATAACTAGCATCCACGATTAACTCCGGACATCACAATGTCTCTAGCTAGTGAGAATCAGCTGCTTGGATACACCAAGGAGTATACCTCGTGCTAGTCTCGACAGAATCAATGGTGTCCAAATCCATCAATTCATCGACTAGGGATAATTCCATTACATCACAATTACACATGTAGAGATACTCACTAGTTGTGATCCAATCACAAATTCTCTCATGCTGTGAATCGTATCGTGGACATTCAGTAAATGAGTTTAAGATCTAATAAAATACAGAAAAACATGTATACTCAAATAGTGAATCTTCATTTATCATATAAATGGTTCAAAAATAAGGCGATTGCCATAGGACATCTCTCATATATCGCTAACAATTGTAGCCTATTAAAACCTCATGGAGCCTAGATCCAATGATGGAAAATAAAACTCTAGATCCGACGGTGGAGATTAAATCTCTAGATCCGATGGTTGAGATTAAATCTCTATATCCAACGGTTGAGATTAAATCCCTAGAACTGACGGTGGAGATTAAAAGGAGGCTTAAGTCTAACTCTATAAATAAGGGCTTAAGGTGAGCGTAAAAAAAAAATATCTTGAGGATTAGGGTTTGGGCGGCAAGGGGCTTGGAGGCTTGGGCGGCCACAAATTTGGAAATTTTTTCCTTCTTCTTCCTTAGGTGGCCAGCGCCCATCCTGTCTTCTTCTCTCCTTGGCCGGCATCCAAGCTTCATCTTCTCATCCTTTTCTCTTGGCCGACACACTCTCACCTTTTCCAAGGGCCGGCGGCATCAAGGGTTGGGGTGATCCTTTTCCCTTGGCCGGCAACATCTCCTTGTTCTTCTCCTTGGCCGACGGCAAGCACCAAGCTTGGAGCTTGGTGGTGGGTTAAATGAAGGAGAAGAGTTTTGTTTTATCATCTTCCTTTGTTCGGAGTGAACAAGGAAAGGAAGATTGGTGATCTAGGAGGCTTCGACTTTTGGAAGATCATCACCCACACGATGTCCAAAAGGAGGAAGGACATACAATAGAAGATCAAAAGGTATAATGTTTGTTTATATTCTTTTGTATTATGTCAATAATTGTTTTCAATTATATGCATGTTGTATGTTTTTATATGTGGCTAATTTACTTGGACCCCGAATACAAAGACCAAAACCGGTGATCCGTACATCGTCTATTCCGCGGCTAATTGTAGAATAGAGGTTGGTTGCTTGAACAACAAGTTTGTTCAAGTGACTACTCTAATCGAATAGCACGACGATGAAATGGTAGCTTGGGTAATCCCTAATTGTCATGGATTAAACTTTTAATCCGGGCACGATGATGAGATCACCATGAACAAGCGACCAAGTTGAAGTGGGAAGCGAAGTTTCCTCCCTTTGGGCCGTGTGGAAACACACCACGCCTTATGTGACTGATGATTTGTGCGACTAGGGATTTTTCAGATTTTGCGGTGGTTCTATTTAAGGATGGCTCCGACCAAATCCTAGGGGGGAGGCACGATGGCAAGGACGACACACCGAAGCCCTAAAAAGCTTCGGTAACTCGCAACGAGGAGGAGGAACACCGTAGGAGGTCCACACCTTGCAACACAATGCCGGAGAGAAGATCACGGAAGCATTGTATATCTTTATTACTGCATTTCATTCCTTATGTATTCAAACTTAGATATGCTTTGTGATTCTTCCTTCGTATACATGGAGTAGTACTTTCGATTCTAGGATTAGGGAGTAGCTTGTGTACATAAACAATGTTGGTTTATGTTAAATTCTTCCCATGAGTTTGATTTGACAATTGGTAGTTGCTCTTTATTATATCTATTCGTGTTTGGCTTTCATTCCGCTGTGCTTTGGCGATACGAGGGGTGACATCCCTCGCGATCTAAAATTTAGGGGATTTGATTAAGGAACCTAGGGGTAAACCTGATCTCCTGTAACTGCGGGGAGAAGGGTGCAGTGGAATCGGAAACGGTCCATCGTAGGGATTGATTTGGCATCCTCATACCGTCTATCCTGTCCTTGTAGGCAGAGATAACTCCCAGTAGATGCGACGACTCTGCGGGAGAGTGTATGATGTCCCTTCCACAAAGTCGTAGGTAAACGTCTAGACAACGCCAATTTACAACATTCTTCTGTGATACGCAAGCGAAACCGAAGTCCTAGAATCACCTTTAAAGTCCTCGGCACACTCCTTTCCTCCTCCGTGTGACACCGTACAGAGTAGAGACCATCGACAACCCTCACCAACCACAACCTTTTAGAGATCACGTCCGAACAATTACAACCACTGAGTATATTGGTATTCAAATCCCAGTCCATGTGGGATCGATAATCTTTATTACTTGATGACATCCGTGCACTTGCGGGCATTGAGCGCGAGCGCGCGCTTTGAGTCCTCGACGATATCCACCATGAGATTCGAGGTCGCATTCGTGCGCATCAAGTTTTTGGCGTCGTTACCGGGGAATTGATCGATTCGATATCAAATCGAACAGTGGTAAATTGGATCGGATTTAGGATTAGATTATTTGTTTGCTTTATTTTCTTGCTAGTTTATCTTATTTGCTTTAGTTCTATATTTTCCATATTTAGATTTAGTTTTTATTTTTAGCAGTAGTTTCCTATTAACTTATTGCATCTTAGATTTTTATTTGTTAGATTGATTTATTTTCTGCTTTTAGAATTAGATTAGCACTCTTAACTTTGTGCTTTGGTTCGTCGTATGCTTAGACGATTAGGGTTAGAAGGTCTAATTCCGATCGACTTAGAAATTGAGTGAACCTTTCACCGTCAGAGAGTAAAACAACGAAAGATGGAGGATCAAGCTGCATCCGAGGTGAACATAGGTAGCCGACCTCTGTGGGACTATGCATCTCCTAGCGCTAGAGGATTCGGGCCTAGTATAGCTGGACCATCTATTTCGGCAACTAACTTTGAGCTGAAGCCGACACTTATACATATGGTCCAGTAGAGCCAATTCGGGGAAGCTACGACTGAAGACCCAAACCAGCACCTTGAGGCATTTCTTGAAATTTGCTCAACGATGAAAATGAACAGAGTCCCTACTGACGCGATCTGCCTAAGCCTGTTCCCATTTTCATTGTGGGATAATGCTAAGGCATGGCTTCACTCCCTACCTTCTGGCAGCATCACCACATGGGAGCAGTGTGAGCAGCAGTTTCTGAATAAATACTTCCCACCAAGTAAGATTGCTCACATGCACCATCTTATCATGAGATTTCGCCAGAAGGAGGGAGAGTCCTTATTCGAGGCTTGGGATAGCTACAAGGGGCTACTCTCCCAATGCCCCCACCACGGACTTGAGAGGTGGCTGGTGATCCATATTTTCTATAATGGGATCGCTTATGCCACGAAGATGTCCCTAGATTCTGCTGCAGGAGGAGCACTAATGAATAAGATCATAGAGGAAGCGGAAGAGCTTATTGAAGAGGTGGCCCAGAACCACCATCAATGGGCTTCAGAACGTGGTCAACCTACACCTATAGCGGGACGATACACTATCAACTCCATGGACCACCTATCAACAAGGATGGACATGATCAGCATACGGTTTGAATCTTTAAATCATTCATCTTCATGCGTGACCATTGATTTTGGGGAGGGAGCAGCAGCATATCAAGAGGACCACTATCGAGGGTCGGGGACCTCAGACGAGCAGATTGAGCACTGTGACGCAGTTGGGGACTATGACCAAAGGCCCCACAACCCATACTCCAATACTTAAAATTCTCGATGGAGAAATCTCCCAAATTTCTTTTATAAGAATAACTCAGAAAATGCATAACCATTAGGGGGGTACGGGCAGCAGCAGGGCAATGGGCAGCAACCACAGAAGTCCAGACTGGAACTGATGATGGAGGACTTCATTGCTACCCAAACTAAGGCCAATGAGGATTTTCGTCGCCAACATTAGAAGTCTGAAGAATCACTCAGAGACTTGAAGGCCACTGTTGAAGGCCTTGCAAGTCATACTAGGATGTTGAAGACGCAAGTGACCCAAATAGCCCAATCCGTGTCGCAACATGTGAAGAGCTCTCCAGCGAGTCAGGAAATATAGGAAGGAGACATGAGATGCCGGCAAACACCATATTAGAGGTAGAACTCTTCGACGTATGGGGAGTGGATTTCATGGGACCCTTTCCCATTTTCGACGGGAACATATACATTCTGGTCGCTGTAGACTATGTCTCCAAATGGGTGGAGGTTGTGGCATCACCCCATTGCGATGCTAGGACCGTAATAAAAATGTTCAAAATAAACATATTCCCTAGATTCGGAGTTCCTCGAGTAGTAATCAGTGATGGAGGATCCCACTTCATTGAAAAACAATTTGAAAAATTGCTACATAAGTATGGGGTGGTCCACAGAGTCTCAACAACATACCACCCGTAAACTAGAGGACAGGTGGAAATTTCGAATTGGTAAATCAAAAGTATCCTAGAGAAAACGGTAGTAGCATCACGGAAGGATTGGGCACTGAAAATGGATGATGCTCTTTGGGCTTACCACACAACTTATAAGACTCTGATGTAACACCTGTAAAATTTCTAGCAATTTTACAAGAATTTTTTGCATGATTATAATGGGCTTTATGTGGGCTCTTTCAAAAATAAAAGAAAATTAGCCAAAAAGGATTCAAGGCCTAGGAATTGAACCCCAAACCTCTAGAGATAGCTAAGCCCTAATGATGCATCCAATAACCAGAAGCCCAGCAGGGTTGTACTATTAGGGGAATATGGGAAAAGGGGAGACTAAGGGACTCTTCAAGTGAATAAATAGGGGGAATGAGGAGACATAAGCAACCAAATTGCTCTTCTCTTCTTCTCATCTTCTTCCTCACCGAAATCCATTCCTCTCCCTTTCATCCTTTATACGAAACCTATCCAAGCAAGAGGAAGGCAAAGTTGGCATCCCTTAGGTTATCTTCCAACCAAAAAGCAAAGCAAAGGATGTAAGCATCCCCCTCACCCGCATACAAGTAGTTTTCGTTTGATGTGTTTGTGTTAATCCTCTTGAAACCATTCGACCAAGACCTTGTTTGAGTTTTTCCATGAAGATCCATGCCATATCTTGTATGAACATGATGAAGATGGGATGCTAGATGGATTAGGTTAAGTGTTTTACCTTAAAAACCCAAGGGACCATTCGGCCAAGACCTTGGTTGAGTTTTTCCATGAAGATCCATGCCATATCTTGTATGAACATGATGAAGATAGGATGCTAGATGAATTAGGTTAAGTGGTTGAACTTTTATGACCTTTAAAACCATTCGGCCAATCCCTTTAGACCCCTATGTGTTCTCTTTATAGATAAGTTCATGCTATGTTGGATGGTAAAAGAAGATAACATGATGTTTGGTTAACCTAGATATTAAGTGGATTAACTTCTAGGCCTTGGACCATTCTGCCAAGCCACTTTAGACCCTTATATGTTTTTTTTATGCCATGCTATAGCCAAGTTCATGCTATGTTTTGATGGTAAAAGAAGATAACATGATGTTTGGTTAACCTAGATTTAAGTGGATGAACCCTAAGCCTTGGACCATTCGGCCAAGCCACTTTAGACCCCTATGTGTTCTTTTATTTTATGCCATGTTTAGATGAGCTTAGGCTAAGTTTTGAAGCTAGATGAAGATAACATGTTCTAGGCTAGGTTTTAAATGAGTTCATGCCATGTTGATTTTAGAAGAAGGTAACATGTTCTATGCTATGTTAGAGATAGGTTCATGCTATGTTTTGATGGTAAATGAAGATAACATGTTTGTTTTAACCTAGATTTAAGTGGATGAACCTTTAGGCCCCTTGAACCATTCGGCCAAGTCCATCTAGACCCCTAAGGTGTCCTTCTATGCTATGTTTTGGATGAGTTCATAATGACTTTTGGTGTTAGATGAAGATAACATGCTCTATGCTAGGTTTTAAATGAGTTTATGCCATGTTTGATGTTAAGAGAAAACATGTTCTATGCCATGCTATAGATAAGTTCATGCTATGTTTTGAGGGTAAATGAAGATAACATGTTGTTTGGTTAACCTAGAGTTAAGAGGTTGAGCCTCATGTCCTTTAAACCCATTCGGCCAAGGTTCAATTAAAACCCTAAGTGCCTTCCCATGCCATGCTTTATGTTTTAAAGAACTAACCTATGCTTAGTTAGACCATATATAAGTGGTTTGGTGTTTAAAACTTTGATAGAACTCCATGAAGTTTAGGTCATTCCATGTATACTTGTTAATGATGTTTATACCTTATGCCATGCTTATATGTGTGTGATGTTGTGATCATGTTATGCTTATTACCTCGTAATTGTATGAATGTATGATGTTTTATAAAGAAGGAACATGATATGCATGAAAAGAATATGATATGTTTGTTGGATCGATTTAAAACGCTAGAGGGGGGGTGAATAGTATTAAAACTTTCTTTTTTCGTTCGTTCGTTTAAAATCCGAGTAGATAATTAATTTGCAGCGGAAAAGATAAGCAATAAGTAAAAGAGACAATTCTTTTTACTTGGTTCGTAGCCTTTGGCTACTACTCCAAGGCCTTAGTGGTCCTTGACCATGTACGGAGGGCAAAAGCACTAAAGGAACTCCTCCTCGTTGAAGGTAGGAGTTAATCGATACAAGAAGGAAAAAAACTTGAGGTAGAGGGACACTCCCCCTCTCCTCGTATACGATAAAAGCTCCGAAAGATTAAAGAAATGAACTTAAAATAAAAGCTAAAACCGACGTTACAATAAGAGAGAAATTAAGACCTAGACGTCGGAGAGAAAGCACTTCGTTGTCGGAAAAGTTGTAGCTTGGCAGAGGCTTTTGGAAGCTTTAGAATTGATGAAGAAACCCTAGGATTATCCCTCCTTTTATAGCCTTTGAGCCCCTTTTCGAGAGGAACCCTAGCCAATCAAAATTGAGCACCAATCTCCTTGAAATGGGGTGATAAGCCTTGACTCCTCGAAGCTGATCATTGACCATCATCATCGATGGCCATCATCGATCGATCGATGAGCAAAGATCGGTCGAATGTTGACCGAGTCCTCAGCGATCTGCAAGTTAAAGTTAGCTCAAAGAAAACATTATTTCGACTGCCTTCGACCGTCCGATCTCGACCTAGACCATCGATGGGATGTCTTTAGTCGGATCCACGCTTAAGACCATCCCCGTAAGGAGGATACGACCTCACTTATGCTCGCACACACGAGCTTACCTCGATACTTACCATGTCGCTTTTGCTTCCAGCCTTCCACTCGATTCCTTCGGCTCCCTCCGAAGTCACTCGAGTGTCGCCTGACCACCCGGCTTCCTCCGGGTGTCGCTAGCATTCAGCTCCAGCTTTAGTAATATTCTGCACACTCGATTCAGCTCGTGAGATAACGACATGAGCTTAACTTTGTATCGTTTGCTATAATAAAAACTCAGGTTCGAATTAGGTGCCTACTGCAACAACAATCTCCCCCTTTTTGATTTATGGCAAACCCACATACAAAGTTAAGTAAATAGCAAGCATGATGAATAATGTGCATTAGAAACAAACAAAAATTAAAGAAGATTAAGTTGGAGTAGTAAGGAGTTTCTTCAAGTACTCCCCCTTGAGGAAACCTCCCCCTTTACCGAGGGTGAGTCTTGAAGAACGACCTTAATCCTCCCCTTGAGGGTTTCTTTAAGTAATTACTTAAAGTTGGCCTTAGTAAAACGTTTAAGTTAAGAGTTCTTCTTAACTTGGCTCTTTCTCCCCTTTAAGTAAAACATTAAAAATAAGTAAAACGTTGATGGCACAAATAAGTTTAAGTTAAGAATTCTCTTAATTTGGCCTTTAATAAGTTTTCAAAACTTAAAGTTAACTTTTGGTTTAAATATAAAGTAAGAGTTAATCCAAAAAATTTAAAAATTTGACCCCTTAACTTTGGCCTTTTTCTCCCCCGTTTGCCATATATCGAAAAGAGTGAGGGTGTGTGGAAAACAAAAATAAGTGTTAAATTTAAAGTCAAAGCATGATCCACATTATTTTGAAAATAATATATTGAAAATAAATTCATCTATAAAATGTTCGACTCATATCTTGCTTGATTGATATAAAAGATCAACTAGTCCTGGTCAGAGTCGGTTAGTATGTATGATTATACTCCGTGGTTCATGGTGATGCACTAGCTCTACATCTGGAACCAGGAGTAAGGTCCTAACATCTCACGCCCATCTACGTGGCTAAGTACACAAACACATTAGTCCTATGTGTTGTGAGATGTATTGGCTCCTTAAATCTATAGGTGCATGATATCTAAGGTATGTCCTATGGTAGTTCCATAAAAATGAAATTTAAGAAATAGTAGTAAGAAAATATAATTTGCAAGTTCCTATTCTATTACGCACAAGCCCAATTTTCGTCTTAATAGACTAAATTCGGCTTCGGGTAGGGGTTTAGTAAATAGGTCTGCTAAGTTAAACTTTGATTTGACGTATTCGAGTTGTATGACTCCGTTGGCCACATGTTCTCGAATGAAATGGTGTTTGACTTCTATATGTTTGGTCCTAGAATGACATATCGGATTCTTAGTAAGATTAATTGAACTAATGTTATCTACGTGAAGTTTAGTATTCGTAAAGTCTAACTTAAAGTCGCGGAGAGTGTGTTTCATCCAAAGAAGTTGAGTGACACACTCACCCATCGTGATGTATTCGGCTTCGGTGGTAGATAAGGCAACACAGTGTTGCTTCCTACTGCACCAACTCACTAGACTCAAGCCGAGAAGTTGACAACAACCACTCGTGCTCTTTCTATCGAGCTTACTACCGGCATAGTCCGAATCGGAGTAGCTGGTTAGTTCGAACTTTGTAGATCTAGGATACCAAATACCGACATTAAGTGTACCCTTTAGATATCTAAGGATACGCTTGACTAGAATTAGGTGAGACTCCTTGGCACAGTTTTGAAACCTTGCGCACATACTCACTGCAAATAAGATATCAGGTCGGCTTGCAGTTAAGTAAAGGAGACTCCCTATTATGCTCCTATAGTATTTTAAATCAATTTGGTTTCCAATTACTTCTTCTATATTAACATTAGTTGCCATTGGGGTATTAATAATTTTAGCGTCTTGCATTCCAAAGCGTATAATTAATTCCCTAGTATATTTGCGTTGATGTAGGTATATTCCATCTTTAGTTTGTTTAATTTGTAATCCTAAGAAGAAACTTAATTCGCCTACTAAATTCATTTCAAATTCACTTTCCATAAGTGAAATAAACTCATTTAGTAGGATTGAGTTGGTGGTTCCGAAAATAATATCATCTACGTAGATTTGGGCTATGAATATGTCTTTACCTAAGGTTTTTACGAAAAGGTTTGGGTCAACTACACCTTGGTTAAAGCCTTTGGACTTAAGATAAATCGAAAGTCTCTCGTACCAAGCTCACGGAGCTTGTTTAAGTCCATAAAGCGCTTTCTTTAATATAAGGACATGATCGGGTTTGTCTAAACTTTCGAAACCGGGGGGTTGACTAACGTAAACTTCTTCTTTAATGTATCCATTTAAGAATGTAGATTTCACATCCATTTGAAACAATTTAAATCCTCGATGTGCTGCATATGCTAATAGCATTCGAATGGACTCTAATCTAGCTACTGGGGCATAGGTCTCGTCGTAATCTAAACCTTCGACTTGACTAAACCCTTTAGCAACTAGTCTAGCTTTATTTCTAACTACTTCACCTTTATCATCAATTTTATTTCTAAACACCCACCTTGTTCCAATTATTGTTTTATCTTTAGGTGGTGGTACTAATTCCCATACTTCGTTCCTAGTGAATTGAGCCAACTCTTCTTGCATTGCAATAATCCAATCGGGATCAAGAAGAGCTTGGTCAATAGTTTTGGGTTCAATTTTAGAAATCAAAGATATTTGACTAAGGTTTTTGTATGAGGCTCTAGTTCGAACTCCTAGACTTGGATCACCTATCACTTGGTCGATAGAATGATTCATTTGAGTCCTAGTTGGATTTGGGTTTGAGTCTACAACTTGAGCCATAGGATGACTCGTTTGAGTTCTAGTTTGGTTGGAGTCATCTATCACTTGGTCGATAGAGTGACTTGGTTGACTTAGGTTATGATTAACACTAGACCTGATCTCCGGATCAGAGTTAGGTCTAGTATGAATCGGCTCTCTAATTGGGGTTGCCGGGGGTTTTGTAGGTTCGTGTCCTTCATCGAATACTACATTGATAGTTTCCTCGACTCTAAGGGTGTCATGGTTATATACTCTATAAGTTCTACTTGTAGTCGAGTATCCTAGAAAGATTCCGGTCGTAGTTTTGGATGTAAATTTCACTAGGTAATCTTTTGTGTTTAGGATATGTACCTTACACCCAAATACCCTAAAGTACTTGATGTTAGGTATTTTATCGTGATAAATCTCGTATGAGGTCTTAAGGTGCCTCTTTACTATAAGGATCCTATTTTGGACATAGCATGTCGTACTCACAGCTTTGGCCCAAAACCTATCGGGTAGGTTATACTCATTAAGCATTGTCCTAGCGGCTTCTTGTAGGGTTCTATTTTTGCATTCTACTAGGCCATTTTGTTGTGGAGTTCTAGGGCAAGAGAACTCACGGTGGTATCCATTTAGGTTACAGAATTCTGTAAACCTATGGTTTTCGAATTCACCACCATGATTAGTCCTAAGTCTTTTGATTTTAATGCTTTGTTGATTTTCTATTAACTTAAATAGGTTGATTAATTGATCTAGGGTATCACTTTTGTGTTTGATGAACATAACCCAAGTAAATCTAGAGTAGTCATCAATAATGACTAAACAGAATTTACTTCCGTTAAGTGACTTAGCTCCGTGTGAATCAAATAGATCCATGTGTAGGAGCTCAAGCACACTTTTGGTTCGTTCTTGACTAGTTAGTTGATGTTGTGTCCTAGATTGTTTACCTTGTTGACAAGCATTACATATTTTATTATCCAAGTTGTTGAGGTTAGGCAAACCTCTGACTAACCACTCGACGTGGATGAGTCTTGGGTGTGAGTGACCGAGTCGTCGGTGCCACAACCATGATTCCTCTTGCTGTGTCATAAGACACTTAGTTGAGGAGTTAATTAAGTTGATAGTGTAAATGTTTTTATTTCTAGTTCCTTTAAGAATTGTTTTAGAGGTTTCGTTTGTATTAATTACGCATTCATTTTCTAGAAATATGACCTTATAGTTATTATCACACAATTGGCTTACACTGAGAAGATTATATTGAAAATTTTCTACTAATAAAATGTTTTGAATGACAAAATTTGAGTTAAGCTCAATATCACCTGATCCGATGATTTTGAGCTTGCCGTTATTTCCGAAGGCTACCGATCCTTGTCGTTTGAATCGAAGCTTCGAAAACTTGAGTTGATCCCCGGTCATGTGTCGGGAGCAACCACTGTCCAACATCCATTGATCCTACACACAAGGTAGTTGGATCGGATATTGGATTTATTAAAAATTGGTTGAAAATTATTAACTTAAATCATCTCACCCATGTCTACATGATCAAACATGTTAATCCTATATGTTCTTGTGAGATGACTTCCAATTTTAGTTGAATTAAATTTAATGACTTAAACACTTGTCAACCTTGCGTTAGATTCGAACTTGACCTTAGGCTCATCAAGTCACCTTTTCAAGATCATGGCTTCCAGGTCGTGGCGAGGCACAGAGGCCTTCTTTGATCGAAAAAACGATCACTTCCTTAGACAAAGCCATTTTCAAGAAAATAGAGACTTGACTCACCTAAGACCACTTCCTAGTCTAACTAGTCTAGGATACGGCGAGGTAGCTTCAGCTAGTTCCGCTCGGTCAAGTGCACCGAACTAGATACGCCTTATCTAGCCCGAATACACAAGACTCTGCTTTCCTAGCGTACTATCATCTCGCCGCATCCTGGTACTATGTTATCAAGTATTGACGAGTTATAGTCCTATCTAACCATTCTAAAAAGAAAAATCAAACTAAATAAAAACCTAAGCATGCAATTTCTAAGTTAAAACGCAAACAAATTTCGTACTAGCTCCCCCTGGATCGTTGAATCTATTCGGTCTCTCCACATAGTGGATTTGGTCCTTGGGAACCCAGTACTGGTTTGATCCTAAGTTTGAAATCAAGGTGGTCTTAGGGACCCTTGCTTGGACACGTTTTTTATGTCGACTTACAATCGACATATACGACTTATTGGTCGTGTTTGAGCTAAAACCTAGTCCGGCCTTGTTGTACACGGCCCTTTGCGATCCAAGTAGGAGGTCAAGTCCTTTGGATCCCAAAGTAAACCTTTCCAACGTATTCCTAAGATCTTTGACTTGACTTTTCAAGAGTGAGTTCTCAACTTCGAGTTTTTCAACCCGAGTTGAGTCCTTCTCTTGAACTCGACTAGTCGAAGAGGTTAGGAAGACCTCGTGTTTGAAGAGTTTAACTTCCTCAACTAGGGTCTCGACCTTGGACTCGGACTTAGCTAACTTTTTATTTAAAAACTTAATTGCACTATAAAGAGTAGTAATAACAGACCGACTTACCTTGAGTGTATCTTTTGAACCAGATGCGTATCCGTGGCTTGTCTTGAATAGTGTTTCGAGGTCCGACTCGTCTTCGGTTTTCGATTCAGGTTTCGGTTCCGACTCTGTCTCCGATTCCACCAGTTTACCCATAAGGACTCGATCGTTGTCTTCTTCCTCGGAAGCTTCTTCCTAAGTAGCGTTGAGTGCCTTTTTATGTTTTGGTGCCTTGCTCTTGAGTTTTGGGCATTCGGACTTAATGTGTCCAAACCTGTTGCATTCATAACATCTTATGTTTGAACTTTTAGGCTTACCTTCGTTGGGTCGAGTGACGGGTCATTTTCGTCCCTTGACTATCCTCCGGACTAGGTTGACTAGTTCGACTTCCATTTCCGAGTCGACCTCCGAATCTGACTCATCCTCTTCTTCCTTCGGGGGTGGCTTGCTTGCGGTTTTCTTCCTCGAACCTGCAAAAAGTGTTATACCCTTCTCGGGTTCCGAGTTAGACTGCTCATGAAGTTCGAAATCAGAAAAGAGTTCATCTAACCTAAGTTTAGAAAGATCCCTGGAGACCTTGTAGGCATCGACCATGGATGCCCACAAGGTAGTCCTCGGAAAAGAGTTTAGGACATACCTTATAAGGTCGCGGTTTTCGACCTTTTGCCCGATTGCGTGTAGGTTGTTGACTATGTCTTGGACACGGGCATGGAGTTGCATCGCGGACTCGTGTTCCTGCATTTTTAGGTTATATAGTTTATTGAATAGAAGATCACGCTTACATACCTTGGCTTCATCGGTCCCTTCGTGTAGCTCCACTAGTTTTGTCCAAAGGTCCTTTGCGCTTATGAAGGGGCCGACGCTATTTAGCTCTTCCTTGGATAAGCCGCATTGAATGATTTGAGTTGCCTTAGCATCGTCTTCGACTTGTCTTTTTGTCGCAATGGTCCATTGGTCATAATCCAAGGATTCACCCACTTCGTTAGTCGGAAGTGTGAATCCCGTTTGGATTATGATCCACATCTCGATTTGGGTTTTGAGAAAGCATTCCATCCGACCCTTCCAATAACGGAAGTCATCTCCATTATAAAACGGAGGTCGGACGGTGCTAAAACCCTCGAGATGGGCCATTAGAACAAAAGACACAAGGAGACGAAGACGAAGAAACTAGCAACGACAAAAACACACAAAAAAGTACCAAGACTCGCATCTTGGATTAGTAGTGCGGGAGAAAAAGTAACAAAGCGAAATAAATCTGAAATAAACAGAATTAAAAAGATAAAAATCTAAAAAATGGCTAGATCGGTGGTTTCACCAAATCATAGCAACCCCCGGCTTTGATACCAATTGTTGGATCGATTTGAAACGCTAGAGGGGGGGGTGAAAAGAGTTAAAACTTACTTTTTTCGTTCGTTCGTTTAAAATCCGAGTAGATAATTAATTTTCAGCGGAAAAGATAAGCAATAAGTAAAAGAGACAATTCTTTTTACTTGGTTCGTAGCCTTCGGCTACTACTCCAAGGCCGTAGTGGTCCTTGACCACGTAGGGAGGGCAAAAGCACTAAAGGAACTCCTCCTCGTTGGAGGTAGGAGTTAATCGATACAAGAAGGAAAAAAACATGAGGTAGAGGGACACTCCTCCTCTCCTCGTATACGATAAAAGCTCCAAAAGATTAAAGAAATGAACTTAAAATAAAAGCTAAAACCGATGTTACAATAAGAGAGAAATTAAGACCTAGACATCGGAGAGAAAGCACTTCGTTGTCGGAAAAGTTGTAGCTTGGCGGAGGCTTTTGGAAGCTTTAGAATTGATGAAGAAACCCTAGGATTGGCCCTCCTTTTATAGCCTTTGAGCCCCTTTTCGAGAGGAACCCTAGCCAATCAAAAGTGAGCACTAATCTCCTTGAAATGGGGAGATAAGCCTTGACTCCTCGCGATCATTGACCATCGGATCGGTGATGGCCATCATCGATCGTGATGGGCGACATCGATCGAATCTTGACCTCAGTGATCTATTTGTGGCAATCGAGTCCTCAAGTAGCGGTCTGATGCTAGGCTGCAAGCAAAGTTAGCTCAAAGAAAACATTATTTCGGCGGTCGTCGACCATCCGATCTCGACCTAGACCATCGATGGGATGTCTTTGGTGGATCTCGCTTAAGACCATCCCGTAAGAGGATCGACCTCACTTACTCGCACACGAGCTTACCTCGATACTTACCATGTCACTTTTGCTTCCGACCTTCCACTCGATTCCTTCGTCTCCCTCCGAAGTCACTCGAGTGTCGCCCGACCACCCGACTTCCTCCGGGTGTCGCTAGCCTTCAGCTCCATCTTTAGCAATCTTCTGCACACTCGATTCAGCTCGTGAGATAATGATATGAGCTTAACTTTGTATCGTTTGCTATAATCAAAACTCAGGTTCGACTTAGATGCCTACTGCACCAACAATGTTATGAAGAAGAAATATGTTATGGTGAATGATATGTTATGAAGAAGAAATATGTTATGAAAGCCATATGATATGTTATGAAGAAGAAGTATGTTATGATATGAAGAAGAAAAACATGATATGCCATGATAAGGAATATGATATGTTTATGAAATGAAATATGATATGTTATGATAAGAAGCATGTATGTATTTTACTTTCTGCATCGCTTGTACCAGGACCCTAACAAGGTCCAAAGGGATGGGCTCCTAAGTTGCCCTAGGCTGACGGACTTAGATCAGGCCTAGGATGGGCTTCTATGTTATAAATGCCCCTAGGTCGATGGTCATAGTACGGACCTAGTACAGGATGGGCTCCTAGATGCCCTAGGCCGACAGACTAAGATCGTGCCTAGGATGGGCTTCTACATTATGATGATGGCCCCTAGGTCGACGGACTAAGATCGGGCCTAGTAACCTAGTAGGTTCGAGATTAGCTGCCTCGGGTCAATTTAGGGATGCGCGCTATGATGATGATGATGTGGTACAATGCCGAGCCCAATATGTTGAGAGTTATGTTCAAATACCAATGATATATGTTTTCAAAGAGCATCCTGCATATATGTTTGTTATGTTATATATGTTTACATGCTATGTTTGTTATGTTATATATGTTTGCATGTTATGATGGTTATGATATATATGTTTACATGCTATGTTTGTTATGTTATATATGTTTACATGTTACGATCGTTATGATATATATGTTTACATGTTATGATGGTTATGTTATTACATGCTATGTTTGTTATGTTATATATGTTTACATGCTATGTTTGTTATGTTATATATGTTTACATGTTGCGATCATTATGTTATATATGTTTACATGTTATGATGGCTATGTTATATATGTTTACATGCTATGTTTGTTATGTTATATATGTTTACATGCTATGTTTGTTATGTTATATATGTTTACATGTTATGATGGTTATGTTATATATGTTTACATGCTATGTTTGTTATGTTATATATGTTTACATGTTATGATTGTTATGTTATATATGTGTTTACATGTTATATGTCTGCTTACGATGTTGTATGTCTACATGTTATTGCCTTCTTATGTCTATGCTGATACATTTATGTTATGTTTGCTTATGTTATGATATTATGTCATGTTATGCTTACGTAAGGTTTTTGTGAGTAGGACAGGATCTTACTAAGCCTATGTGATTATAGTTTATGTTCCCTTGTACTGCAGATAAGGTTAAAGGGTGGATAAACTAAAGGGAGCAGCAGGAGAGGCAAAGTGTGTGTGGTAGTGGCATGGTGGAGGAGATCTGTTATGTTCTTTATCCATGTTTTCCTAAAGATGATTTAGCTTATGAATTGAACTAAGTACCTATGAACCGATGATGCATGCCCTTTGTTTAAGAAGAAGTGTCTATGAAATAATGATGCATGTTCTATGTTAAGAAGAAGTATCTATGAAATGACGATGCATGTTTATGTTTAAAAAAAAAAAAATATGTCTAAAGTCTTCCGCTGTAAGAAGTACGATATGTGTAGTCTTTCGCTGTAATGTAATGTATGTATGTAGGATCGCATCATGCGCCGCCCCTCCGGACCCTGGGAAAGGGCGGGCATGACATCTGATAGGCATGACCCCATTCCGCTTAGTCTACGGGAAGCCTTGCCATCTCCCCGTTGAATTAGAACACAAGGCTTTCTGGGCCATTAAGAAACTCAACTTAGATTATGGTGCAAGGAGAGAAAAGGAAAGCAGCTATTAAGCGAGTTGTAAATTCGAAGAGATGCATACGAGCATGCTAAGGCATATAAGGAAAGAACCAAGAAATAGCATGACCAACACATCTTGAGATGGTAATTTGAGGAAGGAGACCTAGTTCTCTTGTATAACTCCAGGTTGAAACTTTTTCCAAGAAAACTAAAATCAAGGTGGCCAGGACCGTTTCGGGTAAAAAGAGTATACCCATACGGGACAGTGGACATATGGAGTAGAGAATCAGGGGAGATCAAGGTAAATGGACAATGATTGAAGAAGTATCTAGGGGAGACCCCAGATCCCGAGACGGATGAATAGAGGTTCACTGAACCACCAGAGCCGAGTTGATAGTAGAGTGCGGTCGAGCTAAACGACCTTAAACAAAGCGCTTCTTGGGAGGCAACCCAAGTTTAGTTTTAGATTTCCCTTTTTGATTGCATTGAATACATTTGTTTGATTTTAGTTTTGATTTCCATCACATTTAGAGTTAGGATTAGAAAAGAACTTTGCTAAGCAAATATGAAATCCATATTAGCCTACATGACGAAGTGTATGAGAAAATCCGAACCGTGGTGCATAAATGGGCGAAAAAATGGGGACACATGGCTTGACCATGTGTTTTCCCACGACCATACCCGACCAACCCGAGGCGCACACAACCTGGCCGTGTGTTTTCACACGGTCGTGTCGCACGAGGTTAAAAGGTGTGAGCCGTGTATTTTCACCCCATTTGCACCGTGCGCTTCGAAAGTTCTTGCCCTAGCCGTGTGAATTCGTCTTCCCCACCATCTAGAAGCATTTTTAACCTCTAATGAAGCCAAAAGAAGCAAGGATGAGAAGGACCAAGCCTGTAGCACCCCGATCTAGTGCCTCGGAGCGACGAATAAAGAGAACCGACGCCCCTCAAGCTCCGGAGGAGGGTAACGCCCTATCCACTCTACTTTTTCACAATAATGAACAAAGAGATAGATACAATATGCTCTCTACTCGTAAACTTACTACTACTAGGTACTTAGATGAAGATTTGTTATAATCTTTAGGGTTGTTGGGTGATATGTAAACCCTATTTGCAAAAATGGGGTGGGAAGAGATTATGGGAATAAGGCACCTAACCTACCCTAGGATAGTTTTGGAATTTTTGAGTTCCTTAGAGGTGGAAATTTTAACCGGTAGAGAGAGCGAGGAGGGTAGGATAAATTTTAGGCTTTTTAACATTGAGCATGAGTGGACCATTCACCAATGGGACTCATGCTTTGGCTTGCCGAGTGGGGGAGAGAGAAGAACCCCTATTGGGTTCAACTCTCGGGAATGTTGGACCGAGTTGATGGGGGAGCACGCTTATGACCCTTATAGGGCCAAAACATCGCACCTCCAAAACCCCGTCTTTCGATACCTCCACCGCATCATGGGAAATACTATATTTGGTCGTGGGGAGAGTGACGGTGTAGTTAGAGCTAGCGAGCTCCTTTGCCTATGGGATATGCTACAAGAAAGGAGTAGCATCGATGTAGGGTCCCACTTCATCAGACACTTAGTGAAGATGGGCAAAGGAGCACGAGGAGAGATCAATGTGGGAGGCCTACTTATCCACATTTGCCATAGGATGGGGTACGATTACACTACATTAGAGAATATAGAGGGGAGCCCTAGGATCGACCTAGGAGTATGCATGGCCATGAAAATGATTGTAAGAGAAGGAGACTCCTTATGCTTTGTAAGGAAAAATCTTACAACCCTTAGGCTCCCCGACCCGGATTGTACCACCATCGCTATACGTGCTAATTGGCGCTTGGACCTGATAGTGGAGTCCCCTCAACATGAGGGACCATCCACATCAACGCCCATCTCTCCACCTTTATATCACTCTCCCACCAGTCCACACATGCATAGGAGCCCACCTAGTCCATCGTCGACATGAGCCTACACCTGCACCACAACCTTTTTATACTTTTGAGCAGGATGTAGGTACATCGACCTATGATTTATTGGAGTTCTGATCATGCCTCGATGACATTTACACTGAGCAACAGACGCAGAGGTAGCGATGAAAGGAGCAGAGAGCCTACCAGTAGGCGGAGTTCCAGGGATTCTGGGAGCATTTCCAGCGGCCTGAGGAGTTCTACGATGAGGCCCTCATATACTTCCAGGAGGAGGTTATTTGTCGTCAAGATGAGGCTGCCAACCGCAGGGAGATGCGACAGCACATACATGCCCAGCAGGCGCAGTGGGCTAGGGAGGAGGTGCACCGAGCAGTCGCTGCATCCACTAGCTCCTAGATCGACCACATATATATGTGGCATCAGCGGCTCAGCAGCAGGTTCTCCCAGAATCCAGAGATGCCCAGGCTTCCAGACTTTCCACCTCATCCACCATATTAGAGGTATATTTTCATTTATGTCTGGGGGGGAGACCCTAAGGTTTATTTTGTTTTGTTTCCTAGCAGTAGTTTCTTTTCTGGTATTTTCATTTATTCATGCCTGAGTTGTTGAGTTTCTTTCAGTACTTAATTTTGGTTGTCTGTAAAGCTACCTCAATAGTATTTTTGAAAATTGTTTACATGAGTTGTTCCCATAGGTAGCTTAACTCCATTTATCTTGTGGTATTTTATTTTATTCGCTCTATTGAATATTCTAGACTTGCACTGGTTAGCTTTGTTTTTGCACTTACACATGTTGAACATCCTGAAAGGGATAATCTTGTACATACCTAGTTATGATTCACTTCAGTAGTCTAGTACTTTGGAATTCATAGGTGACTCTAGGTTTAGCATTTTAGTTACTAGAGATGCTCGGATTGTGTAAGCCCATTCGGAAAAATCAAAATCCCAGTGAGTCGAAAAATTAAAGAGAGAAAAGAAAAAGAGAAATAAAAGAAAAAGAGAAAAAGAAATGAGAAAAAAAAAGGGAAGAAAAAAAATATTATGAGGGATAAAAAAACAGTTATCGTGGGTGGAAATGGCTAGGTGCCCCTTTGAGACCGAGTTAGGTTACTGGGGAAACACCTACCAATTTCTCTCAATACTGAGCACGCCTTTGAGACTTTATGCTAGATCTAGGGAATGACCCTCGCTTTGGGCAGGTAAGTACCTAAGAGTCGGAAACCTTAGAAAAGCTATGGGGTGATGACTTAACTCACCATGGAACGGGCATCCCCTAAGAATGGTTCGCTTAGCATGAGCACGAGGAGCTAACTTAGTGAACTTCTAGAACATATTTATTTTGCTTTGATTACAAATACCACCTGATAAATTTAGTTAACATGCTAAATATGGAACAATATCTTTTTAAAATTTCATGGCACTGAGATTTGCTTGAGGATAAGCAAAGATTTAAGTCTGGGGGAAGTGATGTGAGCAAAACATATAGGGTTTTAGGAGTAGTTTTCGCTCACATCTCATTACATTTTGTGTTAGTTTCATGCATATGTTACTCTATTTTTGCACGCATTTCCTATTTTCTGGTTCGAAGGTCTACTCGTTGTACTTTTGTGTGCAGGTTAGCTTTTCGGGTGAAAAAGACTCATTTCGGAGCAAAAGAAGAACATTTCGTAGCTAGACGCAGAGTGGGACACGACCAGGGCATGTGAATTCACACGGCCGTGTCCAATGGGTGAGATCAGCAACCCAAAGCCACACACATCCTAGCCATGTGGAAACACACGGCCATGTAGCAACCCAAAGCCGCACACGACTAGGGCTTTTTTCGGATTTTGCAGCGGTCCGAGGCGATGTCTATATAAGGATGGCTCCGCCCAAACCCTAGGGGGGGAGGCACGATGACTAGGATGGCACTCCGAAGCCATAAAAAGCTTCGGTAACTCACAATGGGGAGGAGGAACACCGACGGAGGTCCACACCTTGAAACACAATGCCGGAGAGAAGATCACGGAAGCGTTGTATATCTTTATTACTACGTTTCATTCCTTATGTATTCAAACTTAGACATGCTTTGTGATTCTTCCTTCGTATACATGGAGTAGTACTTTCGATTCTAGGATTAGGGAGTAGCATGTGTACATAAACAATGTTGGTTCATGTTAAATTCTTCCCATGAGTTTTATTTGACAATTGGTAGTTGCTTTTTATTATATCTATGCGTGTTTGGCTTTCTTTCCACTGTGCTTAGGTGATACGAGGGGTGACAACCCTCACAATCTAAAATTTAGGGGATTTGATTAAGGAACCTAGGGGTAAACCTGATCTCCTGTAACTGCGGGGAGAAGGGTGTGGTGGAATTGGAAACGATCCACCGTAGGGATTGATTCGGCATCCTTGTACCGTCTATCCCATCCTTATAGGTGGAGATAGCTCCCGGTAGATGTGACGGCTCTGCGGGAGAGTGTATGATGTCCCTTCCACAAAGTCGTAGGTAAACGTCTAGACAACGCCAATTTACAACATTCTTCTGTGATACGCAAGTGAAACCGAAGTCCTAGAATGACCTTTGAAGACCTCGACACACTCCTTTCCTCCTCCGTGTGACACTGTATAGAGTAGATTCCACCGACATCCCTCACCAATCACAACCTTTTAGAGATCACGTCCGAACAATTACAACCACTAAGTATATTAATATTCGAATCCCAGTCCCTGTGGGATCAATAATCTTTATTACTTGACGTCATCTGTGCACTTGTGGGCATTGAGCGTGAGTGCGTGCTTTGAGTCCTCGACGGTATCGATCGCGAGATTAGAGGTCGTGTTCGTGCGCATCAAGTCTACTTAGCCAAGAAAGGTAACTTCTAGTTTGTCTTATGAGCATTTGTTGCTAGTTATGTGTTGTTGGCTGATTCTTATTTTTTGTGGATTATAGATTCGGGAGCAACCAACCATGTAGCTCGAGAGCGAGTTACATATGTGGAGTACTGCAGGGTACCAGCTGGCAACAAATGGACATATGTAGGAAATAATGCAAGAGTCGAAGTCAAAGGAGTCGGCACTTGCAAACTTAACCTTCGGGGTGGAAGTACTTTGTTTCTACATGATGTCTTGTATGATCCTGAAATTTGACGAAATCTTGTTTTTGTCACATGTCTTCTTGATTTAGGGTATTGTATTAATTTTTATAGCCAGTGTATAGAACCTAAGATTGACTCTGTGTCAATAGGATATGGTTTTTTAACAAATGGTTTTATGGTTCTTGATATGGAACCAAATGTCAATTGTGCGATTGATAGTTGTTTTTCAAACATTGCTCTTACTAGTGATGCAGAAATAACTAATGATATTTTGCATGCTAGATTAGGACATTTAGGACAAGATCACATGAATCGGTTAGCTAAAGAAGGTTACTTGGCCTCTCGTGCTAAGATTAGTTTGTCTATATGTGAGCATTGTCTGGCTAGAAAAGCAACTAGGAAACCATTTGGTAAGGCTATTAGGGCAGAGTCACCATTGCAACTAATTCATTCGGATATATGTGGTCACATGAATGTGAAGGCTAGACATGGAGCTTCCTATTTCATTACATTTATTGATGATTTCTCTTGTTATGGTCATGTGTATTTGATTTCTCATAAATCTGAAGCATTGGATTGCTTCATTCATTATATGAACGAAGTTGAGAATCAAACAAAACTTAAGGTTAAGACTTTACGCACTGAACGTGGAAGAGAATATTTTGTCTGATATGTTCAAGACTATATGTAATGATAAGAGGATTATTAGACAGCTGACAATCCATGGAACTCCACAGCAAAATGGAGTTGTTGAGTGAAGAAATAGAACTCTTCTCGAAATGGTTAGGTCTATGATGGCGCAGGCTAATTTGCTGATCTCCTATTGGGGAGATGCATTACTAGTTGCGGCATATTTACTTAACAAAGTGCTTTCAAAGTCTGTTCCATCTACCTTGTATGAAAGTTGGATGGGCAAAAAATTAGATTTGAGCAATCTGAGACCCTGAGCGTCAGCTGCTTATGTTCATGATAGTTCTCATAAGTATGGAAAACAAGGACCTAGGTGTAAGAAATGTATCTTTATAAGATATTCTAATACCTCCAAAGGTTATGCTTTCATTGGTGAGTAACAAGATGGAACTATCTCCGAATTAGATTCGAGAGATGCTACTTTTCTCGAAACTAAGTTCGTAAATAGAGGTCAACTTGATAAGACAGTTCCTCTATTTGAAGAGGATGAGTCGCTGTCAACTAGACAGGTGCCTAGTGGGATACCTCGAACTAGTCAACCCATTGAGAGTACTTTGCCTAGTCACAGGGTGACTTCTCAACAACCCAACTTACGAAAAAGAGTTCGTAAGATCAAACCTAAGAAGAGGTTTGATATTGAGAATGAGGCAAATAATGACACTCCCAGTTGACGATGATGAACCTCAATCAGTTGAGGAAGCTTTGGGATGTAGAGTTAGAGAAAGGTGGAGAAATGCAATGGTTGAAGAGATGGAGTCAATGATTAAGAATCATGTTTGGGAGTTAGTCGATCTTCCTCCTGGCCGAAGGGTTATTGGGAATAAGTGGATTCTCAAAATAAAGAGGAAATCAGATGGATCAATTAACCGATACAAAGCTCGTTTAGTTGGAAAAGGGTTTACCCAATTGAAGGGTATAGACTTTGAAGAGACATTTTCTCCCATAGTGAAGTTTGTGTCAATCCGAGTCATTTTGGATTTTGTGGCGCATTATGACTTGGAGTTGCATCAGATGGATTTAAAAACCGCTTTCATTTATGGTGAGCTTGATGAGGAAATCTATATGGTTCAGCCAGAAGATTTCATTGCTGAAGGCCAAGAAGATAAAGTATGTAGATTGAAGAAATCTATATATGGGCTAAAGCAAGCATCAAGATAGTGGAACATAAAATTTAACGAAGTGGTTTTATCTTATGGTTTCGAAATGATCAATGAGGATCATTGTGTATTCTTGAAGAAGGAAAAAAGGAAAGTATGTCATTTTGTCATTATATGTTGATGATATGCTGATAGCAAGAAATGACATAGGTTTTGTGATAGAAGTCAAAAAGTGGCTTTCATCACAGTTTGACACAACATATATGGGAGAAGTTGAATACATTTTAGGAGTAAAGATCACCAGGGATCGATCTAAGAGACTTTTGGATTTGTCTCAAGAGTCTTATATAAATAAGATGTTACAGCATTTCAGTATGTCTGATTGCAACTGTGAAATTACACCTATTGTGAAAGGATTGTTCAAAGCAAAAGTTATTGGGATGTATACTGAAAAGTCTATCTTTTGTATAAACATCTTTATTTTTGAAATAAGAATCACATGATCATTGTTTGCATATTTATGGTTATGCATTTTGTCTAATACATAAATTGTAGATAACATGGTGTGTAGTGTCACACGAGAGATCATGTTATCAGTTCCTTGTAAAGTATAAGTAAAGGCTCACAACCGAGATGGTTTTGGACAAACCATTGACATGGTTGTAGTGTGATTTGGTATTGGTTTGTCTTGACCATAGAATTACACTAGTATACTTTGTGTGTGTTGAGCAGGACCGATTTAGAGGTGATTCGATTTATTGATGACTACATAATTAAATCAGACCTCAGATATTATGTTGTATATGCTCTTAATCCCGATATAATAACGGGCAAATATACTTAGTATTCATTTCTTTCATTTACCAATGGACGAGATTTATAGAGTAAATCGATAGGCTCGGTAAGTTGGGAAATGATATTATTTATATGGTGTATCATTGATTATAGAAAGAAACCGTGTCCTATATATTAGGATGATGATGTCCCCTTGAGGAGATCATAAGGTTCATCATGTAAACCCTACAGGTGGACTTGGTCCGACATGATGATAAGGTTGAGTGGTACTACTCATGGAGTTAGATGTTGATTAATTAATTATGAGTAAATTAATTAATCGATGGACATTCGAGATCTTAAACACGGGAAGATATATGTACAAATAATATATGGAGCCCATATTAACTTATGGGGGTTGGTGAGGTAGATCAATGATAATCCTCTAGTGGAATGGATAATCATTAATGGATCGAACTTTATGTGTGCTTGATCCACTGGGTGGCCACGATCCAACTCCTCCTCATGGTCCCTATTGTAGCCTATTAAAACTCTCATGGAGCCTAGATCCGATGATGGAAAATGAAACTCTAGATCCGACGGTGGAGACTAAATCTCTAGATCCAATGGTGGAGATTAAATCTTTAGATCCGACAGTGGAGATTAAATCTCTAGATCCGACGATTGAGATTAAATCTCTAGATCTGACGGTTGAGATTAAATCCTTAGATCCGACGTTGGAGATCAAATGGAGGCTTAAGCCTAACTCTATAAAAGGGTGGACAAGGCTTGGGCATGCATAGACTTTGGGAGATTTGGGTTTTTGTTTCCCTAGGCTTGGGAGGCAAGAAACCTAGGGGAGCTAGGGTTTGGGTTGAAGAGGTGGGTAGCAACTTGTCTTCCCTCTCCTTTAGGGTCGGTGACAACTCAAGAGAAGGACTAGGGTTTTCTCTTCTCTCTTCCTCTTTGTCAGCTTCTCCTTTCCCTTGGGCAGCTTCTTCTTCTTCCATTAGAGCTCTTGGCCGGCGTTCATCCATTGAAGTTGGTCGGTGCTTAAAACTATCCCTATACTTAGGGCCGGCAGACATCAAGGAGCTTGTCCTTGGTGGTTGGTGCAAGTAAAGAGAAGAAGAGTTTTGTTTCTATATTTTCTCTTGTTCGGAGCGAGCAAGGAAAGGATGATCGTGATCTAGGAGGCTTCATCTCTTGGAGGATCATTGCCCACACAATGTCCAAGAGGAGGATAGGACATAGGATAGAAGACCTTGAGGTAAACAAGAGGTATAAATCTTATTTTGCTTTCCTTTTGTTTCTTTGTGTGTTATATGTTTTGTTATGTGGCTAATTTACTTGGACCCCGAATACAAATGCAAAAATCGGCGATCCGTACATCGTCTATTCCGTGGCTATTCGAAGAATAGTGGTAGGTTGCTTGAACAACAAGTTTGTTCAAGTGACAACTCTAATCGAATAGCACGACGATGGAACGGTTGCTTTGGTAATCCATCTTTGTCGAGGATTAATTTTTTTAATCCGGGGATGAAGACGGTGTTGGTGCAATCGGCCCAGGTTGACTCGAGTTTGACTCGAGTAGTACCTTGATAGTATTTTGATGATAGACAAAACTCATGACATGGGATTATCATGGGAAAGTCCAACATGGGGTTGGCATGGAAAATCCAAGCATGGAGCTTGGTGTGGAAGTCCAAGGGGGAAGCCTTGGCATGGGAAAGTCCAAATATCAGGAAGTCAGGCGCTTGGTGCTTGGCATGGGAAAGTCCAAAGCATTGCGAAGCCGTGCGCTTGGTGCTTGGCATGGGAAATCCAAAGCATTGTGAAGCCGTGCTCTTGGTGCTTGGTGAGAAATACATTGCGAAGCCGTGCGCTTGGTGCATTTGGGAAGTCATGAGAACATGGCAAGTTCACTAGGCTCGGGTCCTTGAGTCGGTGAAGGATGACATTGCGAAGCTGTGCGCTTGGTGCATCCGAGGGACCGCTGGACGGGGAGCGAATGGAGTGAGCCCAAAGGGAAACATACTTCTAGGGCATGAGACACGAAGGATGGCATTGCGAAGCCGTGCGCTTGGCGCATCCGAGGGACATAGGCCGAGGGAAGAGAGCTTCGGTGGGGAACTCCATGAGGGATAAGGTGGACTTGGCCAAGTTGCTAAGACTGAGTCTCAGACGCTCAAACAACTGTGTGTTTGAGGTTTTAGCCGACATCAGTCGACTGACATAGGTGCCAGTCGACTGCTCTAGGTCGTATGGGTTCGACCAGTGTTCGATTGAACCAAGTCTGGCTGATCAGTCAACTGCCGAGGGAGGGCAATGATCATTGGAAGAATCTCCGATCCGAGGGATGGCGATTGATCGATGACACTGACGTACGCAATGGAGTTGAGCCGCCATCACTGACCGATGGGTGCCATCGATCGATGTGTGATCCGTTGGAACTCAACCAACGCGTGGATTTGGCCGTTGTGAGACAACGGCTACTGACCCCGATCGTGATGGTCACGATCAGTCGACTGATGGGCGCGAAAATAGCTTGATGCAGGTTATAAATGGAGCTCGAGTTGGAGGATTTCGCCAAGACTTTAAGGAAGCGATTGGAGGGGAATTGCTGTTGTATTCCAGTCCTTCAAGAGCCATCCAAAGCAAGCAACAAGAAAGGGTTCAAAGCTAAGAGTTGTAAAGCGTTCTTTACTTGTATTTCTTAGTGTATTTGTATTTCTTGTAGTATTACTGTTGTAATAGCTTGTACGAGGTTTCTCCACCTCCGACGTGTCGTCGAGAAGGAGTTTGAGTATTGTCGTGTGCATCTCTAGAGCTCGTTGAGCTCGCCCCGTGGAGTAGGAACCATTCGGTTCCGAACCACGTATATGCTTGCGTATTTGGTGTGCTTGTATTATTGTTTGTATTATTATTGTTCTATTGTTTCCACTGCGCTAATGACAATCGTAGACAAGCAACGCAACAAGAACGAACGAATTACGACATCCAATGAATGAGGGCTATTCACCCCCCTCTAGCCGGCCGTTTCGATCCCCTAACAAGTGGTATCAGAGCCGAGGTCGCTCTTCAAGGACTAACCGCCGCGAGAGCACTACAAGATGGCTGGCTACAACCTTCAACCACCAAAATTTGAAGGAGACTTTCTATGGTGGAGAAGAAAAATGGAGGTATACCTATAAACCGATTTTGATTTTATGATTATTATAGAAAACGGTTTTGAAATGCCTAGGGACAAATACAACAAGCCAATTGAGAAGTCAAAATGGACCCAAGACCAAATCAAAGACTTCAAGAAAAATCTCAAGGTAATCAAGTTGATTAGTTATTTGTTACCTAACACTATTTGGTCTAGATTGGGTGATTATAGGGATGCAAGGGAATTATGGAATAAGGTAATGAAATTCCAAGAAAATTCCCAATCGGTACAAGTAGAGGAGAATGTCGAAGAAGAATCACCATCCACTTTTGAAGATGTGGATGACTTGGTGGAGACCTCCACCTCTAGCGTTGAGGGGGAGGAAAGGATTTCAACTCCGGAGCCAAGCCAAAATGAAGCATCTACCTCCAGAAGAAATGACCAAGAGGCTTCCACCAACACCCTAGGTGATTCATGTATTATAATTAATCGTAAAGATTATATTATTTGTTTTGAGTGTAGGGAGAAAGGCCATTACAAGAGCAAATGCCTAAAATTGGCTAAGGAAAAGGCATCAACACCAAAAGTCAACCCAAAGTCAAAGGATGCCGGTGTTTCCAAAATCAAGAGCAAAGAGCACATTGTGTGCTTCAAATGCAATCAAAAGGGACACTACCGAAGCCAATGCCCTAGGGGGAGGAAGAAAGGGCAAGAAGGTGCAACTCATGTAGGGGGAGCTCCTAAAGCTAACCCTAAGGTAAATTTATTTAATGCACCTTAAATTCCTAGAGTTAAAAAGCATGCTAAGAATTATTTTAGCTCTCTTGCTATTGTTAATGAAAAGCATGCTAGGAGAAACAATAAGGTTTATTGCTTAGGTTCCAAGCATGTTCATATGACTAAAGACAAACCTAGGACTCATAATTCTAGAAATATCTTGCCTAGGGAGTCAATTAGGAGAGTAGAAGAAAATTTGGGTATTAATCCCAAAAAGTCTAGGCACATGCCTAAGAAGAAGAGGCCTTCCCAAAAACCTAATGAAAATTCAAAAATGGGAAAATTAGAGCTAGAGAACCAAGTCTTGAGGTCAAGACTTGAGAGAATGGAGAAATCCCTTAGAATCATAGAAAATTCAATTCTAGGGTCAAATGCCCAAAAGTCAAGACCAAGGTTCAAAAATGGTCTAAGGGCAAGGAAGGTTTGGGTCACAAACCTAAGCCCAAGAAGACTTATCATAATGTTCCATTTAATTATGGAACTATTTCTAGATCTATGAAAACCAAGGCTAATAGGGAAGTCATCCCTAAGACTAGTCATGGTGTGTGCTTAGTGGCTAAGGACTTAAGGAAAACCAAGAAAGTCACTAAGAAGGTCAATGGAGGAGTTACCTCTAGAGTTGACCCAAGTAAGACCCAAAAGACTATGGTTTCAAAGCCAAAAAGGGTCATTAGGAAGGTATCTAGGGAAGTTATCCCTGGGGAATACCTTGTTAACCCAAGGAGCTCCAATAGATATTGGGTTCCTAAGAGCGTGATTGATTCACGCTAAATGGGTTAGGGTGTGTCAACCCTAAGTGGATGGGTGGTTAACCTAGCCATTGTGAGTTGACACATTAGGGTGTGCCAATATGGTTTGAGAAGTTAAAAATGATTTAAATTGGCACAATTAGGTCATAGAGTTTGTGGTGTGCCATTTTGGGTTTTTGGCACACTAGGAAAATGAATGGCATTAAGGCAAAATGAATTTAATACCTAGAAATGGAAAATTGATTTTAACACTTAGGTATTTTATACCTTAGTATATTTTTCTTGCCATGCTTTATTTGTCTTGCCATGTCATGACATCATTCTCATTTTATCTATAAAAATGTCATGATCATGTTTAAATTTATGTTTAGATATCATGAATGCTTAGTTCTCATTCACATGCCATGACATCATGATATTGGCATATGTTTTTACTTAAATCATATTTATGCCATAATCATCATGCATAAAATTAAAAAGAAATTAAGGACTATGGCATGATTTGATGGGAATCAAATAATATTGCCTAGAAATATGCATGAGACCATTTAAAGAACAAAAACCCACATCTCACTAGATTAATTGCCTTGAATGTGTTTTTACACATCTAGATATAAGTGAGATGTTTAAGGAAAAGAAATTAAAGATTTTGAAAACTTTTTGAAAACATTTTGAAAAACCTTGGTGAAGCCTATCTTTTGATAGCTATCACCATTGAATGGGATGATACAAAGATGGCTCTTTATTGAAGCTTTTCTTAAATTTTAAACTTTGTATCAATCTCCTAGTTTAATGGGTAAAATAATTTTCTAATATTTTTCACCCATAATGATTGTGATAAGTAATATATATACCAAATTTCAAGATTTATCAATTTATGTATATTTACTTATGAATTTCGGAAAGTCATTTCTGAAATTCAGAAAACTGCAAATGCAGTTATCAGTCGACTGCCAGGGAGGCCAGTCGACTGGTTTCTGACGCAGTCGACTGACAATGCTGATTTCGGGTAAACCTTGTTGGTTAGGCCCATGTTCAGCTGTGTTTTGGTCCCCTAACCACTCCTAACCCTAGGATATGCTTGGGAGAGCATTAGAGAGGGTGGAAATCCATTGGATATGGATTAGGAGTTGGGTTGAGGGTGAGTATCAATTTTAAGGTGGATGAGAGTTCATTGTTGAACTTTGCCTTAAATTTATTTGGTTTAATGTTCCTATTGGCTTAGGGACTCTCCAAGGGCATTGTTGGTGCAATGGTCAAGGGGGAGCAAGCCTCTAGGGGGAGGTATCCATCATGGGAAGATGGATGTGTATTTCCTCATGGGAGGAAAATTGGGTTGCCTCTCTTTAAGTGATATGGGATCACTAGAAAGATTGTAGGCATGTGTTCCTCCAAGGGAGAGATATAAGATCTCATTGGGATATGAGACATTCATACCCTTGGGGAGGACCTTTTTGATGTAATGTCAAAAAGGGGGAGAAGTTACCAAGTTACCAATTTCATTGGAATTCTCATTGGGATATGAGAATTGCCAATATGGGAGAATTGGTAGACTTGAGATGGTAGTTTTTTCAATCATCAAAAAGGGGGAGATTGTTGGTGCAATCGGCCTAGGTTGACTCGAGTTTGACTCGAGCAGTACCTTGATAGTATTTTGATGATAGACAAAACTCATGACATGGGATTGTCATGGGAAAGTCCAACATGGGGTTGGCATGGAAAATCCAAGCATGGAGCTTGGTGTGGAAGTCCAAGGGGGAAGCCTTGGCATGGAAAAGTCCAAAGCATTGCGAAGTCGTGCGCTTGGTGCTTGGCATGGGAAAGTCCAAAGCATTGCGAAGCCGTGCGCTTGGTGCATGGCATGGGAAATCCAAAGCATTCCGAAGCCATGCGCTTGGTGCATTTGGGAAGTCTTGAGAACTTGGAAAGTTCACTAGGCTCGAGTCCTTGAGTCGGTGAAGGATGGCATTGCGAAGCCGTGCGCTTGGTGCATACGAGGGACCGCCAGACGGGGAGCGAATGGAGTGAGCCCAAAGGGAAGCATACTTCTAGGGCATGAGATGCGAAGGATGGCGTTGCGAAGCTGTGCGCTTGGCGCATCCGAGGGACATAGGCCGAGGGAAGAGAGCTTCGGTGGGGAAATCCATGAGGGATAAGGTGGACTTAGCCAAGTGGCTAAGACTGAGTGTCGGACGCTCAAACAACTGTGTGTTTGAGGTTTTAGCCGACATCGGGCCGATCGCATAGGTGCCAACTGCCTAGGTCATTGGGTTCGACCGGTGTTCGGTGAACCAAGTCTCGGTGATCGACCGCCGAGGAGGGCAATCGATCGTTGGGAGAATCGATCGCCGAGGGATGGGATCGATGACACTGTGCACGGGCACAGAATGGAGTCGAGCTCGCCAGCACTCGACTGATGGATGATCAGTCGACTGATGGGTGCCATCATTCGACTGATGTGTGATCCGTTGGAACTCAACTAACGTGGATCTGGCCATTGTGAGATAATGGCTATGGGACCAGTCGACTGATGGTCATGATCAGTCGACTGATGGGCGCGAAAACAGGTTGATGCAGGTTATAAATGGAGCTCGAGTTGGAGGATTTCGCCAAGACTTTAAGAAAGTGATTGGAGGGGAATTACTGCTGCATTCCAGTCCTTCAAGAGCCATCCAAAGCAAGCAACAAGAAAGGGTTCAAAGCTAAGAGTTGTAAAGCATTCTTTACTTGTATTTCTTAGTGTATTTGTATTTCTAGTAGTTTTACTATTGTAATAGCTTGTACGAGGTTTCTCCACCTCCGAAGTGTCGTCGAGAAGGAGTTTGAGTATTGCCATGTGCATCTCTAGAGCTCGTTGAGCTCGCCCCGTGGAGTAGGAACCATTTGGTTCCGAACCACATATATGCTTGTGTATTTGGTGTGCTTGTATTATTGTTAGTATTATTATTGTTTTATTGTTTCCATTGCGCTAACGACAATCGTAGACAAGCAACGCAACGAGAACGAACGAATTACGACATCCAACGAACGAGGGCTATTCACCCCCCTCTAGCCGGCAATTTCTATCCCCCAACAGACGGGATCACCATGAACGAGCTACCAAATTGAAGTGGGAAGCGAAGTTTCCTACCTTCAAGTGGTATTAGAGCTTCGGTTCTACAAAACCTTCAAGTGGTATCAGAGCCATGGTTTCCGATTTTGTGTGTTTAGGATTCGGTTAATTTTATGCACTTTTCATATATTGTATGTGCCAGATGATAGTAGGATGTACGTAGGCTAACTCTTTGGTTGCAGGCATAAGATCCAACTATTATGGCCATATGTGTGTATGTGATTGTATGTGTGTAATATTATTTGAATCCTCGGGGTTGCCGAGGCTAGTATTTAATTTTTTAAATTAAGTATGACATTTTTTAGCCACTCATTTATTTTAGTTTACTTTCGATCTAGATTTCATGTACACTCCTTCGAGGAGTATAGGATCGATGGATGTAAATTAAAATAGTTATTCTCAACTCGGATCTCCAGATGGCTCGTACATGGCGTAGGGAGGAGTGGACGAGATGGCGATACGACGGGAGGCATATTGGAGACAAAAGCCATAATAGTTGGAAAATATTTTTTTTCATATTTATTGATTTTTGTTTGATATGCAAGTCATAGGCTAGGAAAATTCCTCAACTCTAAATTACTAAGTGGGAGAGGGATATTTTTATAAATTCCCATGGCCTCCATTACGATTTGACATGTGATGCAAACAAACTTATGCGTCGGCTCTGAATGCCTTCCTCCCCATCGGATGAGTTTGTTTGCGGATCACAGGGTAGAATAAGATTATAGGAAATTATTAAGGAGTATATGTACTTCCCCATCGGAAGGCACAAAACCCGAGATAATTACCTTGGTACTAAGTAATGGTGAACACTTAGATGCAAATAGGAGTATCCTCCCCATCCGAGTCACTGCTTTTATTTGTATGGCCAAAGAGGAACCAACTATTAATTTTATTTGTCAAAAAGTTAGGTTGACAAGATAGTAAAATCAATGGGTAAAACCTACTCTTACAAATGTAGAATTCGTATACCTCCACACTATCGTGGCATACGATATTCTTGGTGTTTTAAGGTGTTGGTTGATTTTAAAATTTTATTGTTTGAGTAATCAATAATTTTTTGAAATATAATGTTTTGATCTATGTGATTCTTAGGTTTTTCAAAAAAAATTTCAACCCACTTGCTGTGATTCTGAAAGAAAATAAACTTACTGGACTCAATTATGTTGATTGGAAGAGGAATCTTGACATTGTCTTGACTGCTGAGGAGTACAAATATGTACTCTTTGAAGAATGTCCTCCTAATCCTATGGATGATTCTGGGGAAAAGGAGAAGGAGAGTTATAAGAAGTGGATTAAGGCTGATGAGATGACGCGGTGTTACATTTTGGCATCTATGTCAAATGTATTGCAACATCAACATCAAGCCATGCCCACTGCTTATGACATGATGCTCAATCTCAAAGAGCTTTTCGGACACCAGAATCAGGTTGCTAGGCAGGAAGCCATGAGGAACTTGATGACGACCACCATGATCGAGGGAACACCCATGAGGGATCATGTTCTCAAGATAATGGCTCATTTGAATGAGCTGGAAGTCCTCGGAGTTGAGATCGATGGGGAAACCCATGTCGATATCATTCTCCAGTCTCTACCTAGGAATTTTGAGCAGTTTCGCCTGAACTACAACATGAATAAAAGGTTGTATTCGTTAGCAGAGGTTGTGACAGAACTCCAAGCGGCAAAGGGGTTATTTCGTCAGAGTGCTCAGGCGTAGGCCATGGTTGCCCAAAAGATTTCTACTTCTAAGCCAAAAGGCAAGAAGAAGAAGAAACAAGGTAGGGCAAAGGTGGTGGAAGGAACTAAGGGAGGAGTGAAGAAGCTAAAAGGCAAGTGCTTCACTTGCAAGCAGACTGGACACTGGAAGAAGGATTGCTCCAACCGGAAGTAGAACAAAGGTATATCTTTTGGTCTAGTCGTTGAAATATGTTTAGCGGTGTTATCTACCGGCACCTAGTGTGTAGATACAGGAGCCACTGATCATGTATGCAATACTTTGCAGGGGTTCTAGGAAATCAGACGACTGGCTGAGGGGGAGATTACCGTATACTTGGGCGATGCCACGAAGGTGGCGGTTGTTGTAGTGAGAGATGTTTATTTGTCATTTGAGAGGAATAAAGTTTTGGTTCTTAAAAATTGTCTTTATGTGTCTTTATTTAGAAATAATTTGATTTCGGTTTCTAAATTGTTTATGGATGGATATTCTATTTCTTTTAATGACAGAGTTGTTATAAAAAGGAATAGGGAGAGTATTTGTTCTGGTGCATTGATAGGAAATTTATATACACTTGAACATAAAGCTCCCACGATGCAAATAGAAGTGAATAACTCATCTTCTAATTCCAATAAGAGAAAATAACCTTCGAAGATGAACCAAACATATCTTTGGCATCTAAGGCTTGGTCATATTAACCTAAGCAGAATTCAAAGGTTGATAGCTGATGGACCTCTGAGTTCATTAGTGGTGGAAGACTTCCCAACCTACGAGTCTTGCTTGGAAGGTAAAATGATCAAGAGGCCTTTCAAGGCCAAGGGGTATAGAGCCAAAGATGTGTTGGAATTGGTTCATTCTGATTTGTGTGGTCCTTTGTCTATCCAGGTGAGAGGAGGTTTTGAGTATTTTGTCTCTTTTATAGATGATTATTCAAGATATGGATACATTTATTTGATGCGCCGCAAGTCTGAATGCTTTGACAAGTTCAAAGAATTAAAGGCTGATGCGGAGAAACGTCAAGGTAAAAGTATCAAGACACTACGATCTGATCGTGGTGGTGAGTACCACTTGGGAGAGTTTAGGAATTACTTATCATAGGCTGGGATTCAATCCCAATTGTCTGCACCTGACACACCCCAGTAGAATGGTGTAACAGAGCGAAGGAATAGGACTCTTATGGAGATGGTTAGATCGATGATGAGTTATTCTGAGTTGCCAGATTCATTCTGGGGGTATGCTCTGGATACGACAGTGTATATTTTGAACTTGGTTTCATCTAAATCAGTGCCTTCTACTCCCAAAGAATTGTGGACTGGGTGAAAGCCTAGTCTGAGACATATTCGGATTTGGGGGAGTCTAGCACATGTGCTGAAGGCAGATGCTGGTATTTTGGAACCTCGTACAGAAGTGCGCATGTTTGTTGGCTATCCTAGAGGAATGAAAGGTGGTTTGTTTTATAGTCCTAGAGATCAGAGGGTGATCGTTAGCACGAACGCCAGATTTCTAGAGGAAGACTATGTGATGAACCATAAGCCCATGAGTAAGACTGTTCTCTGAAATTGAGAGGGAAAGTCACTACTTCAGTACCACCAGTACAAGAGGATATATCACAAGTCAATGCACCGCGTGTCACAGAGGTTACACAGGTGATACATCATTGTAGTGGGAGGGTTGTTAGACAGCTTGATACATTCATGTTCTTGGGAGAATCTTCTGATTTGATCCTTGGCGAACATGAACCTGATCCCTTGACATATGACGAGGCGATCCAAGATAAAGATGCGGTGTCTTGGCAAAGTGCGATGAATTCTGAGATAGAATCTATGGATTCAAATCAGGTCTAGAAGCTAGTAGAACCACCCAATGGTGTAAAAGCCATTGGATGCAAGTGGATCTACAAAAGAAAGAGAGAAATAGACGGGAAGGTTGAGACCTTCAAAGGGAGGCTTGTTGTGAAGGGGTATACTCAGAAAGAGGGCATCGATTATGAGGAGACATTTTCGCCAGTAGCCATGCTTAAGTCTATTAGGATTCTCTTATGTATTGCTGATCATATGGATTATGAGGTGTGGCAGATGGATGTCAAGACAGCTTTCCTTAATGGAAGTCTTGAGGAGAACATCTATATGAAGCAACCAGAGGGATTCATTACAAAGGGCAAAGGGCAAAGAGCATCTTGTGTGTAAGCTTAATCTGTCCATTTATGTATTGAAGCAAGCATCGAGGTCTTAGAACATCCGCTTTGATGAGGTAATCCAGTCATATGGATTTATTCAAAGTCCGAATGAGTCTTGTGTATATAAGAGATGTGACGGAAATGTAGTGGTATTTCTTGTACTATACGTAGATGACATTTTGTTAATTGACAACAATGTCAAGGTGTTATCGGACGTAAGGGTATGGTTGTCCAAACAGTTTGATATGAAGGACTTGGGAGAAGTGGGACACATCCTTGGGATCAAGGTTATAAGGGATCGTAGGAAAAGGATGTTGTGCTTATCTCAAGCTTCATACGAAGACACCATTTTGGCTCGCTTTAGCATGCAAAACTCCAAGAAAGATTTTCTATCTTTCACGCATGGAGTTCCTTTATCTAAGGAGATGTGTCCAAGAACATCTGAGGTGATAGAGGAGATGAAGGCGGTTCCTTATGCTTCGATAGTAGGAAGCATCATGTATGCTATGCTATGTACGAGACCGGATATCTGCTTTGTCATTGGTATGGTTAGCAGATATCAGAGTAATCCAGGACAGGGACATTGGACTGCTGTAAAGCATATATTCAAGTACCTGAGAAGGACTAGAGATTATATGCTAGTTTACCAGGTAGATCAATTACTCCCTGTGGGTTACACAGATTTTAACTTCCAATCAGATAGGGATAACAGTAATTCTACCTCAGGTTTTGTGTTTACTTTGGGAGGAGGAACCATTGTATGGAGGAGTGTCAAGCAGAAATGCATGGCGGACTCTACTACGGAAGCTGAGTATGTGGCAGCCTCTGAGGCGGCCAAAGAAGCTGTATGGATCAGGAACTTCTTGATGAACTTGGATGTGATTCCTAGTTTGCACAGAACTATCACAATTTATTGTGATAATAATGGTGCAGTTGCAAACTCAAAGGAACCACGAGCCCATAAGGCAAGTAAACACATAGAGTGCAAGTACCACCTGATACGAGAAATCGAAAAGAGAGTAGAAGTTGTTGTCGCCTAGATTGCATTAGAGGATGACCTGGTAGATCCTTTCACTAAGGCCCTTCTAGCGAGAGCTTTGATAGGCATGTGGAGGGAATGGGAATCAGATGTATGACAGTATGAGGACAGCATAGTCTTTTAGTATAAGTGGGAGATTGTTGGAATGTATACTGAAAAGTATATCTTTTGTATGAACATCTTTATTTTTGAAATAAGAATCACATTATCATTGTTTGCATATTTATGGTTATGCATTTTGTCTAATACATTACATTGTAGATAAGATGGTGTGTAGTGTCACACGGGAGATCATGTTATCAGTTCCTTGTAAAATATAAGTATAGCCTCACAACCGAGATGATTTTGGATAAACCATTGGCATAGTTGTAGTGTGATTTGGTATTGGTTTGTCTTGACCATAGAATTACACTAGTACACTTTGTTTGTGTTGAGCAGGACCGATTTAGAGGTGATTCGATTTATTGCTGACTACATAATCGAATCGGACCTCAGATATTATGTTGTACATGCTTTTAATCCCAATATCATATACTTAGTATTCATTTCTTTGATTTACAAATGGGCGAGATTTATAGAGTAAATTGATTGTAGGGAATCGATTGGCCGGCTAGAGGGGAGTGAATAGCCCTCTTACGATGGATGTCGGGATTCTCTCGTTCGTTTGCTCGTCTACACAATCGTTAGCGCAAGCGGAATATGCAAATATAAGTAAAGACAAGCAAAATATAAACAAGCAATACAAACACCGAGATGTAACGTGGTTCACGGCTATGCCGCTAATCCACGGTCCGATTCGTCCATGGTGAATCACTCCGCAATCTATCCACTAGATCTCTCCTTTGCACAAAGCTAGGTGGAGGTAACCTCTTTACACAAAAACACTCCTCTTACAAATATAATGGAAATAAGCTTGAGTAAGAGGATGGAAAGCTTTAGGGAACTTTGGGAGAGTATTAGAGCATAAGCATTTTCTCCCAAACCCCCACCCCCTTCCTTTTTATAGAGGAAGAGGGTTTCTTCCCGTTGACACAGGATCAGTCGACTGATGCCCTCGATCAGTCGACTGATCCTGTAGCCGTTGCCCAATAACGGCCGCTTTCCACGTTGGATTCCATCCAACGGTATTGGGATCAGTCGAATGATCCTACCATCAGTCGACTGATGCTCGATCAGTCGAGTGCTCAATGGAGTCGACTCCATTCTATGCCCGTGCACAGTGCCATCAGTCGACTGCCATTCCCTGGTAGTCGACTGCTGTCGACATCAGTCGACTGCCAGTCCATAACAGTCGATTGCCAAGCACTAAACTGGTTTTATACCAGTCGATCGATCCATCGACTCAGAGCAGTCGGGAAAAACTCATCCGACACTTGACCAAATGGCCAAGTTTCACCTAAGAGCTACCCCTTCCCGGGTTACATTCGCTCACTCTCATCTCTCGGAGTCCCTCGCCTTCGAAGTTCTCTTCATTCGCAGCCACGTCCATCGGCAGCATCAGGCGCACGACTCTGCAATGCTCCTTCGCGTTTCTTGCCTCGAAGTCTACTTCCTCCGACTTCACTCCAAGCTCCTCGTCCGGCGGTCCCTCGGATGCTCCAAGCGCATGACTTCCGTAAAGCTATCCTTCACCGACTCAAGGCACGAGTCATGAGATGTGAAACTTGCCACAGCTCCATGTGCGAATTACTAAGTCCTGCACGACTTCAACGCACACATCAAATCAACATAACAGACTAAATTAAACCCTTTGCCACACCATCAAAACCATATTATGACAAGAGATTGCCCTAACAATCTCCCCCTTTTTGATGTGTGGCAATCCGTTTAAGTTAGGTAAAAATATTTGATAAAAAATTTTAAGGTAAGAAAGCATGTAAACATAAACATGATATAGCAACATGCAACTCCCCCTTAATCCATGAAGCTCTCTCTACAATTTCTCCCCCTATCATACAAATTTCTCCCCCTATCATAACTTAAACATAATTATTTCTCCCCCATTGACACCATCAAGAAGATTAATATAAGTTATAAACTCATGGCATCAAGTCTAAGAGAAGGAAAAAATACCAAAAATTGATTTAAATTCGGAATTCGGCCTCAACATGATTCTAGGCCATCGATCATTGGTTCAAATACCAGTCGACTGGCACATGATTTTCAGGATTTCCTGATTTTCGGACCGAATTTCAAAAATGCGTTAAAAATTCCAAAAATTTCTAAAAATCATGAAATTTGGGGAACACATTTCTTTTAAGTATATCTATCAGTGAAAAATAGGTTTTCATGAAAAATCATTATATTTCCACGTATTTGCCAAAAATCCAAAAGCTTTAAAAACTACTAGGTTTTTATCATAAAAGTATCAAGTTTAACACTTAGTTTTGATTCCAATTGTTTCAAAACATGAATACATAGATTTTAAAATAAGAAATTGTTTTGAAAACATATGAAATATCCAACCATGATCTTTGGGCAATATGTCTATGAATTAAACATAAGCCTTCCCCATGATTGGTCTATTATTGCTATTTTGATACATTAAATGACCATCTAAATGCCATAGGCACTAGTGGACATTTGTATCATCCTAACATCTCACTCATGCTAAGTTTGCAATCAAGGTAGCCTATGGTGAGTGTGAGATGCATCCTAGGGGGGGATTTGTATATACTTAACCATTATATTCATACAATTCTATCAAGGTTAAGTATCAACCTAACAAACCTCATGATCATAAAAGCATATATCAAATAATTTTACATTATGATCATGAACCTAAAGTATTCATCAATTAATAATCATGCATTAGGTATTATATCATCATAATGAGCAAAGTATCACCTAAGGCATGATTTAACCCTATTTCTCATGATTATGTGCCAAATATCAATAGCATAAATCATGATTGCAAACATGTGTAGGAATTACTTCAATCATCATGATTTAAGCATTATTATCTACTTATGGGTACGTTATCATCACCCAACACTATTTAAAAATGTTGTCCGTCATCCTAAGTCAACCAAAATATGATATAGGTCAATTGCATATGGTTGACTACCCTAGGGTTATCCTAACCCTTAAGGATGGATTTTGGAACCCAAAATAAGTTCTTTCCTATTGGGTTCACTAAGTACTCCTTGGGGATCCATTTCTTAGCTATTACTTTCTTCTTATCTTGTCCCCTAGCAATTAGGCATTTGTAGGCCTTTTCATTTTTCTTTTCTTTGTATCCTAGGCCTTTCTTATTGAAGCTAGCTCTTTGGCTCCCAATTATCATGTTAAGGGTGTTGGAGCCAATTGTAAATTTTTCTAGGGCTTTTGTCAAGTAATCTACCTTTTCCCTTAGAGCCCTATTTTCATCCATACATGCATCACTAACATTAAATGGCATATATTCATGTGAGCATGCATCATTTAAGCTAGAAGAAATATTATCATTATCATTTAAGCATGCATTTTCTAGCTTATGTTCTAAATCCTTAATTTGATCAAGCATGCTTTTATTTTTCTTTTTCATTCCAAATAAGTCCTTAGTTAAACTAGAAATTATGGAAACTATTTTCTTAGGAGAGGCATTCATTACCATAGTTTCCATGTCTTCTTCTTCTTCTTCGGATGATGAGGATGTAGAAGCTCCCCCTTCATTTGAGCTCTCCCCACTTGTGCTTGATTCTTCATTTGAGGAGGAGGAGCAATCCGAGTCATGAAGAACCATTAGTGCTAGGTTGGAGTAGACATGCTCTTCTTCTTTGGATGAGAATGAAGAGGCAAAGTCATCCCATGTCTTCGCTTTGAGTGTCATGGCCTTTCCCTTTTCCTTGGCCTTCTTTTCTTCTTCCTTTCTCTTGCTCCCCTTCTTCTTCTTCTTTTCTTCTTTCTTCTTCCTTTCTTCCTTGCTCTTGTTTAGGAGGGGACAATTATCCCTTATATGTCCCTCTCCTTGGCAATTGTAGCATATGATCTTCCCTCTTGGTCTCCTATTCCTATCATTTGATTTCTTAAATTTAAAACCCTTTAAAGCACGTCTTACCCTCCTTACCATATATGCTTCTTCGGTGATATCCATGGAGGAGGATGAGGATGCTTCATCGTCGGAGGAGGAGGGAATCTCCATCTTCTTCTTTCCCTTATTTGCCATTAAGGCTACTCCTCTTGAGGGTTGAATTCTAGGCTCTTCTTGTATTTCTTCAAGCCTAGTTTCGTGGAGCTCCATTGTTGAGAAAAACTCCTCCAAGGTACTTACTTCCAAGTTCTTGGAGATGTAAAATGAATCCACCATGGAACTCCATCTTGAGGACCGGGGAAAGGCATCTATGGCCTTAATTACCATATCCCGGTTGGAAAGCTTTTCACCTACACTTGTTAAACCGGTTAGAGTTTCCTTAAATCTAGAGTGTAGGGATTTTACCTTCTCTCCCTTTTCGAGTTTGATATTGGACAATTGGGAGCGAAGGACATCTCTCCTTGCTAGCTTTGCCTCGGATTTGCCTTCAAGAATCTCTATTAATTTCTCCCACATTTCCTTGGCGCTAGCACACTCCCATATCCTATTGACTTCTTGTTGAGGGAGCACATTGTAGAGGTGGTGCTTGGCCTTTGAATTTGCCAAATACTCCTCTCTTTGTCTTTTGCTCCATCTCGATTTTTCCAATGGCTCACCATCTTCGTTCCTAGGCAACTCGAAACCGTTTTCCATAATTAACAATATTTCAAAGTCGGTTTCGAAGAATACCTCCATTCTCTTTTTCCTCCAAGAGAATTTGCCCTCGAACTTCGGTGGGTGGATGTTTGAGCCGGCCATTTGAGATGTAGAGCTTGTTGCGGCGGTTAGTCCGGTGACAAGCAACCTTGCTTTGATACCACTTATAGGGAATCGATTGGCCGGCTAGAGGGGGGTGAATAGCCCTCTTACGATGGATGTCGGGATTCTCTCATTCGTTTGCTCGTCTACACAATCGTTAGCGCAAGCGGAATATGCAAATATAAGTAAAGACAAGCAAAATATAAACAAGCAATACAAACACCGAGATGTAACGTGGTTCACGGCTACGCCGCTAATCCACGGTCCGATTCGTCCACGGTGAATCACTCCGCAATCTATCCACTAGATCTCTCCTTTGCACAAAGCTAGGTGGAGGTATCCTCTTTACACAAAAACACTCCTCTTACAAATATAATGGAAATAAGCTTGAGTAAGAGGATGGAAAGCTTTAGGGAACTTTGGGAGAGTATTAGAGCATAAGTATTTTCTCCCAAACCCCCACCCCCTTCCTTTTTATAGAGGAAGAGGGTTTCTTCCCGTTGACACAGGATCAGTCGACAGATGCCCTCGATCAGTCGACTGATCCCGTAGCCGTTGCCCAATAACAGCCGCTTTCCACATTGGATTCCATCCAACGGTATTGGTATCAGTCGACTGATCCTACCATCAGTCGACTGATGCTCGATCAGTCGAGTGCTCAATGGAGTCGACTCCATTCTGTGCCCATGCACAGTGCCATCAGTCGACTGCCATTCCCTGGCAATCGACTGCTGTCGACATCAGTCGACTGCCAGTCCATAACAGTCGACTGCCAAGCACTAAACTGGTTTTATACCAGTCGATCGACCCATCGACTCAGAGTAGTCGACTACCATGATATGGCAGTCGACTGGTGTCGAGAAAAACTCATCCGACACTTGGCCAAATGGCCAAGTTTCACCTAAGAGCTACCCCTTCCCGGGTTACATTCGCTCACTCTCATCTCTTGGAGTCCCTCGCCTTCGAAGTTCTCTTCGTTCGCAGCCACGTCCCTCGGCAACATCAGGCGCACGGCTCTACAATGCTCCTTCGCGTTTCTTGCCTCGAAGTCTACTTCCTCCGGCTTCACTCCAAGCTCCTCGTCCGGCGGTCCCTCGGATGCTCCAAGCGCACGACTTCCGTAAAGCTATCCTTCACCGACTCAAGGCACGAGTCATGAGATGTGAAACTTGCCACGGCTCCATGTGCGAATTACTAAGTCCTGCACGACTTCAACGCACATATCAAATCAACATAACAGACTAACTTAAACCCTTTGCCACAGCATCAAAACCATATTACGGCAAGAGATTGCCCTAACATTGATAGGCTCGGTAAGTTGGGAAATGATATTATTTATATGGTGTGTCATTGATTATAGAAGGAAATCGTGTCCTATTTATTAAGATGATGATGTCCACTTGAGGAGCTCATAAGGTTCATCATGTAAACCCTGCATGTGGACTTGGTCCGACATGATGATAAGGTTGAGTGGTACTACTCATGGAGTTAGATGTTGATTAATTAATTATCAGTAAATTAATTAATCAACGGATATTTGAGATCTTAAACATGGGGAGATATATGTACAAATAATATATGGAGCTCATATTAACTTATGGGGGTTGGTGAGGTAGATAAATATTAATCCTCTAGTGGAATGGATAATCATTAATGGATCGGACTTTATGTGGGCTTGATCCATTGGGTGGCCAAGATCTAACTCCTCCTCACGGTCCCTATTGTATCCTATTAAAACCCTCATGGAGCCTAGATTCGATGATGGAAAATGAAACTCTAGATCCGACAGTGGAGATTAAATCTCTATATCCAACGGTGGAGATTAAATCTTTAGATCCGACGGTGGAGATTAAATCTCTAGATCCGACGGTTGAGATTAAATTTCTAGATCTGACGGTTGAGATTAAATCCCTAGATCCAACGGTGGAGATTAAAAGGAGGTTTAAGCCTAACTCTATAAAAGGGTGGTCAAGGCTTCGGCGTGCATAGACTTTGGAAGATTAGGTTTTTTTTTCCCTAGGCTTGGGCGGCAAGAAACCTAGGAGAGCTAGGGTTTGGGTTGAAGGGGTGGCCGGCAACTTGTCTTCCTCTCCTTTAGGGCCGGTAGCAACTCAAGAGAAGGACTAGGGTTTTCTCTTCTCTCTTCCTCTTGACCGGATTCTCCTTTCCCTTGGGCAGCTTCTTCTTCTTCCATTAGAGCTTTGGCCGGAGTTCATCCATTGAAGTTAGCCGGCGCTCAGACCTATCCCTCTCCTTAAGGCTGACGGACATCAAGAAGCTTGTCCTTGGTGGTTGGTGCAAGTAAGGAGAAGAAGAGTTTTGTTTCTATATTTCCTCTTGTTCATAGCGAGCAAGGAAAGAAAGATCGTGATCTAGGAGGCTTCATCTCTTGGAGGATCGTTGCCCACACAACGTCCAAGAGGAGGATAGGACATATGATATAAGACCTTGAGGTAAACAAGAGGTATAAATCTTGTTTTGCTTTCCTTTTGTTTCTTTGTATGTTGTATGTTTTGTTATGTGGCTAATTTACTTGGACCCCAAATACAAACGCAAAAATCGGCAATCCGTACATCGTCTATTCCGCAGTTATTTGATGAATAGAGGTAGGTTGCTTGAACAACAAGTTTTTTTAAGTGACCACTCTAATCGAATAGCATGACGATGGAACGGTTGCTTTGGTAATCCCTTTTTGTCAAGGATTAATTTTTTTAATCTTGGGACGAAGACGAGATCGCCATGAACGAGCGACCGAGTTGAAGTGGGAAGTGAAGTTTCCTACCTTCAAGTGGTATCAAAGCTTCGATTCCGCAAAACCTTGAAAAGTTTGAGTCCCAAGACTCTTGAAGAAATAGCCGAGATGAATAAAAGACCATATGCCAGTGTTGTGGGTAGTTTGATTTACACTATGTTGTGTATACATCCGGATATCAGCTATGATGTTGGCTTAGTCAGTCGGTTCTAGTCAAACCCAGGACCGAGACACTGAAAGGCAGTGAAAAGGATATTTAGATATCTAAAGGTGACAATAGGGTATAGTCTCTGTTATCAATGGTCAGATATGAGCCTGTGGGGCTATTCAAATGCAGATTGGGCTGGGGACCTGGATGATAGAAAATCCACATCAGACTACGCATTCTTGTTGAATGGTGGCACCATCTCCTAGAAGAGCAAGAAATAGGACCGTGTGGCCCTTTCAATTATGGAAGCTGAATATTTGGCATGTTTAGCAGCTATACAAGAAGCAGTCTGGTTAAGAAGGTTCCTAAATCATATAAAGATTGCTGAGGACAGTGGGAGTCCAGTGACCGTCTACTGTGACAGTCAAGTTGCTATAGCTTTTTCGAAGGACCCTAAATATCACAGCAAGGGCAAGCATATAGCTATAAAGTATAACTTTATAAGGTATATTGTTGCTAAGAAGAATGTGATTCTTGAGTATATCCCTACACGTGCTATGCTTGCAGATCCTTTTAATAAGCCAATGACTAGAGAGTCATTTAATAAGCATGTGAATTCTATGGGACTTCGTAGAATGTAACAACTTTGTAATGACAATCGGATATTGTGATTTGATTGTTTGAAAAGCTAGCCATAATTTGTTCAATGTATGTTATGTTACATTCTGGTGATAAGTTCTCGGTGAGCATGTTGGTAGGTAGTGAATGGTCCTCTCACATGGACAATCATCTCTATTTGTTAAGTACAAATAGGGTAAGACCATTACTTATAGGATAGCTTTGGAAGCTATATGTATAGAGATACATACCTATAAGCTGGGGTCATCTTGATATTTGTATCAAGATAAGATCATTTGAGAAAAGTGATCGAAGTAAATGCTCCCACCATTTACTATACGTATTTGTAGCCAGATTAGAATTCATATGTTGAATTCAGGATTAGGCATTGGGAATGTTTAGATCAAAATATGTACGATGTTGATTTGAGGAAAGCATGCACTCTTTATTAGTAAAGAGGATAACATTGTAGCATGTGATTCATACCACATGTGCTAAGATGACAATAAGGGTAGTAGGAGAATTGATCCCTGCTTCTCTACTATGTGAGCCCTTTGAGATTATATGTTAATCTCAGCATTTTCCCTTTGTGACTATTTAGATGTCTGCTTGAAGTTTTAATCAGGGTCTGCTACTTTAGCATGTAAACCTATTGACTATGGATGATTCAATCTATGGAACATGACTAGGAAAGCGACTGATTAAGATGAATAGATTCACACTAAAAAGGAAGATTAAATAGATTTACATATGTTGAGAATTATTCACTGATCGACCCATTTCCGTTATGTATGGAAATGATTGTAAATATTGATAATATGGAACATGCTCTTGACTTGGTGGTCATTATGAGGGATTAGAGATGTTCATATTGATGTAAATGGAGATTATTTAATCTGGGTAAATATCAAGACATCATATCCAGGAAAACGATTATGTACCACTAGGAGAATGGTTTTGTACCACCTGGAAAACGACTGTGTGCCACCTGGAAGATGACTATGTGCCATTAGGTGAATGACTATGTGTCATTAAGAGAATGATTATGTACCATTTGAGAGTGGCTAAGTTAGGCGTAACAACTTTTCTTAGCATTGATCGCTCTATGAGCAGCTATGTAAGATGTAACAACTTTCATAGCATTAGATTGCTCAGTGTGTTTGCTGTCACATAAACCATTTTCCTATGTATGAATTGGTTGTTCTAATAGTCTTTGTGAATAATAATCTCTGTTCTATTAGTCTTTTGGGACTATGAACTACGGCTATATTTTTAGTCTATGTGACTAAATACTTCTATAAGTCTATGTGACTATTGACTCCGACTCTATTTAGACTATGTGGCTAAATACCTATTATTGGTCTATGTGACCATTTGCCTATTTGGCATATTTTGGACGAGTGGGAGATGTAAGATGTGGAGGGAGTTACCGCACGTATCGCACGGTAACTGCACACATACTTGAATAAGTGGGTGCACAACTCCACGACTTCCGCTGCATCCAAATCCCTATAAGAGGGAGGATGCATCCATGAACCAGGGGTTCAGGAGTGCTACGACTGAGAAGAGGAAGATAGAGAGGTCTTGAACGAGCGCGAAGTGTTGTGTGTGCGAAGCATTGCCGGAGTGAACATACAGAGTTTTAAGAACACAAAGGCACAGAAGGAACTTGGCTCGTGGAAGAGGAGGATCTTTCCAATCGTGATTGATTCTCAGACGGTAAGCAGAATCGTCGTCCCTACAAATCAAGGAAGCGAGAAGATTCTGACGACTCATTGTAAGTATCATTTACAGTAATATCTTTTTCGTTTCAGCATTTAAATTAGTACAAACAGATGCATTAATACCAACACGAACAAACAAAAAGACGAAAAGTTTTATGCTCGCTATTCACCCACCCCCTCTAGCGACGCATTTACGATCCAACAATTGGTATCAGAATGGGGGCACTAAGATTTGGTGAAACCACCAATCTAGCACTTTTTTGGCTTTCTTTTTGTATTTTTTGATTCATTATTATTTTTTAGGCTTTCTTCTTTCACATTACTAATCCAAGATGAAGTCTTGGTACTCTTTTTTTTGTTTTGTATTTTGCAAGATAATTAATTGCCCACATTGAGGGGTATAGCACCACCCGACCTCCATTCTTTAACGAAGATGATTTCTGTTACTAGAAAGGTCGGATGAAGTGTTTTCTAAAAACACAAGTCGAGACTTAGATAATCATCCAAACCGGCATTGCTCTACCCACCAATGATCAAGGCAAGTCCCTAGACTTCGATAAGTGGGCCAACGCAACTAAAAGACAAATCGAAGCCGATGCAAAAGCCACACAAATCCTACAATGCGGACTATCCAAAGAGGAGCTCAACCGCATCGGCCCGTTCATAAGCACAAAGGACTTGTGGAACAACCTCATCGAGCTTCACGAAGGAACCAACGATACCGAGGTATGTAAAAGGGACTTATTGTTAAATAAATTGTATAGTCTGAAAAATGCAGGTTCATGAGAAATGCACGGATCCAAGACATCGTCAATGGTCTCCACTCGATAGGGCAAGTCATTGATAATCGGGACCTAATAAGGTACGCACTCAACGCCTTCCCTAGGAACACCATGTGGGCATCCATGGTCGATGCCTACAAGGTTTCTAAGGATCTATCAAAAATTAGGTTAGGCGAGTTTTTCTCTGAATTTTAACTTCACGAACAAACTAATGCGGTCTGAGTAAAGAGAGGTATTGCTTTGCTTGCAGCTCAAAGAAGAAAGGCGAAGAGCAAGGCACCTCCCGAGCAAGAAGAAGGATCTGAACCCGAGTGTGAATCTGAGTCTAAATCGGAAGAAGAGGCCGAAATAGTAAATATGGTGCAGAAGATAATCCGAAAAGAAAGGGAGCATTTGAAGAACAAGAAACCCTCACAAATCTACACATGCTACGGGTGCCACAAGAAGGGCCATTACAAGTCAGATTGCCCAAAAATGAAGACAAAACACAAGCAAGCTTTTCAAGAAACATGGGAGGAGGAAGATCAAAATAATGACTTCGCGTTCATGGCAAAATCTGTAGAGACCAAGTCTGAGTCCGAAGCCGAATATAAATCCAACTCTGACTCCGACTCCGAGGATGACTCCGAGAAGAGACTCAATGTAAAATACCATAAATAAATTACTATAAAATAATAATTTAATCAAGAGAAGTTATTAGTGATTTAATTAAATTAATGAGGGATGGTTAGGTTTTAATTAAACTTAACCTAGTTTATGGCTTATAAAGGGGGTGGTTTCGTGTTTTCTCCTTAAGCAAACCCACAACCTCATGATCGTTTCTTTTCTTTCCGTGATTCCCCTTCTCCTCATTTTTCCCATCGCGCAATTCTATTTTTCCCGAACCATCTCTCCCCCATCTCTCCCTTTTCTCTATCCCGACTTTCCTTCTTCTTCCAAACTCGTGATCGAGTATCCTCCTTATCGCTGTCGCCGTGCCGATCGATGTCACCCCATCGCAAGCAGTTGGCGACAAAGGCAACGAGGAAGTCAACCCCCATCCCCCCCCCCTTGACTAGTGGTGTGAAGAAGGCCCATCGGTGGTAGCAAGCACCTCCAGCAATCATGGGCATCTCCCGAGGAGATTTCGAGACCAAGAGGGAGAATCAGTGAGTTTCGGTTCTCTCCTATTTTCTCCCTTGAGTTTGATTCCTTCCTCTAATCCCGATCGTGTAGCGCCTCCATTGCATCTGGATCACAGCAGCAATCATCGACGGAAGTAACAACACCGACATCTTCAGCCTTCTTGATTTTTCCGCCGTCACGCCAGTAGCACCTCTCTCAATCCGTTGCTGACGTCGGGGTCTCTTTTCTATTAATCTTCTCAGTTCCTTGCGTCTAGTGGGAGAGGAGGCGCTCCTAGGGTTGTAGCTCGCCAGCAGGTGAGATCAAATATGATCTGTAGAGTTGCAAAGTCTCTCTCTTTGTTTGTCCTAATTTTTCTCTAGATCTACTATGGCGCATCGGCTGCTGAGGGGTGCGCAGGCTGATGGGTGGGAGTACTCCGATTTCCCCCTTCGTCTGCGAGTCCTGCCTCGGTGAAAACCCTTTCATTCAAATGACAAAGGCTGATTATGACAAGGAATGTAAGATCTGTAAATGACTCCAGATCAGTGATCCACGGTCGTCTCCAAGGCTGTTACAGTTGATCGACTCCTAGCAGCTACCTACATTATCAATCTAGGGTAAATCCTTCACCCTTTCCTTTGTAATGGAATTGTAATTTTGAGAAGTAGAAAATTTGGTAGGATTTGAGATGTTTGGATAGGTTGCAATGATCGATGTTGGCGATACTTAGCAAGCTACTGGAGAGGACGATTTGGGTTATGAGGTTGCTTCCAATTTGGCTATTTGGACTTAAATCCGATACCTTGAATTAAATCAAGGAGTGGTGCAAGCGAGGCTAAGTATGGTAAGTCCAAATCGAGATGTTTATGGATGCATATTGTTGTTACAACTAATCTAGTGGTTATGAATACTGGATGATATCTATTATATAGATGGTGGTGAAATTTTAGGAACTTGGATCAAGAAGTTGGTGCCTTGGATTCAAAACTTGGTAAGTCTTGATTTGTATATGATAGCTTTGTAATAGGTTGATACAATAGTGCTAATTGGAGAGTTGATTTGGTAATCATTAATGGTATGAGATTGTATCACTATGGGATTTGGTTGATCGATCAGGGGTTAGGATTGGGTTAGATTCCTATTGTTACAGATTGATTGTGTTAGTGTTTAGTTATGTTAGTACGTTTAATTGATTTGGGTGGAGTGTACTTAAGCGGTTTAATGATTTAAACCTAGTTGGATGTTGTAAAAGGGTTACGCTTGATGATTGGGGGTTTCTAATTCATATTTGATAAAGGGATATGATATAGGAATGATATAGTAGTGAATTTGTATATTTGGTGTGTGCTTGAATTTAATTTTAGTTAATGATTTTTGCAAGATGTGGATACGAGACAGGTCCCCGACCATGAAGATATTTATTTCGAGCTTTATAGTAGGTGGGTAATTTCCTACCCTGGTCAGGTAGTTGTTGATGCATGCGGATTTAGATATATGATCATATTACCTTGAGTCCACTCTTATTTATTCGTGTGCTTGATACTTTGTCTTTTGCCTTATATGCTCTATTGTTGTTATCACATTTTCCTTCATCATGATTAGGAGTTATAGATGTGATATAAGTAAACCTATAAATGCTTAGTTATGTGTAAATAGTGGAGAACGGATGATGACCTGATTTGTAAATTGGGTAAAAAGGGCATCTGTGGGTAAGTAAGGTCCTGAACGTAGGATTGATTCCAATACCCTTATGTTGCATATTTACTACTGATCATGTGTTGTGTAAATGGTTAGGTGAATTGTAAATAATGTGTCGCTATGGACTAGTGGTCCTAGCATGTTATGATCAGTTGAGTACAACTCTCTGTAGGATAGAGAGTGCGTTGATCAGATTGGTATGACCCTCTACAGGATATATAGAGAGTGTTATGATCAGTTAAGTATGACCCTTTGCAGGATAGAGAGTGTGTTGATCAGATTGGTATGACTCTCTATAGAAAAGAGAGTCTATGGTGGATGTCTGTAAGTGTGAAGAGAGTCTATGGTGGATGTCTGTATGTGTGACTATGCATTCATATCATTTGCATGCATGCTAGCGATGTGGTCTCCCTTATGGTTGAGAGGGTCATCAGTCATCCTGTCTCCCAGGTTACTCTTAGAGGAGTAACTGGTGTGAGGACAGAGCATTTGTTGTGTTGCACTCAACCACTATAGACGGTGGTAGTTGGAGTTGCGTGGTAGTTTTCATGCGTGTGTGGCACTCGACAACTCATGTGTAGTGACTGTCGGAGTGGCCAACAGCATGGACCCCCATTGTGTAGCGAGCTCTTTACGCTTATATGCTACTCGTTCATACTACCCACTCGACCACTCGAGAGCAGTGGTTGGTGTTGAGTTGGGATAGTTGTCTTGTCGTGCTACCTAGGCCACATTGGGGTCGTGGTGGCGAGTAGGGGTGCCCAGGCATGACCGTGTCATATGACGTTTTGCAAATTTCCATATATATACATATATGCATGTATATATATGGATGATTGTGATTAGTATATATATATATGCAGTCTATATGTATGCATACTATGATGTTGCATTTGTTTGTACTATGCTTGTTGCATTTGTTTGTACATATTCATACATGCTATTACATTTTCTATATGGTTGGGTGTCGGATATCAGTATACTTGTTGGTCGGTCTATTTGATACCTTTGACCCATATCATGATTATAGTGTGAGTTAGTATTACTCTTCATGTTGTATATTGTGGATATATGCTCAGGTTGGATATATGTAGCGTAGCAGACTTTCAGGTATGTCTACACTTTACGTTGTTCATTTTGTTTAGGGAGTATATGCATGTATTTATATACTATGCTGGTGTATACCTGATGTACTTGTAGGTTATATTGTTGAATTACATGTGATATTTGATATATACATGTTCTCTCATATTACCGCTGAGTTATACTCACAACAACGGACCCTGGGTTTTTCTGTCGCCCAGGTAACATGTAGAAGTCTTCGTGACGGCTTAGAGCATCGCTGGCTGGCATCGTCTCATCTCAACTCCGAGGGTCCAAGCTTTTGGGTTTATTGTAGGTGTTTCGTTATGGATTTTGTTTTATATGATCATTTGTAGTGTTGGACACTGCTATTTTTGTACCATTCCTTCTGGTTTTGTTATGACATTTTTCTTAATTTGGTGTTAGTCATACCAGTATACATGGTGTGCAGTTTGTATTGTAGTTGTGTTAGTTCCGCCGTACTTTGTTATGTTTACATTTGTATATGTTATTGTTGTTGTGGCCGAAAGGCTTGTATAAACAGGATATGTTGCCACGTACAAGGGAGGTACTGTCCGTTTGCTTTTCGGCTCGGTATACTCTCGGGGCGTGACACTCAAAGCTGGGTCAAAAGAAAAAATTAAGATAAGTTGTTCGTTAATTAGCAATCTTTACCATGCAATTAAAATGTTAAGTAGGAAATCAACTAAGTCCGAGTTTAGAGTCAAGTCATTGCTTGAGGAGATTGAAATCCTCAAGCAAGAGGCTAATCTAACCTCTTCAACTAGTCAAGTTCAAGAGAGAAACTCAACTCAAGTTGAAAAGATTGAGAAGGAGAATTTTCTCTTGAAAGGACGAGTTCAAGGGCTCGAGGCTAGGTTGGAAAGATTCACGTTGGGATCTAAGAATCTTAACCGACTTCTTAGAACCCAAAGAGTCGTGCACAACAAAGCTGGACTCGAGTTTAGTTCAAGGACTTCAAATATATCTTATATGTCTATCGTAAATCGTAGTCATCAACGAGTCCAAGCATGGGTCCCAAAGGTTTTATTGAACTCACATATAAGGACCAATAAGTATTGGATTCCCTAGGATCAAGTCTACTTTGTGGATAGACCATATTGGTTCAATGGTCCAGGGGAGATAACACTAAAATAGTATACATACTTCCTTAGCAAAACCATTGCATGATTAGTTATTTTGTTTTACTTTTTAGAATAGCTAGATAGGATAAATAGTTAGACAACTTTGACAACATAGTATCAGGACACGGCGAGATGATAGTACGTTAGGGAAACAATGTCTCATGTATTCGAGCTAGATAAAGCATATCTAGCTTGGTGCACTTGGCTGAGTTGAACTAGCTGAAGCTACCTCGCCGTATCCTAAACTAGTTAGACCAGAAAGTAATCTTAAATGACTCAAGTAATCAATTTCTTGAATTTGGCTTTGTCTAAGGAAGTGGTCGTTGTTCCGATCAAAGAAGGCCCCTGTGCCTCACCACGACCTGGAACCCAATTTCTTGAAAAGTTTACTTGACGAACTAAGGGTTAAATCCGAATCTAACCCAAGGTTGACTAACTTTAATTAAGTTAAAATCACATCACAAAACATATAAGGCGAAAGTATTTTTGAGACACATAGAATGTTAGGGCAATCTCTTGCCGTAATATGGTTTTGATGGTGTGGCAAAGGGTTTAAGTTAGTTTGATATGTTGATTTGATATGTGCGTTGAAGTCGTGCAGGACTTAGTAATTTGCACATGGAGTCGTGGCGAGTTTCACATCTCATGACTCGTGCCTTGAGTCGGTGAAGGATAGCTTTGAGGAAGTCGTGCGATTGGAGCATCCGAGGGACCGCCGGACGAGAAGCTTGGAGTGAAGCCGGAGGAAGTAGACTTCGAGGCAAGAGAGGCGAAGGAGCATTGCAGAGCCATGCGCCTGATGCTGCCGAGGGACGTGGCCGCGAACTCTGAGGGATGAGAGTGAGCGATTATAACCCGGGAAGGGTAGTTCTTAGGTGAAACTTGGCCATTTGGCCAAGTGTCGGATGGGTTTTTCGACACCGGTCATTGATCGCTATGTCATGGCAATGATCGCTCTAAGTCGATGGTTCGATCGATCGGTATAATACCGCTTTAGTGCTTGGCGATCAGCTATGGGATCGGCAATGATCGATGTCGATGAAGCAATAATTGCCGAGGAATGGCAATGATCGATGGCACTGCGAGCACAGTACGTAATGGAGTCGACTTCGGTTGAGCACTCGATCGATCGAGCATCGATCGATCGATGCCGCATCAGCTGGATGGTATCCAACATTGAAAGCCGGCGTTATTGAGGCGCGACTACAGGACCCGATCGATCGAGGGCATCACGATCGATCTGTCAACGGGAAGAAACCCTCTTCCTCTATAAAAAGGAAGGGGATGGGGCTTTGGGAGGTTAATGCTTGAATGCCCAACTACTCCCAAAGTGCCCTAGACGATTTTCCACTCTTCTACTTGCTCTAATCTTCATTCCATTGTAGAAGAGTGATCTTGATTGTAAAGGTTACCTCCACCTAGCTTGGTGCAAAAGAGAGACCAATATTGGATTGGCTTTGAAGGAGTGATTCACCTCGGACGAATCGGGATCGTGGATTAGCGGCGTAGCCGTGAACCACGTTACATCTTCTTGTTAGCGTTTGTTTTCTTGTAACTTCTATTTGCTTGTCTTTATTTGCATATTCCGCTTGCGCTAATCTTTTGTAGACGAGCAAATTACGACATCCAACGAAGAGGGCTATTCACCCCCCTCTAGCCGGCCAATCGATCCCTTACATAGAATGGGTGAGATGTTAAGGATAATTGAAATACACTTAACATAGCTTTTTCAAAATGCTACTTATTTTCTTGCACTTAACGAAAATTATAACTTCGATTGGCCAATACTAAATATACAACTCTCTAGGCCAAAGTTTAGCGCCCCCTAAATCTCTTATACTTCATATATTTGACTAAGGGGGAGAGCAAACTAACCCTAAGCGTTATATTACAAACCATTGAAGTTGAAGCAAAGGGACATACCTCGAAACAATCTATCTAACTAATGCTAGATGCATGATTGGACTCATAGTTGATTTATCTAGACGCAGGCTTATACGATGTTGTATTTAAACCCCTATTTTATATAAACACCCCGATTTTTTTTTATTTATGGCAAAAGGGGGAGAAGAGTGAAGTTAAGGAGAAGTAATACAAAATTTAATTTTAAAAATTAAAAAATCTTTCTCAAAACTCACCTAGGGTTAAGGGGGAGTTTTTGAAAGGAGTACTCTACTTGTTTTATGCTTTAAATTTCCCTTAATTTTGTGTCGGTTTGCCATAGATAAAAAAGGGCGAGTTTGTTGGTGCAGGACCACCAGATAATCAAACCTAGGTTTTGATTATGGCAAAGACCCAAAGTTAAGGTCATATCGTTATCTCATGAGTTGAATTAAGTGTGAAAGAAATAGTTTAGCTGAGCTGAAGGTTAGCGACACCCGGAGAATCGTGAGTCGGGAAACCATGGTGGTTGGACGACACCGGGAGAACTTCGTGGGAGTCGAAGAACCCAGATGAAGAATGGAAGCAAAGCGATAGGTCATAAAAGACCAGAGGTAAGCACGAGTGCGAAGAGAGATGGTAAGGTCGTGTCCTATGTACGGGGACTACCGTAGGTGGCAATCCGACTAAGACTTCCAGTAGAAGGTCTAGGTTTAGATCGGACGGTAAGGAACCATCTTATTTACCATATTTCGTGCTAACCTCTTATTGCAGGGGAGTGACCAGGCTGACAATCGACTGCTAGATATTAGCTGATGTCAGTTGACTGATGAAGTGCATCAATCGACTGATGTCATTCGACTGATGAAGTGCATTCGTCGACTGATGGCGATGAATCAGTCAAATATGCAAGGTAAAAAAGGATAACGTTTGACACAGCCACTTCGCGATAAGATAAGGTGCCACCTCTTGATAAGTTCCACAAGTTGAGGATTTGGATCTAGACTTATTCCAAGGCACAAGTCTATAAAAGGAGGGGATGACTTGAACCCAAAGATCATCCATCGTTCTCTCGACATGCTCCTATAATGCCAAAACTCTAACGGTGTAATGCTGTCATAACGCCGACGCAACACCAAGCTTACAACTTCTTCATCGGCAACAGCTAGGTTGTTTTATTTATTGTATTCATGATTTTAATCATAATGAGGTGAGGTAGGTTTGTTGCCTCATTCTCGATCTTTCGTTTTTGTGATCGTTGTCTCCTACCTCCAATGAGGAGGAGACTCTATAGTGGATTGCTCCTTCGTACGCGGTCAAGGATCGCGGGGCCTTGGAGTAGCAACCGCTGGGTTGTGAAACAAGTAAAATAAATTTGTCTTATTTATTTTCCATTGCATTACTCATAGTTTTAATTGAACAAACGAAAAGACGAAAAGTTTTACGCTCGCTATTCACCCCCCTCTAGCGACGCTTTTACGATCCAACATAGAGTTGGTTATTTTAGATAATTATACTCCATGGTTCATGTCGATGCACTAGATCTACATCTGGAACTAGGAGTAAGGTCCTAACATCTCATGCCCATCTATATGGCTAAGTACATAAACACATTAGTCCTATGATTTGTGAGATGTGTTGGCTCTTTAAATCTATAGGTGCATGCTTTCTAGGGTAAACCCTAAGCTAGTTACATTTAACATGAAAAATAAGAATAGAGTATATAAAAAAAAGTTTTAAGTCCTACTCTATCATGCACATACCTAATTTCCATCTAAGCAGGCTAAACTCTGCTTCGGGTAAGGGTTTGGTAAATAGGTCTGCTAGGTTCAATTTGGACTCCACGTATTCGAGTTGTATGGTATTATTTGCTATATGTTCTCGAATGAAGTGGTGTTTTACCTCTATATGTTTGGTTCTAGAGTGACTGATGGGGTTCTTAGTTAAATTAATAGAACTAATATTGTCGATGTAAATTTTAGTGTTGTTAAAGTTAAGTTTAAAGTCTTGGAGAGTGTACTTCATCCAAAGGAGATGAGCTACACACTCACCCATCGCGACGTATTCGGCTTCAGTGGTAGATATGGCAACACAATGTTGCTTTCTACTGCACCAGCTAACTAGACTCGAGCTGAGAAGTTGGCAACACCCACTCGTGCTCTTTCTATCAAGTTTACTACCGACGAAATCCGAATCGGAGTAGTCAATTAGCTCGAACTCGTTAGACCAAGGGTACCAAATTCCTATGTTTAGTGTCCCTTTAAGGTGTCGGAAGATGCGTTTGACAAGCATTAGGTGCGACTCCTTAGCGCAAGATTAAAATCTCACACACATACTCACTGCGAAGAGTATATCAAGTCAACTCGCAGTTAAGTATAAGAGACTACCTATTGCCCTTCTATAGTATTTTAAATATATTGGTTTTCCTTCAAAGTATTCTCCTATATTAACATTTGTAGCCATTGGCGTATTAATTACCTTAACATTTTTCATTCAAATCTATTAATTAATTCTTTAGCGTATTTATGTTGATGTAGGTAAATTCCTTTCTTAGTTATTTTATAGTTCTCCTACTAAGTTCATTTCAAATTCACTTTCCATTAGTGAAATGAACTCATTTAGTAATATTGAATTGGTTGTTCAAAAGATTATATCATCTACGTATGTTTGGGCATTGAAAATTTCTTTACCTATGGATTTTATGAAGAGAGTTGGGTCTACTAAGCCTTGACTAAACCCTTTAGATTTGAGATAAATGGATAGCCTTTCATACCAAGCTCTAGGAGCTTGTTTTAGTCCATATAAGGCTTTTCTAAGCTTAAAAACATGGTCGGGTTTGTCTAAACTCTCAAAACCTAGTGGTTGGCTAATGTAGACCTCTTCCTTAATGAATCCATTTAAAAACGTTGACTTCACATCCATTTGAAATAACTTAAATCCTCGATGTGCATCATAGGCCAACAACATTATAATTGATTCTAGTCTAGCTATGGGTGCATAGGTTTTGTCATAGTCTAAGTCTTATACTTGACTAAATCCTTTAGCAACCAATCTTGCCTTATTCCTAACTACTTCTCCTTTATCATCTAGTTTGTTTCGGAATACCCACCTTGTTTCAATGATCGTTTTATCTTTAGGTGGGGGTACTAATTCCCAGACTTCACTCCTAGTGAATTGAGCTACCTCTTCTTGCATAGCTATAATCCAATCAGGTTCAAGAAGAGCTTGTTCAATTATTTTAGGTTCGATTTTTGAGATTAATGAAATTTGACTTAGATTTCTATATGATGCTCTAGTTCAAACTCCTAGGGTGTGATCACCTATCACTTGATCAATAGGATGATTTGATTGCACCCTAGACTAACTTGGGTTAGGGTTTGTACTAGACTCATTTTCATGATCAGATTCAGGTCTAGTTTCAATTTGTTTATCCACTAGTTCTACTTCGGGTTTTGTAGGTTTATATTCTTTGTCAAATACTACATTTATTATTTCTTCGATTTTTAGGGTTTCATGATTATAGACCCTATAGGCTTTACTAGTGGTTGAGTAACCTAGGAGTATTTCAGTGGTTGTTTTAGAAGTGAATTTTCCTAGGTAATCTTTCACTACAACAAAAATACAAAAGACAACACCACAAAGACAAAGGTTTTTAGATAAACCGTTGTTATTTTGATAAATGACAATGGTTTTTGACAAAACCATTGTCTTTGAATGTCAATATAACACAAACGACAATGGTTTAACACTATCCGTTATCGTTGAGTGTAGTTTTTTTTAATCAAGAACACAATTTACAACAATTTTCCAAAATTGTTGTCTTTAATAATTTTTATTTTTATCTTAACAATAGTTGGGACAACGGTGCAATGAACTGTTGTCAATGAGAAGGTTTTCATAACAATTGGTACAACGATAAAAAATCGTTGTCGTTGTAATATAAATACAACGGTTATAAACTGTTGTCAATGAAATTATAATGGTATAATTGAATTAGGAGTATAATATAATTCGTTGATAATATTTATTAATTTTAAAATATGTTTAAAACAAATAAAACTTATTTTATTTATTATTAATATTATTTTTAAAAAATATATTTAAAATAAGTTTTTTTTAATTATAAATATATAATATTACAAAAAAAAATAAAATTATCCAACCCATAATAATTTAAATAAATTTTAATATGTATTACAAAATTTAAATCATGGTATTTAAATTATATATAAGGAATAATCTCTCTCTCTCTCTCTCTCTCTCTCTCTATATATATATATATATATATATATAGGTTTATAGGTTAATTTGATAAACCTTTTCGTTGTTTTTCCGCCCGGTAGCTTCCGCCTTTCCCCTCCTGACGCTGTTAATTAGTAAATGTCTCCCATAGATCGACTGTAGGCCCTTCTGAACCCTACCGTCGTCCGTTTGTCTAACCTTCCTCCATTTGGGCCTCCGTATCCCTCGCCGATGCTCCTCCCACGGATGCTTTCTTGGAGCCGAGTATGGGTGTGTCGTTTCCCACCTCTTTGGACGGCGACCGGCGCCCCACAGGGATCGGGCTGCGAAAGATGATTGTCTTGGGGATAAAGAGCATCAATGTATATGCCTTTGGTAATTTTCCTTATTGTTTGGTGGTTTATTCCGGAATGTAGATAGAATCACATATTGTACTGGCAATGTCTAGTTCTCGCAGTTCTTTACCTCCATATCATAGTGGTTTATGTTTTGAGAAAGATTAACTCCCATTCTTGATTCAGATATTATCTTATATTGTATTTTTTTTCCACTTACTTGTATTTTTTCAATCATTATTCATCGGATAGCATCATTTGGCTACCAAGTGATCTATTGTTTGTATTACTATTATAAAAGAATTGCCGATCAATTTAACCATGCTTTTGTTCTCCACATATAAATAAATTATTTTTTTTATATTGTTTGTTAACATTTCATGTGTATCCATTTTTTATGTATTTGTAGTTGGTGTACAAGTTTGATGCCGGTTGAAAAAAGGATGTTTGAGTTCAGCAAATGAAAAGTGGCACCAATGGAAAAGTAGTCTCACGCAAAACTATATTTTTCCCAATCACAAAACTCCAGAGAAGTTACATATGTCACCTCCAGGATTAAGTATTCCAGTAGACATATTGAGCAAGTTCATGATAAGTCATTTGTCTGATGATTTTAAAGTAAGATTTTTAAATTTCTTGTCTCAAATTATGAACTCTTAATAGACTAGTGTGATTGATAATGATTAACATTATTGTCTTGTTTATTTTTTAAGGAAATAAGTGAGAAACAGCAGGAAAGGAGAGCCCAAAATAAATATCCCCATCGAATTTCTCGTAAGGGATATGCATGCCTTGCTGAAGAAATAGTAAGTAATCTTTAATTATCAATTACAAAAAATTTGATATCTTACCGAGGAGCAATTTAAATATAATTGAGTTATTTGTTATTGTTTTTATAATGATGAATTATGTAATGATAATGTAATCAACCGAGCTATCCTTTGGAAGAAAGGGTGACTCAATAAAGAAGTAGAGTTTATTAGTGATCAGTTAAGGGCAACAACCTCAAGAATTGTAAGTAAATATTTTAGATTTAAGTTTGTTATGTTAATTTTTCCCATCCAAATAGTAGCCAATATATGTATTTTTTGCATTGCAGGATGATGGTATCTTACAAAAGAGGGAGGAAAAGCTAGTGCTTAGTGAACCAATACAAGACATTCTCACAGTTGCACTTGAATCTAAGGAACATGGTGGGTATATAAGGGCAGTTGGAGCTTACGTCACTCCACGTATATACTTTGGCTTGTCAAAATGAGGGTCTCACATTCAGCAAGTTATATTTAATGATCAACAAAATATGTTGTTGGAGCAACATAAAAAAATCTTAGAGTAGGATGATCGGATAAACAAGTTCGGGAGATTTCTCAGAGGCATTGATAAAAATGATCACTAGAATAGAAAATCAGAAAGCTGATGAATTGGCTCAGTTTTCTAGTTCTTTGGGGAATTGGAATGCTCGTGAGGTGATTGCAAAAATTGAATTACTGCCTTAAGGGGAAAGAGTAGGAGAGTTAATAGACGATGATCGGAGAAAGGAGTTAGTCTCATTCTTTCAAGATAAGAAGATGCCAAGTGATCCTATAAGGGCTTAGAAATTTAAACATCAGGTAGTTCATTTCTTCATGATAAAAGGAATTCTATATAAAAGAACTTGTGCCCGACCTTTATTGTATTGTCTAGGAAAAGAAAAAGCAATCTATGTTTTGAAAGAGGTGCATGAAGGAGTCTATGGAAGTCATATAGGAGGTCAGGCATTAGCTCAGAAGGTGTTGTTAGCTAGATATTTTTGGCCTACCTTAATGAAAGATTCTATATAGATGGTTCAACAATGTGAAAGTTATCAAAGGCATCATAATTGGCAGCATCATCCAGCCGAGTATATGAAACCAGTAGTATCAGCTTGTCCTTTTGATCAATGGGGTATGGATATAGTTGAGCCATTTTCGATCGGGACAGGGAAAAAGAAGTTCTTACTAGTAGACATTGACTATTTTTCTAAATGGGTGGAAGCTGAGCCTTTAGCTTGTATTACTGAGTAGATGGTATTGAAATTTTTGTGGAAAAATATTGTGTGTCATTTTGGTATTCCTAGGAGGATGATATTTGATATGGTCGACAATTTCAGGGTAAGAAGTTAGCAAAATGGTGTCAAGACTTTAAGATTGAACAAGTATTTACATCAATAGCTTACCCTTAAAGTAATGGACAGACTGAGGTAACCAATAGAGAATTAGTACATGAACTGAAAACTAAGTTGGAACATGTGAGAGGTAGCTAGGTAGAGGAGTTACCTAGTGTACTCTGGTCTTTCCGAACTACTCCTAGGAGGGCTATAGGAGCAACTTGTTACGGCAATCAACCCAAGTATGGTTTAAGAATTTGATGTGTGTGGCAAAGTTTTAAGTTAGGATGTTTATGTGATTTGATATGTGTGTTGAAGTCGTGTAGGACTTAGTAATTCACACATGTGTTGCCTTGACGAAAGCATTGGTGGGTTCACCATCTCATGGCTCGAGTCTTTGAGTCGGTGAAGGATGACATTGCGAAAGTCGTGCACTTGGTGCATCCAAGGGACCGTCGGACGAGGAGCATTGGAGTGAAGCCAAGGAAGCAGACTTCAGAGTAAGACGCGAAGGATGGCACTGGAGGAGCCGCAGGCTTAGTGCATCCGAGGGACGTAGCCGGATGAAGAGATCTTTGGTGAGGGACACATGAGAGATGATTGTCCCCTCTTTAACAAAAGCAAGGAAGAAAGGAGAAAGAAAGAAAACAAGAAGATGGAGAGCAAGAAGAAGGAAGAAGAAAGAAAATCAAAAGAAAAAGGGAAGGCCAAGGCACACAACTTGAAGGCCACGTGGGATGATCCTTCATCATCAGAAGAGGAAGACATTGTCACCCACTTGGCGCTAATGGGAGTTGATGTAGAGTCCACCTCCTCAGAAAAAAGAGAAACAAGCTCAAGTGAAGAGGAGAGCTCAAGTGAAGGGGGAGCGTCGTCATCATCATCCGAAGGAGATTGGGTAAGTAAGGTAACAAAACTACCCTCAAATGATGTTGTTTCAATGATTACTAGCCTAACTAGGGATTTATTTAGGGCTAAAAGGAAGAACAAAAGCATGCTAAATGAAATTAATGAACTAGAAGAAAAATTGAAAATTTCATGTTCCCATGATAATGATAATTCTTCTAGTGTAAATGATGCATGCTTAGTTGAGGAAAATAAGGCTTTAAGGGAAAAGGTAGAATTTCTTACACAGGCCTTAGAAAAATTTACTATTGGCTCAAATACCTTGAACATGATAATTGGAAGCCAAAGGGCAAGTTTCAACAAGAAAAGCCTAGGTTATAAGGGAACCAAGAATGAAAAGGCCTACCATTGCCTAATTGCTAGGGGTCAAGCTAAACCTACTATGGTAGCTAGGAAATGGATCCCAAAGGAATACTTGGTGAACCCTATTGGAAAGAATTTGTATTGGGTTCCCAAGTCCATCCTTAAGGGTTAGAAAAACCTAGGATCGTCAACTATAATTGGACTTAATTTACATCATGATAGATGGTTGACTTAGGATGATGTGGGTGGTAGATATTTGATTTATGAGCATGGCGGATTATTTGGGTTAGAATGTTTAAATCATGATTTGTACTTGATATTATACTTGATGTATGATCATGATTTATGATTTGATTGTTATACTTGTATTATGATCGTAATGTGTGACTCGTGATAATGCAACCTTATGATAATGTTTGAGTAATACTTAACCTTGGTAGAATTGCATGAAATTTATGGTTAAGAATAATACCTTAGGTACATCTCACATCCTACTATAGACTAACTTGATTGAAAATATTAAAATGGGTGAGATTTTAGGTTGATACAAATGGTCCACTAATGCTTATGGCATTTAGAGAGTAATCATAGACCAATCATGGGAAAAGCTTATGTTTAATTCATAGACATAATGCCCAAAGATCATGGTTGGATATTTCAAATTTTTTAAACCATTTTATGTTTGATAATCTGTATGTTTATGGTTTAAATCATTTCAAGGCAAAACTAGGTTCTCAAATTGATAAAACCTTGAAGGTTTTTAAGACTTTTAAGTTTTTGCCAAATGTTGGAAAATTGAATGAATTTTCATGAAAACTTATTTTTCATTGATAAAGGACTTTACAAGAAATGTGTTTTCAAATTTTCATGATTTTTAAAAATTTATATAATTTTTAATGCATTCCTGAATTTTAGTCCAGAAATTAGAAAAGGAAATGCTGCGTGCGATCATTGGTAGTCGATAGCGATCAAGATGATGTATGCACAGAGCAAGAACTTGTTTTGATAGGTTTTGAGGCTGATTTTGGTTATTTTTCTTCCTTTAGACCTTGATGCCATTTTATATAACATATGTTTAGTGTTTTTGATGGTGTCAAAGGGGGAGAAATGTTGGGTTTAAGTTAATCATGCTAGGGGGAGAGAATTAGCATGTGTTAAGGGGGAGTTGAATGTATTTTGGGGGAGTGTTTGATACTCATGTTATTTAACATGCTTTCCTGTCTTATGTATTTTGTTAATGGTTTACCTAACTTAAACACGGTTGCCATACATCAAAAAGGGGGAGATTATTAGGGTAATCAACTCAAGTATGGTTTAAGGTTTTGATGTGTGTGGCAAAGGTTTAAGTTAGGATGTTTATGTGATTAGCACTCCTAATTTTTGTGGCTTTGTTCGTCGTATGCTTAGACGCTTAGTATCAGAAGGCCTAATATCGATCGACTTAGAAATTGAACGAACCTTTCATCGTCGGAAAGCAGAGCAGCGAAGGATGGAGGATAAAGCTATTGGATCGAAGCAGATCGCTAGAGGGGGGGTGAATAGCGATAAAACCTTTTCTTTCTTTTTCTTTTCATTCGTTAAAACTCGAGTAGACAATTAATTGCAGCGGAAAGATAAGCAATAAATAAAAGGAGATAAATATTTTTTACTTGGTTCGTAGCCTTCGGCTACTACTCCAAGGCCCTAGTGGTCCTTGACCACGTACGGAGGACAAAAACACTAAAGAACTCCTCCTCGCTAGAGGTAGGAGTTAATCGATACAAATAAAACACAAGGCTTGAGGTAGAGGGACACTCCCCCTCTCCTCGTTACGATAAAAGCGCCGAGAATTGAAAGTAATGAACTGAAATAAAAACTTAGAACGATGTTACAAAAATGAAAGCAATTAAAACCTAGACGTCGGAGAAGAAGCACTTCGTTGTTGGAAAGTTGTAACTTGGTGGAGGCTTTTGGAAGCTTAGAATTGATGAAGAAACACTAGGAGAGGCCCTCCTTTTATAGCCTTTGAGTCCTTTTTTGAGAGGACCTTCAACCAATGGAAATTAGGCACATGGCTCCTTGAAAAATGGTGATAAGGCTTGACACCTCGAGGCTGATCCTTGACCATCAGTCGACTGATGGCTATCATCAGTCGACTGATGGCAGCATCAGTCGAATGCTGATGGCAGACAGTCGACTAATTGACGGCAGTCGAGTCCTCCAAGTTGGCAGTCGACTGATGCTAGCTGCAAGGCAAAGTTAGCTTAATAAAAATATTATTTTGACGGCCTCCGACCGTCTGATCTCGACGTAGATCACCTATAGGATGTCTTTGGTCGGATCTACACTTAAGATCATCCCCGTAAAGAGGATACGACCTCACTTACTCTTGCACACACACGAACTTACCTCGATACTTACTGTGTCGCTTTCTCTTCCAGCCTTCCACTCGATTCCTTCGGCTCCCTCCGAAGTCACTCAAGTGTCGCCCGACCACCGCGGCTTCCTCCGGGTGTCGCTAGTCTCCAGCTCCAGCTATAGCAATTTTCTGCACACTCGATTCAGCTCGTGAGATAACGACATGAGCTTAACTTTATATCGTTTGTTATAATCAAAACTCAGGTTCGACTTAGGTGCCTACTGCACCAACAATCTCCCCCTTTTTGATTTATGGCAAACCTACATACAAAGTTAAGAAAATAGCATGCATGAAGAATAATAATGTGCATGAAAAACAAACAATAATAATAAAGATTAGTAGGAGTAGTAAGAATTTTCTTCAAGTACTCCCCCTTGAGGAATCCTCCCCCTTGACCGAGAGTGAGTACTTGAGAAAGAGTTTTAACTCTCCCCCTTGATGTTTGCTACTGAAAAAAAATAAGTAACCGAAAATTACTTAATATTGCCCATAGTGTTTAAAATAAGTTTTTAAGTTAAGAAATCAAAAAATTGATTTTTTAACCATGGCCTTTACTTTCGTTTAACTTAAAGTTAAGTAAATGTGTTTAAGTTAAGAATTCTCTTAACTTGGCCTTTACTTGTAAACAAATATGAAGTAAGAGTTGAGTTATCAAAAATTAAAATTTTGACCCCTTAACTTTGACCTTTTTCTCCCCCATTTGCCATATATCGAAAAGAGTACGGGTGTGTCGGAAAAAAACTAAGTATTAAATTTAAAGTCCAAGCATGTTCCACATTATTTTGAAAATAATATACTGAAAATAAGCTCATCTATAAAATGTTCGACTCATATTTGGCTTGACTGATATGAAAGATCAACCGGTCCTGGTCAGAGTCGGTTAATATGTATGATTATACTCCGTGGTTCATGGCGATGCACTTGCTCTACATCTGGAATCAGGAGTAAGGTCCTAACATCTTATGCCCATCTACGTGGCTAAATACACAAAGACATTAGTCCTATGTGTTGTAAGATGTATTGGCTCCTTAAATCTATAAGTGCATGATATCTAAGGTATGTCCTATGCTAGTTCCATGAAAATGAAAAGTAAGAAATAGTAGTAATATAATTTGCAAGTTCCTATTCTACTATGTGCATGCCTAATTTTCATCTTAATAGACTAAATTCAGCTTCGGGTAGGGGTTTAGTAAATAGGTCTACCAAGTTAGACTTCGATTCGACGTATTCGAGTTGTATGGCTCCGTTGGCCACATGTTCTCGAATGAAATGGTGTTTGACCTCTATATGTTTGGTCCTAGAGTGACATATCGGATTCTTAGTAATGTTAATTGAACTAATGTAATCTAAGTGGAGTTTAGTATTCGTAAAGTCTAACTCAAAGTGGAGGAGAGTGTGCTTCATCCAAAGAAGCTGAGTGACACACTCACCCATCGCGATGTATTCGGCTTCGGTGGTAGATAAGGCAACACAGTGTTGCTTCCTATTGCACCAACTTACTATACTCGAGCCGAGAAGTTGACAATAACCACTCGTACTCTTTCTATCGAGCTTACTACCGGCATAGTTCGAATCGGAGTAGCCGGTTAGTTTGAAATCGGTTGATCTAGGGTACCAAATATCGACATTAAGTGTACCCTTTAGATATCTAAGGATACACTTGACTAGATAGGTGAGACTCCTTGGCACAGGTTTGGAACCTTACGCACATACTTACTGCAAATAAGATATCAGGTCGTCTTGCAGTTAAGTAAAGGAGACTCCCTATTATGCTCCTATAGTATTTTAAATCAATTGAATTTCTAATTACATCTTCTTCTATATTCACATTAGTTGTCATTGTGGTATTAATAATTTTAGCGTCTTGCATTCCAAAGCGTTTAATTAATTCTCTAGTATATTTGCGTTGATGTAGGTATATTCCATCTTTAGTTTGTTTAATTTGTAGACCTAAGAAGAAACTCAACTCGCCTACTAAATTCATTTCAAATTCACTTTCTATAAGTGAAATGAACTCATTCAGTAGGATCGAGTTGGTGGTTCCGAAAATAATATAATCAACGTAGATTTGGGCTATGAATATGTCTTTACCTAAGGTTTTTACGAAAATAGTTGGGTCAACTACACCTTGGTTAAAACCTTTGGAATTAAGATAAATCGAAAGTCTCTCATACCAAGCTCGAGGAGCTTGTTTAAGTCCATAAAGAGGTTTCTTTAACCTATGGACATGGTCGAGTTTGTCTAAACTTTCGAAACTGAGGGGTTGACTAACATAAACCTCTTCTTTAATGTATCCATTTAAGAATGCTGATTTCACATCCATTTGAAACAACTTGAATCCTCGATGTGCAGCATACGCTAATAACATTCGAATGGACTCTAATCTAGCTACTGGGGCATAGGTCTCGTCGTAATCTAAACCTTCGACTTGACTAAACCCTTTAGCGACTAGTCTAGCTTTATTTCTAATTACTTCACCTTTGTCATCAAGTTTATTTCTAAACACCCACCTTGTTCCAATGATTGTTTTATCTTTAGGTGGTTGTACTAATTCCCATACTTCGTTCCTAGTGAATTGAGCCAGCTCTTCTTGCATTACAATAATCCATTCGGGATCAAGAAGAGCTTGGTCAATAGTTTTGGGTTCAATTTTGGAAATCAGGGAGATTTGACAAAGATTTCTGTATAAGGCTCTAGTTCGAACTCCTAGACTTGGATCACCTATCACTTGGTCGATAGGATGATTCGTTTGAGTCCTAGTTGGATTTGGGTTTGAGTCTATAACTTGATCAATAGGATGACTCGTTTGAGTTCTAGTTTGGTTAGAGTCATCTATCACATGGTTGATAGAGTGGCTTGGTTTACTTAGGTTAGGATTAATGCTATACCTGATCTCCAGATCAGAGTTGAGTATGGTATGAATCAGCTCGCTAATTGGGGTTGTCGGGGGTTTTGTAGGTTCGTGTCCTTTATCAAATACTACATTGATAGTCTCCTCGACTCTAAGGGTATCATGGTTATATACTGTATAAGCCCTACTTGTAGTCGAGTATCCTAGAAAGATTCCGGTCATGGTTTTGGATGTAAACTTCCCTAGGTAATCCTTAGTGTTTAGGATATGTACCTTACACCCAAATACCCTAAAGTACTTGATGTTAGGTATTTTATCGTGATAAATCTCGTATGAGGTCTTAAGGTGCCTCTTTACCATAAAGATCCTATTTTGGACATAGCATGTCGTACTTATAGCTTCTGCCCAAAACCTATCGGGTAGGTTATACTCGTTTAACATTGTCCTAGCGGCTTCTTGTAGGGTTCTATTTTTGCGTTCTACTAGGCCATTTTGTTGTGGGGTTCTAGGGCAAGATAACTCATGTTGGTATCCATTTAGGTTACAGAATTCTGTAAACCTATGGTTCTCGAATTCACTACCATGATCAGACCTAAGTCTCTTGATTTTAATGCTTTGTTGATTTTCTATTAACATAAATAGGTTAATTAGTTGATCTAGGGTATCACTTTTGTGTTTGATGAACCTAACCCAAGTAAATCTAGAATAGTCATCAATTATGACTAAGCAGTATTTACTCCCATTAAGTTACTTAGCTCCGTGTGAATCAAATAGATCCATATGTAGGAGCTCTAGAACACTTTTGGTTCGTTCTTGATTAGTTAGTTGATGTTGTGTCCTAGATTGTTTACCCTGTTGGCAAGCATTACATATTTTATTATCCATGTTATTGAGGTTAGGCAAACCTCTGACTAAGTCACTCTGACTCATCTTGTAGATGAGCCTTGGGTGTGAGTGACCGAGTCATCGGTGCCACAACCATGATTCCTCTTGCCGTGTCATAAGACACTTAATTGAGGAGTTAGTTAAATTAATAGTGTAAATATTGTTATTTCTAGTTCCCTTAAGGATTGTTTTAGAAGTTTCATTTGTATTAATTACGCATTCATTTTCTAGAAATATGACCTTATAGTTATTATCACACAATTGACTTACACTAAGTAAATTATATTGAAAATTTTCTACCAATAAGACATTTTGAATAATGAAGTTAGAGTTGAGCTCAATATCACCTAATCCGATGATTTTGAGCTTGCCGTTGTTTCCGAAGGCTACCTATCCTTGTCGTTTGAATCGAAGCTTCGAAAACTTGAGTTGATCCCCGGTCATATGTCGGGAGCAACCACTGTCCAACATCCATTGATCCTACACGCAAGGTAGTTGGATCGGATATTTGATTTATTAGAAATTGGTTGAAAATTATTAACCTAAATCATCTCACCCATGTCTACATGATCAAACATGTTAACCCTATATGTTCTTGTGAGATGACTTCCAATTTTACTTGAATTAAATTTAATGTCTTTAACATTTGTCAACCTTGCGTTAGATTCGGATTTGACCTTAGGCTCATCAAGTCACCTTTTGAAGATCATAGCTTCCAGGTCGTGGCGAGGCACAGAGGCCTTCTTTGATCGGAACAACAACCACTTCCTTAGACAAAGCCATTTTCAAGAAAATAGTGACTTGACTCACCTAAGACCACTTCCTGGTCTAACTAGTCTAGGATATGACGAGGTATCTTCAGCTAGTTCTGCTTGGTCAAGTGCACCGAACTAGATACGCCTTATCTAGCCCGAATACACGAGACTCCGCTTTCCTAGCGTACTATCATCTCGCCGCGTCCTGGTACTATGTTATCAAGTATTGATGAGTTATAGTCCTATCTAGCCATTCTAAAAAGAAAAATTCAAACTAAATAAAGAACCTAAGCATGCAATTTTCTAAGTTAAAATACAAACAAGTTTCGTACTAGCTCCCCCTGGACCGTTGAATCGGTTTGGTCTATCCACATAGTGGATTTGGTCCTTGGGAACCCAGTACTGGTTCGATCCTAAGTTTGAAATCAAGGTGGTCTTAGGGACCCATGCTTGGACATGTTTTTTATGTCGACTTACAATCGACTTATATGACTTGTTGGTCATTTGAGCTAAACCCTAGTCCGGCCTTGTTGTACACGACCCTTTGCGATCCAAGTAGGAGGTCAAGTCCTTTGGATCCCAAAGTAAACCTTTCCAACGTGTTCCTAAGATCTTCGACTTGACTCTTCAACAGTGAGTTCTCAACTTCGAGTTTTTCAACCCGAGTTGAGTCCTCCTCTTGAACTCGACTAGTCGAAGAGGTTAGGGAGACCTCGTGTTTGAGGAGTTTAACTTCCTCAACCAGGGTCTCGACCTTGGACTCTGACTTAGCTAATTTTTTATTTAAAAACTTAATTGCACTATAAAGTGTACTAATTAGGGTTCGACTTACCTTGAGTGTATCTTTTGAACCAGATGCGTATCCGTGGCTTGTCTTGAATGGAGCTTCGTAGTCCGACTCGTCTTCGGTTTTCGATTCAAGTTCCGGTTTCGACTCCGTCTCCAATTCCACAAGTTTAGCCATGAGAACACGATCATTATCTTCTTCCTCGGATGCTTCTTCCCAAGTAGCGTTGAGTGCCTTTTTGTGTTTTGGTGCTTTGGTCTTGAGTTTTGGGCATTCAAACTTGATATGTCCAAACCTGTTGCATTTGTAGCATCTAATATTTGAAATTTTAGTCTTACCTTCGTTGGGTCGAGTGATGGTTCATTTTCGGCCCTTGACTATCCTCTGAACTAGGTTGACTAGTTCGACCTCCATTTCCGAGTCAACCTCCGAATCAGACTCATCCTCTTCTTCCTTCGGGGGTGGCTTGCTTGCGGTTTTCTTCCTTGAACCTGCAAAAAGTGCTATACCCTTCTCGGGTTTCGAGTTAGACTGCTCATGAAGTTCAAAATCAGAAAATAATTCATCTAACCTAAGTTTCGAAAGATCCTTGGAGACCTTGTAGGCATCGACCATGGATGCCCACAAGGTAGTCCTCGGAAAAGAGTTAAGAATATACCTTATAAGGTCATGGTTTTCGACCTTTTGCCCGATCGCGTGTAGATTATTGACTATGTCCTTGAACACGAGCGTGAAGTTGCGTCGTGGACTCATGTTTTTGCATTTTTAAATTATATAGTTTATTAAACAAAAGATCACGCTTACATACCTTGGCTTCATCGGTCCCTTCGTGTAGCTCCACTAGCTTTGTCCAAAGGTCCTTTGCACTGATGAAGGGGATGACGCGATTAAGCTCCTCCTTGGACAAGCCGCATTGGAGGATTTGTGTTGCTTTGGCGTCGGCTTCGACTTGTCTTTTTGTCGCAATGGCCCACTGGTCATAATCCAATAATTCACCCACTTCGTTAGTCGGAAGTGTGAATCCCGTTTGGATTATGATCCACATCTCGATTTGAGTTTTAAGAAAGCATTCCATTCGACCCTTCCAATAACAGAAGTCATCTCCATTGTAAAACGGAGGTCAGACGGTGCTAAAACTCTCGATATGGGCCATTAAAACAAAAGAGACAAGGAGATGAAGACGAAAAAAACCTACCAACGACAAAAACCCACGAAATGTGCTAAGACTCGCGTCTTGGATTAGTAGTGCGGGAGAAAAACTAACCAAATGAAATAAATTTGAAATAAAAAGAATTAAAAAGAAAAAAAATCTATAAAAATCTAGATTGGTGGTTTCACCAAATCTTAGCAACCCCCAGCTCTGATACCAATTGTTGGATCGAAGCGGATCACTAGAGGGGGGGTGAAAAGCGATAAAACCTTTTCTTTTTTTTTCTTTTCGTTCGTTCGTTAAAACTCAAGTAGACAATTAATTGCAGTGGAAAGATAAGCAATAAATAAAAGAAGACAAATATTTTTTACTTGGTTCGTAGCCTTCGGATACTACTCAAAGGCCCTAGTGGTCCTTGACCACGTACAGAGGGCAAAAACACTAAAGAACTCCTCCTCGTTAGAGGTAGGAGTTAATCGATACAAATAAAACACAAGGCTTGAGGTAAAGGAACACTCCCCCTCTCCTCGTTACGATAAAAGCTCCGAGAATTGAAAGTAATGAACTGAAATAAAAACTTAGACCGCATTACAAAAAGAAAGCAATTAAAACCTTGACGTCGGAGAAGAAGCACTTCGTTGTCGGAAAGTTGTAGCTTGGCGGAGGCTTTTGGAAGCTTAGAATTGATGAAGAAACCCTAGGAGAGGCCCTCCTTTTATAGCCTTTGAGCCCCTTTTCGAGAGGACCTCCAACCAATGGAAATTAGGCACATGGCTCCTTGAAAAATGGTGATAAGGTTTGACTCCTCGAGGCTGATCCTTGACCATCAGTCGACAGATGGCCATCATCAATCGACTGATGGCAGCATCAGTCAAATGTTGACTGCAAACAGTCGACTGATTGACGACAGTCGAGTCCTCCAAGCTGGCAGTCGACTGATACTAGCTGCAAGGCCAAGTTAGCTTAACAAAAATATTATTTCGACGGCCTCCGACCATCCGATCTCAACCTATACCACTTATAGGATGTCTTTGGTCATATCTACGCTTAAGATCATCCCCGTAAAGAGGATACGACCTCACTTACTCTTGCACACACACGAGCTTACCTCGATACTTACTGTGTCGCTTTCGCTTCCGCCCTTCCACTCGATTCCTTCGGCTCCCTCCGAAGTCACTTGAGTGTCGGCCGACCACCGTGACTTCCTCCGAGTGTCGCTAGCCTTCAGCTCCAGCTATAGCAATTTTATACACACCCAATTCAGCTCGTGAGATAACGACATGAGATTAACTTTGTATCGTTTGCTATAATCAAAACTCAGGTTCGACTTAGGTGCCTACTGCACCAACACAAGCTGCATCCGAAGTGAACATAGATATCCGACCTCTACGGGACTACGTAGCTCCTAGCGCTAGAGGATTTAGGCCGAGTATAGCTGGACCATCTATTTTGGAAAATAACTTTGAGCTGAAATCGACACTTATACATATGGTCCAGCAGAGTCAATTCGGGGGAGCTGCGACTGAAGACCCGAACTGGCACCTTAAGGCATTTCTAGAAATCTACTCAACAATGAAAATGAACGGAGTCCCTACTGACGCAATCCGCCTGAGCCTATTCCCGTTCTTATTGTGGGATAAGGCTAAGACATGGCTTCACTCCCTACCTTCGGGGAGTATCACTACATGGGTGCAATGCGAGCAGCAGTTTCTGAACAAATACTTCCCATCAAGCAAGACTGCTCACATGCGCCATCTCATCACGAGCTTCCACCAGAAGGAGGGGGAGACCTTATTCGAAGCTTGCGATCGCTACAAGGGGATACTCTACCAATGCCCCCACTATAGACTGGAGAGGTGGCTGGTGATCCACATCTTCTACAATGGGATTGCGTATGCCACAAAGATGTCCCTGGATTCTGCTGTAGGAGGAGCACTGATGAACAAGTCCATAGAAGAAGCAGAGGAGCTGATAGAAGAGGTGGCCCAGAACCACCATCATGGGCTTCTGAATGTGGTCAACCTACGCCTGCAGTGGGACGATACACTGTCAACTCCATGGACCACCTGGCAGCAAGGATGGACACGCTCAGCAGATGGTTCAAATCTTTGAATCCTTCATCTATATGTGCAACCATTGACTTTAGAGAGGGAGCGACAACCTATCGAGAGGACCACTATAGAGGGTAGGGAACCTCAGAGGAGCATATTGAGCATATTGACGCGGTTGGGGACTACGACCAAAGGCCCAGCAACCCATACTCCAACACCTACAATCCTGGATGGAGAAATCACTCGAATTTCTCCTATAAGAATAACTCGAGAAACTCACAACCATCAGGAGGGTATGGGCAACAGCAGGGCATTGGGCAGCGACCACAGAAGTCCAGACTGGAACTGATGATGGAGGACTTCATTGCTACCTAAACTAAGGCCAATGAGGAATTTTGTCGCCAACATCAGAAGTATGAAGAATCACTCAGAGACTTGAAGGCCATCGTTGAAGGCCTTACAAGTCACACCAGGATGTTGGAGATGCAAGTGGCCCAGATAACCCAAACCATGTCGCAACCTGTGAAGAGCTCTCCGGTGAGTCAAGCTAAAGAGGAAAGAGTGGGGCAAAGTAGCAAATTCGCTAAGGGGTGTGCAACCATGATTACCACCCTACCTGACCAAGATGAAATTGATGATAAGACTCCACTACATCTTGAGGACCCCAGTGAATTTGTTATCCCTAGCTCAATTTATGGGGAGAGCTTCGATGAAGCTCTATGCGACTTGGGGTCATCGGTCAGTGTGATGCCCTATGCATACTATCTAAAGATGGGACTAAGTGGGCTCCAACCAGCGAATCTTAGTGTTCGTATGGGGGATGACTCAGTCAAGGAACCCGTCGGCTTGCTGGCACATGTGTCTGTGGTGATTGAGGATTTCGTGATACCCACGGACTTCATCATACTGGACATAGTACTAGATCGCCAGAATTCCATCATTCTGGGAAGGCCTTTTCTAGTGACTGCAGGGGCGTGCATAGACGTGAAGGCACACCAGATCTCCTTGGAGGTAGATGGAGAGATCATCCTCTTCAGCCTTTTGGAGCACAGAGCCCCCTACCTCAACGGATTCATGTTTAGCAGAATGAAGTCGAAACCACCAGATGAAGCTTCTGAGATGGATGAATGGAGGTTCACTGAACCTCCAGAGCCAAGTTGATAATAGAGTGTGGTCAAGCTAAACGACCTTAAACAAAGCGCTTCTTGGGAGGCAATCCAAGTTTAGTTTTTAGACTTCCCTTTGATTGTATTGCATGCATTTATTCAATTTGAGTTTTGATTTCCATCTCATTTAGAGTTAGGACTAGAAAGGAACTTCACTAGATAAAAAATAAAATCCATATTAGCCTACACGGCAAAGTGTATGAGGAAATTCGGACCATAATGCAAAACGGAGAGAAAAATGGGGACACATGGCCTGCCCATATGTTTTCCCACTGCCGTGCCAAACTGACCTGATGTGAACATGACCTGGTCGTGTGTTTTCGCAGGGTCGTGTCACGCAAGGTTAAAAGAGGCGAGTCATGTGTTTTCACCCCATTTGCACCGTGTGCTTCGAGTGCTCTTGTCCTAGCCATGTGGTTTCATCTTCCCCGCCACCTAGAAGCACTTCTAACCTCAAAGGAAGCCAAAAGAAGCAAGGATGAAGAAGACCAAGCATGTAGCACCTCGATCTGGTGCTTCGGAGCGACGAACAAGGAGAGCCGACGCCCCTCAAGCTCTGGTGGAGAGTAACGCCCTACCCACTCTTCTTTTTCGCAATAATGAACATAGGGATAGATATAATATGTTTTCTACTCATAAACTCACTGCTACTAGGTACTTAGATGAAGAGTTGCTAGAGTCTTTAAAGTTGTTGGGTGATATTCAAGCCCTATTCGCAAAAATGGGGTGGGAAGAGATGATGGGAATAAGCCACCCAACATACCCTAGGATAGTTCTAGAATATTTGAGTTCCTTAGAGGCAGAAATTTTAACTGGTAGAGAGAGCGAAGGGGATAGGATAACTTTTAGGCTTTTTAACGTGGAGCATGAATGGACCCTTCACCAGTGGAATACATGCTTTGGCTTGCCGAGTGGGGGAGAGAGAAGAATCACTATTCGGTTCAACTCTCGGGTATTTTGGACCAAGTTGACGGGGGAGCACACTTATGACCCTTCTAGGGTCAAAGCGTCGCGCCTCCAAAACCCCGTCTTCCGATACCTCCACCGCATCATGGCCAATACTATATTTGGTCGTGGGGAGAGTGACGGTGTAGTTAGAGCTAGCGAGATGCTTTGACTCTGGGACATGCTACAAGAAAGGAGTAGCATCGATGTAGGATCCCACTTCATCAGACACTTAGTGAAGATGGGCAAAGCAACACAAGGAGAGATTAATGTGGAGGCCTACTTACCCACATTTGCCATAGGATGGGGTACGATTACACTGCATTAGAGTGTATAGAGCGGAGCCCTATGATTGACCTAGGAGTGTGCATGGCCATGAAGATGATTGTGAGAGAAGGACACTCCTTATGCTTTGTAAGGAAAAATCTGACAGCCCTTAGGCTCCCCGACCCTGATTGTACCACCATCACTACACACGCCAACTAGGGCTTGGACCTGATAGTGGAGTCCCCTCCACATGAGGGACCACCCACATCAGCGCCCATCTCTCCCCCTTTACATCACTCTCCCTTCAGTCCACACATGCATAGGAGCCCACCTAGTCCACACCGACATGAGTCTGCACCTGTACCACAATATTTTTCCACCTTTGAGCAGGATGCAGGTACGTTATCTTATGATTTCCCGGAGTTCTGATCGCGCCTAGACGACATATACACTGAGCATCAGACACAGAGGCAGCGATGGGAGGAGCAAAGCCTACACGCAGGTGAAGTTCCAGGGCTTCCGGGAGCACTTTCAGCGTGCTGAGGAGTTCTATGACGAGGCCCGCATATACTTCCAAGAGGAGGTTTCTCGTCGCCAGGATGAGGCCGCCTACCGCCAGGAGATGCGGCAGTACATACATGCCCAATAGGCACAGTGGGACAGGGAGGAGGAGCACCGAGCAACCGCTGCATCCACCAGCTTCCAACTCAACCACATGTACATGTGGCATCAGTGGCTCAGCAGCAGGTTCTCCTAGGATCCCGAGATGTCGAGGCTCCCAAACTTTCCACCTCGTCTATCATACTAGAGGTATATTTTTGTTTAAGTTTGGGGGGGACCCCAAAGTTTATTTTGTTTGTTTACTAGCAATAGTTTCTTTCCTAGTATTTGCATTATTATTAGCATTCATTTATTCATGCATAGGTTGTTGAGTTTCTTGTAGTACTTAGTTTTTGTTATCTCTAAAGCTGACTCAGTAGTATTTTTAAAGTACTTACATGAGTTGTTCCCATAGGTAGCTTAACTTCATTTATCTCATGGTATTTTATTTTATTTGCTCTAATGAATGTTCTAGACTTACACTGGTTAGCTTTATTTTTACACCTTCACATGTCGAACGTTCTGAAAGAGAGAATCTAGTATATACCTAGTTATGATTCATCTCAATAGTCTAGTACTTTGGAATCCATAGGTGACTCTAGATTTAACATTTTAGTTACTGGAGATGCTCGGATTGTGTAAGCCCATTAGGAAATATTAAAATCCCGGTGAGCCGAAGAATAAAAGAGGGAAAGGAAAAGAAAAAAAAAAGGAAAACAAAAAAAAAGGAGAGAGAAGATTATGAGGGATAAAAAAATAGTTATCGTGGGTGGAAATGGCTAGGTGGCCCTTTGAGACTGAGTTAGGTTATTGGGGAAACACCTATCAATTTCTCTCAACATCGAGCACGCCTTTGAGACTTTATGCTAGATCTAGGGAATGACCCTTGCTTTGGGAAGGTAAGTGCCTAAGAGCTGGAGACCTTAGGAAAGCTATGGGATGACGATTTAACTCACTATGGAACGGGCATCCCCTAAGAATGATTCGCTTAGCATGAGCACGAGGAGCTAACTTAGTGAATTTCTAGAACATATTTATTTTTCTTTGATTGTAAATACCACTTGATAAATTTAATTAACATGCTAAGTATGAAACAATATCTTTTTAATTTTCATGGCACTGAGGTTTGCTTGAGGACAAGCAAAGATTTAAGTCTGGGGGATGTGATGTGAGCCAAACATATAGAGTTTTAGGAGTAGTTTTCGCTCACATCTTATTACGTTTTTTGTTACTTTCATGCATATGTCACTCTATTTTGCACGCATTTCCTATTTTATGGTTTGGAGGTCTGCTCTTTATACTTTTGTGTGTAGGTTAGCATTTCGGGGGGAAAAGGTGCACTTTCAGAGCAGAATTGGACATGTCCAGGGCATGTGGCTACACACGGTCGTGTCTAATGGGCGAGATCAGCCACCCCTGGGTCGCACACGGCCATGTGGCGGCCTTCTAGATTTGCACGACTAGGGCATTTTTCAAATTTTGCAGAAGTCCGACATGATGTCTATATAAGGATGGCTCCGTCCAAACCCTAGGGGAGAGGCACGATGGCTAGGATGGCACACCGAAGCCCTAAAAGGCTTCAAGAACTCACAGCGGGGAGGAAGAACGTCGTCGGAGGTCCACGCTTGCACTTCAACGCAGAAGAGAAGACCAAGAAGGCATTGTAATCCCTTGTTCCTATGCTTTATTTCTGATGTATTCAAACATGTACATGCCTTGTGGTTCTTCCCTTGTATACATGGAGTAGTTCCTTCGATTCTTGGATTAGGGAGTAGCTTGTGTGCACATTACATGTTGTTCACATTAAATTCTATCTTGGAGTTTAATTTAGCAATTGGAAGTTGTTTATACTATATCTATGTGTGTTTGGTTTTCTACCTGCTGTGCTTAGGCGATATGAGGGGTGACAACCCTCATATCTAAGATTTAGGGGATTTTATACAAGGAACCTAGGGGTAAACCTAATCTTCTATAACCGTGGGTAGAAGTATGCGATGGAACTGGAAAGGGTTCATCGTAGGGATTGATTCGGCATCCTCGTACCATCTATCCCGTCTTTTTAAGGCGGAGATAGCTCCCAGTAGATGCGGTGGCTCATCGAGAGAGTGTATGATGTCCCTTCAACAAAACCATAGCTAAACGTCTAGACAAGGCCAGTTGACACAATTGTTTTGCGACACACAAGCGAAACCAAAGTCCTAGAATCACCTTTTAAGACCTCGGCACGCTTCCTTCTTCCTCCGTGTGACACTGTATAGAGTATAGTCCACCGACATCCCTCAAAAATTGAAACCTCTTAGAGTTTATTTCTGAACAATTTCAACCACTGAACATATCGATATTCGAATCCCAGTCCCTGTGGGATCGATAATCTTTTATTACTTGACAATATCCATGTACTTGGGGGTGTTGAGCATGAGCGTGTGCTTCGAGTCCTCAACGGCCTCTGTCACGAGATTTGAGGACGCGTTCGCGTGCATCATTGATTAAAGTTGAGTTGTGTTGATTAAAGTTGAGTTGTGTTAATTTGTTAAGTTGTGTGATTTTGTTAAGTTGAGTTAAATTAAGTAAAGTTGTTAAGTTTAGTTTAGTTAAATTTGTTAAATAAATTTGTTAAATTTAGTTTAAGTAAATTTGTTAAGTTATGTAAATTGTATTAAGCTAATTAAGCTTGATTAAATTCAAAATCCTCTCACCCAAGCTAGGTTTTCAATATACGTTACTCCTATGGGTTTTGTGAGATGAGGATTTCTTTTTATCTTAATTAAATTTAATGAGAAATTTCAATGTTTTTAGACTTGTGTTAGATTCAAGCATATCTTGATCTAGTCAAGTAGGCTTTTCCAGCATTGACTTCCAGGTCATGGCGAGGCATACGACCTTCTTGGATATCGGATCGATCACTTCCTAGACAAAGTCAATGAAGGAATCAAGTACTTGATTCACTTTATACTATAAGCCTTGGTCTAACTAGTCAAAGACTTAGTGATTTAGCTTCGGTCAATTCCACTCGACTTAGTGCACCAGGTCGTGGCGAGGCACATGACCTTCTTGGATATCAGAACAACAACCACTTCTTAGACATGCACTTCGAAGAGCTTCCCTCACTTACTATCAGTTCACTTCATCTTAGTATTATGTTGTTCAAGTTTAAAATACATTGTTTCCTATCTAGTCCATTCTAAATTAAGCAAGTAAAGTAATCTAAAGCATGCAAGAGCTTAAAAAATCAAGGAAACAAGCAAAGAGTTAGCTCCCCCTGGGTAGTAGCTCTGTTGGGTCTTGTTCACTAAGTGAACTTGTCCTTTAGGAATCCATAATTGGTTTGGTCCAACTTGGTTGACTAAGCTAGTCTTAGGAATCCATGCTTAGACTCGACACTTAGCATTTCTATTAAACAAGGACATGTATGATCTGTTTGTGTTCTTAGCCTTGTATCCGAGTCCGGACTTATTGTACACATCTCGTTGAGACCTAAGAATCATGTTTAGATACTTGAAGCATGAAGTGAACCTTTTCAACGATCCGGTGAGATCTTCTACTTGCCTTTTTAGAACTGAGTTCTCTTCCCCAAGCTTTGCAACTTGAGTTGAGTCTCTATTCTTAATTTGGCAAGTCGAAGTCTTTGAGTTGACTTGCTCCTTAAGTACTTAGACTTCCTCAAGAAGCGAGTCGACTCGATTCTCGGACTTAGCTAGTTTCATACCTAATGATGCAATAATTTTATAGAATTTATCTTCTAGGGGAGATGTTACCTCGTCTAGTCCTTCCGAAATGGATGTGGATCCATGGCTTCTCTCGGACTCAGACTCGGAGTTTGTCTTGGCTTCGGACTCGTTGGACGCCATGAATGCTACAAAACTTGTCTCCATTATTTTAGCATCCGACTTGTCCGATGATGATTTGTCCATGGTTGGCTTAGATGCTTCCTTCCTTTTCCTTTTCATTTATTTTGATTTCTTTCCCTTTTTGCTCGTTCCTGCCATCAAAACTAAACCATCCTCGAGTTGACTTAAGTTAGCCTGTTAATGTAATTTAATTAATTTATCCCATAATTCTTTAGAATTTTGAACTGACCCGACTCGACTTAGCTCTTCATTTGTAAGTCCGCATTGCAAGGTGTTTAAAGCCTTGTAATCAACTTGAGCCTTTTTCTTAATATTTGTAGTCTGTTGGTGCAATAGACCCAGGTCACGATTGACCAGACTCGAGTTTGACTCGAGTAGTATTTTGATGTTGGTGGTTGATGTTTGACGATGAGTTGACCATTTTTTGACAATGGGTTGAATGTATGGTTGACATGGGGTTAACCATATGATGGAGAAGTCCAAGTGTGACACTTGTCATGGAAAGTCTAAGCATGGGTCTTGGCAAGGGAAAGTCCAAGCTTGAGTCTTGGCAATTGGAATGTCCAACATGGGTTGGCATGGAAAGTCCAAGCATGGGTCTTGGCAAGGGAAAGTCCAAGCTTGAGTCTTGGCATTTAGAAAGTCGAACATGGGTTGGAAAGGGAAAGTCCAAGATTGAGTCTTGGCAATTGGAAAGTCCAACATGGAGGTGGCATGGAAAGTCCAAGGGTTGATATTGGCAGCATAAAGTCCAAGGATGGAGTCTTGGCAGCATAAGTCCAATGGTTGGTGGCGTAAAGTCCAAGCATGTGTCTTGGCAGCGTAAGCCCAATGTGCCTTGACGGTGTAGACCAGCTTAGCATGACAATAGCAGATGGAAGCACCTGAAGGCTAGCGTATGGATGAACAAGTCATGGAAGACTTGGAGGGATCCAATAGGAGTGAGGCTGATGGAGGTGGCTAGAAGGCTAGGGTCTAGGGTAAGGGTGATCTGGCAAGTATGAGGGCATCATACTTGGGTTAAACCTCATGGTTGAGCTGTAGCAGTCGACTAGGGTTATGGACTTGTCGACTGGTCAAGTGTTTGACACTTGGCAGGCGAGTCGACTTTAGGCGGCGATCGAGATTATGACCCGAATCGATGGGAGTCGACTGGAGATCGACTGCGACAGAGTTACTTGGGTAGTCGACTGCCATGTTATGGCAGTCAATTGCCATGGATGGTAGTCGACTGCTAGTTGAGGACACGGGCACAGAATATTTCTGAGTCAATTGCTAGGGTTTGGCAGTCGACGTGAGGCTATGAGCAGTCGACTGATGGGTCTGATCAGTCGACTACTAGGTATCCGTTGGAACTTTTCCAATGTGGATTAAGTCATTGTGAGACAACGGTTACAGGAATAGTCGACTGATGGGTATGAGCAGTCGACTGCTAGGCAAAAATCAACCCGAGTTGTAGCTTTAAAAGGAGCATGAAGTGGAGGATTTTTGCAGCAATTTCTTGGACGATTTGAGGTAATTTCCTGGTGCAAGTCAGGGTCTTCAAGTGTGGCTCAAGCGATCAACAAAGCAAGCATTCAAAGTATATTTTGTAAAGTGTTCTTTATATCTTGTGTTGTATTTACTTTGTAATTGCTTGTATTTTCTTGTATTACTTTTGTAATCGCTTGTACGAGATTTCTCCACCTCCGGTGTGTCACCAAGAAGGAGTGTAATTGATTAGTGGTGGTGTGTGCATCACTAGAGCTCATTCAAGCTCAATCCGTGGAGTTGGAACCCTAAGGTTCCAAACCACGTTATATCTTGTGTTTTGCATGTGATTGTGTATTTGTCTTTTGTATTTCTATATTCTACTGTGCAAATTAACAAATTGTAGAGACAAGCATGATCAAATTCCATCGATGAACGAACGTGCCATTCACCCCCCCCTCTAGCGCTCACTGAAGTTCCAACACAGTCCATTTCTCTGGATCTAACAACTCTCCTGAGCCGTCCACCAGAGCTACGAACTCTTTCCTAATCGAAAACGAAACCTCTAGGTCGATTTGCAGAAATCACTCCATTCACCTCTTCCAAGAGGGAAAATTCTCTCTGTTAAAGAGAGGAGGGCGAACGGTGCTTAAACCCACTAAATGTGACATTTTTTATATTAAAAAATATAGATTTTTAATTTTCAAAAATATTCCTAGAGTTATAAAAATTAAACAATATTGTGCAAAAAGTAAATTTATACTAAAGAAATATTAAAAATTTATTCTAATGCAAAAGCAAATATTATTCTAAGACAAAAATACATATTAATGCAAAAATTATTCTAAGACAAAATTAATGCAAGAATTATTCTAATCCAAAAATTAATATTATTGCAAAAATTATTCTAAGACAAAATTAATGCAAGAATTATTCTAAAACAAAAATGAATATTATTGCAAAAATTATTCTAAGACAAAATTAATGCAAGAATTATTCTAATCCAAAATTGAATATTATTGCAAAAATTATTCTAGTGAAAAAAATGCAAAACTTTATGACAAATTATTCTAATTTAAAAATACTAAAACTAAAGAAAATTCTAGAGCTCTCTATGGTGGTTGGACCAAATTCAGAGTGCCCCCGCTCTAATACCTATTGTAGGATCGAAATACTCTGAGAGAGGGGGGTGAATGTCAAAGGTTACAATTTTTTTTAGATTTTAAAACTTATATTTTATATTTTTACATCGTTAAAGAGTATGCAGCAGAAATAAAATAAGATAAAGGCAAACTTCTTTTACTTGGTTCACAACCCTAACTGGGTTGCTACTCCAAGGCTCGTAGCTCTTCCAAGAGCTACTTCGATGGGCAATCACTATATACCCTCCGACTCGAGAACTCTCGACTTTCGAGAAGTTCGCTTTTTACAAATAATTAGAGATAGGTAACACTCTACCGTCTTTTTTAAAATTGAATACACAAAGTGAAAATGAATACAAAAAATAAGAGCTAAATTATACCAACACTAATGGAAATTTTGAAGTAGGCACGGAGTATCGGAAAAGCGTCTTTATGAGGAAATGAATCTCTAGTGGACAAGGATGAATAGAGTGTTGGGATGTATACTGAAAAGTCTATGTTTTGTATGAACATCTTTATTTTGAAATAAGAATCACATAATCATTGTTTGCATATTTATGGTTATGCATTTTGTCTAATACATTACATTGTAGATAACATGGTGTGTAGTGTCACATGGGAGATCATGTTATCAGTGTTGGGATGTATACTGAAAAGTCTATCTTTTGTATGAACATCATTATTTTGAAATAAGAATCACATGATCATTGTTTTCATATTTATGGTTATGCATATTGTCTAATACATTACATTATAGATAACATGGTGTGTGGTGTCACACGGGAGATCATGTTATCGGCCCCTTGTAAAGTATAAGTATAGGCCCACAACCGAGATTGCTTTGGACAAATCATTGGTATGGTTGTAGTGTGATTTGGTATTGGTTTGTCTTGACTATAGAATCACACTAGTACACTTTGTGTGTAATGAGCAGGACGACTTAGAGGTGATTCGATTTATTGCTAACTACATAATCGAATCAGACCTCAGATATTATATTGTATATACTCTTAATCCCAATATAATAACGGGCACATATACTTAGTATTCATTTCTTTGATTTACCAATGAGCGAGATTTATAGATTAAATTGATAGGCTCGGTAAGTTGGGAAATAATATTATTTATATGGTTTGACGTTGATTATAGGAGGGAATTGTGTCCTATATAGTAGGATGATGATGTCCCCTTGAGGAGCTCATAAGGTTCATCATGTAAACCCTGCAGGTGGACTTGGTCCGGCATGATGAAAAGGTTGAGTGGTACTACTCATGGAGTTAGATGTTGATTAATTAATGGTCAGTAAATTAATTAATCAACGGACATTCGAGATCTTAAAAATGGGGAGAAAAATGTATAAATAATATATGGAGCCCATATTAACTTATGGGGGTTTGTGAGGTAGATCAATGATAATCCTTTAGTGGATTGGATTATCATTAATAGATCGGACTTTATGTGGGCTTGATCCATTAGGTGGCCAAGATCCAACTCCTCCTCATGGTCCCTATTGTAGCCTATTAATACCTCATGAAGCCTAGATCCAACGGTAGAGATTAAATCTCTAGATCCGACAGTTGAGATTAAATCTCTATATCCGACGGTTGAGATTAAATCCCTAGAACCAATGGTGAAGATTAAAACAAGGCTTATCCCTTGTTAGTGCCTATAAGATTCACATATCTCCACAATGGTATGATATTATCCACTTTGGGCCCAAGCCCTCATGGTTTTGTTTTTGGCCTTCCCTCATGGTTTTGTTTTTGGCCTTTACCCAAAAGGCCTCATACCAATGGAGATATCTTTTCATCTTATAAGCACATGATATTTTCCATGTCTTACCAATGTGGGACTTTGATTGTATTCCCAATACTCCAACAATCCTCCCTCAAACAAAGGATCACATTGACCCCCCCCCCCTTCAAGCCTATCCATCCTCGAAGGACATCCTCTGCTTGATGTCTGATCCTCAACCCACCAGGACTTCTTGCCAACTGTCTGGTTCTCCTGAACTAGCTAGACTTCTTGCCAGTTGTTCGGTCCTCCTGACCCAAGTGGACTTTTTGCCTGGTGTCTGGTTCTCTTAATACGGAATTGGGAGCTCAAATTCCTTCATTCGAGGTTCATGGCTTGACATGGACCATGACTCTGATACAAATTGAAGGGTTTTACTTATCGAGTCCGTGAGGGGAAACTTCACTTCCCACTTCACATCGGTCGTTTGTTCATGGTGATCCCATCGATGTACCCGAATTAAAAAATTTAATCCTAGACACAAGGGATTGCCAAAAAAACCAAGTCATCGTCGTGCTATTCGTTTAGAGAGGTCACTTGAACAAACTCGTTGTTCAAGCGACCATCCTCTATTCTACGAGTAACCGCGGAATAGATGATGTACGGATCGCCGACTTTTATATTTATGATCAGGATCCATGTATTATTTAGCCATATTTAGATTTATATCATGCTCATAGTTGAAAAACAAAAACAAGCAAGTAACAAAAGAGAATAGAGAATAGATATACCTCTCAATCTTCTAATGTATGACCTTCCTCCTTTCGGACGTCGTGTGCGCGACGATCTACCAAAAGTTGAAGCTCCAAGATTGAAAATCTTCCTTCCTTGCTCTTCCAAAGCAAGAGGAAGAATAGAAACAAGGTTCTTCTCCTTCCTAAAGCCAACCAACAAGGAACAAAGAAAATCCTTGCCGCCGGCCAACAAGGAGAAGGAGATGATGATGGAAACAAACCAAGACACCAAGGGAAACCCCTAAGTCTTGTTTCCACCACTCAAGGAGAAGGAGAAGAGAGGTTTGGATGCCAGACAATGGCTGGAAAAGGCTGGGAAAACAAGTTGGACACCGGCCACCTTGAAGGAAGAAGAAGAAAGGAATTACCTTCCTTATTTGGTGCCGCCCAAGCCTCCAAAACCCTAACCCTAGCTTTGCCGCCAACTCTAAAACCTTAGCCTCCCTTTATCATTACTCCACGCCAACCCCTCAAGCTCCTTTTATAGAGTTAGGGATAAGCCTCCTTTTAATCTCTACCATTGGTTCTAGGAATTTAATCTCAACCGTCGGATCTAGAGATTTAATCTCAACCGTCGGATCTTAGAGATTTAATCTCTACCTATGGATCTAGAGTTTTGTTTCTATCCAATGGATCTAAGCTTCATGAGGTGTTAATAGGCTACATTAGGGACCATGAGGAGGAGTTGGATCTTGGCCACCCATGGATCAAGCCCACATAAAGTCCAATCCATAAATAATAATCCAATCAACTAAAGGATTATCATTGATCTAACTCACCAACCCCCATAAGTTAATATGAGCTCCATATATTATTTGTACATTTTCTCCCCGTGTTTAAGATCTCGAATATCCGTCGATTAATTAATTTACTGACCATTAATTAATCAACATCTAACTCCAAGAGTAGTACCACTCAAACTTTTCATCATGTCGGACCAAGTCCACCTACAGGGTTTACATGATGAACCTTATGAGCTCCTCAAGAGGACATCATCATCCTAATATATAGGACATGGTTTACTCCTTTAATCAACGACACACCATATAAATAATATCATCTCCCAACATACCGAGCCTATCGATTTAATCTATAAATCTCGCCCATTGGTAAATCAAAGAGATGAATACTAAGTATATGTGCCCATTATTATATCGGGATTAAGAGCATGAACTAAATAATATATGAGGTTCGATTCGATTATGTAGTCAGCAATAAATCGAATCATCTTTAAGTCGGTTTTTCTCAATACACTCAAAGTGCACTAGTGTGATTCTTTGGTCAAGACAAACCAATACCAAATCACACTACAACCATTTCGATGGTTAGTCCAAAGTCATCTCGGTTGTGAGCCTTTACTTATACTTCACAAGGAGTCGATAACATGATCTCCCGTGTGACACCACACACCATGTTATCTACAATGTAATGTATTAGACAATATGCATAACCATAAAAATATACAAATAATGATCATGTGATTCTTATTTTAAAATAAAGATGTTCATACAAAAAGTAGACTTTTCAGTATACATCCCTATAATCTCCCACTTATACTAAAAGACTATGCTGTCCTCAAACTGCCATACACCTGATCCCCATTCCCTCCACATGCCTATCAAAAGCTCTCGCCGGAAGGGCCTTAGTGAAAGGATCTGCTAGGTTATCCTCTGATGCAATCTTGTCCACAACAACTTCTCCTCTCTTTACGATTTCTCGTATCAGGTGGTACTTACGCTCTATGTGTTTACTAGCCTTATGGGCTCGTGGTTCCTTCGAGTTTGCAACTGCACCACTATTATCACAATAAATTGTGATAGTTCTGGGAAAACCAGGAATCACATTCAAGTCCATCAGGAAGTTCATGATCCACACAACTTCTTTGGCCGCCTCAGAGCCTGCCACATACTCAGCTTCAATGGTGGAGTCCGCCACACATTTCTGCTTGATACTCCTCCATACAATGGCTCCACCTCCCAAAGTAAACACAAAACCTGAGGTAGACTTACTGTTATCCCTATCAGATTAGAAGTCGGAATCCGTGTAACCCAGAGGGAGTAATTGGTTTGCCCGGTAAACCAACATATAATCCCTAGTCCTTCTAAGGTACTTATATATATGCTTTACGGCAGTCCAATGTCCCTATCCTAGATTACTCTGATATCTATTGACCATGCCCACGCCAAAGCAGATATCTAGTCTCGTACAGAGCATCGCATACATGAGGCTTCCTACTGCCGAAGCATAAGGAACCGCCTTCACCTCCTCTATCTCCTCATATGATCTAGAACACATCTCCTTAGATAAAGGAACTCCATGCCTGAAAGGTAGAAAATCCTTCTTGGAGTTCTGCATGCTAAAATGCTCCATAATCGTGTCTATGTATGAAGCTTGGGATAAGCACGACATCCTTTTCCTAAGATCCCTTATAACCTTGATCCCAAGGATGTGTCCCACCTTTCCCAAGTCCTTCATATCAAACTATTTGGACAACCATACCCTTATGTCTGATAACACCTTGTTATTGTTGCCAATCAATAAAATGTCATCTACATATAGTACAAGAAATACCACTATGTTTCTGTCACATCTCTTGTATACACAAGACTCATCAGGACATTGAATAAATCCATAAGACTGGATTACCTCATTAGAGAAAATGTTACAAGACCTCGAAGCATGCTTCAATCCATAAATGGACCGATTAAGCTTACATACAAGATGCTCTTTGCTAAGATACTATATCTTTATCTTGGATTGCCTCATCATATGTCCAGGGATTAGGTTCATGTTCGCCAGGAATCAAATCAGAAGATTCTCCCAAGAACATGAATCTATTAGGCTGTCTCACAACCCTCCCACTACGACGAGGTATCACCTGTGTATCCTCTGTGACACAGCAGTCTGCGATGACTTAAGGTATATCCTCTTGTACCGGTGGTACTGAAGAAGTGACTTCCCCTTTTAATTCCTCCAGAATAATTTTACTCTTGGGCTTGTGGTTCATCACATATTCTTCCTCTAGAAATCTGGCGTTCGTGCTAATGATCACCCTCTGATCTCTAGGACTATAAAATAAACCACCCTTCGTTCCTCTAGGATAGGCAACGAATATGCGTACTTCTGTACGAGGTTCCAACTTACCAGCATCTGCCTTCAGCACATGTGCTGGACTCCCCCATTTCCTAATGTCTTAGACTAGGATTTCGCCTAGTCCACAATTCTGTGGGAGTAGAAGGCACTGATTTAGATGGAACTAAGTTCAAAATGTACATCGCCGTATCTAGAGCATATCCCTACAACAAATCTGGAAACTCAGAATAACTCATCATCGATCTAACCATCTCCATAAGAGTCCTATTCCTTCGCTCTGCTTCATTCTGCTTGGGTGTGCCAGGTGCAGACAATTGGGATTGAATCTCAGCCTCTGATAAGTAATTCCTAAACTATCCCAAGAGGTACTTACTACCACGATCAGATCGTAGTGTCATCCATATCTTGAATAATCATCTATGAAAAAGATGAAATATTCAAAATTACCTCTTGCTTAGAAAGACATAGGACCATACGAATCAGAATGAACCAATTCTAACACATCTTTGGATCTTATACCCCTTGGCCTTAAAATGTCTCTTGGTCATCTTACCCTCCAAGCAAGATTCGTAGGTTGGGGAATCCTCCTCCACTAATGAACCCAAAGGTCCATCAGCTATCAACCTTTAAGTTCTGCTTAGGTTAATGTGACCAAGCCTAAGATGCCAAAGATATGTTTGGTTCATCTTCGAAGGTTCTTTTCTCTTATTGGAATTAGAAGATGAGTCATTAACTTCTATTTGCATCGTGGGAGATTTTGGTTCGAGTGTATACAAATTTCCTATCAATGTACCTGAACAGATATTCTCCCTATTCCCTTTTATAACAACTCTATCATTAAAAGAAATAGAATATCCATCCATAAACAATTTAGAAACTGAAAATAAATTCTTTCTAAATAAAGGTACATAAAGGGAAATTTCAAGAACCAAAGTTTTATTTTTCTCAAAAGATAAATGAAACATCTCCCACTGCAATAGCTACCACCTTCATGGCATTGCCCAATTAAACAGTAATCTCTCCCTCAGCTCATCGTCGGGTTTCCTGGAACCCCTGCAAAGTATTGCAGACATGATCAGAGTCTCCTGTATTTACACACCAGGTGCCGATAGATAACACCGCTAATCATGTTTCGATGACTAGACCAAAGGATATTCCTTTGTTCTACTTCGGATTGGGACAGTCCTTCTTGCAATGTCCAGTCTACTTGCAAGTGAAGTACTTGCCTTTTGGCTTCTTCACTCTTCCTTGAGATCCTCCCACCACCTTTGCTCTAACTTATTTCTTTTTCTTCTTGCCTTTCGGCTTAGAAGTAGAAACCTTCTGAGCAACCATGGCCTTAGCCTGAGCAAGCCTTTCTGTTGAATGGAGAATGATATCGACCTGGGTTTCCCCATCGATCTCAGCTCCAAGGACATCCAGCTCATTCGCGGGCTTAGGAGGATACTCTTCGAAAAGTACATATTTGTACTCCTCAGCAGTTATGACAATATCTAGATTCTTTTCCAATCAACATAATTTGGGTCAGTAAACTTATTTTCCTTTAGTATCACAACAAGTGGACTGAAAGTCATTTTGAAAATCCTAAGAATCACATAGATCAATACTTTAGATTTCAAAAAATTATTGATTCCTCAAACAATAAAATTTTAAAATCAACCAACACCGAGAATATCATATGCCACGATAGTGTGGACGTATACAAATTCTAAATTTATAAGAGGAGGTTTTATCCATTAATTTTACTATCTTGTCAACCTAACTTTTTGACAAATAAAATTAATAGTTGGTTTCTCTTCGGCCCTAAAAATAAAAGCAGTGACTCCGATGGGGAGGATACATATATTTGTATCTAAGTGTTCACCATTACTTGGTACCAAGGTAATTGTCTTGGGTTATGTGCCTTACGATGGGGAAGTACACACGCTTCTTAATAATTTCCTATAACCATATTCGACCTTGTGATCCGCAAACAAACTCATCCGAAGGGGAGGAAGGCCCTCAGAGCCGACGCGCAAGTTTGTTTGCATCACTTGTCAAATCATAATGGAGGCCGTGGGAATTTATAAAAATTTCCCTCTATTGGATCGAGGCGGTTCGCTAGAGGGGGGGGGAGTGAATAGCGAAACAAAAAGCTTTTTGCGAAATCGTTCTTTGAAAGTCGAGTAGATAAATTACAGCGGAAATATAAACAATAAATAAAAGAGACAATTCTTTTTACTTGGTTAGTAGCCTTCGGCTACTACTCCAAGGCCCTAGTGGTCCTTGACCACACACGGAGGGCAAAACACTAAACGAACTCCTCCTCGTTGGAGGTAGGAGTTAATCGATACAAGAACAAACACTTGAGGTAGAGGGACACTCCCCCTCTCCTCGTTATGATAGAAAAAGAGCTTCGAAAAAGTAAATGAACAATGAATAAATCTAAAATCGACGTACAAAATCTAAAAGAAAATTAAACCTAGCGTCGAAGAAGAAGAACTTCGTTGTCGGAGAGTTGTAGCTTTGCGGAGGCTCTTGGAAGCTTAGAATTGATGAGAAAACCCTAGGTTAGGATCTCCTTTTATAGCCTTTGAGCCCCTTTTCGAGAGGAACCCTAGCCAATCACAATTGAGCACCAATCTCCTTGAAATGGGGTGATAAGCCTTGACTCCTCGAATCTGATCATTGACCATTAGTCGACTGATGGCCATCATCGATTGGTGATGGCGACATCGATCGATCTTGACCTCCGGATCGGCCCGATTGGTGATGTCGAGTCCTCAGTTAGCTCAAAGAGGATACGCTTTGGTTGGACCTAGATATTTTTTTGACGGCCTTCGACCATCCGATCTCGACCTAGACCATCTATAGGATGTCTTTGGTCGGATCTACACTTAAGAGCATCCCCGTAAAGAGGATACGACCTCACTTACGCTCGCACACATGAGCTTACCTCGATACTTACTGTGTCGCTTTTGCTTCTGACCTTCCACTCGATTCCTTCGGCTCCCTCCGAAGTCACTCGAGTGTCGCCCGACCACCGCGGCTTCCTCCAGGTGTCGCTAGCCTTCAGCTCCAGCTATAGCGATTTTCTGCACACTCGATTCAGCTCGTGAGATAACGACATGAGCTTAACTTTGTATCGTTTGCTATAATCAAAACTCAGGTTCGACTTAGGTGCCCACTGCACCAACAATCTCCCCCTTTTTTTATTTATGGCAAACCCACATACAAAGTTAAGTAAATAGCAAGCATGAAGAATAATGTGCATTAGAAACAAACAAAAAATAAAGAAGATTAAGTTGGAGTAGTAAGGATTTTCTTCAAGTACTCCCCCTTGACCGAGGGTGAGTCTTGAAAAAAAACTTTACTCCCCCTTGACCCAGGGTTGCTTTAAGTAATTAACATTAATTAAAGTTGGCCTTAGTAAAACGTTTAAGTTAAGAGTTCTTCTTAACTTGGCCCTTTCTCCCCCTTAAGTAAAACATTAAGGGCATAATGTTTAAAAATAAGTAAAACGTTGACGGCACAAATAGGTTTAGGTTAAGAATTCTCTTAACTTGGCCTTTAATAAGTTTTCAAAACTTAAAGTTAACTTTTGGTTTAAATATAAAGTAAGAGTTAAGTTATCAAAAAAAAATTTTTGACCCCTTAACTAACTTTGGCCTTTTTTCTCCCCCTTTTTCCATATATCGAAAAGTAAGAGTGTGTGTGTGGAAAACAAAAATAAGTGTTAAATTTAAAGTCCAAGCATGTTCCACATTATTTTGAAGATAATATACTGAAAATAAGTTCATCTATAAAATGTTCGACTCATATTTGGCTTGATTGATATAAAAGATCAACCAGTCCGGGTCAGAGTCGGTTAGTATGTATGACTATACTCCGTGGTTCATGGCGATGCACTAGCTCTACATCTGGAACCAGGAGTAAGGTCCTAACATCTCACGCCCATCTACGTGGCTAAGTACACAAACACATTAGTCCTATGTGTTGTGAGATGTACTGGCTCCTTAAATCTATAGGTGCATGATATCTACGGTATATCCTATGCTAGTTCCATAAAAATTAAGAAATAGTAGTAAGAAAATATAATTTGCAAGTTCCTATTCTACTACGCACATGCCCAATTTTCATCTTAATAGACTAAATTCAGCTCCGGGTAGGGGTTTAGTAAATAGGTCTGCTAAGTTAGACTTCGATTCGACGTATTCGAGTTGTATGGCTCCGTTGGCCACATGTTCTCGAATGAAATGGTGTTTGACCTCTATATGTTTGGTCCTAGAGTGACATATTGGATTCTTAGTAAGATTAATTGAACTAATGTTATCTACATGAAGTTTAGTATTCGTAAAGTCTAACTTAAAGTCGCGGAGAGTGTGCTTCATCCAAAGAAGCTGAGTGACACACTCACCCATCGCGATGTATTCGGCTTCGGTGGTAGATAAGGCAACACAATGTTGCTTCCTACTGCACCAACTCACTAGACTCGAGCTGAGAAGTTGACAACAACCACTCGTACTCTTTCTATCGAGCTTACTACCGGCATAGTCCGAATCGGAGTAGCCGATTAGTTCGAACTCGGTAGATCTAGGATACCAAATACCGACATTAAGTGTACCCTTTAGATATCTAAGGATACGCTTGACTAGAGTTAGGTGAGACTCCTTGGCACAGGTTTGAAACCTGGCGCACATACTTACTGTAAATAAGATATCAGGTCGGCATGCAGTTAAGTAAAGAAGACTCCCTATTACGCTGTTATAGTATTTTAAATCAATTTGGTTTCCGATTACATCTTCTTCTATATTAACATTTGTTGCCATTGGGGTATTAATGATTTTAGCGTCTTGCATTCCAAAATGTTTAATTAATTCCCTAGTATATTTGCGTTGATGTAGGTATATTCCATCTTTAGTTTGTTTAATTTGTAGACCTAAGAAGAAACTTAACTCGCCTACTGAATTCATTTCAAATTCACTTTCCATAAGTGAAATAAACTCATTTAGTAGGATTGAGTTGGTGGTTCCGAAAATAATATCATCTACGTAGAATTGGGCTATGAATATGTCTTTACCTAAGGTTTTTACGAAAAGGGTTGGGTCAACTACACCTTTGTTAAAGCCTTTGGACTTAAGATAAATCGAAAGTCTCTCGTACCAAGCTCGAGGAGCTTGTTTAAGTCCATAAAGAGCTTTCTTTAACCTAAGGACATGATCGGGTTTGTCTAGGCTTTCGAAACCGGGGGGTTGACTAACATAAACTTCTTCTTTAATGTATCCATTTAAGAATGCAGATTTCACATCCATTTGAAACAACTTAAATCCTGAATGTGCTGCATATGCTAATAGCATTCGAATGGACTCTAATCTTGCTACTGAAGCATAGGTCTCGTCGTAATCTAAACCTTCGACTTGACTAAACCCTTTAGCGACTAATCTGGCTTTATTTCTAACTACTTCACCTTTATCATCAAGTTTATTTCTAAACACCCACCTTGTTCCAATGATTGTTTTATCTTTAGGTGGTGGTACTAATTCCCATACTTCGTTCCTAGTGAATTGAGCCAACTCTTCTTGCATTGCAATAATCCAATCGGGATCAAGAAGAGCTTGGTCAATAGTTTTGGGTTCAATTTTAGAAATCAAAGATATTTGACTAAGGTTTCTGTATGAGGCTCTAGTTTGAACTCCTAGACTTGGATCACCTATCACTTGGTCGATAGGATGATTCGTTTGAGTCCTGGTTGGATTTGGGTTTGAGTCTACAACTTGATCCATAGGATGACTCGTTTGAGTTCTAGTTTGGTTGGAGTCATCTATCACTTGGTCGATAGAGTGACTTGGTTGACTTAGGTTAGGATTAACACTAGACCTGATCTCCGGATCAGAGTTAGGTCTAGTATGAATCGGCTCGCTAATTGGGGTTGCCGGGGGTTTTGTAGGTTTGTGTCCTTCATCGAATACTACATTGATAGTTTCCTCGACTCTAAGGGTGTCATGGTTATATACTCTATAAGCTCTACTTGTAGTCGAGTATCCTAGAATGATTCCGGTCGTGGTTTTGGATGTAAATTTCCCTAGGTAATCTTTAGTGTTTAGGATATGTACCTTACACCCAAATACCCTAAAGTACTTGATGTTAGGTATTTTATCGTGATAAATCTCATATGAGGTCTTAAGCTGCCTCTTTACCATAAGGATCCTATTCTGGACATAGCATGTCGTATTCACGGCTTCCGCCCAAAACCTATCGGGTAGGTTATACTCATTAAGCATTGTCCTAGCGGCTTCTTGAAGAGTTCTATTTTTGCGTTCTACTAGGCCATTTTGTTGTGGAGTTCTAGGGCAAGAGAACTCATGGTGGTATCCATTTAGGTTACAGGACTCTGTAAACCTATGGTTTTCGAATTCACCACCATGATCAGTCCTAAGTCTTTTGATTTTAACGCTTTGTTGATTTTCTATTAACTTAAATAGGTTGATTAATTGATCTAGGGTATCACTTTTGTGTTTGATGAATCTATCCCAAGTAAATCTAGAGTAGTCATCAATAATGACTAAACAGAATTTACTTCCGTTAAGTGACTTAGCTCCGTGTGAATCAAATAGATCCATGTGTAGGAGCTCAAGCACACTTTTGGTTCGTTCTTGACTAGTTAGTTGATGTTGTGTCCTAGATTGTTTACCTTGTTGACAAGCATTACATATTTTATTATTCAAGTTGTTGAGGTTAGGCAAGCCTCTGACTAAATCACTCTGACTCATCTTGTGGATGAGTCTTGGGTGTGAGTGACCGAGTCGTCGGTGCCACAACCATGATTCCTCTTGCCGTGTCAAAAGACACTTAGTTGAGGAGTAAGTTAAGTTGATAGTGTAAATGTTGTTATTTCTAGTTTCTTTAAGAATTGTTTTAGAGGTTTCGTTTGTATTAATTACACATTCATTTTCTAGAAATATGACCTTATAGTTATTATCACACAATTGGCTTACACTGAGAAGATTATATTGAAAATTTTCTACTAATAAAACGTTTTGAATGACAAAATTTGAGTTAAGCTCAATATCACCTGATCCGATGATTTTGAGCTTTCCGTTATCTTCGAAGGCTACCGATCCTTGTCGTTTGAATCGAAGCTTCGAAAACTTGAGTTGATCCCCGGTCATGTGTCGGGAGCAACCACTGTCCAACATCCATTGATCCTACACGCAAGGTAGTTGGATCGGATATTGGATTTATTAAAAATTGGTTGAAAATTATTAACCTAAATCATCTCACCCATGTCTACATGATCAAACATGTTAATCCTATATGTTCTTGTGAGATGACTTCAAATTTTAGTTGAATTAAATTTAATGACTTAAACACTTGTCAACCTTGCGTTAGATTCGGATTTGACCTTAGGCTCATCAAGTCACCTTTTCAAGATCATGGCTTCCAGGTCGTGGCGAGGCACAGAGGCCTTCTTTGATCGGAACAACGACGACTTCCTTAGACAAAGTCATTTTCAAGAAAATAGAGACTTGACTCACTTAAGACCACTTCCCGGTCTAACTAGTCTAGGATACGGCGAGGTAGCTTCAGCTAGTTCCGCTCGGTCAAGTTCACCGAACTAGATACGCCTTATCTAGCCCAAATACACAAGATTCCACTTTCCTAGTGTACGATCATCTCGCCGTGTCCTGGTACTATGTTATCAAGTATTGACGAGTTATAGTCCTATCTAACCATTCTAAAAAGAAAAATCAAACTAAATAAAAACCTAAGCATGCAATTTCTAAGTTAAAACACAAACAAATTTCGTACTAGCTCCCCCTGGACCGTTGAATCGATTCGGTCTCTCCACATAGTGGATTTGGTCCTTGGGAATCCAGTACTGGTTTGATCCTAAGTTTGAAATCAAGGTGGTCTTAGGGACCCATGCTTGGACACGTTTTTTATGTCAACTTACGATTGACATATACGACTTATTAGTCGTGTTTGAGCTAAACCCTAGCCCGGCCTTGTTGTACACGGCCCTTTGCGATCCAAGTAAGAGGTCAAGTCCTTTGGATCCCAAAGTAATCCTTTCCAACGTATTCCTAAGATCTTTGACTTGACTCTTCAAGAGTGAGTTCTCAACTTCGAGTTTTTCAACCCGAGTTGAGTCCTTCTCTTGAACTCGACTAGCCGAAGAGGTTAGGGAGACCTCGTGTTTGAGGAGTTTAACTTCCTCAACCAGGGTCTCGACCTTGGACTCGAACTTAGCTAACTTTCTATTTAAAAACTTATTGCACTATAATGTGTAGTAATAAGAGACCGACTTATCTTGAGTGTATCTTTTGAACCGGATGTGTATCCGTGGCTCGTCTTGAATAGTGCTTCGCAGTCCGACTCGTCTTCGGTATTCGATTCAAGTTCCGGTTTCGACTTTGTCTCCGATTCCACCGATTTAGCCATGAGGACTCGATCGTTATCTTCTTCCTCGGAAGCTTCTTCCCAAGTGGCGTTAAGTGCCTTTTTGTGTTTTGGTGCCTTGCTCTTGAGTTTTGGGCATTCGGACTTAATGTGTCCAAACCTGTTGCATTCATAACATCTTATGTTTGAACTTTTAGGCTTACCTTCGTTGGGTCGAGTGACGGCTCAATTTTGGCCCTTGACTATCCTCCAAACTAGGTTGACTAGTTCAGCCTCCATTTCCGAGTCGACCTCCGAATCGGACTCATCCTCTTCTTCCTTCGGAGGTGGCTTGCTAGCGGTTTTCTTCTTTGAACCTGCAAATAATGCTATACCTTTCTCGGGTTCCGAGTTAGACTGCTCATGATGTTCAAAATCAGAAAAAAGTTCATCTAATCTAAGTTTAGAAAGATCCTTGGAGACCTTGTAGGCATCGACCATGGATGCCCACAAGGTAGTCCTCGGAAAGGAGTTTAGGACATACCTTATAAGGTCGCGGTTTTCGACCTTTTGCCCGATTGCGTGTAGATTGTTGACGATGTCCTGGACTCAGGCGTGAAGTTGCATCGCTGAATCGTGTTCCTGCATTTTTAGATTATATAATTTATTGAATAAAGGTCACGCTTACATACCTTGGCTTCATCGGTCCCTTCGTGTAGCTCTACTAGCTTTGTACATAGGTCCTTTGCACTGATGAAGGGGCCGACGCGATTTAACTCCTCCTTGGACAAGCCGCATTGAAGGATTTGTGTTGCCTTGGCATCGGCTTCGACTTGTCGTTTTGTCGCAATGGTCCATTGATCATAACCCAAGGATTCACCCACTTCGTTAGTCGGAAGTGTGAAACCCGTTTGGATTATGATCCACATCTCGATTTGGGTTTTGAGAAAACATTCCATCCGACCTTTACAGTAACGGAAATCATCTCCATTGTAAAATGGAGGTCGGAGGGTGCTAAAACCCTCGAGATGGGCCATTGGAACAAAAAAAACAAGGAAACTAAAACGAAAACCTAGCAACGACAAAAACACACGAAAGTACCAAGACATGCGTCTTGGATTAGTAGTGTGGGAAATAAAAAGAAACAAACGAAAAATAGAAAGTTAAGCAAAGAAATAAGAAACTAAATAAAAAGTAAGTACTCACAACCTTCGATGTCCCCAAAAGGCTACTAAACATCGATTTTTGAGGATGAAAACAGCTTGTTATGGGGGTAAACCCTATCAATTAGAAGTGTAGATCTCTGTGAGAGCTTCGATTTGGTGGGTAGATCATTTCATGAATCCACTTGTAGAAAAAGTTATGCTCGTTTGATCGTGAGGTACTCCGAAGGCGATCAATACTTGCAAAAACACAACCAAAAACTATGTACCAAGACTTGGTCTTGGATTAGTAGTGTGGGAAATATCTTAAAACGATAAATACGAAAACAAAAAAAAGGCTCGACCGGTGGTTGCACCGAATCTGAGCTCCCCCGGCTCTGATACCAATTGTTGGATCGAGGCGGTTCGCTAGAGGGGGGGTGAATAGAGAAACAAAAAGCTTTTTGCGAAATCATTCTTTGAAAGTCGAGTAGATAAATTGCAGCGGAAATATAAACAATAAATAAAAGAGACAATTTTTTTTACTTGGTTCGTAGCCTTCGGCTACTACTCCAAGGCCCTAGTGGTCCTTGACCACACACGGAGGGCAAAACACTAAACGAACTCCTCCTCGTTGAAGGTAGGAGTTAATCGATACAAGAACAAACACTTGAAATAGAGGGACACTCCCCCTCTCCTCGTTATGATAGAAAAAGAGCTTTGAAAAAGTAAATGAACAACGAATAAATCTAAAACCGACATACAAAATCTAAAAGAAAATTAAATCTAGCGTCGGAGAAGAAGAACTTCGTTGTCGGAGAGTTGTAGCTTTGCGGAGGCTCTTGGAAGCTTAGAATTGATGAGAAAACACTAGGTTAGGACCTCCTTTTATAGCCTTTGAGCCCCTTTTCGAGAGGAACCCTAGCCAATCATAATTGAGCACCAATCTCCTTGAAATGGGGTGATAACCCTTGACTCCTCGAATCTGATCATTGACCATCAGTCGACTGATGGCCATCATCAATCGATTGATAGCGACGCTCGGTCAAGTCGACCTCCGTGATCGATGATTGGCCGGCGATCGAGTCCTCCGATGCTTGCTGCAAGTCAAAGTTATCTCAAAGAAAACATTATTTCGACGGCCTTCGACCGTCCGATCTCAACCTAGACCATCTATAGGATGTCTTTGGTTGGATCTATGCTTAAGATCATCCCCGTAAAGAGGATACGACCTCACTTACGCTCGCACACACGAGCTTACCTCGATACTTACTGTGTCGCTTTTGCTTCCGGCCTTCCACTCGATTCCTTCGGCTCCCTCCGAAGTCACTAGAGTGTCGCCCGACCACCGCGGCTTCCTCCGGATGTCGCTAGCCTTTAGCTCCAACTATAGCAATTTTCTGCACACTCGATTCAGCTCGTGAGATAACGACATGAGCTTAACTTTGTATCATTTTCTATAATCAAAACTCAGGTTCGACTTAGGTGCCCACTGCACCAACACCCTCTCCCACTTAGTAATTTGAAATTGAGGAATTTTCCTAGCCTACGACATTCATATCAAACAAAAAGCAATAAATATGAAAACTAAATTATTTTCCAACTATTATGGCTTTTGTCTTCAATATGTCTCCTGTCGCATCGCCTTCTCGTCCGCTCCTCCTACGCCATGTATGAGCCATCCGAAGATCCAAGCCGAGACTAAAACCTATTTTAATTTACATCCATCGATCCTATACTCCTCGAGGGAGTGTACATGAAATCTAGATCGAAAGTAAACTAAAATAAAGAGTGGCTAAACAATGTCGTATCTAATTTACAAAAAATCAAATACTAGCCTCGTCAACCCCGAGGATTCAACAAGATAAACATTTACACACATACAATCACATACACATATATGGCATTAATAGTAGGATCTTATGCCTGCAACCAAAGAGTTAAACTACTCATATCCTACTATTATCCGACACATATAATATATGAAAAGTGCATAAAAAATAACCGAATCATAAACACACAAAACCGGAAACCTTGGCTCTGATACCAATTGAAGGTGCCTATAAGATTCAAATATCTCCACAATGGTATGATATTGTCCACTTTTGGTCATAGCCCTCATGGTTTTGTTTTTGGCCTTTACCCAAAATGCCTCATACCAATGGAGATATCTTTTCATCTTATAAGCACATGATCTTTTCCATGTCTTACCAATGTGGGACTTTGATTGTATTCCCAATACTCCAACAATCCCCCCTCAAACGAAGGACCACATTGACCCCCCCTTCAAGCCTATCCGTCCTCGAAGGACATCCTCTGCTTGATGTCTGATCCTCAACCCACCAGGACTTCACCTTGGCCTATGCAGTTCTCCACGAATTTGGACTTCTTGCCAGTTGTTCGGTCCTCCTGACCCAAGTGGACTTTCTGCCTGGTGTCTAGTTCTCTTTATCCGGACATTGGAGCTCAAATTCCCTCATTCGAGGTTCATGGCTTGACATGGACCATGACTCTGATACCAATTGAAAGGTTTTGTTTATCGAGTCCGTGAGGGGAAACTTCGCTTCCCACTTCACCTCGGTCGTTTGTTCATGGCGATCCCATCGATGTCCCTAGATTAAAAAAATTAATCCTAGACACAAGGGATTGCCCAAACAACCAAGTCATCATCATGCTATTCATTTAGAGAGGTCACTTGAACAAACTCATTGTTCAAGCGACCATCCTCTATTCTACGAGTAGCCGCGGAATAGACGATGTACGGATCGCCGACTTTTGTATTTATGATCAGGATCCAAGTATTATTTTTCCATATATAGATTTATATCATGCTCATAGTTGAAAAACAAAAACAAGCAAGTAACAAAAGAGAATAGAGAATAGATATACCTCTCTATCTTCTAATGTATGATGTTCCTCCTTTCGGACGTCGTGTGGGCGACGATCTACCAAAAGTCGAAGCTCCAAGATTGCAAATCTTCCTTCCTTGCTCTTCCAAAGCAATAGGAAGAATAGAAACAAGGTTCTTCTCCTTCCTAAAGCCAACCAACAAAGAACAAAGAAAATCCTTGCCACCGGCCAACAAGGAGAAGGAGATGATGATGGAAACCAACCAAGACACCAAGGGAAACCCCTAAGTCTTGTTTCCACCACTCAAGGAGAAGGAGAAGAGAGGTCTGGACACTGGACAATGGATGGAAAAGGTTGGGAAAACAAGTTGGATGCCGACCATGTTGAAGGAAGAAGAAGAAAGGAATTACCTTCCTTATTTGGTGTCGCCCAAGCCTACAAAACCCTAACCCTAGCTTTGCCGCCAACTCCAAAACCTTAGCCTCTCTTTATCATTACTCTATGCCAACCCCTCAAGCTCCTTTTATAGAGTTAGGGATAATCCTCCTTTTAATCTCTAACATTGGTTCTAGGGATTTAATCTCAACCGTCGGATCTAGAGATTTAATCTCAAACGTCGGATCTAGAGATTTAATCTCAAACGTCGGATCTTAGAGATTTAATCTCTACCTATGGATCTAGAGTTTTGTTCCTATCCATTGGATCTAAGCATCATGAGATGCTAATAGGCTACATTAGGGACCATGAGGAGGAGTTGGATCTTGGACACCCATGGATCAAGCGCACATAAAGTCCGATCCATAAATGATAATCCAATCCAAAAAAGTATTAAGATTGATCTACCTCACCACCCCCCATAAGTTAATATGAGCTCCATATATTATTTGTACATTTTCTCTCCGTGTTTAAGATCTTGAATGTCCGTCGATTAATTAATTTGCTGACCATTAATTAATCAACATCTAACTTCATGAGAAGTACCACTCAAACTTTTCATCATGTCGGACCAAGTCCACCCGCAGGGTTTACATGATGAACCTTATGAGCTCCTCAAGGGGACATCATCATCCTAATATATAGGACATGGTTTCCTCCAATAATCAATGACACACTATAGAAATAATATCATCTCCCAACTTACCGAGCCTATCGATTTAATCTATAAATCTCGCCCATTGGTAAATCAAAGAGATGAATACTAAGTATATGTGCCCGTTATTATATCGGGATTAAGAGCATGTACATAATAATATTGTAGGGATGTATACTGATAAGTCTATCTTTTCTATGAACATCTTTATTTTTGAAATAAGAATCACATGATCATTGTTTCCATATTTTCTTGCATATTGTCTAATACATTACATTGTAGATAATATGGTGTATGGTGTCACACGGGAGATCATGTTATCGGCTCCTTGTAAAGTATAAGTAAAGGCTCACAACTGAGATGGCTTTGGACAAACCATCAGAATGGTTGTAGTGTGATTTGGTGTTGGTTTGTCTTGACCATTGAATCACACTAGTGCACTTTGTGTGTATTGAGCAGGACCGACTTAGAGGTGATTCGATTTATTACTGACTACATAATCGAATCGGACCTCAGATATTATTTAGTACAAGCTCTTAATCCCGATATAATAACGGGCACATATACTTAGTACTCATCTCTTTGATTTACCGATGGGCGAGATTTATTGATTAAATCGATAGGCTCGTTAAGTTGGGAGATGATATTATTTATATGGTGTGTCGTTGATTATAGGAGGAAACCGTGTCCTATATATTAGGATGATGATGTCCCCTTGAGGAGCTCATAAGGTTCATCATGTAAACCCTACAGGTGGACTTGGTCCGGCATGATGAAAAGGTTGAGTGGTACTACTCAACGAGTTAGATGTTGATTAATTAATGGTCGGTAAATTAATTAATCGATGGACATTCGAGATCTTAAACACGTGGAGAAAATGTACAAATAATATATGGAGCCCATATTATCATATGGGGGTTGGTGAGGTAGATCAATGATGAACCTTTAGTGGATTGGATCATCATTAGTGGATCCGACTTTATGTGGGCTTGATCGATGTGTGGCCAAGACCCAACTCCTCCTCATGGTCCCTAATGTAGCCTATTAATACCTCGTTATGCTTAGATCCAAAGGATAGAAACAAAACTCAAAGATTCATTGGTAGAGATTAAATCTCTAAGAACCGACGGTTGAGTTTAAATCTCTAGATCCGACGATTGAGATTAAATCCCTAGAACCAATGGAAGAGATTAATTTATGACTTATCCCTAACTCTATAAAAGGATGGAAAAGGGATTTGGCGTGAACAACATTGAAGGAGAGCTAGGGTTTGGGCGGTAAGAAGGAATCCTATTTGAGATAGGATTAGGATTAGGGTTTGGAGGCAAGGGTGGCACCAAATAAGGAAGGTTCTTTCTCTCTTCTTCTTCCTCTTTCGGCCAACGTCCAACAGCCTTCCCAGCTCTTTTCTAGCCTTAGCTGACACCCAAAAGCTTCCTTTTCCCTCTCCTTAAGTGGTGGAAAAAAAATATAGGGCTTCCCTTTGTGTCTTGGTTGTTTTCCACCATCTTCTCCTTCATCTAGTTGGCCGGTGGCAAGGATAAGTTTGGTTCCTTGTTGGTTGTTTCTAGTGAGGAGAAAAACCTTGTTTCTATTCTTCCTCTTGCTTTGGAAGAGCAAGGAAGGAAGATTTGGCATCTAGGAACTTCGACTTTTGGTGGATCGTCGCCCACACAACGTCCAAAAAGAGGAAGGTCATACATTAGAAGATCGAGAGGTATACCTATTCTACTTTCTTCTTTTGTTTGTTTCTTGTTTTTGTTTTTCAATTATACGCATGTTATAAATCTGTAAATGGCTAAATAATACTTGGATCCAAAGCATAAATACAAAAACCGGCGATCCGGACATCGTCTATTCCGCAGCTACTCGTAGAATAGAGGATGGTCGCTTGAACAACTAGTTTGTTCAAGTGACCTCTCTAAACGAATAGCACGATGATGACTTTGTTGCTTTGGCAATCCCTTTTGTCTAGGATAAAAATTTTTTATCTGGGGACATCGAAGGAATCTCCATGGACAAGCTACCGAGGTGAAGTGGGAAGCGAAGTTTCCCCTCACGGACTCGATAAGCAAAACCCTACAATTGGTATCCGTGCCAAGGTTTCTGGTTTTGTGTGTTTAGGAATCGGTTAATTTTTATGCACATTTTTATATATTATATGTGCCAGATAATAGTAGGATATGAGTAGTTTAACTCTTTGATTGCAGGCATAAGATCCGACTCTTATGGCCATATGTGTGTTTGTGATTGTATGTGTGTAAATATTTATTTTGTTGAATCCTCGGGGTTGACGAGGCTAGTATTTAATTTTTATAAATTAGATACGACATTGTTTAGCAACTCTTTATTTTATTTTACTTTCGATCTAGATTTCATGTACACTCCCTCGAGGAGTATAGGATCGATGGATGTAAATTAAAATAGGTTTTAGTCTCGGCTCGGATCTCCGCATGGCTCGTACATGGCGTAGGAGGAGCGGAAGAGAAGGCGATGCGACAGGAGTCATATTGAAGACAAAAGCCATAATAGTTGGAAAATAATTTATTTTTCATATTTATTGCTTTTTCTTTGATATGCATGTGGTAGGCTAGGAAAATTCCTCAATTTCAAATTACTAAGTGGGAGAGGGATATTTTTATAAATTCCCGCGGCCTCCATTACGATTTGACAAGTGATACAAACAAACTTGCGCGTCGGCTTTGAGTGCCTTCCTCCCCATCGGATGGGTTTGTTTACGGATCACAAGGTCGAATATGGTTATAGGAAATTGTTAAGGAGCATGTGTACTTGCCCATTGTAAGGCACATAACCCGAGATAATTACCTTAGTACCGAGTAATGGTGAACACTTAGATACAAATATAAGTATCCTCCCCATCAGAGTCACTGCTTTTACTTGTAGGGTCAAAGAGGAACCAACTATTAATTTTACTTGTCAAAAAGTTAGGTTGACAAGATAGTAAAATTAATGGGTAAAACCTCCTCTTACAAATGTAGAATTCGTATACGTCCACACTATCGTGGCATACAATATTCTCGGTGTTGGTTGATTTTAAAATTTTATTGTTTGTGGAATCAATAATTTTTTGAAATCTAATGTTTTGATTTATGTGATTCTTAGGTTTTCTTTCAAAATGACTTTTAACCCACTTGCTGTGATACTGAAAGAGAACAAACTTACTGGACCCAACTATGTAGATTGGAAAAAGAATCCAGATATTGTCTTGTCTGCTGAGGAGTACAAGTATGCACTCTTCGAAGAGTGTCCTCAAGCCATGGTTGCTCAAAAAGGTTTCTACTTCTAAGACGAAAGGCAAGAAGAAGAAGAAACAAGGTGGAGCAAAGGTGGTGGAGGATCTCAGGGAGGAGTGAAGAAGCCGAAAGGCAAGTACTTCATTTATAAGCAAGATGGACATTGGAAGAAGGACTGTCCCAATCCAAAGCACAACAAAGGTATATCCTTTGGTCTAGTCGTTGAAACATGATTAGCGGTGATATCTATCAGCACCTGGTGTGTAGATACGGGAGCCACTAATCATGTCTGCAACACTTTGCAGGGGTTCCAGGAAACCTGACGACTATCTAAAAGGGAGATTACCATTTACTTGGGCAATGCCATGAAGATGCCTTTATGTACCTTTATTTAGAAAGAATTTAGTTTCAGTTTCTAAATTGTTTATGGATGGATATTCTATTTCTTTTAATGACAGTGCTGTTATAAAAAGGAATAGGGATAATATCTGTTCAGGTACATTGATAGAAAATTTGTATACACTTGAACCAAAACCACCTACGATGCAAATTGAAGTTAATAACTCATTTTCTAATTCCAATAAGAGAAAAGAACCTTCGAAGATGAACCAAACATATCTTTGGCATCTTAGGCTTGGTCATATTAACCTAAGCAGAATTCAAAGGTTGATAGCTGATGGACCTTTTGGGTTCATTAGTGGTGGAGGATCTCCCAACCTGTGAATCTTGCTTGGAGGGTAAGATTACCAAGAGGCCTTTTAAGGCCAAGGGGTATAGAGCCAAAGATGTGTTAGAATTGGTTCATTCTGATTTGTGTGGTCCTATGTCTATCTAGGCTAGAGGTGGTTTTGAGTATTTCGTCACTTTTATAGACGATTACTCAAGATATGAATACATTTACCTGATGCGCCGCAAGTCTGAATGCTTTGACAAGTTCAAAAAATTCAAGGCTGATGTGGAGAAACGTCAAGGTAAAAGTATCAAGACACTACAATCTGATCGTGGCGGTGAGTACCTCTTGGGAGAGTTTAGGAACTACTTATCAGAGGCTTGATTCAATCCCAATTGACTGTACCTGGCACACCCCAGCAGAACGGTGTAGCAGAGCGAAGGAATAGGACTCTTATGAAGATAGTTAGATCGATGATGAGTTATTCTGACTTGCCAGATTCGTTCTAGGGATATGCTCTAGATACGGCGGTGTACATTCTGAACTTGGTACCATCTAAATCAGTGCCTTCTACTCCCACAGAGTTGTGAACTGGGCGAAAGCCTAGTCTAAGACATATTCGGATATGGGGGAGTCCAACACATGTGCTGAAGGCAGATGCTGGTAAGTTGGAACCTCGTACAGAAGTACACTTGTTCGTTGGCTATCCCAGGGGAATGAAGGGTGGATTGTTTTATAGTCCTAGAGATCAGAGGGTGATCGTTAGCACGAACGCCATATTTCTAGAGGAAGACTATGTGATGAGCCACAAGCCCAAGAGTAAAATTGTTCTGGAGGAGTTAAAAGGGGATGTCACTTCTTTAGTACCACCGGTACAAGAGGATATACCACATGTCACTGCACCGCGTGTCACAGAGGATACACAGGTGATACCTCGTCGTAGTAGGAGGGTTGTGAGATAGCCTGATAGATTCATGTTCTTGAGAGAATCATCTGATTTGGTCCCAGCCGAACATGAACCTGATCCCTGGACATATGACAAGGCAATCCAAGATAAAGATGCAGTATCTTGGCAAAGTGCAATGAATGATGAGATTGAATCTATGGATTCAAATTAGGTCTGGGAGCTAGTAGAACCACCCGATGGTGTATAAACCATTGGATGCAAGTGGATCTACAAGAGAAAGAGAGGAATATATGGGAAGGTTGAGACCTTCAAAGCGAGGCTTGTTGTGAAGGGGTATACTCAGAAAGAGGGTATCGATTATGAGGAGACCTTTTCACCGGTAGCCATGCTTATGTCTATCCGGATTCTCTTATGCATAGCAGCTCATATGGATTATGAGGTGTGGCAGATGGATGTCAAGACAGCTTTCCTTAATGGAAGTCTTGAGGAAAACATCTACATAAAGCAACCAGAGGGATTCATTGCTAAGGGAAAAGAGGATCTTGTATGTAAGCTTAATCGGTCCATTTATTGATTGAAACAAGCTTCGAGGTCTTGAACATCCGGTTTGATGAGGTGATCTAGTCTTATAGATTTATTCAAAGTCCGGATGAGTCTTGTGTATACAAGAGATGTGACGGAAACGTAGTGGTATTTCTTGTATTATACGTAGATGACATTTTGTTGATTGGCAACAATATCAAGGTGTTATCGGACGTATGGGTATGGTTGTCCAAATAGTTTGATATGAAGGACTTGGGAGAGGTAGGACACATCCTTGGGATCAAGGTTATAAGGGATCGCAGGAAAAGGATGTTGTGCTTATCCCAAGCTTCATACATAGACACGATTATGGAGCGTTTTAGCATGCAGAACTCCAAGAAGGTTTTCTACCTTTCAGACATGGAGTTCCTTTATCTAATGAGATGTGTCCTAGATCATCTGAGGAGATAGAGGAGATGAAGGCGGTTCCTTATGCTTCGGCAGTAGGAAGCCTCATGTATGTGATTCTCTGTACAAGACCAGATATCTGCTTTACCGTGGGCATGGTCAGTAGATATCAGAGTAATCTAGGACACGGACATTGGACTGCGGTAAAGCATATATTGAAGTACCTGAGAAGGACTAGAGATTATATGTTGGTTTACCAGGCAGACCAATTACTCCCTATGGGTTACACGGATTCTGACTTCAAATCTGACAGGGATAACAGTAAGTCTACCTCAAGTTTTGTGTTTACTTTGGGAGGTAGAGCCATTGTATGGAGGAGTTTCAAACAAAAGTGCGTGGCGGACTCTACCATGGAAGCTGAGTATGTTGCAGCCTCTGAGGCGACCAAAGAAGCTGTGTGGCTCAGGAACTTCCTGATGGACTTGGATGTGATTCCTGGTTTTCCCAAAACTATCACAATTTATTGTGATAATAATAGAGTCTTGATTGCAAACTCAGGAACCACGAGCCTATAAGGCTAGTAAACACATAGAAACACAAGTACCACACGATACGAGAAATCGTAAAGGAGGTAGAATTTGTATCGCTGGGTGCATCGAGAGGATGACTGTGGAGCCCTTCCCTTTCACTAAGGCTCTTCTAGCGAGAGCTTCGATAGGCATGTGGAGGGAAGGGGAATCAGATGCATGGCAGTATGAGGACAGCATAGTCTTTTAGTATAAGTGGGAAATTGTAGAGATGTATACTGAAAAGTCTATCTTTTCTAAGAACATCTTTATTTTTGAAATAAGAATCACACGATCATTGTTTGCATATTTTCATGCATATTGTCTAATACATTACATTGTAGATAACATGGTGTGTGATGTCACACGGGAGATCATGTTATCGGCTCCTTGTAAAGTATAAGTAAAGGCTCACAACCGAGATGGCTTTGGACAAACCATCGGAATGGTTGTAGTGTGATTTTGTGTTGGTTTGTCTTGACCATAGAATCACACTAGTGCACTTTGTGTGTATTGAGCAGGACTGACTTAGAGGTGATTCGATTTATTGCTGACTACATAATCGAATCGGACCTCAGATATTATTTAGTACATGCTCTTAATCCCGATATAATAACGGGCACATATACTTAGTACTCATCTCTTTTATTTACCAATGGGCGAGATTTATAGATTAAATCGATAGGCTCGGTAAGTTGGGAGATGATATTATTTATATGGTGTGTCGTTGATTATAGGAGGAAACCGTGTCATATATATTAGGATGATAATGTCCCCTTGAGGAGCTCATAAGGTTCATCATGTAAACCCTGCAGGTGGACTTGGTCCGGCATGATGAAAAGGTTGAGTGGTACTACTCAAGGAGTTAGATATTGATTAATTAATTGTCGGTAAATTAATTAATCGACGGACATTCAAGATCTTAAACACGGGGAGAAAATGTACAAATAATATATGGAGCCCATATTATCATATGGGGGTTGGTGAGGTAGATCAATGATGAACCTTTAGTGGATTGGATCATTATTAGTGGATCGGACTTTATCTGGGCTTGATCCATGGGTGGCCAAGACCCAACTCCTCCTCATGGTCCCTAATGTAGCCTATTAACACCTCATGATGCTTAGATCCAAAGGATAGAAACAAAACTCAAAGATCAATTGGTAGAGATTAAATCTCTAAGAACCGACGGTTGAGATTAAATCTCTAGATCCGACGGTTGAGATTAAATCCTTAGAACCAATGGAGGAGATTAATTCATGACTTATCCCTAACTCTATAAAAGGATGGCAAAGGGATTTGGCGTGAACAACATTGAAGGATAGCTAGGGTTTGGGCGGCAAGAAGGAATCCTATTTGAGATAGGATTAGGATTAGGGTTTGGAGGCAAGGGTGGCACCAAATAAGGAAGGTTCTTTCTCTCTTCTTCTTCCACTTTTGGCCAACGTCCAGCACCCTTCCCAGCTCTTTTCCAGCCTTGGCTGGTGCCCAAAAGCTTCCTTTTTCCTCTCCTTAGGTGGTGAAAACAAGATATAGGGCTTCCCTTCGTGTCTTGGTTGTTTTCCACCTTCTTCTCCTTCATCTAGTTGGCCGGCGGCAAGGATAAGTTTGGTTCCTTGTTGGTTGTTTCTAGTGAGGAGAAAAACCTTGTTTCTATTCTTCCTCTTGCTTTGGAAGAGCAAGGAAGGAAGATTTGGCATCTAGGAGCTTTGACTTTTGGTGGATCGTCGCCCACACAACGTCCAAAAGGAGGAAGGTCATACATTAGAAGATCGAGAGGTATACCTATTCTACTTTCTTCTTTTGTTTGTTGCTTTTTTTTGTTTTTCAATTATAAGCATTTTATGAATCTGTAAATGGCTAAATAATACTTGGTTCTCGAGCATAAATACAAAAACCGGCGATCCGGACATCGTCTATTCTGCGGCTACTCGTAGAATAGAGGATGGTCGCTTGAACAACTAGTTTGTTCAAGTGACCTCTCTAAATGAATAGCACGACGATGACTTGGTTGCTTTGGAAATCCGTTTTGTCTAGGATTAAATTTTTTTTATCCGGGGGTATCGAAGGGATCGCCATGGACAAGCTACCGAGGTGAAGTGGGAAGCGAAGTTTTCCCTCACGGACTCGATAAGCAAAACCTTACAATTGGTATCAGAGCCAAGGTTTCTGGTTTTGTGTGTTTAGGATTCGGTTAATTTTTATGCACTTTTTCATATATTATATGTTCCAGATAATAGTAGGATATGCATAGTTTAACTCTTTGATTGTAGGCATAAGATCCGACTATTATGGCCATATGTGTGTATGTGATTGTATGTGTGTAAATATTTATTTTGTTGAATCCTCGGGGTTGATGAGGCTAGTATTTAATTTTTGTAAATTAGATACGACATTGTTTAGCCACTCTTTATTTTAGTTTACTTTCGATCTAGATTTCATGTACACTCTCTGGTGTAGTATAGGATCGATGGATGTAAATTAAAATACATTTTAGTCTCAGCTTGGATCTCCTGATGGCTCGTACATGGCGTAGGAGGAGCGGACGAGAAGGCGATGCGACAGGAGTCATATTGAAGACAAAAGCCATAATAGTTGGAAAATAATTTATTTTTCATATTTATTGCTTTTTGTTTGATATGCATGTCGTATGCTAGGAAAATTCCTCAATTTCAAATTACTAAGTGGGAGAGGGATATTTTTATAAATTCCCGCAGCCTCCATTACGATTTGACAAGTGATGCAAACAAACTTTCACGTCGACTATGAGTGCCTTCCTCCCCATCGGATGGGTTTGTTTGCGGATCACAAGGTCGAATATGGTTATAGGAAATTATTAAGGAGCGTGTGTACTTGCCCATCGTAAGGCACATAACCCGAGATAATTACCTTAGTACCGAGTAATGGTGAACACTTAGATACAAATATAAGTATCCTCCCCATCGGAGTCACTGCTTTTATTTGTAGGGTCAAAGAGGAACCAACTATTAATTTTACTTGTCAAAAAGTTAGGTTGACAAGATAGTAAAATTAATGGGTAAAACCTCCTCTTACAAATGTAGAATTCGTATACTTCCACACTATCGTGGCATACGATATTCTCGGTGTTGGTTGATTTTAAAATTTTATTGTTTAAGGAATCAATAATTTTTTGAAAGCTAATGTTTTGATTTATGTGATTCTTAGGTTTTCTTTCAAAATGACTTTCAACCCACTTGCTGTGATACTGAAAGAGAACAAACTTACTGGACCCAACTATGTAGATTGGAAAAAGAATCCAGATATTGTCTTTTCTACTGAGGAGTACAAGTATGCACTCTTCGAAGAGTGTCCTCAAGCCATGGTTGCTCAAAAAGGTTTCTACTTCTAAGAAGAAAGGCAAGAAGAAGAAAAAACAAGGTGGAGCAAAGGTGGTGGAGGATCTTAGGGAGGAGTGAAGAAGCCGAAAGGCAAGTACTTCACTTATAAGCAGGATGGACATTGGAAGAAGGACTCTCCCAATCCAAAGCAGAACAAAGGTATATCCTTTGGTCTAGTCGTTGAAACATGATTAGTGGTGATATCTACCGGCACCTGGTGTGTAGATACGGGAGCCACTAATCATTTCTACAACACTTTGCAGGGGTTCCAGGAAACCCGACGACTAACTAAAAAGGTGATTACCATTTACTTGGACGATGTCATGAAGATGACGGCTATTGCAGTGGGAGAAGTTTTATTTATCTCTTGAGAAAAATAAAACTTAGGTTTTGGAAAATTCTCTTTATGTACCTTTATTTAGAAAGAATTTAGTTTAAGTTTCTAAATTGTTTATGGATGGATATTCTATTTCTTTTAATAATAGTGCTATTATAAAAAGGATTAGGGAGAATATCTATTCAGGTACATTGATAGGAAATTTGCATACACTTGAACCAAAACCTCCCACGATGCAAATTGAAGTTAATAACTCATTTTCTAATTCCAATAAGAGAAAAGAACCTTCGAAGAAGAACCAAACATATCTTTGGCATCTTAGGCTTGGTCATATTAACCTAAGCAGAATTCAAAGGTTGATAGATGATGGACCTTTTGGGTTCATTAGTGGTGGAGGATCTCCCAACCTGTGAATCTTGCTTGGAGGGTATGATTACCAAGAGGCCTTTTAAGGCCAACGGGTATAGATCCAAAGATGTGATAGAATTGGTTCATTCTGATTTGTGTGGTCCTATGTCTATCCATGCTAGAGGTGGTTTTGAGTATTTCATCTCTTTTATAGATGATTACTCAAGATATGGATACATTTACCTGATGCGCCGCAAGTCTGAATACTTTGACAAGTTCAAAGAATTCAAGGCTGATGTGGAGAAACATCAAGGTAAAATTATCAAGACACTACGATCTGATCGTGGCGGTGAGTACCTCTTGGGAGAGTTTAGGAACTACTTATCAGAGGCTGAGATTCGATCATAATTGACTGCACCTGGCACACCCCAGCAGAACGATGCAGCAGAGCGAAGGAATAGGACTCTTATGAAGATGGTTAGATCGATGATGAGTTATTCTGACTTGCCAGATTCGTTCTAGGGATATGCTCCAGATACGACAGTGTACATTCTGAACTTGGTACCATCTAAATCAGTGCCTTTTGGTGATCTAGGTGCTTCGACTTTTGGTAGATCGTCGCTCACACGACGTCCAAAAGGAGGAAGGACATACGATAGAAGATCGAGAGGTATAATACTTGTCTATTTTCTTATGTAACATGTTTATGATTGTTTTCAATTATATATGCATGATATATTCTATTTTGTGGCTAATATAACTTGGAACCCGAACATAAACACAAAATTCGGCGATCTGTACATCGTCTATTCCATGGCTATTCGTAGAATAGAGGTTGGTTGCTTGAACAACAAGTTTGTTCAAGTGACTATTCTAATCGAATATCACGACGATGAAATGGTTGCTTGGATAATCCCTCTTGTCAAGGATAAATTTTTTTTATCCGGGGACGTAGAAGGGATCGCCATGAAAAAGCGACCGAGTTGAAGTGGGAAGCGAAGTTCTCCACCTTCAAGTGGTATCAGAGCTTTGGTTCCGGGAAAAACCCTTCAAGTGGTATCAGAGCCACGGTTTCCGATTTTGTGTGTTTAGGATTCAGTTACTTTTATGCACTTTTCATATATTATATGTGCCGGATAATAGTAGGATATGCGTAGGTTAACTCTTTGATTGCAGGCATAGGATCCAACTATTATGTCCATATGTGTATATGTGATTGTATGTGTGTAATTGTATATTTTGTTGAATCCTCGGGGTTGACGAGGCTAGTATTTAATTTTTGTAAATTAGATACGGTATTGTTTAGCCACTCTTTTTATTTTAGTTTACTTTCGGTCTAGATTTCATGTGCACTCCCTCGTGGTGTATAGGATCGATGGATATAAATTAAAATATTTTTTTCTCGGCTCGGATCTCCGGATGGCTCGTACATGGCATAGGAGGAGCGGACGAGATGGTGATACGACGGGAGACATAATGAAGACAAAAGCCATAATAGTTGGAAAAATTTTATTTTTCATATTTATTGCTTATTGCTTGATATGCATGTCGTAGGCTAGAAAATTCCTCAATTTCAAATTACTAAGTGGGAGAGGGATATTTTTATAAATTCCCACGGCCTCCATTACGATTTGACATATGATGCAAACAAACTTACGCGTCGGCTCTGAGTGCCTTCCTCCCCATTGGATGAGTTTGTTTGTGGATCACAAGGTCAAATATGGTTATAAGAAATTATTAAGGAGCATGTGTACTTCCCCATCGGAAGGCACATAACCCAAGATAATTACCTTGGTACCAAGTAATGGTGAACACTTAGATACAAATATAAGTATCCTCTCCATTGGAGTCACTGCTTTTATTTGTAGGGCCAAAGAGGAACCAACTATTAATTTTACTTGTCAAAAAGTTAGGTTGACAAGATAGTAAAATTAATGGGTAAAACCTACTCTTACAATTGTAGAATTCGTATACGTCCACACTATCGTGGCATACAATATTCTCGGTGTTTTAAGGTGTTGGTTGATTTTAAAATTTTATTGTTTGAGGAATCAATAATTTTTTGAAATCTAATGTTTTGATCTATGTGATTCTTAGGTTTTCTTTCAAAATGACCTTCAACCCGCTTGCTGTGATACTTAAAGAAAATAAACTTACTGGACCCAACTATGTTGATTGGAGGAGGAATCTTGACATTGTCTTGACTGCTGAGGAGTACAAATATGTACTCCTCGAAGAGTGCCCTCCTAAGCCTGCGGATGATTCTGGAGAAAAGGAGAAGGAGAGTTATAAGAAGTGGATAAAGGTCGATGAAATGGCGCGGTGTTACATTTTGGCATCTATGTCAAATGTACTGCAACATCAGCATCAAGCCATGCCCACTGCTTATGACATGATGCTCAATCTCAAAGAACTTTTCGGACACCAGAATCGGGCTGCTAGGCAGGAAGCCATGAGGAACTTGATGACGACCACCACGATCGAGGGAACACCCGTGAGGGATCATGTTCTCAAGATGATGACTCATTTAAATGAGTTGGATGTCACGCCCACCCTTTTTGACCAAAAGTCCGGAGGGGCGGCGCGACGTGATCGTACATACATACACTTCTTACAATGGAAGACTTTATACATATTTCGTACTTCTTACAGCGGAAGACTTTAGACATATTTTTTTTCTTTTAAACATAAACATGCATCGTCATTTCATAGATACTTCTTCTTAACATAGAACATGCATCATTATTTCATAGACACTTCTTCTTAAACATAGGGCATGCATCATCAGTTCATAAGTACTTAATTCAAATTCATAAGCTAAATCATCTTAGGGAAAACATGCATAAAGAACATAACAGATCTCCTCCACCATGCCACTACCACACACACTTTGCCCCTCCTGCTGCTCCCTTTAGTTTATCCACCCTTTACTCTTATCTACAGTACAAGGGAACATAAACTATAGGCACATAGGCTTAGTAAGATCCTGTCTTACTCACAAAAAATATACATCGACATTAAGCATAGCATGTAAACATTCATAACATATAAGCAAACATAGCATGTAAACATATATAACATAACCATCATAACATGTAAACCTATATAACATAACAAACATAGCATGTAAACATATATAACATAACCATCATAACGTGTAAACATATATAACATAACAAACATAGCATGTAAACATATATAACATAACCATCATAACATGTAAACATATATGACATAAGCAAACATAACATGTAACATATATGACATAAGCAAACATAACATGTAACATATATGACATAAGCAAACATAACATGTAGCATATGTAACATAAGCAAACATAACATGTAACATATATATATAAGCAACATATCATGTACATATATGACATAAGCAAACATACCATGTAACATATATATCATAAGCAACCATATCATGTAACATATATGACATAAGCAAACATAACATGTAGCATATGTAACATAACCATCATAACATGTAAACATAACAATCATAACATGTAAACATATGCAGGATGCTCTTTGAAAACATATATCATAGGTATTTAACATAAATCTCAACATATTGGGCCCGACATTGTACCACATCATCATCATCATAGCGCGCATCCCTAAATAGACCCGAGGTAGCAAGTATCGAACCTACTAGGTTACTAGGCCCGATCTTAGTCCGTCGACCTAGGGGCCATCATCATAACATAGAAGCCCATCCTAGGCCCGATCTTAGTCCATCGGCCAAGGGCATCTGGGAGCCCATCCCGTACTAGGCCCGATCTTAGTCCGTCGACCTAGGGGCAATCATAACATAGAAGTCCATCCTAGGCCCGATCTTAGTCCGTCGGCCTAGGGCAACTTAGGAGCCCATCCCTTTGGACCTTGTTAGGGTCCTGGTACAAGCCATGCAGAAAGTAAAATACATACATGCTTTTTATCATAACATATCATATTTCATTTCATAAACATATCATATTCCTTATCATGGCATATCATGTTTTTCTTCTTCATATCATATCATACTTCTTCTTCATAACATATCATATGACTTTCATAACATATTTCTTCTTCATAACATATCATTCACCATAACATATTTCTTCTTCATAACATATCATATTCTTTTCATGCATATCATGTTCCTTCTTTATAAAACATCATACATTCATACAATTACGAGGTAATAAGCATAACATGATCACAACATCACACACATATAAGCATGGCATAAGGTATAAACATCATGAGCAAGTATACATGGAATGACCTAAACTTCATGGAGTTCTATCAAAGTTTTAAACACCAAACAACTTATATATGGTCTAACTAACCACATGTTAGTTCTTTAACACATAAAGCATGGCATGGGAGGGCACTTAGGGTTTTAATTAAACCTTGGTCGAATGGGTTTAAAGGACATGAGGCTCAACCACTTAACTCTAGGTTAACCAACAACATGTTACCTTCATCTAACATCAAAAGTCATCGTGAACTCAATCAAACATGGCATAGAAACATATTAGGGGTCTTGGCTGAATGGTTCAAAGGCTTAAGATTCATCCACTTAAATCTAGGTTAACCAAACAACATGTTATCTTCATTTACCATCAAAACATAGCAGGAACTTATCTATAGCATGGCATAGAACATGTTATCTTCTTTTAACATCAAACATGGCATAAACTCATTTAAAACCTAGCATAGAGCATGTTATCTTCATCTAACACCAAAAGTCATTATGAACTCATGCAAAACATAGCATAGAAGACACCTTAGGGGTCTAGATGGACTTGGCCGAATGGTTCAAAGGGCCTAAAGGTTCATCCACTTAAACCTAGGTTAAACAAACAACATGTTATCTTCATTTACCATCAAAACATAGCATGGACTTATCTATAACATAGCATAGAACATATTATCTTCTTCTAACATCAAACATGGCATGAACTCATTTAAAACCTAGCATAGAACATGTTATCTTCATCTAGCCTGAAAACTTAGCCTAAGCTCATCTAAACATGGCATAAAAAAAACATATAGACGTCTAAAGTGGCTTGGCCGAATGGTCCAAGGCTTAGAAGTTCATCCACTTAATCTAATCCATCTAGCATCCCTTCTTCATCATATTCATACAAGATATGGCATGGATCTTCATGGGTAACTCAACCAAGGTCTTGGCCAAATGGTTTCAAGAGGATTATCACAAATACATCAATCGAAAACTACTTGTACACAAGTGAGGGGAGATACTTACCTATAAATCTAAACACACCTATATAATCTGATCAAAATATATTCTTTATCATTTATCAAACATTTAACATGATTGTACTCCCAAAACTCATATAGGAAGCCTTTCAAGACATGCAATCATGCTCTTTGTCCCCAAAACTTATAGGGGAAGCATCTTTGCGATCTTATGTCTTGCTTCAACATGAAATATACTTAAGATACCTAAAAATATAAACAAACATAATCTGGACAGAACATATAAATTCGAATAAAATATGGTGATAGAAGTTAAATGGGCATATTAAAGAGTTACTTATGCTATAGGTGAAAGATAGCATCTTTGTGATCTTAGATCTTGCTTAAAAAGACATATACCTTAATTGTAAATCTGATCACACACATATATCATCTAATCCAAACATATAATCTTCAAAACATAGAAAAATAAGCTATATAAAACAATCGAAGAGCTACTTGTACTGCAGGTGAGAGATACTTACATCCTCTCGCTATCGTACTAGTATACCGCTAGGGTTTTTAGGAGATGAAGACCTTCCCTTGTTCCTTAGCCTTAGGAGTGATCCTCTAGCATATACTAAGCCTTTTTATCCCCTTGAAACCCTCTCAAAAACACCAAACAAGGGCATTAGGGTCTCGGTGAAAGAGGAAGGAGGAGGGAACATTTCGGTGGAGTTGGATCTTCTAGCAATACTAAGACTTGTGGGAACTCCTCTTAGAAAACCCCTCTTGAGAATCCCTACACAAGAAACCCTAGAGCTTGGGATGAAAAAGGGAGGAAGGGGAATGAGAAATTCGGCCAAGGATGAGGAAGAAGGAGAATGAAGAAGGAAAGTGGGGTTTTACTTCCTCTCTTCTCTTAATTCTCCTCTTTAATACCTAGGGAATGAACACCCATCATCCTTTCATGGGGGGATGAACTAACTCCTCATCTTCCTTCTCTTAATTCTCCTCTTTAATACCTAGGGAATGAACACCCATCATCCTTTCATGGGGGGATGAACCAACTCCTCATCTTCCCATCTATATTCTTTGTATATCTTATCCATGAATCATCCTATGGTCTTGTACATTATTTATATATCTTATCCATGAATCATCCTAGGGTCTAGTGGTGTCAAGGCTACCTCCCTATTAGGAGGTTCATGGTTCAAATCCTACCTATAACCATCTTTTATTTTATTTTATTTTAAACCTTTTATGGCATTAAAACCCATATAATTACTTTGAATAGTTTAGAATTTTACGGGTGTTACAATGGAAGTCCTTGGAGCTAAGATCGATGGGGAAACCCAGGTCGATATCATTCTCCAGTCTCTACCTAGGGGTTTTGAGCAGTTTCGCCTGAACTACAACATGAACAAGAGGTTGTATTCATTGGTGGAGCTTCTGACAGAACTCCAGGCGATAGAGGGGCTATTTCATTAGAATGCTCAGACGCATGCCATGGTTACCCAAAAGGTTTCTACTTCTAAGCCAAAAGGCAAGAAGAAGAAGAAACAAGTTGGGGAAAAGGCAGTGGGAGGAACTCAGGGAGGAGTGAAGAAGCCGAAAGGCAAGTGCTTCACTTGTAAGCAGACTAGACACTGGAAGGACTGCCCCAACCGCAAGCAGAACAAAGGTATATCTTTTGGTCTAGTCATTGAAACATTTTTAGCGGTGTTATCTACCGGCACCTGGTGTGTAGATATGGGAGCCACTCATCATGTCTGCAATACTTTGTAGGGGTTCCAGGAAACCAGACGACTGGTTGAGGGGGAAATTACCGTATACTTGGGCGATGCCACGAAGGTGGCGGCTATTGCAATGGGAGATGTTCATTTATCTTTTGAGAAAAATAAAGTTTTGGTTCTTAAGAATTTCCTTTATGTACCTTTATTTAGAAAGAATTTAATTTCGGTTTCTAAATTGTTTATGGATGGATATTCTATTTCTTTTAATGACAGAGTTGCTATAAAAAGGAATAGGGACATTATTTGTTCAGGTGCATTGATAGGAAATCTATACACACTTGAACCAAAATCTCCCACGAAGCAAATTGAAGTTAATAACTCATCTTCTAATTATAATAAGAGAAAATAACCTTCGAAGATGAACCAAACATATCTTTGGCATCTTACGCTTGGTCATATTGACCTAAGCAGAATTCAAAGGTTGATAGCTGATAGACCTCTGGGTTCATTAGTGGTGAAAGATTTCCCAACCTGCGAATCTTGCTTGGAGGGTAAGATGACCAAGAGGCCTTTTAAGGCCAAGGGGTATAGAGCCAAAGATGTGTTAGAATTGGTTCATTCTGATTTGTGTGGTCCTATGTCTATCTAGGCTAGAGGTGGTTTTGAGTATTTCGTCTCTTTTATAGATGATTATTCGAGATATGGATACATTTACTTGATGTGCTGCAAGTATGAATGCTTTGACAAGTTCTAAGAATTCAAGGCTGATGCTGAGAAAACGTCAAGGTAAAAGTATCAAGACACTACGATCTGATCGTGGTGGTGAGTACCTCTTGGGAGAGTTTAGGAATTACTTATCAGAGGCTGGGATTCAATCCCAATTGTCTGCACCTGGCACACTCCAGCAGAATGGTGTAGCATAGCGAAGGAATAGGACTCTTATGGAAATGGTTAGATCGATGATGAGTTATTCTGAGTTGCCAGATTCATTCTGGGGATATGCTTTAGATACGGCAGTGTATATTCTGAACTTGGTCCCATCTAAATCAGTGCCTTCTACTCCCACAGAATTATGGACTGGGCGAAAGCCTAGTCTAAGACATATTCGAATTTTGGGGAGTTCAGCACAGGTGCTGAAGGCGGATGCTGGTAAGTTGGAACCTCATACAAAAGTACACATGTTCGTTGGCTATCCTAGGGGAACGAAAGGTGGTTTGTTTTATAGTCCTAGAGATCAGAAGGTGATCGTTAGCACGAACACTAGATTTTTAGAGGAAGACTATGTGATGAACCACAAGCCCATGAGTAAGATTGTTCTGGAGGAATTAAAAGGGGAAGTCACTTCTTCAGTACCACCGGTACAAGAGGATATACCACAAGTCACTGTACCGCGTGTCTCAGAGGATACAGAGGTGATACCTCATCGTAGTTGGAGGGTTGTTAGACAGCCTGATAGATTCATGTTCTTGGGAGAATCTTCTGATTTGGTCCCTAGCGAACATGAACCTGATCCCTGGACAGATGACGAGGCAATCCAAGATAAACATGTGGTATCTTGGCAAAGTGCAATGAATGTTGAGATTGAATCTATGGATTCAAATCAGATTTGGGAGCTAGTAGAACCACCCGATGGTATAAAAACCATTGGTTACAAGTGGATCTACAAAAGAAAGAGAGGAATAGATGATACCTCGTCGTAGTTGGAGGGTTGTTAGACAGCCTGATAGATTCATGTTCTTAGGAGAATCTTCTGATTTAGTCTCTAGCGAACATGAACCTGATCCCTGGACATATGACGAGGCAATCCAAGATAAAGATGTGGTATCTTGGCAAAGTGCAATGAATGTTGAGATTGAATCTATGGATTCAAATCAGATCTGGGAGCTAGTAGAACCACCCGATGGTATAAAAACCATTGGTTGCAAGTGGATCTACAAAAGAAAGAGAGGAATAGATGGGAAGGTTGAGACCTTCAAAGTGAGGCTTGTTGCGAAGGGGTATACTAAGAAAGAGGGTATCAATTATGAGGAGACCTTTTCGCCGGTGGCCATGCTTAAGTCTATCCGGATTCTCTTATACATTGTAGCTTATATGAATTATGAGGTGTGGCAGATGGATGTCAAGACAGCTTTCCTTAATGGAAGTCGTGAGGAAAACATCTATATGAAGCAACCAGAGGGATTCATTGCGAAGGGCAAAGAGCATCTTGTATGTAAGCTTAATCAGTCCATTTATGGATTTAAGCAAGCTTTGAGGTCTTGGAACATCCGCTTTGATGAGGTAATCCAGTCTTATGGATTTATTCAAAGTCCGAATGAGTCTTGTGTATACAAGAGATGTGACAGAAACGTAGTGGTATTTCTTGTACTATACGTAGATGACATTTTATTAATTGGCAACAATGTCAAGGTGTTATCGGACGTAAGGGTATGGTTGTCCAAACAGTTTGATATGAAGGACTTGGGAGAAGTAGGACACATCCTTGGGATCAAGGTTATAAGGGATCGCAAGAAAAGGATGTTGTGCTTATCTCAAGCTTCAAACATAGACACTATTATGGATCATTTTAGCATGCAAAACTCCAAGAAAGATTTTCTACCTTTCAGGCATGGAGTTCCTTTATCTAAGGAGATGTGTCGTAGAACATCTGAGGAGATAGAGGAGATGAAGGCGGTTCCTTATGCTTCTGCGGTAGGAAGCCTTATGTATGCGATGTTATGTACGAGACCAGATATCTGCTTTGTCATGGGCATGGTAAGTAGATATCAGAGTAATCCAGGATAGGGACATTGGACTGCGGTAAAGCATATATTGAAGTACCTGAGAAGGACTAGGGATTATATGCTAGTTTACCAGGCAGACCAATTACTCCCTGTGGGTTATACAGATTTCGACTTCCAATCAGATAGGGATAACAGTAAGTCTACCTCAGGTTTTGTGTTTACTTTGGGAGGTGGAGCCATTGTATGGAGAAGTGTAAAGCAGAAATGCATGGCGGACTCTACCATGGAAGATGGGTATGTGGCGGCCTCTGAGGCGGCCAAAGAAGCTGTGTGGCTCAAGAATTTCCTGATGGACTTGAATGTGATTTATGGTTTGCCCAGAACTATCACAATTTATTGTGATAATAGTGGTGTAGTTGCAAACTCGAAGGAACCACGAGCCCATAAATCAAGTAAACACATAGAGCGCAAGTACCACCTGATACGAGAAATCGTAAAGAGAGGAGAAGTTACTGTGGCCAAGATTGCATCGGAGGATAACCTGACAGATCCTTTCACTAAGGCCCTTCCGGCGAGAGCTTTTGATAGGCATGTGGAGGGAATGGGAATAAGATGTATGGCAGTTTGAGGACAGCATAGTCTTTTAGTATAAGTGGGAGATTGTTGGGATGTATACTGAAAAGTCTATCTTTTGTATGAACATCTTTATTTTGAAATAAGAATCACATGATCATTGATTGCATATTTATAATTATGCATATTGTCTAATACATTACATTGTAGATAACATGGTGTGTGGTGTCACACGGGAGATTATGTTATCGGCTCCTTGTAAAGTATAAGTATAGGCTCACAACCAAGATGGCTTTGGACAAACCATTGGTATGGTTGTAGTGTGAGTTGGCATTGGTTTGTCTTGACCATAGAATCACACTAGTACACTTTGTGTGTATTGAGCATGACCGACTTAGAGGTGATTCGATTTATTGCTAACTACATAATCGAATCGGACCTCAGATATTATATTGTACATACTCTTAATCCCGATAAACGGGCACATATACTTAGTATTCATTTCTTTGATTTACAAATGGGTGAGATTTATACATTAAATTGATAGGCTTGGTAAGTTGGGAAATAATATTATTTATATGGTGTGTCGTTGATTATAGGAGGAAACCATGTCCTATATATTAGGATGATGATGTCCCCTTGAGGAGCTTATAAGGTTCATCATGTAAACCCTGCAGATGGACTTGGTCCGGCATGATGATAAGGTTGAGTGGTACTACTCATGGAGTTAGATGTTGATTAATTAATGGTCAGTAAATTAATTAATCGATGGACATTCGAGATCTTAAACACGGGGAGAAAATGTACATATAATATATGGAGCCCATATTAACTTATGGGGGTTGGTGAGGTAGATCAATGATAATCCTTTAGTGGATTGGATTATCATTAATGGATCGGACTTTATGTGGGCTTGATCCATTGGGTGGCCAAGATCCAACTCCTCATCATGGTCCCTATTGTAGCCTATTAATACCTCATAAAGCCTAGGTCCAATGGATGAAAACAAAACTCTAGAACCAATAGTAGAGATTGAATCTCTAGATCCGACGGTTGAGATTAAATCCCTAGAACCAATGGTGGAGATTGAAACAAGGCTTATCCCTAACTTTATAAAAGGAGGCAAGGGGGTGGGCGGCAAACACAATTGAAGAGGGATTAGGGTTGGGCGGCAAGGAGCTTGAAGGCTAGGGTTTTGAAGTTTGCTTTGGGCGGCCACAAATAAGGAATTTATTTCCTTCTTCTTCTTCTTCCATTACTTGGGCGGCGCCCATCTCTTTCTCCTCTCCCCTTTCCGGCGTCCAAACCTCCTCCTTCCTTTCTCCTTGGCCGGTGGAAACAAGGCTTATGGTCTTCCCTTGGAGCTCTTAGCCGACATCCATCTTCTTCACCCAATCCTTCTTGGCCGGCGGCATGCACCAAGCTTGGAGATTAGTGGTTGGTTGAAAGAAGGGGAGTTTTGTTTCTATTCTTCCTCTTGTTCGGAGTGAGCAAGGAAGGAAGATTGGTGATCTAGGAGCTTCTAATTTTGGTAGATCGTCGCCCATACGACGTCCAAAAGGAGGAAGGACATAAGATAGAAGATCGAGAGGTATAATACTTGTCTATTTTCTTATGTAACATGTTTATGGTTGTTTTCAATTATATATGCATTATATATTCTATTTTGTGACTAATATAACTTGGACCCCGAACATAAACACAAAAGTCGGCGATCCGTACATCGTCTATTCCGCAGCTATTCGTTGAATAGAGGTTGGTTGCTTGAACAACAAGTTTGTTCAAGTGACTACTCTAATCGAATAGCACGACGATGAAATGGTTGCTTGGGTAATCCCTCTTGTCAAGGATAATTTTTTTTTATCCAGGGACGTAGAAGGGATCGCCATGAACAAGCGACCGAGTTGAAGTGGGAAGTGAAGTTCTCCACCTTCAAGTGGTATCAGAGCTTCGGTTCCGAGAAAAACCCTTCAACAACATGTATATATCAAATATCACATGTAATTCAACAGAAAAATCTATAGGTATATCAGGTAACACTAGCATGATAACATATCCATGTATATACATTCTAACCAAATGGCCAATCTAAAATGCAGATATACCTGAAAGTCTTCTATGCTACACCTATCCAACCTAAGCACATATCCACAATATATGTATATAACAGGAAGTCTGCTCTAAACCATACAACGTCATAAATACGGATCATAGAATGCAATAGACTAACCAACAAATATATAGGTATCCGACACAACCATATAAGTGATGCGGGTCGCATGTATGAAGATGATCTACAACCAAATGCAACAAGCATAGTACAATAAAATGCAACATCACAATAAGCATATATATATATATATATATATATATATATGGCAATATGCAAAAATGTTATAAGTCACGACAATGCAGCATATATGGTCATGCCTGCTCACCCTAAAGCTAGCACGACCCAGTGTGGCCTCGGTGGCTCGACATGACAACTGTCTCAACTCAACACCAACCACTACTCTCGAGTGGACGAGTGGGTAGTATGATCAAGAAGCATATAAGCGTAAAAAGCAAACTACTCGACGGGGGTCCTTGTTGTTGGCCACTCCGACAGTCACTACCCATGAGTGGTCGAGTGTCACACACGCAGGACTTAGGTATGCAAATCCAACTACCACCGTCTAGAGTAGTAAGTGTGGCAGCACAATACTCTGCCCTCACACTGGTTACTCCTCCTATGAGTAACCGTGGAGGCAAGATGACTGACGACCCTCTCGACCATAAGAGACACCACATTGCCATCATGCATGCAAATTACATGAATGCTCTGTCACACAAATAGAAATCCACCACAGACTCTATTCTATAGAGAGTCAAACCAATCAGATCAACGCACTCTCTATCCTGCAGAGAGTCGTACTCAATTGATTATAACAAGCTAGGACCACCGGTCCGTTTGACCATTTACACAATACATAGTCGGTAGTAAACATGCAACCTAAGGGTATTAGAATTAACCCTACGTTCAAGACATTCCTACCCACGGATGACCTTTTTGCCCAATTTACAATCAGGTCGTCATCCGAACTTTACTATTTGCACTTAACTAAACAAATTCTAGATTACTTACATCACATCTATAACTCCTAATAATGTTAGAGTGAATTATGATAACAGCAATAGAGTTTAATAGCCAAAGATAAGGTATCAAGCGCAAGAGTAAATAAGAGGGGAGTCAAGGTAACATGATCATACAAGATGATCATATATCTAAATCTATATGCATTAAAACTACCTGACCAAGGTAGGAAATTACCCACCTACTTTGTAAATACCAATCGTCTTCGTGTCCGTGAATATCTTGAACCAAAATCCTACAATGTGCAATATGCATATCAATAGATCTCTAGCATAATCCTAAATCAATCCAAACTCTGATTAGTTAACCCCTATTAAATATTCCCTTTATGAATTCATATAATTCACGGTCATCTCTCAGATACCCAAACACTATATATAAATTCACAAATGGAACCAATAGTAAACTAGCAATAGATCTAGATCACATCCTTAATACCTAGATTACATTTTCCTCTTAACCATTTATTCTTGAATCAATATAAGATTAACTACCAATAAATCATATACTACTATATCATGTTCCAATCTAAACTTACCTCACATAGAATCCACAAGTAATTCGACACACCCTCCTACAATATATACCTTTAAATACACCCATCAGAAATTATCTTACACTGCCAATACAAATCTTGCTTCCCAGCTCGACTTCAAACACTGCAACCGATCCATGATCCAAGCCTCCTACCTCCTGCCTCGGATCATCATCGCAGAAATCAAATAACCATAGTTAGGACTCAGATCTTGTCCAAGATCAGAAGAGAATCAATAGCTTACCTAATTTCCAGCGGCGATCAGCCAGGCTAGCTCCCAATCAGGCAAAACGACGCCGCTGCTGGTCCCTGTCTCCACCTCCAGCCGGAATGACCAACCGCACGTCATCATCTTGTTGCTCGCATGAGAAACAACAAGATGTGATGAAAAGATCGACTGAGACAAATGAGGAACCGTGATTTTCCTTGCTCCGGCGACAATTGGCAGAAAACCCCCAAATCGACCTGCTGCTGACACAGACTCCCCATTGCGCACCCCTTCTCCACCGGCACATCCGTGGAACCATCAAGGCGGTTCGCCGCCGCTTGCCGCGAGGAGGAACACGTCGTGAGGGAGGAGGGAAGGACTCGACGGTGAAGGGAAGATGCGAAGCAGAGGAGTCATGCATGAGAAGGGAATCGGTCGATCGAGGAAATGGAAGGGAATCAGCGAAGATTAAACGCAGTGGCTTGGCGTTATGGAGAGCGCCGGAGAAACGGCCGGGAGGAGAAGGTTGGGAGTGCGTGAGGAAGAGAAGGAAAGGATCGTGTGAGGAAAGATCATGATCGGGTTCAGATTTCAACCGTTCAACCTTAAGCTTGAACCGGTCTGGGGTCAAGTCCTAACCCAAGTTGAGTCCAACACCCAATTAAATCTCAATCTTCCTCTAAAACAGTTATTTGAACTCCATTTAATTCTATAAAAATTCCTAAAAATTCCTGCAAAATTCTATAAGATAATTTCTTAATTAACAAGGATATTTTCTATTATTATTCCTCCCCCCCATATTTTACATTCTCCCCCACTAATACAAATTTGGTCCCCAAATTTCGTACTAACATGCAAAAATTACTTCAAGCAATTTTCCTAAAGGATCACATACATTCTTCAAGTGAACAAATGAGGGTATCGAGCTCGGATAGTATCTTCCAGCTCCCACGTAGTCTTCTCATTGGTATGATGCTGCCATCCAACCCTTATAAGTCGGATGGTTTTTTTCCGCAACTGATGCTCCTTGAGACCAAGAATCCGTACTGGAATCTCTTCATAAGTCACATTCACCTGGAGTGGACTCGTAACCTCCTTCAGAACACGATCTGAACGCGACACATATTTCCTCAGCATAGAACATGAAATACGTTGTGAACACCCACTAGTGTCGGAGATAAAGCCAACCGTAAGCTACAACTCCAATCCACTCCAATATCTCAAATGGATCAATGTAGCGTGGAGTTAATTTTTCCTTTCAACCCAAATCTTTTGACTCTTTTGATGGGTGAAACTCATAGGAATACATGATCCCCTATTGAGAATTCCAAAGGCCTTTACCTCTGGTCTGCTTAACTCTTTTGTCTATCCTGTACCTCTGATAATCGTCGTCTGATGACTCGTACCAACTCCACATCATGTTGGATACTCTGAGACCCCAATAACTATTGTTCCCCAACTTCCTCCCATAACAAAGAGATCTGCAGGGTCTACCATATAAAGCCTCGAAAGGAGCCATCTAAATAGAAGAGTGGTAGCTATTATTATAGGCAAATTCCACTAAAGGAATGTGATTCTCCCAACTGCCACCGAAATCCATGGCACAAGATCTCAGTAGATCCTTCAGAGTCTGAATGGTACTCTCAGACTGTCCATCTGTCTATGGATGAAAGGCAGTACTGAGTTAAAGTTATGTGCCCATAGCTTGCTGCAGACTCTACCAGAATTACGAAGTAAATTGCGGATCTCTATCAGATATGATACTCAAAGGTACATCATACAATCTGATAATCTCCCGACAGTACAATTCCGCTAGACGAACCAATGAATCCATCTCACGAATCGGAAGGAAGTGAGCTGATTTGGTTAACCGATCCATGATCACCCAAATCGCATCATGTCCTTTACGGGTTCTGGGTAATCCCGTAACGAAATCCATCATGATATGCTCCGACTTCTATTCTGGAATCGGAATTTCCTGAAGCAATCCAGCAGGTTTTTGATGTTCAGCCTTAACCTGCTGGCATACTAAACATCGAGCAACAAAGTTTGCAATATCCTTCTTCATACCGTTCCATCGGAATGTATAGCAAATCTCAAATGATGTGCTTCCTGTAGCAACTCTTCCTTAATATAATACAACTCCGGAACCCACTATCCGGAGAATTATGGAGACGGGGAATTATCTTCTTATAAGAGAAGTCCATTTACCATCCAAAATCCACTCCTCCACACACTCTGTAAGTGCATGGGAGACTATAGCGACCAATGTCCCTTGTTGCAACTGTCCATGTTCCAGCAACTCTATAGTAGCTACCCAGTAGCTACTCAAACTCCATGAGCACTTCTGCTGCATACAACTACTACAAAATATCATATCTGCTAGAACCACGTCACGTGCCTAACAACATATCTCGCAGTTCCTCGAATGTCGTTTGCTTAAAATATGCCTCATTCAACTGCATCGGGATCACTCTAATCCCTAAAATGATGCATCTGCGTACAACATCCATTTATCTGTTGGATCGAAGCGGATCGCTAGAGGGGGGGGGTGAATAGCGATAAAACTTTTTCATACGAATTCGTTTCAAGACAAATATACGCAGCGGAAATGTAAATAAAAACTAAAAGAGACAAATAGTTTTTTACTTGGTTCGTAGGCTTCGGCTACTACTCCAAGGCCCTAACGGTCCTAGACCGTGTACGGAGGGCAATTCACTAAAACACTCCTCCTCGTTGGAGGTAGGAGTTTACGATTACAAAAAAAACTTTCAAAGCACAAGATAGAGAGACAAACCCTCTCTTCTATTAAAATGAAAATGCAACGATAGAAAGCCTCGATTAACAAACTAATTGCAAGATTAAAAGAAATGACAAGACAAGATTATACCAACAACTCGAAGATAAGACTTAAACTAGGGTTGTTGGCAGCACTTCGTTGTCGGAGAGTTGTCGGAGAGTTGCAGCATTGCGGAGGCTTTTGAGAACTTAGAATTGATGATAAAACCCTAGGTATCTAAGGATACACTTAACTAGGGTTAGGTGAGACTCCTTAGCATAGGTTTGAAACCTGGCGCACATACTTACTGCGAATAGTATGTCGGGTCAACTCGCAGTTAAGTATAGGAGACTTCCTATCGCGCTCCTATAGTACTTTAAGTCAATGGACTTACTTTCTAGGTCTTCTCCTATGTTAACATTAATCGCCATTGGGGTGTTTATTATCTTAGCATCTTGCATTCCAAATCTTTTAATTAACTCCTTAGTGTATTTTTGTTGATATAGGTATATACCATCCTTAGTTTGTTTAATTTGTAGACCTAAAAAGAAACTTAACTCGCCTACCAAGTTCATTTCGAACTCACTTTCCATGAGTGAAATGAACTCGTTTAGTAAGGCTGAGTTAGAGGTTCCAAAAATTATATCGTCTACGTAAATTTGAGCTATGAATATTTCTTTACCTAAGGTTTTTACGAAGAGAGTTGGGTCAACTAAGCCTTGGTTAAACCCTTTTGACTTAAGATGGATTGAAAGTCTCTCGTACCAAGCTCAAGGAGCTTGTTTAAGTCCATAGAGAGCTTTCTTAAGTTTTAGAACATGGTCGGGTTTATCTAGATTTTCGAATCCGGGGGGTTGGCTAACATAAACTTCTTCTTTAATGTATCCATTTAGGAATGCCGACTTAACATCCATTTGAAACAGCTTAAATCCTCGATGTGCGGCATAAGCTAGCAACATTCGAATGGATTTGAGTCTAGCTACTGGGGCATAGGTTTCGTCGTAATCTAAGCCTTCGACTTGACTAAACCCTTTGGCGACTAACCTAGCCTTGTTTCTAACTACTTCACCTTTATCATCAAGCTTATTTCGAAACACCCACCTTGTTCCAATTATCATTTTGTCTTTAGGTGGTGGTACTAATTCCCACACTTCATTCCTAGTAAATTGAGCTAGCTCTTCTTGCATTGCAATAATCCAATCGGGATCAAGAAGAGCTTGTTCAATTGATTTGGGTTCTATCTTTGAAATTAAGGAAATTTGACTAAGGTTCCTATAGGATGCTCTAGTTTGAACTCCTAGATATGGATCTCCTATCACTTGATCGATAGGGTGGTTAGTCTGAATCCTAGATTGGGTTGGGTTTGTGTCACCTAATGCTTGATCAATGGGGTGTGATCAATGGGGTGACTTGGTTGAACACTAGTTTGACTCGGATCACTTGTCACTTGGTCGACAAGAGAAGTTGGTTGATGTGGATTAGACTCGATCTCAGGGTCAGAGACGAGTTTGGTATCAGTGGGCTCAACACTTGGGGTCATTAAGGGTTTTGTAGGTTCGGGTACTTCATCGAACACTACATTAATAGTCTCTTCGACTTTAAGGGTATCGTGGTTATATACCCTATTGGCCCTACTCGTGGTTGAGTATCCTAAGAAGATTCCGGTGGAGGTTTTGGATTTGAATTTCCCTAGGTGGTTCTTAGTGTTTAAGATATGTACTTTACATCCAAATACCCTAAAGTACTTGATGTTGGGTACTTTATTGTGATAAATCTCGTAGGAGGTCTTAAGGTGCCTCTTTACCATAAGGATCCTATTCTGGACATAGCAAGTCGTGCTAACGGCTTCTGCCCAAAACCTATCAGGTAGGTCGTATTCGTTCAACATGGTCCTAGTGGCTTCTTGTAGAGTTCGGTTTTTCCGCTCCACTAGGCCATTTTGTTGAGGGGTCCTAGGGAAAGAGAATTCATGGTGGTATCCGTTTAGGTTACAGAAGTCGGCAAACTTTTGATTTTCGAATTCACCACTATGATCGCTTCTAAGTCTTTTAACCTAAGGTTTTTTTGATTCTCGATTAATTTGAATAGATTGATTAATTGATCTAGGGTATCATTTTTATGTTTGATGAACCTAACCTGTAAACAGTAGTCACAATTATGACTAAGTAATATTGACTTCTATTGAGTGACTTGGCTCCATGTGAATCGAATAGATCCATATGCAGGAGCTCAAGTACACTTGAGGTTCGTTCTTGGTTAGTTAACTTGTGTTGTCCCCTAGGTTGTTTTCCTTGTTGACAAGCATTACAGATTTTATTAACCAAATTGTTGAGGTTGGGTAAGCCTCTGACTAAGCCACTCTGACTCATCTTGTGGACGAGTCTTGGGTGCGAGTGACCGAGTCGTCGGTGCCACAACCATGATTCCTCTTCCTGTGTCATAAGACATTTGGCTGAGGATTTGATTAAGTTAATTGTATAAATGTTATTTGTCCTAGTTCCTTTGAGTATTGTTTTAGCTGTTTTATTTGTTTTAATTACACATTCATTTTCTAAAAATACGACCTTATAGTTATTGTCACATAATTGGCTTACACTAAGCAGGTTATATTCAAAATTCTCTACAAGTAATACATTTTTAATAACAAAATTCGAGTTAAGCTCGATATCACCTGATCCGATGATTTTGAGCTTGTCGTTATTCCCAAAGGCTACCGATCCTTGTCGTTTGAATCGAAGCTTCGTGAATTTGAGTTGATCCCCGGTCATGTGTCGGGATCAACCGCTGTCCAACATCCATTGATCCTACACACAAGGTGGTTGGATTGGATGTTAGATTTTTTATATTTTTTTTTTAAAAAAAATTGGTTGTAAGTTTTTAAACCTAGGTTATCTCACCTGTGTCTATATGATCAAGCATGTTATACTTATGTGTTTTTTGTGAGATGACTTCCAATTAAGTTGATTAAGTGCATTTAGGTTCAAGTAATTTTATGTTAGATTTGGATTTGACCCTAGGCTTGTCAAGTTTACCTTTTCAAGATCATGGCTTCCAGGTCGTGGCGAGGCACAGGGGCCTTCTTTTATCGGATCATCGACCACTTCCTTAGACAAAGCCATTTTCAAGAAAATGATGACTTGACTCACCTAAGACTATTTCCTAGTCTAACTGGTAATTTTTGAAAAGAGGCTCCCCGAGGCTCAATCTTTTCGAAGGATTTTAGTTGGTTATGTATGTGTTCTAAGTGAGTTCACAAGTTAAAAAAAACAAAACAAAAAAAAAATTCTAAGCATGCAATTTCTAAGTTAAAGCACAAACATGTTTTGTACTGGCTCCCCCTAGACCGTTGAATCGGTTCGGTCTATCCACATAGTGGATTTGGTCCTTGGGAACCCAGTACGGGTTGGATCCTAGAGTTGAAATCAAAAAGTTCTTAGGGACCCATGCTTGGACATGTTTCCTATGTCGACTTACAATCGACATATACGACCTATTAGTCGTGTTTGAGTTAAACCCTAGTCCAGCCTTGTTGTACACGGCCCTTTGAGATCCAAGTAGGAGGTTAAGTCCTTTGGATCCCGAAGTGAACCTTTCCAACGTGTTCCTAAGATCTTCAACTTGACTTTTCAAGAGAGAGTTCTCAACTTCGAGCTTTTCAGCTCGAGTTGGGTCCTATTCTCGAACTTGACTAGTCGAAGAGGTTAGGGAGACCTTGTGTTTGAGGAGTTTGACCTCCTCAACCAGGGTCTCGACCTTGGACTCAGACTTAACTAATTTCCTAGACAAAAACCTAACCGTATTATGTAAAGTATTAAATAAAGTTCGACTCACTTTAAGGGTATCTTTTGAACCGGATGCATATCCGTGGCTTGACTTGAAGGTAGCTTCGTAGTCCGAGTCATCCTCAGGTTCTGACTCAAGTTCAGGTTCGGTCTCCGTGTCTGACTCAATCGATTTCGCCATGAAGACGTGGTCTTCGTCTTCTTCGGATGACGCTTCTTCCCATGTTGCGTTGAGGGCCTTCTTGTGCTTAGGTGCTTGGTGGTTGAGCTTGGGGCACTCGGACTTGATATGTCCAAACCTGTTACACTCACAACACCTAATATTAGAACTTTTAGGCTTACCTTGGTTGGGTCGAGTCGTGGTTCGCTTTCGTCCCTTGGCTATCCTTCGAGCTAGGTTCATTAGTTCGGCAGTCAACTCCGGGTCAACTTCTTCTTCGGACTCGTCTTCCTCCTCGGTTGGTGGTGGCTTGCTTGCGATTTTCTTCTTCTTTGAACCTGCAAACAAGGCTATACCCCTCTCGGGTTCCGAGTTGGACTGCTCATGTAATTCGAAATCTGAGAATAATTCGTCTATTCTAACTTTAGAAAGGTCCTTGGAGACCTTGTAGGCGTCGACCATGGATGCCCACAAGGTAGTCCTCGGAAAAGAGTTTAGAACATACCTTATAAGGTCGCGGTTTTTGACCTTTTGCCCGATTGCGTGTAGGTTGTTGACGATGTCCTGGACTCGGGCGTGAAGTTGCGTTGCGGACTCGTGTTCCTGCATTTTTAGATTATATAATTTATTGAATAAAAGGTCGCGCTTACATACCTTGGCTTCATCGGTCCCTTCGTGTAGCTCCACTAGTTTTGTCCAAAGATCTTTTGCGCTTATGAAGGGGCCGACGCGATTTAACTCCTCCTTGGACAAGCCGCATTGGAGGATTTGTGTTGCCTTGGCATCGGCTTCGACTTGTCGTTTTGTTGCAACGGTCCATTGATCATAATCCAAGGAGTCACCCACTTCATTAGTCGGAAGTGTGAAACCCGTTTGGATTATGATCTACATCTCGATTTGGGTTTTGAGAAAGCATTCCATCCGACCTTTCCAGTAGCGGAAATCATCTCCGTTGTAAAACGGAGGTCGGACGGTGCTAAAACCCTCGAGATGGGCCATTAGAATAAAAAAAACAAGGAGACTAAAAAGAAGACCTAGCAACGACAAAAATACACGAAAGTACCAAGACTTGCGTCTTGGATTAGTAGTGTGGGAAATAAAAAGAAATAAACGAAAAATAGAAAGTTAAGCAAAGAAATAAGAAACTAAATAAAAAGTAAGTACTCACAACCTTCGATGTCCCCGAAAGGCTACTAAACGTCGATTTTTGAGGATGAAAACAACTTGTTACGGGGGTAAACCCATTTAAGAAGTGTAGATCTCTGCGAGGGCTTCGATTTGGTAGGTAGACCGTGTCGTGGGTCAACTTGTACGAAAAGTTATGCCCGTTTGACCGTCGGCTACTCTAAAAGCGAATACTTGCAAAACAAAACCAAATGAAGAGTACCAAGACTTCGTCTTGGATTAGTAGTGCGGGAAAAAAAATTAAACGAACGAAAAACAAATCTGTAAAAAATGTTAGATTGGTGGTTTCACCAAATCTAAGCGCCCCCGGCTCTGATACCAATTGTTGGATCGAAGCGGATCGCTAGAGGGGGGGGGGTGAATAGCGATAAAACTTTTTCGTACGAATTCGTTTCAAGACAAATATACGCAGCGGAAATGTAAATAAAAACTAAAAGAGACAAATAGTTTTTTACTTGGTTCGTAGCCTTCGACTACTACTCCAAGGCCCTAACGGTCCTAGACCGTGTACGGAGGGCAATTCACTAAAACACTCCTCCTCGTTGGAGGTAGGAGTTTACGATTACAAAAAAAACTTTCAAAGCACAAGATAGAGAGACAAACCCTCTCTTCTATTAAAATGAAAATGCAACGATAGAAAGCCTCGATTAACAAACTAATTGCAAGATTAAAAGAAATGACAAGACAAGATTATACCAACAACTCGAAGATAAGACTTAAACTAGGGTTGTTGGCAGCACTTCGTTGTCGTAGAGTTGTCGGAGAGTTGCAGCGTTGCGGAGGCTTTTGAGCACTTAGAATTGATGATAAAACCCTAGGTTTGGCCCTCCTTTTATAGCCTTTGAGCCCCTTTTCGAGAGGAACCCTAGCCAATCACAATTGAGCACCACTCCCCTTGAAATTTGGTGATGAACCTTGACTCCTCGAGGCTGATCCTTTGACCATCAGTCGACTGATGGTCATCATCAGTCGACTAATGGCGACATCGGTCAGTCGCGACCTCCGGCCGATCGGGATTGGCCGAGTCCTCCAAGGATGCTTGATGCAAGTCAAAGTTAGCTCAACAAAAATATAATTTCGACGGTCGTCGACCGTCCGATCTCGACCTAGACCATCTATAGGATGTCTTTGGTCGGATCTACGCTTAAGATCATCCCCGTAACGAGGATACGACCTCACTTACGCTCGCCCACACGAGCTTACCTCGATACTTACATGTTGCTTTTGCTTCCGGCCTTCCACTGGATTCCTTCGGCTCCCTACGAAGTCACTCGAGTGTCGCCCGACCACCGCGGCTTCCTCCGGGTGTCGCTAGCCTTCATCTCCAGCTATAGCAATCTTCTGCATACTCGATTCAGCTCGTGAGATAACAACATGAGCTTAACTTTGTATCGTTTGCTAAAATCAAAACTCAGGTTTGACTTAGGTGCCTACTGCACCAACATTATCCACCCCAGAAGGATTAACTAATACTCGTGCAAATATTAACCACCATCTAGGTCCTGTAAACTAGTTTCACCAATTTCCAAATAAGTGAATCTCATCACCATCTTGGTCAAACAAGTCTGTGGTATGGTAATGCTAAAAACATTTTATCCACATCTACAGTAATAGCCCAAATCATACAAGGAAACCACCATCTACGGTGGCCGAGCACATAACTCCAACTAACACCATCAATAGTGGCCAAGTTACGCAACTCCAACAACCATAAACTGATTCATCGTGTCCAGAATATACGATTTCTCAAATCCATGGACTACTAAATCATTAAATAGTCTAACAACATAATCAAAAGCTCATAAAATTTATACCAAGTATGAAATTTGTCGTCTCTACACTCCTGCATCCTTTTTACTTTAAACTGATGATATATCAATCATCACAACGACAATGATAATTGTATGACATCATGTCACTACAATATCAACGCATCAATCTTAAATCAATCCTAGAGTCTACACAGGTGTCCTTTAGTTGATATAAACAAATCATTTATCCACAACGAAGGATATTCATTTCCTTTTACAATATCAGTGTTTAACAACATTGATACCAATAAAATTATCTCATGGTAAAATCGTCATTCCAACCTAATACCTCATGTGCATCATCAACCTTGCCAACTTTGCAAAACCCAAATAAAATTGTCACCCGGTATAAGATCTTCAATATCAAAACTATTTTCGAAATCACCCCTATCATATACTCTACTTGTCGTAGGCCTAGCTACTACATTATGTTTTTTTTCTTGTGATATTAGATTATCACTCAAGACACAATGACTGCTCCTCCTGGTTTACTCGCTGAAGTAAGCAACTTGGGCTATCCTTAAATTGCAGCACGTTATGGCGAAACAATATCCATTTTCCACTTTATAAAATAAAATGGGCTCACTTTGTTAATAAAACAAGCCTAATGCTGCATGCATTTAAAAGCTAGTAAGATTCGTTCTAGTTAGCTCATCTTATGATGCTTCATTTATCTTACCTCAATGCATCAGATAAGCACCTATAGGGCATCTGAAATGAGCATCATACTAATGGTATGTTGCAAAACAGAAGTTTCTCTCTCTCTTTTTTATTTAAGAAATTGTGGGAGGAAAGAATTGCACGAGAACAAATTCATGAGAAAACTAGGAAATTATTTTCTGCACCAACCAAATTCACGCATCCATTTCCAAGTTAAGATACATTAGATGTATCCTCCGGCGTCCTGTTCTGCTATGAATATTTATTAATTTATGGAAGGAAAAAAAAATGATAGATTTAACTGACGCATCCAACTTTCGATCGTAGTATAGTAGATGTGAGTGTTGTGAGCAAATAATTCGGACATGATAAAGTGTGAGCGGACAGGTCATATTTTTTTTCATTAATTGGAATAAGTTTTCTTTTTTCCATAGGATTAATTGGGATGAGTTTTCTTTTTTCCATAGGATTAATTGGGATAAGTTTTTCCTTTTCCATAGGATTAATTGGGATAAGTTTTCCTTTTTCTATAGGATTAACTAGTGGAATTAGTCTTACTTTATGGTTTATTTAAAGAGTCCTAGAGTTGTGTATTTGGATCATCAATCGTGGTAATAAAGTGTTCAAGAAGTTATTTCCTTCTCGCTCTAATTCCTCTTGCATATTAATGCGTGTTTTTGGGTGTACTATCAACAGATCCTAAGACAACATCTGGTATCAGAGCCTTAATAGTACAGAACACCCAAGAATCCACGATTCCACAAAATGTTGGGTTTCCCACAAGCTGCTACAAAGGAGAACGGCGGAGTGTCTTTTCCCTATCCGATGTTAAGCCCTCACAATTATACTGTGTAGGCAATAAAAACAGAAGCGATTCTTGATGCCCAGGGAGTCTGGGAGGTGGTGGAGCCAGCAGAAGGAGCCCAGGTGGATGCAAAGAAGGATAAAAAGGCACGAGCATATATCTTGCAGTGTGTCCCTGAAGACATCCTTCTTTAGATCGCAAAAAAGAAGACGGCGAAGGAAGTCTGGGACAGCCTCAAGATGAGGTACCTTGGTAGTGACCGGGTGAAGAAGGCACGTGTACAGACGTTGAAGAGCGAGTTCAACGCCCTTCGGATGAAGGAGACCGAGACGATTGACGAGTTTGCTGGCAAACTCAGTGTCATGAGCAGCAAGTTCTCCACTCTTGGTGTCACATTTGGAGATTCATCTTTGGTAAAGAAGTTGCTCGATTCTGTCCCTGATAGATTCTTTCCTATTGTTGCCGGTATTGAGCAGTTCCACGACCTTGAGACAATACCATTTGAGGAGACAATAGGACGACTAAAGACGTACGAGGAACGAACACTACGATTACGCGCCAGCACCAACGGCACTGAAGGTGAGCTCCTACTTACTCATGCCGAATGACAAATGTGACAGAAGGAGAGCAATGAGGACATTTCGTCAGGAAGCAAGGGGCGTGGGTCCAAGAGCCCTGGTCGTGGCAACTGGCATGGGCGTGGGCGAGGGCGCGGTCGTGGTCGTGGCCATGATATGCCGCGCCAAGACAATTCAAGAGGCACTAGCGACAACGGCAGAGGCACTCGTGACAAGAGACATATAAAGTGTTTCAATTGTGAGAAAATGGGGTATTATGCGTCTGAGTGCTACAACAAGCGTCGTGATGATGAGGCGTACCTCACTTGCGCCACCGATGAAGAGTGTGCCACCGATGAAGAGCCAGCACTGATGATGACCGTATCCCACGAGGAGTCTCACACTAGCCGTGAGCGGCAGGATACCATTTTGCTTAGTGAAGAAAAGTTGCTACTGGAGATGTACCGCAGCGTAAAGAAAGGAGAAGATAAAGACGTCTGGTACCTTGACAATGGTGCCAGCAACCACATGACTGGCCATCACGAGAAGTTTCAAGAACTGGATGAAACCATCACCGGGAGGGTGAGGTTTGGCGATGGATCAACCATTGAGATCATGGGCAAGGGGACGGTTGTGTTCGAATGCAAGAATGGCGATCAGAAGACTCTCCACGAGGCATACTACATTCCGAAACTTTGTAGTAATATCATAAGTCTTGGTCAATTGACAGAAGCTGGGAATGAGGTGCACATGGAAGGAGATACCATGAAGGTGATTGATAAAAGCGGGAAGCTCTTGATGCTGGTAAAACGAACACAAAATCGTTTGTACAAGAAAACTTTGAAGATATTCAAGCAAGCCTGTCTCCTAGCAAGCCTAGAAGACCCAATCTGGTTATGACATTCAAGGCTCGGACATGTCAATTTCCATGACTTGAAGCTGTTGGGTGAGAAGAAATTGGTGGTAGGTGTGCCACTATTGCCCCAGCCGAACAAGCTTTGTGAGGTGTGTGTGATTGCCAAGCATGCAAGATCACCATTCTCGTGCCAAGCAAACTTTAGAGCGGAAAAGCCATTGGAACTTCTCCATGCTGATATTTGTGGGCCAATCTCACCATGTACACTCGCCGGTAACAAGTATTTTCTTTTGATTGTTGATGATTTCACAAGGTGGATGTGGGTGTTTATATTGGTAACAAATAATAATGCATTCCAAGCATTCAAGAAATTCAAATCCTTGACGGAGAACAAGACTTGATATAAGATCAAAACACTCCGGACAGACCGGGGCGGCGAGTTTCTATCCACGGAGTTCACTCGATTTTGTGAAGATGAAGGAATTGAGCGGCACCTTATGGCTCCCTACACACCCCAACAGAATGGTGTAGTGGAGCGTCGTAATCGCACCGTGATGGCCATGGCAAGATCTCTCCTCAAGGGTACACATATGCTAGCAAGGTTCTGGGGAGAGGTGGTTAGGCATGCTGTCTATCTATTAAATCATCTCCCAACTAAGGTGCTAAGAGACCGTACCCCATTTGAAGCTTGGATGGGGAGAAACCCACATCTCGCCCACTTGAGAGTGTTCGGTTGTGTTGCATATGTGAAAAATACAACCCCTCACCTTAAGAAACTTGACGACAGAAGCTCTCCCATGGTATACTTGGGTGTCGAGGAAGGCTGCAAAGCTCATCGTTTGTTTGATCCAAGGCATGACAAGCTACAAGTAAGTAGAGATGTAATGTTTCAAGAAAATTGTGAATGGGCATGGAGTGCAGGTGCTAACAATGAAGAAAACCTATCGGAGTTTATGGTGGTGGATGCATTCGACACCAACGAGGTGACTGTTGCAGCAGACGTTGAGGCAGGGGAAGAAGATATCACACTACCAACAACAACCGTAGTACCCATGCCAAGAACGTCAAGTCCATCTACACCACCATCGAACGCCCATGCAGCTACCTCGTCTCCGATAACAAACACACTCGAGTCTCATGAAGGGCCAGTCCGTTTTAGATCCATTGTCGATATCTATGCCAACACTGAGGAAGTGGTTGGTCTTGACGAAGAAGAGAATGAGGTGATGATGATGATGTCTGAAGAGCCAACACGTTACCAAGAGGCTGCAACCAAGGCTTGCTGGTACGAAGCAATGGAGGAAGAGCTGAGATCTATTGAGATGAACAAGACCTGGACCCTAACTGAGCTTCCATTAGGTCACAAACCTATCGGCCTAAAGTGGGTGTTCAAACTCAAGAAAGATTCAGCGGGGAAAGTCGTCAAACACAAAGCAAGATTGGTGGCTAAAGGCTATGTACAAAGACAAGGCATCGACTTTGAAGAGGTGTTTGCACCTGTCGCTAGATTTGACACTGTTTGAGTCATTCTTGCGCTTGCGGCAAATCAAAGCTGGGAGGTACACCATCTAGATGTGAAGTCAGCATTTCTTAATGGAGAGTTAGAAGAAGAAATATATGTCACTCAACCGGAAGGGTTTGAGGTACAAAATCAGAAACATAAGGTGTACAGGCTATCGAAGGCCCTCTATGGACTGCGGCAAGCTCCACGAGCTTGGAACATACGACTGAACAGGAGTCTGGAAGAGCTTGGTTTCAAGAAATGTACTCAAGAACATGCAGTATATACAAGAGGTAAAGGAGAAGAAAGCATACTTGTTGGAGTGTATGTCGACGATCTCATCGTGACAGGAAGTAGCACAGAAAAAATCAACAAGTTCAAACAACAAATGATGACAGAATCTGAGATGAGTGATTTGGGTCTTCTCTCCTACTACTTAGGGATTGAAGTGGAGCAACAAAAGAGTCGAATTTTACTTAAACAATCAGCTTATGCTAAGAAAATGCTATCTCAGTTCAAGATGACAGATTGTATTGCCACAAAACATCCGATAGAACCCAAAACACAGTTGCATAAAGACTTGGAAGGGACTCCAGTTGACGCCACGGAGTACAGGCGCATCATTGGTTGTCTGAGATATTTGCTACACACATGGCTAGACCTATCATATTCTGTCAGAATGGCGAGCAGATACATGGAGAGGCCTACAATCATTCATCAAAAGGTGGTCAAACAGATTTTCAGGTATTTGAAAGGTACAATCCACTTTGGACTTGTTTACATAAAAGGACCCCAAGAAGTTAGTGTATTCAGCTACTCGGATAGTGATTTAGCCGGCGATCTCGATGGAAGGAAAAGCACAAGTGGAATGACTTTCTATTTTAATGAAAGTTTGGTGTCCTGGAATTCACAGAAGCAGAAGACAGTGGCGCTTTCATTGTGTGAGGCAGAATTCATGGCAGCCACAACTGCAGCCTGTCATGCTTTGTGGTTAAGGAGCCTTGCTAGCGAATTAACCGGTGTAAAGCCAAAGCCAGTAATTTTGTTTGTTGACAACAAATCTGTCATAGCTCTCATGAAGAATCCGGTATTCCATGGTCGAAGCAAGCATATAGATACAAGGTTTCATTTTATCAGAGAATGTGTTGAGAATGGACAGATTGTGGTTGAGTTTATTAATATTGGAGAACAACGAGCTGACGTTTTAACTAAAGCATTGCCAGGAGTGAAGTTAGCTGTCATGCGACAACTACTCGGCATCCGTGATTTAGAACCATGTCAGGATTAGGAGGGGTAGTGTGAGAAAATAATCCGGACATGATAAAGTGTGAGCGGACAGGTCATATTTTTTTTCATTAATTGGGATAAGTTTTCTTTTTTCCATAGGATTAATTGGGATGAGTTTTCTTTTTTCCATAGGATTAATTGGGATAAGTTTTTCCTTTTTCGTAGGATTAATTGGGATAAGTTTTCCTTTTTCTATGGGATTAACTAGTGGAATTAGTCTTACTTTATGGTTTATTTAAAGAGTCCTAGAGTTGTATATTTGGATCATCAATCGTGATAATAAAGTGTTCAAGAAGTTATTTCCTTCTCGCTCTAATTCCTCTTGTATATTAATGCATATTTTTAGGTGTACTATCAACAGATCCTAAGCCAACAAGTGTCGTAGTCCACCTAAAGCTCTTTCCCAGATTTCAAAATTACATGCAAATACGAGGTCCAATTAAAATCTAAACTTGCACTTTACAAGAAAACTTATCCAATTTGCAGCTTCACTTGCTGAGCCCATTCCTTTATTATTTTAATCCCTAACGTCCAAATCCACGGACATTTTGCAACAAAAACACAAAAAGAAAGGATCATCACTGATACATAATTGCAAATTCACCATGTGTAGCTTTTCTTTTGAAGTAAAGTCCTCTGTATATCTAAAACATGTGATGAAAGATTTCAAAGCTTAAACAGGAGTTCCAATATTCAATATGGATGAAGCCATGAATCACTATATATTTGTTTTTCCATGAAATAAAATCCATGCAATGAAAGAAAACCTTAGTAGATGGGCTCAACCTTGTAACCATAGATCTATTCCCATCCTACAAAGCTTCATAAGCATTCAAAAGAAAGATTATTCTTGTGATGAACCCAAACAACCACATCCTTTTTTTTTCACTCAACCAGAAAAACATAACAACAATTCCATCTCAAACACCCAAAAAGGGAATGACTAAATATAAATCTTTAATTCCAACCATTCTCTTCAATATGCTTCGTCACGAATGTGCATTTATCGGAAATTGATTTTATATGCTGTGTCCCAGAAAAAAAATAATTTCATCATACAGCCAAGGATCCAATCAATGCACCATCATCATCCCAATCTAATATTTAACTTGGCACATAATCAAACTGCTCCAATTAAAAATGCTCCACTTAAAAGAATAGGAGGAAGACATTCAAAAGAACCAAAATGGAATCCTTTGCCAGACATTTTCGGATAATCCACCTGATATATAACTTATCCTGAAGAGTGGTAGACCAAATGTGCTTAAAAAGACATCCAAAATTATGAGTGAACAAATCCAGAAACCCAAGTCCCTTTCCTTAATAGATCATATAATAGCTCAAGTGACTTTAAGAATACCTTTCTTGTCTTTGCCCATCCAAAAATAATCTATTCATCAGTTGTTCTAATACTACATTGTGATTGTGGATTACACTAATGCCGATTGGCAAGCTTTCCTGCAACTAGACAATCCATATCAAACCACTGTACTCTTCTAGGAGGTAACCTATGCAAGCAGCCATTGTCTGCTCAGGTGGAGAGATAGGATACAAGATTGACTCTTAAATCATTTGATATCACTGGGTGACTGGGTCTGGGCATATCCTATAGGGCCAATTATATTGTACTATAATCATCATATTATTATACGTATAATCTTTAATCAGGTGTTCCATGAGATAAGTACATAGAGATTGATTGTTACTTCATCAAGGAAGGTGCAATCCAATGAAGTTATCAACTTGTATCTGAGCTATCCAATAATCAGTTAGTAAATCTAGTAGCAAAGCCCTTGAGGGATTGAAGAATCAATTATATCTACGCCTCGAGCGGGTCGACTTGGTAGACAACCCCTACTACGAGTCGGTACGGGTGGCATAACTCCGTCTATCAACACCTACTGAACAAGTTTAGATATGTATCTAACTAGAATATAAGTTATCAGAAATTCTTACTTCGTGCTGCTTGGAACTCATGCCGCTGTCGATCCCATCTCACAAAACCAAAACCAAAACAAATCGACTCCCACGAATCCAAGACGCAACGAAAAATATATAATTTTATGACATCGCAAAACCTAGGGCTCTGATACCAATAAAATTGTCACGCCCTGAAAGTATGTCGTGCCGAAAAGCAAACGGACGGCATCTCCCCTATATATGGCAACATCTCATGTTAATACAAGGCCCGTAGGCCCACAACTACAACATAATAAGCAAATATATATATCAGACACAACGAAAATATACAACCACATACCTATAACCACACATATACCATACAAAATCGAAACCACACATGTGTACACCACCTGACCAGTCCACAGTACTAAACCGTACATAAAACATCGAACATAAAATAAAGTCCACAACATAAGAACAAGCCCATAACATAAAACAAAATCCACAACATAAAAACAAAGTCTATGACAAAAAAATAAAGTCCACGGGAGGCTCGGTAAAAATGGAGATGGAATGGACCACTGGCAAAGCTTCAAGCCATCACGAAGACTTCTACCTATTACCTGGGTGACAGAAAAACTCAGGGTCCGTGATGGTGAGTAAAACTCAGCAGGTAATAGGAACAACATGTATATATCAAATATCACATGTAATTCAATAGAAAAATCTACAGGTATATCAGGTAACACTAGCATGATAATATATCCATGTATATACCTTCTAACCAAATGGCCAATGTAAAATACAGACATACCTGAAAGTCTGCTATGCTACACCTATCCAACCTGAGCACATATCCATAATATATGTATATAACAAGAAGTCTGCTCTAAACCATACAACGTCATAAATACAGGCCAAAGAATGCAATAGACTAACCAGCAAATATACAAGTATCCGACACAACCATATAAGTGATGCGGGTAGCATGTATAAAGATGATGTATAACGAAATGCAACAAGCATAGTACAATCAAATGCAATATCACAATAAGCATATATATATACACTGTATCTATATATATATACTAGTCACAATCATCTATATATATATATATATATATATATATATATATATATATATATATATATACACACACACATACATACAATATATATGGCAATATGCAAAAATATCATAAGTCACGGCAATGCAGCATGAATGGTCATGTCGGTTCACCCTAAAGCTACCACGACCCCAGTGTGGCCTCAGTGGCTTGACATGACAATTGTCCCAACTCAACACCAACCACTACTCTCAAGTGGCCGAGTGGGCAGTATGATCGAGTAGCATATAAGCGTAAAGAGCTAGCTACTCAACTGGGGTCCTTGTTGTTGGCCACTCTGACAGTCACTACCCATGAGTGGTCGAGTGCCACACACGCATGACTAAGGTATGCAAATCCAACTACCATCGTCTATAGTGTGGCAGCGTAATGCTTTGCCCTCACACCGGTTACTCCTCCTATAAGTAACCGTGGAGGCAGGATGACTGATGACCCTCTCGACCATAAGGGAGACCACTTTGTGAGCATGCATGCAAATGACATGAATGCTCTATCTCACAAATAGACATCCACCACAGACTCTCCATTCTACATAGAGTCAAACCAATCAGATCAACGCACTCTCTATACTGCAGAGAGTCGTACTCAACTGATTATAACAAGCTAGGACCACCGGTCCGTAGCGACACACTAAGTACAATTCACCTGACCATTTACACAATACATGGTCGATAGTAAACATGCAACCTAAGGGTATTAGAATTAACCCTACATTCAAGACATTACCTACCCACGGATGACCTTTTTGCCTAATTTACAATTTGGTCGTCATCCGGACTTTACTATTTGCACTTAACTAAACAAATTCTAGATTACTTACATCACATCTATAACTCCTAATAATGATGGAGTGAATTATGATAACAACAATAGAGTTTAACAGCCAAAGATAAGGTATCAAGCGCAAGAGTAATTAAGAGCGGAGTCAAGGTAACATGATCATATAAGATGATCATATATCTAAATCTGTATGCATTAAAACTACCTGACCATGGTAGGAAATTACCCACTTGCTTTGTAGACACCAATCATCTTCACGTCCGTGAATATCTCGAACCAAAATCCTGCAATGTGCAATATGCATATCAATAGATCTCTAGCATAACCCTAAATCAATCCAAACTCTGATTAGTTAACCCCTATTTATCATTCCCTTTATGAATTCATATAATTCACGGTCATCTCTCAGATACCCAAACACTATATATAAATTCACAAATGGAACCAATAGTAAACTAGCAATAGATCTAGATCACATCCTTAATACCTAGATTACATTTTCCTCACTACGTTCCATTTAACCATTTATTCTTGAATTAATATCATATTAACTGCCAATAAATCATATACTACTATATCATGTTCCAATCTAAACTTACCTCACATAGAATCCACAAGTAATTCTACACACCCTTCTACAATATATACCTTTAAATACACCCATCAGAATTTACCTTACACTACCAATACAAATCTTGCTTCACAGCTCAACTTCAAACACTCCAACCGATCCATGATCCAAGCCTCCTGTCTCCTCCCTCCTACCTTGGATCATCATCGTAGAAATCAAATAACCACAGTGAATAAATTTGCGGCAGGTTAAGATTCTCTATTATCCGCTAATTAGAGAGTTGATTCTATCGATTAATTAAACTATGGTTAGGGATTATTTAATCATGGTTAAGGATTTATTGTTGTTAAATGGATCCGTTCCAATTAAAGATGTCGACCCATTTTAAACCTACCCCTTTACTCTTCGTCATTTTCTCTCGCGATTGGTTCCAAATTGCGATTCCTTTATTCCACTCATCCGTGACGATCCGTTCTCTTCCCGGATTCTTCTTCCCATCGCATGATGAGGGAGATTCTCATCTTCCCCTCTTTCCCTTCCGAAATCCATGGCTGCCGACACGCTCGCGATGGAGTTTCATCTAGATGGAAGACCATCGATCGCAGCTTCCTCGGGTGAGATTTCGACGTGTGTCGTCGGGGGGAGCGAGTGCCTTCATCAGGGAGCTCAAAATTGGCGGCGTCCGGGGGTCATCTTCCCTTGCGGTCGCTGCCGAAGCAAGCTTAGGAAGTGGTGGAGCTAGGGCAGCAACATGTTTGTCGGCAAACGGAGTGAATTTGGGTAGCCAGCAAAGCCACCGAGAAAAGGAGAGGGGATTTCGCTGGCGATGGTCGCGGTAACAAGGTAAGGGGCCGACCTTCTCCTTGATTTTGGACGAGATCTATACCAAGCTGTGGACTTTCCATTCTGAGCTTCATTGGTCGATGTGGGCAGGGATCCAGAGCCGATGAGCAGAGGAGAAGAGAAAGAAGTACCATCGGTGGAGTTGTTAGGGTTGGTAAGCATAATTCATCTCTTTCAATTCCTTTGCAGTTCTTAATTTAGATCAGTTGTGAAGATCTATTGGTAATTGGCTCGGCTGTGAGCATGGGTCCTATGCGTGATCGATGGAGTTGGCTGAGGTTGGAGTTTTGGTCTGTTGAATGGCTGTGATGTGCTGTGGGAGTTGCTCGGCTGGGTTTTTATTTGAGTTGTGTGTGTTGTGCATGTTCTGTGGAGATGGGGAGGGGATGTGAAGCTATGCCAACGATGAAGGTGTGGCTGTGAATAGTCGTAAAAGGGCAGTGAGGTTCTGTAAGTGTAACCATGGGCTGTGATAGAGCTATGAATGAACGAATCAGTTAAGTTATGGTTTTTAATGAAGTGTTTTAAATAGTTAGATACCTAAATTAGTGTGGCTGTTAATGATGCGATTCATGGCCACGAAGGGGTGAATCAGCCGTGAGTTAGAGATTTGTTGACGATGGATGATTATTGGCATATTGAGGTGTTGGTGCGTGATTTGTCTATATGCCGATTGGATAGGGACTCGTTTGTTCTATTAATTGTCAGATTGGTGGGTTGTTAAGCACTATTTCAAGACTGGTAATTAGTGTTTGAGTGTGGGTGGCTGTGTGAGAAGTTGTAAGGCTGGAGTTGAGTTGTAAATGGGTTGTTGTGTCATTGTAATGGCTGTGAAGTAGTAGTTTTGTTTGGGCTACGAATCGAGATATAAAGTTGATGTAGGATTATGATTTGATCCTAATATTAGAATTGGTATATGATTGGATCATATATGTTTTGTTTGCAGGATTTTGGTTCGAGATATTCGCTGGCGTGAAGACGATTGGTGTCTACAAAGAAGGTGGGTAATTCCTACCCTGGTCAGGTAGTTTTTAATGCATACAGATTTAGATGCATGATCATCTTATATGATCATGTTACCTTTACCCTGCTCTTATTATCTTATACTTGAACTTGTCGTTGGCTATATTTACGCAAAGGTTGATATCACATTTCCTTTATTATGATTTAGGGTTATAGATGTGATGTAAATAAGCCTAGATGTTTAGTAGGGTGTAGATGTTAGAGTACGAGTGATGATCCAATTTATAAATTGGAAAAAGGGTCATCCGTGGGTAAGTAATGCCTTAAATATAGGATTTATTTCCAATACTCGTATGTTGCATACTATGAGTTGTCTAATAGTTAGGTGAAGGGTGATTAGTGTGTCCCTACGGACCGGTGGTCCCAGCGTGTTATGATCAGTCGAGTACGACTCTCTACAGGATAGAGAGTGCGTCGGTCAGTTGAGTACGATGCTCTATTGGATAGAGAGTTATGATCAATTGAGTACGTCTCTCTACAGGATAGAGAGTTCGTCGATCAATTGAGTACAACTCTCTACAGGATAGAGAGTGTATTGATCAGATGGTTACGACTCTTTATTGAACAGAGAGTCTGTGGTAGATGGTTGTACGTGTGACAGCACATTCATGTCATTTGCATGCATTCTGACAACATAGTCTCTTTTGAGGTTGAGAGAGTCGTCAGTCATCTTGCCTCCCAGGTTACTTCCCAAGGAGTAACTGGTGTGAGGGTAGAGCATTTGTTGTGCCACACTCTACCACTATAGACGGTGGTAGTTGAAGTTGCGTGCAGTTGTCCTGGGTGCGTGGCACTCGACCACTCATTGGTAGTGTCAATTGGAGTGGCCAGTAGTAGGAACCCCCATTGTGTAGCGAGCTCTTTACGCTCATATGCTACTTGATCATACTGCCCACTCGGCCACTCTAGAGCAGTGGTTGGTGTGTGTTGGGACAGTTGTCTTGTCATGCCACCTAGGCCACACTAGGGTCGTGGTAGCGAGTAGGGGTGCGCAGTCATGACCATGCATGCTGCATTGTCGTATCATACGGTGTTTTGCATATATATATATATATATATATGTGATGAGTATACATACAGATATAGTCTATATGTATACTCACTTTGATGATGCATTTGTATGTACTATGCTTGTTGCATTTGTTTGTACATATTCATACATGCTATTGCATTTTTTGTATGGTAGTAGGTCGGTACTTGTATACCTGTTGGTTATTCACTGTGATACCCTCGACCCATATCAGGATGTAGTGTGAATTAGTATTATTCTTTATACCTTATGTTGTGGATATATGCCCAGGTCGGATGAGGGTAGAGTAGCTGACTGTCAGGTACGTCAGCATCATTTGTTGTTCAGTTTATTTAGTGTATGCATGCATGTATACATGTTGTATGAGTAGATTAAACTGTTGAATGACATGTAATATTGATTCATATATTTACATGTTCTATCTTATTACCTGTTGAGTTTTACTCACCACCACAAACCCTAGATTTTTTTGTCGCCCAGGTAATAGGTAGAAGTCTTCGTAACAGCTTGGAGAACCACTGGCTGACATCTCATCTCATCTCCGAGATTCTGGTGGTCGTGTTGGGCTTTCCGTATGAGTGTATTGCATTTGGAGTTTTCGTGATGTACTATGTTGTATATTCAAATTTTGTTAAGGTTTTCTTTATGTTTTGATGTTAGTCATACTGGTATGCATGTGTGTAGGTTAGGATATTATTGTATTATGTTTTCGCTGTGTCTTTGTTGTAGTTAGTTTGTTATGTTGTTGTGGTTTGTTTTACATATATATCTGTTGTTGTCGTTGTGGCCTACGTGCCTTGTATTAACCCAAAATGTTGCCACGTACAGGGGAGATGTTGTCCGTTTGATTTTCGGCATGGCATACTCTCGGGGCGTGACAACTTTAGTGGTATTAGAGCCCTAGGTTCTGCAATGCCATACAATATTGTTTTTATGTCGAGTCTTGGATTCTCCGGAGTCGATTTGTTCGATTTTGGTTTTTTTGAGATGAGATGGATAACGACCTGAGCTCCAAGCAGCATGAAGTAAGTATTCCTGATGACATATTTTTTTAGTTGGATACTTATCTAAACTTGATTAACAAGTGTATACAGTTAGATATATTATACCTGTGCAGACTTGCAGTAGAGGTCGTCCACCGAGGCGACCAATCGGAGTTGCCGATAGGGTTTATACTCCCGATTTCGTTGGCTATGCTTTTAGTGTTTATAACAAGGAATAACCTATAGTTTGTTGGTTATTGTTCGTAATCGTGGTATGAGTTGACCTTGGAAATGACCTATTAAGTTGTGAGTCTTGAACCTGTGTCGAAAAGGTGATTTACCTTTGAGAGCCGACTGATACTGAGTCGAAAAACAGGGGTCAAGTCGTCACATTTCTTGTGGAAATCAAAGACTACAGTCTTAGAGATTTTCACTAATTATGCTAGTCAGATTATTACCTGTTGGGTAATGGACAAGACAAATAAACTATTGTTGATGCAGATAGCGGAAGGCTAGGTTACGGTGTTTCATAGGGATTTTATTCCTGATTTATTCGTACTGAGTTGTATAACTTTGAGAGTACTTTTGAGTACTTAACTCATGTTATACCGAGAAAGAAGAGTTGTTTGTATACCATTATCGGGATCAAGCCGGTATTTGGTGATAAATGCAGAAAATAATCTTCGGGGAAATAATATATCACTTGATCATGGTTTAGTGATGTTAAAAGAGAGTATTTCCCTGTGTCACTTTTAGTGACACATTGTAAGGAATTCTTGAGCTTCAAGTAAGGGTGATCGGTTAGTAATAGTGTACTGTGCAGAGTCGTGAGACTTGCAGAGGTTACGACCACCTAATAGCTCAAGAAGATGAATGAATGCTTTAAGCCACTCAGAGTTATTGGCTTATAGTTGGATTAGAATGTCGGGATCTTCTACCAGATCCTGCTAGAAGACGTTGGATTGAGACAAGAGTTTAGAAATGACTCCGTACAAGGGTTTAAGAGTTGGAGACCGATAAGCAAATATTGCAGGTCAACTTAATAGAGTCAGAAGTCTCCGACTGTTGGATAAAAGGAGCAAGATCGGAGTCATAGGCTTTGAGCTATTTTCCGATTATAAAAGACCAACCGTAGATCATCAGGATGTTCTCGTGGATATCAACAAAATCAGAACAAAGACTTCGAAGGGATTGTGTGTGTGCAGTGCAGATCACGAAGACACGTAAAGTCAGATTATCCGTTGGATCAATTCATCTGTTGCTATTGTGAGCAACCAGTACAGTGGAGGAGGTGTACTTTGAAGACTCAGTTGAAGACTATCGATGGTATTCCAGGAGGAAGATGCATCATCTCGACAGCAAAGATCAGCACAGACGATTGGGTTATCTCATCAGCAGCAACCTACTACCTCAGGCGTGGTTGGAGTTCCATGATACTTCCTTTTCCGGGGAAGTGATTTACGCAGCAGTATCAGTAGAAGACATCATATAAGACTTAGATGTGGATTGGCTTTGTGCAGAGGAGAGAGTATACGACGATGGTCGTATCTATTCGGTATTCTACAGTTGCAGCTCGCAGGATTAAGTGATGGGATCAAATGATCTAGGAAAATCCTCGGGCCATCCATCGCAGAAATGCAACCACTTTATTGTGGACTGTTGGATCTGATCTTGTTCTCTTCGGAGAAAGGCTGAGACCTACGGGGAGCCTTTGGATCAGATCGGCAGATAATTGATCGTTCATGGTATTACTCTAGTTTACCCTCTAGGTTAATATATTGAGAGATACTTGTAGTTTACAGGTATTCTTTGTCTAGAACATTCTCAGTTGGATTAGAAGGGTTCCTATGCATCGACTTGTAGGTCGGTGGTATCTCTACCGTCTGGTGAGATATGGATAAACAATTAAGAAGTTAAGGGATGCCCTTAGACTTGGATAGACATATCTTTATTGTAGACATATCCTTACGGATGGTCAAATTGTTGAGATTATGGTATGAGATGTCTCTCGGATGTGAGTATAATCCGAGAGCCTTCGGATGTAGTTGCGGATGAACTACTAGCCTTGTCGTTGCATAGGCAAGTGGAGTAGGCTATCAGAGTGATTTTGGAGATAGTGTCGATATTGAATACTTCATATGAGTGATAATTTTGTTGGTATCAATGTTGTTAAACACTATGGAAATGGGAAGATCATGAGTTGCGATTATAGGAAATGTTGGAAGGGATATTTATCTATCCCAATATTCCTCCTTGAGAAGATCCAGAACTCTTTGTTGGAAGAGAGATGGACCTTTGAGATTATGGATCGATTATCGATGATGGAATGCAATTGTTGTTAAAAGTAAATATCCTTCGTTGAGGATGAATGATCTATTTAGATCAGCCAATAACACCTGTGTATACTCTAGGGTTGGTTTACGACTGGAGCGTTGATATTGTAGTGACATGGTGTCATACAATTATCATTGTCATTGTGATGATTATTATATATCATCAGCTTAGAGTAAAGGGCATGCTGGTGTGTAGAGACGACAATTTCATACTTGATATGAATTTTTATGAGTTTTGATTAAGTTGTTAGTCTAATTGATGATTTAGTCACCACTGGATTCGAGAATCGTGTATCCTAGACATGATGGGATCATATTGTGGTTGTTGGAGTTGTGTAACTTGGCCACTGTTGATTGTGGTAGTTGGAGTTACGCACTCGACCATCGTAGATGGTGGTTTTCCTTGTTTGTTTTGGTTAATTCTGTAGATGTGGATAGAATGTTTGACATTACTATACCACGGACTTGTTTGACAAAGGTAATGATGGAAATCATTTAGTCGGAAGCTGGTGACACCAGTTTACAAGACTTAGACGGTGGTTAACTTTTACATGAGTATTAGTTAAACCTTCCAAAGTGGATAAAAGGATGTACGTAAATGCATTGTTTTAGGGATCGAAGCGATTCCAATGCAGTTGAATGAGGCGTATCATATGCCTACATCAGTTAAGAAACTACGAGATAAGCTGTTATACACGTGATGTGGTTTTAATAGATATGATCTCGTGTAGTAGTGATATGGGGCAGGAATGCTTATGGGATTTTGACTAGCTACTGGGTAGCTACTATTGAGTTGCTGGAACATTAACAGTTGCAACAAGGGAGATTGGTCGCTATAGTCTTCCATGCACTTACATAGTGTGTGGTGAAGTGTATCTTGGATGGTTGATGGGTTTCTCTTTTGAGAGGATAATTCCCCGTCTCTCATGAGGATAGTGGGTTCCGGAGTTGCATTGTTTAAGAAAGAGTTGCTACAGGTGGCACATCATTTGAGATTTGCTCTACATCCTGGTGGTACTTGAATGTACCGAGACTTGAAATGCTTATACTGGTAGAATGGTATAAAGAGAGATATAGAAGATTTTTCTGCTCGATGTTTAGTATGCCAGTAGGTGAAGGTTGAAGATCAGAAACTCGCTGGATTGCTCCAGAAAATTCAGATTCAAGAATAGAAGTGGGAGCATATCACTATTCGTTTCGTTACGGGATTGCCTAGAACCCATAAAGAACATGATGCGATTTGGGTGATTGTGGATCGACTGACCAAATCAGCTCATTTTCGTTCTATTCGTGGGTCATACCCGTTGGATCATCCGACAAAGTTGTATTGCCAAGAGATTATCAGATTGCATGACGTACCTTTGAGTACTATATCTGATAGAGACTCACAATTTTGACAGAGACGGCAGCAGGCCATGGGCATAGAGCTTCGACTCAGTACAACATTTCATCCATGGACGGAAGAATAGTCTGAGCATATCATTCAGACGTTGGAGGATCTATTCAGATCTTGTGTCATGGATTATGGAGGTAGTGCTAAGGATCACATTCCTTTGGTGGAATTTGGAAAAAAAAAATAAATTAACCCCATGCTATATTGGTCCATTTGAGATATTAGAGCGGATTAAAGATATAACTTACCGATTGGCTTTACCTCCGACACTTGCGGGTGTTCATGACGTATTTCATGTTTATATGCTGAGGAAATACGTTCCGCATTCATATCATATTCTGAAAGAGGTTCCGATTCTACCTCAATCTAATGCGACCTATGAGGAGATTCCAATGTGAGTTCTTGGTCGCAAGGAGCGACAATTGCGAAGCAAAACTATCCAACTCGTAAAGGTTGGATGACAACATCATACGGATGAGGAGGCTATGTGGGAGCTGGAAGATACTATTCGAGCTCGATACCCTCATCTGTTTACCAGAGGCATGTGGACATTTCAAAAATTTCTGGTATTGGTTCTTACATTTAAGTACGAAATTTGGAGACCAAATTTTATTAAGTGGGGGAGAATGTAAAATACCATGAATAAATTTGCGGCAGGTTAAGATTCTCTTGTTAGGGCAATCTCTTGCCATGATTAGGTTTTGATGTGTGTGGCAAAGGGTTTAAGTTAGTTTGTTATGTTGATTTGATATGTGCGTTGAAGTCGTGCAGGACTTAGTAATTCGCACATGGAGCCGTGGCGAGTTTCACATCTCATGACTCGGGCCTTGAGTCGGTGAAGGATAGCTTTGCGGAAGTCGTGCGCTTGGAGCATCCGAGGGACCGCCGGACGAGGAGCTTGGAGTGAAGCCAGAGGAAGTAGACTTCGAGGCAAGAGACGCGAAGGAGCATTGTAGAGTCGTGCGCCTGATGCTGCCGAGGGACGTGGCCGCGAACGAAGAGAACTTCGAAGGCGAGGGACTCCGAGAGATGAGAGTGAGCAAATGTAACCCGGGAAGGGGTAGCTCTTAGGTGAAACTTGGCCATTTGGCTAAATGTCGGATGGGATTTCTCGACACCAGTCGACTGCCATGTCATGGCGGATCATTGCCCGAATCGATGGTTCAATCGAGGTTTAAGTCACCGAATCAAGTTGATCGACCGATCGGCATGGGCGATCGATGAGCGATCACGATCGGCTAAGGGACGGTGATTAATGACATCGCATGGGCATGGGCAGAATGGAGTCGATCTCGCGGAGCACTCGACTGATTGACATCAGTCGACTGATGGGTGCCATCAGTCGACTGATGCCAATACCATTGGATATAATCCAATGTGGAAAGCGGCCGTTATTGGGCAATGGCTACAGGACCAGTCGACTGATCGAGGGCATCAGTCGACTGCTCCTGTGTCAACGGGAAGAAACCCTCTTCCTCTATAAAAAGGAAGGGGATGGAGCTTTGGGAGGTTAATGCTTGAGCTCTAAACTTCTCCCAAAGTGTCATACATGATTCCCTACTCTTCTTACTTGTTTTTACTTCAATCTTATTGTAAGAAGAGTGATCTTGATTGTAAAGGTTACCTCCACCTAGCTTGGTGCAAAGGAGAGACAAATAGTGGATTGGTTTTGGCGGAGTGATTCACCGGGGACGAATCGGGTCGTGGATTAGCGGCGTAGCCGTGAACCACGTTACATCCTTGTTAGCATTGTTTGTTTATCTTTTGCTTTGTCTTTATTTATTTGTATTTGCATATTCCGCTTGTGCTAATCTTTTGTAGACGAGCAAAATACGACATCCAACGAACGAGGGCTATTCACCCCCCTCTAGCTGGCCGTCCCGATCTCCCAACAAGTGGTATCAGAGCCAAGGAAAGCTTGTCGAGGACTAACTGCCACAACAAGTAACATTCAAAATGGCCGGCTCCAACATCCACCCACCGAAGTTCGACGGCAAATTCTCTTGGTGGAAAAAGAGAATGGAGGTATTTTTTGAAACGGATTTTGATATTATGATTACAATGGAATCCGGTTTCGTTTTGCCTAGGGATGAAGAAGGAAAGCCAATAGAGAAATCTAGGTGGACCAAAAAGCAAAGGGAAGAGCACCTTGCAAACTCAAAAGCCAAGCATCATCTTTTCAATGTGCTCCCCCAACAAGAGATCAACCGAATTAGAGAATGCCTAAGTGCCAAGGAGATGTGGGAGAAGCTAATTGAGCTTCATGAAGGCACATCCGAGGCGAAGCTAGCAAGGAGAGACCTCCTCCGCTCCCAACTCAACAGCATTAAACTAGAAAAGGTAATTTCCTTACATTCTCGTTTCAAGGAAATTATAACCGGTTTGTCAAGTGTAGGTGAGAAGCTATCAAACCGGGATATGGTTATGAAGGCTATAGATGCCTTTCCGCAATCCTCAAAGTGGAGCTCCATGGTGGACTCCTTCTATATCTCGAAGAATTTAGAAGTGAGCACCTTGGAGGAGTTCTTCTCAACCATGGAGCTTCATGAAACAAGACTTGAAGGAATACAAGAAGAGCCAAGACCTCAACCTTCAAGGGGAGTAGCATTGATGGCAAATAAGGGAAAAAAGAAGATAGAGATCCACTCCTCCTCCGATGACGAAGCTTCCTCCTCCTCCTCCATGGATAGCACGGAAGAAGCCTATATGGTAAGGAGGGTAAGACGTGCATTAAAAGATTTTAGATTTAACAAATCAAATGATAGGAATAGGAGACAAAGAGGAAAGATCATATGCTACAATTGCCAAGGAGAGGGCCACATAAGGGACAATTGTCCCCTCCTAAACAAGAGCAAGGAAGAGAGGAAGAAGAAAGAAGAAAGAAGAAAAGAAGAAGAAAAAGGGGAACAAGAAAAAGGAAGAAGAAAAGAAGGCAAAGGAAAAGGGGAAGGCCAAAGCATTCAAGGTCAAGACATGGGATGACCCTTCCTCCTCATCTTCATCATCATCCGAGGAAGAAAATGCATTTGTTACCAACCTAGCATTGATGGCATTTGACGACTTGGATTGCTCCTCCACCGAAAATGAAGAATCAAGCTCAAGTGGAGAGAGCTCAAGTGAAGGGGGAGTCTCTACATCATCCTCATCCGAAGAAGAGGATTTGGTAAGTGAGGTAACAAATCTACCCCCTAAGCAAATTATGTCTATGATTTCTAGCCTCACTAAGGACTTATTTAGAGCCAAGAAAAAGAACAAAAGCATGCTTGACCAAATTAAGGAATTAGAGCAAAAATTAGAAAAAGCATGTTTTAATGATAATGATGATGATGCATGCTCACATGATAACTATATGCCTTTTGATGTTAATGATGCATGCATAGAGGAAAATAGGGCTTTAAGGGAAAAGGTAGACTATTTGACAAAAGCCCTAGAGAAATTCACAATTGGCTCAAACACCTTGAACATGATCATAGGGAGCCAAAGAGCTAGCTTAAATAAGAAAGGCCTAGGATACAAAGAAAAGAAAAATGAAAAGGCCTATAAATGCCTAATTGCTAGGGGACAAGATAAGAAGAAAGTAATAGCTAGGAAATGGATTCCTAAGGAGTATCTAGTGAACCCCATAGGCAAGAACTTATTTTTGGGTTCCAAAATCCATCCTTAAGGGTTAGAAAACCCCTAGGGTAGTCAATCATATGCAATTGACCTATATCATATTTTGGTTGACTTAGGATGGCGGGACAACATTTTGAAATAGTGTTAGGTGATGATAACGTGCCTATAAATAGTTAATAATGCTTAAATCATGATGATTAATGTAATTGCTATGTATGTTTGCAATCATGATTTATGATTTGGCACATCATCATGAGAAATAGGTTAAATCATGCCTTAGGTGATATTTTGCTTATAATCATGATATAATACCTAATGCATGATTAAAAATTGATGAATACATGCATTTCATGATCATAATGTGAAATTAGTTCATATATGTCATTATGATCATGTTGAGTGTTAGGATGATACTTAACCTTGATAGAATTGTATGAATATAATGGTTAAGTATATACAAATACCCTCTAGGATGCATCTCACACTCACCATAGGCTACTTTGATTGAAAACTTAGCATGAGTGAGATGTTAGGATGATACAAATGTCCACTAATGCCTATGGCATTTAGATGGTCATTTAAGGTATCAAAATAGCAATAATAGACCAATCATGGGGAAGGCTTATGTTTAATTCATAGACATATTGCCCAAAGATCATGGTTGGATATTTCATATGTTTTCAAAACAATTTCTTACTTTAAAATCTATGTGTTCATGTTTTGAAATAATTGAATGCCAAACTAGGTGGTAAACTTGATACTAGAATGATCAAAAACCTAGTGATTTTTATAGCTTTTGGATTCTTGGCAAATACGTGAAAATATGATGATTTTTCATGAAAAACTATTTTTCACTGATGAAGAACCTTACAAGAAATATGTTCCCCAAATTTCATGATTTTTTGATTTTTTTGGAATTTTTAATGCATTTCTGAATTTCACCCCGGAAATCAGAATTCACAACAATGTGCCATCAGTAGTCCAACCAATGATCGTGACTGATATTCCGAATAGTAAAGGCAGATTTCAGGTTTTAAAATATTTTTTGGAATCTTCCTCCTATTAGACTTGATGCAATGAGTTTATAACTTAGTGTTAATCATTTTGATGGTGTCAAAGGGGGAGAATTGATTATGTTTAAGTAAATTATGATAGGGGAGAAAATTTGTATGGGGAGTTTCATGGATTAAGGGGGAGGTGCATGTTGCTATATCATGTTTATGTTTACATGCTTTCTTACCTTAGAAATTTTTATCAAATGTTTTTACCTAACTTAAACGGATTGCCACACATCAAAAAGGGGGAGATTGTTAGGGCAATCTCTTGCCATGATTAGGTTTTGATGTGTGTGGCAAAGGGTTTAAGTTAGTTTGTTATGTTGATTTGATATGTGCGTTGAAGTCGTGAAGGACTTAGTAATTTGCACATGGAGCCGTGGCGAGTTTCACATCTCATGACTCGGGCCTTAAGTCGGTGAAGGATAGCTTTGCGGAAGCCGTGCGCTTGGAGCATCCGAGGGACCGTCGGATGAGGAGCTTGGAGTGAAGCCGGAGGAAGTAGACTTCGAGGCAAGAGACGCGAAGGAGCATTGCAGAGCCGTGCGCCTGATGCTGTCGAGGGACGTGGCCGCGAACAAAGAGAACTTTGAAGGCGAGGGACTCCGAGAGATGAGAGTGAGCGAATGTAACCCGGGAAGGGGTAGCTCTTAGGTGAAACTTGGTCATTTGGCTAAATGTCGAATGGGATTTCCCGACACCAGTCGACTACCATGTCATGGCAGTCTACTGCTCTGAGTCGATGGTTCGATCGACTGGTTTAAGTCAGCTGAATCAAGTTGATCACCGATCCAGCATGGGCGCCGATCGATGAGTTGATCACCGATCGGCCAAGGGACGATGATCGGCGACATCGAGCACGACGAATGGAGTCGATCACGCGGAGCACTCGACTGATGCCAATACCGTTGGATAGAATCCAATGTGGAAAGCGGCTGTTATTGGGCAACGGCTACAGGACCAGTTGACTGATCGAGGGCATCAGTCGACTACTCCTGTGTCAACGGGAAGAAACCCTCTTCCTCTATAAAAAGGAAGGGGATGGAGCTTTGGGAGGTTAATGCATGAGCTCTAAACTTCTCCCAAAGTGTCATACACGATTCCCTACTATTCTTACTTGTTTTTACTTCAATCTTATTGTAAGAAGAGTGATCTTGATTGTAAAGGTTACCTCCACCTAGCTCGGTGCAAAGGAGAGACCAATAGTGGATTAGTTTTGGCGGAGTGATTCACCGGGGACGAATCGGGTAGTGGATTAGCAGCGTAGTCGTGAACCACGTTACATCCTTGTTAGCATTGTTTGTTTATCTTTTGCTTTGTCTTTATTTATTTGTATTTGCATATTCCACTTGCGCTAATCTTTTGTAGACGAGCAAAATACGACATCCAACGAACGAGGGCTATTCACCCCCCTCTAGCCGGCCGTCCCGATCTCCCAACATCTCTATTATTCGCTAATTAGAGAGTTGATTCTATCGATTAATTAAACTATTGTTAGGGATTATTTAATCATGGTTAAGGATTTATTGTTGTTAAATGGATCCGTTCAAATTAAAGACGCCGACCCATTTTAAATCTACCCCTTTACTCTTCGCCGTTTTCTCTTGCGATTGGTTCCAAATCATGATTCCTTTATTCCACTCCTCTGCAATGATCCATTCTCTTCCCGAATTCTTCTTCCCATCACATGATGAGGGAGCTTCTCATCTTCCCCTCTTTCCCTTCCGAAATCCATGGCTGTCGACACGCTCGCGGTGGAGTTTCATCTAGCTGGAAGACCGTCGATCGCAGCTTCCTCGGGCGAGATTCCTATTAGTGAAAGCCCTAGATCCAATCATGTGATGATTGTTGTATGGACTTTATTGTATCATATTCCTATTTATAAAGGCATGGTTATTATATTTACTTGTATTGGTGCCAAATAACTAAGTATAATAACGTCCTTGAGTAGTAGGTTCTTATCTATATCAATCGATTGGTAGAATCGATAATGAGATGATATAGAGAACACTACTCTTAATCATTCCTAGTCAAGTATTAACATTCAGGGACAATGTTAATGCGTAGAGACTAGCATGTAGGTCAACACGATGACTTGATCTCACAAGTCATGGATATGAGATATCAAGTTGACACATGGGTATGCATTGGAGAATGTATACTGAATGACCCGCCATGAGAAAGTATCATGGATCATTATATGAGTGTCATATACTTTCTCATATGGCTATTAGTATGACTATTAGTCCTTAGACCTGAAGTCACCATGGTTCCCTACATAAGGAGTTGCATACTTTGGCTTCGTCAAACGTCACTCGTAAATGGGTGGACTATAAAGGCGATTACTGGGTATGTAGAAAATTATGTGGAGGGATGTGAGTGATGTAGATGGGATCTATCCCTCCTATATGACGGGAGTGACATCGTTATTCTTGATAGAGTGAGACCACGAAGTGCATGGCCATGCCTAAATGAATCAATATGAGATATTGAGCTCATTTGATTAGAGTGAGTCTACTTGGAGTTCAAGATATAGATTGTACCGAGGATGACACGGTCTATGCCTCAATTGGTCAATCTAGATGTCATGAATAGAGGGACATTGTCACATATTGTGAGAGTCACAATTAGTAGTCACAAAGGTGATGTTGGAGATCAACATTCTTGTAACTTGGGTAGCAATGATGTGTTGCTAGATATTGCTCATTGCTTATGTTCCTAAATCGGTTTAGGGACATTGCCAATGTTACAAGAACCTATAGGGTCACACACAAAGGGTAATTAGATGTTAGGTTCATGTGATGAACCATGAGGATTATGTTCATGGGATGAACCAAATTGGATTAAGAGTAATCCAAATTAGACTAATTGAGTTAGACTCAAGTTGATTCAAGTGTTGAATGAGTCTAATTTAGATTTGATTCATTAAGTCAATTTAAATTAATGAATAGAGATTCATTAAATCAAATTTACTTGAGTCAAGTGGTTAGATTTGATCAACCATGGGAGATAAGAGGTCAAGTTTGACTTGACTTGAGAGGGAAGATGAATGGTCAATTTTTACTTGACCAATTGCCATGTCATGGTGACATGGCATGGGGGCTGGCCAATGATGATGTTCCACATCATCATTGACTTATCATGTGGTGCCACCTTATGAGGGAGACCAAGAGCCATTGGCTCTTGGAGTTACATGCATGCATGTAACCCCCCAAGATATGAAGTGGTCGGCCACTCCACTTGATGAATGTAATTCATTTGTGGTAACTCCATCTTCTTCTTCCTTGGATATTCTTCCTCTAAAGCTCTCTCCCAATCCTCTATCTTGGCCAAACCATCCAAGGGGTGCTAGCACACTCAAGGTTGTGTTTTCTCCACCATTTGTCCATGTGGATACCAATAGAGGAGTGTGCACTTGACACTCTTGAGTTCCAGCGAAGCTTTTGGACGAGCAGAATAAGCGAAGGGCGTCGCTATGAGGGTAACGCTCTATCTTATAGATCTAAGGTAGATCTAGGATCTTTAAACACATACATGTTTTATTTTATATATCTTTGCACAGATCCGTGGCCAGACTTCCGAGGTTTCCGCAATGCAAAAAGTAATTTTTGCGGCTCGGAAAAGTCCAACAGTGGTATTAGAGCCACGTGCGAAGCATGTATGTGTTTCATATTTGTAGTTTTTTTATTAGATATAAAAATTACATATTTTTAAGTTTCTATAAATTTCCTATTTTTATATAATTTTTGGGTATTTTTCTCGAAGAGTCGAAGCAACGAGTGTTGGGACACTTGTAGGCTTCAACCACTGAGAAAAACTCTCCGAAACGGCGAGTTCTCGCTTTAGGTTTTTGGGACAGCGACTTAAGTCACTGTAATATCATAGTAGGGACACTCACAAAGTTTATTTTGTGAGTAAGGGCGCTGCCCCTATCCCTGAAAGGGGCCTTGTCCCGCGATCGCACCCGGAAACCGCTTAGCGGGACCGTTACGGAGAGGTGACTCATAAAATTGAAAAAAAAATAGGAAAAATTATAGAAATTTTATGTAAAATATATAATTTATAATTATGTATAATTCTGTGATGGTCATGGCCCAAGAACCCCAATACGATTGGATGTTAATGTGTTGTAATTCAGAATATGGTTTGCGTGTCATTTTTGTGATTGTGCTTGTTGTATAGGGTATGCGACCTGCGCGTCGTGCCTCTTCTTTTTAAAATTCTAGTTGTAAATAGTTTTAGACTCGAATGTAACTCAAGTGTCATGTTTGTAATGTACAAAATGGAGCGGTGGAAGGTCCACTTCAAGACGGAGTTACGAGAAGGGTGTCGATGACACATGACGGTCAAATGAGGCGCTTGGAGAAGCCGCTAACCCTAGGTTGAACGTCCGATCTTCTCATTGGCTTGAGAAGATCGTAGTAGGGCCATAACCTAATCACAATTTATATATATATATATATATATATATATATATATATATATATATATATATATTTTTTATGTTTGTATGTATATGATGCATGCTAGAATAATGCTTGTATGTATGTGATGAATGCTAGTGTAGGATAATAAAGGCCTTAATGCATATATGATACACATTACGATTAGATTAGATCTTAATTGATTCAACTCGAAAGTGCCTACCAAGTCCTTGATACCCATCACTACCTCGATCATTTATAGTTGTTGAATCTACCAAAGCAAATCAACGCATATTATCTTGGTAGCGTACAGAGGGACAATCTTGGTCCCGCCTATCATGGCTTGGGTAAGAGTAAGCTCAATTAGATTAAGTAAAACTAGTTAACTCAATTGGATCGAGTAGAACTATAGGCATATTCCAATCGTTGGAAAGATAGGATAAGATCACATTTACACTAAATCTTAGGTGATTTAGCCAAAGCTAACTCAAGGTCTTTTGTAAATGTGGGTCTTGATCCTATAAACAAGAGTTGCATAGAGATGTAATCGGTAATGTGTTACCCACCGATCATACTAAGTCTTGGGCGATTTAGCCAAAGCTAACTCAAGGCTTAGTATGATATGGATCTTGTTCCGCAGGAATTATAGCTAGTTTGTATGAATCTAGTAATGTGGTTTGACCACATCCATAACTCGATTCTACAAAATTCCTATAATTTAGTGGGAGCATCATTTGATTAAAGGCCTAATTAAAAGATAAAAGAAATATGATATTAATTCTCTGCATTGTATGTTGTAGATTACTATGTCGACAAACACAAACACTCTCTCTCTCTGCGTTATATCTTTGAGAAGGACAAGCTCAATGGAGCAAATTTCCTGGACTGGTACAAGAACCTGAGAATCATTCTCACCCAAGAAAGGAAACTGTACGTCATGGAGTAGCCCATTTCGGAGGCACCTCCTGTCACTGCCTCGCGAGCTGACAAAGATGCTTACAAGAAGCATCAAGATGATGCATTAGATGTGTCATGTCTAATGCTCGCGACCATGAACTCTGAGCTTTAGAAGCAACACGAGTTCATGAATGCTTATGATATGGTTGAACATCTTCGTCAACTATATCAAGGACAAGCAAGGCACGAGAGATATGAAGTCTCTAACGCATTGTTTGGGTCCAAAATGCAAGATGGGACTCCCGTAGATCCATATGTACTCAAGATGATTGGGTACATAGAAAACCTACAGAGATTGGGATTCCCACTTGGCCAAGAGCTGGCCACTGACTTGATCTTGCAATCTTTGCCACAAAGCTACAATCAATTTGTCATGAATTACAACATGAATGAAATTGATAAGCCACTTCCTGAGATGCTCAGCATGTTGAGAACTATTGAGCTCAACCTTAAGAAGGGAAAATCTGACTCCATTTTGATGGTGCAAAAGAAGAAAGGCAAGGGCAAGCCTAAAGGTAAGGGAAAGTCCCAAGCCAAGGGCAAAGGCAAAGAACTTAAACCCAAAGGAGAGGTGGCCAAGGAAGGGGCTTGCTTCCACTGCAAGGAAGCTGGACACTGGAAGCATAACTACAAAGCTTACCTGGAAGATCTTAAGAAGAAGAGAAGTGAGACTTCTACTTTAGATATAAATGTTATAGAAGTCAATCTATCTATTTCTTCATCATGGGTATTAGATACCGAATGTGCATCTCACATTTGTACCAATGTGCAGGCGCTGAGAAATAGCAGGGCATTGACAAAGGGCGAGGTGGACCTACGAGTAGGCAATGGAGCAAGGGTTGTTGTTGTTGCTGTAGGAACTTATGATCTATCTCTGCCCTCTAGGCTTGTACTAGAATTAGATGAATGTTGTTATGTGCCTGCTTTAACTAAGAATATAATTTTGGTTTCTTGTTTGGACAAGAAAGGATTTACATTTATAATAAAGAACAAATGTTGTTCAGTTTATTTAAATGATATGTTCTATTGTAGTGCACCTCTAATAAACGGACTCTACTTTCTAGACTTAGAGAGCCCTATCTATAACATAAGTACCAAAAGGTTCAAGTCAAATGAGTTGAACCAAACCTATCTCTGACATTGTCGCTTAGGTCACATAAATGAGAGTCGCTTATCTCAGCTCCATAAGGATGGGCTGCTAGACTCATTTGATTTTGAATCATATGAGACATGTGAGTCTTGCCATTTAGGCAATATGACCAAGACTCCCTTTAGTGGACACAGCAAAATAGCAACAGACTTGTTAGGACTTATACATAGTGATGTATGTGGTCCTTTCAATGTTGCTGCTAGAGGTGGTTACAGGTACTTCATTACATTTACTGATGACTTCAGTAGATATGGTTATGTGTATCTCATGGCACATAAATCAGAATCCTTTGAAAAGTTCAAAGAATTCAAGAATGAAGTACAAAATCAGCTTGGCAAGAGTATTAAGATACTTCGATCAGATTGAGGTGGTGAATACCTTAGCCATGAGTTTCGTGACTATCTAGCTAAGTGTGGGATTCTATCCCAACTCACTCCTCCTGGAACACCACAGTGGAATGGTGTATCCGAAAAGAGGAATCGTACTATATTAGATATGGTACGATCTATGATGAGTCACACAGATCTTCCTATATCCTTTTGGGGATATGCTCTAGATACAACAGCCTTTACCCTTAACCATGTACCATCCAAAGCTGTGGTAAAGACACCATATACGATATGGACAGGGAGAAATCCCAAGATGTCTTTCATGAGGATTTGGGGTTGTGAGGCTTACGTTCAACGTCAAGTCTCAGACAAACTGGGACCCAAATCTGATAGGTGCTATTTTGTTGGATATCCCAAGGACACGAAGGGATATTACTTCTACATTCCCAGTCAGCACAAAGTGTTTGTGGCAGAGAATGGGGTTTTTCTAGAAAGAGATTTTGTTTCTAGAAAAACTAGTGGGAGTACGTTCGATCTTGAAGAAATTCAAGATAAGGACCATAGCACTGAGGCCTTGATAGAGGTTGAACAGGAACCACAAAGTGTTGTGGGTGATGAGGTTGTTGCACAAAGAGTTGTGGAACAACCACCTGTTCAGGTAGACCTACCTCTTCGCAGGTCTAATAGGGTACGTCGTCAGCCTGAGAGATACTCATTTCTCTTGTCTGACCATGATGACGTTATGCTCATTGAGAATGAATCTACCTCCTATCAGGAAGCTGTGATGAGCCCAGACTTTGAGAAATGGCTAGAGGCTATGAGATTCGAGATGGAATCCATGTACACCAACCAAGTATGGACTTTGGTTGATCCACCTGAAGGGGTCAAACCTATTGGGTGTAAGTGGGTCTTTAAGAGAAAGACTGACATGGATGGACATACGCATACCTATAAGGGTCGATTGGTGGCTAAAGGTTTCAAGCAAATTCATGGTATTGACTATGATGAAACTTTTTCTCCAGTGATGATGTTTAAGTCCATTCGGATCATGTTTGCTATTGCAGCATACCACGATTATGAGATCTGGCAGATGGATGTCAAAACCGCATTTTTGAATGGAAACTTACTCGAGGACATGTACATGACACAACCTGAGGGTTTTGTAGATCCACAGTATACTGGAAAAGTATGCAAGCTACAAAGGTCCATTTATGGGCTAAAGCAAGCTTCTTGTTGCTAGAATCTTCGATTCGATGATGCGATCAAATAGTTTTGTTTCATTAAGATTGAAGATGAACCCTATGTCTACAAGAGGGTTAATGGGAACACAGTTGTCTTTCTTATATTGTATGTGGATGACATACTACTCATTGGGAATGATATCCCTTCGCTATAGTCTGTGAAGACTTGGCTGGGGATGTGCTTCTCAATGAAGGACTTAGGTGAAGCAGCCTGTATTCTAGGCATCAAGATCTATAGAGATAGATCTAAGAGATTTCTTGGCCTAAGTCAGAGTACATACATTGACATGGTATTACTATGATTTGCCATGCAGAATTCCAAGAAGGGACTTCTACCGATGTCACATGGTGTGAGTCTTTCGAAGACTCAAAGTCCCTCTTCTAGAGAGGAGAGAGACCGCATAGATAAGATCCCTTACGCATCTTCTATAGGATCTATCATGTACATCATGTTGTGTACTCATCCTGATGTCTCTTATGCTTTAAGTATGACAAGTAGATACCAGTCAAATCCAAGTGAGCGTCACTGGATAGCAGTCAAGAATATTCTTAAGTACTTGAGAAGGACTAAAGAATATTTCTTGATATTTGGAGGCGATGAGGAGCTAGCTGTAAAGGGTTATAGCGATGCTAGCTTCTAAACTGACCAGGATGATTATAGATTGCAGTCAGGGTTCGTGTTTTGCTTGAATGGTGGTGTTGTGAGCTGGAAGAGTTCGAAGCAGGACACAGTCGCTGATTCTACAATAGAAGCTGAGTATATCGCTGCATCTGAGGCAGCAAAGGAGGCAGTTTGGATCTGCAAGTTCATTACTGAGCTTGGGGTGGTTCCTAACATAGCAGATCCCATAGAGCTCTATTGTGACAACAATGGAGCGATTGCACAGGCTAAGGAACCTCGCCCACACCAGTGGACCAAACACATACTACGGCGCTTCCATCTCCTTCGAGAGATTATCGATAGAGGAGATGTGAAGATTTGCAGAGTACCCACAGAAGCTAACATCGCAGATCCCTTGACTAAGGCTTTGGCATAGAAAAAGTATGATGGTCACACTAGGTCATTGGGTATTAGATACTACGGTGATTAGCACTAGTGCTAGTGGGAGATTATTAGTGAAAGCCCTAGAGCTAATCATGTGATGATTGTTGTATGGACTTTATTGTATCATATTTCTATTTATAAAGGCATGGTTATTATATTTACTTGTATTGGTGCCAAATAACTAAGTATAATAACGTCCTTGAGTAGTAGGTTCTTATCTATATCAATTGATTGGTAGAATCGATAATGAGATGATATAGAGAACACTACTCTTAATCATTCCTAGTCAAGTATTAACATTCAGGGACAATGTTAATGTGTAGAGACTAGCATGTAGGTCAACACGATGACTTGATCTCACAAGTCATGGATATGAGATATCAAGTTGACACATGGGTATGAATTGGAGAATGTATACTGAATGACCCGCCATGAGAAAGTATCATGGATCGTTATATGAGTGTCATAAACTTTCTCATGTGGCTATTAGTATGACTATTAGTCCTTATACCTGAAGTCACCATGGTTCCCTACATAAGGAGTTGCATACTTTGGCTTCATCAAATGTCACCTGTAAATGGGTGGACTATAAAGGCGATTACAGGGTATGTAACAAATTATGCGGAGAGATGTGAGTGATGTAGATGAGATCTATCCCTCCTATATGATGGGAGTAACATCGTTATTCTTGATAGAGTGAGATCACGAAGTACATGACCATGCCCAAATGAGTCAATATGAGATATTGAGCTCATTTGATTAGAGTGAGTCTACTTGGAGTTCAAGATATAGATTGTACCGAGGATGACATGGTCTATGCTTCAATTGGTCAATCTAGATGTCATGAATAGAGGGACATTGTCACATATTGTGAGAGTCACAATTAGTATTCACAAAAGTGATGTTAGAGATCAACATTCTTGTAACTTGGGTAGCAATGATGTGTTGCTAGATACCGCTCATTGCTTATGTTCCTAAATCGGTTTAGGGACATTGCCAACATTACAAGAACCTATAGGGTCACACACAAAGGAAAATTAGATGGAGATTAGGTTCATATGATGAACCATGAGGATTAGATTCTTGGGAGAACCAAATTGGATTAAGAGTAATCCAAATTAGACTAATTGAGTTAGACTCAAGTTGATTCAAGTGTTGAATGAGTCTAATTTAGATTTGATTCATTAAGTCAATTTAAATTAATGAATAGAGATTCATTAAATCAAATTTACTTGAGTCAAGTGGTTAGATTTGATCAACCATGGGAGATAAGAGGTCAAGTTTGACTTGACTTGAGAGGGAAGATGAATGGTCAATTTTGACTTGACCAATTGTCATGTCATGGTGACATGGCATGGGGGCCGACCAATGATGATGTTCCACCTCATGAGGGAGACCAAGAGCCCTTGGCTCTTGGAGTTACATGCATGCATGTAACCCCCCAAGATATGAAGTGGCCGACAACTCCACTTGATGAATGTAATTCATTTGTGGTAACTCCATCTTCTTCTTCCTTGGATCTTCTTCCTCTCAAGCTCTCTCCTAATCCTCTATCTTGGTCGAACCATCCAAGGGGTGCTAGCACACTCAAGGTTGTGTTTTCTCCACCATTTGTCCATGTGGATACCAATAGAGGAGTGTGCACTTGACACTCTTGAGTTCCAACGAAGCTTTTGGACGAGCGGGATAAGCGAAGGGCGTCACAACAAGGGTAACGCTCTATCTTGTAGATCTAAGGTAGATCTAGGATCTTTAAACACATACATGTTTTATTTTCAAGGGGAGTGAGTGCCCAGAGGAGCTTAGAATCTGTCTCGGGGGTCATCCGCTTACGGTCATCACGAGCAAGCTTAGGAACCGGTGGAGCTAGGGCAGCGACAAGTTTGTCGGCAAATGGAGTGAATTTGGGTAGCCAGCAGAGCCGCCGAGAAAAGGAGAGGGGATTTCGCTGGCGATGGTCACGGTAACAAGGTAAGGGGCCGACCATCTCCTTGATTCTGGACGAGATCTATACCAAGCTGTGGACTTTCCATTCTGAGCTTCATTGGTCGATGTGGCCAGGAATCCCGAGCCGATGAGCAGAGGAGAAGAGGAAGGAGTACCGTCGGTGGAGTTGTTAGAGTTGGTAAGCATAATTCATCTCTTTCAATTCCTTTGCAGTTCTTAATTTAGATCAGTTGTGAAGATCTATTGGTAATTGGCTCGGCTGTGAGCATGGGTCTTGTGCGTGATCGGTGGAGTTGGCTGAGGTTGGAGTTTTGGTCTGTTGAATGGTTGTGATGTGCTGTGGGAGTGGCTCGGCTGGGTTTTTATTTGAGTTGTGTGTGTTGTGCATGTTCTGTGGAGATGGGGAGGGGCTGTGAAGCTATGCCAACGATGAAGGTGTGGTTGTGAATAGTCGTAAAAGGGGCAGTGAGGTTCTGTAAGTGTAACCATGGGTTATGATAGTGCTATGAATGAATGAATCAGTTAAGCTATGGTTTTTAACGAAATGTTTTAAATAGTTAGATCCCTAAATTAGTGTGGATGTTAATGATGTGGTTCTTGGCCATGAAGGGGTGAATCGGCTGTGAGTTAGAGATTTGTCGATGATGGATGATTATTGGCATATTGAGGTGTTGGTGCGTGATTTATCTATATGCTGATTGGATAGGGACTCGTTTGTTCTATTAATTGTCGGATTGATGTGTTGTTAAGCACCATTTCAAGACTGGTAATTAGTGCTTGAGTCTGGGTGGCTGTGTGACAAGTTGTAAGGTTGGAGTTGAGTTGTATATGGGTTGTTGTGTCGTTGTAATGGCTGTGAAGTAGTAGTTTTGTTTGGGATATGAATCGAGATATAAAGTTGATGTAGGATTATGATTTGATCCTAATATTAGAATTGGTATATGATTGGATCATATATGTTTTGTTTGCAGGATTTTGGTTCGAGATATTTGTGGACATGAAGACGATTGGTGTCTACAAAGCAGGTGGGTAATTTCTAACCCGGTCAGGTAGTTTTTAATGCATACAGATTTAGATGCATGATCATCTTATATTATCATGTTACCTTGACCCTGCTCTTATTATCTTATGCTTGAACTTGTCATTTGCTATGTTTACTCAAAGGTTGATATCACATTTCCTTTATTATGATTTAGGGTTATAGATGTGATGTAAATAAGCCTAGATGTTTAGTAGGGTGTGTAGGAGATTTGAGGCCGCTAGAGGGGGGGAGTGAATAACTACGTGACCGTTCGTTGATGGAAATCGTTCGTGATCGTCTCTACAAAACTCATTATGCGCAGCGGAATAGTAATAATAAAAGCAATAACGAAATGAAACAACCACGAACACAAAGATATAACGTGGTTCGGAACCGAATGGTTCCTACTCCACGGATCGAGCTCTAAAGAGCTCTAGCGACGCCAATGCAATCACTAATTACAAATACTCCTTCTCGACACAAGTCGGAGGTGGAGAAACCTCGTACATAAGATTACAACAATAATTTAAATGGATACAAGAAAATAAAATAGTGAAATACAATGCAAGTAAAGAAAACTACTTTATAAGAGCACTTTGGTTTCTTGATCTTTGGTTGCCTTGGACTAGCCTTGAAGGACTGGAAGAGCACCAACAATTCCCCTTCAAATCGCCCAAGAAAACCACCTTTTTGAGCCTTCCACAAATAGCTGCTTTTATCCTCCATCGGGTTGGATTTCTGCCTAGCAGTCGACTGCCATAAGTCACCAATCGACTGCCAACACTGTAGCTGTGAGACAACGGCTCAATCCACGTTGGACAAGTTCCAACGGTACTCTCACCAGTCGACTGCCAACATTAGCAGTTGACTGCCAACGCCCATAGCCGACTGCCATACCTTGGCAGTCGACTGCCATCGACATCAGTCGACTGCTATAACGAGTAGTCGACTGCCAGAGCAATTTCAACTCTTAAACGGTAGTCGAACTCAAGTCGACTCACGACAGTCGATGTTGGATCGAAGCGGATCGCTAGAGGGGGGGTGAATAGCGATAAAAACTTTTCTTTTAAATCATTCGATAGGCAATTAAATGCAGCGGAAATGTAAATAAAAACTAAATGAGACAAATAGTTTTATTACTTGGTTCGTAGCCTTCGGCTACTACTCCAAGGCCCTAACGGTCCTAGACCGTGTACGGAGGGCAATTCACTAAAACACTCCTCCTCATTGGAGGTAGGAGTTTTACGATTACAAAAGCCTTCGAAGCAAAAAGATAGAGAGACAAACCCTCTCTTCTATTAAAGTAAAATGCAACGAAAAGCCTCGATTAAAAATAATTGCAATATTGAAAGCAATAACAAATTAAGATTATACCAACAACTAAACAAAAGAAACTTTAAGCTAGGGTTGTTGGCAGCACTTCGTTGTTGTAGAGTCGTCGGAGAGTTGCAGCGTAATGGAGGCTTTTGAGCACTTAGAATTGAGGATGAAACCCTAGGTTTGGCCTTCCTTTTATAGCCTTTAAGCCCCTCAACGAATGGGTCTTCAACCAATCACAAATGGACACAAAACTCCTTGAAAAATGGTGATAAAGCTTGACTCCTCGAGGCTGATTTTTGACCACCGATTGAACTGGCCGGTTGAACTGGCGCCGGTTGAACTGGCGCCGGTTAAACTGATGGCCAGGATTTTTGACTACAATAAAGAGTTAGCTCAAAATATAAGCGGATTCGATGGCCACTTGCCGTCCGATCTCAACATAGACCTTCCATGGGAAGTCTTGGGTCAGATCGTCGCCTAAGATCATCCCCGTAAAGAGGATACGACCTCACTTACGCTCGCACACACGAGCTTACCTCGATACTTACGTGTCGCTTTTGCTTCCGGCCTTCCACTCGATTCCTTCGGCTCCCTCCGAAGTAACTCGAGTGTCGCCCGACCACCGCGGCTTCCTCCGGGTGTCGCTAGCCTTCAGCTCCAGCATTGAGACTTTTCTGCACACTTGATTTAGCTCGTGAGATAACAATATAAGCTTAACTTTGTATCGTTTGCTATAATCAAAACTTAGGTTCGACTTAGGTGCCCACTGCACCAACAATCTCCCCCTTTTTGATTTATGGCAAACCCACATACAAAGTTAAGACAAAAATAAGTATGAGATTATGCATGAATGAGTAGGAGTATATAAAAATTCTTTTTCAAGTGCTCCCCCTTGACCGAGGGTGAGTACTTGAGAAAGGGTTTTAACTCTCCCCCTTGATATTTGCTACTAAGAAAAAGAATTAAGTAACCGAAATTACTTAATATTGGCCATAGTGTTTAAAATAAGTTTTAAGTTAAGAAACCAAATGATTTCTTAACCTTGGCCTTTAAAAGTTAAATAAGTTTTCAAAACTTAAAGTTAACTTTTGGTTTAATTATGAAGTAAGAGTTAAGTTATCAAAAAAAAATTTTGACCCCTTAACTTTTGTCCTTTTTCTCCCCCTTTTACCGTATATCGAAAAGAGTAAGGGGTGTGTGGAAAACAAAATAAATGTTAAATTTAAAGTCCAAGCATGTTCCACATTTTTATTTTTAAAAATAATATACTGAAAATAAGTTCATCTATAAAATGTTCGACTCATATTTGGCTTGATTGATATGAAGGATCAACCAGTCCTAGTCAGAGTCGGTTAGTATGTATGATTATACTCCGTGGTTCATAGCGATGCACTAGCTCTACATCTGGAACCAGGAGTAAGGGCCTAACATCTCACGCCCATCTACGTGGCTAAGTACACAAACACATTAGTCCTATGTGTTGTGAGATGTATTTGCTCCTTAAATCTATAGGTGCATGATATCTAAGGTATGTCCTATGCTAGTTCCATGAAAAAAAAGTAAGAAATAGTAGTAAGAAAATATAATTTGTAAGTTCCTATTCTATTATGCACATGCCTAATCTTCGTCTCAAGAGACTAAATTCAGCTTCGGGTAGTGGTTTAGTAAATATGTCTACGAGGTTAGACTTCGAGTCAACATATTCAAGTTGTATGGAGCCGTTGGCTACATGTTCTCAAATGAAATGGTGTTTTACCTCTATATGCTTTGTCCTTGAATGGCATATAGGGTTCTTAGTTAGATTTATCGAACTTATGTTGTCTACAAAAATTTTAGTTTTGGTGAAGTCCAACCTAAAGTCTCGGAGAGTGTGCTTCATCCAAAGAAGCTGAGTTACACACTCACCCATCGCAACGTATTCGGCTTCGGTGGTAGATAAGGCAACACAATGTTGCTTCCTACTGCACCAACTCACTAGAATTGAGCCGAGTAGTGGCAACAACCACTCGTGCTCTTTCTATCGAGTTTACTACCGGCATAATCCGAATCGGAGTAGCCGATTAGTTCGAACTCCGTAGATCTAGGGTACCAAATACCAACGTTAAGTGTACCCTTAAGATATCTAAGGATACGCTTAACTAGGGTTAGGTGAGATTCCTTAGCACAGGTTTGAAACCTTGCGCACATACTTACTGCGAATAGGATGTCGGGTCGACTCGCAGTTAAGTATAGGAGACTTCCTATCGCGCTCCTATAGTACTTTAAGTCAATGGACTTACTTTCTAGGTCTTCTCCTATGTTAACATTAATCGCCATTGGGGTGTTTATTATCTTAGCGTCTTGCATTCCAAATCTTTTAATTAACTCCTTAGTGTATTTTTGTTGATAAAGGTATATACCATCCTTAGTTTGTTTAATTTGTAGACCTAAAAAGAAACTTAACTCACCTACCAAGTTCATTTCAAACTCACTTTCCATGAGTGAAACGAACTCGTTTAGTAAGGCTGAGTTAGAGGTTCCAAAAATTATATCGTCTACGTAAATTTGAGCTATGAATATTTCTTTACCTAAGGTTTTTACGAAGAGAGTTGGGTCAACTAAGCCTTGGTTAAACCCTTTTGACTTAAGAAGGATTGAAAGTCTCTCGTACCAAGCTCGAAGAGCTTGTTTAAGTCCATAGAGAGCTTTCTTAAGTTTTAGAACATGGTCGGGTTTATCTAGATTTTCGAACCCGGGGGGTTGGCTAACATAAACTTCTTCTTTAATGTATCCATTTAAGAATGCCGACTTAACATCCATTTGAAACAGCTTAAATCCTCGATGTGCGGCATAAGCTAGCAACATTCGAATGGATTCGAGTCTAGCTACTGGGGCATAGGTTTCGTCGTAATCTAAGCCTTCGACTTGACTAAACCCTTTGGCGACTAACCTAGCCTTGTTTCTAACTACTTCACCTTTATCATCAAGCTTATTTCAAAACACCCACCTTGTTCCAATTATCGTTTTGTCTTTAGGTGGTGGTACTAATTCCCACACTTCATTCCTAGTAAATTGAGCTAGCTCTTCTTGCATTGCAATAATCCAATCGGGATCAAGAAGAGCTTGTTCAATTGATTTGGGTTCTATCTTTGAAATTAAGGAAATTTGACTAAGGTTCCTATAGGATGCTCTAGTTCAAACTCCTAGATTAGGATCTCCTATCACTTGATCGATAGGGTGGTTAGTTTGAATCCTAGATTGGGTTGGGTTTGTGTCACCTAATGCTTGATCAATGGGGTGACTTGGTTGAACATTAGTTTGGTTGGAGTCATCTATCACTTGATCAATAGAGTGACTTGGTTGACTTAGGTTAGGATTAACACTAGACCTGATCTCCGGATCAGAGTTAGGTCTAGTATGAATCGGCTCGCTAATTGGGGTTGCCGGGGGTTTTGTAGGTTCATGTCCTTCATCAAATACTACATTGATAGTCTCCTCGACTCTAAGGGTGTCGTGGTTATATACTCTATAAGCTCGACTTGTAGTCGAGTATCCTAGAAAGATTCCGGTCGTGGTCTTGGATGTAAATTTCCCTAGGTAATCCTTAGTGTTTAGGATATGTACCTTACACCCAAATACCCTAAAGTACTTGATGTTAGGTATTTTATCGTGATAAATCTCGTATGAGGTCTTAAGGTGCCTCTTTACATTAAGGATCCTATTTTGGTCATAGCAAGCCGTGCTAACGTCTTCTGCCCAAAACCTATCTGGTAGGTCATATTCGTTCAACATGGTCCTAGCGGCTTCTTGTAGAGTTCGATTTTTCCGCTCCACTAGGCCATTTTGTTGAGGGGTCCTAGGGCAAGAGAATTCATGGTGGTATCCGTTTAGGTTACAGAAGTCGGTGAACCTTTGATTTTCGAATTCACCACCATGATCGCTTCTAATTCTTTTAACCTTAAGGTTTTTTGATTCTCGATTAATTTGAATAAATTGATTAATTGATCTAGGGTATCATTTTTATGTTTGATGAACCTAACCCAGGTAAACCTGGAGTAGTCGTCAATTATGACTAAGCAATATTGACTTTTATTGAGTGACTTGGCTCCATGTGAATCGAATAGATCCATATGCAGGAGCTCAAGTACACTTGAGGTTCGTTCTTGGTTAGTTAACTTGTGTTGTGCCCTAGGTTGTTTTCCTTGTTGACAAGCATTACAGATTTTATTAACTAAATTGTTAAGGTTGGGTAAGCCTCGACTAGGCCACTCGACTCATCTTGTGGACGAGTCTTGGGTGCGAGTGACCGAGTCGTCGGTGCCACAACCATGATTCCTCTTCCTGTGTCATAAGACATTTGGCTGAGGATTTGAGTAAGTTAATTGTATAAATGTTATTTGTCCTAGTTCCTGAGTATTGTTTTAGCCGTTTTATTTGTTTTAATTACACATCTATATTTTCTAAAAAGTCATAATTAAGGTCAAGCAATACGTAACTGAAACGAAGTGTGTTATATTCAAAATTCTCTAAAAGTAATACATTTTTAATAACAAAATTTGAGTTAAGCTCGATATCACCGATCCGATGATTTTGAGCTTGCCGTTATTCCCAAAGGCTACCGATCCTTGTCGCGTTTGAATCGAAGCGAATTTGAGTTGATCCCGGCCATGTGTCTAGAGCAACCAATCGCCTAACATCCATTGATCCTACACACAAGGTGGTTGGATTGGATGTTAGATTATTATATATTTTTTTAAAAAAATTGGTTGTAAGTTGTTAAACCTAGGTCATCTCACCGGAGTCTATATGATCAAGCATGTTATACTTATGTGTTCTTTGTGAGATGACTTCCAATTAAGTTGATTAAGTGCATTTATGTTTAAGTAATGTTAGATTTGGATTTGACCCTAGGCTTGTCAAGTTTACCTTTTCAAGATCATGGCTTCCAGGTCGTGGCGAGGCACAGGGGCCTTCTTTTATCGGATCATCGACCACTTCCTTAGACAAAGCCATTTTCAAGAAAATGATGACTTGACTCACCTAAAATTATTTCCTCGTCTAACTAGTTATTTTTGAAAAGAGGCTCCCCGAGGCTCAATCTTTTCGAAGGATTTTAGTTGATTATTTGAAAAGAGGCTCCCTGAGGCTCAATCTTTTCGAAGGATTTTAGTTGATTATTTGAAAAGAGGCTCCCTGAGGCTCAATCTTTTCGAAGGATTTTAGTTGGTTATTTGAAAAGAGGCTCCCCGAGGCTCAATCTTTTCGAAGGATTTTAGTTTGTTATTTACGTGTTCTAAGTGAGTTCACGAAAGGAAAAAAAAAATCTAAGCATGCAATTTCTAAGTTAAAACACAAACATGTTTTGTACTGGCTCCCCCTAGACCGTTGAATCGGTTCGGTCTATCCACATAGTGGATTTGGTCCTTGGGAACCCAGTACGAGTTGGATCCTAGAGTTGAAATCAAAGTGGTCTTAGGGACCCATGCTTGGACACATTTTTTATGTCTACTTACGATTGACATATATGACTTATTGGTCGTGTTTGAGCTAAACCCTAGTCCGGCCTTGTTGTACACGACCCTTTGCGATCCAAGTAGGAGGTCAAGTCCTTTGGATCCCAAAGTAAACTTTTCCAACGTATTCCTAAGATCTTTGACTTGACTTTTCAAGAGTGAGTTCTCAACTTCGAGTTTTTCAACCCGAGTTGAGTCCTTCTCTTGAACTCGACTAGTCGAAGAGGTTAGGGAGACCTCGTGTTTGAGGAGTTTAACTTCCTCAACCAGGGTCTCGACCTTGGACTCGGACTTAGCTAACTACCTAGACAAAAACCTAACCGTATTATGTAATGTATTAAATAAGGTTCGACTCACCTTAAGGGTATCTTTTGAACCGGATGTGTATCCATGGCTTGACTTGAAGGTAGCTTCGTAGTTCGAGTCATCCTCAGGTTCTGACTCAAGTTCAGGTTCGATCTCCGTGTCGGACTCAATCGATTTCGCCATGAAGACGTGGTCTTCGTCTTCTTCGGATGACGCTTCTTCCCATGTCACATTGAGGGCCTTCTTGTGCTTAGGTGCTTGGTGGTTGAGCTTGGGGCACTCGGACTTTATATGTCCAAACCTGTTACACTCATAACACCTAATATTAGAACTTTTAGGCTTACCTTGGTTGGGTCGAGTTGTGGTTCGCTTTCGTCCCTTGGCTATCCTTCGAGCTAGGTTCATTAGTTCGGCAGTCAATTCTGGGTCAACTTCTTCTTCGGACTCATCTTCCTCCTCGGTTGGTGGTGGCTTGCTTGCGATTTTCTTCTTCTTTGAACCTGCAAACAAGGCTATACCCCTCTCGGGTTCCGAGTTGGACTGCTCATGTAATTCAAGATCTGAAAAGAGTTCATCTAATCTAAGTTTAGAAAGGTCCTTGGAGACCTTGTAGGCATCGACCATGGATGCCCACAAGGTAGTCCTCGGAAAAGAGTTTAGAACATACCTTATAAGGTCGCGGTTTTCGACCTTTTGCCCGATTGCGTGTAGGTTGTTGACTATGTCTTGGACACGGGCGTGGAGTTGCGTCGCGGACTCGTGTTCCTGCATTTTTAGTGTGTACAATTTATTGAACAACAAATCACATTTGCAAACCTTAGCTTGATCCGATCCTTCGTGTAACTCGATCAGCTTTGTCCAAAGGTCCTTTGCGCTAATGAAGGGGCCGACGCGATTTAACTCCTCCTTGGACAAGCTGCATTGGAGGATTTGTGTTGCCTTAGCGTCGGCTTCGACTCTTTGTTTTGTCGCAATGGTCCATTGATCATAATCCAAGGAGTCACCCACTTCATTAGTCGGAAGTGTGAAACCCGTTTGGATTATGATCCACATCTCGATTTGGGTTTTGAGAAAGCATTCCATCCGACCCTTCCAATAACGGAAGTCATCTCCATTGTAAAACGAAGGTCGGACGGTGCTAAAACCCTCGAGATGGGCCATTAGAACAAAAGACAAAAAGGGACGAAGACGAAGAAACTAGCAACGACAAAAACACAAAACAAGGTACCAAGACTTGCGTCTTGGATTAGTAGTGCGGGAGTAAATTTAACAAAGCGAAATAAATCAGAAATAAACAGAAATAAAAGAAAAATAAATCTGTGAAAAATGGCTAGATTGGTGGTTTCACCAAATCTTAGCAACCCCCGGCTTTGATACCAATTGTTGGATCGAAGCGGATCGCTAGAGGGGGGGGGGGTGAATAGCGATAAAAACTTTTCTTTTAAATCGTTCGATAGACAATTAAATGCAGCAAAAATGTAAATAAAAACTAAATGAGACAAATAGTTTTTTTACTTGGTTCGTAGCCTTCGGCTACTACTCCAAGGCCCTAACGGTCCTAGACCGTGTACGGAGGGCAATTCACTAAAACACTCCTCGTTTGAGGTAGGAGTTTTACGATTACAAAAGCCTTCGAAGCAAAAAGATAGAGAGACAAACCCTCTCTTCTATTAAAGTAAAATGCAACGAAAAGCCTCGATTAAAAATAATTGCAATATTGAAAGCAATAACAAATTAAGATTATACCAACAACTAAACAAAAGAAACTTTAAGCTAGGGTTGTTGGCAGCACTTCGTTGTTGTAGAGTCGTCGGAGAGTTGCAGCGTAACGGAGGCTTTTGAGCACTTAGAATTGAGGATGAAACCCTAGGTTTGGCCCTCCTTTTATAGCCTTTAAGCCCCTCAACGAATGGGTCTTCAACCAATCACAAATGGGCACAAAACTCCTTGAAAAATGGTGATAAAGCTTGACTCCTCGAGGCTGATTTTGACCACCGGTTGAACCGGTGGTAGTTGAATCGGGCTTATTGAACTGATGGCCAGGATTTTTGACTACAATAAAGAGTTAGCTCAAAATATAAGCGGATTCGACGACCACTTGCCGTCCGATCTCAACATAGACCTTCCATGGGAAGTCTTGGGTCAGATCGTCGCCTAAGATCATCCCCGTAAAGAGGATACGACCTCACTTACGCTCGCACACACGAGCTTACCTCGATACTTACGTGTCGCTTTTGCTTACGGCCTTCCACTCGATTCCTTCGGCTCCCTCCGAAGTAACTCGAGTGTCGCCCGACCACCGCGGCTTCCTCCGGGTGTCGCTAGCCTTCAGCTCCAGCATTGAGACTTTTCTGCACACTTGATTTAGCTCGTGAGATAACAATATAAGCTTAACTTTGTATCGTTTGCTATAATCAAAACTTAGGTTCGACTTAGGTGCCCACTGCACCAACAGTCGAACCAGCCATAATGTCAGTCGACTGCCAGCCTCAAAGATGAGGTTTTAACCCAAGTATGGTGTCCCCATACTTGCTAGACCACCCTTAGCCTAGACCTAAGCCTTCTAGCCACCTCCATCAGCCTTACACCTCTCGGATCCCTCCAAGTCATCCATGACTTGTTCATCCATCACGCTAGCCTTCAGGTGCTTCCATCGGCTATGTCATGCTAATGGTGTCTACACCGCCAAGGCACATTGGACTTACGCCTCCAAGACTCCGCTTGGACTTTACGCCGCCAAAACTCCAGCTTGGACTTTCCCTTGCCAACCCATGTTGGACTTTCCATGCCATGCCCCATGCTTGGACTTTCCTTGTGCCAAGTACTCAAGACTTGGACTTTCCCAAATGTCAAGTGTCCCACTTGGACTTTCCATGCCAAGTAGCCATGACTTGGAATTTACCTTGCCAAGACCCATGCTTAGAATTTCCTATAATCACATGATCAATCCCTAGTCAACCATCAAAGACTCCCTCGAGTCAAACTCGAGTCTGGTCAATTATAACCTGAGTCGATTGTATAAACAATCTCCTCAAAATATTAACCGATATCAATGTCAAACATCAATGTCAAACATACTATGTCAAACATCAAAACATCACTCGAGTTAAACTCGAGTCTGGTCAATCGTGACCTGGGCCGATTGCACCAACAATCTCTCCCTTTTTGATGTTTGACAAAACAAACCTTGAGTTAGGCCCCTAACTCAAATTTCCTTACCAATTATCCCAAATTGGTAATCCCAAACATTATCCAAAACTTCTCCCCCTTTTTGACTAACATTAAAAAGGTTATCTCTCCAAGGAGGTCAATGTCTCATGTCCCAATGAGATCTTACAATCTCCCCCTTGGTCCAAAAATACCTAGGATGCCTACCATCTTCCTAGTGATAAGTCTCGTATTACTCAAGAGAGGCAATCCTATACTCTCTCCCAATTTCCAAATTGGGTTTCTCAATATCCCATCAATTTTCCCAATTGATGATACTTTCCCAATATCTTCTCCCCCTTCAAGAAGAGAAACACATCCATCATCCCAAGATGGATAACTCCCCCTAAAGGCTTGCTCCCCCTTGACCATTGCACCAACAATGTCCTTGGGAAGTTTCTAAGCCAATAGGAACTTTAAACCATTAAAATTAAGGCTCAAAGTTCAAACATGAACTCTCCCCACCTTAAATTTGATACATTACCCTAACACCTCTCCTAATCCATATCCAATAGATTTTCACCCTTTCTAATGCTTCCCAAAGCATATCCTAGGGTTAGGAGTGATTATGAACCTTTACCATAGCTGAACACGGGCTAAACAACCTTGTTTTTCCTGAAATCAACTTGGCAGTCGACTATTTACAGTAATCAGTCGACTGCCATCAGGTGGCAGTCGACTGATAACTGAAATTCTCGAATTTCAACTATCAGAATTGAGTTTTGAAAAGTCATAAGTAATTCTACGTATTTTGAAAAATCATGAAAATTCATACATATATTACTTATAGTTAATACAATGGGTGAAAAATATTTGAAAATTATTTTACCCATAAAATATCGAGATTGATAAAAAATCCAAAAGTGAAGAAAAAAAACTTCAATGTTTTAGCTTACTTTGTATCAACTTCATCATTAGTGATTGCTATCAAAAGATAGGCTTCACTAAGGTTTTCTAAATTGATTTCAAAATGTTTTTGAAAACCTATTTTGAATCATATTCCTTGGGCTCTATGTACATGACTTGTACACATGCTTTCCCAATGATCCACTTGTTGGTTAAAGATGAATTTTAGTTTATCTAGATGCAAAAACTATGCACCTTGAACTTAAATCATATCCTAGCATCTCACATGTATCTAGGGTGTATAAATACACATACATGTCAATTGGATGTGAGATGTGGGTTTTGTTCTCCCTAATCTAGGGTATCATGCATTTTTCTAAAGTAACTCTACTTGATTCCCTTATAAATGGGACTCCAAGTCATGCCAAAGTCCTTAAATCAATTTTCAATCAAATTAATGCATGAAATGATCATGGCATAATGATAGCAAAATAAAACATGGCCAATGATCATGATGTCATGACATATGATATAAAACTTAAACACATAACATTCAATCCTAATTCCTAAACATAATCATGACATATAAATGATAAAAATAGGCATGATGTCATGACATGACATATGACAAACAAAGCATGACATATAAAATATATAGGTATAATAATACCTATATTTTAATATTAGTTTCCATTTCATATAATTAATTATATTTTGTCATATTTCTACTTTTTTCCCTAGTATGCCAAAAACCCAAATTGGCACACTAACCTCTAAACCTAAATCGTGCCAATTTAATTGATTTTTCAATCTTCTTAAATGATATTGGCACATCCTAAAAACCTTTAGGATTCAAAATCAAACCACATTCCCAAGGTAACCATAACCTTGAAAATGACCTAAAGTGCCACCTTTACCATGGTTAGGTTAACTACCCTTCCATTTAAAGTTGGAACACCCTAACCCATTTAGCATGAATCTATCACGCCCTTAGGAACCCAAAACCTATCTGAGCTCCTAGGGTTAATTAGGTATTCCTTAGGGATAACCTCCCTAGATACCTTCCTAATGACCCTTCTAGGCTTGTTAGCCTTAGTCATTGTGGTCTTACCTAAGTTGACTCTAGAGGTAACTCCTCTTGCAACCTTCTTAGTGGTCACCCTAGATTTCCTAGAAACCCTAGCCACTAGGCACAAACCTTGGTCAACTCTAGGGATGACTTCCCTATTGACCTTGGTCTTCCTAGACCTAGTTTGTGTTCCATAATCAAAAGGAATACTATGGTAAGCCACCTTAGGCTTAGGTTTGTGACCCAAACCTTGCTTGCCCTTGGTTGACTTTTGTTTCTTAGGTCCTAGGTGTTGACTTTGACTTTTGAATCCTTGACTTTGACCATTAGACCCTTGCATTTGATTTTGTATAATTTTGAGGGTCTTTTCTAATTTCTCAAGCCTTGATCTCAAGGCTTGGTTCTCTAATTCTAATTGCCCAATTTTAGAATTTTGATTTGGTCTTTGGGCATGAGACTTCATAGGCATGTGTCTAGTCCATTTAGGATTAAGGTCCAAGTATTCTTCTATTTTCCTAATGGATTCCCTAGGAAGGACTTTTCTAGGATTGTTTGACCTAGGGTTGTCCTTAGGTAAAATATTTCTAGAGACATTAGTCCCAAATTTCTCCTTCTTCCTAAAGTTGACTTTCTTGGCTCCAAAACAATATTCATTGTTTCTAGCATACTTTTCATGATAGATAGCAAGTGAATTGAAATTCCTAGTATGCTTTTTAACATTTAAATTAGAGAAAGCATTATTTAGATATACCTTAGGATTTGCCTTAGAGACTCCCCTTACTTGTGATGCTCCCCTTTGCCCCTTCTTTTCCCCCTTTGGGCATTGACTCTGGTAATGTCCCGGTAGTCGGCTCTTGAAGCAAGTGATTTGTTCCTTGCTTTTCTTGGTGGGAACACCGACTTCATTGACTTTTGGCACCGGTGATGTCAAGTCTCAAAAAAAAAAAAAAAAATACACGGGCGAAAATCATCGAAAAAGGGGGATAAATTTCGGGGTCTATTTACACCCTAAATAATCACAGTTGAGAGGCATGAAGGGGAAAAACCCTAAACCCCAATTAACCGGCCGAACCCCTATATATTTTCCTTTTCTTTTTCTTTTTCCCGTTTCTTTTCGTTCGCGCAACCCTACTCCGCCCGCGAGCCGCCGCAGACGACGAAAGGCGAGCGTCGAATCCCTGCCGCCGGAGACGCCAAGCTGCCGGAGCTCCACCGACCCTCCTCCTTCCTCTTCCTGTAAGTAACCTCTGGCTAGGGCTAGCGAGGGCGGAGGGTTTAGCGAGTTCGTATGGGGCTCTAGCGACGGGATGGAGTCGGGAGTTAGGGATTGAATCGGGCTTGAGCTGTGGGCTTCCGGCGTGGGTTCTAGCAAGGGTCACGGGTGAATTTGGGTATGTTGGAATGGATTGAGATGAGGAAATCGGTGGAATTGGGGTTTTCCCGTCGGCAGGGAGAAGGTGATGGAGTCGGGATTTAATCGGGCTGGAGCTTTGGGTTTCCGGCGTGAGTTCCAGCAGGGGTCATGGGTGGATTGTTGGTATTTTGGAAGGGAATGTGATAAGGAAAACCAGTGGAGCTGAGGTTTTCCGGCGGCTTGGAGGAGGTGAAGAGAAGAGGGATCACGGGAAGAGGAGTTATGGTTGGAAGGTGATTGGAACCGGAGGATGAGGGTGCTCGACCGGAGAAGGGCAGGGGGAATGGAAAGGGTAAAATAGACCTTTTGCTATTAGGAGGGAAGAGGAGCGGATTATGATTTTAGGACCGCTGTTGTGGAATTGATGCGTGGATTGGTGTTGTGGGTTTCATTCAGTTGGGTTGTAATAGCTGATAATTTACAGGTTAGGGTCATTAAGAATTGAATACGTCAAGGGAGGTATGGGAGGGTTAAATATTCAGATAATAGTCAGATAAATGTTTAATAGATGAAATGAGTAGATTGTTTGAAAAAGAAATCAGCATGCTGGGGTGGATTTAAATGTGTATGTAAATGAGTATTATGTCTGTAGATGATTCTTCCTATATTGTTATCGGTCAGCATGTTTAGATAATCCTTCATAAGTTTTTCGTAATGCTGTAAAGGATATGTAATATGTGATAAATATCATCTACCTGTGTATGAGGTCAGATGCTATATATATATATATATGAGTAATTACCATCTACCTGTGTATGAGGTTAGATGCTATATGTATGTGTGTGTAATTACCATCTACCTGTGTATGAGGTTAGATGTTATATATAGATATATATATTTGTTCACCTATGATGTTTAATGTTCTTATTTCCTTTAGCTAAAATGTTCATCAGATCCTTCTTATGCTTCGATGTTATGTGAATAAGTTATGTTAACATCTATCTGTGTATGGGGTTAGATGCTATATATAGATATACATATATATATATATATATATATATATATATATATATATATATATATACACGCCCATTCATGATGTTCTATGTTATCCTTCTGTGACTGAGTATGATAGACAATGACAGAAAATCTTAGTTAGCTAACTATATGTACATGAGCATAAGTGGTGCCTAGACGGGTTGGGCTCCTCGGGTTGAGCTCCGGGGGGGCCCACCCAAATTGACAGATTGACTGATGACTGATGACTGATTCCCTTAGTTTCTTCCTGGAGGTACCTCAGAATTGCACAAGAAATTAAGATATTTGACTAGCTCAGCATTTTAAATGCATAATGTGAGGTACCACGAGGGTTTATGTTTAGGTACAGTTAGCATAACAGAAAGGCATGATGGGGTTCGTTGTACTTGTTAAAATGATATGATGTTAAATGCATTGGTTAGGTTTCATATTGACTTACAGAAAGTATAACCAAAAATGTATGTTGAGCTACAGTAATTTTCATTAACAGTTGTAGAGATATATGTTTTCTTTTGACTTTTTTCTCCTCCCTGTGTTATAACTCTGTCATTGATCTACTTACTGGGCTGTGAACTCATGATGTCACATAACAATTTCAGGTAGGGAACAGGATACCCAGATTGAGATACAAGAAGCGGAGGTGGTGTTGTTAGGGCAATCTCTTGCCGTGATATGGTTTTGATGGTGTGACAAAGGGTTTAAGTTAGTTTGATATGTTGATTTGATATGTGCGTTGAAGTCGTGCAGGACTTAGTAATTCGCACATGGAGCCGTGGCGAGTTTCACATCTCATGACTCGTGCCTTGAGTCGGTGAAGGATAGCTTTGCGGAAGCCGTGCGCTTGGAGCATCCGAGGGACCGCCGGACGAGAAGCTTGGAGTGAAGCCGGAGGAAGTAGACTTCGAGGCAAGAGACGCGAAGGAGCATTGCAGAGCCGCATACCGAGCGCCGCTGAGGACGGGCCGAGAACGAAGAGAACTTCAAGGCGAGGACTCGAGAAATGAGAGGAGCGATTGTAACCCGGGAAGGGTAGCTCTTAGGTGAAACTTGGCCATTTGGCCAAGTGTCGATGGGTTTTCGACACACCGACCGCCATGTCATGGCAATGATCGCCCGAGTCGAGTGTAGCTCGACCGTATACGATCGATCGGTTTGTGGCGTGATCGCCATACGCTGGCGATCAAGAAGATTAAGCAATGATCACAAGGCGCAATGACCGTCAATAGGGTTTTGGCCATTAGAACCGCCGTAGCCGATCGGGGCCGACGATGGGTCGCAATGATCGTGAGGTCCATCGATCGGCTAAGAGTTCCGCTTGGACAACAACGGTCGGCATCCGACGTGTTCGAGGCCGCTAGTTGTAGGGGCAATGATCGCCATGGGCGGCAATGATCCGATGGCGCCAACGGAAGAAAACAGCCCTCTCTATAAAAAGAGAGGGTGTGAGCCTTTGAGAGGCTAATGCTTAAGTTCCAAACAATCTTCCTAGTGCCCCACAAGCTCTAAACTCTTCTTACTCGCTTTTACTCCATTCTATTTGTAAGAAGAGTGATCTTGGTTGTAAAGGTTACCTCCACCTAGCTTTGTGCAAAGGAGAGACCGATAGTGATTGGTTTTGGCGAAGTGATTCACCGTGGACGAATCGGACCGTGGACTAGCGGCGTAGCCGTGAACCACGCTATATCTTGGTGTTTGTATTGCTTGTTTCTATTTTGCTTGTCTCTATTCATATTTGTATATTCGCTTGCGCTTAACGCTTTGTAGACGAGCAAAATACCGCTTATCCAAACGAAAAAGGGCTATTCACCCCTCTAGCCGGCCATCCGATCTCTCACAAGTGGTATCAGAGCCAAGGAAAGCTTGTCAAGGACTAACCGCCACTACAAGCAACATTTAAAAATGGCCGGCTCCAACATCCACCCACCGAAGTTCGACGGCGAATTCTCTTGGTGGAAAAAGAGAATGGAGGTATTCTTCGAAACCGATTTTGAAATATTGTTAATTATGGAAAACGGTTTCGAGTTGCCTAGGAATGAAGATGGGGAGCCTTTGGAAAAATCGAGATGGAGCAAAAGACAAAGAGAAGAGTATTTGGCAAATTCAAAGGCCAAGCACCATCTATACAACGTACTCCCTCAACAAGAAGTCAACCGGATAGGAGAGTGTGCTAGCGCCAAGGAAATGTGGGAGAAATTAATAGAGATCCATGAAGGCACATCCGAGGCAAAGCTAGCAAGGAGAGATGTCCTTCGCTCCCAATTATCCAACATTAAATTAGAAAAGGGGGAAAAGGTAATCTCTCTACACTCTAGGTTTAAGGAAATTTTAATTGGGCTAACAAGTGTAGGTGAGAAGCTATCGAACCGGGACATGCTCATGAAGGCTATAGATGCCTTTCCCCGGTCCTCAAAGTGGAGCTCCATGGTGGACTCCTTCTACATGTCCAAGAACCTAGAAGTGAGTACCTTGGAGGAGTTCTTCTCAACGATGGAACTCCACGAAACTAGGCTTGAGGGAATTCAAGAAGAGCCAAGAATTCAACCCTCAAGAGGAGTAGCATTGTTGGCAAACAAGGGGAAGAAGAAGATGGAAGTCCCCTCCTCCTCCGATGATGAAGCCTCCTCCTCCTCCATGGATAGCACCGAGGAAGCCTACATGGTAAGGAAGGTGAGGCGTGTATTTAAGAATTTTAGATTTGATAAATCAAATGATAGGAATAGAAGACCGAGGGGGAAGGTGATATGCTACAATTGCCAAGGAGAGGGACACATAAGGGACAATTGTCCTCTCTTAAACAAAAATAAGGAAGAGAGGAAAAAGAAAGAAGAAAAGAAGAAGAAAAAGGGGAGTAAGAAAAAGAAGGAAGAGGAGAAGAAGGCAAAAGAAAAAGGGAAGGCCAAAGCATTCAAGGCCAAGACATGGGATGATCCTTCCTCATCCTCCTCCTCATCATCGGATGAGGAGAATGCCTTTGTCGCCAATTTGGCCTTGATGGCCTTTGATGATTTGGATTGCTCCTCCTCCGAAAATGAAGGATCAAGCACAAGAGGAGAGAGCTCAAGTGAAGGGGGAGCCTCCTCCACATCATCATCCTCCTCATCATCCGAAGAAGAAGAAGAGGACATGGAAACTATGGTAACGAAAGCCTCTCCTAGTAAAATAGTTTCTATGATTTCTAGTTTAACTAGGGATTTGTTTAGAGTAAAGAAGAAAAATAAAAGCATGCTTAATCAAATTAAAGACTTAGAAAATAAGTTAGAAAATGCATGCTTAAATAATAATGATACTTCTTCTTGCCATGATGATGCATGCTCACATGATAATTATGTGCCTTTAGATGTTAGTGATGCATGCATAGAAGAAAATAGGGCATTAAGGGAAAAGGTAGATTATTTAACCAAAGCCCTAGGAAAATTCACAATTGGCTCCAATACCCTTAATATGATCATTGGGAGCCAAAGGGCTAGCTTCAACAAAAAGGGCCTAGGATATAAAGAGAAGAAAAATGAGAAGGCCTATAGATGCCTAATAGCTAGGGGACAAGACAAAAACAAAGTAATAGCTAAGAAATGGATCCCCAAGGAATTTCTAGTGAACCCCATAGGCAAAAATCTATTTTGGGTTCCAAAATCCATCCTTAAGGGTTAGAAAACCCCTAGGGTAGTCAACCATATGAACCTAATCTATATCATATTTTGGTTGACTTAGGATGACGGGACAACATTTTTAGATAGTGTTGGGTGATGATAACGTGCCCATAAAAAGGTAATAATGCTTAAAATCATGATAATTAATGTAATTTCTATGCATATGTGTAATCATGATTTATGATTTTGATATTGGGCACATTATCATGAAAAATAGGTTTAAATCATGCTTTAGGTGATAACTTATTTATTATCATCATATAATGCCTAATGCATGGTTATAATTTGATGAAAACATGTATTTAATGGTCATAATATGAAATTAAATCATATATGTCATTATGATCATGTGGGTTGTTAGGTTGATACTTAACCATGATAGAATTGCTTGAATATATTGGTTAAGTATATATATATACAAATACCCCCCTAGGATGCATCTCACACTCACTATAGGCTAACTTGATTGCAAACTTAGCATGGGTGAGATGTTAGGATGATACAAATGTCCACTAATGCCTATGGCATTTAGATGGTCATTTAAAGTATCAAAATATCAATAATAGACCAATCATGGGGAAGGCTTATGTTTAATTAATAGACATATTGCCCAAAGATCATGGTTGGATATTTCTAATGTTTTCAAAACAATTTCTTACCTTAAAATACATGCATTCATGTTTTGAAACAATTAGATGCAAAACTAGGTAGCTAACTTGATACTAGAATGCTCAAAAACTAGTGGTTTTTCAAGTGTTTGGATTTTTGGCAAATCTTGTAAAATATAATGATTTTTCATGAAAAACTATTTTTCCTTGATAGATATACTTAAGAGAAATATGTTCCTCGAATTTCATGATTTTTAGAATTTTCTGGAATTTTTAATGCATTTCTGAATTTCATCCAGAAAATCAGAAATTCGGCTTCCTTTGTGCCGGTCATTGCCATCGTGGCATCGTGGTAGCTATAAATCAGAATATTGAAGGCGAATTCAGTTTATAAAACCTCCTACAAGTGGTAGAAATATACTTGATGCCTCCTCAGTTTTAAATCAACTTGACATATTTTTCCTCCATTATAATTGATGCCATGAGCTTTTAACTTAGTGTTAATCTTTTGATGGTGTCAAAGGGGAGAAATAAGTATGTTTAAGTTAATCACATTAGGGAGAAATATATGTAGGGGAGAAATATATGATAGGGAGAAATTGCATAGAGAATTTCATGATTAAGGGGAATTGCATGTTGTTATATCATGTTTATCTTTACATGCTTTTCTTACCTTAGAAATTATATCAAATGTTTTTACCTAACTTAAACGGATTGCCACACATCAAAAAGGGGGAGATTGTTAGGGCAATCTCTTGCCGTGATATGGTTTTGATGGTGTGACAAAGGGTTTAAGTTAGTTTGATATGTTGATTTGATATGTGCGTTGAAGTCGTGCAGGACTTAGTAATTCGCACATGGAGCCGTGGCGAGTTTCACATCTCATGACTCGTGCCTTGAGTCGGTGAAGGATAGCTTTGCGGAAGCCGTGCGCTTGGAGCATCCAAGGGACCGCTGGACGAGAAGCTTGGAGTGAAGCCGGAGGAAGTAGACTTCGAGGCAAGAGACGCGAAGGAGCATTGCAGAGCCGTGCGCCTGATGCTGCCGAGGGACGTGGCCGAGAACGAAGAGAACTTCGAAGGCGAGGGCCTCCGAGAAATGAGAGTGAGCGATTGTAACCCGGGGACGGGTAGCTCTTAGGTGAAACTTGGCCATTTGGCCAAGTGTCGGATGGGTTTCGACACGATCGCCATGTCATGCGATCGGCCCCGCTTAATCGAGTGTAGCTCGGCCGGTATCTGAGGCCCGGTTTGTGGCGAGCCGATCGGCCATACGCGTTAGCGATCGCAAGACCAAGATCGGCGCAGCGGCCGATCGGTAGTCAATAGGGTTTAGCCATAACCGCTCGTAGCCGGTAGGCGATCGACTACGAAGTCGTGATCGAGTGAGGTCCATCGATCATTCTAAGAGTTCCGTTGGACTACAACGGTCGGGATCCGACGTGTTCGGAGGCCGTTGTAGTGGCAGCGATCGCGCCATGGCGCGGATCGTGATGGCGCTAACAGGAAAAGCGACCCTCTCTATAAAAAGAGAGGGTGTGAGCCTTTGAGAGGCTAATGCTTAAGTTCCAAACAATCTTCCTAGTGCCCCACAAGCTCTAAACTCTTCTTACTCGCTTTTACTCCATTCCATTTGTAAGAAGAGTGATCTTGGTTGTAAAGGTTACCTCCACCTAGCTTTGTGCAAAGGAGAGACCGATAGTGATTGGTTTTGGCGGAGTGATTCACCGTGGACGAATCGGACCGTGGATTAGCGGCGTAGCCGTGAACCACGTTATATCTTGGTGTTTGTATTGCTTGTTTCTATTTTGCTTGTCTCTATTCATATTTGTATATTCCGCTTGCGCTAACGTTTTGTAGACGAGCAAAATACCGCCATCCAAACGAAAAGGGCTATTCACCCCCCCTCTAGCCGGCCATCCGATCTCTCACAGGTGTAACTGAGGAGATGATGATGAGCATGGCACACATTGTCCGGGGGATCTACGAAACAGGGTTTCCATATTGAGGGGAGATGATTTGATGTTCTAGTTTTCTTTAGGTTCTGAGAGTTAAGTGTGTAGTTGAGACTGCTAAACTGGTTGGAATAAAAATAAATTGTGCCGGGCATTTTGATCTTGTATATAATGGGTAATATTGATGTGTGACTAGGGATTTAGTATGTGCATACTGGGTTAGGTCTTTTCAGTTGGTATCAGAGCCAACGATCCTAAAGGACAGTGTGTGCATGTAATCTCATCAAGGACTCGGATACATCCATCTCCGCGTTTGTAAGCTTTAAATTTACTTTTCAAGTAGTAGTCTTAATGAAATCATGTTTAGGGTTATGTACAAATTGGAGATAACGATGCAGTTATCGGGTTTTATAGGAGAATGGCAGGCCGAAGAAACAATGGTGAAGGGGGCCAGAATAGTCAGTTTCTCGCTGATCTTGCCGCAATTATGAATGAAGAGCAGTCGGTCGGGAGAACAAATCCAACATTTGTTGAGAGCCGAGGAGCATGGAAGCACCCACGGTGGTCCCACACCGGTGTGAACCTAGTTTACAAGCGGTTCGAGGATCTTGGGCCGAGCGAGTTTAAGGAAGCTCGAGACGATTGTAAGGATGGATTCGATCATTGGACGATATATGACTTTATGCAGCTCTTCGATCTTGACAAGGTGAGGTGCGCCATATTCATGTTAGGCGATGCTCGGATATGATGGGAGGGTGCACGCGTTAGCGGTGGATTTCTTAGCTACTTGGGTTGAATTCAAGGAGGTATTTTATGGTAAATACTTTCTGCGACACGAACTCGAATGGCGAGAATTCTAGAGCCGCCAAGGGACCGGACGATGGTGAGTATGTCAAGGAATTCGAGAAGGGGTCAGATTTTGTATTTGTACCTCACATTGCCACCAAGAGAGGAGGCAAACATTTCACCGAGGGATTGAGGGCAGCCATCCGCCATGATGTCAGGGTGAGTCGAGTTACCACCTTCAGAGAGGCTGTGGATCAGGCTCTGATGGTAGAGAGGGACAGGAATGACATGATAAAGGAAGTACAAACTAAGAGGTCCAGTTACCAGGGAAGGGAACCTCCTGCGTCGAGTCAGAAGAAGTTTGCGCAGAGCCAGTTTCGAGGCAAACAACCACAGTTTCAGACGCAGCCACGACAGCAACCCTAGGAGCCCCGACCAGTCGACCATACTATTCTCAAAGGTGAAAGCAAAACTCAGTGTCCATAGTGCAATAAGACTCATGCAGGTCAGTGTTTGGTGGGTACAGATGTGTGCTACAAGTGCAAGAAGTCTGGGCACTTTGCTATGAACTGCCCTCAGCTCAAAGAGCCAACTAGAGGAAGGGTGTATGCTATGACACAGGAGCAGGTGGATCCGGATTCGGCCATTATCACAGGTAGAATTTCTATTGTCCCTACCTGCTCATGCCTTAATAGATTCTGGAGCTACACACTCTTTCATATTGGTGGCCTACGTTGCAAAACTAGGTATTTCATGTGATTGGATGGCTACCGGCTATAACGTGTCCTTGCCTTCGGGGGAAGAACTGACCAGCAATAGAATAGTGAGGAACTGTCCGATAAGGATGCAGAACTATACAGTGTACGCCGAACTTATCGTATTAGAGATGGTGGACTTTGATGTAATTCTGGGTATGGATTGGTTGACCCGGTACGAGGCCATTATTGACTGTAAACAAAGGACGGTTAAACTGAAACTACAAAATGATGGATTTGTCATCTTCAATGCGACCTCCACGTTGAGTCATCTACCTATTATATCAGCATGTAGAGCACAGAAAATGTTAAGTAAGGGGTGTAACGGATTTCTAGTCAACATAATGGGAAGTTCTGAGACTTTTAAACCAAGTCTGGAGGAAGTAGAGGTAGTCCGGGATTTCCCCGATGTATTTCCAGAGGATATTGCGGGATTACCCCCTTTCAGGGAGGTTGAGTTTGGAATAGAATTAATATCGGGAACCACCCCCGTGTCTAAAGCACCGTACCGCCTGGCACCCACCGAAATGAAGGAACTGAAGGAGCAACTACAAGAACTACTGGATAAGGGTTTCAACTGACCCAGTGTGTCACCCTGGGGAGTGCCAGTGTTGTTCGTCCATAAGAAAGACGGTTCAATGCGGTTGTGCATTGACTACCGGGAGTTGAACCGGGTTACAGTCAAGAACAAGTACCCGTTACCTAGAATCGATGATCTGTTCGATCAACTACAGGGAGAAACGATGTTCTCAAAAATTGACTTGAGGTCGGGGTACCACCAATTGAGGGTGAAAGGAGAAGATGTCCATAAAACTGCATTCAGAACTCGATATGGTCATTATGAGTTTCTAGTTATGCCGTTTGGACTCACTAATGCCCCCGCAGCCTTTATGGATTTGATGAACCGGATTTTCCAGCCATACCTGGATCAGTTTGTGATTGTCTTCATCGATTATATACTAATTTACTCTCAGAGTCGCGAAGAGCACCGACTACATCTGACGCTGGTACTGCAGACTCTGAAGGATAAGCGATTATACGCTAAGTTCAGCAAATGCGAGTTTTGGCTAAGACAAATAGCATTTTTAGGACATATAGTCTCGGAGAGGGGGACAGAGGTGGATCCAGTCAAAGTGGAGGCAATCCAGAGTTGGGCTACTCCGAGGAATGTTACAGAAATTCGAAGTTTTCTGGGAATGGCAGGGTATTATCGCATATTTATTCAGAATTTTTCACGAAAGTGTAGAACCCCACTACACTGGGAAGAGGTAGGAGAAAGGGTAGTTCTGGGTCCAGAGATTGTGACACAAACTGTGGAACTAGTAGCAAAGATCCGAGATAGAATGCAGTCGGCACAGAGTCGCCAAAAGAGTTATGCTGATTGTCGAAGGAGGGACCTAGAGTTCACAGTGGGAGACCATGTATTTCTCAAAGTGTCACCCATGAAGGGAGTGCTGAGGTTCGGAAGGAAGGGCAAACTCAGTCCGAGGTATATTGGGCCTTTTGAGATTCTCGACCGGATTGGGACACGAGCATACCAAGTTGCTCTACCACCAAACCTGGCGGGAGTTCATAATGTGTTTCACGTATCCATGCTCAGGAGGTACCTTTCCAATCCTGCACATGTGATTGGGTATGAAGCCATACAGTGGACACCAGATCTATCCTACGAGGTAATACCAGAACAAATATTAGATCATCAAGTGCGGAAGCTGAGAAATAAAGAAATCAGAAAGGTGAAAGTTTTATAGGGAAATCAACAGATAGAGGAAGCTACCTGGGAGACCGAGCGGGATATATGTGACCGTTACCCTGAACTATTTGGTAAGTCAAATTCGAGGACAAAATTTTTTTTAGGGGGGAAGAGTGGTCAAGTCTCCAAAAAAAAAAAAAAAATACACGGGCGAAAATCATCGAAAAAGGGGGATAAATTTCGGGGTCTATTTACACCCTAAATAATCACAATTGAGAGGCATGAAGGGGAAAAACCCTAAACCCCAATTAACCGGCCGAACCCCTATATATTTTCCTTTTCTTTTTCTTTTTCCCGTTTCTTTTCGTTCGCGCAACCCTACTCCACCCGCGAGCCGCCGCAGACGACGAAAGGCGAGTGTCGAATCCCTGCCGCCGGAGACGCCAAGCTGCCGGAGCTCCACCGACCCTCCACCTTCCTCTTCCTGTATGTAACCTCTGGCTAGGGCTAGCGAGGGAGGAGGGTTTAGCGAGTTCGTATGGGGCTCTAGCGACGGGATGGAGTCGGGAGTTAGGGATTGAATCGGGCTTGAGCTGTGGGCTTCCGGCGTGGGTTCTAGCAAGGGTCACGGGTGAATTTGGGTATGTTGGAATGGATTGAGATGAGGAAATCGGTGGAATCGGGGTTTTCCCGTCGGCAGGGAGAAGGTGATGGAGTCGGGATTTAATCGGGTTGGAGCTTTGGGTTTCCGGCGTGAGTTCCAGCAAGGGTCATGGGTGGATTGTTGGTATTTTAGAAGGGAATGTGATAAGGAAAACCAGTGGAGCTGAGGTTTTCCGATGGCTTGGAGGAGGTGAAGAGAAGAGGGATCACGGGAAGAGGAGTTATGGTTGGAAGGTGATTGGAACCGGAGGATGAGGGTGCTCGACCGGAGAAGGGCAGGGGGAATGGAAAGGGTAAAACAGACCTTTTGCTATTAGGAGGGAAGAGGAGCGGATTATGATTTTAGGACCGCTGTTGTGGAATTGATGCGTGGATTGGTGTTGTGGGTTTCATTCGGTTGGGTTGTGATAGATGATAATTTACAGGTTAGGGTCATTACTAATTGAATACGTCAAGGGAGGTATGGGAGGGTTAAATATTCAGATAATAGTCAGATAAATGTTTAATAGATGAAATGAGTAGATTGTTTGAAAAAGAAATCAGCATGCTGGGGTGGATTTAAATGTGTATGTACATGAGTATTATGTCTGTAGATGATTCTTGCTATATTGTTATCGGTCAGCATGTTTAGATAATCCTTCATAAGTTTTTCGTAATGCTGTAAAGGATATGTAATATGTGATAAATATCATCTACCTGTGTATGAGGTCAGATGCTATATATATATATATATGAGTAATTACCATCTACCTGTGTATGAGGTTAGATGCTATATGTATGTGTGTGTAATTACCATCTACCTGTGAGGTTAGATGTTATATATAGATATATATATTTGTTCACCTATGATGTTTAATGTTCTTATTTCCTTTAGCTAAAATGTTCATCAGATCCTTCTTATGCTTCGATGTTATGTGAATAAGTTATGTTAACATCTATCTGTGTATGGGGTTAGATGCTATATATAGATATACATATATATATATATATATACACGCCCATTCATGATGTTCTATGTTATCCTTCTGTGACTGAGTATGATAGACAATGACAGAAAATCTTAGTTAGCTAACTGTATGTACATGAGCATTAGTGGTGCCTGGACGGGTTGGGCTCGCCGGGTTGAGCTCGGGGAGGCCCACCAAATTGAGATTGATGATGAGTGATGATGATTCCCTTAGTTTCTTCACGAGGTACCTCAGGATTGCACAAGAAATTAAGATATTTGACTGGCTCAGCATTTTAAATGCATAATGTGAGGTACCACGAGGGTTTATGTTTTGGTACAGTTAGCATAACAGAAAGGCATGATGGGGTTCGTTGTACTTGTTAAAATGATATGATGTTAAATGCATTGGTTAGGTTTCATATTGACTTACAGAAAGTATAACCGAAAATGTATGTTGAGCTACAGTAATTTTCATTAACAGTTGTAGAGATATATGTTTTCTTTTGACTTTTTTCTCCTCCCTGTGTTATAACTCTGTCATTGATCTACTTACTGGGCTGTGAACTCATGATGTCACATAACAATTTCAGGTAGGGAATAGGATACCCAGATTGAGATACAAGAAGCGGAGGTTGGAATAAAAATAAATTGTGTCGGGCATTTTGATCTTGTATATAATGGGTAATATTGATGTGTGACTAGGGATTTAGTATGTGCATACTGGGTTAGGTCTTTTCAGTTGGTATCAGAGCCAACGATCCTAAAGGACAGTGTGTGCATGTAATCTCATCAAGGACTCGGATACATCAATCTCCGCGTTTGTAAGCTTTAAATTTACTTTTCAAGTAGTAGTCTTAATGAAATCATGTTTAGGGTTATGTACAAATTGGAGATAACGATGCAGTTATCGGGTTTTATAGGAGAATGGCGGGCCGAAGAAACAATGGTGAAGGGGGGCAGAATAGTCAGTTTCTCGCTGAGCTTGCCGCAATTATGAAGGAACAGAGTCGGATTCAGGGAGAACAGATCCAATAGCTGTTGAGAGCCAGGGAGCATGGAAGCACCCACAGTGGTCCCACAGCCAGTGTAAACCCAGTTTACAAGCGATTGAGGATCTTGGGCCGAAGCGAGTTTAAGGAAGCTCTGTGGCGTAAGGATGGATTCGATCATTGGAGGCGATATATGACTTTATGCGGTCGATGTCGACAAGGTGAGTGCGCCATATTCATGTTGAGCGATGCTCGGATATGGTGGGAGGGTGCACGTTCAGCGGTGGATTTAGCTACAGCTACTTGGGTTGAATTCAAGGAGGTATTTTATGGTAAATACTTTACTGCTGACACCAGAACCTGAATGGCCAGGCAATTCCTAGAGCCGCCAAGGGGACCGGGACGGATGGTGAGTATGTCAAGGAATTCGAGAAGCGTATTTTGTACCTCGATTGCCCGGTCAACGATGAGGAGGCTGAAACATTTCAGGGATTGAGGGCAGCCATCCGCCATGATGTCGGGGTGAGTCGAGTTACCACCTTGAGAGGTCAGGATCAAGCTCGATGGCGAGAGGACAGAATGACATGATAAAGGAAGTACAGACTAAGAGGTCTAGTTACCAGGGAAGGGAACCTCCTACGTCGAGTCAGAAGAAGTTTACGCAGAGCCAGTTTCGAGGCAAACAACCACAGTTTCAGACGCAGCCACGACAGTAACCCCAGGAGCCCCGACCAGTCGACCATACTATTCTCAAAGGTGAAAGGAAAACTCAGTGTCCCAAGTGCAATAAGACTCATGCAGGTCAATGTTTGGTGGGTACAGATGTGTGCTACAAGTGCAAGAAGTCTGGGCACTTTGCTATGAACTGCCCTCAGCTCAAAGAGCCAACTAGAGGAAGGGTGTATGCTATGACACATGAGCAGGTGGATCCGGATTCGGCCATTATCACAGGTAGAATTTCTATTGTCAACCTACCTACTCATCCCTTAATAGATTCTGGAGCTACACACTCTTTCATATTGGTGGCCTACGTTGCAAAACTAGGTATTTCATGTGATTGGATGGCTACCGGCTATAACGTGTCCTTGCCTTCGGGGGAAGAACGACCCGGCCAATAGAATAGTGAGGCTGTCCGATGGGATGCGAGAACTATCTGATGTCTGCTTGAACTTATCGTATTAGAGATGGTGGACTTTTGATGTACAGGTATGGATTGGTTGACGATGCGAGGCCATTATTGACTGTAAACAAAGGACGGTTAAACTGAAACTACAAAATGATGGATTTGTCATCTTCAATGCGACCTCCACGTTGAGTCATCTACCTATTATATCAGCATGTAGAGCACAGAAAATGTTATGTAAGGGGTGTAACGGATTTCTAGTCAACATAACGGGAAGTTCTGAGACTTTTAAACCAAGTCTGGAGGAAGTAGAGGTAGTCCGGGATTTCCCCGATGTATTTCCAGAGGATATTGCGGGATTACCCCCTGTCAGGGAGGTTGAGTTTGGAATAGAATTAATATCGGGAACCACCCGTGTCTAAAGCACCGTACCGCCTGGCACCCACCGAAATGAAGGAAGGAAGCTACAAGAACTACGGATAAGGGTTTCATCCGACCGATGTGTCACCACGGGAGCGCCAAGTGTTGTTCGTCCGTAAGAAAGAGCAGTTCAATGCGGTTGTGCATTGACTAGGAGTTGAACCGGTTCTGATCAAGAACAAGTACCCGTTACCTAGAATCGATGATCTGTTAGATCAACTACAGGGAGCAACGATGTTCTCAAAAATTGACTTGAGGTCGGGGTACCACCAATTGAGGGTGAAAGGAGAAGATGTCCATAAAACTGCATTCAGAACTGGTCATTATGAGTTTCTAGTTAAGCCGTTTGGACTCACTAATGCCCCCGCAGCCTTTATGGATTTGATGAACCGGATTTTCTAGCCATACCTGGATCAGTTTGTGATATTCTTCATCGATGATATACTAATTTACTCTCAGAGTCGCGAAGAGCACCGACAACATCTGACGCTGGTAATGCAGACTCTGAAGGATAAGCGGTTATACGCTAAGTTCAGCAAATGCGAGTTTTGGCTAAGACAAATAGCATTTTTAGGACATTTAGTCTCGGAGAGGGGGACAGAGGTGGATCCAGTCAAAGTGGAGGCAATCCAGAGTTGGGCTACTCCGAGGAATGTTACAGAAATTCAAAGTTTTCTGGGACTAGCAGGGTATTATCGCAGATTTATTCAGAATTTTTCACGAATTGCGCTACCACGGCTTTTGACTAAGAAGGGGGTGAGGTATGAATGGACTACTCAGTGCGAGAAGAGTTTTATGGAGCTAAAGGAAAGGCTGATGATAGCTCCCGTGCTTGCAGTTCCAGACACTTCTGGGCAATTTGTGGTGTACACTGATGCCTCCAAAACTGGTCTAGGGGCTGTATTGATGCAGAAGGGGAGGGTCATTGCCTATGCATCACATCAGTTGAAGGTGCATGAGCAGAATTATCCTACACATGACCTGAAACTAGCAGCTGTCGTCTTCGCTTTGAAGATCTGGCGACACTATCTTTACGGAGAACGATGCGAGATCTACACAAATCATAAAAGTTTGAAATATTTCTTTACTCAAAAGGAACTGAATATGCGGCAGAGACGATGGTTGGAGTTGGTAAAAGATTATGACTGCAATATTAACTATCACCCGGGTAAGGCTAATGTGGTGGCGGATGCGCTGAGTCGCAAGATGGCGACGCTATTACAGTTGACCACCCAGCAGAGATTGATATCAGAATTTCAACAGATAAGAGTGGAAGTGATAGCACTAGGTGAGCAGGTTAGGTTGGCGGCACTGACGGTTACATCGAACTTACGGGATCAGATCCGGGCAGAACAAGCCTCGGACCAACAGTTAATGGAATGGAAACGCAAAGATTAAGCAAAGGGCAGCACCATCTACTCAGTGATTGATGGGATAGTGCGATACAAGGGCCGCATATGGGTGCCTAAGGGCGGATCCCTGAGGGAGAATCTCATGAGGGAAGCTCACACTACCCCGTACTCTATCCACCCGGGCAGCACAAAGATGTATAAGGATATGCGGCTATTATATTGGTGGGCGGGCATGAAGAGAGACATAAGCAAGATGGTCCATGAGTGCCTTACCTGTCAATAGGTGAAAGCTGAGCACCAAAGGCCCGCGGGACTGCTCGAACCGCTTCCGATACCTGTCTGGAAGTGGGAAAATGTTGCCATGGATTTTGTGGTAGGATTACCGATCTCGACTAAGGGATCAAATGCAGTGTGGGTTATTGTGGATCGATTGACGAAGTCAGCCCACTTTGCGGTGAAAACCACTTTCACTATGATACAATATGCAGAGTTGTACATACGGGAAATAGTAAGGTTACATGGAATTCCAGATCAGATTGTGTCAGATAGAGATCCAAAATTTACATCCGGGTTCTGGAAGAGTTTGCAGCGGGGATTGGGTACAAAACTTGCTTTCAGCACTGCTTTCCATCCCCAGACCGACGGTCAATCTGAGCGAGTAATTCAGATTTTGGAAGATATGCTACGAGCTTGCATTATAGATTTCAAAGGGAGTTGGGAGTCCAAACTGCCCTTGGTAGAGTTCACCTATAATAATAGTTATCAATCCACCATCGGTATGGCTCCCTATGAAGCGCTATACAGAAGAAGGTGTAGAACCCCACTACACTAGGAAGAGGTAGGAGAAAGGGCAGTTCTGGGTCCAGAGATTGTGACACAAACTGTGGAACTAGTAGCAAAGATCCGAGATAGAATGCAGTCGGCACAGAGTCGCCAAAAGAGTTATGCTGATTGTCGAAGGAGGGACCTAGAGTTCACAGTGGGAGACCATGTATTTCTCAAAGTGTCACCCATGAAGGGAGTACTGAGGTTCGGAAGGAAGGGCAAACTCAGTCCGAGGTATATTGGGCCTTTTGAGATTCTCGACCGGATTGGGACACGAGCATACCGAGTTGCTCTACCACCAAACCTGGCGGGAGTTCATAATGTGTTTCACGTATCCATGCTCAGGAGGTACCTTTCCAATCCTGCACATGTGATTGGGTATGAAGCCATATAGTGGACACCATATCTATCCTACGAGGTAATACCAGAACAAATATTAGATCATCAAGTGCGGAAGCTGAGAAATAAAGAAATCAAAATGGTGAAAGTTTTATGGGGAAATCAACTGATAGAGGAAACTACCTGGGAGACCGAGCGGGATATGCGTGACCGTTACCCTAAACTATTTGGTAAGTCAAATTCAAGGACGAAATTTTTTTTAGGGGGGAAGAGTTGTCAAATCTCAAAAAAAAAAAAATACACGGGCGAAAATCATCGAAAAAGGGGGATAAATTTTGGGGTATATTTACACCCTAAATAATCACAGTTGAGAGGAATGAAGGGGAAAAACCCTAAACCCCAATTAACCGGCCGAACCCCTATATATTTTCCTTTTCTTTTTCTTTTTCCCGTTTCTTTTCGTTCGCGCAACCCTACTCCGCCCTTGGTGCCATGAGACGAAAGGCGGCGTGAATCCGCCTTGTGGGAGGCGCTGCTGCCGGAGCTCCACCGACCCTCCTCCTTCCTCTTCTTGTAAGTAACCTCTGGCTAGGGCTAGCGAGGGTGGAGGGTTTAGCGAGTTCGTATGGGGCTCTAGCGACGGGATGGAGTCGGGAGTTAGGGATTGAATTGGGCTTGAGCTGTGGGCTTCCGGCGTGGGTTCTAGCAAGGGTCATGGGTGAATTTGGGTATGTTGGAATGGATTAAGATGAGGAAATCGATGGAATTGGGGTTTTCCCATCGGCAGGGAGAAGGTGATGGAGTCGGCATTTAATCGGGTTGGAGCTTTGGGTTTCCGGCGTGAGTTCCAGCAGGGGTCATGGGTGGATTGTTGGTATTTTGGAAGGGAATGTGATAAGGAAAACCAGTGGAGCTGAGGTTTTCCGACGGCTTGGAGGAGGTGAAGAGAAGAGGGATCACGGGAAGAGGAGTTATGGTTGGAAGGTGATTGGAACCGGAGGATGAGGGTGCTCGGAGAGAAGGCGAGGGAATGGAAAGGGTAAAAAAGACCTTTTGCTATTAGGAGGGAAGAGGAGCAGATTATGATTTTAGGACCGCTGTTGTGGAATTGATGCGTGGATTGGTGTTGTGGGTTTCATTCGGTTGGGTTGTAATAGATGATAATTTACAGGTTAGGGTCATTACGAATTGAATACGTCAAGGGAGGTATGGGAGGGTTAAATATTCAGATAATAGTCAGATAAATGTTTAATAGATGAAATGAGTAGATTGTTTGAAAAAGAAATCAAAGATTTGGGTGGATTTAAATGTGTATGTACATGAGTATTATATGCATAGATGATTCTTGCTATATTGTTATCGGTCAGCATGTTTAGATAATCCTTCATAAGTTTTTCGTAATGCTGTAAAGGATATGTAATATGTGATAAATATCATCTACCTGTGTATGAGGTCAGATGCTATATATATATATATATATGAGTAATTACCATCTACCTGTGTATAAGGTTAGATGCTATATGTATGTGTGTGTAATTACCATCTACCTGTGTATGAGGTTAGATGTTATATATAGATATATATATTTGTTCACCTATGATGTTTAATGTTCTTATTTCCTTTAGCTAAAATGTTCATCAGATCCTTCTTATGCTTCGAAGTTATGTGAATAAGTTATGTTAACATCTATCTGTGTATGGGGTTAGATGCTATATATAGATATACATATATATATATATATATATATATATATATACACGTCCATTCATGATGTTCTATGTTATCCTTCTGTGACTGAGTATGATAGACAATGACAGAAAATCTTAGTTAGCTAACTGTATGTACATGAGCATTAGTGGTGCTCGGACGGTTGGGCTCCCTAGAGCTCGGGAGGCCACCCAAATTAATGATTGATTGATGATGATGGTGATTTCCTTAGTTTCTTCTCGAGGTACCTCGTGATTGCACAAGAAATTAAGATATTTGGTAGCTCAAGATTTTAAATGCATAATGTGAGGTACCACGAGGGTTTATGTTTAGTGCAGATTAGCATAACGAAAGGCATGATGGGGTTCGTTGTACTTGTTAAAATGATATGATGTTAAATGCATTGGTTAGGTTTCATATTGACTTACAGAAAGTATAACCGAAAATGTATGTTGAGCTACAGTAATTTTCATTAACAGTTGTAGAGATATATGTTTTCTTTTGACTTTTTTCTCCTCCCTGTGTTATAACTCTGTCATTGATCTACTTACTGGGCTGTGAACTCATGATGTCACATAACAATTTCAGGTAGGGAACAGGATACCCAGATTGAGATACAAGAAGCGGAGGTGGTGTAACTGAGGAGATGATGATGAGCATGGCACACATTGTCCAGGGGATCTACGAAACAGGGTTTCCATATTGAGGGGAGATGATTTGATGTTCTAGTTTTCTTCAGGTTCTGAGAGTTAAGTGTGTAATTGAGACTGCTAAACCGGTTGGAATAAAAATAAATTGTGTCGGGCATTTTGATCTTGTATATAATGGGTAATATTGATGTGTGACTAGGGATTTAGTATGTGCATACTGGGTTAGGTCTTTTCAGTTGGTATCAGAGCCAACGATCCTAAAGGACAGTGTGTTCATGCAATCTCATCAAGGACTCGGATACATCCATCTCCGCGTTTGTAAGCTTTAAATTTACTTTTCAAGTAGTAGTCTTAATGAAATCATGTTTAGGGTTATGTACAAATTGGAGATAACGATGCAGTTTTCGGGTTTTATAGGAGAATGGCGGGCCGAAGAAACAATGGTGAAGGGGGGCAGAATAGTCAGTTTCTCGCTGAGCTTGCCGCAATTATGAAGGAACAGAGTCGGATTCAGGGAGAACAGATCCAACAGCTGTTGAGAGCCAGGGAGCATGGAAGCACCCACAGTGGTCCCACAGCCAGTGTGAACCCAGTTTACAAGCAGTTCAGGGATCTTGGACCGACAGAGTTTAAGGGAAGCTCAGACCCGATTGTGGCAGAAGGATGGATTCGATCATTGGAGACGATATATGACTTATCGATGCGATAAGGTGAGGTGCGCCATATTCATGTTGCGGGGCGATGCTCGGATATGGTGGGAGGGTGCACGTTCAGCGGTGGATTTAGCTACAGCTACTTGGGTTGAATTCAAGGAGGTATTTTATGGTAAATACTTTACTGCTGACACCAGAACCCGAATGGCCAGGGAATTCCTAGAGCTTCGCCAAGGGGACCGGACAGTGGCTGAGTATGTCAAGGAATTCGAGAAGGGGCGGTATTTTGTACCTATGATTGCCAGTCAACCAGTAGAGGAGCTGAAACATTTCACCGAGGGATTGAGGGCAGCCATCCGCCATGATGTCAGGGTGAGTCGAGTTACCACCTTCAGAGAGGCTGTGGATCAGGCTCTGATGGTAGAGAGGGACAGGAATGACATGATAAAGGAAGTACAGACTAAGAGGTCTAGTTACCAGGGAAGGGAACCTCCTGCGTCGAGTCAGAAGAAGTTTGCACAGAGCCAGTTTCGAGGCAAACAACCACAGTTTCAGACGCAGCCACGACAGCAACCCCAGGAGCCCCGACCAGTCGACCATACTGTTCTCAAAGGTGAAAGAAAAACTCAGTGTCCCAAGTGCAATAAGACTCATGCAGGTCAGTGTTTGGTGGGTACAGATGTGTGCTACAAGTGCAAGAAGTCTGGGCACTTTGCTATGAACTGCCCTCAGCTCAAAGAGCCAACTAGAGGAAGGGTGTATGCTATGACACAGGAGCAGGTGGATCCGGATTCGGCCATTATCACAGGTAGAATTTCTATTGTCAACCTACCTGCTCATGCCTTAATAGATTCTGGAGCTACACACTCTTTCATATCGGTGGCCTACGCTGAAAAACTAGGTATTTCATGTGATTGGATGGCTACTGGCTATAACGTGTCCTTGCCTTCGGGGGAAGAACTGACCAGCAATAGAATAGTGAGGAACTGTCCGATAAGGATGCAGAACTATACAGTGTACGCCGAACTTATCGTATTAGAGATGGTGGACTTTGATGTAATTCTGGGTATGGATTGGTTGACCCGGTACGAGGCCATTATTGACTGTAAACAAAGGACGGTTAAATTGAAACTACAAAATGATGGATTTGTCATCTTCAATGCGACCTCCACGTTGAGTCATCTACCTATTATATCAGCATGTAGAGCATGTAAAATGTTAAGTAAGGGGTGTAACGGATTTCTAGTCAACATAATGGGGAAGTTCGAGACTTTTAAACCAAGTCCGAGGAAGTAGAGGTAGTCCGGGATTTCCCGATGTATTTCCAGAGGATATTATGGATTACCACGTGAGGCTGAAGCCTGGAATAGAAGAATTAATATCGTGAACCACCCCCGTGTCTAAAGCACCGTCGCAGCTTTGGCACCCACCAAATGAAGGCGAAGGAGCAACTACAAGAACTACGGATAAGGGTTTCATCCAGGCCCGATTGTGTCACCACAGGAGCGCCCGGTGTTGTTCGTCCGTAAGAAAGACGGTTCAATGCGGTTGTGCATTGACTCAGGAGTTGAACGTTCTGATCAAGAACAAGTACGTTACCTAGAATCGATGATCTGTAGATCAACTACGAGAACAACGATGTTCTCAAAAATTGACTTGAGGTCGGGGTACCCCCAATTGAGGGTGAAAGGAGAAGATGTCCATAAAACTGCATTCTGAACTCGATATGGTCATTATGAGTTTCTAGTTATGCTGTTTGGACTCACTAATGCCCCCGCAGCCTTTATGGATTTGATGAACCGGATTTTCTAGCCATACCTGGATCAGTTTATGAATGTCTTCATCGATGATATACTAATTTACTCTCAGAGTCGCGAAGAGCACCGACAACATCTGACGCTGGTACTGCAGACTCTGAAGGATAAGCGGTTATACGCTAAGTTCAGCAAATGCGAGTTTTGGCTAAGACAAATAGCATTTTTAGGACATATAGTCTCGGAGAGGGGGACAGAGGTGGATCCAGTCAAAGTGGAGGCAATCCAGAGTTGGGCTACTCCGAGGAATGTTACAGAAATTCGAAGTTTTCTGGGACTAGCAGGGTATTATCGCAGATTTATTCAGAATTTTTCACGAATTGCGCTACCCCTGACTTCATTGACTAAGAAGGGGGTGAGGTATGAATGGACTACTCAGTGCGAGAAGAGTTTTATGGAGCTAAAGGAAAGGCTAATGATAGCTCCCGTGCTTGCAGTTCCAGACACTTCTGGGCAATTTGTGGTGTACACTGATGCCTCCAAAACTGGTCTAGTGTATTGATGCGAAGGGAGGTCATTGCCTATGCATCACGTCGATTGAAGGTGCATGGCGAATTATCCTACACATGACACGGAACTAGCGGTATCATCTTCGCTTTGAAGATCTGGCGACACTATCTTTACGGAGAATGATCACGAGATCTACGGATCATAAAAGTTTGAAATATTTCTTTACTCAAAAGGAACTGAATATGTGCGAGGCGATGGTTGGAGTTGGTAAAGATTATATCGCAATATTAACTATCACCCGGGTAAGGCTAATGTGGTGGCGGATCTTGTTGAGTCGCAAGACGGCAACGCTATTACTGATTGACCACCCAGAGATTGATATCGAATTTCAACGAGATAAGAGTGGAAGTGATGCACCGGTGGCGGAGTTAGGTTGGCGGCATTGACGGTTACATCGAACTTACGGGATCAGATCCGGGCAGAACAAGCCTCGGACCAACAGTTAATGGAATGGAAACGCAAAGATGAAGCAAAGGGTAGCACCATCTACTCAGTGATTGATGGGATAGTGTGATACAAGGGCCGCATATGGGTGCCTAAGGGCGGATCCCTGAGGGAGAATCTCATGAGGGAAGCTCACACTACCCCGTACTCTATCCACGGCGGCAAAGATGTATAAGGATATGCGGCTATTATATTGGTGGGCGGGCATGAAGAGAGACATAAGCAAGATGGTCCATGAGTGTCTTACCTGTCAACAGGTGAAAGCTGAGCACCAAAGGCCCGCGGGACTGCTCGAACCGCTTCCGATACCTGTCTGGAAGTGGGAAAATATTGCCATGGATTTTGTTGTAGGATTACCGATCTCGACTAAGGGATCAAATGCAGTGTGGGTTATTGTGGATTGATTGACGAAGTCAGCCCACTTTTTGCCAGTGAAAACCACTTTCACTATGATACAATATGCAGAGTTGTACATACGGGAAATGGTAAGGTTACATGGAATTCCAGATCAGATTGTGTCAGATAGAGATCCAAAATTTACATCCGGGTTCTGGAAGAGTTTGCAGCGGGGATTGGGTACAAAACTTGCTTTCAATCTTTCTTTCCATCCCAGACATGATTTTGGAAGATATGCTCTGAGCTTGCATTATAGATTTCAAAGGGAGTTGGGAGTCAAAGCGCCTTGGTAGGTTCACCTATAATAATAGTTATCAATCCACCATCGGTATGGCTCCTATGAAGCTATACGGAAGAAGGTGTAGAACCCCACTACATTAGGAAGAGGTAGGAGAAAGAGGCATTCTAGGTCCCGGTGTGAGCCTAAAGCTGTGGAACTAGTAGCAAAAGATCAGAGATAGAATCGTCAGTCGAACAAAGTTATCTTGGTTGTCGAAGGAGGGACCTAGAGTTCACAGTGGGAGACCATGTATTTCTCAAAGTGTCACCCATGAAGGGAGTGTTGAGGATCGGAAGGAAGGGCAAACTCAGTCCGAGGTATATTGGGCCTTTTGAGATTCTCGACCAGATTGGGACACGAGCATACTGAGTTGCTCTACCACCAAACCTGGCGGGAGTTCATAATGTGTTTCACGTATCCATGCTCAGGAGGTACCTTTCCAATCCTGCACATGTGATTGGGTATGAAGCCATACAGTGGACACCATATCTATCCTACGAGGTAATACCAGAACAAATATTAGATCATCAAGTGCGGAAGCTGAGAAATAAAGAAATCAGAATGGTGAAAGTTTTATGGGGAAATCAACAGATAGAGGAAGCTACCTGGGAGACCGAGCGGGATATGCGTGACCGTTACCCTGAACTATTTGGTAAGTCAAATTCGAGGACGAAATTTTTTTTAGGGGGGAAGAGTTGTCAAGTCTCAAAAAAAAAAAAAATACACGGGCGAAAATCATCGAAAAAGGGGGATAAATTTCGGGGTCTATTTACACCCTAAATAATCACAGTTGAGAGGCATGAAGGGGAAAAACCCTAAACCCCAATTAACCGGCCGAACCCCTATATATTTTCCTTTTCTTTTTCTTTTTCCCTACTCCGCCAGACGAAGCGGCGTCGAATCCTCGGCCAGAGACGCCAAGCTGCCGGAGCTCCACCGACCCTCGTCCTTCCTCTTCCTGTAAGTAACCTCTGGCTAGGGCTAGTGAGGGCGGAGGGTTTAGCGAGTTCGTATGGGGCTCTAGCGACGGGATGGAGTCGGAAGTTAGGGATTGAATCGGGCTTGAGCTGTGGGCTTCCGGCGTGGGTTCTAGCAAGGGTCACGGGTGAATTTGGGTATGTTGGAATGGATTAAGATGAGGAAATCGGTGGAATTGGGGTTTTCCCATCGGCAGGGAGAAGGTGATGGAGTCGGGATTTAATCGGGTTGGAGCTTTGGGTTTCCGGCGTGAGTTCCAGCAGGGGTCATGGGTGGATTGTTGGTATTTTGGAAGGGAATGTGATAAGGAAATCCAGTGGAGCTGAGGTTTTTCGACGGCTTGGAGGAGGTGAAGAGAAGAGGGATCACGGGAAGAGGAGTTATGGTTGGAAGGTGATTGGAACCGGAGGATGAGGGTGCTCGACCGGAGAAGGGCAGGGGGAATGGAAAGGGTAAAATAGACCTTTTGCTATTAGGAGGGAAGAGGAGCGGATTATGATTTTAGGACCGCTGTTGTGGAATTGATGCGTGGATTGGTGTTGTGGGTTTCATTCGGTTGGGTTGTAATAGATGATAATTTACAGGTTAGGGTCATTACGAATTGAATACGTCAAGGGAGGTATGGGAGGGTTAAATATTTAGATAATAGTCAGATAAATGTTTAATAGATGAAATGAGTAGATTGTTTGAAAAAGAAATCAGCATGCTGGGGTGGATTTAAATGTGTATGTACATGAGTATTATGTCTGTAGATGATTCTTGCTATATTGTTATCGACATGTTTAGATAATCCTTCATAAGTTTTTCGTAATGCTGTAAAGGATATGTAATATGTGATAAATATCATCTACCTGTGTATGAGGTCAGATGCCATATATATATATATATGAGTAATTACCATCTACCTGTGTATCAGGTTAGATGCTATATGTATGTGTGTGTAATTACCATCTACCTGTGTATGAGGTTAGATGTTATATATAGATATATATATTTGTTCACCTATGATGTTTAATTTTCTTATTTCCTTTAGCTAAAATGTTCATCAGATCCTTCTTATGCTTCGATGTTATGTGAATAAGTTATGTTAACATCTATCTGTGTATGGGGTTAGATGCTATATATAGATATACATATATATATATATATATACACGCCCATTCATGATGTTCTATGTTATCCTTCTGTGACTGAGTATGATAGACAATGACAGAAAATCTTAGTTAGCTAACTATATGTACATGAGCATTAGTGGTGCCTGGACGGGTTGGGCTCCCCGAGTTGAGCTCCGAGGAGGGCCCACCCAAATTGTGGATGATGATGATGGTGATGGTGATTCCCTTAGTTTCTTCCTGGAGGTACCTCAGGATTGCACAAGAAATTAAGATATTTGACTGGCTCAGCATTTTAAATGCATAATGTGAGGTACCACGAGGGTTTATTTTTTGGTACAGTTAGCATAACAGAAAGGCATGATGGGGTTCGTTGTACTTGTTAAAATGATATGATGTTAAATGCATTGGTTAGGTTTCATATTGACTTACAGAAAGTATAACCAAAAATGTATGTTGAGCTACAGTAATTTTCATTAACAGTTGTAGAGATATATGTTTTCTTTTGACTTTCTTCTCCTCCCTGTGTTAAAACTCTGTCATTGATCTACTTACTGGGTTGTGAACTCATGATGTCACATAACAATTTCAGGTAGGGAATTGGATACCCAGATTGAGATACAAGAAGCGGAGGTGGTGTAACTAAAGAGATGATGATGAGCATGGCACACATTGTCCGGGGGATCTACAAAACAGGGTTTCCATATTGAGGGGAGATGTTTTGATGTTCTAGTTTTCTTCAGGTTCTGAGAGTTAAGTGTGTAGTTGAGACTGCTAAACTGGTTGGAATAAAAATAAATTGTGCCGGGCATTTTGATCTTGTATATAATGGGTAATATTGATGTGTGACTAGGGATTTAGTATGTGCATACTGGGTTAGGTCTTTTCAGTTGGTATCAGAGCCAACGATCCTAAAGGACAGTGTGTGCATGCAATCTCATCAAGGACTCGGATACATCCATCTCCGCGTTTGTAAGCTTTAAATTTACTTTTCAAGTAGTAGTCTTAATGAAATCATGTTTAGGGTTATGTACAAATTGGAGATAACGATGCAGTTATCGGGTTTTATAGGAGAATGGCGGGCCGAAGAAACAATGGTGAAGGGGGCGAGAATATTAGCCGAGCCCGAGCTTGAATTATGAAGGAACAGAGTCGGATTCAGGGAGAACAGATCCAACAGCTGTTGAGAGCCAGGGAGCATGGAAGCACCCACAGTGGTCCCACAGCCAGTGTAAACCCAGTTTACAAGCAGTTCAGGGATCTTGGACCGACAGAGTTTAAGGGAAGCTCAGACCCGATTGTGGCAGAAGGATGGATTCGATCATTGGAGACGATATATGACTTTATGCAGCTTACTGATGCTGACAAGGTGAGGTGCGCCATATTCATGTTGCGGGGCGATGCTCGGATATGGTGGGAGGGTGCACGTTCAGCGGTGGATTTAGCTACAGCTACTTGGGTTGAATTCAAGGAGGTATTTTATGGTAAATACTTTATCACGACACGAACCCGAATGGCTGTGGAATTCCTAGAGCTTCGCCAAGGGACCGAGGGCGAGTATGTCAAGGAATTCGAGAAGGGGCGGTATTTTGTACCAACAACCAAGAGAGGAGTCAAACATTTCACCGAGGATTGAGGGCAGCCATCCGCCATGATGTCGTGGTGAGTCGAGTTACCACCTTGAGAGAGGTCAGGATCGTCTCTGATGGCAGAGAGGGACAGGAATGACATGATAAAGGAAGTACAGACTAAGAGGTCTAATTACCAGGGAAGGGAACCTCCTGCGTCGAGTCAGAAGAAGTTTGCGCAGAGTCAGTTTCGAGGCAAACAACGATCGCAGCACGAGCAACCCCAGAGCCCTCGATCGACCATACTGTTCTCAAAGGTGAAAGCAAAACTCAATGTCCCAAGTGCAATAAGACTCATGCAGGTCAGTGTTTGGTGGGTACAGATGTGTGCTACAAGTGCAAGAAGTTTGGGCACTTTGCTATGAACTGCCCTCAGCTCAAAGAGCCAACTAGAGGAAGGGTGTATGCTATGACACAGGAGCAGGTGGATCCGGATTCGGCCATTATCACAGGTAGAATTTCTATTGTCAACCTACCTGCTCATGGCTTAATAGATTCTGGAGCTACACACTCTTTCATATTGGTGGCCTACGTTGCAAAACTAGGTATTTCATGTGATTGGATGGCTACCGGCTATAACGTGTCCTTGCCTTCGGGGGAAGAACTGACCAGCAATAGAATAGTGAGGAACTGTCCGATAAGGATGCAGAACTATACAGTGTACGCCGAACTTATCGTATTAGAGATGGTGGACTTTGACGTAATTCTGGGTATGGATTGGTTGACCCGGTACGAGGCCATTATTGACTGTAAACAAAGGACGGTTAAACTGAAACTACAAAATGATGGATTTGTCATCTTCAATGCGACCTCCACGTTGAGTCATCAACATATTATATCAGCATGTAGAACACAGAAAATGTTAAGTAAGGGGTGTAACAGATTTCTAGTCAACATAATGGGAAGTTCTGAGACTTTTAAACCAAGTCTGGAGGAAGTAGAGGTAGTCCGGGATTTCCCAAATGTATTTCCAGAGGATATTGCGGGATTACCCCCTGTCAGGGAGGTTGAGTTTGGAATAGAATTAATATCGGGAACCACCCCCGTGTCTAAAGCACCGTACCGCCTGGCACCCACCGAAACGAAGGAACTGAAGGAGCAACTACAAGAACTACTGGATAAGGGTTTCATCCGACCCAGTGTGTCACCCTGGGGAGCGCCAGTGTTGTTCGTCCGTAAGAAAGACGGTTCAATGCGGTTGTGCATTGACTACCGGGAGTTGAACCGGGTTACAGTCAAGAACAAGTACCCGTTACCTAGAATCGATGATCTGTTAGATCAACTACAGGGAGCAACGATGTTCTCAAAAATTGACTTGAGGTCGGGGTACCACCAATTGAGGGTGAAAGGAGAAGATGTCCATAAAACTGCATTCAGAACTCGATATGGTCATTATGAGTTTCTAGTTATGCCGTTTGGACTCACTAATGCCCCATGACCTTTATGGATTTGATGAACCGGATTTTCCAGCCATACCTCGATCAGTTTGTGATTGTCTTCATCGATGATATACTAATTTACTCTCAGAGTCGCGAAGAGCACCGACAACATCTGACGCTGGTACTGCAGACTCTGAAGGATAAGCGGTTATACGCTAAGTTCAGCAAATGCGAGTTTTGGCTAAGACAAATAGCATTTTTAGGACATATAGTCTCGGAGAGGGGGACAGAGGTGGATCCAGTCAAAGTGGAGGCAATCCAGAGTTGGGCTACTCCGAGGAATGTTCTGTAAATTGAAGTTTTCGGGACTAGCGTGGTATTATCGCAGATTTATTCAGATTTTTCACGAATTGCGCTACCCGACTTCGTTGACTAAGAAGGGGTGAGGTATGAATGGACTACGAGGCGAAGAGTTTTATGGAGCTAAAGGAAAGGTGATGATAGCTCCCGTGCTTGCGATTCCAGACACTTCGGGCAATTTGTGTGTACACCGATGCCTCCAAAACCGGTCTAGGGTCCGTATTGATGCGTAAGGGAGGGTCATTGCCTATGCATCACGTCAGTTGAAGGTGCATGAGCAGAATTATCCTACACATGACCTGGAACTAGCAGCTGTCGTCTTCGCTTTGAAGATCTGGCGACACTATCTTTACGGAGAACGATGCGAGATCTACACAGATCATAAAAGTTTGAAATATTTCTTTACTCAAAAGGAACTGAATATGTGGCAGAGACGATGGTTGGAGTTGGTAAAAGATTATGACTGCAATATTAACTATCACCCGGGTAAGGCTAATGTGGTGGCGGATGCGCTGAGTCGCAAGACGACGACGCTATTACAGTTTACCACCCAGCAGAGATTGATATCAGAATTTCAACAGATAAGAGTGGAAGTGATAGCACCAGGTGAGCAGGTTAGGTTGGCAGCACTGACGGTTACATCAAACTTACGGGATCAGATCCGGGCAGAATATGCCTCGGACCAACAGTTAATGGAATGGAAACGCAAAGATGAAGCAAAGGACAGCACCATCTACTCAGTGATTGATGGGATAGTGTGATACAAGGGCCGCATATGGGTTCCTAAGGGCGGATCCCTGAGGGAGAATCTCATGAGGAAAGCTCACACTACCCCGTACTCTATTCACCCGGGCAGCACAAAGATGTATAAGGATATGCGGCTATTATATTGGTGGGCGGGCATGAAGAGAGACATAAGCAAGATGGTCCATGAGTGCCTTACCTGTCAATAGGTGAAAGCTGAGCACCAAAGGCCCCGGATCGCTCGAACCGCCTGATACTGCGCGAAGTGGAAAAATGTTGCCAAGGATTTTGTGGTAGGATTACCGATCTCGACTAAGGGATCAAATGCAGTGTGGGTTATTGTGGATCGATTGACGAAGTCAGCCCACTTTTTGCCAGTGAAAACCACTTTCACTATGATACAATATGCAGAGTTGTACATACGGGAAATAGTAAGGTTACATGGAATTCCGGATCAGATTGTGTCAGATAGAGATCCAAAATTTACATCCGGGTTCTGGAAGAGTTTGCAGAGGGGATTGGGTACAAAACTTGCTTTCAGCATTGCTTTCCATCCCCAGACCGACGGTCAATCTGAGCGAGTAATTCAGATTTTGGAAGATATGCTACGAGCTTGCATTATAGATTTCAAAGGGAGTTGGGAGTCCAAACTGCCCTTGGTAGAGTTCACCTATAATAATAGTTATCAATCCACCATCGGTATGGCTCCCTATGAAGCGCTATACGGAAGAAGGTGTAGAACCCCACTACACTGGGAAGAGGTACGAGAAAGGGCAGTGCTGGGTCCAGAGATTGTGACACAAACTGTGGAACTAGTAGCAAAGATCCAAGATAGAATGCAGTCGGCACAGAGTCGCCAAAAGAGTTATGCTGATTGTCGAAGGAAGGACCTAGAGTTCACAGTGGGAGACCATGTATTTCTCAAAGTGTCACCCATGAAGAATCTTGAGGTTCGGAAGGAAGGGCAAACTCAGTCCGAGGTATATTGGGCCTTTTGAGATTCTCGACCGGATTGGGACACGAGCATACCGAGTTGCTCTACCACCAAACCTAGCGGGAGTTCATAATGTGTTTCACGTATCCATGCTCAGGAGGTACCTTTCCAATCCTGCACATGTGATTGGGTATGAAGCCATACAGTGGACACCAGATCTATCCTACGAGGTAATACCAGAACAAATATTAGATCATCAAGTGCGGAAGCTGAGAAATAAAGAAATCAGAATGGTGAAAGTTTTATGGGGAAATCAACAGATATAGGAAGCTACCTAGGAGACCGAGCGGGATATGCGTGACCGTTACCCTGAACTATTTGGTAAGTCAAATTCGAGGACGAAATTTTTTTTAGGGGGGAAGAGTTGTCAAGTCTCAAAAAAAAAAAAAATACTCGGGCGAAAATCATCGAAAAAGGGGGATAAATTTCGGGGTCTATTTACACCCTAAATAATCACAGTTGAGAGGCATGAAGGGGAAAAACCCTAAACCCCAATTAACCGGCCGAACCCCTATATATTTTCCTTTTCTTTTTTCTTTTTCCCGTTTCTTTTCGTTCGCGCAACCCTACTCCGCGCCGCGCAGACAGCGAAAGCGGCGTAGGCCAATCCTGCCGGAGGCTTAGGCTGCCGGAGCTCCACCGACCCTCCTCCTTCCTCTTCCTGTAAGTAACCTCTGGCTAGGGCTAGCGAGGGCGAAGGGTTTAGCGAGTTCGTATGGGGCTCTAGCGACGGGATGGAGTCGGGAGTTAGGGATTGAATCGGGCTTGAGCTATGGGCTTCTGGCGTGGGTTCTAGCAAGGGTCACGGGTGAATTTGGGTATGTTGGAATGGATTGAGATGAGGAAATCGGTGGAATTGGGGTTTTCCCGTCGGCAGGGAGAAGGTGATGGAGTCGGGATTTAATCGGGCTGGAGCTTTGGGTTTCCGGCGTGAGTTCCAGCAGGGGTCATGGGTGGATTGTTGGTATTTTGGAAGGGAATGTGATAAGGAAAACCAGTGGAGTTGAGGTTTTCCGGCGGCTTGGAGGAGGTGAAGAGAAGAGGGATCACGGGAAGAGGAGTTTTGGTTGGAAGGTGATTGGAACCGGAGGATGAGGGTGCTCGACTGGAGAAGGGCAGGGGGAATGGAAAGGGTAAAACAGACCTTTTGCTATTAGGAGGGAAGAGGAGCGGATTATGATTTTAGGACCGCTGTTGTGGAATTGATGCGTGGATTGGTGTTGTGGGTTTCATTCGGTTGGGTTGTAGTAGATGATAATTTACAGGTTAGGGTCATTACGAATTGAATACATCAAGGGAGGTATGGGAGGGTTAAATATTCAGATAATAGTCAGATAAATGTTTAATAGATGAAATGAGTAGATTGTTTGAAAAAGAAATCAGCATGCTGGGGTGGATTTAAATGTGTATGTACATGAGTATTATGCATAGATGATTCTTGCTATATTGTTATCAATTGACATGTTTAGATAATCCTTCATAAGTTTTTCGTAATGCTGTAAAGGATATGTAATATGTGATAAATATCATCTACCTGTGTATGAGGTCAGATGCTATATATATATATATATATATATATATATATATATATATATATATATATGAGTAATTACCATCTACCTGTGTATGAGGTTAGATGCTATATGTATGTGTGTGTAATTACCATCTACCTGTGTATGAGGTTAGATGTTATATATAGATATATATATTTGTTCACCTATGATGTTTAATGTTCTTATTTCCTTTAGCTAAAATGTTCATCAGATCCTTCTTATGCTTCGATGTTATGTGAATAAGTTATGTTAACATCTATCTGTGTATGGGGTTAGATGCTATATATAGATATATACATATATATATATATATATATATATATATATACACACGCCCATTCATGATGTTCTATGTTATCCTTCTGTGACTGAGTATGATAGACAATGACAGAAAATCTTAGTTAGCTAACTGTATGTACATGAGCATTAGTGGTGCACAGACGGTTGGGCTCCCGGGTTGAGCTCGGGAGGCCCACCCAAATTAATGATCATGATGATGATGATTCCCTTAGTTTCTTCACAGGTACCTCGAGGATTGCACAAGAAATTAAGATCATTGACTGGCTCAGCATTTTAAATGCATAATGTGAGGTACCACGAGGGTTTATGTTTAGGTACAGTTAGCATAACAGAAAGGCATGATGGGGTTCGTTGTACTTGTTAAAATGATATGATGTTAAATGCATTGGTTAGGTTTCATATTGACTTACAGAAATTATAACCGAAAATGTATGTTGAGCTACAGTAATTTTCATTAACAGTTGTAGAGATATATGTTTCCTTTTGACTTTTTTCTCCTCCCTGTGTTATAACTCTGTCATTGATCTACTTACTGGGCTGTGAACTCATGATGTCACATAACAATTTCAGGTAGGGAACAGGATACCCAGATTGAGATACAAGAAGCGGAGGTGGTGTAACTGAGGAGATGATGATGAGCATGGCACACATTGTCCGGGGGATCTACGAAACAGGGTTTCCATATTGAGGGAAGATGATTTGATGTTCTAGTTTTCTTCAGGTTCTGAGAGTTAAGTGTGTAGTTGAGACTGCTAAACTGGTTGGAATAAAAATAAATTGTGCCGGACATTTTGATCTTGTATATAATGGGTAATATTGATGTGTGACTAGGGATTTAGTATGTGCATACTGGGTTAGGTCTTTTCAGGTGAACTCTTCTTGATTCTTTTAGGACATTTACTCTTGTAATGTCCTACCTCCCTACACTCAAAATAAATTATGTGATTTTTATTTGAACCTACATTGCTTGAGTTACCTAGGGTATTTGTGGTGGTAGGTGCCGGAGTTGGAGCTTCTTCATCTTGACCGGATGTTGAAAGCTCTTCTTGAGGTTGCTCCGGTGTAGATGTACTAATCCCCTCCCCCTCAATCGTAGAGGTTGAGATTTCTTCTAATTCTACCTTTTCCACCACTTCTTCCTCCTCGGATGTCGAACATTCCTTGACCTCCGAATCCTCACTTTCTTGTGCGGATGAGCTCTCTTCCTCATCCTCCTCATCTTCTTGGATTGAGTGAGGCTCTTCATGGAATTTTTTCAATTTGTTACATACCTCCTTGGCGTCTTTACAATCCCCTATCTTAATCAAAATATCATTAGGGATTATATTAAGCAAAATACCCATTACCTTATTGTTGATGTTATAGTATCAAAGTTGTTCTTGACTCCAATTTTTCTTCTTGATTTTTCTTCCTTCTTCGTCTTTTGGAGTGTCAAAACCTACTAAGACACTAATCCAATTATCAAAGTCACACATTAGAAAATGCATCATTCTACCTTTCCAATATGCGAAATCTTCGCGATCGAAGGAAGGCGGAACGTTGATGTCGTCACCTAATCTCTCCTTGAATTCCATCTTGTTCCTCTAGCGTCTTGACTCCGGGTTGTTAATCCGTAGAAGAGCCCCGGGCTCTGATACCAATTGTAGGAGATTTGAGGCCGCTAGAGGGGGCTGAATAGCGACGTGACCGTTCGTTGATGGAAATCGTTCGTGATCGTCTCTATAAAACTCGTTATGCACAGCGGAATAGTAATAATAAAAGTAATAACGAAATGAAACAACCACAAACATAAAGATATAACGTGGATCGGAACCGAATGGTTCCTACTCTACGGATCGAGCTCTAAAGAGCTCTAGCGACGCCAATGCAATCACTAATCACAAATATGAAGGGAATTGCTTCGGAGGCTCATTGGCTCCCATGTCCCCGGATTAAAATTTTCACTAATGAAAAAACTAATCGGGATGGGATGAGTTTCCTAAGCACAACAATTTCATCGTCGTGCTAACAACTTGAGTGATCACTTGAACAAACTAGTTGTTCAAGCAACCCAACTCTTCTAGTTGGTTAGCCGCGGAAGAGACGACGGACGGATCGCCGGTTTTTGTGTTTGTCTTCGGGGTCCATGATTATACAAATACATACAAATGCAAACTAGTATAATCAACACATACTAACATAAAGATAAGAACACTCAAAGATCAATAAAAGTTGTAAAATTTTTATACCTCTCGATCTTCTATCGTATGTCCTATCCTCCTTGTGGACGTCATGTGGGCGAAGATCCTCCACGAGTAGAAGCCTCCTAGATCACGTTCTTCCTTTCCTTGCTCTATCCGAACAAAGAGAAGAACTAAACAAATACTCCTTCTCCTTTCTAGAACCGGCCACCAAGCCAAGGAGCTTGATATAACTGCCGGCCAAGGAGTAGCTTCTTGGGCGCCGGCCAACCTTGAGAAGAGTTGTCGCCGGCCACCAAGGAGAAGCAAGAGGGCGCCGGCCAAGAGCTCCAAGGATGAAACCTAGCCCTTGTTTCCACCGGCCAAGGAGAAAAGGATGAAGGGAAGAGCACCGACAAAGGATGAGAAGAGGAAGAGGGGCGCCGACCAAAACCCTAGGGAGAACAAAGCTTGCCGCCCACTTCTAGCCGCCCAAAACCCTAACTTCTCTAGGGTTTGTTGCCGCCCACTTTTAGATAGGCAAAACCCTAATCCACAAGCATTAGTTGCCGCCCAAGCCTTAGCCCTCTATTTATAGAGTTGGGTTTAAGCCTCCTTTAATCTCCACCGTCGGATCTAGGGATTTAATCTCCACCGTTGGATCTAGGGTTTCATCCCAACCGTCGGATCTAGGGTTTCATCCCAACCGTCGGATCTAGAGATCTAATCTCAACCGTCGGTTCTAGAGTTTTGTTTTCCTTCCTTGGATCAAGACTTCATGAGGATTATATTAGGCTACGATAGGGACCATGAGGAGGAGTTGGATCTTGGCCACCCGATGGATCGGAACCACACAAACTTGATCCATCAATGATGTTCCATTCCACTAGAGGATCATCATTGAATTACCTCACCAACCCCCATAAATCAATATGGGCTCCATATATTATTTGTACATCCATCTCCCCGTATTTAAGATATTGAATGTCCATTAATTAATTGATTTACTGACAATCAATCAATTAACATCTAACTCCTTGAGTAGTACCACTCAACCTTATCATCATGTTGAATAAGTCAACCAGCTGGGTTTACATGATGAACCTTATGAGCTCCTCAAGGGGACATCATCAACCTAATATATAGGACACGGTTTCCTCCTATAATCAATGGCACACCATGTAAATAATATCATTTCCCAACTTACCGGGCATATTTATTTAATCCATCTAAATCTCACCCTTTGGTAAATCAAAGAAATAAATACTAAGTACATGTGCCCGTTATTATATCGGGATTAAGAGCATGTACAACATAATATCCGAGGTCCGATTCAATTATGTAGTCAGCAATAAATTGAATCACCTCTATGTCAGTCCTGCTCAATACACCTAAGTGTACTAGTGTAACTCTATGTTCAAGACAAAACAATACCAAGCTACACTACAACCATGCCAATGGTTTGTCCAAAACCATCTTGGTTGTGAGCCTCTACTTATATTCTACAAGGGACTGATAACATGATCTTCTATGCCACACCAAGCACCATGTTATCTACAATGTAAAATATTAGACAATATGCACACATATAATAAATATAAAGTGCAAACAATGATCATGTGATTCTTATTTCAAAATAAAAATGTTCATACAAAAAGAGCTAGACTTTCAGTATACATTCCAACAAAATACTCCTTCTCGACACAAGTCGGAGGCGGAGAAACCTCGTACATAAGATTACAACAATAATCTAAATGGATACAAGCAAATACAATAGTGGAATACAATGCAAGTAAAGAAAACTACTTTACAAGAGCACTTTGGTTGCTTGATCTTTGGTTGCCTTGGACTAGCCTTGAAGGACTGGAAGAGCACTAACAATTCCCATTCAAATCGCCCAAGAAAACCACCATTTTGAGCCTTCCACAAACAGCTACTTTTATCCTCCATGGGGCTGGATTTCTGCCTAGCAGTCGACTACCATAAGTCACCAGTCGACTGCCAACACTGTAGCTGTGAGACAACGGCTCAATCCACGTTGGACAAGTTCCAACGGTACTCTCACCGATCGCGCCAACATTGGCGATCGCCAACGCCGTAGACAAGCGCCGATCGGCTCTGAGCATTACTCGTGCTAACTCAATGGCAGTCGATTGCCATAGTAATTTCAGCACTTAAACGATAGTCGAACTCAAGTCGACTCACGGCAGTCGAACCGGCCATAATGTCAGTCGACTACCAACCTCAAAGATGAGGTTTTAACCTAAGTATGGTGTCCTCATACTTGCTAGACCACCCTTAGCCTAGACCTAAGCCTTCTATCCACCTCCATCAGCCTTACGCCTCTCGGATCCCTCCAAGTCATCCATGACTTGTTCATCCATCGCGCTAGCCTTCAGGTGCTTCCATTGGCTATGTCATGCTAACAGTGTCTACACCGCCAAGGCACATTGGACTTACGTCGCCAAGACTCCTCTTGGACTTTACGTCGCCAAGACTCCATCTTTGACTTTCCCTTGCCAACCCATGTTGGACTTTCCATGCCAAGCCCCATGCTTGGACTTTCCTTGTGCCAAGTACTCAAGACTTGGACTTTCCCAAATGCCAAGTGTCCCACTTGGACTTTCCATGCCAAGTACCCATGACTTGGACTTTACCTTGCCAAGACCCAAGCATGGACTTTCCCATAATCACATGGTCAATCCCTAGTCAACCATCAAAGACTCCCTCGAGTCAAACTCGAGTCTGGTCAATTATAACCTAGGTCAATTGTATAAACAATCTCCCCAAAACATTAACCGACATCAATGTCAAACATCAATGTCAAACATCAATGTCAAACATACTATGTCAAACATCAAAACATCACTCAAGTTAAACTCGAGTCTGGTCAATCGTGACCTGGGCCGATTGCACCAACAGGGTGTAGATGTTAGAGTACGGGTGATGACCCAATTTATAAATTGGTAAAAGGGTCATCCGTGGGTAAGTAATGCCCTAAATATAGGATTTATTTCCAATACCCGTATGTTGCATACTATGAGTTGTGTAATAGTTAGGTGAAGGGTGATTAGTGTGTCGCTACAGACCGGTGGTCCCAGCGTGTTATGATTAGTTGAGTACGACTCTCTACAGGATAGAGAGTGCGTCGGTCAGTTGAGTACGACTCTCTATTGGATAGAGAGTTATGATTAGTTGAGTATGTCTCTCTATAGGATAGAGAGTCTGTCTATCAGTTGAGTACGACTCTCTACAGGATAGAGAGTGTATTGATCTGATGGTTATGACTCTTTGTTGAACAGAGAGTCTGTGGTAGATGGTTGTACGTGTGACAGCACATTCATATCATTTGCATGCATTCTGACGACATAGTGTCCCTTGGGGTTGAGAGAGTCGTTAGTCATCTTGCCTCCCAGGTTACTGCCCGAGGAGTAACTGGTGTGAGGGCAGAGCATTTGTTGTGATGCACTCTACCACTATAGACGGTGATAGTTGGAGTTGCGTGCAGTTGTCCTGGGTGCGTGGCACTCGACCACTCATTGGTAGTGTCAGTCGGAGTGGCCAGCAGCAGGGTTCCCCGTTGTGTAGCAAGCTCTTTGCGCTTATATGCTACTTGATCATACTGCCCACTCGGCCACTCTAGAGCAGTGGTTGATGTGAGTTGGGACAGTTGTCATGTCATGCCACCTAGGCCACACTGGGGTCGTGGTAGCGAGTATGGGTGCGCAGGCATGACCATGCATTCTGCATTGCCATATCATACGGTGTTTTGCATATATATATATATATATATATATATATATATATATATATATATATATATATATATATATATATATATATATATATATACATACATACATACATGCTTGTATATATATATACATGGATGATGGTGATCATTATACATACAGATACAGTCTATATATATACTCACTTTGATGATGCATTTGCATCTACTATGTTTGTTGCATTTGTTTGTACATATTCATACATGCTATTGCATTTTCTTTATGGTAATAGGTCGGTACTTGTATACCTGTTGGTTATTCACTGTGATACCCTCGACCCATATCAGGATGTAGTGTGAATTAGTATTATTCTTTATACCTTATGTTGTGGATATATGCCCAGATTGGATGAGGGTAGAGTAGCTGACTGTCAGGTACATCAGCATCATTTATTGTTCAGTTTATTTAGTGTATGCATGCATGTATACTTGTTATGCTAATGTATACCTATTGTACGAGTAGATTAAACTGTTGAATGACATGTAATATTGATTCATATATTTACATGTTCTATCTTATTATTTGCTGAGTTTTACTCACCACCACAGACCCTAGGTTTTTCTGTCACCCAGGTAACAGGTAGAAGTCTTCGTGACGGCTTAGAGCACCGCTGGCTGACATCTCATCTCATCTCCGAGATTCTGGTGGTTGTGTTGGGCTTTCCGTATGAGTGTATTGCATTTGGAGTTTTCGTGATGTACTATATTGTAGATTTGGATTTTGTCGAGGTTTTCTTTATATTTTGGTGTTAGTCATACCGGTATGCATGTGTGTAGGTTGGGATGTTGTTGTATTATGTTTTCGTTGTGTCTTTGTTGTAGTTAGTTTGTTATGTTGTTGTGGTTTGTTTTACATATATATCTATTGTTGTTGTTGTGTCCTACGGGCCTTGTTTTACATATATATCTATTGTTGTTGTTTTGCGATGCCATACAATGTTATTTTTATGTCGAGTCTTGGATTCTCGGGAGTCGATTTGTTCGGTTTTGGTTTTTCTGAGATGAGATGGATAGCGGCCTGAGCGCCAAGCAGCACGAAGTAAGTATTCCTGATGACTTATTTTTTTAGTTGGATACTTATCTAGACTTGATTAACAAGTGTATACAGTTAGATATATTATACCTGTGCAAACTTGCAGTAGAGGTCGTCCACCGAGGCAACCAATCGGAGTTGTCGATAGGGTTTATACTCTCGGTTTCATTGGCTATGCTTTTAGTGTTTTAACGGGGAATAACCTGTAGTTTGTTGGTTATTGTTCGTAACCGTGGTATGAGTTGACCCTGAAAATGACCTGTTAAGTTGTGAGTCTTGAACCTGTGTCGAAAAGGTGATTTACCTTTGAGAGCCAACTGATACTGAGTCGGAAAATAGGTGTCAAGTCGTCACATTTCTTGTGGAAATCAGAGACTACAGTCTTAGAGATTTTCACTAATTATGCTAGTCAGATTATTACCTGTTGGGTAATGGACAAGACAAATAAACTATTGTTGATGCAGATAGCGGAAGGCTAGGTTACGGTGTTTCATAGGGATTTTATCCCTGATTTGTTCGTACTGAGTTGTATAACTTTGAGAGTACTTTTGAGTATTTAACTCATGTTATACTGAGAAAGAAGAGTTGTTTCCATACCATTATCGGGATCAAGCCGGTATTTTGTGATAAATATAAAAAATAATCTTTGGGGAAATAATATATCACTTGATCATGGTTTAGTGATGTTGAAAGAGAGTATTTCCCCGTGTCACTTTTAGTGACACATTGTAAGGAATTCTTGAGCTTCAAGTAAGGGTGATCGGTTAGTAATAGTGTACTATACAGAGTCGTGAGACTTGCAGAGGTTACGACCACCTAATAGCTTAAGAAGATGAATGGATGATTTAAGCCACTCAGAGTTATTGGCTTATAGTTGGATTAGGATGCCGGAATCTTCTACCAGATCCTGCCGGAAGACGTTGGATTGAGACAGGAGTTTAGAAATGACTCCGTACAAGGGTTTAAGAGTTGGAGACTGATAAGAAAATATTGCAGGTCAACTTAATAGAGTCATAAGTCTCCGACTGTTGGATAAAAGGAGCAAGATCGAAGTCATAGGCTTTGAGATATTTTCCGATTATAGAAGACCAACTGCAGATCATCAAGATGTTCTTGTGGATATCAGCAAAATCAGAACAAAGACTTCGAAGGGATTGTGTGTGTGCAGTGTAGATCACGAAGACACGTGAAGTCAGATTATCCGTTGGATCAGTTCATCTATTGCTATTGTGAGAAACCAGTACAGTGGAGGAGGTGTACTTTGAAGACTCAGTTGAAGACCAACCGCCATCATCTTGCTGCTCGCGTGAGAAACAACAAGCTATGATGAAAAGAACGACTGAAACCAACGAGGAACCATGCCCTTCCTTGCTCCGACGACAATCGACAGAAAACCCTCAAATCGACCTGCAGCCGACAAAGACTCCCCGTTGCGCACCCCTTCTCCGTCGGCGCATCCGTGGCACCATCAAGGCGGTTCGCCGCCACTTGTCACGAGGAGGAGGATGCTACGAGGGAGGAGGGAAGGACTCGGAGGTGAAGGGAAGACGAGAAGTAGAGAAGTCGCACATTAAAAGGGAATCGGCGAAGATTAAATGCAATGGCTTGGTGTTACGGAGAGCGACGGAGAAACGACCGGGAGGAGAAGGTTGGGGGTGTGTGAGGAAGAGAAGGAAAGGATCGCGCGAGGAAAGATTGCGATTAGGTTCGAATTTCAGCCGTTCCACCTTAAGCATGAACCGGTCTTGGGTCAAGTCCTAACCCAAGTTGAGTCCAACACCCAATTAAATCTCAATCTTCCTCTAAAATGGTTATTTGAACTCCATTTAATTCCAGAAAAATTCCTAAATATACCTGCAAAAATCTATAAGATAATTTCTTAATTAACAAGGATATTTTCTATTATTATTCCCCCCCCAGTATTTTACATGATCCATATTCAAAATATTAAGATTTAGCGAAGCAACTTGACCAATATTAGCTTCTCGTACAAGTATTTGCAATTTGGACTTTCTATCACGCCACAACTTAGCTAACTTTTGAAATATTATTTTCTTTTCACACTCTTCAACTTTATAATTCACCTATACATAAAAAAATATAAAATTATGTCTACTTTTTTTACTTAGAACCATACTTGATAAATTCAGTGAATCAAAACATTATCTGAAGATAACTCCACATCCTATTCTTCACTTCTTCATCTACATCATTCCATCCATCTAATGTATATGGTACGAATTCCTTTACCATGCAACCTAAAAAAGAAGCGTACTTCACAGAATTATCCCTAATCGGTTGTCCAAACTCATTACGCTCTAGCACTTTGGGCTTTAGTTGACTACTAGCTAACTTCAACTTTGATGGACCCCATCCCATTTTCTTATGAATTTTGTCGCCATCAATTGCCTCTTTACCATGCAAATCTTGTGATGAATTAGGTGAAGTATTAGAGTCCACTCTCGATAGTCTCTTATCAATAGTTTCCTACAAAATAGCATAAACAAATTGAAATGTATAAGTATGCTTGATTAAAGTAAAACAAGATTTTAGAACAGGATACAATATCACCTGAATTTCATCTACAAATGTTTTACTACATTTTTTCCTCATTTTCTCTCCTTTTGAATGCTATATAATTACTTGCTTATAAACAATATAACATGATACATCTAGCATATAACTCAATCATATTTTCCAATACCGCTACCAATGTCACCACTAGCAACCTAATTTTATAAACAAATTAATTACTGATTAAGATATGCATACAACTCAATCATTCAACAGATTAATACAATAGAACATAATATTAAGAAAAATTTTCAAAGTATGCTGCAAAGAAGGATATAAGATTACTCCAAGAAAGATATAAATTCACTCCAAGTGTTGAAACAACATTGTCATATACCATTATGCATCAGATATTCAAGTGGTGTTGAAAAAATATGATGTTGGAATTTTTCCAGCACCACCACGTGCTGGAAAAAATTCCAGCACCACCAAATTCTAGCACCACAAAATGTGATGCTGGAATTAGGCATGGAGTTGAGAGGGAAAAAGAGCAGCCTTGGCATGATGTCATGCTGAGTGACAACATTGCAGAACCTTCCACCCCATCGTTCTCTAAGGATTCCTCGGGAAAGTGTCTCATTCCCTATCAATGGGCTTCCAAATGTGATGCACAGAAGGGAAGCAGGCATTGGAGCATTTGGCTGAACAGATGATGAACATAGGAAATAAAGGCCCAAAAGGGAGGCCAAGCTACCTCCCACAGAGTGGCCAGTCAGTACTACTGACTTGTTTTGGGTCTCTGATATCAGTAGATAACAATAGCAATAAAAGAAACAATCACAAATCTACCTAGACAAGATAATATGTTATTGTGATATATATTAACAGACATCAACTTAAGTCCTTAAGCAACATAGATCTTATGCCCAGATTGACATATTTTAGGTGCACCAATAGAAGGTGCAATTCTACTCCTAAAGATTGAGTTCATATTTGACTTTTGAAACCTTGAGACAATGGACACCAAGGAATGCGGTGCATGCATCTTGAAGTCTAAATATCCAATTCCCCCCCCCCCCCCCCCACTCAACAAGGAAAACGGCCACCATATTCAATTAATGATATGTTAGAGACGATTTGAAATTGTGATATGCCTCTACTTTCATCCTTTTCTTCTTGAACTACCTTCACTTTGAAATTGTGGTGTATAAGTTTTACCGTGGAAGACCCAAACAGTGTAAGAAGGATCTATCCCTTTCATAATTAAGTGGTCGTACACTTGGCTAAATTTCATATATTTCTTATTTTGACAATGTTTGCAAGGACATAAAATTACTTCGCGTGTTTTGGCATAGTTCCTAGCTTGTGCAAGAAATTTTTGAACCCCTCCTTCATATTCCGGTATAAGCTTGAAGGAAAATGCATCCAATCCTTATCCATTGCATAAATGACCAAAACCCTAAAATGTAAGTTATTCTTTTTTTTTGATAATTAGATTAAAGTATGTATAGTTGAACATGAGAAAATATATCTAAAATTGACAGCTTTCTAAACTTCATATAGTGCTCTTCAGATAAAAGTGCATAATAATAAGTCATTGACGTATATTAAACATTGACTAATAAGGTTGTCACTCTAATCTATATCTTGAACTAAGGTTGTCACTCTGATCTATATCTTGATTATAAGACCTTTACAAGCTAAATAAAAATAATAACTATATCCTAGATTAAAACTTACAAACCTTATTAATCTTTCACAACTTAATTAGGGTTGCTATGCAAAATTGAATATTATATTGGTCTACTGTATAGATTGAGAAGTATAATGCACAAGTAGCATGTATTTCAGAATAATATAGAAAATGAGGAAATGTTGATGTATCATAAATAAGAGGGTTCATGTAAAAAAATCATGAGGCAAAAAGTAAGATTTGTTCCCAGATATAATAAAAGTATTAATAGGAAAATTCAGGAAAAACAGTAATATCATTGAATAAAATTATTTTTATAATGAAAACATACTCCTTAGAAAGTCAATTATAAAGTAGCACATCCAATCGTTTTCGTTACTCTCCTTCTATAGCTAAAATGCTGAACCATGCTCTAATTCAACAATAACAGAGAAGGAACAGGGTGCGAACTAGCTCACTCAGTTGGTAAGGGCCTTTGAAAATTTTCGCAAATGTCTTAGTTTTAAAATCTCCTTCGCTCAAATGTGAGTGTTCGAGTAAAAAGAACAAACTTGCGAGGAAAAGTTCAAGCTTTAGCGTATTGTCCTTTGGTACAACACTCAGTTCCCTTTTGCTTCGAGTCCAAGGCAGCTTCCTTGTTCTTCCGATAGAGTGTCAGCTCAGGATATGTCAACTCCCTAATAACCTAAATGAAGGAATTAACAGACTTAAAATCATCAAATTTCACGAGATAGAGGAGGATGCTAAAATTACACGAAACTGAGGCGAAGAACGTAAGAAGTCAAGAATCAAAGAAGAAGAGATGCACTCGCCGACGAGGAGATGCACTCACCGACGAGAAGCGACGGCGATGCTTGGAGAGGGTGGGCAACGAGATGTTTGTCGGGCGCGAGAAGAAGTGGAATGGGGATGAGAAGTGGAAAGCGACGGCGACGCGAGCGAGAAGAAGTGCGGAGAATAGGGATTAGCGGGGGAGGGGGGGGGGAATTCGTTGGCTTAACTTTATTAAACCTAATATAACCACACACTACAACAAATATGACTTTCCACATCACATTATCAACAACGCAGAATTGTAGCACGCTGTTAATGATAGTTTTTATAGTGCGCCCAATTTTGTTCGCTGTAAATAATATTATATTTTTGCAAACAACAGCATGCAAAAATAATACGCTGTTAATACTCATTTTAATAGTATATAGTGCACGTTGTTAATATTAAATAATTATAGTGTGCATTTTGTGCGTTGTTAAAAAAGTTATTATAAAAAATTAAATTTTTCATAGCTTGTCAATCATGTGTGCTGCAGATAATATTAATAGTGTGCATTTTGCACGTTGTTAAAAGTCTCCCTATAAAAAATTAAAATTTTCTCAGCGTGCCAATCAAGTGCGCTGCGGATATTACAATGTTTGTAAATCTGAAATAATAACGATGTACAATTTGCACGCCGTTAAAAGTATCATTATAAAAAATTAAATTTTTTACAGCGTGCCAATCAAGCGTGTTGCGGATAATACTAAGCTTGTTAATATGAAATAATAATAGCGCACAATTTGCTCGCCATTAAAAGTTTCATTATAAAAAAATAAACTATTTGCAGCGTGCCAATCAAGTGCGCTGTGGAGAATAACTAAATTTGTTAATATTATCCGCAGCATACATTTTATACGCCGTTAAAAATATCATTATAAAATTAAATTATTTTTTAATCTGAAAATAATTTTTAAAAAAAAATTAACAACGTATTTGTCACATACACAAGAAGAATAAAAAGAATCTAATTATATTATAACTAAAAAAAAGCTTTAAAAAGAATTCTCGAATAAACTTATCTTGCTAGGTTAAAATTTTCCCAAACCCGCCGTAGCTTTCTCACGCGGCAATTTCTCATGCTCGCCGCCCATCTCCGCCCATTCTCTTCACCTTCCTCATCGCTTTCTGCACGCTCTTCTCATGCTCGCCGCCCGTCTCCGCCTATTCTCTTCACCTTCCTCATCGCTTTCTGCACACTCTTCTCACGCTCACCATCTCCCATCTCTGTCTTTCAGGTTAGCCATTGTCTTTACAGTCTATTATTTTTATTGTATATGCTATAAAACATGATGAAACTAGATCCTGTAACATATATCTTGTTGTATTTTATCCAGTTTCATGAATATGTATGTTAGATTCGTATTCCTTCATTTTGATAATGAACTAAACCACACTGCTCCACACCAAAGTTAAAGAATGGCTGTGAAGTGAAAATATTGAATTTTAAGTAAATGGAGATCGTAATGAAGAGGGATCAACTAACCATTACTCAGATGGTTGATGCTAAATTTAGTAAGGTTGGAAACCAGGGATCGACATTAGTTTATTCTCCGACAATTCGAATGATTCCTTGTTGAACAAGGAGATGACAAAAATTGTCTGAAAAAACATCAAAAACACTAAGTTATCTCTAGCAAAGATTGGGCCTTTGGTGCTAAAAATGATAAATAACTTGCAGATATAGTCAGAAATTGCATTTTGGTATCTTCTTGAATCCAATTAGTAATTGATTTCAAAAAGAATAAATAATCTAACCTGAATATGGGTCTTGATTATTGCTCTACGATCATAGTTGCTAAAAACAACTTCCTAAATGAGATTCCAAAATGCCCACACATTATACCAGCAAGATCAAGATCAAAGAATGGGTTAGGAGCCTAAAATTGCAACCATCACAAAAAGTGAGAAATAAACAGAAGTATAGCAATCATAACAATAACTCTTTGATTATTATTCAGGCCTGAAAGAAACAACCATTTTGACTACTAGACAATGAACATGCATCGACAGTCGAACAACACTAACCAATGCTAGTAGTATTACGAAGAAGTTAAGACGTTGAAACTCTGAGAAAAACCATAGCTTAGTTGGTCTCAAATAAGAGGAGGGAACCCCATCTTCTGATGAAGTATAATCTAGCTTTACCAATGTTTCCACTTTGTTTCTTATGGGCGAGCTGCAATATTTTTCACGGTTCTTAATACTAAAATTGAGTTGCTTAATATTCAACAGAGCCAACAAATAGGAAAAATAAATCACTAAAGTTAACATGTCTTCTTTGGTTATCAGGTATGAATATTTAGTATCAAAATCAAGACTTTTGAGATTTTTTTTCTTGTTTTCCCGTGGATGGAAAGAACAAGCTTGTAAATTTTAGTGACAAAGTGCATTCGGTGTTCAAATTAAGATATATCTTTTAAATTAGATATCTTGATGGAGAATCTTTGCAAGCATTTATTTCTGATTTGCTAGGATATAAATGTTCATTACAAAGACACTATAATACTGCAAGTACATTTTAATTTCAGCATCAAGCTAACAGTATCATGTTGGCCAGAAATGAAAAGATAAGCTTCATGATATTACACCAAGGAAGACCGAAAAAGATCTTAAGAAAGCAAAAGAAATATATATACATATATATAGAGGATCCAAGGTGATCAATAGCTAAATATGAAGGTTCTTAAATTCCATTTTTTTGAGGTCTCAGTCAATAGAAAATATATAGACCTAATTTCTCATCATCACTATCATGTTTCTCCATTATTATGATAATATTATTTGACAAAATTTATTTGAAAAATTAGGTTGCTAGTGATGACATTGGTGACAATATTAGGAATTATCTTAGTAGCGGTAGTGATGTCAATGGTAAAAAAAGAATGATAATTTTGGAACTAAGATAATCATATTGACTGATTTTAAATAAGCAATTAGATTTTTCTTTACAAATATATACTATACATGTAGTTTATCTTCTGTGATGATGATCATCATAATAATGATCTTATCTTGTCTGAGAAGAAATTAATAACACCTAAAGGTTCAACTGCAGATAATTAACTATAATTGTTCCCTCAATGTCTTATCTGTCATTACTTTTTGATGTCTCATCAACTTTATTTTATCAAACATTCTATTAGAATGTGATCCTTATCCATGCTAGGTTTGAAGCGTTTCCACAAGTTAGTTTCTTGCAATCTTAAATGGATTTTGAAATAGTCACATTATGAAGTAGAAAAACTAAAGTATGATTATATTATTTTTGCTACTGATCAAACAAGTAGCACAACTACTTGGGTGTCAGTCACATCGATCTTATTGTCCATTGAGCTCTATGATGGCTATATCACTGGTAATAGTTACATTAATAAAATCATTTTTATAAAACTAACTAAAGTTTTCTTTGATCTACCCCTTAAATTATTCACAGCACTTAGATGATTTGACTCTTCTAATTATAGAATGATTAGTCATCTATCAATAGGTTCGTATAACTTTTTTCTCTAATTTTATCATATTTGTAGTTACGCCTAATGACTTAATTCTTATTGCACATAAGTAAACACAGAGCCATCTTACCATTGTTAATTTCTACTACATTAAACCCTTTTTTGTCTATGTTGCTTCCTTACAGCCCAACGCCCAATCCATTATATATTTAAGGGACACGTGACAATCACACAAGATTCAAAAAGATCCTCTCCCTATAACTTAACAGGAATTTAACTCAGATATATCCACAGAGAATGCAATAAGCCAACTGGGCAGCAATTATTTGAGAGAATCTATAAGAGAAATTGAATATAGAGACCACGCGAATCATTTGGAGAATATTTTTGTGATCTAATATCATGGGATATGATTTCAATTAGCTGATTAATTAGTACTTTACTCCATGACAACAGGAGGAACACTAAACAAAAAAGTGACCCAACTATTTGATATCAAATAATCCTTTTCCTGGTGCAGGTTTAGACTTATTTTACATAAATTATGATCTAAACAGTGCAATAGATTATTAATTTTCATAATTGTTTCGTGAACAATTATTTATAAAAAATGCTAGTTTTATTGTCCGAGGAGCTTGTCATAAAAAAGGCATGCACTTTTGCTTATTTAATATTACATGCTAACATAGGCAGGCACGTCTCATGTTTGGCAATTGGCACTATTGATAAGAAGAAACTGGTATTATCAGCATACTTGATGTGGTTGTAGGTTCCATAGTGAATTGATTGAGTTAGCAGTGTTATTTCGTTTACCTTGCCTTGAGCGTGTCATCATTTTGAAGCAGAAATATAAGTGGGAAACTCGTCTGCTTCCTAGTACACTTTAACTTTTGTAACCAGAGTTTCTAAACGGTGTGAGTTTCATTGTTATGAGATATCCACCTTTCTACAAATTTACTATTTTTCCAGAAAGCATTCTAGATTTTTGAATTACATTCAATAAGTTGAATGATGTTTAGCCTAACAACAAAATGATGTTGAAGATCTACTCTATAAATCCAATACAAATTTGTGAATTGTTTATAGAAAACTTAACATTTTATTATTTGTCCCTATTTATCTTTTTTGTATTCTTGTTAGTGAATGTGCAATTATGATAATATTATAGGAACGTTGATGGCCGACTAGAGGGGGGTGAATATCCCTCTTTCCTCATATGAACGGAATTGCTTATCTACAAAGAATATTAGCGCAACAAAAACAAAACAAAACAACAATAACGATAAATAAAGACAAAATCAATGCTAACAAACGATATAACGTGGTTCACCGCCTCGCCACTAATCCACGGTCCGATTCGTCTCCAGTGAATCACTCCGAAACCAATCCACTATTAGTCTCTCCCTTTAGTCAAAGATGGAGGTAAACCTTTACACCAATAAAACTAGAAGAAGGAGTTTCAGCATTGTGGGGTACTTAATAGGATGTTTAGAGCATGAACATTAACCATCTAAAAGCCTCCACCCTCTCTTTTTATAGAGAGGAAGCAAATCTTCCCATTGGACATTATCAGTCGACTGATGCTTTCATCAGTCGACTGATATCAACTCCAATGGCTTCTGACCAGGCCGGATTCGCGAGATCCACGACCGCCTTCTCCAACAGTCGGATTATCAGTCAACTGATGATATCATCAGTCGACTGATGTCGACTTCCAGTCGAGTGACGACTAGTTTCTGTGCCCGTGCATAGTGTGATCAGTCGACTGCTTCCCTTAAGCAGTCGACTTATCGACTTGATTCAGCAGCCAAACACCAGTCGATTGCCATGACATGGTAGTCGACTGATGCAGGGTAAACCTCAAACTTAACATCCGTTTGAGCGTCCAGCGGTCGGGTAAACCTCAACCCTTGCGGTCGAGCCTCCGACACTTAGCCATTCGGCCAAGTTCACCTAATAAGCTACTTACATTTTACTCATTCTCTCATCTCACTTGAAGTCCCTCGCCGAAGCTCTCTTCGTTCACGGCCACGTCCCTCGGCAGCATCAAGCACACAGCTCTGCAATGCTCCTTTGCGTCTCTTGCCCTTGAAGTCTGCTTAGCTTCGCTTCAAGTCATCTCGTCCGACGGTCCCTCGGATGCATCAAACGCACAACTCTGCAATGCTCCTTCGCCAACTCATGCACGAGGTTGTGAGTTGGTGACACTTGCCAAAGCTCTATGTGCGAATTACTAAGTCCTGCAAGACTCCAACGCACATATCAAATCCAATCATCCTAACTAAAATCCTTTGCCACACATATCAAAATCATATCACATGGGTTGATTGTCCTAACAATCTCCCCATTTTTTATGTGTGACAATCCGTTTAAGTTAGGTAAACAAATAACAATGACAACATAAGCAAGGAAAGCATGTAAATAATACGAGCATCAAAACTCCCCCTTAAACATGCAACTCCCCCTTAACACATGCTAAATTTTACATTTTAGCATGATTAACTTAAACCTACCAATTCTCCCCCTTTGACACTATCAAAAACATTATCCAAATGTTATAATCCAAGGTATCAACTCTAAGGAGGAAAAATACCCAAAAGTCAAACAAAATCTGATAAAATCATGTTACTATGCTCGTGCATAGTACATCAATCGACTGGTTCAGACTACCAGTTGACTGACACTCAAAGATCAGAATTTCTGATTTTTCGAACCAATTTCAGAAATGCACTAGAAATTCCAAAAAATTTGAAAAATCATGAAATTGTGAAAACACATTTCTTTTGAAGTCCTTTATCAGTGAAAAATAAATTTTCATGAAAATTACTTATATTTTCAAAGATTTGACAAAAATCCAAAAGCTTAAAAAATAACTAGTATTTTAATCAAGTTTGTATCAATTTTAACACCTAGTTTTGCATTAGATTATTTCAAAATATGAAAACACAGATTTTAAAGTAAGAAATGATTTTGAAAATATATGAAATATCCAACCATGATCTTTGGACAATATGTCTATGAATTAAACATAAGCCTTCCCCATAATTGGTCTATTATTGCTATTTTGATACTTAAAACTGACCATCTAAATGTCATAGGTATTAGTGGACCATTAGTATCATCCTAACATCTCACCCATGCTATGTTTTCAATCAAAGTTAGCCTTATGATGAATGTGAGATGTTCCTAAAGGTATTTATATATTTAACCTTCAAATTCATGCAATTCTACACAAGGCTAAGTATCACACTAACATACCACATGATCATAAAAACATATATGCATTAATTTTTCATTATGATCATGAAACAAATGTATCAATCAATTTATAATCATGAATTAGATATAAAATCATGATAATAAGTCAAATATCACCTAAAGCATGATTTAAACTATTTATGGGTGCATTATCATCACCCAACACTATTTCAAAAATTTTGTCCCGATCATTCTAAGTCAACCAAATAATATGATATAAGTGAAATCCTTTTGGTTGACTAACCTAGGGTTTTCCTAACCCTTAAGGATGGATTTAGGAACCCAATACAAGTTCTTTCCTATAGGATTTACTAAATATTCTTTAGGGATCCATTTTCTAGCTATCGTCTTGTTTTTGGCTTGACCCCTAGCAATCAAACATTTATAGGCCTTTTCATTTGTCTTTCCCTTATAACCTAGGCCTTTTCTATTGAAGTTTGCCCTTTGACTCCCTATAATCATATTAAGGGTGTTGGAGCCAATTGTGAATTTTTTAGAGTCTTGGTTAAATGGTCTACCTTTTCCCTTAAAGCTCTATTTTCTTCAATGCATGCATCATTAACATCAAAAGGAATATAGTTATCATGTGAGCATGCATCATCATCATTAATACTTAAACATGCTTTTTCTAGTTTATTTTTTAGGGCCTTAATTTGATCTAGCATGCTCTTATTTTTCTTTTTGGCCCTAAATAAATCCCTAGTTAAGCTAGAAATCATGGAAACTATTTTCTTGGGAGTTAGATTCGTTAGCATAGTTTCCATGTATTCTTCTTCGGATGAAGAGAATGATGATGAGCCTCCCCCTTCACTAGAGCTCTCCTCACTTGAGCTTGATTTTTTACCTTCGGAGGAGGTAGAGTCTATATCATCAAACTCCATTAATGCAAGGTTTGTGACAAAAGAATTTTCTTCCTCCGATGATGATGATGAGGAAGGATCATCCCATGTCCTTGCCTTGAGTGCTTTGGCCTTCTTCTCTTCTTCCTTCTTCTTGCTCCCCTTCTTCTTTTCTTCTTTTCTCCTCCTTTCTTCTTTGCTCTTGTTCAAGAGGGGACAATTATCTCTTATATGTCTCTCTTGTTGGCAATTGTAGCATATTATCTTCCTCTTGTGCCTTCTCCTATCATAGGATTTGTTAAATTTTAAATTCCTTAAAACACGCCTTACCTTCCTTACCATATAAGCATCTTCATTGCTATTCATGGAGGATGATGAGGATGCTTCATCGTATGAGGAGGGAGTCTCTATCTTCTTCTTCTTCCCCTTGTTGGCTACTAAGACTACTCCTCTTGATGGCTTGATACTTGATTCTTCACTTATTCCTTCAAGCCTTGTTTCATGGAGCTCCATGGTTGAGAAGAACTCCTCCAAGGTGCTAACTTCTAAATTTTTGGAGATATAGAAGGAGTCCACCATTGAGCTCCACTTAGATGACTGGGGAAAGGCATCTATAGCCTTCATTATCATGTCCCAGTTTGATAGTTTTTCTCCTACACTCGTTAGTCCAATTAAAATTTCTATAAAACGAGAGTGTAATGAGGTTACCTTTTCTCCCTTTTCAAGTTTGATATTTGTTAGTTGGGAGCGAAGTGTAGGATTGAAGCGGATCGCTAAAGGGGGGGGGGTGAATAGCGATAAAAACTTTTCTTTTAAATCGTTCGATAGACAATTAAACGCAGCGGAAATGTAAATAAAAACTAAATGAGACAAATAATTTTTTTACTTGGTTCGTAGCCTTCGGCTACTACTCCAAGGCCCTAACGGTCCTAGACCGTGTACGGAGGGCAATTCACTAAAACACTCCTCCTCGTTGGAGGTAGGAGTTTTACGATTACAAAAGCCTTCGAAGCAAAAAGATAGAGAGACAAACCCTCTCTTCTATTAAAGTAAAATGCAATGAAAAGCTTCGATTAAAAAGAATTGCAATATTGAAAGCAATAACAAATTAAGATTATACCAACAACTAAACAAAAGAAACTTTAAGCTAGGGTTGTTGGCAGCACTTCGTTGTTGTAGAGTCGTCGGAGAGTTGCAGCGTAACGGAGGCTTTTGAGCACTTAGAATTGAGGATGAAACCCTAGGTTTGACCCTCCTTTTATAGCCTTTAAGCCCCTCAACGAATGAGTCTTCAACCAATCACAAATGGGCACAAAACTCCTTGAAAAATGGTGATAAAGCTTGACTCCTCGAGGCTGATTTTTGACCACCGGTTGAACTGGCCGGTTGAACTGGCCGGTTGAACTGATGGCCAGGATTTTTGACTACAATAAAGAGTTAGCTCAAAATATAAGCGGATTCGACGGCCACTTGCCGTCCGATCTCAACATAGACCTTCCATGGGAAGTCTTGGGTCGGATTGTCGCCTAAGATCATCCCCGTAAAGAGGATACCACCTCACTTACGCTCGCACACACGAGCTTACCTCGATACTTACGTGTCGCTTTTGCTTCCGACCTTCCACTCGATTCCTTCGGCTCCCTCCGAAGTAACTCGAGTGTCGCCCGACCACCGCGGCTTCCTCTGGGTGTCGCTAGCCTTCAGCTCCAGCATTGAGACTTTTCTGCACACTTGATTTAGCTCGTGAGATAACAATATAAGCTTAACTTTGTATCGTTTGATATAATCAAAACTTAGGTTCGACTTAGGTGCCCACTGCACCAACAATCTCTCCCTTTTTGATTTATGGCAAACCCACATACAAAGTTAAGACAAAAATAAGTATGAGATTATGCATGAATGAGTAGGAGTATATAAAAATTCTTTTTCAAGTGCTCCCCCTTGAGGAATCCTCCCCCTTGACCGAGGGTGAGTACTTGAGAAAGGGTTTTAACTCTCCCCCTTGATATTTGCTACTAAGAAAAAGAATTAAGTAATCGAAATTACTTAATATTGGCCATAGTGTTTAAAATAAGTTTTAAGTTAAGAAACCAAATGATTTCTTAACCTTGGCCTTTAAAAGTTAAATAAGTTTTCAAAACTTAAAGTTAACTTTTGGTTTAATTATGAAGTAAGAGTTAAGTTATCAAAAATTTTTTTTGACCCCTTAACTTTTGTCCTTTTTCTCCTTTTTCTCCCCCTTTTGTCGTATATCGAAAAGAGTAAGGGGTGTGTGGAAAACAAAATAAATGTTAAATTTAAAGTCCAAGCATGTTCCACATTTTTATTTTTAAAAATAATATATTGAGAATAAGTTCATCTATAAAATGTTCGACTCATATTTAGCTTGATTGATATGAAGGATCAACCAGTCCTGGTCAGAGTCGGTTAGTATGTATGATTATACTTCGTGGTTCATAGCGATGCACTAACTCTACATCTGGAACCAGGAGTAAGGTCCTAACATCTCACGCCCATCTACGTGGCTAAGTACACAAACACATTAGTCCTATGTATTGTGAGATGTATTGGCTCCTTAAATCTATAGGTGCATGATATCTAAGGTATGTCCTATGCTAGTTCCATGAAAAAAAAGTAAGAAATAGTAGTAAGAAAATATAATTTGTAAGTTCCTATTCTATTACGCACATGCCTAATCTTCGTCTCAAGAGACTAAATTCGGCTTCGGGTAGTGGTTTAGTAAATATGTCTGCTAGGTTAGACTTCGAGTCAACATATTCGAGTTGTATGGAGCCGTTGGCTACATGTTCTCGAATGAAATGGTGTTTTACCTCTATATGCTTTGTCCTTGAATGGAATATAGGGTTCTTAGTTAGATTTATCGAACTTATGTTGTCTACAAAAATTTTAGTTTTGGTGAAGTCCAACCTAAAGTCTCGGAGAGTGTGCTTCATCCAAAGAAGCTGAGTTACACACTCACCCATCGCAACGTATTCGACTTCGGTGGTAGATAAGGCAACACAATGTTGCTTCCTACTGCACCAACTCACTAGACTTGAGCCGAGTAGTTGACAACAACCACTCGTGCTCTTTCTATCGAGTTTACTACCAGCATAATCCGAATCGGAGTAGCCGATTAGTTTGAACTCCGTAGATCTAGGGTACCAAATACCAACATTAAGTGTACCCTTAAGATATCTAAGGATACGCTTAACTAGGATTAGGTGAGACTCCTTAGCACAGGTTTGAAACCTGGCGCACATACTTACTATGAATAGGATGTCGGGTCGACTCACAGTTAAGTATAAGAGACTTCCTATCGCGCTCCTATAGTACTTTAAGTCAATGGACTTACTTTCTAGGTCTTCTCCTATGTTAACATTAATCTCCATTGGGGTGTTTATTATCTTAGCGTCTTGCATTCCAAATCTTTTAATTAACTCCTTAGTGTATTTTTGTTGATATAGGTATATACCATCCTTAGTTTGTTTAATTTGTAGACCTAAAAAGAAACTTAACTCGCCTACCAAGTTCATTTCAAACTCACTTTCCATGAGTGAAACGAACTCGTTTAGTAAGGTTGAGTTAGAGGTTCCAAAAATTATATCGTCTACGTAAATTTGAGCTATGAATATTTCTTTACCTAAGGTTTTTACGAAGAGAGTTGGGTCAACTAAGCCTTGGTTAAACCCTTTTGACTTAAGATGGATTGAAAGTGAAAGGACCCAACCTGATACCTAAATATGGACTCTTAGTCCATCCGCTAATAATAGCATAAACCACATACACATGATTGAAAATCCTCTTTATTTTATTCAATTTCAAGTAAGAGTCTCAGATACAGCCTTTACACTCAGCACCTCACTGAAGTATATCATCCCTTTCCACCCTACTCACTCAGACAGTCCAACAATCGTTAACGTCCCGGACAGTGTGTGGCCTGCTCATCATCATCTCCTCGGTTACATCACCCCAGCGTCTCCCAACTCTGCTTGAGAACTCAATTCTCTACCTGTAAATATTTAGTGACATCATGAGTTCACAGCCCAGTAAGTAAATCAAGGGTAAATACACGACGTAGAGAGGGAAAAAGAAATCAAACATAAATCGTAAAGTTATATATATAGATATGTATATCTAGCATGCAACTCCAGCCTAGCATTAATAACTCATAATAAGTCATGCAAATATTACACCATGGCAGTGCAACCAATTCTTAAACAAAAGGGGACATGAAAATATAACAAGCAGTAACCCCATTCATGCTTTTCTATCATGCTAACTGTAGATAACATAAGTCTTCGTGGTACCTCACATTTATTGCATTTTTAAATGCGGAGCCAGTCAAAAACCTTATTTTCTTGTGCAATCCTGAGGTACCTCTAGAAAGAACTAAGGGAATCAGTCATCAGTCATTAGTCATCAGTCAATCTGTCAATTTGGGTGGGCCCTTCCCAGAGCTCATCCTGGGAAGCCCAACCCGTCCAGGCACCACTAATACTCATGTACATACAATTAGCTAGATAAAGAAAGTCTGTCATTTCTTGTCATAGTCAATCATATCTGTCACTTCATATACAGTTGAACATTTCAAGCTAGCATTTAACTCAGAATGTAGATGGATGATATCACAAAACATTATGAAGTAGCATCTACTTTAGGTACAGATGGATAATCATACCTATATATATAAATTTATATGTATATATATAGCATCTAACCTCATACACAGGTAGATGGTAATTACACACATTTACATATAGCATCTACACTCATATACAGATAGATGGTAAAGACACCCATTTACTTATAGCATCTAACCCCATACACAGGTAGATGTTAGTTATAACTGATTCACATAGCAAATAGGCATTTGAAAGATTTGATGAACAATAAACTAAAATGATAACATGGCACATCATGGATGATCATAAATATCTATACATAGCATCTAACCTCATACACAGGCAGATGGTAATTACACACATTTACATATAGCATCTACACTCATACACAGATAGATGGTAATGACACCCATTTAATTATAGCATCTAACCTCATACACAGGTAGATGTTAGTTATAACTGATTCACATAGCAGATAGGCATTTGAAAGATTTGATGAACAACAAACTAAAATGATAACATGGCACATCATGGATGATCATAAATATCTATACATAGCATCTAACCTCATACACAGGCAGATGATCATTATAATATTTTACATAGCAACTACAACATAAAGAAAAATCTTCGAAGCAGTTAACTAAGCATGTAGAGGGATAAGAACAGAATTACTCTACTAACATTGAAGTCTCATCTATAATCCAGAAATCCCAACTTTCCATGGCTCCATCCTTTTATACTAACAATTAGCTTCTACCTACAACGATTTCACCGTTATATCCCTCGGTAAAGCTAAGAGAATTTTCCAGGAACCCTACATCAGCCCCTCAGACCCTTAATTGGGTTGACCTATATCACACGGTGCGACTACACCCTCTTCCTATCTCTGCAAAGATCCAAGATCGTCGATCCCATATGCCATTCACCACGCAGAACCTATAAATGCGGAACCCAATCCAACCCGATGGCAACCTTCATCCAGGTTCTACCGTCCCCTCTGTCCCTAAACCCACCCGGAAATTCCTAATCACACTAAGCAATCCCTCCCTGCAAACTCCCAGCGACCACCCACACATCCAGCATAAACGTCCGATCGCAACCCCCCCATCTCAAGCTCAAACAAAAACCTAAAATCCCCCATTCAAACACCATGTGATCAGCCCTCTAGAATCGATCTACAACCCTGACCACACCCTTCGATTTATCCTTGAAAATGTCCAGCGTCACCCCACGAACTCACCGGAAATCCCGAGCTCAGTTACACCCGTTTAAATGCCCAAAACAAGCTGCCTTCACCCCGAAATCCGATCGGAAACTCCAATCTCACGCGCAAACAAACACCACCGATTAAACCCCTTAAAACCGCTCTTCATCCCTCCATCGCCCTTCATTTTCCAGAGATTTACTTACCGTACAGCCGAGGGAGGACGATCGGGTGGCCGCCGGCAGCTTCGTGACGATCTTCGACGGAAGAAATCGCCGAGAAACGTTTATCCGGGAGCTGGCGGTGAGGGCGACGAAGGATGTAGCGCGCGGAAGCAGAGGGAAAGAATGGGATCGGCCGTGTGGCTTATAAACGCGGTTTCTTTAGGGTTAAGCCAACTCGAGTTAAGTCCAAGCTAGCCCCAATTTAACCTAAGTCTAACCTCAATTAATCCAAACACCCCTTCAAGCCCAAACCTTTCCCCGTAACGATCATATGAACTCCGTTTGAATTCAGACTTCCCAGTCCGACTATACCTACCCGTTTATTTCTGTTATTGTTATATATATATATATATATATATATATATATATATAGATATTTTATTTATTTATTTATTTATTTATTTATTTTTTTTTCTTTTTTCGAGACTTGACAACTCTCCTCCCCTTAGAAGAATTTCGTCCTCGACATTCGACTTACCAAATAATTCGGGGTAACGGTCACGCATGTCCTGCTCGGTCTCCCAGGTAGCTTCCTCCTTTTGCTGATTTCGCCATAAAACTTTCACCATTCTGATTTCCTTATTTCTCAGCTTCCGCACTTGCTGATCCAGTATCTGTTCTGGTATTGCCTCATAAGATAGGTCTGGTGTCCATTGTATGGCCTCATGCCCAATTACATGTGCAGGGTTGGATAGGTACCTCCTGAGCATGGATACATGGAACACATTATGAACTTCTGCCAGATTTGGTGGTAATGCAACTCGGTATGCCCTGGTCCCAATCCGGTCTAGAATCTCAAAAGGCCCAATATACCTCGGACTGAGTTTGCCCTTCCTGCCAAACCTCAGTACCCCCTTCATAGGTGACACTTTGAGAAATACATGGTCTCCCACTGTGAACTCCAAGTCCCTCCTTCGACAATCTGCGTAACTCTTTTGGCGACTTTGAGCTGACTGCATTCTGTCTCGGATCTTTGCCACCAATTCCACAGTTTGTGCCACCATCTCCGGACCCAGAACTGCCCTTTCTCCTACCTCTTCCCAATGCAATGGAGTTCTACACCTTCTTCCGTATAGCGCTGCATAGGGAGCCATACCGATGGTGGCTTGATAACTATTATTATAGGTGAACTCCACCAAGGGCAATTTAGACTCCCAACCCCCTTTAAAATCTATAATGCAAGCCCGTAGCATATCTTCTAAAATCTGAATTACTCGCTCAGATTGACCGTCTGTCTGGGGATGGAAAGCAGTACTGAAAGTAAGTTTCGTACCCAATCCCCGGTGCAAGCTCTTCCAGAATCCGAATGTAAATTTTGGATCTCTATCTGACACAATCTGATCCGGAATTCCATGTAACCTTACTATTTCCCGTATATACAGCTCTGCGTATTGTACCATAGTGAAAGTGATTTTCACTGGCAGGAAGTGTGCTGACCCGTCAATCGATCCACAATGACCCACCCATTTGATCCCTTAGTCGAGATCGGTAATCCTACCACGAAATCCATGGCAACATTTTCCCACTTCCAGACGGGTATCGGAAGCGGTTCAAGCAATCCAGCGGGCCTCTGGTGCTCAGCTTTCACCTGTTGACAGGTAAGGCACTCATGAACCATCTTGATTATGTCTCTCTTCATGCCCGGCCACCAATATAATAGCTGCATATCTTTATACATCTTCGTGTTTGTAGGGGTGAACCGTAGTGTGGGCTTCCATCATGAGATTCTCTCTCAGAGATCCTTCTTTAGGCACCCATATGCGGCCCTTGTATCTCACAATCCCATCAACCACTGAGTAGATGGTGCCACCCTTTGCTTCATCTCTGTGTTTCCATTCCATTAACTGTTGATCCGATGCTTGTTCTGCCCGAATTTGATTCCGTAAATCCGATTTAACCGTCTGCTAATCTAGCTCGCTCACTGGTGCTATCACTTCCACACTTGTTGTTGGAATTCGATATCAACCTTTCTTTGGGTAGTCAAGCAACTTGCGACTCACATTTGCCTTACCCGGGTGATAGTTAATATTGCAATCATAATCCTTTACCAACTCCAACCATCGTCTCTGCCGCATATTCAATTCCTTCTGAGAAAAGAGATATTTCAAGCTTTTATGATCGGTGTAGATCTCACAACGTTCTCCGTAAAGATAGTGTCGCCAAATCTTCAAAGCAAATATAACTGCTGCCAATTCCAGATCATGTGTAGGATAGTCGCTCATGCACCTTGGTGGCGGGATGCATAGGCGATGACCCTCCCGTGCATCGGCCACCACCCTAGCCGGTGTTGGAGGCATCGGTGTACACCTGCCAATTATGCGGAACATAAGCTGCCATCGTCAACCTTTCCTTTAACTCCATAAAACTCCTCTCACAAAGCGGTCCATTCATACCTCACCCTTTTGGTCGTGAAAGTCGGGGGTAGCATCGTGAATTTTTTTTAATGAATCTGCGATAGTACCCGGCTAGTCCCAGAAGCTCAATTTACGTAACATTTCTTGGGGTAGCCCAACTCTGGATTGCCTCCACTTTGACTGGATCCACCTCTATTCCCTTCTCTGAGACTATGTGCCCTAGGAATGATATCTGCCTCAACCAAAAATCGCATTTGCTGAACTTAGCGTATAACCGCTTATCCTTCAAAGTCTGCAGCACCAGTGTCAGATGTTGTCGGTGTTCTTCCCGACTTCGGGAGTAAATCAGTATATCATCAATAAAGACAATCACAAACTGATCCAAGTATGGCTGGAAGATCCGGTTCATCAAATCCATAAAGGCTGCGGGGGCATTAGTAAGCCCAAACGGCATAACTAGAAACTCGTAATGGCCATATCGAGTTCTGAACGCAGTTTTATGAACATCTTCTCCTTTAACCCGCAGTTGATGGTACCCCGACCTCAAATCAATCTTTGAGAATACGGTTGCTCCCTGTAGTTGATCAAACAGATCATCGATTCTAGGCAACGGGTACTTATTCTTAACGGTAACCCGGTTCAACTCTCGGTAGTCAATGCACAGCCGCATCGACCCGTCCTTCTTACGGACGAACAACACTGGCGCTCCCCATGGTGACACACTGGGTCGGATGAAACCCTTATCCAATAGTTCTTATGCTGCTCCTTGATTCCTTCATTTGATGGGTGCGGTGATGCGGTGCTTTAGACACAGGGGTGGTTCTCGATAGTAGTTCTATCCCAAACTCGACTTCCCTGATAGGGGGTAAACCTGCAATGTCCTCCGGAAACACCTCGGGAAAATTTCGAACTACCTCTACTTCCTCTAGATTCGGTCTATGGGCCTCCACTTTTACTCATTATGTTGACTAGAAATCCGTTACACCCCTTACTCAACATTTTCTGAGCTTTACATGCGGACACAATATGAGGAAGCCCCAGAGTGGAGGTTGCATTGAAGACGAAAAATTCATCATTTTGTAGTTTTAGTTTAACCGTCCTTTGTCTACAATCAATAATTGCCTCGTACCGGGTCAGCCAATCCATACCTAGAATCACATCGAAGTCCACCATTTCCAACACAATAAGGTCGGCGTACACTGTAGAGTTCTGCATCTTCATCGGACAGTTCCTCACTATTCTATTACTGGTCAGTTCCTCCCCAGAAGGTAAGGACACGCGATAGCCGGTAACCATCCAATCACATGAAATTTCCAGTCTTGCAACATAAGCCACAGATATGAAAGAGTGTGTAGCTCCAGAATCAATTAAGGCATGAGCGGGTAGATTGACAATAGAAATTCTACCTGTGATAATGGTCGAATCTGGATCCACCTGCTCCTGTGTCATGGCATACACCCTTCCTCTGGTTGGCTCTGTGAGTTGCGGGCAGTTCATAGCAAAATGCCCCGACTTCTTACACTTGTAGCACACGTCTGTACCCACTAAGCATTGACCTGCATGAGCCTTCTCACACTTGGGACACTGAATTTTTCTTTCGCCCTTAGAAACAGTATGGTCAACTGGTCGGGGTTCCTGGGGTCGCTGTCGTGGCTGCGTCTGTAGCTGTATGGTACTTGCCTCAGCTAGGCGTAGAACTTCTTCTGACTCGATGCCTGAGGTTCCCTTCCCTGGTAACTCGGTCTCTTGTTCTGTACCTCCCTTATCATGTCATTCCTGTCCCTCTCTGACATCAGAGCCTGATCCACAGCCTCCCTGAAGGTGGTAACTCGGCTCACTCTGACATCATGTCGAATCGCTGCCCTCAGTCCCTCAGTAAAATGTTTCAGCTCCTCTACTGGTTGACTTGCAATCATAGGTACAAAATACCGCCCCTTCTCGAATTCTCTAACATACTCAGCCACTGTCCGGTCCCCTTGGCGAAGCTCTAGGAATTCCCTAGCCATTCGAGTTCTTGTGTCAGCAGTGAAATATTTACCATAGAATACCTCTTTAAATTCAGCCCAAGTAACTGTAGCTAGGTTCACTGCTGCGCGTGCCCCCTCCCACCATATCCGAGCATCGCCGCGCAACATGAATATGGCGCATCTCACCTTGTCGGCATCCATAAGCTGCATGAAATCGTATATCGTCTCCAATGATCGAATCCATCCTTCTGCAGCGATAGGATCTGTACTTCCCTTAAACTCCGTCGGACCAAGATCCTTGAACTGCTTGTACACCGGATTCACACTGGCTGTAGGCCCACTGTGCGCATTTCCTTGCTCCCTGGCTCTCAACAGCTGTTGGATCTGTTCTCCCTGAATCCGACTCTGTTCCTGCATGATTGCGGCAAGCTCAGCGAGAAACTGACTACTCTGCCCAGCTTCCCCATTGTTCCTTCGCCCTATCTTTGTACATAACCTCAAACATGATTACATTAAAATTACTACTTGAAAAGTAAGTATAAAACCTACAACCGCGGGGATGAATGTATCCGAGTCCTTGATGAGATGGCGTGCCAACACTGTCCTTTGGGATCGTGCTCTGATACCAACTGAAAGGACCCAACCTGATACCTAAATATGGACTCTTAGTCCATCCGCTAATAATAGCATAAACCACATACACATGATTGAAAATCCTCTTTATTTTATTTAATTTCAAGTAAGAGTCTCAGATACAACCTTTACACTCAGCACCTCACTGAAGTATATCATCCCTTTCCACCCTACTCACTCAGACAGTCCAACAATCGTTAACGTCCCGGACAGTGTGTGGCCTGCTCATCATCATCTCCTCGGTTACATCACCCCAGCGTCTCCCAACTCTGCTTGAGAACTCAATTCTCTACCTGTAAATATTTAGTGACATCATGAGTTCACAGCCCAGTAAGTAAATCAAGGGTAAATACACGACGTAGAGAGGGAAAAAGAAATCAAACATAAATCGTAAAGTTATATATATAGATATGTATATCTAGCATGCAACTCCAGCCTAGCATTAATAACTCATAATAAGTCATGCAAATATTACACCATGGCAGTGCAACCAATTCTTAAACAAAAGGGGACATGAAAATATAACAAGCAGTAACCCCATTCATGCTTTTCTATCATGCTAACTGTAGATAACATAAGTCTTCGTGGTACCTCACATTTATTGCATTTTTAAATGCGGAGCCAGTCAAAAACCTTATTTTCTTGTGCAATCCTGAGGTACCTCTAGAAAGAACTAAGGGAATCAGTCATCAGTCATTAGTCATCAGTCAATCTGTCAATTTGGGTGGGCCCTTCCCAGAGCTCATCCTGGGAAGCCCAACCGTCGAGCACCACTAATACTCATGTACATACAATTAGCTAGATAAAGAAAGTCATCATTTCTTGTCATAGTAAATCATATCTGTCACTTCATATACGATTGAACATTTCAAGCTAGCATTTAACTCAGAATGTAGATGGATGATATCACAAAACATTATGAAGTAGCATCTACTTTAGGTACAGATGGATAATCATACCTATATATATAAATTTATATGTATATATATAGCATCTAACCTCATACACAGGTAGATGGTAATTACACACATTTACATATAGCATCTACACTCATATACAGATAGATGGTAAAGACACCCATTTACTTATAGCATCTAACCCCATACACAGGTAGATGTTAGTTATAACTGATTCACATAGCAAATAGGCATTTGAAAGATTTGATGAACAATAAACTAAAATGATAACATGGCACATCATGGATGATCATAAATATCTATACATAGCATCTAACCTCATACAGTAGGATGGTAATTACACATTTACATATAGCATCTACACTCCTACACAGATAGATGGTAATGACACCCATTTAATTATAGCATCTAACCTCATACACAGGTAGATGTTAGTTATAACTGATTCACATAGCAGATAGGCATTTGAAAGATTTGATGAACAACAAACTAAAATGATAACATGGCACATCATGGATGATCATAAATATCTATACATAGCATCTAACCTCATACAGTAGGATGATCATTATAATATTTTACATAGCAACTACAACATAAAGAAAAATCTTCCGAACCGTTAACTAAGCATGTAGAGGGGATAAGAACATAACAGAATTACTCTACTAACTTTGAATTCTCATCTATAATCCAGATATGACAAAATTCCATGGCTCCATAATTTTATACTAACAATTAGCTCCTACCTACAACTATTTCACCGTTATATCCCTCGGTAAAGCTAAGAGAATTTTCCAGGAACCCTAAATCAGCCCCTCAGGACCCTTAGCTGGAGTTGACCTATATCACAGTGCAACGGACTACACCTCTTCCTATCTGCGAAGATCCAGCAAGATCGTCGATCCATAGCCCATTCACCACCGCGAGAACCTATACTGCGGAACCCAATCGACCCGATGGCAACCTTCATCCGGGTTCTACCGTCCCCTCTGTCCCTAAACCCACGGAAATTCCTAATCACACTAAGCGGTCCCTCCTGCAAACTCGGCGACCACCCACGCATCCGGCATAAGCGTCCGTCGCAACCCCCCATCTCAAGCTCGAACAAAACCTAAAATCCCCATTCAAACACCATGTGATCGACCCTCTAGAATCGATCTACAACCACGACCACACCCTTGATTTATCACGAAAATGTCAGCGTCACCCCACGAACTTCACGGAAATCCGAGCTCGATTACACCCGTTTAAATGCCCAAAACAAAGCTGCCTTCACCCGAAATCCGATCGGAAACCCCAATCTCACGCGCAAACAAACACCACCGATTAAACCCCTTAAAACTGCTCTTCATCCCTCCATCGCCCTTCATTTTCCAGAGATTTACTTACCGTACAGCCGAGGGAGGACGATCGGGTGGCGAGCGGCTTTGGCGATCTTGGCGGAAGAAATCGTGAAAGCGTTTATCAGGAGGTGGCGGGAGGCGGCGAAGGATGTAGCCGTGAGCGAGAGGGAAAGAATGGGATCGTAGTGTGGCTTATAAGCGTTGTTTCTTTAGGGTTAAGCCAACTCGAGTTAAGTCCAAGCTAGCCCCAATTTAACCTAAGTCTAACCTCATTAATCCAAACACCCCTTAAGCCCAAATCTTTCCCATGCGATCATATGAACTCCGTTTGAATTCAGACTTCCCAGTCCGACTATACCTACCCGTTTATTTCTGTTATTGTTATATATATATATATATATATATATATATAGATATTTTATTTATTTATTTATTTATTTATTTATTTATTTATTTATTTATTTTTTTCGAGACTTGACAACTCTCCTCCCCTTAGAAGAATTTCGTCCTCGACATTACCAAATAATTGGTAATCTGGCCACGTATGTCTGCTTTCGGTCTCCCAGGTAGCTTCCTCCTTTTGCTGATTTCGCCATAAAACTTTCACCATTCTATTTCCTTATTTCACCTTCGCACTTGTCGATCCGATTCTGCTGCAGTATTGCCTCATAAGATAGGTCTGGTGTCCATTGTATGGCCTCATGCCCAATTACATGTGCAGGGTTGGATAGGTACCTCCTGAGCATGGATACATGGAACACATTATGAACTTCTGCCAAATTTGGTGGTAATGCAACTCGGTATGCCCTGGTCCCAATCCGGTCTAGAATCTCAAAAGGCCCAATATACCTCGGACTGAGTTTGCCCTTCCTGCCAAACCTCAGTACCCCCTTCATAGGTGACACTTTGAGAAATACATGGTCTCCCACTGTGAACTCCAAGTCCCTCCTTCGACAATCTGCGTAACTCTTTTGGCGACTTTGAGCTGACTGCATTCTGTCTCGGATCTTTGCCACCAATTCCACAGTTTGTGCCACCATCTCCGGACCCAGAACTGCCCTTTCTCCTACCTCTTCCCAATGCAATGGAGTTCTACACCTTCTTCCGTATAGCGCTGCATAGGGAGCCATACCGATGGTGGCTTGATAACTATTATTATAGGTGAACTCCACCAAAGGCAATTTAGACTCCCAACCCCCTTTAAAATCTATAATGCAAGCCCGTAGCATATCTTCTAAAATCTGAATTACTCGCTCAGATTGACCGTCTGTCTGGGGATGGAAAGCAGTACTGAAAGTAAGTTTCGTACCCAATCCCCGGTGCAAGCTCTTCCAGAATCCGAATGTAAATTTTGGATCTCTATCTGACACAATCTGATCCGGAATTCCATGTAACCTTACTATTTCCCGTATATACAGCTCTGCGTATTGTACCATAGTGAAAGTGGTTTTCACTGGCAGGAAGTGTGCTGACTTCGTCAATCGATCCACAATGACCCACACTGCATTTGATCCCTTAGTCGAGATCGGTAATCCTACCACGAAATCCATGGCAACATTTTCCCACTTCCAGACGGGTATCGGAAGCGGTTCAAGCAATCCAGCTGGCCTCTGGTGCTCAGCTTTCACCTGTTGACAGGTAAGACACTCATGAACCATCTTGATTATGTCTCTCTTCATGCCCGGCCACCAATATAATAGCTGCATATCTTTATACATCTTCGTAGGGGTGAACCTGAGTCTGCGGAGTAGTGTGGGCTTCCATCATGAGATTCTCTCTCAGAGATCCTTCTTTAGGCACCCATATGCGGCCCTTGTATCTCACAATCCCATCAACCACTGAGTAGATGGTGCCACCCTTTGCTTCATCTCTGTGTTTCCATTCCATTAACTGTTGATCCGATGCTCGCTCGCCTCAATTTGATTCCGTAAATCCGATTTAACCGTCAGTGCCGCCAATCTAGCCTGCTCACCTGGTGCTATCACTTCCACCCGCAGCTGTTGGAATTCCGATATCAACCTTTGCTGGGTAGTCAACTGTGACAGCGTCGCCAACTTGCGACTCAGCGCATCCGCCACCACATTTGCCTTACCCGGGTGATAGTTAATATTGCAATCATAATCCTTTACCAACTCCAACCATCGTCTCTGCCGCATATTCAATTCCTTCTGAGAAAAGAGATATTTCAAGCTTTTATGATCGGTGTAGATCTCACAACGTTCTCCGTAAAGATAGTGTCGCCAAATCTTCAAAGCAAATATAACGGCTGCCAATTCCAGATCATGTGTAGGATAATTCTGCTCATGCACCTTCAGCTGGCGGGATGCATAGGCGATGACCCTCCCATTCTGCATCAGCACAGCCCCTAGCCCGGTGTTGGAGGCATCAGTGTACACCACAAACTGCCCAGAATTGTCTGGAACCGCAAGCACCGGTGCCATCGTCAACCTTTCCTTTAACTCCATAAAACTCCTCTCACACCGAGCAGTCCATTCATACCTCACCCCCTTTTTGGTCAGCGAAGTCAGGGGTAGCGCAATGCGTGAAATTTTTTTAATGAATCTGCGATAGTACCCAGCTAGTCCCAAGAAGCTCCGAATTTCTGTAACATTTCTTGGGGTAGCCCAACTCTGGATTGCCTCCACTTTGACTGGATCCACCTCTATTCCCTTCTCTGAGACTATGTGCCCTAGGAATGATATCTGCCTCAACCAAAAATCGCATTTGCTGAACTTAGCGTATAACCGCTTATCCTTCAAAGTCTGCAGCACCAGTGTCAGATGTTGTCGGTGTTCTTCCCGACTTCGGGAGTAAATCAGTATATCATCAATAAAGACAATCACAAACTGATCCAAGTATGGCTGGAAGATCCGGTTCATCAAATCTATAAAGGCTGCGGGGGCATTAGTAAGCCCAAACGGCATAACTAGAAACTCGTAATGGCCATATCGAGTTCTGAACGCAGTTTTATGAACATCTTCTCCTTTAACCCGCAGTTGATGGTACCCCGACCTCAAATCAATCTTTGAGAATACGGTTGCTCCCTGTAGTTGATCAAACAGATCATCGATTCTAGGCAACGGGTACTTATTCTTAACAGAATCTTGCTCAACTCTAGTAGTCAATGCACAACAAGACGATCGGCCCTTCTTACGGACGAACAACACCGGGCGCTCCCATGGTGACACAATCGGGTCGGATGAAACCCTTATCCAATAGTTCTTGTAATGCTTGCTCCTTGGTTCCTTCATTTGAGAGGTGCCGGTGATGCGGTGCTTTAGACACAGGGGTGGTTCCCGATAGTAGTTCTATCCCAAACTCGACTTCCCTGATAGGGGGTAAACCTGCAATGTCCTCCGGAAACACCTCGGGAAAATTTCGAACTACCTCTACTTCCTCTAGATTCGGTCTATGGGCCTCCGCACTACTCATTATGTTGACTAGAAATCCGTTACACCCCTTACTCAACATTTTCTGAGCTTTACATGCGGACACAATATGAGGAAGCCCCAGAGTGGAGGTTGCATTGAAGACGAAAAATTCATCATTTTGTAGTTTTAGTTTAACCGTCCTTTGTCTACAATCAATAATTGCCTCGTACCGGGTCAGCCAATCCATACCTAGAATCACATCGAATCCACCATTTCCAACACAATAAGGTCGGCGTACACTGTAGAGTTCTGCATCTTCATCGGACAGTTCCTCACTATTCTATTACTGGTCAGTTCCTCCCCAGAAGGTAAGGACACGCGATAGCCGGTAACCATCCAATCACATGAAATTTCCAGTCTTGCAACATAAGCCACAGATATGAAAGAGTGTGTAGCTCCAGAATCAATTAAGGCATGAGCGGGTAGATTGACAATAGAAATTCTACCTGTGATAATGGTCGAATCTGGATCCACCTGCTCCTGTGTCATGGCATACACCCTTCCTCTGGTTGGCTCTGTGAGTTGCGGCGATTCATAGCAAAATTCCCCGACTTCTTACACTTGTAGCACACGTCTGTACCCACTAAGCATTGACCTGCATGAGCCTTCTCACACTTGGGACACTGAATTTTTCTTTCGCCCTTAGAAACAGTATGGTCAACTGGTCGGGTTCTGGGTATGCCGTGGCTGCGTCTGTGGTATGTTGCTTGCCTCAGCTAGGCGGCGCAAACTTCTTCGACTCGATGCACGAGGTTCCCTTCCTGTAACTCGGTCTCTTGTTCTGTACCTCCCTTATCATGTCATTCCTGTCCCTCTCTGACATCAGAGCCTGATCCACAGCCTCCCTGAAGGTGGTAACTCGGCTCACTCTGACATCATGTCGAATCGCTGCCCTCAGTCCCTCAGTAAAATGTTTCAGCTCCTCTACTGGTTGACTTGCAATCATAGGTACAAAATACCGCCCCTTCTCGAATTCTCTAACATACTCAGCCACTGTCCGGTCCCCTTGGCGAAGCTCTAGGAATTCCCTAGCCATTCGAGTTCTTGTGTCAGCAGTGAAATATTTACCATAGAATACCTCTTTAAATGCGTAGCTTAGGTTCATGCGCGTGCCCCCTCCCACCATATCCGAGCATCGCCGCGCAACATGAATATGGCGCATCTCACCTTGTCGGCATCCATAAGCTGCATGAAATCGTATATCGTCTCCAATGATCGAATCCATCCTTCTGCAGCGATAGGATCTGTACTTCCCTTAAACTCCGTCGGACCAAGATCCTTGAACTGCTTGTACACCGGATTCACACTGGCTGTAGGCCCACTGTGCGCATTTCCTTGCTCCCTGGCTCTCAACAGCTGTTGGATCTGTTCTCCCTGAATCCGACTCTGTTCCTGCATGATTGCGGCAAGCTCAGCGAGAAACTGACTACTCTGCCCAGCTTCCCCATTGTTCCTTCGACCCGCCATACCCTACAAACGCGACATGCACCGTTATCTCCAGTTTTGTACATAACCTCAAACATGATTACATTAAAATTACTACTTGAAAAGTAAGTATAAAACCTACAACCGCGGGGATGAATGTATCCGAGTCCTTGATGAGATGGCGTGCCAACACTGTCCTTTGGGATCGTGCTCTGATACCAACTGAAAGGACCCAACCTGATACCTAAATATGGACTCTTAGTCCATCCGCTAATAATAGCATAAACCACATACACATGATTGAAAATCCTCTTTATTTTATTCAATTTCAAGTAAGAGTCTCAGATACAGCCTTTACACTCAGCACCTCACTGAAGTATATCATCCCTTTCCACCCTACTCACTCAGACAGTCCAACAATCGTTAACGTCCCGGACAGTGTGTGGCCTGCTCATCATCATCTCCTCGGTTACATCACCCCAGCGTCTCCCAACTCTGCTTGAGAACTCAATTCTCTACCTATAAATATTTAGTGACATCATGAGTTCACAACCCAGTAAGTAAATCAAGGGTAAATACACGACGTAGAGAGGGAAAAAGAAATCAAACATAAATCGTAAAGTTATATAAATAGATATGTATATCTAGCATGCAACTCCAGCCTAGCATTAATAACTCATAATAAGTCATGCAAATATTACACCATGGCAGTGCAACCAATTCTTAAACAAAAGGGGACATGAAAATATAACAAGCAAGAATCCATTCATGCTTTTCTATCATGCTAACTGTAGATAACATAAGTCTTCGTGGTACCTCACATTTATTGCATTTTTAAATGCGGAGCCAGTCAAAAACCTTATTTTCTTGTGCAATCCTGAGGTACCTCTAGAAAGAACTAAGGAATCACCATCACCATTAGTCATCAACATCTGATTAATTTGGGTGGGCCCTTCCCAGAGCTCATCCTGGGAAGCCCAACCCGTCCAGGCACCACTAATACTCATGTACATACAATTAGCTAGATAAAGAAAGTCTGTCATTTCTTGTCATAGTCAATCATATCTGTCACTTCATATACAGTTGAACATTTCAAGCTAGCATTTAACTCAGAATGTAGATGGATGATATCACAAAACATTATGAAGTAGCATCTACTTTAGGTACAGATGGATAATCATACCTATATATATAAATTTATATGTATATATATAGCATCTAACCTCATACACAGGTAGATGGTAATTACACACATTTACATATAGCATCTACACTCATATACAGATAGATGGTAAAGACACCCATTTACTTATAGCATCTAACCCCATACACAGGTAGATGTTAGTTATAACTGATTCACATAGCAAATAGGCATTTGAAAGATTTGATGAACAATAAACTAAAATGATAACATGGCACATCATGGATGATCATAAATATCTATACATAGCATCTAACCTCATACAGTGATGGTAATTACACACATTTACATATAGCATCTACACTCATACACAGATAGATGGTAATGACACCCATTTAATTATAGCATCTAACCTCATACACAGGTAGATGTTAGTTATAACTGATTCACATAGCAGATAGGCATTTGAAAGATTTGATGAACAACAAACTAAAATGATAACATGGCACATCATGGATGATCATAAATATCTATACATAGCATCTAACCTCATACACAGGCAGATGATCATTATAATATTTTACATAGCAACTACAACATAAAGAACAATCTTAGAGCAGTTAACTAAGCATGTAGAGGGGATAAGAACATAACAGAATTACTCTACTAACATTGAAGTCTCATCTATAATCCAGAAATCCCAACTTTCCATGGCTCCATCATTTTATACTAACAATTAGCTCCTACCTACAACGATTTCACCGTTATATCCCTCGGTAAAGCTAAGAGAATTATCAAGGAACCCTAAATCAGCCCCTCCGAGACCCTTAACTGGAGTTGAACTATATCAAATCTGCAACAGGACTACACCCTCTTCCTATCTCTGCAAAAGATCCAACCGAATCGTCCAATCCCATACGCCATTCACCACCGCAGAACCTATCTGTGCCGGAACCCAATCCAACCCGATGGCAACCTTCATCCAGGTTCTACCGTCCCCTCTGTCCCTAAACCCACCCGGAAATTCCTAATCACACTAAGCAATCCCTCCCTGCAAACTCCCAGCGACCACCCACACATCCAGCATAAACGTCCGATCGCAACCCCCCCATCTCAAGCTCAAACAAAAACCTAAAATCCCCCATTCAAACACCATGTGATCAGCCCTCTAGAATCGATCTACAACCCTGACCACACCCTTCGATTTATCCTTGAAAATGTCCAGCGTCACCCCACGAACTCACCGGAAATCCCGAGCTCAGTTACACCCGTTTAAATGCCCAAAACAAGCTGCCTTCACCCCGAAATCCGATCGGAAACTCCAATCTCACGCGCAAACAAACACCACCGATTAAACCCCTTAAAACCGCTCTTCATCCCTCCATCGCCCTTCATTTTCCAGAGATTTACTTACCGTACAGCCGAGGGAGGACGATCGGAGACGGCGCGACCGTGACAATCTTGGCGGAAGAAATCGCGAGAAACGCGTTTATCCGGGAGTGGCGAGGGCGACTGAAGGATGTAGCGCGTGAGCGAAGGGAAAGAATGGGATCGGCCGTGTGGCTTATAAACGCGGTTTCTTTAGGGTTAAGCCAACTCGAGTTAAGTCCAAGCTAGCCCCAATTTAACCTAAGTCTAACCTCAATTAATCCAAACACCCCTTCAAGCCCAAACCTTTCCCCGTAATGATCATATGAACTCCGTTTGAATTCAGACTTCCCAGTCCGACTATACCTACCCGTTTATTTCTGTTATTGTTATATATATATATATATATATAGATATTTTATTTATTTATTTATTTATTTATTTATTTAATTTTTTTTTTCGAGACTTGACAGAAAGTCTCTCGTACCAAGCTCGAGGAGCTTGTTTATGTCCATAGAGAGCTTTCTTAAGTTTTAGAACATGGTCGGGTTTATCTAGATTTTCGAACCCGAGGGGTTGGCTAACATAAACTTCTTCTTTAATGTATCCATTTAAGAATGCCGACTTAACATCCATTTGAAACAGCTTAAATCCTCGATGTGCGGCATAAGCTAGCAACATTCGAATGGATTCGAGTCTAGCTACTGGGGCATAGGTTTCGTCGTAATCTAAGCCTTCGACTTGACTAAACCCTTTGGCGACTAACCTAGCCTTGTTTCTAACTACTTCACCTTTATCATCAAGCTTATTTCGAAACACCCACCTTGTTCCAATTATCGTTTTGTCTTTAGGTGGTGGTACTAATTCTCACACTTCATTCCTAGTAAATTGAGCTAGCTCTTCTTGCATTACAATAATCCAATCGGGATCAAGAAGAGCTTGTTCAATTGATTTGAGTTCTATCTTTGAAATTAAGGAAATTTAACTAAGGTTCCTATAGGATGCTCTAGTTCGAACTCCTAGATTAGGATCTCCTATCACTTGATCGATAGGGTGGTTAGTCTGAATCCTAGATTGGGTTGGATTTGTGTCACCTAATGCTTGATCAATGGGGTGACTTGGTTGAACATTAGTTTGGTTGGAGTCATCTATCACTTGATCAATAGAGTGACTTGGTTGACTTAGGTTAGGATTAACACTAGACCTGATCTCCGGATCAGAGTTAGGTCTAGTATGAATCGGCTCGCTAATTGGGGCTGGGGTTTTGTAGGTTCATGTCCTTCATCAAATACTACATTGATAGTCTCCTCGACTCTAAGGGTGTCGTGGTTATATACTCTATAAGCTCGACTTGTAGTCGAGTATCCTAGAAAGATTCCGGTCGTGGTCTTGGATGTAAACTTCCCTAGGTAATCCTTAGTGTTTAGGATATGTACCTTACACCCAAATACCCTAAAGTACTTGATGTTAGGTATTTTATCGTGATAAATCTCGTATGAGGTCTTAAGGTGCCTCTTTACCATAAGGATTCTATTTTGGACATGTCACCGTACTCGCTACCCAAAACCTATCGGGTAGGTCATATTCGTTCAACATGGTCCTAGCGGCTTCTTGTAGAGTTCGGTTTTTCCGCTCCACTAGGCCATTTTGTTGAGGGGTCCTAGGGCAAGAGAATTCATGGTGGTATCCGTTTAGGTTACAGAAGTCGGTGAACCTTTGATTTTCGAATTCACCACCATGATCGCTTCTAATTCTTTTAACCTTAAGGTTTTTTTGATTCTCGATTAATTTGAATAAATTGATTAATTGATCTAGGGTATCATTTTTATGTTTGATGAACCTAACCCAGGTAAACCTGGAGTAGTCGTCAATTATGACTAAGCAATATTGACTTTTATTGAGTGACTTGGCTCCATGTGAATCGAATAGATCCATATGCAGGAGCTCAAGTACACTTGAGGTTCGTTCTTGGTTAGTTAACTTGTGTTGTGTCCTAGATTGTTTTCCTTGTTGACAAGCATTACAGATTTTATTAACCAAATTGTTAAGGTTGGGTAAGTCTCTGACTAGGCCACTCTGACTCATCTTGTGGACGAGTCTTGGGTGCGAGTGACCGAGTCGTCGGTGCCACACCCATGATTCCTCTTCCTGTGTCATAAGATATTTGGTTGAGGATTTGATTAAGTTAATTGTATAAATGTTATTTGTCCTAGTTTCTTTGAGTATTGTTTTAGCTGTTTCATTTGTTTTAATTACACATTCATTTTCTAAAAATATGACCTTATAATTATTGTCACATAATTGGCTTACGCTAAGCAGGTTATATTCAAAATTCTCTACAAGTAATACATTTTTAATAACAAAATTCGAGTTAAGCTCGATATCACCTGATCCGATGATTTTGAGCTTACCGTTATTCCCAAAGGCTACCGATCCTTGTCGTTGAATCGGCTTGCGAATTTGAGTTGATCCCAGCCATGTGTCCGAGTACCGCCTAACATCCATTGATCCTACACACAAGGTGGTTGGATTGGATGTTAGATTATTATATTTAAAAAAAAAAATTGGTTGTAAGTTGTTAAACCTAGGTCATCTCACCGGAGTCTATATGATCAAGCATGTTATACTTATGTGTTCTTTGTGAGATGACTTCCAATTAAGTTGATTAAGTGCATTTATGTTTAAGTAATGTTAGATTTGGATTTGACCCTAGGCTTGTCAAGTTTACCTTTTCAAGATCATGGCTTCCAGGTCGTGGCGAGGCACAGGGGCCTTCTTTTATCGGATCATCGACCACTTCCTTAGACAAAGCCATTTTCAAGAAAATGATGACTTGACTCACCTAAAATTATTTCCTCGTCTAACTAGTTATTTTTGAAAAGAGGCTCCCCGAGGCTCAATCTTTTCGAAGGATTTTAGTTGATTATTTGAAAAGACGCTCCCCGAGGCTCAATCTTTTCGAAGGATTTTATTTGGTTATTTGAAAAGAGGCTCCCCGAGGCTCAATCTTTTCGAAGGATTTTAGTTGGTTATTTACGTGTTCTAAGTGAGTTCACGAAAGAAAAAAAAAATCTAAGCATGCAATTTCTAAGTTAAAACACAAACATATTTTATCTTGGCTCCCTAGATTGAATCGGTTCGGTCTATCCACATAGTGGATTTGGTCCTGGGAACCCGACGAGTTGGATCCTAGAGTTGAAATCAAAGTGGTCTTAGGGACCCATGCTTGGACACATTTTTTATGTCTACTTACGATTGACATATACGACTTATTGGTCGTGTTTGAGCTAAACCCTAGTCCGGCCTTGTTGTACACGGCCCTTTGCGATCCAAGTAGGAGGTCAAGTCCTTTGGATCCCAAAGTAAACCTTTCCAACGTATTCCTAAGATCTTCGACTTGACTTTTCAAGAGTGAGTTCTCAACTTCGAGTTTTTCAACCCGAGTTGCGTCCTTCTCTTGAACTCGACTAGTCGAAGAGGTTAGGGAGACCTCGTGTTTGAGGAGTTTAACTTCCTCAACCAGGGTCTCGACCTTGGACTCGGACTTAGCTAACTTCCTAGACAAAAACCTAACTGTATTATGTAAAGTATTAAATAAGGTTCGACTCACCTTAAGGGTATCTTTTAAATCGGATGCAGATCCGTGGCTTGACTTGAAGGTAGCCGTAGTCCGAGTCATCCTCGTGTTCTCGACTCAAGTTCGGTCTCCGTGTCGGACTCAATCGATTTCGCCATGAAGACGTGGTCTTCGTCTTCTTCGGATGACGCTTCTTCCCATGTCGCATTGAGGGCCTTCTTGTTCTTAGGTGCTTGGTGGTTGAGCTTGGGGCACTCGGACTTTATATGTCCAAACCTGTTACACTCATAACACCTAATATTAGAACTTTTAGGCTTACCTTGGTTGGGTCGAGTTGTGGTTCGCTTTCGTCCCTTGGCTATCCTTCGAGCTAGGTTCATTAGTTCGGCAGTCAATTTCGGGTCAACTTCTTCTTCGGACTCATCTTCCTCCTCGGTTGGTGGTGGCTTGCTTGCGATTTTCTTCTTCTTTGAACCTGCAAACAAGGCTACACCCCTCTCGGGTTCCGAGTTGGACTGCTCATGTAATTCAAAATCCGAAAAGAGTTCATCTAATCTAAGTTTAGAAAGGTCCTTGGAGACTTTGTAGGCATCGACCATGGTTGCCCACAAGGTAGCCCTCGGAAAAGAGTTTAGAACATACCTTATAAGGTCGTGATTTTCGACCTTTTGCCCGATTGCGTGTAGGTTGTTGACTATGTCTTGGACATGGGCGTGGAGTTGCGTCACAGACTCGTGTTCCTGCATTTTTAGTGTGTACAATTTATTGAACAACAAATCACGTTTGCAAACCTTAGCTTGATCCGATCCTTCGTGTAACTCGATCAGCTTTGTCCAAAGGTCCTTTGCGCTAATGAAGGGGCCGACGCGATTTAACTCCTCCTTGGACAAGCCGCATTGGAGGATTTGTGTTGCCTTGGCATCGGCTTCGACTTGTCGTTTTGTCGCAATGGTCCATTGATCATAATCCAAGGAGTCACCCACTTCATTAGTCAGAAGTGTGAAACCCGTTTGGATTATGATCCACATCTCGATTTGGGTTTTGAGAAAGCATTCCATCCGACCCTTCCAATAACGAAAGTCATCTCCGTTGTAAAACGGAGGTCGGACGGTGCTAAAACCCTCGAGATGGGCCATTAGAAAAAAAGACAAAAAGGGACAAAGACGAAGAAACTAGCAACGACAAAAACACAAAACAAGGTACCAAGACTCGCGTCTTGGATTAGTAGTGCGGGAGTAAATTTAACAAAGCGAAATAAATCAAAAATAAACAGAAATAAAAGAAAAATAAATCTGTGAAAAATGGCTAGATTGGTGGTTTCACCAAATCTTAGCAACCCCCGGCTCTGATACCAATTGTTGGATCGAAGCGGATCGCTAGAGGGGGGGGGGTGAATAGCGATAAAAACTTTTCTTTTAAATCGTTCGATAGACAATTAAACGCAGCGGAAATGTAAATAAAAACTAAATGAGACAAATAGTTTTTTTACTTGGTTCGTAGCCTTCGGCTACTACTCCAAGGCCCTAACGGTCCTAGACTGTGTACGGAGGGCAATTCACTAAAACACTCCTCCTCGTTGGAGGTAGGAGTTTTACGATTACAAAAGCCTTCGAAGCAAAAAGATAGAGAGACAAACCCTCTCTTCTATTAAAGTAAAATGCAACGAAAAGCCTCGATTAAAAAGAATTGCAATATTGAAAGCAATAACAAATTAAGATTATACCAACAACTAAACAAAAGAAACTTTAAGCTAGGGTTGTTGGCAGCACTTCGTTGTTGTAGAGTCGTCGGAGAGTTGCAGCGTAACGGAGGCTTTTGAGCACTTAGAATTGAGGATGAAACCCTAGGTTTGACCCTCCTTTTATAGCCTTTAAGCCCCTCAATGAATGGGTCTTCAACCAATCACAAATGGGCACAAAACTCCTTGAAAAATGGTGATAAAGCTTGACTCCTCGAGGTTGATTTTTGACCACCAGTTGAACTGGCCGGTTGAATTGGCCGGTTGAACTGATGGCCAGGATTTTTGACTACAATAAAGAGTTAGCTCAAAATATAAGCGGATTCGACGGCCACTTGCCGTCCGATCTCAACATAGACCTTCCATGGGAAGTCTTAGGTCGGATGGTCGCCTAAGATCATCCCCGTAAAGAGGATACGACCTCACTTATGCTCGCACACACGAGCTTACCTCAATACTTACGTGTTTCTTTTGCTTCCGGCCTTCCACTCGATTCCTTCGGCTCCCTCCGAAGTAACTCGAGTGTCGCTCGACCACCGTGGCTTCCTCCGGGTGTCGCTAGCCTTCAGCTCCAGCATTGAGACTTTTCTGCACACTTGATTTAGCTCGTGAGATAACAATATAAGCTTAACTTTGTATCGTTTGCTATAATCAAAACTTAGGTTCGACTTAGGTGCCCACTGCACCAACACGAAGAAGGTCTCTCCTTACAAGCTTGGCCTCGGAAGTGCCTTCATGGAGTTCTATGAGTTTCTCCCACATTTCCTTGGTGCTTGCACATTCCCCTATATGATTTACTTCTTGTTGGGGGAGTACGTTGTAGAGGTGGTGCTTTGCCTTTGAGTTCGCAAGTACTCTTCCCTTTGCTTTTTAGTCCATCTAGACTTCTCGATTGGCTTCCCTTCTTCATCCCTAGGTATCTCGAAATCATTTTCCATTATTAATAAAATTTCAAAATCGGTTTTAAAGAATACCTCCATTTGCTTTTTCCACCAAGAGAATTCTCCTTCGAACTTTGGTAGGTGAATGTTAGAGTCGACCATCCTTTGTGTTTTTTGCGGAAGTTAGTCCTTGACAAGCTACCTTTGCTCTGATACCACTTATAGGAACGTTGGTGGTCGGCTAGAGGGGTGAATAGCCCTCTTTCGTCGTATGAACAGAATTGCTTGTCTACAAAGAATATTAGCGCAACGGAAACAAAACTAAAAAACAATAATTATAAGCAAAAATAAAATCAATGCTCACAAATGATATAACGTGGTTCACAGCCTCGCCGCTAATCCACGGTCCAATTCGTCTCCGGCGAATCACTCCGAAACCAATCCACTATTGGTCTCTCCCTTTAGCCAAAGCAAGGTGGAGGTAAACCTTTACACCAATGAGAACACTCTTTATTTTACAATAGATATGAAAGAAAACTAGAAGAAGAAGTTTTAGCATTGTGGGACACTTAATAGGATGTTTAGAGCATCAACATTAACCATCTAAAAGCACCCACCCTCTCTTTTTATAGAGAGGAAGCAAATCTTCCCGTTGGACACTATCAGTCGACTGATGTCGACTCCAACGGCTTCTGACCAGGCAATCCAATAGTCGGATTATCAGTCGACTGATGATATCATCAATCGACTGATGTCGACTTGCAGTCGAGTGACGACTAGCTTCTGTGCCTGTGCACAGTGTGATCAGTCGATTGCTTCCCTTAAGCAGTCTACTGATCGACTTGATTCAGCAGCCAAACACTAGTCGATTTGCGATCGACTTGGAGCAATCGACTGCCATGACATGGCAGTTGACTTATGTCGGGTAAACCTCAAACTTAACATCCGTTTGAGCGTCCGACGGTCAGATAAACCTCAATCCTTGTGGTCGAGCCTCCGACACTTAGCCATTCGGCCAAGTTCACCTAATGAGCTACTTACATTTCACTCATTCTCTCATCTCACTTGAAGTCCCTCACCGAAGCTCTCTTCGTTCGCGGCCACGTCCCTCGGCAGCATCAAGCGCACAACTTTGTTATGCTCCTTCACGTCTCTTTCCCTCGAAGTCTGCTTCCTTGGCATCGCTTCAAGTCATCTCGTCCGGCGGTCCCTCGGATGCATCAAGCGCACGACTCTACAATGCTCCTTCGCCGACTCAAGCACGAGGTTGTGAGTTGGTGACACTTGCCAAAGCTCCATGTGCGAATTACTAAGTCTTACAAGACTCCAATGCACATATCAAATCCAATCATCCTAACTTAAACCCTTTGCCACACACATTAAAACCATATCACATGGGTTGATTGCCCTAACAAATATTATTTGACAAAACTTATTTAAAAAATTAGGTTGTAGTGGTGGCATTGATGACGATATTAGGAATTATGTTAGTGGCGGTAGTGATGTCAATGGAGAAAAAAAGAATGACAATATTGTAACTTAGGTAATCATATTGATATGAGGAATATTGTGGTTTCTTTTACATGATAGAATCTCTCTCTTATTACTAATAACCTGTTTTGTTATAAAAATATACTTGGGAACATTAATAATATTTTATTATTATACAGGGAAAATTGAAGAATGTGAATTGTGGAGATGTCAGTGTTAATACTAAATGTAAGATGCTTCATTGGTCTGGTGATAGAGTTGTTGCAGAAGGTCGAATTGCATCCACAGATCCAAAAGCAAAAAATGCATCATGTTCCTCTTGGTGGATCTTGTTGGAAAGTTTGGATTGATAGAGTTTTGCTAGAGAAGGTGGATCTAATTCGATCAAATGATGAAATGTATTTTCTTGAGGATGCAATAGGAAGCATAGTCGCTTGGTTCTCTAAGTGTATAGTTTTGTGTGATTGATATAGATTTTGTATTACTGGTTGAATTGTTTATGTGACTAAGTGAATAATTATTTTGTAGGAAAGAAATCATATAAGTGAATTTATGTTATTGGTTTGAATTGTTTTATGTGACTAAGTGAATAATTAGTAGAGTAGTTATTTAAATGTGGTGGTGATGATTATTTATGGTATTATAATTGTTTTAGTTTTGATTTTATAATCATGTGTATGTGATGTACAAAATGGGTATAGTATTTGTATGTGATATTATAATTGTGTGGTATTTGTGGGTTGGATTATAATTATTTGAGTTTTGATATTACAATGCTACAAATGCACTTAACCGCGTGAATGCAGTAGCACGACAGCGCCGCAAATGCACTTAATCGTAGCATTTGCAGTTGGCCGCGAATGCACTTAACCACAGCGTGCAATTGTGTGCTGCGAATGCACTTAACCACAACACGCGATTGCACACTGTGAATGCACTTAACCGCAGTGTGCGATTGTGCACTGCAAATGAACTTAATCGAGTGTGCGATTGCGAGCTATGAATGCACTTAACCGCAGCGTGCGATTGCATGCTGCAAATACACTTAACAACAACGTGTAATCGTGTGCTACGAATGCACTTAATCACAGCGCGGGATCGCGCGCTGCGGATGCACTTAACCGTAGTGCGTGATCGCGCGCTGCGAATGCCTTATGACTTTCAACAGCTTAGCATTGTATAGCATGCGATGCATGCTGCAGATAACATATTTGCGCGCTGTGAAAAGTCAAATTTATTGTAGTGACAGTTCATATTATATATAAAATATATTAATTATGTATTTATTATGAAATATATATATATATATATATATATATAGATAATGAAATTATATTTTTAACGACGTACAATATTATACACTGCGAATAAGTAAATATTTAACAATATACATTAATGCGCGCTGCGACCACTTTCTAGACATGCACTTTTAAGAGCTTTCCTAACTTACTATCAGTTCACTTTGTCTTAGTACTAGGTTGTTCAAGTTTAAACTACTTTGTTTCCTATCTAGTCCATTCTAAATTAAGCAAGTAAAGTAAACTAAAGCATGCAAGAGTTTAACTAAACAAGGAAACAAGCAAGGTTTTAGCTCCCTCTAAGTGGTAGCTAGGTTGAGTTTTGTTCACTAAGTGAACTTGACTTTTGGGAACCCAAAATTGATTTGGTCCAACTTCGTTGACAAAGCTAGACTTAGGAACCTATGCTTGGACTCAATTCTTAGCGTTTCAGCTAAGTAATGACATGTATGATTTATATGAGGATTTAGCTTTGTATCCGAGTCCAGACTTGTTGTACACGACTCGCTGAGATCTAAGCATCATGTTGAGATACTTAGAGCCCGAAGTGAACCTTTTAAATAACCCGGTTAGATCTTCTACATGCTTTTTAGGACTGAGTTCTCTTCCTCAAGCTTTTCAACTTGAGTTGAGTCTCTATCCTTAATTTGGCAAGTCGAAGTCTTCGAGTTGACTTGCTCCTTAAGTACTTGGACTTCCTTAAGTAGTGAGTCGACTCAATTCTCGGACTTAGCTAACTTCTTACCTAGGCATGTAATTATATTTTATAACTTATCTTCTAAAAGAGAAGTTACCTCATCTAGTCCTTCGGAAATGGATGCAGATCCATGGCTTCTCTCAAACTCAGAATCAGACTCGTACTCGAAACATGACTCGGCTCCGGAGCTCGATTCGGCCATGAACGCCATGAAACTTCTCTTCATGTATTCTACGTCTGACTCTTCCGATGATGACTCATCCCAAGTTGCCTTAAGTTCTTTCTTCTTCTTTTCCTTTTTTTTGGTTTTTCTTCCTTTTTTAGGTTTGCACACTCCGACTTGTAGTGTCCCTTTCCGTTGCACTCGTAGCATGTCACTTCCGATCGGGGTCTCGACTTGTTATCAACAACTTTCTTAGCGTCCTTCGTAAACCTCTTTTTCCGGTTGAACATCTTTTGAACCATGTTTATGATTTCCTCTTCTCCGATTGACTCTGACTCCGACTCATCTTCAGATTCACTTTTTGCTTTCCTTTCCTTTTTGGTCGAACCTACCACTAAAGCAATACCATTCTCGGTTTGACCCGAGTTAGTTTGTTCATGTAGTTCAAGTTCGCAAAGTAATTCGTCTAGCTTAATTGTGGAAAGATCCCTGGAAACCTTATAGACATCGACAATGGATGTCCAAAAGGCATTCCTAGGGAATGCTTTAAGTGTATACCTTATTACATCCCTATTTTCTATTTGGTGTTCTCTTAAGTGTAATCCATTTAAAATGTCTTTTATTCTTGTATGAAGTTGACTAGCATTTTCATTTTCGTTCATTTTACAATTAAATAATTTATTTAGTAACATGTCCCGTTTAGCTATCCTAGTATCATTTGTACTTTCATCCAATTCAATTAATTTGTCCCATAATTTTTTAGAGTTTTCGAATGGACCCACCCTATTTAGCCCTTCTTTGGTAAGTCTACATTGCAAGGTGTTAAGCACCTTGTAATCGACTTGAGCCCATTTTCTAATGTTCGCGGTCTATTTTTTCGGTTCTAACAACTCAACCAAGTCGTCTACCGGAGCTATGAACCCTTTCCTAATCGAAAATCAAACCTCTAGGTCGATTTACAAGTAACACTCCATTCGCCTTTTCAAATAGGAAAAGTCTTCTCCGTTGAAGAGAGGAGGGAGAACAGTGTTATACCCTTCTATGTGTGACATTACTAAATAAATATTTTAACAATAGATTTTTATTTAACTTAATTAAAGTTGAGAATTATTTCTAGAGTTATTTAAATTAAATAATACTGTGTGTCACACCCCAAGAGTATGTCGTGCCGAAAAGCAAACAGACGACATCTCCCCTGTACGTGATAACATCTCGTGTTAATACAAGGCCCGTAGGCCACAACAACAACATATATATATATATATATGTAAACAAACCATAGCGGAAACTAACCTCAACAACATAACAAACTACATAATGCATATCGGTATGACTAACCACATCACAACTACATACAGAAAACATTGCCAAAGACTTGAAACCACAAGTGAGTAAATCACATGATAAACCACAACACATTACACCACGAAAAAAAACTCCAAATACATCACACACGTGTTGGTGCAATCGGCCCAGGTCACGATTAACCAGGACTCGAGTTTGACTCGAGTGATGTTTTGATGTTTCGACAAAAACATATGACAATGTAATTGTCATTTGGTAAAGTCCAAGTCTTGAGTACTTGGCACGGAAAGTCCAAGTGGGACACTTGGCACATGAAAAGTCCAAGCATGGGTCTTGGCATGAAAAGTCCAACATGGGTTGGCAAGGGAAAGTCCAAGCATGGGTCTTGGCAAGGTAAAGTCCAAGTCTTGAGTACTTGGCATGGAAAGTCCAACATGGGTTGGCAAGGAAAGTCCAAGCATGGTCTTGGCATGGAAAGTCCAACATGGGTTGGCAAGAGAAAGTCCAAGGGGATTGATATTGGCGGCGTAAAGTCCAAGCGGGAGTCTTGGCAGCACAAGTCCAATGGTTAGCGGCGTAAAGTCCAAGTGGAGTCTTGGCGGCGTAAGTCCAATGTGCCTTGGCGGTGTAGACACCGTTAGCATGACATAGCCGATGGAAGCACCTGAAGGCTAGCGTGATGGATGAACAAGTCATGGATGACTTGGAGGGATCCGAGAGGCATGAGGCTGATGGAGGTGGCTAGAAGGCTTAGGTCTAGGCTAAGGGTGGTCTAGCAAGTATGGGGGAACCATACTTGGGTTAAAACCTCATGTTTGAGGTCGGCCCGGTGCCATGTGGCGATCGGTGGACCGAGTCAACTAGGGTTTGGGGTTATGGCCTGCGATCATTGCCCGAGTTGTCGCGATCGGTGATGGCTCAGCGATCGGCAATGATCGTGTAATCGGTCGGCCGGTGCTCGAAATCGGCCACGAGATGGAGTCGACACTCGGTCGAGTGAGGACTCCATCGGTCGGCGATGGTCTGTCGGTCGGTGATGAAGGTTTCGTTGGACTTATCCGGCATGGATCTAGCTGTTGTCTCACGACAACAGTGGCATCAGTCGACTGATGGTCCCGATCAGTCGACTGATAGATTTTTTCCAGCACATGTTGAAGCTATATATGGAGCTCGTGATGGAGGAAAAACCAATCGATTAAAAGGGTTCTTTGAGGCGATTTGGGGCGAGTTGCTGCTGCAATTCAGGGTCTCCAAGTGCTACTCGATCAACCTAGCGATCAAGCATTCAAGAGCATTTGTAAAGTGTTTTCTTCACTAGTTTTGCTTTGTATTTCATTATATTTGCTTGTAGATATTTGTTTATTGTTGTAAACAATTGTAAGAGGTTTCTCTGCCTCCGACTCGTGTCGAGAAGGAGTTATTTCATAGTGGTGTGTGATTGGCATTGCTAGGGTTCGTACGAACCCGATCCATGGAGTAGGAACCGTGCGGTTCCGAACCACGTTAAATCTTTGTGTCTTTGTGTGTGCTTGTCCATTTCGTTATTGTATTATATCTATTCCTATATCTAAATTGTAGACAGTAAAGCGAAAGAATTCCATTGACACTATTCACTCCTCTAACTGCTACAAATATTCCTAACAGGGCTCTTCTACGGACTAACCGCCCGGAGCTAAGACAAAAGGCTAGAGGGTGAAGATGGAATTCCAAGACAAGCTTGGATGGGATATCAACACTCCACCTCCATATGATCCAGAAGATTTTTCGGCGTGGAGAGCAAGAATGGAAACATTCTTGATGATGAACATAGAGGATTGGTTCATCCTCGTTGAAGGCCTTGAACCCCCTAGGGATAAGAAGGGAAATGTCCTAAAATTGAAAAAGTGGACCCAAGAGCAACGCCAAAAGCTCAAGACCGAAGTTAAGGTAACGAAACTTTTGGAAGATTTAATTCCTAATGATATTTTGTGCAAGCTAGGGGATTACATGTATGCCAAGGAGCTATGGAGGAAATTGGCAAGATTCCATGAGGAGAGTTCATCCTCAAGTGAAAGTGAGGAATCGGAAGTTGAGATGGAGTCAACCTCCAGATCGGAGAAAGAAGAGGTGGAAGAAGTGGAAGAAGTATCCACTTCTAGGATTGAGGAGATTAGAGCATCCTCAACACCGGAGCAACAAGAAGTAACATCTACATTCGGTCAAGAGGAAGAACAAGCTCAAGAGATCCTCACCACCGAACTAGGTAACTCAAGCAATTCGGTTTTAAACAAAAATCATATAATTTGCTTTGAGTGTAGGGAATCCGGGCACTACAAGAGTAAGTGCCCAAAAAGGGTAAAGAAGGCTCAACCGGGACCAAAAGTCAATGATGCCGGTCCCCAAAGTCAAAAGAGCAAGGAGCATATCATATGCTTCAAGTGCAACTCAAAGGGGCATTACTGGAGTCATTACCCAAGGGGGAAGAAGAAAGGGCAAGAAGGAGCAACACAAGTAGGGGGAGCCTCCAAGGCAAACCCTAAGGTAAAATTTATTAATGCACCTTCAATTTCTAGGGATAAGAAGCATGCTAGGAATAATTTTAATAGTCTTGCTATTGTACATGAAAAGCATGCTAGAAACGATAGACATATTTGTTTAGGTGCTAAGAACGTCCACTTAGGAAATAAGGAGAAATTTGGGACTAATGTCCCTAAAAACAATTTACCTAAGAACAAACCTAGGTCAAATAACTCAAGATCAATTTTACCTAGGGAGACAATTAGAAAGGTGCAAGAGCACCTAGGTGTTAACCCTAAATGGACTAGGCATATGCCTAGAAAGTCCCATGTCCAAGAATTTAATCAAAAATCAATTGGGCAATTAGAATTAGAAAACCAAGCCTTGAGGTCAAGGCTTGAGAAACTAGAAAAGACCCTTAGGAATATACAAAATCAATTTAAAGGGTCTAATGGTCAAAGTCAAAGGTCCAAAAGTCAAAGTCAACACCAAGGACCTAAGAGTCAAAAGTCAACCAAAGGCAAGCAAGGTTTGGGTCACAAACCTAAGCCTAAGGTAGCTTACCATAGTGTTCCATTTGATTATGGGACACAAACTAGGTCTAGGAAGACCAAGGTCAATAGGGAAGTCATCCCTAAGGTTGACCAAAGGTTGTGCCTAGTGGCTAGGGTTTCTAGGAAACCTAGGGTGGCCACTAAGAAGGTTGCAAGGGGAGTTACCCCTAGAGTCAACCTAGGTAAGACCCAAATGACCAAGGCTAACAAGCCTAGGAAGGTCATTAGGAAGGTATCTAGGGAGGTTATCCCTAAGGAATACCTAATTAACCCTAGGAGCTCAAATCATTTTTGGGTTCCTAAGAGCGTGATTGATTCACGCTAGATGTGTTAGGGTGTGCCAACCTTAAATGGATGGGTAGTTAACTCAACCATGGCAAAGGTGGCACTTTAGGTTATTTTCAAGGTTATGGATACCTTGGAAATAGATTTGAATTATCATCCTAAAAGATTTTAGGGTGTGCCAATATTATTTTAGAAGCTTGATAAAATGATCAAATTGGCACAATTTAGGTTTAGAGGTCGTAGTGTGATATTTTGGGTTTTTGGCACACTTGGGAAAATTTAGGTTAATATGGCAAAATATACTTAATTATATCAAATGGCAATTAATATTAAAATTTAGGTATTACCATACCTATATATTTTATTTGCCATGCCATGATTGCCATATGCCATGACATCATTTTTTTTAATCATTTTTATATGTCATGATTATGCTTAGGTTTAAGGTTTTAAATGTCATGTGTTTTTAAATTTTATCATATGCCATGACATCATGATCATTGGCCATGTTTTAATAATGCTATTATTTCTGCCATGATCATACATTCATGCATTAACTTGATTAAAATTGATTTAAGGACTATGACATGACTTGAAGTCCCATTTATAAGGGAATCAAGTAGAGTTGCTTTAAAAGATGCATGAAACCCTAGTTTAGGAAGAACAAAATTCACATCTCACATCTAATTGACATGTATGTATATTTATACACCATAGATACATGTGAGATGCTAGGATATGAGTTAAGTTTAAGGTGCATAGTTTTTGCATCTAGATGAACTAAAACTCATCTAATTCTATTTGTGAATCATTGGGAGAGAATGTGTACAAGTCATGTACATAGAGCCCAAGGAATATGATCCAAGATAAGGTTTTGAAAACATTTTAAAATCATTTTGAAAAACCTTGGTGAAGTCTATCTTTTGATAGCAATCACCATTGATGAAATTGATACAAAGTAGGACCAAAACATTGAAAAATTCAATGGTTTTGAACTTTGTGCCAATTTCAGTATTTTATGGGTAAAATAATTTTCAAACATTTTTCACCCATTGTATTGGTCATAGGTATTATACGTATCAAATTTCGTAATTTTTCGATATACGTATAATTATTTATTATTTTTTGAAATTCGATAATCAAATTGAAATTTCATTATCGATCGCTTCGAGTGGCGAATGACCGTATGACAGAGTCGACTGCCAAGGCTGATTTTGGGAAAACTAGGTTTGGTTAGCCCGTGTTCAGCCATGGTAAAGGTCCCTAACCACTCCTAACCCTATGATATGCTTTGGGAAGAATTATAAAGGGTGAAAATCCATTGGATATGGATTTGGAGAGGTTTTAGGGTTTGTATCAATCTTAAGGTGAGTGAAAGTTCAATGTTGAATTTCTAACCTTAATTTTGATGGTTTAGAGTTCCTATTGGCTTAGAGACTGCCCAAGGACATTGTTGGTGCAATGGTCAAGGGGGAGCAAGCCTTTAGGGGGAGGTATCCATCTTGGGATGATAGATGTTTTTTTTTCTCCTTGAAGAGGAGAAGTTATTGGGAAAATATGACATCAATTGGGAAATTGATGGGACTTTTGAGAGACCCAATTTGGAAATTGGGAGAGTAAATGGGATTGCCTCTCTTGAGTGATATTGGACTTATCACTAGGAAGATGGTAGGCATCCTAAGTATTGTTGGACCAAGGGGGAGATTGTAAGATCTCATTGGGACATGAGACATTGACCCTCTTGGGGAGAAAACCTTTTTGATGTTAGTCAAAAAGGGGGAGAATGTTTGGGGGAGAACATTTGGAGAGTATTTACCAATTTGGGATAATTGGTAAGGGATTTGAGTTAGTGTTCTAACTCAATAATTTGTTTGGTTTTTGTCAAACATCAAAAAGGGGGAGATTGTTGGTGCAATCGGGCCAGGTCACGATTGACCAGGACTCGAGTTTGACTCGAGTGATGTTTTGATGTTTCGACAAAAACATATGACAATGTAATTGTCATTTGGTAAAGTCCAAGTTTTGAGTACTTGGCATGGAAAGTCCAAGTGGGACACTTGGCACATGAAAAGTCCAAGCATGGGTCTTGGCATGAAAAGTCCAACATGGGTTGGCAAGGGAAAGTCCAAGCATGGGTCTTGGCAAGGTAAAGTCCAAGTCTTGAGTACTTGGCATGGAAAGTCCAACATGGGTTGGCAAGGAAAGTCCAAGCATGGTCTTGGCATGGAAAGTCCAACATGGGTTGACAAGATAAAGTCCAAGGGGATTGATATTGGCAGCGTAAAGTCCAAGCGGGAGTCTTGGAAGCATAAGTCCAATGGTTGGCGGCGTAAAGTCCAAGCGGAGTCTTGGCGGCGTAAGTCCAATGTGCGTTGGCGGTGTAGACACCGTTAGCATGACATAGCCGATGGAAGCACCTGAAGGCTAGCGCGATGGATGAACAAGTCATGGATGACTTGGAGGGATCCGAGAGGCGTGAGGCTGATGGAGGTGGCTAGAAGGCTTAGGTCTAGGCAAAGGGTGGTCTAGCAAGTATGGGGGAACCATACTTGGGTTAAAACCTCATGTTTGAGGTGTGCCAGTCGACTGGTGCCATGTGGCAGTCGACTGGACCGAGTCAACTAGGGTTTGACTATGGGTTATGGCCTAGCGAATGACGAGTTATGCATTGATCGATGGCTCGAGCGATCATGGATCGTGTAATCAGTCGACTGGTGCTCGAGAAATCAGCCACAGAATGGAGTCGAGACTCGACTGGTCGAGTGAGGACTCCATCAGTCGACTGATGGTCACAATCAGTCAACTTATGAATGTTCCGTTGGACTTATCCAGCGTGGATCTAGCCATTGTCTCACGACAACAGTGGCATCAGTCGACTGATGGTCCCGATCAGTCGACTGATCGATTTTTTCCAGCATAGGTTGAAGCTATATATGGAGCTCGTGATGGAGGAAAAACCAATCGATTAAAAGGGTTCTTTGAGGCGATTTGGGGCGAGTTGCTGCTGAAATTCAGGGTCTCCAAGTGCTACTCGATCAACCTAGCGATCAAGCATTCAAGAGCATTTGTAAAGTGTTTTCTTTACTAGTTTTGCTTTGTATTTCATTGTATTTGCTTGTAGCTATTTGTTTATTGTTGTAAACAATTGTAAGAGGTTTCTCTGCCTCCGACTCGTGTCGAGAAGGAGTTATTTCATAGTGGTGTGTGATTGGCATCGCTAGGGTTCGTACGAACCTGATCTGTGGAGTAGGAACCGTGCGGTTCTGAACCACGTTAAATCTTCGTGTCTTTGTGTGTGCTTGTCCATTTCGTTATTGTATTATATCTATATTCCGTTGCGCTAACGAAATTGTAGACACGAACGCGAAAGAATTCCATTGACGCTATTCACCCCCTCTAGCCGTTACAAATATTCCTAACAACACGTACGGAAAGCCCAAAATGACCACCAAAGTCTCGAGGGTGAGATGAGATGTCAACCAGCGGTGCTCCAAGTCTTCACGAAGACTTCTACCTGTTACCTGGGCGACAGAAAAACTCAGGATCCGTGGTGGTGAGTATAACTTAGCAGGTAATAGAAAAAACATGTATACATCAAATATCACATGTAATTCAACAGCATAACCTAAAGGTACACCAGGTATACCAGCACAGTATATAAATACATGCATATATCGTCTAACCAAATAAACAACGTATAACGCAGACATACCTGAAAGTCTGCTACGCTACTTTGATTCAACCCGAGCAAATATCCAACATATATAGCAGGAAGAGTAATACTAACTCACAATATACTCATGATACAGGTCAATGTATCTAATGGTCTGTCCAACAAACATACAAGTATCTGACACAACCTTATAACAGATGCAAGAAGCATGCATGAATATGATGTACAACCAAATGCAGCAAGCATAGTACAATCAAATGCAATATCACAATAAGCATATATATATAGATTGCATCTATATATATATTAATCACAACCATCCATATATATATATATACATGCATATATGTATATATATGGCAATATACAAAAATGTCATAAGTCACGGCAATGCAGCATGCATGGTCATGCCGGCTCACCCTAAAGCTACCACGACCTCAGTGTGGCCTCGGTGACTCGAGCATGACAACTGTCTCAACTCAACACCAACCACTACTCTCGAGTGGCCGAGTGGGCAGTATAATCGAGTACCATATAAGCGTGAAGAGCAAGCTACACGATGAGGGTCCCTACTGTTGGCCACTCCAATAGTCATTACCCATGAGTGGTCGAGTGCCACACACGCAGGACTATGACACGCAAATCCAACTACCACCGTCTATAGTGGTAGAGTGCGGCACCACAATACTCTGCCCTCACACAGGTTACTCCTCCTATGAGTAACCGTGGAGGCAGGATGACTAACGACCCTCTCAACCACAAGGGAGACCACGTCTCCAACATGCATACAAATGACATGAATACACTGTCCCACATTCAGACATTCACCATAGACTCTCTATCTACAGAGAGTCATAACAATATGATCTACGCACTCTCTATCCTGCAGAGAGTCGTACTCAACTGATCATAGCACTCTCTATCCTGTAGAGAGTTGTACTCACTGATCGACACGCTCTCTATCATATAGAGAGTCGTACTCAACTTATCATAACAAACTAGGACCAACGGTCGATAGTGACACACTAAGTACAATTCACCTGACCATTTACACAATACATGGTCGGTGGTAAATATGCAACCTAAGGGTATTAGAATTAACCCTAGATTCACGACATTATCTCCCCACGGATGACCTTTTTGCCCAATTTACAATCGGGTCGTCATCCGGGCTTTATTATTTGCACTTAATCGGACGACGGTCATCCTACGGTGAAGGTCTCTAGCGGCAGAAGGCTCGATCGACGGCGATGGAGTAGTGACCGCTGGAGGGAGAGAAGGGACGACGACGGGGCGGTTCGGTGGCTGTGCAGCGAGCTCGAGCAGAGATCGGGTGAAGATAAAGCGGGGATAGCTGAATCGAGCGAGGATCGGGCTAGATCGGCACTGGCGGCAGCGGCTGATCCAACTCGCAGTGGCAGCAGCAGCGGCGTGGCGACAACAACTGGCGTGGCGGCTGGCTTGGGGCATCGACGATCGAAGAGGAGCTCTCGGCGGTGGCTGACGGAAAGAAAGGCCCTGCGCCACGGGAGAGAAAGAGAAGACGACGACAGTGAATCCCTCGCTCAGCAGCACGGTGGAGAGGAGAAATCGCGTGGTGGAGAAGGAGCGCCATCGAGCGAAGGAGGAGAAGAAGAAGAGAAGTCGCGAAAAAGGAACCGACGGGAAACGAAAGGAATCGGTTTAATTAAACCATTTAATACCTCTGTAGAAGATAGTCTAAACAGGCTTTACAAAAGTCTGTTCGCTTTATCCCCATGAAATATCCATAAAACTTCCGTTTAAATTAAGAAAAATTTCTAAAAATTCCTAAAAAATTTTATAAGACAATTTATTAATTAACAAGGGTATTATTATTTATTGTATTTTCCGGTATCTTACATTGTGCAAGAATTATATTTATACTAAGTGCACAAATTAATGGAGAATTTATTCTAAGTTAAAAGAAAAAATTATTCTAAATAAAAATTAAGCTAAGTGCAGAAATTAATTTAATTAATCTAAAATATAGAAAATTAATTTAATTAATCTAAAATACAGAAAATTAATTTAATTATTCTAAAATGCAGAAAATTAATTTAATTATTCTAAAATGTAAAAAATTAATTTAATTAATCTAAAATGCATAAAATTAATTTAATTAATCTAAAATACATAAAATTAATTTAATTAATCTAAAATGAAGAAAATTAATTTAATTAATATAAAATGCAGAAAATTAATTTAATTATTCTAAAATGTAGAAAATTAATTTAATTATTCTAAAATGAAGAAAATTAATTTAATTAATCTAAAATGCAAAAAATTAATTTTATTAATCTAAAATGTAGAAAATTAATTTAATTAATCTAAAATGCAGAAAATTGATTTAATTAATCTAAAATACAGAAAATTAATTTAATTATTCTAAAATGTAGAAAATTAATTTAATTATTCCAAAATATAGGAAATTAATTTAATTACTCTAAAATGCGGAAAATTAATTTAATAATTCTAAAATGTAGAAAATTAATTTAATTATTCTAAATTGCTAGAACAAATATTAAAAAATAATCTAATGCTAGAACAAATATTAAAAAATAATCTAATGCTAGAACAAATATTAAAAATTAATCTAATTCTAGAACAAATATTAAAAGTAAATCTAATTCTAGAACAATAAAGAAAATTATCCTAATACTCTCAATGGTGGTTACACCAAATTTGAGTGCCCCTGCTCTGATCCAATTGTAGGATCGAGAATTTCCGAGAGAGGGGAGTGAATCTCAGATTATAAATTTTTCATTAGATATTAAAGCTAATTTTTAATATTTGAAATTGTTAGAGAATATGCAGCGGAAATAAATAGAGACATCTTTCTTTTACTTGGTTCACAACCCTAACTGGGTTGCTACTCCAAGGTCCGTAGCTCTTCTGAGAGCTACCTCGATGGGCAATCACTATATACCCTCCGACTCAAGAACTCTCGACTTCGGAGGATTTTGTTTTTTACAAAAATGAGAGATGGGTAACACACTACCCCCTCTTGAAGTTAAGTAGACAAGTGAAAAATAAATAAAAAAATTTACAAGCTAATTATACTGACACTAGTAGGGTCTTTAAAGTAGGCACGGAGTGTCAGAAAATCACCTTGATGAGGAATGAGAGCTCTTATGGACGAGAATGAATAGCGACAACACTTCGACATAGTAGTTATCTTTTTTTGGATCTAGTCAAGCACTTATTTTATAAACCTTTTCCAGTCGACTCCACATTAGTCCATCGATATGGAACTTCTGGTCTTCCAATCGACTGAAAATGACCTAGTCGACTCCACGTCACCCGGCTCCGCATCGAGAAGTTTTCCACTTCAGTTGATTGAAACTCCCCAATCGACTGAAACACTTTCCAACTACAGTACCAGATCTTTGATCGATCACCAGCTAATCCTGCTAAGTGTGTATCCAGTCGACTGGTCTTCAATCGACTGAAATCCATTCAGTCGACTCATCCCTACAAATTGAGATTAGCACATATAGATAAAATCAAATATGATAGCAGTAGTAATACTACTCGATCTCGGCTACTAAGTCCCATGCTAATTTTCCATCGGATCGACACCTAGCTTTATCCCCGTATAGAGGACTCGACCTCACCTCCTCACTCGAGGCTTACCTGTCGGCTACCTACCAGACTTACCAATCTTGACATCCAATTTAACCCACTAGGACTTCCACTAGCTGTCTGGTCTACCTGACCCAGTTAGATTTTTTATCGATTGTTCGGTCTTCTGACCCAACCGATCTTCATGCAAAATTTCTTATCCACACGACCCATCTGGACTTCATGCCTAGTGATTGGTCCTCCTAATCTGTTAAGTCATTTTCCTAGTATCCAGTCAACACAATTTACTAGGATTTCCTATTAAGCCTGTACACTTAACACTGATATTAGAACACAAGTAATTCCTAACTTTAACTATGGTTCATACATCAAATCCAAGGAGTTATTCTCACTACATCAACAGATAGTTTATGTTCTTTGTAGGATGTGGATACGAGGTAGGACCGTGACCATGAAGATTTTATTGTCACGAGCTTCTTATCAGGTGGGTAATTTCCTATCCTAGTCAGGTAGTAGCTAATCCTGATGCATGTGATTTCACATTGATGTCACTTAGATCTTGACTCCACTCTAGTTTTTTTTCTGTTGCTTGACACTTGTCTTTGCACTTTATAATGGTCTGTCATTGTTGTTCATTTCCTTCATCATTGTTATGAATTACAGATGTTATGGTATGTGGACCTATAGTGGTTTACCAATGTGTACGTAGCTAAGTTCGGTTGTAGATTTGAATCGTGCAATTTAGATAAATCATCCGAGGGTGGGTGACGTAGAGTTGATTTTTATATCATATCCTTATGTTGCATATATGTCTATTATGGATCATGTATTTGTGTATGGTCATGTGGATTTGTCGATAGAGTGTTGCTACGGACTGGAGGTCCTAGCTTGGTTGTTGTCAGTTGTGTATGCCTCTCTATAGGATAGAGAGTATGTTGTGGATGTATGTATGTGTGGTTGTGCATTCATTCCATTTACATGCATGCTGACAACTTGGTCTCCCTTGTGGTTGAGAGGGTCGTCAGTCATCCTGCCTCATCGGTTACTCGTGGTAGGAGTAACTGGTGTGAGGGCAGAGCATTTTGTTGTGCCGCACTCACCCAATATTGATAGTGGTAGTTGGAGTAGCGTGCAATTGTCTTGGGTATGTAGCACTCGACCACTCTTGGGTAGTGACTGTTGGATCGAGAAGCGTCGCTAGAGGGGCGGGGGGGGGGGGGTGAATAGCGAGCATAAATCTTTTCGTTCCTTCGTTCGATACACGAGTAAGCACAGTAGAAAAATAAAAAGACACGTTTATTTTTACTTGGTTCACAACCCAGCGGTTGATACTCCAAGGCCCTAGTGGTGCTAGATCGCGTATGGAGGGAAAAGCACTATAACGTCTCCTTCTCGTTGGAGGTAGGAGACAATGATCACAAAATCGAAAATACGAGGATGAGGCAACAAGCCTACCTCACCTCGTTATGAATAAAAACAAAGTATACAATGACAAAATATGTTACTTATTGCTGCTGCCGACGAAGAAGGTGAAAGCTTGGCGTCGTGTTGGCGTTATGAAGGTGTTGGAGCTTTAACGTTATAGGAGCACTTAAGAATAATCTTGATAATGCTTTGGGTTGGAATCCTCCCCTCCTTTTATAGAGTTTGTCCTCGAAATATGTCTCCTCATCTTTCGGAATAGATCACGAAGTGGTAACAAATTTTATCACGAAGTGGCTGCATCAAACGTTATCCGTTTTGACCTAGCGCAAAGGCTGATTCATCGCCATCAGTCGACTGATGCCTCCCATCGAGTGTCGCCCCACCATCGTGGCTTCCTACGTGTGTCGCTAGCCTTCAGCTCCAACTTTAGTACTTTTCTATACACTCGATTTTGCTCATGAGATAACGATGTAAACTTAACTTTGTGTCTTTTCCATAATCAAAATACAGGTTCGATTATCTGGTGCCCCTGCACCAACAGTGACAGTTGGAGTGGCTAGCAGCAAGGATCCCCATTGTGTATCCTATAACTTTTTAGCTCATTGCTACTTGTTCATACTGCCCACTCAGGTACTCGAGAGTAGTGGTTGTTGTTGAGTTGGGAAAGTTATCATGTCGTACCACCTAGGCCACACTAGGCTCGTGATAGCGAGTAGAGTGTGCAGGCATGACCATGCATCTGCATTGTCGTTGTTGATGGTGTTTGGATATACATACATACATACATACATATATATATATATATATATATATATATATATATATATATATATATATATATATATATATATATATATATATATATATATATATATATATATATATATATATATATATATATATATATATATATATATATATATATATATATAGACACACACACATATGGATGAGTGTGGTAAGTATATATATAGATATAGTCTATATATATGCTCGTTGTGTTGTTGCATTTGCTTGAGCTATGTTTGCTGCATTTGGTTGTTTATCATCTTGCATGCTACTTGCATATTCTATATGTTCGTGTATGGGATACCAGTGTAGGGTTGGTTGGACTAGTATCATGATGTGGCATGGGATGGACCAGGTTCGTTGTTGTATTTAACATAGAATGTTAGTAAGGCGGTTTGTTGATTTCAAAGATAGTATTACACTACCATATCGTATGTGTTGTATTGTGGTATATATGCTCAGGTTGTATGAGTTGCATCGTTGTAGACCTTCAGGTATGTTAGTACCTTATGTTGTTTTAGTTGATCAATTGGTTATACAGTAGTTATATCATACTGGTGTAGGTATGTTGTACCTTTAGATAGTATATTATCGATTATCATATGATATCTGATATGCATGCACTATTTTCCTTATTACCGTTGAGTTTTATACTTACCACCACAGACCCTGGGTTTTCTTGTCACCCAGGTAATAGGTAGCCAACTTCGTGATGGGCTTGGAGCATCACTGGCTGATATAATCTCATCTCATTTCCGAGGGTCCTGGCTTTTGATTTATTTTTCCTTTAGTTTTGGATGTTTCTAATTATGAATTGGGATTCATATGGTAGATTGTATGGTTGGACATTTGTTGGTATTCACACATGTCTTTTTGAATTTGTTATAGTATTTTCTTTATGTTGTGGTCAGTCATACTGGTATGCAGTGATGTCAAGTTTTTAACTCTATTGGATGACTTATGCTATGATTTTGGTTATATACATCTCTATGTTGTGTGGTTGTGGCCGAAAGGATTTGTATCAATAGGGTATTGCATTATCATACAAGAGAGATGTTGCCCGTTTATCAGGCTCGGCATGCTCTCGGGGTGTGACAATTTTATTGGTATCAGAGCCAAGGTTGCGATGTCATGCAATAATGTTTTTCGTTGAGTTTTTGATTCTCGGGAGTCGATTTGTTTTTTGTTTTGGTTTTGTGAGATGGGATCGATAGCGGCATGAGATCCGAGCATCACAAAGTAAGAATTCTTGATACCTTATATTCTGGTTAGATACTTATTTGAATTGTTCAACAAGTGTTGACAGACGGAGATATGACACCTGTTCATGTAGGGTTGTTCGGTGACCGCTAGAGGGGGGGGGTGAATAGTGCGTTCGTCGTAGGATGATGGAATTATCGTTCGATCGTGCTTGCTACAAAATGTTAATATGCAGTGGAAATACAAAATATATAATGAAAATAAATACAAGCACAATCACAACACAAGACATAACGTGGTTCAGAATCGAATGGTTCATACTCCACGGATTAAGCTCAAACGAGCTCTAGCGATGTGACCACACACCACTAATCCAATAAACTCCTTCTCGGAACAATCTGGAGGTGGAGAAACCTCATACAAATAGTCTTACAACAGTAAGAAACAAATACAAGCAATTACAATAATGAAATGCACTTTTAAGCATCGTAGACATGGAACATGTTGTGAATAAGCAGACATCTCCCCAAGGTCAGTTCTAATGTAGTTATACTCTCGCAACTTTTCAGATTCAGACGGCCCCACGACAAGTGACTTAGCAATGCGTAAACTCTCCATGAGCTCCATTTAAAGATGCTCCTTGGGCTAGATTTTGCCTAGCAGTCGACTAATCGGGACCATCAGTCGACTGCCCCTGTATCCGTTGTCTCATAATGGCATGAACCACGTTGGATAAGTCCAACGAATACACAATCAGTTGACTGATCATACCCATCAGTCGACTAATTATACCCATCAGTCGACTGATGACTCAATCAGTCGAGTGTTCGGGCCGATCACTAGATTGGAGAATCTTCTGTGCCTGAAATCCCGACCATCGATCGATCACCGATCGATCATTGCTCGACCGATAAGTCGATCGCCTAACTCCGGCAAATGATCGCCAGTCACTTCCCGTGATCAAACCTTAGTTGACTTCATCACCGATCCGACCATAGGTCCCAGTCGACTGATACACCTTAAACATGAGATTTTAACCCAAGTATGGTGCCCCCATACTTGCTAGACCACCCTTAGCCTAGACCTAAGCCTTCTAGCCACCTCCATCAACCTCACGCCTATCGGATCCCTCTGAGTAATCCATGACTTGTTGATCCATATATTAGCCTTCAGGTGCTTTCATCGGCTATGTCATGCTAAGTTGATCTATACCGCCAAGGCACATTGGACTTACGCTGCCAAGACTTCTACTTGGACTTTACGCCGTTAACCATTAGACTTATGCTGCCAAGACTCTCGCTTGGACTTTACATCACCAATATTTCCCTTGGACTTTCCAAATGCCAAGACTCAAGCTTGGACTTTCCCTTGCCAACCCATGTTGGACTTTCCATGCCAAGACCCATGCTTGAACTTTCCTTTGCCAACCCATGTTGGACTTTCCCTTGCCAAGACCCATGCTTGGACTTTCCATGCCAAGTACTCAAGACTTGGACTTTTCCCATGACAATGGTCAAACCATCATCAAACATCAAATGCTAACCTGGGTTGATTGCACCAATAATCTCCCGAACACATGTCAGACATCAATGTCAAACATCAAAACACTACTCAAGTCCAACTCGAGTCTGGTCAATCGTGACCTGGGCAGATTGCACCAATAATCTCCCCCTTTTTGATGTATGACAAAAACAACCTTGAGTTAGGCCCCTAACTCAAATTTCCTTACCAATTATCCCAAATTGGTAATTTTAACATTCTCCCCCTTTTTGACATACATCAAAAAGGTTCTTCCCAAGGAGGTCAATGTCTCATATTCCAATGTGATCTTACAATCTCCCCCTTAGTCCAAAAATACCTAGGATGCCTACAATCTTCCTAGTGATAAGTCTCATATCACTCAAGAGAGACACTCCTATTAACTCTCCCAATTTCCAAATTGGGTATCTCAAATTCCTATTCTCCCCTTTACAAGGAAGAATAACATCCATCATCCCATGATGGATACTTCCCCCTAAAGGCTTGCTCCCCCTTGACCATTGCACCAACAATGTCCTTAGGAAGTCCCTAAGCCAATAGGAACTCTAAACCATCAAAAATAAGGTTCAAAGTTCAACATTGAACTTTCTCACACCTTAAATTTGATACATCACCCTAACAACTATTCTAATCCATATCTAATGGATTTTCACCCTTTCCAATGCTTTCCAAAGCATATCCTAAAGTTAGGAATGGTTAGGGAACCTTACCATAGCTGAAAATGAGCTAAACATACCTTGTTTACCGAAAATCAGCCTGGCAATTGACTTTATCGAACCTTGATCGTGCTAATCACCGATCAAAGAAGAATAATTGATTGACTGATAACTGAAAATTTTGATTTTCAATTATCAGAATCGAATTTCAAAAATTCATAAATAATTATACGTAATTTGGAAAATCATGAAACTTCATATGTATAATATTTATAACCAATACAATGAGTCAAAAATGTTTGAAAAATATTTTACCCATAAAATAATGAAATTGACACAAAGTTCAAAAGTGAAGAAAAACTTCAATATTTTAGCTCACTTTGTATCAACTTCATCAATGGTGACTTCTATCAAAAGATAGACTACACCAAGGTTTTTAAAAAAAAAATTTAAAATATTTTCAAAACCTTATATTGGATCATATTCTTTGGGCTTAATGTACATAGCTTGAACTGTTGGTGCAATCGACCTAGGTCATGATTGACCAGACTCGAGTTTGACTCGAGTGATGTTTTGATGTTTGACATGGAAGTTTGACATCGATGTTTGACATTGATGTCTGATAATGTTTTGGGGAGATTGTTGGCACAATCGACCTGGGTCATGATTGATCGGACTCGAGTTTGACTCGAGGGTGATTTTGATGGTTGACTGAAGTTGACTATGTCATAGAAAGTCCAAGTCTTGAGTAGTTGGCATGTAAATTCCAAGCATGGGTCTTGGCATGGAAAGTCCAACATGGGTTGGCAAGGGAAAGTCCAAGCTAAGTCTTGGCATTTGAGAAGTCCAAGGGGTTTGATATTGGCGGCGTAATGTCCAAGCGGGAGTCTTGGCAGCATAAGTCCAATGGTTGTCAGCGTAAAGTCTAAGCGGAGTCTTGACAACGTATATCCAATGTGCCTTGGCGGTGTAGACACCGTTAGCATGACATAGCCGATGGAAGCACCTGAAGGCTAGCATAATGGATGAACAAGTCATGAATGACTTGGAGGGATCCAAGAGGCACGAGGCTGACGGAGGTGGCTAGAAGGCTTAGGTCTAGGCTAAGGGTGGTCTAGCAAGTATGGGGGAACTATACTTGGGTTAAAACCTCATGTTTGAGGTGTGCCAGTCGACTGGTACCATGTGACAGTCGACTAGTGTGAGTTAACTAGGGTTTGACTACGGAAAGTGTCCCAACAGTCGACTGCCAGAGGTGGGCAGTCGACTGTTGGCTCGAGCAATCAACTGATCATGTAATCAGTCCATTGGTGCTCGAGAATTTGGGCACAGAATGGAGTCGAGACTCGACTATGGGGGAAGTAGTCGAGTGAAGGCTCCATCAGTCGACTGATGGGTATGATCAGTCGATTGATGATGGATTCGTTGGTTTTTTTCAGCGTGGATCTAGCTGTTGTCTCACCATAACAGTGGCATCAGTCGACTGATGGTCCATAGCAGTCGACTGATCGGCGATTTCTAGCCCAGGCAGAAGCTTTAAATGGAGATCGTGGAGGAAATCAGCATCGTTTCTTGAGAGCTTTTGGGGCGATTTGTTGCTGCAAATCAGGGTCTCCAAGTGCAAGTCAAGCAACCAAGCATTCAAGTAATCAAAAGCAAAGTGTTGTAAAGTTTTCTTTACTTGTCTTTCATATTCATATTGTATTTGCTTGTTGTATTTATTTTATTGTTGTAAATTATTGTACGAGGTTTCTCCGCCTCCGGATTGTTCCGAGAAGGAGTGTTTTATTAGTGGTGTGTGATTGGCATCGTTAGGGCTCGTTTGAGCCCGATCTGTGGAGTAGGAACCTTGAGGTTCCGAACCACGTTACATCTTTATCTTGTGATTGTGTATTCGTATTTGTCTTTATATAATACTTCTATATTCCGTTGCATATTAACGATTGTGTAGAGACAAACGCGAACGATTTCCATCAACATACTAGCACGACGCTATTCACCCCCCTCTAGTGGTAACATTTCTTCTACAGTTGGTATCAGAGTCCGGGGCTCTTCTACGGACTAATCGCCGGGAGAAAAAGATGCTAGAGGGAAGATGGAATTCCAAAACAAGCTTGGATGGGACATCAATGTTTGAGCAATCAACTCATGATATGGTTTTGATGTGTTTGGCAAAGGGTTTAAGTTAGGATGATTTGATTTGATATGTGCGTTGGAGTCTTGCATGACTTAGTAATTCGCACATGGAGCATTGGCGAGTTTCACCTCTCATGACTCAGTCCTTGAGTTGGTGAAGGATAGCTTTGCAGAAGCCGTGCACTTGGGACATCCGAGGGATCGCCGGATGAGGAGCATTGGAGTGAAGCTGGAGGAAGTAGACTTCAGGGCGAGACGCGAATGATGGCACTGCAGAGCCGTGCGCTTGGCGCATCCGAGGGATGTGGCCGGACGAAGACAACTTCAAAGGCGAGGGACTCCAAGGGATGAGAGTGAGCGAATGTAACCCGGGACGGGGTAGTGCGCTTGGGTGAAACTTGGCCAATTGGATAAGTGTCAGATGGGATTTCCCGACATCAGTCGACTGCCATGTCATGGAAGTCGACTGCTCCAAGTCGAAAGGGTTCGACTGGTGTTTGGCTACGGAATCAAGTCAATCAGTCGACTGCGTAAGGGAAGCAGTCAACTGATTGCACTGTGCACGGGCACATAAGCTAGTCGTCACTCGACTGGAAGTCAACATCAGTCGACTAAAAATATCATCAGTCGACTGATCATCTAACTGTTGGAGAAGGCGGCCGCGAATCCCACGAATCTGGCCTGGTCAAAAGCCATTGGAGTCGACTGATGAAAGCATCAGTCGACTGATAGTGTCTAATGGGAAGATTTACTTCCTCTCTATAAAAAGAGAGGGTGGGGGCTTTTAGATGAAAAAATGTTTATGCTCTAAACATCCTACTAAGTGCCCCACAAAGCTAAAACTCCTTCTTCTAGTTTTCTTTCACATCAATTGTAAAAGGAGTGTTCTCATTGTTGTAAAGGTTTACCTTCACCTTGCTTGGGTTAAAGGGAGAGACCAATAGTGGATTGGTTTTGGAGTGATTCACCGGAGACGAATCGGAGCGTGGATTAGCGGCGAGGCTGTGAACCACGTTATATCGTGTGTTAGCATTGATTTTGTTTTTGCTTATCGTTATTGCTTGTTTAGTTTTGTTTCCGTTGTGCTAATTATATTTGTAGAAAAGCAATTCCGTTCATACAATGGAAGAGGGCTATTCACCCCTTCTCTAGGCGATTACCGACAATCCTACATGTGGTATCAGAGCCAAGGAAGCTTGACGATGACTAATCACTGAAACAAGTACGACATCAAGGATGGCCAGCTCTAACATTCAACCACCGAAGTTTGAGGGAGAGTTTGCGTGGTGGAAGAAACACATGGAGGTATTTTTCGAAACCGACTTCGAAATTCTATTAATAATGGAAAATGGTTTTGAGATACCTAGGGATGAAGAAGGGAAGCCAATCGAGAAGTCTAGATGGACTAAAAAGCAAAGGGAGGAGTACTTGGCGAACTCAAAGGCAAAGCACCATCTCTACAATGTACTCCCCCCAACAAGAAGTGAATTGGATAGGGGAGTGTGCAAGTGCCAAAGAAATGTGGGAGAGGTTGGTGGAACTCCATGAAGGCACTTTCGAGGCCAAGCTTGCGAGAAGAGATCTCCTTCGCTCCCAATTAAGTAACATCAAACTCGAAAAGGGAGAGAAGGTAAATTCTTTACATTCTAGGTTTAAAGAGATTTTAATTGGACTAACAAGTGTAGGAGAAAAACTTTCAAATTGGGATATGGTAATGAAGGCTATAGATGCCTTTCCCTGGTCCTCGAAGTGGAGCTCAATGGTGGACTCCTTTTACATCTTCAAAAACCTAGAAGTTAGCACCTTAGAGGAGTTCTTCTCAACCATGGAACTCCATGAAACAAGGCTTGAAGCGATAAGTGAAAAACCAAGCATCAAGCCATCAAGAGGAGTAACACTAATGGCCAACAAGGGGAAGAAGAAGAAAATAGAGACTCCTTCCTCCTCCGATGAACCATCCTCCTCATCCTCCATGAATTGCAATGAAGATGCTCATATGGTCAGGAAGGTAAGACGTGCCTTAAGAAATTTAAAATTTAACAAATCTTATGATAGGAGAAGGCACAAGAGGAAGATCATATGCTATAATTGCCAACAAGAGGGACATATACGAGATGATTGTCCCCTCTTGAACAAGAGCAAAGAAGAAAGGAGGAGAAAAGAAGAAAAGAAGAAGGGGAGCAAGAAGAAGGAAGAGGAGAAGAAGGCCAAAGAAAAGGGGAAGGCCAAGGCACTCAAAGCAAGGACATGGGATGATCCTTCCTCATCATCATCATCGGAGGAAGAAAATGCCTTTGTCACAAACTTGGCTCTAATGGCATTTGATGATCTAGACACCTCCTCCTCCGAGCAAGAAAAATCAAGCACAAGTGAGGAGAGCTCTAGTGAAGGGGGAGGCTCATCGTCATCCTTATCCGAATCCGAAAAAGAAGTCATGGAAACTATGGTAACGAATCTAACTCCCACGAAAATAGTTTCCATGATTTCTAGCTTAACTAGGGATTTATTTAGGGCCAAAAATAAAAATAAGAGCATGCTAGATCAAATTAAGGCCCTTGAAAATAAATTAGAACAAGCATGTTTAAATGTTAATGATGATTATGCATGCTCACATGATAACTACATGCCTTTTGATGTAAATGATGCATGCATTGAAGAAAATAAGGTCTTAAGGGAAAAGGTAGACCATTTGACCAAGACCCTAGAAAAATTTACAATTGGTTCCAACACCTTAATATGATTATAGGGAGCCAAAGGGCAAGCTTCAATAGAAAAGACCTAGGATATAAGGGAAAGACAAATGAAAAGGCCTATAAATGTTTGATTGCTAGGGGTCAAGCCAAGAACAAGACAATTACTAGAAAATGGATCCCTAAGAAATATTTAGTGAACCCCATAGGAAAGAACTTGTATTGGGTTCCTAAGTCCATCCTTAAGGGTTAGAAAAACCCTAGGATAGTCAACCAAAGGGATTTTACTTATATCATACTATTTGGTTGACTTAGGATGGCGAGACTTAATTTTTGAGATAGTGTTGGGTGATGATAATGTGCCCATAAATTGATAATAATGCTTAAATCATGATAGTTAATGTAATTGTTATATATGTTTGCAATCATGATTTATGATCTTGACTTTTAATATATAATCATGGGCAATAGGGTTTAAATCATTCTTTTGGTGATACTTGAATTATTATCATGATTTTATACCTAATGCATGATTACAAATTGCTTGATACATTTGTTTCATGATTATAATGTAAAATCAATGCATATATGACTTTATGATCATGTGGTATGTTAGGATGATACTTAGCTTTGGGTAGAATTGCATGAATTTGAAGATTAAGTACATAAATACCTTTAGGAACATCTCACATTCACCATAATGATAACTTTGATTTAAAACATAGTATGGGTGAGATGATAGGATGATACAAATGGTCTACTAATGCCTATGACATTTAGATGATCATTTTAAGTATCAAAATAGCAATAATAGACCAATCATGGGGAAGACTTATATTTAATTCATAGACATATTGCCCAAAGATCATGGTTGGATATTTCATATATTTTCAAAACCATTTCTTACTTTAAAATCTGTGCTTTCATGTTTTGAAACAATCTAATGCAAAACTAGGTGTTAAAATTGATACAAACATGATCAAAATACTAGTTGTTTTTTTAAGCTTTTGGATTTTTGGCAAATCATTGAAAATATAAGTAATTTTCATGAAAACTCATTTTTCATTGATAAGGGACCTTAAAAGAAATGTGTTTTCAAAATTTCATGATTTTTCAATTTTTTTGGAATTTCTGGTGCATTTCTGAAATTGGTTCGAAAAATCAGAAAATCTGAAACTTGTGTGCCAGTCAACTGGTTGTCTGAACCAGTCGACTGATGTACTGTGCACGAGCACAGTAACCTGATTTTATTAGGTTTTGTTTGGTTTTTGATGTTTTTTCTTAGAGTTGATACCTTGGATTATAACATTTGGATAATGTTTTTGATGGTGTCAAAGGGGGAGAATTGTTAGGTTTAAGTTAATCATGCTAAAAGGGAAAATTTAGCATGTCTTAAGGGGGAGTTGCATGTTTAAGGAGGTGTTTTGATGCTCATATTATTTACATGCTTTCCTTGCTTATGTTTATTGTTGTTATTTTTTTACCTAACTTAAACGGATTGCCACACATCAAAAAGGGGGAGATTGTTAGGGCAATCAATCCGTGATATAGTTTTGATGTATGTGGCAAAGGGTTTAAGTTAGGATGATTGGATTTGATATATGCGTTGGATTCTTGCAGGACTTAGTAATTCGAACATGGAGCATTGACAAGTTTCACCTCTCATGACTCGGTCCTTGAGTTGGTGAATGATAGCTTTGCGAAAGCCGTGTGCTTGGGGCATCCGAGGGACCGCCGGACGAGGAGCATTGGAGTGAAGCCGAAGGAAGTAGACTTCAAGGTGAGACACGAAGAATGGCGCTGCAGAGCCATGCGCTTGGCGCATCCGAGGGACGTGGCCGAACGAAGACAACTTCAAAAGCGAGGGACTCCAAGGGATGAGAGTGAGCGAATGTAACCCGGGACGGGGTAGTGCGCTTAGGTGAAACTTGGCTAATTAGCTAAGTGTCGGATGAGATTTTCCAACATCAGTCGACTACCATGTCATGACAGTCGACTGCTCCAAGTCGAATGGGTTCGACTGGTGTTTGGCTGCGGAATCAAGTTGACCAATCGACTGCTTAAGGGAAGCAGTCGACTGATCGCATTGTGCGTGGGACAGAAGCTAGTCATCACTCGACTGGAAGTCGACATCAGTCGACTGATGATATCATCAGTCGACTAATCATCCGACTGTTGGAGAAGGCGACCGCGGATCTGACCTAGTCAGAAGCCATTGGAGTCGACATTAGTCGACTGATAAAAGCATCAGTCGACTGATAGTGTCCAACGGGAAGATTTGCTTCCTCCCTATAAAAAGAGAGGGTAGGGGCTTTTAGATGAAAAAATGTTCATGCTCTAAACATCCTACTAAGTGCCCCACAAAGCTGAAACTCCTTCTTCTAGTTTTCTGTCACATCTATTGTAAAAGAAGGAGTGTTCTAATTGTTGTAAAGGTTTACCTCCACCTTGCTTGGGCTAAAGGGAGAGACCAATAATGGATGGTTTCGAAGTGATACACCGGAGACGAATCGGACCATGGATTAGCGGCGAGGCTGTGAACCACGTTATATCGTGTGTTAGCATTGATTTTGTTTTTTCTAATCATTATTGCATGTTAAGTTTTGTTTCCGTTGCGCTAATTATATTTGTATACAAGCAATTACGTTCATACGACGGAAGAGGGCTATTAACCCCCCATCTAGCCGGCCACCATCACTCCTACAATCAACACTCCACCACCATACGATCGAGAAGATTTTCCGACGTGGAGAGCTAGAATGGAGAATTTCTTGATGATGGACATAGTGAATTGGTTCATCATCATGGAAGGCTTTGAACCTTCTAGGGACAAGAAGGGAGATGCCCTCAAGTTAAAAAAGTGGACCCAAGAGCAACGCCAAAAGTTCAAGACCAAAGTCAAGGTAACAAAGCTTTTAGAAGATTTGATACCTAATGATATTTTGTCTAGTTTAGGTGAAGTTCAAGATTCTAAGGAGCTATGGAACAAATTGGCCAAGTTCCATGAGAAGCCTCACTTGAGACAAATAGAAGAAGAAGAAGGTTCATCGACTCAAGAAGAGGAGGAAGCCGAGGAAGAACCATCATCATCCTCACAAGCAAGTGAGGATTCGGAAGTTGAGATGGAGTCAACTTCTGGATCGATGGAAGAAGAAGTGAAAGAAGCCTCGACCTCTAGGATTGAGGGGGAGGAGAGAATTCTCACACCGGAGCAAGAAGAAGAATCTTCAACATCAGGTCAAGATGAAGAAGCTCTCACTTCGGCCACTGCCATTGACCTAGGTAACTCAAACACTTCAATTCAAATAAAAATCATATTATGTGTTTTGAGTGTAGGGAACATGGGCACAATAAGAGAAAGTGCCCTAGGAAAGTCAAGAAAAGTCAATCGACACTGAAATCTCAAGAAAAGACCAAGGATGCCGGAGTCACCATTCCTAAGAACAAGGAGCAAGTGGTATGCTTCAAGTGTCACCAAAGATGGCACTACCGAAGTCAATGCCCTAAGGGGAAGAAGAGAGGTCAAGAAGGAGCATCAAATGTAGGGGAAGCTTTTAAGGTAAACCGTAAGGTACATTTAAACAATATACATTCCTTAAGAAATAAGAACAAGCATGCTAGAAGTAATTTCTCTATGGTTTATAAAGAGCATGCTAAGAATAATAAATTTTATTGCTTAGAGGCAAAGATCTACAAGGTTAAAAATAAGGAGAAATTTGAGAATAATGTCTCTAGAAAAACATTACCTAAGGAATCTATTAGGAAAATAGAAGATCACCTAGGGATCAACCTTAAATGGACTAGGCATATGCCTAGGAAAAACAATGTCCAAAGAATAGATGAAAAATCAAAAATTGGACAATTAGAATTAGAAAATTAAGCCTTGAGGTCAAGGCTTGAGAAACTTGAAAAGACCCTTGCAAAGATGCAAAATTCAATTAAAGGGTCAAATGGTCAAAGCCTAGGGTCTAAAAGTCTAAGTCAAAGACCTAGGAAATAAGAACCATCCAAGGGCAAGCCTAAGCCCAAAAAGACCTACCACAACGTTCCATTTGATTATGGAACTAAAATTAGGTCTAGGAAAGACAAGGTCAATAGGGAAGTCATCCCTAAGGTTGACCAAGGTAGGTGCTTAGTGGCCAAGGTTTCCATGAAACCTAGGAAGACCACTAAGAAGGTTACTAGGGAGGCAATCCCTAAGGTTAATCTAGTCAAGGCTAAAATGACCAAGGCTAACAAGCCTAGAAGGGTCATTAGGAAGGTATCTAAAGAGGTTATCCCTAAGGAATACCTAATTAACCGTAGGAGCTCAAATAAGTTTTGGGTTCCTAAGAGCGTGATCGATTCACGCTAGATGGGTTTAGGTGTGCAAATTTTTAAATGGGTGGGTTGTTAACCTAACCATGATAAAGGTGACACCTTAGGTAATTTTCAAGGTTATGTGATACCTTGGAAATAAGTTTGAATCTTAATCCTAAAGGATTTTAGGATGTGCCAATAAGCCTTGAGAATTGTAAAAAATTTATTAAACTTGGCACATGTAGAATTAGAGGTATTAGTGTGCAATTTGGGGTTTTGGCACACTTTGGGACTTAGTGTATCAAGAAAATTGTCTTAAGGCTTAGAAATTATATTTAATATTGATACTCAAGTACTACACATCTTGATGTCTCATACTTACCATGCTTCATGAGTTTTATCATATGTTTGAATGGAAGGAATGTTTATGGTGTATTGCATCTCACAAAATAGATCATTCACCTTGATTGTGTATTTCAACACTTAGAAAGGGTGAGATGCTAGGATTTGAAAATATTGGATGTTAATACTTGTGAAAATGAAATAAAATACCAAAATACATTAATAAATACACGAACATTGGCATAACACTAATATATTCGATATACATGAATAAACATGGTAAAATGAAACAAATTGTGTGAAAAAAAATCAAAATTCACTTAATTTCAGAACTGAAAATCAGATATCAGTCGACTGATAACATTTTAACACGACATCGCGATCCTAGCAGTTGAGTGTTGCTTCCAGGACTCGACTGATTTTTCATCTATTCTGTTACTGTAGCTCGGCACAGAACGTTCGACAGTTTAGTGCCGAGCCGGAGCAGTCGACTGCCGGTTCGATGAACCGATCACTAACCCGCTATCAGTCGACTGACATCGCAATTTTATAACGCCGAACCCCTAGGGTTCGGCGTCTTCATGCCTTCTTCACGTGATTCTCTTCTCCGATCATCTCCAAAACTCTCCGACCAGCTTTCTTGCTTCCATGCCGGTGACCAAAAGCCTTAGGTTTGAAAGCTATCTTTCTCATTTGTGTTTTGGTCGCTCTAATGACATCTCACTGTTAGTAATATATGAGAGATGTCCTAAGGCAATCGCCTTATGTATGAACCATTTATATGATAAATGAAGATTCACTATTTGAGTATACATGTTTTATGTATTTGATTGGATCTTAAACTCATTTATCAATGTCCACGATACGATTCACAAAGATGAGAGAATTTGTGATTGGATCACAACTAGTGAGTATCTCTACATGTGTAATTGTGATGTATCGGAATTATCCCTAGTCGATGAATTGATGGATTTGGACACCATCAATTCTGTCGAGACTAGCACGAGGTATACTCCTTGGTGTATCCTAGCAGCTGATTCTCACTAGCTGGAGACATAGTGATGTCCGGAGTTAATCGTGGATGCTAGTTATGGTAACTAGTTCATTGGAGTGACCAGCCGTAAGACTTCATATGGTTCTCTGCATATATAGATATGTCAATGAAGTTCTTACTGTAGCTTAAGTGCGATGTTCCTTAGACTGGCGGTATTCAAGTCATCTTGATCATGAAGACTTATGCTTTGACATCTTAAGCAAACATCTCTAAGGAGATGTGGACCCGGGATGATTGGGTATAAGTCGAAGTGATCGAAGGTGTTTGAATAGCCTATAAAGGATTCACCACTCCTTGCGAGGAGATATATACCCATGGCCTCTCGTCGGATTATTACTAAAGTCTTTGGCCAAAGCATTACATGTTTAGAGTAAAGTACTCTTCGATGCATGTGCAGTAACTAGAATCCGTAGGACGAGGAAATGATACTTGGGCTAGGTGTGACGTAGTCAGCCTAGTGGGGACTGACACTATAGACCATGTCCTGAACCAAGTGGGTATAAGATGAGTGAAGGGAATGGGGCACGAATCATTCGAGCTGCTGAAGGGTTTCAGAAATAGTTCTGGATCAACCGTTGATCTTTTCGGTTAATTGGGGATCATGATGCACTACTAGGTGCCACTCATGATCGTTCTATAATTAATGGTTAATTATAGACGGCCAACATCAACCGAGAACCTATTTTGTCATACGCACAACGAGCGTAATCCGAAGAATTTAAAACGAGCTTGAGAATGGGATTCTCAGACCGAGAGAAACTATGTTTGGTTGGACCAAACATGGAGCGAGCATGAAATCGTTTCAGTCGCAATGGAAGCGTGGATAAACCGTGTCTTATGAAGACATAATGGATGAACCAAAATGGTTTGGTTCTAATCCAATGGAGGAGAATAAACCAAAGGGTTTGGTTTATTTTAAACGAATGAACCAAAAGTTGGTTCGGTTCGTTTTAACTTAAAATAAACCATCATGGTTTGGTTTATTTTAACTTATACTAATGGAGCGGGTTAACGGGCTTTATGGATATGATCCATTAACCATTAAGAGAATTAGTTCTCGATAAAAGAGGGCTTAAGGGATAATTAAGCCCTAATCCAAAACCCTAGCTAGAGTTGCCACTCACCCCATTGAAGGAGTCGGCGCCAACTCCATTGCCGCCCCATCTTCTCCTCCAACCGGCATCCAGAAGGAGCCTTCCTTCCCCCTCGCCGGCGTCGAGCTGCTGCCGGTTGTTGCTCCGGTGATCTCCTTTAGGTTTGGCATCAAGGTGAGCTTTATCTTCCCTTGGTTGGCCGGCGCCTATCTCCTCCACCAAAGCTGTCCAGTTTTCTGGACAGCTTGTTCTCCTCTCATCGGAGCGTCGTTTGGACGACGGTTAGAGCTCCGACAGTGGCTAACTTACCGGGGATTCGATCTCCGGTAATCGTCTGAGGTGGAGGATGAAGGATTCGTCAAACGGTTGACGAATACCTCTCCGGAGAAGCGAGTTTTGAGGACTCGTCTTTGCATCCGAATTTGGATTCGGATCGTGATCATCTCTCGATCACGTCGTCTTCAACACGAGGCTAGTAACCCGTACGAAGACGAAGCTCGTGGCTTAGCGAAGTCATCCTAAGGATACTCGGCGTGGATACGGATAGAGACGATTCTAGCGAGGATCGTTCCGGTTGATGTCGTTCCCGCTACACATAATACGAAAGGTATAACGTAGTTAAATTTCCTTTTATTGCAAATTTAAATTTACGGTTATGTCTACACTTGTTGTAATATGCATGCGTGTGATGTGTGTGTTGTAATAAATATAGATTTATTAATTTTATTGCTTCCGCTGTGCTCATGTTTACGAAACATGATCGAACACACACACGCCGTGGTGCCGGAAACCCAACAGTGGTATCAGAGCCCAGATTGTGTTTCAACATAATCGTAAAATGGTTTTGCGATAGTCATAATGTTATTTCTGGAAATTTTCTAATTTTGGAAATTTAGAAGTATTTATGGAAATTTTTCAATTTTGGAAAGTCTAGAAGTATTTATGGAAATCTTCCACTTTTGGAAAGTTGGAATTATTTATGGAAATTGATATTTTCCATAAATAAAATATTTGATTAGATTCTGGAAATTTGTTTCCTAATTTAATCATGATTTGATTTGGGAAATCAAATCTTAAAATATTTTATTTCCATAAGTAGTTTTGATGATTTAGGAAATTGGTTTCCTAAATAGATTTTCTTTAATCAAATTATTTTCATAAATAAAATATGTGATTAGATTTGGAAATTTGTTTCCTAATTCAATCATGATTTGATTTGAAGAATCAAATCTTAAACATATTTTATTTCCATAAATAGTTATGACAAATAAGGAAATTATGTATATGATATAATTGTATGTCATGTAATTGCATTAGATGCATAACATTATGCCATGCGTGTCGTGACATGTAGATGTATGCCATGTATGCCATGCCATGTAGATAATAGTTATTTGCATGCAAAGAGGATGAGACATAAAACCCTAACTCAATATTAAAGCCTACACCTTCCATTAATATGGTTAGAACCAGAGTTCTGTTTCTTGTTTGGGTTGTTGGACTCACTCCAAGCCCGGCTCGAACTTGAACATGTTCAAATCATTAGAATAGTTTAACTCTAATATGGTAAGAGTCAGAGGTCAATCGTTAGTTTGGGTTGTTGGACTCACTCCAAGCCTGGCTAATTGATTGAATGCGCTCTAACCATATTAAAACTATTTCGCGATTAATGGGTCGGCTCTAACTTGGAGCATCGATTTGTTGGACTCACTCCAAGGTCGATGTGAAGAGAGGTGAAGTTGGGTGCTATGCATATGATGCATACTTGTTAATGTGTTAACAACCCAATGTATGTGTAAACATTCAATTAGTTGATAGCACATTGTGATAGTTACATATACATGATATGTAATCGGTATACTTGATACCCACCATCATAGCTAAGAATGGCTTGTTGGACTCACTCCAAGGTTATTCTTATCTATATTGGATATCAGCCCATTCGGAGATTAACCTACGATCTCCCGAATTGATTTCAAGGGTTTTTGAATTCGAAAAATGAATGAGATTTATAAATGTATATTGATGCATTTTAAAAATCATCTTTCTCATATATGCTCGTTTTGTATTTCTAAAATTGATCATGTTGTCTTTTAATTTGCGTTCCATTTTGGATTCGAATAAATTGACTGGGTCAAACTTCTTGGACTGGCTTAGAAACTTGAGAATTGTTCTCAAGGTGAAAAGCTTGCGTATGTCCTCGAAGCGCCTCTTCTTGCCCATCCTAGTGACGATGCAACTCCGGACCAATTGTTGGTCTATCAGAAACATGTGACTGATTCTGAACTGACAAGTTGCATCATGCCAGCCGCGATGGAACCCAAGCTACGAAAGCAGCATGAGCATATGGATGCTCATATCGTAGTCCTTCATCTTTATGAGTTGTTTGATAAGCAAGTGAGATTCGAAAGGTTCGAAGTCTCCAAGCTCCTCTTCACCTCTGAGATGCAAGAAGGTTCATCTGTGGTACTGCTCAACATGCTGAAGACTGTGGAGCCTTCTGAGAAGCATGAGCAGGGGACGGTGTTGTTAGTTGATTCCTCGAAGAAAGGTTCTAAGAGGGAGTCAAAGGAACAACAGAAGGGGAAGAAGAAAAAGGATAAAAAGGCAGAACCAGCTCAAAAGGGCAATTGCTATCATTATGGCAAGTAGGGCCATTTGCGAAGAAAGTGCAAGATTTATCTTGAGTCCGTGAAGAAGGATAAGGCATCGGATGCCCCATCTTCTTCAGAAATCTTCTTTATTGATTGTCATTCTATTTCCTCAGACACTTGGGTATTTGATACTGGGTGTGGCTCACATATATGTAATGACATACATCGGCTAAGGAATAGAAGAAGACTTGTCAAGGGAGAGTCAAATTTACGTGTTGGGAATGGAGCAATGGTTGCTGCACTCGGTATCGGAACATATTTGTTGGAACTCCCTGTAGGACTTGTCTTAGAACTGGACAATTGCTTTTATGTTCCTTCGTTGATAAAGAACATCATTTCTATTTCTTGTTTAAATAGAAATGGTTACCATTTGACTTTCAGTAAAAATTGTTGTTACATACCTTTGAATGGAGTTCTTGTAACGCCCGTAAAAAGTCTCCAGCAATTTTACGAGGATTTTTGGCTTTACGATAATGGGCTTTATGGGGGTTTTCCAAAAATAAAAGGAAATGGCCAAAAAGAGATGCAAGGCCTAGGAATTGAACCCCAAACCTCTAGAGATAGCCAAGCCCTATAGATGTACCCCCTAACCATAAGCCCAATAGGATTACATCATTAAGAGAAGAGGGGAATTATAGATAAGGGTGATGAGGGTAAATGAAGGGGCATGGAAAAGAAAAGAGGAACTTCCCTTCCTCCCTTTATAAAGAAGAAGGAAGTTCCCATTTGGCCACTTCTTCCTCTCCTCTTCATCCTCACCGAAACCACCTTGCTCACCCTCTCCATTTGCACCTTTGGCCGAAATTCCTCCAAGCAAGAAGAAGGCTAGGGTTGGCTTCCATTAGGTCATCTTCCAAGACTCATCCGACTCTATGAGAATGTTTATGCTACCATATGAATTTCATCAGTGAAACATGTTCATTACATGAAAGAATAAGAGTTTGGAGCTTCATATGTTCGCCAACTAATGTCTTGGGCTAGGATTCATGGAATATGCTATTAGGAAACCTTTATATTTTGTATGCTCCAAGTAGGGATCCTTAGTTAACAAAAGTCATATGGTTTTAACCCTATATGTTTCGGCCACCAAGGGTTTAGGGTTAGGGTTTCATGAAGAGCTCCCCCTTATGAAGTTAGGTTATGATATATGCCTACATGAATAGATTTAGGTGATAAAAATCCAAAGATCTTAACCCTCACAAGTTTCGGCCAACCCATGAAATTAGGGTTAGGGTTGCATGAAAATATTTCTAAGGATACTATGATAGGTTATAAGGCTTCATGAATGAATTTTAGGGGACAAACCCAAGCTTGAGCCCCTCACAAGTTTCGGCCAACCCTTGAAATTAGGGTTAGGGTTGCATGAAAATATTTCTAATGGTGCTATGATAGGTTATAAGGCTTCATGAATGAGTTTTAGGACAAACCCAAGCTTGAGCCCTTCACAAGTTTCGGCCAACCAAGGAAACTAGGGTTAGGGTTGCAAGAAAAAGGCTTCTAAGGGAACTAGGGGATGTTGTATGCCTCATGTAGGAGTTTTAGGTGATGAACATGCTTTGTGATTAATATGCCATGAATATGCCAAAGAAATAGGCTTCATGTTATGATGTAATGTGCCATGAAATATGCTTAGGTGATGAACATGTTTTTTATGATTTAATATGCCTTGAATATGCCTAGGAAACATGCTACATGTTATGATGTAATGTGCCATGAAATATGCTTAGGTGATGAACATGTTTTTATGATTTAATATGCCTTGAATATGCCTAGGAAACATGCTACATGTTATGATGTAATGTGCCATGAAATATGCTTAGGTGATGAACATGTTTTTATGATTTAATATGCCTTGAATATGCCTAAGAAACATGCTACATGTTTATGGTGTAATGTGCCACGCAATATGCTTGTGTGATGAACATGTTTATACTTTAGGACCCCTTTAGGGTACTCTTATGTTATGAATGCATGTGTCCTTATGATAAGATGGAGATGCTTCCCTTTCAAGTAGGGATCAAGAGCTCTCCTTATGATAAGATGGAGATGCTTCCCTTTCAAGTAGGGATCAAGAGCTCTCCTTAAGATAAGATAAAGTGGAGATGCTTCCCTTTCAAGTAGGGATCAAGAGCTCTCCTTAAGATAAGATAAAGTGGAGATGCTTCCCTTTCAAGTAGGGATCAAGAGCTCTCCTTATGACAAGATAAGATTAAGATGCTTCCCTTTTTATGTTGGGGATCAAGAGCATTCTTTATACTATGACAAGAAAAGAAAGGAATTAAGTATTTTACTTTGTAAGAGGTTAAGTACAGGCAGTCGGTGGTCGTTAATCAAATCCATAGGGACATAAGAAGACGTAAGAGGTCTTGCCCTAGTAAGACGTAAGAGGTCTTGCTCTGGTAGGTCTGGTGGCTTGCTACCCCCGACCTATTAGGAGCACGCATTATGTGGTACTTAACCTGGGGCCCCCCAAACAAGTTATGATGATATTGAAGTATCTATATGTATATGTTTTGAAAAGAAAAGACTTTTATGAAATTGTGTATGCTTATGTTAAAGATTATGAATGCTTACGAACTCGTCCTTTATGCATTTTAGATGCTATGAAGTTATGATGCTTGCAGTAGTTTAAGAATACTTGTGATTTTGTGCCTTATGCATGTTTAGGATTTATGCCATTATAAATGTTTATGCTCAAGTTATAAAATGCTTATGAGTATGTCCTTTATGCATTTTAGATGCTATGAAGTTATGATGCTTACTGAGTTTAAGAATGCTTGTGATTATGTACCTTATGCATGTTTAGGATTTATATCATTATAAATGTTTATGCTCAAGTTAAAAATGCTTATGAGTATGTCCTTTATGCATTTTAGATGCTATGAAGTTATGATGCTTACAGTAGTTTAAGAATGCTTGTGATTATGTACCTTATGCATGTTTAGGATCTATATCATTATAAATGTTTATTCTCAAGTTAAAAATGCTTATGATTATGTCCTTTATGCATGTTAGACTCTATGAAGTTATGATGCTTGCAGTAGTTTAAGAATACTTGTGATTTTGTGCCTTATGCATGTCTAGGATTTATGTCATTATAAATGTTTATGCTCAAGTTAAAAATGCTTATGATTATGTTCTTGAAGCATGTTAGATTTTACTAAGTTATAATGCTTATAGTAAGAACATTTGGGGTTTATGTACTTCTGTCTAAGATTTATATCATGAATGCTTATGTTTAGATTATGCCCTGCTTGGTGTTAATTATGCTTAGCATGCTGATGTAAACTCTATGCCATGCTTAGGTTTCATTACATGGCATGTTGTTGATTAGTGTTACTATGGAATACTTAGGCCATTTATGCTAGCATGCTTATGTTTCTAATTTCTTGATGAAGTTCGTGTTTTTTTTGTGAGTAGGCAAGAATCTTACTAAGCTTTATGCTTATAGTTTATGTTGTCCATATACTGCAGATCAAGGAAACCTGAACTAGAGGAGGTAGCAGGAAGGGCCCAGTGTGTGTGATAGTGGCATGGTGGAGAAAGACCCTACTACTATCTGCTTATATTTATATGCTCAATTAACAACTTAAGACCTTGCTTCCGCTTATAAGACTTGTGAATTATTAGTACCATGTTGGATATTGCTTAGTTATGTTATTGTTCAATTACTTAAGAAAGTTGATATGATAGAACTCACGAATGGATCCTTATCATGGGCATGTTATGAAATGAGATAAGATATGGTAACATGCTAACTATGAATAAGATAGGTGATGCATGTAGAAAAGAAGGTTTATGCCATGATAACATGCTTAAGTAAATGGTGAAATGATCCATGTGTATTATGTTTTAAAAGAAAAAAAAAGAAAGGGGTAAAAGTAGCGCCGCCCTGAGAGCAGATAAGGGCGGGCGTTACAGTTCTTTAAGGGACTGGAACTTTAAGCAATGATGTTTATACGTTGGACGTATCCAGTGATATTTTCAATATCGAAGCGAGCAACAAGCGTGCTCGAAAAGATAATCAATTAGACTCCTACATGTGGTATTGTCGTCTTGGCCATGTAAGCAAGAAACGCATGTCCGAATTACACCGATGTGGAATTCTAGAATTGTTTGAATAGGATTCATACGATACATGTGAATCATGCTTAAAAGGCAAGATGACTAAATTACCTTTTACTGGAAAAGGTGAACGAGTGGGAGAGTTACTAGGTCTAATACATACTGATGTATGTGGACCTATGTCAACTCAAGCTTTAGGAGGCTATAGCTACTTCATTACCTTCACCGATGATCACTCATGGTTTGGGTATGTGTTCTTGATGAAACACAAGTCTGAAGCCTTTGAAAGGTTCAAAGAATTCAGAAATGAAGTAGAGAAACAACATGACAAGAGTATTAAAATACTTCGATCGGATCGAGGTAGTGAATACTTAAGTCAAGAGTTTCTTGATTATCTAAGAGACAATGGCATATTGTCTCAATGGACTCTGCCATATACACCACAGCATAATGGTGTATCTGAGAGGCGTAACCGGACCTTGTTGGACATGGTCAGGTCAATGATGAATCATGAGACTCTTCCCAAGTCCTTTTAGGGCTATGCACTTCAGACAACTGTTTACTTGTTAAACAGAATGCCTACCAAGGTAGTCTCAACTACTCCATATGAGATATGGAATAGTAAGAAACCTCATGTATCTTACTTGAAGATATGGGGTTGTCCTGCTTATATGAAGCGGACAGTATTAGACAAATTGGATGCTAAGTCTGATAAATGTCTATTTATTGGATACCCTAAGGAAACAAGGGGTTACCAATTCTATCATCCTGTGAAACAAAAGGTGTTTGTTTCAAGGCATGCTGTGTTTCTAGAGAAAGAGTTTCTCTTGCAAGAAAACAGTGGGAGTGTCATCGAGCTTGAGGAGGCTCGAGAGACTCAAATAGACATTGATGAGATACCTGGTTAAGCACAACAGTCGACAACTCATAGTGATGAACAATCGACTGGACCTATTGTAACACCACATCTTCGTAGATCTGGTAGAACACGCAATATTCCTGAGAGATATGGATTTCTCGTAAGCGAATCGAACGACGTGTTACTCATTGATGATGAGGAGCCTACCAGTTATGAAGAAGTGCTGACAAGTTCAGAAAGGGATAAGTGGCTTGGTGCCATGAAGTCGGAAATGGATTCCATGTATGAAAACCAAGTTTGGAACTTGGTTGACCCACCTTAAGGCATAAAGCCTATAGGGTGCAAGTGGGTTTTCAAGAAGAAAACCGACATGGATGGTAATGTGATTACCTATAAGGCTAGATTGGTGGCGAAAGGATATCGTCAAAAGCAAGGTGTTGATTATGACGAAACCTATTCGCCTGTAGCTATGCTTAAATCCATTCAGATGCTCCTGGCCATAGCGGCTCATTATGATTATGAGATATGGCAGATGGATGTGAAAATAACTTTCCTTAATGGAAACCTGCACGAGGATGTGTATATGATACAACCTGAGGGTTTCACATCGGTTGATAAAACCAAGGTATGCAAATTGCGACGATCCATTTATGGATTGAAGCAAGCATCCAGGAGCTGGAATATCCGTTTTGATGAGACAATCAAAAGTTTGATTTCTCACAAAATCCAGACGAACCTTGTGTGTACAAGAAGGTTAGTGGGAGTGCAATCATGTTCCTAGTATTATATGTCGATGACATATTACTTATAGAAAATGATGTTTCAGTCTTACAGTCAGTTAAGGTTTGGTTATCCAAGACATTCTCCATGAAAGACCTGGGAGAAGCAACCTACATCCTCGGGATTAAGATCTATAGAGATAGATCGAAGCAGTTTGTCTTTGGTCTTCGCATATATAGACCGAGTGCTAAAGAGGTTTAGCATGTCGGAATCCATGAAAGGTTTCCTACCCATCAGGCATGGGGTACACCTTTCGAAGTCTATGTGTCCGCGCACAGAAGACGAGAGGATTTGCATGAGTAAGATTCCCTATGCATCCGCAATAGGATCTATCATGTATGCTATGTTATGTACGAGGCTCGATGTATCGTATGCTCTGAGTGTCACGAGCAGATACCAGTCTGATCCAGGAATGGATTATTGGGTGGCTGTTAAGACGATTCTTAAGTACTTGAGAAGAACTAAGGATGTGTTCCTAATATATGGAGAAGGGTACATGGTGATACGTGGGTATACGGATGCGACTCGATGAACAAGGATGATTCCATGTCTCAGTCTGGGTATGTATTCACCTAGAATGGAGGCGCAATAAGTTGGAAAGGTTCCAAGCTTGACGCTATAGCGGATTCTGCCACTAAGGCAGAATACATTGCTGTTAGTGAAAGCCCTAGAGCCAATCATGTGATGATTGTTGTATGGACTTTATTGTATCATATTTCTATTTATAAAGGCATGGTTATTATATTTACTTGTATTGGTGCCAAATAACTAAATATAATAATGTCCTTGAGTAGTAGGTTCTTATCTATATCAATCGATTGGTTGAATCGATAATGAGATGATATAGAGAACACTACTCTTAATCATTCCTAGTCGAGTATTAACATTCAGGGACAATGTTAATGCGTAGAGACTATCATGTAGGTCAACAAGATGACTTGATCTCACAAGTCATGGATATGAGATATCAAGTTGACACATGGGTATGCATTGGAGAATGTATACTGAATGACCCGCCATGAGAAAGTATCATGGATTGTTATATGAGTGTCATATACTTTCTCATGTGGCTATTAGTATGACTATTATTCCTTAGACCTGAAGTCACCATGGTTCCCTACATAAGGAGTTGCATACTTTGGCTTCGTCAAACGTCACCCGTAAATGGGTGGACTATAAAGGCGATTACTGGGTATGTAACAAATTATGCGGAGGGATGTGAGTGATGTAGATGGGATCTATCCCTCCTATATGGAGGTGACATCGATATTCTTGATAGAGTGAGACCACGAAGTGCATGGCCATGCCCAAATGAGTCGATATGAGATATTGAGCTCATTTGATTAAATGAGTCTACTTGGAGTTCAAGATTTAGATTGTCACAGGGGATGACACGGTCTATGCCTCGATTGGTCAATCTAGATGTCAAGGATAGAGGGACATTGTCACATATTGTGAGAGTCACAATTAGTAGTCACAAAGGTGATGTTGGAGCTCAACATTCTTGTAACTTGGGTAGCAATGATGTGTTGCTAGATACCGCTCATTGCTTATGTTCTTAAATCGGTTTAGGGACATTGCCAACGTTACAAGAACCTATAGGGTCACACACATAAGAGCAATTAGATGGAGATTAGGTTCATATGATGAACCATGAGGATTAGGTTCATGGGATGAACCAAATTGGATTAAGAGTAATCCAAATTAGACTAATTGAGTTAGACTCAAGTTGATTCAAGTGTTGAATGAGTCTAATTGAGATTTGATTCATCAAATCAATTTAAATTAATGAATAGAGATTCATTATATTAAATTGACTTGAGTCAAGTGGTTAGATTTGATCAACCATGGGAGATTAGAGGTCAAGTTTGACTTGACTTGAGAGAGAAGATGAAAGGTCAAGTTTGACTTGACCAAATGCCATGTCATGATGATGACTAGGCATGGCCGGCCAATGATGGTGCTCCACATCATCATTGACTTGGTCAATTGGTGCCACATCATGAGGGAGACCAAGGGTCATGGGAGTTACATGCATGCATGTAACCCCCCCCTCTCCATAATGTGGCCGGCCAACACTTTAGGGGTTTCATGGGTGAAATTCATTTTGTGAGTAACTCTCCATTACTTCATCTTCTTCCTTGGAATTTTTCCTCTCAAGCTCTCCCTCTCCAACCTCATCTTGCCGAGACACCATAGAGGAGTGCTAGCACACTCAAGTGTCTTTTTCTCCACCTATTGCTTGTGTGGATACCATAGAGGAGTGTGCGCTTGACACTCTCGAGTTCCGACGAACTTTTGGATGAGCGGGATAAGCGAAGGGCGTCGCAACGAGGGTAAAGTCTAACCTCTTAGATCTAAGGTATATCTAGGGTTTTTTTGTAGCACATACATGTTTTTATAATTTTTATACTTCGCACGGATCCGTGGCCGGGGCTTCCGAGGTTTCCGCAACGCAAAAAGCGGTTTTTACGGCTCGGAAAAACCCAACAATTGCAGCTTTGGAAGCAGCAAAGGAAGCGGTTTGGATCAAGAAGTTCATCTCTGAACTTGATGTGGTCTCATCAATGATCCAAACATGTGCTTCACCGCTATCATCTTATCAGAGAGATCATCAGTAGGAACTAAATACAAATCGAGAAAATTCCCACTGAAAGGAACTTAGCGAATCCTTTGACTAAGGCATTACCTCAAAGTATGTTTGAGGGTCATGTTAGAGTTTATGGTATTGGATACCGTAGCGATTGGCATTAGGCCAAGTGGGAGTCTGTTAGTAATATATGAGAGATGTCCTAAGGCAATCGCCTTATGTATGAATCATTTATATGATAAATGAAGATTCACTATTTGAGTATACATGTTTTATGTATTTGATTGGATCTTAAACTCATTTACTGAATGTCCATGATACGATTCACAGCATGAGAGAATTTGTGATTGGATTACAACTAGTGAGTATCTCTACATGTGTAATTGTGATGTATCGGAATTATCCCTAGTCGATGATGTTAGTAATATATGAGAGATGTCCGAAGGCAATCGCCTTATGTATGAACCAATTATATGATAAATGAAGATTCACTATTTGAGTATACATGTTTTATGTATTTGATTGGATCTTAAACTCATTTACTGAATGTCCACGATACGATTCACAACATGAGAGAATTTGTGATTGGATCACAACTAGTGAGTATCTCTACATGTGTAATTGTGATGTATCGGAATTATCCCTTGTCGATGAATTGATGGATTTGGACACAATCAATTCTGTCGAGACTAGCACGAGGTATACTCCTTGGTGTATCCAAGCAGCTGATTCTCACTGGCTGGAGACATAGTGATGTCCGGAGTTAATCGTGGATGCTAGTTATGGTAACTAGTTATTTGGAGTGACCAACCGTAAGACTTCATATGGTTCTCTGCATATATAGATATGTCAATGAAGTTCTTACTGTGGCTTAAGTGCGATGTTCCTTTGACTTGCGGTATTCAAGTCATCTTGATCATAGAGACTTATGCTTTGACATCTTAAGCAAACATCTCTAAGGAGATGTGGACCCGGGATGATTGGGTATAAGTCGAAGTGATAGAAGGTGTTTGAATAGCCTATAAAGGATTCACCACTCCTTGTGAGGAGATGTATACCCATGGCCTCTCGTCGGATTGTTACTAAAGTCTTTGGCCAAAGCATTACATGTTTAGAGTAAGGTACTCTTCGATACATGTGGAGTAACTAAAATCCATAGGACGAGGAAATAATACTTGGGCTAGGTGTGACGTAGTCAGCCTAGTAGGGACTGACACAATAGACCATGTCCTGAACCAAGTGGGTATAAGATGAGTGAAGGGAATGGGGCATGAATCATTCGAGCTACTGAAGGGTTTCAGAAATAGTTCTGGATCAACCATTGATCTTTTCGGTTAATTGAGGATCATGATGTACTACTAGGTGCCACTCATGATCGTTCTATAATTAATGGTTAATTATAGACGGCCAACATAAACCGAGAACCTATTTGGTCACACACACAATGAGCGTAATCCAAAGGATTTAAAACGAGCTTGAGAATGGGATTCTTAGACCGAGAGAAACTAGGTTTGGTTGGACCAAACATAAAGCGAGCATGAAATCGTTTCAGTCGCAATGGAAGCGTGGATGGGCCGCGTCTTATGAAGACGTAATGGATGAACCAAAATGGTTTGGTTCTAATCCAATGGAGGAGAATAAACCAAAGGGTTTGGTTTATTTTAAACGAATGAACCAAAAGTTGGTTCGGTTCGTTTTAACTTAAAATAAACCATCATGGTTTGGTTTATTTTAACTTATCTTAATGGAGCGGGTTAACGGGCTTTATGGATATGATCCATTAACCATTAAGAGAATTATTTCTCTATAAAATAGGGCTTAAACCCTAATCCAAAGCCCTAATCAAGCTTGGCCGCCCAAACCCCTTCCTCTTGTTGGCGTCAACTCCATTGCCGCCCGCTTGTGTGCTTGCCGTCCATATCCTTGCGGGCCCAAGCTTCAGCCGGTGAACCCTCCGGCGACCCTCCGGTGATCTTCCTAGGCCTCGGTGAAAAGGTGAGCACTTGGCTTCCTTGTTTTGGCCGGCGCCTACTCCTCCACCAAGCTGTCCAGTTTTCCGGACAGCTTCTTCTCCTCTCGTCGGAGCATCGTTTGGACGACGGTTAGAGCTCCGACAGCGGCTAAATTACCGGGGATTCGATCTCCGGTAATCCTCTGAGGTGGAGGACGAAGGATTCGTCAATCGGTTGACGAATACCTCTCCGGAGAAGCGAGTTTTGAGGACTCGTCTTAGGATCCGAATTTGGATTCGGATCGTGATCATCTCTCGATCACGTCGTCTTCAACACGAGGCTAGTAACCCGTACGAAGACGAAGCTCGTGGCTTAGAGAAGTCATCCCGAGGAACTCGGCGTGGATACGGATAGAGACGATTCTAGCGAGGATCATTCCGGTTGATGCCGTTCCCGCTACACGTCAAACGAAAGGTATAACGTAGATAAATTTCCTTTTATTGCTAATTTAAATTTACGATTATGTCTACACTTGTTGTAATATGCATGCGTATGTTGTGTGTGTTGTAATAAATAGGAGTATTTATTATTTTTATTGCTTCCGCTGTGTTCATGTTTACGAAACATGATCGAACACACATGTAAATCCAACAAAGGGTATCAGAGCCCAGGTTGTGTTTCGACATAATCGTAAAATGGTTTTGCGATAGTCATAATGTATTTCTGGAAATTTTCTAATTTTGGAAATTTAGAAGTATTTATGGAAATTTTTCAATTTTGGAAAGTCTAGAAGTATTTATGGAAATCTTCCACTTTTGGAAAGTTGGAAGTATTTATGGAAATTGATATTTTCCATAAATAAAATATTTGATTAGATTCTGGAAATTTGTTTCCTAATTTAATCATGAGTTGATTTGGGAAATCAAATCTTAAAATATTTTATTTCCATAAGTAGTTTTAATCATTTAGGAAATTGGTTTCCTAAATAGATTTTCCTTAATCAAATAATTCCATGAATAAAATATGTGATTAGATTTGGAAATTTGTTTCCTAATTTAATTATGATTTGATTTGGAGAATCAAATCCTAAACATATTTTATTTCCATAAATAGTTATGACATATAAGGAAATATATACATGACATAATTGTATGCCATGTAATTGCATTAGATGCATAACATTATGCCATGCGTGTCGTGACATGTAGATGTATGCCATGTATGCCATGCCATGTAGATAATAGTTATTTGCATGCAAAGAGGATGAGACATAAAAACCCTTAAACAATATTAAAGCCTACACCTTCCATTAATATGGTTAGAACCAGAGTTCCGTTTCTTGTTTGGGTTGTTGGACTCTCTCCAAGCCCGGCTCAAACCCGAATATGTTCAAACCATGGAATAGTTTAATACTAATATGGTAAGAGTCAGAGGTCAATCGTTAGCTTTGGTTGTTGGACTCTCTCCAAGCTGGGCTAATTGATTGAATGCGCTCTAACCATATTAAAACTATGCCCCGATTAATGGGTTGGCTTTAACCTGGAGCATCGGCTTGTTGGACTCTCTCCAAGGTCGATGTAAAGGGAGGTGAAGTTGGGTGCTATGCATATGATGCATACTTGTTAATGTGTTAACAACCCGATGTATGTGTGAACATTCAATTAGTTGATAGCACATTGTGATAGTTGCATATACGTGATATGCAATCGGTATAGTTGATACCTACCGTCGTAGTTATGAATGGCTTGTTGGACTCTCTCCAAGGTTGTTCATAACTATGATGGATATCAGCCCATTCGGAGATGGACCTACGATCTCCCGAAGTGATTTTGGGGTTTTTGAAATTCGAAAATGAATGGGATTTATAAATGTATATTGATGCATTTTAAAATCATCTTTCTCATATATGCTCGTTTTGTATTTCTAGGTCAATAAATTGATCATGACATCTTTGAATTTGCGCACTATTTTGGATTCGAACAAACTGACTGGGCCTAACTTCCTGGACTGGCTTAGAAACCTGAGAATTGTTCTCAAGGCGGAAAAGCTTGCATATGTCCTTGAAGAGCCTCTTCGATCTTCTAAGGACGATGCAACCTGCATCAAATGTTGGTCTATCGAAGCATGTGGCGTGATTCTCGAAATGCAAGTTGCATCATGCTAGCGGCGATGGTACCTGAGCTGCAAAAGCAGCATGAGCATATGGATGCTAATACTATGGTCTTCCATCTTCATGAGTTGTTCGATGAGCAAGCGAGATCCGAAAGGTTCGAGGTCTCTAGGCTCCTCTTCACCACGAAGATGCAAGAAGGTTCATCTGTAGTGCAGTTTGTGCTAAAGATGAATGGGTACATCGAGCGGCTAGCTACCCTCGGTTTTGTGATGGATCATGAGTTAAGTATTGACTTAATTCTGCATTGTTTGCCCAAAAGTTTCTTGCAATTTGTGATGAACTATCGGATGAACAAATTGGAATCCACCATTCCCGAGCTCCTCAATATGCTGAAGACTGTGGAGCCTTCTGTAAAGCATGAGGAGAAGGCGGTTTTGTTAGTTGATTCCTCAAAGAAAGGTTCTAAGAGGAAGGCAAAAGAACAGAAGAAAGGAAAGAAAAAAAAGGCAAAGAAGGCGGAAGAAGGTAAAGGGCACTTGCCATCACTGTGGCAAGGAAGGCCACTGGCGAAGAAACTGCAAGATTTATCTTGAGTCCATGAAGAAGAATAAGGCATCCGATGCCCCATCCTCTTCAGGTATCTTCGTTATTGATTGTCATTCTATTTCCTTAGACACTTGGGTATTGGATACTGGGTGTAGCTCACATATATGTAATGACATACAGGGGCTAAGGAATAGAAGAAGACTTGTCAGAGGGGAGTCAAATTTGCGAGTTGGAAATGGAGCAAAGGTTGCCGCTACGCCATCGGAACTTATTTGTCAAGCTCCCTAGTGGACTAGTCTTAGAATCGACAATTGCTATTATGTTCCTTCTCTAATAAAGAACATTGTTTCTATTTCGCTTAAATAGAAATGGTTTCCATTTGACGCTTAGTAACAATTGTTGTTATATAACTTTAAATGGCGACTTTATGGAACCGGAACCTTGAGTAATGGCATTTATACGCTTGGACGATTCAAAGGACATTTTCAATATCGGAAGCGAGCAACACGCTGCGCTCGAAAGGATAATCAAATAGACCTATATGTGGCATTGTCGTCTTGGCCATATAAGCAAGAAACGCATGTCCGAATTACACCGATGTGGAATTCGAATCGCTTGAATTGGATTCATACGATACATGCGAATCATGCTTAAAAGGCAAGATGACTAAGTTACCTTTTACTGGAAAAGGTGAACGAGTGGGAGAGTTACTAGGTCTAATACATACTGATGTATGTGGACCTATGTCAACTCAAGCATTAGGAGGCTATAGCTACTTCATTACCTTCACCGATGGTCACTCACGGTTTGGGTATGTGTTCTTGATGAAACACAAGTCTGAAGCCTTTGAAAGGTTCAAAGAATTCAGAGATGAAGTAGAGAAATAACATGACAAGAGTATTAAAATACTTCGATTGGATCGAGGTGGTGAATACTTAAGTCAAGAGTTTCTTGATTATCTAAGAGACAATGGTATATTGTCTCAATGGACTCCGCCCTATACACCACAGCATAATGGTGTATCTGAGAGGCGTAACCGGACCTTGTTGGACATGGTCAGGTCAATGATGAATCATGCAACTCTTCCCAAGTCCTTTTGGGGCTATGCACTTCAGACAACTGTTTACTTGTTAAACAGAATGCCTACCAAGGTAGTCTCAACTACTCCATATGAGATATGGAATAGTAAGAAACCTCATGTATCTTACTTGAAGATATGGGGCTGTCCTACTTATGTGAAGAGGACAGTATCAGACAAATTGGATGCTAAGTCTGATAAATGTCTATTTGTTGGATACCCTAAGGAAATAAGGGGTTACCAATTCTATCATCCTGTGGAACAAAAGGTGTTTGTTTCAAGGCATGCTGTGTTTCTAGAGAAAGAGTTTCTCTTGCAAGAAAACAGTGGGAGTGTCGTCGAGCTTGAGGAGGCTCGAGAGACTCAAATAGACATTAATGAGATACCTGGTGAAGCACAACAGCCGACAACTCATAGTGATGAGCAATCGGCTGGACCTATTGTAACACCACATCTTCGTAGATCTGGTAGAACACGCAATATTCCTGAGAGATATGGATTTCTCGTAAGCGAATCGAACGACGTGTTACTCATTGATGATGAGGAGCCTACCAGTTATGAAGAAGTGCTGACAAGTTCAGAAAGGGATAAGTGGCTTGGTGCCATGAAGTCGGAAATGGATTCCATGTACGAAAACCAAGTTTGGAACTTGGTTGACCCACCTGAAGGCATAAAGCCTATAGGGTGCAAGTGGGTTTTCAAGAAGAAAACCGACATGGATGGTAATGTGATTACCTATAAGGCTAGATTGGTGGCGAAAGAATATCGTCAAAAGCAAGGTGTTGATTATGACGAAACCTATTCGCCTGTAGCTATGCTTAAATCCATTCGGATGCTCCTGGCCATAGCGGCTCATTATGATTATGAGATATGGCAGATGGATGTGAAAACGACTTTCTCAATGGAAACTCGCCGAGGACGTGTATATGATACAACCTGAGGGTTTCACATCGGTTGATAAAACCAAGGTATGCAAATTGCGACGATCCATTTATGGATTGAAGCAAGCATCCAGGAGCTGGAATATCCGTTTTGATGAGACAATCAAAAAGTTTGATTTCTCACAAAATCCGCATTTAACCTTGTGTGTACAAGAAGGTTAGTGGGAGGCAACAGATTCCTAGTATTGTATGTCGATGACATACTACTTATAGGAAACGATGTTTCAATCTTACAGTCAGTGAAGGTTTGGTTATCCAAGACATTCTCCATGAAAGACCTGGGAGAAGCAACCTACATCCTCGGGATTAAGATCTATAGAGATAGATCGAAACGGTTGCTTGGTCTTTCGCAGTCTACATATATAGACCGAGTGCTAAAGAGGTTTAGCATGTCGGAATCCAAGAAAGGTTTCCTACCCATCAGGCATGGGGTACACCTTTCGAAGTCTATGTGTCCGCGCACAGAAGACGAGAGGATTTGCATGAGTAGGATTACCTATGCTTCCGGAATAGGATCTATCATGTATGCTATGTTATGTACGAGGCCCGATGTATCGTATGCTCTGAGTGTCACGAGCAGATACCAGTCTGATCCAGGAATGGATCATTGGGCGGCTGTTAAGACGATCCTTAAGTACTTGAGAAGAACTAAGGATGTGTTCCAAATATATGGAGAAGGGGACATGGTGATACGCGGGTATATGGATGCCAGCTTCCAGATAGACAAGGATGATTCCAGGTCTCAGTCTGGATACGTGTTCACCTTGAATGTGGGCGCAGTGAGTTGGAAAAGTTCCAAACAAGAGACTGTAGCGGATTCTACCACTGAGGCAGAATACATTGCAGCTTCGGAAGCAAAGGAAGCGGTTTGGATCAAAAAGTTCGTTCATGAACTTGGTGTGATTCCGGCCATTGTTGAAGCAATACCGGTCTACTGCGACAACAATGGAGCAATTGCACAGGCGAAAGAGCCAAGGTCTCATCAGCGATCCAAACATGTGCTTCGCCGCTATCATCTTATCAGAGAGATCATCAGTAGGAACGAAATTCAAATCGAGAAAATTCCCACTGAAAGGAACTTAGCGGATCCTTTGACTAAGGCATTACCTCAAAGTAAGTTTGAGGGTCATGTTCGAGCTTATGGTATTGGATACCGTAGCGATTGGCATTAGGCCAAGTGGGAGTCTGTTAGTAATATATGAGAGATGTCCTAAGGCAATCGCCTTATGTATGAACCATTTATATGATAAATGAAGATTCACTATTTGAGTATACATGTTTTATGTATTTGATTGGATCTTAAACTCATTTATCGAATGTCCACGATACGATTCACAAAGATGAGAGAATTTGTGATTGGATCACAACTAGTGAGTATCTCTACATGTGTAATTGTGATGTATCGGAATTATCCCTAGTCGATGAATTGATGGATTTGGACACCATCAATTCTGTCGAGACTAGCACGAGGTATACTCCTTGGTGTATCCAAGCAGCTGATTCTCACTGGCTGGAGACATAGTGATGTCCGGAGTTAATCGTGGATTCTAGTTATGGTAACTAGTTCATTGGAGTGACCAGCCGTAAGACTTCATATGGTTCTCTGCATATATAGATATGTCAATGAAGTTCTTACTGTGGCTTAATTGCGATGTTCCTTTGACTTGCGGTATTCAAGTCATCTTGATCATGGAGACTTATGCTTTGACATCTTAAGCAAACATCTCTAAGGAGATGTGGACCCGGGATGATTGGGTATAAGTCGAAGTGATCGAAGGTGTTTGAATAGCCTATAAAGGATTCACCACTCCTTGTGAGGAGATGTATACCCATGGCCTCTCGTCGGATTGTTACTAAAGTCTTTGGCCAAAGCATTACATGTTTAGAGTAAGGTACTCTTCGACACATGTGCAGTAACTAGAATCCGTAGGACGAGGAAATGATACTTGGGCTAGGTGTGACGTAGTCAGCCTAGTGGGGACTGACACTATAGACCATGTCCTGAACCAAGTGGGTATAAGATGAGTGAAGGGAATGGGGCACGAATCATTCGAGCTACTGAAGGGTTTCAGAAATAGTTCTGGATCAACCGTTTATCTTTTCGGTTAATTGGGGATCATGATGCACTACTAGGTGCCACTCATGATCGTTCTATAATTAATGGTTAATTATAGACGACCAACATAAACCGAGAACCTATTTGGTCACACGCACAACGAGCGTAATCCGAAGGATTTAAAACGAGCTTAAGAATGGGATTCTCAGACCGAGAGAAACTATGTTTGGTTGGATCAAACATGGAGCGAGCATGAAATCGTTTCAGTCGCAATGGAAGCGTGGATAAGCCGTGTCTTATGAAGACATAATGGATGAACCAAAATGGTTTGGTTCTAATCCAATGGAGGAGAATAAACCAAAGGGTTTGGTTTATTTTAAACGAATGAACCAAAAGTTGGTTCGGTTCTTTTTAACTTAAAATAAACCATCATGGTTTGGTTTATTTTAACTTATACTAATGGAGCGGGTTAACGGGCTTTATGGATATGATCCATTAACCATTAAGAGAATTAGTTCTCTATAAAAGAGGGCTTAAGGGATAATTAAGCCCTAATCCAAAACCCTAACTAGAGTTGCCGCTCACCCCATTGAAGGAGTCGGCACCAACTCCATTGCCGCCCCATCTTCTCCTCCAACCGGCGTCCAGAAGGAGCCTTCCTTCCCCCTCGCCGGCGTCGAGCTGCTGCCGGTTGTTGCTCCGGTGATCTTCTTTAGGTTTGGCATCAAGGTGAGCTTTATCTTCCCTTGGTTGGCCGGCGCCTATCTCCTCCACCAAAGCTGTCCAGTTTTCTGGACAGCTTGTTCTCCTCTCGTCGGAGCGTCGTTTGGACGATGGTTAGAGCTCCGACAGTGGCTAACTTACCGGGGATTCGATCTCCGGTAATCGTCTGAGGTGGAGGATGAAGGATTCGTCAAACGGTTGACGAATACCTCTCCGGAGAAGCGAGTTTTGAGGACTCGTCTTTGCATCCGAATTTGTATTCGGATCGTGATCATCTCTCGATCACGTCGTCTTCAACACGAGGCTAGTAACCCGTACGAAGACAAAGCTCATGGCTTAGCGAAGTCATCCTAAGGATACTCGGCGTGGATAAGGATAGAGACGATTCTAGCGAGGATCGTTCTGGTTGATGTCGTTCCCGCTACACGTAATACGAAAGGTATAACGTAGTTAAATTTCCTTTTATTGCAAATTTAAATTTACAGTTATGTCTACACTTGTTGTAATATGCATGCGTGTGATGTGTGTGTTGTAATAAATATAGATTTATTAATTTTATTGCTTCCGCTGTGCTCATGTTTACGAAACATGATCGAACACACACACGCCGCGGTGCCGGAAACCCAACACTCACAGCCTTAGGTTTCTTTTCCGGCGTTAGGGTTCCGACGAGATCCTCCTTCCGGCGATCTTTTGGCGTTCTCTCCGGCAAATAGACTACCCAGTTAGGCCCTCACAACCACCAATCTAGTAATGACACAAAAGTATATATCTAAACTCTTAAACCCTAATTTTCTTTTACAAAACATTTTGATCTAATCATGGTATTTGTGACATTGCATTGCATTGCATTCATCATATAATCATGTAGAAGACAACGTAAGAATGACCCAAGTGAGGGTGGATCACGTTTGTACCAACGGATGACGGTTAGGTACATCGATGATCGAATTTTTAGACACTACTGTGGCGATATCATTGAGATCTTACTGCACTACCAGCTCATGAAGATCGCTTTGTGCAATCATGCTATTAATGATGATCTCCTCAAGGTATTTTACCAAAACTTGAGGAAGGTAGATGACGGCCCTACCTACACCACTCGCGTTGCAAAACGCAACCTGGAGTTCACTCCTACGATCTTGCAGGAGTTTCCTGGAGTGTAGGGCATTGGATGATACCTTCATCTTTCATCCTACCCTTGATGCACCTTTTCTTGCTCCTTTTGACAACATATGATTAGATTCCATGCATGAGTACTTCTTCCGCCATCCTCGCCCACCAACTCAGAATCTCTTTCCTATCAGTGAGTTATCTGCACCTGACAATGTTCTTTACAAAGTCATTGTTGGGTGCTTCCTTCCTATTGTGACTCGGGGTCTGGCCAAGATTTGGTCTCCCAATCTTTTTCTCATGTATGCCATGCACCATAGGTTAGACATGAACATTGAATTGAACATGTTTCATTGCATTGTCCATTCCATATCCCCTGTACAAGGGAAAGTTCTTATGCCTTTTGGACATATTATCACTGCATGGTTAGAGTCCATTGGCATTAACATATCCAGTGGATCGTTGAGGGTGCTATCCGAAGTATACGACTGCATCTCAGTGCGTAACTTCACATTAGCTGGGCTGCGGACTGGAGATGGGCAGATGGAGCTAGTACCTCGGCCTCAACCCATGGCACATGGGGAGCCACCTCTAGTGCCTGGAGAGCCTGCAAGACAGTATGAGGGGCCCGATGCTACTGATGAGGTTGAACATATGCCAGCAGATGCACCAGCAGCAGGTCTTTCAAATCATGTTGCACAGTTAGAGGCCAGATTTGAGGACTACTAGTAGACGGTTGACTCACGCCTGACAGAGATCATATCAGAGCAATCCTCCATGGGTGGGCAGCTCAATCAAATGGAGCAGCGCCAGGTTGATATATACGAGATGATGTGGACATGGACGCTGAACCAGCAGCCTCCACCGCCTCCACCATCTGTAGGAGATTAGATCTAAAGGATGTTTAGGGATTCTGTTTTTTGTTTCATAGTGATATTGAGCATTTCAGACTTCTATTTTGCTTGTAAAAACTAAAGTTATCTTTGAATGAAATATTTTTCTTAAAAAATATGTGTTTTTGTTTGATTATGTGTGTGTTAATGTGTTTATACAAATTTTCCATGTCATGACATCAAATTCTATCTTATCATATGACATATCATGATATTGTTTAGAATTATTTTCTATGTCATATTTAAAGCCTATTCATATGTCATGACATCATGATCATTGATTATGCTTATTTATGATTATCATTAATGCCATGATCATTCATGCATTAATTAAAATTGAGTTAAGGATTATGACATGATTTGAAGTCCCATCTATATGAGAGTGAAATAGAGTTGCCTAGAAAATACATGAGGCTATAATAACCCTAATCCCACATCTCACAATTACTTTAACTTGTGTGTGCTTAATACATCTTAGATACATGTGAGATGTTTGGAAAATATGTTAAGTTCAAGGTGCATAGGTAGTGCATCTAGATGAACTTAAACTTATCTCAATCATCAATATGAATCATGAGGAAAACTAATGTACAAGTCATGTACATCTAGCCATTAGTCTATGGTTCAAAATAGGCTTTCAAAAACATTTTAAAATCACTTTAGAAATCTTGGTGAAGTCTATCTTTTGATAGCAATCACCATTGATGAAGTTGATACAAAGTAGGGCCAACACACTGAAAATTTCAATTGTTTTGAACTTTGTGTCAATTTCACTATTTAATGGTTAAAATATTTTTCCAATATTTTTCACCAATTGTATGTGTCATAAGTATTATACATATGAAATTCTGTGATTTTAAAGCTATGTATAATTACTTATAATTTTTCAAAATCAGATTCTGATAACAAAAAAATTGAGTTTTTGATTATCGATCACGCTGGAGGCGATCGGTGATCGCAACGGCCGAAATCGCCTTTGGCACTAACGCACGATCGCACCCTGCGGCGCTCTGGCGGAAACCGCCCTAGCCGAAATGCCCTGGAAGAACTTCGCTGATGCAATTATCGATCATTCACGCTTGGTGCCCGGTCGGATGAGCACTTCATCGATCGATTGAAGGACTCGATTGGTGATTTGAAAAAACAAGATTGTTTAGCCCATTTTCAGCCATGGTAAAGTTCCCTAATCACTCCTAACCCTAGGATATGCCTTGGAAAGCATTATAAAGGGTGAAAATCCATTGGATATGGATTAGGAGAGGTGTTAGGATGATGTATCAAATTAAAGGTGTGGAGAGTTCATGTTTGAACTTTGAACCTTATTTTTGATGGTTTAGAGTTCCTATTGGCTTAGGGACTTCTCAAGGACATTGTTGGTGCAATAGACAAGGGGAAGAAAGCCTTTAGGGGGAGGTATCCATCATGAGATGATGGATGATATTTTTTCTCATGAGGAGGAAAATGGGAATTTTGAGATACCCAATTTGGAAATTGGGAGAGTGTATAGGATTGCCTCTCTTAAGTGATATGAGACTTATCACTAGGAAGATGGTAGGCATCCTAGGTATTAATTATCAATTTGGGATAATTGGTAAGAGAATTTGAGTTAGTGTTCTAACTCAAAGGTATGTGTTTTTGTTAAATATCAAAAAGGGAGAGATTGTTGGTTCAATCGGCCCAGGTCATGATTGACCGGACTAGAGTTTGACTCGAGTGATGTTTTGATGTTTGACATGGAAGTTTGACATTGATGTATGATAATGTTTTGGGGAGATTGTTGGCACAATCAACCCGGGTCATGATTGACCGGACTCGAGTTTGACTTGAGGGGGATTTTGATGGTTGAGTGGAGTTGACCATGTCATGGAAAGTCCAAGTCTTGAGTACTTGGCATGTAAAGTCCAAGCATGGGTCTTGGCATGGAAAGTCCAACATGGGTTGGGAAGGGAAAGTCCAAGCTGAGTCTTGGCATTTGAGAAGTCCATGGGGTTTGATATTGGCGGCGTAAAGTCCAAGTGACAGTCTTGGCAGCATAAGTCCAATGGTTGGCGGCGTAAAGTCCAAGCGGAGTCTTGGCAGCATAAGTCCAATGTACGTTGGCGGTGTAGACACCGTTAGCATGACATAGCCAATGGAAGCACCTAAAGGCTAGCGCAATGCATGAACAAGTCATGGATGACATGGAGGGATCCGAGAGGCGCGAGGCTGACGGAGGTGGCTTGAAGGCTTAGGTCTAGGCTAAGGGTGGTCTAGCAAGTATGGGGGAACCATACTTGGGTTAAAACCTCATGTTTGAGGTGTGCCAGTCGACTGGTGCCATGTGGCAGTCGACTGGTGTGAGTCAACTAGGGTTTGACTGCGGAAAGTGTCCTAGCAATCGACTGCTGGCTCGAACAGTCGACTGAACGTGTGATCAGTCGACTGGTGCTCGAGAATTTGGGTAATGAATGGAGTCGAGTCTCGACTGCGGGGGAAGCAGTCGAGTGAAGGCACCATCAGTCGATCGATGGGTATGATCAGTCGACTGATGATGGATTCATTGGATTTTTTCAGTGTGGATCTAGCCGTTGTCTCACGACAACAGTGGCATCAGTTGACTGATGGTCCCAAGTAGTCGACTGATTGGAGATTTCTAGCCCAGGCAGAAGCTTTAAATGAAGCTCATGGAGGAGGAAATCAGCAACATTTCTTGAGAGCTTTTGGGGCGATTTGTTGCTGCAAATTAGGGTCTCCAAGTGCAAGTCAAGCAACCAAGCATTCAAGCAATCAAAAGAAAATTGTTGTAAAGTTTTCTTTATTTGTCTTTCGTATTCATATTGTATTTGCTTGTTGTATTTAGTTTATTGTTGTAAACTATTATACAAGGTTTCTCTGCCTCCGGATTATTCCGAGAAGGAGTGTTTATTAGTGGTGTGTGATTGACATCGCTAGGGCTCATTTGAGCCCGATCCGTGGAGTAGGAACCTTGAGGTTCCGAACCATGTTACATCTTTGTCTTGTGATTATGCATTTGTATTTGTCTTTATATTATACTTCTATATTCTGCTGCGTACTAACGATTGTGTAGAGACAAATGCGAATGATTTCCATCAATTTACTAGCACGACGCTATTCACCCCCTCTAGCAGTAACATTTCTTCTACAGTTGGTATCAGAGCCCAGGGCTCTTCTACGGACAAACCGCCGGGAGAAAAAGATGCTAGAGGGAAGATGGAATTCCAAGACAAGCTTGGATGAGACATCAACACTCAATCGCCATACGATCGAGAAGATTTTTTGGCGTGGAGTGTTAGAATGGAGAATTTCTTGATGATGGACATAGAGAATTAGTTCATCATCATGGAAGGCTTTGAACCTCCTAGGGACAAGAAGGGAGATGCCCTCAAGTTAAAAAAGTGGACCCAAGAGCAACGCCAAAAGTTTAAGACCGAAGTCAAGGAAACAAAGCTTTTAGAAGATTTGATACCTAATGATATTTTGTCTAGTTTAGGTTAAGTTCAAGATGCTAAGGAGCTATGAGACAAATTAGCCAAGTTCCATTAGAATCCTCACTTGGCACAAATAGAAGAAGAAGAAGGTTCATTGGCTCAAGAAGAGGAGGAAGTCATGGAAGAACCATCATCATCCTCACAAGCAAGTGAGGATTCGGAAGTTGAGATGGAGTCAACTTCCAGATCGGTGGCAGAAGAAGAAGTGGAAGAAGCCTCCACCTCTAGGATTGAGGGGGAGGAGAGAATTCCCACACCGGAGCAAGAAGAAGAATCTTCAACATCAGGTCAAGATGAAGAAGCTCTCACTTCGACCACCACCATTGACTTAGGTAACTCAAACACTTCAATTTCAAATAAAAATCATATTATGTGTTTTGAGTGTAGGGAACATGGGCACTATAAGAGCAAGTGCCCTAGGAAAGTCAAGAAAAGTCAATTGACACTGAAATCTCAAGAAAAGGCCAAGGATGCCGAAGTCACCATTCCTAAGAACAAGGAGCATGTGGTATGCTTCAAGTGTCACCAAAGAGGGCACTACTGAAGTCAATGCCCTAATGGGAAGAAGAGAGGTCAAGAAGGAGCATCAAATGTAGGAGGAGCCTTTAAGGCAAATCCTAAGGTACATTTAAACAATGTTCATTCCTTAAGTAATAAGAAAAAGCATGCTAGAAGTAATTTCTCTATGGTTTATAAAGAGCATGCTAAGAATAATAAATTTTATTGCTTAGAGGCTAAGACCTACAAGGTTAAAAATAAGCAGAAATTTGGGACTAATGTCCCTAGAAAAACATTACCTAAGGAATCTATTAGGAAAATAGAAGATCACCTAGGCATCAACCTTAAATGGACTAGGCATATGTCTAGGAAAAACAATGTCCAAAGAATAGATGAAAAATAAAAAATTGGATAATTAGAAATAGAAAATCAAGCCTTGAGGTCAAGGCTTGAGAAACTTGAAAAGACCCTTGCAAAGATGCAAAATTCAATTAAAGGGTCAAATGGTCAAAGCCTAAGGTCTAAAAATCAAAGTTAAACACCTAGGAAACAAGAACCATCCAAGGGCAAGCCTAAGCCCAAAAAGACCTACCACAATGTTCCATTTGATTATGGAACTCAAATTAGGTCTAGGAAAGCCAAGGTCAATAGGGAAGTCATCCCTAAGGTTGACCAAGGTAGGTGCTTAGTGGCCAAGGTTTCCATGAAACCTTGGAAGACCACTAAGAATGTTACTAGGGAGGCAATCCCTAAGGTTAACCTAGTCAAGACTAAAATGACCAAGGCTAACAAGCCTAGAAGCGTCATTAGGAAGGTATCTAGGGAGGTTATCCCTAAGGAATACCTAATTAACCCTAGAAGCTCAAATAGGTTTTGGATTCCTAAGAGCGTGATCGATTCATGCTAGATGGGTTTAGGTGCACCAACTTTTAAATGGATGGGTAGTTAACCTAACCATGGTGAAGGTGGCACCTTAGGTAATTTTCAAGGTTATGTGATACCTTGGAAATAAGTTTGAATCTTAATCCTAAAGGATTTTAGGATGTGCCAATAAGCCTTGAGAATTGTGAAAAATTGATTAAACTTGGCACATGTAGAATTAGAGGTATTGGTGTGCAATTTGGGGTTTTGGCACACTTTGAGAATTAGTGTATCAAGAAAATTGTGTTAAGGCTTAGAAATTATATTTAAGATTGATACTCAAGTATTGCACATCTTGATGTCTCATACTTACCATGCTTCATGTGTTTTATCATATGTTTGCATGGAAGGAATGTTTATGGTGTATTGCATCTCACAAAATAGATCATTCACCTTGATTGTGTATTTCAACACTTAGAAAGGGTGAGATGCTAGGATTTGAAACTATTGGATGTTAATGCTTGTGAAAATGAAATAAAATACCAAAATACATTAACAAGTACATGAACATAGGCATAACACTAATATATTCGATATACATGAATAAACATGGTAAAATGAAACAAATTGAGTGAAGAAATCGAAATTCACTTAATTTCAGAACTGAAAACTAGATATTAGTCGACTGATAACACTGTAACATGACACCACGAGCCCAACAGTCGAGTGTTGCTTCCAGGACTCGACTGATTTGTCTATCAGTTGACTGAACATCTTAATCAGTCGACTGATGGTACTCTTCATCAGGACAGAAGAGCCAACAATCATGTGGCTCATCCAGCAGTCGAGTGTTGGTCACATCAGTCGACTGACGACCACTATCAGTCGACTGATGTTATTGTAGCTCGTGACAAAATGTTCGACAGTTGAGTGCCGAGCCAGAGCAGTCAACTTCCGGTTCAGTGAATCGGTCACTAACCCGCTATCAGTCGACTGATGTCACACATCAATCGACTGACGTCGTGATTTTATAACGCTGAACCACTAGGGTTCGGCGTCTTCACGCCTTCTTCACGTAATTCTCCTCTCTGATTGTCTCCAAACCTCTCCGACCAGCTTTCTTGCTTCCACGCTGGCGACCAAAAGCCTTAGGTTTGAAAGCTACCCTTCTCATTTGTGTTTTGGTCGCTCTAATGGCGTCTCACAGCCTTAGGTTTCTTCTCCGGCGTTAGGGTTCCGACGAGATCCTCCTTCCGGCGATCTTCTGGCATTCTCTCTGGCAAATAGACTGCCCAGTTAGGCCCTCACAACCATCAATCTAGTAATGGAACCAAAGTATATCTCTAAACTCTTAAACCCTAATTTTCTTTTTCACCACATTTTGATCTAATCATGGTATTTGTGACATTACATTGCATTGCATTCATCATATAATCATGTAGAAGACAACGTAGGAATGACCCAAGTGAGGGTGGATCACGTTTGTACCAACCGATGGTGGTTAGGTACATCGATGATCGATTTTTTAGACACTACTGTGGCGATATCATTGAGATCTTACTGCACTATCAGCTCATGAAGAACGCTTTGTGTAATCATGCTATTAAGGATGATCTCCTCAAGGAATTTTACCAAAACTTGAGGAAGGTAGATGATGGCCCTACCTACACCACTCGCTTTGCAAAATGCCACCTTGAGTTCACTCCTGCAATTTTGCAGGAGTTCCTGGAGTGTAAGGCATTGGATGATACCTTCATCTTTTATCCTACCTTTCATGCACCTCTTCCTGCTCATTTTGATCACATTTCATTAGATTCCATGCATGAGCATTTCTTCCGCCATCCTTGCCCACCAGCTCAGAACCTCTTTCCTATCAGTGAGTTATTTGCCCCTGAAAATGTTCTTTACAAAGTCATTGTTGGGTGCTTCCTTCCTATTGTGACTCAGGGTCTGGCCAAGATTCGGCCTCCCCATCTTTTTCTCATGTATGCCATGCGCCATAGGTTAGACGTTAACATTGCATTGAACATGTTTCATTGCATTGTCCATTTCATATCCCTTGTACAATGGAAAGTTCATATGCCTTTTGGACATATTATCACTACATGGTTAGAGTCCATCGTCATTAACATATCCAGGGGATTGTTGAGGGCTCTATCCAAAGTATACGACTGCATCTCAGTGTGTAACTTCACATTAGCTAGGCTGCGGACTGGAGATGGACAGATGGAGCTGGTACCTCGACCTCAACCCATGGCACATGGGGAGCTGCCTCTAGTGCCTGGAGAGCCTGCAGAACAGTATGAGGGGCCCGATGCTGCTAACGAGGATGACCATATGCCAGCAGATGCACCAACAGCAGGTCTTTCAAATCGTGTTGCACAGCTGGAGGCCAAATTCGAGGACTACCGGTAAACGATTGACTCACGCCTAGCAGAGATCATATCAGGGTAGTCCTCCAAGGGTGAGCAGCTCAATCGAATGGAGCAACGCCAGGTTGATATATACGAGATGATGCAGACATGGACGCTGAGCCAGTAGCCTCCACCGCCTTCACCATCTGCAGGAGATTAGAGCTAGAGGATGTTTAGGGATTCTGTTTTTAGTTTCGTAGTGAGATTGAGCATTTCACTTCTATTTTGCTTGTAAAAACTGAAGTTATCTTTGAATGAAATATTTTGCTTAAAAAATATGTGTTTTTATCTGATTATGTGTGTGTTAATGTGTTTATACAAATTTTCTATGTCACGACATCAAATTCTATCTTATCATATGACATATCATGATATTGTTTAGAATTATTTTCTATGTCATATTTAGAGCCTATTCATTTGTCATGACATCATGATCATTGGTTATGCTTATTTATTATTATCATTTATGTCATGATCATTCATGCATTAATTAAAATTGAGTTAAGGATTATGACATGATTTGAAGTCCTATCTATAAGGGAGTCAAATAGAGTTGCCTAGAAAATGCATAAGGCTATAATAACCCTAATCCCAAATCTCACAATTACTTTGACTTGTGTGTGCTTAATACATCTTAGATACATGTGAGATGTTAGGAAAATAAGTTAAGTTCAAGGTGCATAGGTAGTGCATCTAGATGAACTTAAACATATCTCAATCATCAATATGAATCATGAGGAAAGCTAATGTACAAGTCATGTACATCTAGCCATTAGTCCATGATTCAAAATAGGTTTTAAAAAACATTTTAAAATCACTTTAGAAAACCTTGGTACAAAGCAATCACCATTGATGAATTTGATACAAAGTAGGGCCAAGACATTGAAAATTTCAATGGTTTTGAACTTTGTGTCAATTTTACTATTTAATGGGTAAAATATTTTTCCAACATTTTTCACTAATTGTATGTGTCATAAGTATTATACATATGAAATTTTGTGATTTTTAAAGCTATGTATAATTACTTATAATTTTTCAAAATCGGATTCTGATAATTGAAAAACTGAGTTTTCATTTATCCGGCGATCGCTCGAGGGCGACCGATCGATGGCACGATCGAAAACCGCCTTGGTGACAAAATCGCCGCCTAAAATCGCCTAGTGGCAAAATCGCTACTGGCACCCATCTCGGCACACGGATGGCACCGCCGCTACCGCCGGAAGTCCTGGCGTAATCGCCCGACCACGATTATCGATCGACCATCGCTTGGTGCCAATCGACTGATGAGCACTTCAATCGACTGATTTCTGAAGGACTCGACTAATTGGCTGATTTCAGGAAAAATAAGGTTGTTTAGCCCATTTTTAGCCATGATAAAGTTTCCTAACCACTCCTAACCCTAGGATATGCCTTGGGAAGCTTTATAAAGGGTGAAAATCCATTGGATATAGATTAGGAGAGGTTTTAGGATGATGTATCAAATTTAAGGTGTGGAGAGTTCATGTTTGAACTTTGAACTTTATTTTTTATGGTTTAGAGTTCCTATTGGCTTAGGGACTTCCCAAGGACATTGTTGGTGCAATGGACAAGGGGGAACAAGCCTTTAGGGGGAGGTATCCATCATGGGATGATGGATGGTATTTTTCCTCATGAGGAGGAAAATGAGAATTTTGAGATACCCAATTTAAAAATTGGGAGAGTGTAGATTGCCTCTCTTAAGTGATATGGGACTTATCACTAGAAAGATGGTAGGTATCCTAGGTATTTTTGGACCAAGGGGGTGATTGTAAGATCTCATTGGGACATAAGACATTGACCTCCTTGGAGAGAACCTTTTTGATGTTAGTCAAAAAGGGGGAGAATGTTTTGGGAGAGAATGTTATGGAGAGTATTATTAATTGATGTTATCAATTGTCAATTCAGAGAATTGGGAAGAAAGTGAAATTACCAATTTGGGATAATTGGTAAGGGAATTTGAGTTAGTGTTCTAACTCAAAGGTATGTGTTTTTGTCAAACATGAAAAAGGGGGAGATTGTTGGTGCAATCGGCCCAGGTCACGATTGACCGAACTCGAGTTTGACTTGAGTGATGTTTTGAAGTTTGACATGGAAGTTTGACATTGATGTTTGACATTGATGTCTGATAATATTTTGGGGAGATTGTTGGCACAATTGACTCGGATCAGGATTGATCGGACTCGAGTTTTACTCGAGGGGGATTTTGATGGTTGATTGGAGTTGACCATGTCATGGAAAGTCCAAGTCTTGAGTACTTGGCATGTAAAGTCTAAGCATGGGTCTTGGCATGGAAAGTCCAACAAGGGTTGGCAAGGGAAAGTCCAAGGGGTTTGATATTGGCAGCGTAAAGTCCAAGCAGGAGTCTTGGTAGCATAAGTCAATGGTTAGCGGCGTAAAGTCCAAGCAGAGTCTTGGCACCGTAAGTCGTATTTGCCTTGGCAGTGTAGACACCGTTAGCATGATATAGCCAATGGAAGCACCTGAAGGCTAGCGCAAATGATGAACAAGTCATGGATGACTTGGAGGGATCCGAGAGGCGCGAGGCTGACAGAGGTGGATAGAAGGCTTAGGTCTAGGCTAAGGGTGATCTAGCAAGTATGAGAGAACCATACTTGGGGTTAAAATCTCATGTTTGAGGTGTGCTAGTCGACTGGTGTGAGTCAACTAAGGTTTGACTGCGGGAAGTGTCCCAGCAGTTGACTGTTGGCTCGAGAAGTCGACTGATCGTGTGATCAGTCAACTGGTGCTCGAGAATTTGGGCACAGAATGGAGTCGAGACTCGACTGCGGGGGATGCAGTCGAGTGAAGGCTCCATCTGTCGAATGATGGGTATGATTAGTCGACTGATGATGAATTCGTTGGATTTTTCCAGTGTAAATCCAGTCGTTGTCTCATGACAACATTGGCTTCATTCGACTGATGGTCCCGAGCAGTCGACTGATCGGCGATATCCAGCCTAGGCAGAAGCTTTAAATGGAGCTCGTGGAGGAGGAAATCAGCAGCGTTTCTTGAGAGCTTTTTGTAGGGATTTATTATGCAAAATAGCATATGCGCAACGGAAAAATAGGATCCCTTCCAAGTGATCCTTGCGAAAGAAAACCTCGTACAAAAAATAAATTTCTCAAAACCTATCTTATAGGAGAATATTACCTTTGTTGCGTGCCCTTTTTAATCCCGCTTCTCCTTGGGTTTGTTGGATCTTTTAGCATGTTCAAATGTCCGTGCCTCTATATGTATCCACACGAGCAAGCTCTTGTCTCACAAAAGAAACTAGAAGAGCTCTCCTTTACTTCTTGCTAGAGAAGTCCCTAAAGTAGAGGAAGGTAGGGAAAAAGAGAAAGGAAGAAGAAGACCACTCTTCTTGCTAGCCTACACTCACAAAAGCCACACAACCAAAGCCTCTCACCACCAAGCTCTCTCCAAGCCTCAAGCTTCACCAAGTTTGGCCGGCCACCCCATGGAGTGTTTTATAGGATTGAAAAAACCTTTCACCTCCTATCACATTCAATGCAATCAATTGCATTGAAAAATAAGCCAGCCACATGTGGAGAAATTTCAAAGGTCAAAACCCTTTGTCTCCTTCCACCTCATCAAGCTTAGGTGGCATGCTTATGTGGCATTCATGCATGTTGAATTAATCTTATTAATTCAATAAGCTTATGCTATCATATTGAATTAATCTCATTAAATCAATAAGGTAACATATTGAATTAATCTTATTAAATCAATTAAGCTTAGCCTATCATGATAACATATTTATTTAATCTTATTAAATTAATAAGCTTAGCATATTGAATTAATCTCATTAAATCAATAAGCTAAAATTCTCATTAAGCTTAAAGTCCAAAAACCATTTTGTACTTAAGCTCATTCCCAAATTATTCTAGTCAAACTAGAATGAACTAATTCTTCTAATCATCATGCTCTTTGTGTGTGACCCTATAGGCTCTCATAACGTTGGCAGTGGATCTAAACATTTTTAGATATACAAGCAATGAGCGGCATCTAGCAATACATCATTGCTATCCAAGTTACAAAATAAGTCAAGATCCGACTAACCTTTCTGTGACTACTATAATGTATGACTGTGTCCTTCTATCCTTGATATCAGATTGACCAATGAGGCATAGACCGTGTCATCCTCGATCAATCTATGTGTTTCTTGATCCCTGAGTAAACTAACTCAAACAAATGAGCTCAATATCTCATATTGACTCATTCAAGCATGGCCATGCATTTTAGTAGTTCTACTCAATCAAGGGGCCCACAAATATCACTCCCGTCATATGGGAGGGATAGATCCCATCTACATCACTCACATCCCTCCGCATAATTTGTTATATACCCAATAATCTCCTTTATGGTCCACCCTATTACGGGTGACATTTGACGATACCAAAGTACATAACTCCTTATGTAGGGAACCGTAGTGACTTCAGGTTTAAGGACTATTCATACCAATAGTCACATGAGAAAGTTTATGACACTCATATGACGATCCATGAAATTTTCTCATGGCGCGTCAGTTTAGTATATATTCTGTAATATATACCCATGTGTCAACTTGATATCATATATCCATGACTTGTGAGATCAAGTCATCAATTGACCTACATGCTAGTCTTTATGTATTAATATTGCCCTTGCATATTAATACTTGACTAGGAACATTTAGGAAAGTGTTCTCTACAGCCTCTCATAATCAATTCTGCCAATTGATGTGCTGTAGATAAGAACCTACTTTTCTAGGGCATTATTATATTTAATTTAGCTGGCACAAGCAAGACGTAAATATAATAACCAATCCTTTGCCTTTATAGAATATGATACAAAATGTTCCCTATTCAACCATCACATGATTGGTTCTAGGGCTATAACTAACAATCTCCCACTAGCACTAGTACCAATCACTATAATATCTGATACCTAGTGACCTAGTGTGACCATCATGCTTCCTCTGTGCCAAAGCCTTGGTCAATGGATCTGCAATGTTAGCTTTTGTCGGTACTCTGCATATCCTCACATCTCCTCTATCGATGATCTCTCGAATGAGATGGAAGCGCCACAGTATGTGTTTGGTCCACTGATGTGATCGAGGTTCCTTAGCCTGTGCAATAGCCCCATTGTTGTCACAATAGAGGTCTATTGGATCTGCAATGCTAGGAACTACCCCAAGTTCATTGATGAACTTGCGGATCCAAACAACCTCCTTTGTTGCATCAGACACAGCAATATACTCGGCTTCTGTTGTAGAATCAGCAACTGTGTCCTGCTTTGAACTCTTCCAGCTCACAACCCCACCATTCAGGCAAAACACGTACCCCGATTGCGATCTATAGTCATCCTTGTCTGTTTAGAAGCTTGCATCACTGTAACCCTTTACAGTTAGCTCCTCATTGCCTCCAAATATCAGGAAATATTCTTTTGTTCTTCGTAAGTATTTAAGAATATTTTTGACAGCTATCCAGTGACTTTCACCTAGATCTGACTGGTATCTACTCGTCATTCTCAAAGCATACGAGACGTCAGGACAAGTACAAAGCATGGCGTACATGATAGACCCTATAGCAGATGCATAAGGGATCTTATCCATGCGATCTCTCTCCTCCTTAGAAGAGGGACATTGAGTCTTCGAAAGACTCACACCATGTGATAAAGGCAGAAATCCTTTCTTGGAATTTTGCATAGCAAAATGATCTAGCACTTTATCAATGTATGTACTCTGACTTAGGCCAAGTAATCTTTTAGATCTATCTCTATAGATCTTGATGCCTAGAATATAGGCAGCTTCACCTAAGTCTTTCATCGAGAAACAATTCCCTAACCACATCTTCACAGACTGGAGTGAGGGAATATCATTTCCGATGAGAAGTATGTCATCTACATACAAGATAAGAAATACAACTGTGCTCCCACTATTTCTCTTGTAGACACAAGGTTCATCTTCATTCTTGATGAAACCAAACTCCTTGATTGCATCATCGAATCGAAGATTCCAGCTTCGAGAGGCTTGCTTTAGTCCATAAATGGACCTTTGCAGTTTGCATACCTTTCCAGGATGCTTTGGATCTTCAAAACCCTCAGGCTGTGTCATGTACACATCCTCGAGTAGCTTTCATTGAGCGATTTTGACATCCATCTGCCAGATCTCATAATCGTGGTAGGCTGCAATAGCAAGTATGATCCGAATGGATTTAAGCATCGCAACTGGTGAAAAGGTTTCATCATAGTCAATACCATGAATTTATTTGAATCCTTTAGCCACCAATCTACCTTTATAGGTATGCTTATTACCATCCATGTCAGTCTTTACTTTAAAGACCCATTTACACCCAATGGGATTTACCCCTTCAGGTGGATCAACCATAGTCCATACTTGGTTAGTGTACATGGATTCCATTTCGGATCTCATGGCCTCTAGCCATTTCTCGGAATCTGGGCTCATCATAGCTTCTTGATAGGATGTAGGCTCGTCAAGATCGACAAACAATACATCACCGTTGTCAGTCAAGAGAAAAGAATATCTCTCGGGTTGACGACGGATCCTATCAGATCTACGAAGAGGTTGGTCTACTTGAACAAGTGTTTTCTCCACAACTCTTTGGGCAACATTTTCCTCATCCACAACACTTTGTGGTGCCTGTTCATTTTCCATCGAAGCCTTAGTGTTATCTTCATCTTGAATTTCTTCAAGATGAATTTTACTCCCACTAGTTTTTCTAGAAATAAATTCTCTTTCTAGAAAGACAGCATTTCTGGCAACAAACACCTTGCCAAGTGTGGGATTGTAAAAGTAATATCCCTTAGTTTCCTTGGGATATCCTACAAAATAACACTTATCTGATTTGGGTCCTAGTTTATCTGAGACTTGACATCTAACATAAGCTTCACAACCCCAAATCTTTATAAAAGACATTTTGGGACTCTTCCCAGTCCATAACGTATATGGTGTCTTTTCTACGGCTTTTGATGGGACGCGATTAAGTGTGAAAGCGGCTGTCTCTAGAGCTAAACCCCAAAAGGAAGTAGGTAGATCAGTCTGGCTCATTATTGATCGTACCATATCTAATAGAGTACGATTTCTCCTCTCAGATACACCATTCCATTGTGGTGTTCCAGGTGGAGTGAGTTGGGATATTATCCCACACTCAGCCAGGTGATCACGAAACTCTTGACTAAGGTATTCACCACCTCGATCTGATCGAAGTAGCTTTATACGCTTACCAAGTTGGTTTTGTACTTCATTCTTGAATTCTTTAAACTTTTCAAAGGATTCTGACTTATGTCTCGTCAAATATAAGTAGCCAAATCTACTCATATCATCAGTGAAAGTAATAAAGTACTTATAGCCTCCTCTAGCTTCGACATTGAAAGGGCCACATACATAAGTATGTATGAGTCCTAACAAGTCCGTCGCTCTCTCGCCATGTCCACTAAATGGAGTTTTAGTCATCTTTCCTAAAAGACAAGATTCGCATACCTCATATGATTCAAAATCAAATGAGTCCAATAATCCATCTTTATGGAGTTGGGATATGCGTTTTTCATTTATGTGACCTAGGCGACAGTGCCAGAGATATGTTTGGTTTAAATTATTCGATTTGAACCGTTTGGTATTTACGTTATAAATTGGGTTTTCTAAATCTAGAACATAGAGACCATTCATAAGTGGTGCATTACAATAGAACATTTCATTCAAATAAATGGAACAACATTTGTCCTTTATTATAAAAGAAAAGTTTTTCTTGTCTAAATAAGATACAGAAATTATGTTCTTCGTTAATGCAGGTACATAAAAGCACTCCTCTAGTTCTAAGATAAGCCCAGTGGGCAAAGACAAAGAATATGTTCCTACAGCTACAGCAGCAACTTTTGCGCCATTGCCTACTCGTAGGTCCACTTCGCCTTTTGCCATTAGTCTACTATTTCTCAGTCCCTGCACATTAGTACAAATGTGAGATGCACATCTGGTATCTAATACCCATGTAGAAGAAATAGATAGATTAACTTCTATAACGTGTATACCTGAGACAGAAGTCCCACTTCTTTTCTTCTTTACTTCCTCAAGGTAGACTTTGCAGTTCCGCTTCCAGTGTCCAGTCTCACCGCAATGGAAACAGTCCCCTTCCTTAGGTACTTTACCTTTACCCTTTGAAGTGGATGAATTGGCCTTGCCTTTGGCTTGGGTCTTACCCTTGCCTTTGCGCTTACATTTTCCCATCTTGACCATTAGTACGTTACTAACTTTCTTCTTGAGATTCGGTTTAGTAGTTCTTAACATGCTGAGAATCTCAGGCAAAGGCTTATCAATTTCATTCATGTTATAATTCATGACGAATTGATTATATGCTTCCAGCAATGATTGCAGGATAACATCGGTTGCCAATTCTTGGCTCAGTGGAAAACCTAGTCTTTCAAGATTCTCAACGTACCCTATCATTTTAAGTACGTGAGTTCCTACAGGTGTTCCTTCTTGCATCTTGCATGCAAAAAGAGCCTTAGACACTTCAAAATGCTCGTGCCTAGCTTGTCCTTGATATAGTTGTTTCAAATGCTCAACCATACCATAGGCATCCATGTTCTCATGTTGCTTCTGAAGCTCAGAGTTCATGGTGGCAAGCATAAGACATGACACATCTAATGCGTCATCTTGATGCTTCTTATAAGCATCCTTTTGCAGTGGCGCAGGCGGGTGTTTCAGGGGTAGACTTCTCTAGGACATACAGTTTACGTTCTTGCTTGAGGATAATCCTCAAGTTCCTATACCAGTCTAGAAAGTTAGCTCCATTGAGCTTGTCTTTCTCAAGGACAAATCGCAAGTTGAGGGGGTGTGTCGTGTTAGATGACATGGTGATCTACAACATTAAAATGCAAAATTAAGTATCATACCTAAGTCATTTAATTAGGCCTTTAATTAAATGAGGCTCCCACTAAATTCTCATAGCTTTGATATGAGCTAATCATTGATGTAGGCAAACACATTTTGCCCATCATTAACTATTTAATTTAGCTATAAATTTATATGGGATAAAGATCCACATCATACTTCATCTTGAGTTAGCTTTGGCTAATCGCCCAAGACGTAGTATGATTAGGTAGGCAATCTTTTGTCAATTACATCTGATGTAACTCTTTAATAGCTTTGGTTAAGTTTAGATTAGTTTAGTGCTTATTCCTAAACCAGCTTCCAGGCCGTGGCGAGGCACAGATGCCTTCTTTGATATCGGAGCAATGACCACTTTCTAAGACAAAGCTGATGTTCGGAAATCACACAAAACTAATTTTTAAAACTTATGTTCAAAGCTAATATATGCCTTTACTTTCTTAATTAATTAAGAAAAACTTAATTAAGTCTTAACCAAGTTTGATAGTGGGACATCACGATTGTCCACTCGCACTCTTCCAAGATAAAATGCATTGCTTTGCTTTGGCAAACCCAACAACAAATGATCGAGGAAGTAGTGAGTACCAAACTTTGGTAGGCATATCGTTTTTGACTTATTAAGAAATAAACTTAAACATGCATCACATACATATTAGCATACATCACATATAAGCTAAATTAACATGCATCACATACATATTAAACTAAGCGTGTCATGGTTATGACCCTTATTCTACAATCTTCTCAAGCCAATGAAAAGATTGATTGGTCAACCTAGGGATAACATCTTCTCCCAAGTGCTTCCTTTTGGTTGTCTTGTGTTGTTGACTTCCTCCTTGTAACGTCATCTTCCAATGGACCCTCCATCTTTGTTTTGTATATTACAAAAGGAGAAATACTCGAGTTACATTCGAGTCTAAAACTAATTTTACAACAAGAATTTTAGGAGAAAGGCACGACACGCAGGCCGTATTAAGAATTACAACACACACATTCACAAACTTTTTGGGACTAGGCCATAACCATGCACCATGTCAATTTTAACTTTTAAAAGATATCGGATATTTTATTATGTTTGAAAAATTGCTAATGCAATTATCAACTCATAATAAAATTTATCCCACTTCTATATCATATATAAAATAGAGAAAACCTATTTTTTATACGATCTTTCGAAAAGTGGCTCTGATACCACTGTAGGGATTTATTATGCAAAATAGCATATGCGCAACGGAAAAATAGGATCCCTTCCAAGTGATCCTTGCAAAAGAAAATCTCGTACAAAAAATAAATTTCTCAAAACCTATCTTATAGAAGAATATTACCTTTGTTGCGTGCCCTTTTAAATCCCGCTTCTCCTTGGGTTTGTTGGATCTTTTAGCACGTTCAAATGTCCGTGCCTCTATATGTATCTACACGAGCAAGCTCTTGTCTCACAAAAGAAACTAGAAGAGCTCTCCTTTACTTCTTGCTAGAGAAGTCCCTAAAGGAGAGGAAGGTAGGGAAAAAGAGAAAGGAAGAAGAAGACCACTCTTCTTGCTAGCCTACACTCACAAAAGTCACACAACCAAAGCCTCTCACCACCAAGCTCTCTCCAAGCCTCAAGCTTCATCAAGTTTGGCCGGCCACCCCATGGAGTGTTTTATAGGATTGAAAAAACCTTTCACCTCCTATCACATTCAATGAAATCAATTGCATTGAAAAATAATTACACTCCTTGTTTGTCCGGCCACATGTGGAGAAATTCCAAAGGTCAAAACCCTTTGTCTCCTTCCACCTCATCAAGCTTAGGTGGCATGCTTATGTGACATGCTTATGTGGCATGCTTAGGTGGCATGCTTATGTGACATTCATGCATGTTGAATTAATCTTATTAATTCAATAAGCTTATGTTATCATATTGAATTAATCTCATTAAATCAATAAGGTAACATATTGAATTAATCTTATTAAATCAATTAAGCTTAGGCTATCATGATAACATATTAATTTAATCTTATTAAATTAATAAGCTTAGCATATTGAATTAATCTCATTAAATCAATAAGCTAAAATTCTCATTAAGCTTAAAGTCTAAAAACCATTTTGTACTTAAGCTCATTCCCAAATTATTCTAGTCAAACTAGAATGCACTAATTCTTCTAATCATCATGCTTTGTGTGTGACCCTATATGCTCTCATAACGTTGGCAGTGGATCTAAACTCTTTTAGATACACAAGCAATGAGCGACATCTAGCAATACATCATTGCTACCTAAGTTACGAAATAAGTCAAGATCCGACTAACCTTTCCGTGACTACTATAATGTATGACCGTGTCCTTCTATCCTTGATATCAGATTGACCAATGAGGCATAGACCATGTCATCCTCGATCAATCTATGTGTTTCTTGATCCCTGAGTAAACTAACTCAAACAAATGAGCTCAATATCTCATATTGACTCATTCGAGCATGGCCATGTGTTTTAGTAGTTCTACTCAATCAAGGGGCCCACAGATATCATTCCCGTCATATGGGAGGGATAGATCCCATCTACATCACTGACATCCCTCCGCATAATTTGTTATATACCCAGTAATCGCCTTTATGGTCCACCCTGTTACGGGTGACGTTTGACGATACCAAAGTACATAACTCCTTATGTAGGGAACTGTAGTGACTTCAGGTTTGAGGACTATTCATACCAATAGTCACATGAGAAAGTTTATGACACTCATATGACGATCCATGAAACTTTCTCATGGCGGGTTAGTTCAGTATATATTCTCTAATATATACCCATATGTCAACTTGATATCATATATCCATGACTTGTGAGATCAAGTCATCAATTGACCTACATGCTAGTCTTTATGTATTAATATTGCCCTTGCATATTAATACTTGACTAGGAACATTTAGGAAAGTGTTCTCTACAGCCTCTCATAATCAATTCTGCCAATTGATGTGCTGTAGATAAGAACCTACTTTTCTAGGGCATTATTATATTTAATTTAGCTGGCACAAGCAAGACGTAAATATAATAACCAATCCTTTGCCTTTATAGAATATGATACAAAATATTCCTTATTAAACCATCACATGATTGGTTCTAGGGCTATAACTAACACTTTTGGGGCGATTTGTTGCTACAAATCAGGGTCTCCAAGTACAAGTCAAGCAACCAAGCATTCAAGCAATCAAAAGCAAAGTGTTGTAAAGTTTTCTTTACTTGTCTTTCATATTCATATTGTATTTGCTTGTTGTATTTAGTTTATTATTGTAAACTATTGTATGAGGTTTCTCCGCCTCCGGATTGTTCCGAGAAGGAGTATTTATTAGTGGTGTGTGATTGACATCGCTAGGGCTCGTTTGAGCCCAATCCGTGGAGTAGGAACCTTGAGATTCCGAACTACGTTACATCTTTGTCTTGTGATTGTGTATTCATATTTGTCTTTATATTGTACTTCTATATTCCGCTGCATACTAACGATTGTGTAGAGACAAACACGAACGATTTCCATCAACGTACAAGCACGACGCTATTCACCCCCCTTTAGCGGTAACATTTCTTCTACATACATAAGCTTTCCCAATGATCCATCGACTAATATAAGATGAGTTTGTGTCCATCTAGACCCAAAACTATGTACCTTGAACTTAACTCGTATCCTAGCATTTCATATGTATCTAGTGTAACACCCGTAAAATTCTAAACTGTTCAAAGTAATTATATGGATAATAACGTCCATAAAAGGTTTAAAATAAAATAAAATAAAAGATTATTATAGCTTGGATTTGAACCATGAACCTCCTAATTGTGAGATAGCCTTGATACCATTAGACCATAGGATAATTCTTGGCTAGAATAGATAAGGAATATACAAAGAAGATAAATGAGAAGATGAGAGGGTGAAGAGTTGTTTCATCTCCCCATGAGAAGATGAAAAGTTTATTTTTCTCACCTCCCAAGCAATTAACGTGGAGTTTAAAGGGAGAAGGAAAGCAAAAACCACTTCACATTCCTTCTTTTCCCTTCTTCCTCATCCTTGGCCGAAATTCCTTATTCTCCTTCCTCCCTTTTTCATCCCAAGCTCTAGGGCTTCTTGTGTAGGGATTCTCAAGAGGGGTTTTCCAAGAGGAGTTCCTCACAAGTCTTAGTATTGCTAGAAGATCCAACTCCACCAAAATTTTCCCTCCTCCTTCATCCTTCTTCACCGAGACCCTAATGCCCTTGTTTTGGTGTTCTCAAGGGGGTTTCAAGGGAATACAAAGACTTAGTATATGCTAGAGGGCCACTCCTAAGGGTAAGGAACCAGGAAAGGTCTTCATCTCACAAAAACCCTAGTGGTATACTAGTACGATAGCGAGGGGATGTAAGTATCTCTCACCTGCAGTATAAGTAGTCCTTCGATTGTTTTATATAGTTTTTTTTCCTATGTTTTGATAGATTATATGTTTGAATCAGATTATATATGTGTGTGTTCAGATTTAAAGTTAACGTATATGTCTTTTTAAGCAAGATCTAGGATCACAAAGACGCTATTTCTCATCTATAGCATAACTCTTTGATATGCCCATTTAGCTTCTATCACCATGTTTTATTTGGATTTATATGTTCTGTCCAGATTATGTTTGTTTGGAATTTTAGGTATTTTAAGTATATTTCATTGGAAGCAAGAGGTAAAGATCACAAAGATGCTTCCCCTATAAGTTTTGGGGACAAAGAGCATGATCGAATGTCTTGAAAGACTTCCTATATGAGTTTTGGGAGTATGATCATGTTAAATGTTTGATAAATGACAAAAATATGTTTTGATCAGATTATATGGGTGTGTTTAGATTTATGGGTAAGGTATATTTTGTTTTAATCAAGACATAAGATCACTAGGATGCTATCTCTCACCTATAGCATAAGTAACTCTTTGATTTGTACACCAAGCTTCTAGTATCTTATTTTTATTCAGATTTATAGGTTCTGTCCAGATTATGTTTGTTTGGATTTTTTAGGTATTTTAAGTATATTTCATTGAAAGCAAGATGTAAAGATCGCAAAGATGCTTCCCATACGAGTTTTAGGGACAAAGAGCATGATCACATGTCTTGAAAGACTTCCTATATGGGTTTTGAGTATGATCATGTAAAATACTTGTTAAATGACAGAAAAATAAGTGAGTCTTATATAAATGAAGTATTTTACTTTGAATATTTCATTGGAAGCAAGATGTAAAGATCACAAGATGCTTCCCCTATGAGTTTTAGGGACAAAGAGGCTGATCAAACGTCTTAAAAGGCTTCCTATATGGGTTTTTGATTGTGATCATGTAAAATACTCGTTACCTAACAAAAATAAGTAAGTTATATATAAAGGAAGTATTTTACTTTGAAGTGGCATGTATTGGGCCCTTAGATCGCCCATGGGCCCCTAGACCACCCTTAGTAAGTTGCTCTAATAAGTTCGGTGGCTAGCTACCCCGAATTCTATTAGGGTTGCATGCAACATGGTACAATGCCGGGCTGCCCAAACAAGGATGATTAGTATTTTAAAGTATATATATACATATGGTTTTCTAAAGTTAACTAAAGCACAATGGTTACAAGTTTAAGTATGTCACATGTATATGTTTCTACAAGCGAAACATATTTCAAAGCATGTATTGTATGTTATGTATGTCAAGTTCATGCATTTCAAGTTGAGCCATTGTGTTATGTACAAGAAGTGGATCTATATGTTTAATACAGAAAGATCATGCATGTCAAGCAGAATCATTGTATCATGTGCAAGTGTTCCTAAATGTTTAATGCAGAATTTTCTTAAATGCAAGTAAGAGCATATGTTTGCATGAGAGTATTCTAAAAGCATGTTTTCTTACAATGCGATATTTTGTGAGAATAGGATGTACTTACTAAGCTTCATTGCTTATAGTTGCATTCCTTATATTGCAGATAAGGGTAAAGCAAGACTGGAGTGAGAGGGGGCAACGGATGATGTTCTTGGTGTGTGTGGCGGCGGAACAGTGGACTATGATTCTGGACTTGCTAGTATTCTGTTATGTTAAGTCCTTCGAACTTGTTCATGTGGTAGTCTTCATGTTATGTGTTTGATCATGTTGTGTCTAAGAATGTTAAACTTGCTAGTATTATGCTATGCTAAGAACTTTAAACTTACTAGTGTGCTAGTGTGATAGTGTTCATGTTATGTGCTTGTGTTTATGTTAGGCTCTAGGGTTGATGTTATGTATTGTTGTTTACGTTCATGTTCATGTCAAAGATGCATATCATTGCTATATTCATGCATGAGGTTGAGTTACTTAAGAATGTTCTACATTAGAACTATAGTGAATGTGCATTCTTTGATAGGTTAATAACTTCTGAAATAGCCTAGTGTCAACATGTGAATATAGTTGGTTTTTTTCTTTAGCTTCCGTTGTTTCAAGTTAAGAGTTTAAATTATGATACTCATTTAGAAACCATTTTTAGATCTTGGTACGAGTTGTTGATACTCTTCTGATTTAAGTCAGGTATTCTTTAATTTATAAATAGTGTATGTGAGTCTATGGATGGTTGAGTTATGTTTTACCTGATAACGAAAAGAGTAAGATAAAGTATGTTGGTGTAGTAACACCTCCTCTACTAGTGTAAGGAGAGGGGGGGTGTTACAGTATGGTATCAGAGCGAGTTCCACCCTTCCGCCACATGCACATCGAGCATCAATCTTGCTGCTTCCAAGTAAGAAAGTACATATATGTTTTACTTTCTTCTATGCTACCCAGATGTATTCCCTAATGAGTTACTAAGGTTGGGTCCTTAAAGAGAAATTGAATTTGAGATTGAACTTATTCATGGTACCAAACCAATCTCAAAAACACCCTATCGTATGGCTCTGGTAGAATTGAAAGAGCTTCAGGAACAATTATAGGAGTTACTCGACAAGGGATTCATTCACCCTAGTCACTCATCGTGGGTTGCTCCGGTATTGTTCGTAAAGAAGAAAGATGGGCCTATGAGAATGTGCATAGATTACCAAGCACTGAATAAGGTGACAATCAAAAACAGATATCCTTTGCTAAGGATTGATGATTCGTTTCATCAATTGAAGGGAGCCACCATTTTCTCCTAGATTGATTTGCGGTCCGGATATCATCAAGTAAAAGTAAAAGAGGAAGATGTACAGAAAACAACTTTTTGAACGAGTTATGGACACTATGAGTTCATGGTCATGCCCTTCGGAGTGACAAATGCTCCAGCAACCTTTATGGATCAAATGAATCGAGTATTTAAGGCATTCCTTGACAAGTTTGTGATTGTCTTCATTGATGATATCCTTATTTACTCGAGAACTCAGGAAGACCATGCTGAACATTTGAAGATAGTGTTACAGACCCTTCAGCAGAGACAATTGTATGCAAAGTTCTCCAAGTGTGAATTTTGGCTCGATCGAGTGTCTTTCTTGGGTCACATTATTTCAAAAGATGGGGTTATGGTAGATCTGACAAAGATAGAAGCTGTTAGTAACTTGAGACGACCCAAGAATGCCAGTGAAATCAGAAGTTTCCTTGGATTAGCAGGGTACTACAGAAAACTTATAGAAGACTTCTCAAGGATAGCTGCACCATTGACAGTTCTTACCAGAGAGAACCGAAAGTTTGGATGGACCGAGGATTGTGAGAAAAGTTTCCTTGAACTAAAGAGGAGATTAACAAGTGCTCCAATTCTTACCCTTCTAGAAAGTAATGCAAGCTTTGATATGTATAGTGATGCATCCAAAATGGGCTCGGAGCTGTGCTTATGCAGAATGGTAAAGTCATTGCCTATGCATCTAGACAACTCAAGGATTATGAAAAGAATTATCCCACTCATGACCTTGAGTTGGCAGCAGTGGTCTTCGCTCTTAAAATTCGGAGACATTATTTGTATGGAGTCCAGTGCAAGATTTATACAGATCACCAGAGTCTAAAATATTTCTTCACTTAGAAGGACTTAAACATGAGACAGCGTAGATGGCTTGAGCTGGTCAAAGACTATAACTGTGAAATCTTCTACCATCCTGGAAAGGCAAACAAAGTACCAGACGCATTGAGTAGAAAATCATGTGCCACCTTAATGTTGTTATATTCAATACCCCAACCATTGCAGAAAGAGATATTGAACTTTAGGGTTGAGATTATTTCTAGACAGCTTTCTACCTTGACAATAATGCCAACATGGTTTGATGATATACTAGTGAAGCAAGACGAAGATCCAAGCATCCAAAGGATTAAGCAGGAGATCCAAGAAGGAAAGGATGAAGGATTTTGTGTCTCTAACAGTGGGGTACTATATCTTTGCGAACACTTATGTATTCCCAATGATCTAGAATTAAGAAAGAGGACTTTAGAAGAAGCTCATGAGACCCCATATTCAATGCATCCTGGATCTACCAAGATGTATCAATATTTGAAAGAGAAGTTCTGGTGGTTCGGTATGAAAAGGGATGTGGCTAAATATGTCAGCACCTGTTTGACATGTCAAAGAGTCAAAGCAGAACATCAGAGACTTGGAGGAGTTCTGTAGCCTATTCAGATCCCAGAATTGAAGTGGGAAGATATAGCTATGGATTTCATAGTAGGACTACCCAAAACAACTAATGGTTATGATGCTATTTGGGTGATTGTTGATAGATTGACAAAATCTGCTCATTTTCTGGCAATCAAAATATCGTACTCAATGGAACAACTAGCTTAGTTGTATGTTAAGGAGGTGATCAGATTGCATGGAGTTCCTAAGACCATAATTTCTAATAGGGATAGTCGATTTACTTCACACTTTTGGGAGTGTGTTCAGAAGGTCCTTGGCACTATGTTTCGATTCAACACATCATTTCATCCTCAAATAAATGGGCAAACCGAACAAGTAAATCAAATTCTAGAGGATATGCTATGAGCTTGTGCCTTATATTTTAAAGGAAGTTGGTCCAAATACCTATGTTTGGCAGAGTTTGCTTACAATAACAGCTATCAAGCTACAATTGGAATTGCACCCTACGAAGCTTTATATGGAAGAAAGTGTTGGTCTCCTATTTGTTGGTATGAAGTGTTGGAATGTATACTGAAAGTCTAGCTCTTTTTGTAAGAACATTTTTATTTTGAAATAAGAATCACATGATCAATGTTTGCACTTTATATTTATTATATGCGTGCATATTATCTAATATTTTACATTGTAGATAACATGGTGCTTGGTGTGGCACAGAAGATCATGTTATCAGTCCCTTGTAGAATATAAGTAGAGGCTCACAACCAAGATGGTTTTGGACAAACTATTGGCATGGTTATAGCATAGCTTAGTATTGTTTTGTCTTGAACATAGAGTTACACTAGTACACTTAGGTGTATTGAGCAGGACCGACATAGAGGTGATTCAATTTATTGCTGACTACATAATTGAATCGGACCTCGGATATTATGTTGTACATGCTCTTAATCTCGATATAATAATGGGCATATGTACTTAGTATTTATTTCTTTGATTTACCAAAGGGTGAGATTTAGATGGATTAAATCAATATGCCCGGTATGTTGGGAAATGATATTATTTACATGGTGTGTCGTTGATTATAGGAGGAAACCGTGTCCTATATATTAGGTTGATGATGTTCCCTTAAGGAGCTCATAAGGTTCATCATGTAAACCCTGCAGGTTGACTTAGTCAACATGATGATAAGGTTGAGTGGTACTACTCGAGGAGTTAGATGTTAATTGATTGATGGTCAGTAAATCAATTAATTGACGGACATTCGATATCTTAAACACGGGGAGATGGATGTACAAATAATATATGGAGCCCATATTAATTTATGGGGGTGGGTGAGGTAATTCAATGATGATCCTCTAGTGGAATGGAACATCATTGATGGATCAAGTTTGTGTGGTTCCGATCCATCAGGTGGCCAAGATCCAACTCCTCCTCATGGTCCCTATTGTAGCCTAATATAATCCTCATGGAGCCTAGATCAAATGATGGAAAACAAATCTCTAGATCTGACGGTTGGGATGAAACCCTAGATCCGACGGTTGGGATGAAACCCTAGATCCGACGGTTGGGATGAAACCCTAGATCCGACGGTTGGGATTAAACCCTAGATCCGACGGTTGGGATGAAAACCCTAGATCCGACGGTGGAGATTGAAAGGAGGCCTAAGCCTAACTCTATAAAAGGAAGGCTAAGGGTTTGGGCGTGGTATATGAAGAAGGAAATTAGGGTTTTGGCTTGGGCGGCAATTCTTGGAAGGGTTGGCCGGCGCCCATCTTCTTCCACCTTGCTTTGGCCGACGCCCATCCACATTATTCCTTCTCCTATTCCTTGGCCGGCGGCAACCTTTCTCCAAGGTTGGCCGGCGTTCATTCATCCCTCACTTTGGTGGCCGGCGGCAACATTCCTTCAAGGTTGGCCGGCGCCCAACCATCCTCTCCTTGGCCGGCGGAAACCTTTCTTCAAGGTTGGCCGGCGCTCAACCATCTACTCCTTGGCCGGTGGCTATATCAAGCTCCTTGGCTTGGTGGTCGGTTCTAGATAGGAGAAGGAGTTTTTGTTTGGTTCTTCTCTTTGTTCGGAGCGAGCAAGGAAGGGAAGAACGTGATCTAGGAAGCTTCAACTTGTGGAGGATCTTCGCCCACACGACGTCCACGAGGAGGATGGGACATACGGTAGAAGACCAAGAGGTATAAAATGTTGGTTTCCGGCACCGCGGCGTGTGTGTGTTCGATCATGTTTCGTAAACATGAGCACAGCGGAAGCAATTAAAAATAATAAATCTATATTTATTACAACACACACAACACACGCATGCTATTACAACAAGTGTAGACATAACCGTAAATTAAAATTTGCAATAAAAGAAATTATCTACGTTATACCTTTCGTATGACGTGTAGCGGGAACGGCATCAACCGGAACGATCCTCGTAAGAATCGTCTCTATCCATATCCACGCCGAGCTCCTCGGGATGACTTCGCTAAGTCACGAGCTTCGTCTTCGTACGGGTTACTAGCCTCGTGTTGAAGACGACGTGATCGAGAGATGATCACGATCCGAATCCAAATTCGGATCCTCAAACGAGTTCTCAAAACTCGCTTCTCCGGAGAGGTATTCGTCAACCAATTGACGAATCCTTCATCCTCCACCTCAGAGGATTACCGGAGATCAAATCCCCGATAAGTAAGGCGCTATCGGAGCACTAACCGTCGTCCAAACGACGCTCCGACAACAAAGAAACAAGCTGTCCAGAAAAACTGGACAGCTTTTGGTGGAGGAATAGAGGCCGGCCAAGGAGAGATAGAAGCTCACCTTATCACCGAACCTAGAGGAGATCACCGGAGGGTCGCCGGAGGTTCACCGGCTGAAGCTTGGTCGCCGGCAACAAGTTGGACGGCGGCACAAGTGGTTGGGCGGCGGCACAAGGCTGTTGGCGCCGAAAACTCCAAGGAGGTGGGCGGCAACTAGCTTTAGGTTTTGGATTAGTTAGGGCTTAACAATCCCTTAAGCCCTCTTTTATAGAGAACTAATTCTCTTAATGGTTAATGGATCATATCCATAAAGCCCGTTAACCCGCTCCATTAAGATAAGTTAAAATAAACCAAACCATGATGGTTTATTTTAAGTTAAAACGAACCGAACCAACCTTTGGTTCATTCGTTTAATATAAACCAAACCCTTTGGTTTATTCTCATCCATGGGATTAGAACCAAACCATTTTGGTCCATCCATTATGTCTTCATAAGACACGGCCCATCCACGCTTCCATTGCGACTGAAACAAGTTCATGCTCGCTTTATGTTTGGTCCAACCAAACATAGTTTCTCTCGGTCTGAGAATCCCATTCTCAAGCTCGTTTTAAATCCTTTGGATTACACTCGTTGTGCGTGTGACCAAATAGGTTCTCGGTTTATGTTGGCCGTCTATAATTAACCATTAATTATAGAACGATCATGAGTGGCACCTAGTAGTACATCATGATCCCCAATTAGCAGAAAAATCAGCAGTTGATCGAACTATTTTAAACCCTTGATAGCTCTAATGAATCGTGCCCCATTCCCTTCACTCATCTTATACCAACTTGGTTCGGGACATGGTCTATAGTGTCGGTCCCCACTAGGACTCGTCACACCTAGCCCAAGTATCATTTCCTCGTCCTCACAGTTCTAGTTATTCCACATGTATCGAAGAGTACCTTACTCTAAACATGTAATGCTTTGGCCAAAGACTTTAGTAACAATCCGACGAGAGGCCATGGGTATACATCTCCTCGCAAGGAGTGGTGAATCCTTTATAGGCTATTCAAACACCTTGATCACTTGACTTATACCCAATCATCCGGGTCCACATCTCCTTAGAGATGTTTGCTTAAGATGTCAAAGCATAAGTCTCCATGATCAAGATGACTTGAATCTGTAAGTCGAAGGAACATCGCACTTAAGCCACAGTAAGAACTTCATTGACATATCTATATATGCGAGAGAACCATATGAAGTCTTACGGTGGTCACTCAATGAACTAGTTACCATAACTAGCATCCACGATTAACTCGGACATCACTATGTCTCCGGCCCGGTGAGAATCATTTGCTTGGATACACCAAGGGTATACCTGTGCTAGTCTCGGCGAATTGATGGTGTCAAATCCATCAATTCATCGACTAGGGATAATTCCGATACATCACAATTACACATGTAGAGATACTCACTAGTTGTGATCAATCACAAATTCTCTCATCTTTGTGAATTGCATCGTGGACATTGATAAATGAGTTTAAGATCAATCAAATACATTAAACATGTATACTCAAATAGTGAATCTTCATTTATCATATAAATGGTTCATACATAAGGCGATTGCCTTAGGACATCTCTCATATATTACTAACAGACTCCCACTTGGCCTAATGCCAATCGCTACGGTATCCAATACCATAAGCTCTAACATGACCCTCAAACTTACTTTGAGGTAATGCTTTAATCAAAGGATCCGCTAAGTTCCTTTCAGTGGGAATTTTCTCGATTTGTATTTCGTTCCTACTGATGATCTCTCTGATAAGATGATAGCGGCGAAGCACATGTTTGGATCGTTGATGAGACCTTGGCTCTTTTACTGTCTGCAATTGCTCCATTGTTGTCGCATGATGGGCCGGTATTGCTTCAACAATGGCGGAATCACACCAAGTTCATGAGCGAACTTCTTGATCCAAACCGCTTCCTTTCGCTTCGTTGCAATGTATTACGCCTCGATGGTAGAATCGCTCTGATCTCTTGTTTGGAACTTTTCCAACTCAACTGCGCCCCATTCAAGGTGAACACGTATCGGTGAGACACAGGAATCATCCTTGCATGCAGGCGGCATCAGTATACGCGTATCACCATGTCCCCTTCTCCATATATTAGGAACACATCCTTAGTTCTTCTCAAGTACTTAGGATCGTCTTAACGACCCAATGATCCATTCCTGGATCAGACTGGTATATGCTCGTGACACTCAGAGCGTACGATACATCGGGCCTCGTACATAACATAGCATACATGATAGATCCTATTGCAGATGCATAGAGAATCTTACTCATGCAAATCCTCTCGTCTTCTGTGCGCGGACACATAGACTTCGAAAGGTGTACCCCATGCACGATGGGTAGATAACCTTTCTTGGATTCGACATGCTAAACCTCTTTGCTTTTCGGTCTATATATGTAGACTGCGAAAGACCAAGCAACCGTTTCGATCTATCTCTATAGATCTTAATCCCAAGGATGTAGGTTGCTTCTCCCAGGTCTTTCATGGAGAATGTCTTGGATAACCAAACTTTAACTGACTGTAAGATTGACACATCGTTTCCTATAAGTAATATGTCATCGACATACAATACTAGGAACACATTTGCCTCCCACTAACCTTCTTGTACACACAAGGTTAAATGCGGATTTTGTGAGAAATCAAACTTTTTGATTGTCTCTCAAGCGGATATTCCGACTCTGGATGCTTGCTTGATCCATAAATGGATCGTCGCAATTTGCATACCTTGGTTTTATCAACGATGTGAAACCCTCATGTATCATATACCGTCCTCGGCGGAGTTTCCATTAAGGAAATTGTTTTCACATCCATCGCCATATCTCATAATCATAATGAGCCGCTATGGCGGAGCATCCGAATGGATTTAAGCATAGCTACACGAATAGGTTTCGCGTCATAATCAACACCTTGCTTTTGGCGATATCCTTTCGCCACCAATCTAGCCTTATAGGTAATCACATTACCATCCATGTCGGTTTTCTTCTTGAAAACCCACTTGCACCCTATAGGCTTTATGCCTTCAGGTGGGTCAACCAAGTTCCAAACTTGGTTTTCGTACATGGAATCCATTTCCGACTTCATGGCACCAAGCCACTTATCCCTTTCTGAACTTGTCAGCACTTCTTCATAACTGGTAGGCTCCTCATCATCAATGAGTAACACGTCGTTCGATTCACTTACGAGAAATCCATATCTCTCAGGAATATTGCGTGTTCTACCAGATCTACGAAGATGTGGTGTTACAATAGGTCCAGCCGATTGCTCATCACTATGAGTTGTCATTAATGTCTATTTGAGTCTCTCGAGCCTCCTCAAGCTCGACGACACTCCCACTGTTTTCTTGCAAGAGAAACTCTTTCTCTAGAAACACAGCATGCCTTGAAACAAACACCTTTTGTTCCACAGGATGATAGAATTGGTAACCCCTTGTTTCCTTAGGGTATCCAATAAATAGACATTTATCAGACTTAGCATCCAGTTTGTCTGATACAGTCCGCTTCACATAAGCAGGACAACCCCATATCTTTAAGTAAGATACATGAGGTTTCTTACCATTCCATATCTCATATGGAGTAGTTGAGACTACCTTGGTAGGCATTCTGTTTAACAAGTAAACAGCTGTCTGAAGTGCATAACCCCAAAAGGACTTGGGAAGAGTCGCATGATTCATCATTGACCTGACCATGTCCAACAAGGTCCGGTTACGCCTCTCAGATACACCATTATGCTGTGGTGTATAGGGCGGAGTCCATTGAGACAATATGCCATTGTCTCTTAGATAATCAAGAAACTCTTGACTTAAGTATTCACCACCTCGATCCGATCGAAGTATTTTAATACTTTAGTCATATTGTTTCTCGACTTCATTTCTGAATTCTTTAAACCTTTCTAAGGCTTCAGACTTGTGTTTCATCAGGAACACATACCCAAACCGTGAGTGATCATCGGTGAAGGTAATGAAGTAATTATAGCCTCCTAAAGCTTGAGTTGACATAGGTCCACATACATCAGTATGTACTAGACCTAGTAACTCTCCCACTCGTTCACCTTTTCCAGTAAAAGGTAACTTAGTCATCTTGCCTTTTAAGCATGATTCGCATGTATCGTATGAATCCAATTCAAACGATTCCAGAATTCCACATCGGTGTAATTCGGACATGCGTTTCTTGCTTATATGGCCAAGACGACAATGCCACATATAGGAGTCTATGTGATTATCCTTTCGAGCACGCGTGTTGCTCGCTTCGATATTGAAAATGTCACTGGATACGTCCAACGTATAAATGCCATTACTCAAAGTTCCAGTTCCATAAAGTACGCCATTCAAAGTTATATAACAACAATTGTTACTAAACGTCAAATGGAAACCATTTCTATTTAAGCAGGAAATAGAAACAATGTTCTTTATTAGAGAAGGAACATAATAGCAATTGTCCAGATTCAAGACTAGTCCACTAGGAGCTTCAAAAATAAGTTCCGATGGCGGCGACCTTTGCTCCATTGCCAACTCGCAAATTTGACTCCCCTCGACAAGTCTTCTTCTATTCCTTAGCCCTGTATGTCATTACATATATGAGCTACACCCGGATCCAATACCCAAGTGTCTAAGGAAATAGAATGACAATCAATAACGAAGATACCTGAAGAGGATGGGGCATCGGATGCCTTCTTCTTCTTCATGGACTCAAGATAAATCTTGCAGTTTCTTTGCCAGTGGCCTTCCTTGCCACAGTGATGGCAAGTGCCCTTTTGCGCTGGTTCCGCCTTCTTTGCCTTTTTCTTTCCTTTCTTCTGTTCTTTTGCCTTCCTCTTAGAACCTTTCTTTGAGGAATCAACTATGTAACCGCCTTCTCCTCATGCTTCGCTGAAGGCTCCACAGTCTTGACATATTGAGGAGCTCGAATGGTGGATTCCAATTTGTTCATCCGATAGTTCATCACAAATTGCGAGAAACTCTTGGGCAAACAATGCAGAATTAAGTCAATACTTAACTCATGATCCATCACAAAACCGAGGGTAGCTAGCCGCTCGATGTACCCGTTCATCTTTAGCACAAACTGTACTACAGACGAACCTTCTTGCATCTTCGTGGTGAAGAGGAGCCTAGAGACCTCGAACCTTTCGGATCTCGCTTGCTCATCGAACAACTCATGAAGATGGAAGACCATAGTGTTAGCATCCATATGCTCATGCTGCTTCTGCAGCTCAGGTACCATCGCCGCTAGCATGATGCAACTCGCCACCGGGAACCGCCACATGCTTACGATAGACCAACATTTGGTCTGAGTTGCATCGCCCCAGATACCAGAAGAGGCTCTTCAAGGACATATGCAAGCTTTTCCGCCTTGAGAACAATTCTCAGGTTTCTAAGCCAGTCCAGGAAGTTAGGCCCAGTCAGTTTGTTCGAATCCAAAATAGTGCGCAAATTCAAAGACGTCATGATCAATTTATTGACCTAGAAATACAAAACGAGCATATATGAGAAAATGATTTTAAAATGCATCAATATACATTTATAAATCCCATTCATTTTTCGAATTTCAAAAACCCCAAAATCACTTCGGGAGATTGTAGATCCATCTCCGAATGGGCTGATATCCATCATAGTTATGAACAACCTTGGAGAGAGTCCAACAAGCCATTCATAACTACGACGGTAGGTATCATCTATACCGATTGCATATCCCGTATATGCAACTATCACAATGTGCTATCAACTAATTAAATGTTCACACATACATCGGGTTGTTAACACATTAACAAGTATGCATCATATGCATAGAACCCAACTTCACCTCCCTTTACATCGACCTTGGAGAGAGTCCAACAAATCGATGCTCCAGGTTAAAGCCGACCCATTAATCGCGAAATAGTTTTAATATGGTTAGAGCGCATTCAACCAATTAGCCCAGCTTGGAGAGAGTCCAACAACCAAAGCTAACGATTGACCTCTGACTCTTACCATATTAGTATTAAACTATTCCATGGTTTGAACATATTCAGGTTCGAGCCGGGCTTGGAGAGAGTCCAACAACCCAAACAAGAAACAGAACTCTGGTTCTAACCATATTAATGGAAGGTGTAGGCTTTAATATTGATTAAGGGTTTTTATGTCTCATCCTCTTTGCATGCAAATAACTATTATCTACATGGCATGGCATACATGGCATACATCTATATGTCACGACACGCATGGCATAATGTTATGCATCTAATGCAATTACATGGCATACACTTATGTCATGTTTATAATTTCCTTATATGTCATAACTATTTATGGAAATAAAATATGTTTAAGATTTGATTCTCCAAATCAAATCATAATTAAATTAGGAAACAAATTTCCAAATCTAATCACATATTTTATTCATGGAATTATTTGATTAAGGAAAATCTATTTAGGAAACCAATTTCCTAAATCATTGAAACTACTTATGGAAATAAAATATTTTAAGATTTGATTTCCCAAATCAAATCATAATTAAATTAGGAAACAAATTTCCAGAATCTAATCAAATATTTTATTTATGGAAAATATCAATTTCCATAAATACTTCCAACTTTCCAAAAGTGGAAGATTTCCATAAATACTTCTAGACTTTCCAAAATTGAAAAATTTCCATAAATACTTCTAAATTTCCTAAATTTAGAAAATTTCCAGAAATACATTATGACTATCGCAAAACCATTTTACGATTATGTCGAAACATAACCTGCTCGATACCTTTGTTGGTTTCCTAAGACACGCAGTGTGTGTTCGATCATGTTTAAATAAACATGAGCACAATGAAGCAATTAAAAATAATAAATCTATATTTATTACAACACACACAACACACGCATGCTATTACAACAAGTGTAGACATAACCGTAAATTAAAATTTGCAATAAAAGAAATTATCTACGTTATACCTTTCGTATGACGTGTACCGGGAACGGCATCAACCGGAACGATCCTCGTAAGAATCATCTCTATCCGTATCCACGCCGAGCTCCTCGGGATGACTTCGCTAAGTCACGAGCTTCGTCTTCGTACGGGTTACTAGCCTCGTGTTGAAGACGACGTGATCGAGAGATGATCACGATCCGAATCCAAATTCGGATCCTCAAACGAGTTCTCAAAACTCGCTTCTCCGGAGAGGTATTCGTCAACCAATTGACGAATCCTTCGTCCTCCACCCCAGAGGATTACCGGAGATCAAATCCCCGATAAGTAAGGCACTATCGGAGCACTAACCGTCGTCCAAACGACGCTCCGACAACAAAGAAACAAGCTGTCCAGAAAAACTGGACAACTTTTGGTGGAGGAATAGAGGCCGACCAAGGAGAGATAGAAGCTCACCTTATCACCGAACCTAGAGGAGATCACCGGAGGGTCGCCGGAGGTTCACCGGCTGAAGCTTGGTCGCCGGCAACAAGTTGGACGGTGGCACAAGTGGTTTGGCGGCGGCACAAGGCTGTTGGCGCCAAAAACTCCAAGGAGGTGGGCGGCAACTAGCTTTAGGGTTTTGGATGATTTGGGCTTAACAATCCCTTAAGCCCTCTTTTATAGAGAACTAATTCTCTTAATGGTTAATGGATCATATCCATAAAGCCCGTTAACCCGCTCCATTAAGATAAGTTAAAATAAACCAAACCATGATGGTTTATTTTAAGTTAAAACGAACCGAACCAACTTTTGGTTCATTCGTTTAAAATAAACCAAACCCTTTGGTTTATTCTCATCCATTGGATTAGAACCAAACCATTTTGGTCCATCCATTATGTCTTCATAAGACACGGCCCATCCACGCTTCCATTGCGACTGAAACAATTTCATGCTCGCTTTATGTTTGGTCCAACCAAACATAGTTTCTCTCAGTCTGAGAATTCCATTCTCAAGCTCGTTTTAAATCCTTTGGATTACACTCGTTGTGCGTGTGACCAAATAGGTTCTCGGTTTATGTTGGCCGTCTATAATTAACCATTAATTATAGAACGATCATGAGTGGCACCTAGTAGTACATCATGATCCCCAATTAAGAAAAATCAAGCGATTGATCCCGAACTATTTACGAAACCCTTGATAGCTCTAATGAATCGTGCCCCATTCCCTTCACTCATCTTATACCCACTTGGTTCAGGACATGGTCTATAGTGTCAGTCCCCACTAGGCTGACTACGTCACACCTAGCCCAAGTATCATTTCCTCGTCCTACGGATTCTAGTTACTCCACATGTATCGAAGAGTACCTTACTCTAAACATATAATGCTTTGGCCAAAGACTTTAGTAACAATCCGACGAGAGGCCATGGGTATACATCTCCTCGCAAGGAGTGGTGAATCCTTTATAGGCTATTCAAACACCTTCGATCACTTCGACTTATACCCAATCATCCCGGGTCCACATCTTCTTAGAGATGTTTGCTTAAGATGTCAAAGCATAAGTCTCCATGATCAAGATGACTTGAATACCGCAAGTCAAAGGAACATCGCACTTAAGCCACAGTAAGAACTTCATTGACATATCTATTTATGCAGAGAACCATATGAAGTCTTACGGCTGGTCACTCCAATGAACTAGTTACCATAACTAGCATCCACGATTAACTCCGGACATCACTATGTCTCCAGCCAGTGAGAATCAGCTGCTTGGATACACCAAGGAGTATACCTCGTGCTAGTCTCGACAGAATTGATGGTGTCCAAATCCATCAATTCATCGACTAGGGATAATTCCGATACATCACAATTACACATGTAGAGATACTCACTAGTTGTGATCCGATCACAAATTCTCTCATGCTATGAATTGCATCGTGGACATTCAGTAAATGAGTTTAAGATCCAATCAAATACATTAAACATGTATACTCAAATAGTGAATCTTCATTTATCATATAAATGGTTCATACATAAGGCGATTGCCTTAGGACATCTCTCATATATTACTAACATAAAAGTTTTACAAACTTTATTCTTGATCCTCTTATGATAAGATATGCTAGCTTATGTTCTTTATGTTAGTATGTGTTGATTATACTAGTTTACATTTGTATGTATTTGTATAATCATGGACCCCGAAGATAAACACAAAAACCGGCGATCCGTCCGTCGTCTCTTCCGCGGCTAACTGACTAGAAGAGTTATGTTGCTTGAACAACTAGTTTGTTCAAGCGATCGCTCAAGTCGTTAGCACGATGACGAATTGGTTGAGCTTAGGAAACTAATCCCATCCGGATTAGTTTTCATTAGTGAAAATTTTAATCCGGGGACATGGGAGTCAATGAGCCTCCGAAGCAATTCCCTACAAATGGTATCAGAGCCACGGTTTCCGGTTTTGTGTGTTTTGGATTCGGTTACTTTCATGCACATATCATATATTGAGTATGTCGGATAATAGTAGGATGTGCGTAGGCTAACTTTTTTGGTTGCAGACATAAAATCTGACTATTATGGCTATATGTGTGTATGTGATTATTTGTGTGTGATTGTATATATATCATTTAAATCCTCGGGGTTGACCAGGCTAGATTAGTATTTAATTTTTGTAATTAAATATGACATTGTTTAGCCGATCATTTTAGTTTACTTTCGATCTAGATAGTTTGTACACTCCTTCGTGGAGTATAGGATTGATGGATGTAAATTAAAATGATATATCTCAGCTCGGATCTCTTTTGTGGCTTGCGCACGGAAAAGGTGGAGCAGACGAGGCGGCGACACGACGGGACGCATATTGGAGAACAATGCCATAATAGTTGGAAATTTTTTGATTTTTTCCATATTTATTGTTGATTTGTTTTATATGCATGTTGTGTGTGCTTGAAAATTCCTCATTTTCAATTTACTAAGTGGGAGAGGGATATTTTAATTAATTCCCGCGGCCTCCATTACAATTTGACGTGTGATGCAATAAACTTGCGTGTCGGCTCTGAGTGCCTTCCTCCCAGCGGATGGGTTTGTTTGCGGATCACTAGGTCAAATAATGGTTATAGGAAATTATCTAGGGGCGTGTGTACTTCCACAACGGTAAGACACATAATCCGAAATAATTCCCTTAGTATTGTGTAATGGTGCACACTTAGATGCAAATAAAAGTATCCTCCCCATTGGAGTCACTGCTTTTATTTGTAGGGACAAAGAGGACCCAACTATTAATTTTATTTGTCAAAAAGTAAGGTTGACAAGATAATAAAATTAATGGGTAAAACCTCCTCTTGCAAATGTAGAATTCGTATACGTCCACACTAGTGTGGCATGCGATATTCTCGGTGTTTTGAGGTGTTGGTTGATTTCGGAATTTTATTGTTTTGAGGAATCAATAATATTTGAAATCTAATATTTTGATCATTGTGATTCTTAGGATTTTCAAATGGCTTTCAACCCACTTGCTGTGATATTAAAAGAAATAAACTTACTGTACCCAAATAATATTGATTGGAAAAGAAATTTGGATAGTGTCTTAACTGTCGATGAGTGTCCTCCTAGGCATGTGGATGATTCTGGGGAAAAAGAACTTTTTGGATACTAGAATCGGGCTGCTAGGCCGGAAGCCATGGTTGCTCAGAAGGTTTCTACTTCTAAGCCGAAAGGCAAGAAGAAGAAGAAACAAGGTGGAGCAAAAGTGGCGGGTGGACCTCAGAGAGGAGTGAAGAAGACGAAAGGCAAGTGCTTCACTTGTAAGTAGACTGGACATGGGAAGAAAGACTTCCCCAACCTAAAGTAGAACAAAGGTATATCTTTTGGCTTGGTCGTTGAAACATGTTTAGTGGTGTTATCTACCGGTACCTGGTGTGTAGATACGGGAGCCACTGATCATGTCTGTAATTCTTTGCAGGGGTTCCAGGAAACCCGACGACTAGCTGAAGGAGAAATTACCGTCTACATGGGCAATGCTACAAAGGTGGCGGCTATTGCAGTGGGATACGTTCATTTATCGTTTGATAGAAATAAAGTTTTAGTTTTGAGAAATTGTCTTTATGTACCTACATTTAGAAAGAATTTGATTTCGGTTTTTAAATTGATTATGGATGGATATTCTGTTTCTTTTAATGACAGAGTTGTTATAAAAAAAAATAGAGAGATTATCTGTTCAGGTACATTGGTTGGAAATTTGTATACTCTTGAACCAAAAGCTCCCACGATGCATATAGAAGTAAATAACTCATCTTCTAACTCCAATAAGAGAAAAGAACCTTCGAAGATGAACCAGACATATCTTTGGCATCTAAGGCTTGGTCATATTAACCTGAGTAGAATTCAAAGGTTGATAGCTGATGGACCTTTGGCTTCATTAGTGGTGGAGGATCTTCCAACTTGCGAATCTTGCTTGGAAGGTAAAATGACCAAGAGGCCTTTCAAGGCCAAGGGGTATAGAGCCAAAGATGTGTTAGAGTTGGTTCATACTGATTTGTGAAGTCCTATGTCTATCCAGGCTAGAGGTGGTTTTGAATATTTTGTCTCTTTTATAGATGATTATTCAAGATATGGATGCATTTACTTGATGCGCTGCAAGTCTGAATGTTTTGACAGGTTCAAAGAATTCAAGGCTGATGTGGAGAACCGTCAAGGTAAAAGTATCAAGACCCTACGATCTGATCATGGTGGTGAGTACCTCTTGGAAGAGTTTAGGAATTACTTATCAGAGGTTGAGATTCAATCCCAATTGTCTGCACCTGGCACACCCTAGCAGAATGGTGTAGCGGAGCGAAGGAATAGGACTCTTATGGAGATGGTTAGATCGATGATGAGTTATTCTGAGTTGCCAGATTCGTTCTGGGGGTATGCGCTGGATACGACAATGTATATTCTGAACTTGGTTCTATCTAAATCAGTGCCTTCTACCCCCGTAGAATTGTGGATCGGGCGAAAGCCTAGTCTAAGACATATTCGGATATGGGGGAGTCCAGCACATGTGCTGAAGGCTGATACTGGTAAGTTGGAACCTCGTATAGAAGTATGCATGTTTGTGGGCTACCCTAAAGGAACGAAAGGTGGTTTGTTTTATAATCCTAGAGATCAGAGGGTGATCGTTAGCACGAATGGCCGATTTCTAGAGGAAGACTATGTGATGAACCACAAGCCCAAGAGTAGGATTGTTCTGGAGAAATTAAGAGGGGAAGTTGCTACTTCAGTACCACCGGTACAAGAGGATATACCACAAGTCACTACACCGTGTGTCACAGAGGATACACAGGTGATACCTCATCGTAGTGGGAGGGTTGTTAGACAACCTGATAGATTTATGTTCTTGGGAGAATCTTCTGATTTGGTCCCTGGCGAACATGAACCTGATCCCTGGACATATGATGAGGCACTCCAAGATAGAGATGCGGTATCTTGGCAAAGAGCGATGAATTCAGAGATAGAATCTATGGATTCTAATCATGTCTGGGAGCTAGTAGAACTACCCGATGGTGTGAAAGCCATTGGATGCAAGTGGATCTACAAGAGAAAGAGAGGAGTAGACGGGAAGGTTGAGACCTTCAAAGCTAGGCTTGTTGCGAAAGGGTATACTCAGAAAGAGGGTATCGATTATGAGGAGACCTTTTCGTCGGTAGCTATGCTTAAGTCTATTCGAATTCTCTTATCTATAGTTGCTCATATGGATTATGAGATTTGACAGATGGATGTCAAGACAACTTTCCTTAACGGAAGTCTTGAGGAGAACATCTATATGCAACAACCAGAGGGATTCATTGCTAAAGGCAAAGAGCATCTAGTGTGTAAGCTTAATCGATCCATTTATGGATTGAAGCAAGCTTTGAGATCTTGGAACATCCGTTTTGATGAGGTAATCTAGTCATATGGATTTATTCAAAATCCGGATGAGCCATGTGTATACAAAAGATGTGACAGAAACATAGTGGTATTTCTTGTACTATACGTAGATGACATTTTGTTAGTTGTCAACAATATCAAAGTGTTATCAGACGTAAGGGTATGATTGTCCAAACGGTTTGACATGAAGGACTTGGGAGAAGTGGGACACATCCTTGGGATCAAAGTTATAAGGGATCGCAAGAAAAGGATGTTGTTCTTATCTCAAGCTTCATACATAGACACGGTCCTAGCTCGTTTTAGCATGCAGAACTCCAAGAAAGGTTTTCTACCTTTTAGGCATGGAGTACCTTTATCTAAAGAGATGTGTCCCAAAACATCAAAGGAGATAGAGGAGATGAAGGCGGTTCCTTATGCTTCGGCAATAGGAAGCCTTATGTATGCTATGCTATGTACGAGACCAGATATCTGCTTTGCTGTGGGCATGATTAGTAGATATCAGAGTAATCCTGGACAGGGACATTGGACTGCGATAAAGCATATATTGAAGTACCTGAGAAGGATGAGGGATTATATACTGGTTTACCGGGCAGATCAATTAGTCCCTGTGGGTTACACAGATTTTGATTTCCAATTAGATAGGGACAACAGTAAGTCTACCTCGGGGTTTGTGTTTACTTTTGGAGGTGGAGCCATAGTATGGAGGAGTGTCAAGCAGAAATGCGTGGAGAACTCTACCATGGAAGCTGAGTATGTGGCAGCCTCTGAGGTAGCCAAGGAAGCTGTATGGCTCAGGAACTTCTTGATGGACTTGGATGTGATTCCTGGTTTGCCCAGAACTATCACAATTTATTGTGATAACAGTGGTGCAGTTGCAAACTCGAAGGAACCACGAGCCCATAAGGCGAGTAAACACATAGAGCGCAAGTACCACCTGATACGAGAAATCGTAAAGCGAGGAGAAGTAGCTGTCGCCAAGATTGCATCAGAGGATAACCTGGCGGATCCATTCACTAAGGCCCTTCCAGCAAAAGCGTTTGATAGGCATGTGGAGGACATGGAGATCAGATGTATGACAGCGTGATGACAACATAGTCTTTTAGTATAAGTGGGAGATTGTTGGAATGTATACTGAAAGCCTAGCTCTTTTTGTATGAACATTTTTATTTTGAAATAAGAATCACATGATCATTGTTTGCACTTTATATTTATTATATGTGTGCATATTGTCTAATATTTTACATTGTAGATAACATGGTACTTGGTGTGGGACAGAAGATCATGTTATCAGTCCCTTGTAGAATATAAGTAGAGGCTCACAACCAAGATGGTTTTGGACAAACCATTGGCATGGTTGTAGCGTAGCTTGGTATTGTTTTGTCTTGAACATAGAGTTACACTAGTACACTTAGGTGTATTGAGCAGGACCGACATAGAGGTGATTCAATTTATTGCTGACTACATAATTGAATCAAACCTCGGATATTATGTTATACATGCTCTTAATCCCGATATAATAACGGGCACATGTACTTAGTATTTATTTCTTTAATTTACCAAAGGGTGAGATTTAGATGGATTAAATCAATATGCCCGGTAAGTTGGGAAATGATATTATTTACATGGTGTGCCGTCGATTATAGGAGGAAACCGTGTCCTATATATTAGGTTGATGATGTCCCCTTGAGGAGCTCATAAGGTTCATCATGTAAACCCTGCAGGTTGACTTAGTCAACATGATGATAAGGTTGAGTGGTACTACTCGAGGAGTTAGATGTTAATTGATTGATGGTCAGTAAATCAATTAATTGACGGACATTCGATATCTTAAACACGGGGAGATGGATGTACAAATAACATATGGAGCCCATATTAATTTATGGGGGTTGGTGAGGTAATTCAATGATGATCCTCTAGTGGAATGGAACATCATTGATGGATAAAGTTTGTGTGGTTCCGATCCATCGAGTGGCCAAGATCCAACTCCTCCTCATGGTCCCTATCGTAGCCTAATATAATCCTCATGGAGCCTAGATTAAATGATGGAAAACAAATCTCTAGATCCGACGGTTGGGATGAAACCCTAGATCCGACGGTTGGGATGAAACCCTAGATCCGACGGTTGGGATGAAACCCTAGATCCGACGGTTGGGATGAAACCCTATATCCGACGGTTGGGATGAAACCCTAGATCCGACGGTTGGGATGAAACCCTAGATCCGACGGTTGGAATGAAAACCCTAGATCTGACGGTGGAGATTGAAAGGAGGCCTAAGCCTAACTCTATAAAAGGAAGGCTAAGGGTTTGGGCGTGGTATATCAAGAAGGAAATTAGGGTTTTGGCTTGGGCGGCTAGGGTTTGGGAAAAGGGTTGGGCGGGAATTCTTGGAAGGGTTGGCCGGCACCCATCTTCTTCCACCTTGCTTTGGCCGGTGCCCATCCACATTATTCCTTCTCCTATTCCTTGGCCGGCGACAACCTTTCTCCATGGTTGGCTGGCGTTCATTCATCCCTCACTTTGGTGGCCGGCGGCAACTTTTCTTCAAGGGTGGCCGACGCCCAACCATCCTCTCCTTGGCCGACGGCAACCTTTCTTCGAGGTTGGCCGACGCTCAACCATCTACTCCTTGGCCGGCGGCTATATCAAGCTCCTTGGCTTGGTGGTCGGTTCTAGATAGGAGAAGGAGTTTTTGTTTGGTTCTTCTCTTTGTTCGGAGTGAGCAAGGAAGGGAAGAACGTGATCTAGGAAGCTTCAACTTGTGGAGGATCTTCGCCCACACGACGTCCACGAGGAGGATGGGACATACGGTAGAAGACCAAGAGGTATAAAAGTTTTACAAACTTTATTCTTGATCCTCTTATGATAAGATATGCTAGCTTATGTTCTTTATGTTAGTATGTGTTGATTATACTAGTTTACATTTGTATGTATTTGTATAATCATGGACCCCGAAGATAAACACAAAAACCGGCGATCTGTCCATCATCTCTTCCGCGGCTAACCGACTAGAAGAGTTATGTTGCTTGAACAACTAGTTTGTTCAAGCGATCGCTCAAGTCGTTAGTACGACGATGAATTGGTTGAGCTTAGGAAACTCATCCCATCCGGATTAGTTTTCATTAGTGAAAATTTTAATCCGGGGACATGGGAGCCAATGAGCCTCCGAAGCAATTCCCTACAAAATCTGCTCATTTTCTGGCAATCAAAATATCGTACTCAATGGAACAACTAGCTTAGTTGTATGTTAAGGAGGTGGTCAGATTGCATGGAGTTCCTAAGACCATAATTTCTAATAGGGATAGTCGATTTACTTCACACTTTTGGGAGTGTGTTCAGAAGGTCCTTGGCACTAAGTTTCGATTCAGCACATCATTTCATCCTCAAATAAATGGGCAAACCGAACAAGTAAATCAAATTCTAGAGGATATGCTATGAGCTTGTGCCTTATATTTTAAAGGAAGTTGGTCCAAATACCTATGTTTGGCAGAGTTTTCTTACAATAACAGCTACCAAGCTACAATTGGAATTGCACCCTACGAAGCTTTATATGGAAGAAAGTGTTGGTCTCCTATTTGTTGGTATGAAGGCGGTGAGAAGAAAGAATGTGGCTCAAGACAGACTTTATAGATGCCCACACCAAAGTGATAAAGAGCATTTGCTAAAGAATAGAGACTGCCCAGAGTCGGCAGAAAAGTTATGCCGATGTACGACGTAGATCGCTTGAATTCGAAGTTGGGGATTTTGTATTCCTCAAAGTAGCTCCTATGAAAGGGGTGATGAGATTTGAGAGGAAATGCAAGATGAGTCCATGCTATGTAGGCCCTTACCAAATCACAAAAATAGTTGGCAAGGTAGCTTATGAGTTGGAGCTGCCTCAAGAAATGTCAGCGATTCACAAGATATTTCATGTCTCAATGCTGAAAAAGTATGTTCCTGATGTAGACCACGTGATTGAGCCACAGACAGTACAAGTTCAAGAAGATTTAAGTTATGAAAGTCAACCTATTTAGATAATAGATCAAGAAATCAAGAAATTGAGAAACAAAGAAGTACCTTAGTGAAAGTCATATGGCAAAATCAAAAGTTTGAAGAAGCAACTTGGGAACATGAGGATGACATGAAACAAAAGAATCCAGAGTTGTTCTAAGTTTTGAGGACCAAACTTTTATAAGGTATGAAGGATTGTAACACCCGTAAAATTGTAAACTGTTCAAAGTAATTATATGGATAATAACGTCCATAAAAGGTTTAAAAAAAAAAATAAAAGATGGTTATAGCTAGGATTTGAACCATGAACCTCCTAATTGTGAGATAGCCTTGATATCACTAGACCATAGGATAATTCTTGGCTAGAATAGATAAAGAATATATAAAGAAGATAAATGAGAAGATGAGAGGGTGAAGAGTTGTTTCATCTCCCCATGAGAAGATGAAAAGTTTATTTTTCTCACCTCCCTAGACGTTAGCGTGGAGTATAAAGGGAGAAGGAAAGCAAAAAACCACTTCACAATCCTTCTTCTCCCTTCTTCCTCATCCTTGGCCAAAATTCCTCATTCTCCTTCCTCCCTTTTTCATCCGAAGCTCTAGGGCTTCTTGTGTAGGGATTCTCAAGAGGGGTTTTCCAAGAGGAGTTCCTCACAAGTCTTAGTATTGCTAGAAGATCCAACTCCACCGAAATTTTCCCCCCTACTTCCTCCTTCTTCACTGAGACCCTAATGCCCTTGTTTTGGTGTTCTCAAGGGGGGTTCAAGGGGATACAAAGGCTTAGTATATGCTAGAGGACCACTCCTAAGGCTAAGGAACAAGGGAAGGTCTTCATCTCACAGAAACCCTAGCGGTATACTAGTACGATAGCGAGATGATGTAAGTATCTCTCACCTGCAGTATGAGTAGTTCTTCGATTGTTTTATATAGTTTATTTTACTATGTTTTGATAGATTATATGTTTGGATCAGATTATATATGTGTGTGTTCAGATTTATAGTTAACGTATACGTCTTTTTAAGCAAGATCTAAGATCACAAAGATGCTATTTCTCACCTATAGCATAAGTAACTCTTTGGTATGCCCATTTAGCTTCTATCACCATGTTTAATTTGGATTTATATGTTCTTTCCAGATTATGTTTGTTTGTATTTTTAGGTATTTTAAGTATATTTCATTGGAAGCAAGAGGTAAAGATCGCAAAGATGCTTCCCCTATAAGTTTTGGGGACAAAGAGCATGAATGAATGTCTTGAAAGGCTATCTATATGAGTTTTGGGAGTATGATCATGTTAAATATTTGATAAATGACAAAAATATGTTTTGATCAGATTATATGGGTGTTTTTAGATTTATAGGTAAAGTATATTTTGTTTTAAGCAAGACATAAGATCACTAGAATGCTATCTCTCACCTATAGCATAAGTAACTCTTTGATTTGCACACCTTGCTTCTAGTATCTTGTTTTTATTCACATTTATAGGTTCTATACAGAATATGTTTGTTTGGATTTTTTAGGTATTTTATCAAAGATGCTTCCTATACGAGTTTTAGGAACAAAAAGCATGATCACATGTCTTGAAAGGCTTTCTATATGGGTTTTGAGTATGATCATGTAAAATACTTGTTAAATGACAGAAAAATAAGTGAGTCATATATAAAGGAAGTATTTTACTTTGAATATTTCATTGGAAGCAAGATGTAAAGATCACAAAATGCTTCCCCTACAAGTTTTGGGGACAAAGAGCATGATCAAACGTCATGAAAGGCTTCCTATACGGGTTTTTGATTGTGATCATATAAAATTCTCATTACCTGACAAAAATAAGTAAGTTATATATAAAGTAAGTATTTTACTTTGAAGGGGCATGTATTGGTCCCTTAGATCGCCCATGGGCCCCTAGACCGCCCTTAGTAAGTTGCTCTAATAAGTTCGGTGGCTAGCTACCCCGAATTCTATTAGGGTTGCATGCAAAATGGTACAATGCCAGGCTTCCCAAACAAGGATGATTAGTATTTTAAAGTATATATGTACATATGGTTTTCTAAAGTTAACTAAAGCACAATGGTTACAAGTTTAAGTATGTCACATGTATATGTTTCTACAAGCGAAGCATATTTCAAAGCATGTATTGTAAGTTATGTATGTCAAGTTCATGCATTTCAAGTTGAGCCATTGTGTTATGTACAAGAAGTGGCTCTATATGTTTAATACAGAAAGTTCATGCATGTCAAGCAGAATCATTGTATCATGTGCATGTGTTCCTAAATGTTTAATGCAAAATTTTCTTAAATGCAAGTAAGAGCTTATGTTTGCATGAGAGTATTCTAATAGCATGTTTTCTTACAATGCGATGTTTTATAAGAATAGGATGTACTTACTAAGCTTCATTACTTATAGTTGCATTCCTTATATTGTAGACAAGGGTAAAGCAAGACTGGAGTGAGAGGGGGCAACGGATGAAGTTGTTGGTGTGTGTGGGGGCGGAACAGTGGATTATGATTCTTGACTTGCTAGTATTCTGTTATGTTAAGACCTTCGAACTTGTTCATGTGGTATTGTTCTTGTTATGTGTTTGATCGTGTTGTGACTAAGAATGTCGAACTGCTAGTATTATGCTATGCTAAGAACTTTGAACTTGCTAGTGTGCTAGTGTGCTAGTGTTCATGTTATGTGCTAGTGTTCATGTTAGGCGCTAGGGTTGTTGTTATGTATTGTTGTTTACTTTCATGTTCATGTCAAAGATGCATATCATTGCTATATTCATGCATGAGGTTGAGTTACTTAAGAATGTTCTACATTAGAACTATAGTGAATGTGCATTCTTAGATAGGTTAATAACTTCTGAAATAGCCTAGTGTCAACATGTGAATATAGTTGGTTTGTTTCTTTAGCTTTCGCTGTTTCAAGTTAAGAGTTTAAATTATGATACTCGTTTAGAAACCATGTTTAGATCTTAGTACGAGTTGTTGATACTCTTCTGATTTAAATCAGGTATTGGTTAATTTATAAATAGTGTATGTGAATCTATGGATGGTTGAGTCTTGTTTTACCTGATCACGAAAAGAGTAATATAAAGTATGATGGTGTAGTAACACCTCCTCTACTAGTGTAAGGAGAGGGGAGGGGGTGTTACAGTATGGTATCAGAGCGAGTTCTTCCCTTCCGCCACACACACATTGAGCATCAATCCTGCTGCTTCCAAGTAAGAAAGTACATATATGTTTTACTTTCTTCTATGCTTAGTGAAGAATGTTTTTTTTGTTAAACATGCTTACATATGTAGGTGATGATGATAGAAAGTAAGTAATAGTAGTAGTCATCTATTGGTCTTACTTTATGAAGAAAAAGTAAGACAAATAGTTACGTGTCGTGCCAATCCGAATTTCAGAAAGAGAACTTTACAGTGATCTGATAATGCTGGACATGCATGATTATGATATCATCTTGGGAATGGACTTTCTGAGAAAGTACGGTGCTTCCATTGAGTGTCATAAGCGAAGAGTTGTATTCCAACCTGAGGCAGAGTCTAGGTTTGAATTTATAGGAAAACCAAAGGAAAGAACTAAGAAGTTCTTATCTGTCATAAAAGCTCAAAAGATGTTAGTCAGTGGATGCACTGGGTATCTAGCGCATGTGGTAGATACAAAGCAAGAAAGAGGCCAAAAGCTCGAAGAAGTCCGAGTTGTATGTGACTATCCAGAAGTATTCCCTGATGAGTTGCTAAGGTTGGGTCCTTAAAGAGAAATCGAATTTGAGATTGAACTTATTCCTTGTACCAAACCAATCTCAAAAATACCCTATCGTATGGCTCTGGTAGAATTGAAAGAGCTTTAGGAACAATTACAGGAGTTACTCGACAAGGGATTCATTCGCCCTAGTCACTCATCGTGAGGAGCTCCGGTATTGTTCGTAAAGAAGAAAGACGAGTCTATGAAAATGTGCATAGATTACCGAGCACTGAATAAGGTGACAATAAAAAACAGATATCCTTTGCTAAGGATTGATGATTTGTTTGATCAATTGAAGGGAGCCACCATTTTTTCCTAGATTGATTTGTGGTCTGGATATCATCAAGTAAAAGTTAAAGAGGAAGATGTACCGAAAATAACTTTCCGAACGAGATATGGACACTATGAGTTTGTGGTCATGCCCTTCGGGGTGACAAATGCTCCAGCAACCTTTATGGATCAAATGAATCGAGTATTTAAGGCATTCCTTGACAAGTTTGTGATCGTCTTCATTGACGATATCCTTATTTACTCGAGAACTTAGGAAGACCATGCTGAACATTTGAAGATAGTGTTACAGACCCTTCAACAGAGATAATTGTATGCAAAGTTCTCCAAGTGTGAATTTTGGCTCGATCGAGTGTCTTTCCTGGGTCACATTATTTCAAAAGATGGGGTTTTGGTAGATCCGACAAAGATAGAAGCTGTTAGTAATTGGAGTCGACCCAAGAATGCCAGTGAAATCAGAAGTTTCCTTGGATTAGCAGGGTACTATAGAAAACTTGTAGAAGACTTCTCAAGAATAGCTGCACCATTGACGGTTCTTACCAGAGAGAACCGAAAGTTTGGATGGACCGAGGATTGTGAGAAAAGTTTCCTTGAACTAAAGAGGAGATTAACAAGTGCTCCAATTCTTACCCTTCCAAAAAGTAATGCAAGCTTTGATATGTATAGTGATGCATCCAAAATGGGACTCGGAGCTGTGCTTATGCAGAATGGTAAAGTCATTGCCTATGCATCTAGACAACTCAAGGATTATGAAAAGAATTATCCCACTCATGACCTTGAGTTGGCAGCAGTGGTCTTCACTCTCAAAATTCGGAGACATTATTTGTATGGAGTCCAGTGCAAGATTTATACAGATCACCAGAGTCTGAAATATTTCTTCACTCAGAAGGACTTAAACATGAGACAACGTAGATAGCTTGAGCTGGTCAAAGACTATGACTGTGAAATCTTCTACCATCTTGGAAAGGCAAACAAAGTACCAGATGTATTGAGTAGGAAATCCTGTGCCACCTTAATGTCGTTATATTCATTCCCCCAACCATTGCAGAAAGAGATGTTGAACTTTCGGGTTGAGATTATTTTTTGGATAGCTTTCTACCTTGACAATAGCGCCAACACTGTTTGATGATATACTAGTTAAGCAAGATGAAGATCCAAGCATCTAAAGTATCAAGCAAAAGATACAAGAAGGAAAGGATGAAGGATTTCGTGTCTCTAATAGTGGGGTACTATATCTTGGCTAACACTTATGTATTCCCAATGATCCAGAATTAAGAAAGAGGATCTTAGAAGAAGCTCATGGGACCCCATATTTAATGCATCCTGGATCTACCAAGATGTATCAAGGTTTGAAAGAGAAGTTCTGGTGGTTCGGTATGAAAAGGGATGTGACTAAATATGTCAGCACTTGTCTGACATGTCAAAGAGTCAAAGCAGAACATCAGAGACCTGGAGGAGTTCTGCAGCCTATTTAGATCCCAGAATGAAAGTGGGAAGATATAGCTATGGATTTCATAGCAGGACTACCCAAAAGAACTAATGGTTATGATGCTATTTGAGTGATTGTTGATAGATTGACAAAATCTGCTCATTTTCTGGCAATGAAAATATCGTACTCAATGGAACAACTAGCACAATTGTATGTTAAGGAGGTGATCAGATTGCATGGAGTTTCTAAGACCATCATTTCTAATAGGGATAGTCAATTTACTTCACACTTTTGGGAGTGTGTTCAGAAGGTCCTTGGCACTATGTTACGATTCAACACAACATTTCATCCTCAAACAAATGGGAAAACCGAACAAGTAAATCAAATCTAGAGAATATGCTACGAGCTTGTGTTGGGTTTTCGACACCGCGGCGAGTGTGTGTTCGAACATGTTTCGCAAACATGTACACAGCGGAAGGAATAAAATAATAAATCTAATTTATTACAACACACACATCACACGCATGCATAGTACAACATGTGTAGACATAACCGTAAATTTAAATTTTGCAATAAAAGGAAATTTAACTACGTATACCTTACGTATCACGTGTAGCGGGAAAGACATCAATCGGAACAATCCTCGCTAGAATTGTCTCTATCCATATCCACACCGAGTATCTTCGGGATGACTTCACTAAGTCACGAGCCTCGTCTTCGTACAGGTTACCAGCCTCATGTTGAAGACGATGTGATCGAGAAAAGATCACGATCCGAATCAAAATTTGGATCCAAAACGAGTCCTCAAAAACTCATTTCTTCGGAGAGGAATTCATCAACCGTTTGACGAATCCTTCGTCCTCCACCTATGAGGATTGCTGGAGATCGAATCCTCGGTAAGAGAGGCATTGTTAGAGCTCCAAATGTCATCCAAATGATGCTCCGACAAGAAGGAAACAAGCTGTCCAGAAAACTGGACAACTTTGGTGGAGACCTTGCACCGGCCAAATAAGGAAAGCAATGTGCTCACCTTGACGCCGGAGCCAAGGATGATCACCGGAGCTCCTCCGGCAGTAGCTCGACGCTGGCAAGTGGAGAAGACGGCAGCAGCTGGTCGCCGGTTGGAGGAGATGGGCAGCGACACTAGAGTTGGCGCCGACTTCTACAAGGGGAGGAGGTGGGTGGCAACTCTAGGTTAAGGAAATTAGATTAGGGCTTAACAAACCCTTAAGCCCTCTTTTATAGAGAATTAATTCTCTTAATGGTTATTGGATCATAACCATAAGGCCCGTTAACCCGCTCCATTAATTTAAGTTAAAATAAACGAAACCATAATGGTTTATTTTAAGTTAAAACGAACCGAACCAACTTTGGTTCATTCGTTTAAAATAAACCAAACCCTTTGGTTTATTCTCCTCCATTGGATTAGAACCAAACCATTTTGGTTCATCCATTATGTCTTCATAAGACATGGCCCATCCACGCTTCCATTGCGACTGAAACAATTCCATGCTCGCTCCATGTTTGGTCCAACCAAATCTAATTTCTCTCGGTCTGAGAATCTCATTCTCGAGCTCGTTTTAAATCCTTCGGATTACGCTCGTTGTGCGTGTGACCAAATAGGTTCTCGGTTTATGTTGGTCGTCTATAATTAACCATTAATTATAGAATGATCATGAGTGGCACCTAGTAGTACATCATGATCCCCAATTAACCGAAAAAATTAACGGTTGATCCAGAACTATTTCTGAAACCCTTCAGCAGCTCGAATGAATAGTGCCCCATTCCCTTCACTCATCTTATACCCACTTGGTTCAGGACATGGTCTATAGTGTCAGTCCCCACTAGGCTGATGATGTGTTATTTTCCGCAAGTGCACGGTTGTCATCAAGTAATAAAAATATCGATCCCACAGGGATTGGGACAATTACCGAATGATCGTGATACCAAGTTATCTAGTCAATAAATTTGTGGATTAAGCAAAGACACTGAGCAGTCAAGAACAACGAATGAGAAGAACGAGCTAAAAGTCAATAGTTGAGGAGAATCTCAGGATATGGGTTTCACCACGTCGACGATTTATAAGGTGATTTAATTCTTTCCTACCCCTATTAGAGTTGTTTTGATGGAACCTATCCTAAGGTAAATCAACGGCCCCTTTCGAGGTCTACGCTTAATCGCATCTATCAAACTCAATTTACTCGCTCAGATTCGAGCGTAGGGGATCATAATCAGCTAAGGGGACCTGTCACGAGACCCCCGCAAACCTCCCTAGTCTTACCTCCGTTACTTGGTAAAAACTGGATTTGATAGATCCATTAAGTCCATAAGAGTTCCTTTAGAGTCTAAATTTCCTTTTCACGGTAGGTTTGCACACGGGACCATAATTAGCTAAGGGGACCTGTCACGAGACCCCCGCAAGCCCTCATAGATACACTACCGCTACTTGGCAGGAGTTAATCTCTAATTGGTTCTGGGTTTCGGGAACTTGGGTTCACTGTTAGGTACTTCCCCTTAGCTCCTTAGGTTTATCAATAAGAATCCAAAAACCAGATCAAAATAAACAATAATTCAAGTAGTATAGATTACATTATCCATCATAAATCGTCAAGGGTTACTCCCCCATCCTAAGATTACAAGATACTACTCCATAGTCTGGCAAGAATTGCTAGAGAAAGAAATTACGATACTTAGTGCCATCTGTGTTCCTCTGTCGTCGACTCCTTCCTTCTTCTGTCGTCCTTTTGACCACCCGCCATCCTCCCCTTTAGGGTTAGAATATCTCCTCTTTTATAGCCTTGGCCATTAAGGTAAAAGATTTTCCTTTAATTGAGACGAAGATCGCGGCTTCGTCGAGTTGCTCGTAGAAAAGGAAATCTGGAATCAGGCCAACACGCCCGTGCCAAATGAGGGCACAGGCGTGTCGCGGGCTTCCCACCGAGCGTGTTGCGCTTGAATTGGGGCGTGTTGAAGGCTGAACTGGGGCATGTCGAAGGCTGAACTAGGGCGTGTTGAGTGCTGGAACTCCTGACACGGACGTGTCACTGATAACACGCCTGTGTTGTTTTGATATGCCGGCCGTGTCAACACTTTGAACGGGGGGTGTCGGCTACTGAACCAGGGCGTGTTGAAGGCTGGAACTCCTGACACGGATGTGTCACTGATGACACGCCTGTGTTGTTTTGATACGCCTGCTTCTTTGCCCTGTTAACACGAAAAACACCCAAAAGCAGTCTCTTTGTCCAAATATGCTAAACTTAACTAAATCATGATAAAATACATGCCTAGGACATGAAATGAGATAAAATGCATGCAAATGGAGTAGTGAAAATATAGCATGATTTACACACATCAAAATCCCCTAGTTCTAAACTTTTGCTTGTTCTCAAGCAAAGAAAACTCAAAATACAACTTAATTGTGGAAATGCTAGGCACCATCCAGAGGTATACAATCTGATCTTAATCTTTTCAAATCATTCCTAGTTGCCAAGCTTGAATGATCCCTATATAGTGCACGTGAAAAGTTGGACTAAAGTCATTGGACACCAATCCGGACATGACATCCCTTCTATCGTAGAGCATTCTTATTTCCGACATAGAGGCACTTACCTGCCTTAATGCTTGGATCATCCTTACCTATCAACAAAAGGTCTCAAAGGAGCACTTTCTAAGAAGAGAGAAGGAAAGGAATTTATAGAGAGCATTTCCCCAGTAACTAGTTAGTCTCAAAGGGGCACCTTTTAGGTGTTTCCCCAGTAACTACTTGGTCTCAAAGGGGTGCTTGAAAACAATACCATTTTTTTTTTCAATACTTCTAGGGAAAGTGTTTCTCCAGTAACCAAATTGCACAGGAAAGTCTTCAATGGAAAATCGAGTGCTCGTCCGATATGGGGGATTTAAATCCTTTTTTGGATACCTCAGACCTATAGACCGTGTTAGAAGTGAAATAGGGCTCTTATCAAATAGGCAAAAAGGAATATCATGATCCGACCAATGTTCAGTTGTATTACGCTAGATGATATAAAAATGCAATGTTATGATATATGAAAAGATGCAAACAAAATAGCACTAACCAAACTAAAAATCTAAGTAGAGACATCCCTAAAAACAATTCCATATGGATGGCAGGAGGTCGGATGAGGATCGTTACCCAAGCCCTGAGGTTTTCTCTTTCCCTTGTCCTTTGCCGAAGAGGAAGAAGCTCCTCCTCTAGTCTTCACTCGCTTACTCATGGCGTTGGGGAGGGAGAGACAGCAGGTTAGCTCCTCGGCTGCTCGAGAGAGACCGACGGTAGCTGCTTTAAGCTTGTATCGCGAGTGGAAGATTAGGGCATGCTCGGGCCGACTTTAGAGGGATATCCGCTACATAGGCATGTCGGGCATCCTCTTACACAAATACCCGACCTGTTTAAGTGTGACATAGGCATGCTCGAGCCTCCCCAGGTGTGCCGCAGTTGAGAAATGTGCGACACGGGCGTGCTCAGCAGCACGCTCGACCTATGTTGTCTTCGGGTAACCTCAACACGCCTGTGTCGTTCAGCATAGGCGGGTCGTGTCAATTTGGCACGCAGTGGCACGTTTAACATGTCGTGTCCTGTAAACCTGAAAAAAAATAAAAATAAAATAAAAAATAAAATAAAATAAAATGACTAAAAAAAATGAAAATAGCTTGGGTTGCCTCCCAAGAAGCGCTTGTTTAAGGTCGTTAGCTTGACCCCTCAGTTACTCCCTAGTTTTGGGGATATGGCTTGAGGAGTGTGCTCTGCCCCTCCTCTTCTCCAATCAGCTCAACAGAATTGTTTGCGAGGTATCTCTTAAGTCTTTGACCATTTACTTTGAAAATTCTTGTAGACTCACTAGATATATCAATAGCTCCATGAGGATAAACCTTTTCAACTCGATATGGCCCCGACCATCTGGATTTCAACTTCCCAGGAAAGAGTTTCAATCTTGAGTTGAATAGTAATACCAAGTCTCCTTGATGGAATTCTCTGCGCATAATATTCTTGTCATGCCACCTCTTCGTTTTCTCCTTGTAAGACCTTGCATGTTCATAAGCATCAAGGCATAGTTCTTCAAGTTCATTTAGCTGCAGTTTTCTTTTCTCTCCAGCTTTCTTCAGGTCAAAATTAAGCCATTTAATTGCCCAATATGCCCTGTGCTCTATTTCAACTGGAAGATGACATGGTTTTCCATAAACTAATTGAAACGGAGTCATTCCAATGGGTGTCTTGTAGGCAGTTCGATAGGCCCATAGAGCATCGTCAAGTCTTAAAGACCAATCCTTCCTTGATCTTGATACTGTTTTCTCTAAGATAGTCTTGATTTTCCTATTTGAAACTTCTACTTGCCCGCTCGTTTGTGGATGATATGGTGAGGCTAGTTTATGGGTTACTCCATACCTCTTGAGAAGGCTTTCAAATTGTCTTTCGATAAAGTGTGAGCCTCCATCACTTATTACTTCTCTCGGTATTCTAAATCTTGGAAATATTATACTCTTAAAGAGCTTAATGACTGTTTTTGCATCACAAGAGGGGGATGGTAGAGCCTCAACCCATTTAGACACATAGTCCACTGCCACCAGTATATAGGTATTTTTATAGGAAGTAGGGAAGGGTCCCATATAGTCAATTCCCCAGACGTCAAACAATTCGACTTCCAATATCAAATTTTGAGGCATCTCATGTCTCCTTGATACGTTCCCGGTCCTTTGACAGTGGTCACAAGTCATCACATAATTTTGAGAGTCTCTAAAAATATGAGGCCAATAAAATCCTGCTTGCAAAACCTTTGCCGCAGTCTTGTCTGTGCTCGTGTGACCTCCATATGCAGAAGAATGACAGTGATACAATATATCCTCAATCTCTTCTTCGGATACGCATCTTCGATATATAGCATCCGCCCCTTGCTTGAACAGGAATGGTTCGTCCCACACATAATGCTTTACATCCGAAAGGAACTTCTTCCTCTGATGATAACTCATGTGAGAAGGTATTATCCTGCAAGCTAGGTAGTTACAAAATCAGCATACCACGGAGCCTTGATTGTTCTAACCGCTAGTAGCTGCTCATCCGAAAAGAAATCATTTATAGCAAGATCATCGGCTCTTCCTGCATTTGATTCTTGATGAAGCCTCGATAGATGGTCTGCAACTACGTTCTCCGTTCCTTGCTTGTCTCGGATTTCCAAGTCAAACTCTTGTAGAAGAAGTATCCACCGGATAAGTCTTGGCTTAGATTCCTTTTTACTCAGCAAGTATCTTATGGCTGTATGATCTGTGTAAACTATCACCTTGGTCCCTATGATATAAGATCTGAACTTATCGAAAGCAAATACTATAGCCAAGAGTTCCTTCTCTATGGTAGCATAATTCATTTGTGCTTCATCCAATGTTTTACTGGCGTAGTAGATTGCATACACCTTGCGATCCTTCCTTTGTCCTAACACTGCACCCACAGCAAAATCACTTGCATCACACATAATTTCAAAAGGGAGACTCAACTGAGGTTGCATTATTGGGGCGGTTGTTAATGCTTCCTTTAACCTGGAAAATGAATCAAGACAAGGATTATCAAAGTGAAACACAGCATCTTTAGCAAGCAAATTAGTTAATGGCTTTGAAATTTTTGAGAAGTCCTTGATGAACCGTCGGTAGAACCCTGCATGTCTTAGGAAACTACGCACTCCCTTGACATCAGTTGGAGGAGGCAACTTCTTGATCACTTTAGTTTTAGCAATGTCCACCTCGATACCACGGTGTGAAACTAGGTGCCCAAGTACTATGCCTTCTCGCACCATGAAGTGGCACTTCTCCCAATTAAGCATTAAATTCATTTCCTCGCATCTCTGCAAGACCTTGACCAAATTAGATAAACACATATCAAAATATACACCATATACAGAAAAATCATCCATGAATACTTCCATTATATTCTCGATCATATCAGAAAAAATTGAAGTCATACACCTCTGAAAAGTGGCGGGTGCATTGCATAGTCCAAAAGGCATTCTCCTGAAAGCAAAAGTACCATATGGGCAGGTGAAAGTTGTTTTCTCTTGGTCATTAGGATAAATAGGGATTTGATAGAAACCGGAGTATCTATCTAAGTAACAGAAATGCGAGTGTTTTATCAACCAGTCTAGCATTTGGTCAATAAATGGGATGGGAAAGTGGTCCTTTCTAGTTTCCTTATTCAATTTCCTATAATCAATACACATTCTCCATCCCGTAACAGCTCTAGTGGGGATTAACTCATTCGTAGCATTCCTTATTACCGTTATCCCCCCCTTTCTTTGGCACAACATGGACAGGACTTACCCATTCGCTATCGGATATTGGATAGATAATTTCTGCATCTAGCAATTTCATGACCTCTTTCTTGACTATCTCTTTCATGGCTGGGTTCAGCCTTCTTTGATGCTCTATAGAGGTTTTAAAATTGTCTTCTAGTAGAATTCTGTGCATGCAAACCGATGGACTAATTCCCCTAATGTCATCAATCTTGTATCCAATGACATTCTTATGTGTTTTCAATACCTCAATCAGTTTTTCGGTCTCTGCATTGCTCAGATTAACATTAATGATCACAGGATAAGTAGAGTTTTCGCCAAGAAATTCATACCTGAGTGTTGATGGAAGAGGCTTAAGTTCTACCTGTGGTGTGAGGTTGGGGTCGGAAATCTCCAGCTCTTTATCCTCAAAATCCCCTCCGAGCTTATTAAGATGAGTTTGTTCTGGTGCTCCTTCTAGTGCTATTGATCGAAATCACAATCCTACAACAAACATCAAAAACAGAAGGTTGTTTAATAGCTTTTGAAAGGTCGAATTCAATTTTGTCGTTTCTAAATGCAAGTGAGAGTTTGTGGTTCTTGACATCTATCATTGCCCCTGCAGTAGCCAAGAAAGGTCTCCCCAAAATGAGTGGAATGCATGGGTCTTCATCCATGTCAAGCACTACAAAATCTGCAGGAATAATAAAATTTCCCACCTGCACTGGTACATCTTCTAAGATTCCCAAAGGATATCTAATGGAGCGATCGGCTAACTGCAAGGCCATAGTAGTTAGTTTTATTTCTCCCAAATCCAATTTCTTGCATATGGAAAGAGGTATCAGATTGACACTGGCGCCCAAATCGTAAAAAGCCTTATCAAAATTTGAGTCATTAATTATGCAAGGTATAGAAAAGCTACCTGGATCATTTAGTTTGGGAGGTACCATGTTCTTAATTAAAGCGATGCACTCCTCAGTAGGAGCCACTGTTACATGCTCCTCGACTTTTCTTTTATTGGTTAAGATGTCCTTCAAGAACTTGGAGTATGTAGGCATTTGTTGAAGAGCTTCTGTAAAAGGTATATTGATATATAGCTTCCTAATTACCTCAAGGAACTTACCAAATTGTTCATCCAATTTTTCCTTAATCAGCCTCTGAGGGAACAGGATAGGGGGCTTATATGTTCTTGGTTCCGACACAGCCGGGCATGTTGGTGTTGGAGTGACCCGACACGGTGTGTCGGTGACACGCGCCGTGGAATTCTCTCCCTCAGGCGTGTTGAACAACACGCCCTGGGTCAGGGTGTGTCGGCTTCCTTTTTTATTCATCCCAGGCGTGCTGTTGTCTTCTTCCAACTCTGACACGCTCGTGTCCTTTAACACAGGGGCCGCTTGTTGAGCTCTATCTCCTTCTAAAATCCTTCCACTTCTCAAACTTATGGAATTACAATGCTCAGCTGGGTTTACTTCTGAATTTCCAGGAAATCTGATTTTCCAGCATTCTTGTGTGATTAGTCAAATTATCAACCTTTCCTCCCAATTGCTTGATTTCCTCGGTATTATTTTGATGTTGCCGATTTGATTCTACAATATGCTGTCGAAATTCATCATTTATCTTCCCCTGACATGTAATAAAATTTTCCATCATCTTTTCTAAGCTCGACTTGGGTCCTGGCTGAAATCCCGAAGGTGCTCCAAAACTGTTCTGTCCAGAAGAATTTTGGTTGGCTCTATATGAAAAGTTGGGATGATTCCTCCAACCAGGATTGTACGTGTTCGAGTAAGGGTTGCCACCATTAGGCTTCTGATTAAAATTATTTAGCGCATCTACTTGCTCAATCCTAGCTCCTACAGATGGTGCGTGTAGGATTTGGCAATTCATCGCTACATGTCCTGTTACACCACAGATCTCGCAAGTGACATTAGATGAGTTTACAGCTGATACATTAAAATGTTTGAGCTTTTGAGTTAACGCATCGACTTTTGCACTGAGTAGATCAAGGGTACTTACCTCAAACTTACCTGACATTTTAGTTTGATATCCTCGTTCTGTAGCCCATTGGTGAGAATTCATTGCCACATTCTCGATGATCTCAAAAGCTTCCTCCAATGTTTTGTTCATAAGAGCTCCTCCTGCAGCAGAATCAAGAGAAACTTTAGTAGCATACGAGATTCCATTGTAGAAAGTATGAACAATGAGCCACTTCTCCCCATGATGAGGCATTCATTGTAGTAATCCCTTAAACTGGCCCCATGCTTCAAATAATGTTTCTCCATCCGTTTATGCGCAAAATTAGTGATTTGATGACTAAGACTTGCGCTTTCTTTGGGTGGAAAATACTTGTCTAAAAATCTTTGCTCGATTGATCCTGTAGTAGTTATGTAATTTCTTTGGAAGAGAGTGTAGCTGCTCTAGCTTTGTCCCAAGAATGAGAAAGGAAACAAGCGCAATCTAATAGCATCAGCTGAGGCTCCATTCAGTTTTAAAGTTTCACAAAATTCCAAAAATACTTCCAAGTGCAGATTTGGATCTTCAGTGGGTGCTCCTCCGAATTGATGCTGTTGGACCATGGATAGTAGAGCCGGTTTTAATTCAAAATTGTTCGCTTCAATAGGGGGTCTTCTGATACTCGATCTCAATCCCCTTGTACTAGGTGCTGCATAATCCCTTAAAAGTTTATTCTCGTTCTGATCAACCATGTTGGAGGTCAGATTGTCTTTCTGACGTTGTTGAAATCGTCTTCTAGCGAGGAACGTTCTCTCTACCTCAGGATCAATATCGAGAATTTCCCTATTAAGTCTGTGCATGCAACAACAAAAGAGGCTCCCAAAATAATAATTCAGAACAGACACAAAGAATAGGAACAAAAACAGAAATCTAGATTAACTAAATCACGCTCAATTCAATATTGAGTGCCAGTCCCCGGCAACGGTGCCAAAAACTTGATGTGTTATTTTTCGCAAGTGCACGGTTGTCGTCAAGTAATAAAAATATCAATCCCACAGGGATTGGGACAATTACCGAATGATCGTGATACCAAGTTATCTAGTCAATCAACTTGTGGATTAAGCAAAGACACTGAGCAGTCAAGAACAACGAATGAGAAGAACGAGCTAAAAGTCAATAGTTGAGGAGAATCTCAGGATATGGGTTTCACCACGTCGACGATTTATAAGGTGATTTAATTCTTTCCTACCCCTATTAGAGTTGTTTTGATGGAACCTATCCTAAGGTAAATCAACGGCCCCTTTCGAGGTTTATGCTAACTGTACCTATCAAATTCAATTTACCTGTCATGGTATTCGAGCGTAGGGGATCATAATCAGCTAAGGTGACCTGTCACGAGACCCCCACAAACCTCCCTAGTCTTACCTCCGTTACTTGGTAAAAACTGGATTTGATATATCCATTAAGTCCATAAGAGTTCCTTTAGAGTCTAAATTTTCTTTTCACGGTAGGTTTGCACACGGGACCATAATCAGCTAAGGGGACCTATCACGAGACCCCCGCAAGCCCTCATAGATACACTACCGCTACTTGGCAGGAGTTAATCCCTAATTGGTTTTGGGTTTCGGGAACTTGGGTTCACTGTTAGGTACTTCCCCTTAGCTCCTTAGGTTTATCAATAAGAATCCAAAAACCAGATCAAAACAAACAATAATTCAAGTAGTATAGATTACATCATCCATCATAAATCGTTAAGGGCTACTCCCCCATCCTAAGATTACAAGACACTACTCCATAGTCTAGAAAAAATTGCTAGAGAAAGAAATTACGATACTTAGTGCCATCTGTGTTCCTCTGTCTTCGACTCCTTCCTTCTCCTCCTTTTTCTGTCGTCCTTTTGACCACCCGCCGTCCTCCCCTTTAGGGTTAGAATATCTCCTCTTTTATAGCCTTGGCCTCCTCTTTAATTAAGGTAAAAGATTTTCCTTTAATTGATTCGAGTTGCTCGCAGAAAAGGAAATCTGGAATCAGGCCAACACGCCCGTGCCAAATGAGGGCACAGGCGTGTCACGGGCTTCCCACCGAGCATGTTGCGCTTGAATTGGGGCGTGTCGAAGGCTGAACTGGGGCGTGTCGAAGGCTGAACTGGGGCGTGTTGAGCGCTGGAACTCCTGACACGGACGTGTCACTGATAACACGCCTGTGTTGTTTTGATATGCCGGTCGAGTCAACACTTTGAATGGGGCATGTCGGCTGCTAAACCAGGGCGTATTGAAGGCTGAAACTCCTGACACGGACGTGTCACTGATGACACTCCTGTGTTGTTTTGATACGCCTGCTTCTTTGCCCTGTTAACACGAAAAACACCCAAAAGCAGTCTCTTTGTCCAAAATATGCTAAACTTAACTAAATCATGATAAAATACATGCCTAGGACATGAAATGAGATAAAATGCATACAAATGGAGTAGTGAAAATATAGCATGATTTACACACATCAGCTGACTACGTCACACCTAGCCCAAGTATCATTTCCTCGTCCTACGGATTCTAGTTACTGCACATGTGTCGAAGAGTACCTTACTCTAAACATGTAATGCTTTGGCCAAAGACTTTAGTAACAATCCGATGAGAGGCCATGGGTATACATCTCCTCGCAAGGAGTGGTGAATCCTTTATAGGCTATTCAAACACCTTCGATCACTTCGACTTATACCCAATCATCCCGGGTCCACATCTCCTCAGAGATGCTTGCTTAAGATGTTAAAGCATAAGTCTTTATGATCAAGATGACTTGAATACCGCAAGTCAAAGGAACATCACACTTAAGCTACAGTAAGAACTTCATTGACATATCTATATATGCAGAGAACCATATGAAGTCTTACAGTTGGTCACTCCAATGAACTAGTTACCATAACTAGCATCCACGATTAACTCCGGACATCACAATGTCTCCAGCCAGTGAGAATCAGCTGCTTGGATACACCAAGGAGTATACCTCATGCTAGTCTCGACAGAATTGATGGTGTCCAAATCCATCAATTCATCGACTAGGGATAATTTCAATACATCACAATTACACATGTAGAGATACTCACTAGTTGTGATCCAATCACAAATTCTCTCATGCTGTGAGTCGTATCGCGAACATTCAGTAAATGAGCTTAAGATCCAATCAAATACATGAAACCATGTATACTCAAATAATGAATCTTCATTTATCATATAAATGGTTCATACATAAGGCGATTGCCTTAGGACATCTCTCATATATTACTAACAGCTTGTGCCTTATATTTTAAAGGAAGCTAGTCCAAATACCTATGTTTAGCAGAGTTTGCTTACAATAACAACTACAAAGCTACAATTGGAATTGCACCCTACGAAGATTTATATGGAGAAAGTGTAGGTCTCCTATTTGTTGGTATGAAGGCGGTGAGAAGAAAGAATGTGGCTCAAGACAGACTTTATAGATGACCACACCAAAGTGATAATGAGCATCTGCTAAAGAATAGAGACTGTCCAGAGTCGGCAGAAAAGTTATGCCGATGTACAACATAGATCGCTTGAATTCGAAGTTGCGGATTCTGTATTCCTCAAAGTAGCTCCTATGAAAGGGGTGATAAGATTTGGGAGGAAATGCAAGCTGAGTCCACGCTATGTAGGACCTTACCAAATCACAAAAAGAGTTGGCAAGGTAACTTATGAGTTGGACCTACCTCAAGAAATGTAAGCGATTCACAACGTATTTCATGTCTCAATGCTGAAAAAGTATGTTTCTGATGCAAACCACGTGATTGACCCACAGATAGTACAAGTTTATTTTTCTCACCTCCATAGCCATTTACGTGGAGTTTAAAGGGAGATGGAAAGCAAAAACCACTTCACATTCCTTCTTCTCCCTTCTTCCTCATCCTTAGCCGAAATTCCTCATTCTCCTTCCTCCCTTTTTCATCCCAAGCTCTAGGGCTTCTTGTGTAGGTATTCTCAAGAGGGGTTTTCCAAGAGGAGTTCCTCACAAGTCTTAGTATTTCTAGAAGATCCAACTCCACCGAAATTTTCCCTCCTACTTCCTCCTTCTTCACCGATACCCTAATGCCCTTGTTTTGGTGTTCTCAAGGGGGTTTCAAGGGGATACAAAGGCTTAGTATATGCTAGAGGACCACTCCTAAGGCTAAGGAACAAGGGAAGGTCTTCATCTCACAGAAACCCTAGCTGTATACTAGTACGATAGCGAGAGGATTTATGTATCTCTCACCTACAGTATGAGTAGTTTTTCGATTGTTTTATATAGTTTCTTTTCCTATGTTTTGTTGGTGCAGAAGGCACCTAAGTCGAACCTGAGTTTTGATTATAGCAAACGATACAAAGTTAAGCTCATGTCATTATCTCACGAGCTGAATCGAGTGTGCAGTAAATTGCTATAGCTAGAGCTGAAGGCTAGCGACACCCGGAGGAAGCCGGGGTGGTCGGGCGACACTCGAGTGATTTCGGAGGGAGCCGAAGGAAGCGAGTGGAAGGCCGGAAGCAAAAGCAACATGTAAGTATCGAGGTAAGCTCGTGTGTGCGAGCGTAAGTGAGGTCGTATCCTCGTTACGGGGATGATCTTAAGCATAGATCCGACCAAAGACATCCTATAGATGGTCTAGGTCGAGATCGGACGGTCGACGACCGTCGAAATTATGTTTTTGTTGAGCTAACTTTGACTTGGCGAAGCATCACCGATCGCCACCTGAGGACTCGACCGCCAATCGGGCCGATCGTCGAGGTCAAGACTCGATCGATGCGCCATCACGATCGATGATGGCCATCCGATCGATGGTCAAAGGATCACCGAGGAGTCAAGGTTTATCACCAAATTTCAAGGGGAGTGGTGCTCAATTGTGATTGGCTAGGGTTCCTCTCGAAAAAGGGCTCAAAGGCTATAAAAGGAGGGCCAAACCTAGGGTTTCATCATCAATTCTAAGTGCTCAAAAGCCTCCGCAACGCTGCGACTCTCCGACAACTCTACGACAACGAAGTGCTGCCAACAACCCTAGTTTAAGTCCTATCTTCGAGTTGTTGGTATAATCTTGTCTTGTCATTTCTTTTAATCTTGCAATTAGTTTGTTAATCGAGGCTTTCTTTCGTTGCATTTTCATTTTAATAGAAGAGAGGGTGTGTCTCTCTATCTTGTGCTTCGAAAGTTTTTTTTTGTAATCGTAAACTCCTACCTCCAACGAGGAGGAGTGTTTTAGTGAATTGCCCTCCATACACGGTCTAGGACCGTTAGGGCCTTGGAGTAGTAGCTGAAGGCTACGATCCAAGTAAAAAACTATTTGTCTCTTTTAGTTTTTATTTACATTTCCGCTGCGTATATTTGTCTTGAAACGAATTCGAAAGAAAAAGTTTTTTTTCGCTATTCACCCCCCCCCTCTAGCGAACCGCATCGATCCAACAATTGGTATCAGAGCCGGGGGTTGCTAAGATTTGGTGAAACCACCAATCTAGCCATTTTTACAGATTTATTTCTCTTTTAATTCTGTTTTTTTTTATTATTTATTTCGCTTTGTTAGGTTTTTCTCCCGCACTACTAATCCAAGACGCGAGTCTTGGTACTTGTTTTTGTGTTTTTGTCGTTGCTAGTTTCTTCGTCTTCGTCTCTTTGTGTATTTCGTGTTAATGGCCCATCTCGAGGGTTTTAGCACCGTCCGACCACCGTTTTACAACGGTGACGATTTCCGTTACTGGAAAGGTCGGATGGAGTGCTTCCTAAAAACCCAAATAGAGATGTGGATTGTGATCCAAACCGGGTTCACCCTTCCTACTAATGAAGAAGGTGAATCCTTGGATTACAATCAGTGGTCCATTGCCACTAAACGACAAGTCGAGGCAGATGCAAAGGCGACTCAAATCCTGCAGTGCGGGCTATCCAAGGAGGAGCTGAACCGAGTCGGACCCTTCATCAGCGCAAGAGATCTCTGGACGAGGCTGATCGAGTTACACGAAGGATCGGATCAAGATAAGGTTTGCAAATGCGATTTGTTGTTCAATAAATTGTACACACTAAAAATGCAGGAACACGAGACGGCAACACAATTGCACGCCCGTGTCCAGGACATCGTCAACAACCTACATGCAATCGGGCAAAAGGTCAAAAATCACGACCTTATAAGGTATGTTCTAAACTCTTTTCCGAGGACTACCTTGTGGGCATCCATGGTCGACGCCTACAAGGTCTCCAAGGACCTTTCTAAAGTTAGAATAGACAAATTATTCTCAGATTTCGAATTACATGAGCAGTCCAACTCGGAACCCGAGAGGGGTATAGCCTTGTTTGCAGGTTCAAAGAAGAAGAAAATCGCAAGCAAGCCACCACCAACCGAGGAGGAAGATGAGTCCGAAGAAGAAGTTGACCCAGAGTTGACTGCCGAACTAATGAACCTAGCTCGAAGGATAGCCAAGGGACGAAAGCGAACCACGACTCGACCCAACCAAGGTAAGCCTAAAAGTTCTAATATTAGGTGTTATGAGTGTAACAGGTTTGGACATATCAAGTCCGAGTGCCCCAAGCTCAACCACCAAGCACCTAAGCACAAGAAGGCCCTCAACGCGACATGGGAAGAAGCGTCATCCGAAGAAGATGAAGACCACGTCTTCATGGCGAAATCGATTGAGTCAGACACGGAGACCGAACCTGAACTTGAGTCAGAACCTGAGGATGACTCGGACTACGAAGCTACCTTCAAGTCAAGCCACGGATACGCATCCGGTTCAAAAGATACCCTTAAAGTGAGTCGAACTTTATTTAATACTTTACATAATACGGTTAGGTTTTTGTCTAGGAAATTAGCTAAGTCCGAGTCCAAGGTCGAGACCCTTGTTGAGGAGGTTAAACTCCTCAAACACGAGGTCTCCCTAACCTCTTCGACTAGTCGAGTTCAAGGGAAGGACTCAACTCGAGTTGAAAAGCTCGAAGTTGAGAACTCTCTCTTGAAAAGTCAAGTTGAAGATCTTAGGAACACGTTGGAAAGGTTCACTTCGGGATCAAAAGGACTTGAGCTCCTACTTGGATCTCAAAGGGCCGTGTACAACAAGGTTGGACTAGGGTTTAACTCAAACACGACTAATAGGTCGTATATGTCGATTGTAAGTCGACATAGGAAACATGTCCAAGCATGGGTCCCTAAGAACTTTTTGATTTCAACTCTAGGATTCAACCCGTACTGGGTTCCCAAGGACCAAATCCACTATGTGGATAGACCGAACCGATTCAACGGTCTAGGGGGAGCCAGTACAAAACATGTTTGTGCTTTAACTTAGAAATTGCATGCTTAGATTTTTTTTTTGTTTTGTTTTTTTTTAACTTGTGAACTCACTTAGAACACATACATAACCAACTAAAATCCTTCGAAAAGATTGAGCCTCGGGGAGCCTCTTTTCAAAAATAACCAGTTAGACCAGGAAATAGTCTTAGGTGAGTCAAGTCATCATTTTCTTGAAAATGGCTTTGTCTAAGGAAGTGGTCGATGATCCGATAAAAGAAGGCCCCTGTGCCTCGCCACGACCTGGAAGCCATGATCTTGAAAAGGTAAACTTGACAAGCCTAGGGTCAAATCCAAATCTAACATAAAATTACTTGAACCTAAATACACTTAATCAACCTAATTGGAAGTCATCTCACAAAAAACACATAAGTATAACATGCTTGATCATATAAACACAGGTGAGATGACCTAGGTTTAAAAACTTACAACCAATTTTAAAAAAAAAATAATATAAAAAATCTAACATCCAATCCAACCACCTTGTGTGTAGGATCAATGGATGTTGGATAGCGGTTGCTCCCGACACATGACCGGGGATCAACTCAAATTCACAAAGCTTCGATTCAAACGACAAGGATCGGTAGCCTTTGGGAATAACGGCAAGCTCAAAATCATCGGATCAGGTGATATCGAGCTTAACTCGAATTTTGTTATTAAAAATGTATTGCTAGTAGAGAATTTTGAATATAACCTGCTTAGCGTAAGCCAATTATGTGACAATAACTATAAGGTCGTATTTTTAGATAATGAATGTGTAATTAAAACAAATAAAACAGCTAAAACAATACTCAAAGGAACTAGGACAAATAACATTTATACAATTAACTTAATCAAATCCTCAGCCAAATGTCTTATGACACAGGAAGAGGAATCATGGTTGTGGCACCGACGACTCGGTCACTCACACCCAAGACTCGTCCACAAGATGAGTCAGAGTGGCTTAGTCAGAGGCTTACCCAACCTCAACAATTTGGTTAATAAAATCTGTAATGCTTGTCAACAAGGAAAACAACCTAGGACACAACACAAGTTAACTAACCAAGAACGAACCTCAAGTGTACTTGAGCTCCTGCATATGGATCTATTCGATTCACATGGAGCCAAGTCACTCAATAGAAGTCAATATTGCTTAGTCATAATTGACGACTACTCCAGGTTTACCTGGGTTAGGTTCATCAAACATAAAAATGATACCCTAGATCAATTAATCAATCTATTCAAATTAATCGAGAATCAAAAAAACCTTAAGGTTAAAAGACTTAGAAGCGATCATGGTGGTGAATTCGAAAATCAAAGGTTCACCGACTTCTGTAACCTAAACGGATACCACCATGAATTCTCTTTCCCTAGGACCCCTCAACAAAATGGCCTAGTAGAGCGGAAAAACTGAACTCTACAAGAAGCAGCTAGGACCATGTTGAACGAATACGCTCTACCCGATAGGTTTTGGGCAGAAGCCGTTAGCACGACTTGCTATGTCCAGAATAGGATCCTTATGGTAAAGAGACACCTTAAGACCTCCTACGAGATTTATCACAATAAAGTGCCCAACATCAAGTACTTTAGGGTATTTGGATGTAAGGTACATATCTTAAACACTAAGAACCACCTAGGGAAATTCAAATCCAAAGCCTCCACCGGAATCTTCTTAGGATACTCAACCACGAGTAGGGCCTATAGGGTATATAACTACGATACCCTTAAAGTCGAAAAGACTATTAATGTAGTGTTCGATGAAGTACCCGAACCTACAAAACCCTTAATGACCCCAAGTGTTGAGCCCACTGATACCAAACTCGTCTCCGACCCTGAGATCGAGTCTAATCCACATCAACCAACTTCTCTTGTCGACCAAGTGACAAGTGATCCGAGTCAAACTAGTGTTCAACCAAGTCACTCAATTGATCAAGCATTAGGTGACACAAACCCAACCCAATCTAGGATTCAGACTAACCACCCTATCGATCAAGTGATAGGATATCCTAATCTAGGAGTTCGAACTAGAGCATCCTATAGGAACCTTAGTCAAATTTCCTTAATTTCAAAGATAGAACCCAAATCAATTGAACAAGCTCTTCTTGATCCCGATTGGATTATTGCAATGCAAGAAGAGCTAGCTCAATTCACTAGGAATGAAATGTGGGAACTAGTACCACCACCTAAAGACAAAATGATAATTGGAACAAGGTGGGTGTTTCGAAATAAGCTTGATGATAAAGGTGAAGTAGTTAGAAACAAGGCTAGGTTAGTCGCCAAAGGGTTTAGTCAAGTCGAAGGCTTAGATTACGATGAAACCTATGCCCCAGTAGCTAGACTCAAATCCATTCGAATGTTGCTAGCTTATGCTGCACATCGAGGATTTAAGCTGTTTCAAATGGATGTTAAGTCGGCATTCCTAAATGGATACATTAAAGAAGAAGTTTATGTTAGCCAATGTAACGCCCGTAAAATTTCCAGCAATTTTACGAGAGTTTTTGGCTTTACAATAATGGGCTTGATGTGGGCTTTTTTCGAAAAATAAAAGAAAATAGCCAAAAAGAGATGCAAGGCCTAGGAATTGAACCCCAAACCTCTAGAGATAGCCAAGCCCTATAGATGCACCCACTAACCAGAAGCCCAATAGGATTATATCATTAGAAGAAGAGGGGAAAATTGTAGATAAGTGTGATGAGGGTAAATGAAGGGGCATAGAAAAGAGAAGAGAAACTTCTCTTCCTCCCTTTATAAAGAAGAAGGAAGTTTCCACTTGGCCACTTCTTCTTCCCTTCTTCTTCCTCACTGAAAACCATCTCTCCCCCTCTCCATTTTCACCTTTGGCCGAACCTCATCCAAGCAAGGAGAAGCTAGTTCTTGGCTTCCATAAGGTCAACTACCCACTAAAAGCAAGCGAAGGATGTAAGATTCCCTCACCTGCAGTATATTAGTTTTGTAGGATAGGTTACATGAAAGAAATATGAAGTTTGTAGCCCTATATGTTTCGGCCAACTAAGTTTATGGGCAAGGATTCATGAAAATGCTACTAGGGAAATTTTTATAGGTTGTATGCTTCAAGTAGGAATCTTTAGGTGTCAAAAGTCCAAAGATTATAGTCCTACATGTTTCGGCCAACCCAAGCTTTTGGGGTTAGGGTTGCATGAACTTGATTCTAAGGTTATGTTCATAGATGGTATGCTTCAAGTAGGATTTTTAGGTGTCAACAATCCAAGATAATGGCCCTATATGTTTCGGCCACCAATGGTTTTAGGGTTAGGGTTTCATGAAAATACCCCTTATGAAGTTATGCTATGATATATGCCTACATGAATAAATTTAGGTGACAAAAATCCAAGCCTTGTGCCCCTATAAGTTTCGGCCACCAATGGTTTTAGGGTTAGGGTTTCATGAAAATACCCCTTATGAAGTTATGCTATGATATATGCCTACATGAATAAATTTAGGTGACAAAAATCCAAGCCTTGTGCCCTTATATGTTTCGGCCCCCCAATGGTTTTAGGGTTAGGGTTTCATGAACTACCCCTTATGAAGTTATGTTCTGATATATGCCTACATGAATAAATTTAGGTGACAAAATCCAAGCTTTGTGCCCCTATATGTTTCGGCCAACCTTGGGTTTAGGGTTAGGGTTTCATGAAAACACCCCCTTATGAAGTTATGTTAGGTGGTTGACTTTAATATGCCTATGTGATGAACATGTTTTATGATTTAATATGCCAAGAAATATGTTTATGAAATATGCCTATGTGATGAACATGTTTTATGATTTAATATGCCAAGAAATATGTTTATGAAATATGCCTATGTGATGAACATGTTTATGATGTAATATGCCTATGTGATGAACATGTTTTATGATTTAATATGCCAATAAATATGTTTATGAAATATGCCTATGTGATGAACATGTTTATGATGTAATATGCCATGAAATATGCCTATATGATGAACATGTTTTATGATTTAATATGCCATGAATATGTCTATGAATTATGCTTATGTGATAAACATGTTTATGCTTTAGGACCCCTTTAGGGTACTCTTATGTTATGAATGCATGTATGCTATGAAATGTCTAAGATGGAGATGCTTCCCTTTCAAGTAGGGATTAAGAGCTCTCCTTATGATAAGATAAGATGGAGATGATGGAGATGCTTCCCTTTCAAGTAGGGATTAAGAGCTCTCCTTATGATAAGACAAGAAAGAAAGAAATTAAGTATTTTACTTTGTAAGAGGTTAAGTACCCGACCCGTCAGGTGGTCGTTAATCAAATCCATAGGGACATAAGAAGACATAAGAGGTCTTGCCCTGGTAAGACGTAAGAGGTCTTGCTCTAGTAGGTCTGGTGGCTCGCTACCCCAGCCTATTAGGGAACGCGCATTATGTGGTACTTAACCTGGGGCCCCCCATGCAAGTTATGATTATGTTGAAGTATCTATATGTATATGTTTTGAAAAGAAAAGACCTTTAAGAAATTATGAATGTTAGGTTCAAGTTTAAGAATGCTTATGATTATGTCTTTGATGCATGTTTAGGATTTAAGGAATTATGAATGCTTATATTCAAGTTTAAGAATGCTTATGATTATGTCTTTGATATATGTTTAGGATTTATGTAATTATGAATGCTTATGTTCAAGTTGAAGAATGCTTATGATTATGTCTTTGATGCATGTTTAGAATTTATGTAATTATGAATGCTTATATTCAAGTTTAAGAATGCTTATGATTATGTCTTTGATGCATGTTTAGGATTTAAGGAATTATGAATGCTTATATTCAAGTTTAAGAATGCTTATGATTATGTCTTTGATGCATGTTTAGGATTTATGTAATTATGAATGCTTATGTTCAAGTTGAAGAATGCTTATGATTATGTCTTTGATGCATGTTTAGGATTTATGTAATTATGAATGCTTATATTCAAGTTTAAGAATACTTATGATTATGTCTTTGATGCATGTTTAGGATTTAAGGAATTATGAATGCTTATATTCAAGTTTAAGAATGCTTATGATTATGTCTTTGATGCATGTTTAGGATTTAAGAAATTATGAATGCTTATATTCAAGTTTAAGAATGCTTATGATTATGTCTTTGATGCATGTTTAGGATTTATGTAATTATGAATGCTTATGTTCAAGTTTAAGAATGCTTATGATTATGTCTTTGATGCATGTTTAGGATTTAAGAAATTATGAATGCTTATGTTCAAGTTTAAGAATGCTTATGATTATGTCTTTGATGCATGTTTAGGATTTATGCAATTAAGAATGCTTATGTTTAATTTATGCCTTGCTTAGAGTTAATTATGTTTAGCATACTTATGTAAATTGTATGCCATGCTTATGTTTTCATTACGTTGGTATGTTGATGAATAGTGTTGCTATGAAATACTTATGCTATTTTTGCTAGTATGCTCCTGTTTTCTAATTGTTTGATGAAGTTTGTGGCTTTTGTGAGTAGGCAAGAATCTTACTAAGCTATATGCTTATAGTTTATGTTGTCCATATACTGCAGATAAAGGAAATCTGAACTAAGAAGAAGTAGCAGGAGGGGCCAAGTGTGTGTGATAGTGGCATGGTGGAAAGAGACCCTATTACCATCTGCTTATATTTATATGCTCAGTGAACACCTTAAGACATGTGCTTCCACTTATAAGACCTATGATTTATTAGTACCATGATTGAATGTTGCTTAGTTATGTTACTGTTCAATTACTTATGAAAGTTTGGTATGTTAGAACTCATGGATGAATCTTGATGTTATGCATGTTATAAAATGAGATAAGATGATATAACATGCTAATTATGAATATGAAATGTGATGCATGTATAAAAGAAGGTTTAAGCCATGATAACATGTTTAAGTATGTAGAAGGAGAAATGATCCATATATGTTATGTTATAAGGAAAAAGAAAAAAAAGTAGCGCCGCCCTGATAGCAGATAAGGGCGGGCGTTACAGCCAACCCCCCGGATTCGAAAATCTAGATAAACCCGACCATGTTCTAAAACTTAAGAAAGCTCTCTATGGACTTAAACAAGCTCCTCGAGCTTGGTACGAGAGACTTTCAATCCATCTTAAGTCAAAAGGGTTTAACCAAGGCTTAGTTGACCCAACTCTCTTCATAAAAACCTTAGGTAAAGAAATATTCATAGCTCAAATTTACGTAGACGATATAATTTTTGGAACCTCCAACTCAGCCTTACTAAACGAGTTCGTTTCGCTCATGGAAAGTGAGTTCGAAATGAACTTGGTAGGCGAGTTAAGTTTCTTTTTAGGTCTACAAATTAAACAAACTAAGGATGGTATATACCTATATCAACAAAAATACACTAAGGAGTTAATTAAAAGATTTGGAATGCAAGACGCTAAGGTAATAAACACCCCAATGGCGATTAATGTTAACATAGGAGAAGACCTAGAAAGTAAGTCCATTGACTTAAAGTACTATAGGAGCGCGATAGGAAGTCTCCTATACTTAACTGCGAGTCGACCTGACATCCTATTCGCAGTAAGTATGTGCGTCAGGTTTCAAACCTGTGCTAAGGAGTCTCACCTAACCCTAGTTAAGCGTATCCTTAGATATCTAAAGGGTACACTTAATGTCGGTATTTGGTATCCTAGATCTACCGAGTTCGAACTAACCGGCTACTCCGATTCGGACTATGTCGGTAGTAAGCTCGATAGAAAGAGCACGAGTGGTTGTTGTCAACTTCTCGGCTCGAGTCTAGTGAGTTGGTGCAGTAGGAAGCAACACTGTGTTGCTTTATCTACTACCGAAGCCGAATACATCGCGATGGGTGAGTGTGTCATGCAGCTTCTTTGGATGAAGCACACTCTCCGCGACTTTAAGTTAGACTTTACGAATACTAAACTTCACGTAGATAACATTAGTTCAATTAATCTTACAAAGAATCCGATATGTCACTCTAGGACCAAACATATAGAGGTCAAACACCATTTCATTCGAGAACATGTGGCCAACGGAGCCATACAACTCGAATACGTCGAATCGAAGTCTAACTTGGCAGACCTATTTACTAAACCCCTACCCGAAGCCGAATTTAGTCTATTAAGAGGAAAATTGGGCATGTGCGTAATAGAATAGGTACTTGCAAATTATATGTTCTTACTACTATTTCTTTAATTTCATTTTTATGAAACTAGCATAGGACATATCTTAGATATCATGCACCTATAGATTTAAGGAGCCAATACATCTCACAACACATAGGACTAATGTGTTTGTGTACTTAGCCACGTAGATGGGTGTGAGATGTTAGGACCTTACTCCTGGTTCCAGATGTAGAGCTAGTGTATCGCTATGAACCACGGAGTATAATCATATATACTAACCGACTCTGACCAGGACTGGTTGATCCTTCATATCAATCAAGCCAAATATGAGTCGAACATTTTATAGATGAACTTATTTTCAGTATATTATTTTCAAAATAATGTGGAACATGCTTGGACTTTAAAATTAAAACTTATTTATTATTCCACTTAGGTGCCTCACCCTTTTCGATATATGGAAAAAGGGGGAGAAAAAGGCCAAAGTTAAGGGATCAATTTTTTTTTGGCCAAGACTTACTTAACTTTAAAGTTAAGGGAGTTCTTAACTTAAACACATTTAGTTAACTTGTTTTCATTAACAATACAAAAAAAATAATTTACTTAACTTTAAGTTAAATTGTTAAAAAAATGGAAGTAAAGGCCAAGGTTAAGAAATCAATTTTTTGATTTCTTAACTTAAAATTTATTTTAAACACTATGGCCAATGTTAAGTAATTTCGGTCACTTAACTTTTTTTTTTAGCAAATATCAAGGGGGAGAGATAAAACCCTTTCTCAAGTACTCACCCTCGGTCAAGGGGGAGGATTCCTCAAGGGGGATCACTTGAAAAAGAGTTTTTACTCCTACACATTCATGCATATCTCTTGCTCATTTTACTTAATACACTTAATTTGTTTTTTCTTAACTTTGTATGTGGGTTTGCCATAAATCAAAAAGGGGGAGATTGTTGGTGCAGTAGGCACCTAAGTCGAACCTGAGTTTTGATTATAGCAAACGATACAAAGTTAAGCTCATGTCATTATCTCACGAGCTGAATCGAGTGTGCAGTAAATTGCTATAGCTGGAGCTGAAGGCTAGCGACACCCGGAGGAAGCCGCGGTGCGGTGGTTGGGCGACACTCGAGTGACTTCGGAGGGAGCCGAAGGAAGCGAGTGGAAGGCCGGAAGCAAAAGCAACATGTAAGTATCGAGGTAAGCTCGTGTGTGCGAGCGTAAGTGAGGTCGTATCCTCGTTACGGGGATGATCTTAAGCGTAGATCCGACCAAAGACATCCTATAGATGGTCTAGGTCGATATTGGACGGTTGACGACCGTCAAAATTATGTTTTTGTTGAGCTAACTTTGACTTGCAGCAAGCATCAGTCGACTGCCAACTTGGAGGACTCGATCGCCGACAATCGCCGATCAATCGATCGCGCGAGGTCGATCGATTGGCCCGATCGCCATCGATCGTGATGATGGCCATCGAGTCAAGGTTTATCACCAAATTTCAAGGGGAGTGGTGCTCAATTGTGATTGGCTAGGGTTCCTCTTGAAAAGGGGCTCAAAGGCTATAAAAGGAGGGCCAAACCTAGGGTTTCATCATCAATTCTAAGTGCTCAAAAGCCTCCGCAACGCTGTGACTCTCCGACAACTCTACGACAACGAAGTGCTGCCAACAACCCTAGTTTAAGTCCTATCTTCGAGTTGTTGGTATAATATTGTCTTGTCATTTATTTTAATCTTGCAATTAGTTTGTTAATCGAGGCTTTCTTTCGTTGCTTTTTCATTTTAATAGAAGAGAGGGTGTGTCTCTCTATCTTGTGCTTCGAAAGTTTTTTTTTGTAATCGTAAACTCCTACCTCCAACGAGGAGGAGTGTTTTAGTGAATTGCCCTCCATACACGGTCTAGGACCGTTAGGGTCTTGGAGTAGTAGCTGAAGGCTACGAACCAAGTAAAAAACTATTTGTCTCTTTTAGTTTTTATTTACATTTCCGCTGCGTATATTTGTCTTGAAACGAATTCGAAAGAAAAAGTTTTTTTTCGCTATTCACCCCCCCCTCTAGCGAACCGCATCGATCCAACATGTTTTGATAGATTATATGTTTGGATCAGATGATATATGTGTGTGTTCATATTTATATTTAACGTATATGTCTTTTTAAGTAAGATCTAAGATTACAAAGATGTTATTTCTCACCTATAACATAAGTAACTCTTTGATATGCCCATTTAGCTTCTATCACCATGTTTTATTTGGATTTATATGTTCTGTCAAGATTATGTTTGTTTGGATTTTTAGGTATTTTATGTATATTTCATTGGAAGCAAGAGGTAAAGATCGCAAAGATGCTTCCCCTATAAGTTTTGGAGACAAAGAGCATGATCGAATGTCTTGAAAGGCTTTCCATATGAGTTTTGGGAGTATGATCATGTTAAATGTTTGATAAATGACAAAAATATGTTTTGATCAGATTATATGTGTGTGTTTAGATTTATAGGTAAGGTATATTTTGTTTTAAGTAAGACATAAGATCACTAGGATGCTATCTCTCACCTATAGCATAAGTAACTCTTTGATTTGCACACCTAGCTTCTAGTATCTTGTTTTTATTTAGATTTATAGGTTCTATTCAGATTATGTTTGTTTGGATTTTTTAGGTATTTTAAGTATATTTCATTGGAAGCAAGATGTAAAGATCGCAAAGATGATTCCCATACGAGTTTTAGGGACAAAGAGCATGATCACATGTCTTGAAAGGCTTCCTATATGAGTTTTGAGTATGATCATGTAAAATACTTGTTAAATGATAGAAAAATAAGTGAGTCATATATAAAGGAAGTATTTTAATTTGAATATTTTATTGGAATCAAGATGTAAAGATCACAAGATGCTTCCCCTACGAGTTTTGGGGACAAAGAGCATGATCAAACGTCTTGAAAGGCTTCCTATATGAGATTTTGATTATGATAATGTAAAATACTCGTTACCTGAAAAACAATAAGTAAGTTATATATAAAGTAAGTATTTTACTTTGAAGTGGCATGTACTGGGCCCTTAGATTACCTACGGGCCCCTAGACCGCCCTTAGTAAGTTGCTCTAATAAGTTCGATGGCTAGCAACCCCGAATTCTATTAGGGTTGCGCGCAAAATGGTACAATGCCGGGCTTCCCAAAAAAGGATGATTAGTATTTTTAAGTATATATGTACATGTGGTTTTCTAAAGTTAACTAAAGCACAATGGTTACAAATTTAAGTATGTCACATGTATATGTTTCTACAAGCGAAGCATATTTCAAAGCATGTATTGTAAGTTGTGTATGTCAAGTTCATGCATTTCAAGTTGAGCCATTGTGTTATGTACAAGAAGTGGCTCTATATGTTTAATACAGAAAGTTTATGCATGTCAAGCTGAATCATTGTATCATTTGCACGTGTTCTTAAATGTTTAATGCAGAATTTTCTTAAATGCAAGTAAGAGCATATGTTTGCATGCGAGTATTCTAATAGAATGCTTTCTTACAATGCGATGTTTTGTGAGAATAGGATGTACTTACTAAGCTTCATTGCTTATAGTTTCATTCCTTATACTGTAGATAAGGGTAAAGCTAGATTGGAGTAAGAGGGGGCAGCGGATGAAGTGCTTGGTGTGTGTGGCTACGGAACAGTATTCTGTTATGTTAAGACCTTTGAACTTGTTCGTGTGGTAGTGTTCATGTTATGTGTTTGATCGTGTTGTGTCTAAGAATGTCGAACTTGCTAGTATTATGCTATGCTAAGAACTTTGAACTTGCTAGTGTGCTAGTGTTCATGTTATGTGCTAGTGTTCATGTTAGGCGCTAGGGTTGATGTTATGTATTGTTGTTTACGTTCATGTTCATGTCAAAGATGCATATCATTGCTATCTTCATGCATGAGGTTGAGTTAATTAAGAATGTTCTACATTAGAACTCTAGTGAATGTGCATGCTTAGATTTGTTAATAACTTGTGAAATAGCCTAGTGTCAACATGTGAATATAGTTGGTTTGTTTCTTTAACTTCTGTTGTTTCAAGTTAAGAGTTTAAATTATGATACTCGTTTAGAAACCATGTTTAGATCTTGGTATGAGTTGTTGATACTCTTCTGATTTATGTCAGGTATTGGTTAATTTATAAATAGTGTATGTGAGTCTATGGATGGTTGAGTCATTTTTCACCTAATCACGAAAAGAGTAAGGTAAAGTATGATGGTGTAGTAACACCTCCTCTACTAGTGTATGGAGAGGGGGAGGGGTTTTATATCTACGGTGTATAAATACACATACATGTCAATATATTATGAGATGTGGGTTTTGTTCTCCTAACCTAGGGCCTCATGCATTTTCTAAGGCAACTCTACTTGATTCCCTTATACATGGGACTTCAAGTCATGCCATAGTCCTTAAATCAATTTTAATCAAATTAAATGTATGAATGATAATGGCATAAATGATAACGTAATTAAGCATGGCCAATGATCATGATGTCATGGCATTTGATGGAATCTAAGTATACATGACATTAAAACCTAAATCCTAAGCATGATCATGACATATTATATAATAAAAATAAACATGATGTCATGACATGGTATATGACAAATAAAGCATTGCAAATAAAATGTAAAGGTATACAAATACCTAAATTTTGATATTAATTGTCATTTGTCATTATTAAAATCATTTTTCCATATTATCACTAATCTCCCAAGTGTGCCAAAAACCCAAAAATGACACACATGACCTCTAAATCTAATTTGTGCCAATTTGATTGATTTTTCATAATCCCAAAAATATATTGGCATATCCTAAACACTCTTTAGGATTAAAAATTCAAATCTATTTCCAAGATATCCGTAACCTTGAAAATGACCTAAAGTGCCACCTTTACTATGGTTAGGTTAACTACCCATCCATTCAAGGTTGACACACCTAAACCCATCTAGCGTGAATCCATCATGCTCCTAGGAACCCAAAATCTATTTGAGCTCCTTGGGTTTAACAGGTAATCCTTAGGGATGACCTCCCTAGATACCCTCCTAATGACCCTCCTAGGCTTGGTAGCCTTGGTCATTTCGGTCTTGCCTAGGTTAACTCTAGAGGTAACTCCCCTTGTAACCTTTTTAGTGGCCTCCCAGGGTTTCCTTGAAACCCTAGCCACTAGGCACACACCTTGGTTACCCTTAGGGATGACTTCCCTAGTAACCTTGGTCTTCCTAGACCTTGGTTGTGCTCCATAATTGAATGGAACATTGTGATAGGTCTTTTTGGGCTTAAGATTGCCCTTGGATGGTTCTTGTTTCCTAGGTCTCTGACTTTGACTTCTAGACCCTAGACTTTGCCTATTTGACCCTTGCATTTGATTTTGTATATTTCTAAGGGTCTTTTCTAGTTTCTCAAGCCTTGACCTCAAGGCTTGGTTCTCAACCTCTAATTTTTCTATTTTGGTGGGCTCATTTTATCGTTGAATGTTTTGGTCATTTCTAGGCATATGTCTAGATTTCTTGGAGTTAAAGTCTAGGTGGTTCTCTATCTTCCTAATGTTTTCCTTAGGTAAAATAGTTTTAGGGACATTAGTCCCAAATTTCTCCTTCTTCCTAATGTGGACAATTTTAGCTCCTAGACAACAAAATCTATTTTTACTAACATGCTTTTCATGAGTAATAGCAAGTGAATTAAAAGCATGCTTTTGACTTTTAATTGAAGAAGATGCATACTTAAAGGTTACCTTAAGGTTTGCCTTAGCTCCTCCTACTTGTGATGCTTCTTTTTTCTCCTAGGACATTGACTCCTATAGTGGCCCCGTTGTTGGCACTTGATGCACACCACGTGCTCCTTGCTCTTCCTAATTGGAATTTTGGCTTCATTTGACTTTTCTTGACTTTTAGACGCTGGTGGAGTCTTCTTAACTTTCTTAGGGCACTTACTCTTGTAATGCCCATACTCCCTACACTCAAAACACATAATATGGATTTTATTTTGAATTAAAGTGTTTGAGTTACCTTCCTTGGTAGGGGAGTCTCGAGCTTCCTCTTCCTCTTGACCGGAGGTGGATGGTTCTTCTTCTTGCTCCGGCATGGAAAGTGACCTCTCCTCCCCCTCAATCCTAGAGGTGGAGGCCTCTTCCAATTCCACCTCCTCTTCCATCGATCCAGAAGTTGACTCCTCTTCAACCTTCGATCCTCACTTTCTTGTGAGGATGATGAAGCTTCTTCTTCGGGCTCTCTCTCTACTTGAGCCATGGATGGTTCTTCATGGAGCTTGGCCAATTTTTCCCATAGCTCCTTCGCATCTAGACATTCACCTAACCTAGACACAATATCGTTAGGCAATGAATTTAATATCAATTGCATTACCTTATCATTTCTCTCGAAAGCTTGGACTTGCTCTTCGGTCCATCTCTTCTTCTTGAGGTATCCACCTTTTGGACCTCTTGGAAATTCAAATCCCTTCACTAGGATCATCCAATCTTCGAAGTCCATCATGAAGAAGTTCTCCATTCGTGCCATCCATTGCTCAAAACATTCTTGTTCATAGAAGGTGTATGGAATTGGGGTGTTGATATCCCAACCCAATTGTTCTTCAAAATCCATCTTCTTCCTCTTCACCTTCTAGCGTCTTTTGCTCTCGACGGTTAGTCCGTAGAAGAGCCCTGGGCTCTAATACCAATTGTAGGGTCGTTCAGTGACCACTAGAGGGGGGTGAATAACGCGTTTGTCATAGGATGATGGAATTATCGTTCGATCGTGTTTGCTATAAAAAGTTAATACGCAGCCAAAATACAAAATATATAATGAAAATAAATACAAGCACAATCACAACACAAGATGTAATGTGGTTCGAAACGTAATGGTTCCTACTCCACGGATTGAGCTCAAACGAGCTCTAGCGATGCAACCACACACCACTAATCCAATAAACACCTTCTTGGAACAATACAAAGGTGGAGAAACCTCGTACATATAGTGTTACAACAGTAAGAAACAAATACAAGCAATTACAATAATGAAATGCACAACAAGTAAAGGAAAAACACTTTACAATTACTCTTTTGATTGCTTGATCTTTGGTTGCTTGAAATGCACTTGGAGACCTTGATTTGCAGCAGCAAATCACCCCAATGACGTCCAAGAATCGGTTTTCAAATCCCTCCTCTATGAGCTCCATTTAAAGCTGCTCCTTGGGCTGGATTTCGCCTAGCAATCGACTAATCGGGACCATCAGTCGACTGCCCCTGTATCCGTCATCTCACAACGGCATGAATCACATTAGATAAGTCCAACGGATACACCATTAGTCGACTGATCATACTCATCAGTCGACTGATGGATTAATTAGTTGAGTGTTCGGGCCAATCACTCGACTGGAGAACCTTTTGTGCCCGAAATCCTGACCATCAGTCGACTGATCACCAGATCAATCGACTACTCAGACCAACAGTCAATTGCCTAACTATGGCAGTCAACTGCCAGGGAACTTCCCGTAGTTAAACCCTAGTTGACTCCCATCAGTCGACTGACCATAGCTCCTAGTCGACTGATACACCTCAAACATGAGGTTTTAACTCAAGTTTAGTGCCCCCATACTTGCTAGATCACCTTTAGCCTAGACCTAAGCCTTCTAACCACCTTCGGCAGCCTCACGCCTATTGGATCCCTCCAAGTCATCCATGACTTGTTCATCCATACGCTAGCCTTCAGGTGCTTCCATCAGCTATGTCATGCTAAGTTGATCTATACCGCCAAGGCACATTGGACTTACACTGCCAAGACTCTCGCTTGGACTTTATGCCGCCAACCATTGGACTTATGCTGCCAAGACTCCCGCTTGGACTTTACGCCGCCAATATTATCCTTGGACTTTCCAAATGCCAAGACTCAAGCTTGGACTTTCCCTTGCCAACCCATGTTGGACTTTCCATGCCAAGACCCATGCTTGGACTTTTCTTTGCCAACCCATGTTGGACTTTCCCTTGCCAAGACCCATGCTTGGACTTTCCATGCCAAGTACTCAAGACTTGGACTTTTCCCATGACAATGGTCAAACCATCGTCAAACATCAAATGCTAACCTGGGTCGATTGCACCAACAATCTCTTCAACACATATCAGACATCAATGTCAAACATCAATGTCAAACATTAAAACACTACTCGAGTCCAACTCGAGTCTGGTCAATCGTGACCTGGGTCGATTGCACCAACAGTTCAGACTCGTAGTAGGGGTCATCTACCAAGGCGACCATCTCGAGTTATGGGACATGAGACTGCTATGACTGAGCATGTTACTCAGGAACAACCTCGTCATCCCCATATAGGAGGTTCAGAGTCTCCAGATCCATATATACCACTGACTATGCCGGTACATGCAGATTCTAGTTGGCTCAATAATAAAGCATGAATACTTGTATTGGCACATTCGGCCAAGGATTGACTTACTCTGTTCTGAGGGTAGTCTGATCCATGGATCACCCATGCTTGGCTGGATAATTTGGAGGACACTTTCGAGTATGTGGATTGTACAGACGAGGAGAAAGTGGGCTTAGCTGCATACCACCTTTGGGATCAGGCTGTTACTTGGTGGAAGATGTAGCAAGCCCTACTCGGGGAGTGTGAGATTACATGGTCAAATTTTCAAGATGCTTTCTGGAGACAATATTTTCCTTCTGCATTCTCTATGGCTTGTCGCTAGGAGTTCTTAAGCCTTAATCAAGGTGAATGATCGGTTATGGAGTATAACGTAGAGTTTACCAGACTTGCGGAGTTTTGCCCTCATCTGGTAACTAAGGATGGAGATTGGATGTTCCAGTTTACTCAGGGTCTAGCTGCATATATTTGGGCTAGAATGTCTGGGTTTTCTATTAACTCTTACAGAGAGGCCTTGGATTGAGCTATTTTTATTGAGATGACTTCCCAACATATTTTGATGGAGAAGGATATTGAGAAGCAGATGTCCCAGAGTAAGCAACCAAAACAGGATTCAACAAATCAAACTCAAAAGAAGTAGAATCGAGGTGGTGCTACTCGAGGTACTGCAAAGGGGTCTTCTAGGTTGCAAAAAGGGAAGCGACCATCTTCTGAGTATTCTGGTGGTTCTCAGAAGAATCGTAAGGGCCAGAATAGGACCGGATGTTATAGATGTGGATATGAAAGCCACAAAGTACTAGAGTGTCCCTTGAAGCAACCTGTTTGCTATTATTGCAAGCATCTGGGGCATACCAGTCAGGAGTGTCCTTTGAGAGCATAGTTGGAGTTTGTAGATAGCTCCAACCAGGGGAAGAAGTCTAGCCAGGAGTGGCAACAGAGGACAGCACCAAGGACACAGTCGTATGGTCAGAAGAAGCCAGTACCTCCCCAGTCATAGCTGTATTAGATACAGAGGGCGCCTTTTCAGTGATGTCGACAGCTATTCAGTATCCTGCATCTCCAATGATTTACTATCCAGGGGTACCTGCACAATAGTTTTTACCAGTTAGCTCTCAGGGGTATATTATGCCTTCACAGTCAACTCAGTCTTCAGTACCATAGAGCCAGATGCAATCTGAGTGGAGGAACTATACTACTTCATCAAGGATGCAACCGTCAAATGTGGAGGCTGGATGTGTTATGCTATAACCAGAGAGGAGGCACAGCGGGTTGAGGGATAAGTCATTCAGGGTATGGTTTCAGTTTATTCCATATATGCTGATACTTTGATTGATATCGGTAGTTCACATTCATTCATATCTAGAATATTCATGGGTAGAGTTGAAAGGATTTTGATGGTTCGTTATTGTGGGTTAGCAGTATCTTTGCCATTAGGAGAAGTACTGACTAGCCATCAAGAAATCAAAGGTTGTCCCTTGGATTTCAATGGGCATATCCTTTCGGTGGACTTTCAATTGTTAGAGATGGTGGAATTTGACATCATTCTTGGTATGGATTGGTTGGCTACTTATTATGCTACAGTGGATTGTAGAGCAAGAGTAGTGATTTTTCGACCATCGAATCAACCAGCATGGAAATTTGTTGGCACTAGAGATGATGGAGTGTCCATTATATCTATGTTAGAAGCTTAGAAACTCTTGTCTCATGGTTGTCAGGGCTACTTACTATCTCTCGTCAAAGTTGAGAGCTAGGGACTACAATCCCTCTCTAGTGTGCGGGTAGTCGGAGAGTATCCGGATGTGATTCTAGATGAACTTCCAGGCTTACCACCTCCTAGGCAAGTGGATTTTGTGATAGAGGTGATTTCAGGAACTTTGTCGATATCAAAAAATCCCTATCAGATGCCACCGAAAGAGTTGAATGAACTTAAAGTACAACTGTAGGAGTTGTTGGATAAGGGATTTATTCGCCCTAGTGTTTCACCATGGGGAGCTCCAGTACTTTTTGTTAAAAATAAAGATGGATCATTACGGTTATGCATTGATTATTGGCAATTGAATACGATAACAGTTAAGAATAAATATCCATTGCCGAGGATAGAGGATTTGTTTGATCAACTCAATGATACATGTGTGTATTCTAAGATTGATTTGCATTCAAGCTATCATCAGCTTAGATTAAGCGATGAGGATGTACAGAAGACAACATTCCACACTCGTTATGGACATTACGAGTTTCTGGTAATTGTTAGGGCAATCAACCCGTGATATGGTTTTGATGTGTGTGGCAAAGGGTTTAAGTTAGGTTGTTATTATGATTTGATATGTGCGTTGGAGTCTTGCAGGACTTAGTAATTCACACATGGAGCCTTGGCGAGTTTCACATCTCATGACTTGGTCTTTGAGTCAGTGAAGGATGGCTTTGAGGAAGCCATGCGCTTGGAGCATCCGAGGGACTGCCGGACGAGGAGCTTGGAGTGAAGCTGGAAGAAGTAGACTTCAGGGCGAGATGCGAAGGATGGCACTGTAGAGCCATGCGCTTGGCGCATCCGAGGGACGTGGCCGGACGAAGACAACTTCGAAGGCGAGGGACTCCGAGGGATGAGAGTGAGCGAATGTAACCCGGGAAGGGGTAGCGCTCTTAGGTGAAACTTGGCCATTTGGCTAAGTGTCAGATGAGATTTCTCGACACCAGTCGACTGCCATGGAATGACAATCGACTGCTCTGAGTCGAACGGGTTCGACTGGTATCCGACTGAGTGGTTTTTATATGTTGGTAGTCGACTGCCAAGACCATCAGTCGATTGCTGATGGCAGCAGTCGACTGGTCAAGAGGGTTTGGGCCACAAAACCGCTCGTAGCCGACTAGGCAGTCGAATACGAGGCATCAGTCGACTAATGGATACATCAGTCGACTGTCAAGGGTTCCATTGGACTGCAATGGTCAGGATTTGACGTGTTCAGAGGCCGTTGTAGTGGTGGCAATCGACTGCCAAGGGAAGTAGTTGACTGATGGCGGCCAACGGAAAGAAATCAGCCCTCTCTATAAAAAGAGAGGGTGTTGGGCTTTGGGAGGCTAATGCTTATGCTCTAACCTTCTCCCAAAGTGCCTTAAAGAATTCCCACTCTTCTTACTTGCTATTATTTCATTCTATTGTAAGAAGAGGGATCATAAAGAGGTTACCTCCACCTAGCTTGGTGCAAAGGAGAGATCTAGTGGATTTGGCAAAGGAGTGATTCACCTTGGACGAATTGGGGACCGTGGATTAGCGGCGTAGCCGTGAACCACGTTACATATTGTGTTATCATTGTTTATCTTTGCATTTATTGTTTTGTTTGCTTGTTTATTAGTATTCTGCTTGCGCTAACAATTTTGCAGACGAGCAAATTCCATCATCGTATGAAGAGGGCTATTCACCCCCTCTAGCCGGCCAATACACACCGATCGATCCCCTACAAGTGGTAATAGAGCCAAGTCGCTTATCGAGGACTAACCGCCACAACAAGCACTTCATTCAAAAATGGCTGGCTCCAACATTCACCCACCAAAATTTGAAGGCGAATTCTCTTGGTGGAAAAAGAGAATGGAGGTATTTTTCGAAACCGATTTCGAAATTCTTTTAATTATGGAAAACGGTTTCGAATTGCATAGGGATGAAGAAGGGGAGCCATTGGAAAAATCAAGGTGGAGCAAGAGGCAAAGGGAAGAGTACTTGGCAAACTCAAAAGCCAAACATCATCTTTACAATGTACTCCCCCAATAAGAAGTGAATACGATTGGGGAATGCGCTAGCGCCAAGGACATGTGGGAGAAACTAATAGAGATTCATGAAGGCACATCCGAGGCGAAGCTAGCAAGGAGAGATGTCCTTCGCTCCCAATTATCCAATATCAAACTCAAAAAGGTAGAGAAGGTAAAATCCCTACACTCTAGATTTAAGGAAATTCTAACCGATTTGACAAGTGTAGGTGAAAAACTCTTCAACCGGGATGTGGTAATGAAGGCCATAGATGCCTTTCCCCGGTCCTCAAGATGGAGCTCTATGGTGGACTCCTTCTACATCTCCAAGAATTTGGAAGTGAGCACCTTGGAGGAGTTCTTCTCAACTATGGAGCTCCACGAAACAAGGCTTGAAGGAATAAATGAAGAGCCAAGAATTCAACCTTCAAGAGGAGTGGCCTTGGTAGCCAACAAGGGGAAGAAAAAGATAGAGTTTCCCACCTCCTTCGATGATGAAGCATCCTCCTCCTCCTCCATGGATAGCACGGAAGAAGCCTATATGGTAAGGAGGGTAAGGCGTGCATTAAAAGGTTTTAAATTTAATAAATCTAATGATAGGAGAAGAAGACCAAGGGGGAAGGTGATATGCTATAATTGCCAAGGAGAGGGACACATAAGGGACAATTGTCCCCTCTTGAACAAGAGCAAAGAGGAGAAAAGAAAGAAGGAAGAAAAGAAGAAGAAAAAGGGGAGCAAGAAGAAGGGAGAAGAGAAGAAAGCCAAAGAGAAGGGAAAGACAAAGGCACTAAAAGCAAGGACTTGGGATGACCCTTCCTCCTCCTCATCATCATCATCCGAGGAAGAAAATGCCTTTGTCACAAATTTAGCATTGATGCCCTTTGACGATCTAGACTCCTCTTCCACCGAAAATGAAGAATCAAACACAAGTGAGGAGAGCTCTAGTGAAGGGGGAGCTTCTTCACCATCCTCATCCGAAGAAGAAGAAGACATGGAAACTATGGTAACGAACCTCTCACCAAGTAAAATAGTTTCCATGATTTCTAGTCTTACTAAGGATCTATTTAGAGCTAAAAAAAATAATAAAAGCATGCTAGATCAAATTAAGGACTTAGAAGAAAAACTAGAAAAAGCATGCTTAAATGATAATGAAAATATTTCTTCTAGTCATGATGATGCATGCTCACATGATCTTTATATGTCATTTGATGTTAATGATGCATGCATAGAGGAAAATAGGGTCCTAAGGGAAAAGGTAGACCACTTGACCAAGGCCCTAGAAAAATTCACTATTGGCTCAAATACATTGAACATGATCATAGGGAGCCAAAGGGCTAGCTTCAATAAGAAAGGCCTAGGATATAAAGAAAATAAAAATGAAAAGGCCTATAAATGCTTAATTGCTAGGGGTCAAGACAAAAAGAAGGTAATAGCTAGAAAATGGATCCCTAAGGAATTTTTAGTGAACCCCATAGGAAAGAACTTATTTTGGGTTCCTAAATACATCCTGAAGGGTTAGGAAAACCCTAGGGTAGTCAACCATATGCAATTTACCTATATCATATGTTGGTTGACTTAGGATAGAGGGACACCATTTTTGAAATAGTGTTAGGTGATGATAATGCACCTATAAATAGATAAATCATGCTTTAGGTGATATTTTCTTTATTATCATGATGTAATACCTAATACATGATCACAATTTGATGAATACATTTGTCTCATGATCATAATATGAAATTCATACATATATGTATTTATGATCATGTGGAATGATAGGATGATACTTAACCTTGTGTAGAATTGCATGAATTAATGGTTAAGTATATACAAATACCTTTAGGATACATCTCACACTCACCATAGGCTACCATGATTGAAAACTTAGCATGAGTGAGATGTTAGGATGATACAAATGTCCACTAATGCATATGGCATTTAGATGGTCATTTAAGGTATCAAAATAGCAATAATAGACCAATCATGGGGAAGACTTATGTTTAATTCATAGACATATTGCCCAAAGATCAGGGTTGGATATTTCATATGTTTCCAAAACAATTTCTTACTTTAAAATCTGTGTGTTCATGTTTTGAAACAATCCAAAGCAAAATTAGGTGTTAAAATGGATACAAACTTGATCAAAACACTAGTTATTTTTAAAGCTTTTGGATTTTTGGCAAATCCTTAAAAATATAATGTTTTTTCATGAAAAACTATTTTTCATTGATAAAGAACCCTAAAAGAAATGTGTTCCCCAAATTTCACTATTTTTTGAATTTTTTGAAATTTATAGTGCATTTCTGAAATTCATCTAGAAAATCAGAAATTCAGATTTCATTGTGCCAGTCGACTGTCGTACTGATAGCAGTCGACTGCTCACCTGAAAAACTACCCAGCAACTTCTGATACATGATTTTAAGGCATGTTTTTGGTTTATATTTCTCTCTAGACTTGATGCCATGCTGTATAAACTTTGTTAATTATTTTTGATGGTGTCAAAGGGGAAGAAATATATATGTTTAAGTAAGGGGGAATTATATTTAGAGGGAGTTTCATGTATTAAGGGGGATAGTTGCTAATCATGTTATTTACATGCTTTCCTTTCTTAATATTTTATCAAATGTTTTTACCTAATGTAAACGGATTGCCACACATCAAAAAGGGGGAGATTGTTAGGGCAATCAACCCGTGATATTGTTTTGATGTGTGTGGAAAAGGGTTTAAGTTAGGTTGTTATTATGATTTGATATATGCGTTGGAGTCTTACAGTGTAACGCCCGCCCTTATCTGCTCTCAGGGCGGCGCTACTCTACTGTTTTTTTTAACATGTTATCATAACTTAAACTTTCTTTTGCACATGCGTCACATATCATATTCATAATCAGCATGTTAACATATCTTGTCTCATTTCTAACATGCATAACATAAAGAGTCATTCATGAGTTCTTAAGTAATTGAACAGTAACATAAATAAGCATCATCCAACATGATACTAATGATTCATAAGTCTTATAAGCAGAAGCAAAGTCTTAAGTGGTTCATTGTGCATGTAATATAAGCAGATAGTAACAGGGTCTTTCTCGACGATGCCACTATCACACACACTTGGCCCTTCCTGCTACTTTCTCTAGTTCAGGTTTCCTTTATCTGCAGTATATGGACAACATAAACTATAAGTATATAGCTTAGTAAGATTCTTGCCTACTCACAAAAGCCACAAACTTCGTCAAGCAATTTGAAACATGAGCATACTAGCATAAATAGCCTAAGTATTTCATAGCAACACTAATCAACAACATACCCACGTAATAAAACCTAAGCATGGCATAGAGTTTACATCAGCATGCTAAGCATAATTAAATCTAAGCAGGTCATAATTTAACATAAGCATTCATGACATAAGCAATCCATAACATTATAAATCTTAGACATGCATAAAGTACATAATCACAAATATTCTTAACTCAACTATAAGCATCATAACTTCATAAAATCTAACATGCATAAAGGACATAATCATAAGCATTTTTAAACTTAACCATAAGCATTCATAACATAAGTATCCGTAACATCATAAATCTGAAACATGCATAAAGTACATAGTCACAAATATTCTTAAACTTAACTATAAGCATCATAACTTCATAAAATCTAACATGCATAAAGGGCATAATCATAAACATTTTTTTTAACTTAACCATAAGAATTCATAACATAAGTATCCATAACATCATAAATCTTAAACATGCATAAAGTCCATAGTCACAAATATTCTTAAACTTAACCATAAGCATTCATAGCATCATGAAATCTAAACATGCATAAAGGACAAGTTCATAAGCATTCATAAACTTTAACTTAAGCATGCACAATTTCATAAAAGTCCTTTCTTTTCAAAACATATACATATAGATACTTCAACATAATCATAACTTGCATGGGGGGCCCCAGGTTAAGTACCACATAATGCGCGTTCCCTAATTGGCTGGGGTAGCGAGCCACCAGACCTACTAGAGCAAGACCTCTTACGTCTTACCAGGGCAAGACCTCTTACGTCTTCTTATGTCCCTTTGGATTTGATTAACGACCACCTGACGGGTCGGGTACTTAACCTCTTACAAAGTAAAATACTTAATTCCTTTCTTTCTTGTCATATCATAAAGAATGCTCTTAATCCCCAACATAAAAAGGGAAGCATCTCAATCTTATCCTATCATAAGGAGAGCTCTTAATCCCTACTTGAAAGGGAAGCATCTCCATCTTATCTTATCATAAGGAGAGCTCTTAATCCCTACTTGAAAGGGAAGCATCTCCATCTTATCTTATCATAAGGAGAGCTCTTAATCCCTACTTCAAAGGGAAGCATCTCCATCTCAGACATTTCATAGCATACATGCATTCATAACATAAGAGTGCCCTAAAGGGGTCCTAAAGCATAAACATGTTCATCGCATAAGCATATTTCATAGGCATATTCATGGCATATTAAATCATAATACATGTTCATCACATAGGCATGTTTCATGGCATATTACCTCATAAACATATTCATCACATAGGCATAATTTCATGGCATACTACATCTTAAACATGTTCATCACATAAGCATATTTCATAGCATATTGAATCATGAACATTTTCATCACATAGGCATAATTCATGACATATTAAAATCATACACATAGCATAACTACATAAGAAGGTGTTTTCATGAAACCCTAACCCTAACACCAAGGTTGGCCGAAACATGTAAGGTATCAAGCTTGGATGTTTGTTACCTAAAATTCCTTCATGAAGCTTATAACTTATCATGGTATCATTAGAAGCATTTTCATGCAACCCTAGCCCTAAATACTTTGTCATCAAACATGTAAGGGCTCAAGCTTGGGTTTTTTGTTACCTAAAATTCCTTCATGAAGCTTATAACTTATCATGGTATCATTAGAAGCATTTTCATGCAACCCTAGCCCTAAATACTTTGGTTCAAAACATGTAAGGGCTCAAGCTTGGGTTTTTTTGTTACCTAAAATTCCTTCATGAAGCTTATAAATTATCATGGTATCATTAGAAGCATTTTCATGCAACCCTAGCCCTAAATACTTTGGTTGGCTGAAACATGTAAGGGCTCAAGCTTGGGTTTTTATTACCTAAAATTCCTTCATGAAGCTTATAACTTATCATGGTATCATTAGAAGCATTTTCATGCAACCCTAGCCCTAAATACTTTGGTTGGCCGAAACATGTAAGGGCTCAAGCTTTGGTTTTTATTACCTAAAATTCCTTCATGAAGCTTATAACTTATCATAGTATCATTAGAAGCATGTTCATGCAACCCTAGCCCTAAATACTTTGGTTGGCCGAAACATGTAAGGGCTCAAGCTTGGGTTTTTTTGTTACCTAAAATTTCTACATGAAGCATATAACATCTCCTACTTCCTTTAGAAGCCTTTTCATGCAACCCTAGCCCTCAAGACCTTGGTTGGCCGAAACATATAGGGCTATGAACTTGGGTTTTGGCACCTAAAAATTCCTACTTGAAGCCTACAATCTATGATCATATCCTTAGATTCATTTTCATGCAAACCCTAACCCTAAATTCCTTGGTTGGCCGAAACATATAAGGCTATGAACTCCATCTTTCTTTCATGTACATGACCTACAAAGCTCTACAAAGCTAATATATGCAGTGAGGGAATCTTACTTCCTTCGCTTTGCTTGGGAGATGACCTAATGGAAGCCACCTAGCTTTCTCCTTGCTTGAATGGGGGTGCCAAAGGATGAAGAGGGAGCTCGGTGAGGAAGAAGAAGAGAAGAGGGAAGAAGAAGAAGTGGCCAAATGGGACTTTCACTCTTCTTTATAAAGGAGGAAGAGAAGTTTCTCTTCTCTTTCCATCCTCTTCATTTACCCTCATCACACTTATCTACAATTTCCCTCTTCCCCTAATGATATAATCCTATTGGGCTTCTGGTTAGTGGGTGCATCTATAGGGCTTGGCTATCTCTAGAGGTTTGGGGTTCAATTCCTAGGCCTTGCATCTCTTTTTTGGCTACTTTCTTTTATTTTCGGAAAAACCCACATAAAGCCCATTATCGTAAAGCCAAAAATTCTCGTAAAATGGCTAGAAATTTTACGTTGCTATAATCCTCATACCTTGTAAAAGTTTCATCCTCGAAACTTAAAACAATTCCGGGTACTTCTGCTTCATGTCCTCCTCTCGTTCCCAGGTATCTTCCTCGTATCGCGGATTCTGCCACAGGACCTTTACTAAGGGCACTTCTTTGTTCCTTAGCCTCTTGACATCTCGGTCTAGTATCTGGATAGGCCGACTTTCAATACTCAGGTCCTCTTGAACTTGTACTGTTTGTGGCTCGATCACTTGGTCCGCACTGGATATGCATTTCTTGAGCACAGAGACATGGAACACGTTGTGTATAGCCGACTTCTCTTGAGGTAGCTCCAGCTTGTACGCTACCTTGCCAACCCTCTGCAATATCGGATACGGTCCCACGTAGCGTGGATTCAGTTTACCCTTCCTTCTGAATCTCATCACTCCCTTCATAGGGTTCACTTTGAGGAATACCAGGTCTCCGACTTCGAATTCTAATGGTCTACGCCGCCTATCCGTATAGCTCTTTTGTCGGCTCTGAGCAGTTTCGATTATCCGACGAATATTCTGTATAGCTCGGGTGGTATCGTCAATAATATCGGCCTGAAGACCCATTTCCCTCCTTTCACCACCCTCGTACCAGCAGATAGGAGACCTGCATCTTCTCCCGTATAGAGCTTCATATGGTGTCATTCCAATAGTAGCCTGGTAGTTGTTGTTGTAAGCAAATTCCGCCAAGCACAAATATCGACACCAGCTCCCCTTAAAGTCTAGAGTACAAGCCTGCAACATATCTTCCAGCACCCGGTTCACTCTTTCTGTCTGACCGTCGGTTTGAGGATGAAACGCAGTGTTGAATCTCAACTTTGTGCCAAGAGCCTTCTGAACACATTCCCAAAAATGGGAGGTAAAATGTCCATCACGGCCAGAAATAATAGCCTTAGGCACTCCATGTAATCTGATAATTTCCTTGACATATAATTGAGCTAGCTGCTCAACCGAATAGGTCATCTTAATCGTCAGGAAATGGGCAGACTTTGTCAACCGGTCTATGATTACCCATATAGCATCGTAACCATTTGTTGTTCTGGGTAATCCCGAGATGAAATCGATAGAAATTTCTTCCCATTTCCACTGAATCAGATTTACCGCAGAATCCCCGTGTTCTCGTGTTCTCGCCTTAACCTTCCGCAGTCGACAGTGTCGACGCATCGAGCAACATCCCTTTTCATGCCGGACCACCAAAATTTATCTCTTAAGTCCTGATACATTTTATTAGATCCAGGATGCATGGTATAAGGTGTTCCATGGGATTCCTCGAGTATCTTCTTCCGTAATTCCGGATCGTTCGGAATACATAGGCGGTCCCGGAGGTATAATAGTCCGCTGTTGGAAATGCGGAATCCATTATCCCTTCCTTCCAGGACTTCCTGTTTGATCTTCTGGATGTCTCAATCACCATCTTGCTTTCCCATTATATCGTTGAACAGCGTCAGCGCTATCGTCATGGTGGAAATTTCTCCAGAAATAATCTCTATCCCGTAATTCATTATTTCCCTTTTCAGGGGTTGAGATAGCATCGATAAGGACATCAAAGCGGCACACCTTGTTTCCACTCATTATTCGTATGTTCCAGTCTAACTAACATTGATCAACTATACCATACACATCGCATGCAATGAACTCATCATTAATTTCAAAAGAAACGACTTATCATCTCTTATTCATATTTTCAGACCAGAAGGAAAAATGTTAACATATAACATTCCTTATTTCTAATTTAAACAACAGAAACTACTTGAGAAGATAGTTCATTACGACTCCCACTAGGACAAACCCTAGTGCGGTTGTAATTATTTTTAGTCCTATCTTCCTTGGCCTCACTAGGGTAGTCTCCGGCTGGCCAATAAGTTGACTGTTTACAGAACCCTCTTCCTTCCTCTCGAGGCCAGCTACCACCGGATTCTCTACCACAGGCTTCTCTTGAACCTTGTGCTCCGAGTTCTCAAAGACAACTCCGCATATGTTATCCGCCCCATACGTGATGTGCAACTACCATGAACTCATTTAGCAGGGAGCGTACCAAGGCCCATATCCGATAATTGTCCAGTAACGAAAACTCCTGCTGCTCGAGTCTCCTAAAAAGACCATTGAGCCTTCTCATGTGTCTGATGACCCCACCATCTGGTTTATAGACTATCTCTTCAATAGCTTTCCTTAATCGGTTTCGTAACACATCACGACGGGTCATGGTAGTCATCGTCCGTTCCATCCGAAATTGAAATAAATGAAGTCAGTACAAAACCGACTAACCCGTACAAAACCGCCTTAATTCAATTCAGATGAGCATAGACCTTACACAAATAATTAAGAAAATCAAATCTTCGTAATTTTAGGAGTTTTTTTTTGTGCGTAATTAAACTAAGGCTAGCATAAAGCTATCATTTGTATATTCATGCATTACTTAAACTAAATGCTAGGCTAGCATAAGATTATCCTACATGAATTCATGCATATTTAAGCCAAAACAAAAACAGTTCTTATCCTAACAAGGTAAGGTATCCTTTCTAGCGGTATTTCTAGGTTAGAGACATGTTTCCACCATATAAAGCTTGGTAAGGTATCATTACTATCTAAGTCACAAGTATGGTTCCATTATACTAGACATGACGAAGTATTATTTCTATCTAAGTCACAAGTGCGACTCCATTCTACTAAAACACAATGAGGTATTATTTCTATCTAAATCACAAGTGTGATTCCCTTCTACTAAAACATGATGAGGTATTATTTCTATCTAAGTCACAAGTGTGATTCCATTCTACTAAAATATGATGAGGTATTATTTCTATCTAAATAGAAGACATTCTTCATTATAAAAGCAACTTAGGTATGCATAAAGTTACTTACTTGGAAATAGAAGGATGGAGGCTTGATGTGTGATAGTGGAAAGGTGAACCCGCTCTGATACCAACCCGTAACGCCCGACCTTATCTGCTCTAAGGGCGGCGCTACTTTACTATTTTTTTTTTACATGTTATCATAACTTGAACCTTCTTTTGCACATGCGTCACATATCATATTCATAATCAGCATGTTAACATATCTTGTCTCATTTCTAACACGCATAACATAAAGAGTCATTCTTGAGTTCTTAAGTAATTGAACAGTAACATAAATAAGCATCATCCAACATGATACTAATGATTCATAAGTCTTATAAGCAGATAGTAACAAGGTCTTTCTCCACCATGCCACTATCACACACACTTGGCCCTTCCTGCTACTTTCTCTAGTTCAGGTTTCCTTTATCTGCAGTATATGGACAACATAAACTATAAGCATATAGCTTAGTAAGATTCTTGCCTACTCACAAAAGCCACAAACCTCGTCAAGCAATTTGAAACATGAGCATACTAGCATAAATAGCCTAAGTATTTCATAGCAACACTAATCAACTACATACCCACGTAATAAAACCTAAGCATGGCATAGAGTTTACATCAGCATGCTAAGCATAATTAAATCTAAGCAGGGCATAATTTAACATAAGCATTAATTACATAAGCAATCCATAACATTATAAATCTTAGAGATGCATAAAGTACATAATCACAAATATTCTTAACTCAACTATAAGCATCATAACTTCATAAAATCTAACATGCATAAAGGACATAATCATAAGCATTTTTAAACTTAACCATAAGCATTCATAACATAAGTATCCGTAACATCATAAATCTGAAACATGCATAAAGTACATAGTCACAAATATTCTTAAACTTAACTATAAGCATCATAACTTCATAAAATCTAACATGCATAAAGGGCATAATCATAAACATTTTTTTTTAACTTAACCATAAGCATTCATAACATAAGTATCCGTAACATTATAAATCTTAAACATGCATAAAGTCCATAGTCACAAATATTCTTAAACTTAACCATAAGCATTCATAGCATCATGAAATCTAAACATGCATAAAGGACAAGCTCATAAGCATTCATAAACTTTAACTTAAGCATGCACAATTTCATAAAAGTCCTTTCTTTTCAAAACATATACATATAGATACTTCAACATAATCATAACTTGCATGGGGGGCCCAGGTTAAGTACCACATAATGCGCGTTCCCTAATAGACTGGGGTAGCGAGCCACCAGAGCTACTAGAGCAAGACCTCTTACGTCTTACCAGGGCAAGACCTCTTACGTCTTCTTATGTCCCTTTGGATTTGATTAACGACCACCTGATGGGTCGGGTACTTAACCTCTTACAAAGTAAAATACTTAATTCCTTTCTTTGTTGTCATATCATAAAGAATGCTCTTAATCCCCAATATAAAAAGGGAAGCATCTCAATCTTATCCTATCATAAGGAGAGCCCTTAATCCCTACTTGAAAGGGAAGCATCTCCATCTTATCTTATCATAAGGAGAGCTCTTAATCCCTACTTGAAAGGGAAGCATCTCCATCTCAGATATTTCATAGCATACATGCATTCATAACATAAGAGTGCCCTAAAGGGGTCCTAAAGCATAAACATGTTCATCGCATAAGCATATTTCATAGGCATATTCATGGCATATTAAATCATAATACATGTTCATCACATAGGCATGTTTCATGGCATATTACCTCATAAACATATTCATCACATAGGCATAATTTCATGGCATACTACATCTTAAACATGTTCATCACATAAGCATATTTCATAGCATATTGAATCATGAACATTTTCATCACATAGGCATAATTCATGACATATTAAAATCATACACATAGCATAACTACATAAGGGGGTGTTTTCATGAAACCCTAACCCTAACACCAAGGTTGGCCGAAACATGTAAGGTATCAAGCTTGGATGTTTGTTACCTAAAATTCCTTCATGAAGCTTATAACTTATCATGGTATCATTAGAAGCATTTTCATGCAACCCTAGCCCTAAATACTTTGGTTGGCCTAACCATGTAAGGGCTCAAGCTTGGGTTTTTTTTGTTAGCTAAAATTCCTTCATGAAGCTTATAACTTATCATGGTATCATTAGAAGCATTTTCATGCAACCCTAGCCCTAAATACTTTGGTTGGCCGAAACATGTAAGGGCTCAAGCTTGGGTTTTTTTGTTACCTAAAATTCCTTCATGAAGCTTATAACTTATCATGGTATCATTAGAAGCATTTTCATGCAACCCTAGCCCTAAATACTTTGGTTGGCCGAAACATGTAAGGGCTCAAGCTTAGGTTTTTATTTCCTAAAATTCCTTCATGAAGCTTATAACTTATCATGGTATCATTAGAAGCATTTTCATGCAACCCTAGCCCTAAATACTTTGGTTGGCCGAAACATGTAAGGGCTCAAGCTTGGGTTTTTATTACCTAAAATTCCTTCATGAAGCTTATAATTTATCATAGTATCATTAGAAGCATGTTCATGCAACCCTAGCACTAAATACTTTGGTTGGCCGAAACATGTAAGGGCTCAAGCTTGGGTTTTTTTGTTACCTAAAATTTCTACATGAAGCATATAACATCTCCTGCTTCCCTTAGAAGCCTTTTCATGCAACCCTTGCCCTCAAGACCTTGGTTGGCCGAAACATATAGGGCTATGAACTTGGGTTTTGGCACCTAAAAATTCCTACTTGAAGCCTACAATCTATGATCATATCCTTAGATTCATTTTCATGCAAACCCTAACCCTAAATTCCTTGGTTGGCCGAAACATATAAGGCTATGAACTCTATCTTTCTTTCATGTACATGACCTACAAAGCTCTACAAAGCTAATATACTGCAGGTGAGGGAATCTTACTTCCTTCGCTTTGCTTAGGAGATGACCTAATGGAAGTCACCTAGCTTTCTCCTTGTTTGAATGGGGGTTTCGGCCAAAGGATGAAGAGGGAGCTCGGTGAGGAAGAAGAAGAGAAGAGGGAAGAAGAAGAAGTGGCCAAATGGGACTTTCACTCTTCTTTATAAAGGGAGGAAGAGAAGTTTCTCTTCTCTTTTCCATGCCTCTTCATTTACCCTCATCACACTTATCTACAATTTCCCCTCTTCCCCTAATGATATAATCCTATTGGGCTTCTGGTTAGTGGGTGCATCTATAGGGCTTGGCTATCTCTAGAGGTTTGGGGTTCAATTCCTAGGCCTTGCATCTCTTTTTTTGCTATTTTCTTTTATTTTCGGAAAAACCCACATAAAGCCCATTATCGTAAAGCCAAAAATTCTCGTAAAATGGCTAGAAATTTTTACGGGCGTTACAATCCCTCATACCTTGTAAAAGTTTCATCCTCGAAACTTAAAACAATTCCGGGTACTTCTGCTTCATGTCCTCCTCTCGTTCACAGGTAGCTTCCTCATATCGCCGATTCTACCACAGGACCTTTACTAAGGGCACTTCTTTGTTCCTTAGCCTCTTGACATCTCGGTCTAGTATCTGGATAGGCCGACTTTCAATACTTAGGTCCTCTTGAACTTGTTCTGTTTGTGGCTCGATCACTTGGTCCGCATTGGATATGCATTTCTTGAGCACAGAGACATGGAACACGTTGTGTATAGCCGACATCTCTTGAGGCAGCTCCAGCTTGTACGCTACCTTGCCAACCCTCTGCAATATCGGATATGGTCCCACGTAGCGTGGATTCAGTTTACCCTTCCTTCCGAATCTCATCACTCCCTTCATAGGGGTCACTTTGAGGAATACCAGGTCTCCGACTTCGAATTCTAACGGTCTACGCCGCCTATCCGCATAGCTCTTTTGTCGGCTCTGAGCAGTTTCGATTCTTCAATGGATATTCTGTATAGCTCGGGTGGTATCGTCAATAATATCGGCCTGAAGACCCATTTCCCTCCTTTCACCACCCTCGTACCAGCAGATACGAGACCTGCATCTTCTCCCGTATAGAGCTTCATATGGTGCCATTCCAATAGTAGCCTGGTAGCTGTTGTTGTAAGCAAATTCCGCCAAGCACAAATATCGACACCAGTTCCCCTTAAAGTCTAGAGCACAAGCCCGCAACATATCTTCCACACCGGTTACTCTTTACATCGTAGTCGGTTTGAGGATGAAACGCAGTGCTGAATCTCAACTTTGTGCCAAGAGCCTTCTGAACACATTCCCAAAAATGGGAGGTAAAACGGCCATCACGGTCAGAAATAATAGCCTTAGGCCCTCCATGTAATCTGATAATTTCCTTGACATATAATTGAGCTAGCTGCTCAACCGAATAGGTCATCTTAATCGCCAGGAAATGGGAACACTTTGTCAACCGGTCTATGATTACCCATATAGCATCGTAACCATTTGTTGTTCTGGGTAATCCCGAGATGAAATCCATAGAAATTTCTTCCCATTTCCACTCTGGAATCGATCGGCTCTGATAATCCCGGGTTTACGGTGTTCGCCTTAACCTTCGAGTTAGGCAGTCTTTGATCTTGAGCCACATCCCTTTTCATGCCGGACCACAAAAATTTATCTCTTAAGTCATGATACATTTTATTAGATCGAGGATGCATGGTATAAGGTGTTCCATGGGATTCCTCGAGTATCTTCTTTCGTAATTCCGGATCGTTTGGAATACATAGGCGGTCCCGGAGGTATAATAGTCCGCTGTTGGAAATGCGGAATCCATTATCCCTTCCTTCCAGGACTTCCTGTTTGATCTTCTGGATGTCTGAATCACCATCTTGCTTTCCCATTATATCGTCGAACAGCGTCGGTGCTATCGTCATGGTGGAAAGTTGTCCAGAAATAATCTCTATCCCGTAATTCATTATTTCCCTTTTCAGGGGTTGAGATAGCATCGATAAGGACATCAAAGCGGCACACCTTGTTTCCACTCATTATTCGTATGTTCCAGTCTAACCGACATTGATCAACTATACCATACACATCCCATGCAATGAACTCATCATTAATTTCAAAAGAAACGACTCATCATCTCTTATTCATATTTTCAGACCAGAAGGAAAAATGTTAACATATAACATTCCTTATTTCTAATTTAAACAACAGAAACTACTTGAGAAGATAGTTCATTACGACTCCCACTAGGACAAACCCTAGTGCGGTTGTAATTATTTTTAGTTTTATCTTCCTTGGCCTCACTAGGGTAGTCTTAGGCTGGCCAATAAGTTGACTGTTTACAGAACCCTCTTCCTTCCTCTCGAGGCCAGCTACCACCGGATTCTCTACCACAGGCTTCTCTTGAACCTTGTGCTCCAGTAGTTCCCAACACAACTCCGCATATGTTATCCGCCCTTCATAGCGGCCCCATACGTGATGTGCAACTACCATGAACTCATTTGGCAGGGAGCGTACCAAGGCCCATATCCGATAATTGTCCAGTAACGGAAACTCCTGCTGCTCGAGTCTCCAAAAAAGACCATCAAGCCTTCTCATGTGTCCGATGACCCCACCATCTAGTTTATAGACTATCTCTTCAATAGCTTCCCTTAATCAGTTTCGTAACACATCACGACGGGTCATGGTAGTCATCGTCCGTGCCATCCGAAATTGAAATAAATGAAGTCAGTACAAAACCTACTAACCCGTACGAAACCGGCTTAATTCAATTCAGATGAGCATAGACCTTACACAAATAATTACGAAAATCAAATCTTCGTAATTTTAGGAGTTTTTTTTTTGTGCGTAATTAAACTAAGGCTAGCATAAAGCTATCATTTGTATATTCATGCATTACTTAAACTAAATGCTAGGCTAGCATAAGATTATCCTACATGAATTCATGCATATTTAAGCCAAAACAAAAACAGTTCTTATCCTAACAAGGTAAGGTTTCCTTTCTAGCGGTATTTCTAGGTTAGAGACATGTTTCCATCATATAAAGCTTGGTAAGGTATCATTACTATCTAAGTCACAAGTATGGTTCCATTATACTAGACATGACGAAGTATTATTTCTATCTAAGTCACAAGTGTGACTCCATTTCACTAAAACACAATGAGGTATTATTTCTATCTAAATCACAAGTGTGATTCCCTTCTACTAAAACATGATGAGGTATTATTTCTATCTAAGTCACAAGTGTGATTCCATTCTACTAAAACATGATGAGGTATTATTTCTATCTAAATAGAAGACATTCTTCATTATAAAAGCAACTTAGGTATGCATAAAGTTACTTACTTGGAAATAGCAGGATGGAGGCTTGATGTGTGATAGTGGAAAGGTGAACCCGCTCTGATACCAACCTGTAACGCCCGCCCTTATCTTCTCTCAGAGTGGCGCTACTTTACTGTTTTTTTTTAACATGTTATCAAAACTTAAACCTTCTTTTGCACATGCGTCACATATCATATTCATAATCAGCATGTTAACATATCTTGTCTCATTTCTAACATGCATAACATAAAGAGTCATTCATGAGTTCTTAAGTAATTGAACAGTAACATAAATAAGCATCATCCAACATGATACTAATGATTCATAAGTCTTATAAGCGGAAGCAAAGTCTTAAGTGGTTCATTGTGCATGTAATATAAGCAATCCATAACATTATAAATCTTAGACATGCATAAAGTACATAATCACAAATATTCTTAACTCAACTATAAGCATCATAACTTCATAAAATCTAACATGCATAAAGGACATAATCATAAGCATTTTTAAACTTAACCATAAGCATTCATAACATAAGTATCCATAACATCATAAATCTGAAACATGCATAAAGTACATAGTCACAAATATTCTTAAACTTAACTATAAGCATCATAACTTCATAAAATCTAACATGCATAAAGGGCATAATCATTAACATTTTTTTTTAACTTAACCATAAGCATTCATAACATAAGTATCCGTAACATTATAAATCTTAAACATGCATAAAGTCCATAGTCACAAATATTCTTAAACTTAGCCATAAGCATTCATAGCATCATGAAATCTAAACATGCATAAAGGACAAGTTCATAAGCATTCATAAACTTTAACTTAAGCATGCACAATTTCATAAAAGTCCTTTCTTTTCAAACCATATAAATATAGATACTTCAACATAATCATAACTTGCATGGGGGGCCCCAGGTTAAGTACCACATAATGCACATTCCCTAATAGGCTGGGGTAGCGAGCCACCAGACCTACTAGAGCAAGACCTCTTACGTCTTACCAGGGCAAGACCTCTTACGTCTTCTTATGTCCCTTTGGATTTGATTAACGACCACCTGACGGGTCAGGTACTTAACCTCTTACAAAGTAAAATACTTAATTCCTTTCTTTCTTGTCATATCATAAAGAATGCTCTTAATCCCCAACATAAAAAGGGAAGCATCTCAATCTTATCCTATCATAAGGAGAGCTCTTAATCCCTACTTGAAAGGGAAGCATCTCCATCTTATCTTATCATAAGGTGAGCTCTTAATCCCTACTTGAAAGGGAAGCATCTCCATCTTATCTTATCATAAGGAGAGCTCTTAATCCCTACTTGAAAGGGAAGCATCTCCATCTCAGACATTTCATAGCATACATGCATTCATAACATAAGAGAGCCCTAAAGGGGTCCTAAAGCATAAACATGTTCATCGCATAAGCATATTTCATAGGCATATTCATGGCATATTAAATCATAATACATGTTCATCACATAGGCATGTTTCATGGCATATTACCTCATAAACATATTCATCACATAGGCATAATTTCATGGCATACTACATCTTAAACATGTTCATCACATAAGCATATTTCATAGCATATTGAATCATGAACATTTTCATCACATAGGCATAATTCATGACATATTAAAATCATACACATAGCATAACTACATAAGGGGGTGTTTTCATGAAACCCTAACCCTAACACCAAGGTTGGCCGAAACATGTAAGGTATCAAGCTTGGATGTTTGTTACCTAAAATTCCTTCATGAAGCTTATAACTTATCATGGTATCATTAGAAGCATTTTCATGCAACCCTAGCCCTAAATACTTTGGTTGGCCGAAACATGTAAGGGCTCAAGCTTGGGTTTTTTTGTTACCTAAAATTCCTTCATGAAGCTTATAACTTATCATGGTATCATTAGAAGCATTTTCATGCAACCCTAGCCCTAAATACTTTGGTTGGCCGAAACATGTAAGGGCTCAAGCTTGGGTTTTTTGTTACCTAAAATTCCTTCATGAAGCTTATAACTTATCATGGTATCATTAGAAGCATTTTCATGCAACCCTAGCCCTAAATACTTTGGTTGGCCGAAACATGTAAGGGCTCAAACTTGGGTTTTTATTACCTAAAATTCCTTCATGAAGCTTATAACTTATCATGGTATCATTAGAAGCATTTTCATGCAACCCTAGCCCTAAATACTTTGGTTGGCCGAAACATGTAAGGGCTCAAGCTTGGGTTTTTATTACCTAAAATTCCTTCATGAAGCTTATAACTTATCATAGTATCATTAGAAGCATGTTCATGCAACCCTAGCCCTAAATACTTTGGTTGGCCGAAACATGTAAGGGCTCAAGCTTGAGTTTTTTTGTTACCTAAAATTTCTACATGAAGCATATAACATCTCCTACTTCCCTTAGAAGCCTTTTCATGCAACCCTAGCCCTCAAGACCTTGGTTGGCCGAAACATATAGGGCTATGAACTTGGGTTTTGGCACCTAAAAATTCCTACTTGAAGCCTACAATCTATGATCATATCCTTAGATTCATTTTCATGCAAACCCTAACCCTAAATTCCTTGGTTGGCCGAAACATATAAGGCTATGAACTCCATCTTTCTTTCATGTACATGACCTACAAAGCTCTACAAAGCTAATATATTGCAGGTGAGGGAATCTTACTTCCTTCGCTTTGCTTTGGAGATGACCTAATGGAAGCCACCTAGCTTTCTCCTTGCTTGAATGGGGGTTTCGGCCAAAGGATGAAGAGGGAGCTCGGTGAGGAAGAAGAAGAGAAGAGGGAAGAAGAAGAAAGGGCCAAATGGGACTTTCACTCTTCTTTATAAAGGGAGGAAGAGAAGTTTCTCTTCTCTTTTCCATGCCTCTTCATTTACCCTCATCACACTTATCTACAATTTCCCCTCTTCCCCTAATGATATAATCCTATTGGGCTTCTGGTTAGTGGGTGCATCTATAGGGCTTGGCTATCTCTAGAGGTTTGGGGTTCAATTCCTAGGCCTTGCATCTCTTTTTTGGCTATTTTCTTTTATTTTTGGGAAAACCCACATAAAGCCCATTATCGTAAAGCCAAAAATTCTCGTAAAATGGCTGGAAATTTTTATGGGCGTTACATGCAGGACTTAGTAATTCGTACATGGAGCCTTGGCGAGTTTCACATCTCATGACTCGGTCTTTGAGTCGGTGAAGGATAGCTTTGCGGAAGCCATGCGCTTGGAGCATCTGAGGGACCGCCGGACGAGGAGCTTGGAGTGAAGCCGGAGAAAGTAGACTTCAGGGCGAGACACGAAGGATGGTGCTGCAGAGCCGTGCGCTTGGCGCATCCGAGGGACATGGTCAGACGAAGACAACTTCGAAGGCGAGGGACTCCGAGGGATGAGAGTGAGTGAATGTAACTCGGGAAGGGGTAGCGCTCGTAGGTGAAACTTGGCCATTTGGCTCAGTGTCGGATGAGATTTCCTGACACTAGTCGACTGTCATGGAATGACAGTCGACTGCTCTGAGTCGAACGGGTTCAACTGGTATCCGACTGAGTGGTTTTTGGGCCATCAGTCGACTTCCATATGTTGGTAGTCCACTGCCAAGACCATCAGTCGACTGTTGATGGCAGCAGTCGACTGGTCAAGAGGGTTTGGGCCACAAAACCTCTTGTAGCCGACTGGGCAGTTGACTACGAGGCATCAGTCGACTGATGGATACATCAGTTGACTGCCAAGGGTTCCGTTGGACTGCAACGGTCGGGATCTGACGTGTTCAGAGGTCGTTGTAGTGGCGACAATCGACTACCTAGGGCGACAGTCGACTGGTGGTGTCCAACGGTAAGAAATCAACCCTCTCTATAAAAAAAGAGGGTGTTGTGCTTTGGGAGGCTAATGCTTATGCTCTAACCTTCTCCTAAAGTGCCTTAGAGAATTCCCACTCTTCTTACTTGCTATTATTTCATTCTATTGTAAGAAGAGTGATTGTAAAGAGGTTACCTCCACCTAGCTTGGTGCAAAAGAGAGATCTAGTGGATTTGGCAAAGGAGTGATTCACCTTGGACGAATCGGGGACCGTGGATTAGCGGCATAGCAGTGAACCACGTTACATATTGTGTTAGCATTGTTTATCTTTGCATTTATTATTTTGTTTGCTTGTTTATTAGTATTCCTCTTGCGCTAACGATTTTGTAGACGAGCAAATTCTATCATCATACGAAGAGGGCTATTCACCCGCCTCTAGCCGACCAATACACACCGATCGATCCCCTACAGTAATGTCGTTTGGGCTTACTAATTCTCTGGCTACATTTATGGATTTGATGAACCGTGTATTCTTGAGGTATATGGATAAGTTTGTTATTGTGTTCATAGATGATATTTTGATATATTCTCAATCTGAGGAGGAGCATGAATATCATCTTCAGATAGGGTTGGAGATGTTGCGACAGGAGCAGATGTATGCCAAGTTTAGTAAATGTGCCTTCTGGTTATCCTCAGTGGGTTTTCTTGGACACGTGATGTCTAACAGAGGTATTTCAGTAGATCCTCAAAAAATCAAGGCGATTACTAGTTGGGAGCAGGCAAAATTAGTTCAGGAAGTTCGTAGTTTCCTTGGTTTGGCACGGGTATTATTGTAGATTTGTTGAGGGATTTTCTAGGATTGCCACACCACTTACTTGCTTGACCCGGAAGGGGATCAAGTTCACCTCGTCAGAGGCTTGTGAAGCTAGATTTCAATAGCTTAAGTAGTGACTAATTTCTGCACCAGTGTTGGTGATTCTTTCTAGTGTTGATGGGATGGTACTATATACTAACGCTTCTATCCAAGGGTTGGGAGCAGTGCTGATGCAATGCGGTCGTGTGGTATCTTATGTCTCCCATCAACTAAAGGATCACGAAAGGAATTACCCTGTGCATGATTTGGAATTGACAGCCATTATTTTTTCCTTGACAATATGGAGACATTATCTGTATGGGATTACTTTTAAGATCTACACAAACCATAAAAGTTTGAAATATCTATTCACACAGAAAGAACTGAATCTGAGACAGAGGCGGTGGATGAAATATCTGAAGGATTACGACTGCACAATTCTTTATCATCCGGAAATAGCTAATGTAGTAGCAGATGCACTGAGAAGGAAGTCCCGGGGGATTCTGGCCAGTAATTGGATAGCAATTACTGATATTATTCAATAGTTCTCGGAGTTGGGATTGTTTGAACAAGGTCAAACATCCCAGGGAGTAGTTGTTTCTATGGCTGCCCAGTCCACTATTGCTGAGAAGATAAAAAAGCACAAGTTAGCAATCAACATCTATAGTTCTTGTGCAACACAATAGACTCAGAATAATAGACGAATTTCTCGAGTGACGAGAATGGAGTACTTCATTTCCATGGACGATTGTGTTCCGGATAAGCATCTAGTTAAGGAAAAGTTGTTACGGGAAGTACATCATTCGAGATTTGCTATACACCCTGGTGGTACTCGGATGTACCGAGATTTAAAATGGTTATACTGGTGGAACGGTATGAAGAAAGACATTGCAGATTTTGTTGCTCGATGTTTAGTATGCCAGTAGGTAAAGGTTGAACATTAGAAACCCGCTGGGTTGCTTCAGGAAATTCTAATTCCGGAATGGAAGTGGGAGCATATAACTATGGATTTCATCACGGGATTGCCCAAAACCCATAAAGGACATGATACGATTTGGGTGATTGTGGATCGATTAATCAAATCTGCCCATTTCCTTCCTATCTGTGGGACAGACTCGTTGGATCGTCTGGCAAAGTTATAATGTCGAGAGATTGTCAGGCTACATGGAGTGCCTTTGAGTATCATATCCGATAGAGACCCACGATTTACCTCACAATTTTGGCAAAGTCTTCAGTAGGCCATGGGCACAGAGCTTTAACTCAGTACAATATTTCATCCGTAGATAGATGGACAGTTTGAGCATACCATTCTGATCTTGAAGGATTTGTTGAGATCTTGTGTCATGGATTTCAAAGGCAGTTAGGAGGATCATGTTCACTTAGTGGAATTTACCTATAACAATAGTTACCACTCTTTTATACAGATGAATCCTTTCGAGGCCTTATACGGTAGACCCTGCAGATCTCCTGTGTTGTGAGAGGAAGTTGGGGAATGACAGTTGCTGGGGCCACAGAGTATTCAACATGATGTGGAGTTAGTGCGATCCATCAGACGACGGATATCGGAGGCACATAATCGACAAAAGAGTTACATAGATCGGAGGCGAAGGCTTTTGGAATTCTCAGTAGGGGATCATGTATTTCTGTGTGTTTCACCTAGAAAAGGAGTTAAAAGATTTGGGCTAAAAGGAAAATTAGCTCCATGCTATATCGGTCCGTTTGAGATATTGGAGTGGATTGGGGGTGTGGCTTACCGATTGGCTTTACCTTCGACACTTGCGAGTGTTCATAATGTATTTCATGTTTCAATGCTAAGGAAATACGTGTCACATTCTGATCATGTTCTGAAAGAGGTACCGATTCCACTTCAACCTAATGCGACTTATGAGGAGATTCCAGTGCGAATTCTTAGTCACAAGGAGCATTAGTTGCGGAACAAAACCATCCGACTTATAAAGGTTGGATGGCAACATCATACTAATGAGGAGGCTATGTGAGAGCTAGAAGATACTATCCGAGCTCGGTACCCTCATCGATTCACTTGAGGCATATGGTGGTTCAGGAATTTCTTGAATTAATTCTAGCATTCAAGAATGAAATTTAGGGACCAAATTTTATTAAGTGGGAGAGAATATAAAATATGGACAAATGTATCTCTCTCTCTCTCTCTCTATATATATATATAGATATATAGAGGTTTAATGCAGATTGGGGTTTAAGTGGGAATTGGGTTTAACTTAGGTTGAACTTACCTAACTTTGGCTCAGCCCAAAGTCGATGGATGGCATGCAAAGGACCCAAGCCTTGATTGTGAGTTCCTCACTCGCGCGATTTCCTTTTCTCTTCCTCACCCCAAACTTGCTTCTCCCGAGCGTTTCTCAACCGCTTCTCGTTATTGGCCAGCCGCCCTTCTCTTCACCCGTCGCTGACTCCTCGCTGTCCTGCATTTCCTCCCCACCATTTTTTTTCTTGAGCAGGATTTTCCCAGTTGCAGCGCCTCTTGCAGTCTCCTTCGTCTTCTCTGGTTGCGCCTTCAGTCTACCTTTCTGCCTTCTCATCTCCTCAACCGTGGCGAATGCTGTCCGATGGTAAATCTGGCTGGAGGGAAAGAAAGTAGACCTCCTCACCTTCTCTTCTTCTCCGAAGCAGCCGGCTGCCCATGCCTTCTCTCTCGGTGGAAGATTCGGCTCGGGGGGGGGGGGGGGGGAGAATGCCAATCGGGCTTGAGTCGGGTGGAGGCTCTTCTTTGGGAGCGAGTGAGCTGCCGGTTGAGGGGATTCACTGTCGACCATCACAACAGCTAGGTAAGAGCCGATCTTCTCCCTATCTTGGATGGGATCGAAATTCCATGTTATGATTTTCTTTGGTTGAGTGTGGACTTGTGTTTGGGCAGTGATCATGAGTGTCGATTGCTCCAGTGAATAGGGGATAAAGCAAGGTTGCAACCGAGGGATTTCTAAGGCCGGTAAGTTATGATTTACCCCTTCTCTTTTCATCTGTAATTGCTATATTCTATGGTGTGTCAATGCTTTTGGGGTATGATGGGTTTTTTGTCCATAGAGCATGCTGTATGAGGCTGCTATTGGAGTGGTACCGACTGTGATTGGGTGGATGAAGTTGGGTTGCAATGAGGGTTCAAATTAGGGTTGGTTAGATCCCTAAATTGGTGTAACTATGGACTGTGAAGGGTTGTGGGTGTGAGCTGTGAGGGCTGAGAAGGTGAATTTGGTGTATGGAGTTAAATGTTGTAGGTTATCATATTTGCTAATTGGAAACGGTGGGTTTACTTATGGTGTTAAAGATGGGATTATATGGTACATGAGATCAAAATTTTATCAAGCATTTGACTAGTTGATTTGAATACGAAATCGGTTTAGGATTAAATTTGACAGTTGATCATAGCATAGGATGAAATGATAGTTTATGTTCTTTACAAGATGTGGATATGAGGCAGGACCATGACCGTGAAGATTTTATTGTCACGAGCTTCTTATCGGGTGGGTAATTTCCTACCCTGGTCAGGTAGTAGCTAATTGATGTCACTTAGATCTTGACTCAACTCTATTTTTTTTTCTGTTGCTTGATACTTGTCTTTGCACTTTATAATGCTCTGTCATTGTTGTTCATTTCCTTCATCATTTCTATGAATTACAGATGTTATGGTATGTGGACCTATAGTGGTTTACCTATGTGTAAGTAGCTAAGTTCGGTTGTAGATTTGAATTGTGCAATTTAGATAAATCATCCGAGGGTGGGTGACGTAGATTTGATTTTTATATCATATCCTTATGTTGCATATATGTCTATTACAGATCATGTATTTGTGTATGGTCGTGTGGTTTGTCGATAGTGTCGCTACGGACTGGAGGTCCTAGGTTGGTTGTTGTCAGTTGTGTATGCCTCTTTATAGGATAGAGAGTGTGTTGTGGACGTATATATGTGCGGTTGTGCATTCATTCCATTTACATGCATGTTGGCGACTTGGTCTCCCTTGTGGTTGAGAGGGTTATCAGTCATCCTGCCTCCTTGGTTACTCGTGGTAGGAGTAACTGGTGTGAGGGCAGAGCATTTGTTGTGCTGCACTCGCCCACTATTGATAGTGGTAGTTGGAGTAGCGTGCAGTTGTCTTGGGTGTATGACACTCGACCACTCATGGGTAGTGACAGTCGGAGTGGCCAGCAGTAGGGACCCCTGTTGTGTAGCCTATAGCTTTTTAACTCATTACTACTTGTTCATACTGCCCACTCAGCCACTTGAGAGTAGTGGTTGTTTTTGAGTTTGGACAGATGTCATATTATGCCACCTAGCCCACACTAGGGCCGTGGTAGTGAGTAGGGTGTGCAGACATGACCATGTATCTGCATTGCCATGGTTGATGGCGTTTTCATATATATATATATATATGGTAAATATATATATAGATATAGTCTATATATATACTTGTTGCATTGTTGCATTTGCTTGAGCTATGTTTGCTATATTTGGTTGTACATCATCTTGCATGCTACATGCATATTCTATATGTTCGTGTTGGGTTTCCCCGGCACCGCGGCGAGTGTATGTTCTAATATGTTTCATAAACATGTGCACAGCGGAAGAATTAAAAGAAATAAATCTAATTTATTACAACACACATCACACGCATGCAAGATACAACATATGTAGACATAATCGCAGTTTCAAATTTTGCAATAAAAGGAAATAACACTAGTTATACCTAACGTATCACGTGCAACGAGAATGACATCAACCGGAGCAACTCTCGCTAAAATTGCCTCTATCCGTATCCACGGCAAGTACCATCGGGATAGCTTCACCAAGCAACGAGCCTCATCTTCGTAGGAGTCACTAGCCTCACGTCGAAGACGATGTGATCGAGAGAAGATCACAATCCGAATTAAAATTCGGATTCGTAAACGAGTCCCCAAAACATACTTCTCCAAAGAGGTATTCGTCAACCGATTGACGAATCCTTGGTCTTCCACCTATGAGGATTATCGGAGATCCAATCCCCGACAGTAAAGTCACTGTCGGAGCTCCAAATGTCATCAAAAAGACGCTCCGACAAGAAGGAAACAAGCTGTCCAAAAACTAGACAGCTTGGTGGAGGACTTGGCACCGACCAAAGGAGATGGCCGGCTAATCCTTGGTCGCCGGAACCAAGGTGGGTCACCGAAGGGTCGCCGGAGGAGTGGTTGGCAGCAGCTGGACGCCAGTAGCTAGAGTGGATGGCAGCACAAAAGGGCTGGGTGCCGTGGACTCCTTGGGCGGCGGCAAAGAGAAGAGAGGGAGAGGAGAGGAAGAGTATTTCCAAAAATAAAGTTAGGACTCTTTAAACCTCTAACCGTGATTTTATAGAGCGCATGTTTCTTAACCATCAAGAAACCTTTTCCTTAGAGTTATTGGTTCATAACAAAATCCCGTTAACCCACTCTAATAACTTATGTTAAAATAAATAAAACCGAGTTGATCTATTTTAAGTTAAAACAAACCGAACCAACTTTGGTTCATTCGTTTAAAACAAACCAAACCCCTTTGGTTTATTCTCCACCATTGGATTAGAACCAAACCAATTTGGTTCATCCATCATGTCTTCATAAGACTCATCCCATCCATGCTTCCATTGCGACTGAAACAATTTCATGCTTGCTCCTTGTTTGGTCCAACCAAACCTGGTTTCTCTCGATCTGAGAATCTTATTCTCGAGCTTGTTTTAAATCCTTCAGATTACGCTCATTGTGCGTGTGACCAAATATATTCTCGATTTATGTTGGCCGTTTATAATTAACCATTAATTATAGAATGATCATGAGTGGTACCTAGTAGTACATCATGATCCCTAATTAACCGAAAATTCAACGGTTGATCCAGAACCATTTCTGAAACCCTTCAGCAGCTACAATGAATCGTGTCCCATTCCCTTCATGCATCTTATACCCACTTGGTTCAGGACATGGTCTATAGTGTCAGTCCCCACTAGCTTGACTACGTCACACCTAGCCCAAGTATCATTTCTTCATCCTACGGATTTTAGTTACTGCACATGTATCCAAGAGTACCTTACTCTAAACATGTAATGATTTAGCCAAAGACTTTAGTAATAATATGATGAGAGACCATGGGTATACATCTCCTCGCAAAGAGTGGTGAATCCTTTATAGGCTATTCAAACACCTTCGGCCACTTCGACTTATACCCAATCATCCTGGGTCCACATCTCCTCTGAGATGCTTGCTTAAGATGTCAAAGCATAAGTCTTCATGACCAAGATGACTTAAATACCACAAGTCAAAGGAACATCACACTTAAACTGTAGTAATAACTTCATTGACATATCCATATATGCAGAGAACCATATGAAGTTTTACAGCTGGTCACTCCAATGAACTAGTTACCATAACTAGAATCCACGATTAACTCCGGACATTACAATGTCTCCACCCAGTGAGAATCAGCTGCTTGGATACACCAAGGAATATACCTCGTGCTAGTCTCGACAGAATTGATGGTGTCCAAATCCATCAATTCATCGACTAGAGATAATTCTAATACATCACAATTACACATGTAGAGATAGTCACTAGTTGTGATCCAATCACAAATTCTCTCATGCTGTGAATCGTACTATGGACATTCAGTAAATGAGTTTAAGATCTAATCAAATATATGAAAACATGTATACTCAAATAGTGAATCTTCATTTATCATATAAATGGTTTAAACATAAAGCGATTACCTTAGAGCACCTCTCATATTTAACTAACAAACTCCCACTTGGCCTAATGCCAATCGCCATGGTATCCAATATCATAAGCTATAACATGACCCTCAAACTTACTTTGAAGTAACGCCTTAGTTAAAGGATCCACTAAGTTCTTTTCAGTGGGAATCTTCTCGATATGAATTTCATTCCTACTGATAATCTCTCCGATCAGATGATAGTGGTGAAGAACATGTTTGGATCATTGATGAGACCTTGGCTCTTTTGTTTGTGCAATTGCTCCATTGTTGTCGCAGTAAACCCGTATTGCTTCAACAATGGTTGGAACTACACCATGTTCATAAATGAACTTCTTGATCCAAACCACTTCCTTTGCTGATTCTGAAGCTACTGAAGGGAGGAAACTTCACTTCCCACTTCAACTCGGTCGCTTGTTCATGGCGATCCCGTCATCGTCCCAGGATTAAAAAAAAATAATCTTTGACAAATAGGGATTATGCAAGCTACCGTTCCAACGTCGTGCTATTCGATTAGAGTGGTCACTTGAACAAACTTGTTGTTCAAGCAACCTACCTCTATTCTTCGAATAGCTGCGGAATAGACGATGTACGGATTATCGGTTTTTGTGTTTGTATTCGGGGCCCAAGTAAATTAGCCACATAACAAAATATACAACATGCATAGAATAAGAAAAGATTTGTTAACAAGAATTATACCTCTTGTTATACCTCTTGATCTTCTATTGTATGTCCTTCCTCCTTTTGGATGTCGTGTGGGCGACGATCTTCCAAAAATCGAAGCCTCCTAGATCACCAATCTTCCTTTACTTGTTCACTCCGAACAAAGGAAGATCATAAAATGAAACTCTTCTCCTACCTAGAACTGACCACCAAGCTCCAAGCTTGATCCTTGCCGCTGGGCAAGGAGAGGAATAAGGAGTATGGGCGCCGGCCAAAAGCTCCAAGGGAAGAAACCCTTGCTCTTGCCGCCAGCCAAGGAGGAGAGGAAGAGGGTTGGGACACCGGCCAAGGATGAGAGGAAGAAGAGGGGCGCCGGGCAAAACCCTAGGAAGAAAGGAAAGTCTTGTCGCCCAAGGGTTCTCCAAACCCTAGCCGCCCAATGCCTCTCCAAGCCCTTGCCACCCAAAACCCTAATCTCCCTTGTGTGTTCCACGCCTAAGGCTTGGACATGCTTTTATAGAGCTAGGCTTAAGCCTCCTTTCAATCTCCACCGTCGGATCTAGGGATTTAATCTCAACCGTCGGATCTAGATATTTAATCTCAACCGTCGGTTCTAGAGATTTAATCTCCACCGACGGATCTAAAGATTTAATCTCCACCATCGGATCTAAAGATTTAATCTCCACCGTCGGATCTAGAGTTTCATTTTCCATCATCGGATCTAGGCTCCATGAGGGTTTTAATAGGCTACAATAGGGACCATGAGGAGGAGTTGGATCTTGGCCACCCAATGGATCAAGCCCACATAAAGTCCGATCCATTAATGATAATCCATTCTACTAGAGGATTTATCATTGATCTACCTCACCAACCCCCATAAGTTAATATGGGATCCATATATTATTTGTACATATATCTCCCCGTGTTTAAGATCTCGAATGTTCGTCGATTAATTAATTTACTGACAATTAATTAATCAACATCTAACTCCATGAGTAGTACAACTCAACCTTATCATCATGCCGGACCAAATCCACCTGCAGGGTTTACATGATGAACCTTATGAGATTTTCAAGGGGACATCATCATCCTAATATATAGGACACGGTTTCCTCCTATAATCAACGGCACACCATATAAATAATATCATTTCCGAACTTACCGAGCCTATCGATTTACTCTATAAATCTCTCCCATTAGCAAATCAAAGAAATGAATACTAAGTATATGTGCCCATTATTATATCTATAGGGTTTCATTGAGTGATCTGTGTGGGGAAACATCGCTTCCCACTTCAACTCGGTCGGTTATTCATGGCGATCCCATCGAGGTCCCCGGATTAAAAATTTAATCCTAGACAAAAGGGAACACCCAAGCATCCTTGTCATCGTCGTGCTATTCGTTTAGAGTGGTCACTTGAACAAACTTATTGTTCAAGCGACCATCCTCTATTCTACGAGTAGCCGCGGAATAGACGATGTATGGATCGCCGACTTTTGTGTTTATGTTCGGATCCAAGTATTATTATATATCATGCACATAATTGAAAAACAAATATAAACATGATACAAGAGAATATAGAGAATCGATATACCTCTCGATCTTCTATTGTATGACCTCCCTCCTTTCGGATGTCGTGTGGGCGACGATCTACCAAAAGTTGAAGCTCCTAGATCGCTATCATCCTTCCTTACTCGTTCCGAGCAAGAGGGAGAATAGAAACAAGGCTCTTTTCCTTCTTTCAACCAACCACCAACCTCCAAGGATGGAGCTTGCCGCCGGCAAAGAAGGAAGAGGAGATTAGGATGGAAACCGGCCAAGACACCAAGGGAAAGCCCTAAATCTTTTTTCCACCGGCCAAGGAGAAGGATTGGACGCTGGACAAAGGCTGGAAAAAGCTGTTGGACGTCGGCCACCTTGAGGGAAGAAGAAGAAAGGAAAGACCTTCCTTATTTGGTGCCGCCAAGCCCTAAACCCTAGCCTCCAAGCCTTGCCTCCCAAAACCCTAATCCTATCTCTAGTTGGATTCAAGTTGCCGCCCACCCCTTGCCCTCCTTTTATAGAGTTAGGGATAAGCCTTGTTCTAATCTCCACCATTGGTTCTAGGGATTTAATCTCAACCGTCGGATCTAGAGATTTAGTCTCAACTGTCAGATCTAGAGATTTAATCTCTACCTTTGGACCTAGAGTTTTGTTTCTATCAATTGGATCAAAGCTTCATGAGGTTTTAATAGGCTACAATAGGGACCATGAGGAGGAGTTGGATCTTGGCCACCCAATGGATCAAGCCCACATAAAGTCCGATCCATTAATGATAATCCAATCCACTAAAGGATTACCATTGATCTACCTCACCAACCCCCATAAGTTAATATGGGCTCCATGTTAGTAATATATGAGAGATGCCCTAAGGCAATCGCCTTATGTATGAACCATTTATATGATAAATGAAGATTCACTATTTGAGTATATATGTTTTTATGTATTTGATTGGATCTTAAACTCATTTACTGAATATCCACGATACGATTCACAACATGAGAGAATTTGTGATTGGATCACAACTAGTGAGTATCTCTACATGTGTAATTGTGATGTATCAGAATTATCCCTAGTCGATGAATTGATGGATTTGGACACCATAAATTCTGTCGAGACTAGCACGAGGTATACTCCTTGGTGTATCCAAGCAGCTGATTCTCACTGGTTGGAGACATTGTGATGTCCGTAGTTAATCGTGGATGCTAGTTATGGTAACTAGTTCATTGGAATGATCAGCCGTAAGACTTCATATGGTTCTCTGCATATATAGATATGTCAATGAAGTTCTTACTGTAGCTTAAGTGCGATGTTCCTTTGACTTGCGGTATTCAAGTCATCTTGATCATAGAGACTTATGCTTTGACATCTTAAGCAAGCATCTCTAAGGAGATGTGGACCCGGGATGATTGGGTATAAGTTGAAGTGATCGAAGGTGTTTGAATAGCCTATAAAGGATTCACCACTCCTTGCGAGGAGATGTATACCCATGGCCTCTCGTCGGATTGTTACTAAAGTCTTTGGCCAAAGCATTACATGTTTAGAGTAAGGTACTCTTCGATACATGTGGAGTAACTAGAATCCGTAGGACGAGGAAATGATACTTGGGCTAGGTGTGATGTAGTCAACCTAGTGGGGACTGACACTATAGACCATGTCCTGAACCAAGTGGGTATAAGATGAGTGAAGGGAATGGGGCACGATTCATTCGAGCTACTGAAGGGTTTCAGAAATAGTTCTGGATCAACCGTTGATCTTTTCGGTTAATTGGGGATCATGATGTACTACTAGGTGCCACTCATGTTTGTTCTATAATTAATGGTTAATTATAGACGACCAACATAAACCGAGAACCTATTTGGTCACACGCACAACGAGCATAATCCGAAGGATTTAAAACAAGCTTGAGAATGAGATTCTCAGACCGAGAGAAACTAGGTTTGGTTGGACCAAACAAGAAGTGAGCATGAAATCGTTTCAGTCGCAATGGAAGCGTGGATGGGCCGTGTCTTATGAAGACATAATGGATGAACCAAAATGGTTTGCTTCTAATCCAATGGAGGAGAATAAACCAAAGGGTTTGGTTTATTCTAAGCGAATGAACCAAAAGTTGGTTCGGTTCGTTTTAACTTAAAATAAACCATCATGGTTTGGTTTATTTTAACTTATATTAATGGAGCGGGTTAACGGGCCTTATGGTTATGATCCAATAACCATTAAGAGAATTAGTTCTCTATAAAAGAGGGCTTAAACCCTAATCCAAAACCCTAGCAATAGTTGCCGCCCACCTCTCCTTGGAGACTCTCGGCGCCAACCCCCATTGCCGCCCAGCCCCTTGTGCCGCCGTCCAGCTCCTTGCCGGCGTCCAAGCTTCAGCTGGTGATCCTCCGGCGACCCTCCGGTGATCTTCCTAGGTTTCGATGATAAGGTGAGCACTTGGCTTCCCTTGTTTGGCCGGCGACTACTCCTCCACCAAAGCTGTCACGTTTTCTGGACAGCTTGTTCTCTTCTCATCGGAGCGTCGTTTGGACGACGGTTAGAGCTCCGACAACGCCTAACTTATCGGGGATTCGATCTCCGGTAATCCTCTGAGGTGGAGGACGAAGGATTCGTCAATCGGTTGACGAATACCTCTCCGGAGAAGCGAGTTTTGAGGACTCGTTTTGGATCCGAATTTAGATTTGGATCGTGATCATCTCTCCATCAGGTCGTCTTCAACACGAGGCTAGTAACCCGTACGAAGACGAAGCTCGTGGCTTAGCGAAGTCATCCTAAGGATACTCAGCGTGGATACGGATAGAGACGATTTTAGCGAGGATCGTTCCGGTTGATGTCGTTCCCGCTACACGTAATACGAAAGGTATACCGTAGTTAAATTTCCTTTTATTGCAAATTTAAATTTACGGTTATGTCTACACTTGTTGTACTATGCATGCGTGTGTTGTGTGTGTTGTAATAAATGTAGATTTATTATTTTTATTTCTTCCGCTGTGCACATGTTTACGAAACATGTACGAACACACACTCGCCGCGGTGCCGGAAACCCAACAGTGGTATCAGAGCCCAGGTTGTGTTTCAACATAATCGTAAAATGGTTTTGCGATAGTCATAATGATATTTCTGGAAATTTTCTACTTTTGAAAAGTTAGAAGTATTTATGGAAATTTTCAATTTTGGAAAGTCTAGAAGTATTTATGGAAATCTTCCACTTTTGGAAAGTTGGAAGTATTTTTGGAAATTGATATTTTCCATAAATAAAATATTTGATTATATTTTGGAAATTTGTTTCCTAATTTAATCTTTATTTGATTTGGGAAATCAAATCTTAAAATATTTTATTTCCATAAGTAGCTTTGATGATTTAAGAAATTGGTTTCCTTAATCAACTATTTCCACAAAAAAAATATGTGATTAGATTTGGAAATTTGTTTCCTAATTTAATCATGATTTGATTTGGAGAATCAAATCTTAAAAATATTTTATTTCCATAAATAGTTATGACATATAAGAAAATTATGTACATGACATAATTGTATGTCATGTAATTGCATTAGATGCATATCATTATGCCATGCGTGTCGTGACATGTAGATGTATGTCATGTATGTCATGCCATGTAGTTAATAGTTATTTGCATGCAAAGAGGATGAGACATAAAACCTTTAAACAATATTAAAGCCTACACCTTCCATTAATATGGTTAGAACCAGAGTTCCGTTTCTTGTTTGGGTTGTTGGACTCTCTCCAAGCCCGGCTCGAACCCGAACATGTTCAAACCATTCAATAATTTAATACTAATATGGTAAGATTCAGAGGTCAATCATTATCTTTTGTTGTTGGACTCTCTCCAAGCTGGGCTAATTGGTTGAATGCGCTCTAACCATATTAAAACTATTTCTCGATTAATGGGTTGACTTTAACCTGGAGCATAGGCTTGTTGGACTCTCTCCAAGGTCGATGTAAAGGGAGGTGAAGTTGGGTGTTATGCATATGATGCATACTTGTTAATGTGTTAACAACCCGATGTATGTGTGAACATTCAATTAGTTGATAGCACATTGTGATAGTTGCATATACGTGATATGCAATCGGTATAGTTGATACCTACCGTCGTAGTTATGAATGGCTTGTTGGACTCTCTGAATTCTGCATTGTTTGCCCAAGAGTTTCTCACAATTTGTAATGAACTATCGGATGAACAAATTGGAATCCACTATTCCTGAGCTCCTCAATATGCTGAAGACTGTGGAGCCTTCTGTGAAGCATGAGGAGAAGGCGGTTCTATTAGTTGATTCCTCAAAGAAAGGTTCTAAGAGGAAGGCAAAAGAACAGAAGAAAGGGAAGAACAAGAAGGCAAAGAAGGCAGAACCAGCACAAAAGGGCACTTGCCATCATTGTGGCAAGGAAGGCCACTGGCGAAGAAACTGCAAGATTTATCTTGAGTCCATGAAGAAGAAGAAGGCATCCGATGCCCCATCCTCTTCAGGTATCTTCGTTATTGATTGTCATTCTATTTCCTTAGACACTTGGGTATTGGATACTGGGTGTGGCTCACATATATGTAATGACATACAGGGGCTAAGGAATAGAAGAAGACTCATCAGAGGGGAGTCAAATTTGTGAGTTGGCAATGGAGCAAAGGTTGCTGCGGTCGCCATCAGAACTTATTTGCTGAAGCTCCCTAGTGGACTAGTCTTGGAACGGGACAATTGCTATTATGTTCCTTCTCTTATAAAAAAACATTGTTTCTATTTCCTGTTTAAATAGAAATGGTTTCCATTTGACGTTTAGTAACAATTGTTGTTATATAACTTTAAATGGCATACTTTATGGAACTGGAACTTTGAGTAATGACATTTATACGTTGGACATATCCAGTGATATTTTCAATATCGAAGCGAGCAACACGCGTGCTCGAAAGGGTAATCAATTAGACTCCTATATGTGGCATTGTCGTCTTGACCATGTAAGCAAGAAACGCATGTCCGAATTACACCGATGTGGAATTCTGGAATCGTTTGAATTAGATTTATATGATACATGCGAATCATGCTTAAAAGGCAAGATGACTAAGTTACCTTTTACTGGAAAAGGTGAACGAGTGGGAGAGTTACTAGGTCTAGTACATACTGATGTATGTGGACCTATGTCAACTCAAGCTTTAGGAGGCTATAACTACTTCATTACCTTCACCGATGATCACTCACGGTTTGGGTATGTGTTCTTGATGAAACACAAGTCTGAAGCCTTTGAAAGGTTCAAAGAATTCAGAAATGAAGTAGAGAAACAACATAACAAGTGTATTAAAATACTTCGATCGGATCGAGGTTGTGAATACTTGAGTCAGGAGTTTCTTGATTATCTAAGAGACAATGGTATATTGTCTCAATGGACTCCGCCATATACACCACAACATAATGGTGTATCTTAGAGGCGTAACCGAACTTTGTTGGACATGGTCAGGTCAATGATGAATCATGTGAATCTTCCCAAGTCCTTTTGGGGCTATGCACTTCAGACAGCTATTTACTTGTTAAACAGAATGCCAACCAAGGTAGTCTCTACTACTCCATATGAGATATGGAATGGTAAGAAACCTCATGTATCTTACTTGAAGATATGGGGTTGTCCTACTTATATGAAGCAGACTGCATCAGACAAATTGGATGCTAAGTCTGATAAATGTCTATTTATTGGATACCCTAAGGAAACAAGGGGTTACCAATTCTATCATCCTGTGGAACAAAAGGTGTTTGTTTCAAGGCATGCTGTGTTTCTAGAGAAAGAGTTCCTCTTGCAAGAAAACAGTGGGAGTGTCATCGAGCATGAGGAGGCTCGAGAAACTCAAATAGACATTGATGAGATACCTGGTGAAGCACAACAGCCGACAACTCATAGTGATGAGCAATCGGCTGGACCTATTGTAACACCACATCTTCGTAGATCTGGTAGAACACGCAACATTCCTGAGAGATATGGATTTCTCATAAGTGAATCGAACGACGTGTTACTCATTGATGATGAGGAGCCTACCAGTTATGAAGAAGTGCTGACAAGTTCAGAAAGGGATAAGTGGCTTGAAGCCATGAAGTCGGAAATGGATTCCATGTATGAAAACCAAGTTTGGAACTTGGTTGACCCACCTGAAGGCATCAAGCCTATAGGGTACAAGTGGGTTTTCAAGAAGAAAACCGACATGGATGACAATGTGATTACCTATAAAGCTAGATTAGTGGTGAAAGGATATCGTCAAAAACAAGGTGTTGATTAAGACGAAACCTATTCGCCTGTAGCTATGCTTAAATCCATTCGGATGCTCCTGGCCATAGCGGCTCATTATGATTATGAGATATGGCAGATGGATGTGAAAACAGCTTTCCTTAATGGAAATCTGCTTGAGGACGTGTATATGATACAGCCTGAGGGTTTCACATCGGTTGATAAAACCAAGGTATGCAAATTGCGACGGTCCATTTATGGATTGAAGCAAGCATCCAGGAGCTGGAATATCCATTTTGATGAGACAATCAAAAGGTTTGATTTCTCACAAAATCCAGACGAACCTTGTGTGTACAAGAAGGCTAATGGGAGTGCAGTCGTGTTCCTAGTATTATATGTTGATGACATATTACTTATAGGAAACGATGTTTCAATCTTACAATCAGTTAAGGTTTGGTTATCCAAGACATTCTCCATGAAAGACCTGGGAGAAGCAACCTACATCCTCGGGATTAAGATCTATAGAGATAGATCGAAACGGTTGCTTGGTCTTTCACAGTCTACATATATAGACCGAGTGCTAAAGAGGTTTAGCATGTCAGAATCCAAAAATGGTTTCCTACCCATCATGCATGGGGTACACCTTTCGAAGTCTATGTGTCCGCGCACAGAAGACGAGAGGATTTGCATGAGTAAGATTCCCTATGCATCCGCAATAGGATCTATCATGTATGCTATATTATGTATGAGGCCTGATGTATCGTATGCTCTGAGTGTCATGAGCAGATACCAGTCTGATCCAGGAATGGATCATTGGGTGGCTGTTAAGACGATCCTTAAGTACTTAAGAAGAACTAAGGATGTGTTCCTAACATATGGAGAAGGGGACATGGTGATACGTGGGTATACGGATGCCAGCTTCCAGACAGACAAGGATGATTCCAGGTCTCAGTCTGGATACGTGTTCACCTTGAATGGGGGCGCAGTGAGTTGGAAAAGTTCCAAACAAGACACTGTAGCGGATTCTACCACTGAGGCAGAATACATTGCAGCTTCGGAAGCAGCAAAGGAAGTGGTTTGGATCAAGAAGTTCGTTTATGAACTTGGTGTGATTTCGGCCATTGTTGAAGCAATATCGGTCTACTGCGACAACAATGGAGCAATTGCACAGACGAAAGAGCCAAGGTCTCATCAACGATCCAAACATGTGCTTCGCCGCTATCATCTTATCAGAGAGATCATTAGTAGGAATGAAATACAAATTGAGAAAATTCCCACTGAAAGGAACTTAGCGGATCCTTTGACTAAGGCATTACCTCAAAATAAGTTTGAGGGTCATGTTAGAGCTTATGGTATTGGATACCGTAGCGATTGACATTAGGCCAAGTGGGAGTCTGTTAGTAATATATGAGAGATGCCCTAAGGCAATCGCCTTATGTATGAACCATTTATATGATAAATGAAGATTCACTATATGAGTATACATGTTTTTATGTATTTGATTGGATCTTAAACTCATTTACTGAATATCCACGATACGATTCACAGCATGAGAGAATTTGTGATTGGATCACAACTAGTGAGTATCTCTACATGTGTAATTGTGATGTATCAGAATTATCCCTAGTCGATGAATTGATGGATTTGGACACTATAAATTCTGTCGAGACTAGCACGAGGTATACTCCTTGGTGTATCCAAGCAGCTGATTCTCACTGGCTGGAGACATTGTGATGTCCGGAGTTAATCGTGGATGTTAGTTATGGTAACTAGTTCATTGGAGTGACCATCCGTAAGACTTCATATGATTCTCTGCATATATAGATATGTCAATGAAGTTCTTACTGTAGCTTAAGTGCGATGTTCCTTTGACTTGCGGTATTCAAGACATCTTGATCATAGAGACTTATGCTTTGACATCTTAAGCAAGCATCTCTAAGGAGATGTGGACCCGGGATGATTGGGTATAAGTCGAAGTGATCGAAGGTGTTTGAATAACCTATAAAGGATTCACCACTCCTTGCGAGGAGATGTATACCCATGGCCTCTCGTCGGATTGTTACTAAAGTCTTTGGCCAAAGCATTACATGTTTAGAGTAAGGTACTCTTCGATACATGTGGAGTAACTAGAATCCGTAGTACGAGGAAATGATACTTGGGCTAGGTGTAACGTAGTCAACCTAGTGGGGACTGACACTATAGACCATGTCCTGAACCAAGTGGGTATAAGATGAGTGAAGGGAATGGGGCACGATTCATTCGAGCTGTTGAAGGGTTTCAGAAATAGTTCTGGATCAACCATTGATCTTTTCGGTTAATTGGGGATCATGATGTACTACTAGGTGCCACTCATGATCGTTCTATAATTAATGGTTAATTATAGACGGCCAACATAAACCGAGAACCTATTTGGTCACACGCACAATGAGCGTAATCCGAAGGATTTAAAACAAGCTTGAGAATGGGATTCTCAGACCGAGAGAAACTAGGTTTGGTTGGACCAAACAAGAAGCGAGCATGAAATCGTTTCAGTCGCAATGGAAGTGTGGATGGGCCGTGTCTTATGAAGACATAATGGATGAACCAAAATGGTTTGGTTCTAATCCAATGGAGGAGAATAAACCAAAGGGTTTGGTTTATTTTAAACGAATGAACCAAAAGTTGGTTCGGTTCGTTTTAACTTAAAATAAACCATCATGGTTTAGTTTATTTTAACTTATATTAATGGAGCGGGTTAACGAGACTTATGGTTATGATCCAATAACCATTAAGAGAATTAGTTCTCTATAAAAGAGGGCTTAAACCCTAATCCAAAACCCTAGCAATAGTTGCCGCCCACCTCTCCTTGGAGACTCTCGGCGCCAACCCCCATTGCCGCTTGACCCCTTGTGCGCCACCGGCTCCTTGCCGGCGTCCAAGCTTCAGCTGGTGATCCTCCGGCGACCCTCCGGTGATCTTCCTAGGTTTCGATGATAAGGTGAGCACTTGGCTTCCCTTGTTTGGCCGGCGACTACTCCTCCACCAAAGCTGTCACGTTTTCTGGACAGCTTGTTCTCTTCTCATCGGAGCGTCGTTTGGACGACGGTTAGAGCTCCGACAACGCCTAACTTATCGGGGATTCGATCTCCGGTAATCCTCTGAGGTGGAGGACGAAGGATTCGTCAATCGGTTGACGAATACCTCTCCGGAGAAGCGAGTTTTGAGAACTCATTTTGGATCCGAATTTGGATTCGGATCGTGATCATCTCTCGATCACGTAGTCTTCAACACGAGGCTAGTAACCCGTACGAAGATGAAGCTCGTGGCTTAGCGAAGTCATCCTAAGGATACTCGGCGTGGATACGGATAGAGACGATTCTAGCGAGGATCGTTCCGATTGATGCCGTTCCCGCTACACATAATACGAAAGGTATAAGGTAGTTAAATTTCCTTTTATTGCAAATTTAAATTTACGGTTATGTCTACACTTGTTGTACTATGCATGCGTGTGTTGTGTGTGTTGTAATAAATGTAGATTTATTATTTTTATTTCTTCCGCTGTGCGCATGTTTACGAAATATGTACGAACACACACTCGCCGCGGTGCCGGAAACCCAACACTCCATATATTATATGTACCTTTTCTCCCTGTGTTTAATGTTAGGGCAATCTCTTTCCATGATAAGGTTTTGATGTGTGTGGCAAAGGGTTTAAGTTAGATTGTTATTATGATTTGATATGTGCATTGGAGACTGTTGAAGACCGCCCTGGATTGGAAGAAGTGATGCCGCCGGAACTGGGAACAAATTCTGTGGGATCCCGATAGTAGCAAGTCACCCCTAGCTTCGCGTGACCACATCCCACTAGGGTAGCTCAGCTCCGTCGGTGAGGGATCTGAGGATCGCCGGTGAAGATAGACGACATCCCACCGCTCGATCAACGGACTGTCGCTGCCCAAATGCAGCTGCGTGCTCCACCGGACTGAAGGAAGGAGAGGACGCTTGATGATATGGAATCAGGGAAGACCATGGATTGCCGGAATCCATCACCGGAGTGCTGGTGTGGAAGAACTGTTGAAGAAGTCGTCGCCGTCGCGCGTGAAGGGAAGAAGGCAAGTTGCTTGCGTGGAGAAGAGGAGGGAGGAGGGAATGCCACCGCCGGCCTTGGTGGAGGAATGGACCGACCGGCGGTGCTTCAGGCGATGGCATGGAGAAGAAACGCCGACGGCGTGCGATTGGGGAGGAAGCTGATGTCGTGATTTGGGAAGAAAGAACTACGGCTTATATTTCTCTGCGTGAAGCTAGGTTGATTAAAGGGATTTTGTGAGCCGTCCGATCCAATGTTCTCTTGATCACAGCCACCCAATTAAGCTAGGGTTTGATTGATATATTAATTGCTTAATTAAGCTGCTCCATCCAATGGCTGAAATCAGTCTGATTTGAAATGGACGGATCTGATCCATTTGAAGGGATAATCATGATCCAACGGTCCAGATGAATGGCCAAGACATGTAGATCTTAATGTATGGGCTAGATCACTCCAGATCCAGATGGATGGCTCAAAATCGATCAGATCTCATCGGACGGTCAAGATTGACTAGATCTGAACCCTTTGATTAAACTGCTTCTGATCTTGATGAAAGGTCCGGATTAATCACGTTTGAAATAATCCTTCTAGCTCTAGATGAATCCATATTTGATCCACTGTGAGTCTAGTCCGGTGGCTCATCTCGATCTCCTACAAACAAAGATAAAATTTGCATATAAGTCTAAAAATTAGGAGAATTTACAATAAGATCAAAAAAATATCCAACTCATAAAACATGATAATAATCAATAATAAATCACTCGAGAGGATAAAAACAGTGATATTGAGGACCGAAATAATACAACAAAATGGCAGTTATCAATTAGCAGTGTAGCCGTGAACCACGTTACATTTCAGTGTTAGCATTGTTTGTATTCTTTATTATTTATTTGCTTGTCTTGTTTTGTTTTTCCACTTGCGCTAATTACTTTGTAGACGAGAAAAATCTGTTGGTGCAGGGGCACTAGATAATCGAACCTGTGTTTTAATTATGGCAAAGACACAAAGTTAAGTTTACATCGTTATCTCACGAGCTATCGAGTGTGCAAAAAAGTATTAAAGCTGGAGCTGAAGGCTAGCGACACCCGGAGGAAGCCGTGGTGGTCGGGCGACACTCGAGTGACTTCGGAGGGAGCCGAAGGAATCGAGTGGAAGGTCGGAAGCAAGAGCTACAATCGAGGTAAGCTTGTGTGAGTGAGAGATTGTAAGGTCGTGTCCTCTTTACGGGGACGACCGTAGGCGGCGATCCGACTAAGACTTCCTATGGAAGGTCTAGGTCGAGATCGGACGGTTAGAAACCGTCGTATTTATCATTTTTCGAGCTAACCTCTTACTGTTGGACATGGAGCGATCGGTGATGCCCATCATCGGTGATGGGAGGCATCAGTCGACTGATGGCGACGATTCAGCTTTTGCGCTAGGTCAAACCGGATAACGTTTGATGCGGCCACTTCGCGATAAAATTTGGACAACTTCATGATCCGTTCCGAAAAAAGAGGAGACAAATTCAGAGGCCAAAATCTATAAAAGGATGGGAGGATTCCACTCCAAACACATCAAGTTTATTCATCAAGTGCTCCTACAATGCCAACGCTCCAACACCATCATAACGCCGACGCGACGACAACCTCAGATCTTCTTCGTCGGAAGCAACATCTAGTAATTTATTTTAATATTGTATTCATTGTTTTTATTCGTAACGAGGTGAGGTAGGCTTGTTGCCTCATCCTCGTATTCTCGGATTTTGTGATCGTTGTCTCCTACCTCCAACGAGGAGGAGACGTTATAGTGCTTTGCCCTCCGTACGCGGTCTAGGACCGATAGGGCCTTGGAGTAGCAACCGCTGGGTTGTGAACCAAGTAAAATAAACGTGTCATTTTATTTTCCGCTGTGCTTACTTATTTACTTGTGTCTCAACGAACGAATTCGACAAAAGATTTACGATCGCTATTCACCCCCCCCTCTAGCGACGCTTCTCGATCCAACAAAATCCACCGCCAAATGATTGAGGGTTATTCACCACCCTCTAGTCGGCCGATCGATCCCCTACAAGTGGTATCAGAGCCAAGGAAAGCTTGTCGAGGACTAACCGCCACAACAAGCACATTCAAGAATAGCCGGATCAAATATTCACCCACCAAAATTCGTAGGCGAATTCTCTTGGTGGAAAAAGAGAATGGAGGTATTCTTCGAAACCGATTTCGAAATTCTTTTGATTATGGAAAATGGTTTCGAATTGCCTAGGAATGAAGAAGGGGAGCTATTGGAGAAATCAAGATGGAGTAAAAGACAAAGAGCGGAGTACTTGGCGAATTCAAAGGCCAAGCACCACCTCTACAATGTACTCCCCCAACAAGAGGTGAATAGGATAGGGGAATGCTCTAGTGCAAAGGAGATGTGGGAGAAGCTAGTAGAGCTTCATGAAGGTACCTCGGAGGCCAAACTTGCAAGGAGAGACCTCCTCCGCTCCCAACTATCCAACATAAAATTAGAAAAGGGAGAAAAGAAACCTCACTACACTCTAGATTTAAAGAGATAATAAGCGGGTTATCTAGTGTAGGTGAGAAGCTTTCAAATAGGGACATGCTCATGAAGGCTATAGATGGCTTTCCTCGGTCCTCAAGATGGAGCTCTATGGTGGACTCATTTTACATCTCCAAGAACCTAGAAGTGAGCACCTTGGAGGAGTTCTTTTCAACAATGGAGCTCCATGAAACAAGACTTGAAGGAACAATAGAAGAGCCAAAATTTTAACCTTCAAGAGGAGTAGCACTTTTGGCCAACAAAGGGAAGAAGAAAATGGAGATCCCCTCCTCCTTCGATGAAGCATCCTCATCCTCATCCATGGATAGCACGGAAGAAGCCTATATGGTAAGGAGGGTAAGGCGTGCATTAAAAGGTTTTAGATTTAATAAATCTAATGATAGGAGCAAGAGACCAAGGGGGAAGATTATTTGCTTCAATTGCCAAGGAGAGGGACACATAAAGGACAATTGTCCCCTCTTGAATAAAAGCAAGGAGGAGAAGAGAAAGAAGGAAGAAAAGAAGAAAAAGGGGAGCAAGAAGAAAAAGGAAGAAGAAAAGAAGGCCAAAGAAAAAGGGAAGGCCAAGGCACTAAAGGCAAGGACTTGGGATGACCCTTATTCCTCATCATCATCATCATCCGAGGAAGAAAATGTCTTTGTCACAAATTTGGCATTAATGGCTTTTGACGACCTAGACACTTCTTCCTCCGAGCAAGAAGAAAGATCAAGCTCAAATGGAGAGAGCTCAAGTGAAGGGGGAGCCTCCTCTACATCCTCATCATCGGAAGAGGATTTGGTAAGTGAGGTAACGAATCTACCCCCCTAAGCAAATAATGTCCATGATTTCTAGCCTCACTAAGGATTTATTTAGGGCAAAGAAAAAGAATAAATGCATGCTTGAGAAAATTAAAGATTTAGAACAAAAATTAGAAAAAGCATGTTTTAATGATGATAATGATGATGCATGCTCACATGATAACTATATGCCTTTGGATGTTAATGATGCATGCATAGAAGAAAATAGAGCTCTAAGGGTAAAGGTAGACTATTTGACCAAGGCCCTAGAAACATTTACAATAGGCTCCAATACTCTTAACATGATCATAGGGAGCCAAAGAGCTTTTTTCAATAAGAAAGGTCTAGGATACAAGGGAAAAACAAATGAAAAGGCCTTAAATGTTTGATTGCTAGGGGCCAAAGCAAAAATAAGACAATTGCTAGAAAATGGATCCCTAAGGAGTATTTAGTGAATGTCACGCCCGCCCTTTTCGGACCCAGAACCTGGAGGGGCGGCGCGTGACGCGACCGTACATACATACATTACATACAGCGGAAGACTTTAGACTTATTTTTTTTCTTTTAAACATATGCATTGACATATATATATATATATATATATATATATATATACTTCTTCTTCTTAACATAGGGCATGCATCATAGCATATATAGATACTTCTTCTTACTTCTTCCTTACTTCTTCTTATTAACATAGAGCCTGCATCATAACATATATAGATACTTAGTGCTTAGTTCAAGTTCTTAAACATCGTCGTCATACGGAGACATAAGTAAGGACATCCATAAACATCATCATCATAGGTAAACATATATATATATAAACCTAACGGATCTTCTCCACCATGCCACTGCCACACACATTTGGCCCCTCCTGCTGCTCCCTTTAGTTTATCCATCCCTTACCCTTATCTGCAGTACGAGGTAAAGATAAACTATAAGCACATAGGCTTAGTAAGATCCAGTCCTACTCACAAAAACCATATATCGACATTAATCATGGCATGTAACATTCATAACATATAAGCCATATAACATGTAACATACATGGCGTAATCAACTTAACATGTAGCATAAGTAACGTGAGTAAACATAACATGTCTCATCCATAGCATGGCAGCATAACATGTATCATCTATAACATAGCATCATATCATGTACATTTAGGACTTAATTAAATATAACATATAACATACGTAACATAGTGACATAACATGGAATATCAAACATAACATACTTCATATGTAACATAGTGGCATAAACATGGCATATCAAACATAACATACTTCATATGTAACATAGTGGCATAAACATGGCATATCAAACATAACATACTTCATATGTAACATAGTGGCATAAACATGGCATATCAAACATAACATGCATCATATGTAGCATAGAGACATAAACGTGGCATATCAAACATAACATACATCATATGTAACATATCAACATGGCATGTGAACATAACAATCTAATCATGTAACATATGCGAGATGCTTTTGAAAACATATATTATAGGTACGTAAATATAAATCTCAACTTATTTGGGCCCGGCATTGTACCACTTCTTCATTATCATAGCGCGCATCCCTAAATAGGCCCAAGGTAGCAAGTCTCGAACCTAATAGGTTACTAGGCCCGATCTTAGTCCGTCGACCTAGGGCAATCATCATAGGCCCAGCCCTATTCCATCGACCTAGGCACCTTAGGAGCCCATCCCTCTGGACCCTATTAGGTCTTGGCATGTCATGTGTAACTCATCGACCTAGGGGTAATCATACATAGAAGCCCATCCTAGGCCCGAGTCTTATTCCATCGACGTAGGGCATCTTAGGAGCCCATCCCTTCTTGGACCTTGTTAAGGTCTTGGTACAAGCCATGCAGAAGGTAAAATACTTATATGCTTATTTTATAACATAGCTTATTTCATTTTGCAAACATAGCATACTTCATTTCATAACACATCATGCTTCCCTTCATGAACATATCATCTTTCATTTCGTAAACATACCATTCTTCATTTCATAACATATCATTCTTCATTTCATCATCACGTCATATTCATGTCGTGAACATATCATTTTGTTTCATTTCGTAATCTTATCTTTTTCCATTTCAAAACATATTTTAAACATCGCATACACATAGACATGGCATAAGGCATGGCATGCATTTACCCAACATAAAACACATGTTAGCCTATTTATTTAACTTAACAACAACTTCATATGCACATAAGACTTGAATTAACCTAAGGCATGTTATCTTCATCTAGCATTAATTAATATCACAAGTCAACATGCATTCACCCAACATAAAACACATGTTAGCCTATTCATTTAACTTAACAACAACTTCATATGCACATAAGACTTGAATTAAAACTTCATCTAATCCCCAAAATGCATGATGGCCGAATGGTCCATAGGGGTGTCTAGGGCTATCCTTCATCCTAATTCATTTAACATAACACAACAACTTCATTTGCATATAAAACAAGAACTAGACTTCATTTAATCACCCAAAAGTCATGGTGGCCAAATGATCCATAGGGTTTTCTAGGGTTATCTTTTAACCTAATTCATTTAACATAACACAACAACTTCATTTGCATATAAAACAAGAACTAGACTTCATTTAATCACCCAAAACATAGGTTGGCCGAATGATCCATATGGTTTTCTAGGGTTATCTTTTAACCTAATTCATTTAACATAGCAACAACTTCATTTGCATATAAAACAAGAATTAAAACTCCATTTAGTCACCCAAAACATAGGTTGGCCGAATGATCCATGTAGGGTTTTTAGGGTTAACCTTTAACCTAATTCATTTTAAATCCTAGCATCATCATATAGTTACAAAAAAACATAGCTTGCAACTCATTGAAACCTAGAATCATGGCTTGGCCGAATAGGCTTTAGTGGCTATTAGGGTTAGCTTTTAACCTAATCCCTTTTTCCATGTTAACATCATCATCTACTTCCTAAACATAGCATACAACTTCATTGATAAAACAAAACCTAGCTTGGCCGGATATAACATATAGGTTTCTTTTACAAACATCAAACGAAGCTACTCGTATGCATGCCTTACTTCCTTCGCTTTGCTTGTAGTGTGAGATAAACTAAGGAACACAAAACCTAGCCCTTGCTTCTTGCTTGAAGGAGTTTCGGCCAAGAGTGGAAATGGAGAGGAAATGGAGAGGAAGAGCTTTAGGATTTCGGTGAGAAGAAGAAGAGAAGTGGAGAAAGTGAAGTTGCTCACTCATGTCTCCTCATCCCCCCCCTATTTATTCACCTAAAGAGTCCCTTAATCTCCCTTACACTTAATCATAATTTCCCTTATTCCTCTAATGATATAGTCCTATTGGGCTTCTGGTTAGTGGGTGCATCTATAGGGCTTGGCTATCTCTAGAGGTTTGGGGTTCAATTCCTAGGCCTTGCACCCCTTTTTGGCTTATTTTCTTTTATTTTTGAAAAGGCCCACATAAAGCCCATGATCATCAAGCCAAAATTTTTTGTAAAATTGCTAGGAATTTTACGGGCGTTACAGTGAACCCCATAGGAAAGAACTTATTTTGGGTTCCAAAATCCATCCTAAAGGGTTAGGAAAACCCTAGGATAGTCAACCATATGGACTTTACCTATATCATATTTTTGGTTGACTTACGATGGCGGGACAATATTTTTGAAATAGTGTTAGGTGATGATAATGCACCTATAAGTAGATAAATCATGCTTTAGGTGATATTTGCTTTATTATCTCCATGTAATAGCTAATGCATGATAACAATTTGATGAATACATGTGTTTCATGATCATAATGTGAAATTAATTCATATACATCTTTATGATCATGTGGAATGATAGGATGATACTTAACCTTGATAGAATTGCATGAAAATAATGGTTAAGTATATACAAATACCTTTAGGATACATCTCACACTCACCATAGGCTACCTTGATTGAAAACTTAGCATGAGTGAGATGTTACGATGATACAAATGTCCACTAGTGCCTATGACATTTAGGTGGTCATTTAAAGTATCAAAATAGCAATAATATGTAACGCCCGTAAAATTCTAAACCATTCAAAGTAGTTATATGGGGTTTAACGCCCATAAAAGGTTTAAAATAAAATAAAATAAAAGATGGGTATAGGTAGGATTTGAACCATGAACCTCCTAATAGGGAGGTAACCTTGACACCACTAGACCATAGGATGATTCATGGATAAAATATATAAAGAATATACAAAGAATATAGATGGGAAGATGAGGAGTTGGTTCATCCCCCCATGAAAAGATGAAGAGTGTTCATTCCCTAGGTATTAAAGAGGAGAATTAATACAAGAGAGGAAGAAAAACCCCACTTTCCTTCTTCATTCTCCTTCTTCCTCATCCTTGGCTGATTTTCTCATTTTCCTTCCTCCCCTTTTCATCCCAAGCTCTAGGGCTTCTTGTGTAGGGATTCTCAAGAGGGGTTTTCCAAGAGGAGTTCCCACAAGCCTTAGTATTGCTAGAAGATCCAACTCCACCGAAATGTTCCCTCCTCCTTCCTCCTTCACCGAGACCCTAATGCCCTTGTTTGGTGTTTTTGAGAGGGTTTCATGGGGATACAAAGGCTTAGTATATGCTAGAGGATCACTCCTAAGGCTAAGGAACAAGGGAAGGTCTTCATCTCCTAAAAACCCTAGCGGTATACTAGTACGATAGCGAGAGGATGTAAGTATCTTTCACCTGCAGTACAAGTAGCTCTTCGATTGTTTTATATAGCTTATTTTTCTATGTTTTGAAGATTATATGTTTGGATCAGATGATATATGTGTGTGATCAGATTTATAGTAAAGGTATATGTCTTTTTAAGCAAGATCTAAGATCACAAAGATGCTATCTTTCACCTATAGCATAAGTAACTCTTTGATATGCCCATTTAACTTCTATCACCATGTTTTATTCGAATTTATATGTTCTGTCCAGATTATGTTTGTTTATATTTTTAGGTATTTTAAGTATATTTCATGTTGAAGCAAGACATAAGATCGCAAAGATGCTTCCCCTATAAGTTTTGGGGACAAAGAGCATGATTGCATGTCTTGAAAGGCTTCCTATATGAGTTTTGGGAGTATGATCATGTAAATGTTTGATAAATGAAAAGAATATGTTTTGATCAGATTATATAGGTGTGTTTAGATTTATAGGTAAGTATCCCCTCACTTGAGTACAAGTTGCTTCAGTTGATGGTTGTTAAGAAAATCCTTTATGAAACTTTCGGCCAAGACCTCCTTCATGCTTCCCATGATTGTCCATGCTATGTTTTGTATGAATATGATGATAATATGTTTCTAGATAGGCTTGGTTTAAGTGTTTGATCTTAAAGTTTCTTGAAACTCTCGGCCAAGACCCCATTTAGGCTCCTAATGGTCTTTTATGCTATGATCTATATGTAGTAATGTTATGTTTTGAATGTAGATGAAGATAATATGTTGATAGCTAAGCTAGTTTAAGTGGTTGATCTTTAAGCCTCTTGAAACTCTCGGCCAAGACCCATTTAGGATCCTAATGATCCTCCATGCTATGATCTATATGTAGTCATGCTATGTTTTGAATGTAGATGAAGATAACATGTTGATACCTAAGCTAGATTTAAGTGATTGATCTTAAGGTTCCTTGAAGCTCTCGGTCAAGACCTACTTAGGCTCCTAAGGGCCTTCCATGCCATGATCTATATGTAATGGATGTTAACATGTGGTTAGTAAAATCTTGTACAAGTGGTTTAGGGTTTAAATTCTTAAGAACCCTCCCTTAGGGTTTTGGCCAACCCATGGTCATGCCCTCTACCTCATGCCATGCTACATGTATATAAGATGTTAATATGATGTTAGTTAGACTTTATGATAGCATTATTGGTTTATGTCACTACCTTAGGTCCATGTTAATTGTATGAATGTATGATTATGTTATGCTCATTGCAATGTTAATTGTATGAATGTATGATTATGTTATGCTCATTGCCATATTAATTGTATGAATGTATGATTATGTTATGCTCATTGCATCATGATGAACAAGTATGTATGATGAAAATGCCTAAGAGATGCTTCCCTATGAATGGGGACTAAGAGCACTCTTTATGTTATGAAGAAGGAACATGATATGCTATGATAAGGAACATGATATGTTATGAAAAGAAATATGATATGTTATGATAAAGAACATGATATGCTATTTTACCTTTTGCATGGCTTGTACCGGACCTTGACAAGGTCCAAGGGATGGGCTCCTAAGTTGCCCTAGGCTGACGGACATAGTACGGGCCTAGGATGGGCTTCTATGTTATGATTACCCCTAGGTCGACGGACATAGTACGAACCTAGTACGGGATGGGCTCCAAGTTGCCCTAGGCCGATGGTCATAAGTACGGGCCTAGGATGGGCTTCTATGTTATGATTTCCCCTAGGTCGACGGACATAGTACGGGCCTAGTAACCTAGTAAGTTCGGGATTAGCTACCTCAGGTCTATTTAGGGATGCGCACAATGATGATCATGAATGTGGTACGATGCCGGGCCCAATATATTGAGATTATGTTTAAGTACCTATAAAATATATGTTTTCAAAGAGCATCTTGCATATACCCCTTTTCATGTCTATGTGATTATGATTTTTATATGAATGCTATGCTTATATGTTCTTGTATGTTTATATGAATGCTATGCTTATATGTTCTTGTATGTTTATATGAATGCTATTCTTATATGTTCTTGTATGTTTATATGAATGCTATGCTTATATGTTCTTGTATGTTTATCTGCATGCTAGGCTTATATGTTCTTGTATGTTTATATGCATGCTATGCTTATATGTTCATATATGTTTATCTACATGCTATGCTTATATGTTCTTGTATGTTTATATGCATGCTATGCTTATATGTTCTGGTATGTTTATATGCATGCTATGCTTGTTTATATGTTCGTGTACGTTGATATGAATGTTATGCCTATATGAGCTTATAGGATCATGTCACTACTCTATGCTTAATGCTTGACGTATGGTTTTTGTGAGTAGGACAGGATCTTACTAAGCCTATGTGCTTATAGTTTTATATTCCCTTGTACTTCAGATAAGGGTAAAGAATGGCTAAACTAAAGGGAGCAGCAGGAGGGGCAAAGTGTGTGTGGTAGTAGTATGGTGGAGGAGATCTATTTATGTTCCCGTATTTATGCACGTTTTCTTTAAGTTGAATGTCATGAACTGGAACTAAGTATTTATGAAATGAAGATGCATGCTTATATTTAAAAGAAAGAAAGAAAGAAAAAATTTAAAGTCTTCCACTGTAAGAAGTATATGTAGTCTTTCGCTGTAATGCATGTATGTACGATCGTGTCGCGCCGCCCCTCCAACCCCTGGAAAGGGCGGGCGTGACATAATAGACCAATCATGGGGAAGGCTTATGTTTAATTCATAGACATATTGCCCAAAGATCATGGTTGGATATTTCATATGTTTTCAAAACAAATTCTTACCTTAAAATCTGTATATTCATGCTTTGAAACAATCCAAAGCAAGACTAGGTGTTAAAATGGATACAAACATGATCAAAAACCTAGTGGTTTTTAAAGCTTTTGGATTTTTGGCAAATACTTAAAAATATAATGATTTTTCATGGAAAATTATTTTTCATTGATAAATATACTGACAAGAAATGTGTTCCCCAAATTTCATGATTTTTCGAATTTTATAGAATTTTTTTATGCATTTCTGAAATTCACCCCGGAAAATTAGAAATCCTGAAATCCATGTGCCAATCGACTGGTAGTCTGAACCAGTTGACTGGTAGCATGATAACATGCCCAGTAATTTCTTTTGTCCAATTTTAAGGGATGTTTTGATTTTTTTTCTTTCTCTCTAGACTTGATGTCATGCTATATAAACCTTGTTAATTATTTTTGAGAGTGTCAAAGGGGGAGAAATGTTTATGTTTAAGTAAGGGGGAATATATTTAGGGGGAGTTTCATGTATTAAGGGGGAGAGTTGCTAATCATGTTATTCACATGCTTTTCTTCCTTAATATTTTATCGAATGTTTTTACCTAACTTAAAAGGATTGCCACACATCAAAAATGGGGAGATTGTTAGGGAAAACTCTTGCCATGATAAGGTTTTGATGTGTGTGGCAAAGGGTTTAAGTTAGATTGTTATTATGATTTGATATGTGTGTTGAAGTCTTGCAGGGCTTAGTAATTCGCACATGGAGCCTTGGCGAGTTTTACCTCTCATGACTCGGTCCTTGAGTCGGTGAAGGATGGCTTTGCGGAAGTCGTGCGCTTGGAGCATCCGAGGGACCGCCGGACGAGGAGCTTGGAGTGAAGCCGGAGGAAGTAGACTTCAGGGCGAGATGCGAAGGATGGCGCTGCAGAGCCATGCGCTTGGCGCATCCGAGGGACGTGGTCGGACGAAGATAACTTCAAAGGCGAGGGACTCCGAGGGATGAGAGTGAACGAATGTAACTCGGGAAAGGGGTAGCGCTCTTTAGGTGAAACTTGGCCATTTGGCTAAGTGTCGGATGAGATTTCCCGACATCAATTGACTATCATGTTATGGTAGTCGACTACTCTAAGTCGACGGTGACTCGACTAGTGTTCGAGTCCGGTTCAAGTGCCAATAGTCGACTGCCATGGATTGACAGTCGACTGTGAGACCACCAATCGACTGATGAAGGCATCAGTCGATTGGTCACAAGTGTTTCAGGCATAGAATGGAGTCAAGCTCGTGGAGCACTCGACTGATCGAGCATCAGTCGACTGATATTGCCATCAATCGACTGATGTCGATACCGTTGGATGAAATCCAACGTGAAAAGCAGCCGTTATTGGGCAACGGCTATAGGACCAGTCGACTGATAGGGACATCAGTCGACTGCTCCTGTGTCAATGGGAAGAAACCCTCTTCCTCTATAAAGAGGAAGGGTGTGGAGCTTTGGGAACCTAATGCTTCAACTCATAACATCTCCCAAAGTGGTTTAAGGGTTTTTCCACTCTTCTTCTTCTGCTAATTCTCATTCAATTGTAAGAAGAGGGATTATAAAGAGGTTACCTCCACCTAGCTTGGTGCAAAGGAGAGATTTAGTGGATTTGGCAAAGGAGTGATTCACCTTGGATGAATCGGGATCGTGGATTAGCGGCGTAGCCGTGAACCACGTTACATTTCGGTGTTAGCATTGTTTGTATTCTTTATTGTTTATATGCTTGTCTTGTTTTGTTTTTCCTCTTGTGATAATTACTTTGTAGACGAGCAAAATCCACCACCAAACGATTGAGGGCTATTCACCCCCCTCTAGCCGACCGATCGATCCCCTACATTTAAGATCTCGAATGTCTATCGAATAATTAGTTTACTGACCATTAATTAATCGACATCTAACTCCATGAGTAGTACCACTCAACCTTTTCATCATGCCGGACCAAGTCCACCTGCAGGGTTTACATGATGAACCTTATGATCTCCTCAAGGGGATATCATCATCCTAATATATAGGACACGGTTTCCTCTTATAATCAACGACACACCATATAAATAATATCTTCTCCCAACTTACCAAGCCTATCGATTTAATCTATAAATCTCGCCCATTGGTAAATCAAAGAGATGACTACTAAGTATATGTGCCCGTTATTATATCAGGATTAAGAGCATGTACAATATAATATCTGAGGTCCGATTCGATTATGTAGTCAGCAATAAATCGAATCACCTCTAAGTCGGTCCTGCTCAATACACACAAAGTGCACTAGTGTGATTTTATGGTCAAGACAAACCAATCCCAAATCACACTACAACTATTCCAATGGTTTGTCCAAAGCCATCTCGGTTGTGAGCCTTTACTTATACTTTACAAGGAACCGATAACATGATCTCCTGTGTGACACCACACACCATGTTATCTACAATGTAATGTATTAGACGATATGCACAACCATAAAATATGCAAACAATGATCATGTGATTCTTATTTCAAAATAAAGATGTTCATACAAAAGATAGAATTTTCAGTACACATCCCAGCAATCTCCCACTTATACTAAAAGACTATGTTGTCCTCAAACTTCCATACATCTGATCCCCATTCCCTCCACATGCCTATCAAAAGCTCTCGCCGAAAGGGCCTTAGTGAAAGGATCTGCTAGGTTATCCTCTGATGTAATCTTGGCCACAACAACTTCTCTTCTCTTTACGATTTCTCGTATCAGGTGGTACTTGCGCTCTATGTGTTTACTAGCCTTATGGGCTCGTGGTTCCTTTGAATTTGCAACTGCACCACTATTATCATAATAAATTGTGATAGTTTTGGATAAACCAGGTATCACATCCAAGTCCATCAGGAAGTTCCTGAGGCACATAGCTTCTTTGGCTGCCTCATAGGCTGCCACATACTCAGCTTTCATGGTGGAGTCCGCCACACATTTCTGCTTAACACTCCTCCATACAATGGCTCCACCTCCCAAAGTAAACACAAAACCTGAGGTAGACTTACTTTTATCCTTATCTGATTGGAAGTCAGAATCCGTGTAACTCACAGGATGTAATTGGTCTGCCTGGTAAACCAGCAAATAATCCCTAGTCCTTCTCAGGTACTTCAATATATGCTTTACCGCAGTCCAATGTCCCTGTCCTGGATTACTCTGATATTTTCTGACCATGCCCACGACATAGCAGATATCTGGTCTCATATATAGCATCGCATACATGAGGCTTCCTACTGTCGAAGCATAAGGAACCACCTTCATCTCCTCTATCTCCTCAGATGTTCTAGGACACATCTCCTTAGATAAAGGAACTCCATGCCTGAAAGGTAGAAAACCCTTCTTGGAGTTCTGCATGCTAAAACGATCCATAATCGTGTCTATGTATGAAGCTTGGGATAAGCACAACATCCTTTTCCTGCGATCCCTTATAACCTTGATTCCAAGGATGTGTCCCACCTCTCCCAAGTCTTTCATATCAAACTGTTTGGACAACCATACCCTTACGTCCGATAACACCTTGATATTGTTGCCAATCAACAAAATGTCATCTACGTATAGTACAAGAAATACCACTACGTTTTCATCACATCTCTTGTATACACAAGACTCATCTGGACTTTGAATAATCCATAACACTTGATGACCTCATCAAAGTGGATGTTCCAAGACCTCGAAGCTTACTTCAATCCATAAATGGACCGATTAAGCTTACATACAAGATGCTCTTTGCCCTTCGCAATGAATCCCTCTGGTTGCTTCATATAGATGTTTTCCTCAAGACTTCCATTAAGGAAAGATGTCTTGACATCCATTTACCACACCTCATAATATATATCAGTAGCTATGCATAAGAGAATCCGGATAGACTTAAGCATGGCTACCGGCGAAAAGGTCTCCTCATAATCAATACTCTCTTTCTGAGTATACCCCTTTGCAACAAGCCTTGCTTTGAAGGTCTCAACCTTCCCATCTATTCCTCTCTTTCTTTTGTAGATCCACTTGCATCCAATGGTTTTTACACCATCGGGTGGTTCTACTAGCTCCCAGACCTAATTTGAATCCATAGATTCAATCTCAGTATTCATTGCACTTTGCCAAGATGCTGCATCTATATCTTGGATTGCCTCGTCATATGTCCAGGGATCAGGTTCATGTTCGCTAGGGACCAAATCAGAAGATTCTCCCAAGAACATGAATCTATCAGGCTGTCTCACAACCCTCCCACTACGATGAGGTATCACCTGTGTATCCTCTGTGACACGCGGTCCAGTGACTTGTGGTATATCCTCTTGTACCGGTGGTACTGAAGAAGTGACTTCCCCTTTTAATTCTTTCAGAACAATTTTACTCTTGGGTTTGTGGCTCATCACATAGTCTTCCTCTAGAAATCTGGCATTTGTGCTAACGATCACCCTCTGATCTCTAGGACTATAAAACAAACCACCCTTCGTTCCTCTAGGATAGCCAATGAACATGCGTACTTCTGTACGAGGTTCCAACTTACCAGTATCTGCCTTCAGCACATGTGCTAGACTCCCCCATATCCGAATATGTCTTAGACTAGGCTTTCGCCCAGTCCATAATTCTGTGGGAGTAGAAGCCACTGATTTAGATGGAACCAAGTTCAGAATGTACACCGTCATATCTAGAGCATATCCTGAGAATGAATCTGGCAACTCAGAATAACTCATCATCGATCTAACCATCTCCATAAGAGTCCTATTCCTTCGCTCTGCTACACCATTCTGCTGGGGTGTACCAGGTGCAGACAATTGGGATTGAATCCCAACCTCTGATAAGTAGTTCCTAAACTATCCCAAGAGGTACTCACCACCACGATCAGATCGTAGTGTCTTGATACTTTTACCTTGACGTTTCTCCACATCAACCTTGAATTCTTTGAACTTGTCAAAGCATTCAGACTTGCGGCGCATCAGGCAAATGTATCCATATCTTGAGTAATCGTCTATAAAAGAGATGAAATACTTAAAACCACCTCTAGTATGGATATACATAGGACCACACAAATCAGAATGAACCAATTCTAACACATTTTTGGCTCTATACCCCTTAGCCTTAAAAGGCCTCTTGGTCATTTTACCCTTCAAGCAAGATTCACAGGTTGGGAAATCCTCCACCACTAATGAACCCAGAGGTCCATCAGCTATCAACCTTTGAATTCTTCTTAGGTTAATATGACCAAGCCTAAGATGCCAAAGATATGTTTGGTTTATCTTCGAAGGTTCTTTTCTCTTATTGGAATTAGAAGATGAGTTATTAACTTCAATTTGCATCGTGGGAGCTTTTGGTTCGAGTGTATAAAAATTTCCTATCAATTCACCAGAACAGATAATGTCCCTATTCCTTTTTTATAACAACTCTGTTATTAAAAGAAATAGAATACCCATCCATAAACAATTTAGAAACCGAAATTAAATTCTTTCTAAATAAAGGTACATAAAGGGAATTTTTCAGAACCAAAGTTTTATTTTTCTCAAAAGATAAATAAAACATCTCCCATTGTAATAGTCGCCACCATCATGGCATTTCCCAAGTAAACGATAATCTCTCCCTCAGTTAGTCGTCAGGTTTCCTGGAACCCCTGCAAAGTATTGCAGACATGATCAGAGGCTCCCATATCTATACACCAGGTGCCGGTAGATAACACCGCTAACCATGTTTCAACGACTAGACCAAAATATATCCCTTTGTTCTGTTTCAGATTGGGACAATCCTTCCTCCAATGTCCATCCTTCTTGCAAGTGAAGTACTTGCCTTTCGGCTTCTTCACTCCTCCCAAAGATCTTCCCACCACCTTTGCTCCACCTTGTTTCTTCTTCTTCTTGCCTTTCGGCTTAGAAGTAGAAATCTTCTGAACAACCATGGCCTTAGCCTGAGCAAGCCTTTCTGTCGACTGGAGAATTATATCGACCTGGGTTTCCCCATCGATCTCAGCTCTAAGGACTTCCAGCTCATTCGCAGGCTTAGGAGGACACTCTTCGAAGAGTACATACTTGTACTCCTTAGCAGTTAAGACAATATCTAGATTCTTTTCCAATTAACATTATTTGGGTACAGTAAGCTTATTTTCCTTTAGTATCACAACAAGTGGATTGAAAGTCATTTTGAAAATCCTAAGAATCACATAGATCATTACTTTAGATTTCAAAAAATTATTGATTCCTCAAACAATAAAATTTTAAAATCAACCAACACCTCAAAACACCAAGAATATCATATGCCACGATCATGTGGACGTATACGAATTCTTCATTTGTAAGAGGAGGTCTTACCCATTAATTTTACTATCTTATCAACCTAACTTTTTGACAAATAAAATTAATAGTTAATTTCACTTCGGCCCTACAAATAAAAGCAGTGACTCCGATGGAGAGGATACTCCTATTTGCATCTAAGTGTTCACCATTACTTGATACCAAGGAAATTATCTCGGGTTATGTCCCTTCCGATGGGGAAGTACACACGCTCTTAAATAATTTCCTATAACCATATCCGACCCTGTGATCCACAAACAAACTCATCCGATGGGGAGGAAGACACTCAGAGCCGACGCACAAGTTTTCTTGCATCACATGTCAAATCGTAATGGAGGCAGTGAGAATTTATAAAAATATCCCTCTCCCACTTAGTAATTTAAAATGAGGAATTTTCTAGCCTACAACATGCATATCAAACAATAAGCAATAAATATGAAAAATAAATTATTTTCCAACTATTATGGCTTTTGTCTTCAATATGTCTCCCATCGTATCGCCTTCTCGTCCGCTCCTCTTACACCATGTACGAGCCATCCGGAGATCCGAGCCGAGACTAAAAACTATTTTAATTTACATCCATCGATCCTATACTCCATGAGGGAGTGTACATGAAATCTAGATCGAAAGTGAACTAAAATAGAAAGAGTGGCTAAACAATGCCGTATCTAATTTACAAAAAATTAAATACTAGCCTTGTCAACCCCGAGGATTCAAAAAAATATACACATACAATCACATACACACATATGGCCATAATAGTCGGATCTTATGCCTGCAACCAAAGAGTTAATCTATGCATATCCTACTATTATCCGACACATATAATATATGAAAAAAATGCATAAGAGTAACCGAATACTAAACACACAAAACTGGAAACCTTGACACTGATACCAATTGTAGGGTTTCATTGAGTGATCCGTGTGGGAAAACTTCGCTTCCCACTTCAACTCGGTCGCTTGTTCATGGCGATCCCATCGATGTCCCCGGATTAAAAATATAATCCTAGACAAAAGGGAACATCCAAGCAAACTTGTCATCATCGCGCTATTCGTTTAGAGTGGTCACTTGAACAAACTTGTTATTCAAGCGACCATCCTCTATTCTACGAGTAGCCGCGGAATAGACGATGTACGGATCGCCGGCTGTTGTGTTTATGTTCGAGATCCAAGTATTATTTACCCACAAAACAGAATATATCATGCACATAATTGAAAAACAAATATAAACATGATACAAGATAATATAGAGAATCGATATACCTCTCGATCTTCTATTGTATAACCTCCCTCCTTTCGGACGTTGTGTGGGCGACGATCTACCAAAAGTTGAAGCTCCTAGATCGCCAATCTTCCTTCCTTACTCATTCCGAGCAAGAGGGAGAATAGAAACAAGGAACTTTTCCTTCTTTCAATAAACCACCAACCTCCAAGGATGGAGCTTGCCGCCGGCCAATAAGGAAGAGGAGATTAGGATGGAAACCGGCCAAGACACCAAGGGAAAGACCTAAATCCTGTTTCCACTAGCCAAGGAGAAGGAGAAGGGAAGGATTGGATGCCGAACAAAGGCTGGAAAAAGCTGCTGGATGCCGGCCACCTTGAGGGAAGAAGAAGAAAGGAAAGACCTTCCTTATTTGGTGCCACCAAGCTCTAAAACCTAGCCTCCAAGACTTGTCGCCCAAAACCCTAATCCTATCTCTAGTTGGATTCAAGTTGCCGGCCACCCCTTGCCCTCCTTTTATTGAGTTAGGGATAAGCCTTGTTCTAATCTCCACCATTGGTTCTAGGGATTTAATGTCAACCGTCGGATCTAGAGATTTAAACTCAACCGTCGGATCTAGAGATTTAATCTCTACCTTTGGATCTAGAGTTTTGTTTCTATCCATTGGATCTAAGCTTCATGAGGTTTTAATAGGCTACAATAGGGACCATGAGGAGGAGTTGGATCTTGGCCACCCAATGGATCAAGCCCACATAAAGTCCGATCAATTAATGATAATCCAATCCACTAAAGTATTACCAATGATCTACCTCACCAAACCCCATAAGTTAATATGGGCTCCATATATTATATGTACATTTTCTCCCCATGTTTAAGATCTTGAATGTCCGTCGATTAATTAATTTACTAACCATTAATTAATCGACATCTAACTCCATGAGTAGTACTACTCAACCTTTTTATCATGCCGGACCAAGTCGACCTGCAGGGTTTACATGATGAACCTTATGAGCTCCTCAAGGGGACATCATCATCCTAATATATAGGACACGGTTTCCTCCTATAATCAACCGCACACCATATAAATAATATCATCTCCCAACTTACCGAGCCTATCGATTTAATCTATAAATCTCGCCCATTGGTAAATCAAAGAGATGACTAAAAAGTATATGTGCCCGTTATTATATCGGGATTAAGAGCATGTACAATATAATATCTGAGGTCCAATTCGATTATGTAGTCAGCAATAAATCGAATCGCCTCTAAGTCGGTCCTGCTTAATACACACAAAGTGCACAAGTGTGAATCTATGGTCAAGACAAACCAATCCCAAATCACATTACAACCATTCCAATGGTTTGTTCAAAGCCATCTCGGTTGTGATCCTTTACTTATACTTTACAGGGAACCGATAACATGATCTCCCGTGTGACACCACACACCATGTTATCTACAATGTAATGTATTAGACGATATGCACAACCATAAAATATGCAAACAATCATCATGTGATTCTTATTTCAAAATAAAGATGTTCATACAAAAGATAGACTTTTCAGTATACATCCCAACAATATCAGGATTAAGAGCATGTACAACAAAATATTTGAGGTCTGATTCAATTATGTAGTCAACAATAAATCAAATCACCTCTAAGTCGGTCCTGCTCAATACACACAAACTATACTAGTGTAATTCAATGGCCAAGACAAACCAATACCAAATAACACTACAACCATTCCAATGGTTTGTCCATAACCATCTAGGTTGTGAGCCTTTACTTATACTTTACAAAGAACTGATAACATGATCTCCCGTGTGACACTACACACCATGTTATCTATAATGTAATGTATTAGACAATATGCATAACCATAAATATGCAAACGATGATCATGTGATTCTTATTTCAAAAATAAAGATGTTCATATAAAATATAGACTTTTCAGTATACATCTCAACAATCTCCCACTTATACTAAAAGACTACGTTGTCCTCATACTGCCATACATCTGATTCCCATTCCCTCCACATGCCTATCAAAAGCTCTCGCTGGAAGGGCCTTAGTGAAAGGATATGCCAGGTTATCTTCTGATGCAATCATGGCCACAACAACTTCTCCGCACTTTACGATTTCTTGTATCAGGTGGTACTTGCACTCTATGTGTTTACTTGCCTTATGGGCTCGTAGTTCCTTCGAGTTTGCAACTGCACCACTATTATCACAATAAATTGTGATAGTTTTGGGCAAACCAAGAATCACATTTAAGTCCGTCAAGAAGTTCCTGAGCCATACAACTTCCTTGGTCGCCTCAGAGGCTGCCACATACTCAGCTTCCATGGTAGAGTCTGCCACGCATTTCTGCTTGACCCTCCTCCATACCATGGCTCCACCTCCCAAAGTAAACACAAAACCTGAGGTAGACTTACTGTTATCCCTATCTGATTGGAAGTCGGAATTTGTTTAACCCATAGGGAGTAATTGGTCTGCCTGGTAAACTAGCATATAATCCCTAGTCCTTCTCCGGTACTTCAATATATGCTTTACCGCAGTTCAATGTCCCTGTCCTGGATTACTCTGATATCTGCTAACCATGCCCATAGCAAAGCAGATATCCAGTCTCGTATATAGCATAACATACATGAGGCTTCCTACTGTCGAAACATAAGGAACCACCTTCTTCTCCGCTATCTCCTTTAATGTTCTAGGAAACATCTCCTTAGATAAAGGAACTCCATGCCTGAAAGGTAGAAAACCTTCTTGGAGTTTTGACTGCTAAAACGATCCATAATGGTGTCTATGTATGAAGCTTGAGATAAGAACAACATCCTTTTTCTGCAATCCCTTATAACCTTGATTCCAAGGATGTGTCCCACTTCTCCCAAGTCCTTCATATTTAACTGTTTGGATAACCATACCCTTATGTTCGATAACACTTTGACATTTTTGCCAATTAACAAAATGTCATCTACGTATAGTACAAGAAACACCACTACGTTTGTGTCACATCTCTTGTATACACAAGACTCATCCGGACTTTGAATAAATCCATAAGACTGGATTACCTCATCAAAGCAGATGTTCCAAGATAATGAAGCTTGCTTCAATCAATAAATGGACTGATTAAGCTTGCACACAAGATGCTCTTTTCCCTTTGCAATGAATCCCTCTGGTTGCTTCATATAGATGTTCTTCTCAAGACTTCCATTAAGGAAAGTTGTCTTGACATCCATCTACCACACCTCATAATCCATATGAGCAGCAATACAAAAGAGAATCCGGATAGACTTAAGCATGACTACCGGCGAAAAGGTATCCTCATAATTAATGCCCTCTTTCTGAGTATACCCCTTAGCAACAAGCCTCACTTTGAAGGTCTCAACCTTTCCATCTATTCCTCTCTTTCTTTTGTAGATCCACTTACATCCAATGGCTTTTACACCATTGGGTGGTTCTACTAGCTCCCAGACCTGATTTGAATCCATAGATTCTATCTCAGAATTCATCGCACTTTGCCAAGATACCACATCTTTATCTTTGATCGCCTCGTCATATGTCTAGGGATCAGGTTCATGTTGCCAGGGACCAAATCAGAAGATTCTCTCAAGAACATAAATTTGTCAGGTTATCTAATAACCCTCCCACTGCGATGAGGTATCACCTGTGTATCCTCTGTGACACGCGGCGCAGTGACTTGTGGTATATCCTCTTGTACCGGTGGTACTGAAGCAGTGACTTCCCCTCTCAATTCATCCAGAACAATCTTACTTATGGGTCTGTGGATAGTCTTCCTCTAGAAATCTGACATTCGTGCTAATGATCACCCTCTGATCTCTAGGACTATAAAACAAACCACCTTTCGTTCATTTAGGATAGATAATGAACATGTACACTTCTGTACGAGGTTCTAACTTACTAGCATCTACCTTCAGCACATATGCTGGACTCCCCCAAATCCGAATATGTCTCAAACTAGGCTTTCACCCATTCCACAATTCTGTGGGAGTAGAAGGCACTGATTTAGATGGTACCAAGTTTTGAATATACACTGTCGTCTCTAGAGAATATCTCCACACGAATCTGGCAACTCAGAATAACTCATCATCGATCTAACCATCTTCATAAGAGTCTTATAACTTCACTCTACTACACCATTCTGCTGTGGTGTGTCAGGTGTAGACAATTAGGATTGAATTCCAGCCTCTGATAAGTAATTCCTAAACTCTCCCAAGAGGTACTCACCACCACGATCAGATCGTAGTGTCTTGATACTTTTTCCTTGACATTTCTCCACATCAGCCTTGAATTCTTTGAACTTGTTAAAGCATTCAAACTTGTGACGCATCAAGTAAATGTATCCATATATTGAATAATCATCAATAAAGGAGACGAAGTATTCAAAACTTCCTCTTTCTTGGATAGACATAGGACCACACAAATCAGAATGAACTAACTCCAACACATCTTTGGCTCTATACCCCTTGGCCTTAAAAGGCCTCTTGGTCATTTTACCCTCCAAGAAAGATTCGTAGGTTGGGAAATCTTCCACCACTAATGAACTCAGAGGTCCATCAGCTATCAATCTTTAAATTCTACTTAGGTTAATATGACCTACCCTTAGATGCCAAAGATATGTTTGGTTCATCTTCGAAGGTTCTTTTCTCTTTTTGGAATTAGAAGATGAGTTATTCACTTCTATTTGGATCATGGGAGCTTTTGGTTCAAGTGTATATAAATTTCCTATCAATCCACCAGAACAGATAATCTCCCTATTCCTTTTTATAACAACTCTATCATTAAAAGAAATAGAATATCCATCCATAAACAATTAGAAATTGAAATCAAATTCTTTCTAAATAAAGGTACATAAAGGCAATTTTTCAGAACCAAAACTTTATTCCTATCAAAAGAAAAGTAAACATCTCCCACTGTAACAGCCACTATCTTCGTAGCATCACCCAAGTAGACAGTAATCTCCCCTTCAGCCAATCGTCTGGTTTCCTAGAACCCCTGCAAAGTATTGCAGACATGATCAGTGGCTCCCGTATCTACACACCAGGTGTAGGTAGATAACACCACTAAATATGTTTCAACGACTAGACCAAAAGATATACCTTTGTTCTGCTTCCGGTTGGGGCAGTCCTTCTTCCAGTGTCCAGTCTTCTTGCAAGTGAAGCACTTGTCTTTTGGCTTCTTCACTTTTCCCTAAGATCCTCCCACCAATTTCACCCCAGCTTGTTTCTTCTTCTTCTTTCCTTTCGGTTTAGAAGCAGAAACTTTTTGGGCGACCATGGCCTCTGGCTGAGCACTCTGATGAAAAAGATCCTCTGCCACCTGGAGTTCTGTCAGAAGCTCCGCCAATGAATACAACCTTTTATTCATGTTGTAGTTCAGGTGAAACTGCTCAAAACTCCTAGGTAGAGACTGGAGAATGATATCGACCTGGGTTTCCCCATTAATCTCATCTTCGAGGACTTCCAGCCCATTCAAATGAGCCATCATATTGAGAACATGATCCCTCATGGGTGTTCCCTCGATCATGGTGGTCGTCATCAAGTTCCTCATGGCTTCCTGCCTAGTAACCCGATTCTGGTGTCCGAAAAGCTCTTTGAGATTGAGCATCATGTCATAAGCAGTGGGCATGGATTGATGCTAATGTTGCAATACATTTGACATAGAAGCCAAAATGTAACACCGCGCCATCTCATCATCCTTAATCCACTTCTTTTAACTCTTCTTCTCCTTTTCCCCAGAATCATTCGAGGGCTTAGGAGGACACTCTTCGAAGAGTACATATTTGTACTCCTCAGCAGTCAAGACAATGTCATGATTCCTCTTCCAATCAACATAATTGGGTCCAATAAGTTTATTTTCTTTCAGTATCACAGCAAGCGGGTTGAAAGTCATTTTGAAAAACCTAAGAATCACATAGATCAAAATATTAGATTTCAAAAAATTATTGATTTCTCAAACAATAAAATTTTAAAATCAACTAACACCTCAAAACACCGAGAATATCATATGGTATGATAGTGTGAACGTATACGAATTCTACATTTGTAAGAGGAGATTTTACCCATTAATTTTACTATCTTATCAACCTAACTTTTTGACAAATAAAATTAATAGTTGGTTCCTCTTCGGCCTTACAAATAAAAGCAGTGACTCCGATGGGGAAGATACTCCTATTTGCATCTAAGTGTTCACCATTACTCGGTACCAAGGCAATTATCTTAGGTTATGAGCCTTCCGATGGGGAAGTACACATGCTTCTTAATAATTTTCTATAACCATATTCGACCCTGTGATCCGCAAACAAACTCATCCGATATGGAGGAAGTCACTCAGAGCCGATGCGCAAGTTTGTTTGCATCACATGTCAAATCGTAATGGAGGCCGTGGGAATTTATAAAAATATCCCTCTCCCACTTAGTAATTTAAAATTGAGGAATTTTCCTACCCTATGACATGCATATCAAACAAGAAGCAATAAATATGAAAAAAAATATTTTCCAACTATTATGACTTTTGTTCTCCAATATGCCTCCCGTCGTATCGCCATCTCGTCCACTCCTCTCTGAGCCATGTACAAGCCATCCGGAGATCTGAGCCGAGAAAAACTATTTTAATTTACATCCATTGATCCTATACTCCATGAAGGAGTGTACATGAAATCTAGATCGAAAGTAAACTAAAATAAAAAGAGTGGCTAAACAATCCCGTACTTAATTACAAAAATTAAATATTAGCCTCGTCAACCCCGAGGATTAAAATAATATACAATTACACACATACAATCACATACACACTGTTAGGGCAATCTCTTGCCATGATATGCTTTTGATGGTGTGGCAAAGGGTTTAAGTTAGGTTGATATTGTTGATTTGATATGTGCGTTGAAGTCGTGCAGGACTTAGTAATTCGCACATGGAGCCATGGCGAGTTTCACCAACTCATCACTCAGGCCTTGAGTCGGTGAAGGATTGCTTTGCGGAAGTCGTGCGCTTGGAGCATCCGAGGGACCGCCGGACGAGAAGCTTGGAGTGAAGCCGGAGGAAGTAGACTTTGAGGCAAGAGACGCGAAGAAGCATTGCAGAGTCGTGCACCTGATGCTGCCGAGGGACGTGGCCGAGAACGAAGAGAACTTCGAAGGCGAGGGACTCCGAGAGATGAGAGTGAGCGATTGTAACCCGGGAAGGGTAGCTCCTAGGTGAAACTTGGCCATTTGGCCAAGTGTCGGATGGGTTTTCCCGACACCAGTCGAATGCCATGTCATGGCAGTCGACTGCTCTGAGTTGATGGGTCGATCGACTGGTATAAGACCGGTCAAGTGCTTGGCAGTCGACTACCATGGGTAGCGATCGTGATGTCGGCGATCGATCGCCGATAAATGGCGGCCGTGATGGCGATGTCCGCGAAGGCAGAATGAGTCGACTCGGTGGGCACTCGGCGATCGAGCGCGGTCGTGATGGTGCCATCGGTCGGTGATGCGTCTGGATTGGATGGTATCCAGCGTGGAAGCGATCGTTATTGGTGCCATCGGAAGAAACCCTCTTCCTCTATAAAAAGGAAAGGGTTAGGGCTTTGGGGGGTTAATGCTTGAACGCCCAACTACTCCCAAAGTGCCCTAAACGATTTCCCACTCTTCTACTAGCTCTAATCTTTATTCCATTGTAGAAGAGTGATCTTTGTGTTGTAAAGGTTACCTCCACCTAGCTTGGTGCAAAGGAGAGACCAATATTGGATTGGCTTTGAAGGAGTGATTCACCTCGGACGAATCGGGATCGTGGATTAGCGGCATAGCCGTGAACCACGTTACATCTTCTTTTTTGTAGATGAGCAAATACCGACATCCAACGAACGAGGGCTATTCACCCCCCTCTAGCCGGCGCATCGATCCCTTACAAGTGGTATCAGAGCCAAGTCGTTTGTCGAGGACTAACCGCCGCAACAAACACTTCATCTAAAGATGGCCGGCTCAAACATCCACCCACCGAAGTTCAACGGTGAATTCTCTTGGTGGAAAAAGAGAATGGAGGTATTCTTCGAAACCGACTTTGAAATATTGTTAATTATGGAAAACGGTTTCGAGTTGCCTAGGAACGAAAATGGGGAGCCATTTGAAAAATCAAGGTGGAGCAAGAGACAAAGAGAAGAATACTTGGCAAATTCAAAGGCCAAGCACCACCTATACAATGTCCTCCCCCAACAAGAAGTAAATAGAATAGGGGAGTGCTCAAGTGCCAAAGAGATGTGGGAGAGATTGGTTGAACTTCATGAAGGCACTTCGGAAGCCAAGCTAGCGAGAAGAGATCTCCTCCGCTCCCAACTATCAAATATTAAGCTTGAAAAGGGAGAAAAGGTAACTTCCCTACATTCTAGAATTAAAGAAATATTAATTGGGCTAACAAGTGTAGGTGAGAAGCTATCAAACCGGGATATGGTAATGAAGGCCATAGATGCCTTTCCCCGGTCCTCAAAATGGAGCTCCATGGTGGACTCATTTTACATCTCCAAGAACCTAGAAGTGAGCACCTTGGAGGAATTCTTTTCAACCATGGAGCTTCATGAGACAAGGCTTGAAGTTATACAAGAAGAGCCTAGAGTCCAAAATTCAAGGGGAGTAGCCTTGTTGGCAAATAAGGGGAAAAAGAAGATGGAAGTCCCCTCCTCCTCATCCGATGAAGCCTCTACCTCCTCCATGGATAGCACGGAAGAAGCCTACATGGTAAGGAAGGTAAGGCGTGCATTTAAGAATCTTAGATTTGATAAATTTCATGATAGGAATAGAAGACCAAGGGGGAAGGTCATATGTTACAATTGCCAAGGAGAGGGGCACATAAGGGATAATTGTCCCCTCCTAAACAAGAGCAAGGAAGAGAAGAAAAAGAAGGAAGAAAAGAAGAAGAAGAAGGGGAGAAAGAAGAAAGAGGAGAAGAAGGCCAAAGAAAAAGGAAAGTCAATGGCTCTCAAAGCCAAGACATGGGATGACGTTGCCCCATCCTCCTCATCCGAAGAAGAAGAGCATGTCTACTCCAACCTAGCACTAATGGCTCTTCATGACTCGGAGTGCTCCTCCTCCTCCTCAAATGAAGAATCAAGCTCAAGTGGGGAGAGCTCAAATGAAGGGGGAGCCTCCACATCCTCCTCATTCGAAGAAGAAGAAGAGGATATGGAAACTATGGTAACGAAAGCCTCTCCTAAGAAAATAGTTTCCATAATTTCTAGTTTAACTAAGGACTTATTTGGCATGAAAAAGAAAAATAAAAGCATGCTTAATCAAATTAAGGATTTAGAAAATAAGCTAGAAAATGCATGCTTAAATGAAAATAATTCTTCTTGCCATGATGATGCATGCTCACATGATTATATGCCTTTAGATGTTAGTGATGCATGCATAGAGGAAAATAGGGCATTAAGGGAAAAGGTAGATTATTTAACCAAAGCCCTAGAGAAATTCACAATTGGCTCCAACACCTTAAATATGATCTTAGGGAGCCAAAGAGCTAGTTTCAACAAGAAAGGCCTAGGATACAAAGAAAAGAAAAATGAAAAGGCCTATAAATGCCTCATAGCTAGGGGACAAGATAAGAAGAAGGTAATAGCTAGAAAATGGATCCCCAAGGAATACTTAGTGAACCCAATAGGAAAGAACTTATTTTGGGTTCCAAAATCCATCCTTAAGGGTTAGAATAACCCTAGGGTAGACAACCACATGGACCTAACCTATATCATATTTTGGTTGACTTAGGATGACGGGACAACATTTTTTAGATAGTGTTGGGTGATGATAACGTACCCATAAATAGATAATAATGCTTAAATCATGATGATTGATGTAATTCCTATGTATATGTGCAATCATGATTTATGTTTTTGAAATTTGGCACGTTATCATGAGAAATAGGTTTGAATCATGCTTTAGGTAATACTTTGTTTATTATCATCATATAATACCTAATGCATGACTATTATTTGATGAATACATGAGTTTCATGATCATAATGTAGAATTCATTCATATAATGCCTTTATGATCATGAGGATTATTAGGTTGATACTTAACCTTAATAGAATTGCATGAATATATTGGTTAAGTATGCAAAAATACCCCCTAGGATGCATCTCACACTCACCATAGGCTACCTTGATTGAAAACCTAGCATGAGTGAGATTTTAGGATGATACAAATGTCCACTAATGCCTATGACATTTAGATGGTCATTTAAAGTATCAACATAGCAATAATAGACCAATCATGGGGAAGACTTATGTTTAATTCATAGACATATTGCCCAAAGATCATGGTTGGATATTTCATATGTTTTCAAAACAATTTCTTACCTTTAAATACATGTATTCATGTTTTGGAACAATTGGAACCAAAACTTGGTGTTAAACTTGATACTATCATGATAAAAAACCTAGTAGTTTTTAAAGCTTTTGAATTTTTGGCAAAAACGTGAAAATATAATGATTTTTCATGAAAAACTATTTTTCCCTGATAGATACACTTAAATGAAATGTGTTCCCCAAATTTCATGATTTTTCAAATTTTCTGGAATTTTTTATGCATTTCTGAAATTCGGCCAGAAAAATCAGAAATTCCAAAAATCACGTCATTGGTATCTTAACGATCGTATCTTAACCAATGACCGATGGCCTCGCATTCCAATTTTTTATCAACTTGTGGTATTTTCTTTCTATTAGACTTGATGTCATATGCTCTTAACTTAGTATTCATATTTTTGATGGTGTCAAAGGGGGAGAAATGAATATGTTTAAGTTAATTATGATATGGGGAGAGATTAAGGGGGAGTTTCAGAAATTTAGGGGGAGTTGCATGTTGCTATCAAATGTTTATGTTTACATGCTTTCTTTCCTTTAAAATTTATATCAAATGCTTTTACCTAACTTAAACGGATTGCCACACATCAAAAAGGGGGAGATTGTTAGGGCAATCTCTTGCCGTGAAATGGTTTTGATGGTGTGGCAAAGGGTTTAAGTTAGGTTGATATTGTTGATTTGATATGTGCGTTGAAGTCGTGCAGGACTTAGTAATTCGCACATGGAGCCATGGCGAGTTTCACCAACTCATCACTCGGGCCTTGAGTCGGTGAAGGATTGCTTTGCGGAAGCCGTGCGCTTGGAGCATCCGAGGGACCGCCGGACGAGAAGCTTGGAGTGAAGCCGGAGGAAGTAGACTTCGAGGCAAGAGACGCGAAGGAGCATTGCAGAGCCGTGCGCCTGATGCTGCCGAGGGACGTGGCCGAGAACGAAGAGAACTTCGAAGGCGAGGGACTCCGAGAGATGAGAGTGAGCGATTGTAACCCGGGAAGGGTAGCTCTTAGGTGAAACTTGGCCATTTGGCCAAGTGTCGGATGGGTTTTTCGACACCCGATCGCCATGTCATGGCGGCATCGGCCCGCTCGAAGTTGATGGGTCGATCGTGTATAAGACCGGTCAAGTGCTTGGCCGATCGCCATGGATCGGGTGATCGGCGATGTCGGCAGGATGGTCGATGGCACGCAGGCGAGAATGGAGTCGACTCGACTGGGCACTCGACTGATCGAGCACCAGTCGACTGATGGTGCCATCAGTCGACTGATGCCAGTACCGTTGGATGGTATCCAACGTGGAAAGCAGCCGTTATTGGGCAACGGCTACAGCACCAGTCGACTGATGGGTGCCATCAGTCGACTGCTCCTGTGTCAACGGGAAGAAACCCTCTTCCTCTATAAAAAGGAAAGGGTTAGGGCTTTGGGGGGTTAATGCTTGAACGCCCAACTACTCCCAAAGTGCCCTAAACGATTTCCCACTCTTCTACTAGCTCTAATCTTTATTCCATTGTAGAAGAGTGATCTTTGTGTTGTAAAGGTTACCTCCACCTAGCTTGGTGCAAAGGAGAGACCAATATTGGATTGGCTTTGAAGGAGTGATTCACCTCGGACGAATCGGGATCGTGGATTAGCGGCGTAGCCGTGAACCATGTTACATCTTCTTTTTTGTAGACGAGCAAATACCGACATCCAACGAACGAGGGCTATTCACCCCCCTCTAGCCGGCGCATCGATCCCTTACACACACATATGGCCATAATAGTTGGATCCTATGCCTGCAACCAAAATGTTAACCTATGCACATCCTACTATTATCTGGCACATATAATATATGAAAAGTGCATAAAAGTAACCGAATCCTAAACACACAAAACCGAAAACCGTGGCTCTGATACCACTTGAAGGGAGGAAACTTCGCTTCCCACATTAACTCGGTCGCTTGTTCATGGCGATCCCGTCTTCGTCCCCAGATTAAAAAAAATTAATCCTTGACAAATAGGGATTACCAAAGCTACCGTTCCATCGTCGTGTTATTCGATTAGAGTGGTCACTTGAACAAACTTGTTGTTCCAGCAACCTACCTCTATTCTTCAAATAGCCGCGGAATAGACGATGTACGGATCGCCAGTTTTGTGTTTGTATTCGGGGTCCAAGTAAATTAGCCACATAACAAAATATACAACATGCATAGAATAAGAAAAGATTTGTTAACAAGAATTATACCCCTTGTTATACCTCTTGATCTTCTATTGTATGTCCATCTTCCTTTTGGACATCGTGTGGGCGATGATCTTCCAAAAGTCGAAGCCTCCTAGATCACCAATCTTCCTTTCCTTGTTCACTCCGAACAAAGAAAGATCATAAAATGAAACTCTTCTCCTACCTAGAACCGACCACCAAGCTCCAAGCTTGGTCCTTGCCACCGACCAAGGAGAGGAATAAGGAGTATGGGCTCCGACCAAAATCTCCAAGGGAAGAGACCCTAGCTCTTGTCGTCGGCCAAGGAGGAGAGGAAGAGGGTTGGGACACTGGCCAAGGATGAGAGGAAGAAGAGGGGCGCCGGCCAAAACCCTAGGAAGAAGGGAAAGTCTTGTCATCCAAGGGTTCTGCAAACCCTAGCCGCCCAATGACTCTCCAAGCCCTTGCCACCCAAAACCTTAATCTCCCTTGTGTGTTCCATGCCCAAGCCTTGGACATGCTTTTATAGAGCTAGGCTTACGCCTCTCCACTGTCGGATCTAGGGATTTCATCTTAACCGTCGCATCTAGAGATTTGATCTCAATTGTCGGATCTAAAGATTTAATCTCCACCGTCGGATCTAAAGATTTAATCTCCACCGTCGGATCTAGAGATTTAATCTCCACCGTCGGATCTGGAGTTTCATTTTCCATCATCGGATCTAGACTCCATGAGGGCTTTAATAGGCTACAATAGGGATCATGAGGAGGAGTTGGATCTTGGCCACCCAATGGATCAAGCCCACATAAAGTCCGATCAATTAATGATAATCCATTCCACTAGAGGATTTATCATTGATCTACCTCACCAACCCCCATAAGTTAATATGGGCTCCATATATTATTTGTACATATATCTCCCTGTGTTTAAGATCTCGAATGTCCGTCGATTAATTAATTTTATGACAATTAATTAATCAACATCTAACTCCATGAGTAGTACCACTCAACCTTATCATCATGCCAGACCAAGTCCTCATGTAGGGTTTATATGATGAACCTTATGAGCTCCTTAAGGGGACATCATCATGCTAATATATAGGACATGGTTTCCTCCTATAATCAATGGCACACCATATAAATAATTTCATTTCCCAACTTATCGAGCCTATCGATTTACTCTATAAATCTCGCCCATTGGTAAATCAAAGAAATGAATACTAAGTATATATGCCCGTTATTATATCTGGATTAAGAGCATGTACAATATAATATCTGAGGTCCGATTCAATTATGTAGTCAGTAATAAATCGAATCACCTCTAAGTCGGTCCTGCTCAATACACACAAAGTATACTAGTGTAATTCAATGGCCAAGACAAACTAATACCAAATCACACTACAACCATTCCAATGGTTTGTCCATAACCATCTAGGTTATGAGCCTTTACTTATACTTTACAAGGAACTGATAACATGATCTCCCGTGTGACACTACACACCATGTTATCTACAATGTAATGTATTAGACAATATGCACAACCATAAATATGCAAACGATGATCATGTGATTCTTTTTTCAAAAATAAAGATGTTCATACAAAAGATAGACTTTTCAGTATACATCTCAACAGCTGCAATGTATTCTGCCTCTATGGTAGAATCCTCTATAGTGTCTTGTTTGGAACTTTTCTAACTCACTGTGCCCCCATTCAAGATGAACACGTACCCAGACTGAGACCTAGAATCATCCTTGTCTATCTGGAAGCTGACATCCATATACCTGCGTATCACCATGTCCCCTTTTCCATATTTTAGGAACACATCCTTAGTTCTTCTTAAGTACTTAAGGATCGTCTTAATAGCCACCCAATAATCCATTTCTGGATCAGACTAGTATTTGCTCGTGATATTCATAGTATACGATACATCAGGCCTCGTACATAACATAACATACATGATAGATCCTATTGCGGATGCATAGGGAATTTTACTCGTGCAAATCCTCTCGTCTTCTGTGTGGGGACACATAGACTTCGAAAGGTGTATCCCATGCTTGATGGGAAGGAAACCTTTCTTAGATTCTAACATGCTAAACCTCTTTAGCACTCGGTCTATATATGTAGATTGCAAAAGACCAAGCAACCGATTCAATCTATCCCTATAGATCTTAATCCCGAGGATGTAGGTTGCTTCTCCTAGGTTTTTCATGGAAAACATTTTGGACAACCAAATTTTAACTGACTGTAAGACAGAAATATCTTGTTTTATAAGTAATATTTCATCGACATATAATACTAAGAACACGACTGCACTCCCACTAACCTTCTTGTACACACATAGTTCGTTTGGATTTTGTGAGAAATCAAACTTTTTGATTGTCTCATCAAAATGGATATTCCAGCTCCTGGATGTTTGCTTCAACCCATATATGGATCGTCGCAGTTTGCATACCTTGGTTTTATCAACCAATGTGAAACCCTTAGGCTGTATCATATATACATCCTCGAGTAGGTTTCCATTAAGGAAAGCTGTTTTCACATCCATCTATCATATCTCATAATCATAATGAGCCGCTATGGCCAAGAGCATCCGAATAGATTTAAGCATAGCAACAGGTGAATAGGTCTCATCATAATCAACACCTTGCTTCTGACGATACCCTTTCTCCACTAATCTAGCCTATTGGTAATCACATTACCATCCATGTCGGTTTTCTTCTTGAAAAATCCACTTCCATCCTATAGGCTTTATACCTTCAGGTGGGTCAACCAAGTTCCAAACTTGATTTTTATACATGGAATCCATTTTCGACATCATGGTGTCAAGCCATTTATACCTTTCTGAACTTTTCAGAACTTCTTCATAACTAGTAGGCTCCTCATCATTAATGAGTAACACGTCGTTCGATTCACTTACGAGAAATCCATATCTCTCAGGAATGTTGCGTGTTCTACCAGATCTACGAAGATTTGGTGTCACAATAGGTCCAGCCGATGGCTCATCACTATGAGTTATCGGTTGTGGTGCTTCACCAGGTGGCTCATCAATGTCTATTGAAGTCTCTTGAGCCTCCTCAATGTCACGCCCTGAGAGTATGTCGAGCTGAAAATCAAACGGACAATATCTCCCCTATATGTGGCAATATATTCAGTTTATACAAGGCCCTTGGGCCCAATATAACAATACAATAAACAAAACTACATCAAAACACAGTAGAAACATAATACAACTACATCATAAACTATACAAAGTGCGTACCGGTATGACTGACACCACGACATAAAGGAAACATCGACAAAACACGAATCCATAAGTGTGTCCAACACATAAATCCATATCGAAATAAGGAACATTTGAAATCAAAAGAAAACATAAATCCATGCTAGGACCCTCAGAGACGAGATGAGACGATGACAGCTAGCGATGCTCCAAGTCCATCACAAAGTCGACTACCTATTACCTGGGCGACAGAAAAACCCAGGGTCCATGGTGGTGTGTAAAACTTAGCAAGTAATAAGGGAGACCATGTATATATATCAAATATCACATGTAATTTAATAGTATAATCTATAGGTACGACAGGTGAACACCAACATGATAATCATATACATGCATATACCTTTTAACCAAATGAACAATGAAAAATGCAGACATACCTGAAAGTCTGCTACGCTACTCCTATCCAACCTAAGCATATATCCACAATATATATGTATATAATAGGAAGTTTGGTCTAAACCATACAACATCATAAACACAGGTCAAAGAATGCAATAGACTAACCAACAAGTATATAGGTATCCGACACAACCATATAACAGATGCAGGTAACATGTATGAAGATGATGTACAACCAAATGCAACAAGCATAGTACAATCAAATGAAAAATCATAATAAGCTTATATATATATAGACTTCATCTATATATATATACTAATCACAATAATCCATATATATATATATACATGAATATATGTATATATATGGCAATATGCAAAAATGACATAAGTCACAACAATGCAGCATGCATGGTCATGCCAGCTCACCCTAAAGCTACCATGACCCCAGTGTGGCCTCGGTGGCTCGACATGACAACTGTCCCAACTCAACACCAACCACTACTCTCGAGTGGTTGAGTGGGCAGTATGATCGAGTACCATATAAGCGTGAAGAGCAAGTTACTCGACGGGGGTCCCTGTTGTTGGCCACTCTGACAGTCACTACCCATGAGTGGTCGAGTGCCACACACGAAGAACTATGACACGCAAATCCAACTATCACTGTCTATAGTGGTAGAGTGCGGCACCACAATGCTCTGCCCTCACACTGGTTACTCCTCCTATGAGTAATAGTGGAGGCAGGATGACTGACCACCCTCTCAACTATATGGGAGACCACGTCGCCAGCATGCATGCAAATGACATGAATGCTTTGTCATATAAATAGACATCCACCACAGACTCTCTATTCTACAAGAGTCAAACCAATCAGATCAACGCACTCTCTATCATACAGAGAGTCGTACTCAACTGATTATAACATACTAGGACCATCGGTCCGTAGCGACACACTAAGTACAATTCACCTGATCATTTACACAATACATGGTCTGTAGTAAACATGCAACTTAAGGATATTAGAATTAACCCTACGTTCAAGACATTACCTACCCATGGATGACCTTTTTGCCTAAGTTACAATCAGGTCATCATCCGGACTTTACTATTTGCACTTACCAAAACAAATTCTAGATTACTTACACCACATCTATAACTCCTAATCATGATGGAGTGAATTATGATAATAGCAATAGAGTTTAACAGCCAAAGATAAGGTATTAAGCGCAAGAGTAAATAAGAGCGGAGTCAAGGTAACATGATCATATATCTAAATCTGTATGCATTAAAACTACCTAACCAGGGTAGGAAATTACCCACATGATATATACTTAGCTCGTGTTAGTAGCTTGCACCTCCACGAATCTGCCTTGAATCAAAGTCCTACACATAACATATAATAGAACTAAATTCTATTCATACAACCAATGACCAAATCAAATCATGATCGATTCTAAATACCTCAGTTGATCTACTCTCATCAATACATTTTCCACTGAGCTGATTTGACTCCTTCATGATTATCAATTATGCCCCAATATTTGAAATCATCAATAAGCTACATAACTATTTACACTTTCATCATGATACCCAACTAATAAAATTATCCAAATCAACTCACCTTGCTTATTCTCAATTGCAACATCTTGTTCCAATTTAGGGTATCAAATCTCAGATGAATAAGAGGCAGTCGATCCCAATTACAATATCCTCATCACCTGAAATCATAAAATCTCTACGCTTACCTCTGATATGCATATCACAGCTAATATATATACATATATACCAGTCAGATCTAGGTGAGCGTCACTGGACAGCAGTCAAGAATATTCTTACGTACTTGAAAGAATATTTCTTGAAATTTGGAGGCGATGAGAAGCTAGCTGTAAAGGGTTACAGCGATGCCAGCTTCCAAACTTACCAGGATGATTATAGATCGCAGTTAGGGTTCGTGTTTTGCTTGAATGGTAGTGCTATGAGTACCCACAGAGGCTAACATCGTAGATCCCTTGACTAAGGATTTGGCACAGAAAAAGCATGATGGTCACACTAGGTCATTGGGTATTAGATACTACGGTGATTGACACTAGTGCTAGTGGGAGATTGTTAGTGAAAGCCCTAGAGCCAATCATGTGATGATTGTTGTATGGACTTTATTGTATCATATTACTATTAATAAAGGCATGGTTATTATATTTACTTGTATTGGAGCCAAATAACTAAGTATAATAACGTCCTTAAGTAGTAGGTTCTTATCTATATTAATCGATTGGTTGAATCGATAATGAGATGATATAGAGAACACTACTCTTAATCATTCCTAGTCAAGTATTAACATTCAGGGACAATGTTAATGCATAGAGACTAGCATGTAGGTCAACACGATGACTTGATCTCACAAGTCATGGATATGAGATATCAAGTTGACACATGGGTATGCATTACAGAATGTATACTGAATGACCCGCCATGAGAAAGTATCATGAATCATTATATGAGTATCATATACTTTCTCATGTGGCTATTAGTATGATAATTAGTCCTTAGACCTGAAGTCACCATGGTTCCCTACATAAGGAGTTGCATATTTTGGCTTCGTCAAACGTGTTGGTGCAATCGGGCCAGGTCACGATTGACCAGACTCGAGTTTGACTCGAGTGATGTTTTGATGTTTGACAAAATGAGTTGACATTGATGTTTGACATTGATGTCTATTAATGTTTTGGGGAGATTGTTTGTACAATCTACCTGAGTTATGATTTACCGGACTCGAGTTTGACTCGAGGGAGACTTTGATGGTTGACTAGGGTTGACCATGTGATTATGGGAAAGTCTAAGCATGAGTCTTGGCATGGAAAGTCCAAGAAGTTTGATATTGGTGGCGTAAAGTCCAAGCGGGAGTCTTAGTAGCATAAGTCCAATGGTTGGCAGCGGAGTCTTGGCGGCGTAAGTCCAATGTGCTTTGGCGGTGTAGACACCGTTAACATGACATAGCCGATGGAAGCACCTTAAAACTAGCACGATGGATGAACAAGTCATGGATGACTTGGAGGGATCCAAGAGGCGTGAGGCTGATGGAGGTGGCTAGAAGGCTTAGGTCTAGGCTAAGGGTGGTCTAGCAAGTATGGGGGCACCATACTTGGGCTAAAATCTCATGTTTGAGGTGTGCCAGTCGACTGGTGCCATGTGGTAGTCGACTGGCATAGTTAACTAGGGTTTAACTGCGGGAATAGGCCTAGCAGTCGACTGCCAGAAGTGGGCAGTCGACTGATAGGCCGAGCAGTCGACTGATCTTATGATCAGTCGACTGGTGCTCAATATTTCGGGCACATAATGGAGTCTCACTCGACCGCTGGGACGAGCAGTCGAGTGATGGCTTGAACATTCGACTGATGCTCATGATCAGTCGACTGATGTCCTAGCCGTTGGATTTTTCCAGTGTGGATTACACCATTGTCTCACAGTAACAATGTGATCAGTCGACTGATGGTCCCGAGTATTCGACTGATCGACTTTTTCCAGCACTGGTTGAAGCTATAAAAGGAGCTTGTGATGGAGAAAAAACTAACTGATTCTTGAGGGCATTTGGGATGATTTGCTATTGCAAATCAGGGTTTCCAAGTTCTTTTCAAGCAATCAAGCGATCAAGCATTCAAAGAGCATTTGTAAAGTAGTTTTCTTTACTTGCATTTTATTTCATTGTTGTAATTTCTTGTATCTATTTCTAATTGTTGTAAGAATAGTTTGTAAGAGGTTTCTCCGCCTTTGGCTTGTGTCGAGAAGGAGTATTTGTGGTTAGTGATTGCATTGGCATTGCTAGAGCTCTTTAGAGCTCAATCCGTGGAGTAGGAACCGTTCGGTTCCAAACCACATTAAATACTTGTGTATTTGTGTTTGTCTATTTCGTATTCCTTCATTATTATTCTGTTGTGCGCTAACAAAATTTGTAGAAAAATGCGAAACGAATTCCATAATGCGACACTATTCACCCCCCCTCTAGCGGCCTCAAATCACTTACAATTGGTATCAGAGCTCCGGGCTCTTCTACGTATTAACTGCCGGGAGCTAAAGAAGCTAGAGGGAAGATGGAATTCCAAGACAAGCTTGGATGGGACATCAACACTCCATCGCCATATGATCGAGAAGACTTTTTGGCGTGGAGAGCAAGAATGGAGACATTCTTGATGATGGATATAGAGGATTGGTTCATCCTTGTAGAAGGCTTTGAACCTCCTCGGGATAAGAACGGAAATGTCTTGAAATTGAAGAAGTGGACACAAGAGCAACGTCTCAAGTTCAAGACCGAAGTCAAGGTAACAAAGCTTTTAGAATATTTGATACCTAATGACATTTTGTCTAGTTTAGGTGAATTTCAAGATGCCAAGGAACTATAGGACAAATTAGCCAAGTTCCATGAGAATCCTCACTTGGCACAAGTAGAAGAAGAAGAATCTTCATCGGCTCAAGAAGAGGAAGAAGCCGAGGAAGAATCATCATCATCTTCACAAGCGAGTGAGGACTCGGAAGTTGAGAAGGAATCAACTTCCTGATTGGTGAAAGAAGAGGAGACCTCCACCTCTAGGATTGAGGGGGAGGAGATTAGAGCATCTACACCAGAGCAATCTTAAGAAGAACTATCTACATCCGGTAGAGAGGAAGAGCAAGCTCAAGAGAACCTCATCACCACCCTAGGTAACTCAAGCATGTCAATTAATAATAAAATTCATATAATATGCTTTGAGTATAGGGAATCCGGACACTACAAGAGTAAGTGTGCAAAAAGGGTCAAGAAAGCTCATCCGGCACTGAAAGTATATGAAAAAGTCAAGGATGTCGGTGTCCCCACTAAGAAGAGCAAGGAGCACGTTGTGTGTTTCAAATGCCGACAACCGGGAGACTATAGAAGCCAATGTCTTAGAAGAAAGGAGGGAGCTTCACAAGTAGGGGGAGTCTCTAAGACTAACCCTAAGGTATATTCTCATAATGCTCACCTTTTAAATTCTAAGCAAAAGCATGCTAGAAATAACTTAAACAATTTTGTTATTACTCATGAATCAAAGCATGCTAGAAATAATAATTATGGGTGTCTAGAAGCTAAACATGTTGGTTTTTTGTCTAAGAAGAAATCTAGAAATGATAACTCTAGACCTATTTCAAAGAAGGAGAAATTTGGGACTAATGTCCCTAGAAATGTCCTTCCTGAGGAAACAATTAAGAAAATCAAAAACCATTTAGACATTAACTCTAATAAGGGTAGGCATATGCCTAAAGAGAATGGTAATGCCCAAAAATCTAATCAAAAATCAATTGGGCAATTAGAGTTAGAAAATCAATCCTTGAAGTCAAGGCTTGAGAAATTGGAAAAGACCCTTGCAAGTATGCAAAATCAATTTAAAGGGTCAAATTGTCAAACTCTAGGATCTAGAAGTCAACAAAAAGGGTGTAAGAGGCAAGAATCATCTAGGAGACAAGGTTTGGGTCACAAGCCTATGTGTAAGAAAGTAATGCCAACCTATCGCAATGTTCCATTTGATTATGGAACTAAACCTAAATCTAAGAAAACCAAAGTCTCTAGGGAAATTATCCCTAAGGCCAACCATAGTATGTGCCTAGTGGCTAGGGTTTCTAAGAAACCTAAGGAAGTCACTAAGAAGGTTACTAGGGAGGCAATCCCTAAGGCTAACCATGACAAGACCATAATGAGCAAGGCTAACAAGCCTAGAAGGGTCATTAGAAAGGTATCTAGGGAATTCATCCCTAAGAAATACCTTATTAATCCAATGAGCTCAAATAGATTTTGGGTTCCAAGGAGCGTGATTGACTCACGCTAAATGAGTTAGGATGTGTCAACTTTGATTGGATGGGTAGTTAACTCAACCATAGCAAAGTTGACATTTTAGGTTATTTTCAAGGTTATGGATACCTTGGAAATAGGTTTGATCTTATATCCTAAAAGGTTTTAGGATGTGTCATATATTTTTGGAATCATGAAAAATCAATAAAATTGGCACAATCTAGATTTAGAGGTCATGGTGTGCCATTTTAGGATTTTGACACACTTTAGGAATTAATGTATCAAGAGAAGTGTCTTAAGGTGTAGAAGTTACATCAAGAGTGATACTCAAGTGCCACACACCTTGATGTCTTGCACTTACCATGCTTCATGTGTTTCACCATGTGTTTGCATGGAAGGAATGTTTATGGTATATTGCATCTCACAAAACAGGTCATTCATCTTGATTGTGTATTTCCACACTTAGAAAGGGTGAGATGTTAGGATTTTAAAATCATTGGATGTTAATGATTGTTAAAATGAAATAAAATACCAAAATACATTAACTAATACATGAATATAAGCATAACATTAATGTATTTGACATACAAGATTAAACATGAGAAAATGAAACAAGTTGGATAAAGAAACCGAGATTTTCTGAAATTCAGAATTGGTAATCAGATATCAGTCGACTGATATAGTCTATTAGTCAACTGTTACTACTGTAGCACGATACAGTGAGTCCGGTAGTCAAGTGTTGTTTCCAGGACTCGACTGATTTGTACATCAGTCGATCGAACATATACATCAGTCGATTGATGGTACTGCTCATCGAGGCAGAAGGATCATCAGTCGAGTGGCTCGCTCAGTAGTTGAGTGATGATCACATCAGTCGACTAATGTACTGTAGCACGATATAGAATGCTCAACAGTCGAGTGCTGAGCCAGAGCAGTCGACTGCCGGTTCAGTAAATCGCTCATAACCCGCTATCAGTCGACTAATGTCACACATCAGTCGACTGGAGTCACGATTTTATAACGCCGAACCGCTAGGGTTCGACATCTTTACACTCTTTTCCCTCGCGATTTTCATCTCCGATCGGCGCTCATCGTCTCCAACCAGCCTTTCCTCGTCCACGCGGCGACAAAAGCCCTAGGGTTGGGAGTATTCTCTTCCGATTGTGTCTTTGATCTCTCTATAACCCTAATGGCATCTCACAACCCTAGTTTTTCTTCTCCAAACGATTAGGGTTCTGGCGAGACCCTTTCTCCGGCGATCCTTCCGGCGTTCTCTTCAACAGCTGCCTTGTGCCTTCCCTTCATCACCTTCAAATGGCACTAAAGTATAATTTCTATACCCCTTAAACCCTAAATTTTTGTCTTTACAACTCATTGTGATCTAATCGTGTATTTGTATCATTGCATTCCATTCCACTGCATTGCATTCATATAGACGACAATGTAGGAACGACCCGACTGAGGTCGCATCACAATGATACCAACCCATGTCGGTTAGGTACATCGATATCGACTTCTTTAGGCATTACTGTGGCGATGTCATTGAGGCTTTATCATATTATCAGCTTATGAAGGTAGCCCTCTGCAATCATTTCATAAATGATGATCTCTTTAAGGAGTTCTATCAAAACCTAAAGAAAGTTGATGATAGTCCGATATACACCATTCGGGTCGCAAAATGTGACCTTGAGTTCACTTCTGCAATTCTGCAGGAGTTCCTTGAGTGTCATCCATCAAATGACACTTTTGTATTTTACCCTACCTTCGATGCTCTTCTACCTGAGCCTTTTGATCATATCTCTTTGGACTCCATGCATGAGCATATCTTTCGGCACCCTCGCCCGCCAGCTCAGAACTTATTTCCCATCAATGAGCTATCTGCTCCTGACAATGTACTCTACAAAGTCATTGTTGGGTGTTTTCTACCTATTGTAACTTGGGGTCAGGCCAAGATTCGGCCTCCCCATATTTTTCTTATGAATGCCATGCGTCATAGATTAGATATAAACATTGCATTGAACATGTTTTATTACATTGTACATTTCATATCCCCTATGCAAGGGAAAGTGCATATGCCTTTTGTCCATATCATAACTGCATGGCTAGAGTCTATAGGCATTAACATTAACAGGGGATCTCTGAGGGCGCTTTCCGAGGTTTATGACTGTATATCAGTTCATAACTTCTCATTGGCGAAGCTACGGATCAGACATGGGCAGATGGAGCTGGTAGCTCGACCTCTGCCCAGGCCACGTGGGGAGCCACCTCTAGTATCGGGAGAGCCTATAGAATGATATGAGGACCCTAATGCTACTGATGAGGATGATCAGATACCAGCAGATGCATCAGGAGGAGGTCTTTCAGATCGAGTTGCAGACCTGGAGGTCAAATTTCAGGAGTACTAGCAGACCATGGACTCTCGACTAGCTGAGATTCTGGAGGGGCAGGGCCACATTGAGCAGCGTCAGCTGGACATGTACGAGATGATGCGAGCTTGGACCTTGGGTCAGCAGCCACCTCCGCCTCCACCTTCCGCAGAGGACTAGCGATATTAGGTTGTTTAGCGATATAGGATGTCTTTTTGTTTGAATATTTCACATTTTGGATGTAAAAACTTGAAGTTTTTAATGAAATACCTTGTTTTTAAAATTATTGTTGTCTGATTGTATGTTTGGTTGAGATGTGCTTGTTTGTGTAAGCTTGCTATGTCATGGCATCTAATTCCATTTTCTCATATAACATGTGATACTGTTGATTAGGACTTTTGTAGATGTCATGTTCACTTTTTAAAAGCTTATTGATATATCTTGACATCATGATCATTGCCATGCTTTATTATTGTTATCATTTATGCCATGATCATTCATGTATTTAACTTGATTAAAATTGAGTTAAGGACAATGGTATGACTTAGAGTCCCATTTATAAGGGAATCAAGTAGGGTTGCCTAGAAAATGTATGAGGCCATAATAATCCTAACCCCATATCTCACATCTAAATTGACATGTATGTGTGTGTATACACCTAAGATAACATGTGAGATGTTAGGATAATAAGTTAGGTTCAAGGTGCATAGGTAGTGCATCTAGATGAACTTAAACTTATTTCAATCATCACTAAGAGTCATGAGGAAAGCTAATATAGAAGTCATGTATATCTAGTCAATAGTCCATGGTTCAAAATAGGTTTTCAAAAATATTTTATAATCACTTTAGAAAACCTTGGTGAAGTCTATCTTTTGATAGCAATCATCATTGTAGAAGTTGATACAAAGTAGATCAAAAACCTTAAAGTTTTAATAGTTTTTGAACTTTGTACCAATCTTCTATTTTAATGGTTAAAATATTTTTCCAAGATTTTTCACCAATTTTATGTGTGATAAGTATTATACATGTGAAATTTCATGATTTTTCAAGCTATGTATAATTAGTTATAATTTTTCAAAACTGGATTATGATAACTGAAAAATAGGTTTTTCAATTATCGATCGATCGCCCTATAGGCGATGATCGATGGGCGGCACTATGACAATGGCTCATCGCCTAAAATGATCGATGCTCGTGCCAATCGATAGATGGGCACTTCGAAAACAAGATTGTTTAACCCGATTTGTCTGATTCGATTTGGGTAAACAAGATTGTTTAACCCGATTTCAGCTACGGTTAAAGTCCCTAACCACTCCTAACCCTAGGATATGCTTTGGGAAGCATTATAAAGGGTAAAAATCTATTGGATATGGATTTGAAGAGGTGTTAGGTCAATGTATCAAATTTAAGGGTGGAAGAGTTCATTTTTGAACTTTGAACCTTACTTTTGATTATTTAAGAGTTTCTATTGGCTTAGGGACTTCCCAAGGACATTGTTGGTGCAATGGTCAAGGGGGATCAAGCCTTCAGTGGGAGGTATCCATCATGGGATAATGGATGGTAATTTTTCTCATGAGAGGGAAAATGGGATTTTTACATACCCAATTTGGAAATTGGGAGAGAGTATAGGATTGCCTCTCTTGAGTGATATGGGACTTATCACTAGGAAGATGGTAGGCATCCTAGGTATCTTTGGACCAAGGGGGAGATTGTAAGATCTCATAGAGACATGAGACATTGACCTCCTTGGAGAGTACACCTTTTAGATGTATGTCAAAAAGGGGGAGAACATAAGATTACCAATTTATGAAATTGGCAAGGGAATTTGAGTTAGGGGCTTAACTCAAAGTTGTTTTTGTCAAACATAAAAAAGGGGAAGATTGTTGGTGCAATCGGTCCAGGTCACGATTGACTAGACTCGAGTTTGACTCGAGTGATGTTTTGATGTTTGACAAAAGAGTTGACATTGATGTCTATTAATGTTTTGGGGAGATTGTTTGTACAATCGACCTGGGTTATGATTAACCGGACTCGAGTTTGACTCGAGGGAGACTTTGATGGTTGACTAGGGTTGACCATGTGATTATGGAAAAGTCCAAGCATGAGTCTTGGCATGGAAAGTCCAAGGAGTTTGATATTGGCGGTGTAAAGTCCAAGCGGGAGTCTTGGCAGCATAAGTCCAATGATTGGCGGCGTAAAGTCCAAGAGAAGTCTTGGCGGCGTAAGTCCAATGTGCCATGGCGGTGTAGACACCGTTAGCATGACATAGACGATGGAAGCACCTGAAGGCTAGCGCGATGGATGAACAAGTCATGGATGACTTGGAGGGATCCGAGAGGCGTGAGGCTGATGGAGGTGGCTAGAAGGCTTAGGTCTAGGCTAAGGGTGGTCTAGCAAGTATGGGGGCACCATACTTGGGTTAAAACCTCATGTTTGAGGTGTGATAGTCGATTGGTGTCATGTGGCAGTCGACTAGCATAGTCAACTAGGGTTTGACTGCGAGAATAAGCCTAGCAGTCGACTACCAGAAGTGGGCAGTCGACTGATCTTGTGATCAGTCGACTGGTGCTCAATATTTCGGGCACAGAATGGAGTCTCACTCGACCGTTAGGATGAGCAGTCGAGTGATGGCTTGAACAGTCGACTAATGCTCATGATTAGTCGACTGATGTCCTAGCCGTTGGATTTTTCCAGCGTGGATTACACCGTTGTCTCACAGCAACAGTGTGATCAGTCGAGTGATGGTCCCGAGCAGTCGATTGATCGACTTTTTCCAGCACAGGTTGAAGCTATAAAAGGAGCTCGTGATGGAGAAAAAACTAACCGGTTCTTGAGGACATTTGGGGCGATTTGCTGCTGCAAATCAGGGTTTCCAAGTTCTTTTCAAGCAACCAAGCGATCAAGCATTGAAAGAGCATTTGTAAAGTAGTTTTCTTTACTTGCATTGTATTTCATTGTTGTAATTGCTTGTATCTATTTCTTATTGTTGTAAGAATAGTTTGTAAGAGGTTTCTCCGCCTCCGGCTTGTGTCGAGAAGTAGTATTTGTGGTTAGTGATTGCATTGGCATCGCTAGAGCTCTTTAGAGCTCGATCCGTGGAGTAGGAACCATTCGATTCCGAACCACGTTAAATACTTGTGTATTTGTGTTTGTCTATTTCGTATTGCTTCATTATTATTCCGCTGTGCGCTAACGAAATTTGTAGACAAACGTGAAAAGAATTCCATCACGCGACGCTATTCACCCCCCTCTAGCGGCCTCAAATCACTTACAAAACGTCACCCGTAAATGGGTGGACTATAAAGGCGATTACTGGGTATGTAACAAATTATGCGGAGGGATGTGAGTGATGTAAATGGGATCTATCCCTCCTATATGACGGGAGTGACATCGTTATTCTTGATAGTGTGAGACCACGAAGTGCATAGCCATGCCCAAATGAGTCAATATGAGATATTGAGTTCATTTGATTAGAGTGAGTCTACTTGGAGTTCAAGATATAGATTGTACCGAGGATGACATGGTCTATGCCTCAATTGGTCAATCTAGATGTCATGGATAGAGGGACATTGTCACATATTGTGAGAGTCACAAAGGTGATGTTGGATCTCAACATTCTTGTAACATGGGTAACAATGATGTGTTGCTAGATACCGCTCATTGCTTATGTTCCTAAATCGGTTTAGGAGCATTGCCAACGTTACAAGAACCTATAGGGTCACACACAAAGGGCAATTAGATAGAGATTAGGTTCATATGATGAACCATGAGGATTAGGTTCATGGGATGAACCAAATTGGATTAAGAGTAATCCAAATTAGACTAATTGAGTTAGACTCAATTTGATTCAAGTGTTGAATGAGTCTAATTTAGATTTGATTCATTGAGTCAATTTAAATTAATGAATAGAGATTCATTAAATCAAAGTGACTTGAATCAAGTGGTTAGATTTGATCAACCATGGGAGATTAGAGGTCAAGTTTGACTTGACTTGAGAGGGAAGATGAATGGTCAATTTTGACTTGACCAATTGACATGTCATGGTGACATGGCATGTGGGCTGACCAGTGATGGTGTTACACATCATCATGGACTTATCATGTGGTGTCACCTCATGAGAGAGACCAAGAGCCATTGACTCTTGGAGTTACATGCATGCATGTACCCCCCACCCATTGAAGTGGCCGGCCACTTCACTTGATGAAGTGAATTCATTTGGTGAGTAACTCCAACTTCATCTTCTTCCTTTCTCTCCTCTCAAGCTTGCTCTCCCAATCCTCTACCTTGGCCGAAACTTCCAAGGGGTGCTAGCACACTCTAGGATGTGATTCTCCACCATTTGTCCGTGTGGATACCAATAGAGGAGTGTTCACTTAACACTTGAGTTCCGACAAAGCTTTTGGATGAGCGGGATAAGCAAAGGGCATCGCTATGAGGGTAATGCTCTCATCTTGTAGATCTAAAGTAGATCTAGGATCTTTAAACACATACGTGTTTTATTTTTATATCTTCGCACGGATCTGTGGCCGGGCTTCCGAGGTTTCCGCAACGCAAAAAGCGGTTTTTGCGGCTCAGAAAATCCCAACACTAATAACCATCATCTGATGACACGTACCAACTCTGCATCATGCTGGATACTCTGTGGCCCCAATAGCTGTCATTCCCCAACCTCCTCCCACAACACAGGAGATCTGCAGGGTCTACCGTATACGACATCGGAAGGAGCCATCTACATAAAGGAGTGATAATTGTTCTCATAGTTAAATTCCACTAAAGGAATGTGATCCTCCCAACTACCTCCATAATTCTTGACACAAGATCTTAATAGATTCTCCAGAGTCTGAATGTTACACTCAGACTATCCATCAGTCCATAGATGAAATGTTGCACTAAGCCGAAGCTCTATGCTCATAGTCTAATGTAGACTCTACTAAAATTGCGAGGTAAATTGCGAATCTCTATCAGATATGGTACTTAAAAATACCCCATGCAGTCTGATAATCTCTCAGCAGTACAACTCTGCCAGATGATCTAATGAGTCCATCCCATGAATAAGTAGGAAGTGAGTTGATTTGGTCAGTCGATCCACAATCACCCAAATCTCATCATGTCCTTTACGGGTTCTCAGCAATCCCGTAACAAAATCCCTAGTGGTACACTCCCACTCCCATTCCGAAATCAGAATTTCCTGGAGCAATCCAGCGGGTTTCTGATTTTCAACCTTCACCTGCTGGTATACTCAATATCGAGTAACAAAGTCTGCGATATCTCTCTTCACACCGTTCCCACCAGTATAAAACATCTCAAATCTCGGTACATTAGATTACCACCAGGATGCATAGCTAAACTCGAATGATGTTCCTTTTGTAGGAACTCTTTCTTAAGTGGATGCGTGTCCATAACACATACCCATATTAGAGACGGAAAATTATCTTCTCACAAGAGGAGTCCATCTACCATCCAAAATCCACTCCACCACACACTCTGTAAGTGCATGGGAGACTATAGCGACCAATCTAACTTGTTGCAACTATTCGCGTTCCAACAACTCTATAGTAGCTACCCAGTAGCTATCTAAATTCAATGAGCACTTTTGCTCTATACATTCATAAATCCAGATAATAACTACTAAGGTCATGTCATGTATATGACAGTTTATCTAGTAGTTCCTCAATTATCGTTAGCTTGTGATACGCCTCACTCCACTGCATCGGGATCGTTCTGATCCCTGAAACGACGCATCTATGTACGACCTCCTTCCATCCTCATTGGAAGGATTAACTAACACTAATGCAAAAGTCCACCCTCGATTGAGCATTGAAAACTAGTTTCACAGGCTTAAGACCAAGTAAATTCCATCACCTTCCTGATCAAACAAGTCAGTGATATACTAATGCTTAGAAGCATCCTATTCATATCTGCGGTAATAACCAAATCCTACAAGGAAACAACCATCTACGGTGGCCGAGTGCACACTCCAACTACCATAATCAATAGTGGCCAAGTTACGCAACTCCAACAACTACAAACTGATCCAATCGTGTCCACAATACACGATTTTTCAAATCCATGGACGGCTAAATCGTTAAATACTTCTAATATCATTAACTACAACTCGTAAATTCATACTAGGTATGAAATGTCGTCCTCCATACACCTGCATTCTATTTACTAGAAACTGATGATATATCAATCATCACAACGAAAATGATAATTGTATCACATCATGTCACTACAATATCAACACTCCAGTCATAAACCAACCCTAGAGCATACACAGGTGTCTTTAGCTGATCTAAACAAATCATCTATCCACAATGAAGGATATTCATTCTTAACAACTATCACATTCCATCATCGATAATCGATGCATAATCTCAAAGGTCCATCTCTCTTTCCACAAAGAGTTCCAGATCTTCTCAAGGAGAAATATTGGGACAGATAAATATCCCATCCAACATCTCCTATAATCACAACTTACGTTCTTCTAGTTTCTATAGTGTTTAGCAATAATGAGGCCAACAAAACTATCACTCGATATGTGATATTTGATACTAGAACTATTTCCTCAATCATTTCGATCGCCTACAACGACAATGATGTATTCATTATCGACACTGTTGGGTTTTCGACACCGCGGCGAGTGTGTGTTCGAACATGTTTCGTAAACATGTGCACAGCGGAAGAAATAAAAATAATAAATCTAATTTATTACAATACACACACCACATGCAAGCATAATACAACATGTGTAGACATAATCGTAGTTTCAAATTTTGCAATAAAAAAAAATTTATTCTACGTATACCTTACGTATCACGTGTAGCGGGAAAGACATCAACCGGAGCGATCCTCGCTAGAATCGCCTCTTTCCATATCCACGCCGAGTATCTTCGGGATGACTTCACAAAGTCATGAGCCTTGTCTTTGTACGAGTCATTAGCCTCGTGTCGAAGACGATGTGATCGAGAGAAGATCACAATCCAAATTAAAATTCGGATTCAAAACGAGTCCTCAAAAACTCGCTTTTCGGGAGAGATATTCGCCAATCGTTTGACAAATCCTTCGTCCTCCACCTCTGAGGATTACCGGATATCGAATCCCCGGTAAAATAGCCGCTGTTGGAACTCCAAACATCGTCCAAATGATGCTCCGACACAAAATAAACAAGCTGTCATGAAAACTGGACAGCTTTGGTGGAGGATTAGCGCCGGCCAAATAAGGAAGCTTGATGCTCACCTTGTCGTCGGAGCCAAGGAAGATCACCGGAGGGTCTCCGGAGGATCGCCGGCTGAAGCTTGGACACCGGTAAGGATCTTGGACGGCGGCACAAGGGTGGGCGGCGGCTAGGGTATGGGCGCCGACCACAAGAGGAGAAAAGGGAGGGGGCGGCAACTTGGATTAGGTTTTCACAAAACCCTTAAGCCCTATTTTTATAGAGAACAAATTCTCCTAATGGTTATTGGTTCATAACCAAAAACGCGTTAACCTGCTCCATTAATTTAATTTAAAATAAACCAAACCGCGTTGGTCTATTTTAAGTTAAAATGAACCGAACCAACTTTGGTTTATTCGTTTAAAACAAACCAAACCCCTTTGGTTTATTCTCCACCATTGGATTAGAACCAAACCAATTTGGTTCATCCATCATGTCTTCATAAGACACGGCCCATCCACGCTTCCATTGCGACTGAAATGATTTCATGCTCGCTCCTTGTTTGGTCCAACCAAACCTAGTTTCTCTCCGTCTGAGAATATCATTCTCAAGCACGTTTAAAATCCTTCGGATTACGCTCGTTGTGCATGTGACCAAATAGGTTCTCGATTTATGTTGTCCGTCTATAGTTAACCATTAATTATAGAATGATCATAAGTGGCACCTAGTAGTACATCATGATCTCCAATTAACCAAAAAGATCAACGGTTGATCCAGAACTATTTCTGAAACCCTTCAGCAGCTATAATGATTCGTGCCCCATTCCCTTCACTTATCTTATACCCACTTGGTTCAGGACATGATCTATAGTGTCAGTCCCCACTAGGTTGACTACGTCACACCTAGCCCAAGTATCATTTCCTCATCCTACGGATTCTAGTTACTGCACATATATCCAAGAGTACCTTACTCTAAACATGTAATTCTTTCGCCAAAGACTTTAGTAACAATCCGACGAGAGGTCATGGGTATACATCTCCTCGCAAGGAGTGGTGAATCTTTTATAGGCTATTCAAACACCTTTGATCACTTCGACTTATACCCAATCATCCTGGGTCCACATCTCCTTGGAGATGCTTGCTTAAGATGTCAAAGCATAAGTCTTCATGACCAAGATGACTTGAATACCGCAAGTCAAAGGAACATCGCACTTAAGCTGCAGTAAGAACTTCATTGACATATCTATATATGCAGAGAACCATATGAAGTCTTACGGCTAGTCAATCCAATGAACTGGTTACCATAACTAGCATCCACGATTAACTCTGGACATCACAATGTCTCCAGCCAGTGAGAATCAGCTGCTTGGATACACCAAGGAGTATACCTCGTGCTAGTCTCGACAGATCTGATGGTGTCTGAATCCATCAATTCATCTACTAGGGATAATTTCGATACATCACAATTACACATGTAAAGATACTCACTAGTTGTGATCCAATCACAAATTCTCTCATGCTGTGAATCGTATCATGGACATTCAGTAAATGAGTTTAAGATCTAATCAAATACATAAGAACATGTATACTCAAATAGTGAATCTTCATTTATCATATAAATGGTTCTAACATAAGGCGATTGCCTTAGGACATCTCTCACATATTATTAACAAACTCCCACTTGGCCTAATGTCAATCTCTACCGTATCCAATACCATAGGCTCTAACATGACCCTCAAACTTACTTTGAGGTAATGCCTTAGTCAAAGGATCCGCTATGTTCCTTTCAGTAGAGATTTTCTCGATTTGTATTTCCTTCCTACTAATGATCTCTCTGATCAGATGATAGCGGCGAAACACATGTTTGGATTGTTGATGAGACCTTGGCTCTTTCACCTATGCATTGCTCCATTGTTGTCGCAATAGACCAGTATTGTTTCAACAATGGCTGGAACCACACCAAGTTCATAAATGAACTTCTTGATCCAAACCGCTTCTTTTGCTGCTTCCGAAGCTGTAATGTATTCTACCTCAGTGGTAGAATCCGCTACAGTGTCTTATTTGAAACTTTTCCAACTCACTGCGCCCCCATTCAAGGTGAAGACATATCCAGACTAAGACCTGGAATCATCCTTATCTGTCTAGAAGCTAGCATCCGTATACCCGCGTTTCACCATGTCCCCTTCTCCATATATTAGGAACACATCCTTAGCTCTTCTCAAGTACTTAAGGATTGTCTTAACAGCCGCCCAATGATCCATTCCTAGATCAGACTGGTATCTACTCATGACACTCAGAGCATATGATACATCGGGCCTTGTACATAACATAGCATACATGATAGATCCTATTGCGGATGCATAGGGAATCTTACTCATGCAAATCCTCTCGTCTTCTGTGAGCGGACACATAGACTTTGAAAGGTGTATCCCATGCCTGATGGGTAGAAACCTTTCTTGGATTTCGACATGCTAAACCTCTTTAGCACTCAGTCTATATATGTAGACTGCGAAAGACCAAGCAACCATTTCGATCTATCTCTATAGATCTTAATCCCGAGGATGTTGGTTGCTTCTCCCAGGTCATTCATGGAGAATGTCCTGGACAACCAAATCTTAACTGACTGTAAGACTGAAACATCGTTTCCTATGAGTAATATGTCATCGACATACAATACTAGGAATACGACTGCACTCCCACTAACCTTCTTGTACACACAAGGTTCGTCTAGATTTTGTGAGAAATCAAACCTTTTGATTTTCTCATTAAAATGGATATTCCAGCTCCTGGATGCTTGCTTCAATCCATATATGGACCGTCGCAATTTGTATACTTTGGTTTTATCAACCGATGTGAAACCCTCAGGCTGTATCATATACACATCCTCGAGCATGTTTCCATTAAGGAAAGCTATTTTCACATCCATCTGTCATATCTCATAATCATAATCAGCCGCTATGGCCAGGAGCATCCGAATGGATTTAAGCATAGCAATAGGTGAATAGGTTTCGTCATAATCAGCGCCTTATTTTTGACGATATCCTTTCGCCACCAATCTAGCCTTATAGGTAATCACATTACCATCCATGTCGGTTTTCTTCTTGAAAATCCACTTGCACCCTATAGGCTTTATGCCTTCAAGTGGGTCAACCAAGTTCCAAACTTGGTTTTCATACATGGAATCCATTTCCGACTTCATGGCTTCAAGCCACTTATTCCTTTCTGAACTTGTCAAAACTTCTTCATAACTGGTAGGCTCCTCATCATCAATGAGTAACACGTCGTTCGATTCACTTACGAGAAATTCATATCTCTTAAGAATATTGCGTGTTCTACCAGATCTACGAAGATGTGGTGTTTCAATAGGTCCAGCCGATTGCTCATCACTATGAGTTATCGGCTGTTGTGCATCACCAGGTATCTCATCAATGTCTATTTGAGTCTCTCGAGCCTCCTCAAGCTCGACGACACTCCCACTGTTTTCTTGCAAGAGAAACTCTTTCTCTAGAAACATAGCATGCCTTGAAACAAACACCTTTTGTTCCACAGGATGATAGAATTGGTAACCCCTTGTTTCCTTAGGATATCCAATAAATAGACATTTATCAGACTTAGCATCCAATTTGTCTGGTATAGTCCGCTTCACATAAGCAGGACAACCCCATATCTTCAAGTAAGATAGATGAGGTTTCTTACTATTCCATATCTCATATGGAGTAGTGGAGACTACCTTGGTTGGTATTCTGTTTAACAAGTAAATAACTGTCTGAAGCGCATAGCCCCAAAAGGACTTAGGAAGATTCGCATGCTTCATCATTGACCTGACCATGTCCAACAAGGTCCGGTTACGCCTCTCAGATACACCATTATGCTGTGGTGTATATGGCGGAGTCCATTGAGACAATATACCATTATCTCTTAGATAATCAAGAAACTCTTGACTTAAGTATTCACCACCTCGATCTGATCGAAGTATTTTAATACTCTTGTCATGTTGTTTCTCTACTTCATTTCTGAATTTTTTGAACCTTTCAAAGGCTTCAGACTTGTGTTTCATCAAGAACACATACCCAAACCGTGAGTGATTATCGGCGAAGGTAATGAAGTAGCTATAGCCTCCCATAGCTTGAGTTGACATGGGTCCACATACATCAGTATGTATTGTAGGGGATCGGTTGGCCGGCTAGAGGGGGGTGAATAGCCCTCTTCCAATGGATGTTGGAATTCTCGCGTTCGTTTGCTCGTCTACAAAAACTTAGCGCAAGCGGAATATACAAATACAAATAGACAAAGCAAAAGATAAAAAATATAACAAACACTAACACGATGGTGTAATGTGGTTCACGGCTACGCCGCTAATCCACGGTCCCCGATTCGTCCTCGGTGAATCACTCCGCTAAACCAATCCACTAAATGGTCTCTCCTTTGCACCAAGCTAGGTGGAGGTAACCTTTACAATCAAGATCACTCTTCTTACAATAGCATTGAAGTAAAGACAAGTAAGAAGAGTTTAAAGCTTGTGGGGCACTAGGAAGATCGTTTGGAGTATGCGCATTAGCCTCTCAAAGGCTTACACCCTCTCTTTTTATAGAGAGGGCTGATTTCTTCCCGTTGGCCGCCATCACGATCACGCCCTTGGCAATCGATCATTCACTACTACAACGGCCTCCGAACACGCCGGATCCTCGACCGCCAGTAGTCCAACGGAACTCTTGGCAATAATCGATGGACCTCATCGATCATCGATGCCCCGTAGTCGATCGCCACGGCTACGAGCGGTTCTCGTTCGCGATATCCTTCGGCAATGATCGCCATTCCATATGGCCGATCACCGGGCATAAACCCATCACGGATACCAAATGAACTCACTGACTCGAGTAGTCGACTGCCATGACTTGGCAGTCGACTGGTGCCGTGTAAAACTCAAACTTAACATAAGTTTGAGCTTCCGGCGGTCGGATAAACCTTAACCCTTGCGGTCAAGTCTCCGACACTCAGCCATTCGGCCAAGTTCACCTAATGAGCTACTTACATTTCACTCATTCTCTCATCTCACTCGGTCCTCAAGCTCTCTTCGTTGCGGCCACGTCCTCGCGAGCGATCGGCGCCACGGCTCTGCAATGCTCCTTCGCGTCTCTTGCCTCCGAAGTCTGCTTCCTTGGCTTCACTTCAAGTCATCTTGTCCGGCGGTCCCTCGGATGCTCCAAGCGCACGGCTTCCGCAAAGTCATCCTTCACCGACTCAAGGACCGAGGTTGTGAGGGTGAACCCGCCAAGGCTCCATGTGTGAATTACTAAGTCCTGCACGACTTCAACGCACATATCAAATCAACATATCAAACTAACTTAAACCCTTTGCCACACCATCAAAACCATATTACGGCAAGAGATTGCCCTAACAATCTCCCCCTTTTTGATGTGTGGCAATCCGTTTAAGTTAGGTAAAAACATTTGATATAAATTTTAAGGTAAGAAAGGCATGTAAAGATAAACATGATTTAGCAACATGCAACTCCCCCTTAATCCATGAAACTCTCTATGCAAATTTTCTCCCCCTATCATATATTTCTCCCCCTAAAATAATTAACTTAAACATAATTATTTCTCCCCCTTTGACACCATCAAAAAGATTAACACAAAGTTATAAGCTCATGGCATCAATTATAATGGAGGGAAAATACCAAAAGCATGATTTAGATCTGAAATCAGAAAATTGCAGGCTGATTTTTAGGTGAGCAGCTATCGATTATGGATCATGATCGGCACAATTGATTCCGAAATTCTGATTTTCTGGGCGAATTTCAGAAATACATTAAAAATTTCAGAAAATTAGAAAAATCATGAAATTTGAGGAGCATATTTCTATTAAGTATATCTATCAAGGAAAAATAGTTTTTCATGAAAAATCATTATATTTTCTGAGATTTGCCAAAAATCCAAACACTTGAAAAACCACTAGTTTTTTAGCATGTTAGTATCCATTTTAACACCTAGTCTTGCTTTGAATTATTCCAAAACATGAATACATAGATTTTTGATTAAGGAATTGTTTTGAAAACATATGAAATATCCAACCATGATCTTTGGGCAATATGTCTATGAATTAAACATAAGCTTTCCCCATGATTGGTCTATTATTGCTATGTTGATACTTTAAATGACCATCTAAATGCCATAGGCATTAGTGGACATTTGTATCATCCTAACATCTCACCCATGCTAAGTTTGCAATCAAGTTAGCCTATAGTGAGTGTGAGATGCATCCTAGGAGGTATCTGTATATACTTAACCAATATATTCATGCAATTCTATCATGGTTAAGTATCAACCTAACAATTAACATGATCATAATGACATATATGAATCAATTTCACATAATGATCATGAAATACATGTTTTCATCAAATTATAATCATGCATTAGGTAATATATGATGATAATAAACAAAGTATCACCTAAAGCATGATTCAAACCTATTTCTCATGATAACGTGCCAAATTTCAAAAACATAAATCATGATTGCAAATATACAAAGGGATTTAATCATCATGATTTAAGCATTATTACCTATTTATGGGTACGTTATCATCACCCAACACTATCTAAAAAATGTTGTCCCATCATCCTAAGTCAACCAAAATATGATATAGGTCAAGTTCATATGGTTGACTACCCTAGGGGTTTTCTAACCCTTAAGGATGGATTTTGGAACCCAAAATAAGTTCTTTCCTATTGGGTTCACTAAGTATTCCTTGGGGATCCATTTTCTAGATATTATCTTCTTCTTATCTTGTCCCCTAGCTATTAGGCATTTATAGGCCTTTTCATTTTTCTTTTCTTTGTATCCTAGGCCTTTCTTGTTGAAACTAGCTCTTTGGCTCCCTAAGATCATATTTAAGGTGTTGGAGCCAATTGTGAATTTCTCTAGGGCTTTGGTTAAATAATCTACCTTTTCCCTTAAGGCCCTATTTTCATTTATACATGCATCACTAACATCTAATGGCACATAAAGGTCATGTGAGCATGCATCATCTAAGCTAGAAGAAATATTATCATTTAAGCATGCATTTTCTAGCTTATTTTCTAAATCCTTAATTTTATCTAGCATGCTCTTATTTTTCTTTTTCATGCCAAATAAGTCCTTAGTTAAACTAGAGATTATGGAAACTATTTTCTTAGGAGAAGCATTTGTTACCATAGTTTCCATGTCTTCTTCTTCTTCTTCGGATGATGAGGATGTAGAAGCTCCCCCTTCATTTGAGCTCTCTCCTCTTGAGCTTGATCCTTCATTTTCGGAGGAAGAGCAATCCAAGTCATCAAAGGCCATCAAGGCCAAATTGGTGACAAAGGCATTCTCCTCTTCCGATGATGATGAAGAGGATGAGGAAGGATCATCCCATGTCTTGGCCTTGAATGCTTTGGCCTTCCCCTTTTCTTTTGCCTTCTTTTCTTCTTCCTTTCTCTTGCTCCCCTTCTTCTTCTTCCTCTTCTCTTCTTTCTTTTTCTTCTCTTCTTTGCTTTTGTTTAGGAGGGGACAATTGTCCCTTATGTGTCCCTCTCCTTGGCAATTGTAGCATATGACCTTCCCCCTTGGTCTTCTACTCCTATCATTAGATTTATCAAATCTAAAATTCTTAAATACACGCCTGACCTTCCTTACCATGTAGGCTTCTTCGGTGCTATCCATGGAGGAGGAGGAGGCTTCATCGGATGAGGAGGAGGGTGTAAGGGATCGATATGGCCGGCTAGAGGGGGGTGAATAGCCCTAGTACGTTGGACGCCGTAAATTGCTCGTCTACAAAAACGTTAGCGCAAGCGGAATATACAAATGTAAGTAAAGACAAGCAAAATATAAGCAATCAATACAAACACCGAGATATAACGTGGTTCACGGCTACGCCGCTAATCCACGGTCCGATTCGTCCACGGTGAATCACTCCGCCAAAACCAATCAATATCGGTCTCTCCTTTGCACAAAGCTAGGTGGAGGTAACCTTTACAACCAAGATCACTCTTCTTACAATAGGATTGAAGTAAAGACAAGTAAGAAGAGTTTAGAGCTTGTGGGGCACTAGGAAGATCGTTTGGAGTATAAGCATTAGCCTCTCAAAGGCTTACACCCTCTCTTTTTATAGAGAGGGCTAACTTCTTCCCGACAGCCCATCGGATCAGCGCCTTGGCGATCGTGCCTCCTACTAACGGCCTCGAACACGTCGAATCCCGGACCGCTGTAGTCCAACGGAACTCTTGGCGTCGATCGATGGACCTCATCGGCACGATCACGCTCGTAGTCGACCCTTCCTGGCTACGAATGGTTCTGGTCGAACCCTTATCTAACCGATCACGCTTCATGATCGGTGGTCTCTGGCAAATGACTATCCTTAGATGGCGGTCATTGCTGGCCACAATCCAATCGATCGTATACCAACTTACTCGACCGCTATGACATGGCCAAATGGCCAAGTTTAAACTAACATCTACCCTTACCCGGGTTACAAACGCTCACTCTCCTTTCTGAGTCCTCGCCGGTTCTCTTCGTTCTCGCCACGTCCCCCTCAAAGATCAGCGCGCGGCTGCAATGCTCCTTCGCGTCTCTTGCCTAGAAGTCTACTTCCTCCGGCTTCACTCCAAGCTTCTCGTCCGGCGGTCCCTCGGATGCTCCAAGCGCACGGCTTCCGCAAAGCTATCCTTCACCGACTCAAGGCACGAGTCATGAGATGTGAAACTTGCCACGGCTCCATGTGCGAATTACTAAGTCCTGCACGACTTCAACGCACATATCACATCAACATATCAAACTAACTTAAACCCTTTGCCACACCATCAAAACCATATTACGGCAAGAGATTGCCCTAACAATCTCCCCCTTTTTGATGTGTGGCAATCCGTTTAAGTTAGGTAAAAACATTTGATATAAATTCTAAGGTAAGAAAGCATGTAAAGATAAACATGATATAACAACATGCAATTCCCCTTACTCCATGAAATTCTCCCCCTATCATATATTTCTCCCACTACATATATTTCTCCCCCTAATGTGATTAACTTAAACATACTTATTTCTCCCCCTTTGACACCATCAAAAAGATTAACACTAAGTTATAAGCTCATGGCATCAAGTATAATGGAGGAAAAATATGACAAGTTGATTTAAAATTGGGTACCATTTGTTGATGGCATCAAGTATATTTCTACCACTTATTGGTGGCATTAAGTATATTTCTACCACTTGTAGGAGGTTTAATACCACTTGTAGGGGGTTTAAAAACTGAATTCGGCCTTCAATATTCTGATTTACAGGCCACCGATCGCTATCGATGGCAAATGACCGCACAAATGAATCCATATTTCTGATTTTCTGGACGAATTTCAAAAATGCATTATAAATTCCAGAAAATATGAAAAATCATGAAATTTTGGGAACATATTTCTTTTAAGTATATATATCAATGAAAAATAGTTTTTCATGAAAACTCATTATATTTTCTTGTTTTTGCCAAAAACCCAAAAGCTCTAAAAACCACTAGGTTTTTGATCATTCTAGTATCAAGTTAGCTACCTAGTTTTGCATCCAATTGTTTCAAAACATGAATACATGTATTTTAAGGTAAGAAATTGTTTTGAAAACATATGAAATATCCAACCATGATCTTTGGGCAATATGTCTATGAATTAAACATAAGCCTTCCCCATGATTGGTCTATTATTGCTATTTTGATACTTTAAATGACCATCTAAATGCCATAGGCATTAGTGGACATTTGTATCATCCTAATATCTCACCCATGCTAAGTTTGCAATTAAGTTAGCCTATAGTGAGTGTGAGATATATCCTAGGGGGTATTTGTATATACTTAACCCATATATTCATGCAATTCTATCATGGTTAAGTATCAACCTAACATTCTACATGATCATAATGACATATATCAATTAATTCTACATTATGATCATGAAATACATGTTTTCATCAATTTATAATCATGCATTAGGTAATATGTGATGATAATAAGCAAATTATCACCTAAAGCATGATTTAAACTTATTTCTCATGATAACATGCCAAATATCAAAATCATAAATCATGATTTAATACATACATAGGAATTACAACAATCATCATGATTTAAGCATTATTACCTATTTATGGGCACGTTATCATCACCCAACACTATCTAAAAATAATGTTGTCCCGTCATCCTAAGTCAACCAAAATATGATATAGGTCAAATTCATATGGTTGACTACCCTAGGGTTATTCTAACCCTTAAGGATGGATTTTGGAACCCAAAATAAATTCTTTCCTATTGGGTTTACTAAATACTCCTTGGGGATCCATTTCCTAGCAATTATTTTCTTTTTATCTTGTCCCCTAGCTATAAGGCATTTGTAGGCCTTCTCATTTTTCTTCTCTTTATATCCTAGGCCCTTCTTGTTAAAACTTGCCCTTTGGCTCCCAATTATCATGTTAAGGGTATTGGAGCCTATAGTGAATTTCTCTAGGGCTTTTGTCAAATAGTCTACCTTTTCCCTTAAAGCCCTATTTTCATTCATGCATGCATCACTAACATTAAATGGCATGTATTCATGTGAGCATGCATCATCATGGCAAGAAGAAATATTATCATTTAAGCATGCCTTTTCTAATTTTTGTTCTAATTCCTTAATTTGTTCAAACATGCATTTATTTTTCTTCTTTGCCCTAAATAAATCCTTAGTTAAACTAGAAATCATAGAAACTATTTTACTAGGTGAGAGATTGGTTACCATAGTTTCCATGTCCTCTTCTTCTTCGGATGATGAGGAGGATGATGATGTGGAAGAGGCTCCCCCTTCACTTGAGCTCTCTCCTCTTGAGCTTGATCCTTCATTTTCGGAGGAAGAGCAATCCAAATCATCAAAGGCCATCAAGGCCAAATTGGTGACAAAGGCATTTTCCTCATCCGATGATGAGGAGGAGGATGAGGATGGATCATCCCAAGTCCTTGCCTTGAGAGCCTTAGCCTTTCCCTTTTCCTTTGTTTTCTTCTCCTCTTCCTTTCTCTTGCTCCCCTTCTTCTTCTTCCTCTTCTCTTCTTTCTTTTTCTTCTCTTCTTTGCTTTTGTTTAGGAGGGGACAATTGTCCCTTATGTGCCCTTCTCCTTGGCAATTGTAGCATATGACCTTCCCCCTTGGTCTTCTCATCCTATCATTAGATTTATCAAATCTAAAATTCTTAAATGCACGTCTTACCCTCCTTACCATATAGGCTTCTTCGGTGCTATCCATGGAGGAGGAGGAAGACGCTTCGTCATCGGAGGAGGAGGGGATTTCCATCTTCTTCTTCCCCTTACTTGCCAATAATGCTACTCCTCTTGAAGGTTGAATTCTAGGCTCCTCTTGTATTCCTTCAAGCCTAGTTTCGTGGAGTTCCATTGTTGAGAAGAATTCCTCCAAGGTGCTCACTTCTAGGTTCTTGGAGATATAGAATGAGTCCACCATGGAGCTCCATTTTGAGGACCGGGGAAAGGCATCTATGGCCTTCATTACCATATCCCGGTTTGATAGCTTCTCACCTACACTTGTTAGCCCAATTAAAATTTCTTTAAACCTAGAGTGTAGTGAGGTTACCTTTTCTCCCTTTTCTAGTTTTATGTTGGATAATTGGGAGCGGAGGAGGTCTCTCCTTGCTAGCTTGGCCTCGGATGTGCCTTCATGGAGTTCTATAAGCTTCTCCCACATCTCTTTGGCGCTAGCACATTCTCCGATCCGGTTGATCTCTTGTTGAGGGAGCACATTGTAGAGATGGTGCTTGGCTTTGGAGTTTGCAAGGTGCTCCTCTCTTTGCCTCTTGGTCCACCTAGACTTCTCTATTGGCTTCCCCTCTTCATCCCTAGGCAAAACGAAACCGGATTCCATTGTAATCATTATATCAAAATCCGTTTCGAAAAATACCTCCATTCGCTTCTTCCACCAAGCGAATTCTCCTTCAAACTTCGGAGGATGGATGTTGGAGCCGGCCATTTTTGATGTAGGGCTTGTTGCGGCGGTTAGTCCGGTGACAAGCAACCTCGGCTCTGATACCACTTGTAAGGGATCGATATGGCCGGCTAGAGGGGGGTGAATAGCCCTAGTACGTTGGACGCCGTAAATTGCTCGTCTACAAAAACGTTAGCGCAAGCGGAATATACAAATGTAAGTAAAGACAAGCAAAATATAAGCAATCAATACAAACACCGAGATATAACGTGGTTCACGGCTACGCCGCTAATCCACGGTCCGATTCGTCCACGGTGAATCACTCCGCCAAAACCAATCACTATCGGTCTCTCCTTTGCACAAAGATAGGTGGAGGTAACCTTTACAACCAAGATCACTCTTCTTACAATAGGATTGAAGTAAAGACAAGTAAGAAGAGTTTAGAGCTTGTGGGGCACTAGGAAGATCGTTTGGAGTATAAGCATTAGCCTCTCAAAGGCTTACACCCTCTCTTTTTATAGAGAGGGCTAACTTCTTCCCGATTGCCGCCATCAGTCGACTGCCGCCCTTGGCAGTCGACTGCCGTCACTACAACGGCCTCCGAACACGTCGGATCCCGACCGTTGTAGTCCAACGGAACTCTTGGCAGTCGACTGATGGACCTCACGATCGGCCGCTCCATAGTCGACGCCTACTACGAACGCTCTGCGGGTCGAACCCTTATCTACTACCGATCATTGCGCTCGGCCGATCAGGTCTCTTGGCAATGATCGTCTATCCGTATGGCGATCGCCAGCTACAATCCAATCGATCATATACCGATCCGAACTTACTGATTAGAGCGGGCCGATCGCCATGATATGGCAATGATCGCGTGTCGAAAACCCATCCGACACTTGGCCAAATGGCCAAGTTTCACCTAAGAGCTACCCTTCCCTGGGTTACAATCGCTCACTCTCATTTCTCGGAGTCCCTCGCCTTCGAAGTTCTCTTCGTTCTCGGCCACGTCCCTCGGCAGCATCAGGCGCACGGCTCTGCAATGCTCCTTCGCGTCTCTTGCTTCGAAGTCTACTTCCTCCGGCTTCACTCCAAGCTTCTCGTCCGGCGGTCCCTCGGATGCTCCAAGCGCACGGCTTCCGCAAAGCTATCCTTCACCGACTCAAGGCACGAGTCATGAGATGTGAAACTTGCCACGGCTCCATGTGCGAATTACTAAGTCCTGCACGACTTCAACGCACATATTACATCAACATATCAAACTAACTTAAACCCTTTGCCACACCATCAAAACCATATCACGGCAAGAGATTGCCCTAACAGAGGGGACTTCTATCTTCTTCTTCCCCTTGTTTGCCATCAAGGCTACTCCTCTTGAGGGTTGAATTCTAGGCTCCTCTTGTATTCCTTCAAGCCTAGTTTCGTGAAGCTCCATGGTTGAAAAGAATTCCTCCAAGGTGCTCACTTCTAGGTTCTTGGAGATATAAAATGAGTCCACCATGGAGCTCCATTTTGAGGACCGGGGAAAGGCATCTATGGCCTTCATTACCATATCCCGGTTTGATAGCTTCTCACCTACACTTGTTAGCCCAATTAAGATTTCTTTAAACCTAGAGTGTAGTGAGGTTACCTTTTCTCCCTTTTCTAGTTTTATATTGGATAGTTGGGAGCGGAGGAGGTCTCTTCTTGCTAGCTTGGCCTCGGATGTGCCTTCATGGAGTTCTATAAGCTTTTCCCACATCTCTTTGGCGCTAGCACATTCTCCGATCCGGTTGATCTCTTGTTGGGGGAGCACATTGAAAAGATGATGTTTTGCCTTTGAGTTCGCAAGGTGCTCCTCTCTTTACTTCTTAGTCCATCGTGATTTTTCGATTGGTTTCCCTTCTTCATCCCTAGGCAAAATGAAACCGGATTCCATTGTAATCATATTGTCAAAATCCGTTTCGAAAAATACCTCCATTCGCTTTTTCTACCAAGCGAATTCTCCTTCAAACTTCGGAGGATGAATGTTGGAGCCGGCCATTTTGAAAATTGCTTGTTGTGGCGGTTAGTCCTCGACAAGCTTTCCTTGGCTCTGATACCACTTGTAGGGGATCGGTTGGCCGACTAGAGGGGGGTGAATAGCCCTCTTCCAATGGATGTTGGAATTCTCGCGTTCGTTTGCTCGTCTACAAAAACTTAGTGCAAGCGGAATATACAAATACAAATAGACAAAGCAAAAGATAAACAATAAAACAAACGCTAACACGATGGTGTAACGTGGTTCACGGCTACGCCGCTAATCCACGGTCCCCGTCTGAATCACTCCGCTAAACCAATCCACTAAATGGTCTCTCCTTTGCACCAAGCTAGGTGGAGGTAACCTTTACAATCAAGATCACTCTTCTTACAATAGGATTGAAGTAAAGACAAGTAAGAAGAGTTTAAAGCTTGTGGGGCACTAGGAAGATCGTTTGGAGTATGAGCATTAGCCTCTCAAAGGCTTACACCCTCTCTTTTTATAGAGAGGGCTGATTTCTTCCCGTTGGCCGCCATCAGTCGACTGCCGCCCTTGGCAGTCGACTGTCGTCACTACAACGGCCTCCGAACACATCGGATCCCAACCGTTGTAGTCCAACGGAACTCTTAGCGATCGGTGATGGACCTCATCACGATCGGCCCGATCCCGTAGTCGATCGCCCGATCATCTACGGCGGTTCTGCCGCGATATCCTCTGGCGGTCATGCCATTCCATAGCGATCACGGCTGGGTATAAACCCATCGATCGGATACGGTCGAACTCACTCGACTCGACTCGGAAGCGATCAGCGCCATGACTTGGCGATCGGTGTGCGTAAAACTCAAACTTAACATAAGTTTGAGCTTCCGGCGGTCGGATAAACCTTAACCCTTGCGGCCAAGTCTCCGACACTCAGCCATTCGGCCAAGTTCACTTAATGAGCTACTTACATTTCACTCATTCTCTCATCTCACTCGAAGTCCCTCGCCGAAGCTCTCTTCGTTCGCGGCCACGTCCCTCGGCAGCATCAGGCGCACGACTCTGCAATGCTCCTTCGTGTCTCTTGCCTCCGAAGTCTGCTTCCTTGGCTTCACTTCAAGTCATCTCATCCGGCGGTCCCTCGGATGCTCCAAGCGCACGGCTTTCGCAAATTCATCCTTCACCGACTCAAGGACCGAGGTTGTGAGGGTGAACCCGCCAAGGCTCCATGTGCGAATTACTAAGTCCTGCACGACTTCAACGCACATATCAAATCAACATATCAAACTAACTTAAACCCTTTGCCACACCATCAAAACCATATTACGGCAAGAGATTGCCCTAACATGTATTATACCTAGCAACTCTCCCACTCATTCACCTTTTCCTGTAAAAGGTAACTTAGTCATCTTGCCTTTTAAGCATGATTCGCATGTATCATATGAATCTAATTCAAACGATTCCAGAATTCCACATCGGTGTAATTCGGACATGCGTTTCTTGCTCACATGGCCAAGACGACAATGCCACATGTAGGAGTCTAATTGATTATCTTTTCGAGCACGCTTGTTGCTCGCTTCGATATTGAAAATATCACTGGATATGTTCAACGTATTAATACCATTGCTTAAAGTTCTAGTCCCATAAATAACGCCATTCAAAGTTATGTAACAACAATTGTTACTAAAAGTTAAATGATACCCATTTCTATTTAAACAAGAAATAGAAATGATATTCTTTATCAACTAAGGAACATAAAAGCAATTGTCCAGTTCTATGACAAGTCCTGCAGGGAGTTTCACCAAATACGTTCCAATGGCGAGTGCAGCAACCTTTGCTCCATTCCCAACACATAAATTTCACTCTCCCTTGATGAGTCTTCTTCTATTCCTTAGCCCATGTATGTCATTACATATATGTGAGCCACACCCAGTATCCAATACCCAAGTGTTTGAGGAAATAGAATGACAATCAATAATGAAGATATCTGAAGGAGATGGGGCATCTGATGCCTTATTCTTCTTCACGAACTCAAGATAAATCTTACAATTTCTTCGCCAATGGCACTCCTGGCCATAATGATGGCAAGTGCCCTTTTGAGCTGGTTCTGCCTTTTTTGCCTTTTTCTTCCCCTTCTGCTATTCCTTTGACTTCCTCTTAGAACCTTTCTTCGAGAAATCAACTTACAACACTGTCCCCTGCTCATGCTTTACAAAAGACTCCACAGTCTTCAGCATGTTGAGCAGTACCACAAATGAACCTTCTTGCATCTCAGAGGTGAAGAGGAGCTTGGAAACTTCGAACCTTTCGAATCTCACTTGCTCATCAAACAACTCAAAGAGATGAAAGACTAAGGTATGAGCATCTATATGCTCATGCTGCTTCCGCAGCTCAGGTACCATCGTGGCTAACATGATGCAACTTGCAAGTTCAGAATCAGTCACATGTTTCTGATAGACCAACAATTAGTCCGGAGTTGCATCGTCACTAGGATGGGCGGGAAGAGGCACTTCGAGGACATACGCAAGCTTTTCCACCTTGAGAACAATTCTCAAGTTTCTAAGCCAGTCCAAGAAGTTCGACCCAGTCAATTTATTTGAATTCAAAATAGAGCACAAATTCAAAGACGTCATGATCAATCGATTAACCTAGAAATACAAAACGAGCATATATGAGAAAATGATTTTAAAATGCATCAACATACATTTATAAATCCCATTCATTTTTCGAATTTCAAAAACCCCAAAATCACTTCGGGAGATCATAGGTCCATCTCCGAATGGGCTGATATCCAACATAGATATGAACAACCTTGGAGAGAGTCCAACAAGTCATTCATAACTACGATGGTAGGTATCAAATATACCGATTGCATATCACATATATGCAACTATCACAATGTGCTATCAACTTATTGAATGTTCACACATAAATCGGGTTTGTTAACACATTAACAAGTATGCATCATATGCATAACACCCAACTTCACCTCCCTTCACATCGAACTTGGAGAGAGTCCAACAAGCCGATGCTCCAGGTTAAAGCCAACCCATTAATCGAGAAATAATTTTAATATGGTTAGAGCGCATTCAACAAATTAGCCCAGCTTAGAGAGAGTCCAACAACCAAAGCTAACGATTGACCTCTGACTCTTACCATATTAGTATTAAATTATTCCATGGTTTGAACATGTTCGGGTTCGAGCCGGGCTTGGAGAGAGTCCAACAACCTAAACAAGAAAAAGAACTCTGGTTCTAAGCATATTAATGGAAGGTGTAGGCTTTAATATTGAGTAAGAGTTTTTATGTCTCATCCTCTTTGCATGCAAATAACTATTATCTACATGGCATACATCTACATGTCATGACACGCATGGCATAATGATATGCATCTAATGCAATTACATGGCATACAATTATGACATATACAAAATTTCCTTATATGTCATAACTATTTATTGAAATAAAATATGTTTGAGATTTGATTCTCCAAATAAAATCATGATTAAATTAGGAAACAAATTTTCAAATCTAATCACATATTTTATTTGTGGAAAGTGTTGATTAAGGAAAGTCAATTTAGGAAACAAATTTTCTAAATCATCAAAACTACTTATGGAAATAAAATATTTTAAGATTTAATTTCCCAAATCAAATCATGATTAAATTAGGAAACAAATTTCCAAATCTAATCAAATATTTTATTAATGAAAAATATCAATTTCCATAAATACTTCTAACTTTCCAAAAGTAGAAGATTTCCATAAATACTTCTAGACTTTTCAAAATTAAAAATTTTCATAAATACTTCTAATTTTCCAAATGTATAAAATTTCCATAAATACCATTACGACTATCGCAAAACAATTTTACGATTATGTCGAAACACAACCTGGGCTCTGATACCACTGTTGGGTTTCTGGCACCGCGGCGAGTATGTGTTCGAACATGTTTCGTAAACATGTGCACAACGAAAGAAATAAAAATAATAAATCTAATTTATTACAACACACACACCACACATATGCATAATACAACATGTGTAGACATAATCGTAGTTTCAAATTTTTTAATAAAAGGAAATTTATTCTACGTATACCTTACGTATCACGTGTAGCGGGAAAGACATCAACCGGAGCGATCCTCGCTAGAATCGCCTCTATCCGTATCCACGCCGAGTATCTTCGGGATGACTTCACAAAGTCACGAGCCTCGTCTTCGTACGAGTCACTAGCCTCGTGTTGAAGACGATGTGATCGAGGGAAGATCACAATCCAAATCAAAATTCGGATTCAAAACGAGTCCTCAAAAACTCGCTTCTCCGGAGAGGTATTCACCAACCGTTTGACGAATCCTTCATCCTCCACCTCTGAGGATTATCGGATATCGAATCCCCGATAAAATATCCACTGTCGGAGCTCCAAACATCGTCCAAACGATGCTCTGACATGAAATAAACAAGCTGTCAAGAAAATTGGAAAGCTTTGGTGGAGGATTAGCCCCGGCCAAAAAAGGAAGCTTGATGCTCACCATGTCGTCGGAGCCAAGGAAGATCGTCGGAGGGTCGCCGGAGGATCGCCGGCTGAAGCTTGGACGCCGGCAAGGATCTTGGATGGCGGCACAAGGGTGGGCGGCGGCTAGGGTATGGGCGCCGACCACAAGAGGAGAAAACGGAGGGGGCGGCAACTTGGATTAGTTTTTCACAAAACCCTTAAGCCCTATTTTTATAGAGAACAAATTCTCCTAATTGTTATTGGTTCATAACCAAAAACCCATTAACCCGCTCCAATAATTTATGTTAAAATAAACCAAACTACGTTAGTCTATTTTAAGTTAAAACGAATAGAACCAACTTTGGTTCATTCGTTTAAAACAAACCAAACCTCTTTGGTTTATTCTCCACCATTGGATTAGAACCAAACCAATTTGGTTCATCCATCATGTCTTCATAAGACACGACCCATCCACGCTTCCATTGTGACTGAAATGATTTTATTCTCACTCCTTGTTTGGTACAACCAAACCTAGTTTCTCTCGGTCTGAGAATCTCATTTTCAAGCTCGTTTTAAATCCTTCAGATTACGCTCGTTGTGCGTGTGCCCAAATAGGTTCTCAATTTATGTTGGCCGTCTATAGTTAACCATTAATTATAGAATGATCATGAGTGACACCTAGTAGTACATCATGATCCCCAATTAACCAAAAAGATCAACGGTTGATCCAGAACTATTTCTGAAACCCTTCAGCAGCTATAATGATTCGTTCCCCATTCCCTTCACGCATCTTATACCCACTTGGTTCAGGACATGTTCTATAGTGGCAGTCCCCACTAGGTTGACTACATCACAACTAGCCCAAGTATCATTTTCTCATCCTACGGATTCTAGTTACTGCACATGTATCCAAGAGTACCTTACTCTAAACATGTAATGCTTTAGCCAAAGACTTTAGTAACAATCCGACGAGAGGCCATGGGTGTACATCTCCTCGCAAGGAGTGGTGAATCCTTTATAGGCTATTCAAACACCTTCGATCACTTCGACTTATACCCAATCATCCCGGGTCCACATCTCCTTGGTGATGCTTGCTTAAGATGTCAAAGCATAAGTCTTCATTACCAAGATGACTTGAATACAGCAAGTTAAAGGAACATCGCACTTAAGCTGCAGTAAGAAGTTCATTGACATATCTATATATGCAGAGAACTATATGAAGTCTTACGGCTGGTCACTCCAATGAACTAGTTACCATAACTAGCATCCACGATTAACTCCGGACATCACAATGTCTCCAGCCAGTGAGAATCAGCTGCTTGGATACACCAAGGAGTATACCTCGTGCTAGTCTCGATAGATTTGATGGTGTCTGAATCCATCAATTCATCGACTAGGGATAATTTCGATACATCACAATTACACATGTAGAGATACTCACTAGTTGTGATCCAATCACAAATTCTCTCATGCTGTGAATTGTGTCATGGACAATCTTCAAATGAGTTTAAGATCTAATCAAAAACATGAGAACATGTATACTCAAATAGTGAATCTTCATTTATCATATAAATGGTTCTAACATAAGGCGATTGCCTTAGGACATCTCTCACATATTACTAATAGACACTATCTTCGAAATCACTCCGATCGCCTACTCCACTTTCATATGCAGCGGCACGCCTAGGAGTTCATCCAAAACTACATCCGAATACTCTCAGATTATACATACATTCGAGAGACATATCTGAAGGGAGGAAACTATGCTTCCCACTTCAACTTGGTCGCTTGTTCATGGCGATCCCTTCTACGTCCCCGGATAAAAAAATTTATCCTTGATAAGGAGGGATTACCCAAGCTACCGTTTCATCATCGTGCTATTCGATTAGAGTAGTCACTTGAACAAACTTGTTGTTCAAGCCACCAATCTCTATTCTACGAATAGCCGTGGAATAGACGATGTACGGATCGCCATCTTTTGTGTTTGTATTCGGGGTCCAAGTTAATTTAACCACAAAATAGAATATACAACATGTATATGATTGAAAAACAATTATAGACATCTTACAAAAGAAAATAAAGAAGCGTAATACCTCTCGATCTTCTATTGTATGTCCTTCCTCCTTTTGGACGTCGTGTGGGCGACGATCTTCCAAAAGTCGAAGCCTCCTAGATCACCAATCTTTCTTCCTTGCTCACTCTGAACAACAAGAAGTATAGAAACAAAACTCTTCTCCTTCCTTTAGCCAACCACCAAGCACCAACTTTGATGCTTGCGGCCGGCTAACAAAAAGAAGAGATGAGGAAGTGCGTGCTGGCCAAGAGCTCCAAGGAATCACCCTAACCCTTGTTTCCACCGGCCAAGGAGAGAAGATGAGGAGGTTGGATGCCGGCCAAGGAATAGGAGAGACAAGTTGGGCGCCGACCAAGAAGAAAGGAAGGAAGAACTTTCCTTAAAAGTGGCCGCCCAAGCCTCTAAACCCTAGCCGCCCAAACCCTAGCCCCTCTTCAATTGCTCTTGCCGCCCACCCCCTTGCCTCCTTTTATAGAGTTAGGCCTATGGCTCCTTTAATCTCTACCGTCGGTTCTAGGGATTTAATCTCAACCGTCGGATCTAGAGATATATCTCAACCGTCGGATCTAGAGATTTAATCTCCACTATCAGATCTAGAGTTTTTTTTCAACCATTGGATCTAGGCTTCATGAGGTTTTAATAGGCTACAATAGGGACCATGAGGAGGAGTTGGATCTTGGCCACGCAATGGATCAAGCCCACATAAAGTCCGATCCATTAATGATAATCCATTCCACTAGAGGATTATCATTGATCTACCTCACCAATCCCCATAAGTTAATATGGGCTCCATATATTATTTGTACATTTATCTCTCCATGTTTAAGATCTCGAATGTCCATCGATTAATTAATTTACTGACAATTAATTAATCAACATCTAACTCCATGAGTAGTACCACTCAACCTCATCATCATGCCAGACCAAGTCCACCTGCAAGGTTTACATGATGAACCTTATGAGCTCCTCAAGGGTACATCATCATCCTAATATATAGGACATGATTTTCTCCTATAATCAATGACACACCATATAAATAATATCATTTCCCAACTTACCGAGCCTATCGATTTACTCTATAAATTTCGTCCATTGGTAAATCAAAGAAATGAATACTAAGTATATGTGCCCGTTATTATATCGAGATTAAGAGCACGTACAATATAATATCTGAGGTCTGATTCGATTATGTAGTCAGTAATAAATCGAATCACCTCTAAGTCGGTCCTGCTCAATACACACAAAGTGTACTAGTGTGATTCTATGGTCAAGACAAACCAATACCAAATCACACTACAACCATACTAATGGTTTCTCCAAAGCCATCTCGGTTGTGAGCCTTTATTTATACTCTACAAGGAGCTGATAACATGATCTACCATGTGACACTACACACCATATTATCTACAATGTAATGTATGAGACAATATGCATAACCATAAATATGTAAACAATGATCATGTGATTCTTATTTTAAAAATAAAGATGTTTATACAAAAGATAGATTTTTCAGTATACATCCCAAAAACTCCCACTTATACTAAAAGACTATGTTGTCCTTAAACTGCCATACATTTGATTCCCATTGCCTCCACATGTCTATCAAAAGCTCTCGTCGGAAGGGCCTTAGTGAAAGGATCTGCCAGGTTATCCTCTGATGCAATCTTGGCCACAGCAACTTCTCCTCTCTTTAAGATTTCTCGTATCAGGTGGTACTTGCGCTCTGTGTTTACTTGCCTTATGGGCTCGTGGTTGCTTCGAGTTTGCAACTGCACCACTATTATCACAATAAATTGTGATAGTTCTGGGCAAACCAGGAATCACATCCAAGTCCATCAAGAAGTTCCTGAGCCACACAACTTCTTTGGTCATCTCAGAGGCTGCCAAATACTCAGCTTCCATGGTGGAGTCTGCCATGCATTTTTGCTTGATACTCCTCCATACAATGGCTCCACCTCCCAAAGTAAACACAAAACCTGAGGTAGACTTACTATTATTCCTGTCTGATTGGAAGTCGAAATCTGTATAACCCACATGGAGTAATTGGTGTACCTGGTAAATTAGTATATAATCCCTAGTCCTTCTCAGGTACTTTAATATATGATTTACCGCAGTCTAATGTCTCCGTCCTGGATTACTCTGATATCTGCTAACCATGCCGATGGCAAAGCAGATATCTGGTCTCGTACATAGCCTAGCTTACATGAGGCTTCCTACTACCGAAGCATAAGGAACCGCCTTCATGTCCTTTATCTCCTCAGATGTTCTAGGACACATCTCCTTAGATAAAGGAACTCCATGCCTGAAAGGTAGAAAACCTTTCTTGGAGTTCTGCATGCTAAAAAAATCCATAATTGTGTCTATGTATGAAGCTTGAGATAAGCACAACATCCTTTTCCTGCGATCTCTTATAACCTTGATCCCAAGGATGTGTCCTACTTCTCCCAAGTCCTTCATATAAAACTGTTTGGACAACCATACCTTTATGTCCGATAACACCTTGACATTGTTGCCAATTAACAAAATGTCATCTACGTATAGTATAAGAAATACCACTACATTTCCGTCACATCTCTTGTATACACAAGACTCATCCAGACTTTGAATAAATCCATAAGACTGGATTACCTCATCAAAACGAATGTTCCAAGACCTCGAAGCTTGCTTCAATCCATAAATGGACCGATTAAGCTTACACACAAGATGATCTTAGCCCTTTGCAATGAATCCTTCTGGTTGCTTCATATAGATGTTTTCCTCAAGACATCCATTAAGGAAAGCAGTCTTGACATCCATCTACCATACCTCATAATCCATATGAGCAGTAACGCATAAGAGAATCCGGATAGACTTAAGCATGGCTACCGGTGAAAAGGTCTCCTCATAATCGATACCGTCTTTCTGAGTATACCCTTTCGCAACAAACCTCGCTTTGAAGGTCTTAACCTTCCCGTCTATTCCTCTCTTTCTTTTATAGATCCACTTGCATCCAATGGTTTTTACACCATCAGGTGGTTCTACTAGCTCCCAGACCTAATTTGAATCCATATATTCAATCTCAGTATTCATTGCACTTTGCCAAGATACCGCATCTTTATCTTGGATTGCCTCGTCATATGGCCAGGGATCAGGTTCATGTTCGCCAGTGACCAAATCAGAAGATTCTCCCAAGAACATGAATCTATCAGGCTGTCTCACAACCCTCCCACTACGATGAGGTATCACCTGTGTATCCTCTGTGACACACGGTGCAGTGACTTGTGGTATATTCTCTTGTACCGGTGGTTCTGAAGAAGTGACTTCCCCTTTCAATTCCTCCAGAATAATCTTACTCATTGGCTTGTGGTTCATCACTTAGTCTTCCTCTAGAAATCTGACGTTCATGCTAACGATCACCCTCTGATCTCTAGGACTATAAAACAAACCACCTTTTGTTCCTCTACGATAGCCAACGAACTGTTGGGATTCCGGCACCGCGGCGTGTGTGTGTTCGATCATGTTTCGTAAACATGAGCACAGCGGAAGCAATTAAAAATAATAAATCTATATTTATTACAACACACACAACACACGCATGCTATTACAACAAGTGTAGACATAACCGTAAATTAAAATTTGCAATAAAAGAAAATTATCTACGTTATACCTTCCGTATGACGTGTAGCGGGAACGGCATCAACCGGAACGATCCTCGTAAGAATCGTCTCTATCCGTATCCACGCCGAGCTCCTCGGGATGACTTCGCTAAGTCACGAGCTTCATCTTCGTACGGGTTACTAGCCTTGTGTTGAAGATGACGTGATCGAGAGATGATCACGATCCGAATCCAAATTCGGATCCTTAAACGAGTTCTCAAAACTCGCTTCTCCGGAGAGGTATTCATCAACCAATTGACGAATCCTTCATCCTCCACCTCAGAGGATTACCGGAGATCAAATCCCCGGTAAGTAAGGCGCTATCGAAGCACTAACCGTCGTCCAAACGACGCTCCGACAACAAAGAAACAAGCTGTCCAGAAAAACTGGACAGCTTTTGGTGGAGGAATAGAGGCCGGCCAAGGAGAGATAGAAGCTCACCTTATCACCGAACCTTGAGGAGATCACCGGAGGGTAGCCGGAGGTTCACCGGCTGAAGCTTGGTCGCCGGCAATGACTTGACTGGCGCACAAAGTGGCGGCACACCTAGGGTTGGCGCCGACTAGTGGAGGAGAGGGAGGGGGCGGCACAACTAGGTTGGGCGGCAACTCCAATTAGGGTTTTAGGATTAGGGTTTAAGCCCTATTTTATAGAGAACTAATTCTCTTAATGGTTAATGGATCATATCCATAAAGCCCGTTAACCCACTCCATTAAGATAAGTTAAAATAAACCAAACCATGATGGTTTATTTTAAGTTAAAACGAACCGAACCAACCTTTGGTTCATTCGTTTAATATAAACCAAACCCTTTGGTTTATTCTCATCCATTGGATTAGAACCAAACCATTTTGGTCCATCCATTATGTCTTCATAAGACACGGCCCATCCACGCTTCCATTGCGACTGAAACAATTTCATGCTCGCTTTATGTTTGGTCCAACCAAACATAGTTTCTCACGGTCTGAGAATCCCATTCTCAAGCTCGTTTTAAATCCTTTGGATTACACTCGTTGTGCGTGTGACCAAATAGGTTCTCGATTTATGTTGGTCGTCTATAATTAACCATTAATTATAGAACGATCATGAGTGGCACCTAGTAGTACATCATGATCCCCAATTAACCGAAAAGATCAACGGTTGATCCAGAACTATTTCTGAAACCCTTCAAGAGCTCAATTAATCGTGCCCCATTCCTTCACTCATCTTATACCCACTTGGTTCAGGACATGGTCTATTGTGTCACCCTCACTAGGTCGACTCACGCCACACCTAGCCCAAGTATCATTTCCTCGCCCCTACTGATTCTAGTTACTCCACATGTATCGAAGAGTACCTTACTCTAAACATGTAATGCTTTGGCCAAAGACTTTAGTAACAATCCGACGAGAGGCCATGGGTATACATCTCCTCGCAAGGAGTGGTGAATCCTTTATAGGCTATTCAAACACCTTCGATCACTTCGACTTATACCCAATCATCCCGGGTCCACATCTCCATAGAGATGTTTGCTTAAGATGTCAAAGCATAAGTCTCCATGATCAAGATGACTTGAATACCGCAAGTCAAAGGAACATCGCACTTAAGCCACAGTAAGAACTTCATTGACATATCTGTATATGCAAAGAACCATATGAAGTCTTACGGCTGGTCACTCCAATGAACTAGTTACCATAACTAGCATCCACGATTAACTCCGGACATCACTATGTCTCCAGCCAGTGAGAATCAGCTACTTGGATACACCAAGGAGTATACCTCGTGCTAGTCTCAACAGAATTGATGGTGTCCAGATCCATCAATTCATCGACTAGGGATAATTCCGATACATCACAATTACACATGTAGAGATACTCACTAGTTGTGATCCAATCACAAATTCTCTCATGCTGTGAATCGTATCGTGGACATTCAGTAAATGAGTTTAAGATCCAATCAAATACATAAAACATGTATACTCAAATAGTGAATCTTCATTTATCATATAAATGGTTCATACATAAGGTGATTGCCTTAGGATATCTCTCATATATTACTAACAGACTCCCACTTGGCCTAATGTCAATCGCTACGGTATCCAATACCATAAGCACCAACATGACCCTCAAACTTACTTTGAGGTAATGCTTTAGTCAAAGGATCCGCTAAGTTCCTTTCAGTGGGAATTTTCTCGATTTGTATTTCGTTCCTACTGATGATCTCTCTGATAAGATGATAGCGGCGAAGCACATGTTTGGATCATTGATGAGACCTCATCAAGTTCATAGATGAACTTATTGATCCAAACCGCCCGCCTAAAGTCGCAACGATTCTCGCCTTTAGTGGCAGACCGCTATAGTGTCAAGCTTGGAACCTTTCCAACTTATTGCGCCCATTTTAGGTGAATACATACCTGCATCGAGACATGGAATCATCCTTGTCTCGTCGAGTCGCATCCGTGATACCCACGTATCACCATGTACCCTTCTCCATATATTAGGAACGATCCTTAGTTCTTCTCAAGCACTTAAGGATCGCCTTAATACCACCCAATGATCCATTCCTCGATCATACCGTATCCGCCGTGACACTCAGAGCATACGATACATCGGGCCTTGTACATAACATAGCATACATGATAGATCCTATATGATGCATAGGGAATCTTACTCATGCAAATCCTCTTGTCTTCTGTGCGCAGACACATAGACTTCGAAAGGTGTACCCCATGCCTGATGGGTAGGAAACCTTTCTTGGATTCCGACATGCTAAACCTCTTTAGCACTCGGTCTATATATGTAGACTGCGAAAGACCAAGCAACCGTTTCGATCTATCTCTATAGATCTTAATCCCGAGGCTGTAGGTTGCTTCTCCCAGGTCTTTCATGGAGAATGTCTTGGATAACCAAACCTTCACTGACTGTAAGATTGAAACATCGTTTCCTATAAGTAGTATGTCATCGACATACAATACTAGGAACACGACTGCACTCCCACTAACCTTCTTGTACACACAAGGTTCGTCTGGATTTTGTGAGAAATCAAACTTTTTGATTGTCTCATCAAAACGGATATTCCTCGCCTCGGATGCTTACTTCAATCCATAAATGGATCCACAATTTGCATACCTTGGTTTTATCAACCGATGTGAAACCTCAGTTGTATCATATACACGCCCTCGAGCAAGTTTCCATTAAGGAAAGATGTTTTCACATCCATCCGCCATATCTCATAATCATAATGAGCTATGGCCAGGAGCATCCGAATGGATTTAAGATAGCTACAAAGTAATAGGTTTCGCCATAATCAACACCTTGTTTTTGACATATCCTTTCGCCACCAATCTAGCCTTATAGGTAATCACATTACCATCCATGTCATTTTCTTCTTGAAAACCCACTTGCACCCTATAGGCTTTATCCTTCAGTGGGTCAACCAAGTTCCAAACTTGGTTTTCATACATGGAATCCATTTCCAACTACATGGCACCAAGCCACTTATCCCTTTCTGAACTTGTCAGCACTTCTTCATAACTGGTAGGCTCCTCATCATCAATGAGTAACACGTCGTTCGATTCACTTACGAGAAATCCATATCTCTCAGGAATATTGCGGTTCTACCAGATCTACGAAGATGTGGTGTTACAATAGGTCCAAATGATTGCCCATCACTATGAGTTCTCAACACCTTTTGTTCCACAGGATGATAGAATTAGTAACCCCTTGTTTCCTTAGGGTATCCAATAAATAGACATTTATCAGACTTAGCACCAGTTTATGTCTGATATGTGCTTCACATAAGCGAGACAACCCCATATCTTCAAGTAAGATACATGAGGTTTCTTACTATTCCATATCTCATATGGAGTAGTTGAGACTACCTTGGTAGGCATTCTGTTTAACAAGTAAACAGCTGTCTGAAGTGCATAACCCCAAAAGGACTTGGGAAGAGTCGCATGATTCATCATTGACCTGACCATGTCCAACAAGGTCCGGTTACGCCTCTCAGATACACCATTATGCTGTGGTGTATTGGGTGGAGTCCATTGAGACAATATGCCATTGTCTCTTAGATAATCAAGAAACTCTTGACTTAAGTATTCACCACCTCGATCCGATTGAAGTATTTTAATACTCTTGTCATGTTGTTTCTCTACTTCATTTCTGAATTCTTTGAACCTTTCAAAGGCTTCAGACTTGTGTTTCATCAGGAACACATACCCAAACCGTGAGTGATCATCGGTGAAGGTAATGAAGTAGCTATAGCCTCCTAAAGCTTGAGTTGACATAGGTCCACATACATCAGTATGTACTAGACCTAGTAACTCTCCCACTCGTTCACCTTTTCCTGTAAAAGGTAACTTAGTCATCTTGCCTTTTAAGCATGATTCGCATGTATCGTATGAATCCAATTCAAACGATTCCAGAATTCCACATCGGTGTAATTCGGACATGCATTTCTTGCTTATATGGCCAAGACGACAATGCCACATATAGGAGTCTATTTGATTATCCTTTCGAGCATGCGTGTTGCTCGCTTCGAAATTGAAAATGTCACTGGATACGTCCAACGTATAAACACCATTGCTTAAAGTTCCAGTCCCATAAAGAACTCCATTCAAAGTTATGTAACAACAATTGTTACTAAAAGTCAAATGGTACCCATTTCTATTTAAACACGAAATAGAAATGATGTTCTTTATCAACGAAGGAACATAAAAGCAATTGTCCAGTTCTAAGACAAGTCCTACAGGGAGTTCCAACAAATACGTTCCGATGGCGAGTGCAGCAACCATTGCTCCATTCCCAACACGTAAATTTGACTCTCCCCTTGACGAGTCTTCTTCTATTCCTTAGCCCATGTATGTCATATATGTGAGCCACACCCAGTATCGAATACCCAAGTGTCTGAGGAAATAGAATGACAATCAATAAAGAAGATTTCTGAAGAAGATGGGGCATCCGATGCCTTATCCTTCTTCACGGACTCAAGATAAATCTTGTACTTTCTTCGCAAATGGCTCTCCTTGCCATAATGATGGCAAGTTTCCTTTTGTGCTAGTTCTACCTTCTTAGCCCTTCTCTTCTTTCCCTTCTGCTGTTCCTTTGACTTCCTCTTAGAACCTTTCTTCGAGGAATCAACTAACAGCACCGTCCCCTGCTCATGCTTCTCAGAAGACTCCACAGTCTTCAGCATATTGAGCAGTACCACAGATGAACCTCCTAGCATCTCAGAGGTGAAGAGGAGCTTTGAGACTTCGAACCTTTCAAATCTCACTTGCTCATCAACCAACTCACAAAGATGAAGGACTACGATATGAGCATCCATATGCTCATGCTTCTTTCGTAGCTTGGGTTCCATCGTGGCTAGCATGATGCAACTCATTTGTTCAGAATCACTCATATGTTTCTGATAGGCCAACAATTGGTCCAGAGTTGCATCGTCACTAGGACAGGCGGGAAGAGATGCTTCGAGGACATTTGCAAGCTTTTCAACCTTGAGAACAATTCTCAAGCTTCTAAGCCAGTCCATGAAGCTTGGCCCAGTCAATTTATTCGAATCCAAAATGGAACGCAAATTCAAACACATCATGATCAATATATTAACTTAGAAATACAAAACGAGCATATATGAGAAAGATGATTTTAAAATGCATCAATATACATTTATAAATCCCATTCATTTTTCGAATTTCAAAAACCCCAAAATCACTTCGGGAGATAGTAGGTCCATCTCCGAATGGGCTGATATCCATCATAGTTATGAACAACCTTGGAGAGAGTCCAACAAGCCATTCATAACTACGACGGTAGGTATCTTCTATACCGATTGCATATCACGTTTATGCAACTATCACAATGTGCTATCAACTAATTGAATGTTCACACATACATCGGGTTGTTAACACATTAACAAGTATGCATCATATGCATAGCACCCAACTTCACCTCCCTTTACATCGACCTTGGAGAGAGTCCAACAAGCCGATGCTCCAGGTTAAAGCCAACCCATTAATCAAGACATAGTTTTAATATGGTTAGAGCGCATTCAACCAATTAGCCCAGCTTGGAGAGAGTCCAACAACCAAAGCTAACGATTGACCTCTGACTCTTACCATATTAGTATTAAACTATTCCATGGTTTGAACATATTCGTTCGAAATGGGCTTGGAGAGAGTCCAACAACCCAAACAAGAAACAGAACTCTGGTTCTAACCATATTAATGGAAGGTGTAGGCTTTAATATTGATTAAGGGTTTTTATGTCTCATCCTCTTTGCATGCAAATAACTATTATCTACATGGCATGGTATACATGGCATACATCTACATGTCACGACACGCATGACATAATGTTATGCATCTAATGCAATTACATGGCATACAATTATGTCATGTATATAATTTCCTTATATGTCATAACTATTTATGGAAATAAAATATGTTTAAGATTTGATTCTTCAAATCAAATCATAATTAAATTAGGAAACAAATTTCCAAATCTAATCACATATTTTATTCATGGAATTATTTGATTAAGGAAAATCTATTTAGGAAACCAATTTCCTAAATCATTAAAACTACTTATGGAAATAAAATATTTTTAAGATTTGATTTCCCAAATCAAATCATGATTAAATTAGGAAACAAATTTCCAGAATCTAATCAAATATTTTATTTATGGAAAATATCAATTTCCATAAATACTTCCAACTTTCCAAAAGTGGAAGATTTCCATAAATACTTCTAGACTTTCCAAAATTGAAATATTTCCATAAATACTTCTAAATTTCCAAAATTTAGAAAATTTCCAGAAATACATTATGACTATCGCAAAACCATTTTTACGATTATGTTGAAACACAACCTGGGCTCTGATACCACTGTTGGGATTCCGGCACCGCGGCGTGTGTGTGTTCGATCATGTTTCGTAAACATGAGCACAGCGGAAGCAATTAAAAATAATAAATCTATATTTATTACAACACACACAACACACGCATGCTATTACAACAAGTGTAGACATAACCGTAAATTAAAATTTGCAAAAAAAGAAAATTATCTACGTTATACCTTCCGTATGACGTGTAGCGGGAACGGCATCAACCGGAACGATCCTCGTAAGAATCGTCTCTATCCGTATCCACGCCGAGCTCCTCGGGATGACTTCGCTAAGTCACGAGCTTCGTCTTCGTACGGGTTACTAGCCTCGTGTTGAAGACGACGTGATCGAGAGATGATCACGATCCGAATCCAAATTCGGATCCTTAAACGAGTTCTCAAAACTCGCTTCTCCGGAGAGGTATTCATCAACCAATTGACGAATCCTTCGTCCTCCACCTCAGAGGATTACCGGAGATCAAATCCCCGGTAAGTAAGGCGCTATCGGAGCACTAACCGTCGTCCAAACGACGCTCCGACAACAAAGAAACAAGCTGTCCAGAAAAACTGGACAGCTTTTGGTGGAGGAATAGAGGCCGGCCAAGGAGAGATAGAAGCTCACCTTATCACCGAACCTTGAGGAGATCACCGGAGGGTCGCCGGAGGTTCACTGGCTGAAGCTTGGTCGCCGGCAATGACTTGGACAGCGGCACAAAGGCTGGGCGGCGGCACACCTAGGGTTGGCGCCGACTAGTGGAGGAGAGGGAGGGGGCGGCACAACTAGGTTGGGCGGCAACTCCAATTAGGGTTTTAGGATTAGGGTTTAAGCCCTATTTTATAGAGAACTAATTCTCTTAATGGTTAATGGATCATATCCATAAAGCCCGTTAACCCGCTCCATTAAGATAAGTTAAAATAAACCAAACCATGATGGTTTATTTTAAGTTAAAACGAAGAACCAACCTTTCGCTTCATTCGCTTAATATAAACCAAACCCTTTGGTTTATTCTCATCCATTGGATTAGAACCAAACCATTTTGGTCCATCCATTATGTCTTCATAAGACACGGCCCATCCACGCTTCCATTGCGACTGAAACAATTTCATGCTCGCTTTATGTTTGGTCCAACCAAACATAGTTTCTCTCGGTCTGAGAATCCCATTCTCAAGCTCGTTTTAAATCCTTTGGATTACACTCGTTGTGCGTGTGACCAAATAGGTTCTCGGTTTATGTTGGGCGTCTATAATTAACCATTAATTATAGAACGATCATGAGTGGCACCTAGTAGTACATCATGATCCCCAATTAACCGAAAAGATCAACGGTTGATCCAGAACTATTTCTGAAACCCTTCAGTAGCTCGAATTAATCGTGCCCCATTCCCTTCACTCATCTTATACCCACTTGGTTCAGGACATGGTCTATTGTGTCAGTCCCCACTAGGCTGACTACGTCACACCTAGCCCAAGTATCATTTCCTCGTCCTACGGATTCTAGTTACTCCACATGTATCGAAGAGTACCTTACTCTAAACATGTAATGCTTTGGCCAAAGACTTTAGTAACAATCCGACGAGAGGCCATGGGTATACATCTCCTCGCAAGGAGTGGTGAATCCTTTATAGGCTATTCAAACACCTTCGATCACTTCGACTTATACCCAATCATCCCGGGTCCACATCTCCTTAGAGATGTTTGCTTAAGATGTCAAAGCATAAGTCTCCATGATCAAGATGACTTGAATACCACAAGTCAAAGGAACATCGCACTTAAGCCACAGTAAGAACTTCATTGACATATCTATATATGCAGAGAACCATATGAAGTCTTACGGCTGGTCACTCCAATGAACTATTTACCATAACTAGCATCCACGATTAACTCCGGACATCACTATGTCTCCAGCCAGTGAGAATCAACTGCTTGGATACACCAAGGAGTATACCTCGTGCTAGTCTCAACAGAATTGATGGTGTCCAGATCCATCAATTCATCGACTAGGGATAATTCCGATACATCACAATTACACATGTAGAGATACTCACTAGTTGTGATCCAATCACAAATTCTCTCATGCTGTGAATCGTATCGTGGACATTCAGTAAATGAGTTTAAGATCCAATCAAATACATAAAACATGTATACTCAAATAGTGAATCTTCATTTATCATATAAATGGTTCATACATAAGGCGATTGTCTTAGGACATCTCTCATATATTACTAACACGAACATGCGCACTTTTGTACGAGGTTCCAACTTACCAATATCTGCCTTCATTGTTAGTTATATCCCTAGAACCAATCATGTGATGGTTGAATAGGGAACATTTTGTATCATATTCTATAAAGGCAAAGGATTGGTTATTATATTTACGTCTTGCTTGTGCCAGCTAAATTAAATATAATAATGCCCTAGAAAAGTAGGTTCTTATCTACAGCACATCAATTGGCAGAATTGATTATGAGAGGCTGTAGAGAACACTTTCCTAAATGTTCCTAGTCAAGTATTAATATGCAAGGGCAATATTAATACATAAAGACTAGCATGTAGGTCAATTGATGACTTGATCTCACAAGTCATGGATATATGATATCAAGTTGACATATGGGTATATATTAGAGAATATATACTGAACTGACCCGCCATGAGAAAGTTTCATGGATCGTCATATGAGTGTAATAAACTTTCTCATGTGACTATTGGTATGAATAGTCCTCAAACCTAAAGTCACTACGGTTCCCTACATAAGGAGTTATGTACTTTGGTATCGTCAAACATCACCCGTAACAGGGTGGACCATAAAGGCGATTACTGGGTATATAACAAATTATGCGGAGGGATGTGAGTGATGTAGATGGGATCTATCCCTCCCATATGACGGGAGTGATATTTGTGGGCCCCTTGATTGAGTAGAACTACTAAAACGCATGGCCATGCTCGAATGAGTCAATATGAGATATTGAGCTCATTTGTTTGAGTTAGTTTACTCAGGGATCAAGAAACACATAGATTGATCGAGGATGACACGGTCTATGCCTCATTGGTCAATCTGATATCAAGGATAGAAGGACACGGTCATACATTATAGTAGTCACAGAAAGGTTAGTCGGATCTTGACTTATTTCGTAACTTGGGTAGCAATGATGTATTGCTAGATATCACGGATAGGTTTTGAGAAATTTATTTTTTGTACGAGGATTTCTTTCGCAAGGATCACTTGGAAGGGATCCTATTTTTCCGTTGCGCATATGCTATTTTGCATAATAAATCCCTACAGTGGTATCAGAGCCACTTACGAAAGATCGTATAAAAAATTGGTTTTCTCTATTTTATATATGATATAGAAGTAGGATAAATTTTATTATGAGTTGATAATTGCATTAGCAATTTTTCAAACATAATAAAATATCCGATGTCTTTTAAAAGTTAAAATTGACATGGTGCATGGTTATGGCCTAGTCCCAAAATGGTTGTGAATGTGTGTGTTGTAATTCTTAATACGGCCTGTGTGTCGTGCCTTTCTCCTAAAATTCTTGTTGTAAAAAAAATTAGTTTTAGACTCGAATGTAACTCGAGTATTTCTCCTTTTGTAATATACAAAATAAAGATGGAGGGTCCATTGGAAGATGACGTTACAAGGAGGAAGTCAACAACACAAGACAACCAAAAGGGACCACTTGTGAGACAAGAGCTTGCTCGTGTGGAAACATATAGAGGCACGGACATTTGAACGTGCTAAAAGATCCAACAAACCCAAGGAGAAGCGGGATTAAAAAAGGGCACGCAACAAAGGTAATATTCTCCTATAAGATAGGTTTTGAGAAATTTTTTTTTGTACGAGGTTTTCTTTCGCAAGGATCACTTGGAAGGGATCCTATTTTTCCATTGCGCATATGCTATTTTGCATAATAAATCCCTACAGTGGTATCAGAGCCACTTGCAAAAGATCGTATAAAAAATAGGTTTTCTCTATTTTATATATGATATAGAAGTAGAATAAATTTTATTATGAGTTGATAATTGCATTAGCAATTTTTCAAACATAATAAAATATCCGATGTCTTTTAAAAGTTAAAATTGACACGGTGCATGGTTATGGCCTAGTCCCAAAAAGGTTGTGAATGTGTGTGTTGTAATTCTTAATACGGCCTGCGTGTCGTTCCTTTCTCCTAAAATTCTTATTGTAAAAAAAATTAGTTTTAGACTCGAATGTAACTCGAGTATTTCTCCTTTTGTAATATACAAAATAAAGATGGAGGGTCCATTGGAAGATGACGTTACAAGGAGGAAGTCAACAACACAAGACAACCAAAAGGAAGCACTTGGGAGAAGATGCTATCCCTAGGTTGACCAATCAATCTTTTCATTGGCTTGAGAAGATTGTAGAATAAGGGCCATAACCATGACACGCTTAGTTTAATATGTATGTGATGCATGTTAATTTAGCTTATATGTGATGTATGCTAATATGTATGTGATGCATGTTTATTTTTTAATAAGTCAAAAACGATATGCCTACCAAAGTTTGGTACTCACTACTTCCTCGATCATTTGTTGTTGGGTTTGCCAAAGCAAAGCAATGCATTTTATCTTGGAAGAGTGCGAGTGAACAATCGTGATGTCCCGCTATCAAACTTGGTTAAGACTTAATTAAGTTTTTCTTATTTAATTAAGAAAGTAGAGGCATATATTAGCTTTGAACATAAGTTTTAAAAATTAGTTTTGTGTGATTTCCGAACATCAGCTTTGTCTTAGAAAGTGGTCGTTGCTCCGATATCAAAGAAGGTCTCTATGCCTCGCCACGGCCTGGAAGCTGGTTTAGGAATAAGCACTAAACTAATCTAAACTTAACCAAAGCTATTAAAGAGTTACATCAGATGTAATTGGCAAAAGATTTCCTACCTAATCATACTACGTCTTGGGCGATTAGCCAAAGCTAACTCAAGATGAAGTATGATGTGGATCTTTATCCCATATAAATTTATAGCTAAATAGAAGCTAATGATGTAAGCAAAATGTGTTTGCCGACATCAATGATTAGCTCATATCAAAGCTATGAGAATTTAGTGGGAGCCTCATTTAATTAAAGGCCTAATTAAATGACTTAGGTATGATACTTAATTTTGCATTTTAATGTTGTAGATCACCATGTCATCTAACACGACACACCCCCTCAATTTGCGATCTGTCCTTGAGAAAGACAAGCTCAATGGAGCTAACTTTCTAGACTGGTATAGGAACTTGAGGATTATCCTCAAGCAAGAACGTAAACTGTATGTCCTAGAGAAGTCTATCCCTGAAACACCCGCCCCTGCGGCCACTCGTGCTGAAAAGGATGCTTATAAGAAGCATCAAGATGACGCATTAGATGTGTCATGTCTTATGCTTGCCACCATGAACTCTGAGCTTCAGAAGCAACATGAGAACATGGATGCCTATGATATGGTTGAGCATTTGAAACAACTATATCAAGGACAAGCTAGGCACGAGCGTTTTGAAGTGTCTAAGGCTCTTTTTGCATGCAAGATGCAAGAAGGAACACCTGTAGGAACTCACGTACTTAAAATGATAGGGTACGTTGAGAACCTTGAAAGACTAGGTTTTCCACTGAGCCAAGAATTGACAACCGATGTTATCCTGCAATCATTGCCGGAAGCATATAATCAATTCGTCATGAATTATAACATGAATGAAATTGATAAGCCTTTGCCTGAGATTCTCAAAGATGTTAAGAATCAATGAACCAATCTCAAGAAGAAAGTTAGTAACGTACTAATGGTCAAGAAGGGCAAAGGTAAGCGCAAAGGCAAGGGTAAGACCTAAGCCAAAGGCAAGGCCAATTCATCCACTTCAATGGGTAAAGGTAAAGTACCTAAGGACGGGGACTATTTCCATTCATGGTGAGACCGACACCGGAAGCTAATGCAAAGTCTACCTTGAGGAAGTAAAGAAGAAAAGAAGTGGGACTTTTGCCTCAGGTATACACGTTATAGAAGTTAATCTATCTATTTCTTCTACATGGGTATTAGGTACCGGATGTGCATCTCACATTTGTACTAATGTGCAGGGACTGAGAAATAGTAGACTAATGACAAAGGGCGAAGTGGACCTACGAGTAGGCAATGGTGCAAAAGTTGTTGTTGTAGCTGTAGGAACATATTCTTTGTCTTTGCCCACTGGGCTTATCTTAGAACTAGAGGAGTGCTTTTATGTACCTACATTAATGAAGAACATAATTTCTGTATCTTGTTTAGACAAGAAAAACTTTTCTTTTATAATAAAGGACAAATATTGTTCCATTTATTTGAATGAAATGTTCTATTGTAATGCACCACTTATGAATGGTCTCTATGTTCTAGATTTAGAAAACCCAATTTATAACGTAAATACCAAACGGTTCAAATCGAATAATTTGAACCAAACATATCTCTGGCACTGTCGCCTAGGTCACATAAATGAAAAATGCATATCCCAACTCCATAAAGATGGATTATTGGACTCATTTGATTTTGAATCATATGAGGTATGAGAATCTTGTCTTTTAGGAAAGATGACTAAAACTCCATTTAGTGGGCATGGCGAGAGAGCGACGGATTTGTTAGGACTCATACATACTGATGTATGTGGCCCTTTTAATGTCGAAGCCAGAGGAGGCTATAAGTACTTTATTACTTTCACTGATGATATGAGTAGATTTGGCTACTTATATTTGATGAGACATAAGTTAGAATCCTTTGAAAAGTTCAAAGAATTCAAGAATGAAGTACAAAACCAACTTGGTAAGCGTATAAAGCTACTTCGATCAGATCGAGGTGGTGAATACCTTAGTCAAGAGTTTCGTGATCACCTGGCTGAGTGTGGGATAATATCCCAACTCACTCCACCTGGAACACCACAATGGAATGGTGTATCTGAGAGGAGAAATCGTACTCTATTAGATATGATACGATCAATGATGAGCCAGACTGATCTACCTACTTCCTTTTGGGGTTTAGCTCTAGAGACAGCCACTTTCACACTTAATCGTGTCCTATCAAAAGCCGTAGAAAAGACACCATATACGTTATGGACTGGGAAGAGTCCCAAAATGTCTTTTATAAAGATTTGGGGTTGTGAAGCTTATGTTAGACGTCAAGTCTCAGATAAACTAGGACTCAAATCAGATAAGTGCTATTTTGTAGGATATCCCAAGGAAACTAAGGGATATTACTTTTACAATCCCACACTTGGCAAGGTGTTTGTTGCCAGAAATGATGTCTTTCTAGAAAGAGAATTTATTTCTAGAAAAACTAGTGGGAGTAAAATTCATCTTGAAGAAATTCAAGATGAAGATAACACTAAGGCTTCGATGGAAAATGAACAGGCACCACAAAGTGTTGTGGATGAGGAAAATGTTGCCCAAAGAGTTGTGGAGCAAACACCTATTCAAGTAGACCAACCTCTTCGTAGATCAAATAGGATCCGTCGTCAACCCGAGAGATATTCTTTTCTCTTGACTGACAACGGTGATGTATTGCTTGTCGATCTTGACGAGCCTACATCCTATCAAGAAGCTATGATGAGCCCAGATTCCGAGAAATGGCTAGAGGCCATGAGATCCGAAATGGAATCCATGTACACTAACCAAGTATGGACTTTGGTTGATCCACCTGAAGGGGTAAAACCCATTGGGTGTAAGTGGGTCTTTAAAGTAAAGACTGACATGGATGGTAATAAGCATACCTATAAAGGTAGATTGGTGGCTAAAGGATTCAAACAAATTCATGGTATTGACTATGATGAAACCTTTTCACCAGTTGCGATGCTTAAATCCATTCGGATCATACTTGCTATTGCAGCCTACCATGATTATGAGATCCGCGGATGGATGTCAAAACCGCTTTTCTGAATGGAAAGCTACTCGAGGATGTGTACATGACACAGCCTGAGGGTTTTGAAGATCCAAAGCATCCTGGAAAGGTATGCAAACTGCAAAGGTCCATTTATGGACTAAAGCAAGCCTCTCGAAGCTGGAATCTTCGATTCGATGATGCAATCAAGGAGTTTGGTTTCATCAAGAATGAAGATGAACCTTGTGTCTACAAGAGAAATAGTGGGAGCACAGTTGTATTTCTTATCTTGTATGTAGATGACATACTTCTCATCGGAAATGATATTCCCTCACTCCAGTCTGTGAAGATGTGGTTAGGGAATTGTTTCTCGATGAAAGACTTAGGTGAAGCTGCCTATATTCTAGGCATCAAGATCTATAGAGATAGATCTAAAAGATTACTTGGCCTAAGTCAGAGTACATACATTGATAAAGTGCTAGATCATTTTGCTATGCAAAATTCCAAGAAAGGATTTCTGCCTTTATCACATGGTGTGAGTCTTTCGAAGACTCAATGTCCCTCTTCTAAGGAGGAGAGAGATCGCATGGATAAGATCCCTTATGCATCTACTATAGGGTCTATCATGTACGCCATGCTTTGTACTCGTCCTGACGTCTCGTATGCTTTGAGCATGACGAGTAGATACTAGTCGGATCCAGGTTCAAGTTACTGGATAGCAGTCAAAAATATTCTTAAATACTTACGAAGAACGAAAGAATATTTCCTGATATTTGGAGGCAATGAGGAGCTAACTGTAAAGGGTTACAGTGATGCAAGCTTCCAAACAAACAAGGATGACTATAGATCGCAATCGGGGTACGTGTTTTGCCTGAATGGTGGAGCTGTGAGCTGGAAGAGTTCGAAGCAGGACACAGTTGCTGATTCTACAACATAAGCCGAGTATATTGCTGCGTCTGATGCAGCAAAGGAGGCTGTTTGGCTCCGCAAGTTCATCAGTGAAATTGGGGTAGTTCCTAGCATTGCAGATCCAATAGACCTCTATTGTGACAACAATGGGGCTATTGCACAGGCTAAGGAACCTCGATCACATCAGCGGACCAAACACATACTGCGGCGCTTCCATCTCATTCGAGAGATCATTGATAGAGGAGATGTGAGGATATGCAGAGTACCGACAGAAGCTAACATCACAGATCCATTGACCAAGGCTTTGGCACAGAGGAAGCATGATGGTCACACTAGGTCACTAGGTATCAGATATTATAGTGATTGGTACTAGTGCTAGTGGGAGATTGTTAGTTATAGCCCTAGAACCAATCATGTGATGGTTGAATAGGAAACATTTTGTATCATATTCTATAAAGGCAAAGGATTGGTTATTATATTTACGTCTTGCTTGTGCCAGCTAAATTAAATATAATAATGCCCTAGAAAAGTAGGTTCTTATCTACAGCACATCAATTGATAGAATTGATTATGAGAGGCTGTAGAGAACACTTTCCTAAATGTTCCTAGTCAAGTATTAATATGCAAGGGCAATATTAATATATAAAGACTAGCATGTAGGTCAATTGATGACTTGATCTCACAAGTCATGGATATATGATATCAAGTTGACACATGGGTATATATTAGAGAATATATACTGAACTGACCCGCCATGAGAAAGTTTCATGGATCGTCATGAGTGTCATAAACTTTCTCATGTGACTATTGGTATGAATAGTCCTCAAACCTGAAGTCACTACGGTTCCCTACATAAGGAGTTATGTACTTTGGTATCGTCAAACGTCACCCGTAACAGGGTGGACCATAAAGGCGATTACTGGGTATATAACAAATTATGCGGAGGGATGTGAGTGATGTAGATGTGATCTATCCCTCCCATATGACGGGAGTGATATCTGTGGGCCCCTTGATTAAGTAGAACTACTAAAACGCATGGCCATGCTCAAATGAGTTAATATGAGATATTGAGCTCATTTGTTTGAGTTAATTTACTCAGGGATCAAGAAACACATAGATTGATCGAGGATGACATGGTCTATGCCTCATTGGTCAATCTGATATCAAGGATAGAAGGACACGGTCATACATTATAGTAGTCACGGAAAGGTTAGTCGGATCTTGACTTATTTCGTAACTTGGGTAGCAATGATGTATTGTTAGATGTCACTCATTGCTTGTGTATCTAAAAGAGTTTAGATCCACTGCCAACGTTATGAGAGCCTATAGGGTCACACACAAAGAGCATGATGATTAGAAGAATTAGTGCATTCTAGTTTGACTAGAATAATTTGGGAATGAGCTTAAGTACAAAATGGTTTTTGGACTTTAAGCTTAATGAGAATTTTAGCTTATTGATTTAATGAGATTAATTCAATATGCTAAGCTTATTAATTTAATAAGATTAAATAAATATGTTATCATGATTGCCTAAGCTTAATTGATTTAATAAGATTAATTCAATATGTTACCTTATTGATTTAATGAGATTAATTCAATATGATAACATAAGCTTATTGAATTAATAAGATTAATTCAACATGCATGAATGCCACATAAGCATGCCACCTAAGCTTGATGAGGTGGAAGGAGACAAAGGGTTTTGACCTTTGGAATTTCTCCACATGTGGCCGGCCAATGCAATTGATTGCATTGAATGTGATAGGAGGTGAAAGGTTTTTTCAATCCTATAAAACACTCCATGGGGTGGCCGACCAATGTGTTGGTGAAGCTTGAGGCTTGGAGAGAGCTTGGTGCTGAGAGGCTTTGGTTGTGTGGATTTTGTGAGTGTAGGCTAGCAAGAAGAGTGGTCTTCTTCTTCCTTTCTCTTTTTCCCTACCTTCCTCTCCTTTAGGGACTTCTCTAGCAAGAAGTAAAGGAGAGTTCTTCTAGTTTCTTTTGTGAGACAAGAGCTTGCTCGTGTGGATACATATAGAGGCACGGACATTTGAACGTGCTAAAAGATCCAACAAACCCAAGGAGAAGCGGGATTAAAAAAGGGCACGCAACAAAGGTAATATTCTCCTATAAGATAGGTTTTGAGAAATTTATTTTTTGTACGAGGTTTTCTTTCGCAAGGATCACTTGGAAGGGATCCTATTTTTCCGTTGCGCATATGCTATTTTGCATAATAAATCCCTACATTCATCACATGTGTTGGACTCCCCCAAATCCGAATATGTCTTAGACTAGGCTTTCGCCTAGTCCAAAATTCTATGGGAGTAGAAGGCACTGATTTAGATGGTATCAAGTTCAGAATATACACTGTCGTATCTAAAGCATATCCCCAGAATGAATCTGGCAACTCAGAATAACTCATCATCGATCTAACCATCTCCATAAGAGTCCTATTCCTTCGCTCTGCTACACCATTCTACTGGGATGTGCCAGGTGCAGATAATTGGGATTGAATCTCAGCCTCTGATAAGTAATTCATAAACTCTCACAAGAGGTACTCACCACCACGATCAGATCGTAGTGTCTTGATACTTTTACCTTAACGTTTCTCCACATCAACCTTGAATTCTTTGAACTTGTCAAAGCATTCAGACTTGTGACACATCAAGTAAATGTATCCATATCTTGAATAATCATCTATAAAAGAGATGAAATACTCAAAACCACCTCTAGCCTAGATAGACATAGGACCACACAAATCAGAATGAACCAATTGCAACACATCTTTTGCTCTATACCCCTTGGCCTTAAAAGGCCTCTTGGCCATTTTACCCTCCAAGCAAAATTCGCAGGTTGGGAAATCTTCCACCACTAATGAACCCAAAGGTCCATCAACTATCAACCTTTGAATTCTTCTTAGGTTAATATGACCAAGTCTTAGATGCCAAAGATATATTTGGTTCATCTTCAAAGGTTCTTTTCTCTTATTAGAATTAGAAGATGAGTTATTAACTTCTATTTGCATCGTGGGAGCTTTTGGTTCAAGTGTATACAAATTTCCTATCAATGCACCAAAACAGATAATCTCCCTATTCCTTTTTATAACAACTCTGTCATTAAAATAAATAGAATATTCATTCATAAAAAATTTAGAAACTGAAATTAAATTCTTTCTAAATAAAGGTACATAAAGGCAATTTTTAAGAACCAAAATTTTATTCCTCTCAAAAGACAAATAAACATCTCCCACTGCAACATCCACCACCTTTGTGGCATCGCCCAAGTATACGGTAATCTCCCCCTAAGCCAGTCGTCTGGTTTCCTGGAACCCCTACAAAGTATTACAGACATGATTAGTGGCTCCGTATCTACACACCAGGTGCCGGTAGATAACACCGCTAAACGTGTTTCAACGACTAGACCAAAAGATATGCCTTTATTCTTCTTGCGGTTGGGGCAGTCCTTCTTCCAGTGTCTAGTCTACTTACAAGTGAAGCACTTGCCTTACGACTTCTTCACTCCTCCCTGAGTTCCTCCCACCGCCTTTGCCCCATCTTGTTTCTTCTTCTTCTTGCCTCTTGGCTTAGAAGTAGAAACCTTTTGGGCAACCATGGCTTGTGCCTGAGCACTCTGATGAAAAAGCCCCTCTGCTGCCTGGAGTTCTGTTAGAAGCTCCGCCAACGAATACAACCTTTTGTTCATGTTGTAGTTCAGGCGAAACTGCTCAAAACTCCTAGGTAGAGACTGGAGAATGATATCGACCTAGTTTTCCCCATCGATCTTAGCTCTGAGGACTTCCAGCTCATTCAAATGAGCCATCATCTTGAGAACATTATCCCTTACGGGTGTTTCCTCGATCATAGTGGTCGTCATCAAGTTCCTCATGGCTTCCTGCTTGGCATCCCGATTTTGGTGTCCGAAAAGCTCTTTGAGATTAAGCATCATGTCATAAGCAGTGGGCATGACTTGATGCTGATGTTGCAGTACATTTGACAGAGATGCCAAAATGTAACACCGCGTCATCTCATCGGCCTTAATCCACTTCTTATAACTCTCCTCCTTTTCCCCAGAATCATCCATAGGCTTAGGAGGGCACTCTTTGAGGAGTACATATTTGTATTCCTCAGCAGTCAAGATAATGTCAAGATTCCTCTTCCAATCGACATAGTTGGGTCCAGTAAGTTTATTTTCTTTCAGTATCACAGCAAGAGGGTTGAAAGTCATTTTGAAAACAACCTAAGAATCACATAGATCAAAACATTAGATTTAAAAAAATTATTGATTCCTCAAACAATAAAATTTTAAAATCAACCAACACCTCAGAACACCAAGAATATCATATGCCACGATAGTGTGGACGTATACGAATTCTACATTTGTAAGAGGAGGTTTCACCCATTAATTTTACTATCTTGTCAACCTAACTTTTTGACAAATAAAATTAATAGTTGGTTCCTCTTCGGCCCTACAAATAAAAGCAGTGACTCCGATGGGGAGGATACTTATATTTGTATCTAAGTGTTCACCATTACACGGTACCAAGGTAATTATCTCGGGTTATGTGCCTTCCGATGGGGAAGTACACACGCTTCTTAATAATTTCCTATAACCATATTCGACTTTGTGATCTGCAAACAAACTCATCCGATGGGGAGGAAGACACTAAGAGCCGACGCACAAGTTTGTTTGCATCATATGTCAAATTGTAATGGAGGCCATGGGAATTTATAAAAATATCCTTCTCCCACTTAGTAATTTAAAATTGAGGAATTTTCTAGCCTACTACATGCATATCAAACAATAAGCAATAAATATGAAAAATAATTATTTCCAACTATTATCACTTTTGTCTTCAATATGTCTCTCGTCGTATCGCCATCTCGTCTGCTCCTCCCTATGTCATGTACAGGTCATCCGGAGATCCGAGCCGAGGAAAAAAACTATTTTAATTTACATCCATCGATCCTATATTTCTCGAAGGAGTGTACATGAAATCTAGATCAAAAGTATACTAAAATAAAAAGAGTGGCTAAACAATGTCGTATCTAATTATAAAAATTAAATACTAGCCTCGTCAACCCCGAGGATTCAAATAATATACAATTACACACATACAATCACACACACATATGGCCATAATAGTTGGATCCTATGCTTGCAACCAAAAAGTTAACCTACGCACATCCTACTTTTATCCGACACATATAATATATGAAAAGTGCATAAAAGTAACCGAATCCTAAACACACAAAACCAAAAACCGTGGCTCTAATACCACTTGAAGGGAGGAAACTACGCTTCCCACTTTAACTCGGTCGCTTGTTCATCGCGATCCCTTCTATGTCCCCGGATAAAAAAATTTATCCTTGACAAGGAAGGATTACCCAAGCTACCATTTCATCGTCATGATATTCAATTAGAGTAGTCACTTGAATAAACTTGTTGTTCAAGCCACCAATCTCTATTCTACGAATAGCCGCGGAATAGACGATGTACGGATCGCCGACTTTTGTGTTTGTATTCGAGGTCCAAGTTAATTTAACCACAAAACAGAATATACAACATGTATATGATTGAAAAACAATTATAGACATGTTACAAAAGAAAATAAACAAGTGTTATACCTCTCGATCTTCTATTGTATGACCTTCCTCATTTTGGATGTCGTGTGTGCGACGATCTTCCAAAAGTCGAAGCATCCTAGATCACCAATCTTCCTTCCTTGCTCACTCCGAACAAGAGGAAGTATAGACACAAAACTCTTCTCCTTCCTTTAGCCAACCACCAAGCACCAACCTTGATGCTTGCCGTTGGCCAACAAAAAGAAAAGATGAGGAAGTGGGCGCCAGTCAAGAGCTCCAAGGAATCACCCTAACCCTTGTTTCCACTGGCCAAGGAGAGGAGATGAGGAGGTTGGACGCCGGCCAAGGAATAGGAGAGACAAGTTGGGCGCCGACCAAGAAGAAAGGAAGGAAGAACTTTCCTTAAAAGTGGCCACCTAAGCCTCTAAACCCTAGCCGCCCAAACCCTAGCCCCTCTTCAATTGCTCTTGTCGCCCACCCCCTTGCCTCCTTTTATAGATTTAGGCCTAAGCCTCCTTTAATCTCCACCGTGAGTTCTAAGGATTTAATCTCAACCATCGGATCTAGAGATTTAATCTCAACCGTCGGATCTAGAGATTTAATCTCCACCGTCATATCTAGAGTTTTGTTTTCAACCATTGGATCTAGGCTTCATGAGGTTTTAATAGGCTACAATAGGGACCATAAGGAGGAGTTGGATCTTGGCCACGCAATGGATCAAGCCCACATAAAGTCCGATCCATTAATGATAATCCATTCCACTAGAGGATTATCATTGATCTACCTCACCAACCCCCATAAGTTAATATGGGCTCCATATATTATTTGTACATTTATCTCCCCGTGTTTAAGATCTCGAATGTCCGTCGATTAATTAATTTACTGACAATTAATTAATCCACATCTAACTCCATGAGTAGTACCACTCTACCTCATCATCATGCCGGACCAAGTCCACCTGCAGGGTTTACATGATGAACCTTATGAGCTCCTCAAGGGGACATCATCATCCTAATATAAAGGACACAGTTTCCTCCTATAATCAACGGCACACCATATAAATAATATCATTTCTCAACTTATCGAGCCTATCGATTTACTCTATAAATCTCTCTCATTGGTAAATCAAAGAAATGAATACTAAGATTATGTGCTCGTTATTATATCGGGATTAAGAGCATGTACAATATAATATCTGAGGTTCGATTCGATTATGTAGTCAGCAATAAATCGAACCACCTCTAAGCTGATCCTGCTCAATACACAAAGTGTACTAGTGTGATTCTATGGTCAAGACAAACCGATACCAAATTGTTGGTGCAATCGGCCCAGGTCACGATTGACCAGACTCGAGTTTGACTCGAGTGATGTTTTGATGTTTGACATAGAATGTTTGACATTGATGTGTGACATTGATGGTGGTTAATGTTTTTGGGGAGACTGTTTATACAATCAACGCAGGTTATAATTAACCAGAATCAAGGGAGACTTGATGGTTGACTAGGGTTGACCATGTGATTATGAGAAAGGGAAAATCCAAGCCTTGAGTACTTGGCACAAGGGAAAGTCCAAGCATGGGGTTTGGCATGGAAAGTCCAACATGGGTTAGCAAGGGAAAGTCCAAGCATGGGTCTTAGCATGGAAAGTCCAACATGGGTTGGCAAGGGAAAGTCCAAGCTTGAGTCTTGACATTTAAGAAGTCCAAGGGGTTTGATATTGGCGGCGTAAAGTCCAAGCGGAATCTTGGCGGCGTAAGTCCAATGTGCCTTGACGGTGTAGACACCGTTAGCATGACATAGCCGATGGAAGCACCTGAAGGCTAGCGCGATGGATGAACAAGTCATGGATGACTTGGAGGGATCCGAGAGGCATAAGGCTGATGGAGGTGGCTAGAAGGCTTAGGTCTAGGCTAAGGGTGGTCTAGCAAGTATGGGGACACCATACTTGGGTTAAAACCTCATCTTTGAGGTTGGCAGTCGACTGACATTATGGCCGGTTCGACTGCCATGAGTCGACTTTAGTTCAACTGCCGTTTAAGAGCTGAAATTGCTCTGGCAGTCGACTACTCATTGGTGCAGTCGATCGATATCGGACGGCGATCGATGTCGACGGCATGATCGCTAAGGATGGCAATGCGATTGAGTTGCTAACACAGAATGCTCCATAGCCGACTGAGCAGTCGACTACGGGCGTTGGCAGCCGACTACCAATGTTGGCAGTTGACTGGTGAGAGTACCGTTGGAACTTGTCCAACGTGGATTGAGCCGTTGTCTCATAGCTACAGTGTTGGCAGTCGACTGGTGACTTATGGAAGTCGACTGCTAGGTGGAAATCCAGCCCAATGGATGATAAAAGCAGCTATTCGTGGAAGGCTCTAGCGCGGTTTTCTTGGGCGATTTGAAGGGGAATTGTTGGTGCTCTTCCAGTCCTTCAAAGCTAGTCCAAGGCAATAAAGATCAAGCAACCAAAGTGCTCTTGTAAAGTAATTTTCTTTACTTGCATTGTATTTCACTATTGTATTTGCTTGTATCCATTTAGATTATTGTTGTAATCTTTTGTACAAGGTTTCTCCGCCTCCGACTTGTGTCGAGAAGGAGTATTTGTGATTAGTGATTGCATTGGCATCGCTAGAGCTCTTTAGAGCTTGATCCGTGGAGTAGGAACCATTCGGTTTCGAACCACGTTATATCTTTGTGTTCGTGGTTGTTTCATTTCGTTATTGCTTTTATTATTACTATTCCGCTGTGCATAACGAGTTTTGTAGAGATGATCACGAACGATTTCCATCAACGAATGGTCACGTCGCTATTCACCCCCTCTTCTAGCGGCCTCAAATCTCTTACACAAATCACATTACAACCATACCAATGGTTTGTCCAAAGTCATCTCGATTGTGAGCCTTTACTTATACTCTACAAGGAGCTCATAACATGATCTACCGTGTGACACTACACACCATGTTATCTACAATATAATGTATGAGACAATATGCATAATCATAAATATGCAAACAATGATCATGTGATTCTTATTTCAAAAATAAAGATGTTCATACAAAAGATAGACTTTTTAGTATACATCCCAACAATATCGTACCATACTTCCAACAATTTAACCATCCATAAGGATATATATACAGTAAGATATGTCTATCCAAGTCTAAGGGCATCCCTTGATTTGTTAATTGTTGGTACATATCTCACCTGGCAGTAGAGATACTACCGACCCACAAGTCGATATTTAGGAACCCTACTAATCCGAACTAAGAATGATCTAGACAAAGATACCTATAAACTACAAGTATCTCTCAATATATTAACCCAGAGGGTAAACTAAAGTAATACCCTCAACGATCAATTATCTGTCGATCCAATCCAAAGGCTCCATGCAGGTCTCGACCTTTCTCCGTAGAGAAAAAATCAGATCCAACAGTCTGCAATAAAGCGATCGCATTTCTGCGATGAATGATCTGGGGATTTTTCCTAGATCATCTGATCCCATCACTTAATCCTACGAGCTATAACTGCAGAATACAGAATAGATACGACCATCGTCGTATACTCTCTCCTCTGTACAAAACCAATCCAAGTTTGGGAGGTAACCATTGTTTTTGTCTGCATGAATCTTCTAAGATGTCTTTGCTGATACTGCTTCTGTGATGATTTCTGCTGAAGGGAAGTATCAAGGAACTCTAGCCATGCCTGAGGTAGTAGGTTGCCGCTGATGAGATAACCCAATCTTCTATGCTGATTTCTATTGTCGAGACGCTGCATCCTCCTCCTGGAACACCATTGATAGTCTTCAACTGAGTCTTCAAAGTATACTTCCTCAAATGTACTAGTTGCTTACAATAGCAACAGATGAACTGATCCAACAGATAATCTAACTTCGCGTGTCTTCGTGATCTGCACTGCACGCACATAATCCCTTCGGAGTCTTTGTTCTGATTTTGCTAATGTGCACAAGAACATCATGATGATTTGCAGTTGGTCTTCTATACTCGAAAAGTAGCTCAAAGCCTATGACTCTGATTTTGCTCCTTTTATCCAATAGTCAGAGACTTCTGACTTTAATAAGTTGACCTGTAATATCTGCTTATCGATCTCCAACTCTTAAACACTTGTGTGTAGTCATTTCTAAGCTCCTGACTCAATCCCACGTCTTCCGGCAGGATCTGATAGAAGATCCAATCATCTTAATCCAACAGTAAGCCAATAACCGTGGGTGGCTTAAAACATCCATTCATCCTCTTGAGCTATTAGGTGAGTATAAACTCTGCAAGTCTAACGACTCTGCATGATATTCTCGTTACCGACGATCACCCTACTTGAAGCTCAAGAATTTCTTACAATGTGTCACAGGAAGTGACACGGGGAATTACTCTCTCTCAACATCACTAACCATGATAAGTGATATATTATTCCCCGAAGAGTATTTTCTGCATCTTCCTCCAAGTACCGGTTTGATCCCGATAATGGTATGCAAATTACTCTACTATCTCTATATAACATGAGTTAAGTACTCAAAAGTATCTTCAAAGTTATACAACCCAGTACGAACAACTCAGGGATAAAAATGTCTATGAAACACCATAAATTAGCTTTCTGCTATCTGCATCAATAATAGCCTACTTGTCTTGTCTATTACCCAACAGGTAATGATCTTACTAGCATAATTAGTGAAAATCTCTAAGACTGTAGTCTCTGATTTCCACAAGAAATGTGAGAACTTGACCCCTGTTTTCCGACTCAGTATCAGTCGACTCTCAAAGGTAAATCACCTTTTCGACACAGGTTCAAGACTCACAGACTCAACAGGACATACCCGTGGTCAACTCATAACACGGTTACAAACAATAACCAACACACTATAGGTTATTCCCTGTTATATACACTAAATGCATAGCCAACAAAACTAGGAGTATAAACACTAAAGGTAACTTCGGTTAGTCACCTATTGACTAATTATGATAAACACTAAAGGTAACTTCGGTTAGTCACCTATTATATACACTATGAGTCTGCACAGGTGTCATAACTATGACTATATACACCTATTGATCAAGTTTAGATAAATATATACTAAACTATAAGTTATAAGGAATTCTTACCTCGTGCTGCTTGGAGCTTAGGTCGTTGTTAATCTCATCTCAGAAAACCAAAACCAAACAAATCGACTCCTGAGAATCCAAGACTCGACAAAAAACAACATTGTATGGCATCGCAGAACCTAGGGCTCTGATACCAATAAAGTTGTCACACCCCGAGAGGATGCCGAGCCAAAAATCAAACGGATGACATCTTCCCTATATGTGACAACATATCCAATTTATACAGGGCCCTTGAGCCCACAATAACAATACAATAAACATAACTATATCAAAACACAGCGGAAACATAATACAACTACATCTCAAACTACATACAGTGCATACCGGTATTACTAACACCACGACATAAAGGAAACATCAGCAAAACATGAATCCACAAGTGTGTACATCACATAACAAGTCCAACATATAAATCCAGATCAAAATAAGGAACATCCGAAATCAAAAGAAAATATAAATCCATGCTGGGACCCTCGGAGACGAGATGAGACGATGACAGCCAACGATGCTCCAAGTCCATCACAAAGTCAGCTACCTGTTACCTGGGCGACAGAAAAACCCAGAGTTTGTGGTGGTGAGTAAAACTCAGCAGGTAATAAGGGAGAACATGTATATATATATAATATCACATGAAATTCAACAGTATAATCTACAGGTATGATAGGTGAACACCAACATGATAATCATATACATGCATATACCTTCTAACCAAATGAACAATTAAAAATGCAGACATACCTGAAAGTCTACTACGCTACTCAAATCCAACCTGAGCATATATCCACAATATATATGTATATAATAGAAAGTCTAGTCAAAACCATACAACGTCATAAACACAGGTCAAAGAATGCATTATACTAACCAAGGAGTATACAGGTATCCGACACAACCATATAACAGATGCGGGTAGTATGTATGAAGATGATGTACAACCAAATGCAACAAATGTTGGACTCTCCAAGCGGCAAAAACTACTTTTTGCATTGTAGAAACCTCGGAAGTCAGCCATGAATCCGTACAAAGATTAACAAAATAATACATGTACGTGTTAAGGAAAACCTTATATCTACTTGTGAAGAGCATTAACCTTGTAGCGATGCCCTTCGCTTATCCCTCTCATCCAAACGGCTTGCCCGAACTCTAGAGTGTCAAGCGTACACTCCTCTACAAGTATCCACATGAACAATAGGTGGAGAAGGCAACTTAGAGTGTGCTAGCACTCCAAGAAACTCACGGCAAGAAGGATGAGGGAGATCACAAGAGAGGAGGAAGGCAGAAGATGAAGTTAATTCCCACTAACTTCACAATAATGCATACACAGTGGCCGACCACTTCATGGAGGGTTTAATATCTCCATGTAATACCAAGATCCATGGCTCTTGGTCTTCCTCATGAGGTAGCAACCATGATGTGTCCATGATGATGTGGAACATCATCATTGGCTGGTCCCATGCCAAGTCACCATGACATGGCATTTGGTCAAGTCAAACTTGACCTTTCATCTTCCCTCTCAAGTCAAGTTAAACTTGACCTCTTATCTCCCATGGTAGATCAAATCCAACCATTTGATTCAAGTCAATTTAATTTAATGAATCTTTATTCATTAGTTTAAATTGACTCTATGAATCAAATCTAAGTTCGACTCATTCAACACTTGAATCAAATTGAGTCCAACTCAATTAGTCTAATTTGGATTACTCTTAATCCAATTTGGTTCATCACATGAACCTAATCCTCATGGTTCATATGAATCTAATCTCCATCTAATTTCCCTTTGTGTGTGACCCTATAGGTTCTTGTAACGTTGCCAATGCTCCTAAACCGATTTAGAAACATAAGCAATGAGCGGTATCTAGCAACACATCATTGCTACCCAAATTACAAGAATGTTGAGATCCAACATCACCTTTGTGACTACTAATTATGACTCTTACAATATGTGACAATGTCCCTCTATCCTTGACATCTAGATTGAACAATTGAGGCATAGACTGTGTCATCCTCCGTACAATCTATATCTTGAACTCCAAGTAGACTCACTCTAATCAAATGAGCTCAATATCTCATATTGACTCATTTGGGCATGGTAATGCACTTAGTAGTCTCACTCTATCAAGAATAACGATGTCACTCTCGTCATATAGGAGGGATAGATCCCATCTACATCACTCACATCCCTCCGCAAAATTTTTTACATACCCAGTAATCGACTTTATAGTCCACCCATTTACGTGTGACATTTGACGAAGCCAAAGTGTGCAACTCCTTATGTAGGGAACCATGGTGACTTCAGGTCCAAGGACTAATAGTCATACTAATAGTCACATGAGAAAGTATATGATACTCATATAATGATCCATGATACTTTCTCATGGCGAGTCATTCAGTATACATTCTCTAATGCATACCCATGTGTCAACTTGATATCTCATATCCATGACTTGTGAGATTAAGTCATCGAGTTGACCTACATGTTAGTCTCTCTGCATTAACATTGTCCCTGAATATTAATACTTGACTAGGAATGATTAATAGTAGTGTTCTCCATATCATCTCATTATCGATTCAACCAATCGATTAATATAGATAAGAACCTTTACTCAAGAACGTTATTATACTTAGTTATTTAGCACCAATACAAGTAAGTATAATAACCATAAAGAAATGCCTCTATAAATATGAATATGATACAACAAAGTCCATACAATAATCATCACATGATTGACTCTAGGGCTTTCACTAACAATCTCCCACTAGCACTTGTGCCAATCACTGTAGTATCTAATACCAAATGACCTAGTGTGACCATCATGCTTTTTCTATGCCAAAGCCTTGGTCAAGGGATCTGCGATGTTAGCCTCTGTGGGTACTCTGTAAATCTTCACATCTCCTCTATCGATAATCTCTCGAATGAGATGGAAGCATCGTAGTATGTGTTTGGTCCGCTGGTGTGAGCGAGGTTCCTTAGCCTGCGCAATTGCTTCATTGTTGTCACAATAGAGCTCTATAGGATCTGCTATGCTAGGAACTACCCCAAGCTCAATAATGAACTTGTGGATCCAAACTACCTCCTTTGTTGCCTCTGATGCAGCAATATACTCGGCCTCTGTTGTAGAATCAACAACTATGTCCTGCTTTGAACTCTTCCAGCTCACAGCGCCACCATTCAAGCAAAACACAAACCCTGACTATGATCTATAATCATCCTGGTCAGTTTGGAAACTAGGATCGTTGTAACCCTTTACAGCTAGCTCCTGATCACCTCCAAATATCAAGAAATATTCTTTAGTCCTTCTTAAGTACTTAAGAATATTTTTGACCGCTATCCAGTGATACTCACCTAGATCTGACTAGTATCTGCTCGTCATGCTCAAATCATACGAGACATCAGGATGAGTATATAGCATGGCGTACATGATAGATCCTATGGCAGATGCATAAGGGATCTTATCCATGCGGTCTCTCTCCTCTCTAGAAGAGGAACTTTGAGTCTTCGAAAGACTCACATCATGTGACATCGACAGAAATCCCTTCTTGGAATTCTGCATGGCAAACCGTAGTAATACCATGTCAATATATGTACTCTGACTTAGGCCAAGCAATCTCTTAGATCTATCTCTATAGATCTTGATGCATAGAATACAAGCTGCTTCACCTAAGTCCTTCATTGAGAAACACTTCCCTAGCCAAGTCTTCACAAACTATATTGAAGGGATGTCATTCCCAATGAGTAGTATGTCATCCACATACAATACAAGGAAGACAATTGTGTTCCCATTAACCCTCTTGTAGACACAGGGTTCATCTTCATTCTTGATGAAACTAAACTGTTTGATCGCATCATCTAATCGAAGATTCCAACTCCGAGAAGCTTGCTTTAGCCCATAAATGGGCATTTGCAGCTTGCATACTTTGCCAGTATGCTTTGGATCTATAATACCCTCAGGTTGTGTCATGTACACATCCTCGAGCAAGTTTCCATTCAGAAATGAGGTCTTGACATCCATCTGCTAGATCTCATAATCGTGGTATGCTGCAATAGCAAGCAAGATCTGAATGGACTTAAACATCGCAACTGGAGAAAAGGTTTCATCATAGTTAATACCATGAATTTACTTGAAACATTTAGCCACCAATCAACCCTTATAGGTATGCGTAAGTCCATCCATGTCAGCCTTTCTCTTAAAGACCCACTTACACCCAATGGGTTTGACGCCTTCAGGTGGATCAACCAAAGTCCATACTTGGTTGGTGTACATGGATTCCATCTCGGATCTCATGGCCTCTAGCCATTTCTAAGAATCTGGGCTCATTACAGCTTTCTGATAGGAGGTAGGCTCATTCTCAATGAGCATAATGTCATCATGGTCAGACAAGAGAAATGAGTATCTCTCGAGTTGACGACGTACCCTATCAGACCTGTGAAGAGGTAGGTCTACCTAAACAGGTTGTTGTTCCATAAGTCTTTGTGCAACAATCTCATCATCCACAACACTTTGTGGTTCCTGTTCAACCTCCATCATGGCCTCAGTGCTATGGTCCTTATCTTGAATTTCTTCAAGATCGAACATACTCCCACTAGTTTTTCTAGAAAAAAAATCCCTTTCTAGAAATACCCCAGTCTTTGCCACAAACACTTTGTGTTGACTAGGAATGTAGAAGTAATATCCCTTCGTTTCGTTGGGATATCCAACAAAATAGCACTTTTCGAATTTGGGTCCCAGTTTGTCTGAGACTTGATGTCGAACGTAAACCTCACAACCCCAAATCCTCATGAAAGACATCTTGGGATTTTTCCCTATCCATATCGTATATGGTGTCTTTATCACAGCTTTAGATGGAACACGATTAAGTGTGAAAGCTACTGTGTCTAGAGCATATCCCCAAAAGGATATAGGAAGATCTGTGTGACTCATCATAGATCTGATAGGGTACGATTCCTTCTTTTAGATACACCATTCCACTGTGGTGTTCCAGAAGGAGTGAGTTGGGAGAGAATCCCACACTCAGCTAGATAGTCACGAAACTCATGGCTAAGGTATTCACCACCTCGATCTGATCGAAGTATCTTAATACTCTTGCCAAGCTAGTTTTGTACTTCATTCTTGAATTCTTTGAACTCATCAAAGGATTCTGACGTATGTGTCATTAGATACATATAACCATATCTACTGAAGTCATCAGTAAATTTAATGAAGTACCTATAACCACCTCTAGCAGCAACATTGAAAGGGCCACATACATCACTATGTATAAGTCCTAACAAGTCTGTTACTCTTTCGCTGTGTCCACTAAAGGGAGTCTTGGTCATCTTGCCTAGAAGGCAAGACTCACATGTCTCATATGATTCAAAATCAAATGAGTCCAGCAACCCATCCTTATGGAGCTGGGATAAGCGACTCTAATTTATGTGACCTAAGCGACAATGCCAGAGATAGATTTGGTTCAACTCATTTGACTTTAACCTTTTAATACTTATCTTATAGATGGGATTCTCTAAGTCTAGAATGTAGAGTCTATTCATCAGAGGTGCACTACAATAGAACATATCATTTAAATAAACGAAACAATATTTGTTCTTTATTATAAATGAAAAGCCTTTCTTATCTAAACAAGAAATTAAAATGATGTTCTTTGTGAGAGCAAACACATAACAATATTCATCTAATTCTAGTACAAGCCCAGAGGACAGAGATAGAAAATAAGTTCCTACAACAATAGCAGCAACCCTTGCTCCATTGCCTACTCGTAGGTCTACCTCGCCCTTCGTCAATGCCTTATTATTTCTCAACGGCTGCACATTAGTACAAATATGAGATGCACATCCAGTATCAAATACCCTCGATGGAGAAATAGATAGATTGACTTTTATAACATATATACCTGAAATAGAAGTCTCACTTCTCTTCTTCTTAAGATCTTCCAGGTATGCTTTGCAGTTCTGTTTCTAGTGTCTAGCTTCCTTACAGTGGAATCAAGTCCCTTCCTTGGCCACCCCTCCTTTAGGTTTTAGTGCCTTGCCTTTGCCCTTGGCTTGGAACTTTCCCTTACCTTTAGGCTTGCCCTTGCCATTCTTCTTTTGCACCATCAAAATGGAGTCGAGCTTTGCCTTCTTAAGGTTGAGCTCAGCAGTTCTCAACATGTTGAGCATCTCAGACAGTGGCTTATCAATTTCATTCATGTTGTAATTCATGACAATTTGATTGTAACTTTCTGGCAAGGATTGCAAGATCAAGTCAGCGGGTCAAGTCTTGGCCAAGTGGGAATCTCAACCTTTGTAGGTTTTCTATGTACCCAATCATCTTGAGTACATATGGACCTATGGGAGTCCCATCTTGCATCTTGGACTAAAACAGTGCCTTAGAGATCTCGTATCTCTCGTGCCTTGCTTGTCCTTGAAACAGTTGAAAAAGATGTTCAACCATATCAAAAGCATTCATTAACTCGTGTTGCTTCTGAAGCTCAGAGTTCATGGTCGCGAGCATGAGGCATGACAAATCTAATGCATCATCTGTTGGGTTTCCGGCACTGCGGCGTGTGTGTGTTCGATCATGTTTCGTAAACATGAGCACAGCGGAAGCAATAAAAATAATAAATACTCCTATTTATTACAACACACACAACACACGCATGCTATTACAACAAGTGTAGACATAACCGTAAATTAAAATTGCATTAAAAGAAAATTAAACTACGTTATACCTTCCGTATGACGTGTAGCGGGAACGGCATCAACCGGAACGATCCTCGTAAGAATCGTCTCTATCCGTATCCACGCCGAGCTCCTCGGGATGACTTCGCTAAGTCATGAGCTTCGTCTTCGTACGGGTAACTAGCCTCGTGTTGAAGACGACGTGATCGAGAGATGATCACGATCCGAATCCAAATTCGGATCCAAAATGAGTTCTCAAAACTCGCTTCTCCAGAGAGGTATTCGTCAACCGTTTGACGAATCCTTCGTCCTCCACCTCAGAGGATTACCGGAGATCAAATCCCCGGTATGTTAGCCGCTGTCGGAGCACTAACCGTCGTCCAAACGACGCTCCGACGAGAGGAGGAGAAGCTGTCCAGAAAACTGGACAGCTTGGTGGAGGAGTAGGCGCCGGCCAAAACAAGGAGAGAAAAGCCTCACCTTGATGCCAAACCTATAGGAGATCACCGGAGGGTCGCCGGAGGTTCACCGGCTGAAGCTTGGTCGCCGGCAACAAGTTGGACGGCGGCACAAGTGGTTGGGCGGCGGCACAAGGCTGTTGGCGCCGAATTCACCAAGGAGGTGGGCGGCAACTATGTGTTGGGCGGCCAAAAACAGATTAGGTTTTAGGGTTAGGGTTTAATCCCTATTTTATAGAGAACTAATTCTCTTAATGGTTAATGGATCATATCCATAAAGCCCGTTAACCCGCTCCATTAAGATAAGTTAAAATAAACCAAACCATGATGGTTTATTTTAAGTTAAAACGAACCGAACCAACTTTTGGTTCATTCGCTTAAAATAAACCAAACCCTTTGGTTTATTCTTATCCATTGGATTAGAACCAAACCATTTTGGTTCATCCATTATGTCTTCATAAGACACTGCCCATCCATGCTTCCATTGCGATCAAACAATTTCATGCTCGCTTTATGTTTGGTCCAACCAAACATAGTTTCTCTCGATGCGAGAATCCCATTCTCAAGCTCGTTTTAAATCCTTTGGATTACACTCGTTGTGCGTGTGACCAAATAGGTTCTCGGTTTATGTTGGCCGTCTATAATTAACCATTAATTATAGAACGATCATGAGTGGCACCTAGTAGTACATCATGATCCCCAATTAACCGAAAAGATCAACGGTTGATCCAGAACTATTTCTAAAACCCTTCAGTAGCTCGAATGAATCGTGCCCCATTCCCTTCACTCATCTTATACCCACTTGGTTCAAGACATGGTCTATTGTGTCAGTCCCCACTAGGCTGACTACGTCACACTTAGCCCAAGTATCATTTCCTCGTCCTACGGATTCTAGTTACTCCACATGTAACGAAGAGTACCTTACTCTAAACATGTAATGCTTTGGCCAAAGACTTTAGTAACAATCCGACGAGAGGCCATGGGTATACATCTCCTCGCAAGGAGTGGTGAATCCTTTATAGGCTATTCAAACACCTTCGATCACTTCGACTTATACCCAATCATCCCGGGTCCACATCTCCTTAGAGATGTTTGCTTAAGATGTCAAAGCATAAGTCTCCATGATCAAGATGACTTGAATACCGCAAGTCAAAGGAACATCGCACTTAAGCCACAGTAAGAACTTCATTGACATATCTATATATGCAGAGAACCATATGAAGTCTTACTAGGTCACTCCAATGAACTAGTTACCATAACTAGCATCCACGATTAACTCCGGACATCACAATGTCTCCAGCCAGTGAGAATCAGCTGCTTGGATACACCAAGGAGTATACCTCGTGCTAGTCTCCACAGAATTGATGGTGTCCAGATCCATCAATTCATCGACTAGGGATAATTCCGATACATCACAATTACACATGTAGAGATACTCACTAGTTGTGATCCAATCACAAATTCTCTCATGCTGTGAATCGTATCGTGGACATTCAGTAAATGAGTTTAAGATCCAATCAAATACATAAAACATGTATACTCAAATAGTGAATCTTCATTTATCATATAAATGGTTCATACATAAGGCGATTGCCTTAGGACATCTCTCATATATTACTAACAGACTCCCACTTGGCCTAATGTCAATCGCTACGGTATCCAATACCATAAGCACCAACATGACCCTCAAACTTACTTTGAGGTAATGCTTTAGTCAAAGGATCCGCTAAGTTCCTTTCAGTGGGAATTTTCTCGATTTGTATTTCGTTCCTACTGATGATCTCTCTGATAAGATGATAGCGGCGAAGCACATGTTTGGATCATTGATGAGTCCACATCAAGTTCATAGATGAACTACTTGATCCAAACCGCTTCCTTTGCTGCTTCCAAAGCTGCAACGTATTCTACCTTAGTGGCAGAATCCGCTATAGTGTCAAGCTTGGAACCTTTCCAACTTATTGCGCCTCCATTCTAGGTGAATACATACCAAGACTAAGACATGGAATCATCCTTGTCTGTCTAGATCTGGCATCCGTATACCCACGTATCACCATGTACCCTTCTCCATATATTAGGAACACATCCTTAGTTCTTATCAAGTACTTAAGGATCATCTTAACAGCCACCCAATGATCCATTCCTGGATCAAACTGGTATCTGCTCGTGACACTCAGAGCATACGATACATCGGGCCTCGTACATAACATAGCATACATGATAGATCCTATTGCGGATGCATAGGGAATCTTACTCATGCAAATCCTCTCGTCTTCTGTGCGCGGACACATAGGCTTCGAAAGGTGTTCCCCATGCCTGATGGGTAGATAACCTTTCTTGGATTCCTACATGCTAAACCTCTTTAGCACTCGGCCTATATATGTAGACTGCGAAAGACCAAGCAACCGTTTCGATCTATCTCTATAGATCTTAATCCCAAGGATGTAGGTTGCTTCTCCCAGGTCTTTCATGGAGAATATCTTGGATAACCAAACCTTCACTGACTGTAAGATTGAAACATCATTTCCTATAAGTAGTATGTCATCGACATTCAATACTAGGAATACGACTGCACTCCCACTAACCTTCTTGTACACACAAGGTTCGTCTGGATTTTGTGAGAAATCAAACTTTTTGATTGTCTCATCAAAACGGATATTCCAGCTCCTGGATGATTGCTTCAATCCATAAATGGACCGTCGCAATTTGCATACCTTGGTTTTATCAACCGATGTGAAACCCTCAGGCTGTATCATATACACGTCCTCGAGCATGTTTCCATTAAGGAAAGCTGTTTTCACATCCATCTGCCATATCTCATAATCATAATGAGCCGCTATGGCCAGGAGCATCCGAATGGATTTAAGCATAGCTACAGGCGAATAGGTTTCGTCATAATCAACACCTTGCTTTTGACGATATCCTTTCGCCACCAATCTAGCCTTATAGGTAATCACATTACCATCCATGTCGGTTTTCTTCTTGAAAAACCCACTTGCACCCAATAGGCTTTATCCCTTCAGGTGGGTCAACCAAGTTCCAAACTTGGTTTTCATACATGGAATCCATTTCCGACTTCATGGCACCAAGCCACTTATCCCTTTCTGAACTTGTCAGCACTTCTTCATAACTGGTAGCCTCCTCATCATCAATGAGTAACACGTCGTTCGATTCACTTACGAGAAATCCATATCTCTCAGGAATGTTGCGTGTTCTACCAGATCTACGAAGATGTGGTGTTACAATAGGTCCAGCCGATTGCTCATCACTATGAGTTGTCGGCTGTTGTGCTTCACCAGGTATCTCATCAATGTCTATTTGAGTCTCTCGAGCCTCCTCAAGCTCGACGACACTCCCACTGTTTTTCTTGCAAGAGAAACTCTTTCTCTAGAAACACAGCATGCCTTGAAACAAACACCTTTTGTTCCACAGGATGATAGAATTGGTAACCCCTTGTTTCCTTAGGGTATCCAATAAATAGACTTTTATTAGACATAGCATCCAATTTGTCTGATACAGTCCGCTTCACATAAGCAGGACAACCCCATATCTTCATGTAAGATACATGAGGTTTCTTACTAGCCCATATCTCATATGGAGTAGTAGAGACTACCTTGGTAGGCATTCTGTTTAACAAGTAAACAGCTGTCTGAAGTGCATAACCCCAAAAGGACTTGGGAAGAGTCGCATGATTCATCATTGACCTGACCATGTCCAACAAGGTCCGGTTACGCCTCTCAGATACACCATTATGCTGTGGTGTATATGGCGGAGTCCATTGAGACAATATGCCATTGTCTCTTAGATAATCAAGAAACTCTTGACTTAAGTATTCGCCACCTCGATCCGATCGAAGTATTTTAATACTTTTGTCATGTTGTTTCTCTACTTCATTTCTGAATTCTTTGAACCTTTCAAAGGTTTCAGACTTGTGTTTCATCAAGAACACATACCCAAACCGTGAGTGATCATCGGTGAAGGTAATGAAGTAGCTATAGCCTCCTAATGCTTGAGTTGACATAGGTCCACATACATCAGTATGTATTAGACCTAGTAACTCTCCCACTCGTTCACCTTTTCCAGTAAAAGGTAACTTAGTCATCTTGCCTTTTAAGCATGATTCGCACGTATCGTATGAATCTAATTCAAACGATTCCAGAATTCCACATCGGTGTAATTCGGACATGCGTTTCTTGCTTATATGGCCAAGACGACAATGCCACATATAGGAGTCTATTTGATTATCCTTTCGACCACGCGTGTTGCTCGCTTCGATATTGAAATCGTCACTGGATACGTCCAACGTATAAACACCATTGCTTAAAGTTCTAATCCCATAAAGAACTCCATTCAAAGTTATGTAACAACAATTGTTACTAAAAGTCAAATGGAACCCATTTCTATTTAGACAAGAAATAGAAATGATGTTCTTTATCAATGAAGGAACATAAAAGCAATTGTCCAGTTCTAAGACAAGTCCTACAGGGAGTTCCAAGAAATACGTTCCGATGGCGAGTGCAGCAACCGTTGCTCCATTCCCAACACGTAAATTTGACTCTCCCCTTGACGAGTCTTCTTCTATTCCTTAGCCCATGTATGTCATTACATATATGTGAGCCACACCCAGTATCAAATACCCAAGTGTCTGAGGAAATAGAATGACAATCAATAAAGAAGATTTCTGAAGAAGATGGGGCATCCGATGCCTTATCCTTCTTCACGGACTCAAGATAAATCTTGCACTTTCTTCGCAAATGGCTCTCCTTGCCATAATAATGGCAAGTTTCCTTTTGTGCAAGTTCTACTTTCTTAGCCTTTCTCTTCTTTCCCTTCTGCTGCTCCTTTGACTTCCTCTTAGAACCTTTCTTCGAGGAATCAACTAATAGCACCGTCCCCTGCTCATGCTTCTCAAAAGACTCCACAGTCTTCAGCATATTGAGCAGTACCACAGATGAACCTTCTAGCATCTCAGAGGTGAAGAGGAGCTTTGAGACTTCGAACCTTTCGAATCTCACTTGCTCATCAACCAACTCACAAAGATGAAGGACTACGATATGAGCATCCATATGCTCATGCTGCTTTCGTAGCTTGGGTTCCATCGCGGCTAGCATGATGCAACTCATTTGTTCAGAATCACTCACATGTTTCTGATAGGCCAACAATTGGTCCAGAGTTGCATCGTCACCAGGACGGGCGGGAAGAGGCGCTTCGAGGACATTTGCAAGCTTTTCAACCTTGAGAACAATTCTCAAGCTTCTAAGCCAGTCCATGAAACTCGGCCCAGTCAATTTATTTGAATCCAAAATGGAACGCAAATTCAAACACATCATGATCAATATATTAACTTTGAAATACAAAACGAGCATATATAAGAAAGATGATTTTAAAAATGCATCAATATACATTTATAAATCCCATTCATTTTTTTCGAATTTCAAAAACCCCAAAATCACTTCGGGAGATTATAGGTCCATCTCCGAATGGGCTGATATCCATCATAGTTATGAACAACCTTGGAGAGAGTCCAACAAGCCATTCATAACTACGACGGTAGGTATCATCTATACCGATTGCATATCACGTATATGCAACTATCACAATGTGCTATCAACTAATTGAATGTTCACACATACATCGGGTTGTTAACACATTAACAAGTATGCATCATATGCATAGCACCCAACTTCACCTCCCTTTACATCGACCTTGGAGAGAGTCCAACAAACTGATGCTCCAGGTTAAAGCCAACCCATTAATCAGGACATAGTTTTAATATGGTTAGAGCGCATTCAACCAATTAGCCCAGCTTGGAGAGAGTCCAACAACCAAAGCTAACGATTGACCTCTGACTCTTACCATATTAGTATTAAACTATTCCATGGTTTGAACATATTCAGTTCGAGCCGGGCTTGGAGAGAGTCCAACAACCCAAACAAGAAAGCAGAACTAACTATATTAATGGAAGGTGTAGGCTTTAATATTGATTAAGGGTTTTATGTCTCATCCTCTTTGCATGCAAATAACTATTATCTACATGGCATGGCATACATGGCATACATCTACATGTCACGACACGCATGGCATAATGTTATGCATCTAATGCAATTACATGGCATACAATTATGTCATGTATATAATTTCCTTATATGTCATAACTATTTATGGAAATAAAATATGTTTAAGATTTGATTCTCCAAATCAAATCATAATTAAATTAGGAAACAAATTTCCAAATCTAATCACATATTTTATTCATGGAATTATTTGATTAAGGAAAATCTATTTAGGAAACCAATTTCCTAAATCTTTAAAATTACTTATGGAAATTAAATATTTTAAGATTTGATTTCCCAAATCAAATCATGATTAAATTAGGAAACAAATTTCCAGAATCTAATCAAATATTTTATTTATGGAAAATATAAATTTCCATAAATACTTCCAACTTTCCAAAAGTGGAAGATTTCCATAAATACTTCTAGACTTTCCAAAATTGAAAAATTTCCATAAATACTTCTAAATTTCCAAAATTTAGAAAACTTCCAGAAATACATTATGACTATCGCAAAACCATTTTACGATTATGTCGAAACACAACCTGGGCTCTGATACCACTTTGTTGGGTTTCCGACGCAAGCGTGTGTGTGTTCGATCATGTTTCGTAAACATGAGCACAATGAAGCAATAAAAATAATAAATACTCCTATTTATTACAACACACACAACACACGCATGCTATTACAACAAGTGTAGACATAACCGTAAATTAAAATTGCAATTAAAGGAAATTAAACTACGTTATACCTTCCGTATGACGTGTAGCGGGAACGGCATCAACCGGAACGATCCTCGTAAGAATCGTCTCTATCCGTATCCACGCCGAGCTCCTCGGGATGACTTCGCTAAGTCACGAGCTTCGTCTTCGTACGGGTTACTAGCCTCGTGTTGAAGACGACGTGATCGAGAGATGATCACGATCCGAATCCAAATTCGGATCCAAAATGAGTTCTCAAAACTCGCTTCTCCGGAGAGGTATTCGTCAACCGTTTGACGAATCCTTCGTCCTCCACCTCAGAGGATTATCGGAGATCAAATCCCCGGTATGTTAGCCGCTGTCGGAGCACTAACCGTCGTCCAAATGACGCTCCGACGAGAGGAGGAGAAGCTGTCCAGAAAACTGGACAGCTTGGTGGAGGAGTAGGCGCCGGCCAAAACAAGGAGAGAAAAGCCTCACCCTGATGCCAAACCTATAGGAGATCACCGGAGGGTCGCCAGAGGTTCACCGGCTGAAGCTTGGTCGCCGGCAACAAGTTGGACGGCGGCACAAGTGGTTGGGCGGCGGCACAAGGCTGTTGGCGCCGAATTCACCAAGGAGGTGGGCGGCAACTATGTGTTGGGCGGCCAAAAATAGATTAGGTTTTAGGGTTAGGGTTTAATCCCTATTTTATAGAGAACTAATTCTCTTAATGGTTAATGGATCATATCCATAAAGCCCGTTAACCCGCTCCATTAAGATAAGTTAAAATAAACCAAACCATGATGGTTTATTTTAAGTTAAAACGAACCGAAACAACTTTTGGTTCATTCGTTTAAAATAAACCAAACCCTTTGGTTTATTCTTATCCATTGGATTAGAACCAAACCATTTTGGTCCATCCATTATGTCTTCATAAGACACTGCCCATCCACGCTTCCATTGCATTTGAAACAATTTCATGGCTTTATGTTTGGTCCAACCAAACATAGTTTCTCGATGCGAGAATCCCATTCTCAAGCTCGTTTTAAATCCTTTGGATTACACTCGTTGTCGTGTGACCAAATAGGTTCTCGGTTTATGTTGGCCGTCTATAATTAACCATTAATTATAGAACGATCATGAGTGGCACCTAGTAGTACATCATGATCCCCAATTAACCGAAAAGATCAACGGTTGATCCAGAACTATTTCTGAAACCCTTCAATAGCTCGAATGAATCGTGCCCCATTCCCTTCACTCATCTTATACCCACTTGGTTCAGGACATGGTCTATTGTGTCAGTCCCCACTAGGCTGACTACGTCACACCTAGCCCAAGTATCATTTCTTCGTCCCTCACGGATTCAAGTTCTTGCACATGTATCGAAGAGTACCTTACTCTAAACATGTAATGCTTTGGCCAAAGACTTTAGTAACAATCCGACGAGAGGCCATGGGTATACATCTCCTCGCAAGGAGTGGTGAATCCTTTATAGGCTATTCAAACACCTTCGATCACTTCGACTTATACCCAATCATTCCGGGTCCACATCTCCTTAGAGATGTTTGCTTAAGATGTCAAAGCATAAGTCTCCATGATCAAGATGACTTGAATACCGCAAGTCAAAGGAACATCGCACTTAAACCACAGTAAGAACTTCATTGACATATCTATATATGCAGAGAACCATATGAAGTCTTACGGCTGGTCACTCCAATGAACTAGTTACCATAACTAGCATCCACGATTAACTCCGGACATCACTATGTCTCCAGCCAGTGAGAATCAGCTGCTTGGATACACCAAGGAGTATACCTCGTGCTAGTCTCAATAGAATTGATGGTGTCCAGATTCATCAATTCATCGACTAGGGATAATTCCGATACATCACAATTACACATGTAGAGATACTCACTAGTTGTGATCCAATCACAAATTCTCTCATGCTGTGAATTGTATCGTGGACATTCAGTAAATGAGTTTAAGATCCAATCAAATACATAAAACATGTATACTCAAATAGTGAATCTTCATTTATCATATAAATGGTTCATACATAAGGCGATTGCCTTAGGACATCTCTCATATATTACTAACATCATCTTGATGCTTTTTCTAAGCATCTTGGTCAGCTCGCGAGGCAGTGGCAGGAGGTGCTTCCGAAATGGGCTGCTCTAGGACGTACAATTTTATTTCTTGTGTGAGAACAATTCTCAGATTTCTATACCAGTCCAGGAAATTAGCTTCATTGAGCTTGTCCTTCTCAAGGACAGAACGCAGGGAGAGAGTGTTCGTGTTTGACAACATGACAATCTACAATATAAATAATGCAGAAAGTAAATATTATATTCCATTTATCATTTAATTAGGCCTTTAATTAAATGATGCTCCCACTAAATTATAAGGTTTTTGTAGAATCGAGTCATGGATGTGGTCAAACCACACTACTAGATTCATACAAACTAGCTATAATTCTCGCGGGACAAGATCCACATCATACTACGCCTTGAGTTAGCTTTGGCTAAATCTCCCAAGACTTAGCATGATCGGTAGGTAACAAATTACCAATTACATCTCTATGCAACTCTTGTTTATAGGATCAAGATCCACATTTATCAAAGAACTTGAGTTAGCTTTTGCTAAATCGCCCAAGATTTAGTGTAAATGTGATTGCATCCTATCTTTCCAACCATTAAAATATGCCTATAGTTTTACCCAATCCAATTGAATTAACTAGTTTCACTCAATCTAATTGAGCTTATTCTCACCTAAGATTTGGTAGGCGAGACTAAGATTGACCCTCCGCACCCTACCAAGATAATACGCGTTGCTCTGCTTTGGCAGATTCAACAACAACAAATGATCGAGGTAGTGATGGGTATCAAAACTTGGTAGGCATTTCGAGTTGACTTGATTAAGATATAATATAATCATGAATGTGTATCATATACACATTAAGGCATTAATTACCCTATACTAGCATGCATCACATACATACAAGCAAAAACAAATAAGGCATTAATTACCCTATACTAGCATGCATCACATACATACAAGCAAAATATATATATATATATATATATATATATATATATATATATATATACTCATTAATTATTTTTTGATGAGGTCATCACCCTACTACAATCTTCTCAAGCCAATGAGAAGATCGGATGGTCAACCTAGGGTTAGCGGCTTCTCCAAGCGCCTCCTTTGACCTCCATGTGTCGTTGGCACCCTCCTCATAACTCCGTCTACAAGTGGACCTTCCACCGCTTCATTTTGTACATTACAAACATGAAACTTGAGTTACATTCGAGTCTAAAATCTATTTACAATAGGAATATAATAAGAGAGGCATGATGCGCAGGTCGCATATCATATATAACACGCACAACACAAAAAATGGCACACAAGTCGTATTATGAATTACAACATAATTTTATCCAATCACATTGAGGTTTTTGGGCCATGACCATCACAATATCATACATAATTCTAAATTATGTATTTTTACATAAATTTTTTTAATTTTTCTTTTTTTTTTTCAATTATATGAGTCACATCTCCGCAACGGTCCCGCTAAGCGATTTTCGGGCGAAATCGCGGGACAATGCCCCTTGCGGGGTTAAGGGCAGCGCCCCTTCTCGCAAAAATGAATCTCGCGAGTATCCCATATTGATCTTACAGCACCTTAAGTCGCTGTCCCAAAAGACTAAAGTGAGACTTTGTCGTTTCGGAATGTTTTTCTCGGTGGTTGAAGCCTACAAGTGTCCAAACACTTGTTGCTTCAACTCTACGAGAAAAATACTCACAAAAATCTATAAAATTAGGAAAATTATAGAAACTTACAGATCTATAATTTTTCATATCTAATACAAAAAATTATAAAACAAACATGTACATGCTTCGCACGTGGCTTTGATACAACTGTTGGACTCTCTAAGCCGCAAAAACCGCTTTTTGCGTTACGGAAATCTCGGAAGTCAGCCACGGATCCATGTGAAGATTAACAAAATAAATTCATGTACGTGTTAAGAAAAACCTTAGATCTACCTTAGATATACTTGTGAAGAGCATTACCCTTGTAGTGACGCCCTTCGCTTATCCCGCTCGTCCAAACGGCTTGCCGAAACTCGAGATTGTCAAGCATACACTCCTCTACAAGTATCCACACGAACAATAGGTGGAGAAGGCAACTTAGAGTGTGCTAGCACTCCAAGAAACCCACGGCAAGAAGGATGAGGGAGATCACAAGAGAGGAGGAAGGAAGAAGATGAAGTTAATTCCCACTAACTTCACACTAATGCACACACACATTGGCCGGCCACTTCATGGATGGTTTAATACCTCCATGTAATACCAAGAGCCATGGCTCTTGGTCTCCCTCATGAGGTGGCACACCATGATGTGTCCATGATGATGTGGAACATCATCATTGGCTGGTCCCATGCCAAGTCACCATGATGTGGCATTTGGTCAAGTCAAACTTGACCTTTCATCTTCCCTCCCAAGTCAAGTCAAACTTGACCTCTTATCTCCCATGGTTGATCAAATTCAACCATTTAGTTCAAGTCAATTTAATTTAATGAATCTCTATTCATTAGTTTAAATTGACTCTATGAATAAAATCTAAATTCGACTCATTCAACACTTGAATCAAATTGAGTCCAACTCAATTAGTCTAATTTGGATTACTCTTAATCCAATTTGGTTCATCACATGAACCTAATCCTCATGGTCCATCATATGAACCTAATCTCCATCTAATTGTCCTTTGTGTGTGACCCTATAGGTTCTTGTAATGTTGGCAATGCTCCTAAACCAATTTAGAAACATAAGCAATGGGCGGTATCTAGCAACACATCATTGCTACCCAAGTTACAAGAATGTTGAGATCCAACATCACCTTTGTGACTACTAATTGTGACTCTCACAATATGTGACAATGTCCCTCTATCCTTGACATCTAGATTGAAGAGGAATAGACCGTGTCATCCTCTGTACAATCTATATCTTGAACTTCTAGTAGACTCACTCTAATCAAATGAGCTCAATATATCATACTGACTCATTTGGGCATGACCATGCACTTAGTGGTCTCACTCTATCAAGAATCATGATGTCACTCCCGTCATATAGGAGGGATAGATCCCATCTACATCACTCACATCGTTCTGCATAATTTGTTATATACCCAGTAATCACCTTTATAGTCCACCCATTTACGGGTGATGTTTGACGAAGCCAAGAGTGCAACTCCTTATGTAGGGAACCATGGTTACTTCAGGTCCAAAGACTAATAATCATACTAATAGTCACATGAGAAAGTATATGACACTCATATAACAATCCATGATACTTTCTCATGGCGGGTCATTCAGTATACATTCTCCAATACATACCCTTTTGTCAACTTGATATCTCATATTCATGACTTGTGAGATCAATTCATTGAGTTGACCTACATGCTAGTCTCTTCACATTAATATTATCCCTGAATATTAATACTTGACTAGGAATGATTAAGAGTAGTGTTCTCTATATCATCTCATTATAGATTCAACCAATCGATTGATATATATATGAACCTTCTACTCAAGGATGTTATTATACTTAGTTATTTGGCACCAATACAAGTAAATATTATAACCATAAAGAAATGCCTCTATAAATAGAAATATGATACAACAATCATCACATGATTGACTCTAGGGCTTTAACTAACAACAAGCATAGTACAATCAAATGCAACATCACAATAAGCATATATATATATATATACTGCATTTATATATATACTAATCACAATCATCCATATATATATATATATATATATACATGCACATATGTATATATATGGCAATATGCAAAAATATCATAAGTCACGACAATACAGCATACATGGTCATGCCGGCTCATCCTAAAGCTACCATGACCCCAGTGTGGCCTTAGTGGCTCGACATGACAACAATCCCAACTCAACACCAACCACTACTCTCGAGTGGCCGAGTGGGCAGTATGATCGAGTAGCATATAAGCGTGAAGAGCAAGCTACTCGATGGGGGTCCCTGCTGGCCACTCCGACAATCACTACCCATGAGTGGTTGAGTGCCGCACCCGTATGACTATGGCACGCAAATCCAACTACCACCGTCAATAGCGGTAGAGTGTGGCACCACAATGCTTTGCCCTCACACCGATTACTCCTTCTATGAGTAACCGTGGAGGTAGGATGACTGACAACCCTCTCGACCATAAGGGAGACCACGTCACCAGCATGCATGCAAATGATATGAATGCTCTGTAACACAAATAGACATCCACCACAGACTCTATTCTACAGAGAGTCAAACCAATCAAATTAATGCACTCTCTATCCTGTAGAGAGTCGTACTCAACTGATTATAACAAGCTAGGATCACCGGTCCGTAGCGACACACTAAGTACAATTCACCTGACCATTTACATAATACATGGTCGATAGTAAACATGCAACCTAAGGGTATTAGAATTAACCCTATGTTCAAGACATTACCTACCCACGGATGACCTTTTTGCCCAATTTACAATTAGGTCATCATCCAGACTTTACTATTTGAACTTAACTAAACAAATTCTGGATTACTTAGATCACATCTATAACTCTTAATCATTATGGAGTAAATTATGATAACAACAATAGAGTTTAACAACCAAAGATAAGGTATCAAGCACAAGAGTAAATAAGAGCGGAGTCAAGGTAACATGATCATATATCTAAATCTGCATGCATTAGAACTACCTGACCAGGTTAGGAAATTACCCACCTGATATATACTTAGCTCATGTTAATAGCTTGCGCCTCCACGAATCAGCCTTGAATCAAAGTCCTACACATAAAATATAATAGAACTAAATTCTATTCATACAACCAATGACAAAATCAAATCATGATCGATTCTAAATACCTCAGTTGATCTACTCTCATCAATACATTTTCCACTGAGCTGATTTGACCCCTTCATGATTGTCAATTATGACAAAATATTTGAAATCATCAACATGATACATAACTATTTGCACTTTCATCATGATACCTAACTAATAAAATTATCAAGATTAACTCACCTTACTTATCCTCAATTGCAACAATATCTTGTTCCAATTTAGGGTATCAAATCTCAGCTGAATAAGAGGAAATCTATCCCAATTCCAATATCCTCATCACTTGAAATCATAAAATCTCTACGCTTACCTCTGATATGCATATCATAGCCACTATATATATATATATATATATATATATATATATATATATATATATATATATATATATATATATATATATATTAGCAGTATATCTATTGATTCCATTTTCAGATCAAGGCTTACCTTGTCTGGTTTCCATGGTCTACAACGGGTGTAGAATCAAGCCTCCTACTGATTTAATTGCTCACAACCTATTCAGAAAGATCAAAGCCACTGCCCACAAACAATCTGGAAGGTAAACCAACTACCAATCCAATTAATACTGCAACCAACCTCCAAATTCTACACACTAATGAAGTAAAGGGATAATAGGGATTACTAATAGACTTACTAAAAATTAGGGCATATCGATTATAAGAACCCACCGATTGATCCATAATATGAACACTGAAACACAATGACCGCAATCATTGGTTGCAATGCAAGGCAGGCGATCAACAAGGCTGAGCCATCAGTGGCCTGGCTGCCGACGAAGACAGCTGGCCTAACAGATCCAGTAGTGGCGATGGGATGTCTTGGGTGGCTGCAATTGAACACAGTGGTTGCTTGAGGAGACCAAAAAGACAACTGCAATAGTGAGTAAATGATCAAGATCGAGGATGGAAGACCATCGACACAACATGCGATCTGGAGAGGCAAGCGGTGACATTGCGTGCATAGTTACGGCAACACATGAGTCGGAGGGCACTGCTACCGACGTGGCGATCAACACGATTGGGAAGGTTGAAGACATTGACGAAGAGGGGAAGGTTGCGGTGCGGTGGCTCGAGCATTGTGGTTGCCGGATTGATCGAGAAGCATTGCGATCGGCAGTTGGGCGGCGGTGACCTTACTGCTATTGGATCGGGAGAAGAATGGGGGAGCGGCCAGCGCTCATTTGGGTTCAGGAGAGGGGACATCGGCGAAGAGCATCTGGTGAGAAGGATGAGCTGCGGTGGAGAAAAAGGAAGGTTGCGCGATCGAGAAAGAAGAGAAGAAGAGGAGTCACGATCGGGAATGAGGGAAAACGGAAAGGATATAAACATTTTAATTAAAACTATTAATTCCTAGAAGATAGTCTAAATAGGCTTTACAAAAGCCTATCCGTTTTATCCCCATGAAATATCCATAAAACTTCCATTTACATCCAGAAAAATTTCTAAAAATTCCTAAAAATTGTACAAGATAATTTCTTAATTAACAAGGGTATTTATTGATATTGTATTTTCTGATATCTTACATTCTCCCCCACTAATAAATATTTGGTCTCTAAATTTCGTACTTAAATGTAAGAACCAATACAAGCTATTTCCGAAATCATCATATATCTCATGTGAACAGATAAGGGTATTGAGCTCGGATAATATCTTCCAGCTCCCATGTAGCCTCCTCTTCAGTATGATGTTGTCATCCAACCTTTACGAGTCGGATGGTCTTTTTTCGTAACGGACGCTCCTTACGACCAAAAATTCGCACTGGAATCTCCTCATATGTCACATTAGGTTGACGTGGAATCAGAATCTCCCTCAAAACATGATCTAAACGTGGCACGTATTTCTTCAGCATAGAAATATGAAATACATTTTGGACACCCGTAAGTGTCGGAGGTAAAGCCAACCGGTAAACTACACCTCCAATCCACGCCAATATCTCAAATGGGCCAATATAGCATGGAACTAATTTCCCTTTTAGCCCAAATCATTTCACCTCTTTCGTAGGCTAAACACGCCGAAATACCTATCCCCAATTGAGAATTTCAAAGGTCTTCGCCTCTGGTCTGCGTAACTCTTCTGTCGACCCGGTACCTCTAATAACCATCATATGATGACACGTACCAACTCTACATCATGCTGGATACTCTGTGGCCCCAATAGCTATCGTTCCCCAATCTCCTCCAACAACACAGGAGATCTGCAGGGTATGTCGTATACGACCTCGGAAGGAGCCATCTGCATAGAGGAGTGATAACTGTTCTCATAGTTAAATTCCACTAATGGAATGTGATCCTCCCAACTACCTCCATAATCCATGACACAAGATCTTAATAGATCTTCTAGAGTCTGAATGTTACGCTCAGACTGTCCATCAGTCCACGGATGAAATGTTACACTAAGCTGAAGCTCTATGCTCATAGTCTGATGCAGGCTCTACCAAAATTGCAAGGTAAATCGCGGATCTCTATCAGATATGGTACTTAAAAATACCCCATGCAGTCTGATAATCTCTCAGCAGTACAACTCTACCAGACGGTCTAACGAGTCCGTCCCATGAATAAGCAGGAAGTGAGTTGATTTGGTCAGTCAATCCACAATTACCCAAATCTCATCGTGTCCTTTATGGGTTCTCAACAATCCCGTAATAAAATCCAAAGTGGTACCCTCCCACTCCCATTCCAAAATCGAAATTTCCTAGAGTAATCCAGCGGGTTTCTGATGTTCAATCTTCACCTGCTGGTATACTTAATACAGAGCAACAAAGTCTGTGATATCTCTCTTCACACCGTTCCCACCAGTATAAAACATCTCAAATCTCGGTACATCAGAGTACCACCAGGATGCATAGAAAAACTCGAATGATGTGCCTCCTATAGCAACTCTTTCTTAAGTGGATGCGTGTCCAGAACACATACCCATATTAGAGACGGAAAATTATCTTCTCACAAGAGAAGTCCATCTACCATCCAAAATCCACTCCACCACACACTCTGTAAGTGCATTGAGACTATAGCGACTAATCTCATTTGTTGCAACTGTTCGCGTTCCGACAACTCTATAGTAGCTACCCAGTAGCTAGTTAAATTCAATGAGCACTTTTGCTCCATACATCCATAAATCCAGATAATAACTACTAAGGTCACGTCATGTATATGACAGCTTATCTAGTAGTTCCTCAATTGTCGTTAGCTTGCGATACGCCTCACTCCACTGCATCGGGATCATTCCGATTCTTGAAATGACACATCTGCGTACGACATCCTTCCATCCTCATTGGAAGGATTAACTAACACTAATGCAAAAGTCCACCATCGACTGAGCCCTGAAAACTAGTTTCACAGGCTTCAGACCAAGTAAATTCCATCACCTTCCTGATCAAACAAGTCAATGATATACTAACACTTAGAAGCATCCTATTCATATCTGCGGTAATAACCAAATCCTACAAGGAAACCACCATCTACGGTGGCTGAGTACGCACTCCAACTACCACAATCAATAGTGTCCAAGTTACGCAACTCCAACAACTACAAACTGATCCAATCGTGTCCAAAATACACGATTTTTCAAATCCATGGACGGCTAAATAGTTAAATACATCTAATATCATTAACAACAACTCGTAAATTCATACTAGGTATGAAATGTCATCCTCCATACACCTACATTCTATTTACTCGAAGCTGATGATATATCAATCATCACAACAATAATAATAATTGTATGACATCATGTCACTACAATATCAACACTCCAGTCGTAAACCAACCCTAGAGCATGCACAGGTGTCTTTAGCTGATCTAAACAAATCATCTATCCACAATGAAGGATATTCATTCTCAACAACTATCACATTCCATCATCGATAATCGATGCATAATCTCAAAGGTCCATCTCTCTTTCAACAAAGAGTTCCGGATATTCTCAGGGAGAAATACTGGGACAAATAAATATCCCATCCAACATCTCCTATAATCACAACTTATGTTCTTCTAATTTCTATAGTGTTTAGCAACATTGATACCAACAAAACTATCACCCGGTATGTGATATTAGATACCAGAACTATTTCCGCAATCATTTCGATCGCCTACAACAACAATGATGTATTCATTATCGACACTATCTTCAAAATCACTCTGATCGCCTACTCCACTTGCCTATGCAGCGGCAAACCTAGGTGTTCATCCAAAACTACATCTGAATACTCTCAGATTATACGCACATCCGAGAGACATATCGTACCATACTTCCAACAATTTAACCATCCGTAAGGATATGTCTACAGTAAAGATACCACTGACCCTAATTGTTGGAAGTATGGTACGATACTTTTCTCACAAACATTTCTTTTTTCACTTTCATTTTTTTTCAATTGATCTTCATATATGTTCCTTGGAGTTAATGGTACAAGAGTGACTCGTTTACCATGCATCATTAAAGAATACTTATTTTTGTACCCATCATGCATGACTCTCCTATCAAATTGCCATGGCCTACCTAAAAGTAAATGAATTGCATGCATTGGCACTACATCACAAAGCACCTCATCATGATACCTACCAATGGAAAATGACACTAACACTTACTTTTTGACCTTCACTTCGCCACACTCATTCAACCATTGTAATTTATATGGTCTAGGATGTTTAGTAGTAGGCAAGCTTAATTTATCAACCAAGATAGTGCTAGCTACATTAGTGCAACTACCCCCATCTATAACCATACTACATACCCTATCTTTAATGTGGTAGCGAGTATGAAAGATGTTGTCTCGTTGTTCTTCATTTTCTTCTTCACTTGTACATTTAAAGAACGTTGAGTGACAAAGGAATCACCTTCAACCGGATATTCCTCTTCATCACTTTCCAATAACTATGGCAAGGCATTATCGTCATCTGACTTATTGTCAGTTTCAATATCTCCATTTTCTCTTAGAATCGTTATTCTTTTGTTTGGACATTGTAATGCAATACGACCTCTTCCCAAGCACTTAAAGCATTTGATATCTCTATTTCTCAGAGTTTGTGTAGGTTCTTTACCTTTGAATGAAGTAGAACTTGCATCCTTATTCTTTGAAAGTTCGATCTTACTCTTAGAAACAATTTTATCATATCTTTTGCTCCAGCTAAATTTCCATGTAGATGAACCTAAACTTTGACCTTGCTTGGTTGAAACCTTCCTTTTGAGTTGTCTTTCTACTTTCATGGACATATGCACCATATCCTCAATCTCCACATAATGTTGCAACTCCACTATATTTGCAATTTCTGGATTCAATCCTTGCAAAAATCTTGCCATCGTTGTCTCTCGATCCTCCTCTACATTGGCCTGAATCATGGATATCTCCATCTCTTTGTGATATTCCTCGACACTTTTAGATCCTTGGGTTAAACTCTGCGGACGTTAGTACAAATCTCGATAGTGATGTGATGGAATGAACTGCTTCCGCATAATAGATTTCATTTCATCCCATGTGTCAACTGGTCTCTCTTGGTTTCTTCTCCTAGTTAGAATAATTTGATGCCACCAAATAATAACATAATCAATAAACTCAACTGCAGCAAGTTTTACCTTCTTCTCTTCAAAGTAATTGTGACAATCAAATACTAGTTCCACTTTCTTTTCCCATTCTAAATATGCATCCGGATCACTTTTTTCCTGTAAATGATAGAATCTTCATCTTGATGTTTCCTAAGTTTCTATCAATATGATCATCAAAGCTTACTCTTTGGCTAACAATTCTTCCATGACCAGATCTATTACTTGAAGGTCTATCATCAATATCCTCAAGAACACCATCTTCATCTTCATTTGTGACACGATTTTGATGCCTTGCCCTTTTTGTAGGAACTCTACCAACTTGATTCCTTTGTAATCTAATAATTGCAGCATCTTGTTGTTCCATTTTATCTAAGATTTGACTAAATATGATTTTCATATGCTCCAAGTGTTGTCTCAAGGCAAGTTTCTCAAATGATTCACCCAGTCTAGTTTCGTAGTCGCTGGTCACCATTAAAAAAATATATTATCACTCAATCACTCAACTCACTAAGATTTTCTCTTTAAAGAACTTAGAATGGAGGCAAATCCCTATAATGGTTCTAACTAATAGAAATTTTTTAAAGGTATGGAGTAAGGATTAGCATAAAAGATAGGAATTGAAAGAAAAAATGCACTTAGTAGAATGATAAACTTGAATTAAGTGCATAAAAGAAGTTATTAGAATAGAATATGAGTAGGGGCCAGAATTGAATCTTGGCAGAACATAAAAAAATGTGGAATTGAAAGATAAAGATACTTCAAATAAGAGTTGAAATGACTTTTGCCAGAATTTAAGCATGATAAAACTTAAAAGAAATGCAGAATTGAAAGGTAAGGATAAAATAAGTATTGAAAAGAAAATTTGCCAAAATTTAATCTAAGCAAGGAGTGCCAAAATTTAATCTTGGCAAAGCTTAAAGAAAATACTAAATTGAAAGGTAAGGATAAAATAAGTTCGGAAAGAAATTTGCAAAAATTAAATCTAGGCAGTTGCCAAAATTAAATCTAGGCAGCATTTTAAAAAAAATATATGCAGAATTGAAAGAGTAGATAAAGCATTTCTATATTTTTTTTCTTTCTTTTTTTTTCTTTTCTTTTTTTCGAATTTTTTCAAATTTTTTTAATTTCGGCCTTCCCTTGTTTTTTCTTCTTCTTGGTTTTTTTTTTGCCGAAAATCACAACTTTCTTTTCTTTTCTTTTTTGTTTGATAGCAAAAAATAAAAATAAGATTTGAAAAGATTCAAATAATAAGAAAAAAATATGAAAAGATGAGCAAAATAGATGGAAAGTATCGCAAAGATTTGAGCAAGAGGAAAGATAACCAAATCGATTTAGAAAGAACCTAGGTTCTGATACCAACTGATGTGAACCCGATGAGAAGAAAGTCTCAAAACTCACAACAAATTGAAGAAGAAACAAGGAGAGTCTAAATCGATAAGATGGATAGAAAGAACCTCGACCCAATGCTTAAGAAAGCACGAACCTTGGTATAGAAGATGGAAGACGCAACAACCTTGTAATTGAGGTTGATAAGTCTTTGAACGCCACAAGGGATTACCTTGATAAGTTTTAGTTCAATGAAGAACTAACAAGTGAGAGCCTCACCATGCTATAGATTGAAAATAACCAAAAATTACATGTGTGGCCACCACCTCCTTTATTTATAGCTTTAGGGTGACCTAAAAATCCTAAAAGGACAAAAGGAAGTCCATTTAGAAAAGACCTAAGTAGACTACATAGCTATATTGGCCTTAAGTTACCATTACACCCCAAATAAGGATAGAAATTGAACCTAAAAATTAGAATTATAACAAAATATGACTTGGAGGCTAATCAATTTCATTTATGGCTTGAATTGGGTTGACTAAGCCACATGATTCGCTCTTGGTCAAATCTGCTTCAATTGTAGCTTTGGCTTTAGAATCTTCAATTAACACATTTAGCGCTTCAGTCATCTTCCTAGCTCTAGATCTTGTAATTGGACTTTCAATTATATGTAATAGATCATCAAGAACATCTTTGACTACATCAGCGACAATTGGATCCCTCTAGAGATCCATGTGTATACATTAACATTAATCGTTCTTACAACTACATCTAGTTCAGAGATTACTCTTGATGTGTAGCCCTTCACAATTTTGGCAGCAACTTTTTCAAATGAATATCAACATGATCAGGATGTGCTAGTAACACCACACAAGGGGTCTTGACCAAAGAAAAGGTTCTGTCACAATGAAGAAGAAGAACAAAAGAGATCTCTACAAAATCATCATGCAAAGAACCTTATTCATCCCATGAATACCAAAGGTTTTGCATCCTTTTGTATTCCACCTTTAATGCATAGTTAATCCAATTAATCATGATTAATCCATTCATCTTCTTCAATTAATTTGATCATAATGAATCCATTCATCTTCTTCAATTAATTTAAGTCCAACTCGAATTAAACTAATTTGAGTCTAACTCAAATTCAGCCAGCAATTTGAGTCTAACTTAAATTCAGTCCTTTCAATGAGTCTAACTCAATGGTTCAAATTCAATAGTCTAATGGTTTATTTAGACTAAAATGAACCCATCTCCAAAACAACATGTTCTTTGTGTGTGACCCATTAGGTTCTCGTAACGTTGGCAATGTACCTAGAAACCATTTTAGATACATAAGCAATGAGTGGAATCTAACAATGCTTCATTGCTACCCAAGTGACGAGAATGTCAAGATCCGACTTAACCTTTCTGCGACTATTATCTTTTATGACTCAATCCTTCTATCCTTGATATCTAGATTGATCAATGAGGCATAGACCGTGTCATCCTCTTATCAATCTTTGTGTTTCTTGATCTCCAAGTAGACTACCTTAATCAAATGAACTCAATATCTCATATTGACTTACTTGAGCATGAGCATGCATTTTAGTAGTCCTACTTTATCAAGGCTTCCATAGATATTACTTTCGCCCTATGGAAGGGATAGATCTCATCTCTATCACTCACATCCCTCCACATAATTTATTGCATATCCTGTGGTCGACATTATAGTCCACCTTGTTACAGGTGACATTTGTCGATACCAAAGTATACAACTTCTTATATAGGGAACCATAGTGATTTCAAATCTAAGGACTATTCATACCAATAGTCACTATGAGAATGTTTATGACACTCATATGACGATCCATGAAACATTCTTATGGTAGGTCAGTTCGGTACGTATTCTCTAATACATACCCAAGTACCAACTTGATATCCTATATCCATGACTTGTGAGATTAAGTTATCAATTGACCTATGTGATAGTATCAGCGTATTAATATTATCCTGGTATATTAATACTTGACTAGGAACAATTATGTGTAGTGCTATATATATATATATATATATATACATATATGTATCTACAGTATCTCACTATCAAGTCACCAACTTGATATGCTATACACTAGAACCAACTACCCTAGGATATTATTATATTTATTCAAATGGCACATCAATGAAGAATTATAACAACCACAAACTTTGCCTTTATCATGAAATATGAGTTCCCTTATCAGTCATCTCATAATTGATTGACACTAAGGGCTAATACTAACACCTTCCACTCATATCCAACCCCCACTTATTTCATCCACTCACTCCTCCAGCCCTGCTCCTCTTCGCTGTCGCCGCCTATGCCCTTATAATCCTTCCTCTCCTTCCCAAGAAGAGGATTTAGTCCCACTAAGAGACATCTTCCCCATATCAAGGGCAATTCCCCCCATCGTTCCTCTCCTCATATGTCACGCCCTGAGAGTATGCCGACTCCGAAAATCGGACAACATCTCCCCTGTACGTGATACAATTCCCTATTGATATAAAGCCTATCGACCACAACCACACAACAAAATGAAGTATATAACCAAAATCACAGCGGAATACACCAATAATAATAAAAATACAACAACTCAAATACATGTGTATCGGTACGACTTTAACATAATTAGAAAATGCAGTCGAAACCAACATCCAATCAAAATCCATAGTCAAGGCCAAATACGTACACCACAAACATAAACTCCAAATGCGGGGACAACATAGGATACAATCCCAAAACAAACTATCCAAAAATATACAACAGTATGGCATACAATCCATACCCTCGGTGTGAGATGGGATCAGCTGCTGGAGCTCCGAGCACTCAAGGAAACTTCTACTTGTTACATGGGCGACAAGAAAACCCAGAGTCTGTGGTGGTGAGTATAAAACTCAGTGGTAATATGCAAGATAGTGCATGATCAACAACTAACACATAAAGAGCAACAGATATACAAATGTATATATATATATATGGAGATCAATGGTATACAGTTGTAAAGGTGACAACAAACAACTATCAGTGTAAATATAAACAGTGCATAAACAACCAACTGATCAACTGTACATAACGTAATGTACTAACATACCTGAAGATCTGCAATGATACAACTCGTATAACCTGAACACACCTACTACCATATAATAAATACAACATGAAAGAACAACACTAAGCATGTAATCAACACACTGCCCTACTAACCTATAAACAACATCATCATAAAACCTGGTCAATCCTATACAACATCATGATACTGGCCATAGGTGTACAACAGTCCAATCCAAGTCATACACTGGTATCCCACACACAATAGTATAGATCATGCAAATAACATGCAAGATGATGTACAATCAAATGCAGCAATCATAGCACAAACAAATGCAACAATACAAGCATATATATAGATTGTATCTATATATACTACTCACAATCACACACATATATATATACATAAATATATGTATATATATATATATATATATATATATATATACAAATACCCTCACATATGGCAATGGAAATGCATGGTCATGCCTGTGCACCCCACTCGCTACCACGACCCCAATATGGCCTAGGTGGCATGACATGACAATTGTCCCAACTCAACAACAACCACTACTCTCAAGTGGCCGAGTGGGCAGTATGAAGGAGTAGCGATAACCTAAAGAGCTATAAGCTACACAAAGGGGGTCCCTACTGTTGGCCACTCCAACTGACACTACCCATGAGTGGTCGAGTGCCCACACCCAGGATAACTGCACGCAACTCCAACTACCACTATCAATAGTGGCCGAGTGCGATACAATAAATGAATTGTCCTCACACCAGTTACTACTATCATGAGTAACCGTGGAGGCAGGATGACTGACGACTCTCTCAACCACAAGGGAGACCAAGTCGTCAGCATACATACAAATGGAATGAATGCACAACTACACATACATACACCCACAGCACACTCTCTATCCCTCAGAGAGTTGTATACAACTAACCATCAACCATGCTAGGACTTCTAGTCCGTAGCGACACACCGTCAACACCCACACTACCATGTATAGACATATGATCCGTAATAGTTATACAACAAAAGTTAAGGTGATACAACCACAAGCTTTATATTAAGAACATCATCCACACCTGGATGATTATTCCTGATGACATGAGTCAAATCAACATATATACTTAGCTACCCCGCCCCCCCATGATTAAGCATCTAAAGACCTACATACTATAACATCGGTAATTTATAGGAATGATGAACGAAATATGACAATGACAACAGTATATCTCAAAGTGCAAAGACTAAGTATCAAGCACATGATTAAATAAGAATAGAGTCAAGGTACAATATCAATCATTTTGAAATGCATGAACTAAGAATAATCAACTACCTAACCAGGGTATAATATTACCCACCTGATGTATAACTCGTACCCAACAAATCTCCACGTTGAGAGACTATCCCGAATCAAAGTCCTGCATTTAACATACGAGGATAGCCAGATTACACTGCATATTCTAATATTGGAATCAAAACCTAATCAATTAAGTTATCCCTTTAACCTAACTAATCACATGAGGATTTAACCTCTTACATCTAATCTGTTGTAATAATATCACCAATAAGATTAGCTATAAATCCAATCTATAATCACAATACTTAAATTACAATCTTCCTACACCGCATATAACTCCAACATTATTAACATCCCATAATCCTTCAACGTAAACAACCACATTCCACAACTAGTACTTATCATCTAACAATTAATTGTAGAACATTATATCACAACCTATCTTACAACACATTTCCAATCCTTAATTCATAGCACAAGAGAATAAAGGAATTACCATAAATCAGATGGAATCACTTCACAACAATCGCGTGACAAATCCGATCCCTCAAATCGTCATGAATAAAGGTAGTTGAGTCCCTCCCCATCACAGTAACATCACAACCAAACACCTATAACCACAAAACATCCACATTTCCTCCGATCTACAAATTCCACATCAATATCCCAATGCAGCAGTAGAGGTAACTGGGATTTCCAGCAACTTACCTAAAACTAGGAACATATGGGATGTATCAAGTTAACTAGTCGATCAACCGAGAAGAAATAGAAGCAACCAAGGAACCCAGCTAGCTGCAGAGATTGACAGGATGAGTGGAGACAAGATCGATCCTAAATCGTAAATGCTATGGGCGAAGCAATCAGCCCTGGTGGCGATGGAATGACAATCCAGGCAGTGGCTAGGGTAGAGGTGTTTAGTTGGAGATCTTCGTCGATGAAGCTGTAGAAGAGGGCAACACGTGATCATGGAAGAAGAAGAGGTGCGATTGTGGAGCTGGCTCAGGGAGGCAGCGATGACCAAGGCAATGGGCACATGGGCAACGAGCAAAGGTGTTAACGACACTGTGGGTGGCGACGTGCGGCTGAGGTCGAAGGCGCGGACACAGGAATGCCCCAGGTTGCGGTGGCGGTGGCGGCTTGAGCTCGACGAAGAAAGGCGGCAGTGGGTGAGGAGAAGAGAAATCACATGTCACTGTGGCTCGGGAGAAAAAGTAACGGTGGAAATATAACCCTAGGTTTTGTAATTATAGCTTAGGTTAATTAACTCAATCAACTTCCCAATAACTGCTAATCCAAACATGCTTTATTAAATCATATTAAATCTTTTCCCATAAATATCGTAAGGACTCCATTTAATTACAAAAAATTACTAAATATTTCTGAAAAATCTATAAGATAACTTCCTAATTAGCCAGGGTATTTATTATATTATTTTATTTTCTGATATATTATATTCTCCCCCATTAATAAAAATTTGGTCCCCAAATTTCTTACTCAAGTACGATGAGTAAGCAATACTCACTGGTCGACTCAAGTACTTGAAGAAAAATCAAACACCACAAGTAACTCAGTGGGGTACTGACAACCTCTACAATCTATCCCACATGCTTCCAACAACCCTTCCAAAGTATGAACAATACCTTCATATTAACCATCCATCAAAAGGTAAATAATCATATCATAGTAGAGCTTTATATCTGTGACCTGTTGGAGTTTTGTCAGAATCGTAAAGTGAATCATGAATCACTATCAGATACAATACTCAAGAATACTCCATGAAACTGGAAATCTTTTCACAGTATAAATCTATCAAGCAATTCAACAAGTTCATCTTACAATTTGGTAGAAAATGAGCGGACCTGATTAATCGACCACCGATTACCCCAAATCACATCAAGTCCTTTCTAAATTTTCAATAATCCCCCAACATAGTCCATCGTACTAGGCTATCACTTCCATCTCGGTACACACTAAACACAGTCCCTGTTGATAACTAGTATTCCACTTTTACTAGTTGACACACTGAACACCAGACTATGAAATCAACTATGTCCAGCATGTCGCTCCACCACCAAGAACATTTCAACACTCACTATTTTTTGATACACTCCAAATACATCACCGATCTCAAATGATGAGTCTCCTGGAACCACTCGTCTTCAACATGAAACAACTCTGAGTCATAGTCTTCCTCGAAAATGAAAAAACTCTCTATCATCACAAAAGAGATCTGCTTACTTTCCATAATCAAAAGTAACTCTTTTTAAATCTAATTCAACTCTGGAAACCGCTATCCTCCTTAAATATGGAGAATTTTTTTTCTCTCACAAGAGAAATTCATCTACCTGTTGGGTTTCCGGCACCGCGGCGTGTGTGTGTTCGATCATGTTTCGTAAACATGAACACAGCGGAAGTAGTAAAATAATAAATACTCCTATTTATTACAACACACACAACACACGCATGCATATTACAACAAGTGTAGACATAACCGTAAATTGAAATTTGCAATAAAAGGAAATTTATCTACGTTATACCTTTCGTATGACGTGTAGCGGGAACGGCATCAACCAGAACGATCCTCGCTAGAATCGTCTCTATCCGTATCCACGCCGAGTTCCTCGGGATGACTTCGGTAAGCCACGAGCTTCGTCTTCGTACGGGTTACTAGCCTCGTGTTGAAGACGACGTGATCGAGAGATGATCACGATCCAAATCCAAATTCGGATCCTAAGACGAGTCCTCAAAACTCGCTTCTCCGGAGAGGTATTCGTCAACCGATTGACGAATCCTTCGTCCTCCACCTCAGAGGATTACCGGAGATCGAATCCCCGGTAATTTAGCCGCTGTCGGAGCTCTAACCGTCGTCCAAACGACGCTCCGACGAGAGGAGAAGAAGCTGTCCAGAAAACTGGACAGCTTGGTGGAGGAGTAGGCGCCGGCCAAAACAAGGAACCCAAGTGCTCACCTTGATGCCAAACCTAAGGAGGATCGCCGGAACTCTTCCGGCAGCAGCTCGACGCCGGCGAGGAGGAAGGAAGCATCCTTCTGAATGCCGGTTGGAGGAGCTATGGGCTGGGCGGCAAGAGAAGTTGGCGCCAACTCAAAAGGGGAGATAAGGTGGGCGGCCAAACTAGGGTTGCCTCTTCATTCGTGCTTAACAAACCTTAAAACCCTTTTTTATAGAGAACTAATTCTCTTAATGGTTATTGGATCATAACCATTAGGCCCGTTAACCCGCTCCATTAAGATAAGTTAAAATAAACCAAACTATGATGGTTTATTTTAAGTTAAAACTAACCGAACCAACTTTTGGTTCATTCGTTTAAAATAAACCAAACCCTTTGTTTTATTCTCCTCCATTGGATTAGAACCAAACCATTTTGGTCCATCCATTATGTCTTCATAAGACACGGCTCATCCATGCTTCCATTGCGACTGAAACGATTTCATGCTCGCTTCAAGTTTGGTCCAACAAAACTTAGTTTCTCTCGGTCTGAGAATCCCATTCTCAAGCTCGTTTTAAATCCTTTGGATTACGCTCATTGTGTGTGTGACCAAATAGGTTCTCGGTTTATGTTGGCCGTCTATAATTAACCATTAATTATAGAACGATCATGAGTGGCACCTAGTAGTACATCATGATCCCCAATTAATCGAAAAGATCAACGGTTGATCCAGAACTATTTCTGAAACCCTTCAGTAGCTCGAATGATTCGTGCCCCATTCCCTTCACTCATCTTATACCCACTTGGTTCAGGACATGGTCTATTGTGTCAGTCCCCACTAGGCTGACTACGTCACACCTAGCCCAAGTATCATTTCCTCGTCCTACGGATTCTAGTTACTGCACATGTATCGAAGAGTACTTTACTCTAAACATGTAATGCTTTGGCCAAAGACTTTAGTAACAATCCGATGAGAGGCCATGGGTATACATCTCCTCGCAAGGAGTGGTGAATCCTTTATAGGTTATTCAAACACCTTCGATCACTTCGACTTATACCCAATCATCCCGGGTCCACATCTCCTTAGAGATGTTTGCTTAAGATGTCAAAGCATAAGTCTCCATGATCAAGATGACTTGAATACCGCAAGTCAAAGGAACATCGCACTTAAGCCACAGTAAGAACTTCATCGACATATCTATATATGCAGAGAACCATATGAAGTCTTACGGCTGGTCACTCCAATGAACTAGTTACCATAACTAGCATCCACGATTAACTCCGGACATCACTATGTCTCCAGCCAGTGAGAATCACCGCTTGATATACACCAAGGAGTATACTCGTTAGTCTCATGTAATTGATGGTGTCCAAATCCATCAATTCATCGACTAGGATAATTCCGATACATCACAATTACACATGTAGAGATACTCACTAGTTGTGATCCAATCACAAATTCTCTCATGCCGTGAATCGTATCGTGACATTCAAGAAATGAGTTTAAGATCCAATCAAATACATAAAACATGTATACTCAAATAGTGAATCTTCATTTATCATATAAATGGTTCATACATAAGGCATTGCCTTAGGACATCTCTCATATATTACTAACAGACTCCCACTTGGCCTAATGCCAATCGCTACGTATCCAATACCATAAGCTCAACATGACCCTCAAACTTACTTTGAGGTAATGCCTTAGTCAAAGGATCCGCTAAGTTCCTTTCAAAGGGGAATTTTCTCGATTTGTATTTCGCTCCGATGATCTCTCGATAAGATGATAGCGCGGCTACATGTTTGATCGTTGATGAGACCTTGGCTCTTTCGCTGTGCAATTGCTCCATTGTTGTCGCAGTAGACCGGTATTGCTTCAACAATGGCCGGAATCACACAAAGTTCATGAACGAACTTCTTGATCCAAACCGCTTCTTTGCCGCCTGGCCGCAATGTATTCTCGCCTCGCGGTAGAATCCGCCATACTCTTGTTTGGAACTTTTCCAACTCATCGCGCTCCATTCAAGGTGAACACGATCCGCATCGAGACCGAATCATCCTTGTCCGTCTCGAAGCCGCATCCGTGATACCCGCGTATCACCATGTCCCCTTCTCCATATATTAGGAACACATCCTTAGTTCTTCTCAAGTACTTAAGGATCGCCTTTAATACCGCCCAATGATCCATTCCTCGATCGGACCGGTATCCGCCGTGACACTCAGAGCATACGATACATCGGGCCTCGTACATAACATAGCATACATGATAGATCCTATTATGGATGCATAGGAATCTTACTCATGCAAATCCTCTCGCGGCGGACACATAGACTTCAAAGGTGTACCCCATGCCCGATGGGTAGGAAACCTTTCTTGGATTCCGACATGCTAAACCTCTTTAGCACTTTTCGGTCTATATGTAGACCATGAAAGACCAAGCAACCGCTTCGATCTATCTCTATAGATCTTAATCCCGAGGATGTAGGTTGCTTCTCCTGTGTCTTTCATGGAGAATGTCTTGATAACCAAACCTTCACTGATCAGAAGATTGAAACATCATTTCCTATAAGTAGTATGTCATCGACATACAATACTAGGAATACGATCGCACTACTAACCTTCTTGTACACACAAGGTTCGTCTGATTTTGTGAGAAATCAAACTTTTGATTGTCTCATCAAAACGGATATTCCAGCTCCTGGATGCTTGCTTCAATCCATAAATGGACCGTCGCAATTTGCATACCTTGGTTTTATCAACCGATGTGAAACCTCAGTCAGATCATATACACGTCCTCGAGCAGGTTTCCATTAAGGAAAGCTGTTTTCACATCCATCTGCCATATCTCATAATCATAATGAGCCGCTATGGCCAGGAGCATCCGAATGGATTTAAGCATAGCTACAGGCGAATAGGTTTCATCATAATCAACACCTTATTTTTGACGATATCCTTTCGCCACCAATCTAGCCTTATAGGTAATCACATTACCATCCATGTCGGTTTTCTTCTTGAAAACCCACTTGCACCCTATAGGCTTTATCCCTTCAGGTGGGTCAACCAAGTTCCAAACTTGGTTTTCATACATGGAATCCATTTCCGACTTCATGGCACCAAGCCACTTATCCCTTTCTGAACTTGTCAGCACTTCTTCATAACTGGTAGGCTCCTCATCATCAATGAGTAACACGTCGTTCGATTCACTTACGAGAAATCCATATCTCTCAGGAATATTGCGTGTCCTACCAGATCTACAAAGATGTGGTGTTACAATAGGTCCAGCCGATTGCTCATCACTATGAGTTGTCGGCTGTTGTGCTTCACCAGGTATCTCATCCATGTCTATTTGAGTCTCTCGAGCCTCCTCAAGCTCGACGACACTCCCACTATTTTCTTGAAAGAGAAACTCTTTCTCTAGAAACACAGCATGCCTTGAAACAAACACCTTTTGTTCCACAGGATAATAGAATTGGTAACCCCTTGTTGCCTTAGGGTATCCAACAAATAGACATTTATCAGACTTAGCATCCAATTTGTCTGATACAGTCCGCTTCACATAAGCAGGACAACCCCATATCTTCAAGTAAGATACATGAGGTTTCTTACTATTCCATATCTCATATGGAGTAGTTGAGACTACCTTGGTAGGCATTCTGTTTAACAAGTAAACAGCTGTCTGAAGTGCATAGCCCCAAAAGGACTTGGGAAGAGTTGCATGATTCATCATTGACCTGACCATGTCCAACAAGGTCCGGTTACGCCTCTCAGATGTCACGCCCGCCCTTTTTGCCAGACCCTGAATGTCCGGAGAGGCGGCGCGTGACGCGACCGTACATACATTTCATACAGCGGAAGACTTTATATATGTACTTCTTAGTTCTTACAGTGGAAGACTTTAGACCTAAATACTTTTCTTTTCTTTTTTTTTCTTTTAAACATAAACATGCATTAACGCTTCTTCTTAACATAGAGTATGTTTCACACCATGCATGGATGGATACTTCTTCTTACTTCTTCTTTACTTCTTCTTATCAACATAAAGCATGCATCATATATATATAGATACTTAGTGCTTAGTAGGTTCATAACATCATCGTCATAGGGAGACATAAGTAAAGACATCCATAGACATCATCATCATAGGTAACATGTATAAATAGACTTAACGGATCTTCTCCACCGTGCCACTACCACACACCTTGGCCCCTCCTGCTGCTCCCTTTAGTTTACCCATCCCTTACCCTTATCTGCAGTACGAGGGAAAGATAAACTATAATCTCATAGGCTTAGTAAGATCCTGTCCTACTCACAAAAACCATACATCATTATTAATCATGGCTTGTAGCATTTATAACGTAAAATCAATATAACATGTAACTTACATGGTGTCATCAACTCATCATGTAGCATAAGTAACATAAGTGAATATAGCATGGATCATCCCTAACTTAGTAGCATAACATGAATATATACTTAATCAGCATAATATGCATCATATGTAACTTAGTAATATAGACATCATAGCGTACCATCGAACATAACATGTAACGTATACATCATGACATATCATTCAATCATAACATGTAACTTAAACATTATGGCATATTATCAAACATACATGTAAACATCATGGCATATCATCAAACATAACATGTAAACATATGGCATATCATCAAACAAACATGTAAACATCATGGCATATCATCAAACAAACATGTAAACATCATGGCATATCATCAAACATAACATGTAAACATCATGGCATATCATCAAATATAACATGGAAACATATGGCATATCATCAAACATAACATGTAAACATCATGGCATATCATCAAACAAACATGTAAACATCATGGCATATCATCAAACATAACATGTAAACATCATGGCATATCATCAAACATAACATGTAAACATATGGCATATCATCAAACAAACATGTAAACATCATGGCATATCATCAAACAAACATGTAAACATCATGGCATATCATCAAACATAACATGTAAACATCATGGCATATCATCAAACATAACATGTAAACATATGCAGGATGCTTTTGAAAACATATATGTTAGGTACGTAAATATAAATCTCAACATATTTGGGCCCGGCATTGTACCACTTCTTCATTATCATAGCGCGCATCCCTAAATAGGCCCGAGGTAGCAAGTCTCGAACCTAATAGGTTTCTAGGCCCGAGTCTTATTCCATCGACCTAGGGGCAATCGTCATAGCGTAGAAGCCCATCCTAGGCCCGAGTCTTACTCCATCGACCTAAGGCATCTTGGAGCCCATCCCGTACTAGGCCCGAGTCTTATTCCATCGACCTAGGGGCAATCATACATAGAAGCCCATCCTAGGCCCGAGTCTTATTCCATCGACCTAGGGCATCTTAGGAGCCCATCCCTTCTTGGACCTTGTTAAGGTCTTGGATGCATGCAGGTAAAATACTTATATGCTTAATATATAACATAGCTTATTTCATTTCTTGACAAACATAGCATAGCATACTTCATTTCATAACCCTTCATGCTTCATTTCATGAACATATCTTCTTTCATTACAAACATAGCATAGCATACTTCATTTCATAACCCTTCATGCTTCATTTCATGAACATATCTTCTTTCATTTCATAACATAGCATACTTCATTTCATAACATATCATACTTCATTTTATCATCATATCATATTCATTTTTGTGAACATATCCTTTTGTTTCATTCCATAGTCTTATCGTATTCCATTTCGTAATATTAGATATCACATACACAAAGGCATGGCATGAGACATGGCATCAAGAGTAAGTAAATACTAACTAAGGCATGGTATCTTCACCTAGCATTATTTAAGATCACATGTCATCATAAATTCACTCAAACACAAAGCACATGTAAACCTAATTCATTTAGCATGGCTACAACTTCATAAGCAACATTATTTAAGACCACAAGTCATCATGAATTCACTCAAACACAAGGCACATGTGAACCTAATTCATTTAGCATGGCTACAACTTCATAAGCACATAGAGTTTGAATTAAACTTCATCTATTCCCCAAAACATAGGTTGGCCGAATGGTCCATGTAGGGTTTTTAGGGTTAATCTTTAACCTAAATTTATCTACATACTAAACAACATTATATGCATACCAATCATGGTATGAAACTTCATTGAACATAATAACCAAGGGTGGCCAAATGGCCCTTATAGGCTTTTTTTTAGGGATTAGACTTTTAACTAATTCAATTAACATACATATGCCTACACTTCATGGTGTAAACTTCATTGAAACACACAAAGAAAGAAACAACCAAGGGTGGCCGAATGGCCCCCTTTTGGCTTCTTAGGGTTCTTGTCACCCAACATTCATTCATGAGCATTATAACCTAGCATAGCATCATTAGGGACATTTTCATGCAACCCTAATCCTAATTCCCTAGGGTGGCTGAAACACATAAGGGGCTCAACTAGGGTTCTTGTTACCCAACATTCATTCATGAGCCTTATGACCTAGCATAGCATCATTAGGGACATTTTCATGCAACCCTAACCCTAATTCCCTAGGGTAGCCGAAACACATAAGGGCTCAACTAGGGTTAGCTTTTGGTCCTAATCCATTTTTAAATCTTAACTACATCATATAGCGAATAAAACATAGCATGTAACTTCATGTAAAACCCCAATCCTAGCTTGGCCGAATAGGTCTTGGTGGCCATTAGGGCTAGCTTTTTAACCAAACCTCTTTTCCCATCTTAGCATCATCATATACTTCCTAACATAGATTACAAACATAGATTACCACTTCATTGATAAACCAAAACATGCTTGGCCGGATCTAACATATAGGTTGTTCAAACATTCAATCGAAACTACTCGTATGCAGGTGAGGGATACTTACATCCTTCGCTTTGCTTTGGGTGAGGAAGATGACCTAAGGAAGACCAACACCTAACCTTCTCTTGCTTGGATGGGGTTCGGCCAAGGGGTGGAAAGGAGAGGGAGAGCTCAAGGATTTCGGTGAGAAGAAGGAAAGAAGAGAGGAAGTGACCAAATTCAATCTTCCCTCTTCTTTATAAAGGGGAGGAAGAGAAGTTCCTCTTTTCTTTTCTATGCCTCTTCATTTACCCTTAGTCCCACTTATCTATAGTTTCCCCTCTTCCTTAATCATATAATCCTATTGGGCTTCTGGTTAGTGGGTGCATCTATAAGGCTTGGCTATCTCTAGAGGAAAGGGGTTCAATTCGTAGGCCTTGCACTCCTTTTTGGCTTATTTTCTTTTATTTTTGAAAAGGCCCACATAAAGCCCATGATCATCAAGCCAAAAATTCTTGTAAAATTTGCTAGGAATTTTACGGGCGTTACATCAGATACACCATTATGTTGTTGTGTATAGGGCGGAGTCCATTGAGACAATATGTCATTGTCTCTTAGATAATCAAGAAACTCTTGACTTAAGTATTCACCACCTCGATCCGATCGAAGTATTTTAATACTCTTGTCATGTTGTTCCTCTACTTCATTTCTGAATTCTTTGAACCTTTCAAAGGCTTCAGACTTGTGTTTCATCAAGAACACATACCCAAACCGTGAGTGATCATCGGTGAAGGTAATGAAGTAGCTATAGCCTCCTAATGCTTGAGTTGACATAGGTCCACATACATCAGTATGTATTAGACCTAGTAACTCTCCCACTCGTTCACCTTTTCCAGTAAAAGGTAACTTAGTCATCTTGCCTTTTAAGCATGATTCGCATGTATCGTATGAATCCAATTCAAACGATTCCAGAATTCCACATCGGTGTAATTCGGACATGCGTTTCTTGCTTATATGGCCAAGACGACAATGCTACATATGGGAGTCTAATTGATTATCCTTTTGAGCACGCTTGTTGCTCGCTTCGATATTGAAGATGTCACTGGATACGTCCAACGTATAAATACCATTGCTTAAAGTTCCAGTCCCATAAAGAACTCCATTCAAAGTTATGTAACAACAATTGTTACTAAAAGTCAAATGGAGACCATTTCTATTTAGACAAGAAATAGAAATGATGTTCTTTATCAACGAAGGAACATAAAAGCAATTGTCCAGTTCTAAGACAAGTCCTACAGGGAGTTCCAACAAATACGTTCCGATGGCGAGTGCAGCAACCGTTGCTCCATTCCCAACACGTAAATTTTACTCTCCCCTTGACGAGTCTTCTTCTATTCCTTAGCCCATGTATGTCATTGCATATATGTGAACCACACCCAGTATCAAATATCCAAGTGTCTGAGGAAATAGAATGATAATCAATAAAGAAGATTTCTGAAGAAGATGGGGCATCCGGTGCCTTATCCTTCTTCACGGACTCAAGATAAATCTTGCACTTTCTTCGCAAATGGCTCTCCTTGCCATAATGATGGCAAGTTTCCTTTTGTGCTAGTTCTACCTTCTTAGCCCTTCTCTTCTTTCCCTTCTGTTGTTCCTTTGACTTCCTCTTAGAACCTTTCTTCGAGGAATCAACTAACAGCACCGTCCCCTGCTCATGCTTCTCAGAAGACTCCACAGTCTTCAGCATATTGAGCAGTACCACAGATGAACCTTCTAGCATCTCGGTGAAGAGGAGCTTTGATACTCAACCTTTCAATCTCACTTGCTCATCAACCAACTCACAAAGATGAAGGACTACGATATGAGCATCCATATGCTCATGCTCGCCAGAGCTTGGGTTCCATCGCGGCTAGCATGATGCAACTCACCATTTCAGAATCATTCACATGTTTCTGATAGGCCAACAATTGGTCCAGAGTTGCATTGTCACTAGGACGGGTGGGAAGAGACGCTTCGAGGACATTCGCAAGCTTTTCCACCTTGAGAACAATTCTCAAGTTTCTAAGCCAGTCCAAGAAGTTCGGCCCAGTCAATTTATTCGAATCCAAAATGGAACGCAAATTCAAAGACATCATAATCAATCTTAGAAATACAAAACGAGCATATATGAGAAAGATGATTTTAAAATGCATCAATATACATTTATAAATCCCATTCATTTTTCTAATTTCAAAAACCCCAAAATCACTTTGGGAGATCATAGGTCCATCTTCGAATGGGCTGATATCCATCATAGTTATGAACAACCTTGGAGAGAGTCCAACAAGCCATTCATAACTACGACGGTAGGTATCTTCTATACCGATTGCATATCACGTTTATGCAACTATCACAATGTGCTATCAACTAATTGAATGTTCACACATACATCGGGTTGTTAACACATTAACAAGTATGCATCATATGCATAGCACCCAACTTCACCTCCCTTTACATCGACCTTGGAGAGAGTCCAACAAGCCGATGCTCCAGGTTAAAGCCAACCCATTAATCGGGACATAGTTTTAATATGGTTAGAGCGCATTCAACCAATTAGCCCAGCTTGGAGAGAGTCCAACAACCAAAGCTAACGATTGACCTCTGACTTTTACCATATTAGTATTAAACTATTCCATGGTTTGAACATATTCGGGTTCAAGCCGGGCTTGGAGAGAGTCCAACAACCCAAACAAGAAACGGAACTCTGGTTCTAACCATATTAATGGAAGGTGTAGGCTTTAATATTGTTTAAGGGTTTTTATGTCTCTTCCTCTTTGCATGCAAATAACTATTATCTACATGGCATACATCTACATGTCACGACACGCATGGCATAATGTTATGCATCTAATGCAATTACATGGCATACAATTATGTCATGTATATATTTCCTTATATGTCATAACTATTTATGGAAATAAAATATGTTTAAGATTTGATTCTCCAAATCAAATCATAATTAAATTAGGAAACAAATTTCCAAATCTAATCACATATTTTATTCATGGAATTATTTGATTAAGGAAAATCTATTTAAGAAACCAATTTCCTAAATCATTAAAACTACTTATGGAAATAAAATATTTTAAGATTTGATTTCCCAAATCAAATCATGATTAAATTAGGAAACAAATTTCCAGAATCTAATCAAATATTTTATTTATGGAAAATATCAATTTCCATAAATACTTCCAACTTTCCAAAAGTGGAAGATTTCCATAAATACTTCTAGACTTTCCAAAATTGAAAAATTTCCATAAATACTTCTAAATTTCCAAAATTAGAAAATTTCCAGAAATACATTATGACTATCGCAAAACCATTTTTACGATTATGTCAAAACATAACCTGGGCTCTGATACCACTGTTGGGTTTCCGGCACCACGGCGTGTGTGTTTTCGATCATGTTTCGTAAACATGAATACAGCGGAAGCAGTAAAATAATAAATACTCCTATTTATTACAACACACACAACACACACATACATATTACAACAAGTGTAGACATAACCATAAATTTAAATTTGCAATAAAAGGAAATTTATCTACGTTATACCTTTTGTATGACGTGTAGCGGGAACGGCATCAACCGGAACGATCCTCGCTAGAATCGTCTCTATCCATATCCACGCCGAGTTCCTCGGGATGACTTCGCTAAGCCACGAGCTTCGTCTTCGTACGGGTTACTAGCCTCGTGTTGAAGACGACGTGATCGAGAGATGATCACGATCCGAATCCAAATTCGGATCCTAAGATGAGTCCTCAAAACTCGCTTCTCCGGAGAGGTATTCGTCAACCGATTGACGAATCCTTCGTCCTCCACCTCAGAGGATTACCGGAGATCGAATCCCCGGTAATTTAGCCGCTGTCGGAGCTCTAACCGTCGTCCAAACGACGCTCCGACGAGAGGAGAAGAAGCTGTCCAGAAAACTGGACAGCTTGGTGGAGGAGTAGGCGCCGGCCAAAACAAGGAAGCCAAGTGCTCACCTTGATGCCAAACCTAAGGAGGATCGCCGGAACTCTTCCGGCAGCAGCTCGACGCCGGCGAGGAGGAAGGAAGCAGCCTTCTGGACGCCGGTTGGAGGAGCTATGGGCTGGGCGGCAAGAGAAGTTGGCGCCAACTCAAAAGGGGAGATGAGGTGGGCGGCCAAACTAGGGTTGCCTCTTCATTCGTGCTTAACAAACCCTAAAACCCTTTTTTATAGAGAACTAATTCTCTTAATGGTTATTGGATTATAACCATTAGGCCCGTTAACCCGCTCCATTAAGATAAGTTAAAATAAACCAAACCATGATGGTTTATTTTAAGTTAAAACGAACCGAACCAACTTTTGGTTCATTCGTTTAAAATAAACCAAACCCTTTGGTTTATTCTCCTCCATTGGATTAGAACCAAACCATTTTGGTCCATCCATTATGTCTTCATAAGACACGGCTCATCCACGCTTCCATTGCGACTGAAACGATTTCATGCTCGCTTCAAGTTTGGTCCAACCAAACTTAGTTTCTCTCGGTCTGAGAATCCCATTCTCAAGCTCGTTTTAAATCCTTTGGATTACGCTCGTTGTGCGTGTGACCAAATAGGTTCTCGGTTTATGTTGGCCGTCTATAATTAACCATTAATTATAGAACGATCATGAGTGGCACCTAGTAGTACATCATGATCTCCAATTAACCGAAAAGATCAACGGTTGATCCAGAACTATTTCTGAAACCCTTCAGTAGCTCGAATGATTCGTGCCCCATTCCCTTCACTCATCTTATACCCACTTGGTTCAGGACATGGTCTATTGTGTCAGTCCCCACTAGGCTGACTATGTCACACCTAGCCCAAGTATCATTTCCTCGTCCTACGGATTCTAGTTACTCCACATGTATCGAAGAGTACTTTACTCTAAACATGTAATGCTTTGGCCAAAGACTTTAGTAACAATCCGACGAGAGGCCATGGGTATACATCTCCTCGCAAGGAGTGGTGAATCCTTTATAGGCTATTCAAACACCTTCTATCACTTCGACTTATACCCAATCATCCCGGGTCCACATCTCCTTAGAGATGTTTGCTTAAGATGTCAAAGCATAAGTCTCCATGATCAAGATGACTTGAATACCGCAAGTCAAAGGAACATCGCACTTAAGCTACAGTAAGAACGTCATTGACATATCTATATATGCAGAGAACCATATGAAGTCTTACGGCTGGTCACTCCAATGAACTAGTTACCATAACTAGCATCCACGATTAACTCCGGACATCACTATGTCTCCAGCCAGTGAGAATCAACTGCTTGGATACACCAAGGAGTATACCTCGTGCTAGTCTCGACAGAATTGATGGTGTCCAAATCCATCAATTCATCGACTAGGGATAATTCCGATACATCACAATTACACATGTAGAGATACTCACTAGTTGTGATCCAATCACAAATTCTCTCATCGTGAATCGTATCGTGGACATTCAAGATAAATGAGTTTAAGATCCAATCAAATACATAAAACATGTATACTCAAATAGTGAATCTTCATTTATCATATAAATGGTTCATACATAAGGCGATTGCCTTAGGACATCTCTCATATATTACTAACACTACCATCCAAAATCCACTCCACCACACATACTGTAAGTGACTAAGAGACTATATTGACCAATCTCCTATTGGGATGTATACTGAAAAGTCTATCTTTTGTATGAACATCTTTATTTTTGAAATAAGAATCACATGATCATTGTTTGCATATTTATGATTATGCATATTGTCTAATACATTACATTGTAGATAACATGGTGTGTAGTGTCATACGGGAGATCATGTTATCATTTCCTTGTAGAGTATAAGTAAAGGCTCACAACCGAGATGGTTTTGGACAAACCATTGGTATGGTTGTAGTGTGATTTGGTATTGAGCAGGACCGACTTAGAGGTGATTCGATTTATTGCTGACTACATAATTAAATCATACCTCGGATATTACGGTGTACATGCTCTTAATTCCGATATAATAACGGACACATATACTTAGTATTTATTTCTTTGATTTACCAATGGGCGAGATTTATAGAGTAAATCGATAGGCTCGGTAAGTTGGGAAATGATATTATTTACATGGTGTGCCATTGATTATATGAGGAAACTATGGCCTATATATTAGGATGATGATGTCCCCTTGAGGAGCTCATAAGGATCATCATGTAAACCCTGTAGGTGGACTTGGTCCGGCATGATGATGTGGTTGAGTGGTACTACTCATAGAGTTAGATGTTGATTAATTAATTTTCAGTACATTAATTAATTGATGGACATTCGAGATCTTAAACACGGGGAGATATTTGTACAATTAATATATGGAGCCCATATTTATTTATGGGGTTGGTGAGGTAGATCAATGATAATCCTCTAGTGGAATGGATTATCATTAATGGATCGGACTTTATGTGGGCTAGATCCATTGGGTGGCCAAGATCCAACTCCTTCTCATGGTCCCTATTGTAGCCTATTAAAACCCTCATGAAGCCTAGATCCGATGGTGGAAAATGAAACTCTAGATCCGATGGTGGAGATTAAATCTCTAGATCCGACGATGGAGATTAAATCTCTAGATCTGACGGTGGAGATTAAATCCATAGATCTGACGGTGGCGATTAAATCTCTAGATCTGACGGTTGAGACTAAATCTCTAAGATCCGACGGTGGAGATTAAAAGGAGGCTTAAGGGGTGGGCGGCAAGAACAACAAAAGGAGATTAGGGGTTTGGCTTGGGTGGCTAGGGTTTGGGAATTGGCTTGGGTGGCAACAAGTTGGGAGATTAGGGTTTGTTTCCTTCTCTTCCTAAGGAGTAGCCTGCGCCCATCTTCTTCCTCTCTACTTTGGCCGGTGCCCATCCCTCTTCCTATATTCTTTCTTGGCCGACGGCAACAAGTGTAAAAGTTCTTCCTTTGTAGCTCTTGGCAGGCGCCCATACCATCTCCTTCATCCTCTCCTTGGCTGGGGGCAACATCAAGTTCCTTAGCTTGGTGGTCGGTTCTATATAGGAGAAGGAGTTTTGTTTTATGCTTTTCTTTGTTCGGAGCGAGCAAGGAAGGGAAGAACGTGATCTAGGAGGCTTCAACTCTTGGAAGATCGTTGCCCACAAAATGTCCAAGAGGAGGATAGGACATACGATAGAAGACCTTGAGGTAAACAAGAGGTATAATTCTTGTTTTGCTTTCCTTTTGTTTCTTTGTATATTGTATGTATTGTATGTGGCTAATTTACTTGGACCCCGAAGACAAACACAAAAACCGGCGATCCATACATCGTTTATTCCCTGTTTAATCGAAGAAAAAAGGTAGGTTACTTGAACAACAAGTTTGTTCAAGTGACCACTCTATTTGTAAAGCACGACGATGGATCGGTTGCTTGGGTAATCCCTCTTTGTCAAGGATTAATTTTTTTAATCCGGGGACATAGATGGCCATGCACAAGCGACCAAGTTGAAGGGGGAAGCGAAGTTTCTCCCTTCAAGTGGTATTAGAGCCACGATTTCCAGTTTTATGTATTTAGGATTCGATTAATTTTATGCACTTATCATATATTGTATGTGCTGGATGATAGTAGGATGTGCGTAGGCTAACTTTTTGGTTTCAGGCATAAGATCCAACTATTATGGCCATATGTGTGTGTATGTGATTGCATGTGTGTAATATTATTTGAATCCTCGGGGTTGACGAGGCTAGTATTTAATTTTTTGTAATTAAGTACGACATTGTTTAGCCACTCTTTTATTTTAGTTTACTTTCGATCTATATTTTAAGTACACTCCTTTGTGGAGTATAGGATCGATGGATGTAAATTAAAATAATTATTCTCGGCTCGGATCTCCGGATGGCTTGTACATGGCGTAGGGAGGAGCGGACGAGATGGCGATACGACGGGAGGCATATTGGAGAACAAAAGACATAATAGTTGGAAAATATTTTTTTTCATATTTATTGCTTCTTGTTTGATATACATGTCGTGTGCTAGGAAAATTCCTCAATTTTAAATTACTAAGTGAGAGAGGGATATTTTTTTAAAAAAATTCCTATGGCCTCCATTATGATTTAACATGTGATGCAAACAAACTTGCGCGTCGGCTCTGAGTGCCTTCCTCCCCATTGGATGAGGTTTTTTTGCGGATCACAAGGTCAAATATGGTTATAAGAAATTATTTAGGAGCGTGTGTACTTCCCCATCGGAAGGCACATAACCCGAGATAATTGCCTTGGTACCGAGTAATGGTGCACACTTAGATGCAAATAGGAGTATCCTCCCTATCAGAGTCACTTCTTTTATTTCTAGGGCCGAAGAGGAACCAACTATTAATTTTATTTGTCAAAAATTTAGGTTGACAAGATAGTAAAATTAATGGATAAAACCTCATCTTACAAATGTAGAATTCGTATACGTCCACACGATCGTGACATACGATATTCTCGATGTTTTGAGGTGTTGGTTGATTTTAAAATTTTATTGTTTGAGGAATCAATAATTTTTTAAAATCTAATATTTTGATCTATGTGATTCTTAGGTTTTTAAAAAATGACTTTCAACCCGCTTGCTTTGATACTAAAAGAGAATAAACTTACTGGACCCAATTATGTTAATTGGAAGAGGAATCTTGATATTATCTTGACTGCTGAGAAGTACAAATATGTACTCATCGAAGAGTGTCCTCCTAAGCCTGCGGATGATTCTGGGGAAAAGGAGAAAGAGAGTTATAAGAAGTGGATAAAGGCTGATGAGATGACGCGGTATTACATTTTGGCTTCTATGTCAAATGTATTGCAACATCAGCATCAAGCCATGCCCACTGCTTATGACATGATGCTCAATCTCAAGGAGCTTTTCGGACATCAGAATCGGGCTGCTAGGCAAGAAGCCATGAGGAACTTGATGACGACCACAATGATCGAGGGAACACCCGTGAGGGATCATGTTCTCAAGATGATGTCTCATTTGAATGAGCTAGAAGTCCTTGGAGCTGAGATCGATGGGGAAACCCAGGTCAATATCATTCTCCAGTCTCTACCTAGGAGTTTTGAGTAGTTTCTCCTGAAATACAACATGAATAAAAGGTTGTATTCATTGGCGGAGCTTCTGACAGAACTCTAGACGTCAGAGGGACTTTTTTATCAGAGTGCTCAGGCTCAGGTCATGGTTGCCCAAAAGGTTTCTACTTCTAAGCCGAAAGGAAGGATGAAGAAGAAATAAGGTGGAGCAAAGGTGGCGGCAGGATCTCAAGGAGGAGTGAATAAGCCGAAAGGCAAGTGCTTCACTTGCAAGCAGACTAGACATTGGAAGAAGGACTGCCCCAACCGGAAGCAGAACAGAGGTATATCTTTTGGTCTTGTCATTGAAACATGTTTAGCGGTGTTATATACCGACACTTGGTGTGTAGATACAAGAGCCACTAATCATGTCTGCAATACTTTGAAGGGGTTCCAGGAAACCAGACGACCGGATGAAGGGGAGATTACCATTTACTTTGGCGATGCTATGAAGGTGACAGCTGTTGTAGAGGGAGATGTTTATTTATCTTTTGAGAGGAATAAAATTTTGGTTTTGAAAAATTATCTTTATGTACCTTTATTTAGAAAGAATTTGATTTCGATTTCTAAATTGTTTATGGATGGATATTCTATTTCTTTAATGACAGAGTTGTTATAAAAAGGAATAGGGAGATTATCTGTTCTGGTGCATTGATAAGAAATTTATATACCCTTGAACCAAAAGCTCCCACGATGCAAATAGAAGTAAATCACTCATCTTCTAATTTTAATAAGAGAAAAGAACCTTCGAAAATGAACCAAACCTATCTTTGACATCTAAGGTTAGGTCATATTAATTTAAGTAGAATTCAATGGTTGATAGCTGATGGACCTCTGGGTTCATTAGTGGTGGAAGATTTCCCAACCTGCGAATCTTGTTTGGATGGTAAAATGACCAAGAGGTCTTTTAAGGCCAAGGGGTATAGAGCCAAAGCTATGTTGGAATTGGTTCATTCTGATTTAGGTTGTCCTATGTCTATCCAGGCAAGAGGTGGTTTTGAATATTTTATCTCTTTTATAGACGATTATTCAAGATATGGATACATTTACTTGATGCACCACAAGTCTGAATGCTTTGACAGGTTCAAAGAATTCAAGACTGATGTGGAGAAACGTCAAGGTAAAAGTATCAAGACACTACGATCTGATCGTGGTGGTGAGTACCTCTTGGGAGAGTTTAGGAATAACTTATCATAGGCTGGGATTCAATGCCAATTGTCTGCACCTGGCACACCCCAGCAGAATGGTGTAGCGGAGCGAAGGAATAGGACTCTTATGGAGATGGTTAGATCAATGATGAGTTATTCTGAGTTGCCAGATTCGTTCTGGGGGTATGCTCTGGATACGACAGTGTATATTCTAAACTTGGTACCATCTAAATCAGTGCCTTCTACTCCCACAGAATTGTGCATTGGGCGAAAGCCTAGTCTGAGACATATTCGGATATGGGGGAGTCCAGCACATGTGTTGAAGGCAGATGCTGGTAAGTTGGAACATCGTACAGAAGTGTGCATGTTCGTTGGCTATCCTAGTGGAACGAAAGGTGGTTTGTTTTATAGTCCTAGAGATCAGAGGGTGATCGTTAGCATGAACGCCAGATTTCTAGAGGAAGACTATGTGATGAACCACAAGCTCATGAGTAAGATTGTTCTGGAGGAATTGAGAGGGGAAGTCACTACTTCAGTACCACCGGTACAAGAGGATATACCATAAGTGACAGCACCGCGTGTTATAGAGGATACACAGGTAATACCTCGTCGTAGTGGGAGGGTTGTTAGACAGCCTGATAGATTCATGTTCTTGGGAGAATCTTCTGATTTGGTCCCTGGCGAACATGAACCTGATCCCTGGACATATGACGAGGCAATCCATGATAAAGATGCGGTATCTTGGGAAAGTGCAATGAATTCTGAGATAGAATCTATGGATTCAAATCAGGTCTGATAGATAGTAGAACCACCCAATGGTGTAAAAATCATTGGATGCAAGTGGATCTACAAAAGAAAGAGAGGAATAGATGGGAAGGTTGAGACCTTCAAAGCAAGACTTGTGGCGAAAGGGTATACTCAGAAAGAGGGTATCGATTATGAGGAGACCTTTTCGCCGGTAGCCATGCTTAAGTCTATTAGGATTCTCTTATGTATTGCTGCTCATATGGATTATGAGGTATGATAGATGGATGTCAAGAAATCTTACCTTAATGGAAGTCTTGAGGAAAACATCTATATGAAGCAACCAGAAGGATTCATTGCAAAGGGAAAAGAACATCTTGTGTGCAAGCTTAATCGGTCCATTTATGGATTGAAGCAAGCTTCGAGATCTTGGAACATCCGCTTTAATGATGTAATTTAGTCTTATGGATTTATTCAAAGTCCGAATGAGTCTTGTGTATACAAGAGATGTGAAAGAAACGTAGTGGTATTTCTTGTACTATACATAGATGACATTTTGTTAATTAGAAACAATGTCAAGGTGTTATTGGATGTAAGGGTATGGCTGTCCAAACAGTTTGATATGAAGGACTTGGGAGAAGCGGGACACATCCTTGGGATCAAGGTTATAAGGAATCGCAGGAAAAGGATAGTGTACTTATCTCAAGCTTCATACATAGACACCATTTTGGTTCATTTTTGTAACGCCCGTAAAATTCTAAACTATTCAAAGTAATTATATGGGTTTTAATGCCATAAAAGGATTAAAATAAAATAAAAATAAAAGATGGTTATAGGTAGGATTTGAACCATGAACCTCCTAATAGGGAGGTAGCCTTGACACCACTAGACCATATGATGATTCATGGATAAGATATACAAAGAATATAGATGGAAAGATGAGGAGTTGGTTCATCCCCCCATTAAAGGATGATGGGTGTTCATTCCCTAGGTATTAAAGAGGAGAATTAAGAGAAGGAAGATGAGGAGTTAGTTCATCCCCCCATGAAAGGATGATGGGTGTTCATTCCCTAGGTATTAAAGAGGAGAATTAAGATAAGAGAGGAAGTAAAACCCCACTTTCCTTCTTGATTCTCCTTCTTCCTCATCCTTGGCCAAATTTCTCATTCCCCTTCCTCCCTTTTTCATCCCATGATCTAGGGTTTCTTGTGTAGGGATTCTCAAGGGGGGTTTTCCAAGAGGAGTTCCCAAAAGTCTTAGTATTGCTAGAAGATCCAACTCCACCGAAATGTCCCCCCCCCCCCCCCCTCCTTCCTCCTTCACCGAGACCCTAATGCCCTTGTTTGGTGTTTTTGAGAGGGATTCAAGGGGATACAAAGGCTTAGTATATGCTAGAGGATCACTCCTAAGGCTAAGGAACAAGGGAAGGTCTTCATCTCCTAAAAACCCTAGCGGTATACTAGTATGATAGCGAGAGGATGTAAGTATCTCTCACCTGCAGTACAAGTAGCTCTTCGATTGTTTTATACAGCTTATTTTTCTATGTTTTGAAGATTATATGTTTAGATCAGATGATATATGTGTGTGATCAGATTTACAATTAAGGTATATGTCTTTTTAAGCAAGATCTAAGATCACAAAGATGCTATCTTTCACCTATAGCATAAGTAACTCTATAATATGCCCATTTAACTTCTATTACCATATTTTATTCGAATTTATATGTTCTGTATAGATTATGTTTGTTTATATTTTTAGGTATTTTAAGTATATTTCATGTTGAAGCAAGACATAAGATGGCAAAGATGCTTCCCCTATAAGTTTTGGGGACAAAGAGCATGATTGTATGTCTTGAAAGGCTTCCTATATGAGTTTTGGGAGTACGATCATGTTAAATGTTTGATAAATGATAAAGAATATATTTTGATCAGATTATATAGGTGTGTTTAGATTTATAGGTAAGTATCCCCCTCACCTGCGTACAAGTAGTTTTCGATTGATGTATTTGTGTTAATCCTCTTGAAACCATTCGGCCAAGACCTTGTTTGAGTTTTTCCATGAAGATCCATGCCATATCTTGTATGAACATGATGAAGATAGGATTCTAGATGGATTAGGTTTAGTGTTTGACCTTAAAAACCCAAGGGACCATTCGGCCAAGACCTTTTTGAGCTTTCCATGAAGATCCATGCCATATGTTGTATGAACATGATGAAGATAGGATGCTAGATGAATTAGGTTAAGTGTTTGAACTTTTATGACCTTTAAAACCATTCGGCCAAGCCACTCTAAACCCCTATATGTTCTTTTATGCCATGCTATAGCCAAGTTCATGCTATGTTTTGATAGTAAAAGAAGATAACATGATGTTCGGTTAGGTTTAAGTGGATGAACCTTTAGGCCCTTTGAACCATTCGGCCAAGTCCATCTAGACCCCTAAGTTGTCTTCTATGCTATGTTTTGCATGAGTTCATAATGACTTTTGGTGTTAGATGAAGATAACATGCTCTATGCTAGGTTTTAAATGAGTTTATTCCATGTTTGTTGTTAAAAGAAGATAACATGTTCTATGCCATGCTATAGATAAGTTCATGCTATGTTTTGATGGTAAATGAAGATAACATGTTGTTTGGTTAACCTAGATTTAAGTGGATGAACCTTAAGCCTTTGAACCATTCGGCCAAGACCCCTAATATGTTTCTACGCCATGTTTGATTGAGTTCATGATGACTTTTGATGTTAGATGAAGGTAACATGTTGTTGGTTAACCTAGAGTTAAGTGGTTGAGCCTCATGTCCTTTAAACCCATTCGACCAAGGTTTAATTAAAACCCTAAGTGCCCTGCCATGCCATGCTTTATGTGTTAAAGAACTAACATGTGGTTTGTTAGACCATATATAAGTTGTTTGGTGTTTAAAACTTTGATAGAACTCCATGAAGTTTAGGTCATTCCATGTATACTTGTTCATGATGTTTATACCTTATGCCATGCTTATATGTGTGTGATGTTGTGATCATGTTATGCTTATTACCTCGTAATTGTATGAATGTATGATGTTTTATAAAGAAGGAACATGATATGCATGAAAAGAATATGATATGTTATGAAGAAGAAATATGTTATGGTGAATGATATGTTATGAAGAAGAAATATGTTATGAAAGCCATATGATATTTTATGAAGAAGAAGTATGTTATGATATGAAGAAGAAAAACATGATATGCCATGATAAGGAATATGATATGTTTATGAAATTAAATATGATATGTAATGATAAGAGGCATGTATGTATTTTACTTTCTGCATGGCTTGTACCAGGACCCTAACAAGGTCCAAAGGGATGGGCTCCTAAGTTGCCCTAGGTCGACGGACTAAGATCGGGCCTAGGATGGGCTTCTATGTTATGATTGCCCCTAGGTCGACGGACTAAGATCGGGCCTAGTACGGGATGGGTTCCCAGATGCCCTAGGCCGACGGACTAAGATCGGGCCTAGGATGGGCTTTTATGTTATGATGATGGCCCCTAGGTCGACGGACTAAGATCGGGCCTAGTAACCTAGTAGGTTCGAGACTTGCTACCTCTGGTCTATTTAGGGATGCACGCTATGATGATGATGATGATGATGTGGTACAATGTCGGGCCCGATATGTTGAGAGTTATGTTCAAATACCTATGATATATGTTTTCAAAGAGCATCCTGCATATATGTTTACATGATATGTTTGTTATGTTATATATGTTTCCATGCTATGTTTGTTATGTTTTATATGTTTACATGCTATGTTTGTTATGTTATATATGTTTCCATGCTATGTTTGTTATGTTTTATATGCTTACATGCTATGTTTGTTATGTTATATATGTTTGCATGTTATGATGGTTATGATATTTATGTTTACATGCTATGTTTGTTATGTTATATATGTTTACATGTTATGTTATATATGTGTTTACATGTTATATGCTTGTTTACGATGTTGTATGTCTACATGTTATTGCCTGCTTATGTCTATGCTGATACATTGATGTTATGTTAGCTTATGTTATGATGTTATGTCATGTTATGCTTACGTAAGGTTTTGTGAGTAGGACAGGATCTTACTAAGCCTATGTGCTTATAGTTTATGTTCCCTTGTACTGCAGATAAGGGTAAAGGGTGGATAAACTAAAGGGAGCAGCAGGAGGGGCAAAGTGTGTGTGGTAGTGGCATGGTGGAGGAGATCTGTTATGTTCTTTATGCATGTTTTCCCTAAGATGATTTAGCTTATGAATTGAACTAAGTACTTATGAACTGATGATGCATGCCATATGTTTAAGAAGAAGTGTCTATGAAATAATGATGCATGTTCTATGTTAAGAAGATGTATCTATGAAATGACGATGCATGTTTATGTTTAAAAGAAAAAAAAATATGTCTAAAGTCTTCCGCTGTAAGAAGTATGATATGTGTAGTCTTCCGCTGTAATGTAATGTATGTAGGATCGCGTCACGCGCCGTCCCTCCGGACCCTTGGAAAAAGGGCAGGCGTGACAGGTTGGTATCAGAGCAGATCTGCCTTTCCACTATATACACATGAAGCTCCAAATCCTGCTGCTCCAAGTAAGAAATTCTATGCCTACTCTATTTTTTTTCATGTATGATAAGAAATGCTTTTAGTTTAAATATGCATGCATTTATATATGATAATCTTATGCTAGCCTTTAGTTTAAATATGCATGAATATATGTATGATAATCTTATGCTAGCCTTATTATAATATATGAAGATAAGCATGGCTGGAAGACATAGTAATAGAGTCGATGAGACAGTACCCCCACATGATCTTATGCATGTAGTTACAGAACTCCAGGGATAGCTACAGGAGTTCTGTAGCCTATTCAAATCCTAGAATGAAAGTGGGAAGATATAGCTATGAATTTCATAATAGGACTACCCAAAACAACTAATGGTTATGAAGCTATTTAGGTGATTGTTGAAAGATTGACAAAATCTGCCCATTTTCTAGCAATCAAATATCGTACTCAATGGAACAACTAGCCCAGTTGTATGTTGAGGAGGTGATCAGATTGCATAGAGTTCCTAAGACCATGTGATTGAGCCACAAATGGTACAGGTTCAAGAAAATTTAAGTTATGAAAGTCGACCTATTCAGATAATAGATTGATAAATCAAGAAATAGAGATCCAAAGAAGTACCCTTAGAGAAAGTCATATGGCAAAATCAAAAGTTTGAAGATGCAACTTAGGAACGCGAGGATGACATGAAACAAAAGTATCTGGAGTTGTTCTAAGTTTCGAGGACGAAACTTTTATAGGTATGAAGGATTGTAATGCCCGTAAAATTATAAACTATACAAAGTAATTATATGGGTTTTAATGTCATAAAAGGTTTAAAATAAAATAAAATAAAAGATGGTTATAGGTAGGATTTGAACCATGAACCTCCTAATAGGGAGGTAGCCTTGACACCACTAGATCATATGATGATTCATGGATAAGATATACAAAGAATATAGATGGGAAGATGAGGAGTTGGTTCATCCCCCCATGAAAGGATGATGGGTGTTCATTCCCTAGGTATTAAAGAGGAGAATTAAGAGAAGGAAGATGAGGAGTTAGTTCATCCCCCCATGAAAGGATGATGGGTGTTCATTCCCAAGGTATTAAAGAAGAGAATTAAGAGAAGAGAGGAAGTAAAACCCCACTTTCCTTCTTGATTCTCCTTCTTCCTCATCCTTGGCCGAATTTCTCATTCCCCTTCCTCCCTTTTTCATCCCAAGCTCTAGGGTTTCTTGTGTAGGGATTCTCAAGAGGGGTTTTCCAAGAGGAGTTCCCACAAGTCTTAGTATTGCTAGAAGATCCAACTCCACCGAAATGTTCCCCCCTCCTTCCTCCTTCACCGAGACCCTAATGCCCTTGTTTGGTGTTTTTGAGAGGGATTCAAGGGGATACAAAGGCTTAGTATATGCTAGAGGATCACTCCTAAGGCTAAGGAACAAGGGAAGGTCTTCATCTCCTAAAAACCCTAGCGGTATACTAGTATGATAGCGAGAGGATGTAAGTATCTCTCACCTGCAGTACAAGTAGCTCTTCGATTGTTTTATACAGCTTATTTTTCTATGTTTTGAAGATTATATGTTTAGATCAGATGATATATGTGTGTGATCAGATTTACAATTAAGGTATATGTCTTTTTAAGCAAGATCTAAGATCACAAAGATGCTATCTTTCACCTATAGCATAAGTAACTCTATAATATGCCCATTTAACTTCTATTACCATATTTTATTCGAATTTATATGTTCTGTATAGATTATGTTTGTTTATATTTTTAGGTATTTTAAGTATATTTCATGTTGAAGCAAGACATAAGATGGCAAAGATGCTTCCCCTATAAGTTTTGGGGACAAAGAGCATGATTGTATGTCTTGAAAGGCTTCCTATATGAGTTTTGGGAGTACGATCATGTTAAATGTTTGATAAATGATAAAGAATATATTTTGATCAGATTATATAGGTGTGTTTAGATTTATAGGTAAGTATCCCCCTCACCTGCGTACAAGTAGTTTTCGATTGATGTATTTGTGTTAATCCTCTTGAAACCATTCGGCCAAGACCTTGTTTGAGTTTTTCCATGAAGATCCATGCCATATCTTGTATGAACATGATGAAGATAGGATTCTAGATTGATTAGGTTAAGTGTTTGACCTTAAAAACCCAAGGGACCATTCGGCCAAGACCTTGTTTGAGCTTTCCATGAAGATCCATGCCATATCTTGTATGAACATGATGAAGATAGGATGCTAGATGAATTAGGTTAAGTGTTTGAACTTTTATGACCTTTAAAACCATTCGGCCAAGCCACTCTAAACCCCTATATGTTCTTTTATGCCATGCTATAGCCAAGTTCATGCTATGTTTTGATAGTAAAAGAAGATAACATGATGTTCGGTTAGGTTTAAGTGGATGAACCTTTAGGCCCTTTGAACCATTCGGCCAAGTCCATCTAGACCCCTAAGGTGTCTTCTATGCTATGTTTTGCATGAGTTCATAATGACTTTTGGTGTTAGATGAAGATAACATGCTCTATGCTAGGTTTTAAATTAGTTTATGTCATGTTTGATGTTAAAAGAAGATAACATGTTATATGCCATGCTATAGATAAGTTCATGCTATGTTTTGATGGTAAATGAAGATAACATGTTGTTTGGTTAACCTAGATTTAAGTGGATGAACCTTAAGCCTTTGAACCATTTGGCCAACACCCCTAATATGTTTCTATGCCATGTTTGATTGAGTTCATGATGACTTTTGATGTTAGATGAAGGTAACATGTTGTTGGTTAACCTAGAGTTAAGTGGTTGAGCCTCATGTCCTTTAAACCCATTCGGCCAAGGTTTAATTAAAACCCTAAGTGCCCTCCCATGCAATGCTTTATGTGTTAAAAAACTAACATGTGGTTAGTTAGACCATATATAAGTTGTTTGGTGTTTAAAACTTTGATAGAACTCCATGAAGTTTAGGTCATTCCATGTATACTTGTTCATGATGTTTATACCTTATGCAATGCTTATATGTGTGTGATGTTGTGATCATGTTTTGCTTATTACCTCGTAATTGTATGAATGTATGATGTTTTATAAAGAAGGAACATGATATGCAGGAAAAGAATATGATATGTTATGAAGAAGAAATATGTTATGGTGAATGATATGTTATGAAGAAGAAATATGTAATGAAAGCCATATGATATGTTATGAAGAAAAAGTATGTTATGATATGAAGAAGAAAAACATGATATTCCATGATACGGAATATGATATGTTTATGAAATGAAATATGATATGTTATGATAAGAAGCATGTATGTATTTTACTTTCTGCATGACTTGTACCAGGATCCTAACAAGGTCCAAAGGGATGGACTCCTAAGTTTCCCTAGGCCGACAGACTAAGATCGGGCCTAGGATGAGCTTCTATGTTATGATTGCCCCTAGGTCGACGGACTAAGATCGAGCCTAGTACGGGATGGGCTCCCAGATGCCCTAGGCTGATGGACTAAGATCGGGCCTAGGATGGGCTTCTATGTTACGATGATGGCCCCTAGGTCGACGGACTAAGATCGGGCCTAGTAACCAAGTAGGTTCGAGACTTGCTACGTCGGGTCTATTTAGGGATGCGCGCTATGATGATGATGATGTGGTACAATGTCGGGCTCAATATGTTGAGAGTTATGTTCAAATACATATGATATATATGTTTTCAAAGAGCATCCTGCATATATGTTTACATGCAATGTTTGTTATGTTATATATGTTTCCATGCTATGTTTGTTATGTTATATATGTTTCCATGTTATGTTTGTTATGTTTTATATGCTTACATGCTATGTTTGTTATGTTATATATGTTTGCATGTTATGATGGTTATGATATTTATGTTTACATGCTATGTTTGTTATGTTATATATGTTTACATGTTATGTTATATATGTGTTTACATGTTATATGCTTGTTTACGATGTTGTATGTCTACATGTTATTGCCTGCTTATGTCTATGCTGATACATTTATGTTATGTTAGCTTATGTTATGATGTTATGTCATGTTATGCTTACGTAAGGTTTTGTGAGTAGGACAGGATCTTACTAAGCCTATGTGCTTATAGTTTATGTTCCCTTGTACTGCAGATAAGGGTAAAGGGTGGATAAACTAAAGGGAGCAGCAGGAGGGGCAAAGTGTGTGTGGTAGTGGCATGGTGGAGGAGATTTGTTATGTTCTTTATGCATGTTTTCCCTAAGATGATTTAGCTTATGAATTGAACTAAGTACTTATGAACTGATGATGCATGCCCTATGTTTAAGAAGAAGTGTCTATGAAATAATTATGCATGTTCTATGTTAAGAAGAAGTATCTATGAAATGACGATGCATGTTTATGTTTAAAAGAAAAAAAATATGTCTAAAGTCTTCCGCTGTAAGAAGTATGATATGTGTAGTCTTCCGCTGTAATGTAATGTATGTATGTAGGATCGCGTCACGCGCCGCCCCTCCGGACCCTTGGAAAAAGGGCGGGCGTGACAGTTTTAGCATGCAGAACTCCAAGAAAGGTTTTCTACCTTTTAGGCATGGAGTACCTTTATCTAAAGAGATGTGTCCTAGAATATCAAAGGAGATAGAGGAAATGAAGGCGGTTCCTTATGCTTCGGCAGTAGGAAGCCTCATGTATGCTATGCTATGTACGAGACTGGATATTTGCTTTGCCATTGGCATGGTTAGCAGATATCAGAGTAATCAAAGATAGGGACATTGGACTACGGTAAAGCATATATTGAAGTACCTGAGAAGGACTAGGGATTATATGCTAGTATACCAAGCAGATCAATTACTTCCTATGGGCTACACAGATTCTAATTTCCAATCAGATAGGGATAACAGTAAGTCTACCATAGGTTTTGTGTTTACTTTGGGAGGTGGAGCCATTGTATGGAGGAGTGTCAAGCAGAAATGCGTGGCAGACTCCACCATGGAAGCTGAGTATGTGGCAGCCTTTGAGGCGGCCAAAGAAGCTATATGGCTTAGGAACTTCTTGAAGGACTTAGATGTGATTCCTGGTTTGCCCAGAACTATCACAATTTATTGTGATAACAGTGGTGCAGTTGCAATCTCGAAGGAACCACGAGCTCATAAGGCAAGTAAACACATAGAGCGTAAGTACCACCTGATACGAGAGATTGTAAAGAGGGTAGAAATTGTTGTCGCCTAGATTGCATCAGAGGATGACCTGGTAGATCCTTTCACAAAGGCCCTTCTAGCGAGAGCTTTGATAGGCATGTGGAGGGAATGGTAATCAGATGTATGGCAGTATAAGGACAGCATAGTCCTTTAGTATAAGTGGGAGATTATTGGGATGTATACTGAAAAGTCTATCTTTTGTATGAACATCTTTATTTTTGAAATAAGAATTACATGATCATTGTTTGCATATTTATGCTTATGCATATTGTCTAATACATTACATTGTAGATAACATGATGTGTAGTGTCACACGGGAGATCATATTATTAGTTCCTTATAGAGTATAAGTAAAGGCTCACAACCGAGATAGTTTTCGACAAACCATTGGTATGATTGTAGTGTGATTTGGTATTGGTTTGTCTTGACCATAGAATTACACTAGTACACTTTGTGTGTATTGAGCAGGACCGACTTAGAAGTGATTCGATTTATTGCTGACTACATAATTGAATCAGACCTTAGATATTATGTTGTACATGCTCTTAATCCCGATATAATAACGGGCACATGTACTTAGTATTTATTTCTTTGATTTACCAATGGGCAAGATTTATAGAGTAAATCGATAGGCTCGGTAAGTTGGGAAATGATATTATTTACATGGTGTGCCATTGATTATAGGAGGAAACCGTGTCCTATATATTAGGATGATGATGTCCCCTTGAGGAGCTTATAAGGATCATCATGTAAACCCTGCAAGTGGACTTGGTCCGGCATGATGATGAGGTTGAGTTGTACTACTCATGGAGTTAGATGTTGATTAATTAAATGTTAGGAAATTAATTAATTGATGGACATTCGAGATCTTAAACACGGGGAGATATTTGTACAATTAATATATGGAGCCCATATTTATTTGTGGGGTTGGTGAGGTAGATCAATGATAATCCTCTAGTGGAATGGATTATCATAAATGGATCAAAATTTATGTGGGCTAGATCCATTGGGTGGCCAAAATCCAACTCCTCATGGTCCCTATTGTAGCCTATTAAAACCCTCATGAAGCCTAGATCCGATGGTGAAAAATGGAACTCTAGATTCGACGGTGGAGTTTAAATATCTAGATCTGACGGTGGAGATTAATTCTCTAGATCCGACGGTGGAGATTAAATCCCTAGATCCGACTGTTGAGATTAAATCTCTAGATATGACGGTTGAGATTAAATCTCTAAGATCCGATGGTGGAGATTAAAAGGAGGCTTAAGCCTAACTCTATAAATAAGGCTTAAGGGGTGGGCGGAAAGAACAACAAAAGGAGATTAGGGTTTTGGCTTGGGCGGCTAGGGTTTGGGAATTGGCTTGGGCGGCAACAAGTTGGGAGATTAGGGTTTGTTTCCTTCTCTTCCTAAGGAGTAGACGACGCCCATCTTCTTCCTCTCTACTTTGGCCGGTGCCCATCCCTCTTCCTATATTCCTCCTTTGCCGGTGGCAACAAGGGTAAAAGGTTCTTCCTTTGTAGCTCTTGGCAGGCGCCCATACCATCTCCTTCATCCTCTCCTTGGCCAGCGGCAACATCAAGTTCCTTGGCTTGGTGGTCGGTTCTAGATAGGAGGAGTTTTGTTTTATTCTTCCCTTTGTTCGAAGTGAGCAAGGAAGGGAAGAACGTGATCTGGGAGGCTTCAACTCTTGGAAGATCGTTGCCCACACAATGTCCAAGAGGAGGATAGGACATACGATAGAAGACCTTAAGGTAAACAAGAGGTATAATTCTTGTTTTGCTTTCCTTTTGTTTCTTTGTATATTGTATGTATTGTATATGGCTAATTTACTTAGACCCCAAAGACAAACACAAAAATCAGTGATTTGCACATCGTCTATTCCGCGACTAATTGAAGAAAAGAGGTAGGTTACTTGAATAACAAGTTTGTTCAAGTGACCACTCTATTCGTATAGCACGATGATGGATCAGTTGCTTGGGTAATCCCTCTTTGTCAAGGATTAATTTTTTTTAATCCAGGGATGTAGATGGGATCGCCATGCACAAGCGACCAAGTTGAAGTGGGAAGCGAAGTTTCTCCCTTCATCTCCCTTGTTGCAACTATCTGTGTTCCAGCAACTCTATAGTAGCTACACAATAGTTAGCCAAAACTCCATTAGCACTCTTGCTCCATACTTCTACAAAACCAGATAATAACTGCTGAACCCACGTCATGTATATGACAGATTATTTCATAGTTCATTAGTTGAAGTAAACATAAGATACGTCTCATCCAACTGTATCGGAATCGCTCCGATCCCTATAATGATGCATTTGCATACAATATCCCTCCATCCACCTCGGAAGGATAATAACACTGATGCAAAAGTCAACTACTATCTGAGCCCTGAAAACTAGTTTCACAAGCTCCTGACCAAGTAAATTCCATCACCTTCCTGATCAAACAAGTTAGTGGTATAATATTGCTAGAGCATTCTATTCACATCTACAATAATAACCAAATCAATTCAGGGAAACCACAACTTCCCTTAAGATCGTGAATATCTACAAATATCGTCTTAATTGACAACCACCAACTAATCCAATCCTTCCATCATCGATAATCGATGCATAACCTCAAAGGTCCATCTATCTTTTAACAAAGAGTTCCGGATCTTGTCAAGAAAAATACTGGGACAGATAAATCTCCCATCCAACACCTCCTATAATCACAACTTACGTTCCTCCAATTTCCATAGTGTATAGAAAAATTGATACCAATAAAATTATCTCTTGGTAAAATCATCATTCTAACAAATACCTCCTGTGCATCATCAACCTTGCCAACTTTGCAAAACCGATCAATGAGGGTATCAAAACAACTCGATTTGACTCACAACCAATTGATTGACATTGCCTTGAGTACATCACGAGCTTTAATTACTTTGTGAGCTTTGCACCAACCCTCAGCCAATGCACTGTTGGTGCAACAATGCCCCAAACATTTATATGTTTTGATGTTTAGATAATCATCTAAGTTAGGCAATGCCTTATGATCTAATTGTGAACGTGTTTAAGTGATAGGAAAATCCAAGTATGAAGACTTGGTAAAAGGCAAAGTCCAAGTGTGATCTTGGCAAAGGAAGTCCAAAGGCAAGTCTTGGCAGCGTAAGTCCAAGCATGTAGTCTTGGCGGCGTAAAGTCCAAGCAAGCTTTAGCAAAGGGAAACCCAAGACATGACAAAACTGAAGGAAGCTCTTGGAAGCAAAGCCAAAGGATGAACAAGTCGCGGACTCAGAGGGATCCTGGAGGCGCAAGGCTTAAGGAAGAGCTAGAAGGTTGAGTCTAGGTCTAGGGGGTAAATTCAAGTATGAATTATTCATACTTGATGAGTATCAGTCGACTGATATGATGTATCGTCACGATCGTGCTCGGCCGAGTCGAAACCACCGACGATCGTCACCGATCGCCAGAGTCGCAATCGACTGATTAGACAATCAGTCGACTGATCATGCTGAAGATGGGCACAGAATGGAGTCTCACTCAACTCTGCATGGCAATCACTCGACTGATCGCTTCATCAGTCGACTGATCAGGCAACCGTTGGAAATTGCGACCGCATATCTCTGCAGATTTGCTTAGTCAGAAGTTGTTGGCTTCGGTGGCAGTCGACTGATTCTGTACATCAGTCGACTAATAGTAGTCCAACGGGAAAAATAACCCTCTCTCTATAAAAAAAAAAGGGTTGGTGGAGGTTTTGAGGGCTAATGCTTACTTTCTGATCATCTTCTCAAGCCTCCATGATTTTTCCAAGCTTTCTAGTGTCTTAATTTCCCTCCTCCTTCCTAAACTTCATATTCATTCATTGTAAGAAGAGGAGAGGTGCTTGTAAAAGAAAGCTTCATAGTGAGATTGCATAGGGTTGATCCACCTCAAGGATCGCAGTGGAGTAGGAGCGTTATATTCGAACCACGTAAAGGATTTGTGTTAGCATTGTTGGGATGTATACTGAAAAGTCTATCTTTTATATGAACATCTTTATTTTTGGAATAAGAATCACATGATCATTATTTGCATATTTATGGCTATGCATATTGTCTAATACATTACATTATAGATAACATGGTGTGTGGTGTCACACGGGAGATCATGTTATCTGCTCCTTGTAAAGTATAAGTATAGGCTCACAACCGAGATGACTTTGGACAAACCATTGGTATGGTTGTAGTGTGATTTGGTATTGGTTTGTCTTGACCATAGAATCACACTAGTACACTTTGTGTGTATTGAGCAGGACCGACTTTGAGGTGATTCGATTTATTGCTGACTACATAATCGAATCAGACCTCAGATATTATATTGTACATGCTCTTAATCCCGATATAATAACGGGCACATATACTTAGTATTCATGTCTTGTATTTACCAATGGGCGAGATTTATAGATTAAATCGATAGGCTCGGTAAGTTGGGAGACGATATTATTTATATGGTGTGCGATTAATTATAGGAGTAAAACGTGTCCTATATATTAGGATGATGATGTCCCCTTGAGGAGCTCATAAGGTTCATCATGTAAACCCTGTAGGTGGACTTGGTCCGGCATGATGAAAAGGTTGAGTCGTACTACTCATGGAGTTAGATATTGATTAATCAATAGTCAGTAAATTAATTAATCGACGGACATTCGAGATCTTAAACACGGGGAGTAAATATACAAATAATATATGGAGCCCATATTAACTTATGGGGGTTGGTGAGGTAGATCAATGATAATCCTCTAGTCGAATGGATAATCATTAATGGATCAGACTTTATGTGGGTTTGATCCATTGGGTGGCCAAGATCCAACTCCTCCTCATGGTCCCTACTGTTGCCTATTAATACCTAATAAAGCTTAGATCCAATGGATGAAAACAAAACTCTAGATCCAATGGTAGAGATTAAATCTCTAGATCCGACGGTTGAGATTAAATCTCTATATCCGACGGTTGAGATTAAATCCCTAGAACCAATGGTGGAGATTAAAAGGAGGCTTGAACCCAACTCTATAAATATAGGACTATGGCTTGGGCGGCAACTTGATGGATTAGGATTAGGGTTTGCTTCCCTTGGGTGCCAAGAAATCCTAATTAGGTTAGGATTTGGAGTGGGCGGCTATGGTTTTGCTGTTGGGGTGGGTGGCAACAAGTGGAGGAGGACCTTTCTTCTTCTTCCTAAGGTTTGGCCGACAACCTATCCTTCTTCCCTATACTTTGGCCGGTGCTCAACCTATTCTTCTTCCCCTCTTCCTTGGCCGACAATTAGGAGAGCTAGGGTTAGGGTTTTGGGCGGCTACAAGGTGAAGATTGGTTTCCCTTTTCTTCTCCAAGTGTTGGCTGGCGCCCATCACCCTCATTGATTCTCTTTTGGCCGGTTCCTATACTCCATGTTCTCTTCCTTGGCTGGCGGCAACATCGAGTCTATTGACTTGGTAGCCGGTTCTAGATAGGAAGAAGTGTTTTGTTTTATGATCTTCCTTTGTTCGTAGTGAACAAGGAAAGGAAGATTGGTGATCTAGGAGCTTCAACTTTTGGTAGATCGTCGCCCACATGACGTCCGAAAGGAGGAAGGTCATATAATAGAAGATCGAGAGGTATATCGATTCTCTATTTTCATTTGTTACATGTTTATATTTGCTTTTCAATTATATGCATGATATATATTCTATTTTGTGGCTAAATATACTTGGACCCGGAACATAAACACAAAAGCCGGTGATCCGTACATCGTCTATTCCGCGGCTATTCGTAGAATAGAGGTTGGTCGCTTGAACAACAAGTTTGTTCAAGTGACCACTCTAATTGAATAGCACGACGATGACAAGGTTGCTTGGGCAATCCCTCTTGTCAAGGATAATTTTTTTTTATTCGGGGACATAGAAGGGATCGCCATGAACAAGCGACCGAGTTGAAGTGGGAAGCGAAGTTTCCCCTCTCAACAAGTGGTATCAAAGCCATGGTTTCCAGTTTTGTGTCTTTAGGATTTAGTTACTCTTATGCATTTTTCATATATTATATGTGCCGGATAATAGTAGGATATGCGTAGGTTAACTCTTTGGTTGCAGGCATAAGATTCGACTATTATGGTCATATGTGTGTATGTGATTGTATGTGTGTAATAGTATATTTTGTTGAATCCTCGGGGTTGACGAGGCTAGTATTTAATTTTTTATAAATTAGATACGACATTGTTTAGCCACTCTTTCTATTTTAGTTTACTTTCGATCTAGATTTCATGTACACTCCCTCGTGGAGCATAGGATCGATGGATGTAAATTAAAATAGTTTTTTAGTCTCGGCTCGGATCTCCGGATGGCTCGTACATGGCGTAGGAGGAGCGGATGAGATGGCGATGCGACGTGAGACATATTGAAGACAAAAGCCATAATAGTTGGAAAATAATTTATTTTTCATATTTATTGTTTATTATTTGATATGCATGTCGTAGTCTAGAAAATTCCTCAATTTCAAATTACTAAGTGGGAGAGGGATATTTTTATAAATTTCCACGACCTCCATTACGATTTGACAATTGATGCAAACAAACTTGCGCGTCGGCTCTGAGTGCCTTCCTCCCCATCGGATGAGTTTGTTTGCGGATCATAAGGTCGAATATGGTTATAGGAAATTATTTAGGAGCATGTGTACTTCTCTATCGGAAGGCACATAACCCGAGATAATTACCTTGGTACCGAGTAATGGTGAACACTTAGATACAAATATAAGTATCCTCCCCATCGGAGTCACTGCTTTTATTTGTAGGGCCGAAGAGAAACCAACTATTAATTTTATTTGTCAAAAAGTTAGGTTGACAAGATAGTAAAATTAATGGGTAAACCTGCTCTTACAAATGTAGAATTCGTATACGTCCACATGATCGTGGCATACGATATTCTCGGTGTTTTGAGGTGTTGGTTGATTTTAAAATTTTATTGTTTAAGGAATCAATAATTTTTTGAAATCTAAAGTAATGATCTATGTGATTCTTAGGATTTTCAAAAATGACTTTCAGTCCACTTGCTATAATACTAAAGGAAAATAAACTTACTGTACATAATTATGTTGATTGGAAAAAGGAATCTAGATATTGTCTTAACTGCTGAGGAGTACAAGTATGTACTCTTCGAAGAGTGTCCTCCTAAGCCTGCAAATGAGCTTGAAGTCCTTGGAGCTGAGATTGATGGGGAAACCCAAGTTGATATCATTCTCCAGTAGACAGAAAGGCTTGCTCAGGCTCAGGCCACGGTTGCTCAGAAGGTTTCTACTTCTAAGCCGAAAGGCAAGAAGAAGAAGAAACAAGGTGGAGCAAAGGTGGTGGGAGGATCTCAGGGAGGAGTGAAGAAGCCGAAAGGCAAGTGCTTCACTTGCAAGCAGACTGGACATTAGAAGAAGGACTGTCCCAATCCGAAATAGAACAAAGGTATATCCTTTGGTCTAGTCGTTAAAACATCTTTAGCGGTGTTATCTACCGACACAAGGTGTGTAGATACAGGAGCCACTGATCATGTCTATAATACTTTGCAAGGGTTCTAGAAAACCTTACGACTAGCTAAAGGAGAGATTACCGTTTACTTGGGCTATGCCACAGAGGTGGCGGCTGTTGCAGTGGGAGATGTTTATTTGTCTTTTGAGAAAAATAAACTTTTGGTTCTTAAGAATTGCCTTTATGTACCTTTATTTAGAAAGAATTTAATTTCGATTTCTAAATTGTTTATGGATGGATATTCTATTTCTTTTAATGACAGAGTTGTTATAAAAATGAATAGGGACATTATCTGTTCAGGTGCATTGATAGAAAATCTATACACACTTGAACCAAAAGCTCCCACGATGCAAATAGAAGTAAATAACTCATCTTCTAATTCCAATAAGAGAAAAGAACCTTCGAAGATGAACCAAACATATCTTCGGCATCTTAGACTTGGTCATATTAACCTAAGCAAAATTCAAAGGTTGATAGCTAATGGACCTTTGGGTTCATTAGTGGTGGAAGATTTCCCAACCTGCGAATCTTGCTTGGAGGGTAAAATTAACAAGAAGCCTTTTGAGGCCAAGGGGTATAGATCTAAAGATGTGTTGGAATTAGTTCATTCTGATTTGTATGATCCTATGTCTATCCAGGCAAGAGGTGGTTTTGAATATTTCGTCTTTTTCATAGAAGATTATTCAAGATATGGATGACACTACGATCTAATCGTGGTGGTGAGTACCTCTTGGGAGAGTTTAGAAATTACTTATCAGAGGCCGAGATTCAATCCCAATTATCTGCATGTCACGCCCGCCCTTTTTTCCAAGGGTCCGGAGGGGCGGCGCGTGACGCGACCGTACATACATACACTTCTTACTACTTACAGCGGAAGACTTTGGATACATTTTTTTTTCTTTTCTTTTAAACATAAACATGCATTGACGTATATAGATACTTCTTCTTAACATAGAGCATGCATCATAACATATATAGATACTTCTTCTTAACATAGAGCATGCATCATTATTTCATAGGTACTTAGTGCTTAGTTCTAGTCCATAAACATCATCATCATAAGGGGACATAATAAGGACATCCATAAACATCATCATCATAGGGAAACATATATAAAAGGACATAATGGATCTTCTCCACCATGCCACTACCACACACATTTGGCCCCTCCTGCTGCTTCCTTTTAGTTTATCCATCCCTTACTCTTATCTGTAGTACGAGGGAAAGATAAACTATAAGCACATAGGCTTAGTAAGATCCTGTCCTACTCACAAAAACCATACATCGACATTAATCATGGCATGTAACATTCATACATATAAGCAACATAACATGTAACATACATGGCGTAAGCAACTTAGCATAAGTAACATAAGTAACATAACATGTAAAATACATATCATAGCAGCTTATCATGTAAATATATGACTTAATCAAACATAACATACAACATATGTAACATAGCAACAAATACATGTCATATCAACATAACATACAACCTATATATGACATAACAAACATAACATACATCACATACATCACATGTAACATAGCAGCATAAACATGACATATCAAACATAACATGCAACATATATATATGCCATATCAACATAGCATGTGAACCTAACAATCAAATCATGTAAACATATGCAGGATGCTTTTTGAAAACATATATTATAGGTACGTAACATATATCTCAACATATTTGGGCCCGGCATTGTACCACTTCTTCTTCATAATAGTGCGCATCCCTAAATAGACCCGAGGTAGCAAGTCTCGAGCCTACTAGGTTACTGGGCCCGATCTTAGTCCGTCGACCTAGGGCAATCGTCATAGCGTAGAAGCCCATCCTAGGCCCGAGTCTTACTCCATCGACCTAGGGCATCTTGGAGCCCATCCCGTACTAGGCCCGATCTTAGTCCGTCGACCTAGGGGCAATCATACATAGAGGCCCATCCTAGGCCCGAGTCTTACTCCATCGACCTAGGGCATCTTAGGAGCCCATCCCTTTGGACCTTGTTAAGGTCTTGGTACAAGCCATGCAGAAGGTAAAAAACTTATATGCTTTTATTATAACATAGCTTATTTCATTTTGCAAACATAGCATACTTCATTTCCTAACACATCATACTTCACTTCGTGAACATATCATTTTTCATTTCATAATCATATCATATTCATTTCATGAACATATCGTTTTTCATTTCATAATCATATTGTATTTCATTTCATAACATATCTTAAATATCACATACACATAGGGCATGGCATAAGGCATAAACATCAAGAGTAAGTAAACACTAACCTAAAGCATGTTATCTTCATCTAACATCATTTAATATCACAAGTCAACATGAATTCACCCAAACATAAAACACATGTTAACCTAACCTAGAGCATGTTAAAGGACAATGGTTGGCCGAATGGTTCATGTAGGTTTTTAGGGATAGTCTTTTAACCTAATCCAATTAACATACTAACAACATCATATGCATACAAAACATGGATTAAAACATCAATACAAGGGAGGGGGGGGGGGGGAGTGGCCGAATGGTTCAGGAAGGCTTTTAGGGTTAGTCTTTTAACCTAATTCATTCTACAACCCAACATCATCATATGCATGTAAAACAAGATATAGAACTTCAATAAAACACCAACAACCCATGATGGCCGAATGGTTTATGTAGGTTTTTAGGGCTAGTCTTTTAACCTAATCCAATTAAATTACTAACAACATCATATGCATACAAAACATGGATTAAAACTTCATTGGAACATCAATACAAGGGGGGGGGGGGGGGGGTGGCCGAATTGTTCAAGGGCTTTTAGGGTTAGACATTTAACCTAATTCAATTAACATACTAACAACATCATATGCATACAAAACATGGATTAAAACTTTATTGAATCATCAAAATAAAGGGGGTGGCCGAATGGTTCAAGGGCTTTTAGGGTTAGACATTTAACCTAATTCATTCTACAACCCAACATCATCATATGCATGTAAAACAAGATATAGAACTTCAATAAAACACCAAGAAACCCATGTTGGCCGAATGGTTCATAGAGGTTCCTAGGGTTAACCTTTAACCTAATTCATTCTACATCCTAACATCATCATATGCATGTAAAACAAGGTATAGAACTTCAATAAAACACCCAAAAACATGTGTTAGCCGAATAGTCCATAGGGGTTTCTAGGGTTATCTTTTAACCTAATTCATTTTACATCCTAACATCATCTTCTTCTTACAAAACATGATATAGAACTTCCTTGGAACATCAAAACTAAGCTTGGCCGAATATATCATAGGGATTTCTACACAAAACAATCAACCGAAAGCTACTCGTATGCAGGTGAGGGATACTTACATCCTTCGCGTTTCTTTTTGGTTGGAAAAATAACCTAAAGGAAACAAAACCTAGCCTTCTCCTTGCTTGGATGGGGTTCGGCCAAAGGATGAAAATGGAGAGGGAGAGGAATAGATTTCGGTGAGGAAGAAGAAGAGAAGAGGGAGAAGTGGAGAAGTGGTTTTTCACTTGTCCCTTCATTCCCTATTTATTCTCTTGAAGTGTCCCTTAGCCTCCCTTACCCTTAACTATCATTTCCCCTATTCCTCTACTAATAACATCTCATTGGGCTTCTGGTTAGTGGATGCATCTTTAGGGTTTGGCTATCTCTAGAGGTTTGGGGTTCAATTCCTAGGCCTTGCATCCTTTTTGGCTTATTTTCTTTCATTTTTGAAAAGCCCACATAAAGCCCATTATAATCATACAAAAATTCTTATAAAATTTCTAGAGCTTGGGATGAAAAAGGGAGGAAAGGGAAATGGGGAATTCGGCCAAGGATGAGGAAGAAGGAGAATGAAGAAGGAAAATGGGGTTTTACTTCCTCTCTTTTCTTAATTCTCCTCTTTAATACCTAGGGAATGAACACTCTTCATCCTTTCATGGGAGGGGATGAACCAACTCCTCATCTTCCCATCCATATTCTTTGTATATTCTTTATATATCTTATCCATGAATCATCCTATGGTCTTGTACATTCTTTATATATCTTATCCATAAATTATCCTAGGGTCTAGTGGTGTCAAGGCTACCTCCCTATTAGGAGGTTCATGGTTCAAATCCTACATATAACCATCTTTTATTTTATTTTATTTTAAACCTTTTATGGCCTTAAAACCTATATAATTACTTGGCATAGTTTAGAATTTTACGGGCGTTACACTGCACCTGGCACACCCCAACAGAATGGTGTAGTGGAGCGAAGGAATATGACTCTTATGGAGATGGTTAGAACGATGATGAGTTATTCTGAGTTGCCAGATTCGTTCTGGGGATATGCTCTAGATACGGTGGTGTACATTCTGAACTTGGTTCCATCTAAATCGGTGCCTTCTACTCCCACAAAATTGTGGACTGGGCGATAGCCTAGTCTAAGACATATTTGGATATGGAGGAGTCCAGCACATGTGCTGAAGGCAGATGCTGGTAAGTTGGAACCTCGTACAGAAGTATCCATGTTCGTTGGCTATCCTAGAGGAACGAATGGTGGTTTGTTTTATAGTCCTAGAGATCACAGGGTGATCGTTAGCACGAACGCCAGATTTCTAGAGGAAGACTATGTGATGAACCACAAGCCCATGAGTAAGATTGTTCTAGAGGAAATAAAAGGGGAAGTCACTTCTTCAGTACCACCGGTACAAGAGGATATACCATAAGTCACTGCACCGCATGTCACAGAGGATACACAGGTGATACCTCGTCGTAGTGGGAGGGTTGTGAGACAGCTTGATAGATTCATGTTCTTAGGAGAATCTTCTGATTTGGTCCCTGGCGAACATGAACCTGATCCCTGGACATATGACGAGGCAATCCAAGATAAAGATGTAGCATCTTGGCAAAGTGCAATAAATACTGAGATTGAATCTATGGATTCAAATTAGGTCTGGGAGCTAGTGGAACCACCCGATGGTGTAAAAACCATTGGATGCAAGTGGATCTACAAAAGAAAGAGAGGAACAGACGGGAAGGTTGAGACCTTCAAAGCGAGGCTTGTTACGAAGGGGTATACTCAGAAAGAGGGTATCGATTATGAGGAGACCTTTTCGTCGGTGGCCATGCTTAAGTCTATTCGGATTCTCTTATGCATTGCAGCTCATATGGATTATGAGGTGTGACATATGGATGTCAAGACAGCTTTTCTTAATGGAAGTCTTGAGGAAAACATCTATATGAAGCAACCAGAGGGATTCATTGCGAAGGGAAAAGAGCATCTTGTATGTAAGCTTAATCGGTCCATTTATGGATTGAAGCAATCTTCGAGGTCTTGGAACATCCAATTTGATGAAGTAATCCAGTCTTATGGATTTATTCGAAGTCCATATGAGTCTTGTGTAGACAAGAGATGTGACGGGAACGTAGTGGTATTTCTTGTACTATACGTAGATGATATTTTGTTGATTGGAAACAATATAAAGGTGTTATCGGACGTAAGAGTATGGTTGTCCAAACAGTTTGATTTGAAGGACTTGGGAGAAGTGGGACACATCCTTGGGATCAAGGTTATAAGGGATCGCAGGAAAAGGATGTTGTGATTATCTCAAGCTTCATACATAGACACTATTATGGATCGTTTTAGCATGCAAAACTCCAAGAAAGGTTTTCTACCTTTTAGGCATGGAGTTCCTTTATCTAAGGAGATGTGTCCTAGAACATCTAAGGAGATCGAGGAGATGAAGGCGGTTCCTTATGCTTCGGTGGTAGGAAGCCTCATGTATGTGATGCTATGTATGAGACAAGATATCTGCTTTGCCATAGGCATGGTCAGCAGATATCAGAGTAATCCATGACAAGGACATTGGACTGCGGTAAAGCATATATTGAAGTACCTGAGAAGGACTAGGGATTATATTCTGGTTTACCAGGCAGACCAATTATGTAACGCCCGCAAAATTCTAAACTAGGCAAAGTAATTATATAGGTTTTAAGACCATAAAATGGTTAAAAATAAAATAAATAAAAGATGGTTATAGGTATGATTTGAACCATGAACCTCCTAATAGGGAGGTAGCCTTGACACCACTAGACCCTAGGATAATTTATGGATAAGATATATAAAGAATATACAAAGAATATAGATGGGTGTTCATTCCCTAGGTATTAAAGAGGAGAATTAAGAGAAGAGTGGAAGTAAAACCCCACTTTCCTTCTTCATCCTCCTTCTTCCTCATCCTTGGCCGAATTCCCCATTTCCCTTTCCTCCCTTTTCATCCCAAGCTCTAGAAATTTTATAATAATTTTTGTATAGAATTTAATTTCATGTCTAGGAGATTATATATGGAATCTTGGAAAAAAAAATGATGATAAAAGAATAAAAGTGGAGAGGTGAGGTTTGAACCTTAAACCTCTTGGTGAGAGTTAACTCTTACCATGCATGTGATGACCAAGTGCTTAGCAATAGCTTACTATTAGAGGAAGAGGGGGAATTATAGATAAGTGTGATAAGAGTAAATGAAGAGGCATGACAAAGAGAAGAGAAACTTCTCTTCCTCCCTTTATAAAGAAGAGAGAAGTTCCACTTGGCCACTTCTTTCTTCCTTCTTCCTCTCCTCTTCATCCTCCACCGAAACCCTAAGCCTTCTTCCTTGAAGTTTCGGCCAAAACAAAATAGGGTGTCACCCTAGAGAGTTAGGCAAAGGGAAGGGTTCATCTAAGGGGCTAATAACCATCTAAGGGTCAAGAGCACCAAGAAGGGTACTATGGCAAGATTATTTCTTGTCTCCTCTCCTTCTTCTTCCTTTGGCCGAGAGCCCCATTCAAGCTAGGAGAAAGCTAGGTGACTTCTTTAGGTCATCTTCTCCACCCAAAACAAAGCGAAGGAAGTAAGTATCCCTCACCTGCATACGAGTAGTTGCGATTGAATGTTTGAACAACCTGTATGTTATATTCGGCCAAGCATGTTTTAGTTTACCAATGAAGTTGAAATCTATGTTTAGGAAGGATATGATGATGCTAAGATGGGAAAAGAGGGTTGGTTAAAAAGCTAACCCTAGTTGAGCCCTTATGTGTTTCGGCCACCCTAGGAAATTAGGGTTAGGGTTCCATGAATGCCATGTTTTAATTGCTATATGATGTAGTTAGGGTTTAAAAGGGATTAGGTCAAAAGTTAACCCTAGGAAACCCTATGGACCCTTCGGCCAACATGGGTTTTTGGTGTTTTTGTTGAAGTTTATATCTTGCCTTACTCGCAAATGATGATGAGAGCATGTTAGAGGGATTAGGATAAAGATCTAACCCCAAAGGTCTCCATGAACCATTCGGCCAAGTCATGGACTAGGGTCTAAATGAAGCTCCATGTTATGTTTATGCTATGTTCTATAACTAGATGTTGATGCTAGGGTTTTAAGTGGATTAGAACAAAAGCTAACCCTAATGAACCCTAAGGACCTATTCGGCCAAACCCTACTTTTAGGGTTTCAATGAAGTTCCATGCCATGTTTTTGTAACTAGATGATGATGTTAGGGGTTAAAGTGGATTAGGACAAAAGCTAACCCTAATGAACCCTAAGAACCATTCGGCCAATATGGATCTTGGTGTTTTATTGAAGTTTTATAGCTTGTTTTACTTGTAAATAATGATGTTAACATGTTAGGGGGTTGAGGATAAAGATCTAAACCCTAAAAAGCCTATAAGGGCCATTCGGCCACCATTGATCTCCTTAGGTTACAATGAAGTTCATACCATGAAGTATGCTATGCTATGTTAATGAAATGAAGCATGATGTGTATGAAATGAAGTATGCTATGCTATGTTAATGAAATAAGCTATGTTGTTATGAAATGAAGTATGCTATGCTATGTGAATGAAATGAAGTATGATGTGTATGAAATGAAGTATGCTATGCTATGTTAATGACATAAGCTATGTTGTTATGAAATGAAGTATGCTATGCTATGTGAATGAAATGAAGCATGATGTGTTATGAAATGAAGTATGCTATGCTATGTTAAAGAAATAAGCTATGTTGTAAAATAAGCATATAAGTATTTTACTTCTGCATGGCTTGTACCAAGACCTTAACAAGGTCCAAAGAAGGGATGGGCTCCTAAGATGCCCTAGGTCGATGGAATAAGACTCGGGCCTAGGATGGGCTTCTATGTATGATTGCCCCAAGGTCGATGGAATAAGATTTGGGCCTAGTACGGGATGGGCTCCAAGATGTCTTAGGTCGATGGAGTAAGACTCGGGCCTAGGATGGGCTTCTACGCTATGACGATTGCCCCTAGGTCGATGGAATAAGACTCGGGCCTAGGAACCTATTAGGTTCGAGACTTGCTACCTCGGGCCTATTTAGGGATGCGCGCTATGAATATGAAGAAGTGGTACAATGCCGGGCCCAAATATGTTGAGATCTATATTTACGTACCTAACATATATGTTTTCAAAAGCATCTTGCATATGTATGCCTTAATGTTTAAGTTACATGTTATGTTAGATGATATGCCATGATTGTTTAAGTTACATGTTATGTTAGATGATATGCCATGATTGTTTACGTTACATGTTATGTTAGATGATATGCCATGATTGTTTACGTTACATGTTATGTTAGATGATATGCCATGATTGTTTACGTTACATGTTATGTTAGATGATATGCCATGATTGTTTACGTTACATGTTATGTTAGATGATATGCCATGATTGTTTACGTTACATGTTATGTTAGATGATATGCCATGATTGTTTACGTTACATGTTATGTTAGATGATATGCCATGATTGTTTACGTTACATGTTATGTTAGATGATATGCCATGATTGTTTACGTTACATGTTATGTTAGATGATATGCCATGATTGTTTACGTTACATGTTATGTTAGATGATATGCCATGATTGTTTACGTTACATGTTATGTTAGATGATATGCCATGATTGTTTACGTTACATGTTAAGTTAGATGATATGCCATGATTGTTTACGTTACATGTTATGTTAGATGATATGCCATAATGTTAAGTTACATGTTATGTTAGATGATATGCCATAATGTTTAAGTTACGTGTTATGTTAGATGATATGCGTTAATGTTTAAGTTACCTGTTATGTTAGATGATATGTAATGTTCTATAAGTTACATGTTATGTTCAATGGTACGCTATGATGTTAGGTTACTAAGTTACATATGATGCATATTATGCTGATTAAGTATATATATATATATTTCATGTTATGCTGCTAAGTTAGGGATGATCCATGCTCTATTATCTCATGTTACTTAAGCTACAAGTTAAGTTGATGATGCCATGTATGTTACATGATATATTGATTATATGTTATAAATGCTACAAGTCATGATTAATGATGATGTATGTTTTTTTTGTGAGTAGGACAGGATCATACTAAGCCTATGTGCTTATAGTTTATTTTCCCTCGTACTGCAGATAAGGGTAAGGGATGGATAAACTAAAGGGAGCAGCAGGAGGGGTCAATGTGTGTGGTAGTGGCATGGTGGAGAAGATCCGTTAAGTCTACTTATACATGTATTACCTATAATGATGATGTCTATGGATGTCTTTACTTATGTCTCCCTATGACTATGATGTTATGAACCTACTAAGCCTTAAGTATCTATATATCTATATGATGCATGCTTTATGTTGATAAGAAGAAGTAAAGAAGAAGTAAGAAGAAGTATCTATGCATGCTATGCTATGTAACATACTCTATGTTAAGAAGAAGTGTTAATGCATATTTATGTTTAAAAGAGAAAAAAAAAGTATTTAGGTCTTAAGCCTTCCGCTGTAAGAAATAAGAAGTACATATATATAAAGTCTTCCGCTGTATGAAATGTATGTACGGTCGCGTCACGCGCCGCCTCTCCGGACATTTAGGGTCCCGGAAGGGCGGGCGTGACAAATTACTCCCTGTGGGTTACATGGATTTCGACTTTCAATCTGATAGGGATAACAGTAAGTCTACCTCAGGTTTTGTGTTTACTTTGGGAGGTGGAACCATTGTATGGAGGAGTGTCAAGCAAAATTGTGTGGCGGACTCTACCATGGAAGCTGAGTATGTGACAGCCTTTGAGGCGACCAAAGAAGCTGTGTGGCTCAGGAACTTCTTGATGGACTTGGGTGTGTTTCCTGGTTTGCCCAGAACTATCAAAATTTATTGTGATAATAATGGTGCAGTTGCAAACTCGAAGGAACCACGAGCCCATAAGGCAAGTAAATACATAAAGCGCAAGTACCTCCTGATACGAGAAATCGTAAAGGAGGTAGAAGGTGCTGTCGCCTAGATTGCAGCAGAGGATACCCTAGTAGATCCTTTCACTAAAGACTTTTTAGCAAGAGTTTTTGATAGGCTTGTGGAAGGAATGGGAATCAGATGTATGGCAGTATGAGGACAGCATAGTCTTTTAGTATAAGTGGGAGATTGTTGGGATGTATACTGAAAAGTCTATCTTTTGTATGAACATCTTTATTTTTGAAATAAGAATCACATGATCATTATTTGCATATTTATGGCTATGCATATTGTCTAATACATTACATTATAGATAACATAGTGTGTGGTGTCACACGGGAGATCATGTTATCGGCTCCATGTAAAGTATAAGTATAGGCTCACAACCGAGATGGCTTTGGACAAACCATTCGTATGGTTGTAGTGTGATTTGGTATTGGTTTGTCTTGACCATAGAATCACACTAGTACACTTTGTGTGTATTGAGCAGGACCGACTTAGAGGTGATTCGATTTATTGCTGACTACATAATCGAATCGGACCTCAGATATTATATTGTACATGCTCTTAATCCCGATATAATAACGGGCACATATACTTAGTATTCATTTCTTTGATTTACCAATGGGCGAGATTTATATATTAAATCGATAGGCTCGGTAAGTTGGGAAATGATATTATTTATATGGTGTGTCTTTGATTATAGGAGGAAACCGTGTCCTATATATTAGGATGATGATGTCCCCTTGAGGAGCTCATAAGGTTCATCATGTAAACCCTGCAGGTGGACTTGGTCCTACAAGATGAAAAGGTTGAGTGGTACTACTCATGGAGTTAGATATTGATTAATTAATGGTCAGTAAATTAATTAATCGACGGACATTCGAGATCTTAAATATGGGAAGAAAATGTACAAATAATATATGGAGCCCATATTGACTTATGGGGGTTGGTGAGGTAGACCAATGATAATCCTCTAGTGGAATGGATATTCATTAATGGATCGGACTTTATGTGGGCTTGATCCATTTTGTGGCCAAGATCCAACTCCTCCTCATGGTCCCTATTGTAGCCTATTAATACCTCATGAAGCTTAGATCCAATGGTTGAAAACAAAACTCTAGATCCAACGGTAGAGATTAAATCTCTAGATCCAATGGTTGAGATTAAATCTCTAGATCCGACGGTTGAGATTAAATCCCCAGAACCAATGGTGGAGATTAAAAGGAGGCTTGAGCCCAACTCTATAAATATAGGACTATTGCTTGGGAGGCAACTTGATGGATGAGGATTAGGGTTTGCTTCCCTTGGGCGGCAAGCAATCCTAATTAGGTTAGGATTAGGAGTGGGTGGCTAGGGTTTTGGTGTTAGGGTGGGCGATAACAGGTGGAGGAGGACCTTTCTTCTTCTTTTTAAGGTTTGGCCGGCAACCTATCCTTCTTCCTTCTTCCCTATACTTTGGCCAGTGCTCAACTTATTCTTCTTCTCCTCTTCCTTGGCCGGCAATTAGGAGAGCTAGGGTTAGGGTTTTGGACGGCTACAAGGTGAAGATTGGTTTCCCTTTTCTTCTCCAAGTGTTGGCCGGCGCCCATCACCCTCATTGATTCTCTTTTGGCCGGTTCCTATACTCCATGTTCTCTTTCTTGGCCGATGGCAATATCGAGTCTATTGACTTGGTGGCCGGTTCTAGATAGGAAGAAGTGTTTTGTTTTATGATCTTCCTTTGTTCGGAGTGAACAAGGAAAGGAAGATTGGTGATCTAGGAGCTTCGACTTTTGGTAGATCGTCGCCCACACGACATTCGAAAGGAGGAAGGTCATACAATAGAAGATCGAGAGGTATATCGATTCTCTATTTTCATTCGTTACATGTTTATATTTTCTTTTCAATTATATTCATGATATATATTCTATTTTGTGGCTAAATATACTTGGACCCCGAACATAAATACAAAAGCCGACGATCCGTATATCGTCTATTCCGCGACTATTCGTAAAATAGAGGTTGGTCGCTTGAACAACAAGTTTGTTCAAGTTACCACTCTAATCGAATAGCACGACGATGACAAGGTTGCTTGGGCAATCCCTCTTGTCAAGGATAATTTTTTTTTATCCGGGGACGTAGAAGGGATCGCCATGAATAAGCGACCGAGTTGAAGTAGGAAGCGAAGTTTCCCCTCTCAACAAGCATTGTGTATTCATTTCCTTTATTATTGTTGTTTTTGTTTTGTGCTTCCTCTAATCTTTTTGTAGAAACAAAATCAAGCTATTCACCCCCCCTCTAACACTCCAAACGATCCCTAACAAGGCTTGGGTCCCTAAGAAGTTTTTGATTGATGCTAGTGGTCCTAAAATTTGGGTACCTAAGGCTTGTATTTTTCATGTTGTATAGGTAGAAGAACCAAGCTTATGGATTGTTGATAGTGGGTGCTCAAAACACATGACCGGTGATGAGAGAAAATTTTCCACTATCAACCACACTAGCAAGGGGAAAGTGTCTATTGGAAATAGTGGCAAACTTAAGATTCTAGGAAAAGGAACAATTGAGGTATCCCCCAACCTTGCCATTCATAAAGTGTTATTAGTTAAAAATATGAAATTTAATTTACTTATTGTAAGCCAACTATGTGATGCAAATTTTGATGTTCAATTTAATTCTTCAAAATGTTTTATAAGACACAAAACTCTAAATGCTTGCATGCTAGTAGGTTTTAGGAAATCAAATATATATTATGTTGATTTATCCTATGCTACTAATGCTTCTACTAAGTGTCTTATTGCAAAAGAGGAAGAGAGTTGGTTTTGGCACAGGAGGCTAGGGCACATAAACATGAATAACATAGCCAAAATAGCCAAAATGAAGTTAGTCAAAGGGTTGCCAAAAGTCAAGTTTCTCAAGGACAAAATGTGTGATGCATGCCAAGAAGGGAAACAATCAAAAATATCACACAAAGGTAAAACTCTACTTAGTACCACTTTACCTTTAGAACTATTGCATATGGACATATTTGATTGTCATAGTACCCCTTCCATGATTGGTAGTAAATATTGCTTAGTAATAGTAGATGACTTCTCTAGATTTACTTGGGTATTCTTCATGAAAAATAAGGATGAAACTCTAGGAATAATCATAGGATTTAGCAAGAGAGTAGAAAATGAAAGAAAACTCAAAATCCACCGGATCCGTAGTGATCATGGTGGAGAATTTGAGAATTCTAACTTCTCAAACTTTGCTTAGAACAAGGGTACAAGCACAAGTTTTCTTGTCTTAGAACACCCCAATAAAATGGGGTTGTGGAAAGGAAAAATCGTGCCCTACAAGAAGCGGCTAGGACTATGCTAAATGCATATTCATTACCTAGCTACTTGTGGGCGGAAGCGGTCAACACCGCTTGCTATATCAAAAATAGGGTTTTAATTCATAGGTTTTTAGGAAAAAATCCATTTGAATAATGGAATGGTACAATTCTAACAATTCACTATTTTAAGGTTTTTGGATGCAAAGTTTATATTTTAAACATCAAATATAACCTAGGTAAATTTGAGTCCAAAGCGGATGAGAGAATCCTAGTTGGATACTCATCTACTAGTGTAGGGTATAGAGTTTATAAAAGAACTCAAAAGATTGAGGAGTCTTCAAATGTCCAATTTGATGAAACCTCTAATACATACCCTAGGAAATCCCCCATTGATGATGATATCAATGACAAAAATCAAGAAATTATCCAACAATTTCAAGATTTAACTTTAGGGGGTAATGATCAAGGGGGAGAATTGAATCAAGGGAGAGTAAGAGGTGATTCCGATGATGAAAGAAGAATTGAGGATTATCATGATCAAACTCAATTTAACACACCTCCTAGAACAATAAGAGTTCAACAAAATCACCCTCTAGATCAAATTGTAGGTGAATTATCTCAAAGAGTTAGGACTAGATCATTTCATAGGGATCCCTCTAGTCATATAGCTCTAATCTCCTAAATTGAGCCCAAAACAATCAAAGATGCATTACTTGATCTAGATTGGATTTTAGCAATGCAAGATGAATTGGCTCAATTTTAAAGGAGTCAAGTATGTGAGTTATTTCCTAGACCTAATGACAATACCATCATTACTACAAGATGGGTCTTTAGGAACAAACTAGATGACCAAGGAAATATTACTAGGAATAAGGCAAGGTTAGCTGTAAGGGTCTTTAATCAAGTTGAATGACTTGACCATGATGAAACATATGCCCCGGTTGCTAGATTAGAGTCTATTAGGATCCTATTAGGGTATGCCTCTTATATGGGTTTCAAACTCCATCAAATGGATGTTAAATCGGCATTCCTAAATGGGTTCATTAAGAAAGAGGTATATGTAGAACAACCTCCCGGGTCTAAGAGTATAGAATATCCAAACCATGTATACAAGCTTAGGAAAACCTTATATGGTTTGAAACAAGCTCCCCAGGCTTAGTATGAAAGATTATCATCTTTCTTAATCTCTAAGGATTTTAAGAGGGGTAGTGTAGATAAAACTCTATTTATAAAGTCAACATCAAAGGACATCTTTGTAGCCCAAGTATATGTTGATGACATTATCTTTGGGTCAACAAATGATGATCTTCTTCAAGACTTTATCAAGAATATGAAAAATGAGTTTGAGATGAGTCTAGTTGGGGAACTAAATTTCTTTCTAGGGCTACAAGTCAAACAAACAAGTGAAGGAATTTATATTTATCAAACCAAATATGCTAAGGAAATGATTAAGAAATTTGGTTTGGAAAATGCTAAAGTAGTGTCAACCCCTATGGCAACTAATACAAAAATAGATAGTGATAATGAAGGAAAACAAATTGATCTTACACTCTATAGGAGTATGATTGGTAGCCTTTTATACCTAACCGCTAGTAGACCCGATATATTATTTGCGGTGGGTATGTGTGCTAGGTACCAATCATGTGCCAAAGAATCACATTTAATTGCCATTAAGAGAATCTTAAGATATATTAAAGGCACACTAAATGTAGGACTATGGTACCCTAGGACTAGGTCTTTTGATTTGGTTGGGTACACCGATTCCGATTATGTCGGTTGTAAATTGAATCGGAAGAGTACTAGTGGTGGATGCTAATTCCTTGGGTCCTCCCTAGTTAGTTGGAGTAGTAGGAAGCAACCTTGTATTGCCCTATCCACCACCGAGGCCGAGTATGTGGCTATGGGTGGTTGTGTAGCTCAACTACTATGGATGAAACATACCTTAGAGGATTATAAGCTAACTTACTCCAACATGAAAGTATTTTGTGATAATGTGAGCACTATAAATTTAACCAAAATTCTGGTGCATCACTCTAGGACCAAACACATTGAAGTGAAACATCACTTCATTAGAGATCATGTGGCTAAGGGGGACATTAAGCTTAATTACATTGAATCCATGTCCAACCTAGCCGACATATTTACCAAGGCTCTCCCCGAAGTAGAATTTTCATCACTTAGGACAGAATTTGGGATATGCTTGGTTGAATAAAGGTGTAAGTTTGCATGATCCTATAGAAATCCTAGGATTTATACCTTTAAGCATCTCACAAAATACCTAAGAAACCATGATTTTTGTATTGAGCCACTTAGACAACATGTGAGATGTTAGGAAGATGTACTTGGTTCATCATGCTTATTATGATGCATTACTATGGACCAAAGTGCTATCTAGAGACATTAATCCTTCATTGGACCAATCATTGGGAAGGCTTATACACAATTGATGTGCATATAGCTCCAAGAACATGATTGGAAATGTCAAATAAAACATAAATTAAACTATGTTTATCATATTTTGAAAAACAGTTTTCAAGTGGAAAACAAAAGTGATACAAAGTTTGCAAAAACATTAGAACTTTTGTTAGTTTCCAAGTTTGTATCAATCTTGAAATATAAAAAACATATATTTTTCAAATTATTTTTTCTTGATAAATAATGATTTCAGAAATGTGTACACAAAATTTCGTGATTTTTCGAGCTTTCTAGAATTTCTAACGTATTTCTGAAGTTGGGCTGAAAAGGTTGAAATTCGGATTTCAGGCGTAGCAGTTGATTGCATCAGAAACCAGTCGACTGATACATTCTATTTTCTGATAAAAATCTCTATTTCTTGGATTTAAATGTATCTTTGAATGTCCTAATACTTGAAGGTGGATCGCTTCGGAGGCTCATTGGCTCTCATGTCCCCGGATTAAAATTTTCACTAATGAAAGAATTAATCTGGATGGGATGAGCTTCCTTAGCACAACCATTTCGTCGTCGTGCTAACAACTTGAGTGGTTGCTTGAACAAACTAGTTGTTCAAGCAACACAACTCTTCTAGTTGGTTAGCCGCGGAAGAGACGACGAACGGATCGCCGGTTTTTGTGTTTGTCTTCGGGGTCCATGATTATACAATATATTTACTAATTTACACATGCATAATCAAAACATAAAAGAACAAGCTCAGATCTGTAAATAAAGTTAAAATAACTTTATACCTCACGATCTTCTACCGTATGTCCTATCCTTCTCGTGGACGACATGTGGACGAAGATCCTCCACGAGTAGAAGCCTTCAAGATCGCTTTCTTCTCCACCTTGTCCGCTGCGAACAAAGAGAAGAAACAACAAATACCTTCCTATCTAGAACCGGCCAACAAATTAGGGAATTTGGTGCAACCGCCGGCCAAGGAACAATTGGATGATGCGCCGGCCAACTTCAAAAAGTGTTGCCGCCGGCCACTCTAGGATGAAGGGAGGAAGATGAATGCCAGCCACCTATGGAAGGAGAACCGCCGGCCAAGGAAGAAGGGAGAGGCCTCTAGGATGGGCGCCGGCCAAGTGTTGATGGAGGAGGATGGGCGCCGACAATCAACTAGAAGGAAGAGTTGCCGCCCACTTGTTTTGCTCCAAAACCCTAGCCACCCAAAAACCCTAGCCGCCCACTTTTGGATGAGCCAAAACCCTAATTCCTCAATCAATTAATTTTTGCCGCCCAACCCTAAGCTTTCCATTTATAGAGTTAGGCTTAAGACTCCTTTAATCTTCACCGTCGGATCTAGGGATTTAACCTCCACCGTCGGATCTAGGGTTTTATCCCAACCGTCGGATCTAGGGTTTCATCTCAACCGTCGGATCTAGGATTTCATCCGAACCGTCGGATCTAGGATTTCATCCCAACCGTCGGATCTAGGGTTTTATCCCAACCGTCGGATCTAGGGATTTAATCTCAACCATCGAATCTAGGGTTTCATCCTAACCGTCGGATCTAGGATTTCATCCCAACCGTCGGATCTAGATTTTTATCCCAACCGTCGGATCTAGGGATTTAATCTCAACCGTCGATTCTAGGGTTTCATCCTAACCATCGGATCTAGGGATTTAATCCCAACCGTTGGTTCTAGTGTTTCATCCTAACCATCGGATCTAGGGATTTAATCCCAATCGTTGGTTCTAGGTTTTGTTTTACATTCTTGGATCTAGACTTCACAAGGATTATATTAGGCTACGATAGGGACCATAAGGAGGAGTTGGGTCTTGGCCACCCGATGGATCGGAACCACACTAATTTGATCCATCAATGATGTTCCATTCCACTAGAGGATCATCATTGAACTACCTCACCAACCCCCATAAATTAATATGGGCTCCATATATTATTCGTACATTAATCTCCCCGTGTTTAAGATATCGAATGTCCGTCAATTAAATGATTTACTGACCATCAATTAATTAACATCTAATTCCTCGAGTAGTACCACTCAACCTTATCATCACGTTGACTAAGTCAACCAGCTGGGTTTACATGATGAACTTTATGAGCTCCTCAAGGGGACATCATCAACCTAATATATAGGACACGGTTTCCTCCTATAATCAACGGCACACCATGTAAATAATATTATTTCCCAACTTACCGGGCATATTGATTTAATCCATCTAAATCTCACCCTCTGGTAAATCAAAGAAATAAATACTAAGTACATGTGCCCGTTATTATATCGGGATTAAGAGCATGTACAACATAATATCCGAGGTCCGATTCAATTATGTAGTCAGTACTAAATTGAATCACCTCTATGTCGGTCCTGCTCAATACACCTAAGTGTACCAGTGTAACTCTATGTTCAAGACAAAACAATACCAAGCTACACTACAACCATGCCAATGGTTTGTCTAAAACCATCTTGGTTGTGAGCCTCTACTTATATTTTACAAGGAACTGATAACATGATCTTCTGTGCCACACCAAGCACCATGTTATCTACAATGTAAAATATTAGACAATATGCACACATATAAATATATAAAGTGCAAACAATGATCATGTGATTCTTATTTCAAAATAAAATGTTCATACAAAAAGAGCTAGGCTTTCAGTATACATTCCAACAATCTCCCACTTATACTAAAAGACTATGCCGTCATCACTCTGCCATACATTTGATCCCCATGTCCTCCACATGCCTATCAAACGCTTTCGCTGGAAGGGCCTTAGTGAATGGATCCGCCAGGTTAACCTCTGATTCAATCTTGGTGACAGCAACTTCCCCTTGCTTTACGATCTCTTGTATAAGGTGGTACTTGCACTCTATGTGTTTACTCGCCTTATAGGCTCGTGGTTCCTTCGAGTTTGCAACTGCACCACTGTTATCACAATAAATTGTGATAGTTCTGGGCAAACCAGGAATCACATCCAAGTCCATCAAGAAGTTCCTGAGCCATATAGCTTCCTTGGCTGCCTCAGAGGCTGCCACATACTCAGCTTCCATGGTAGAGTCCGCCATGCATTTCTGCTTGACACTCCTCCATACTATGGCTCCACCTCCAAAAGTAAACACAAACCCCGAGGTAGACTTACTCTTGTCCCTATCTGATTGGAAATCTGAATCCGTGTAACCCACAGGGACTAATTGATCTGCCTAGTAAACCAGCATATAATCCCTTAGTCCTTCTCAGGTACTTCAATATATGCTTTACCTCAGTCCAATGTCCCTGTCCAAGATTACTCTGATATCAGCTAACCATGCCCACGGCAAAGCAGATATCCGGTCTCGTACATAGCATAGCATACATAAGGCTTCCTACTGCCGAAGCATAAGGAACCGCCTTCATGTCCTCTATCTCCTTTGATGTTTTGGGACACATCTCTTTAGATAAAGGAACTCCATGCCTAAAAGGTAGAAAACCTTTCTTGGAGTTCTGCATGCTAAAACGAGCAAGGATAGTGTTAATGTATGAAGCTTGAGACAAGCACAACATCCTTTTCTTGCGATCCCTTATAACTTTGATCCCAAGGATGTGTCCCACTTCTCCCAAGTCCTTCATATCAAACTGTTTGGACACCCATACCCTTACATCTGATAAAACTTTAATATTGTTGCCAACTAACAAAATGTCATCTACGTATAGTACAAGAAACACCACTACGTTTCCGTCACATCTCTTGTATACACAAGGCTCATCCGGACTTTGAATAAATCCATATGACTGGATTACCTCATCAAAACGGATGTTCCAAGATCTAGAAGCTTGCTTCAATCCATAAATGGACCGATTAAGCTTACATACAAGATGCTCTTTGCCTTTAGCAATGAATCCCTCTGGTTGCCGCATATAGATGTTCTCCTCAAGACTTCCGTTAAGGAAAGTTGTCTTGACATCCATCTGCCAAATCTTATAATCCATATGAGCAGCTATAGATAAGAGAATCCGGATAGACTTAAGCATAGCTACCGGCGAAAAGGTCTCCTCATAATCGATACCCTCTTTCTGAGTCTACCCTTTCGCAACAAGCCTAGCTTTGAAGGTCTCAACCTTCCCGTCTACTCCTCTCTTTCTCTTGTAGATCCACTTGCATCCAATGGTTTTTACACCATCGGGTGGTTCTACTAGCTCCCAGACCTGATTAGAATCCATAGATTCTATCTCTGAATTCATTGTTTTTTGCCAAGATACCGCATCTCTATCTTGGATTGCCTCGTCATATGTCCAAGGATCAGGTTCATGTTCCCCAGGGACTAAGTCCGAAGACTCTCCCAAAAACATGAATCTATCGGGTTGTCTAACAACCCTCCCACTACGACGAGGTGCCTCTTGTGTATGCTCCGTGACACGCGGTGCAGTGAATGTGGTGTCTCCTCTTGTACCGGTGGTACTGAAGTCGGGACTTCCCCTGTCAACTCCTCAAGAACAATCCTACTCTTGGGCTTGTGGTTCATTACATAATCCTCTTCTAGAAATCTGGCGTTCGTGCTAACGATCACCCTCTGATCTCTAGGATTATAAAACAAACCACCTTTCGTTCCCTTAGGATAGCCAACAAACATGCACACTTCTGTATGAGGTTCCAACTTACCAGCATCAGCCTTCAGCACATGTGCTGGACTCCCCCATATCCGAATATGTCTCAGACTAGGCTTTCGCCCAGTCCACAATTCTACAGGGGTAGAAGGTACTGATTTAGATGGAACCAAGTTCAGAGTGTACATTGCCGTATCCAGTGCATACCCCCAGAACAAAACAGGTAACTCAGAATAACTCATCATCGATCTGACCATCTCCATAAGAGTCCTATTCCTTTGCTCCGCTACACCATTCTGCTGGGGTGTGCCAGGTGCAGACAATTGGGATTGAATCCCAGCCTCTGATAAGTAACTCCTAAACTCTCCCAAGAGGTACTCGCCACCACGATCAGATCGTAATGTCTTGATACTTTTACCTTGACGGTTCTCCACATCAGCCTTGAATTCTTTGAACTTGTCAAAGCATTCAGACTTGCGGTGCATCAAGTAAATGTATCCATACCTTGAATAATCGTCTATAAAAGAGACGAAGTATTCAAAGCCACCTCTTGCCTGGATAGACATAGGACCGCACAAATCAGAATGAACCATTTCCAACACATCTTTGGCTCTATACCCCTTGGCCTTGAAAGGCCTCTTGGTCATTTTACCTTCCAAGCAAGATTCGCAGGTTGGGAGATCCTCCACAACTAATGAACCCAAAGGTCCATCATCTATCAACCTTTGAATTCTGCTAAGGTTAATATGACCAAGCCTTAGATGCCAAAGATATGTTTGGTTCATTTGCGAAGGTTCTTTTCTCTTATTAGACTTAGATGATGAGTTATTGATTTCTATATGAATCGTGGGAGTTTTTGGTTCAAGAGTATATAAATTTCCAACCAATGTACCAGAACAGATAATCTCCCTATTCCTTTTTATAACCACTTTGTCATTAAAAGAAACAGAATACTCATCCATAAACAATTTAGAAACTGAAATTAAATTCTTTCTAAAAGTAGGTACATAAAGACAATTTCTCAAAACCAAAACTTTATTCCTATCAAAAGATAAATAAACGTCTCCCACTGCAATAGCCGCCACCTTTGAAGCATTGCCCATGAAGACGGTAATCTCTCCCTCAGCTAGTCGTCGGGTTTCCTGGAACCCCTTCAAAGTATTACAGACATGATCAGTGGCTCCTGTATCTACACACCAGGCACTGGTAGATAACACCGCTAAACATGTTTCAACAACTAAACAAGAAGATATACCTGTGTTCTTTCGGCGAGGACAGTCCGCCTTCCAATGTCCAGTCTGCTTGCAAGTGAAGCACATGCCTTTCGGCTTCTTCACTCCTGCCTGAGGTCCCACTGCCACTTTCTTCGCTCCACCTTGCTTGTTCTTCTTCTTACCTTTCGGTTTAGAGGAAGAAACCTTCTGAGCGACCATGGGTTGAGCACTTTGATGAAAAAGCCCCTCTGCCGCCTAGAGTTCTGTCAGAAGCTCCGCCAACGAATACAACCTCTTGTTCATGTTGTAGTTGAGGCGGAACTGCTCAAAACTTATAGGCAGAGACTGGAGAATGATATCGACCTGGGTTTCCCATCGATCTCAGCTCCGAGGACTTCTATCTCATTAAGATGAGCCATCATCTTGAGAACATGATCCCTAACGGGTGTTCCCTCGACCATGGTGGTCATCATCAAGTTTCTCATTGCCTCCTGCCTAGCCACCCTACTCTGATGTCCGAAAAGTTCCTTGAGATTGAACATCATGTCATAAGCAGTGGCTATGACCTGATGCTGATGTTACAGCACATTTGACATAGATGCCAAAATGTAAGATCGCGCCATCTCATCTGCCTTAACCCATTTCTTATAACGTTCTTTCTCCTTTTCATTAGAGTCATCGGTGGGCTTAGGAGGATAGACCTCGAAGAGTACAAATTTGTACTCCTCCGCAGTTAAGACAATATCCAGGTTTCTTTTCCAATCAATGTAGTTTGTACCAGTAAGTTTGTTTTCTTTTAAAATCACAGTAAGTGGGTTGAAAGCCATTTGAAAATCCTAAAAATCACAATGATCAAAATATTAGATTTCAAATATTATTGATTCCTCAAAACAATAAAATCCCGAAATCAACCAACACCTCAAATCACCGAGAATGTCGCATGCCACGCAGTGTGGACGTATATGAATTCTACATTTGTAAGAGGAGGTTTTACCCATTAATTTTATTATCTTGTCAACCTTACTTTTTGACAAATAAAATTAATAGTTGGTTCCTCTTTGGCCCTACAAATAAAAGTAGTGACTCCGATGGGGAGGATACCTTTATTTGCATCTAAGTGTGCACTATTACACGATACTGAGGGAATTATTTCGGATTATGTGCCTTACCGCTGTGGAAGTACACATGCTCCTAGATAATTTCCTATAACCATTATTTGACCTAGTGATCCGCAAACAAACCCGTTCGAAGGGAGGAAGGCACTCAGAGCCAACACACAAGTTTGTTTGCATCACACGTCAAATTGTAATGGAGGCCGCGGGAATTAATTAAAATGTCCCTCTCCCACTTAGTAAATTGCAAATGAGGAATTTTAAATCATACACAACATGCATATAAAACAAATAAGCAATAAATATGGAAAAAATAGAAATTTTCCAACAATTATGGCATTGTCCTCCAATATGCATCCCGTCGTGTCGCCACCTCGTCCGCTCCATCTTTTCCCGTGCGCAAGTCACCAAAGAGTTCCGAGCCGAGATAAAACATTTTAATTTACATCCATCGATCCTATACTCCACGAAGGAGTGTACAAATAATCTAGATCGAAAGTAAACTAAAATGAGCGGCTAAACAATGCCGTATTTAATTACAAAAATTAAATACTAATCTAGCCTCGTCAACCCCGAGGATTCAAATAATAAATTTTTACACACATCCATTCACATACACACACATGGCCATAATAGTCGGATCTTATGCCTGCAACCAAAGAGTTAAACTACGCATATCCTACTATTATCCGGCACATATAATATATGAAAAATGCATAAAAAATTAACCGAATCCTAAACACACAAAATCGGAAACCGTGGCTCTGATACCACTTGAAGGTGGATCGCTTCGGAGGCTCATTGGCTCCCATGTCCCCGGATTAAAATTTTCACTAATGAAAGAATTAATCCGGATGGGATGAGCTTCCTTAGCACAACCATTTCGTCGTCGTGCTAACAACTTGAGTGGTCGCTTGAACAAACTAGTTGTTCAAGCAACACAGCTCTTCTAGTTGGTTAGCCGCGGAAGAGACGACGAACGGATCGCCGGTTTTTGTGTTTGTCTTCGGGGTCCATGATTATACAATATATTTACTAATTTACACATGCATAATCAAAACATAAATGAACAAGCTCAGATCTATAAATAAAGTTAAAATAACTTTATACCTCACGATCTTCTACGCTATGTCCTATCCTTCTCGTGGACGACGTGTGGACGAAGATCCTCCACGAGTAGAAGCCTTCTAGATCGCTTTCTTCTCCACCTTGTCCGCTGCGAACAAAGAGAAGAAACAACAAATACCTTCCTATCTAGAACTGGCCAACAAATTAGGGAATTTGATGCAACCACCGGCCAAGGAACAATTGGATGATGCGCCGGCCAACTTCAAAGTGTGAAGGGAGGAAGATGAATGCCGGCCACCTATGGAAGGAGAACTGCTGGCCAAGGAAGAAGGGAGAGGCCTCTAGGATGGGCGTCGGCCAAGTGTTGATGGAGGAGGATGGGCGCCGGCAATCAACTAGAAGGAAGAGTTGCCGCCCACTTGTTTTGCTCCAAAACCCTAGCCACCCAAAAACCCTAGCCGCCCACTTTTGGATGAGCCAAAACCCTAATTCCTCAATCAATTAATTTTTGCCGCCCAACCCTAAGCTTTCCTTTTATAGAGTTAGGCTTAGGACTCCTTTAATCTCCACCGTCGAATCTAGGGATTTAACCTCCACCGTCGGATCTAGGGTTTTATCCCAACTGTCGGATCTAGGGTTTCATCTCAACCGTCGGATCTAGGATTTCATCCCAACCGTCGGATCTAGGATTTCATCTCAACCGTCGGATCTAGGGTTTTATCCCAACCGTCGGATCTAGGGATTTTATCTCAACCGTCGATTCTAGGGTTTCATCCTAACCGTCGGATCTAGGATTTCATCCCAACCGTCGGATCTAGGGTTTTATCCCAACCGTCGGATATAGGGATTTAATCTCAACCGTCGATTCTATGGTTTCATCCTAACCATCGGATCTAGGGATTTAATCCCAACCGTTGGTTCTAGTGTTTCATCCTAACCATCGGATCTAGGGATTTAATCCCAACCGTTGGTTCTAGGTTTTGTTTTACATTCTTGGATCTAGACTTCACAAGGATTATATTAGGCTACGATAGGGACCATAAGGAGGAATTGGGTCTTGGCCACCCGATGGATCGGAACCACACTAACTTGATCCATCAATGATGTTCCATTCCACTAGAGGATCATCATTGAACTACCTCACCAACCCCCATAAATTAATATGGGCTCCATATATTATTCGTACATTAATCTCCTCGTGTTTAAGATATCGAATCTCCGTCAATTAATTGATTTACTGACCATCAATTAATTAACATCTAATTGCTCGAGTAGTACCACTCAACCTTATCATCACGTTGACTAAGTCAACCAGGTGGGTTTACATGATGAACTTTATGAGCTCCTCAAGGGCAAATCATCAACCTAATATATAGGACACGGTTTCCTCCTATAATCAACGGCACACCATGTAAATAATATTATTTCCCAACTTACCGGGCATATTGATTTAATCCATCTAAATCTCACCCTCTGGTAAATCAAAGAAATAAATACTAAGTACATGTGTCAGTTATTATATCGGGATTAAGAGCATGTACAACATAATATCCGAGGTCCGATTCAATTATGTAGTCAGTACTAAATTGAATCACCTCTATGTCGGTCCTGCTCAATACACCTAAGTGTACTAGTGTAACTCTATGTTCAAGACAAAACAATACCAAGCTACACTACAACCATGCCAATGGTTTGTCCAAAACCATCTTGGTTGTGAGCCTCTACTTATATTTTACAAGGAACTGATAACATGATCTTCTGTGGCACACCAAGCACCATGTTATCTACAATGTAAAATATTAGACAATATGCACACATATAAATATATAAAGTGAAAACAATGATCATGTGATTCTTATTCCAAAATAAAATGTTCATACATAAAGAGCTAGGCTTTCGGTATACATTCCAACAATCTCCCACTTATACTAAAAGACTATGCCGTCATCACTCTGCCATACATTTGATCCCCATGTCCTCCACATGCCTATCAAATGCTTTCGCTGGAAGGACCTTAGTGAATGGATCCGCCAGGTTATCCTTTGATACAATCTTGGCGACAGCAACTTCCCCTCGCTTTACGATCTCTCGTATAAGGTGGTACTTGCGCTCTATGTGTTTACTCGCCTTATGGGCTCGTGGTTCCTTCGAGTTTGCAACTGCACCACTGTTATCACAATAAATTGTGATAGTTCTGGTCAAACCAGGAATCACATCCAAGTCCATCAAGAAGTTCCTGAGCCATACAGCTTCCTTGGCTGCCTCAGAGGCTGCCACATACTCAACTTCCATGGTAGAGTCCGCCACGCATTTCTGCTTGACACTCCTCCATACTATGGCTCCACCTCCAAAAGTAAACACAAACTTCGAGGTAGACTTACTCTTGTCCCTATCTGATTGGAAATCCAAATCCGTGTAACCCACAGGGACTAATTGATCTGCCCGGTAAACCAGCATATAATCCCTTAGTCCTTCTCAGGTACTTCAATATATGCTTTACCGCAGTCTAATGTCCCTGTCCAGGATTACTCTGATATCTGCTAACCATGCCCACGGCAAAGCAGATATCCGGTCTCGTACATAGCATAGCATACATAAGGCTTCCTACTGCCGAAGCATAAGGAACCGCCTTCATGTCCTCTATCTCCTTTGATGTTTTGGGACAAATCTCTTTAGATAAAGGAACTCCATCCCTAAAAGGTAGAAAACCTTTCTTGGAGTTCTGCATGCTAAAACGAGCAAGGATAGTGTCAATGTATGAAGCTTGAGACAAGCACAACATCCTTTTCTTGCGATCCCTTATAACTTTGATCCCAAGGATGTGTCCCACTTCTCCCAAGTCCTTCATATCAAACTGTTTGGACAACCATACCCTTACATCTGATAACACTTTAATATTGTTGCCAACTAACAAAATGTCATCTACGTATAGTACAAGAAACACCACTACGTTTTCGTCACATCTCTTGTATACACAAGGCTCATCCGGACTTTGAATAAATCCATATGACTGGATTACCTCATCAAAACGGATGTTCCAAGATCTAGAAGCTTGCTTCAATCCATAAATGGACCGATTAAGCTTACATACAAGATGCTCTTTGCCTTTAGCAATGAATCTCTCTGGTTGCCGCATATAGATGTTCTCCTCAAGACTTCCGTTAAGGAAAGCTGTCTTGACATCCATCTGCCAAATCTCATAATCCATATGAGCAGCTATAGATAAGAGAATCTGGATAGACTTAAGCATAGCTACCGGCGAAAAGGTCTCCTCATAATCGATACCCTCTTTCTGAGTCTACCCTTTCGCAACAAGCCTAGCTTTGAAGGTCTCAACCTTCCCGTCTACTCCTCTCTTTCTCTTGTAGATCCACTTGCATCCAATAGTTTTTACACCATCGGGTGGTTCTACTAGCTCCTAGACCTAATTAGAATCCATAGATTCTATCTCTGAATTCATTGTTTTTTGCCAAGATACCGCATCTCTATCTTGGATTGCCTCGTCATATGTCCAGGGATCAGGTTCATGTTCCCCAGGGACTAAGTCCGAAGACTCTCTCAAAAACATGAATCTATCGGGTTGTCTAACAACCCTCCCACTACGACGAGGTGCCTCCTGTGTATGCTCCGTGACACGCAGTGCAATGACTTGTGGTGTCTCCTCTTGTATCGGTGGTACTGAAGTCGGGACTTCCCTTGTCAACTCCTCAAGAACAATCCTACCCTTGGGCTTGTGGTTCATTACATAATCCTCCTCTAAAAATCTGGCGTTCATGCTAACGATCACCCTCTGATCTCTAGGATTATAAAATAAACCACCTTTCGTTCCCTTAGGATAGCCATCAAATATGCACACTTCTTTACGAGGTTCTAACTTACCAGCATCAGCCTTCAGCACATGTGCTGGACTCCCCCATATCCGAATATATCTCAGACTAGGCTTTCGTCCAGTGTACAATTCTACAGGGGTAGAAGGTACTGATTTAGATGGAACCAAGTTCAGAGTGTACATTGCCATATCCAGTGCATACCCCCAGAATGAAACAGGTAACTCAGAATAACTCATCATCGATCTGACCATCTCCATAAGAGTCCTATTCCTTCGCTCCGCTACACCATTCTGCTGGGGTGTGCCAGGTGCAGACAATTGGGATTGAATCCCAGCCTCTGATAAGTAACTCCTAAACTCTCCCAAGAGGTACTCGCCACCACGATCAGATCGTAATGTCTTGATACTTTTACCTTGACGGTTCTCCATATCAGCCTTGAATTCTTTGAACTTGTCAAAGCATTCAGACTTGCGGCGCATAAAGTAAATGTATCCATACCTTGAATAATCGTCTATAAAAGAGACGAAGTATTCAAAGCCACCTCTTGCCTGGATAGACATAGGACTGTTGGGTTTTGCCCTTAAGCTCTGATACCAATTGTTGGGGTTGATCCGTGAGGGGAAACTTCGCTTCCCCTTCACCTCGGTTGCTTGACCATGGTGATCCCTTTGATGTCCCCGGATTAAAAATTTAATCTTAGACAAAAGGGATTCCCAAAGCAACCAAGTCATCGTCGTGCTATTCATTTAGAGAGGTCACTTGAACAAAATAGTTGTTCAAGCGACCATCCTCTATCCTACGAGTAGCCGCGGAATAGACGATGTCCGGATCGCCGGTTTTTGTATTTGTACTCGGGATCCAAGTATTATTTAGCCTATTTACAGAAATATAACATGCTTATATTTTGAAAAACAAACACAAGCAATGAATAAAAGAGATAGAAGAATAGTTATACCTCTTGGTCTTCTAATGTATGACCGTCCCCCTTTTGGACATCGTGTGGGCGACGATCCACCAAAAGTCGAAGCTCCTAGATTGCAAAACTTCCTTCCTTGCTTTCCCAAGCAAGAGGAAGAAGAGAAACAATGTTTTTCTCCTTCCAAAACTCAACCAACAAGGAATCAATCCCTTCCTTGCCGCCGGCCAAGTAAATGAAGGAGATGGTGGTGGGAAGCAACCAAGATACCTAGGGAAACCCTATATCTTGTTTCCACCACCTAAGGAGAAGAAGAAGGAGGCTTTGGGCGTCGGCCAAGGCTGGAAAAAAGCTGGGAGAAACTGCCGGACGTTGGCACAAAGAGGAAGAAGAAGAGAGAAAGAACCTTCCTTATTTGGTGCCACCCTAGCCTCAAAAACCCTAACCCTAATTCCAATCCTATCTCAACTAGGATTGCCCTATTCTTGCCGCCCAAGCCTTGCTCCCTCTCTATGATCATCTTCACGCCAACCCCATGCCACCTTTTATAGAGTTTGGGGATAAGCCATGAATTAATCTCCTCCATTGGTTCTAGGGATTTAATCTCAACCGTCGGATCTAGAGATTTAATCTCAACCGTCGGATCTTAGAGATTTAATCTCTACCAATGGATCTTAGTGTTTTGTTTCTATCCATTGGATCTAAGCATCTTGAGGTGTTAATGGGCTACATTAGGGACCATGAGGAGGAGTTGGGTCTTGGTCACCCATGGATCAAGCCCACATAAAGTCCGATCCACTAATGATGGTCTAATCCACTAAAGGTCCATCATTGATCTACCTCACCAACCCCCATATGATAATATGGGCTCCATATATTATTTGTACATTTTCTCCCCGTGTTTAAGATCTCGAATGTCCGTCAATTAATTAATTTACTGACCATTAATTAATCGACATCTAACTCCATGAGTAGTACCACTCAACCTTTTCATCATGCCGGACCAAGTCCACCTGCAGGGTTTACATGATGAACCTTATGAGCTCCTCAAGGGGACATCATCATCCTAATATATAGGACACGGTTTCCTCCTATAATTAACGGCACACCATATAAATAATATCATCTCCCAACTTACCGAGTCTATCGATTTAATCTATAAATCTCGCCCATTGGTAAATCAAAGAGATGAGTACCAAGTATATGTGCCCGTTATTATATCGGGATTAAGAGCATGTACTAAATAATATCTGAGGTCCGATTCGATTATGTAGTCAGCAATAAATCGAATCATCTCTGTGTCGGTCTTGCTCAATACACACAAAGTGCACTAGTGTGATTCTATGGTCAAGACAAACTAATACCAAATCACACTACAACCATTCCGATGGTTTGTCCAAAGCCATCTTGGTTGTGAGCCTTTACTTATACTTTACAAGGAGCCGATAACATGATCTCCCGTGTGACACCACACACCATGTTATCTACAATGTAACGTATTAGACAATATGCATAAATATATGCAAACAATGATCATGTGATTCTTATTTCAAAATAAAGATGTTCATACAAAAGAGCTAGGCTTTCAGTATACATCCCAACAAGGACCGCACAAATCAGAATGAACCATTTCCAACACATCTTTGGCTCTATACCCCTTGGCCTTTAAAGGCCTCTTGGTCATTTTACCTTCCAAGCAAGATTCACAGGTTGGGAGATCCTCCACCACTAATGAACCCAAAGGTCCATCAGCTATCAACCTTTGAATTCTGCTAAGGTTAATATGACCAAGCCTTAGATGCCAAAGATATGTTTGGTTCATTTGCGAAGGTTCTTTTCTCTTATTAGACTTAGAAGATGAGTTATTGATTTCTATATGAATCGTGGGAGTTTTTGGTTCAAGAGTATATAAATTGCCAACCAATGTACCAGAACAGATAATCTCCCTATTCCTTTTTATAACCACTTTGTCATTAAAATAAACAGAATACCCATCCATAAACAATTTAGAAACTGAAATTAAATTCTTTCTAAAAGTAGGTACATAAAGACAATTTCTGAAAACCAAAACTTTATTCCTATCAAAAGATAAATAAACGTCTCCCACTGCAATAGCCGCCACCTTTGAAGCATTGCCCATGAAGACGGTAATCTCTCCCTCAAATTTAGTCGCCGGGTTTCACCGGACCCTCGCAAAGTATTATAGACATGATCGGTGGACTCTGTATCTACACCACAGTGGTAGATAACACTGCTAAACATGTTTCAACAACTAAACAAGAAGATATACCTGTGTTCTTTCGGCGAGGACAGTCCGCCTTCCAATGTCCAGTCTGCTTGCAAGTGAAGTACTTGCCTTTCGGCTTCTTCACTCCTGCCTAAGGTCCCATTGCCACTTTCTTCGCTCCACCTTGCTTGTTCTTCTTCTTACCTTTCGGTTTAGAGGAAGAAACCTTCTGAGCGACCATGGGTTGAGCACTTTGACGAAAAAGCCCCTCTGCCGCCTGGAGTTCTTTCAGAAGCTCCGCCAACGAATACAACCTCTAGTTCATGTTGTAGTTGAGGCGGAACTGCTCAAAACTTATAGGCAGAGACTGGAGAATGATATCGACCTGGGTTTCCCATCGATCTCAGCTCCGAGGACTTCTATCTCATTAAGATGAGCCATCATCTTGAGAACATGATCCCTAACGGGTGTTCCCTCGACCATGGTGGTCATCATCAAGTTTCTCATTGCCTCCTGCCTAGCCGCCCTACTCTGATGTCCGAAAAGTTCCTTGAGATTGAACATCATGTCATAAGCAGTGGCTATGACCTGATGCTGATGTTGCAGCACATTTGACATAGATGCCAAAATGTAAGACCGCGCCATCTCATCTGCCTTAACCCATTTCTTATAACGTTCTTTCTCCTTTTCATCAGAGTCATCGGTGGGCTTAGGAGGACAGACCTCGAAGAGTACAAATTTGTACTCCTCCGCAGTTAAGACAATATCCAGGTTTCTTTTCCAATCAATGTAGTTTGTACCAGTAAGTTTGTTTTCTTTTAAAATCACAGCAAGTGGGTTGAAAGCCATTTGAAAATCCTAAAAATCACAATGATCAAAATATTAGATTTCAAATATTATTGATTCCTCAAAACAATAAAATCCCGAAATCAACCAACACCTCAAATCACCGAGAATGTCGCATGCCACGCAGTGTAGACGTATACGAATTCTACATTTGTAAGAGGAGGTTTTACCCATTAATTTTATTATCTTGTCAACCTTACTTTTTGACAAATAAAATTAATAGTTGGTTCCTCTTTGGCCCTACAAATAAAAGCAGTGACTCTGATGGGGAGGATACCTTTATTTGCATCTAAGTGTGCACTATTACACAATACTGAGGGAATTATTTCGGATTATGTGCCTTACCGCTGTGGAAGTACACATGCTCCTAGATAATTTCCTATAACCATTATTTGACCTAGTGATCCGCAAACAAACCCGTCCGAAGGGAGGAAGGCACTCAGAGCCAACACACAAGTTTGTTTGCATCACACGTCAAATTGTAATGGAGGCCGCGGGAATTAATTAAAATGTCCCTCTCCCACTTAGTAAATTGCAAATGAGGAATTTTAAATCATACACAACATGCATATAAAACAAATATGCAATAAATATGGAAAAAATAGAAATTTTCCAACAATTATGGCATTGTCCTCCAATATGCATCCCGTCATGTCGCCACCTCGTCCGCTCCATCTTTTCCCGTGCGCAAGTCACCAAAGAGTTCCGAGCCGAGATAAAACATTTTAATTTACATCCATCGATCCTATACTCCACGAAGGAGTGTACAAATAATCTAGATCAAAAGTAAACTAAAATGAGTGGCTAAACAATGTCGTATTTAATTACAAAAATTAAATACTAATCTAGCCTCGTCAACCCCGAGGATTCAAATAATAAATTTTTACACACATCCATTCACATACACACACAAGGCCATAATAGTCGGATCTTATGCCTGCAACCAAAGAGTTAAACTACGCATATCCTACTATTATCCGGCACATATAATATATGAAAAATGCAAAAAAAAATTAACCGAATCCTAAACACACAAAATCGGAAACCGTGGCTCCGATACCACTTGAAGGTGGATCGCTTCGGAGGCTCATTGGCTCCCATGTCCCCGGATTAAAATTTTCACTAATGAAAGAATTAATCCAGATGGGATGAGCTTCCTTAGCACAACCATTTCGTCGTCGTGCTAACAACTTGAGTGGTCGCTTGAACAAACTAGTTGTTCAAGCTACACAACTCTTCTAGTTGGTTAGCCGCGGAAGAGACGACGAACGGATCGCCGGTTTTTGTGTTTGTCTTCGGGGTCCATGATTATACAATATATTTACTAATTTACACATGCATAATCAAAACATAAAAGAACAAGCTCAGATCTTTAAATAAAGTTAAAATAACTTTATACCTCACGATCTTCTACGCTATGTCCTATCCTTCTCGTGGACGACGTGTGGACGAAGATCCTCCACGAATAGAAGCCTTCTAGATCGCTTTCTTCTCCACCTTGTCCACTGTGAACAAAGAGAAGAAACAACAAATACCTTCCTATCTAGAACCGGCCAACAAATTAGGGAATTTGATGCAACCGCCGGCCAAGGAACAATTGGATGATGCGCCGGCCAACTTCAAAAAGTGTTGCCGCCGGCCACTCTAGGATGAAGGGAGGAAGATGAATGCCGACCACCTATGGAAGGAGAACCGCCGGCCAAGGAAGAAGGGAGAGGCCTCTAGGATGGGCGTCGGCCAAGTGTTGATGGAGGAGGATGGGCGCCGGCAATCAACTAGAAGGAAGAGTTGCCGCCCACTTGTTTTGCTCCAAAACACTAGCCACCCAAAATCCCTAGCCGCCCACTTTTGGATGAGCCAAAACCCTAATTCCTCAATCAATTAATTTTTGCCGCCCAATCCTAAGCTTTCCTTTTATAGAGTTAGTCTTAGGACTCCTTTAATCTCCACCGTCGGATCTAGGGATTTAACCTCCACCGTCGGATCTAGGGTTTTATCCCAACCGTCGGATCTAGGGTTTCATCTCAACCGTCGGATCTAGGATTTCATCCCAACCGTCGGATCTAGGATTTCATCCCAACCGTCGGATCTAGGGTTTTATCCCAACCGTCGGATCTAGGGATTTAATCTCAACGGTCGATTCTAGGGTTTCATCCTAACCGTCGAATCAAGGATTTCATCCCAACCGTCGGATCTAGGGTTTTATCCCAACCGTCGGATCTAGGGATTTAATCTCAACCGTCGATTCTATGGTTTCATCCTAACCATCGGATCTAGGGATTTAATCCCAACCTTTGGTTCTAGTGTTTCATCCTAACCATCGGATCTAGGGATTTAATCCCAACCGTTGGTTCTAGGTTTTGTTTTACATTCTTGGATCTAGACTTCACAAAGATTATATTAGGCTACGATAGGGACCATAAGGAGGAATTGGGTCTTGGCCACCCGATGGATCGGAACCACACTAACTTGATCCATCAATGATGTTCCATTCCACTAGAGGATCATCATTGAACTACCTCACAAACCCCCATAAATTAATATGGGCTCCATATATTATTCGTACATTAATATCCCCGTGTTTAAGATATCGAATGTCCGTCAATTAATTGATTTACTGACCATCAATTAATTAACATCTAATTCCTCGAGTAGTACCACTCAACCTTATCATCACGTTGACTAAGTCAACCAGGTGGGTTTACATGATGAACTTTATGAGCTCCTCAAGGGGAAATCATCAACCTAATATATAGGACACGGTTTCCTCCTATAATCAACGGCAAACCATGTAAATAATATTATTTCCCAACTTACCGGGCATATTGATTTAATCCATCTAAATCTCACCCACTGGTAAATCAAAGAAATAAATACTAAGTACATGTGCCCGTTATTATATCGGGATTTAGCACATGTGTTGGACTACCCCATATCCGAATATGTCTCAGACTAGGCTTTCGCCCAATCCACAATTCTACAGGGGTAGAAGGTACTGATTTAGATGGAACCAAGTTCAGAGTGTACATTGCCGTATCCAGTGCATACCCCCAGAACAAAATAGGTAACTCAGAATAACTCATCATCGATCTGACCATCTCCATAAGAGTCCTATTCCTTTGCTCCGCTACACCATTCTGCTGGGGTGTGCCAGGTGCAGACAATTGGGATTGAATCCTAGCCTCTGATAAGTAACTCCTAAACTCTCCCAAGAGGTACTCGCCACCACGATCAGATCGTAATGTCTTGATACTTTTACCTTGACGGCTCTCCACATCAGCCTTGAATTCTTTGAACTTGTCAAAGCATTCAGACTTGCGGTGCATCAGGTAAATGTATCCATACCTTGAATAATCGTCTATAAAAGAGACGAAGTATTCAAAGCCACCTCTTGCCTGGATAGACATAGGACCGCACAAATCAGAATGAACCATTTCCAACACATCTTTAGCTCTATACCCCTTGGCCTTGAAAGGCCTCTTGGTCATTTTACCTTCCAAGCAAGATTCGCAGGTTGGGAGATCCTCCACCACTAATGAACCCAAAGGTCCATCAACTATCAACCTTTGAATTCTGCTAAGGTTAATATGACCAAGCCTTAGATGCCAAAGATATGTTTGGTTCATTTGCGAAGGTTCTTTTCTCTTATTAGACTTAGAAGATGAGTTATTGATTTCTATATGAATCGTGGGAGTTTTTGGTTCAAGAGTATATAAATTGCCAACCAATGTACCAGAACAGATAATCTCCCTATTCCTTTTTATAATCACTTTGTCATTAAAATAAACAGAATACCCATCCATAAACAATTTAGAAACTGAAATTAAATTCTTTCTAAAAGTAGGTACATAAAGACAATTTCTGAAAACCAAAACTTTATTCCTATCAAAAGATAAATAAACGTCTCCCACTGCAATAGCCGCCACCTTTGAAGCATTGCCCATGAAGACTGGTAATCTCTCCTCACTAGTCGTCGGGTTTCGGGACCCCGCAAAGTATTACAGACATGATCGTGACTCAGATCTACACACCGAATCGTAGATAACACCGCTAAACATGTTTCAACAACTAAACAAGAAGATATACTGTGTTCTTTCGGCGAGGATACCGCCTTCCAATGTCCACCGCTTGCAAGAAGTACTTGCCTTCGACTTCTTCTTCACTCTCGCTAAGGTCCCATCGCCACTTTCTTCGCCTCCACCTTGCTTCTTCTTCTTCTTACCTTTCGGTTTAGAGGAAGAAACCTTCCGAGCGACCATGGCTTGAGAGCACTTTGAAAAGCCCCTTCGCCGCTCGAGTTCTCCGAAGCTCCGCCAACGAATACAACCTCTTATTCATGTTGAAGTGAGGCGAATCGCCAAAACTCCTAGGCAGAGACTGGAGAATGATATCGACCTGGGTTTCCCCATCGATCTCAGCTCCGAGGACTTCCATCTCATTAAGATGAGCCATCATCTTGAGAACATGATCCCTAACGGGTGTTCCCTCGACCATGGTGATCGTCATCAAGTTTCTCATTGCCTCCTGCCTAGCCGCCCTACTCTGATGTCCGAAAAGTTCCTTAAGATTGAACATCATGTCATAAGATAGGCTCGATGTCGATGTTGCAGCACATTTGACATAGATGCCAAAATGTAACACCGCGCCATCTCATCTGCCTTAACCCATATCTTATAACGTTCTTTCTCCTTTTCATCAGAGTCATCGGTGGGCTTAGGAGGACAGACCTCGAAGAGTACAAATTTGTACTCCTCCGCAGTTAAGACAATATCCAGGTTTCTTTTCCAATCAATGTAGTTTGGACAAGTAAGTTTGTTTTCTTTTAAAATCACAGCAAGTGGGTTGAAAGTCATTTGAAAATCCTAAAAATCACAATGATCAAAATATTAGATTTCAAATATTATTGATTCCTCAAAACAATAAAATCCCGAAATCAACCAACACCTCAAATCACCGAGAATGTCGCATGCCACGCAGTGTGGACGTATACGAATTCTACATTTGTAAGAGGAGGTTTTACCCATTAATTTTATTATCTTGTCAACCTTACTTTTTGACAAATAAAATTAATAGTTGGTTCCTCTTTGGCCCTACAAATAAAAGCAGTGACTCCGATGGGGAGGATACCTTTATTTGCATCTAAGTGTGCACTATTACACGATACTGAGGGAATTATTTCGGATTATGTGCCTTACCGCTGTGGAAGTACACATGCTCCTAGATAATTTCCTATAACCATTATTTGACCTAGTGATCCGCAAACAAACCCGTTCGAAGGGAGGAAGGCACTCAGAGCCAACACACAAGTTTGTTTGCATCACACGTCAAATTGTAATGGAGGCCGCGGGAATTAATTAAAATGTCCCTCTCCCACTTAGTAAATTGCAAATGAGGAATTTTAAATCATACACAACATGCATATAAAACAAATAAGCAATAAATATGGAAAAAATAGAAATTTTCCAACAATTATGGCATTGTCCTCCAATATGCATCCCGTCGTGTCGCCACCTCGTCCGCTCCATCTTTTCCCGTGCGCAAGTCACCAAAGAGTTCCGAGCGGAGATAAAACATTTTAATTTACATCCATCGATCCTATACTCCACGAAGGAGTGTACAAATAATCTAGATCGAAAGTAAACTAAAATGAGCGGCTAAACAATGTCGTATTTAATTACAAATATTAAATACTAATCTAGCCTCGTCAACCCCGAGGATTCAAATAATAAATTTTTACACACATCCATTCACATACACACACATGGCCATAATAGTCGGATCTTATGCCTGCAACCAAAGAGTTAAACTACGCATATCCTACTATTATCTGGCACATATAATATATGAAAAATGCATAAAAAATTAACTGAATCCTAAACACACAAAACCGGAAACCGTGGCTCTGATACCACTTGAAGGTGGATCGCTTCGGAGGCTCATTGGCTCCCATGTCCCCGGATTAAAATTTTCACTAATGAAAGAATTAATCCGGATTGGATGAGCTTCCTTAGCACAACCATTTCATCGTCGTGCTAACAACTTGAGTGGTCGCTTGAACAAACTATTTGTTCAAGAAACACAACTCTTCTAGTTGGTTAGCTGCGGAAGAGACGACGAAAGGATCGCCGGTTTTTGTGTTTGTCTTCGGGGTCCATGATTATACAATATATTTACTAATTTACACATGCATATCAAAACATAAAAGAACAAGCTCAGATCTGTAAATAAAGTTAAAATGACTTTATACCTCACGATCTTCTACCGTATGTCTTATCCTTCTCGTGGACGACGTGAGGACGAAGATCTTCCACGAGTAGAAGCCTTCTAGATCGCTTTCTTCTCCACCTTGTCCGCTGCGAACAAAGAGAAGAAACAACAAATACCTTCCTATCTAGAACCGGCTACCAAATTAGGGAATTTGGTGCAACCGTCGGCCAAGGAACAATTGGATGATGCGCCGGCCAACTTCAAAAAGTGTTGCCTCCGGCCACTCTAGGATGAAGGGAGGAAGATGAATGCCGGCCACCTATGGAAGGAGAACCGCCGGCTAAGGAAGAAGGGAGAGGCCTCTAGGATGGGCGCCGGCCAAGTGTTGATGGAGGAGGATGGGCGCCGACAATCAACTAGAAGGAAGAGTTGCCGGCCACTTGTTTTGCTCCAAAACCCTAGCCACCCAAAAACCCTAGCCGCCCACTTTTGGATGAGCCAAAACCCTAATTCCTCAATCAATTAATTTTTGCCGCCCAACCCTAAGCTTTCCTTTTATAGAGTTAGGCTTAGGACTCCTTTAATCTCCACCGTCGGATCTAGGGATTTAACCTCCACCGTCGGATCTAAAGTTTTATCCAACCCGTCAGATCTAGGGTTTCATCTCAACCGTCGGATCTAGGATTTCATCCCAACCGTTGGATCTAGGATTTCATCCCAACCGTCAGATCTAGGGTTTTATCCCAACCGTCGGATCTAGGGATTTTATCTCAACCGTCGATTCTAGGGTTTCATCCTAACCGTCGGATCTAGGATTTCATCCCAACCGTCGGATCTAGAGTTTTATCCCAACCGTCGGATCTAGCAATTTAATCTCAACCGTCGATTCTAGGGTTTCATCCTAACCATCGGATCTAGGGATTTAATCCCAACCGTTGGATCTAGTGTTTCATCCTAACCATCGGATCTAGGGATTTAATCCCAACCGTTGGTTCTAGGTTTTGTTTTACATTCTTGGATCTAGACTTCACAAGGATTATATTAGGCTACGATAGGGACCATAATGAGGAGTTGGGTCTTGGCCACCCGATGGATCGGAACCACACTAACTTGATCCATCAATGATGTTCCATTCCACTAGAGGATCATCATTGAACTACCTCACCAACCCCCATAAATTAATATGAGCTCCATATATTATTCGTACATTAATCTCCCCATGTTTAAGATATCGAAAGTCCGTCAATTAATTGATTTACTGACCATCAATTAATTAACATCTAATTCCTCGAGTAGTACCACTCAACCTTATCATCACGTTGACTAAGTCAACCAGCTGGGTTTACATGATGAACTTTATGAGCTCCTATAGGGGACATCATCAACCTAATATATAGGACACGGTTTCCTCCTATAATCAATGGCACACCATGTAAATAATATTATTTCCCAACTTACCGGGCATATTGATTTAATCCTTCTAAATCTTGTTGGGTTTTCGGCACCGCGGCGTGTGTGTGTTCGATCATGTTTCGTAAACATGAGCACAGCGGAAGCAATTAAAAATAATAAATCTATATTTATTACAACACACACAACACACGCATGCATTTACAACAAGTGTAGACATAACCGTAAATTAAAATTTGCAATAAAAGGAAATTAAACTACGTTATACCTTCCGTATGACGTGTAGCGGGAACGGCATCAACCGGAACGATCCTCGTAAGAATCGTCTCTATCCGTATCCACGCCGAGCTCCTCGGGATGACTTCGCTAAGTCACGAGCTTCGTCTTCGTACGGGTTTCTAGCCTCGTGTTGAAGACGACGTGATCGAGAGATGATCACGATCCGAATCCAAATTCGGATCCAAAACGAGTTCTCAAAACTCGCTTCTCCGGAGAGGTGTTCGTCAACCGTTTGACGAATCCTTCGCCCCTCCACTAGAGGATTACCGGAGATCAAATCCCCGGTAAGTTAGCCGCTGTCGGAGCACTAACCGTCGTCCAAACGACGCTCCGACGAGAGGAGGAGAAGCTGTCCAGAAAACTGGACAGCTTGGTGGAGGAGTAGGCGCCGGCCAACCAAGGAAAGAAAAGCCTCACCTTGATGCCAAACCTATAGGAGATCACCGGAGGGTCGCCGGAGGTTCACCGGCTGGAGCTTGGACGCCGGCAAGGAGTTGGACGGCGCCACCATAAGCTGGGCGGCAACAATGTGTTGGGCGGCAACAACATGTTGGGCGGCTAGGGTTTTCATTAGGTGTTAGGGTTTGGGTTTAAGCCCTATTTTATAGAGAACTAATTCTCTTAATGGTTAATGGATCATATCCATAAAGCCCGTTAACCCGCTCCATTAAGATAAGTTAAAATAAACCAAACCATGATGGTTTATTTTAAGTTAAAACGAACCGAACCAACCTTTGGTTCATTCGTTTAATTTAAACCAAACCCTTTGGTTTATTCTCATCCATTGGATTAGAACCAAACCATTTTGGTCCATCCATTATGTCTTCATAAGACACGGCCCATCCACGCTTCCATTGCGACTGAAACAATTTCATGCTCGCTTATGTTCGGGTCCAACCAAACATAGTTTCTCTGGTCCGAGAATCCCACTCAAGCTCGCTTTAAACTTTGATTACCGCTAGACGCATGCAAATAAACTCATTGGATCCTGATTTATAAACACAAAAACCGCGATCCTACGTATCGAGCAATACGTAAACTGGAACGACCTAGTAGTACATCATGATCCCCAATTAACCGAAAAGATCAACGGTTGATCCAGAACTATTTCTGAAACCCTTCAGTAGCTCGAATGAATCGTGCCCCATTCCCTTCACTCATCTTATACCCACTTGGTTCAGGACATGGTCTATTGTGTCAGTCCCCACTAGGTTGACTACGTCACACCTAGCCCAAGTATCATTTCCTCATCCTACGGATTCTAGTTACTCCACATGTATTGAAGAGTACCTTACTCTAAACATGTAATGCTTTGGCCAAAGACTTTAGTAACAATCCGACGAGAGGCCATGGGTATACATCTCCTCGCAAGGAGTGGTGAATCCTTTATAGGCTATTCAAACACCTTCGATCACTTCGACTTATACCCAATCATCCCGGGTCCACATCTCCTCGGAGATGTTTGCTTAAGATGTCAAAGCATAAGTCTCCATGATCAAGATGACTTGAATACCGCAAGTCAAAGGAACATCGCACTTAAGCCACAGTAAGAACTTCATTGACATATCTATATATGCAGAGAACCATATGAAGTCTTACTACCGTGGTCACTCCAATGAACTAGTTACCATAACTAGCATCCACGATTAACTCCGGACATCACAATGTCTCCAGCCAGTGAGAATCAGCTGCTTGGATACACCAAGGAGTATACCTCGTGCTAGTCTCGACAGAATTGATGGTGTCCAAATCCATCAATTCATCAACTAGGGATAATTCCGATACATCACAATTACACATGTAGAGATACTCACTAGTTGTGATCCAATCACAAATTCTCTCATGCTGTGAATCGTATCGTGGACATTCAGTAAATGAGTTTAAGATCCAATCAAATACATTAAACATGTATACTCAAATAGTGAATCTTCATTTATCATATAAATGGTTCATACATAAGGCGATTGCCTTAGGACATCTCTCATATATTACTAACAAATCTCACCCACTGGTAAATCAAAGAAATAAATACTAAGTACATGTACCCGTTATTATATCGGGATTAAGAGCATGTACAACACTCTTCCATACTATGGCTCCACCTCCAAAAGTAAACACAAACCCCGAGGTAGACTTACTCTTGTCCCTATCTGATTGGAAATCCGAATCTGTGTAACCCACAGGGACTAATTGATCTGCCCGGTAAACCAGCATATAATCCCTTAGTCCTTCTCAGGTACTTCAATATATGCTTTACCGCAGTCCAATGTCCCTTTCCAGGATTACTCTGATATCTGCTAACCATGCCCACGGCAAAGCAGATATCCGGTCTCGTACATAGCATAGCATACATAAGGCTTCCTACTGCCGAAGCATAAGGAACCACCTTCATGTCCTCTATCTCCTTTGATGTTTTGGGACACATCTCTTTAGATAAAGGAACTCCATGCCTAAAAGGTAGAAAACCTTTCTTGGAGTTCTACATGCTAAAACGAGCAAGGATAGTGTCAATGTATGAAGCTTGAGACAAGCACAACATCCTTTTCTTGCGATCCCTTATAACTTTGATCCCAAGGATGTGTCCCACTTCTCCCAAGTCCTTTATATTAAACTGTTTGGACAACCATACCCTTACATCTGATAACACTTTAATATTGTTGCCAACTAACAAAATGTCATCTACGTATAGTACAAGAAACACCACTACGTTTCCGTCACATCTCTTGTATACACAAGGCTCATCCGAACTTTGAATAAATCCATATGACTGGATTACCTCATCAAAACGGATGTTCCAAGATCTAGAAGCTTGCTTCAATCCATAAATGGACCGATTAAGCTTACATACAAGATGCTCTTTGCCTTTAGCAATGAATCTCTCTGGTTGCCGCATATAGATGTTCTCCTCAAGACTTCCATTAAGGAAAGCTGTCTTGACATCCATCTGCCAAATCTCATAATCCATATGAGCAGCTATAGATAAGAGAATCCGGATAGACTTAAGCATTGCTACCGGCAAAAAGGTCTCCTCATAATCGATACCCTCTTTCTGAGTCTACCCTTTCGCAACAAGCCTAGCTTTGAAGGTCTCAACCTTCCCGTCTACTCCTCTCTTTCTCTTGTAGATCCACTTGCATCCAATGGTTTTTACACCATCGGGTGGTTCTACTAGCTCCCAGACCTGATTAGAATCCATAGATTCTATCTCTGAATTCATTGTTTTTTGCCAAGATACCGCATCTCTATCTTGGATTGCCTCGTCATATGTCCAGGGATCAGGTTCATGTTCCTTAGGGACTAAGTCCGAAGACTCTCCCAAAAACATGAATCTATCGGGTTGTCTATCTACAGTCTCTCTACGACGCGGTGCCTGCTGTGTATGCTCTGTGACACGCGGTGCAGTGACTTGTGGTGTCTCCTCTGTACCTGGGTAATCAAGCCTGACTTCCCTTTCAACTCCTCAAGAACAATCTTACTGGGCTTGTGGTTCATTACATAATCCTCCTCTAGAAATCAAGGCTCGTGGCTAACGATCACCCTCCGATCTCTAGGATTATAAAACAAACCACCTTCGCTCCCTTAGAATAGCTATCAAATATGCACACTTCGCATTTAGGTTCCAACTTACCAAAGATCGCCTTCAAAGACATGTGGCCGACTCCCCCATATCCGAATATATCTTAGACTAGGCTTTCGCCCAGTCCACAATTCTACAGGGGTAGAAGGTACTGATTTAGATGGAACCAAGTTCAGAGTGTACATTGCCGTATCTAGTGCATACCCCCAGAATGAAACAGGTAACTCAGAATAACTCATCATCGATCTGACCATCTCCATAAGAGTCCTATTCCTTCACTCCGCTACACCATTCTGCTGGGGTGTGCCAGGTGCAGACAATTGGGATTGAATCCCAGCCTCTGATAAGTAACTCCTAAACTCTCCCTAGAGGTACTCGCCACCACGATCAGATCGTAATGTCTTGATACTTTTACCTTGACGGTTCTCCACATCAGCCTTGAATTCTTTGAACTTGTCAAAGCATTCAGACTTGCGGCGCATCAAGTAAATGTATCCATACCTTGAATAATCGTCTATAAAAGAGATGAATTATTCAAAGCCACCTCTTGCCTGGATAGACATAGGACCGTACAAATTAGAATGAACCATTTCCAACACATCTTTGGCTCTATACCCCTTGGCCTTGAAAGGCCTCTTGGTCATTTTACCTTCCAAGCAAGATTCGCAGGTTGGGAGATCCTCCACCACTAATGAACCCAAAGGTCCATCAGCTATCAACCTTTGAATTCTGCTAAGGTTAATATGACCAAGCCTTAGATGCCAAAGATATGTTTGGTTCATTTGCGAAGGTTCTTTTCTCTTATTAGACTTAGAAGATGAGTTATTGAATTCTATATGCATCGTGGGAGTTTTTGGTTCAAGAGTATATAAATTGCCAACCAATGTACCATAACAGATAATCTCCATATTCCTTTTTATAACCACTTTGTCATTAAAAGAAACAGAATACCCATCCATAAACAATTTAGAAACTGAAATTAAATTCTTTCTAAAAGTAGGTACATAAAGACAATTTCTCAAAACCAAAACTTTATTCCTATCAAAAGATAAATAAACGTCTCCCACTGCAATAGCCGCCACCTTTGAAGCATTGCCCATGAAGACGGTAATCTCTCCTCACCTAGTCGTCTTTCGAACCCCCGCAAAGTATTGCAGACATGATCGCTGGCTCTCAGATCTACACACCGTGCAATCGTAGATAACACCGCTAAACATGTTTCAACAACTAAACAAGAAGATATACCTTTGTTCTTTCGAGGACAAATCCGCTTTCCAATGTCCACCGCTTGCAAGTGAAGCACTTGCCTTTCGCCTTCTACTCCTCGCCGAGGTCCCACCGCCACTTTCTTCGCTCCACCTTGCTTCTTCTTCTTCTTACCTTTCGTTTAGAGGAAGAAACCTTCGAGCGACCATGGCTTGAGCACTGACTAAAAAGCCTCTCGCCACCTGAGTTCTCGAAGCTCCGCCAACGAATACAACCTCTTATTTATGTTGTAGTTGAGGCGGAACTGCTCAAAACTACTAGGCAGAGACTGGAGAATGATATCGACCTGGGTTTCCCCATCGATCTCAGCTCCGAGGACTTCCATCTCATTAAGATGAGCCATCATCTTGAGAACATGATCCCTAACGGGTGTTTCCTCGACCATGGTGGTCGTCATCAAGTTTCTCATTGCCTCCTGCCTAGCCGTCCTACTCTGATGTCCGAAAAGTTCCTTGAGATTGAACATCATGTCATAAGCAGTGGATATGGCCTGATGCTGATGTTGCAGCACATTTGACATAGATGCCAAAATGTAACACCACGCCATCTCATCTGCCTTAACCCATTTCTTATAACATTCTTTCTCCTTTTCATCAGAGTCATCGGTGGGCTTAGGAGGACAGACCTCGAAGAGTACAAATTTGTACTCCTCCGTAGTTAAGACAATATCCAGGTTTCTTTTCCAATCAATGTAGTTTGGACCAGTAAGTTTGTTTTCTTTTAAAATCACAGCAAGTGGGTTGAAAGCCAGTTGAAAATCCTAAAAATCACAATGATCAAAATATTAGATTTCAAATATTATTGATTCCTCAAAACAATAAAATCCCGAAATCAACCAACACCTCAAATCACCGAGAATGTCGCATGCCACGCAGTGTGGACGTATACGAATTCTACATTTGTAAGAGGAGGTTTTACCCATTAATTTTATTATCTTGTCAACTTTACTTTTTGACAAATAAAATTAATAGTTGGTTCCTCTTTGGCCCTACAAATAAAAGCAGTGACTCCGATGGGGAGGATACCTTTATTTGCATCTAAGTGTGCACCATTACACGATACTGAGAGAATTATTTCGGATTATGTGCCTTACCACTGTGGAAGTACACATGCTCCTAGATAATTTCCTATAACCATTATTTGACCTAGTGATCGGCAAACAAACCCGTCCGCAGGGAGGAAGGCACTCAGAGCCAACACACAAGTTTGTTTGCATCACACGTCAAATTGTAATGGAGGCCGCGGGAATTAATTAAAATGTCCCTCTCCCACTTAGTAAATTGCAAATGAGGAATTTTAAATCATACACAACATGCATATAAAACAAATAAGCAATAAATATGGAAAAAATAGAAATTTTCCAACTATTATGGCATTGTCCTCCAATATGCATCCCGTCGTGTCGCCACCTCGTCCGCTCCATCTTTTCCCGTGCGCAAGTCACCAAAGAGTTCCGAGCCGAGATAAAACATTTTAATTTACATCCATCGATCCTATACTCTACGAAGGAGTGTACAAATAATCTAGATCGAAAGTAAACTAAAATGAGCGGTTAAACAATGTCGTATTTAATTACAAAAATTAAATACTAATCTAGCCTCGTCAACCCCGAGGATTCAAATAATAAATTTTTACACACATCCATTCACATACACACACATGGCCATAATAGTCGGATCTTATGCCTGCAACCAAAGAGTTAAACCACGCATATCCTACTATTATCCGGCACATATAATATATGAAAAATACATAAAAAATTAACCGAATCCTAAACACACAAAACCGGAAACCGTGGCTCTGATACCACTTGAAGGTGGATCGCTTCGGAGGCTCATTGGCTCCCATGTCCCCGGATTAAAATTTTCACTAATGAAAGAATTAATCCAGATGGGATCAGCTTCCTTAGCACAACCATTTCGTCGTCCTGCTAACAACTTGAGTGGTCGCTTGAACAAACTAGTTGTTCAAGCAACACAACTCTTCTAGTTGGTTAGCCACGGAAGAGACGACGAACGGATCGCCGGTTTTTGTGTTTGTCTTCGGGGTCCATGATTATACTATATATTTACTAATTTGCACATGCATAATCAAAACATAAAAGAACAAGCTCAGATCTGTAAATAAAGTTAAAATAACTTTATACCTCACGATCTTCTACCGTATGTCCTATCCTTCTTGTGGACGACGTGTGGACGAAGATCCTCCACGAGTAGAAGCCTTCTAGATCGCTTTCTTCTCCACCTTGTCCGCTGCGAACAAAAAGAAGAAACAACAAATACCTTCCTATCTAGAACCGGCCACCAAATTAGGGAATTTGGTGCAACCGCCGGCCAAGGAACAATTGGATGATGCGCCGGCCAACTTCAAAAAGTGTTGCTGCTGGCCACTCTAGGATGAAGGGAGGAAGATGAATGCCGTCCACCTATGGAAGGAGAACTGCCAGCCAAGGAAGAAGGGAGAGGCCTCAAGGATGGGCGCCGGCCAAGTGTTGATGGAGGAGGATGGGAACCGGCAATCAACTAGAAGGAAGAGTTGCCGCCCACTTGTTTTGCTCCAAAACCCTAGCCACCCAAAAACCCTAGCCGCCCACTTTTGGATGAGCCAAAACCCTAATTCCTCAATCAATTAATATTTGCCGTCCAACCCTAAGCTTACCTTTTATAGAGTTAGGCTTAGGACTCCTTTAATCTCCACTGTCGGATCTAGGGATTTAACCTCCACCGTCGGATCTAGGGTTTTATCCCAACCGTCGGATCTAGGGTTTCATCTCAACCGTTGGATCTAGGATTTCATCCCACCGTCGGATCTAGGATTTCATCCCAATCGTCGGATCTAGGGTTTTATCCCAACCATCGGATCTAGGGATTTAATCTCAACTGTCGATTCTAGGGGTTCATCCTAACCGTCGGATCTAGGATTTCATCCCAACCGTCGTATCTAGGGTTTTATCCCATCCGTCGGATCTAGGGATTTAATCTCAACCATCGATTCTAGGGTTTTATCCTAACCATCGGATCTAGGGATTTAATCCCAACCGTTGGTTCTAGTGTTTCATCCTAACCATCGGATCTAGGGATTTAATCCCAACCGTTGGTTCTAGGTTTTGTTTTACATTCTTGGATCTAGACTTCACAAGGATTATATTAGGCTACGATAGGGACCATAAGGAGGAGTTGGGTCTTGGCCACCCGATGGATCGGAACCACACTAACTTGATCCATCAATGATGTTCCATTGCACTAGAGGATCATCATTGAACTACCTCACCAACCCCTATAAATTAATATGGGCTCCATATATTATTCGTACATTAATCTCCCCGTGTTTAAGATATCGAATGTCCGTCAATTAATTGATTTACTGACCATCAATTAATTAACATCTAATTTCTCGAGTAGTACCACTCAACCTTATCATCACGTTGACTAAGTCAACCAGCTGGGTTTACATGATGAACTTTATGAGCTCCTCAAGGGGGCATCATCAACCTAATATATAGGACACGGTTTCCTCCTATAATCAACGGCACACCATGTAAATAATATTATTTCCCAACTTACCGGGCATATTGATTTAATCCATCTAAATCTCACCCTCTGGTAAATCAAAGAAATAAATACTAAGTACATGTGCCCGTTATTATATCGGGATTAAGAGCATGTACAACATAATATCCGAGGTCCGATTCAATTATGTAGTCAGTACTAAATTGAATCACCTCTATGTCGGTCCTGCTCAATACACCTAAGTGTACCAGTGTAACTCTATGTTCAAGACAAAACAATACCAAGATACACTACAACCATGCCAATGGTTTGTCCAAAACCATCTTGGTTGTGAGCCTCTACTTATATTTTACAAGGAACTGATAACATGATCGTCTGTGCCACACCAAGCACCATGTTATCTACAATGTAAAATATTAGACAATATGCACACATATAAATATATAAAGTGCAAACAATGATCATGTGATTCTTATTTCAAAATATAATGTTCATACAAAAAGAGCTAGGATTTCAGTATACATTCCAACAATACTATGGTATGATAATATTCATTATAAACAAGTTTTTAAGACTATTTGATACAATGTTTTAGGGGGAGTTTCATAATATATATCTTTTCATCCCCAAAACTTATATTGTTCGTCCAAAGTTAGGATTTAACCTTTAATCTTTTGTTATGCTTTGCTCCACAAGTTTCTCATTCATCATGAACCATATCTTGGATTAAGGGGGAGCTTAACTTCAACTTTATACCTTAGTTCAAGATACAACAAATTTCACTCCTTTATGCAAATTAATGTATTCTTCTCTTTTTGATGTATGTCAAAGGGGGAGAAGGAATGTATAAGTTAGAATTCATATTGAAAATATGATGGAAATATGATTATGTGCATGAATGTCTAATGATAGAATTCATATTGGAAATATTATTATGTGCATGTTTTAAAGACCTAACTTAAATGATTGCCAAACATAAAAAAGGGGGAGATTGTTAGTGGAACAATGCCCCAAGCATTTATATGTTTTGATGTTTGGATAATCATCTAAGTTAGGCAATGCCTTATGGTCTAATTGTGAATGTGTTTAAGTGACAGGAAAATCCAAGTATGAAGACTTGGTAAAAGGCAAAGTCCAAGTGTGATCTTGGCAAAGGAAGTCCAAAGGCAAGTCTTGGCAGCGTAAGTCCAAGCATGTAGTCTTGGTGGTGTAAAGTCCAAGCACACATTGGCAAAGGGAAACCCAAGACATGACAAAACTGAAGGAAGCTCTTGGAAGCAAAGCGCAAAGGATGAACAAGTCGCAGACTCGGAGGGATCCTGGAGGTGCAAGTCTTAAGCAAGAGCTAGAAGGTTGAGTCTAGGTCTAGGGGGTAAATTCAAGTATGAATTATTCATATTTGATGAGTATCAGTCGACTGATATGATGTATCAGTCGACTGGTTAGGTGCTCGATAGTCGCCAAACCGACGATCACGATCGCGCCGAGCTAGCAATCTATTGATCGACAATCACGATCGCCAATCGCGTCGATCCGCAAGATGGCCATAGAATGGAGTCTCACTCGACTCCGCGTGGTGATCACTCGACTGATCACTTTATCAGTCGACTAATGAAGTGATCAGTCGACTGATCAGGCAGCCGTTGGAAATTACGGCTGCGTATCTCCGTGGATTTGCTTAGTCAGAAGTCGTTGGCTTCGGTGGCAGTCGACTGATTTTGTACATCAGTCGACTGATAGTAGTCCAATGGGAAAAACAACCCTCTCTCTATAAAAAGAGGGTTGGAGGAGGTTTTGAGGGCTAATGCTTACTTTCTGATCATCTTCTCAAGCCTCCACGATTTTTCCAAGCTTTCTAGTGTCTTAATTTCCCTCCTCCTTCCTAAAATTCATATTCATTCATTGTAAGAAGAGGAGAGGTGCTTGTAAAAGAAAGCTTCATAGTGAGATTGCTTAGGGTTGATCCGCCGTGGAGTAGGAGTGTTATCTCCGAACCACGTAAAGGATTTGTGTCAGCATTGTGTATTCATTTCCTTTATTATTGTTGTTTTTGTTTTGTGCTTTCGCTAATCTTTTTGTAGAAACGAAATCAAGCTATTCACCCCCCTCTAACACTCCAAACGATCTCTAACACGCACCATAACTAAAAATATTTGGCTCTAAAATATAATTACCTCAATTGGTAACATAATTATCCGAAATTTCCTCCTGATATGAAATCTTCAATATCGAAACTACTTCTGAAATCACTCCGATCGTATACTCCACTTGCCTATGCAATGGCAAGCCTAGGAGTTCATCCAAAACTACATTCGAATACTCTCAGATTATACACACATCCGAGAGACATATCAAACCATAATTTCAACAATTTAACCATCCATAAGGATATGTCTACTGTAAAGGTATGTATATCAAAATCTAAGGACATCCCTTGACTTCTTGGTTGTTGGTCAACATCTCACCTAACGATAGAGATACCACCGACCCACACATCGATGTATAGGAACCCTTCTAATCCAAACTAAGAATGTTCTAGACATAGATACCTATAAACTACCAGTATCTCTCAATATATCACTCGAGAGGGTAAACTAAAGTAATACCCCAAATGGTCAATCCTTCGGCCCTCTATATCTCCTCTTGAGTAAATATGTAAACTCATCCAACTTTTGTTCTTGAAGTCTAAGTTTCTATAGATGCAAAAGACTATCTTGGAGGAACTGAAATAAGCTGCTGAAGTTAAGATACAAACCAACCAGCTGCAATGAAAGTGACAAACACTATTGTACTATTAACGAGTACACCACCAACTGTAAGGTACTGAAGAACTGCCAACATCATAGCACTCTCCAACTCTGCAAATAATATAGCTGCAACTGAAGAATTTAGAATAGATATGACCCTCGTCGTATACTATCTCCTCTGTACAAAGCAAATCCACGTCTGGGGAGGCAACAATTGTTGTTGTCTGCATGAGTCTTCTAAGATGTATTCTACTAATACTACTGAGTAAATCACTTCCCCTGGAGGGAAGTATCAAGGAACTCCTGTTGATGCAGTGAGCATCACTCCTTAGTTTTGATGTATCAACCACAATTAAATGTTAGGATTCACTCATGTTCTAATATCAGTGTTAAGTGTGCAGGCTTAATAGGAAGTCCTAGTAGGTTGTGTTGACTGGATACTAGGCACGTATCTTGACAGATCAGGAGGACCGGATACCAGGCATGAAGTCTAGATGGGTCGCGTGGACTAGACATTTGGCATGAAGATCAGTTGGGTTAGGAGACCAAATAATCAACAGAAAGTCCAACTAGTTCAAGTAGACCTGACAGCTAGTGGAAGCCCTGGTGGGTCAGATCGGATGTCAAGAGTGGTAAGTTCGACAGGTAAGCCTCGAGTGAAGAGGTGAGGTTGAGTCCTTTGTAGGGGGACAAAGCTAGGCGTCAATCTGATGAAAAGTCTACGTGGGACTTAGTAGTCAAGATCGAGCAGTATCATTACTACTATCACATTTTATATTATCTATTTGTGCTAATCTTGTTTTGCAGGGATCAGTCGACTGGATGGATTCAAGTCGACTGAAGTCCAGTCGACTGGATACCTATTTGGCAGGATCAACTGGTGATCGATCGGAGATCGTGCGATGCAGATGAAAAGGGTTTCAGTCGACTGAAGGGTTTAAGTCAACTGAAGAGGCAAATTTCCCGATGCAGAGCCGAGTGATGTGGAGTCGATTGAGGAGGTTTCAGTCGACTAGAAGACCACAAATTCCATATTGATGGGCTGATGTGGAGTCAATTGGAAGGCATTCCAGACGACCGGAAGAGTTTTATAAAATATGAGCTCGACCATTCCAAACTACGTTGAAGTGCTGCCAAAATTCTTGCTTGTCCACAAAAATTCTTACTCAACAAACAGGACGATCTTCCCACACTCCACGACTACTTCTTGATCCATTTAAGTCTTGGTATAAAGTTTTTGTATTTCATCTATTTATTTTCGCTTACTGTACCTAATTTCAAGAGTAGGTAGTTTGTTACCCATCTCTATTCTTTGTAAAAAAGCAAAACCCTCTAAAGTCGAGAGTTCTCGAGTTGGAGGGGATTTAGTGAATTCCCCATCGAGGTAGCTCTCGGGAGAGCTATGGGCCTTGGACTAGAAACTCAGTCAGGGTTGTGAACCAAGTAAAATAAAAGCATCATTATTTTCATTTCCTCTGCATACTCGCAATTATTAAAATTATTCTAATTGTTCTAAATTAAAATAAATTTTTAATACTCCGAGATTCACCCCCCCCCTCTCTTGGAAAAATATGATCCTACAATTGACATCAGAGTGGGGGTACTCCAAATCGGTGAAACCACCATCATGAGCTTTAGATTAATTTTTAATACTTTAAATTAATTTTTATTGCTTTAGATTGATTTTTATTGCTTTAGATTAATTTTTATCACTTTAGATTAATTTTTATTGCTTTAAATTAATTTATATTAATTTTTATTACTTTAAATTAATTTTCATTGCTTTAGATTAATTTTCTGCATTTAAAAAACATTTTTTGCATTTAAAAAAATATTTTCTACATTTAAAAATAACTTTCTACTTTAAAAAACATTTTCGGCATTTAAAAATAATTTTCTGCATTAAAAAAACATTTTCTTCATTAAAAAAACATTCTCTGCATTTAAAAAACATTTTCTGCATTTAAAAATAATTTTCTACATTAAAAAACTTTTCTTCATTTAAAAATAGTTTTCTGCATTTAAAAAATATTTTCTACATTAAATTTATTTTTCTGCACATTAGATATAGTTAATTTAATTTTTTTCACATTAATTTAATTTTTGTTGGTGCAGTAAGCACCTAAGTCGAACCTGAGTTTTGATTATAGCTAACGATACAAAGTTAAGCTCATATTGTTATCTCACGAGTTGAATCGAGTCTGCAGAAAAGTGTTAAAGCTGGAGTTGAAGGTTAGCGATACCGAGAGAAAGCCACAGTGGTTGGGTGACACTCGAGTGACTTCGGAGGGAGCCGAAGGAATCGAGTGGAAGGCCGGAAGCGAGAGCGACAAAGTAAGTATTGAGGTAAGCTCGTGTGTGTGAGCGTGAGTGAGGTCGTATCCTCCTTATGGGGATGGTCTTGCGAGATCCCATCAAAGATTTCCTCGCTTTGAGCAACTCTCCCGTAGTTGATGAACAGCAATACGCAACCGAACGAAGTATTCGTTGATTAGACAATTAATTGTAGCAGAAAGATAAAAGACAAATGGTTTTTTACTTGGTTCGTAGCCTTCGGCTACTACTCCAAGGCCCTAGTGATCCTTGATCACGCACGGAGGGAAATTCACTAAAAACACTCCTCCTCGTTGAAGGTAGGAGTTTTGACGATTACAAAAAACCTTCAAAAGAAAAGATAGAGAGACAAACCCTCTCTTTTATTAATGTAAAGTGCAACGATAGAAAACCTTGATTAATAAAAGGAATTGCAATATTTAAAGAGACAACAAATTAAAATATCAACAACTAAAGAGTAGAAACTAAGCTAGGGTTGTTGACAACACTTCGTCGTAGAGTCGTCGGAGAATCGCAGAGTTGCAGAGGCTTTTGAGTACTTAGAGATGATGAAGAAACCCTAGGATAGACCCTCCTTTTATAGCCTTTGAGCCCATTTTCGAGAGGAACTTTAGCCAATCACAATTGAGCACCAATCTCCTTGAAATGGGGTGATAAGCCTTGACTCATCAAAGCTGATCATTGACCATCAGTCGACTGATGGCCATCATCAGTCGACTGATTGCAGCATCAGTCGAATGCTGACCACAGGCAGTCGACTGATGGACGGCAGTCGAGTCCTCCAAGCTGGCAGTTGACGGATGCTAGCTGCAAGGCAAAGTTAGCTTAACAAAAACATTATTTTGACGGCCTCCGACCGTCCGATCTCGACCTAGACCACCTATAGGATGTCTTTCGTCGGACCTACGCTTAAGATCATCCCCGTAAAGAGGATACGACCTTACTTACGCTCGCACACACGAGCTTACCTCGATACTTACTATGTCATTTTTGCTTCCGGCCTTCCACTCGATTCCTTCGGCTACCTCCGAAGTCACTCGAGTGTCGCCCGACCACCGCGGCTTCCTCCGGGTGTCGCTAGCCTTCAACTCCAGCTATAGCAATTTTCTGCACACTCGATTCATCTCGTGAGATAACGACATGAGCTTAACTTTGTATCATTTTCTATAATCAAAACTCAGGTTCGAATTAGGTGCTTACTGCACCAACAAGACATCCCATGGATGGTCTAAGTCGAGATCAGACGGTCAACGATCGTCAAAATTATATTTCTATTAAGCTAACTAGTGATTTCAGCAAGCATCAGTCGACTGACCACAAGAGCCACTCGACTGCCCTTCATCAGTCGACTGCTGAGTGTTGCAACTCGACTGAAGATGCCATCAGTCGATTGATGATGGTCATCAGTCGACTGATGGTCAAGGATTAGCTTCGAGGAGTCAAGCCTTATCACCTCATTCCAAGGAGCTTTGTGCCTAGTTTTGATTGGCTGAAGATCCCCTCGATGAGGAGCTTAAAAACTATAAAAGGAGGGCTTGTCTAAGGATTTTTCATCAATTCTAAAGTGCCCTAAAGCCTCCGTAATGTGACGACGCTCCAACGACTCCATGACGATGAAGTGCTATAGAAACGTCGATGACACAAGCTCAAGCCTCCATCCATTTGGTCGTCGGTAAAAGTTTTGTTTAGTCATCCATTAAATTCTATATTTAATTTCTATTTTATGAGTTTTTATTACAACGAGGAGAGGCGGAGTATCCCTCTACCTCAAGCTTTGGTTTTTTGTTTTCGATTAACTCCTACCTTCAACGAGGAGGAGTTCGTTAGTGATTTGCCCTCCGTGAGTGGTCAAGGACCACTAGGGCCTTGGAGTAGTAGTCGTAGGCTACGAACCAAGTAAAATCCTTTGTGTTCATTTTATCTTTCCGCTGCGTTTACTCATATTTTGAAAAGAATTCGATGAAATGCTTTTATCACTATTCACCCCCCTCTAGCGATCCACTTGATCTAACAATTTTTTGCACATTAAATATATTTAATTTAATTTTTTGTACATTAGATTTATTTAATTTAATTTTTTGCACATTAGATATATTTAATTTAATTTTCTGCATTTAGAAATTATTTAATTTATTTTTTTGCACTTATAAAATATTTTTTTGCACTTAGAAAATAATTCCTTAAAATGTCACACATAGAAGGATACAACACCATTCATCCTCCTCTCTTCAACGAAGACGACTTTTCCTACTAGAAAAGGCTAATAGAGTGTTACTTGAAGACCAACCTAGAGGTCTTGTTTTCGATTAGGAAAGGATTCATAGCTCCGGTAGACGACTCAGGTGAGTCATGTCGACTATTAATGCACATGATCGCAACCTCAAATCTCGCGATGAAGGCCGTCGAGAACTCAAAGGGCACGCTCACGCTCAACACCCGCAAGTGTACGGTTGTCGTCAAGTAATAAAAGAATATCAATCCCACAGGGACTGGGATTTGAGTATCGGTATGTTCAGTGGTCATAATCATTCGGACGTAAACTCTAAGGAGTTTTGACTGGAGAGGGCTGTCGGTGGACTATACTCTATACGGTGTCAAACAGAGGAGGAAAAGAATGTGCCGAGGTCTTCAAAGGTGATTCTAGGACTTCGCTTATGCTTGTGTGTCACAAAACAATGCTTTTAATTGGCGTTGTCTAGACGTTTAGCTATGGTTTTGTGGAAGGGACATCATACACTCTCCCGAAGAGCCACCGCATCTACCGGGAGCTATCTCCGCCTAAAAGGATGGGATAGATAGTATGAGGATGTTGAATCAATCCCTACGATGAACCGTGTCCAGTTCCATCGCATCCTTCTACCCACAGTTATAGGAGATCAGGCTTACCCCTAGGTTCCTTGTATCAAATCCCCTAAATCTTAGATACGAGGGTTGTCACCCCTTTAATCGCCAAAGCATAGCAAGTAGAAAACCAAACACGCATAGATAAAGTAAAAAACAACTACCAATTGCCAAATTAAACTCAAAGGTAGAATTTAACATGAACCAACATTGTAATGTGCACACAAGCTACTCCCTAATCCTAGAATCAAAAGAACTACTCCATGTATATGAAGGAAGAATCACAAAGCATGTTTATGTTTGAATACATAGGGAATAAAAGGCAGGAACAAAAGATTACAATGCTTTCATGGTCTTCTCTCTGACGTTGAAGTGCAAGGCATGGACCTTCGGCGGCGTTCCTCCTCCTCGTTACAAGTTCCCGAAGTTTTTTAGGGTTTCAGTGTGTCGTCGTAGCCATCGTGCCTCCCCCCTAGGGTTTGGGCAGAGCCATCCTTATATAGACATCACCTCGGACCGCTGCAAAATCCGAAAAAACCATAGTAATGCAAATCTGGCAGGCGCCCACACAGCCGTGTGTTTTCACATGGCCAGGCCGTGTGCGGCCCTAAGTTGGCCGATCTCGCCCATTGGACATGACCGTGTGTAGCCACATGCCCTAGCCGTGTCCCACTCTGCGTCTAGTTGCAAATTGTCCATCTTTTGCTCTGAAAGTGTGCCTTTTCTCCTGAAATGCTAATCTGCACCCAAAAATACAAAGAGCAGACCTCCGAACCAGAAAATAGGACATGCGTATAAAATAGAGTAACATATGCATGAAACTAACATAAAATGTAACAAGATGTGAGCAAAAACTACAACTAAAACCCTATATGTTTCGCTCACATCACTTCCCCTAGACTTAAATCTTTACTTGTCCTTATGCAAACCTCAGTACCATGAAATTTAAAAAGATATTGTTCCATACTTAGCATGTCAACTAAATTTATCAAGTGGTATTTACAATCAAAGCAGAATAAATATGTTCTAGAAATTCACTAAGTTAGCTCCTCGTGCTCGTGCTAAGCGAATCAATCTTAGGGGATGCTCGTTCCATAGTGAGTTAAGTCATCACCGCATAGCTTTCCTAAGGTTTTCAGCTTTTAGGCACTTACCTGCCCAAAAAGAGGGTCATTCCCTAGATCTAGCATAAAGTCTCAAAGGCTTGCTCGGTATTGAGAGAAATTGATAGGTATTTCCCCAGTGACCTAACTCAGTCTCAAAGGGGCACCTAGCCATTTCCACTGACGACAACTATTTTTTATCCCTCATAATCTTCTCTCTCTCTCCTCTTTTTTCCTTTTTTGTTTCTTTTCCTTTGTTTTCTCTTTCATATCTTTTTTTTTCTTTCTCTCTCTCTTTTTTCTTCTCACTGGGATTTTGATTTTTCCAAATGGGCTTACACAATCCGAGCATCTCCAGTAACTAAAATGCTAAACCTAGAGTCACCTATGGATTCCAAAGTACTAGATTACTGAGATGAATCATAACTAGGTATGTGCTAGATTATCCCTTTCAGAATGTTCGACATGTGCAAGTGTAAAGAAATAAAGCTAACCAATGTAAGTCTAGAACATTCATGAGAGCGCATAGAATAAAATACCAAGAGATAAATGAAGTTAAGCTACCTATGGGAACAACTCATGTAAGCAACTTGTTATAAATAATACTGAGGCAGCTTTACAGATAACAAAAAACTAAGTACTGAAAGAAATTCAACAACCCATGCATGAATAAATGAATGAAAATACCAAAAAAGAAACTACTGCTAGGAAACAAAACAAAATAAACTTTGGGGTCCTCCCCCCCCCCCCCCCGACTTAAATGAAAATATACCTCTAGTAATGTGGACGAGGTGGAAAGTCTAGGAGCCTCGGCATCTCTAGATCCTAAAGATACCCTTTGAGTCCCGAGCTTATTTAATACTTTACAATGAAAGCCTGGTATGTTAGAACTCTAGGAGACTGACGATCTCAAGGCATACGATGTTGAGCAATGAGATAGTCCGGGTCAGACTGCTAATTATGGCCACGACATGGAGGCCTTACAAGATCTCCAATCGAAGGTCTTAAGCCTTATTGATAACGATGTTTCCAAAGGGAAGCACATGTATAATCCTGGAACTCCGCCTGCTAGTAATCACTCTGCTCCTCCCATTGCTGCCTCTACGTCTGTTGCTCAGTGTATATGTCGTCGAGGCACGATCGGAACTTTGAGAAATCATATGCCGACATACCGGCATCCTGCTCAAAGGTGGAAAAATGTAGTGGTACAGGTGCAGTCTCATGTCGGTGTGGACTAGGTGGCCTTCTATGCATGTATGGACTAGAGGGAGAGTGATATAAAGGTGGATAGATGGCCCCCGATGTGGATGGTCCCTCATGTAGAGGGGACTCCACTATCAGGTCCAAGTGTCAATTGGTGCGTGTAGTGATGGTGGTACGATCAGGGTCGGGGAGCCTAAGGGTTATCAGATTTTTCCTTACAAAGCATAAGGAGTCTCCTTTTCTCACAATCATCTTCATGGCCATGAACACTCCTAGGTCAATCCTAGGGCTCCCCTCTATACTCTCTAATGTAGTGTAATCGTACCCTATCCTATGATAAATGTGGGTAAGTAGGCCTCCCGCATTAATCTCTCCTCGTGTTGCTTTGCCCATCTTCACTAAGTGTCTGATGAAGTGGGACCCTACATCGATGCTACTCCTTTCTTGTAGCATATTCCAGAGGCAAAGCAGTTCGCTAGCTCTAAATACACCGTCACTCTCCCCACGACCAAATATAGTACTGGCCATGATATGGTGGAGGTATCGGAAGATTGGGTTTTGGAGGTGTGACGCTTTGGCCCTAGAAGGGTCATAAGCGTGCTCTCCCATTAACTTGGTCCAAAATACCCGAGAGTTGAACCCAATAGGGATTCTTCTCTCTCCCCCACTCGGCAAACCAAAGCATGAGTTCCATTGGTGAAGGGTCCACTCATGCTCAATTTTAAAAAGCCTAAAAGTTATCCTACCCTCCTCGCTCTCTCTACCTGTTAAAATTTCTGCCTCTAAGGAACTCAAAAATTCTAGAACTATCCTAGGGTTGGTTGGGTGCCTTATTCCCATCATCTCTTCCCACCCCAATTTTGCAAATAGAGCTTGGATATCACCCAACAACCCTAGAGACTCTAGCAAATCTTCATCTAAGTACCTAGTAGTAGTGAGTTTATGAGTAGAGAGCACATTATATCTATCTCTATGTTTGTTATTGCACAAAAGAAGAGTGGGTAGGTCGTTACCCTTCTCCGGAGCTTGAGGGGCGTTGCCTCTCCTTGATCGTCGCTCCGAAGCACTAGATCGAGGTGCTACATGCTTCGTCCTCCTCATCTTTGCTTCTTTTGGCTTCCTTTGAGGTTAAAAGTTCTTCTAGATGGTGGGGAAGACGAAATCACATAGCTAGGGCAAGAGCTTTCGAAGCACACATCACAAATGGGGTGAAAACACATGGCTCGCCCCTTTTAACCTCGCGCGACATGGCCGTCTGAAAATACACGGTCAGGCCATGTGCGCCTCGGGTCGGTCGAGCATGGTCATGGGAAAACACATGGTCAGGCCGTGTGTCCCCATTTCTCTCCCCATTTTGTGTTAGGGTTTGAATTTTCTCATACATTTCGCCGTGTAGACTAATATGGGTTTTATTTTTGCCTAGCTAAGTTCTTTTCTAGTCCTAACTCTAAATGGGATGGAAATCAAAACTAAAATAAAACAAATGCATGCAATACAATCAAAGGGAAATCTAAAACTAAACTTGGGTTTCCTCCCAAGAAGCGCTTTGTTTATGGTCGTTTAGCTCGACCACACTCCACTATCAACTCGGCTTTGGAGGTTCAGTGAACCTCCATTCATCCATCTCGGAAGCTTCATTTGGCAGTTTCGACTTCATTCTGCTAAATGTGAAGCCATCGAGGTAGGGGGTTCGGTGCTCCGAAAGGCTAAAGAGGATGATCTCCCTATCTACCTCTAGGTAGATCTGGTGTGCTTTCACGTCTATGCACGCCCCTACAGTTGTCAGAAAAGGCCTTCCCAGAATGATGGGATTTTGGGGATTGGGTCCAGTGTTCAGTATGATGAAGTCCATGGGTATCATGAAATCCTCAATCACCACAGCCAGTGTGGTAGAATGCCAACAGGCTCCTTGACTGAATCATCCCCCATACGAATACCAAGATTCGCTGGTTGGAGCCCATTTAGTCCCATCTTCAGATAGTATGCGTAGGGCATCACACTGACTGATGACCCCAAGTCGCATAGAGCTTCGTCGAAGCTCTCCCCATAAATTGAGCAGGGGATAACAAATTCACCAAGGTCTTCAAGCTGTAATGGAATCATCTCTTCAAACTCAGCTTGGTCAGGTAGGGTGGTTATCATGGCTGCATACCCCTTGGCAAATTTGCTACTCTGCCCCACTCCTTCCTCTTTACCTTGACTCATCGAAGAGCTCTTCGCAGGTTGCAACACGGTTTGGGCTATCTAGGCCACTTGTGTCTCCAACATCTTGGTGTGACTTGCAAGGCCGCCAACTGTGGCCTTCAAGTCTCTGAGTGATTCTTCAGACTTCTGATGTTGGTGACAAAATTCCTCATTGGCCTTAGTTTGGGTAGCGATGATGTCCTCCATCATCAGTTCCAGTCTGGACTTCTGTGGTCACTGCCCATTGCCCTGCTGCTGCTCATACCCCCTGATGGTTGAGAGTTTCTTGAGTTATTCTCATAAGAGAAATTCGGGTGTTTTCTCGATCCGAGATTATAGGTATTGGAGTATGGGTTATGGGGCCTTTGGTCATAGTCCCCAACTGCGTCATCATGCTTAATCAGCTCCTCTGAGGTTCCCTTCCCTCCATAATGGTCCTCTCGATACACCGTCGCTCCCTCTCCAAAGTCAATGGCCGCGCATGCAGATGAAGGAATTCAAAGATTCAAACCATCTACTGAGCGCGTCCATCCTTGCTGCAAGGTGGTCCATTGAGTTGACAGTGTATCATCCCGCTACAGGTGTAGGTTGACCACGTTTGGAAGCCCATTGATGGTGGTTATGGGCCACCACTTCGATCAACTCCTCGGCTTCCTCTATGGTCTTATTCATCAGTGCTCCTCCTGTAGCAGAATCTAGGGACATCTTCGTGGCATACACGATCCCATTGTAGAAGATGTGGATCAACAACCACCTCTCCAGTTTGTGGTGGGGGCATTGGTTGAATAACCCCTTGTAGCGATCCCAAGCTTCGAACAAGGACTCCCCCTCCTTCTGACAGAAGCTCATGATGAGATGGCGCATGTGAGAAGTCTTGCTTGGTGGGAAGTATTTGTTCAGAAACTACTGCTCACATTGCTCCCATGTGGTGATGCTCCCTGAAGGTAAGGAGTGAAGCTATGCCTTAGCCTTATTCCGCAGTGAGAACTGAAATAGGCTTAGGCGGATCGCGTCAGAAGGGACTCCGTTCATTTTGATTATCGAGTAGATTTCAAGAAATGCCTCAAGGTGCCGGTTCGGGTCTTCAGTCGCAGCTCCCCCGAATTAACTCTGTTGGACCATATGTATAAGTATCGGCTTCAGCTCAAAGTTATTTGCCGAAATAGATGGTCGAGCTATACTCGACCTAAATCCTCTAGCGCTAGGAGCTGCGTAGTCCCACAGAGGTCGACTACCTATGTTCACTTCGAATGCGGCTTGATCCTCCCTCCATCCTTCGCTGCTCTGCTCTCCAACGATGAAAGGTTCGCTTGATTTCTAAGTCAATCAGAATTAGACCTTCCGATATGAATCGTCTAAGCATATGACGAACCAAGACACAAAATTAGGAGTGCTAACTAATTCAAAAAGTAGAAAATAAAACAATCTAGATAATAAAATCGAAGATACAAAAAGGAAATAAAAACAACTATTGCTAGAATTAAAAATAAAAATAATAGAAAATTAAAAACTAAATCTAAATATGGAAGATATAAAACTAAAGCAAATAAAGAAAACTAGAAAGAAAATAAAGCAAGTAAATAAATCTAATCCTAAGTCCGATCCAATTTACCACCGTTTGATTCGATATCGAATCGATCAGTCCCTGGCAACGGTACCAGAAACTTGATGCACGTGATCACGACCTTAAATCTCGTGACGAAGGTCATCGAGGACTCAAAGTGCGCGCTCGTGCTTAACGCCTGCAAGTGCACGGATGTCGTCAAGTAATAAAAGATTTATCGATCCCATAGGGACTGGGATTCGAGTATCGGTACGTTCAGTGGTTGTAATCGTTCGGATGTAAACTCTAAGGGGTTTTGATGGGTGAGGGCTGTCGGTGGACTATACTCTATATGGTGTCACACAGAGGAGGTAAGGAGTGTGCCGAGGTCTTCAAAGGTGATTCTAGGACTTTTGTTTCGCTTGTGTGTCACAAAAGAATGCTGTCAATTGGCGTTGTCTAGACGTTTAGCTATGATTTTGTGGAAGGGACATCATACACTCTCCCGAAGAGCCACCGCATCTACCGAGAGCTATCTCCACCTAGAAGGATGGGATAGATAGTACGAGGACGTCGAATCAAACCCTACAATGAACTGTGTCTGGTTCCATCGCATCCTTTTACCCACGGTTACAGGAGATCAGGTTTACCCCTAGGTTCCTTGTATCAAATCCCCTAAATCTTAGATACGAGGGTTGTCAACCCTCGTATCGCCTAAGCACAGCAGGTAGAAAACCAAACACGCATAGATAAAGTAAAAAACTACTACCAATTTCCAAATTAAACTCAAAGGTAGAATTTAACATGAACCAAAATTGTAATGTGTACACAAGCTACTCCCTAATCCTAGAATCGAAAGAACTACTCCATGTATATGGAGGAAGAATCACAAAGCATGTTTATGTTCGAATACATAGGGAATAAAATGCAGGAACAATAGATTACAATGCTTTCGTGGTCTTCTCTCCGGTGTTGAAGTGCAAGGTGTGGACCTCCGGCGGCATTCCTCCTCCTCATTGCATGTTCCCAAAGCTTTTTAGGGCATCGGCGTGCCATCCTAGCCGTCGTGCCTCCCCCCTAGGGTTTGGGCAGAGCCATCCTTATATATACATCACCTTTGACTGCTACAAAATTCGAAAAAACCCTAGTCGTGAAAATCTGGCGGGGCGCCACACGATCGTGTGTTTCCACACAACCAGGTCGTGTGCGGCCCTAAGTTGGTCGATCTCGCCCATTGGATACAGTCGTGTGTAGCCACATGCCCTGGCCATGTCCCTCTCTGTGTCTCGCTGAAAATTGTCCGTCTTTTGCTCCGAAAGTGATCCTTTTTCTCTTGAAATGTTAACCTGCACCCAAAAGTACAAAGAGCATATCTCCGAACCAGAAAATAGGAAATGTGTACAAAATAGAGTAACATATGCATAAAACTAACATAAAATGTAACAAGATGTGAGCGAAAACTACTCCTAAAATCCTATATGTTTCGCTCACATCAACTATAAGGCACTTAACACCTTATAGTGTGGACTTACAAAAGAAGAGCCCAATAGGGTAGGTCCATTTGAAAATTCTAAGGAATTATGGGAAAAACTAATTAAACTGCATGAGGGTACAAATAACACTAGGATAGCTAAATGGGACATGTTATTAAATAAATTATTTAATTGTAAAATGAATGAAAATGAAAGTGCTAGTCAACTTCATACTAGAATTAAAGATATATTAAATGGATTACACTTAATAGGACACCAAATAGAAAATAGGGGCATAATTAGGTATACGATTAAGGCATTCCCGAAAAATGCTTTCTGGACATCGATTGTCGATGCCTATAAGGTTTCAAGGGATCTTTCTACAATTAGGTTAGACGAACTATTTTGTGAACTCGAACTACATGAACAAGCTAACTTGGGTCAAACCGAAAATGGTATAGTGTTGATGGTAGGTTCAACTAAAAAGAAAAGAAAATTGAAGAGTGAATCCGAAGACGAGTCAGAATCGGAAACAAATGGAGAAGAGAAGATCGTAAATATGGTCCAGAAGATGTTCAATCGGAGAAAGAAATTTACAAAAAGGGACGCCAAGAAAGTGATGTGCTACGAATGCAACGGAAAGGGACACTACAAGTCGGAGTGCGCAAATCTAAAAAAGGAAGAAAAACCAAAGAGGGAAAAGAAGAAGAAAGCGCTTAAGGCAACTTGGGATGAGTCATCATCAGAAGAGTCGAACACGGAAGAGACGAAGAGGAGTTTCATCGCATTTATGGCCAAATCGAGATTCGGAGCCGAGTCAAGTTCCGAGTACGAGTCCGATTCTGAGTCCGAGAGAAACAACGGATCCATATCCTTTCCAAAGGCTCAAATGAAGTAACTTCTCTCTTAGAAGATAAGTTGTATAATATAATTGCATGCCTAGGTAGAAAATTAGCTAAGTCCGAAAATCGAGTCGACTCGCTACTTAAAGAAGTACAAGTACTTAAGGAGCAAGTCAACTCGAAGACTTCGATTTGCCAAATTAAGGATAGAGACTCAACTCAAGTTGCAAAGCTTGAGGAAGAGAACTCAGTCCTAAAAAGGCAAGTAGAAGATCTAACTGGATCTTTGGAAAGGTTAACTTCGGGTTCCAAGTATCTCAACATGTGCTTGGAACTCAACAAGCCATATACAACAGATCCAGACTCGGATACAAGGCAAAATCTGAAGGGAAAATTGCTTCCCGCTTTGGTCGCTTGTGCATGGCGATCCTATCACACGTCCTTGAAAAAAAATTAATCCGGACGAAGATAGATTACCCAAGCAACCGATCCATCATCGTGCTATTCGATTTGAGTGGTCGCTTGAACAAACTTGTTGTTCAAGCAACCTAACTCTTTTCCTCGATTAGCCACGGAATAGATGATGTACGGATTGCCGGTTTTTGTGTTTATCATCGGGGTCCATGTTAATCAATAACATACAAATTACAAGAGAACTAGAATCAAAACTAAACAAGATTATCGCTCTTGTTTTACCTCTTGATATTCTATTGTATTCCTATCCTTTTCCTGGATGTCGTGTGGGTGATGATCTTCTAAGAGTTGAAGCCTCCTAGATCACTTATCTTCCATTCCTTGCTCACTCTGAACAAGGGAAGATAAAACTCCCTTCTTCTCCTTACTTGTGCCGACCACCAAGGCCTCCTCTTCTCCTTGCTTGTGCCGACCACCACAACTCCAAGAATTGGTGTCCGCCGACCCTAGGAGAGGAGAGGAAGGAAGAGAACCTTCCTCCTTCTGTTGCCGCCGGCCCTAGGTGAGGAAGAAGATGAAGCGCCGACCTTTGCTTGAAAGAAGGAGCGCTGACCCTAAAGAGATGAAGAAGAGGCGTCGGCTAAACCTTAGGAAGAGAGGAAAACAAAAACCCTAAATCTCTTCCACTTGTTGCCGTTGCCCAAAGCCAACTCCAAACACTAAAACTTGGTTTTCGCCTAAGCCTCTTCCCTCTCTTATATACATCTAGGCTTCATGAGATATTTATAATAGGCTACAATAGGGACCATGAGGAGTTGAATCTTGGCCACCCAATGGATCTTAACTACACAAACCCGATCCATTAATGATGATCCACTTTACTAGAGGATCATCATTGATCTACCTCACCAACCCCCATAAATAAATATGGGCTCCATATATTATTTGTACAAAATATCTCCCCGTGTTTAATATATCGAATGTACATTAATTAATTAAATTACTGACAATTTAATTAATTAATATCTAACTCCATGAGTAGTACCACTCATCCTTATCATCCTATTGGACCAAGTCCACCTGCAGGATTTACATGATCAACTTTATGAGCTTCTCAAGAGGACATCATCATCCTAGTATATAGGACACAGTTTCCTCCTATAATCAATGACACACCATGTAAATAATATTATTTCCCAACTTACCAGGCCTATCGATTTAACACATAAATCTCACCCATTTGTAAATCAAAGAAATAAATACTAAGTACACGTGCCCATTATTATATCAGGATTAAGATAATGTATACCATAATATCTGAGGTCCGATTCAATTATATAGTCAGTATAAATTGAATCACCTCTAAATCGGTCCTGATCAATACACACAAAGTGTACTAGTGTAATTCTATGGTCAAGATAAACCAATACCAAATCACACTACAACCATGCCAATGGTTTGTCCAAAACCATCTTGGTTGTGATCCTCTACTTATACTCTACAAGAAACCGATAACATGATCTTCTATGAGACACCACACGCCATGTTATCTACAATGTAATGTATCAGACAATATGTAAAAAATGCAAACAATGATCATGTGATTCTTATTTCAAAATGAAGATGTTCATACAAAGGCTAGGCTTTTAGTATACATCCCAAAAATCTCTCACTTTTACTAAAAGAAAATACTGCCATCAAACTGCCATATATCTTATTCCCATTCCCTCCACATGCCCATCAAAAGCTTTCACTGGAAGGGTCTTAGTGAAGGGATCTGCCAGGTTATCCTCTGATGCAATCTTGGCGAAACAACTTTTCCTCTCTTTACGATCTCTTGTATCAGGTGGTACTTGCGCTCTATGTATTTACTTGCCTTATAGGCTCGTGGTTCCTTCGAGTTTGCAACTGCACCACTGTTATCACAATAAATTGTGATAGTTATGGGAAAACTAGGAATCACATCCAAGTCCATCAAGAAGTTACTGAGCCATACAGCTTCTATGCCTGGCTCAGAGGTTGCCACATACTCAGCTTCCATGGTAGAGTTCGCCACGCATTTCTACTTGACACTCCTCCATATAATGGCTCCACCTCCCAAAGTAAACACAAAACCCGAGGTAGACTTACTGTTATCCCTATCTGATTGGAAGTCATAATCTATGTAACCCACAAGGAGTAATTTATCTGCCTGGTATACCAGCATATAATCTCTAGTCCTTCTCAGGTACTTCAGTATATGTTTTACCACAGTCCAATGTCCCTGTCCTGGATTACTCTGATATCTGCTAACCATGCCTACGATAAAGTAGATATCCGCCCTCATACATAACATAGCATACATGAGGCTTCCTACCACCGAAGCATAAGGAACCGCCTTCATCTCCTCAATCTCCTTTGAATTTATAGGACATATCTCTTTAGATAAAGGTACTCCATGCCTAAAAGATAGAAAACCTTTCTTGGAGTTCTGCATGGTAAAATGAGCCATAATCGTGTCTATGTATGAAGCTTGAGATAAGCAAACATCCTTTTCTTGCGATCCCTTATAACCTTGATCCCAAGGATGTGTCCCACTTCTCTCAAGTCGTTCATATCAAAATGTTTGGACAACCATACCCTTATGTCTGATAACACTTTGACATTGTTGCCAATGAGCAAAATGTCATCTATGTATAGTACAAGAAATATCACTACGTTTCCGTCACATCTCTTGTATACACAAGACTCATCCGGACTTTGAATAAATCCATATGACTGGATTACCTCATCAAAGTGGATGTTCCAAGATCTCGAAGCTTGCTTCAATCCATAAATGGACTGATTAAGCTTGCACACAACATGCTCTTTCCCTTTGCAATGAATCCCTCTTGTTGCTTCATATAGATGTTTTCTTCAAGACTTCCATTAAGGAAAGTTGTCTTGACATCCATTTGCCAAACCTCATAATCCATATGAGCAACAATAGACAAGAGAATCTGGATAGACTTAAGCATGACTACCGGCGAAAAGGTCTCCTCATAATCGATACCCTCTTTCTGAGTATACCCTTTCGCAACAAGCCTTGCTATGAAGGTATCTACCTTCCCGCCTGATCCTCTCTTTCTTGTGTAGATCCACTTGCATCTAATGGCTTTTACACCATTGGGTGGTTCTACTAGGTCCCATAGCTGATTTGAATTCATAGATTCTATCTTAGAATTCATCGCCCTTTGCCAAGATACCGCATCTTTATCTTGGATTGCCTCGTCATATGTCCAGGGATCAAATTCATGTTCACCAGGGACCAAATTGGAAGATTCTCCCAAGAACATAAATATATCAAGTTGTCTAACAACCCTCCCACTACGATGAGGTATCACTTGTGTATCCTCTGTGACACGCAGTGCAATCACTTTATAAGACTCTCCGAGCCATAAAAATCACTTTTTGCATTGCAGAAACCTCGGAAGTCAACCATGGATCCATGCGAAGATAAATAAAATTCATGTACATGTTTATCGACACTAGATCTACCTTAGATCTACATGGGAAGAATGTTACCCTTGTAGCGATGCCCTTCGCTTATCCCGCTCGTCCAAAAGGTTGCCGGATCTCGTAGAGTGTCAAGTGTACACTCCTCTACACGTATCCACATGGACAAAAGGTGGAGAGAACCACTTAGAGTGTGCTAGCACTCTTGGGAGGTCTCAGCAATGGAGGATAGGGAGAGAAGAAGAAAGCAAAAGGAAGAAGAAGAATTCAATTCCACACTCGTTCAATTTCGCCGGCCACTTAAGGAGGGTTAAATACATCCATGTAATACCAAGATCCACGACTCTTGGTTTTCCTCATGAGGTGGAACACCATGATGTGTCCATGATGATGTGGAACATCATCATTGGCTGACCCTATGCCAAGTCACAAAGAAGTGGCATTTGGTCAAGTCAAACTTGACCCTTCATCATCCCTCTCAAGTCAAGTCAAACTTGACCTCTTAACTCCAATGGTTGATCAAATCTAACCTTTGATTCAAGTAAATTTAATTTAATGAATCTCTATTCATTAGTTTAAATTGACTCAATGAATCAAATATAAATTAGACTCATTCAACACTTGAATCAAATTGAGTCCAACTCAATTAGTCTAATTTGGATTACTCTTAATCCAATTTGGTTCATCACATGAACATAATCCTCTTGGTCCATATATGAACCTGATATCCATCTAATTTCCTTTTGTCTGTGACCCTATAGGTTCTTGTAACGTTGGCAATGCTCTTAAACTGATTTAGAAACATAAGCAATGAACGGTATCTAGCAGCACATTTTTGTAACCCAAGTTACAAGAATTTTGAGATCCAATATCACCATTGTGACGACTAATTGTGACTCTCACAATATGTGACAACATCCCTCTATCTTTGACATCTAGATTGATCAATTAAGGCATAGAATGTGTCATCCTCTGTATAATCTATATCTTGAACTCCAAGTAGATTCACTCTATTCAAATGAGCTCAATATCTCATATTGACTCATTTAGGCATGACCTTGCACTTAGTGGTCTAACTCTATCAAGAATCACGATATCACTCCTGTAATATAAAAAGGATAGATCTCATATACATCACTCATATCCCTCCATATAATTTGTTACATACCAAGTAATCGCCTTTATAGTCCACCCATTTATGGGTGATGTTTGACGAAGCCAAAGTATGCAACTCCTTATGTAGGGAATCATGGTGACTTTAGGTCCAAGGACTAATAGTTATACTAATAGTCACATGAGAAAGTATATGACACTCATATAATGATCCATGATATTTTCTCATGGTGGGTCATTCAGTATACATTCTCCAATGCATACCCATGTGTCAACTTGTTATCTCATATCCATGACTTATGAGATCAACTCATCGAGTTGACCTACATGCTAGTCTTTTTGCATTAACATTGTCCCTGAATATTAATACATGACTTGGAATGATTAAAAGTAGTATTCTTTATATCATCTCATTATCGATTCTGAAGGTTTTTCCTTTGGAACTAAAGCTCTGATACCACTTGATGGTAGGAAACTTCGCTTCCCACTTCAACTCGATCGCTTGTTCATGGCGATCCCTTCTACGTTCCCAGATAAAAATATTTATTCTTGATAAGGAGGGATTACCCAAGCTACCATTTCATCGTCGTGCTATTCGATTAGAGTGGTCACTTGAACAAACTTGTTGTTTAGGCAACCAACTTCTATTCTACGATTAGCCGCGGAATAGACGATGTACGGATCACCGGTTTTTGTATTTTGTATTCGGGGTCCAAGTTAATTTAGCCACATAATAAAGTAAACAACCACATACATAATACAAAAGAACACTAATCAAAATAAACAAGATTATACCTCGTGTTATACCTCTTGATCTTCTATTGTATGTCCTTCTTCCTTTTGGACGTCGTGTGGGCGACGATCTTCCAAAAGTCGAAGCCTCCTAGATCACCAATCTTCCTTCCTTGCTCGCTTCGAACAAGAGGAAGTATAGAAACGAAACTCTTCTCTTATCTAGAACCAACCATAAAGCTCCAAGCTTGATGCTTGCCGCCGGCCCAAAGAGAGAACAAAAAGATTGTGTGCGCCGGCCAAGAACTCCAAGGAACAATCCTAACCCTTTCTTCCACCGGGCAAGGAGAAGAAGAGGAATAGATTGAGTGCCAGCCAAGGTAGAGGGGAGAGAGATAGGCGGCGGCAACAACTTAGGAAGAAGAAGGGAACCTCTCCAATTGTTTCTGCCCACTCCACCTCGCAAACCCTAGCCGCCCAAACAAACCCTAATCTTCCTAGGATTTCTTTCTGCCCAAGCTAAGGAGAGGCAAAACCCTAATCTCCAAGCCATGCACTTGCCGCCCACCTTAAGCCCCCTTTTATAGAGTTAGGCTTAAGTCTTGTTTTAATCTCCACCGTCGGATCTAGGGATTTAATCTCAACCGTCGGATCTAGAGATTTATTCTCAACCGTCGGATCTAGAGTTCCATTTTCAACCATTGGATCAAGGCTCCATGAGTTTTAATAGGCTACAATAGGTACCATGAGGAGGAGTTGGATCTTGGCCACCCAATGGATCAAGCCCACATAAAGTCCGATCCAATAATGATTATCCATTTCACTAGAGGATTATCATTGATCTACCTCACAAACCACCATAAATTAATATGGGCTCCATATATTATTTGTACATTTTTCTCCTCGTGTTTAAGATCTCGAATGTCCGTCGATTAATTAATTTACTGACAATTAATTAATCAACATCTAACTCCATGAGTAGTACCACTCAACCTTATCATCATGCTAGACCAAGTCCACCTGCAGGGTTTACATGATGAACCTTATGAGCTCCTCAAGGGGGCATCATCATCCTAATATATAGGACACGGTTTCCTCCTATAATCAACGACACACCATATAAATAATATCATTTCCCAACTTACCGAGCCTATCGATTTACTCTATAAATCTCGTCCATTGGTAAATCAAAGAAATGAATACTAAGTATGTGTGCTCGTTATTATATCGGGATTAAGAGCATGTACAACATAATATTTGAGGTCCGATTCGATTATGTAGTCAGCAATGAATCAAATCACCTCTAAGTCGGTCCTACTCAATACACACAAAGTATACTAGTGTGATTCTATGGTCAAGACAAACCAATACCAAATCACACTACAACCATACCAATGGTTTGTTCAAAGCCATCTAGGTTGTGAGCCTTTACTTATACTTTACAAGGAATCGATAACATGATCTCCCGTGTGACACTACACACCATGTTATCTATAATGTAATGTATTAGATAATATGCATAATCATAAATATGCAAACAATGATCATGTCATTCTTATTTAAAAAATAAAGATGTTCATACAAAAGATAGACTTTTCAGTATACATCCCAATAATCTCCCACTTATACTAAAAGACTATGCTGTCCTCATACAACCATACATCTGATTCCCATTCTCTCCACATGCCTATCAAAAGCTCTCGCTAGAAAGGCCTTAGTGAAAGGATCTACTAGGGTATCCTCTGATTAAATCTTGGCGACAACACCTTCTACCTCCTTTAAGATTTCTCGTATCAGGTGGTACTTACGCTATATGTGTTAACTTGCCTTATGGGCTCGTGGTTCCTTCGAGTTTGCAACTGCACCACTATTATCACAATAAATTGTAATAGTTCTGGGCAATCCAGAAATCACATCCAAGATCATTAAGAAGTTCCTGAGCCACATAACTTCTTTGGCTGCCTCAGAGGCTGCCTCATACTCAGCTTCCATGGTAGAGTCCGCCACGCATTTCTACTTGACACTCTTCCATACAATGGCTCCACCTCCCAAAGTAAACACAAAACCTGAGGTAGACTTACTATTATCCCTATCTGATTGGAAGTCGGAATCTATGTAACCCACAGGGAGTAGGTGGTCTTCCTGGTAAACTAGCATATAATCCCTAGTCCTTCTCAGGTACTTCAATATATGCTTCACCACAGTCCAATGTCCCTGTCCTGGATTACTCTGATATCTACTGACCATGCCCACGGCAAAGCAGATATCTGGCTCGTACATAGCATCGCATACATGAGGCTTCCTACTGCTGAAGCATAAGGAACCACCTTCATCTACTTTTTCTCCTCAGATGTTCTAGGACACATCTCCTTAGATAAAGGAACTCCATACCTGAAAGGTACAAAACCTTTCTTGGAGTTTTGTATGCTAAAATGATCCATAATTGTGTCTATGTATGAATCTTGAGATAAGAAAAACATCCTTTTCCTGCGATCCCTTATAACCTTGATCCCAAGGATGTGTCCCACTTCTCGCAAGTCCTTCATATCTAACTGTTTAGACAACCATACCCTTACGTCCGATAGCACCTTGACATTGTTGCCAATTAACAAAATGGCATCTACGTATAGTACAAGAAATACCACTACGTTTCCGTCACATCTCTTGTATACACAAGACTCATCCTGACTTTGAATAAATCCATAAGACTGGATTTCCTCATCAAAGCGAATGTTCCAAGACCTCGAAGCTTGGTTCAATCCATAAGTGGATCGATTAAGCTTACACACAAGATGCACTTTGCCCTTTTGCAATGAATCCTTCTGGTTGCTTCATATAGATGTTTTCCTCAAGGCTTCCATTAAGGAAAGATGTCTTGACATCCATCTGCCATACCACATAATCCATATGAGCAGCAATACATAAGAGAATCCGGATAGACTTAAGCATGGCTACCGGCGAAAAGGTCTCCTCATAATTAAAAACCTCTTTCTGAGTATACCCTTTCGCAACAAGCCTCGCTTTGAAGGTCTCAACCTTCCCGTCTATTCCTCTCTTTCTTTTGTAGATCCACTTGCATCCAATGGGTTTTACACCATCGGGTGGTTCTACAAGCTCCCATACCTGATTTGTATCCATAGATTCAATCTCAGTATTCATTGCACTTTGCCAAGATACCGCATCTTTATCTTGGATTGCCTCGTCATATGTCCAGGGATCAGGTTCATGTTCACCAGGGACCAAATCAGAAGATTCTCCCATGAACATGAATCTGTTGGATCGAAGCGGATTGCTAGAGAGGGGGGGGGGGTGAATAGCGATAAAACCTTTTTCTTTTCTTTTCGTTCGTTAAAACTCGAGAGATAATTAATTGCAGCGGAAATGTAAATGTAAAGTAAAAAGAGACAAAGGAGTTTTACTTGGTTCGTAGCCTTCGGCTACTACTCCAAGGCCCTAGCGGTCCTCGACCACGTACGGAGGGCAAAAACACTAAAGAACTCCTCCCCTTTAGAGGTAGGAGTTTAATCGATACAAGTAAAGCACAAAGCTTGAGGTAGAGGAACACTCCCCCTCTCCTCGTTACGATAAAAGCTCCGAAAATGAAAGTACTAAACTGAAATAAAACTCTAACCGACGTAATAAAATGAAAACAAATAAACCTAGACGTCGGAGAAGAAGCACTTCGTTGTCGGAGAAGTTGTAGCTTTGCGGAGGCTTTTGGAGGCTTAGAATTGATGATGAAACCCTAGGTTAGGACCTCCTTTTATAGCCTTTAAGCCCCTCATCGAATGGGTCTTCAACCAATAGGAATTGGGAACAAAACTCCTTGAAAAATGGTGATAAAGCTTGACTCCTCGAGGCTGATTTTTGACCATCGGTTGAACTGATTTCTTGGCCGGTTGAACTGATGGCTCAACAGTTGAACTGATCCTTGGCCGATTGAACTGATGGCTTAGCAGTTGAACTGATTTTTGGCCGGTTGAACTGATTTTTAGACTTTTCGACTGTAATAAAGAGTTAGCTCGAAATATAAGTGAATTCGACGGCCACTTGCCATCCGATCTCAACATAGACCTTCCATGGGAAGTCTTGGTCGGATCGTCGCCTAAGGATGTACTCCAAGGCCCTAGCGGTCCTCGACCACGTACGGAGGGCAAAAACACTAAAGAACTCCTCCCCTTTAGAGGTAGGAGTTTAATCGATACAAGTAAAGCACAAAGCTTGAGGTAGAGGGACACTCCCCCTCTCCTCGTTACGATAAAAGCTCCGAAAATGAAAGTACTAAACTGAAATAAAACTCTAACCGACGTAATAAAATGAAAACAAATAAACCTAGACGTCGGAGAAGAAGCACTTCGTTGTCGGAGAAGTTGTAGCTTTGCGGAGGCTTTTGGAGGCTTAGAATTGATGATGAAACCCTAGGTTAGGACCTCCTTTTATAGCCTTTAAGCCCCTCATCGAATGGGTCTTCAACCAATAGGAATTGGGCACAAAACTCCTTGAAAAATGGTGATAAAGCTTGACTCCTCGAGGCTGATTTTTGACCATCAGTTGAACTGATTTCTTGGCCGGTTGAACTGATGGCTCAGCAGTTGAACTGATCCTTGGCCGGTTGAACTGATTTTTGGCCGGTTGAACTGATTTTTAGACTTTTCGACTGTAATAAAGAGTTAGCTCGAAATATAAGTGAATTCGACGGCCACTTGCCATCCGATCTCAACATAGACCTTCCATCAGAAGTCTTGGTCGGATCGTCGCCTAAGGATGTCCCCGTATGGAGGACTCGACCTTACTTACGCTCACTCACACGAGCTTACCTCAACATTTACCTTTGAAGCCTTGCTTTCGGTCTCCACCTGATTCCTTCGGCTCCCTCCGAAGTCCTCCCGGTGTCGCCCGACCACCGCGGCTTCCTCCGGGTGTCGCTAGCCTTTAGCTCCAGCTATAGCAATCTTCTGCACACTCGATTCAACTTGTGAGATAACGACATGAGCTTAACTTTGTATCGTTTGCTATAATCAAAACTCATGTTCGACTTAGGTGCCTACTACACCAACAATCTCCCCCTTTTTGATTTATTGCAAACCCACATACAAAGTTAAGTAAATAGCAAGCATGAAGAATAATGTGCATTAGAAACAAGAAATAAAGAAGATTAAGTCGGAGTAGTAAGGATTTTCTTCAAGTACTCCCCCTTGAGGAAACCTCCCCCTTGACCGAGGGTGAGTCTTGAAGAAAGACCTTAATCCTCCCCTTTGAGGGTTTCTTTAAGTAATTAACATTACTTAAAGTTGGCCTTAGTAAAACGTTTAAGTTAAGAGTTCTTCTTAACTTGGCCCTTTCTCCCCCTTAAGTAAAACATTAAGGGCATAATAAAAAATAAGTAAAACGTTGGCCTACAAATAAGTTTAAGTTAAGAATTCTCTTAACTTGGCCTTTAATAAGTTTTCAAAACTTAAAGTTAACTTTTGGTTTAAATATAAAGTAAGAGTTAAGTTATCAAAAAAAATTTTGACCCCTTAACTTTGGCCTTTTTCTCCCCCTTTTGCCATATATCGAAAAGAGTGAGTGTGTGTGTGGAAAACAAAAATAAGTGTTAAATTTAAAGTCCAAGCATGTTCCACATTATTTTGAAAATAATATACTGAAAATAAGTTCATCTATAAGATGTTCGACTCATATTTGGCTTGATTGATATGAAAGATCAACCAGTCCTGGTCAGAGTCGATTAGTATGTATGATTATACTCCGTGGTTCATAGCGATGCACTAGCTCTACATCTGGAACCAGGAGTAAGGTCCTAACATCTCACGCCCATCTACGTGGCTAAGTACACAAACACATTAGTCCTATGTGTTGTGAGATGTATTGGCTCCTTAAATCTATAGGTGCATGATATCTAAGGTATGTCATATACTAGTTCCATAAAAAATGAAAGTTAAGAAATTGTAGTAAGAAAATATAATTTGCAAGTTCCTATTCTACTACACACATGCCCAATTTTCGTCTTAATAGACTAAATTTGGCTTCGGGTAGAGGTTTAGTAAATAGGTCTGCTAAGTTAGACTTTGATTCGACGTATTCGAGTTGTATGGCTCCGTTGGCCACATGTTCTCGAATGAAATGGTGTTTGACCTCTATATGTTTGGTCCTAGAGTGACATATCAGATTCTTTGTAAGATTAATTGAACTAATGTTATCTACGTGAAGTTTAGTATTCATAAAGTCTAACTTAAAGACGCGGAGAGTGTGCTTCATCCAAAGAAGCTGCGTGACACACTCACCCATCGCGATGTATTCGACTTCGGTGGTAGATAAAGCAACACAGTGTTGCTTCCTACTGCACCAACTCACTAGACTCGAGCCGAGAAGTTGACAACAACCACTCGTACTCTTTCTATCGAGCTTACTACTGGCATAGTCCGAATCGGAGTAGCCGGTTAGTTCAAACTCGGTAGATCTAGGATACCAAATACCGACATTATGTGTACCCTTTAGATATATAAGGATACGCTTGACTAGAGTTAGGTGAGACTCCTTGGCACAGGTTTGAAACCTTGCGCACATACTTACTGCAAATAAGATATCAGGTCGGCTTGCAATTAGGTAAAGGAGACTCCCTATTATGCTCCTATAGTATTTTAAATCAATTGAATTTCTGATTACATCTTCTTCTATATTCACATTAGTTGCCATTGGGGTATTAATAATTTTAGCATCTTGCATTCCAAAGTGTTTAATTAATTCCCTAGTATATTTGCGTTGATGTAGGTATATTCCATCTTTAGTTTGTTTAATTTGTAGACCTAAAAAGAAACTTAACTCACCTACTAAATTCATTTCAAATTCACTTTCCATATGTGAAATGAACTCATTTAGTAGGATTGAGTTGGTGGTTCCGAAAATAATATCATCTACATAGATTTGGGCTATGAATATGTCTTTACCTAAGGTTTTTACAAAAAAGGGTTGGGTCAACTACACCTTGGTTAATGCCTTTGGACTTAAGATAAATCAAAAGTCTCTCATACCAAGCTCGAGGAGCTTGTTTAAGTCCATAAATAGCTTTCTTTAACCTAAGGACATGATCGGGTTTGTCTAAACTTTCGAAACCGGGGGGTTGACTAACATAAACTTCTTCTTTAATGTATCCATTTAAGAATGCAGATTTCACATCCATTTGAAACAACTTAAATCCTCGATGTGCTGCATATGCTAATAGCATTCGAATGGAATCTAATCTAGCTACTGGGGCATAGGTCTCGTCGTAATCTAAACCTTCGATTTGACTAAACCCTTTAGCAACTAGTCTAGCTTTATTTTTAACTACTTCACCTCTATCATCAATTTTATTTCTAAACACCCACCTTGTTCCAATGATTGTTTTATCTTTAGGTGGTGGTACTAATTCCCATACTTCATTCCAATCGTGATCAAGAAGAGCTTGGTGATGTGTTATTTTCCGCAAGTGCACGGTTGTCGTCAAGTAATAAAAATATCGATCCCACAGGGATTGGAACAATTACCGAATGATCGTGATACCAAGTTATCTAGTAAATCAATGTATGGTTTAAGCTAAGAAACTGAGCAGTCAATAACAACGAATGAGAAGAACGAGCTAAAAGTCGATAGTTGAGGAGAATCTCAGGATATGGGTTTCACCACGTCGATGATTTATAAGGTGATTTGATTCTTTCCTACCCCTATTAGAGTTTGTTTTGATGGAACCTATCCTAAGGTAAATCAACGGCCCCTTTCGAGGTCTACGCTAACTGTACCTATCAAACTCAACTTACCTGTCACGGTGTTCGAGCATAGGGGATCATAATCAGCTAAGGGGACCTGTCACGAGACCCCCGCAAACCTCCCTAGTCTTGCCTCCGTTACCCGGTAAAAACTGGATTTGATAGATCCATTAAGTCCATAAAAGTTCCGCTAGAGTCAAATTTCCTTTTCACGGTAGGTTTGCACACGGGACCATAATCAGCTAAGGGGACCTGTCACGAGACCCCCGCAAGCCCTCGTAGATACACTACCGCTACTTGACAGGAGTTTATCCTAGTTGGTTCGGGGTTAGAACTTGGGTTCACTGTTAGGTACTTCCCCTTAGCTCCTTAGGTTTGTCAATAAGAATCCAACGAAAACCAAATCAACACAAACAATAATTTAAGTAGTATAGATTATATCATCATCGTAAATCGTCAAAGGGCTACTCCCCCATCCTAAGATTACAGGACACTACTCCATAGTCTGACAAGAGTTGCTAGAGAAAGAAAATACAATACTGGATGCCATCTGCGTTCCTCTGCCGACTCCTTCTCTTTTGCCTCTTCTGTTGTCGATCCCTTTGCCGTCTTCTATCCTCCTTTTTGACCCTCCGCCGTCCTCCTTTTAGGGTTAGAATATCTTCTCTTTTATAGCTTTGGCCTCCTCTTCAATTAAGGCAATAGATTTCCCTTTAATTCAGACGAAGATCCTGATTGCTCGCAGAAAAGGAATTCTGGAATTAGGCCAACACGCCCGTGCCACATGAGGGCACAAGCGTGTCGCTGGTTTCCCACAGGGCGTGTTATGGTTTGAACTAGGGCGTGTCGCGGCTGCACTAGGGTGTGTCGGCTGCTGGATTCACTGACACGGGCGTGTTGCGCTTTGAACTCGGGCGTGTTGTCCGCTGGCTCTAATGACAAAGGCGTGTCGATTCCCAACACGGCTGTGTTGTTTTGATACGCCTTCTCCTTTGCCCTGTTAACACAAAAACACCCAAAAACAGTCTCTTCTTCCCAAAATATGCTAAACTTAACTGAATCATGATAAAATACATGCCTAGGATATGAAATGAGATAAAATGCACATATATAAAGTAGTGAAAACATAGCATGATTTACACACATCAAAATCCCCTAGTCTTAAACTTTTGCTTGTCCTCAAGCAAAGAAAACTCAAAAGACAACTTATTTGTGGGAATACTAGACACCATCCAGAAGTATACAATCTGATCTTAATCTTTTCAAATCATTTCTAGTTGCCAAGTTTGAAAGATCCCTATATAGTGCACGTGAAAAGTTGGACTAAAGTCATTGGACACCAATCCGGATTTGCCATTCCTTCTATCGTAGAGCATTCTTATTTCCGGCATAGAGGCACTTACCTGCCTTAATGCATGGATCATTCTTACCTATCATCAAAAGGTCTCAAAGGAGCACTTTCTAAGAAGAGAGAAGGAAAGGAATTATAGAGAGCATTTCCCCAGTAACTAGTTAGTCTCAAAGGGGCACCTTTTAGGTGTTTCCCCAGTAACTACTTGGTCTAAAAGGGGTGCTTGAAAACAATTACTATAGAGTATTTCCCCATTAACTAGTTAGTCTAAAAGGGGCACCTTTTAGGTGTTTCCCCATTAACTACTTGGTATCAAAGGGGTGCTTTAAAACAATCTTTTTTTTTTTTTTTTCACAATACTTCTAGGAAAGTGTTTCTCCGAACTAAATTGCGAGCAAGTCTCCAATGGAAAATTGAGTACTCATCCGATATGGGGATTTAAATCTTTTTGGATACCTCAAACCTATAGACCGTGTTAGAAGTGAAATAGGGTTCTTATCAAATAGGCAAAAGGAATATCATGATCCGACCAATGTTTGTATTACGCTAGATGATATAAAAATGCAATGTTATGATATATGAAAAGATGCAAACAAAATAGCACTAACGGACTAAAAATCTAAGTAGAGATAGCATAAGTAAAGGATGTGCATCGAAACTCACAAAATAGCTCAAGGTGGTCTTTGCGACATAGGCATGCTTCCATCCAGCCCGGGCATGTCAGGTGAGAAACGTCACGACATGGGTGTGCTCGACAAAGACGCTCGACTGTGTTGTCTTGGGTAACCTCAACACGCTGTGTCGTTCTGGCATAGGAGGTCGTGTCAATTTGGCACGCAGCGGCACGTTAACATGTCGTGTCCTGTAAACTGAAAAATGTAAAACTCAAAATCAAATAAAATAAAATAAAATTACTAAAAATGAAAATAGCTTGGGTTGCCTCCCAAGAAGCGCTTGTTTAAGGTCGTTAGCTTGACCCTCGCTTATCCCTAGTTTTGGGGATATGGCTCGAGGAGTGTGCTCATCCCTCTTCCTCCTCAAGACTCTGTGGTGTTAGGGTGGGGTCGGAAATCTCCACTCTTTATCCTCAAAATCCTTCGAGCTTATTAAGATAAGTTTGTTCGATGCTCCTTCAAGTGCTATTGACTGAAACTATCAATCCTACAACAAACATAGAAGTGCTTAATGACCTTTGAAAGGTCGAATTCAATTTTGTCGCTTTCCAAATGCAAGTGAGAGTTTGTGGTTCTTGACATCTATCATTGCCCTCGCAGAGCCAAGAAAGGTCTCCCAAAATGAGTGGAATGCATGGGTCTTCATCCATGTCAAGCACTACAAAATCAGGAATAATAAAATTTCCCACCGACTGGTACATCTTCTAAGATTCCCAAAGGATATCTAATTGAGCGATCGGCTAATCAAGGCCATAGTAGTTAGTTTCATTTCTCCCAAATCCAATTTCTTGCATATGGAAAGAGGTATCGATTGACACTGCACCCAAATCGCAAAAAGCCTTATCAAAATTTGAGTCATTAATTATGCAAGGTATAGAAAAGCTACTGGATCATTTAGTTTGGGAGGTACCATGTTCTTAATTAAGGCTTTGCACTCCTCAAGAAGAGCCATTGCTATACATGCTCCTCGACTTTTCTTTTATTGGTTAAGATGTCCTTCAAGAACTTAGAGTATGTAGGCATTTGTTGAAGAGCTTCTATAAAAGGTATATTGATATATAGCTTCCTAATTACCTCAAGGAACTTACCAAATTGTTCAGCCAATTTTTCCTTAATCACCTTTGAGGAACGGGATAGGGGCTTATATGTTCTTGGTTCCCTATTGGAATGACTCGACACGGGTGTCGGTGACACCGACACGTGGGCCTCAGCGTGTTGCTCAACACGCTCGGTCGTGGTGTCGGTTCGCCTGACAGCGTCGTCTTGTCATCTTCCAACTCCGACACGCTCGTGTCAGAGGCTGCTTGTTTAGCTCATCTCCTTCTAAAATCCTTCCACTTCTCAAACTTATAGAATTACAATGCTCGGCTGGGTTTACTTCTGAATTTCCAGGAAATTTGCCGGGCGTCCTTGATGCTGAGCAATTTGGGAAATTTGATTTTCCAGCATTCTTGTGTGATTAGTCAAATTATCAACCTTGCTTCCCAATTGCTTGATTGCCTCGGTATTATTTTGATGTTGCCTATTTGATTCTACAATATGCTGCCGAAATTCATCATTTATCTTCCCCTGACACGTGATAAAATTTTCCATCATCTTTTCTAAGCTCGACTTGGGTCCTGGCTGAAATCCCGAAGGTGCTCCAAAGTTGTTCTGTCCAGAAGAATTTTGATGGGCTCTATACGAAAAGTTGGGATGATTTCTCCAACCGGATTATGCGTGTTTGAGTAAGGGTTGCCACCATTAGGCTTCGATTAAAATTATTCAATGCATCACTTGCTCGATCCAGATGATGGTGCGTGTAGGATTTGACAGTTCATCGCTACGTGCCCTGTTACACCACAGATCTCGCAAGTGACATTAGATGAGTTTACGGCTGATACATTAAAATGTTCGAGCTTTTGAGTTAATGCATCGACTTTTGCACTGAGTAGATCAATGGTACTTACCTCAAACTTACCTGGCATTTTAGTTTGATATCCTCGCTCCGTAGCCCATTGGTGAGAATTCATTGCCACATTCTCGATGATCTCAAAAGCTTCATCCAATGTTTTGTTCATAAGAGCTCCTCCTGCAGCAGAATCAAGAGAAACCTTAGTAGCATACGAGATTCCATTGTAGAAAGTATGCACAATGAGCCACTTCTCCAGCCCATGATGAGGGCATTGTTGTAGTAATCCCTTAAATCTGTCCCAGGCTTCAAATAATGTTTCTCCATCCTTTTGCACAAAATTAGTGATTTGATGGCGAAGACATGCAGTTTTGCTGGGTGGAAAATACTTGTCTAAAAATCTTTGCTCCAGATTGATCGGGTAGTTATACAATCATTTGGAAGAGAGTGTAGCCAAGCTCGCTTTGTCCGAATGAGAAAGGAAACAAGCGCAATCTAATAGTATCCGAGGCTCCATTCAGTTTCAAAGTCTCGCAAAATTCCAAAAATACTTCCAAGTGCAGATTTGGATCTTCAGTAGGTGCTCCTCCGAATTGATGCTGTTGGACCATAGATAGTAGCGCCGGTTTTAATTCGAAATTGTTTGCTTCAATAGGGGGTCTTCTAATACTCGATCTCAATCCCCTTGTACTAGGTGCTGCATAATCCCTTAAAGGTTTATTTTCGTTCTGGTCAGCCATGTCAGAGGTCAGATTGTTTTCCTGAGGTTGCTGAAATCGTCTTCTAGCAAGGAAAGTTCTCTCTATCTCAGGATCAATATCGAGAATTTCCCTATTAAGTCTGTGCATGCAACAACAAGAGAGGCTCCCAAAACAAGAATTGAATAGATACAAAAGAAAAATAGGAACAATCAATATTCGAACAAGAATTCAGATCAAATCTAGATTAACTAAATCACGCAATTCAATATTGAGTGCCAATCCCGCAACGCGGCGCCAAAAACTTGATGTGTTATTTTCAGTGCGGTTGTCGCCAAGTAATAAAAATATCGATCCCACAGGGATTGGAACAATTACCGAATGATCGTGATACCAAGTTATCTAGTAAATCAATGTATGGTTTAAGCTAAGAAACTGAGCAGTCAATAACAACGAATGAGAAGAACGAGCTAAAAGTCGATAGTTGAGGAGAATCTCAGGATATGGGTTTCACCACGTCGATGATTTATAAGGTGATTTGATTCTTTCCTACCCCTATTAGAGTTTGTTTTGATGGAACCTATCCTAAGGTAAATCAACGGCCCCTTTCGAGGTCTACGCTAACTGTACCTATCAAACTCAACTTACCTGTCACGGTGTTCGAGCATAGGGGATCATAATCAGCTAAGGGGACCTGTCACGAGACCCCCGCAAACCTCCCTAGTCTTGCCTCAGTTGCATTAAAAACTGGATTTGATAGATCCATTAAGTCCATAAAAGTTCCGCTAGAGTCAAATTTCCTTTTCACGGTAGGTTTGCACACGGGACCATAATCAGCTAAGGGGACCTGTCACGAGACCCCCGCAAGCCCTCGTAGATACACTACCGCTACTTGACAGGAGTTTATCCCTAGTTGGTTCGGGAACTTGGGTTCCTGTTAGGTACTTCCCTTAGCTCCTTAGGTTTGTCAAGAATCCAACGAAAACCAAATCAACACAAACAATAATTTAAGTAGTATAGATTATATCATCATCGAATCGTCAAAGGATACTCCCCATCCTAAGATTACAGGACACTACTCCATAGTCTGACAAGAGTTGCTAGAGAAAGAAAATACAATACTGGATGCCATCTGCGTTCCTCTGCCGACTCCTTCTCTTTTGCCTCTTCTGTTGTCGATCCCTTTGCCGTCTTCTATCCTCCTTTTTGACCCTCCGCCGTCCTCCTTTTAGGGTTAGAATATCTTCTCTTTTATAGCTTTGGCCTCCTCTTCAATTAAGGCAATAGATTTCCCTTTAATTCAGACGAAGATCCTGATTGCTCGCAGAAAAGGAATTCTGGAATTAGGCCAACACGCCCGTGCCACATGAGGGCACAAGCGTGTCGCTGGTTTCCCACAGGGCGTGTTATGGTTTGAACTAGGGCGTGTCGCGGCTGCACTAGGGTGTGTCGGCTGCTGGATTCACTGACACGGGCGTGTTGCGCTTTGAACTCGGGCGTGTTGTCCGCTGGCTCTAATGACAAAGGCGTGTCGATTCCCAACACGGCTGTGTTGTTTTGATACGCCTTCTCCTTTGCCCTGTTAACACAAAAACACCCAAAAACAGTCTCTTCTTCCCAAAATATGCTAAACTTAACTGAATCATGATAAAATACATGCCTAGGATATGAAATGAGATAAAATGCACATATATAAAGTAGTGAAAACATAGCATGATTTACACACATCACTTGGTCAATAGTTTTGGGTTCAATTTTAGAAATCAAGGATATTTGACTAAGGTTTCTGTATGAGGCTGTAGTTCGAACTCCTAAACTTGGATCACCTATCACTTGGTCGATAGGATGATTCGTTTGAGTCCTAGTTGGATTTGGGTTTGAGTCTACAACTTGATCCATAGGATGACTCGTTTGAGTTCTATTTTGGTTGGAGTCATCTATCACTTGGTCGATAGAGTGACTTGGTTGACTTAGGTTAGGATTAACACTAGACCTGATCTCCGGATCAGAGTTAGGTCTAGTATGAGTCGGTTCGCTAATTGGGGTTGCCGGGGGTTTTGTAGGTTCGTGTCCTTCATCAAATACTACATTGATAGTCTCCTCAACTCTAAGGGTGTCGTGGTTATATACTCTATAAGCTCTGCTTGTAGTCGAATATCCTAGAAAGATTCCGGCCGTGGTTTTGGATGTAAATTTCCCTAGGTAATCCTTAGTGTTTAGGATATGTACCTTACACCCAAATACCCTAAAGTACTTGATGTTAGGTATTTTATCGTGATAAATCTCGTATGAGGTCTTAAGGTGCCTCTTTACCATAAGGATTCTATTTTGGACATAGCATGTCGTATTCACGGCTTTGGCCCAAAACCTATCGGGTAGGTTATACTCATTAAGCATTGTCCTAGCGGCTTCTTGTAGGGTTCTATTTTTGCGTTCTACTAGGCCATTTTGTTGTGGAGTTCTAGGGCAAGAGAACTCATGGTGGTATCCATTTAGGTTACAGAATTTTGTAAACCTATGGTTTTCGAATTCACCACCATGATCAGTCCTAAGTCTTTTGATTTTAATGCTTTGCTAATTTTCTATTAATTTAAATAGATTGATTAATTGATCTAGGGTATCACTTTTGTGTTTGATGAACCTAACCCAAGTAAATCTAGAATAGTCATCAATTATGACTAAGCAGAATTTACTTCGCTATGACTTAGCTCCGTGTGAATCAAATAGATCCATGTGTAGGAGCTCAAGCACACTTTTGGTTCGTTCTTGACTAGTTAGTTGATGTTGTGTCCTAGATTGTTTACCTTGTTGACAAGCATTACATATTTTATTATCCAAGTTATTGAGGTTAGGCAAACCTCTAACTAAGTCACTCTGACTCATCTTGTGGATGAGTCTTGGGTGTGAGTGACCTAGTCGTCGGTGCCACAACCATGATTCCTCTTGCCGTGTCATAAGACACTTAGTTGAGGAGTTAGTTAAGTTAATAGTGTAAATGTTGTTATTTCTAGTTCCCTTAAGAATTGTTTTAGAGGTTTCGTTTGTATTAATTACGCATTTGTTTTCTAGAAATATGACCTTATAGTTATTATCACACAATTGGCTTACACTGAGAAGATTATATTGAAAATTTTCTACTAATAAAATGTTTTGAATAACAAAATTTGAGTTAAGCTCAATATCACATGATCCGATGATTTTGAGCTTGCCATTATTTCTGAAGGCTACCGATCCTTGTCGTTTGAATCGAAGCTTCGAAAACTTGAGTTGATCCCCGGTCATGTGTCGGGAGCAACCATTGTCCAACATCCATTCATCCTACACGCAAGGTAGTTGGATCGGATATTGGATTTATTAAAATTTGGTTGAAAATTATTAACCTAAATCATCTCACCCATGTCTACATGATCAAACATGTTAATCCTATATGTTCTTGTGAGATGACTTCCTATTTTAGTTGAATTAAATTTAATGACTTAAACACTTGTCAACCTTGCGTTAGATTCGGATTTGACCTTAGGCTCATCAAGTCACCTTTTCAAGATCATGGCTTCCAGGTCGTGGCGAGGCACAGAGGCCTTCTTTGATCGGAACAACGACCACTTCCTTAGACAAAGCCATTTTCAAGAAAATAGAGACTTGACTCACCTATGACCACTTCCTGGTCTAACTAGTCTAGGATACGGCGAGGTAGCTTCAGCTAGTTCCGCTCGGTCAAGTGCACCGAACTAGATACACCTTATCTAGCCCGAATACACAAGACTCCGCTTTCCTAGCGTACTATCATCTCGCCGCATCCTGGTACTATGTTATCAAGTATTGACGAGTTATAGTCCTATCTAACCATTCTAAAAAGAAAAATAAAAACCTAAGCATGCAATTTCTAAGTTAAAACACAAACAAATTTCGTACTAGCTCCCCCTGGACCATTGAATCGATTCAGTCTCTCAACATAGTGGATTTGGTCCTTGGAAACCCAGTACTGGTTTGATCCTAAGTTTGAAATTAAGGTGGTCTTAGGGACCCATGCTTGGACACATTTTTTATGTCTACTTATGATTGACATATACGACTTATTGGTCGTGTTTGAGCTAAACCCTAGCTCGACCTTGTTGTACACGGCCCTTTGCGATCCAAGTAGGAGGTCAAGTCCTTTGGATCCCAAAGTAAACCTTTCCAACGTATTCCTAAGATCTTCGACTTGACTTTTCAAGAGTGAGTTCTCAACTTCGAGTTTTTCAACCCGAGTTGAGTCCTTCTCTTGAACTCGACTAGTCGAAGAGGTTAGGGAGACCTCGTGTTTGAGGAGTTTAACTTCTCAACGAGGTCTCGACCTTGGACTCGGACTTAGCTAACTTTCTATTTAAAAACTTAATTGCACTATAAAGTGTGGTAATAAGAGAGCGACTTACCTTGAGTTTATCTTTTGAACCGGATGCGTATCCGTGGCTTGTCTTGAATAGTGCTTCGCAGTCCGACTCATCTTCGGTTTCCGATTCAAGTTCCGGTTCTGACTCCGTCTCCGATTCCACCAGTTTAGCCATAAGGACTCAATCGTTGTCTTCTTCCTCGGAAGCTTCTTCCCAAGTAGCATTGAGTGCCTTTTTGTATTTTGGTGCCTTGCTCTTGAGTTTTGGGCATTCGGACTTAATGTGTCCAAACCTGTTGCATTCATAACATCTTATGTTTGAACTTTTAGGCTTACCTTCGTTGGGTCGAGTGACGGCTCGTTTTCGGCCCTTGACTATCCTCCGAACTAGGTTGACTAGTTCGGCTTCCATTTCCGAGTCGACCTCCGAATCCGACTCATCCTCTTCTTCCTTCGGAGGTGGCTTGCTAGCGGTTTTCTTCTTTGAACCTGCAAATAAAGCTATACCTTTCTCGGGTTCCGAATTAGACTGCTCATGAAGTTCAAAATCAGAAAAAAGTTCATCTAATCTAAGTTTAGAAAGATCCTTGGAGACCTTGTAGGCATCGACCATGGATGCCCACAAGGTAGTCCTTGGAAAGGAGTTTAGGACATACCTTATAAGATCGCGGTTTTCGACCTTTTGCCCGATTGCGTGTAGGTTGTTGACTATGTCCTGGACTCGGGCGTGAAGTTGTGTCGCGGACTCGTGTTCCTGCATTTTTAGGTTATATAGTTTATTGAATAGAAGATCACGCTTACATACCTTGGCTTCATCGGTCCCTTCGTGTAGCTCCACTAGTTTTGTCCAAAGGTCCTTTGCGCTTATGAAGGGGCCGACGCGATTTAGCTCTTCCTTGGATAAGCCGCATTGGAGGATTTGTGTTGCCTTGGCGTCGGCTTCGACTTGTCGTTTTGTCGCAATGGTCCATTGATCATAATCCAAGGAGTCACCCACTTCATTAGTCGGAAGTGTGAAACCCGTTTGGATTATGATCCACATCTCGATTTGGGTTTTGAGAAAGCATTCCATCCGACCCTTCCAATAACGGAAGTCATCTCCGTTGTAAAACGGAGGTCGGACGGTGCTAAAACCCTCGAGATGGGCCATTAGAACAAAAGACACAAGGAGACGAAGACGAAGAAACTAGCAACGACAAAAACACAAAAAAAAAGTACCAAGACTCGCGTCTTGGATTAGTAGTGCGGGAGAAAAAATAACAAAGCGAAATAAATCTGAAATAAACAGAATTAAAAAGAAATCTGTAAAATGGCTAGATTGGTGGTTTCACCAAATCTTAGCAACCCCCGGCTCTGATACCAATTGTTGGATCGAAGCGGATTGCTAGAGGGGGGTGAATAGCGATAAAACCTTTTTCTTTTCTTTTCGTTCGTTAAAACTCGAGAGATAATTAATTGCAGCGGAAATGTAAATGTAAAGTAAAAAGAGACAAAGGAGTTTTACTTGGTTCGTAGCCTTCGGCTACTACTCCAAGGCCCTAGCGGTCCTCGCATTTGAAGGGCAAAAACACTAAAGAACTCCTCCCCTTTAGAGGTAGGAGTTTAATCGATACAAGTAAAGCACAAAGCTTGAGGTAGAGGGACACTCCCCCTCTCCTCGTTACGATAAAAGCTCCAAAAATGAAAGTACTAAACTGAAATAAAACTCTAACCGACGTAATAAAATGAAAACAAATAAACCTAGACGTCGGAGAAGAAGCACTTCGTTGTCGGAGAAGTTGTTGCTTTGCGGAGGCTTTTGGAGGCTTAGAATTGATGATGAAACCCTAGGTTAGGACCTCCTTTTATAGCCTTTAAGCCCCTCATCGAATGGGTCTTCAACCAATAGGAATTGGGCACAAAACTCCTTGAAAAATGGTGATAAAGCTTGACTCCTCGAGGCTGATTTTTGACCATCGGTTGAACTGATTTCTTGGCCGGTTGAACTGATGGCTCAGCAGTTGAACTGATCCTTGGCCGGTTGAACTGATGGCTTAGCAGTTGAACTGATTTTTGGCCGGTTGAACTGATTTTTAGACTTTTCGACTGTAATAAAGAGTTAGCTCGAAATATAAGTGAATTCGACGGCCACTTGTCATCCGATCTCAACATAGACCTTCCATGGGAAGTGTTGGTCGGATCGTCGCCTAAGGATGTCCCCGTATGGAGGACTCGACCTTACTTACGCTCACTCACACGAGCTTACCTCAACATTTACCTTTGAAGCCTTGCTTTCGGTCTCCACCTGATTCCTTCGGCTCCCTCCGAAGTCCTCCCGGTGTCGCCCGACCACCGCGGCTTCCTCCGGGTGTCGCTAGCCTTTAGCTCCAGCTATAGCAATCTTCTGCACACTCGATTCAACTCGTGAGATAACGACATGAGCTTAACTTTGTATCGTTTGCTATAATCAAAACTCAGGTTCGACTTAGGTGCCTACGTCACCAACAGAATCTATCAGGCTGTCTAACAACCCTCCTACTACGATGAGGTATCACCTGTATATCCTCTGTGACATGCGGTGCAGTGACTTGTGGTATATCATCTTGTACTGGTGGTACTGAAGTAGTGACTTCCTCTTTCAATTCCTCCAGAACAATCTTACTGATGGGCTTGTGGTTCATCACATAGTCTTCCTCTAGAAATCTGGCATTCGTGCTAACGATCACCCTCTGATCTCTAGGACTATAAAATAAACCACCTTTCGTTTCTCTAGGATAGCCAACGAACATGCGCACTTATGTACGAGGTTCCAAATTACCAGCATCTGCCTTCAGCACATGTGCTGGACTCCCCAAATCCGAATATATCTTAGACTAGGCTTTCTCCTAGTCCACAATTCTATGGGAGTAGAAGACACTGATTTAGATGGTACCAAGTTCAGAATATACACTGCTATATCTAGAGCATATCTGCAGAACGAATTTGGAAACTCAGAATAACTCATCACCGATCTAACCATCTCCATAAGAGTCATATTCCTTCGCTCTGCTACACCATTCTCCTGGGGTGTGCCAGGTGCAGACAATTGGGATTGAATCTCAGCCTCTGATAAGTAATTCTTAAACTCTCCCAAGAGGTACTCACCACCACGATCTGATCGTAGTGTCTTGATACTTTTACCTTGACGTTTCTCCACATCAGCCTTGAATTCTTTGAACTGTCAAAGCATTCAGACTTGCGGCGCATCAAGTAAATGTATCCATATCTTGAATAATCGTCTATAAAAGAGATGAAATACTCAAAACCACCTCTAGCCTGGATAGACATAAGACCACACAAATCAGAATGAACCAATTCCAACACATCTTTGGCTCTATACCCGTTGGCCTTAAAAGACCTCTTTGTCATTTTACCCCCCAAGCAAGATTCGCAGGTTGGGAAATCTTCCACCACTAATGAACCCAAAGGTCCATCAGCTATCAACCTTAGAATTCTGCTTAGGTTAATATGACCAAGTCTTATATGCCAAAGATATGTTTGGTTCATCTTCGAAGGTTCTTTTCTCTTATTGAAATTAGAAGATGAGTTATTAACTTCTATTTGCATCATGGGAGCTTTTGGTTCAAGTGTATATAAATTTCCTATCAATGCACCAAAATAGATAATCTCCCTATTCCTTTTATAACAACTGTAACGCCCGTAAAATTCTAAATTATGACAAGTAATTATATAGGTTTTAAGGCCATAAAAGGTTTAGAATAAAATAAAATAAACGATGGTTATAGGTAGGATTTGAACCATGAACCTCCTAATAGGGAGGTAGCCTTGACACCACTAGACCCTAGGATAATTTATGGATAAGATATATAAAGAATATACAAAGAATATAGATGGGAAGATGAGGAGTTGGTTCAACCCCTCCCATGAAAGGATGGAGAGTGTTCATTCCCTAGGTATTAAAGAGGAGAATTAAGAAAAGAGAGGAAGTAAAACCCCACTTTCCTTCTTCATTCTCCTTCTTCCTCATCCTTGGCCGAATTCCCCATTTCCCTTTCCTCCCTTTTCATCCCAAGCTCTAGAAATTTTATAATAATTTTTGTATGATTATAATAGGCTTTATGTGGGCTCTTTCAAAAATAAAAGAAAATGAGCCAAAAAGGATGCAAGGCCTAGGAATTGAACCCCAAACCTCTAGAGATAGCCAAGCCCTATAGATGCATCCACTAAACAGAAGCCCAATGAGATGTTATTAGTAGAGGAATAGGGGAAATGATAGTTAAGGGTAAGGGAGGCTAAGGGACACTTCAAGAGAATAAATAGGGAATGAAGGGACAAGAGAAATGCCACTTCTCCACTTCTCCCTCTTCTCTTCTTCCTCCTCACCGAAACCTATCTTCTCCCTTTCCATTTTCCGAAATTCATCCAAGCAAGAAGAAGGCTAGGTTGTGCTTCCATTAGGTCATCTTCCAACTAAAAGCAAAGCGAAGGATGTAAGATTTCCTCACCTGCAGTATATTAGTTTTTGTAGGACATGTTACATGAAAGAAATATGAAGTTTTGTGCCCCACATGTTTCGGCCAACCATGTTTTTGGGCTAGGGTTTCATGAAAATGCTACTAAGGAAACTTGTATAGGTTGTATGCTTCATGTAGGAATTTTTAGGTGACCAAAAATCTATGTTTTGTGCCCTACATGTTTCGGCCAACCATGTTTTTGGGCTAGGGTTTCATGAAAATGCTACTAAGGAAACTTGTATAGGTTGTATGCTTCATGTAGAAATTTTTAGGTGACAAAAATCTATGTTTTGTGCCCTACATGTTTCGGCCAACCATGTTTTTGGGCTAGGGTTTCATGAAAATGCTACTAAGGAAACTTGTATAGGTTGTATGCTTCATGTAGGAATTTTTAGGTGACAAAAATCCAAGTTTTGTGCCCTACATGTTTCGGCCAACCATGTTTTTGGGCTAGGGTTGCATGAAAACACCCCTTAGGAAATTAGGATATGTTGTATGCCTATGTGATGAATATGTTTATGATTTTCATATGTCATGGAATATGCCTATGTGATGAACATGTTTATGGTTTTCATATGTCATGAATTATGCCTATGTGATGAACATGATTATGATTTTAATATGCCATGAATTATGCCTATGTGATGAAAATGTTCATGATTTTAATATACCATGAATTATGCCTATGTGATGAATATGTTTATGATTTTAATATACCATGAATTATGCCTAGGAGATGAACATGTTTATGATTTTTCCTATGTCATGAAATATGCCTATGTGATGAACAAGTTGATGATTTTTATATGACATGAAATATGCTTATGTAATGAACATGATTATGCTTTAAGACCCCTTTAGGGTACTCTTACGTTATGAATGCATATATGTTATGACATGTCTAAGAGACACTTCCCTTTCAAGTAGGGATTAAGAGCTCTCCTTATGATAAGACAAGATGGAGATGCTTCCCTTTCAAGTAGGGATTAAGAGCTCTCCTTATGATAAGATAAGACGGAGATGCTTCCCTTTTATGTGGGGGATTAAGAGCATTCTTTATGATATGACAAGAAAGAAAGGAATTAAATATTTTACTTTGTAAGCGGTTAAGTACCCGACCCGTCAGGTGGTCGTTAATCAAATCCAAAGGGACATAAGAAGACGTAAGAGGTCTTGCCCTTGTAAGACATAAGAGGTCTTGCTCTAGTAGGTCTGGTGGCTCGCTACCCCAGCCTATTAGGGAACGCGCATTATGTGGTACTTAACCTGGGGCCCCCCATTCAAGTTATGATTATGTTGAAGTATCTATATGTATATGATTTGAAAAGAAAGGACTTTTATGAAATTATGAATGCTTATGTCAAGTTTAAGAATGCTTATGATTATGTCGTTGATGCTTGTCTATGCTTTATGAAATTACGAATGCTTATGGTTAAGTTTAAGAATGCTTATGATTATGTCCTTGATGCTTGTCTATGATTTATGAAATTACGAATGCTTATGGTTAAGTTTAAGAATGCTTATGATTATGACCTTTATGCATGTTAGAATTGAGGGAGTTATGAATGCTTATGGTTAAGTTTAAGAATGCTTATGATTATGTCCTTGATGCTGGTCTATGATTTATGATATTATGAATGCTTATGTTCAAGTTTAAGAATGCTTATGATTATGACCTTTATGCATGTTAGAATTGAGGGAGTTATGAATGCTTATGGTTAAGTTTAAGAATGCTTATGATTATGTCCTTGATGTTGGTATATGATTTATGATATTATGAATGCTTATGCTCAAGTTTAAGAATGCTTATGATTATGTCCTTGATGCTTGTCTATGATTTATGAAATTACGAATGCTTATGATTATGTCCTTGATGCTTGTCTATGATTTATGAAATTACGAATGCTTATGGTTAAGTTTAAGAATGCTTATGATTATGACCTTTATGCATGTTAGAATTGAGGGAGTTATGAATGCTTATGGTTAAGTTTAAGAATGCTTATGATTATGTCCTTTATGCATGTTTAGGGTTGATGATGTCAGGAATGCTTATGTTTAAATTTATGCCCTGCTTAGATTTAATTATGTTTAGCATGCTTATGTAAATTGTATGCCATGCTTATGTTTTCATTACATTGGTGTGTTGATGAATAGTGTTGTTATGAAATACTTAAGCTATTTATGCTAGTATGCTCCTGTTTTCTAATTGTTTGATGAAGTTTGTGGCTTTTGTGAGTAGGCAAGAATCTTACTAAGCTATATGCTTATAGTTTATGTTGTCCATATACTGCAGATAAAGGAAACATGAACTAAGAGTAAGTAGCAAGAGGGGCTAAGTGGGTGTGATAGTGGCATGGTGGAAAAAGACCCTATTACTATCTGCTTATATTTATATGCTCAGTGAACACCTTAAGACATTTGCTTCCGCTTATAAGACTTGAGATTTATTAGTACCATGTTGAATGTCGCTTAGTCATGTTACTGTTCAATTACTTATAAAAGTGTGATATGCTAGAACTCCTGAATGGATCTTTATGTTATGCATGTGATAAAATGAGATAAGATATGGAACATGCTAATTATGAATATGATATGTGATGCATGCATGAAAGAAGGTTTATGTCATGATAACATGTCTAAGTATGTAGATTGAGAAATGACCCCTATACGTTATGATATAAGAAAAAAAAAAGTAGCGCCGCCCTGAGAGCAGATAAGGGCGGGCGTTACAACAACTCTATCATTAAAAGAAATAGAATATTCGTCCATAAACAATTTAGAAACCGAAATCAATTTCTTTCTAAATAAAGGTACATAAAGGTAATTTTTCAGAACCAAAGTTTTATTTCTATCAAAAGATAAATAAATATCTCCCACTGCAATAGTCGCCACCTTTGTGGCATTGCCCAAGTAAACAGTAATCTCCCCTTCAGCTAGTCGTCGGGTTTCCTGGAACCCCTGCAAAGTATTGTAGACATGATCAGTGGATCCCATATCTACACACCAGGTGCCGGTAGATCACACCGCTAAACATGTTTCCATGACTAGACCAAAGGATATACCTATGTTCTGGTTTGGATTGGGACAGTCCTTCTTCCAATGCCCATCCTACTTGCAAGTGAAGCACTTTCCTTTCGGCTTCTTCACTCCTCCCTGAGATCCTCCCACCAGCTTTGGTCCACCTTGTTTCTTCTTCTTCTTGCCTTTCGGCTTAGAAGTAGAAACCTTCTGAGCAACTATGGACTGAGCCTGAGCAAGTCTTTCTGTCAATTGGAGAATGATATCGACCTGGGTTTCCCCATCGATCTTAGCTCCAAGGACTTCTAGCTCATTCGCAGGCTTAAGAGTACACTCTTCAAAGAGTACATACTTGTGCTCCTCAGCAGTTAAGACAATATCTAGATTCCTTTTCCAATCAACATAATTAGGTACAGTAAGTTTATTTTCCTTTAGTATCACAGCAAGTGGGTTGTAAGTCATTTTTGAAAAACCTAAGAATCACATAGATCAAAACATTAGATTTCAAAAATTTATTGATTCCTCAAACAATAAAATTTCAAAATCAACCAACACCTCAAAACACCGAGAATATTGTATGCCACGATAGTGTGGACGTATACGAATTCTACATTTGTAAGAGGAGGTTTCACAAACTCATCCGATATTGTGATCCGCAAACAAACCATATTCGATATTGTGATCCGCAAACAAACTCATCCGATGTGGAGGAAGGCAATCAGAGCCGACGCGCAAGTTTGTTTGCACCACATGTCAAATCGTAATGGAGGCCGTGAGAATTTATAAAAATATCCCTCTCCCACTTAGTAATTTAAAATTGAGGAATTTTCTAGCCTACGACATGCAAATCAAACAATAAGCAATAAATATGAAAAATAAATATTTTCCAACTATTATGGCTTTTGTCTTCAATATGTCTCCCGTCGTATCGCCATCTCGTCCACTCCTCCCTACGGCATGTACAAGCCATCCGGAGATCCGAGCTGAGAAGAAAACTATTTTAATTTACATCCATCGATCCTATACTCCACGAAAGAGTGTACATGAAATCTAGATCGAAAGTAAACTAAAATAAAAAGAGTGGCGAAACAATGTCGTATCTAATTACAAAAATTAAATACTAGCCTCATCAACCCCGAGGATTCAAATAATATACAATTACACACATACAATCACATACCCACATATGACCATACTAGTTGGATCTTATGCCTGCAATCAAAAAGTTAACCTACGCACATCCTACTATTATCCAACACATATAATATATGAAATATGCATAAAAGTAACCGAATCCAAAACACACAAAACCGGAAACCGTGGCTCTGATACCAATTGAAGGTTTTTTCCTTTGGAACCGAAGCTTTGATACCACTTGAAGGTAGGAAACTTCGCTTCCCACTTCAACTCGGTCGCTTGTTCATGGTGATCCCTTCTACGTCCCCAGATAAAAAAATTTATCCTTGACAAGGAGGGATTACCCAAGCTACCATTTCATCATCGTGTTATTCGATTAGAGTGGTCACTTGAACAAACTTGTTGTTCAAGCAACCAACTTCTATTCTACGATTAGCCGCAGAATAGATGATGTACGGATCGCCGGTTTTTGTGTTTTGTATTCGGGGACCAAGTTAATTTAGCCACATAATAAAGTATACAACCACATACATAATAAAAAAGAACACTAATCAAAATAAACAAGATTATACCTCTTGTTATACCTCTTGATCTTCTATTGTATGTCCTTCCTCCTTTTGGACGTCGTGTGGGTGATGATCTTTCAAAAGTCGAAGCCTCCTAGATCACCAATCTTCCTTCCTTGCTCGCTCCGAACAAGAGGAAGTATAGAAATGAAACTCTTCTCTTATCTAGGACCAACCATCAAGCTCCAAGCTTGATGCTTGCCACCGGCCCAAAGAGAGAACAAAAAGATTGTGGGTGCCGGCCAAAAGCTCCAAGGAACAATCCTAACCCTTGTTTCCACCGGCCAAGGAGAAGAAGATGAATAGATTGAGCGTCGGCCAAGGTAGAGGGGAGAGCGATAGGTGTCGGCAACACCTTAGGAAGAAGAAGGGAACCTCTCCAATTGTTGGCGCCCACTCCACCTCCCAAACCCTAGCCGCCCAACCAAAACCTAATCTTCCTAGAATTAATTGCAGCCCAAGCTAAGGAGAGGCAAAACACTAATCTCCAAGCCATGCACTTGTCGTCAACCTTAAGCCCCCTTTTATAGAGTTAGGCTTAAGCCTTGTTTTAATCTCCACCATCAGATCTAGTAATTTAATCTCAACTGTCGGATCTAGAGATTTAATCTCAACCATCGGATCTAGAGATTTAATCTCCACCGTCGGATCTAGAGTTCCATTTTCCACCATTGGATCTAGGCTCCATGAGGTTTTAATAGGCTAAAATAGAGACCATGAGGAGGAGTTGGATCTTGGCCACCCAATGGATCAAGCCCACATATAGTCCGATCCATTAATGATTATCCATTCCACTAGAGGATTATCATTGATCTACCTCACCAACCCCCATAAATTAATATGGGCTCCATATATTATTTGTACATTTTTCTCCCCGTGTTTAAGATCTCGAATGTCCGTCAATTAATTAATTTACTGACAATTAATTAATCAACATCTAACTCCATGAGTAGTACCACTCAACCTTATCATCATGCCGCACCAAGTCCACCTATAGGGTTTATATGATGAACCTTATGATCTCCTCAAGGGGACATCATCATCCTAATATATAGAACACAGTTTCCTCCTATAATCAACGACACACCATATAAATAATATCATTTCCCAACTTACTGAATCTATCGATTTACTCTATAAATCTCGCCCATTGGTAAATCAAAGAAATGAATACTAAGTATATGTGCCCGTTATTATATCGGAATTAAGAGCATGTACAACATAATATATGTGGTCCGATTCGATTATATAGTCATCAATGAATTGAATCACCTCTAAGTCGGTCCTGCTCAATACACACAAAGTGTACTAGTGTGATTCTATGGTCAAGATAAACCAATACCAAATCACACTACAACCATACCAATGGTTTGTCCAAAGTTATCTAGGTTGTGAGCCTTTACTTATACTTTACAAGGAACCGATAACATGATCTCCCGTGTGACACTACATACCATGTTATCTACAATGTAATGTATTAGACATAATGCATAATCATAAATATGTAAAAAATGATCATGTGATTCTTATTTCAAAAATAAAGATGTTCATACAAAAGATAGACTTTTCAGTATACATCGCAACAGATTCAACCAATCAATTGATATATATAAGAACCTTCTACTCAAGGACGCTATTATACTTAGTTATTTGGCACCAATACAAGTAAGTATAATAACCATAAAGAAATGCCTTTATAAATATACATAGGAATATGATACAACAAGTCCATACAGCAATCATCACATGATCGTCTCTAGGGCTTTCACTAACAATCTCCCACTAGCACTAGTGTCAATCACTGTAGTATCTAATACCCAATGACCTAGTGTGACCATCATGCTTTTTCTGTGCCAAAGCCTTTGTCAAGGGATCTGCGACGTTAGCCTCTGTGGGTACTTTGCAAATCTTCATATCTCCTCTATCGATAATCTCTCGAATGAGATGGAAGCATCGTAGTATGTGTTTCATCCGTTGGTGTGAGCGAGGTTCCTTAGCCTGCGCAATCGCTCCATTGTTGTCACAATAGAGCTCTATAGGATTTGCTATGCTAGGAAGCACCCCAAGCTCAATAATGAACTTGCAGATCCAAACTGTCTTCTTTGCTGCCTCTGATGCAGCAATATACTCGCCCTCTGTTGTAGAATCAACAATTGTGTCCTGCTTCGAACTCTTCCAGCTCACAGCGCCACCATTCAAGCAAAACACGAACCCTGACTGTGATCTATAATCATCCTGGTCAGTTTGGAAGATGACATCACTGTAACCCTTTACAGCTAGTTCCCTATCGCCTCCAAATATCAAGAAATATTCTTTAGTCCTTCTTAAGTACTTAAGAATATTCTTATGCTATCGATGATGCTCACTGATTCGATCAGTATCCGCCGCCATGCTCAAAGCATACGAGACATCAGGACGAGTACATATCATTGTGTACATGATAGATCCTATGGAAAATGCATAAGGGATCTTATCAATGCGGTCTCTCTCCTCTCTAGAAGAGGGACTTTGAGTCTTCGAAAGACTCACACCATATGACATCAACAGAATCCCTTCTTGGAATTCTGCATGGGAAATTGTAGTAACACCGTGTTAATATATGTACTCTGACTTAGGCCAAGCAATCTCTTAGATCTATCTTTATAGATCTTGATGCCTAGAATATAGGTTGCTTCACCTAAGTCCTTCATTGAGAAATAATTCCCCAGTCAAGTCTACATAGACTGTAGCAAAGGGATGTCATTCCCAATGAGTAGTATGTCATCCACATACAATACAAGGAAGAGAACTGTGTTCCCATTAACCCTCTTGTAGACACAGGGTTCATCTCCATTCTTGATGAAACCAAATTATTTGATCGCATCATCGAATCGAATATTCCAGCTCCGAGAAGCTTGTTTTAGCCCATAAATGGACCTTTGCAGCTTGCATACTTTGCCAGTATGCTGTGGATCTACAAAACCCTCAGGCTGTGTCTTGTACACATCCTCGAGAAAGTGTCTATTCAGAAATGCGATTTTGACATCCATCTGTTAGATCTCATAATCGTGGTACACTGCAATAACAAGCATGATTCGAATGGACTTAAACATCACAACTGAAGAAAAGGTTTCATCATAATCAATACCATGAATTTGCTTGAAACCTTTAGCTACCAATTGACTCTTATAGGTATGCGTAAGTCTATCCATGTCAGACTTTCTCTTAAAGACCCACTTACACCTAATGGGTTTGACGCCTTCAGGTGGATCAACCAAAGTCCATACTTGGTTGGTGTACGTGGATTCCATCTCGGATCTCATAGCCTCTAGCGATATCTTAGAATTTGGGCTCATCACAGCTTCTTAATAGGAGGTAGGCTTATTCTCAACGAGCATAACGTCATTATGGTCAGACAAGAGAAATGAGTATCTCTCAAACTGACGACGTACCCTATCAGACCTGAGAAGAGGTAGGTCTACCAGAACAGGTTGTTGTTCCACAACTCTTTGTGTAACAATCTCATCATCCACAACACTTTCTGGTTTATATTCAACCTCCATCAAGGCCTCAGTGCTATAGTTCATATCTTGAATTTCTTTAAGATCGAACGCACTCCCACTAGTTTTTCTAGAAATAAAGTCTCTTTTTAGAAATACCCCAGTTTTTGCCATAAACACTTTGTGTTGATTGGGAATGTAGAAGTAATATCCCTTCGTTTCCTTGGGATATCTAACAAAATAGCACTTATCGGATTTGGGTCTCATTTTGTCTGAGACTTGACGTCGAATGTAAGCCTCACAACCCCAAATCCTCATGAAAGATATCTAGGGATTTTTCCCTATTCATATCGTATATGGTGTCTTTATCATAGCTTTGGGTGAAACACGATTAAGTGTGAAGGCTACTGTATCTAAAGCATATCCCCAAAAGGATATAGGAAGATCTGTGTGACTCATCATAGATCGTACCATATCTAATAGGGTATGATTCCTCCTTTCGGATACACCATTCGATTGTGATATTCCAGGAGGAGTGAGTTGGGATAGAATCCCACACTCAGCTAGATAGTCACAAAACTCATGACTAAGGTATTCACCACCTCGATCTGATCGAAGTATCTTAATACTCTTGCCAAACTGATTTTGTAGTTCATTCTTGAATTCTTTGAATTTTTAAAAGGATTCTGACTTATGTGTCATCAGATACACATAACCATATCTACTGAAGTCATTAGTAAATATAATGAAGTACCTATAACCACCTCTAGCAGCGACATTGAAAGGGCCACACACATCACTATGTATAAGTCCTATCAAGTTTGTTGCTCTTTCGCTGTGTCCACTAAAGGGAGTCTTGGTCATCTTGCCTAGAAGGCAAGACTCGCATGTCTCATATGATTCAAAATCAAATGAGTCCAGCAACCCATCCTTTGGGATAAGTGACTCTCATTTATGTGGCATAAGCGACAATGCCAGAGATAGGTTTGGTTCAACTCATTTGACTTGAACCTTTTGGTACTTATGTTATAGATGGGGTTCTCTAAGTCTAGAATGTAGAGTTCGTTCATCAGAGGTGCACTATAATAGAACATATCATTTAAATAAATGGAACAACATTTGTTCTTTATTATAAATGAAAAACCTTTCTTGTCTAAACAAGAAATTGAAATGTTCTTTGTGAGAGTAGGTGTTGGTGCAACAATGCCCCAAGCATTTATATGTTTTGATGTTTGGATAATCATCTAAGTTAGGCAATACTTTGTGATCTAATTGTGAACATGTATAAGTGACAGGAAAATCCAAGTATAAAGACGTGGTAAAAGAAAAGTCCAAGTGTGATCTTGGCAAAGAGAAGTCCAAGGAAAGGTCTTGGCGGCGTAAGTCTAAGCATGTAGTCTTGGCGGCGTAAAGTCCAAGCAGTCCTTGGCAAAGGAAGACCAAAGGCAAGTCTTGGTGGCGTAAGTCCAAGCATGTAGTCTTGGCAGCATAAAGTCCAAGCATACTTTGGCAAAGAAGAAACCCAAAACATGACAAAATTGAAGGAAGCTTTTGAAGGCAAGTGCATGGATGGAGTCATGGACTAAGAGAAATCCTATAGGAGCAAGGCTGATGGAGAAGCTAGAAGGCTAAGTCTAGACTTAGGGTATGTTTTCAAGTATGAATTAGTCATACTTGGGGTGTGTCAGTCGACTAAAACATTGTGCCAGTCGAACTGGCCTTCAATATGTAGTATTGGAGGTCGGAGAATTCTTGTGATCGGGATCCCAATCGAATCGATGATAGTCGACTCGCCGTGATCGCCGACAAGCTAGCATCATGATCGCCATTATTGCCGACTGCCACGAACAGAAAGGCTCATAGCCGACTTGCCAGTCGGCTACGCGCAGCATCAGTCGGACTACTACTATTGGCAGTCGACTGATAGCCCTCCCATTGGTGATGACGACTGTGAATCCCATAAATCCGGCTTGCCAAAAGCCATTAGCTGCAGCAGCAGTCGACTGATGAAGCACATCAGTCGACTGATGGACCTCCAATGGGAAATGGGTCTCTTTCCTATAAAAAGAGGCCAAGGGGAGCAAAAATGGGCTAATGATTATATTCTGATCATTCTCTCAAGCTCCCACAAATTTTCTAAAGCTTTCTAAGTATTTTAATTCCCCTTCTCCTCTCTAATCTTCATCTTCATCCTTTGTAAGAAGAGGAGGATTTTATAAAAGAGAAAGCTTATTAGTGAAGATTGATTTGGGTTGATCAACCTTAAGGAACGTCGTGGAGTAGGAGCGTTATCTCCGAATCACGTAAAAGCTTCCGTGTTAGCATTGCATTTTTGTTTCTATTATTATTGTATTTATTGTGCTTCCGCTAATAATTTTTGTAGAAAACAAAAAGAGGCTATTAACCCCCTCTAGCCTTCTAAGGATCTCCAACAAGTGGTATCAGAGCCCGGATCGCATCGGAAGATCTAACTATCAACTGAAGCATGGCATTTCAAGAAAGATATAGTACGGTAAGACCTCCATTTTTCAACGACAACGATTTCAACTATTGGAAAGGTAGGATGGAATACTACCTCATGAATGACATCAAAAATTAGTTTAGTATTATAGATGGATTCGAAAAGTCGGTCGACGAATTTGGAGCACCACTACCAACAAAAGATTGGACAAGAGAGATGGCAAAGAAAGCACAAGCTAATGCAAAAGCAACGACCACACTTCAATGTGGTCTATTCAAGGAGCAACTTTCCAAAGTCGGGCCCTTCAACTCCACAAAAGAGCTTTGGGAGAAGCTCATTGAATTGAAAGAAGGATCAAAGGAGACTAGAAGAGCCAAAAGAGACCTATTGATAGGTCAAGTCCAAAGCTTCACCATGAAGACCAACGAGACCATGAGCCAAATGCACGGTCGCTTCAAGGAGATAGTCAACAAACTACATGTGATAGGTGAAAAGGTCAAAAACTGATACCTTGTGAGGTATGTACTATTAGTAATATATGAGAGATATCTTAAGGCAATCGCCTTATGTTAGAACCATTTATATGATAAATGAAGATTCATTATTTGAGTATACATGTTCTCATGTATTTGATTAGATCTTAAACTCATTTACTGAATGTCCATGATATGATTCACAGCATGAGAGAATTTGTGATTGGATCACAACTAGTGAGTATCTCTATATGTGTAATTGTGATGTATCGAAATTATCCCTAGTTGATGAATTGATGAATTCGGACACCATCAAATATGTCGAGTCTAGCACGAGGTATACTCCTTGGTGTATCCAAGTAGCTGATTCTCACTAGCTAGAGACATTATGATGTCCGTAGTTAATCGTGGATGCTAGTTATGGTAACTAGTTCATTGGAGTGACCATCCGTAAGACTTCATATGGTTCTCTGCATATATAGATATGTCAATGAAGTTCTTACTGTAGCTTAAGTGCGATGTTCCTTTGACTTGCGGTATTCAAGGCATCTTGGTCATGAAGACTTATGCTTTGACATCTTAAGCAAGCATCTCCAAGGAGATGTGGACCCAGGATAATTGGGTATAAGTCTATGTGATCGAAGGTGTTTGAATAGCCTATAAAGGATTCACCACTCCTTGCGAGGAGATGTATACCCATGGCCTCTCGTCGGATTGTTACTAAAGTCTTTGGCCAAAGCATTACATGTTTAGAGTAAGGTACTCTTGGATACATGAGCAGTAACTAGAATCCGTAGGACGAGGAAATGATACTTGGGCTAGGTGTGACGTAGTCAACCTAGTGGGGACTGACACTATAGACCATGTCCTGAACCAAATGGGTATCAGATGAGTGAAGGGAATGGGGCACAATTCATTGGAGCTGTTGAAGGGTTTTAGAAATAGTTCTGGATCAACCGTTAATCTTTTCGGTTAATTGGGGATCATGATGTACTACTAGGTGTCACTTATAATCGTTCTATAATTAATGGTTAATTATAGATGACCAACATAAATCGAGAACCTATTTGGTAACACGCACAACGAGCATAATCCAAAGGATTTCAAATGAGTTTGAGAATGAGATTCTCAGACCGAGAGAAACTAGGTTTGGTTAGACCAAACAAGGAGCGAGCATGAAATCGTTTCAGGCGCAATGGAAGCATGGATGGGCCATGTCTTATGAAGACATGATGGATGAACCAAATTGGTTTGGTTCTATTCCAATGTTAGAGAATAAACCAAAGGTATTTGGTTTGTTTTAAACGAATGAACAAAAGTTGGTTCGGTTCATTTTAACTTAAAATAGACCAAATCGGTTTGGTTTATTTTAACTTAAATTAATGGAGCGGGTTAACGGGTTTTGGTTATGAACCAATAACCATTAGGAGAATTTGTTCTCTATAAATAGGGCTTAAGGGTTTTGTGAAAACCTAATCTAACTAATCCAAGTTGCTGCCCCCTCCCTTTTCTCCTCTTGTGGTCGGCGCCCATACCCTAGCCGCCGCCCACCCTTGTGCCGCTATCCAAGATCCTTGCCGGCATCCAAGCTTCAGTCGGTGATCCTCAGCGTGTTAGTAATATATGAGAGATGTCCTAAGGCAATCGCCTTATGTATGAACCATTTATATGATAAATGAAGATTCACTATTTGAGTATACATGTTTTATGTATTTGATTGAATCTTAAACTCATTTACTGAATGTCCACGATACGATTCACAGCATGAGAGAATTTGTGATTGGATCACAACTAGTGAGTATCTCTACATGTGTAATTGTGATGTATCGGAATTATCCCTAGTCGATGAATTGATGGATTTGGACACCATCAATTCCCGAGACTAGCACGAGGTATACTCCTTGGTGTATCCAAGCAAATTGATTCTCACCGGGCCGAGACATAGTGATGTCCGAGTTAATCGTGGATGCTAGTTATGGTAACTAGTTCATTGGAGTGACCAAATGTAAGACTTCATATGGTTCTCTGCATATATAGATATGTCAATGAAGTTCTTATCGTAGCTTAAGTGCGATGTTCCTTTGACTTGCGTATTCAAGTCATCTTGATCATGGAGACTTATGCTTTGACATCTTAAGCAAACATCTCTAAGGAGATGTGGACCCGGGATGATTGGGTATAAGTCGAAGTGATCGAAGGTGTTTGAATAGCCTATAAAGGATTCACCACTCCTTGCGAGGAGATGTATACCCATGGCCTCTCGTCGGATTGTTACTAAAGTCTTTGGCCAAAGCATTACATGTTTAGAGTAAGGTACTCTTCGATAAATGTGGAGTAACTAGAATCCATAGGACGAGGAAATGATACTTGGGCTAGGTGTGACGTAGTCAGCCTAGTGGGGACTGACACTATAGACCATGTCCTGAACCAAGTGGGTATAAGATGAGTGAAGGGAATGGGGCACGAATCATTCGAGCCAAGGGTTTCGTAAATAGTTCTGGATCAACCGCTGATCTTTTCGGTTAATTGGGGATCATGATGTACTACTAGGTGCCACTCATGATCGTTCTATAATTAATGGTTAATTATAGACGGCCAACATAAACCGAGAACCTATTTGGTCACACGCACAACGAGCGTAATCCAAAGGATTTAAAACGAGTTTGAGAATAGGATTCTTAGACCGAGAGAAACAAGGTTTGGTTGGACCAAACATGAAGCGAGCATGAAATCATTTCAGTCGCAATGGAAGCGTGGATGGGCCGTGTCTTATGAAGACATAATGGATGAACCAAAATGGTTTGGTTCTAATCCAATGGAGGAGAATAAACCAAAGGGTTTGGTTTATTTTAAACGAATGAACCAAAAGTTGGTTCGGTTCGTTTTTACTTAAAATAAACCATCATGGTTTGGTTTATTTTAACTTATCTTAATGGAGCGGGTTAACGGGCCTAATGGTTATGATCCAATAACCATTAAGAGAATTAGTTCTCTATAAAAGAGGGCTTAAGGGATAATTAAGCCCTAATCCAAAACCCTAGCTTGGAGTTGCCGCCAACCTTCATTGCCGCCAACCTCCATTGCCGCCACCTTGTTGTGCCGCGTCAGCCTCCTTGCCGCGATCAAGCTTCAGCCGGTGATCCTCCGCGACCCTCCGTGATCTCCTAAGGTTTGGCATCAAGGTCTTCCCTTGGTTGGCCGGGCGCCTATCTCCTTCCACTCAAAGCTGTCCAGTTTTCTGGACAGCTTCTTCTCCTCTCGTCGGAGCGTCATTTTGACGACGGTTAGAGCTCCGACAGCGGCTAACTTACCGGGATTCGATCTCCGTAATCCTCCGAGGTGGAGGACGGCGATCTGGCCAATCGCTGACGAATACCTCTCCAGAGAAGCGAGTTTTGAGAACTCGTATTAGGATCCAAATTTGGATTCGGATCGTGATCATCTCTCGATCACGTCATCTTCAACACGAGGCTAGTAACCCGTACGAAGATGAAGCTCGTGGCTTAGCGAAGTCATCCCGAGGAACTCGGCGTGGATACGGATAGAGACGATTCTAGCGAAGATCGTTCCGGTTGATGCCGTTCCCGCTACACGTCATACGAAAGGTATAACGTAGATAAATTTCCTTTTATTGCAAATTTAAATTTACGGTTATGTCTACACTTGTTGTAATATGCATGTGTGTATTGTGTGTGTTGTAATAAATGTAGATTTATTATTTTTATTGCTTCCGCTGTGCTCATGTTTGCGAAACGTGATCGAACACACACACGCCGCGGTGCCGGAAACCCAACAGTGGTATCAGAGCCCAGGTTGTGTTTCGACATAATCGTAAAAATGGTTTTGTGATAGTCATAATATATTTCTGGAAATTTTTTAATTTTGGAAATTTAGAAGTATTTATGGAAATTTTTCAATTTTGGAATGTCTAGAAGTATTTATGGAAATCTTCCACTTTTGGAAAGTTGGAAGTATTTATGGAAATTGATATTTTCCATAAATAAAATATTTGATTAGATTCTGGAAATTTGTTTCCTAATTTAATCATGATTTGATTTGGGAAATCAAATCTTAAAATATTTTATTTCCATAAGTAGTTTTAATGATTTAGGAAATTATTTTCCTAAATAGATTTTCCTTAATCAAATAATTCCATGAATAAAATATGTGATTAGATTTGGAAATTTGTTTCCTAATTTAATTATGATTTGATTTGGAGAATCAAATCTTAAACATATTTTATTTCCATAAATAGTTATGACATATAAGGAAATATATACATGACATAATTGTATGCCATGTAATTGCATTAGATGCATAACATTTTGTCATGCGTGTCGTGACATGTAGATGTATGCCATGTAGATAATAGTTATTTGCATGCAAAGAGGATGAGACATAAAAACCCTTAAACAATATTAAAGCCTACACCTTCCATTAATATGGTTAGAACCAGAGTTCCGTTTCTTGTTTGGGTTGTTGGACTCTCTCCAAGCCCGGCTCGAACCCGAACATGTTCAAACCATGGAATAGTTTAATACTAATATGGTAAGAGTCAGAGGTCAATCGTTAGCTTTGGTTGTTGGACTCTCTCCAAGCTGGGCTAATTGGTTGAATGCGCTCTAACCATATTAAAACTATTTCCCGATTAATGGGTTGGCTTTAACCTGGAGCATCGTCTTGTTGGACTCTCTCCAAGGTCGATGTAAAGGGAGGTGAAGTTGGGTGCTATGCATATGATGCATACTTGTTAATGTGTTAACAACCCGATGTATGTGTGAACATTCAATTAGTTGATAGCACATTGTGATAGTTGCATATACGTGATATGCAATCGGTATAGTTGATACCTACCGTCGTAGTTATGAATGGCTTGTTGGACTCTCTCCAAGGTTGTTCATAACTATGATGGATATCAGCCCATTCGGAGATGGACCTACGATCTCCCGAAGTGATTTTGGGGTTTTTGAAATTCGAAAAATGAATGGGATTTATAAATGTATATTGATGCATTTTAAAATCATCTTTCTCATATATGCTCGCTTTGTATTTCTAAAATTGATCATGATGTCTTTGAATTTGTGTTCCATTTTGGATTCGAATAAATTGACTGGGCCAAACTTCTTGGACTGGCTTAGAAACTTGAGAATTGTTCTCAAGGTTGAAAATCTTGTAAATGTCCTCGAAGCGCCTCTTCCCGCCTATCCTAGTGACGATGCAACTCCGGACCAATTGTTGGTCTATCAGAAACATGTGACTGATTCTGAACTGACAAGTTGCATCATGCTAGCCGTGATGGAACCCAAGCTACGAAAGCAGAATGAGCATATGGATGTTCATATCGTAGTCCTTCATCTTTATGAGTTGTTTGATAAGCAAGTGAGATTCGAAAGGTTCGAAGTCTCCAAGCTCCTTCACCTCTGAGATGCAAGGAGGTTCATCTGTGGTACTGCTCAACATGCTGAAGACTATTGAGCCTTCTGAGAACCATGAGTAGGGGACGGTGTTGTTAGTTGATTCCTCGAAGAAAGGTTCTAAGAGGGAGTCAAAGGAACAACAGAAGGGGAAGAAGAAAAAGGCTAAAAAGGCAGAACCAGCTCAAAAGGGCACTTGCCATCATTATGGCAAGGAGGGCCATTGGCGAAGAAATTGCAAGATTTATCTTGAGTCCGTGAAGAAGGATAAGGCATCGGATGCCCCATCTTCTTCAGAAATCTTCTTTATTGATTGTCATTCTATTTCCTTAGACACTTGGGTACTGGATACTGGGTGTGGCTCACATATATGTAATGACATACATGGGCTAAGGAATAGAAGAAGACTCGTCAAGGGAGAGTCAAATTTACGTGTTGGGAATGGAGCAAAGGTTGCTGCACTCTTCATCGGAATGTATTTATTGAAACTCCCTGCAGGACTTGTCTTAGAACTGGACAATTGCTTTTATATTCCTTCGTTGATAAAGAACATCATTTCTATTTCTTGTTTAAATAGAAATGGTTTCCATTTGACATTTAGTAACAATTGTTGTTACATAACTTTGAATGAGGTTCTTTATGGGACTGGAACTTTAAGCAATGGTGTTTATACGTTGGACGTATCCAGTGACATTTGCAATATCGAAGCGAGCAACACGCGTGCTCGAAAGGATAATCAAATAGACTTCTATATGTGGCATTGTCGTTTTGGCCATATAAGCAAGAAACGCATGTCCGAATTACACCAATGTGGAATTCTGGAATCGTTTGAATTGGATTCATACGATACATGCGAATCATGCTTAAAAGGCAAGATGACTAAGTTACCTTTTACTGGAAAATGTGAACGAGTGGGAGAGTTACTAGGTCTAATACATACTGATGTATGTGGACCTATGTCAACTCAAGCATTAGGAGGCTATAGCTACTTCATTACCTTCACCGATGATCACTCACGGTTTGGGTATGCGTTCTTGATGAAACACAAGTCTGAAGCCTTTGAAAGGATCAAAGAATTCAGAAATGAAGTAGAGAAACAACATGATAAGAGTATTAAAATACTTCGATCGGATCGAGGTGGTGAATACTTAAGTCAAGAGTTTCTTGATTATCTAAGAGACAATGGTATATTGTCTCAATGGACTCCGCCATATACACCACAACATAATGGTGTATCTGAGAGGCGTAACCGGACCTTGTTGGACATGGTCAGGTCAATGATGAATCATGCGACTCATCCCAAGTCCTTTTGGGGCTATGCACTTCAGACAACTGTTTACTTGTTAAACAGAATGCCTACCAAGGTAGTCTCAACTACTCCATATGAGATATGGAATGGTAAGAAACCTCATGTATCTTACTTGAAGATATGGGGTTGTCCTGCTTATGTGAAGCCAATTTGACAAATTGGATGCTAAGTCTGATAAATGTCTATTTGTTGGATACCCTAAGGAAATAAGGGGTTACCAATTCTATCATCCTGTGGAACAAAAGGTGTTTGTTTCAAGGCATACTGTGTTTCTAGAGAAAGAGTTTCTCTTGCAAAAAAATAGTGGGAGTGTCGTCGAGCTTGAGGAGGCTCGAGAGACTCAAATAGACATTAATGATATACCTGGTGAAGCACAATAGCCGACAACTCATAGTGATGAGAAATTGGCTGGACCTATTGTAACATCACATCTTCGTAGATCTGGTAGAACACGCAATATTCCTGAGAGATATGGATTTCTCGTAAGTGAATCGAACGACGTGTTACTCATTGATGATGAGGAGCCTACCAGTTATGAAGAAGTGCTGACAAGTTCAGAAAGGGATAAATGGCTTGGTGCCATGAAGTCGGAGATAGATTCCATGTATGAAAACCAAGTTTGGAACTTGGTTGACCCACCTGAAGGCATAAAGCCTATAGGGTGCAAGTGGGTTTTCAAGAAGAAAACCGACATGGATGGTAATGTGATTACCTATAAGGCTAGATTGGTGGCGAAAGGATATCGTCAAAAACAAGTCATTGATTATGACGAAACCTATTCGCCTGTAGCTATGCTTAAATCCATTCGGATGCTCCTGGCTATAACGGCTCATTATTATTGGAGATCGGTACGGCCGGCTAGAGGGGGGTGAATAGCCCTTTTCGTTTGGATGCCGGTATTTGCTCGTTCGTTTGCTCGTCTACATAATCGTTAGCGCAAGCGGAAGACTAATAAAGACAAACAAATAGAAATACGAGAAAACAATCGCTAACAAAGAATGTAACGTGGTTCACGGCTACGCCGCTAATCCACGATCCCGATTCGTCCGAGGTGAATCACTCCTCCAAAGCCAATCACTATTGGTCTCTCCTTTGCACCAAGCTAGGTGGAGGTAACCTTTACAATCAAGATCACTCTTCTTACAAATAGAATGAAGTAAAAACAAGTAAGAAGAGTTTAGAGCTTGTGGGGCACTAGGAAGATCACTTGGAGCATAAGCATTAGCCTCTCAAAGGCTTACACCCTCTCTTTTTACAGAGAGGGTTGATTCTTCCCGTTGGCCGCCACCAGTCGACTGCTGCCATTGGCAGTCGACTGCCATCACTACAATGGCCTCCGAACACGTCGGATCCCGACCGTTGTAGTCTAACGGAACTCTTGGCAGTCGACTAATGGACCTCATCAGTCGACTGCTGCCTCCGTAGTCGACTGCCCAGTCGGCTACGAACGGTTCTGTGGCCAAAACCCTATTGACTACCGATCATTGCGCCTTGGTCGACCGATGGTCTTGGATCATTGCCCATGATGGCGATCATTGCGCTGGCCAATCGGTCGATCGGATACGGTCGAACTCACTCGACACTTAACATAAGTTTGAGCTTCCGGCGGTCGGGTAAACCTTAACCCTTACGGTCAAGTCTCCGACACTCAGCCATTCGGCCAAGTTCACCTAATGAGCTACTTACATTTCACTCATTCTCTCATCTTACTCGAAGTCCCTCGCCGAAGCTCTCTTGTTCGCGACCACGTCCCTCGGCAGCATCAGGCGCATGGCTCTGCAATGCTCCTTCGCGTCTCTTGCCTCCGAAGTCTGCTTCCTTGGCTTCACTTCAAGTCATCTCGTCCGGCGGTCCCTCGGATGCTCCAAGCGCACGACTTCCGCAAAGTCATCCTTCACCGACTCAAGGACCGAGGTTGTGAGGGTGAACCCGCCAAGGCTCCATGTGCGAATTACTAAGTCCTGCACGACTTCAATGCACATATCAAATCAACATAATACACTAACTTAAACCCTTTGCCACACCATCAAAACCATATTACGGCAAGAGATTGGCCTAACAATCTCCCCCTTTTTGATGTGTGGCAATCCGTTTAAGTTAGGTAAAAAACATTTGATATAAGTTTCAAAGGAAAGAAAGCATGTAAACATAAACATGATATAGCAACATGCAACTCCCCCTTAATCCATGAAACTCTCTATGCAAATTTTCTCCACCTATCATATATTTCTCCCCCTAAAATAATTAACTTAAACATAATTATTTCTCCCCCTTTGACACCATCAAAAAGATTAACACTAAGTTATAAGCTCATGGAATCAAGTATAAAGAGAAACATACACTAAAATCAGTCAAAACCTGATAAAATCAGTTCTTTACTTGTTCATTATTCACCATCACATGATCATTGCTATCAAGATGGCATGAATTTAAATGCACTATTAATTCCAAAAAATTTGAAAAAGCATGAAATTTGGGGAACATATTTCTTTTAAGTATATCTATCAGTGAAAAATAGGTTTTCATGAAAAATCATTATATTTCTACGAGATTTGCCAAAAATCCAAAGGCTTTAAAAACCACTAGGTTTTTGATCATTTTAGTATCAAGTTAACTACCTAGTTTTGCATCCAATTGTTTCAAAACATGAATACATAGATTTTAAAGTAAGAAATTGTTTTGAAAATATATGAAATATCCAACCATGATCTTTGGGCAATATGTCTATGAATTAAACATAAGCCTTCCCCATGATTGGTCTATTATTGCTATTTTGATACTTTAAATGACCATCTAAATGCCATAGGCATTAGTGGACATTTGTATCATCCTAACATCTCACTCATGCTAAGTTTGCAATCAAGTTAGCCTATAGTGAGTGTGAGATGCATCCTAGGGGGTATTTGTATATACTTAACCCTTGTATTCATGCAATTCTATCATGGTTAAGTATCATCCTAACACTCTACATGATCACAAAGACATATATGAATTAATTTTACATTATGATCATGAAATACATGTATTCATCAAATAATAGTCATGCATTAGGTATTATATGATGATAATAAACAAAGTATTACCTAAAGCATGATTCAAACCTATTTCTCATGATAACGTGCCAAATTTCAAGAACATAAATCATGATTGCAAATATACATAGGAATTACATCAATCATCATGATTTAAGCATTATTATCTATTTATGGGTACGTTATCATCACCCAACACTATCTAAAAAATGTTGTCCCGTCATCCTAAGTCAACCAAAATATGATATAGGCTAGGTCCATATGGTTGACTACCCTAGGGTTATCCTAACCCTTAAGGATGGATTTTGGAACCCAAAATAAGTTCTTTCCTATTGGGTTCACTAGATATTCCTTGGGGATCCATTTCCTAGCTATTACCTTCTTTTTATCTTGTCCCCTAGCTATTAGGCATTTATAGGCCTTTTCATTTTTATTTTCCTTGTAGCCTAGGCCCTTTTTGTTGAAGCTAGCTCTTTGGCTCCCTATGATCATATTTAATGTGTTGGAGCCAATAGTGAATTTCTCTAGGGCTTTTGTTAAATAATCTACCTTTTTCCTTAATGCCCTATTTTCCTCTATGCATGCATCATTAACATCAAAAAGCATATAGTCATGTGAGCATGCATCATCATGGCAAGAAGAAACATTATCATTTAAGCATGCATTTTCTAGCTTTTGTTCTAATTCCTTAATTTGACTAAGCATGCTTTTATTTTTCTTTTTCATGCCAAATAATTCCTTAGTTAAACTAGAAATTATGGAAACTATTTTCTTAGGAGAAGCATTCGTTACCATAGTTTCCATATCCTCTTCTTCTTCTTCGGATGAGGAGGATGTGGAGGCTCCCCCTTCACTTGAGCTCTCCCCACTTGTGCTTGATTCTTCATTTGAGGAGGAGGAACAATCCGAGTCATGAAGAGCCATTAGTGCTAGGTTGGAGTAGACATGCTCTTCTTCTTCGGATGAGGATGAAGAGGCAAGGTCATCCCATGTCTTGGCTTTGAGTGTCATGGCCTTCCCTTTTCCTTTTGCCTTCTTTTCTTCTTCCTTTTTCTTGCTTCCCTTCTTCTTCTTCTTTCTTCTTCCTTTCTTCCTTGCTCTTGTTTAGGAGGGGACAATTATCCCTTATATGTCCCTCTCCTTTGCAATTATAGCATATGACCTTCCCCCTTGGTCTTCTATTTCTATCATTAGATTTATGAAAATGAAAACCTTTTAAAGCACGTCTTACCCTCCTTACCATGTAGGCTTCTTCCGTGCTATCCATGGAGGAGGTAGAGGCTTCATCGGATGAGGAGGAAGGGACTTCCATCTTCTTCTTCCCCTTGTTCGCTATCAAAGCTACTCCTCTTGAGGGTTGGATTCTAGGCTCTTCTTGTATTCCTTCAAGCCTAGATTCATGTAATTCCATAGTGGAGAAAAATTCATCTAGAGTACTTACCTCTAGATTCTTTGAAATGTAAAATGAGTCCACCATTGAACTCCACTTGGATGATCGGGGGAAAGCATCTATGGCCTTCATTATCATATCGCGATTGGAAAGCCTTTCTCCTACACTTGTTAGTCCATTTAAAATTTCTTTGAATCTAGAATGCAAAGAAGTTACCTTTTCTCCCTTTTCTAACTTAATGTTGGATAGTTGGGAGCGGAGAAGATCTCTCCTTGCTAGCTTTGCCTCGGATGTGCCTTCATGAAGCTCAATTAGCTTCTCCCACATCTCCTTGGTGCTTAGGCATTCTCCTATTCGGTTGATTTCTTGTTGGGGGAGCACATTGAAGAGATGATGCTTGGCTTTTGAATTTGCAAGGTGCTCTTCCCTTTGCCTTTTGGTCCACCTAGATTTCTCTATTGGCTTCCCTTCTTCATCCCTAGGCAAAACGAAACCGGATTCCATTGTAATCATAATGTCAAAATCCATTTCGAAAAATACCTCCATTCGCTTCTTCCACCAAGCGAATTCTCCTTCAAACTTCGGAGGATGGAAGTTGGAGCCGGCCATTTTGAAAGTTGCTTGTTGTGGCGGTTAGTCCTCGACAAGCTTTCCTCGGCTCTGATACCACTTATTGGAGATCGGTACGACCGACTAGAGGGGGGTGAATAGCCCTTTTCGTTTGGATGCCGGTATTTGCTCGTTCGTTTGCTCGTCTACACAATCGCAAGCGGAAGACTAATAAAGACAAACAAATAGAAATACGAGAAAACAATCGCTAACAAAGAATGTAACGTGGTTCACGGCTACGCCGCTAATCCACGATCCCGATTCGTCCGAGGTGAATCACTCCTCCAAAGCCAATCACTATTGGTCTCTCCTTTGCACCAAGCTAGGTGGAGGTAACCTTTACAATCAAGATCACTCTTCTTACAAATAGAATGAAGTAAAAACAAGTAAGAAGAGTTTAGAGCTTGTGGGGCACTAGGAAGATCACTTGGAGCATAAGCATTAGCATTAGCCTCTCAAAGGATTACACCCTCTCTTTTTATAGAGAGGGCTGATTTCTTTCCGTTGGCCGGCACCAGTCGACTGCTGCCATTGGCAGTCGACTGCCGTCACTACAACGACCTCCGAACACGTCAGATCCCGACCGTTGTAGTCCAACGGAACTCTTAGCGATCGGCCCGATGGACCTCGTCGATCATTGCTACGCCTTAATCGGCCGATCGATCGACTACGAAGCGGTCTATGGCCAAAACCCTATTGACGATCGGCTGATTGCCTTGAAAGTCGGTGATATCTTTTCGGATACGATCGAACTCACTCGACTCAGAGCAGTCGACTACCATTACATGGCCGTCGACTGGTGCCATGTGAAACTCAAACTTAACATAAGTTTGAGCTTCCGACGGTCGGGTAAACCTTAACCCTTGCGGTCAAGTCTCCGACACTCAGCCATTCGGCCAAGTTCACCTAATGAGCTACTTACATTTCACTCATTCTCTCATCTTACTCGAAGTCCCTCGCCGAAGCTCTCTTCGTTCGCGGCCACGTCCCTCGGCAGCATCAAGCGCACGGCTCTACAATGCTCCTTCGCGTCTCTTGCCTCCGAAGTCTGCTTCCTTGGCTTCACTTCAAGTCATCTCGTCCGGCGGTCCCTCGGATGCTCCAAGCGCACGGCTTCCGCAAAGTCATCCTTCACCGACTCAAGGACCGAGGTTGTGAGGGTGAACCCGGCAAGGCTCCATGTGCGAATTACTAAGTCCTGCATGACTTCAACGCACATATCAAATCAACATAATACACTAACTTAAACCCTTTGCCACACCATCAAAACCATATTACAGCAAGAGATTGCCCTAACAATTATGATTATGAGATATGACAGATGGATGTGAAAACAGCTTTCCTTAATGGAAACCTGCTCGAGGACGTGTATATGATACAGCCTGAGGGTTTCACATCGGTTGGTAAAACCAAGGTATACAAATTGCGACGGTCCATTTATGGATTGAAGCAAGCATCCAGGAGCTGGAATATCCGTTTTGATGAGACAATCAAAAAGTTTGATTTCTCACAAAATCCAGACGAACCTTGTGTGTACAAGAAGGTTAGTGGGATTGCAGTCGTATTCCTAGTATTATATGTCGATGACATACTACTTATAGGAAACGATGTTTCAATCTTACAGCCAGTGGAGGTTTGGTTATCCAAGACATTCTCCATGAAAGACCTGGGAGAAGCAACCTACATCCTCGGGATTAAGATGTATAGAGATAGATCGAAACGGTTGCTTAGTCTTTCACAGTCTACATATATAGACCGAGTGCTAAAGAGGTTTAGCATGTCGGAATCCAAGAAAGGTTTCTTACCCATCAGGCATGGGGTACACCTTTCGAAGTCTATGTGTCCGCGCACAGAAGACGAGAGGATTTGCATGAGTAAGATTCCCTATGCATCCGCAATATGATCTATCATGTATGCTATGTTATGTACGAGACCCAATGTATCGTATGCTCTGAGTGTCACGAGAAGATACCAGTCTGATCAAGGAATGGATCATTGGGTGACTGTTAAGACGATCCTTAAGTACTTAAGAAGAACTAAGGATGCATTCCTAATATATGGAGAAGGGTACATGGTGATACGTGGGTATACGGATGCCAGATCCAGACAGACAAGGATGATTCCATGTCTTAGTCTGGGTATGTATTCACTTGGAATGGAGGCGCAATAAGTTGGAAAGGTTCCAAGCTTGACACTATAGCGGATTCTTCCACTAAGGCAGAATACATTGCAGCTTTGGAAGCAGCAAAGGAAGCGGTTTGGATCAAGAAGTTCATCACTGAACTTGATGTGGTCTCATCAATGATCCAAACATGTGCTTCGCCGCTATCATCTTATCATAGAGATGATCAGTAGGAACGAAATACAAATCGAGAAAATTCCCACTGAAAGGAACTTAGCGGATCCTTTGACTAAAGCATTACCTAAAAGTAAGTTTGAGGGTCATGTTAGTGCCTATGGTATTTGATAACGTAGCGATTGGCATTAGGTCAAGTGGGAGTCTGTTAGTAATATATGAGAGATGTCCTAAGGCAATCGCCTTATGTATGAACCATTTATATGATAAATGAAGATTCACTATTTGAGTATACATGTTTTATGTATTTGATTGGATCTTAAACTCATTTCTTGAATGTCACGATACGATTCACACATGAGAGAATTTGTGATTGGATCACAACTAGTGAGTATCTCTACATGTGTAATTGTGATGTATCGAATTATCCTAGTCGATGAATTGATGGATTTGGACACCATCAGTGACTAGCATGAGGTATACTCCTTGGTGTATCCAAAGCGGTGATTCTCCGGTGGAGACATAGTGATGTCCGGAGTTAATCGTGGATGCTAGTTATGGTAACTAGTTCATTGGAGTGACCAGCCGTAAGACTTCATATGGTTCTCTGCATATATAAATATGTCAATGAAGTTCTTACTGTAGCTTAAGTGCGATGTTCCTTTGACTTGCGGTATTCAAGTCATCTTGATCATGGAGACTTATGCTTTGACATCTTAAGCAAACATCTCTAAGGAGATGTTGACCCGGGATGATTGGGTATAAGTCGAAATGATCGAAGGTGTTTGAATAGCCTATAAAGGATTCACCACTCCTTGCGAGGAGATGTATACCCATGGCCTCTCGTCGGATTGTTACTAAAGTCTTTGGCCAAAGCATTACATGTTTAGAGTAAGGTACTCTTCGATACATGTGGAGTAATTAGAATCCGTAGGACGAGGAAATGATACTTGGGCTAGGTGTGACGTAGTCAGCCTAGTGGGGACTGACACTATAGACCATGTCCTGAACCAAGTGGGTATAAGATGAGTGAAGGGACTGGGGCACGAATCATTCGAGCTGCTGAAGGGTTTCAGAAATAGTTCTGGATCAACCGTTGATATTTTCGGTTAATTAGGGATCATGATGTACTACTAGGTGCCACTCATGATCGTTCTATAATTAATGGTTAATTATAGACGGCCAACATAAACCGAGAACCTATTTGGTCACACGCACAACGAGCGTAATCCAAAGGATTTAAAACGAGCTTGAGAATAGGATTCTCAGACCGAGAGAAACAAGGTTTGGTTGGACCAAACATGAAGCGAGCATGAAATCGTTTCAGTCGCAATGGAAGCGTGGATGGGCCGTGTCTTATGAAGACATAATGGATGAACCAAAATGGTTTGGTTCTAATCCAATGGAGGAGAATAAACCAAAGGGTTTGGTTTATTTTAAACGAATGAACCAAAAGTTGGTTCGGTTCGTTTTAACTTAAAAAAACCATCATGGTTTGGTTTATTTTAACTTATCTTAATGGAGCGGGTTAACGGGCCTAATGGTTATGATCCAATAACCATTAAGAGAATTAGTTCTCTATATAAGAGGGCTTAAGGGATAATTAAGCCCTAATCCAAAACCCTAGCTTGGAGTTGCCGCCTAACCTTCATTGCTGCCCAACCTCCATTGCCGCCCTGCTTGTTGTGCCGCCGTCCAACTCCTTGCCGGTGACCAAGCTTCAGCCGGTGATCCTCCGGCGACCCTCCGGTGATCTCCTATAGGTTTGGCATCAAGGTGAGCCTTTTCTTTCCTTGGTTTGCCGGCGCCTATCTCCTCCACCAAAGCTGTCCAGTTTTTCTGGACAGCTTGTTCTTCTCTCGTCGGAGCATCGTTTGGATGACGGTTAGAGCTCCGACAGCGGCTAACTTACCGGGGATTCGATCTCCGGTAATCCTCTGAGGTGGAGGACGAAGGATTCGTCAATTGGTTGACGAATACCTCTCCGGAGAAGCGAGTTTTGAGAACTCGTATTAGGATCCGAATTTTGATTCGGATCGTGATCATCTCTCAATCACGTCGTCTTCAACACGAGGCTAGTAACCTGTACGAAGACGAAGCTCGTGGCTTAGCGAAGTCATCCCGAGGAACTCGGCGTGGATACGGATAGAGACGATTCTAGTGAGGATCATTCCGGTTGATGCCGTTCCCGCTACACGTCATACGAAAGGTATAACGTAGATAAATTTCCTTTATTTCAAATTTAAATTTACGGTTATGTCTACACTTGTTGTAATATGCATGCGTGTGTTGTGTGTGTTGTAATAAATGTAGATTTATTATTTTTATTGCTTCCGCTGTGCTCATATTTGCGAAACGTGATCGAACACACACACGCCGCGGTGCCGGAAACCCAACACGGCGATCCTCCGGTGATGCTCCGGCGATCCTCCGGTGATCTTCCTTGGCTCCGGCGACAAGGTGAGCATCTAGCTTCCTTATTTGGCTGGCGCTAATCCTTCACCAAAGCTGTCAAGTTTTCTGGACAGCTTGTTTATTTCGTGTCAGAGCGTCGTTTGGACGATGTTTGGAGCTCCGACAGCTGCTACTTTACTAGGGATTCGATCTCCGATAATCATCAGAGGTGGAGGATGAAGGATTCGTCAAACGGTTGGCGAATACCTATCCGGAGAAGCGAGTTTTTGAGGACTCATTTTGAATCCGAATTTGGATTTGGATTGTGATCTTCTCTCGATCACATCGTCTTCGACATGAGGCTAGTGACTCGTACGAAGACGAGGCTCGTGACTTTGTGAAGTCATCCCGAAGATACTCGGCGTGGATACTGATAGAGGCGATTCTAGCGAGGATCGCTCCGGTTGATGCCTTTCCTGCTACACGTGATACGTAAGGTATATGTAGAATAAATTTCCTTTTATTACAAAATTTTAAACTACAGTTATGTCTACACATGTTGTACTATGCATGAGTGTGGTGTGTGTGTGTTGTAATAAATTAGATTTATTATTTTTATTTCTTCTGTTGTGTACATATTTACGAAACATGTTCAAACACACACTTGTGGCGGTGACGGAAACCCAACATGTACTCCAAGCCTTCCCTAGAACAACCTTGTGGGTTTCAATGGTAGATGCCTATAAGGTCTCTAGAGATCTTTCTTTGGTTAAATTTGATGAACTCTTTTGTGAATTTGAATTTCACGAGCAAGCTAATACTTCATCAAAAGAGAAAGGTGTAGCTCTTTTTGTATGGAAGAAGGACAAAAAGAAGAAGGAGAATAAGGAAGTCTCTTCATCATCCGAATCCGAGGGGGAGTCATCAAGTAGCGACGATGAGCTATCGGCTAGTGAGGTAGCTCACTATGTGAAGAAGTTTGGTGGAAGGTCAAGGAAACTCACCAAGAAAGATGTGAGGAGTATGTTCCAATCCCCCAAAGGTAAAACGTCAACTAGTTCAATTTCTACATCTAACGTAACTTGTTATGGTTGCAACAAGAAAGGGCATATCAAGACAAATTGCCCGTAACTAAAGAAGGAGGAGAAGGAAAAGAAGGAGAAGAAGAAGGAGGAGGCAATAGTGGCACAAACATAGGACACACTAAGCTTGGAGGACTCTTCCGAAGATGAAGAAATATGTCATGCCACCCGGAACCTAGTTCTCATGGCCTTGGAGGAGGAAGCCGGAAGCTCAAGTGAGGAGTCTTCATCCTCATCCTCAAGCAACGAATCATCATCAAGTGATGATGAGGTAAGAGACTCCCCTAGGATAGATTTACTTTGCAAAAATATTGCATGCCTTCAAAATGCCTTAAATAGATCAAAAACTAGGATCAAGGACATAAAAGTAGAAATTAAATCACTTAAAAATGTAGTACCACCTTGTGATGATGCATGTACACTTAAGAATGAGAATGATGAACTTAGAAAGAAATAGGTGATTTACATGCATGTTTAGAAAAGTTTACAAATGGGTCCAAATATCTTGATATGATTCTTAGGGACCAAAGGGTCATTTATAACAAAGCCGACATAGGATATAAGCCTAACGAAAAAGAAGTAGCCTTCACCTCTTTAATTAGTAGAAAACCAACCATTATGAGCAAGGCTAAAAAGGTTTGTTGTCCCCAAAAGTTATATAGTTGATGCTATCGGTCCCAAAATTTGGGTGCCTAAGGCTTGCATTTTTCATGTTGTATAGGTACAAGAACTAAGCTTATGGATTATTGATAGTGGGTGATCAAAACACATGACCGGTGATGAGAGAAAATTTTCCACCATCAACAACACTAGCAAGGGGAAGGTGTCTTTTGGAAATAGTGATAAACTTAAAATTTTAAGAAAAGGCACAATTGAGGTATCCCCCAACCTTGCCATTCATAAAGTGTTATTAGTTAAAAATATGAAATTTAATTTTCTTAGTGTAAGTCAACTATGCGATGCCAATTTTGATGTTCAATTTGATTCTTCAAAATGTTTCATAAGACACAAAACATTAAATGATTGCATGTTAGTAGGCTTTAGGAAATCAAATATATATTATGTTGATTTATCCTATGCTACTAATGCTTCTATTAAGTGTCTTATTGCAAAAGAAGAAGAGAGTTGGCTTTTGGCATAGGAGGCGAGGGCACATCAATATGAAGAACATTGCTAAAATAGCTCAAATGAAGTTGGTCAAGGGGTTGCCAAAAGTCAAGTATCTCAAGGACAAAATATGTGATGCATGCCAAGAGGGGAAGCAATCAAAATCATCACACAAAGGTAAAACTTTACTTAGTACCACTTTACCTTTAGAACTATTGCATATGGATTTATTTGATTATCATAGTACTCCTTCCATGATTGGTAGTAAATATTGCTTAGTGATAGTAGATGATTTTTCTAGATTTACTTGGGTATTTTTCATGAAACATAAGGATGAAACCCTAGGAATAATCATAGGATTTAGCAAGAGAGTAGAGAATGAAAGAAAACTCAAAATCAACCAGATCCATAGTGATCATGGTAGAGAATTTGAGAGTTCCAACTTCTCAAACTTTTTCCTAGAACAAGGGTACAAGCATGAATTTTTTTGTCCTAGAACACCCCAACAAAATGGGGTTGTGGAAAGGAAAAAATTGTGCCCTACAAGAAGCGGCTAGGACTATGCTTAATGCATATTCTTTACCTAGCTACTTGTGAGCGAAAGCGGTCAGAACCGCTTGCTATATCCAAAATAGGATTTTAATTCATAGGTTTTTAGGAAAAACCGCATTTGAATTATGGAATGGTACAATTCCAACAATTCACTATTTTAAGGTATTTGGATGCAAAGTCTATATTTTAAACACCAAAGACAACCTAGGTAAATTTGAGTCCAAAGAGGATGAGGGAATCCTACTTGGATACTCATCCACTAATGTAGGGTATAGAGTTTATAATAAAAGAACTCAAAAGATTGAGGAATCTTCAAATGTCCAATTTGAAGAAACCTCTAATACTTACCCTAGGAAATCCCCCATTGATAATGATATCAATGACAAAAATCAAGAAATTACCCAAAAATTTCAAGATTTAACTTTAGGGGGTAATGATCAAGGGGGAGAGTTAAATCAAGGGGGAGTAAGAGGTGATTCCGATGATGAAAGAAGGGTTGAGGATGATCATGATCAAAATCAATTTAATACACCTCCTAGAACAATAAGAGTTCATCAAAATCACCCTATAGATTAAATTGTAGGTGAATTATCTCAAGGTGTTAGGACTAGGTCATTTCATAGAGATCCCTCTAGTCATATATCCCTAATCTCTCAAATTGAGCCCAAAATAATCAATGATGCATTACTTGATCCGGATTGAATCTTAGCAATGCAAGATGAATTGGCTCAATTTGAAAGGAGTCAAGTATGAGAGTTAGTTTCTATACATAATGATAACACCATCATTACTACAAGATGGGTCTTTAGGAACAAACTAGATGATCAAGCTAATATAACTAGGAATAAGGCAAGGTTAGTTGCAAGGGGCTTTAATCAAGTTGAAGGACTTTACTATGATGAAACATATGCCCTGGTTGCTAGGTTAGAGTCTATTAGGATCCTACTAGAATATGACTCTTACATGGGATTTAAACTCCATCAAATAGATGTAAAATCGGCATTCCTAAATGGGTTCATTAAGGAGGAAGTATATGTAGAACAACCTCCTGAGTTTGAAAGCATAGACTATCCAAACCATGTATTCAAGCTTAAAAATGCTTTATACGGTTTGAAACAAGCTCCCCGGGCTTGGTATGAAAGATTGTCATCTTTCTTGGTCTCTAAGTGGTTGAGAAGGGGTCAAGTAGACCAAACTCTCTTCATTAAATCAAAGTCTAAGGACATCTTTGTAGCCCAAGTGTATGTAGATGACATTATCTTTGGGTCAACAAATGATGAACTCCTTCAAGACTTCATCAAAAATATGGAGAATGAGTTTGAGATGAGTCTAGTTGGGGAACTAAATTTCTTCCTAGGTCTACAAGTCAAAAAAAATAAATGAAGGAATTTATGTATATCAAACCAAATATGCTAAGGAAATGATTAAGAAATTTGGTTGGGAAAATGCTAAAGTAGTGTTAACCCCAATGACAACTAATACCAAAATCGATAATGATCATGAAGGAAAACAAATTGAGCTTACACTCTATAGGAGTATGATTGGTAGCCTTTTGTACTTAACCGCTAGTAGACCCGATATATTATTTGTGATTGGTATGTGTGCTAGGTACCGATCATGTGCCAAAGAATCTCATTTAGTTGTTGTTAAGAGAATCTTAAGATATATTAAAGACACAGTAAATGTAGGACTATGGTACCCTAGGACTAGGTCTTTTGATTTGGTTGGGTACACTGATTCTGATTATGCCGATTGCAAATTGGATCGGAAGAGTACTAGTGGTGGATCCCAATTCCAAGGGTCCTCCCTAGTTAGTTGGAGTAGTAGGAAGCAACCTTGTGTTGCCCTATCCACCACCGAGGCCGAGTATGTGGCTATGGGTAGTTGTGTAGCTCAACTACTATGGATGAAACATACTTTAAGGGACTATGAGCTACTTTACTCCAACATAAAAGTATTTTGTGATAATGTGAGCACCATAAATTTGACTAAAAATCTGGTGCATCACTCGAGGACCAAGCACATTGAAGTGAAACATCACTTCATTAGAGATCATGTGGCTAAGGGGGACATTGAGCTTAATTACATTGAATCTAAGTCCAACCTAGCCGACATCTTTACCAAGCCTCTCCCCGAAGTAGAATTTTCATCACTTAGGAGAGAACTTGGGATGTGCCTAGTTGAATAAAGATCTAGATTTGCATCATCCTATAGAAATTATAGGTTTTATACCTTTAAGCATCTCACAAAACACCTAAGAAACCATGATTTTTGTATTGAGCCACATAAACAACATGTGAGATGTTAGGAAGATGCACTTGGTTCATCATGCTTGTTATGATGCATTACTATGAACCAAAGTGACATCTAGAGACATTAATCCTTCATTGGACCAATCATTCGGAAGGCTTATGCACAATTGATGGGCATATAGCTCCAAGAATATGATTGGAAATGTCAAATAAAATATAATTTAAACTATGTTTATCATACTTTGAAAAACAATTTTCAATTGATAAGCAAAAATGATACAAAGCTTGCGAAAATCTCATAACTTTTGCTAAATCTCGAGTTTTTGTCAATACCAAAATCTAGAAGTGACATATTTTTAAAATCATTTTTCCGTGATAGGGAATGATCTAACAAAGTTAACCACAAAATTTCATATTTTTTTTTATCTTTATTGAATTAAATATGTATTTTTTTCAATCTAGCTAGAAAACCTATCAGACTGATAGTAGTAGACTAGCACTTATCGCTAGTTCGACTGATATGCCTTTCCCGAACAGGTCTTACCATTCACTAGCTTGATTTAGTACTATTTATGGCGATTATTCCGCGCATAAAACATTCGATCGACTATCGATTGTGATCTATATCGATTCAGTTTTAGGGTTATCCCACCCATTCCACCCGCCAAAAAACTCGATCTCCCCTCTTCTTCTTCTTCCGATGACCATTTCCGCCGTGAGTTTTTCGCCTCCTTCTCCCTTTTTTCAGCGATCTCACCGGCCGGTGCTCGTTCTTGAAGGCTTCTTCGACTCGAGGACCCCCTCCTCTCACCATTTCATGCCCTGGTCTCCACCACAGCCCATTCCCTCGGTTAGGGCTTCATGGAACCTAGACTCTGGCGCCCTTCTTTGATCATTCACCATGCGTCCTAGGTAAACCCTCACCCCTGCTCATAGTTTGGTTGCTTATCTATTTTTGTTTCACTAACCATTGTGTTTTTGTTTATTTTCGTGATGCATTCATCATTATCATGAATTCTTGACCTACATTGTTCTTTTTTCCTTTCAATCCGCACATTTAGAGTTAAGCATTTTGCAACTAAGCGTGCCCGATTACCACCGGTCAACGAGGACCCGTCGAACCCTCCACCCACAACCGATCCTAGGTTTCCAAATTCAACACTTGAACATGCATTCAATAAAAATAAATTTCAACTCATCCCTCCTCAATCATTGGACCCAGAATTTATTAAGGACAACTGCTTTGACATTGTCCAGATTATCCAATTCTACAATCTTGAGTCCTTGGTATTTTGTGACCACCCAGTCAACATTACCCTACTTTCTGAGTTTTTCAACAATTTGCTGTTGGAATGTATACTGAAAGCCTAGCTCTTTTTGTATGAACATTTTATTTTAGAATAAGAATCACATGATCATTGTTTGCACATTATATATTTATTATATGTGTGTGCATATTGTCTAATATTTTACATTGTAGATAACATGGTGCTTGGTGTGGCACAGAAGATCATGTTATCAGTCCCTTGTAAAATATAAGTAGAGGCTCACAACCAAGATGGTTTTGGACAAACCATTGGCATGGTTTAGTGTAGCTTGGTATTGTTTTGTCTTGAACATGGAGTTACACTAGTACACTTAGGTGTATTGAGCAGGACCGACATAGAGGTGATTCAATTATTTGCTGACTACATAATTGAATCGGACCTCGGATATTATGTTGTACATGCTCTTAATCCCGATATAATAACGGACACATGTATTTAGTATTTATTTCTTTGATTTACCAGAGGGTGAGATTTAGATGGATTAAATCAATATGCCCGGTAAGTTGGGAAATAATATTATTTACATGGTGTGCCGTTGATTATAGGAGGAAACCGTGTCCTATATACTAGGTTGATGATGTCCCCTTGAGAAGCTCATAAGGTTCATCATGTAAACCCAGCTGGTTGACTTAATCAACATGATGATAAGGTTGAGTGGTACTACTCGAGGAATTAGATGTTAATTAATTGATGGTCAGTAAATCAATTAATTGATGGACATTCGATATCTTAAACACGAGGAGATGAATGTACAAATAATATATGGAGCCCATATTAATTTACGGGGGTTGATGAGGTAGTTCAATGATGATCCTCTTGTGGAATGGAACATCATTGATGGATCAAGTTTGTGTGGTTCCGATCCATCGGGTGGCCAAGATCCAACTCCTCCTTATGGTCCCTATTGTAGCTTAATATAATCCTAAAGAAGTCTAGATCCAAGGATGTAAAACAAAACTCTAGAACCAACGGTTGGGATTAAATCCCTAGATCCGATGGTTGGGATGAACCCCTAGAACTGTTGGGTTTATGGCACCGCGGCGTGTGTGTGTTCGATCACGTTTCGTAAACATGAACACAGCGGAAGCAATAAAAATAATAAATCTACATTTATTACAACACACACAACACACGCATGCATATTACAACAAGTGTAGACATAACCGTAAATTTAAATTTGCAATAAAAGGAAATTTATCTACGTTATACCTTTCGTATGACGTGTAGCGGGAACGACATCAACCGGAACGATCCTCGCTAGAATCGTCTCTATCCGTATCCACGCCGAGTTACTCGAGATGACTTCTCTAAGCCACGAGCTTCGTCTTCGTACGGGTTACTAGCCTCGTGTTGAAGACGACGTGATCGAGAGATGATCACGATACGAATCCAAATTCGGATCCTAATACGAGTTCTCAAAACTCGCTTCTCCGGAGAGGTATTCGTCAACCAATTGATGAATCCTTCGTCCTCCACCTCAGAGGATTACTGGAGATCGAATCCCTGGTAAGTTAGCCGCTGTCGGAGCTCTAACCATCGTCCAAATGACGCTCCGACGAGAGGAGAACAAGCTGTCCAGAAAAACTGGACAGCTTTGGTGGAGGAGATAGGCGCCGGCCAACCAAGGGAAGAAAAGGCTCACCTTGATGCCAAACCTATAGGAGATCACCGGAGGGTCGCCGGAGGATCACCGGCTGAAGCTTGGTCGCCGGCAAGGAGCTGGACGGCGGCACAACATGCTGGGCGGCAATGGAGGTTGGGCGGCAATGAAGGTTGGGCGGCAACTCCAAGCTAGGGTTTTGGATTAGGGCTTAATTATCCCTTAAGCCCTCTTTTATAGAGAACTAATTCTCTTAATGGTTATTGGATCATAACCATTAGGCCCGTTAACCCGCTCCATTAAGATAAGTTAAAATAAACCAAACCATGATGGTTTATTTTAAGTTAAAACGAACCGAACCAACTTTTGGTTCATTCATTTAAAATAAACCAAACCCTTTGGTTTATTCTCCTCCATTGGATTAGAACCAAACCATTTTGGTTCATCCATTATGTCTTCATAAGACACGGCCCATCCACGCTTCCATTACGACTGAAACGATTTCATGCTTGCTTCATGTTTGGTCCAACCAAACCATGTTTCTCTCGGTCTGAGAATCCCATTCTCAAGCTCGTTTTAAATCCTTTGGATTACGCTCGTTGTGCGTGTGACCAAATAGGTTCTCGATTTATGTTGGTCATCTATAATTAACCATTAATTATAGAACGATCATGAGTTGAACCTAGTAGTACATCATGATCCCCAATTAACCGAAAAGATCAACGGTTGATCCAGAACTATTTCTGAAACCCTTCAGCAGCTCGAATGATTCGTGCCCCATTCCCCTCACTCATCTTATACCCACTTGGTTCAGGACATGGTCTATTGTGTCAGTCCCCACTACGCTGACTACGTCACACCTAGCCCAAGTATCATTTCCTCATCCTACGGATTCTAGTTACTCCACATGTATCGAAGAGTACCTTACTCTAAACATGTAATGCTTTGGCCAAAGACTTTAGTAACAATCCGACGAGAGGCCATGGGTATACATCTCCTCGCAAGGAGTGGTGAATCCTTTATAGGCTATTCAAACACCTTCGATCACTTCGACTTATACCCAATCATCCCGGGTCCACATCTCCTTAGAGATGTTTGCTTAAGATGTCAAAGCATAAGTCTCCATGATCAAGATGACTTGAATACCGCAAGTCTAAGGAACATCGCACTTAAGCCACAGTAAGAACTTCATTGACATATCTATATATGCAGAGAACCATATGAAGTCTTACGGCTGGTCACTCCAATGAACAAGTTACCATAACTAGCATCCACGATTAACTCCGAACATCACAATGTCTCCAGCCAGTGAGAATCAGCTGCTTGGATACACCAAGGAGTATACCTCGTGCTAGTCTCGACAGAATTGATGGTGTCCAAATCCATCAATTCATCGACTAGGGATAATTCTGATACATCACAATTACACATGTAGAGATACTCACTAGTTGTGATCCAATCACAAATTCTCTCATGCTGTGAATCGTATCATGGACATTCAGTAAATGAGTTTAAGATCCAATCAAATTCATAAAACATGTATACTCAAATATTGAATCTTCATTTATCATATAAATGGTTCATACATAAGGCGATTGCCTTAGGACATCTCTCATATATTACTAACAAGAACCAACGGTTGGGATTAAATCCCTAGACCCGATGGTTAGGATGAAACCCTAAAATCGACGGTTGGGATGAAATCCTAGATCCGACGGTGGAGATTAAATCCCTAGATCCGACGGTGGAGATTAAAGGAGGCTTAGGCCCAACTCTATATATAGATGGCTAAGGCTTGGGCGGCAAGAGAGAGATTGAAAATTAGGGTTTGGCTCATCTCAAAGTGGGCGGCAACAAACCCTAAAGGAGCTAGGTTTTTGGGCGGCTAGAAGTGGGCGACAAGCTTGTTCTCCCTAGGGTTTTGGCCGGCGCCCATCATCCTATTCTCATCCATTGCCGGTGTTCATCCCTTCCTCCTCCTTTTCTCATTGGGGCCGGCGGTTCTCCAACTCCTTGGTGGCCGGCACTTCTCCAACCTCCAGGTGGCCGGCGTCAACACTTCAACATTTTGGCCGGCGCTCATCCACTCATTCCTTGGTCGGCGGTTGCATCAAACTCCCTTGCTTGGTGGCCGGTTCTAGAAAGGAAAGGTTTAGTTGGTTGAACAACTAGTTTGTTCAAGCGATCACTCAAGTTGTTAGTACGACGATGAATTGGTTATGCTAAGGAAACTCATCCCATCCGGATTAATTCTTTCATTAGTGAAAATTTTAATCCGGGGACATGGGAACCAATGAGTCTCCGAAGCAACTCCCTACAAGTGGTATCAGAGCCACGGTTTCCGATTTTGTGTGTTTTGGATTCGGTTACTTTCATGCACATATCATATATTGAGTATGCCGGATAATAGTAGGATGTGCATAGGCTAACTTTTTTATTGCAGGCATAAGATCCGACTATTATGGCTATTTGGTTGTATGTGATTGTTTTGTGTGTGATTGTATGTATATTATTTGAATCCTCGGGGTTGACGAGGCTAGATTAGTATTTAATTTTTGTAATTAAATTTGGCATTGTTTAGCCGCTCATTTTAGTTTACTTTCGATCTAGATTATTTGTACACTCCTTCGTGGAGTATAGGATCGATGGATGTAAATTAAAATGATATATCTCGGCTTGGATCTCTTTGGTGACTTGCGCACGGGAAAAGGTGGAGTGGACGAGGTGGCGACACGACGGGATGCGTATTGGAGAACAATGCCATAATAGTTGGAAAAATTCTATTTTTTTCCATATTTATTGCTGATTTGTTTTTATATGCATGTTGTGTTTGCTTTAAAATTCCTCAATTTCAATTTACTAAGTGGGAGAGGGATATTTTAATTAATTCCCGTGGCCTCCATTACAATTTGACGTGTGATGCAATAAACTTGTGTGTTGGCTCTGAGTGCCTACCTCCCTACGGACGGGTTTGTTTGCGGATCACTAGGTCAAATAATGGTTATAGGAAATTATCCAGGAGCATGTGTACTTCCACAGCGGTAAGGCACATAATCCGAAATAATTCCCTTAGTATCGTGTAATGGTGCACACTTAGATGCAAATAAGAGTATCCTCCCCATCGGAGTCACTGCTTTTATTTGTAGGGCCAAAGAGGAACTAACTATTAATTTTATTTGTCAAAAAGTAAGGTTGAAAAGATAATAAAATTAATGGGTAAAACCTCCTCTTACAAATGTAGAATTCGTATACATCCACACAGCGTGGCATGCGATATTCTCGGTGATTTGAGGTGTTGGTTGATTTTGGAATTTTATTGTTTTGAGGAATTAATAATATTTGAAATCTAATATTTTGATCATTGTGATTTTTAGGATTTTCAAATGGCTTTCAACCCACTTGCTGTGATTTTAAAAGAAAATAAGCTTACTGGACCAAACTATATTGATTGGAAAAGAAATCTGGATATTGTCTTAACTGCGGAGGAGTACAAATTTGTACTCTTCGAGGTCTGTCCTCCTAAGCCCTCCGATGACTCTGATGAAAAGGAGAAAGAACGTTATAAGAAATGGGTCAAGGCAGATGAGATGGCGTGGTGTTACATTTTGACATCTATGTCAAATGTGCTGCAACATCAGCATCAGCCCATACCCACAGCTTATGACATGATGTTCAATCTCAAGGAACTTTTCGGACATCAGAGTAGGGCGGCTAGACAGGAGGCAATGAGAAACTTGATGACGACCACCATGATCGAGGGAACACCCGTTAGGGATCATATTCTCAAGATGATGGCTCATCTTAATGAGATGGAAGTTCTCGGAGCTGAGATCGATGAAGAAACCCAGGTCGATATCATTCTCCAGTCTCTGCCTAGGAGTTTTGAGTAGTTCCGCCTCAATTACAACATGAACAAGAGGTTGTATTCGTTGGCGGAGCTTCTGACAGAACTCCAGGTGGCAGAGGGGCTTTTTCATCAAAGTGCTCAAGCCATGGTCGCTCAGAAGGTTTCTTCCTCTAAACCGAAAGGTAAGAAGAAGAAAAAGCATGGTGGAGCGAAGAAAGTGGCAGTGGGACCTCAGGTAGGAGTGAAGAAGCCGAACGGCAAGTGCTTCACTTGCAAGCAAACTGGACATTGGAAGGCGGACTGTCCTCGCCGAAAGAACAAAGGTATATCTTCTTGTTTAGCTGTTGAAACATGTTTAGCGGTGTTATCTACCAGTGCCTGGTGTGTAGATACAGGAGCCACTGATCATGTCTGCAATACTTTGCAGGGGTTCCAGGAAACTCGACGACTAGCTGAGGGAGAAACTACCGTCTTCATGGGCAATGCTTCAAAGGTGGCGGCTATTGCAGTGGGAGACGTTTATTTATCTTTTGATAGGAATAAAGTTTTGGTTTTGAGAAATTGTCTTTATGTACCTACTTTTAGAAAGAATTTAATTTCAATTTATAAATTGTTTATGGATGGATATTCTTTTTCTTTTAATGATAAAGTGGTTATAAAAAGGAATAGGGAGATTATCTGTTTTGGTACATGTTGGTTTTCCGGCACCGCGGCGTGTGTGTGTTCGATCATGTTTCGTAAACATGAGCACAGCGGAAGCAATAAAAATAATAAATACTCCTATTTATTACAACACACACAATACACGCATGCTATTACAACAAGTGTAGACATAACCGTAAATTAAAATTTGCAATAAAAGGAAATTAAACTACGTTATACCTTCCGTATGACGTGTAGCGGGAACGGCATCAACCGGAACGATCCTCGTAAGAATCGTCTCTATCCGTATCCACGCCGAGCTCCTCGGGATAACTTCGCTAAGTCACGAGCTTCGTCTTCGTACGGGTTACTAGCCTCGTGTTGAAGACGACGTGATCGAGAGATGATCACGATCCGAATCCAAATTCGGATCCAAAACGAGTTCTCAAAACTCGCTTCTCCGGAGAGGTATTCGTCAACCGTTTGACGAATCCTTCGTCCTCCACCTCAGAGGATTACCGGAGATCAAATCCCCGGTAAGTTAGCCGTTGTCGGAGCACTAACCGTCGTCCAAACGACGCTCCAACGAGAGGAGGAGAAGCTGTCCAGAAAACTGGACAGCTTGGTGGAGGAGTAGGCGCCGGCCAAAACAAGGAGAGAAAAGCCTCACCTTGATGCCAAACCTATAGGAGATCACCGGAGGGTCGCTGGAGGTTCACCGGCTGAAGCTTGGTCACTGGCAACAAGTTGGACGGCGGCACAAGTGGTTGGGCGGCGGCACAAGGCTGTTGGCGCCGAATTCACCAAGGAGGTGGGCGGCAACTATGTGTTGGGCGGCCAAAAATAGATTAGGTTTTAGGGTTAGGGTTTAATCCCTATTTTATAGAGAACTAATTCTCTTAATGGTTAATGGATCATATCCATAAAGCCCGTTAACCCGCTCCATTAAGATAAGTTAAAATAAACCAAACAATGATGGTTTATTTTAAGTTAAAACGAACCGAACCAACTTTTGGTTCATTCGTTTAAAATAAACCAAACCCTTTGGTTTATTCTCATCCATTGGATTAGAACCAAACCATTTTGGTCCATCCATTATGTCTTCATAAGACACTGCCCATCCATGCTTCCATTGCGACTGAAACAATTTCATGCTCGCTTTATGTTTGGTCCAACCAAACATAGTTTCTCTCGGTCTGAGAATCCCATTCTCAAGCTCGTTTTAAATCCTTTGGATTACACTCGTTGTGCGTGTGACCAAATAGGTTCTCGGTTTATGTTGGCTGTCTATAATTAACCATTAATTATAGAACGATCATGAGTGGCACCTAGTAGTACATCATGATCCCCAATTAACCGAAAAGATCAACGGTTGATCCAGAACTATTTCTGAAACCCTTGATGGCTCGAATGAATCGTGCCCCATTCCCTTCACTCATCTTATACCCACTTGGTTCAGGACATGGTCTATTGTGTCAGTCCCCACTAGGCTGACTACGTCACACCTAGCCCAAGTATCATTTCCTCGTCCTACGAATTCTAGTTACTCCACATGTATCGAAGAGTACCTTACACTAAACATGTAATGCTTTGGCCAAAGACTTTAGTAACAATCCGACGAGAGGCCATGGGTATACATCTCCTCGCAAGGAGTGGTGAATCCTTTATAGGCTATTCAAACACCTTCGATCACTTCGACTTATACCCAATCCTCCCGGGTCCACATCTCCTTAGAGATGTTTGCTTAAGATGTCAAAGCATAAGTCTCCATGATCAAGATGACTTGAATACCGCAAGTCAAAGGAACATCGCACTTAAGCCACAGTAAGAACTTCATTGACATATCTATATATGCAGAGAACCATCTGAAGTCTTACGGCTGGTCACTCCAATGAACTAGTTACCATAACTAGCATCCACGATTAACTCCGGACATCACTATGTCTCCAGCCAGTGAGAATCAGCTGCTTGGATACACCAAGGAGTATACCTCGTGCTAGTCTCAACAGAATTGATGGTGTCCAGATTCATCAATTCATCGACTAGGGATAATTCCGATACATCACAATTACACATGTAGAGATACTCACTAGTTGTGATCCAATCACAAATTCTCTCATGCTGTGAATCGTATCGTGGACATTCAGTAAATGAGTTTAAGATCCAATCAAATACATAAAACATGTATACTCGAATAGTGAATCTTCATTTATCATATAAATGGTTCATACATAAGGCGATTGCCTTAGGACATCTCTCATATATTACTAACAGACTCCCACTTGGCCTAATGCCAATCGCTACGGTATCCAATACCATAAGCACCAACATGACCCTCAAACTTACTTTGAGGTAATGCTTTAGTCAAAGGATCCGCTAAGTTCCTTTCAGTGGGAATTTTCTCGATTTGTATTTCGTTCCTACTTATGATCTCTCTGATAAGATGATAGCGGCGAAGCACATGTTTGGATCGTTGATGAGACCTTGGCTCTTTCGCCTGTGCAATTGCTCCATTGTTGTCGCAGTAGACCGGTATTGCTTCAACAATGGTCGGAATCACACCAAGTTCATGAACGAACTTCTTGATCCAAACCGCTTCCTTTGCTGCTTCCGAAGCTGCAATATATTCTGCCTCAGTGGTAGAATCCGCTACAGTCTCTTGTTTGGAACTTTTCCAACTCACTGCGCACCCATTCAAGGTGAACATTATCAGGTGAGACACAGAATCATCCTTATGCATGCGGAAGCTGGCATCTGTATACCCGTGTATCACCATGTCCCCTTCTCCATATATTAGGAACACATCCTTAGTTCTTCTCAAGTACTTAAGGATCGTCTTAACAGCCGCCCAATGATCCATTCCTGGATCAGACTGGTATCTGCTCGTGACACTCAGAGCATACGATACATCGGGCCTCGTACATAACATAGCATACATGATAGATCCTATTGCGGATGCATAGGGAATCTTACTTATGCAAATCCTCTCGTCTTCTGTGCGCGGACACATAGACTTTGAAAGGTGTACCCCATGACTGATGGGCAGATAACCTTTCTTGGATTCCGACATGCTAAACCTCTTTAGCACTCGGTCTATATATGTAGAATGCGAAAGACCAAGCAACCGTTTCGATCTATCTCTATAGATCTTAATCCCAAGGATGTAGGTTGCTTCTCCCAGGTCTTTCATGGAGAATGTCTTGGATAACCAAACCTTAACTGACTGTAAGATTGACACATCGTTTCCTATAAGTAATATGTCATCGACATACAATACTAGGAACACGACTGCACTCCCACTAACCTTCTTGTACACACAAGGTTCGTCTGGATTTTGTGAGAAATCAAACTTTTTGATTGTCTCATCAAAACGGATATTCCAGCTCCTGGATGCTTGCTTCAATCCATAAATGGATCGTCGCAATTTGCATACCTTGGTTTTATCAGCGATGGAAACCCTCAGCGTATCATATACACGCCCTCGGTGTTTCCATTAAGGAAAGCTGTTTTCACATCCATCTGCCATATCTCATAATCATAATGAGCCGCTATGGCCAGGTGCATCCGAATGGATTTAAGCATAGCTACAGGCGAATAGGTTTCGTCATAATCAACACCTTGTTTTTGACGATATCCTTTCGCCACCAATCTAGCCTTATAGGTAATCACATTACCATCCATGTCAGTTTTCTTCTTGAAAACCCACTTGCACCCTATAGGCTTTATGCCTTCAGGTGGGTCAACCAAGTTCCAAACTTGGTTTTCATACATGGAATCCATTTCCGACTTCATGGCACCAAGCCACTTATCCCTTTCTCGAACTTGTCAAGACTTCTTCATAACTGTAGGCTCTCATCATCAATGAGTAACAGTCGCTCGATTCACTTACGAGAAATCCATATCTCTCAGAATATTGCGTGTTCTACCGTGATCTACGAAGATGTGGTGTTACAATAGATTGCTCATCACTATGAGTTATCATTTGTGTGCTTCACTGTATCTCATCAATGTCTATTTGAGTCTCTCGAGCCTCCTCAAGCTCGAGACACTCCCAATCGCTTTCTTGCAAGAGAAACTCTTTCTCAGAAACACAAAGATGCCTTGAAACAAACACCTTTTGTTCCACAGATGATAGAATTGGTAACCCCTTGTTTCCTTAGGGTATCCAATAAATAGACATTTATCGACTTAGCATCCAATTTGTCTCGATACAAATTGGCTTCACATAAGCAGACAACCCCATATCTTCAAGTAAGATACATGAGGTTTCTTACTAGCCATATCTCATATGGAGTAGAGACTACCTGGTAGGCATTCTGCTTAACAAGTAAACAAATTGTCTCAAGTGCATAGCCCCAAAAGGACTTGGGAAGAGTCGCATGATTCATCATTGACCGACCATGTCCAAAACAAGGTCGATTCGCCTCTCGGATACACCATTATCTTTGTGGTGTATAGGCGGAGTCCATTGAGACAATATGCCATTGTCTCTTAGATAATCAAGAAACTCTTGACTTAAGTATTCACCACCTCGATCCGATCAGTATTTTAATACTTTTGTCATGTTGTTTCTCTACTTCATTTCTGAATTCTTTGAACCTTTCAAAGGCTTCAGACTTGTGTTTCATCAAGAACACATACCCAAACCGTGAGTGATCATCGGTGAAGGTGATGAAGTAGCTATAGCCTCCTAAAGCTTGAGTTGACATGGGTCCACATACATCAGTATGTACTAGACCTAGTAACTCTCCCACTCGTTCACCTTTTCCAGTAAAAGGTAACTTAGTCATCTTGCCTTTTAAGCATGATACACATGTATCGTATGAATCCAATTCAAACGATTCCAGAATTCCACATTGGTGTAATTCGGACATGCGTTTCTTGCTTATATGGCCAAGACGACAATGCCACATATAGGAGTCTATGTGATTATCCTTTCGAGCACGCGTGTTGCTCGCTTCGATATTGAAGATGTCACTGGATACGTCCAACGTATAAATGCCATTACTCAAAGTTCCAGTTCCATAAAGTACGCCATTCATAGTTATATAACAACAATTGTTACTAAACGTTAAATGGAAACCATTTCTATTTAAGCAGGAAATAGAAACAATGTTCTTTATTAGAGAAGGAACATAATAGCAATTGTCCAGTTCCAAGACTAGTCCACTAGGGAGCTTCAGCAAATAAGTTCCGATGGCGACCACAGCAACCTTTGCTCCATTGCCAACTCGCAAATTTGACTCCCCTCTGACAAGTCTTCTTCTATTCCTTAGCCCCTGTATGTCATTACATATATGTGAGCTACACCTAGTATCCAATACCCAAGTGTCTAAGGAAATAGAATGACAATCAATAATGAAGATACCTGAAGAGGATGGGGCATCGGATGCCTTCTTCTTCTTCATGGACTCAAGATAAGTCTTGATTTCTTCATGGCCTTCTTTGCCACAAATGATGGCAAGTGCCCTTTTCTTATTTAGTTCCGCCTTCTTTGCCTTTTTCTTTCCTTTCTTCTGTTCTTTTGCCTTCCTCTTAGAACCTTTCTTTGAGGAATCAACTAACAGAACCGCCTTCTCCTCATGCTTTACAGAAGGCTCCACAGTCTTCAGCATATTAAGGAGCTCGGGAATGGTGGATTCCAATTTGTTCATCCGATAGTTCATCACAAATTGCGAGAAGCTCTTGGGCAAACAATGCAGAATTAAGTCAATACTTAACTCATGATCCATCACAAAACCGAGGGTAGCTAGCCGCTCGATGTACCCGTTCATCTTTAGCACAAACTGCACTCTGAGCGAACCTTCTTGCATCTTCGTAGTGAAGAGGAGCCTAGAGACCTCGAACCTTTCGGATCTCGCTTGCTCATCGAACAACTCATGAAGATGGAAGACCATAGTATTAGCATCCATATGCTCATGCTGCTTTGCGGCTCGTACCATCGCCGCTAGCATGATGCAACTCGCCTCGAGAATCGCCACATGTTTACGATAGACCAACATTTGATGCAGGTTGCATCGTCTTTAGAACGATCGAAGAGGCTCTTCAAGGACATATGCAAGCTTTTCCGCCTTGAGAACAATTCTCAGGTTTCTAAGCCAGTCCAGGAAGTTAGGCCCAGTCAGTTTGTTCGAATCCAAAATAGTGCACAAATTCAAAGACGTCATGATCAATTTATTGACCTAGAAATACAAAACGAGCATATATGAGAAAGATGATTTTAAAATGCATCAATATACATTTATAAATCCCATTCATTTTTCGAATTTCAAAAACCCCAAAATCACTTCGGGAGATTGTAGGTCCATCTCGAATGGTGATATCCATCATAGATAAGAACAACCTTGGAGAGTCCAACAAGCCATTCTTAGCTATGATGGTGGGTATCAAGTATACCGATTACATATCATGTATATGTAACTATCACAATGTGCTATCAACTAATTGAATGTTTACACATACATTGGGTTGTTAACACATTAACAAGTATGCATCATATGCATAGCACCCAACTGCACCTCTCTTCACATCGACCTTGGAGTGAGTCCAACAAATCGATGCTCCAAGTTAAAGCCGACCCATTAATCGCGAAATAGTTTTAATATGGTTAGAGCGCATTCAACCAATTAGCCAGGCTTGGAGTGAGTCCAACAACCCAAACTAACGATTGACCTCTGACTCTTACCATATTAGAGTTAAACTATTCCAATGATTTGAACATGTTGAGTTGGTAGGGCTTGGAGTGAGTCCAACAACCCAAACAAGAAACAGAACTCTGGTTCTAACCATATTAATGGAAGGTGTAGGCTTTAATATTGAGTTAGGGTTTTATGTCTCATCCTCTATGCATGCAAATAACTATTATCTACATGGCATGGCATACATGGCATACATCTACATGTCACGACACGCATGGCATAATGTTATGCATCTAATGCAATTACATGACATACAATTATGTCATGTATATAATTTCCTTATATGTCATAACTATTTATGGAAATAAAATATGTTTAAGATTTGATTCTCCAAATCAAATCATAATTAAATTAGGAAACAAATTTCCAAATATAATCACATATTTTATTCATGGAATTATTTGATTAAGGAAAATCTATTTAGGAAACCAATTTCCTAAATCATTAAAACTACTTATGGAAATAAAATATTTTAAGATTTGATTTCCCAAATCAAATCATGTTTAAATTAGGAAACAAATTTCCAGAATCTAATCAAATATTTTATTTATGGAAAATATCAATTTCCATAAATACTTCCAACTTTCCAAAAGTGGAAGATTTCCATAAATACTTCTAGACTTTCCAAAATTGAAAATTTTCCATAAATACTTCTAAATTTCCAAAATTTAGAAAATTTCCAGAAATACATTATGACTATCGCAAAATTATTTTTACGATTATGTCGAAACACAACCTGGGCTCTGATACCAATGTTGGTTTTCCGGCACCGCGGCGTGTGTGTGTTCGATCATGTTTCGTAAACATGAGCACAGCGGAAGCAATAAAAATAATAAATAATCCTATTTATTACAACACACACAACACACGCATGCTATTACAACAAGTGTAGACAAAACCGTAAATTAAAATTTGCAATAAAAGGAAATTAAACTACGTTATACCTTCCATATGACGTGTAGCGGGAACGGCATCAACCGGAACGATCCTCGTAAGAATCGTCTCTATCCGTATCCACGCCGAGCTCCTCGGGATGACTTCGCTAAGTCACGAGCTTCGTCTTCGTACGGGTTACTAGCCTCGTGTTGAAGACGATGTGATCGAGAGATGATCACGATCCGAATCCAAATTCGGATCCAAAACGAGTTCTCAAAACTCGCTTCTCCGGAGAGGTATTCGTCAACCGTTTGACGAATCCTTCGTCCTCCACCTCAGAGGATTACCGGAGATCAAATCCCCAGTAAGTTAGCCGCTGTCGGAGCACTAACCGTTGTCCAAACGACGCTCCGACGAGAGGAGGAGAAGCTGTTGTTAGTAATATATGAGAGATATCCTAAGGCAATCGCCTTATGTATGAACCATTTATATGATAAATGAAGATTCACTATTTGAGTATACATGTTTAATGTATTTGATTGGATCTTAAACTCATTTACTGAATGTCACGTCGATTCACGGCATGAGAGAATTTGTGATTGGATCACAACTAGTGAGTATCTCTACATGTGTAATTGTGATGTATCGGAATTATCCTAGTCGATGAATTGATGGATTTGGACACCATCAGTCTACATTGAGACTATACGAGGTATACTCCTTGGTGTATCCAAGCGGTGATTCTCCTTTGTGAGACATAGTGATGTCGGAGTTAATCGTGGATGCTAGTTATGGTAACTAGTTCATTGGAGTGACCGGTAGTAAGACTTCATATGGTTCTCTGCATATATAGATATGTCGATGAAAGTTCTTCTTGTGGCTTAAGTGCGATGTTCCTTTGACTTGCGGTATTCAAGTCATCTTGATCATGGAGACTTATGCTTTGACATCTTAAGCAAACATCTCTAGGAGATGTGGACCGAGATGATTGGGTATAAGTCGAGTGATCGAAGGTGTTTGAATAGCCTATAAAGTTCACCACTCCTTGCGAGGAGATGTATACCCATGGCCTCTCGTCGGATTGTTACTAAAGTCTTTGGCCAAAGCATTACATGTTTAGAGTAAAGTACTCTTGATACATGTGGAGTAACTAGAATCCGTGGGGCGAGAAATGATACTTGGGCTAGGTGTGGCGTAGTCGACCTAGTGAGGGTGACACAATAGACCATGTCACGAACCAAGTGGGTATAAGATGAGTGAAGGAATGGGGCACGATTCATTCGAAGCTCTTGAAGGGTTTGAAATAGTTACGGATCAACCGTTGATCTTTTGTTAATTGGGGATCATGATGTACTACTAGGTGCCACTCATGATCATTCTATAATTAATGGTTAATTATAGACGGCCAACATAAACCGAGAACCTATTTGGTCACATGCGCAACGAGTGTAATCCAAAGGATTTAAAACGAGCTTGAGAATGGGATTCTCAGACCGAGAGAAACTATGTTTGGTTGGACCAAACATAAAGCGAGCATGAAATTGTTTGATCGCAATGGAAGCGTGGATGGGCCGTGTCTTATGAAGACATAATGGATGGACCAAAATGGTTTGGTTCTAATCCAATGGATGAGAATAAACCAAAGGGTTTGGTTTATATTAAACGAATGAACCAAAGGTTGGTTCGGTTCGTTTTAACTTAAAATAAACCATCATGGTTTGGTTTATTTTAACTTATCCTAATGGAGCGGGTTAACGGGCTTTATGGATATGATCCATTAACCATTAAGAGAATTAGTCTTGATTGTGCTCTAGCTCCCAAGCTTCAGCCGGTGAACCTCCGGCGACCCTCCCCGTGATCTCCTATAGGTTTGGCATCAAGGTGAGGCTTTCTCTCCTTGTTTTGGCCGGCGCCTACTCCTCCACCAAGCTGTCCAGTTTTCTGACAGCTTCTCCTCTCGCCGGAGCGCCGACGGTTAGTGCTCCGACAGCGGCTAACATACCGGGATTTGATCTCCGTAATCCTCTGAGGTGGAGGACGGCGAAGGATTCGTCAAACGGTTGACGAATACCTCTCCGGAGAAGCGAGTTTTGAGAACTCGTTTTGGATCCGAATTTGGATTCGGATCGTGATCATCTCTCGATCACGTCGTCTTCAACACGAGGCTAGTAACCCGTAAGAAGACGAAGCTCGTGACTTAGCGAAGTCATCCCGAGGAGCTCGGCGTGGATACGGATAGAGACGATTCTTACGAGGATCGTTCCGCTGATGCCGCCTCGCTACACGCCATACGGAAGGTATAACGAGTTTAATTTCCTTTTATTGCAATTTTAATTTACGGTTATGTCTACACTTGTTGTAATAGCATGCGTGTGTTGTGTGTGTTGTAATAAATAGAGATTTATTATTTTTATTGCTTCAGCTCATGTTTACGAAACATGATCGAACACACACACGCCAGCTAAAACCCAACAAAGGGTATCGAGCAAGGTTGTGTTTCGACATAATCGTAAAAATGGTTTTGCGATAGTCATAATGTATTTCTGGAAGTTTTCTAAATTTTGGAAATTTAGAAGTATTTATGGAAAATTTTCAATTTTGGAAAGTCTAGAAGTATTTATGGAAATCTTCCACTTTTGGAAAGTTGGAAGTATTTATGGAAATTTATATTTTCCATAAATAAAATATTTGATTAGATTCTGGAAATTTGTTTCCTAATTTAATCATGATTTGATTTGGGAAATCAAATCTTAAAATATTTAATTTCCATAAGTAGTTTTAATGATTTAGGAAATTGGTTTCCTAAATAGATTTTCCTTAATCAAATAATTCCATGAATAAAATATGTGATTAGATTTGGAAATTTGTTTCCTAATTTAATTATGATTTGATTTGGAGAATCAAAATATATTTTATTTCCATAAATAGTATATAAATTATATATATATATAAGGCCATGTAATTGCATTAGATGCATAACATTATGCCATGCGTGTCGTGACATGTAGATGTATGCCATGCCATGTAGATAATAGTTATTTGCATGCAAAGAGGATGAGACATAAAAACCCTTAATCAATATTAAAGCCTACACCTTCCATTAATATGGTTAGAACCAGAGTTCTGTTTCTTGTTTGGGTTGATCTCCAAGCCCGCCAACTCAATATGTTCAAACCATGGAATAGTTTAATACTAATATGGTAAGAGTCAGAGGTCAATCGTTAGCTTTGGTTGTTGGACTCTCTCCAAGCTGGGCTAATTGGTTGAATGCGCTCTAACCATATTAAAACTATGTCCCGATTAATGGGGCTTTAACTCGAGCATCTTGTTGACTTTCCAAGGTCGATGTAAAGGAGGTGAAGTGCTATGCATATGATGCATACTTGTTAATGTGTTAACAACCCGATGTATGTGAACATTCAATTAGTTGATATATCGATATAACGTGATAGATGATACTACCGTCGTAGTTATGAATGGCTTGTTGGACTCTCTCCAAGGTTGTTCATAACTATGATGGATATCACCATTCGAGATGGACCTACAATCTCCAAGTGATTTTGGGTTTTTGAAATTAAAATGAATGGGATTTATAAATGTATATTGATAAAAATCATTTTCTCATATATGCTCGCTTTGTATTTCTAGGTCAATAAATTGATCATGACGCTTTGAATTCGCACTATTTTGATTCAATAAAGATCGGGCCTAACTTGGATCTTAGAAACTGAGAATTGTTCTCAAGGTGCTTGCATATGTCCTTGAAGAGCCTCTCGACCTCCTAAGGACTATGCAACCTGCACCAAATGTTTCTATCGAAGCATGGCGATTCGAGCGATGCAGATCATGCTAGCGATGGTAAGAAAGCAAAAGATGAGCATGGATGCTAACACTATGGTCTTCCATCTTCATGAGTTGTTCATGAGCAAGCGAGATCCAAAGGTTTGAGGTCTCTAGCTCCTCTCTTCACCACGAAGATGCAAGAAGGTTCGTTCAGAGTAAGGCTAAAGATGAACGCACATCGAGCCTAGCTACCTTTGTGATGGATCATGAGTTCGACTTAATTCGCATTGTTTGCCCAAGAGTTTCAAATTTGATGAACTATCGGATGAACAAATTGGAATCTACATTCCCGAGCTCTCAATATGTCAAGACTGGAGCCTTCTGTGAAGCATGAGGAGAAGGCGGTTCTGTTAGTTGATTCCTCAAAGAAAGGTTCTAAGAGGAAGGCAAAAGAACAGAAGAAAGGAAAGAAAAAGTCAAAGAAGGCGGAACCAGCGCAAAAGGGCACTTGCCATCACTGTGGCAAGGAAGGCCACTGGCGAAGAAACTGCAAGATTTATCTTGAGTCCATGAAGAAGAAGAAGGCATCCGATGCCCCATCCTCTTCAGTATCTTTATTGATTGTCATTCTATTTCCTTAGACACTTGGGTATTGATACCGGGTGTAGCTCTACATATGTAAGACTTAATCGAGGAGTCAGATCAGCAATTTGTCAATTTTTCCTAAGACTAGTCTTGAAATTGCTATTATGTTCCTTCTCTAATAAAGAACATTGTTTCTATTTCCGCTTAAATAGAAATGGTTTCCATTTAACGTTGTTTATATAACTCAATGGCGACTTTATGGAACCGAACTTGAGTAATGGCATTTATACGCTGACGATTCAAAGGACATTTTCAATATCGGAGCAACACGATGCTCGAAAGGATAATCACATAGACTTATATGTGGCATTGTCGCTCATATAAGCAAGAAACGCATGTCCAATTACACCGATGTGGAATTCTCGAATCGCTTGAATTGATTCATACGATACATAATCATGCTTAAAAGGCAAGATGACTAAGTTACCTTTACCGAAAAGGTGAACGAGTGGAGAGTTACTAGGTTTAGTACAAACCGATGTATGTGGACCTATGTCAACTCAAGCATTAGGAGGCTATAGCTACTTCATTACCTTCACCGATGATCACTCACGGTTTGGGTATGTGTTCTTGATGAAACACAAGTCTGAAGCCTTTGAAAGGTTCAAAGAATTCAGAAAAGTAGAGAAACAACATGACAAGAGTATTAAAATACTGATCGGATCGAGGTGGTGAATACTTAAGTCAAGAGTTTCTTGATTATCTAAGAGACAATGGCATATTGTCTCAATGGACTCCGCCCTATACACCACAGCATAATGGTGTATCTGAGAGGCGTAACCGGACCTTGTTGGACATGGTCAGGTCAATGATGAATCATGCAACTCTTCCCAAGTCCTTTGGGGTTTTATGCCTACATCTATAGATTATGGTAAGAAACCTCATGTATCTTACTTGAAGATAAGGGGTTGTCCCGCTATGTGAAGCTGATCAGACGTATAAACCGATGCTAAGTCCGATAAATGTCTATTTATCGATACCCTAAGGAAACAAGGTTAGTTACTATCATCCTGTGGAACAAAAGGTGTTTGTTTCAAGGCATGCTGTGTTTCTAGAGAAAGAGTTTCTCTTGCAAGAAAACAGTGGGAGTGTCGTCGAGCTTGAGGAGGCTCGAGAGACTCAAATAGACATTAATGAGATAGGTGAGCAACAAATGACAACTCAGTGATGAGCACCTACCGACTTGTAACACCACATCTTCAGAGATCCGTAGAACAGAACATTCCCGAGATATGGATTTGTGAATAACGACGTGTTACTCATTGATGATGAGGAGCCTACCAGCTTATGAAGAAGGCCGATGTTCAGAAGGATAAGTGGCTTGGTGCCATAAGTCAAATGGATTCCATGTACGAAACCAAGTTTAAACTTATCAAGCATAAAGCCTATAGAAAAGTGGGTTTTCAAGAAGAAAACCACATGGATGGTAATGTGATTACCTATAAGGTTAGATTGTATAGGATATCACAAAAGCAAGGTGTTGATTATGATGAAACCTATTCTATGTTTAAATCCATTCGATGCCGCCATAGTCATTATGACATGAGATATGGCAGATGGATGTGAAAACAATCTTTCTGAAATAGTTCACATCTTGATAAACCTATGTTGAAGAGAGTCGGAATATCCGCTGATGAGACGATCAAAAGTTTGATTTCTCACAAAATCCATTTAACTCAGTTAGTGTATTGTGCGTCACATATTACTTATAGGAAACTATGTCATCTAAATGCGCTAAGGTTTGGTTATCCAAGACATTCTCCATGAAAGACAGAAGCAACCTACATCCTGGGATTAAGATCTATAGAGATAGATCAAACGAGCTTGGTCTTTCGCAATATATATAGACCGATCAAAGAGGTTTAGCATGAATCCAAGAAAGGTTTCGCCCATATATTCAAAGTCTATGTCCACATGTAAGATTTGAGGATTTGCATGAGTAAGATTCTATGCATCCATAATAGGATCTATCATATGTTATGAGATGTATCGATGTTCGAGTGTCACAGATATCACCGATCCAGAATGGATCATCAAATAAGACGATCCTAAGTACTGAGAAGAACTGGATGTGTTCCTATATATGGAGAAGATCATTATATCAATTGGTGTGATAATTACCTCAATCGCAGTGAGTTGAAAAGTTCCAAACAAGAGATCGATATCACCATGAAAGGAATGGTATCAAGTTCGCTCATGAACTTGGTGTGATTCCTACCATTCATAATAATGGCTTCATCACATAAACGGAGCAATCACGAAAGAGCCAAGGTCTCATCAACGATCCAAACATCCTATCATCTTATCGTGAGAGATCATAGTAGGAACGAAATACCCGAAAAACGAATGAACTTAGCTATCATAGCATTCCTCAAAGTAAGCCTAGGGTCATGTTAGAGCTTATGGATCGATAGCAGCTAATTCTCATTCATCATGAGTCGTTTAGCAAACATCTCCAGGAGATGTCCTAACATGATCAAGTTTAATAGCCTATAAAGGATTCACCATTTGCAGGAGATGTATAATGGCCTCTATTGTTACAAAGTCCCAAAGCATTACATGTTTAGAAATTTAATCAATTAGAGAGGAAATGATACTTCTAAAAGTATGAATTCCTAGTGATCCACAATAGACCATGTCAACTATAAGATGAGATGGGAATGTACATCATTCACATCAAGGGTTTCAAATAGTGATCATCTTTGCAATGATCATGATGTACTACTAGGTCATATGATCGCTCTATAATTAACTAGGAACCTATTTACACATGAAAATCCAAAGGATTTAAAACGAGCTTGAGAATTTATCAATCATGTTTTGGAAACATAAATATGAAATTGTTTCAAAAGAAGTGGATCATGGCCTTATGAAGATATAATGACTAAATGATTCTAATCCAATGGATGAATAAATAAACCAAAGGGTTTGGTTTATATTAAACTAATGAACCAAAGGTTGGTTCGGTTCGTTTTAACTTAAAATAAACCATCATGGTTTGGTTTATTTTAACTTATCTTAATGGAGCGGGTTAACGGGCTTTATGGATATGATCCATTAACCATTAAGAGAATTAGTTCTCTATAAAGACTTAAGGATTGTTAAACTAATCCAATCAAAGCCTATGAGTTGGCCTAACGGTTGTGCCGCCTGCCTTTGTTTGATGTTGACTAGCTGAACCTCCGATCCGGTGATCTCCTATGGTTTGCATCAAGGTGAGGCTTTCTCCTTGTTTTGGCCGCGCTACTCCTAAAGCTGTCCATTTTCTGACAGCTTCCTCCTTCCGAGCGCCGCTTACGACGGTTAGTGTACAGCGGTATATCGATTTGATGTAATAGGAATTTATATTCTTCGTAGAAGCCGAACGATCCAACTTTCATCAAGACGAGGCTATAACCCAAGACGGCTCGACTTAGCTTAAGTCATCCCGAGGAGCTCGCATACGGATAGAATTCTACGAGGATCGGCTGATATCGCTCCCGCCAAAATTTAATTTTTATTGCAATTTTAATTTACTATGTCTACACTTGTTGAATAGCATCTGTTGTGTGTGTTGTAATAAATAGAGATAGAATTTTTATTGCTCACGTGCTCATGTTTACGAAAACATGATCGAACACACACGCCATGGCCGGAAAAGCCTGTCCGTAAAACTGACAGCAGGAGGAGTAGGCCGCCAAACAAGGAGAGTGCTCACCTTGATGCCAAACCTATAGGAGATCATCGGAGGGTCTCCGGAGGTTCACTGCTGAGCTCCAGAATCGGACGGCACAAGTGGTCAAGGTCGCCAATTCAAGGAGGTGGGCGCAACTGTTGTGGCCAAAAAATAGATTAGGTTTTAGGTTAGGTTTAAGCCCACTTTTATAGAGAACTAATTCTCTTAATGGTTAATGGATCATATCCATAAAGCCCGTTAACCCGCTCAATTAAGATAAGTTAAAATAAACCAAACCATGATGGTTTATTTTAAGTTAAAACGAACCGAACCAACTTTTGGTTCATTCGTTTAAAATAAACCAAACCCTTTGGTTTATTCTCATCCATTGGATTAGAACAAAACCATTTTGGTCCATCCATTATGTCTTCATAAGACACTGCCCATCCACGCTTCCATTGGGAATGAAACAATTTCATGCTCGCTTTATGTTTGGTCCAACCAAACATAGTTTCTCTCGGTCTGAGAATCCCATTCTCAAGTTCGTTTTAAATCCTTTGGATTACACTCATTGTGCGTGTGACCAAATAGGTTCTCGGTTTATGTTGGCCGTCTATAATTAACCATTAATTATAGAACGATCATGAGTGGCACCTAGTAGTACATCATGATCCCCACTAACAAAAAGATCAACGCTTGATCCGTAATCTCAAACCCTTCAAGAGCTCGAATGAATCGCGGCCCCATTCCCTTCACTCATCTTATACCCACTTGGTTCAGACATGGTCTATTGTGTCCCTCACTAGACTACGCCACACCTAGCCCAAGTATCATTTCCTCGCCCCAGATTCTAGTTACTCCACATGTATCGAAGAGTACCTTACTCTAAACATGTAATGCTTTGGCCAAAGACTTTAGTAACAATCCGACGAGAGGCCATGGGTATACATCTCCTCGCAAGGAGTGGTGAATCCTTTATAGTCTATTCAAACACCTTCGATCACTTCGACTTATACCCAATCATCTCCTTTAGATCAAGATGTCAAAGCAAAGTCTCATGATCAAGATGGACTTAAAGAAGAACTCTATATCTATATATATATTCAATGAACTAGTTACCATAACTAGCATCCACGATTAACTCCGGACATCACTATGTCTCCAGCCAGTGAGAATCAGCTGCTTGGATACACCAAGGAGTATACCTCGTGCTAGTCTCAACAGAATTGATGGTGTCCAGATTCATCAATTCATCGACTAGGGATAATTCCGATACATCTCAATTACACATGTAGAGATACTCACTAGTTGTGATCCAATCACAAATTCTCTCATGCTGTGAATCGTATCATGGACATTCAGTAAATGAGTTTAAGATCCAATCAAATACATATAACATGTATACTCAAATAGTGAATCTTCATTTATCATATAAATGGTTCATACATAAGGCGATTGCCTTAGGACATCTCTCATATATTACTAACAGTACATTGGTTGACAATTTATATATTCTTGAACCGAAAACTCCCACGATGCATATAGAAGTCAATAACTCATCTTCTAAGTCTAATAAGAGAAAAGAACCTTCGCAAATGAACTAGACATATATTTGGCATCTAAGGCTTGGTCATATTAACCTAAGCAGAATTCAAAGATTGATAGCTGATGGACCTTTGGGTTCATTAGTGGTGGAGGATCTCCCAACCTGCGAATCTTGCTTGGAAGGTAAAATGACCAAGAGGCCTTTCAAGGCCAAGGGGTATAGAGACAAAAATGTGTTAGAATTGGTTCATTCTGATTTGTGCGGTCCTATGTCTATCCCGGCAAGAGGTGGTTTTGAATATTTTGTCTCATTTATAGACGATTATTCAAGATATGGATACATTTACTTGATGCGCCACAAGTCTGAATGCTTTGACAGGTTCAAAGAATTGAAGGCTGATATGGAGAATCGTCAAGGTAAAAGTATCAAGACATTACGATCTGATCGTGGTGGTGAGTACCTCTTGGGAGAGTTTAGGAATTACTTATCAGAGGCTGGGATTCAATCCCAATTGTCTGCACTTGGCACACCCCAGCAGAATGGTGTGGCAGAGCAAAGGAATAGGACTCTTATGGAGATGGTCAGATCGATGATGAGTTATTCTGAGTTACCTGTTTCGTTCTGGGTGTATGCACTGGATACGGCAATATATACTCTGAACTTGGTTCCATCCAAATAAATACCTTCTACCCCTGTAGAATTGTGGTCTGGGCGAAAGCCTAGTCTAAGACATATTCGGATATGGGGGAGTCCAACACATGTGCTGAAGGCTGATGCTGGTAAGTTGGAACCTCGTACAGAAGTGTGCATGTTTGTTGGCTACCCTAAGGGAACGAAAGTTGGTTTGTTTTATAGTCCTAGAGATCAGAGGGTGATCGTTAGCACGAACGCCATATTTCTAGAGGAGGATTATGTAATGAACCACAAGCCCAAGAGTAGGATTGTTCTTGAGGAGTTGACAGGGGAAGTTCCGACTTCAGTACCACCGGTACAAGAGGAGATACCACAAGTCACTGCACCGCATGTCACAGAGCATACACAGGAGGCACCTCGTCGTAGTGGTAGGGTTGTTAGACAACTCGAAAGATTCATGTTTTTGGGAGAGTCTTCAGACTTAGTCCATGGTGAATATGAACCTGATCCCTGGACATATGACGAGGCACTCCAAGATAGAGATGCGGTATCTTGGCAAAGAGCGATGAATTCAGAGATAGAATCTATGGATTCTAATCAAGTCTGAAAGCTAGTAGAACCACCCGATGGTGTAAAAGCCATTGGATGCAAGTGCATCTACAAGAAAAAGAGAGGAGTAGACGGGAAGGTTGAGACCTTCAAAGCTAGGCTTGTTGCGAAAGGGTATACTCAGAAAGAGGGCATCGATTATGAGGAGACCTTTTCGCTAGTAGCTATGCTTAAGTCTATCCGGATTCTCTTATCTATAGCTGCTCATATGGATTATGAGATTTGGCAGATGGATGTCAAGACAACTTAATTTAACGGAAGTCTTGAGGAGAACATCTATATGCGACAACCAGAGGGATTCATTGCTAAAGGCAAAGAGCATCTTGTATGTAAGCTTAATCGGTCCATTTATGGATTGAAGCAAGCTTCTAGATCTTGGAACATCCGCTTTGATGAGGTAATCCAGTCATATGGATTTATTCAAAATCCGGATGAGCCTTGTGTATACAAGAGATGTGACGGAAACGTAGTGGTGTTTCTTGTACTATATGTAGATGACATTTTGTTAGTTGGCAACAATATCAAAGTGTTATCAGACGTAAGGGTATGGTTGTCCAAACAATTTTACATGAAGGACTTGGGAGAAGTGGGACACATCCTTGGGATCAAAGTTATAAGGGATCGCAAGAAAAGGATGTTGTGCTTATCTCAAGCTTCATACATTGACACTATCCTTGCTCGTTTTAGCATGCAGAACTCCAAGAAAGGTTTTCTACCTTTTAGGCATGGAGTTCCTTTATCTAAAGAGATGTGTCCCAAAACATCAAAGGAGATAGAGGACATGAAGGCGGTTCCTTATGCTTCGGCAGTAGGAAGCCTTATGTATGCTATGCTATGTACGAGACCGGATATCTGCTTTGCCATGGGCATGGTTAGTAGATATCAGAGTAATCCTAGACAGGGACATTGGACTGCGGTAAAACATATATTGAAGTACCTGAGAAGGACTAGGGATTATATGCTGGTTTACCGGGCAGATCAATTAGTCCCTGTGGGTTACACGGATTCAAATTTCCAATACGATAGGGACAAGAGTAAGTCTACCTCGGGGTTTGTGTTTACTTTTGGAGGTGAAGCCATAGTATGGAGGAGTGTCAAGCAGAAATGCGTGGCGGACTCTACCATGGAAGCTGAGTATGTGGCAGCCTCGGAGGCAGCTAAGGAAGCTGTATGGCTCAGGAACTTCTTGATGGACTTGGATGTGATTCCTGGTTTGCCCAGAACTATCACAATTTATTGTGATAACAGTGGTGCAGTTGCAAACTCGAAGGAACCACGAGCCCATAAGGCGAGTAAACACATAGAGCGCAAGTACCACCTTATACGAGAGATCGTAAAGCGAGGAGAAGTTGTTGTCACCAATATTGCATCAGAGGATAACCTGGCGGATCCATTCACTAAGGCCCATCCAGCGAAAGCGTTTGATAGGCATGTGGAGGACATGGGGATCAAATGTATGGCAGTGTGATGATGGCATAGTCTTTTAGTATAAGTGGGAGATTGTTGGAATGTATACTGAAAGCCTAGCTCTTTTTGTATGAACATTTTATTTTGGAATAAGAATCACATGATCATTGTTTGCACTTTATATATTTATTATATGTGTGTGCATATTGTCTAATATTTTACATTGTAGATAACATGGTGCTTGGTGTGGCACAGAAGATCATGTTATCAGTCCCTTGTAAAATATAAGTAGAGGCTCACAACCAAGATGGTTTTGGACAAACCATTGGCATGGTTGTAGTGTAGCTTGGTATTGTTTTGTCTTGAACATGGAGTTACACTAGTACACTTAGGTGTATTGAGCAGGACCGACATAGAGGTGATTCAATTATTTGCTGACTACATAATTGAATCGGACCTCGGATATTATGTTATACATGCTCTTAATCCCGATATAATAACGGGCATATGTACTTAGTATTTATTTCTTTGATTTACTAGAGGGTGAGATTTAGATGGATTAAATCAATATGCCCGGTAAGTTGGGAAATAATATTATTTACATGGTGTGTCGTTGATTATAGGAGGAAACCGTGTCCTATATACTAGGTTGATCATGTCCCCTTGAAAAGCTCATAAGGTTCATCATGTAAACCCAGCTGGTTGACTTAGTCAACATGATGATAAGGTTGAGTGGTACTACTCGAGGAATTAGATGTTAATTAATTGATGGTCAGTAAATCAATTAATTGACGGACATTCGATATCTTAAACACGGGGAGATGATTGTACAAATAATATATGGAGCCCATATTAATTTATGGGGGTTGGTGAGGTAGTTCAATGATGATCCTCTAGTCGAATGGAACATCATTGATGGATCAAGTTTGTGTGGTTCCGATCCATCGAGTGGCCAAGATCCAACTCCTCCTTATGGTCCCTATCGTAGCCTAATATAATCCTAAAGAAGTCTAGATCCAAGGATGTAAAACAAAACTCTAGAACCAACGGTTGGGATTAAATCCTTAGATCCGATGGTTGGGATGAAACCCTAGAACCAACGGTTGGGATTAAATCCCTGACCCGATGGTTAGGATGAAACCCTAGAATCGACAGTTGGGATGAAATCCTAGATCCGACGATTGGGATGAAACCCTAGATCCGACGGTTGGGATAAAACCCTAGATCCGACGGTGGAGATTAAATCGCTAGATCCAACGGTGGAGATTAAAGGAGGCTTAGGCCCAACTCTATATATAGATGGCTAAGGCTTGGGCGGCAAGAGAGAGATTGGAAATTAGGGTTTGGCTCATCTCAAAGTGGAAAGGAGCTAGGGTTTTGGGCGGCTAGAAGTGGGCGGCAAGCTTGTTCTCCCTAGGGTTTTGGCCGGCGCCCCTCATCCTATTCTCATCCATTGCCGGTGTTCATCCCTTCCTCCTCCTTTGCTCATTGGTGGCCGACGGTTCTCCAACTCCTTGGTGGCCGACACTTCTCCAACCTCTAGGTGGCCGGCGGCAACACTTCAACAAGTTGGCCGGTGCTCATCCACTCGTTCCTTGGCCGGCGGTTGCATCAAACTCCCTTGCTTGGTGGCCGGTTCTAGAAGGGAAAGGTTTAGTTGGTTCTTCTCTTTGTTCGCAGCGGACAAGGAAGGGAAGAACGCGATCTAGAAGGCTTCTACTCGTGGAGGATCTTCGCCCACATGTCGTCCACGAGGAGGATAGGACATACGGTAGAAGATCGTGAGGTATAAAAGTTTTACAACTTGATATTCTGATCTAAGCATGTTCTTTTATGTGTTGATTATACAAGTGTGCATTAGTATATATTTTGTATAATCACGGACCCCGAAGACAAACACAAAAACCGGCGATCCGTCCATCGTCTCTTCCGCGGCTAACCAACTAGAAGAGTTGTGTTTCTTGAACAACTAGTTTGTTCAAGCGATCACTCAAGTTGTTAGCACAACGACGAATTGGTTGTGCTAAGGAAACTCATCCCATCCAGATTAATTCTTTCATTAGTGAAAATTTTAATCCGGGGACATGGTTGCCAATGAGTCTCCGAAGCAACTCCCTACATTTGCGACTGGCTGGGGATGGTTTGAGGTATCGGACTCGCGTCTCTCAATGCGATCTGGATTTCAGCCCCTAGATTTGGATGGATTTTCTCGTATGTCACCCTTCCGAGAATGAGTTAATCTTTTATCCTTCTTGGAGTGAGCCACTTCTGCCTCCCTTCGAGGATATCTCTCTAGACTCACTTCATACTCTCTTCTACAATTCTCCTCGTCCTCTAAATACTAATCTTTTCCAATCCCAAGAGCTTTCTGCTCCTAACAATGTCCTTTATAAGGTCATTGCTCATTGCATTCTTCCAATAGATGTGGGTTGGCTTTAGTTCGACCTGTTCACTTCTTCCTCATGCATATATTACGTCAGAGTTTAGATATCAACATTGGTCTCAACACCTTCCATTGCATTACTCATTTCATCAGGCTGAACAATGGGAAGGTCCACATGCCATTTGGTAATGTACTTACTCAGTGGCTAGGTTCCGTCGGCATCGACGTGACCAAGGGGGTCATTAAGCCCATGACCAAAAAATATGACCAGATGAATGCTCGGAGCTTCTCTTTGGCAGGCTTGAATCCCCACGAGGGGTCCATTATCTAGGACCCTGCACGATGGGCGGCAGGCGGTGCTCTGGCACCGGAGGTGCTGGCCAGCCAGTGTTTCTGAGGATGTGCTGCGATGCGTTATGCCGGACTTAGCTGTGAGCGCCCGGATGCCTTTGTAGAGAGGATGGATGCGCGCCTTGAGGATCTTCATTTGGGGCACCAAGAGCTTTGCCGGGAGCACTAGGAGCTCCTCTCCCAGGTGAGTGGGATGCACCGACAGCAACAGGACAGTCTAGCGATTCTCCGCCCTCTTGCAACCGGACATTCGCCTCCTTATGATGGTTCGTCATCCACACCGATGGATGTTGATGATGATGATCTCTAGATAGCTTGTGTTTTGTATTTTTTTTGGCCATATGTACGGCACTAACTCAGATTTTTGTTAGTAACTTTTTGTTTAATGAAATGGAGTTGTTTTTAGTTCATTTCTATAAGTGTCTATATTACTATGGATTGATATTTTTAAGTTTAGAAATTGAACACATATTACTAAGTGTTTTTCAAAACCTTTATTGTAATCCTAGTTACGAATATTGGTATGATACAATCCATTTTTTTTTTTACATTTTGAATCTTGTGTCAATCCATTAATTTGATGGGCATAATTTTAGTCTAATATTTTTCACACGTTATATTAGTCATAAATAATGTGTATGCCGAGTTTTATGATTTTTGGACATCCACAAAATTTCCTACGCATTTTTAAACCTTGACTGAAAACTCTAATTTCAGAGTTGTCTGATATTAGTCGACTGTCAAGGTCGGCAGTTGACTGATGACAATATCAGTCGAACCGGTGACACTGTTTTGGGATGGAAAACTATTTTCATCGTTTAAAGGTCCAATTTTGGATATTATATCTCCATACTATGATTCCCACAGTATATAAATGATAACTTGTATGGAAAGAAAGATTGCATTTATGCATTGGTTTAGGGGGAGCTACATCTCTAAAATCTATACTTGTTGGTGCAAAGATAGGACATATTTGCCCATTCCATTGTTTATGCTTTGCTTCACATGCTATTCACACATCATGAACCATGTATTGGATTAAGGGGGAGTCTCATATCAATCTTATACCTTAGTTCAAGATATGTCAAATGTAATTCTTTCATGAACTTATTGTTGTATGAATTCTTCTCTTTTTGATGTATGTCAAAGGGGGAGAAGGAATGTTTAAGTTAGAATTCATATTGGAAATATGATTATGTGCATGTGTCAAAGACCTAACTTAAATGATTGCCAAACATTAAAGACCTAACAATGCCCCAAGCATTTATATGTTTTGATGTTTGGATAATCATCTAAGTAAGGCAATGCTTTGTGATCTAATTGTGAACATGTTTAAGAAAAGTCCAAGTGTGATCTTGGTAAAGAGAAGTCCAAGGAAAGGTCTTGGTGGCGTAAGTCCAAGCATGTAGTCTTGGCGGCGTAAAGTCCAAGCAATCCTTGGCAAAGGAAGACCAAAGGCAAGTCTTGGCAGCATAAGTCCAAACATGTAGTCTTGGCAGCGTAAAGTCCAAGCATACTTTGGCAAAGAAGAAACCCAAAGCATGATGAAACCGAAGGAAGCTTTTGAAGGCAAGCGCATGGATGGAGTCATGGACTCAGAGAAATCCTGGAGGCGCAAGGCTGATGGAGAAGCTAGAAAGTTAAGTCTAGGCTTAGGGTATGTTTTCAAGTATGAATTAGTCATACTTAGGGTGTGCCAGTCGACTGGAACATTGTGCCAGTTGAACTGGCCTTCAATATGCAGCATTGGAGGTCGGAGAACTACGGGCAGTTGACTGGGAGTTATCCCAGTTGAACTGATGATAGTCGACTGAGATCGGACTACAACATACAAGCTAGGAGTCGACTGCTATTATTGGTAGTCGACTGCCACAAACAGAAAGGCTCGTAGCCGAATTACGATCGATTCTGTGACATCGGTCGGCTGCTCTGTTGGCGGTCGTGATATCCCTCTTGTTAGTGATGACGGTGTGAATCCTGTGAATCGGCTTGCGCGGCCGTTGCTTCTTGAGTGCGCGATCGTGATAAAGCACATCAATCGACTGATGGACCTCCAATGGGAAAATGGGTCTCTTTCCTATAAAAAGAGGCCAAGAGGAGCAAGAAGGGGATAATGCTTATATTCTGATCATTCTCTCAAGTTCCCATAAATTTTCTAAAGCTTTCTAAGTTTTTTAATTCCCCTCCTCCTCTCTAATCTTCATCTTCATCCTTTGTAAGATGAGGAGGGTTTTGTAAAAGAGAAAGCTTATTAGTGAAGATTTATTTACGTTGATCCACCTTAAGGATCACCATGGAGTAGGAGCATTATCTCCGAACCACGTAAAAGCTTCCGTGTTAGCATTTCATTTTTGTTTCTATTATTATTGTATTTGTTGTGCTTCCGCTAATCATTTTTGTAGAAAATGAAAAGAGGCTATTCACCCCCTCTAGCCTTCTGAGGTTCCCCAACAGTAGGCACATAACAACATTCATCTAATTCTAGTATAAGCCCGAGGGTATGGATAGGAAATAAGTTCCTACAGCAATAGCAACAACCCTTGCTCCATTGCCTACTCGTAGGTCTACCTCACCCTTCATCAATGCCCTGCTATTTCTCAACACTTGTACATTAGTATAAATGTGAGAAGCACATCCGATATCAAATACCCACGATGAAAAAATAGATAGATTGACTTTTATAACATATATACATGAAGTAGAAGTTTCACTTCTCTTCTTCTTAAGATCTTCTAGGTATCCTTTGCAGTTCTGCTTCTAGTGACCGGTCTGACCACAGTGGTAGCATTCAACATCCTTGGCAACCCCTCCTTTAGGTTTCATCGCTTTGCCTTTGCCCTTGGTTTGGGACTTTCCCTTACCTTTAGGCTTGCCCTTGCCTTTATTCTTTTGCACCATCAAAATGGAGTTGGGCTTTGCCTTCTTAAGGTTGAGCTCAGCAGTTCTCAACATGCTAAGCATCTTAAGTAGTGGCTTATCAATTTTATTCATGTTGTAATTCATGAAAAATTGATTGTAACTTTCTCTCAAGGATTGTAAGATCAAGTCAGCGGCTAGTTCCTGGCCAAGTGGAAATCCCAACCTCTGTAGGTTTTCTATGTACCCAATCATCTTGAGTACATATGGACCTACGGGAGTCCCATCTTGAATCTTTCACTGAAATAGTGCCTCAGAGATCTCGAATCTCTCATTCCTTGCTTGTCCTTGATACAGTTAGCGAAGATGTTCAACCATATCAAAAGCATCCATCAACTCGTGTTGCTTCTGAAGCTCAGAGTTCATGGTCGCGAGCATGAGGCATGACACATCTAATGCATCATCTTGATGCTTCTTGTAAGCATCTCGGTCAACTCACGTGGTGTTAGTGTCAGTCCTTAGTGTCAATCATGAGATGATTGATTAGGGATCATGTGTATCATATTTCATTAATAAAAGGTAAAGATTGTTTATTATATTTACTTTATACATGTGCCAGCTAAAATAAATATAATAATGTCCTTGAATAGTAGGTTCTAATCTACAGTACATCAATTGGTAGAATTGATTATGATAAGCTGTAGAGAACACTATTCTTAATATTCCTAGTCAAGTATTAATATACAAGGGCAATATTAATACAAGGGCAATATTAATACATGGAGACTATCATGTAGGTTAATAGATGACTTGATCTCACAAGTCATGGATATGTGATATCACATTGACACATGGGTATATATATTGGAGAATATATATACTGAATTGACCCGCCATGAGAAAGTATCATGGATCGTTATATGAGTGTCATATATTTTCTCATGTGACTATTGGTATGAATAGTCCTTAGACCTGAAGTCACTACGGTTCCCTACATAAGGAGTTATGTACTTTGGTATCATCTAACGACACGTCGTAACAGGGTGACTATAACGGCGATCACTGGGTATGTAACAAATTATGCGAAGGAATGTGAATGATGTAGATGAGATCTATCCTTCCTATATGACAGGAGTGATATCTTTGGCCTCTTGATAGAGTAGGACCACGAAATGCATGACCATGCTCAAATGAGTCAATATGAGATATTGAGCTCATTTGTTTGAGTGAGTCTACTTGGGGATCAAGAAACATAAAGATCAATAAGGGGATGACCCAGTCTATGCCTCATTGATCAATCTAAGATATCAGAGAGGGAAGGACACCGTCATACATGATAATAGTCATATAAAGGTTGTCGGATCTCGATGATCTTGTAACTTGGGTAGCAATGATGTATTACTAGATGTCGCTCATTGCTTATGTATCTAAAAGGGGTTTTAGATACATTGCCAATGTTACAAGAGCCTATAGGGTCACACACAAATGACATTCTGTTTTGGAGATGGTTTCTTTTAGTTGGACTAAAAGGACAATTGAGTATATACCCAAGATTTGAGTTAGACTCAAACTAGTTAAACTTGAGTTAGACTCAAGTTAAACCATGGAAGATGATTCATTATCATGCATGATTAATTTGATTAATCATGCATGGGAATACCAAGAGCCTTGGTATTCATGATGGGAATTCATGAAGGAGAATACCAAGAGTCTTGGTATTAAGAGATGTCTTAATGTGGAATTAATGGTAATGGTTGCTATGGGGTTAAAATGGCTTCAACGTGGAAATCACTGGTTGATGGTGTGTGTTTTTGTTTGGGTGTGGAAGCAAAAGAAAGCCAAGAGAGAAAGTGTTCTCTCATCTCCTCCTTCCTCTCCTTCTTCTTCCAAAGAGGTCTTGGTGTTTTACTAGGGGTTGCTAGCACAACGTGACTCCAAATCGTGTGGGTGTCAGTGTGAATACCATAGATATACGATTACCCTTACCGTTTTGAGATCCGACAGCGTTTGCACAAGCGGGATTGCGAAGGGCACGCACTGAAGGTATATTCCTCCTCTAGATAAGATCTAGACTAGATAGAAACGATTTATATAGTTTTGCATGAATCTCTGGTGGGATCCGATATAATTTATTATTTCCGCTATGGTTGTGTGAAGTATTCGCCCATGATGTTATGAACATCAGATCTGGACCGGTCTCTCAACACGTGGCAGTGGCAGGAGGTGCTTCCGAAATGGGCTGCTCTAGGACATATAGTTTTCTTTCTTGTTTAAGAATAATTCTCAGATTCCTGTACCAGTCCAGGAAATTAGCTCCATTGAGCTTGTCCTTCTCAAGGACAGAATGCAGGGAGAGAGTTTTCGTGTTTGACGACATGGCAATCTACAACATAAATAATGTATAAAGTAAATATCATATTCTATTTATCATTTAATTAGTCCTTTAATTAAATGATGCTCCCACTGAATTATAGGACTTTTGGTAGAATCGAGTAATGGATGAGGTCAAACCACACTACTAGATTCATACCAACTAGCTATAATTCTCGCAGGACAAGATCCACATCATACTACAACTTGAGTTAGCTTTGGCTAAATCACCCAAGACTTAGTATGATGGGTAGGTAACAAATTACTAATTACATCTCTATGCAACTCTTGTTTAAAGGATCAAGATCCACATTTACAAAAAAATTGAGTTAGCTTTGGCTAAATCGCCCAAGATTTAGTGTAAATGTGATCTTATCCTATCTTTCCAACTATTGGAATATGCCTATAGTTTTATCCGATCCAATTGAGTTAACTAGTTTCACTCAATCTAATTGAGCTTATTCTCACCCAAGCTTTGATAGGCGGAACCAAGATTGTCCCTCTGCACCCTACTAAGATAATATGTATTACTCTGCTTTGGCAGATTCAACAACAACAAATGATCGAGGTAGTGATGGGTATCAAAACTTGGTAGGCATTTCCAGTTGACTTGATTAAGATCTAATCTAATCGTGAATATGTATCATATACACATTAAGGTATTAATTATCCTATACTAGCATGCATCACATACATACAAACAAAAACAAATATATATATATATATATATATATATATATATATATATATACTAATTAATTAATTTGTGATGAGGTCATGGCCCTACTACGATCTTCTCAAGCCAATGAGAAGATCAGATGGTCAACCTAGGGTTAGTGGCTTCTCCAAGCGCCACCTTTGACCGCTATGTGTCATCGACACCCTCCTCATAACTCCGTCTACGAGTGGACCTTCCACCGCTTCATTTTGTACATTACAAATATGAAACTCGAGTTATATTCGAGTCTAAAATCTATTTACAATAGGAATATATTATGGTAGGCACGACGCGTAGGTTGCATATCATATACAACATGCACAATACAAAAAAACGGTGCGCAAGCCATATTAAGAATTAAAACACAATTTTATCCAATCACATTGGGGTTTTTTGCCCATGACCATCACAATATCATACATAATTCTAGCGGGGTTAGAGGCAGTGCCCCTTCTCGCAAAATGAATCTTGCGAGTGTCCCATACCGATCTTACAGTGCCTTAAGTCACTGTCCCAAAAAAACAAAAATGAGACCTTGCCATTTTTGAGAGTTTTTCTCGGTGGTTAAAGCCTACAAGTGTCCAAACACTTGCTTCTTCGACTCTATGAGAAAAATACTCACAAAATCTATAAAATTAAGAAAATTACAGAAACTTACAAATCTGTAACTTTTCATATCTAATATAAAAATTGCAAATACAAACATGTACATGCTTCGAACCTGGCTCTGATACCACTATAAGACTCTCCGAGCCGCAAAAACCGCTTTTTGCATTGCGGAAACCTCGGAAGCCGACCACGGATCTGTGCAAAGATAAATAAAATTCTTGTACATGTTTATCTACACTAGATCTACCTTAGATCTACATGGGAAGAATGTTACCCTTGTAGTGATGCCCTTCGCTTATCCCGCTCGTCCAAAAGATTGCCGGATCTCATAGAGTGTCAAGTGTACACTCTCTACACGTATCCACATGGACAAAAGGTGGAAAGAACCACTTAGAGTGAGCTAGCACTCTTGGGAGGTCTCGGAAATGGAGGAGAGGGAGAAAAGAAGAAAGGAGAAGGAAGAAGAAGAATTCAATTCCACACTCATTCAATTTGGTCGACCACTTAAGGAGGGTTAAATACATCCATGTAATACCAAGAGCCATGGCTCTTGGTATCCCTCTTGAGGTGGCACACCGTGATGTGTCTATGATGATGTGGAACATCATCATTGGGCGGCCCTATGCCAAGTCACAATGAAGTGGCTTTTGGTCAAGTCAAACTTGACCCTTTATCTTCCCTCTCAAGTGAAGTCAAACATGACCTCTTATCTCCCATGGTTGATCAAATCTAACCTATGATTCAAGTCAATTTAATTTAATGAATCACTATTCATTAGTTTAAATTGACTCAATGAATCAAATATAAATTAGACTCATTCAACACTTGAATCAAATTGAGTCCAACTCAATTAGTCTAATTTGGATTACTCTTAATCCAATTTGGTTCATCACATAAACCTAATCCTCTTGGTCCATCATATGAACCTAATCTCCATCTAATTGCCCTTTGTGTGTGACCCTATAGGTTCTTGTAACGTTGGCAATGCTCCTAAACTGATTTAGAAACATAAGCAATGAGCGATATCTAGCAACACATCTTTGCTACCCAAGTTATAAGAATATTGAGATCCAACATCACCATTGTGACTCTCACAATATGTGATAATGTCCCTCTATCCTTGACATCTAGATTGATCAATTGAGGCATAGACTATGTCATCCTCTGTATAATCTATATCTTGAACTGCAAGTAGACACACTCTAATTAAATGAGCTTAATATCTCATATTGACTCATTTGGACATGACCATGCACTTAGTGGTCTCACTCTATTAAGAATCACGATATCACTCCTGTCATATAGGAGGGATTGATCCCATCTACATCACTAACATCCCTCCGCATAATTTGTTACATACCTAGTAATCACCTTTATAGTCCACCAATTTACGGGTGACGTTTGACGAAGTCAAAGTTGTTGGAATGTATACTGAAAGCCTAGCTCTTTTTGTATGAAAATTTTTATTTTGAAATAAGAATCACATGATCATTGTTTGCACTTTATATTTATTATATGTGTGCATATTGTCTAATATTTTACATTGTAGATAACATGGAGCTTGGTGTGGCACAGAAGATCATGTTATCAGTCCCTTGTAGAATATAAGTAGAGGCTCACAACCAAGATGGTTTTGGACAAACCATTGGCATGGTTGTAGTGTAGCTTGGTATTGTTTTGTCTTTAACATAGAGTTACACTAGTACACTTAGGTGTATTGAGCAGGACCGACATAGAGGTGATTCAATTTATTGCTGACTACATAATTGAATCAGACCTCGGATATTATGTTGTACATGCTCTTAATCCCGATATAATAATGGGCACATGTACTTAGTATTTATTTCTTTGATTTACCAAAGGGTGAGATTTAGATGGATTAAATCAATATGCCCGGTAAGTTGGGAAATGACATTATTTACATGGTGTGTCGTTGATTATAGGAGGAAACCATGTCCTATACATTAGGTTGATGATGTCCCCTTGAGGAGCTCATAAGGTTCATCATGTAAACCCAGCTGGTTGACTTAGTCATCATGATGATAAGGTTGAGTGGTACTACTCGAGGAGTTAGATGTTAATTGATTGATGGTCAGTAAATCAATTAATTAATGGACATTCGATATCTTAAATACAAGGATATGGATGTACAAATAATATATGGAGCCCATATTGATTTATGGGGGTTGGTGAGGTAATTCAATGATGATCCTCTAGTGGAATGGAACATCATTGATGGATCAAGTTTGTGTGGTTCCGATCCATCGGGTGGCCAAGATCCAACTCCTCCTCATGGTCCCTATCGTAGCCTAATATAATCCTCATGAAGCCTAGATCCAAGGATGGAAAACAAAACTCTAGAACCGAAGGTTGAGATTAAATCTCTAGATCCGACGGTGGAGATTAAATCTCTAGAACCGACGGTTGAGATTAAATCTCTAGAACCGACGGTTAAGATTAAATATCTAAAACCAACGGTTGGGATTAAACCCTAGATCCGACGGTTGGGATGAAACCCTAGATCCGACAGTTGGGATTAAACCCTAGATCCGACGGTTGGGATAAAACCCTAGATCCGACGGTTGGGATGAAACCCTAGAACCAACGGTTGAGATTAAATCAAGGCTTAAGCCTAACTCTATAAAAGGGAGACTTAAGTGGGGCAATGAAGGTGGTCTTTTTTGAGAGATTAGGGTTTTGTCTACCTAAGCTTGGGCGGTAAGAAACCCTAAGGGAATTAGGGTTTTGGGCGGCTAGAAGTGGGAGGCAAGGCTTTCTTCTTCCTAGGGTTTTGGCCGGCGCCCCTCTTCCTCCTCTCAGCCCTTTGCCGGTGCTCTTCCCTTCTTCCTCATCTCCTTGGCTGGTGGAAACAAGGGCTAGGTTTTATCCATGGAGCTCTTGGTCGGCGCCCTCTTCTTTTCTCTTTTGGTGGTCGGCGGCAACTTTGCTTCAAGGTTGGCCGACACTCAAGAAGCTACTCCTTGGCCGGCGGTTATATCAAGCTCCATGGCTTGGTGGCCGGTTCTAGAAAGGAGAAGGAGTTTTTGTTTGGTTCTTCTCTTTGTTCGGATAGAGCAAGGAAAGGAAGAACGTGATCTAGGAGGCTTCTACTCGTGGAGGATCTTCGCCCACACGACGTCCACGAGGAGGATAGGACATACGATAGAAGATCAAGAGGTATAAAAGTTTTACAACTTTTATTGATCTTTGCATGTTCTTATCTTTATGTTAGTATGTGTTGATTATACTAGTTTGCATTTGTATGTATTTGTATAATCATGGACCCCGAAGACAAACACAAAAACCGGCGATCCGTTCGTCGTCTCTTACGCGGCTAACCAACTAGAAGAGTTGGGTTGCTTGAACAACTAGTTTGTTCAAGCGATCACTCAAGTTGTTAGCACGATGACAAAATGGTTGTGCTTAGGAAACTCATCCCATCCGGATTAGTTTTTTCATTAGTGAAAATTTTAATCCGAGGACATGGGAGCCAATGAGCCTCCGAAGCAATTCCTACAAATTGGTATTAGAGCCATGGTTTCCGGTTTTGTGTGTTTTGGATTCGGTTACTTTCATGCACATATCATATATTGAGTATACCGGATAATAGTAGGATGTGCGTAGGCTAACTTTTTGGTTGCAGGCATAAGATCCGACTATTATGGCTATATGTGTGTATGTGATTGTTTGTGTGTGATTGTATGTATATTATTTGAATCCTCGGGGTTGACGAGGCTAGATTAGTATTTAATTTTTGTAATTAAATACGGCATTGTTTAGCCACTCATTTTAGTTTACTTTCGATCTAGATTATTTGTACACTCCTTCGTGGAGTATAGGATCGATGGATGTAAATTAAAATAGTTTATCTCGGCTCGGATCTCTTTGTTGACTTGCGCACGGGAAAAGGTGGAGCGGATGAGGTGGCGACACGATGGGACGCATATTGGAGAACAATGCCATAATAGTTGGGAAAATTCTGTTTTTTCCATATTTATTGCTGATTTGTTTTATATGCATGTTGTGTGTGCTTGAAAATTCCTCATTGTCAATTTACTAAGTGGGAGAGGGACATTTTAATTAATTCCCGTGGCCTCCATTACAATTTGACGTGTGATGCAACAAACTTGCATGTCGTCTTTGAGTGCCTTCCTCCCCATCGGATGGGTTTGTTTGCGGATCACTAGGTCAAATAATGGTTATAGGAAATTATTTAGGAGCGTGTGTACTTCCACATCGGTAAGGCACATAATCCGAGATAATTCCCTTAGTATCGTATAATGGTGTACACTTAGATGCAAATAAAAAGTATCCTCCCCATCGGAGTCACTGCTTTTATTTGTAGGGCCAAAGAGGAACCAACTATTAATTTTATTTGTCAAAAGTAAGGTTGAGAAGATAATAAAATTAATGGGTAAAACCTCCTCTTATAAATGTAGAATTCGTATACGTCCACACTATCGTGGCATGCGATATTCTCGGTGTTTTGAGGTGTTGGTTGATTTCGAAATTTTATTGTTTGAGGAATCAATGATATTTGAAATCTAATATTTTGATCATTGTGATTCTTAGGTTTTTCAAATGGCTTTCAACCCACTTGTTGTGATATTAAAAGAAAATAAACTTACAGGAACAAATTATATTGATTGGAAAAGAAATTTGGATGTTATCTTAACTGCAGGGGAGTACAAATTTCTACTCTTCGAGGTCTGTCCTCCTAAGCCCACCGATGACTCTGATGAAAATGATAAAGAATGTTATAAGAAATGGATCAAGCCATATGAGATGGCGCGGTGTTACATTTTGGCATCTATGTCAAATGTGCTGCAACATCAGCATCAGGCCATGGCCACAGCTTATGACATGTTGTTCAATCTCAAGGAACTTTTCAGACATCAGAGTAGGGCGGCTAGACAGGAGGCTATGAGAAACTTGATGACGACCACCATGATCGAGGGAACACCCGTCAGGGATCATGTTCTCAAGATGATGGCTCATCTTAATGAGATGGAAGTCCTCGGAGCGAGATCGATGGGTAAACCCAGGTCGATATCATTCTCCAGTCTCTGCTTAGGAGTTTTGAGCAGTTCCGCCTCAACTACAACATGAACAAGAGGTTGTATTCGTTGGCGGAGCTTCTGACAGAACTCTAGGCGGCAGAGGGGCTTTTTCGTCAAAACGCTCAAGCCATGGTTGCTCAGAAGGTTTCTTCTTCTAAACCGAAAGGTAAGAAGAAGAAGAAGCAAGGTGGAGTAAAGAAAGTGGTAGTAGGACCTCAGGCAGGAGTGAAGAAGCCGAAAGACAAGTGCTTCACTTGCAAGCAGACTGGACATTGGAAGGCGGACTGTCCTCGCCGAAAGAACAAAGATATATCTTCTTGTTTAGTTGTTGGAACATGTTTAGCGGTGTTATCTACCAGTGCCTGGTGTGTAGATACAGGAGCCACTTATCATGTCTGCAATACTTTGCAGGGGTTCTATGAAACCCGACAACTAGCTGAGGGAGAGATTACCGTCTTCATGGGCAATGCTTCAAAGGTGGCGGCTATTGCAGTGGGAGACGTTCATTTATCTTTTGTTAGGAATAAAGTTTTGGTTTTGAGAAATTGTCTTTATGTACCTTCTTTTAGAAAGAATATAATTTCAGTTTCTAAATTGTTTATGGATGGATATTCTATTTCTTTTAATGACAAAGTGGTTATAAAAAGGAATAGGGAGATTATCTGTTCTGGTACATTGGTTGTCAATTTGTACACTCTTGAACCGAAAGCTCCCACGATGCATATAGAAGTAAATAACTCATCTTCTAAGTCTAATAAGAGAAAAGAACCATCAAAAATGAACCAGACATATCTTTGGCATCTAAGGCTTGGTCATATTAACCTGAGTAGAATTCAAAGGTTCATAGCTGATGGACCATTGGGTTCATTAGTGGTGGAGGATCTCCCAACCTGCGAATCTTGCTTGGAAGGTAAAATGACCAAAAGGCCATTCAAGGCCAAGGGGTTTAGAGCTAAAGATGTGTTAGAATTGGTTCATTCTGATTTGTGTGGTCCTATGTCTATCCAGGCTAGAGGTGGTTTTGAATATTTCGTCTCTTTTATAGATGATTATTCAAGATATGGATACATTTACTTGATGCGCCGCAAGTCTGAATGTTTTGACAGGTTCAAAGAATTCAAGGCTGATGTGGAGAACTGTCAAGGTAAAAGTATCAAGACACTACGATCTGATCGTGGTGGCGAGTACCTCTTGGGAGAGTTTAGGAGTTACTTATCAGAGGCTGGGATTCAATCCCAATTGTCTGCACCTGGCACACCCCAGCAGAATGGTGTGGCGGAGCGAAGGAATAGGACTCTTATGGAGATGGTTAGATCGATGATGAGTTATTCTGAGTTACCTGATTCGTTTTGGGGGTTTGCTCTGGAAACGGCAACACACATTCTGAACTTGGTTTCATCTAAGTTAGTACCCTCTACTCCCACAGAATTGTGGACTGGGCGAAAGCCTAGTCTAAGACATATTCGGATTTGGGGTAGTCCAACACATGTGCTGAAGGGAGATGCTGGTAAGTTGGAATCTCGTACAGAAGTATGCTTGTTTTTTGGCTACCCTAAGGGAACGAAGGATAGTTTGTTCTATAGTCCTAGAGATCAGAAGGTGATCGTGAGTACGAATGCTAGATTTCTAGAGGAGGACTATGTGATGAACCACAAGCCTACGAGGATGATTGTTCTTGAGGAGTTGACAGGAGAAGTCCCGACATCAGTACCACCGGTACAAGAGGAGATACCATAAGTCATTGCATCACGTGTCACAGAGCATACACAGGAGGCACCTCGTCGTAGTGGGAGGGTTGTTAGACAACCCGAGAGATTCATGTTCTTGGGAGAATCTTCTGATTTGGTCCCTGGCGAACATGAACCTGATCTCTGGACATATGACGAGGCACTCCAAGATAGAGATGCGGTATCTTGGCAAAGAGCATCTAGTGTGTAAGCTTAATCGGTCCATTTATGGATTGAAGCAAGCTTCCAGATCTTGGAACATCCATTTTGATGAGGTAATCCAGTCATATGGATTTATTCAATGTCCGGATGAGCCATGTGTATACAAAATATGTGACGGAAACGTAGTGGTATTTCTTATACTATACGTAGATGACATTTTGTTAGTTGGCAACAATATCAAAGTGTTATCAGACGTAAGGGTATGGTTGTCCAAACAGTTCGACATGAAGGACTTGGGAGAAGTGGGACACATCCTTGGGATCAAAGTTATAAGGTATCGCAAGAAAAGGATGTTGTGCTTATCTCAAGCTTCATACATAGACACGGTCCTAGCTCGTTTTAGCTTGGAGAACTCCAAGAAGGGTTTTCTACCTTTCAGGCATGGAGTTCCTTTATCTAAAGAGATGTGTCCTAAAACATCAAAGGAGATAGAGGAGATGAAGGTGGTTCCTTATGCTTCCTAAAGAGGGAAGCCTATGTATGCTATGCTATGTATGAGACCGGATATCCGCTGCGTGGCATGGTTAGCAGATATCGAGTAATCCTCGACAGGACATTGGATCGCGGTAAAGCATATATCAAGTACCCGAGAAGGACTAGGATTATATGCCGGTTTACCGTGCAGATCAATTAGTCCCTCGTGGGTTACACGGATTCGATTTCCAATCGATAGGGACAAGAGTAAGTCTACCTCGGGTTTGTGTTTACTTTGGAGGTGGAGCCATAGTATGGAGGAGTGTCAAGAAGAAATGCGGGCGGACTCTACCATGGAAGCCGAGTATGTGGCGCCTTCCGAGGCACCAAGGAAGTCAGATGGCTCAGAACTTGATGGACTTGGATGTGATTCCCGGTTTGCTGTAACTATCACAATTTATTGTGATAATAGTGGTGCAAATTGCAAACTCAAGGAACCACGAGCCCATAAGGCGTAAACACATAGAGCGCAAGTACCACCTTATACGAGAGATCGTAAAGCGAGGAGAAGTTGTTGTCGCCAAGATTGCATCGTGAGGATAACGCGGGCGGATCCCTTCCAGCAAAATCGTTTGATAGGCATGTGGAGGACATGGGGATCAGATGTATGGCAGTGTGATGACAGCATAGTCTTTTAGTATAAGTAGGAGATTGTTGGAATGTATACTGAAAGCCTAGCTCTTTTGTATGAACATTTTTATTTTGAAATTAGAATCACATGATCATTGTTTGCATTTTATATTTATTATATGTGTGCATATTGTCTAATATTTTACATTGTAGATAACATGATGCTTGGTGTGGCACAGAAGATCATGTTATCAGTCCCTTGTAGAATATAAGTAGAGGCTCACAACCAAGATGGTTTTGGACAAACCATTGGCATTGTTGTAGTGTAGCTTGGTATTGTTTTGTCTTTAACATAGAGTTACACTAGTACACTTAGGTTTATTGAGCAGGACCGACATAGAGGTGATTCAATTTATTGCTGACTACATAATTGAATCGGACCTCGGATATTATGTTGTACATGCTCTTAATCCTGATATAATAACGGGCACATGTACTTAGTATTTATTTCTTTGATTTACCAAAGGGTGATATTTAGATGGATTAAATCAATATGCCCGGTAAGTTGGAAAATGACATTATTTACATGGTGTGTCGTTGATTATAGGAGGAAACCATGTCCTATACATTAGGTTGATGATGTCCCCTTGAGGAGCTCATAAGGTTCATCATGTAAACCTAGCTGGTTGACTTAGTCATCATGATGATAAGGTTGAGTGGTACTACTCGAGGAGTTAGATGTTAATTGATTGATGGTCAGTAAATCAATTAATTAACGGACATTCGATATCTTAAACATGGGGAGATGGATGTACAAATAATATATGGAGCCCATATTGATTTATGGGGGTTGGTGAGGTAATTCAATAATGATCCTCTAGTAGAATGGAACATCATTGATGGATCAAGTTTGTGAGGTTCCGATTCATCGGGTGGCCAAGATCCAACTTCTCCTCATGGTCCCTATCGTAGCCTAATATAATTCTCATGAAGCCTAGATCCAAGGATGGAAAACAAAACTCTAGAACCGAAGGTTGAGATTAAATCTCTAGATCCGACGGTGGAGATTAAATCTCTAGAACCGATGGTTGAGATTAAATCCCTACAACCGACAGTTAAGATTAAATCTCTAAAACCAACGGTTGGGATTAAACCCTAGATCCGACGGTTGGGATGAAACCCTAGATCCGACGGTTGGGATTAAACCCTATATCCGACGGTTGGGATGAAACCCTAGATCCGACGGTTGGGATAAAACCCTAGATCCGACGGTTGGGATGAAACCCTAGAACCAACGATTGAGATTAAATCAAGGCTTAAGCCTAACTCTATAAAAGGGAGACTTAAGTGGGCAGCAATGAAGGTGGTCTTTTTTGAGAGATTAGGGTTTTGTCTACCTAAGCTTGGGCGGCAAGAAACCCTAAGGGAATTAGGGTTTTTGGCGGCTAGAAGTGGGAGGCAAGGCTTTCTTCTTCCTAGGGTTTTGGCCGGCGCCCCTCTTCCTCTTCTCAACCCTTTGCCGGCGCTCTTCCCTTCTTCCTCATCTCCTTGGCCGGTGGAAACAAGGGCTAGGTTTTATCCTTGGAGCTCTTGGCCGGCGCCCTCTTCTTTTCTCTTTTGGTGGCCGGCGGCAACTTTGCTTCAAGGTTGGCCAGCGCTCAAGAAGCTACTCCTTGGCCGGCGGTTATATCAAGCTCCTTGGCTTGGTGGCCAGTTCTAGAAAGGACAAGGAGTTTTTGTTTGGTTCTTCTCTTTGTTCGGATAGAGCAAGGAAAGGAAGAACGTGATCTAGGAGGCTTCTACTCGTGGAGGATCTTCGCCCACACGATGTCCACGAGGAGGATAGGACATATGTTAGAAGATCGAGAGGTATAAAAGTTTTACAACTTTTATTGATCTTTGCATGTTCTTATCTTTATGTTAGTATGTGTTGATTATACTAGTTTGCATTTGTATGTATTTGTATAATCATGGACCCCGAAGACAAACACAAAAACCGGCGATCCGTCCGTCGTCTCTTCCGCGGCTAACCAACTAGAAGAGTTGGGTTGCTTGAACAACTAGTTTGTTCAAGCGATCACTCAAGTTGTTAGCACGACGATAAAATGGTTGTGCTTAGGAAACTCATCCCATTCGGATTAGTTTTTTCATTAGTGAAAATTTTAATCCGAGGACATGGGAGCCAATGAGCCTCCGAAGAAATTCCTACAAAAGTATGCAACTCCTTTTGTAGAGAACTATGGTGACTTCAGGTCCAAGGACTAATAGTCACATGAGAAAGTATATGACACTCATATAACGATCCATGATACTTTCTCATGGTGGGTCATTCAGTATACATTCTCTAATGCATACACATGTGTCAACTTGATATCTCATATCCATGACTTGTTAGATCAAGTCATCGAGTTGAGCTACATGCTAGTCTCTTCGCATTAACATTGTCCCTGAATCTTAATACTTGACTAGGAATGATTAAGAGTAGTATTCTCTATATCATCTCATTATCGATTCAACTAATCGATTGATATAGATAAAAACCTTCTACTCAAGGACGCTATTATACTTAGTTATTTGGCACCAATACAAGTAAGCATAATAACCATAAAGAAATGCCTTTATTAATATATATAGGAATATGATACAACAAGTCCATACAACTATCATCAAATGATCGGGTCTAGGGCTTTCACTAACACACTTGTGATATGTCCTCTTATACCGTTGGTATTGAAGTAGGGATTTCCCCTCTTAACTCCTCTAGAACAATCTTGCTCATGGGCTTGTGGTTCATCACATAGTCTTCTTCTAAAAATTGGACATTCATGCTAACGATCACCCTATGATCTCTAGGATTATAGAACAAACCACCTTTTGTTCCTCTAGGATAGCCTACGAACAGACGCACTTTTGTATGAGATTCCAACTTACCAGCATCTCCCTTCAGCACATGTGTTGGACTACCCCAAATCCGAATATGTCTCAGACTAGGATTTCGTTCAGTCCCTAATTCTGTGGGAGTAGAAGGTACTGATTTAGATGGTACTAAGTTTAGAATATACACTACCGTATTCAGAGCATACCCCCAGAATGAATCTGGTAACTCATAATAACTCATCATCGATCTAACCATCTCCATAAGAGTCCTATTTCTTTGCTCCGCCACACCATTCTGCTGTGTGTACCAGGTGCAGATAGTTGGGATTGAATCCCAACCTCTGATAAGTAACTTCTAAACTCTCCCAAGAGGTACTCACCACCATGATCAGATCGTAGGATCTTGATAATTTTACCTTGATGTTTCTCCACATCAGCCTTGAATTCTTTGAACCTGTCAAAGCATTCAGACTTGCGACGCATCAAGTAAATGAATTCATATCTTGAATAATCTTCTATAAAAGAGACGAAATATTCAAAACCACCTCTAGCCTGGATAGACATAGGGCCACACAAATTAGAATGATCCAATTCCAACACATCTTTGGCGCTATACCCCTTGGCCTTAAAAAGCCTCTTGGTTATTTTACCTTCCAAGTAAGATTCGCAGGTTGGGAAATCTTCCACCACTAATGAACTCAAAGGTCCATCAGCAATCAACCTTTGAATTCTACTCAGGTTAATGTGACCTAACCTTAAATGCCGAAGATATGTTTGGTTCATTTTCGAAGGTTCTTTTCTCTTATTAGATTTAGAAGATGAGTTATTTATTTCTATTTGCATTGTGGGAGATTTTGGTTCAAGAGTGTAAAAATTTCCTACCAATGCACTATAACAGATAATCTCCCTATTCCTTTTTATAACAACTCTATCATTAAAAGGAATAGAATATCCATCCAAAAATAATTATAAAACTTAAATTAAATTCTTTCTAAATGAAGGTACATAAAGACAATTTCTCAAAACCAAAGTTTTATTTCTATCAAAAGATAAATAAACATCTCCCACTTCAATAGCCGCCACCTTCATAGCATTGCCCATGTAGACGGTAATCTCCCCATCAACTAGTCGTCTAGTTTCCTGGAACCCCTGCAAAGAGTTGCAGACATGATCAGTGGCTCCTATATCTACACACCAGGTACCGGTAGATAGCACCGCTAAACATGTTTCAATGACTAGACTAAAAGATATACCTTTGTTCTATTTGTAGTTGGGACAGTCCACCATCCAATGTTCAGTCTACTTACAAGTGAAGAAATTGCCTTTCGACTTCTTCACTCCTCCCTGAGATCCTCCCACCACCTTTGCTACACCTTGTTTCTTCTTCTTCTTTCCTTTCGGCTTAGATGTAGAAACCTTTTGAGCAACCATGGCCTGAGAACTCTGACGAAAAAACCCCTCTGCCACCTGGAGTTCTTTCAGAAGCTCCGCCAACGAATACAACCTCTTATTCATGTTATAGTTCAGGTGAAACTGATCAAAACTCCTATGTAGAGATTGAAGAATGATATCAACCTAGGTTTCCCCATCGATCTATGCTCCAAGGACTTCCAGCTCATTCAAATGAGCCACCATCTTGAGAACATGATCCCTCACGGGTGTTCCCTCAACCATGGTGGTCATCATCAAGTTCTTCATAGCTTCCTACCTAGCAGCTCGATTCTGGTGTCCGAAAAGTTCCTTGAGATTGAGCATCATGTCATAGGCAGTATTCATGGCTTGATGCTGATATTGCAATACATTTGACATAGAAGCCAAAATGTAACACTGCACCATCTCATTAACCTTAATCCACTTCTTATAACTCTCTTTCTCCTTTTCACCAGAATCATCTGTAGGCTTAGGAGGACACTCTTCGAAGAGTACATATTTGTACTCCTCAACAGTTAAGACAATGTCAAGATTCCTTTTCCAATCAACATAGTTAGGTCCAGTAAGTTTGTTTTCTTTCAGAATCATAGCAAGTGTGTTGAAAGTCATTTTGAAAAACCTAAGAATCACAGTGATCAATACATTAGATTTCAAAGATTTATTGATTCCTCAAACAATAAAATTTTAAAATCAACAAACACCTCAAAACACCAAGAATATCGTATGCCACGATAGTATGGACGTATATGAATTCTACATTTATAAGAGGAGATTTTACCCATTAATTTTATTATCTTGTCAACCTTAATTTTTGACAAATAAAATTAATAGTTGGGTTCCTCTTCGGCCCTACAAATAATAGCAGTGACTCCGATGGATGGATACTTTTATTTTCATCTAAGTGTTTACCAATACCCGATACTAAGGCAATTACCTCAGATTATGTGCCTTCTGATTAGGAAGTACACATGCTCCTAAATAATTTCTTATAACCATATTTGACCTAGTGATCCGCAAAATAAACTCATCCGATATCGAGGAAGGCACTCAGAGCCAACATGCAAGTTTGTTCGCATCACATGTCAAATTGTAATGGAGACTGCGGGAATTGAAAAATATCCCTCTCCTAATTAGTAATTTAAAATTGAGGAATTTTAACACAACATGCATATCAAACAATAAGCAATAAATATAAAAAAAACTTCCCAACTATTATGGCTTTTGTTTTCCAATATGCTTTTCGTCGTGTCGTCACCTTGTCCACTCCTCCCTTTACCATGCTCTAGCCATAAGGGGATCCGAGCCGAGATAAACTATTTTAATTTACATCCATCGATCCTATACTCCATGAAAGAGTGTACAACATATCTAGATTGAAAGTAAATTAAAATGAGTGGCTAAACAATGTCATATTTAATTACAAAAATTAAATACTAATTAGGCTCATCAACCCTGAGGATTCAAATAAATAATTACAATCACACACATACAATCACATACATCCATATAGTCATAATAGTTGGATCTTATGCCTGCAAGCAAAAAGTTAGCCTACGCATATCCTACTATTATTCGACATAAATATATATGATAAATGCATGAAAGTAACTGAATCTTAAACACACAAAATCGGAAACCGTAGCTCTGATACCACTTGAAGGAAAAATTTCTTTCCACTTCGATCGCTTGTGCATGGTGATCCTAGCACACGTCCCCGAAAAAAAAAATTAATCCGGTTGAAGATGGATTTCCCAAGAAACCAATCCATCATCGTGTTATTCGATTTGAGTGGTCGCTTGAACAAACTTATTGTTCAAGCAACCTAACTCTTTTCCTCGATTAGCCACGGAATAGATGATGTACGGATCGTCGGTTTTTGTGTTTATCATCGGGGTCCATGTTAATCAATAACATACAAATTACAAGAGAACTAGAATCAAAACTAAACAAGATTATACCTCTTGTTTTACCTCTTGATCTTCTATTGTATTCCTATCCTCCTCCTGGACGTCGTGTGGGCGACGATCTTCCAAGAGTCGAAGCCTCCTAGATCACTTATCTTCCCTTCCTTGCTCGCTCCGAACAAGGGAAGATAAAACTCCCTTCTTCTCCTTACTTGTGCCGACCACCAAGGCCTCCTCTTCTCCTTTCTTGTGCCGACCACCACAACTCCAAGAATTGGTGTCCGCCGGCCCTAGGAGAGGAGAGAAAGGAAGAGAACCTTCCTCCTTGTGTTGCCACCGGCCGTAGGTGAGGAAGAAGAAGAAGCGTCGACCTTTGCTTGAAGGAAGGAGTGCCGACCCTAAAGAGATGAAGAAGAGGTGCCGGCTAAACCTTAGGAAGAGAGGAAAACAAAAACCCTAAACCTCTTCCACTTGTTGTCGTCGCCCAAAGCCAACTCCAAACCCCAAAACTTGCTTTTCGCCCAAGCCTCTTCCCTCTCTTATGTAGATCTAGGCTTCATGTGGTATTTATAATAGGCTACAATAGGGACCATGAGGAGGAGTTGGATCTTGGCCACCCAATGGATCCAAACCACACAAACCCGATCCATTAATGATGATCTATTCCACTAGAGGATCATCATTGATCTACCTCACCAACACCCATAAATAAATATGAGCTTCATATATTATTTGTACAAAATATCTCCCCGTGTTTAAGATATTGAATGTCGATTAATTAATTAAATTACTGACAATTTAATTAATTAATATCTAACTCCATGAGTAGTACCACTCATCCTTATCATAATGTTGGACCAAATCCACCTGCAGGATTTATATGATGAACCTTATGAGCTCCTCAAGGGGACATCATTATCCTAGTATATAGGACACGGTTTCTTCCTATAATCAATGATACACCATGTAAATAATATTATTTCCCAACTTACCAGGCCTATCAATTTAACACATAAATCTCGCCCATTGGTAAATCAAAGAAATAAATACTAAGTATATGTGCCCGTTATTATATCGGGATTAAGAGCATGTACACAATAATATCTTATGTCCGATTCAATTATATAGTCAGTAAAAATTGAATCACCTCTAAATTAATCCTGCTCAATACGCACAAAGTGTACTAGTGTAATTCTATGGTCAAGATAAACCAATACCAAATCACACTACAACCATGCCAATGGTTTGTCCAAAACCATCTTGGTTGTGAGCCTCTACTTATACTCTATAAGGAACTGATAACATGATCTTCTGTGCGTCACCACACACCATATTATCTATAATGTAATGTATCAGACAATATGCAAAAAATACAAACAATGATCATGTGATTCTTATTTCAAAATGAAGATGTTCATACAAAGGTTAAGCTTTCAGTATACAACCCAACAAAATCCACCTATAAATCATACATGTCATTACTTAGCCGAAACGCTAAGAATCGAGTCCAAGCATGGGTTCCTAAGTCTAGCTTAGTCAACCAAGTTGGACCAAATCAATTTTGGGTTCCCAATAGTCAAGTTCACTTAGTGAACAAAACTCAATCTAGCTACCATTTAGGGGGAGATAACACCTTGCTTGTTTCCTTGTTTAGTTAAACATTTGCATGATTTAGTTTACTTTACTTGCTTAATTTAGAATGGACTAGATAGGAAACAAAGTAGATTAAACTTGAACAACCTAGAACTAAGACAAGTGAACTGATAGTGTGTTAGGGAAGCTCTTCGAAGTGCATGTCTAGGAAGTTGTCATTGCTCCGATAACCAAGAATGCCATGTGCCTCGCCACGACTTGATGCACTAATTCGAGTGGAACTGACCGAAGCTAACTCACTAAGTCTTTAACTAGTTAGACCAAGGCTTAGTCTAAAGTGAATCAAGTATTTGATTCCTTTATTGACTTTGTCTAGGAAGTGGTCGTTGCTCCGATAACCAAGAAGGTCATGTGCCTCGCCATGACCTGGAAGTCAATACTGGAAAAATCTACTTGACTAGCTCAAACCAAGCTTAAATCTAACACAAGTTTAAACACTTTGAAAAAGCTCATTAAATTTAATTGAGATAAAAGAAATCCTCATCTCACAAAACTCATAGGAATAAGTGTATTGAAAACCTAGCTTGGGTGAGATGATTTAGTTCTTAATAAATCTTAATTCAGCATAACTCAACCTAATAAACTTAATTAATTTACCTTTATTGGAGGATCAGTGGCCGGCTAGAGGGGTGAATAGCCCAAATCGTGTGTACGGTGGAAATCGTCTGTTCGTCGCGTGCTCGTCTACAATACTCATTAATGCGCAGCAGAAATAATAGCAATACGAATACAAAAGACACAAGCACAAATACAACACACGATATACATGGTTTGGAACCTTAGGGTTCCTACTATTGGACTATTCGAGCCGCAAAAACCTCTTTTTTTATTGTAGAAACCTCGTAAGTCAGCCACGGATCCGTGCGAAGATAAACAAAAATTACATGTACATGTTTAGAAAACCTAGATCTACCTTAGATCTACATGAAAGGAGCGTTACCCTTGATGCGACGCCCTTCGCTTATCCCGCTCGTTCAAACGGCTTGTCGAAACTCGAGAGTATCAAGTGTACACTCCACTATTGGTATCCACCCAAGCAATAGGTGGAGAAAAACAACCTAGAGTGTGCTACCACCCTTAGAAGCTAATGGGAAGGATGAGGGGGAGAGAGCTTGAGAAGAGAGGAGGAAGAAGATGAAGTTACTACACTTAACTTCACACTAATGCACCAATATTATGGTGGCCAACCACTTCAAAAAGGGTTATATACATGCATGTAATACCAAGAGCCATGACTCTTGGTCTCCCTCATGAGGTGGCACCCCATGATGTGTCCATGATGATGTGGAACAACATCATTGGCCGACCCCTATGCCAAGTCACAATGAAGTGGCAATTGGTCAAGTCAAAATTGACCATTCATCTTCCCTCTCAAGTCAAGTCAAACTTGACCTCTTATCTCCCATGGTTGAACAAATCCAACCATTTGATTCAAGACAATTTAATTTAATGAATCTCTATTCATTAGTTTAAATTGACTCAATGAATCAAATCTAAATTAGACTATTTAACACTTGAATCAAATTAAGTGTAACTCAATTAGTCTAATTTGGATTACTCTTAATCCAATTTGGTTCATCACATTAACCTAATCTTCATGGTCCATCATATGAACCTAATCTCAATCTAATTGCCCTTTGTGTGTGACCCTATAGGTTCTTGTAACGTTGGCAATACTCCTAAACTGATTTAGGAACATAAGCAATGAGCGGTATCTAGAAACACATCATTGCTATACAAGTTAGAAGAATGTTGAGATCCAACATCACCTTTGTCACTACTAATTGTGACTCTCACAATATGAGACAATGTCCCTCTATCCTTGACATCTAGATTGACCAATTGAGGCATAGACCGTGTCATCCTTGGTACAATCTATATCTTGAACTCCAAGTAGACTCACTCTAATCAAATGAGCTCAATATCTCATATTGACTCATTTGGGCATGGTCATGCACTTAGTGGTCTCACTCTATCAAGAATCATGATATAACTCCCATCATATAGGAGGGATAGATCCCATCTACATCACTCACATCCCTCCGTATAATTTGTTATATACTCAGTAATCGCTTTTATAGTTCACCCATTTACGGGTGACGTTTGACGAAGCCAAAGTATGCAACTCCTTATGTAGAGAACCATGGTGACTTCAGGTCCATGGACTAATAGTCACATGAGAAAGTATATGACACACATATAACGATTCATGATACTTTCTCATGGCGGGTCATTCAATATACATTCTCCAATGCATACCCATGTTTCAACTTGATATCTCATATCCATGACTTGTGAGATCAAGTCATCAAGTTGACCTACATGCTAGTCTCTTCGCATTAACATTGTCCCAAAATGTTAATACTTGATTAGGAATGATTAAGAGTAGTGTTCTCTATATCATCTCATTATCGATTCAACCAATTGATTGATATAGATAAGAACCTTCTACTCAAGGACGTTATTATACTTAGTTATTTGGCACTAATACAAGTAAGTATAATAACCATAAAGAAATGCCTTTATAAATAGGGATATGATACATCAAAGTTCATACAACAATCATCACATGATGGCTCTAGAGCTTTCACTAACAATCTCTCACTAGCACTAGTGTTAATCACTGTAGTATCTAATACCCAACGACCTAGTGTTACCATCAAGCTTTTTCTGTGCCAAAACATTGGTCAAGGGATCTGCGACGTTAGCCTTCGTGGGTACTCTGCAAATCTTCACATCTCCTCTATCAATAATCTCTCGAATGAGATGGAAGCATCGTAGTATGTGTTTGGTTCGCTGGTGTGAGCGAGGTTCCTTAGCCTACGCAATCGCTCCATTGTTGTCACAATAGAGTTCTATAGGATCTGCTATACTAGGAACCACCCCAAGCTCAGTAATGAACTTATGGATCCAAATTGCCTCTTTTGCTGCCTCTGATGCAGCAATATACTCGGCTTCTGTTGTAGAATCAGCAACTGTGTCCTGCTTCGAACTCTTTCAACTCACAGCGCCACCATTCAAGCAAAACACGAACCCTGACTGTGATCTATAATCATCCTAGTCAGTTTGGAAGATGGCATCACTGTAACCCTTTACAGCTAGCTCCTCATCGCCTCCAAATATCAAGAAATATTCTTTAGTCCTTCTCATGTACTTAAGAATATTCTTGACTCCTATCCAGTGATACTAACCTAGATCTGACTAGTATCTACTCATCATGCTCAAAGCATACGAGACATCAGGACGAGTACATATCATGTTGTACATGATAGATCCTATGACCGATGCATAAGGGATCTTATCCATGCGGTCTCTCTCCTCTCTAGAAGAGGGACTTTGAGTCTTCGAATGGCTCACACCATGTGACATCAGCAGAAGTCCCTTCTTGGAATTCTACATGGCAAACCATAGTAATACCGTGTCAATATATGTATTCTGACTTAGGCCAAGCAATCTCTTAGATCTATCTCTATAGATATTGATGCCTAGAATACAGGTTGCTTTACCTAAGTCCTTTATTGAGAAGCATGTCCCCAGCCAAGTCTTCACTGACTGTAGCGAAGGGATGTCATTCTCAATGAGTAGTATGTTATCCACATACAATACAAGGAAGACAACTGTGTTTCCATTAACCCTCTTGTAGACACAGGGTCCATCTTCATTCTTGATGAAACCAAGTTGTTTGATCGCATCATCGAATCAAAAATTCCAGCTCTGAGAAGCTTGCTTTAGCTCATAAATGGACCTTTGCAGCTTGCATACTTTCCCAGTATGTTGTGGATCTACAAAACCCTCAGGCTATGTCATGTACACATTCTCGAGCAAGTTTCTATTAGGGAAATCAACCCATGTGATATGGATTTGATGTGTGTGGAAAAGGGTTTAAGTTAGGTTGTTATTGTTTTGATATGTGCGTTGGAGTTTTGCAGGACTTAGTAACTCGCACATGGAGGTTTGGCAAGTGTCACAAACTCACAACCTCGTGCTTGAGTCGGTGAAGGAGCATTGCGAAGTTGTGTGCTTGATGCATCTGAGGGACCGCCGGACGAGATGACTTGAAGTGAAGTCAAGGAAGCAGACTTCGAGGGCAAGAGACGCGAAGGAGCATTGCGAAGCCGTGCGCTTGGTGCTGCCGAGGGACATGGCCGTGAACGAAGAAAGCTTCGGCGAGGGACTTCAAGTGAGATGAGAGAATGAGTGAAATGTAAGTAGCTCATTAGGTGAACTTGGCCGAATGGCTAAGTGTCGGAGGCTCGACCACAAGGGTTGAGGTTTACCCGATTGTCAGATGCTCAAACAGATGTAAAGTTTATTGTATTCTCGGTAATGCAGTATCTGATGCGGTTTATGTGCCATACGTCGACTACCATGGATTGACAGACGACTGCCGAGACCACCAGTGGACTGATGATGACATTAGTTGACTAGTCGCAAGGGTTTCGGGCACCGAATGGTGATCAATCGAGTGCTCATCTCTGACACTTGACTGATAGCTCCATCAGTCGACTGATGGGAAGATCAGTCGACTGATGTGAGAGCCGTTGGATGAAATCCAACGTGGAAGAAGCCATTATTGGGCAACGACTACAGGAGCAGGCGACTGCCAGTGTCCAACGGGAAGAAAACAACCTTCTCTATTTATAGAGAAGGTGTGGGCTTTTGGTTGGCTAATGCTTATGCTATAAGTGATCATCCAAGTGCCCCACAAGCTTCTAACTCTTTCTCTTATTCTTATTTCAAATATATTATAAGAAAGAGTGTTTGTGTTGTAAGAAGGTTTACCTCCACCTTGCATTGGCTAAAGGGAGAGACCGATATTGGATTGGTTTCGTAGTGATTCACCGGAGATGAATCGGACCGTGAATTAGCAGCGAGGCCATGAACCACGTTATATCTTTTGTTAGCATTGATTTTGTATTGCTTATCTTTATTGTTGTTTAGCTTTTATATTTCCACTTGCGCTAACGATAATTTATAGACAATTAACGAAGCAATTCTATCATCGTACGAAGAGGGCTATTCACCACCCTCTAGCCGGAACCAATGTTCTTACAGTTTCCATTCAGAAATGCGGTTTTGACATCCATCTGCAAAATTTCATAATCGTGATATACTGCAATAGCAAGCATGATCCGAATGGACATAAACATCGCCACTGGAGAAACGGTTTCATCATAGTCAATACCATGAATTTGCTTGAAACCTTTAGCCACCAATCGACCCTTATAGGTATGCGCAAGTCCATCCATGTCAGTCTTTCTCTTAAAGACCCACTTACACCCAATGGGTTCGACGCCTTCAGGTGGATCAACCAAAGTCTATACTTAGTTGGTGTACATGGATCCCATCTCGGATCTCATGGCCTCTAGCAAATATTCAGAATCAGAGCTCATCACAGCTTCCTGATAGGCGGTAGGCTCATTCTCAATGAGCATAATGTCATCATGGTCAGACAAGAGAAATGAGTATCTCTCAGACTGACGACGTACCCTACTAGACCTGCGAAGAGGTAGGTCTACCTGAACAGGTTGTTGTTCCACAACTCTTTATGTAACAATCTCATCACCCACAACACTTTGTGGTTCCTGTTCAACCTCCATCAAGGCCTCAGTGCTATGGTCCTTATCTTGAATTTCTTCAAGATCGAACGTACTCTAACTAGTTTTTCTAGAAATAAAATCCCTTTCTAGAAATACCCAAGTCTTTGCCACAAACACTTTGTGCTGACTGGGAATGTAGAAGTAATATCCCTTCGTTTTCTTGGGATATCCAAAAAAATAGAACTTATCGGATTTGGGTCCCAGTTTTTCTGAGGCATGACGTCGAACGTAAGCCTCACAACCCAAATCCTCAAGAAAGACATCTTGGGATTTTTCCCTGTCCATATCGTATATGGTGTCTTTATCACAGCCTTGGATGGTACATGGTTAAGTGTGAAGGTTGTTGTATCTAGAGCATGTCTCCAAAAGGATATAGGAAGATCTATGTGACTCATCATAGATCATACCATATCTAATAGGGTACGATTCCTCCTTTCGGATACACCATTCCACTATGGTGTTCCAGGAGGAGTGAGTTGGTATCAGCTAGATAGTCACAAAACTCATGGCTAAGGTATTCACCACCTCGATCTGATCGAAGTATCTTAATACTCTTGCCAAGCTGGTTTTGTAATTTATTCTTGAATTCTTTGAACTTTTTAAAGGATTCTGACTTATGTGTCATCAGATACACATAACTGAAAGTAGGAAACTTCGCTTCCCACTTTAACTTGGTCGCTTGTTCATGGCGATCCCTTCTACGTCCCCGTATTAAAAAAAATTTATCCTTGAAAAGAGGGATTACCCAAGAAACCGTTTCATCATCGTGCTATTCGATTAGAGTAGTCACTTGAACAAACTTGTTGTTCAAGCAACCAACCTCTATTCTACGAATAGCCACGGAATAGACGATGTACGGATCACCAGCTTTTGTGTTTATGTTCGGGGTCCAAGTTATATTAGCCACAAAACAAAATATATCATGCATATATAATTGAAAACAATCATAAACATGTTACATAAGAAAATAGACAAGTATTATACCTCTCGATCTTCTATCGTATGTCCTTCCTCCTTTTGGACATCATGTGGGCGACGATCTACCAAAAGTCGAAGCTCCTAGATCATCAATCTTCCTTCCTTGCTCACTCCGAACAAGAGGAAGAATAGAAACAAAACTCTCCTTCTTTCAACCAACCACCAAGCTCCAAGCTTGGTGCTTGCCACCGGCCAAGAAGGATTGGGTGAAGAAGATGGATGCCGGCCAAGAGCTCCAAGGGAAGACCCTAAGCCTTGTTTCCACCGGCCAAGGAGAAGGGAAGGAGGAGGTTTGGATGCCAGCAAGGGGAGAGGAGAAAGAGATGGGCGCTGGCCAAGTAATGGAAGAAGAAGAAGAAGGAAATAAATTCCTTATTTGTGGCCACCCAAAGCAAACTCCAAAACCCTAGCCTCAAGCTCGTTGCCACCCAACCCTAATCCCTCTTCAATTGTGTTTTCTGCCCACCCCCTTGCCTCCTTTTATAGAGTTAGGGATAAGCCTTGTTTCAATCTCCACCCTTGGTTCTAGGGATTTAATCTTAACCGTCGGATCTCGATAATTAATCTCAACCGTCGGATCTAGAGATTCAATCTCTACCATTGGTTCTAGAGTTTTGTTTTCATCCATTGGATCTAGGCTTCATGAGGTATTAATAGGCTACAATAGGGACCATGAGGAGGAGTTGGATCTTGGCCACCCAATGGATCAAGCCCACATAAAGTCCTATCAATTAATGATAATCCAATCCACTAAAGGATTATCATTGATCTACCTCACCAACCCCCATAAGTTAATATGGGGTCCATATATTATATGTACATTTTTTCTCCAGGTTTAAGATCTCGAATGTCAGTCGATTAATTAATTTACTAACCATTAATTAATCAACATCTAACTCCATGAGTAGTACCACTCAACCTTATCATCATGCCGGACCAAGTCCACCTGTAGGGTTTACATGATGAACCTTATGAGCTCCTCAAGGGGAGATCATCATCCTAATATATAGGACACGGTTTCCTCCTATAATCAACGACACACCATATAAATAATATCATTTCCCAACTTACCAAGCCTATCGATTTAATATATAAATCTTGCCCATTGGTAAAAAAAAATAAATACTAAGTATATGTGCCCGTTATTATATCGGGATTAAGAGTATGTACAATATAATATCTGATGTATGATTTGATTATGTAGTCAGCAATAAATCGAATCACCTCTAATTCGGTCCTGCTCAATACACACAAAGTGTACTAGTGTGATTCTATGGTCAAGACAAACCAATACCAACTCATACTACAACCAAACCAATGGTTTGTCCAAAGCCATCTTGGTTGTGAGCCTATACTTATACTTTACAAGGAGCCGATAACATGATCTCCCATGTAACACCACACACCATGTTATCTACAATGTAATGTATTAGACAATATGCATAACCATAAATATGCAAACAATGATCATGTGATTCTTATTTCAAAATAATGATGTTCATACAAAGGATAAACTTTTCAGTATACATCCCAACAATCTCCCACTTATTCTAAAAGACTATGCTGTCCTCAAACTGCCATACATCTGATTCTCATTCCCTCTACATTCCTATCAAAAGCTCTCGCCGAAAGGGCCCTAGTGAAAGGATCTACCAGGTTATCCTCCGATGCAATCTTGTCCACAACAACTTCTCCTCTCTTTACTATTTATCTTATCAGGTGATACTTGCGCTCTATGTGTTTGCTTGCCTTATGGGCTCGTGGTTCCTTCGAGTTTGCAACTGCACTACTATTATCACAATAAATTATGATAGTTATGGGAAAACCAGGAATCACATCCAAGTCCATCAGGAAGTTCCTGAGCCACACAACTTCTTTGGCCACCTCAGAGGCCACCACATACTCAGCTTCCATGGTAGAGTCCGCCACGCATTTCTGCTTGACACTCCTCTATACAATTGCTCCACCTCCCAAAGTAAACACAAAACCTGAGGTAGACTTACTATTATCCCTATCTGATTAGAATTCGGAATCTGTATAACCCATAGGGAGTAATTGGTCTTCCTAGTAAACTAGCATATAATCCCTAGTCCTTCTCAGGTACTTCAATATATGCTTTACCAAAGTCCAATGTCCCTGTCCTGGATTACTCTGATATCTGCTGACCATACCCATGACAAAGCAGATATCTGGTCTCGTACATAGCATCGCATACATGAGGCTTCCTACCGCCGAAGCATAAGGAACCGCCTTCATCTCCTCTATCTCCTCAGATGTTCTAGGACACATCTCCTTAGATAAAGGAACTCCATGTCTGAAAGGTAGAAAACCTTTCTTGGAGTTTTGTATGCTAAAACGATCCTTAATAGTGTCTATGTATGAAGCTTGAGATAAGCACAACATCCTTTCCTGCGATCCCTTATAACCTTGATCCCAAGGATGTGTCCCACTTCTCCCAAGTCCTTCATATCAAACTGTTTGGACAACCATACCCTTACGTCCGATAACACCATGACATTGTTACCAATTAACAAAATATCATCTACGTTTAGTACAAGAAATACCACTACGTTTCCGTCACATCTCTTGTATACATAAGACTCATCCGGACTTTGAATAAATCCATAAGACTGGATTACCTCACAAAATGGATGTTCCAAGACCTCGAAGCTTGCTTCAATCCATAAATGGACCGATTAAGCTTACATACAAGATGCTCTTTGCCCTTCGCAATGAATCCCTCTGGTTGCTTCATATAGATGTTTTCCTCAAGACTTCCATTAAGAAAGATGTCTTGACATCCATCTACCACACCTCATAATCCATATGAGCTGCAATGCATAAAAGAATCTGGATAGACTTTAGCATGGCCAACGGCGAAAAGGTCTCCTCATAATCGATACCCTCTTTCTGAGTATACCCCTTCGCAACAAGCCTCGCTTTAAAGGTCTCAACCTTCCCATCTATTCCTCTCTTTCTTTTGTAGATCCACTTGCAACCAATGGTTTTTACACCATCTAGTGGTTCTACTAGCTCCCAGACCTGATTTAAATCCATAGATTCAATCTCAGCAATCATTGCACTTTGCCAAGATACCACATCTTTATCTTGGATTGCCTCGTCATATGTCCAGGGATCAAGTTCATATTCGCCAGGGACTAAATCAGAAGATTCTCCCAAGAACATGAATCTATCAGGCTGTCTAACAACCCTCCCACTACGATGAGGTATCACCTATGTATCCTCTGTGACACGCGGTGCAGTGACTTGTGGTATATCCTCTTGTACCGGTGGTACTGAAGAAGCGACTTCCCCTTTTAATTCCTCAAGAACAATCTTACTCATTGGCTTGTGGTTCATCACATAGTCTTCCTCTTGGAATCTAGCGTTCGTGCTAACGATCACCTTCAGATCTCTAGGACTATAAATCAAACCACCTTTCGTTCCCCTAGGATAGCCAATGAACATGCGTACTTCTGTACGAGGTTCCAACTTACCAGCATCCGCCTTCAGTACATGTGTTGGACTCCCCCAAATCCAAATATGTCTTAGACTAGGCTTTCGCCCAGTCCACAATTCTGTGGGAGTAGAAGGCACTGATTTAGATGGGACCAAGTTCAGAATATACACTGCCGTATCCAGAGCTTATCCCCAGAACGAATTTGGTAACTCAGAATAACTCATCATCGATCTAACCATCTCCATAAGAGTCCTATTCCTTCGCTCTGCTACACCATTCTGCTGGAGTGTTCCAGGTGCAGACAATTGGGAATGAATCCCAGTCTCTGATAAGTAATTCCTAAACTCTCCCAAGAGGTACTCACCACCATGATCAGATCGTAGTGTCCTGATACTTTTACCTTGACGTTTCTCTGCGTCAGCCTTGAATTCTTTGAACTTGTCAAAGCATTCAGACTTGCGGCGCCTCAAGTAAATGTATCCATATCTCGAATAATTGTCTATAAAGGAGATGAAATATTCAAATTCACCTTTTGCCTGGATAAACATAGGACCACACAAATCAAAATGAACCAATTCCAACACATCTTTGGCTCTATACCCCTTGGCCATAAAAGGCCTCTTGGTCATTTTACCCTCCAAGCAAGATTCGCAGGTTGGGAAATCTTCCACCACTAATGAACCAAGAGGTCCATCAGCTATCAACCTTTGAATTCTGTTTAGGTTAATATGACCAAGTCTTAGATGCCAAAAATATGTTAGGTTCATCTTCGAAGGTTCTTTTCTCTTATTGGAATTAGAAGATGAGTTATTAACTTCTATTTGCATTGTGGGAACTTTTGGTTCAAGTGTGTATAAATTTCCTATCAATGCACCCGAACAGATAATCTCCCTATTCCTTTTTATAATAACTCTGTCATTAAAAGAAATAGAATATCCATCCATAAACAATTTAGAAACCAAAATTAATTTCTTTCTAAATAAAGATACATAAAGGCAATTCTTAAAAATCAAAACTTTATTTTTCTCAAAAGATAAATAAACATCTCCCACTAGAACAACCGCCACCTTTATGGCATTGCCCAAGTAAATGGTAATCTCCCCTCAGCTAGTCGTTGGGTTTTCTGGAACCCCTGCAAAGTATTGCAGACATGATCAGTAGCTCCCGTATCTACACACCAGGTGCCGGTAGATAACACTGCTAACCATGTTTCAACGACTAGACCAAAGGATATACCTTTGTTCTGCTTTCGATTAGGACAATCCTTCTTCCAATGTCCATCCTACTTGCAAGTGAAGTACTTGCCTTTCGGCTTCTTCACTCCTCCCTGAGATCCTCCCACCAGCTTTGCTCCACCTTGTTTCTTCTTCTTCTTGCCTTTCGGCTTAGAAGTAGAAACTTCTGAGCAACCATGGCCTGAGCCTGAGCAAGCCTTTCTGTCGACTGGAGAATGATATCGACCTGGGTTTCCCCATCGATCTCAGCTCCAAGGACTTCTAGGTCATTCGCAGGCTTAGGAGGACACTCTTCGTAGAGTATATACTTGTACTCCTCAGCAGTTAAGACAATATCTAGATTCCTTTTTCCAATCAACATAATCATGTACAGTAAGTTTATTCTCCTTTAGTATCATAGCAAGTGGACTGAAAGTCATTTTTGAAAAACCTAAGAAACACATAAATCATTACTTTAGATTTCAAAAAAATTATTGATTCCTCAAACAATAAAATTTTAAAATCAACCAACACTTCAAAACATCGAGAATATCGTATGCCACGATCGTGTGGATGTATACGAATTCTACATTTTTAAGAGGAGGCTTTACCCATTAATTTTACTATCTTGTCAACCTAAATTTTTGACAAATAAAATTAATAGTTTCTTTCTCTTCGACCCTACAAATAAAAGCAGTGTCTCCGATGGGGAGGATACTCCTATTTGCATCTAAGTGTTCACCATTACTCGATACCAAGGAAATTATCTTGGGTTATGTGCCTTCCGATAGGGAAGTACACACGCTCCTAAATAATTTCCTATAACCATATCCGACCGTGTGATCCACAAAACAAACTCATCCGATGGGGAGGAAGGCACTCAGAGACGACGCGCAAGTTTGTTTGCATCACATGTCAAATCGTAATGGAGGCCATGGGAATTAATAAAAATATCCCTCTACCACTTAGTAATTTAAAATTGAGGAATTTTCTATCCTACGACATGCATATCAAACAATAAGCAATAAATATGAAAAATAAATATTTTTCATGTTTTATGGCTTTTGTCTTCAATATGTCTCCCGTCGTATCGCCATCTCGTCCGCTCCTCCCTACGCCATGTACAAGCCATCCGGAGATCTGAGCTGAGAAAAAACTATTTTAATTCACATCCATCGATCCTATACTCGACGAGGGAGTATACATGAAATCTAGATCGAAAGAAAACTAAAATAAAAAGAGTGGCTAAACAATGTCGTATCTAATTACAAAAATTAAATACTAGCCTTGTTAACCCCGAGGATTCAACAAAATATACAATTACACACATACAATCACATACACACATATGGCCATAATAGTTGGATCCTATGCCTGCAACAAAAGAGTTAACTTACGCATATCCTACTATTATCCAGCACATATAATATATGAAAAGTGCATAAAAGTAACCGAATCTTAAACACACAAAATCGAAAACTGTAGCTCTGATACCACTTGAAGGTAGGAAACATCGCTTCCCATTTCAACTCGGTCGCTTGTTCATGGCGATCCCTTCTACGTCCCCGGATACAAAAAAATTTATCCTTGATAAGAGGGATTATCCAAGCAACCGTTTCATCGTCGTGCTATACGATTAGAGTAGTCACTTGAACAAACTTATTGTTCAAGCAACCAACCTCTATTCTACGAATAGCCGCGGAATAGACGATGTACGGATCGCCGGCTTTTGTGTTTATGTTCGGGGTCCAAGTTATATTAGCCACAAAACAGAATATATCATGCATATATAATTGAAAACAATCATAAACATGTTACATAAGAAAATAGACAAGTATTATACCTCTCGATCTTCTATCGTATGTCCTTCCTCCTTTTGGACATCGTGTGGGAGACGATCTACCAAAAGTTGAAGCTCCTAGATCACCAATCTTCCTTCCTTGCTCACGCCGAACAAGAGGAAGAATAGAAACAAAACTCTCCTTCTTTCAACCAACCACCAAGCTCCATGCTTGGTGCTTGCCGCCGGCCAAGAAGGATTGGGTGAAGAAGATGGATGCCGGCCAAGAGCTCTAAGGGAAGACCCTAATCCTTGTTTCCACCAGCCAAGGAGAAGGGAAGGAGGAGGTTTGGATGTCGGCAAGGGGAGAGGAGAAAGAGATGGGCGCCGGCCAAGTAATGGAAGAAGAAGAAGAAGGAAATAAATTCCTTATTTGTGGCCGCCCAAAGCAAACTCCAAAACCCTAGCCTTCAAGCTCCTTGCCGCCCAACCCTAATCCCACTTCAATTGTGTTTGCCCCCCACCCCCTTGCCTCCTTTTATAGAGTTAGGGATAAGCCTTGTTTCAATCTCCACCATTGGTTCTAGCGATTTAATCTCAACCGTCGGATCTCGAGAATTAATCTCAACCGTCGGATCTAGAGATTCAATCTCTACCATTGGTTCTAGAGTTTTGTTTTCATCCATTGGATGTAGGCTTCATGAGGTATTGATAGGCTACAATAGGGACCTTGAGGAGGAGTTGGATCTTGGCCACCCAACGGATCAAGCTCACATAAAGTCCGATCCATTAATGATAATTCAATCCACAAAAGGATTATCATTGATCTACCTCACCAACCCCCATAAGTTAATATGAGCTCCATATATTATATCAACATTTTCTCCCCGTGTTTAAGATCTCGAATGTCCGTCGATTAATTAATTTATTGACCATTAATTAATCAACATCTAACTCCATGAGTAGTACCACTCAACCTTATCATCATGCCGGACCAAATCCACCTGCAGGCCTTACATGATAAACTTTATTAGCTCCACAAGGGGACATCATCATCCTAATATATAGGACACGGTTTCTGTAGAATCAATGAAGTGTGGATGTGGCCGGCTAGAGTGGGGTGAATAGTCCTCTTTCGTTTGATGGCATAATTCGCTTATCTACAAAACTAATTAGCGCAACGGAAACAAACAAGACAAGCAAATAAACAATGCAAAGGTAAAAACAATGCTAACAAGATAATATAACGTGGTTCACGGCTACACCGCTAATCCACGGTCCCCGATTCATCCTCGGTGAATCACTCCGTAACCAAATACACTATTGGTCTCTCCTTTGCACCAAGCTAGGTGGAGGTAACAATTACAACTCAAGAGCACTCCTTTTTTTACAATAGATGTGAAAGAAAACTAAGAGAAGGAGTTTGAATCTTGTGGGGCACTTGGATGATCACTTAGAGCATTAGCATTAGGCATCACAAGCCCACACCCTCTCTTTTTATAGAGAGGGCTGATTTCTTCCCGTTGGCTGCCACTAGTCGACTGCCGCCCTTGGCAGTCGACTGCCACCACTTCAACGACCTCCGAACACATCAGATCCCGACCATTGTAGTCCAACGGATCCCTTGGCAGTCGACTGATGGATCCATCAGTCGACTGCTGCATCCGTAGTCGACTGCCCAGTCGGTTACGAGCGATTCTGTGCCTGCGACATCTTCTGGCTATCGACTGCCATTCCATGGCAGTCGACTACTGGGCATAAACCCATCAGTCGGATACCAGTCGAATTGCATTCGACTTAGAGTAGTAGACTGCCATTTCATGGCAGTCGACTGGTGCCGTGTGAAACTCAAACTTAACATTCGTTTGAGCTTCCGACGGTCGGGTAAACCTCAACCCTTGCGGTCGAGCCTCCGACACTCAGCCATTCGGCCAAGTTCACCTAATGGGCTACTTACAATTATCTCATTCTCTCATCTCACTCAAAGTCCCTCGCCGAAGCTCTCTTCGTTCGCGACCACGTCCCTCGGCAGCATGAGGCGCACGACTCTGCAATGCTCCTTCGCGTCTCTTACCTCCGAAGTCTGCTTCCTTGGCTTCGCTTCAAGTCATCTCGTTCGGCGGTCCCTCAGTAGCATCAAGCGCACGGTTCTGCAATGCTCCTTCTCCAACTCAAGCACGAGGTTATGAGTGGTGAACACGCCAAGGCTCCATGTGCGAATTACTAAGTCTTGCAAGACTCCAACGCACATATCAAATCACAATATCAACCTAACTTAAACTCTTTGCCACACACATCAAAACCATATCACGACAAGAGATTACCCTAACAATCTCCCCCTTTTTGATGTGTGGCAATCCGTTTAAGTTAGGTAAAAACATTTGATAAAATATTAAGGAAAGAAAACATGTGAATAACATGATTAGCAACTCTCCCCCTTAATACATGAAACTCCCCCTAAATATATTCCCCCTTACTTAAACATATAGTTTTCTCCCCCTTTGACACCATCAAAAAGATTAAACAAAGTTTATATATCATGGCATCAAGTATAGAGAGAAACAAAGATTAAAATTAGTCAAAAACCTGATAAAATCAGGTTAATATGTTCGTTTATAGTCCATCAGTCGACTGCTATTAGTATGGCAGTCGACTGGCACAATGTATTCCGAATTTTTGGATTTCTAGATGAATTTCAGAAATGCACTATAAATTCTAGAAAATTCTAAAAATAGTGAAATTTGGATAACACATTTCTTTTAAGTATATCTATCATTGAAAAATAGTTTTTCATGAAAAATCATTATATTTTGAGAGATTTGCCAAAAATCCAAAAGCTTTAAAAACCACTAGGTTTTTTTATCATGTTAGTATCCATTTTAATACCTAGTCTTGCTTTGGATTGTTTCAAAACATGAACACACAGATTTTAAGGTAAGAAATTGTTTTGAAAGCTTATGAAATATCCAACCATGATCTTTGGGCAATATGTCTATGAATTAAACATAAGTTTTCCCCATGATTGGTCTATTTTTGCTATTTTGATACCTTAAATGACTATCTAAATATCATATGCATTAGTGGGCATTTGTATCATCCTAACATCTCACTCATGCTAAGTTTTCTATCAAGGTAGCCTATGGTGAGTGTGAGATGCATCCTAAAGGTATTTGTATATACTTAACCATTATTTTCATGCAATTCTATCAAGGTTAAATATCATCCTATCATTCCACATGATCATAAAGACATATATGGATAAATTTCATATTATGATCATGAACCAAATGTATTCATCAAATTGTGATCATGCATTAGGTATTACATCATGATAATAAAGCAAATATCACCTAAAGCATGATTTATCTATTTATAGGTGCATTATCTGTTGGAATGTATACTGAAAGCCTAGCTCTTTTTGTATGAACATTTTATTTTGGAATAAGAATCACATGATCATTCTTTGCACTTTATATATTTATTATATATGTGTGCATATTGTCTAATATTTTACATTGTAGATAACATGGTGCTTGGTGTGGCACAGAAGATCATGTTATCAGTCCCTTGTAAAATATAAGTAGAGGCTCACGACCAAGATGGTTTTGGACAAACCATTGGCATGGTTGTAGTGTAGCTTGGTATTGTTTTGTCTTGAACATAAAGTTACACTAGTACACTTAGGTGTATTGAGCAGGACCGACATAGAGGTGATTCAATTTAGTACTGACTACATAATTGAATCGGACCTCGGATATTATGTTGTGCATGCTCTTAATCCCGATATAATAACGGGCACATGTACTTAGTATTTATTTCTTTGATTTACCAGAGGGTGAGATTTAGATGGATTAAATCAATATGCCCGGTAAGTTGGGAAATGATATTATTTACATGGTGTGTCGTTGATTATAGGAGGAAACCGTGTCCTATATATTAGGTTGATGATGTCCCCTTGAGGAGCTCATTAGGTTCATCATGTAAACCCAGCTGGTTGACTTAGTCAACATGATGATAAGGTTGAGTGGTACTACTCGAGGAATTAGATGTTAATTAATTGATGGTCAGTAAATCAATTAATTGACGGACATTCGATATCTTAAACACGGGGAGATTAATGTACGAATAATATATGGAGCCCATATTAATTTATGGGGGTTGGTGAGGTAGTTCAATGATGATCCTCTAGTGGAATGGAACATCATTGATGGATCAAGTTTGTGTGGTTTCGATCCATCGGGTGGCCAAGATCCAACTCCTCCTTATGGTCCCTATCATAGCCTAATATAATCCTTGTGAAGTCTAGATCCAAGAATGTAAAACAAAACCTAGAACCAACGGTTGGGATTAAATCCCTAGATTCGATGGTTAGGATGAAACCCTAGAATCGACGGTTGGGATTAAATCCCTAGATCCGACGGTTGGGATAAAACCCTAGATCCGACGGATGGGATGAAACCCTAGATCCGACGGTTGGGATGAAATCCTAGATCCGATGGTTGGGATGAAACCCTAGATCCGACGGTTGGGATAAAACCCTAGATCCGACGGTGGAGATTAAATCCCTAGATCCGACGGTGGAGATTAAAGGAGGATTAAGCCCAATTCTATAAATAGAAGGCTTAAGCTTGGGCGGCAAGAATAATTGAATTGGAGTTAGGGTTTGGCTCTTCTCAAAGTGGGCGGCTAGGGTTTGGAGCAAAAGCTTGGGCGGCAACCATCTTCCTTCTCCTTGTTGCCGGTGCCCATCTTCCTCCATCAAGACTTGGCCGGCGCCCATCCTCTAGGCCTCTCTCTTATTCCTTGTCCGACGGTTCTCCTTCCATTGGTGGCCGGCGTTCACTCCTCCATACTCTCCAAAGTGTCCGGCGGTTCTCCTTCCATTGGTGGCCGGCGCCTCATCCACTTGTTCCTTGGTCGGCGGTTGCATCAAATTCTCTAATTTGGTGGCTAGTTCTAGAAAGGATAGGTATTTGTTGGTTCTTCTCTTTGTTCGCAGCGGACAAGGAAGGGAAGAACGCGATCTAGAAGGCTTCTACTCATGGAGGATCTTCGTCCACACATCGTCCATGAGAAGGATAGGACATACGGTAGAAGATCGTAAGGTATAAAGTTTTATAACTTTATTTTCAGATCTGAGCATGTTCCTTTTAGTGTTGATTATACATGTGTGCGTATGTATATATATTGTATAATCATGGACCCCGAAGACAAACACAAAAACCGGCGATCCGTCCGTCGTCTCTTCCGCGGCTAATCAACTAGAAGAGTTGTGTTGCTTGAACAACTAGTTTGTTCAAGCGACCACTCAAGTTGTTAGCACGACGACGAATAGGTTGTGCTAAGGAAACTCATCCCATCCGGATTAATTCTTTCATTGGTGAAAATTTTAATCCGGGGACATGGGAGCCAATGAGCCTCCGAAGCAACCCCCTACATTATCATCACCTAACACTATTTCAAAAATGTTGTCCCGCCATCCTAAGTCAACCAAAAATATGATATAGGTGAAATCCTTATGGTTGACTATCCTAGGGTTTCCTAACCCTTTTAGGATGGATTTAGGAACCCAATATAAATTCTTGCCTATGGGGTTCACTAAAAATTTTTAGGGATCCATTTTCTAATTATTACCTTCTTTTTGTCTTGACCCCTAGCAATTAAGCATTTATAGGCCTTTTCATTTTTCTTTTCCTTATAACCTAGACCTTTCTTGTTGAAGCTTACTCTTTGGCTCCCTATGATCATGTTAAGAGTATTTGAGCCAATTGTAAACTTTTCTAGGGCCTTGGTCAAATAATCTACCTTTTTCCTTAGAGCCCTATTTTCATCCATACATGCATCACTAACATTTAATGACATATATTCATGTGAGCATGCATCATTTAAGCTAGAAGAAATATTATCATTATCATTTAAGCATGCTTTTTCTATATTATTTTCTAAATCCTTAATTTGATCTATCATGCTCTTATTTTTCTTCTTTGCTCTAAATAAATCCCTAGTTAAGCTAGAAACCATGGAAACTATTTTCTTGGGAGTTAGATTTGTTACCATAGCTTCCATGTCTTCTTCTTCTTCGGATGAGGATGGTGAAGAAGCTCCCCCTTCACTAGAGCTCTCCTCACACATGCTTGATCCTTTATTTTCAGAGGAGGAGAAATCTAGGTCGTCAAAAGCCATTAATGCCAAATTTGTGACAAAGGAATTTTCCTCTTCCGATGATGATGAAGATGATGAAAAGGGGTCATCCCATGTCCTTGCTTTTAGTGCCTTGGCCTTCTCTTTTTCTTTGGCCTTCTTTTCTTCTTCCTTTTTCTTCTTGCTCCCCTTCTTCTTCTTTTCATCCTTCTTTCTCTTCTCCTCCTTGCTTTTGTTCAAGAGGGGACAATTGTCCCTTATGTGTCCCTCTCCTTGGCAATTGTAGCAAATCACCTTCCCCCTTGGTCTTCTTCTCCTATCATTAGAGTTATTAAATTTAAAACCTTTTAATGCACGTCTTACCCTCCTTACCATATAGGCTTCTTCCGTGCTATCCATGGAGGAGGAGGAAGATGCTTCATCGGAGGAGGAGGGGATCTCCATCTTCTTCTTCCCCTTGTTGGCCAAAAGTCCTACTCCTCTTGAAGGTTGAAATCTTGGCTCTTCTATTATTCCTTCAAGTCTTGTTTCGTGGAGCTCCATTGTTGAGAAGAACTCCTCCAAGGTGCTCACTTATAAATTCTTGGACATGTAGAAGGAGTCCACCATTGAGCTCCATTTCGATGACCGGGGAAAAGCATCAATTGCTTTCATGAGCATGTCCCGGTTCGAAAGTCTTTCTCCTACACTCGTTAGCCCAATTAAAATTTCTTTGAATATAGAATGTAAGGAGGTTACCTTTTCTCCCTTTTCAAGCTTGATATTTGATAGTTGGGAGCGGAGGAGATCTCTTCTTGCAAGCTTGGCCTCCGAAGTGCCTTCATGAAGATCTACTAGCTTCTCCCACATCTCCTTGGCACTTGCACACTCCCCTATCCTATTCACTTCTTGTTGAGGAAGTACATTGTAGAGGTGGTGCTTGGCTTTTGAATTTGCCAAATACTCCTCTCTTTGTCTTTTACTCCATCTTGATTTCTCCAATAGCTCCCCTTCTTCATTCCTAGGCATCTCAAAATCGTTTTCCATAATTAATAAAATTTCGAAGTCAGTTTCGAAGAATACCTCCATTCTCTTTTTCCACCAAGAGAATTTGCCTTCAAAATTCGGAGGGTGAATGTTTAAGCCGACCATCCTTGATTGTGCTTGTTGTGGCGGTTAGTCCTCGACAAGCTTTCCTCGGCTCTGATACAACTTGTAGGATCGATGAAGTGTGGATGTGGACGGCTAGAGGGGGTGAATATCCCTCTTTCGTTCGATGACGTAATTTGCTTGTCTACAAAACTAATTAGCGCAATGGAAACAAACAAGACAAGCAAATAAACAATGCAAAGGTAAAAAAAATGCTAACAAGATAATATAACATGGTTCATGGCTACGCCGCTAATCCACGGTCCCCGATTCGTCCTCAGTGAATCACTCCACAACGAAATCCACTATTGGTCTCTCCTTTGCACCAAGCTAGGTGGAGGTAACCTTTACAACTCAAGGGCACTCCTTCTTTTACAATAGATGTGAAAGAAAACTAAGAGGAGTTTGAATCTTGTGGAGTGCTTGGATGATCACTTAGAGCATAAGCATTAGGCATCCACAAGCCCACACCCTCTCTTTTTATACAGAGGGTTGATTTCTTCCTGTTGGTCGCCACCAGTCGACTGTCGCCCTTGGCAGTCGACTGTCTCCACTTCAACAGCCTCCGAACATGACGGATCCTGACTGTTGTAGTCCAATGGATCCCTTGGCAGTCGACTGATGGATCCATCAGTTGACTGCTGCCTCCGTAGTCGACTGCTCAGTCGGCTAAGAGCGGTTCTGTGCTCGCGATATCCTCTGGTAATCGACTGCCATTCCATGGCATTCGACTACTGGTCATAAACCCATCAGTCGGATACCAGTCGAACTGCATTCGACTTAGAGCAGTCGACTGGTGCCGTGTGAAACTCAACTTAACATTCGTTTGAGCTTCCGGCGGTCGGGTAAACCTCAACCCTTGCGGTCGAGCCTCCGACACTCAGCCATTCGGCCAAGTTTACCTAATGAGCTACTTACAATTCACTCATTCTCTCATCTCACTCGAAGTCCCTCGCCGAAGCTCTCTTCGTTGTCGGCCACATCCCTTGGCAGCATCCGACGCATGGCTCTGCAATGCTCCTTCGCATCTCTTGCCTTCGAAGTCTGGTTCCTTGGCTTTGCTTCAAGTCATCTCGTCCGGCGGTCCCTCGGCAGCATCAAGCGCATGACTCTGCAATGCTGCTTCTCCGACTCAAGCACGAGGTTATGAGTGGTGAACCCGCCAAGGCTACATGTGTGAATTACTAAGTCCTGCAAGACTCCAACGCACATATCAAATAACAATATCAACCTAACTTAAACCCTTTGCCACACACATCAAAACCATATCACGGTAAGAGATTTCCCTAATAGTTTCCTCATATAATCAACGACACACCATATAAATAATATCATTTTCCAACTTACCGAGCCTATCGATTTAATCTATAAATCTCGCCCATTAGTAAATCAAAGAAATGAATACTAAGTATATGTGCCCGTTATTATATCGGGATTAAGAGTATGTACAATATAATAGCTGAGGTCCGATTCGATTATGTAGTCAGCAATAAATCGAATCACCTCTAAGTCGGTCCTGCTCAATACACACAAAGTGTACTAGTGTGATTCTATTGTCAAGGTAAACCAATACCAACGCACACTACAACCATACCAATGGTTTGTCTAAAGCCATCTTGGTTGTGAGCCTATACTTATACTTTACAAGGAGCCGATAACATGATCTCCCGTGTGACACCACACACCATGTTATCTACAATGTAATGTATTAGACAATATGCATAACCATAAATATGCAAACAATGATCATGTGATTCTTATTTTAAAATAAAGATGTTCATACAAAGGATAGACTTTTCAGTATACATCCCAACAATAACCATATCTACTGAAGTCATCAGTAAATGTAATGAAGTATTTATAACCACCTCTAGCAGCAACATTGAAAGGGCCACATACATCACTATGTATAAGTCTTAACAATTCTATTGCTCTCTCGATGTGTCCACTAAAGGGAGTCTTGGTCATCTTGCCTAGAAGGCAAGACTCGCATGTCTCATATGATTCAAAATCAAATGAGTCCAGCAGCCCATCCTTATGGAGTTGGGATAAGCGACTCTCATTTATGTGACCTAAGCGACAATGCCAGAGATAGGTTTGGTTCAACTCATTTGACTTGAACCTTTTGATACTTATGTTATAGATGGGGCTCTCTAAGTCTAGAATGTAGAGTCCATTCATTAGAGGTGCACTACAATAGAACATATCATTTAAATAAACTGAACAATATTTGTTCTTTATTATAAATGAAAAATCTTTCTTGCCCAAACAAGAAACTGAAATTATGTTCTTAGTCAAAGCAGGCACATAACAACATTCATCTAGTTCTAGTACAAGCCTAGAGGGCAGAGATAGAAAATAAGTTCCTATAGCAACAACAGCAACTCTTGCTCCATTGCCTACTTATAGGTCCACCTTGCCCTTCGTCAATGCCCTGCTATTTCTCAGCGCCTCCACATTAGTACAAATGTAAAATACACATCCGGTATCTAATACCCATGATGAAGAAATAGATAAATTGACTTCTATGACATATATACCTAAACTAGAAGTCTCACTTCTCTTCTTCTTAAGATCTTCCAAGTACGCTTTGCAGTTACGCTTCCAGTGTCCAGCTTCCTTACAGTGGAAGCAAGTCCCTTCCTTGGCTACCCCTCCTTTCGATTTCAGTGCCTTGCCTTTGCCCTTGGCTTGGGTCTTTCGCTTACCTTAAGTCTTGCTTTTTCCTTTCTTCTTTTGCACCATCAAAATGGAGTCGGGTTTTCCCTTCTTAAGGTTGAGCTCAGTAGTTCTCAACATGCTAAGCATCTCAGGCAGTGGCTTATCAATTTCATTCATGTTGTAATTCATGTCAAATTGATTGTAGCTTTGTGACAAAGATTGCAAGATCAAGTCAGTGGCCAGCTCTTGGCCAAGTGGGAATCCCAACCTCTGTAGGTTCTCTATGTACCAATCATCTTGAGTACATATGGACCTACGGCAGTCCCATCTTGCATCTTGGACTGAAACAGTGCCTTAGAGATCTCATATCTCTCATGCCTTACTTGTCCTTGATACAGTTGACGAAGATGTTCAACCATATCAGAAGCATTCATGAACTTGTATTGCTTTTGAAGCTCAGAGTTCATGGTCGCGAGCATGAGGCATGACACATCTAATGCATCATCTTGATGCTTCTTGTAAGCATCTCGGTCAGCTCGCGAGGAAGTTGCAAGAGGTGCCTCCGGAATGGGCTGCTCCAGGACGTACAATTTTCTTTCTTGGGTGAGAACGATTCTCAGATTCTTGTACCAGTCTAGGAAATTAGCTCCACTAAGCTTGTCCTTCTCAAGGACAGAACGCAGGGATAGAGTGTTCGTGTTTGTCGACATGGTAATCTACAATATACACAATACAGAAAATTAATATCATATTCCATTTATCATTTAATTAGGCCTTTAATCAAATGATTCTCCCACTGAATTATAGGACTTTTGTAGAATCGAGTCATGGATGTGGTCAAACCACATTACTAGATTCATACAAACTAGTTATAATTCTCGCGGAACAAGATCCACATCATACTATGCCTTGAGTTAGCTTTGGCTAAATCGCCCAAGACTTAGTATGATCGGTAGGTAACTAATTACCAATTACATCTCTATGCAACTCTTGTTTATAAGATCAAAATCCACATTTACAAAAGACCTTGAGTTAGCTTTGGCTAAATCGCCCAAGATTTAGTGTAAATGTAATCTTATCCTACCTTTCCAATGGTTGGAATATGCCTATAGTTTTACTCCATCCAATTGAGTTAACTAGTTTTACTCAATCTAATTGAGATTATTCTCACCCAAGTTGTGATAGGCGGGACCAAGATTGTCCCTCCACACTATACCAAGATAATATGCGTTGCTCTGCTTTGGCAGATTCAATAACAACAGATGATCGAGGTAATGATGGGTATTAAAACTTGATAGGCATTTTCGAGTTGATTCGATTAAGATCTAATCAAATCGTGAATGTGTATCATATATGCATTAAGGCCTTCATTACCGTACACTAGCATGCATCACATACATACAAGCAAAATATACAAGAATGCATCATATACATACAAGCAAAATATCCTAGTATGCATCATATACATACAAGCAAAATTTACTAGCATGCATCACATACATACAAGAAAAAAAACAAATATATATATAAATTGTTTTGAGGTCATGGCCCTACTACGATCTTCTCAAGCCAATGAGAAGATCGGACGGTCAACCTAGGGTTAGCGGCTTCTCCAAGTGCCTCATTTGACCGCCATGTGTCGTCGGCACCCTACTCGTAACTCCGTCTACTAGTGGACCTTCCACCGCTCTATTTTTGTACATTACAAACATGAAACTCGAGTTACATTCAAGTCTAAAACTATTTACAACTGAAATATTGAAAAGAGAGGCACGATGCGCAGGTCACATACATTATTCAACATGCACAACACAAAAATGGTGTGCAAACCGTATTATGAATTACAACATATTTATCCAATCACATTGGGTTTCTTCGGCCATAACCATCACAGTATTATACATAATTCTAAATTATATATTTTACAGAATTTTCTATAATTTTTACTTTTTTTTTAAAATTTTTATGAGTCACATCTCCGTAACGATCCCACTAAGCGATTTCCGGGCGTGATCGCGGGACAATGCCCCTTGCGGGGTTAGGGGCACCACCCCTTCTCGCAAAATGAACCTTGATATTTTACTAGATTAGTAAAGTATAGTTAATAATAAACAAATTTGTTATATAAATTTATTTTTAGATATTTATATATTGATTTGAATATCAATTTATTTTGTTAGACAATTTTCATTCACACACCCGACTCGTATGATTATAATCTTTGCTTTGAAACGAAAATTGAAGTCTCTTGGATTTTTCTTATGAGTGTCCCATCTTGATCTTACAGTGACTTAAGTCGCTCTCTCAAAAACCTAAAGCAATAATTCAACGTTTCGGAGAGATTTTCTCGGTGGTTGAAGCCTACAAGTGTCCCAACACTTGTTGCTTCGACTCTTTGAGAAAGATACCCAAAAAACCTATAAATTAGGAAATTTACAAAAACTTACAGATCTGTAATTTTTATATCTAATACAAAAAATTACAAAACTTAACACATACATGCTTCACACGTGGCTCTGAAATCACTGTTGCACTATCCGAGCCGCAAAAATCACTTTTTACGTTGCGGAAACCTCGAAAGTCGGCCACGGATCCGTGCGAAGATAAACAAAAATTACATGTACGTGTTTAGAAAACCTTAGATCTACCTTAGATCTACATGAAAGAAGCATTAACCTTGATTCAACGCCCTTCGCTTTTCCCGCTCGTCCAAACGGCTTGCTGGAATTTGAGAGTGTCAAGTGTACACTCCTCTATCGTTATCCACACGAGCAATTGGTGGAGAAAAGCAACCTAGAGTGTGCTAGCACCCTTAGAAGCTCTTGGCAAGGATGAGGGGGAGAGAACTAGAGAAGAGAGGAGGAGGAAGATGAAGTTACTACACTTAACTTCACACTAATTTACCCATTCAATAATGGTCGGCCACTATAAGGGAGTTACATGCATGCATGTAATTCCAAGAGGCATGGCTCTTGGTCTCCCTCATGAGGTGGCACCACATGATGTGTCCATGATGATGTGGAACATCATCATTGGCCGGCCCCATGCCAAGTCACCATGACATGACATTTGGTAAAGTCAAACTTGACCTTTCATCTTCCCTCTCATGTCAAGTCAAACTTGACCTCTTATCTCCCATGGTTGATCAAATCCAACCATTTGATTGAAGTCAATTTAATTTAATGAATCTATATTCATTAGTTTAAATTTACTCAATGAATCAAATCTAAATTAGACTTTTTCAACACTTGAATCAAATTGAGTCCAACTCAATTAGCCTAATTTGGATTACTCTTAATCCAATTTGGTTCATTACATGAACCTAATCCTCATGGTCCATCATATGAACCTAATCTCCATCTAATTTCCCTTTGTGTGTGACCCTATAGGTTCTTGTAAGGTTGGCAATGCTCTTAAACTGATTTAGGAACATAAGTAATGAGCAGTATCTAGCAACACATCATTACTACCCAAGTTACAAGAATGTTGAGATCCAACATCACCTTTGTGACTACTAATTATGACTCTCATAATATGTGACAATGTCTCTCTATCCTTGATATCTAGATTGACCAATTGAGGCATAGACCGTGTCATCCTCGGTACAATCTATATCTTGAACTCCAAGTAGACTCACTCTAATCAAATGAGCTCAATATCTCATATTGACTCATTTGGGCATGGCCAAGCACTTAGTGGTCTCACTCTATCAAGAATCACGATGTCACTCCCGTCATATAGGAGGGATAGATCCCATCTACATCACTCATATCCCTCCGCATAATTTATTACATACCTAGTAATCCCCTTTATAGTCCACCCATTTACGAGTGATGTTTAACGAAGCCAAAGTATGCAATTCCTTATGTAGGAAACCATGGTGACTTCAGGTCCAAGGACTAATAGTCATACTAATAGTCACATGAGAAAGTATATGACACTCATATAACGATCCAAGATACTTTCTCATGGCAGGTCATTCAGTATACATTCTTCAATGCATACTCATGTGTCAACTTGATATCTCATATCCATGACTTGTGAGATCAAGTCATCAAGTTGACCTACATGCTAATCTATTCGCATTAACATTATCCCTGAATGTTAATACTTGACTAGGAATGATTTAGAGTAGTGTTCTCTATATCATTTCATTATCGATTCAACCAATCGTTTGATATAGATAAAAACCTTCTACTCAAGGACGTTATTATACTTAGTTATTTAGCACCAATACAAGTAAGTATAATAACCATAAAGAAATGCCTTTATAAATAGGAATATGATATAACAAAGTCCATACAACAATCATCACATGATTGGCTCTAGGGCTTTCACTAACACGGCTGGGACAGCACACCGAAGCCTTAAAAAACTTCGGAAACTCGCAACGAGGAGGAAGGACGCCGGTCGAGGTCCATGTTCTGCACTTCAACGCCAGAGAGAAGGCCACATTGGCATTGTAATTTCTTGTTCTTACACTTTATTTCTGATATATTCGAACATGTACATGCCTTGTGATTCTCCTTTTTTATATATGGAGTAGCTCCTTCGATTCTAGGATTAGGGAGTAGTTTGTGTGCGCATGACATGTTGCTTCAAATTGAATTCTATTTTTGAGTTTAAATTTGCAATTGGAAATTGTTTATACAAATATCTTTGCATATTTTGTTTTCTACCTGATGTGCTTAGGCAATATAAGGGGTGATAGCCCTTGTATCTAATATTTAGGCGATTTTATACAAGGAACCTAGGGGTAAACCTGATCTCCTGTAACTGTGGGTAGAAGGATGTGATGGAACTGGAAATGGTTCATCGTAGGGATTGATTTTGCATCCTCGTACCATCTATCTCGTCCTTGTAAGGCAGAGATAGCTCCCGATAGATGCATTGGCTCATCGGGAGTGTATATGATGTCTCTTCCACAAAACCATAGCTAGACGTTTAGACAACACCTAGTTGATAGCATGTTTTACGACACACAAGCGAAACTGAAGTCCTATAATCCCTTTTAAAGAACTCGGCATGCTCCTTTCTTCCTCCGTGTGACACCATATTAGAGTTTAGTCCACCGACAACCCTCGCAATTGAAACCTTTTAGATTTTACTTCCAAACAATTTCACCCACTAAACAAATCAGTATTCGAATCCAAGTCCTTGTGGGATCGATAATATTTTATTACTTGACGACATTCGTGCACTTGTGGGCGTTGAGCGCGAGCACGCACTGCGAGTCCTCGACGACCTCTGTCATGAAATTTGAGGTTGCATTCGCATGTATCACAGGTCCAAATGCTTGGGTACCAAAAGAATTTATTTTTCTTGTTGTTTAGGTAGGTGAGCAAGATATGTTGATTGTGGATAGCGGTTATTCAAGACACATTGCAGGAGATGTGAGCAAGTTCTCCACAATCAACTATATTAACAAAGGAATCGTATCTTTTGACAATAGTGGGAAGCTCAAAATTTTAGGTAGAGTAACAATTGAGGTGTCCACAAGAATCATTATTCACAAAGGTTTACTAGTTAAAAGCATGAAGTTTAATTTACTCAGTGTTAGTCAACTTTGTGATGTTGGCTATAATATTGAGTTTAATTCCACTAAATGTTATGATAAGACACAAAGGCTTAGAGGGTTGCATGCTAGTTGGTTATAGGAAAACAAATATTTATTATGTTAATTTATCCTATGCTTCTAACATTTTTACTAAGTATATTATGGCAAAAGAAGAGGAAGGTTGGATATGGTATAGGAGGCTTGGACATGTCAACAAGAAGAACATAGCCAAGGTAGCTAAATTGGAGTTAGTAAAAGTGCTACCTAAGATCAAGTATATTAAACACAAATTGTGTGATGCATGCCAAGAAGGAAAGCAATCTAAATCATCACACAGACGTAAAACCCTAACTAGTGAAGGTTTTGCCCGGAAGCTCTGATACCAATTGAAGGGTTTTGCTTATCGAGTCCGTGAGGGGAAACTTCGCTTCCCATTTCACATCGGTTGCTTGATCATGGCGATCCCTTCTATGTCCCCGGATTAAAAAATTTAATCCTAGACAAAAGATATTACTAAAACAACCAAGTCATCGTCGTGCTATTCGTTTAGAGAGGTCACTTGAACAAACTCGTTGTTCAAGCGACCATCCTCTATTCTACGAGTAGCCGCGGAAAAGACGATATCCAGATCGCCAAATTTTGTATTTATGCTCGGGATCCAAGTATTATTTAGCCATATACAGATTTATATTATGCTCAAAATCGAAAAACAAATACAAACATGTAACATATAAAAATTAGAGAATCGATATACCTCTCGATCTTCTAATGTATGACCTTCCTCCTTTCGGACGTCATGTGGGCGACGATCTACCAAAAGTTGAAGCTCCAAGATTGCAAATCTTCCTTCCTTGCTCTTCCAAAGCAAGAGGAAGAATAGAAACAAGGCTCATCTCCTTCCTATAGCCAACCAACAAGCAACAAGAAGAATGCTTGCCGCCGGCCAACAAGGAGAAGGAGATAATGATGGAAACCGGCCAAGACACTAAGGGAAACCCCTAAGTATTGTTTCCACCAGTCAAGGAGAAATGAAAAGAGTCTTTGGCCGCTGGCAAAGGGCTAGGAAAGGGATGTGGGTGCCTGCCACCAAGGGAGAGGAAGAAGAAAGCAAACTACTTCCTTATTTGGTGCCACCCAAGCCTCCTAAACCCTAAGCCTCCAAACCCTAATCCTAGCTCTCCTAATGGTCGGCCATGGAAGTGGGGAAGAAGATTAGGATGAGCACTGGCCAAGGTAGAGGGAAGAAGGGAGGAACCGGCCAAACCTTAGGAAGAAGAAGATAATCTCCTCCACTTGTTGTCGCGCACCCATAGCTCCCAAAACCCTAGCCAACCAAACCTAATCCTAAACCAACTAGGATTCCTAGCCTCCAAAGGAAGCAAACCCTAGTCCCCTTTAGCCATAATCCATCTTGCCGCCCACTTTATGATCTCTATTTATAGAGTTGGGCTCAAGCCATGATTTAATCTCCTCCATTGGTTCTAGAGATTTAATCTCAACCGTCGGATCTAGAGATTTAATCTCAACCGTCGGATCTAGAGATTTAATCTCTACCTTTGGATCTAGAGTATTGTTTCTATCCTTTGGATCTAAACTTCATGAGGTGTTAATAGGCTACATTAGGGACCATGAGGAGGAGTTGGATCTTGGCGACCCATGGAACAAGCCCACATAAAGTCCGATCCACTAATGATAATCCAATCCACTAAAGGATTATCATTGATCTACCACACCAACCCCCATATGATAATATGGGCTCTATATATTATTTGTACATTTTCTCCTCATTTTTAAGATCTCGAATGTTCATCGATTAATTAATTTACTGACCATTAATTAATCAACATCTAAGTCCTTGAGTAGTACCACTCAACCTTTTCATCATGCCTGACCAAGTCCACCTGCAGGGTTTACATGATGAACCTTATGAGCTCCTCAAGGGGATATCATCATCATAATATATAGGACACGTTTTCCTCTTATAATCAATGTCACACTATATAAATAATATCATCTCTCAACCTACCGAGCCTATCGATTTAATCTATAAATCTCGCCCATTGGTAAATCAAAGAGATGACTACTAAGTATATGTGCTCGTTATTATATGGGTATTAAGAGCATATACAAAATAATATCTGAGGTTCGATTCGATTATGTAGTCAGCAATAAATCGAATCACCTCTATGTCGGTCCTGCTTAATACACACAAAGTGCACTAGTGTGATTCTATGGTCAAGTCAAACCAACACCAAATCACACTACAACCATTCTGATGGTTTGTCCAAAGCCATCTCGGTTGTGAACCTTTACTTATACTTTACAAGGAGCCGATAACATGATCTCTCGTGTGACACCACACACCATGTTATCTACAATATAATGTATTAGACAATATTGCATAACCATATAAATATGCAACCAATGATCATGTGATTCTTATTTCAAAATAAAGATGTTTATACAAAAGATAGACTTTTCATTATACATCCCTACAATCTCCCACTTATACTAAAAGACTATGTTGTCCTCATAATGCCATACATCTGATTCCCCCTCCCTGCACATGCCTATCAAAGCTCTCTCAAGAAGGGCCTTAGTGAAAGGGTTTACCAGGTCATCCTCTGATGCAATCTAGGCGACAACAACTTCTACCTCCATTACGATTTCTCGTATCAGGTGGTACTTGCGCTCTATGTATTTACTTACCTTATGGGCTCATGGTTCCTTCGAGTTTACAACTGCACCATTATTATTACAATAAATTATGATAGTTCTGGGAAAACCAGAAATCACATCCGAGTCCAGGAAGTTCCTGAGCCACACAGCTTTTTTGGCCGCCTCAGAGGCCGCCACATACTCATCTTCCATGGTAGAGTCCGCCACACATTTCTGCTTGACACTCCTCCATACAATGGCTCCACCTCCCAAAGTAAACACAAAACCTGAGGTAGACTTACTGTTATCCCTATCAGATTGGAAGTCGGAATCTGTGTAACCCACAGGGAGTAATTGGTCTGCCCGGTAAACCAGCATATAATCCCTAGTCCTTTTCAGGTACTTCAATATATGCTTTACCGTAGTCCAATGTCCCTGCCCTGGATTACTCTGATATCTGCTGACCATGCCCATAGCAAAGGAGATATCTGGTCTCGTACATAGCATCGCATACATGAGGCTCCCTACTACCGAAGCATACGAAACCGCCTTTATCTCCTCTATCTCCTCAGATGATCTAGGACACATCTTCTTAGATAAAGGAACTCCATGCCTGAAAGGTAGAAAACCCTTCTTGGAGTTTTGCATGCTAAAACGATCCATAATCTTGTCTATGTATGAAGCTTGGGATAAACACAACATCCTTTTCCTGCGATCCCTTATAACCTTGATCCCAAGGATGTGTCCCACCTCTCCCAAGTCCTTCATATCAAACTGTTTGGACAACCATACCCTTACGCCCGATAACACCTTGATATTGTTGTCAATCACCAAAATGTTATCTACGTATAGTACAAAAAATACCACTACGTTTCCGTCACATCTCTTGTATACACAAGACTCATCCGGACTTTGAATAAATCCATAAGACTGATTTACCTCATCAAAGCGGATGCTCTAAGACCTCGTAGCTTGCTTCAATCCATAAATGGACCGATTAAGCTTACACACAAGATGCTCCTTTCTTTTAGCAATGAATCCCTCTGGTTGCTTTATATAGATGTTTTCCTCAAGACTTTCATTCAGGAAAGCTATCTTGACATCCATCTGTCACACCTCATAATCCATATGAGCTTCTATGCATAAGAGAATCCAGATAGACTTAAGCATGGCTACCGGCGAAAAGGTCTCCTCATAATCGATACCCTCTTTCTGAGTATACCCCTTCGCAACAAGCCTCACTTTGAAGGTCTCAACCTTCCCATCTATTCCTCTCTTTCTCTTGTAGATCCACTTGCATCCAATGGTTTTTACACCATCGGGTGACTCTACTAGCTCCCAGACCTGATTTGAATCCATAGATTCAATCTCAGTATTCATTTTACTTTGCCAAGATGTTGCATCAATATCTTGGATTGCCTCGTCAAATGTCCAGGGATCAGGTTCATGTTCGCCAGGGTCCAAATCAGAAGATTCTCCCAAGAACATGAATCTATCAGGTTGTCTCACAACCCTCCCACTACAATGAGGTATCATCTGTGTATCCTCTATGACATGCGGTGCAGTGACATGTGGTATATCCTCTTGTACCGGTGGTACTAAAGAAGTGACTTCCCCTTTTAACACCTCCAGAACAATTTTACTCTTGGGATTGTGGCTCATCACATAGTCTTCCTCTAGAAATCTGGCGTTTGTGATAATGATCACCTTCTGATCTCTAGAACTATAGAACAAACCACGCTTCGTTCTTCTAGGATAGCCAACGAACATGCGTACTTCTGTACGAGGTTCCAACTTACCAGCATCTACCTTCAGCACATGTTCTGGACTCTCCCATATCCGAATATGTCTTAGACTGGGCTTTCGCCCAGTTCACAATTCTGTGGGAGAAGAAGGCACTGATTTAGAAGGAACCAATTTCAGAATGTACACCGTTGTATCTAGAGCATATCCCTAGAACGAATCTGGCAAGTCAGAATAACTCATCATCGATCTAATCATCTCCATAAGAGTCCTATTCCTTCGCTCTGCTACACCATTCTACTGGGGTGTGCTAGGTGCAGTCAATTGGGATTGATTCCCATCCTCTAATAAGTAGTTCCTAAACTCTCCCAAGAGGTACTCACCACCACGATCAGATCGTAGTGTCATCCATATCTTGAATAATTGTCTATGAAAGAGATGAAATATTCAAGACCACCTCTTGCCTGGATAGTCATAGGACCACACAAATCAAAATGAACCATTTCTAACATATCTTTGGCTCTATACCCCTTGGCCTTAAAAGGCCTCTTGGTCATTTTATCCTCCAAGCAAGATTCACAGGTTGGGAAATCTTCCACCACTAATGAACCCAGAGGTCCATCAGCTATCAACCTTTGAATTCTGCTTAGGTTAATATGACTAAGCCTAAGATGGCAAAGATATGTTTGGTTCATTTTCGAAGGTTCTTTTCTCTTATTAGAATTAGAAGATGAGTTATAAACTTCAATTTGCATCGTGGGAGGTTTTGGTTCAAGTGTATACAAATTTCCTATCAATGTACCTGAACAGATATTCTCCCTATTCCTTTTTATAACAGCTCTGTCATTAAAAGAAATAGAATATCTATCCACAAATAATTTAGAAACTGAAACTAAGTTCTTTCTAAATAAAGGTACATAAAGGGAATTTTCCAGAACCTATGTTTTATTTTTCTCAAAAGATAAATAAAACTTCTCCCACTGCAATAGCCGCCACTATTATGGCATTGCCCAAGTAAAGGGTAATCTCTCCCTTAGCTCGTCGTCGGGTCTCCTGGAACCCCTACAAAGTATTGCAGACATGATCAGAGGCTCTCGTATCTACACACTAGGTGCTGGTAGATAACACTGCTAACCACGTTTCTACGACTAGACCAAAGGATATTCCTTTGTTCTATTTCGGATTGTCACAGTCCTTCTTCCAATGTCCATTCTGCTTGCAAGTGAAGTACTTGCCTTTCGGCTTCTTCACTCCTCCCTGAGATCCTCCTACTAGCTTTGCTCCACCTTGTTTCTTATTCTTCTTGCCTTTCGGCTTAGAAGTAGAAACCTTCTGAGCAACCATGGCCTGAGGACACACTTCGAAGAGTGCATACTTGTACTACTTAGCAGATAAGACAATATCTAGATTCTTTTCCAATCATCATAATTATGTATAGTAAGTTTATTTTCCTTTAGTATCATAGCAAGTGGACTGAAAGTCAATTTTGAAAATCCTAAGAATCACATAGATCATTACTGTAGATTTCAAAAAATTATTGATTCCTCAAACAATAAAATTTTAAAATCAACCAACACCTCAAAACACCGAGAATATCGTATGCCACGATAGTGTGGACGTATACGAATTCTACATTTGTAAGAGGAGGTTTTACCCTTTAATTTTACTATCTTGTCAACCTAACTTTTTGACAAGTAAAATTAATAGTTGGTTCCTCTTTGGCCCTACAAATAAAAGCAGTGACTCCGATGGGTCGGATACTTATATTTGTATCTAAGTGTTCACCATTACTCGGTACCAAGGTAATTATCTAGGGTTGTGTGCCTTCCGATGGGGAAGTAAACACGCTCCTTAATAATTCCCTATAACCATATTTGACCTTGTGATCCGCAAACAAACTCATCCGATGGGGAGGAAGGCACTCAGAGCCGACGCACAAGTTTGTTTACATCACATGTCAAATCGTAATGGAGGTCGTGGGGATTTATAAAAAATTTCCCTCTCCCACTTAGTAATTTGAAATTTAGGAATTTTCCTAGCCTACGACATGCATATCAAACAAAAAGCAATAAATATGAAAAATAAATTATTTTCCAACTATTATGGATTTTGTCTTCAATATGTCTCCCGTCACATCGCCTTCTCGTCCGCTCCTCCTACGCCATGTACGAGCCATCCGGAGATCCGAGCCGAGACTAAAACCTATTTTAATTTACATCCATCGATCCTATACTCCACGAGGGAGTGTACATGAAATCTTGATCGAAAGTAAACTAAAATAAAGAGTGGCTAAACAATGTCGTATCTAATTTACAAAAAATTAAATACTAGCCTCGTCATCCCCGAGGATTCAACAAAATAAATATTTACACACATACAATCACATACACACATATGGCCATAATAGTCGGATCTTATGCATGCAACCAAAGAGTTAAACTACGCATATCCTACTATTATCCGACACATATAATATATGAAAAGTGCATAAAAAATTAACCGAATCCTAAACAAACAAAACCGGAAACCATGGCTCTGATACCAATTGAAGGTTTTGCCCGGAAGCTCTGATACCAATTGAAGGGTTTTGCTTATCGAGTCCGAGAGGGGAAACTTCGCTTCCCACTTCACCTCAGTTGCTTGATCATGGCGATCCCTTCTATGTCCCCGGATTAAAAAATTTAATCTTAGACAAAAGAGATTGCCAAAACAACCAAGTCATCGTCGTGCTATTCGTTTAGAGAGATCACTTGAACAAACTCGTTGTTCATGCGACCATCCTCTATTCTACGAGTAGCTGTGGAATAGACGATGTCCGGATCATTGGTTTTTGTGTTTATGCTCGGGATCCAAGTATTATTTAGCCATATACAGATTTATATCATGCCCATAATTTAAAAAACAAATACAAACATGTAACATATAAAAACTAGAGAATCGATATACCTCTCGATCTTCTAATGTATGACCTTCCAATTTTCGGACGTCATGTGGCCGACGATCTACCAAAAGTTGAAGCTCCTAGATCGCAAATCTTCCTTCCTTGCTCTTCCAAAGAAAGAGAAAGAATAGAAACAAGGCTCATCTCCTTCCTATAGCCAACCAACAAGCACCAAGAAGAATGCTTGCCGCCGGCCAACAAGGAGAAGGAGATAATGATGGAAACCGGCCAAGACACTAAGGGAACCCCCTAAATCTTGTTTCCACCACTCAAGGAGAAGAGAAAAGAGACTTTGGCCACCGGCCAAGGGCTAGGAAAGGACTGTGGGCACCGGCCACCAAGGGAGAGGAAGAAGAAAGCAAACTACTTCCTTATTTGGTGCCACCCAAGCCTCCTAAACCCGAAGCCTCCAAACCCTAATCCTAGCTCTCCTAATGGCCGGCCATGGAAGTGGGGAAGAATATTAGGATGAGCACCGGCCAAGGTAGAGGGAAGAAGGGAGGAACCAGCCAAACCTTAGGAAGAAGAAGATAATCTCCTCCACTTGTTGTCGCGCACCCTTAGCTCCCAAAACCCTAGCCACCCAAACCTAATCCTAAACCAACTAGGATTCCTAGCCTCCAAAGGAAGCAAACCCTAATCTCCTTTAGCCATCATCCATCTTGCTGACCACTTTATGATCTCTATTTATAGAGTTGGGCTCAAGCCATGATTTAATCTCTTCCATTGGTTCTAGGGATTTAATCTCAACCATCGGATCTAGAGATTTAATCTCAACTGTCGGATCTAGAGATTTAATCTCTACCATTGGATCTAGAGTTTTGTTTCAATCCTTTGGATCTGAACTTCATGAGGTGTTAATAGGCTACATTTGGGACCATGAGGAGGAGTTGGATCTTGGCCACCCATGGATCAAGCTCACATAAATTTCGATCCACTAATGATAATCCAATCCACTAAAGGATTATCATTGATCTACCTCACCAACCCCCATAATGATAATATGGGCTCCATATATTATTTGTACATTTTCTCCCCATGTTTAAGATCATGAACATCCGTCGATTAATTAATTTACTGACCATTAATTAATCAACTTCTAACTCCTTGAGTATTACCACTCAACCTTTTCATCATGCCGGACCAAGTCCACCTGAAGGGTTTACATGATGAACCTTATGAGCTCCTCAAGGGGACGTCATCATCCTAATATATAAGACACGGTTTCCTCCTATAATCAACGACACACCATATAAATAATATCATCTCCCAACTTACCGAGCTTATCGATTTAATCTATAAATCTCGCCCATTGGTAAATCAAAGAGATGACTACTAAGTATATGTGCCCGTTATTATATCGGGATTAAGAGCATGTACAAAATAATATCTGATGTCCGATTAGATTATGTAGTCAGCAATAAATCGAATCACCTCTATGTCGGTCCTGCTCAATACACACAAAGTGCACTAGTGTGATTCTATGGTCAAGACAAACCAATACCAAATCACACTACAACCATTCCGATGGTTTGTCTAAACCCATCTCGGTTGTGTGCCTTTACTTATACTTTACAAGGAGCCGATAACATGATCTCCTGTGTGACACCACACACCATGTTATCTACAATGTAATGTATTATACAATATTGCATAACCATATAAATAGGCAAACAATGATCATGTCATTCTTATTTCAAAATAAAGATATTTTTACAAAAGATAGACTTTTCAGTATACATCCCTACAACTAGTACTTCATTACCACTAGAATTACTGCACTTAGATTTATTTGATTATTATAGCATTCCTTCATTAAATGGTAACAAATATTGTTTAGTTATAGTTCATGATTCTTTAGGTATACATGGGTTTACTTTTTGAAACATAAGAATGATACCTTAGAAACAATCATAGGATTTAGAAAAAGTGTTGAAAATGAAAAGCATCTCAAATTCAACCGGATTCGTAGTGATCATGGTGGAGAATTTGAGAATTTAAATTTTTCAAAATTTTGCTTAGAACAAGGGTACAAGAATGAGTTCTCTTGTCCTAGAACACCCCAATAAAATGGGATAGTGGAAAGGAGAAATCGTGCCCTACAAGAGGCGGCTAATACCATGCTTAATGCATACTCCTTATCTAGTTACTTGTGGGCGGAAGCGGTTAATACTGCTTGCTATATCTAAAACCGTGTTTTAATTCATATATTTTTAAACAAGACACCCTTTGAGTTATGGAATGGAAAAATTCCAAAAATTCACTATTTTAGGGTCTTTGAATGTAAAGTCTATATTTTGATTACCAAAGACAATTTAGGAAAATTTGAGTCTAATGCGGATGAGGGAATCCTAGTTGGATACTCATCTACTATTAGAGGTTAATAGAGTATACAATAAGAGGACTCAAAAGGTTGAGGAATCCTTCAATGTTGAATTTGATGAGTCCTCTAGCACCTATCCTAGAAAATCCTCCAATGATAAGCATATTAATGACAAAAATAAAGACATTATTTAAGGACTTCAAAATTTAAATTTAGGGGGTAATGGTAAAGGGGGAGAATTAAGAGGTAATAATCAAGGGGGAGGAAGAGGAGATTCCAATGATGAAAGAAGAAAGGATAACCATGATCAAAATTAATTTGATTCACCTATTAGGACCTTAAGAATTCATCAAAACCATCCCCTCTATCTAGTAGTAGGAGAATTATCACAAGGAGTAAGAACTCGGTCTTTCTATAGAGTTCCTACTAGTCAAGTTGCTCACATCTCCCAAATTGAGCCTAAATCAATTAATGATGTATTACTTGATCCGGATTGGATTTTGGCAATGCAAGAAGAATTAGCTGAATTTGAGAGAAGTTAACTATGGGAGCTCGTTCCTAGACCCAATGATAGCACTATTGTTACCACAAGATGGGTCTTTAGGAACAAGTTGGATGATCAAGGTAATATCACTAGAGATAAAGTTTGGTTAGTAGCTTGAGGATTCAATCAGGTTGAAGGACTTGATTATGACGAAACCTATGCTCTGATTGTTAGGTTAGAGTCATAAGAATCCTATTAGGGTATGCCACTCATATGGGTTTTAAACTCTATCAAATGGATGTGAAGTCGGCGTTCTTAAATAGGTTCATTAAGGAAGAGGTCTATGTAGAGAAACCTCCCGGGTTTGAAAATCTAGATTACCCAAACCATGTTTGTAATCTTAAGAAAGCTTCATATGGTTTAAAACAAGCTCCCCGACCTTGGTATGAGAGACTCTCATCATTCCTCATCTCTAACGACTTTAGGAGATGTCAAGTTGACCAAATCTTATTTCTAAAGTCAAAAGAAAAAGACATCTTTGTTGCCCAAGTTTATGTTGATGACATTATTTTTGGATCAACAAATGATGAACTTATCTAAGACTTCATTCAAAATATGGAAAATAAATTTGAAATGAGTCTAGTAGGAGAGTTGACATTTTTCTTAGGTTTACAAGTCGAACAAATTAGTGAGGTAACCCACATTTATCAAACCAAATATGCTAAGGTAATTATTAAGAAATTTGGTTTAGATAATGCTAAGGTAGTATCTACTCCTATGGCTACTAACACTAAGATAGATAATGATCAAGATGGGAAATTGATTTATTCAAAACTTTATAAGAGTATGATTGGTAGATTACTATACCTAACCATTAGTAGACCCGATATTTTATTTGCGTTAGGTATGTGTGTAAGATATCAATCTTGTGCTAAAGAGTCCCATTTGGTAGCGATAAAAAGGATTTTAAGATACATCAAGGGCACTCTTAATGTAGGATTATGGTAACCTAGGACTCACACCTTTGATTTGATTGGGTATACTGAATCCAATTATACGGGTTACAAATTGGATCGGAAGAGCACTAGTGATGGATCCCAATTTCTTGGATCCTCCCTAGTGAGTTGGAGTAGTAGGAAGCAACCTTATGTTGTTATGTCTACAACCGAGGCCGAATATGTGGTCATGGGTGATTGTGTAGCTCATCTACTATGGATGAGACATACCTTAGAGGATTAAAAGCATGGGTCTTGGCATAGAAAGTCCAAGCATGGGTTTTGGCAAAGGAAAAGTCTAAGCATGGGTCTTGGCAATGGTAAAGTATAAGTCATGGGTACTTGGCAAGGAAAGTCCAAAGGTATAGTCTTGGCGGCATAAGTCCAAGTGTTTAGTTTTGGTGGCGTAAAGTCCAAGTGAACTTTGGCGGTGAAAGTCCAAGTATAGATGCTTGGCAATTGGGAAGTTCGAGGGTGTGATATTGGTGGCATAAAATCTAAGATGTAGTCTTAGCAGCATAAGTCCAATGTTTGACGGCGTAAATTCCAAGCACTTATCTTCGAAATAATATGATATTTCATTCTAAAGGAGCTTAGGGTGTGCCAATAAAATTTGAGATGTATGAAAAATTGATTAAAATTGGCACAATTAGGTTTTAGAGTCATAGTATGTCATTTTTGGTTTTTGGCACACTTGAGAGATTATGTATTATAGCAAATTGGGGTTAATTCTAACAAATGACAATTAATATTAAAATTTAGGTATTCTTATTCCTTTACATTTTATTTTCAATATTTTATTTGCCATGCGCCATGACATGACATCATATTTCATTAAAATGTTATGATAATACATATGTTTAATTTTCATGTCATGTTTATGGTGAGGTTTATCTTTATGTCATGACATCATGATTATTGGCATATGCTTTAATTATGCTATCATTCCTATGCCTTGATCATTTTTCATGCATTTAGGATAACTAAAATTGATTTAAGGACAATAGCATGATTTGAAGTCCCAAGTATAAGGGAATTAAATAGAGTTTCCTAGAAAAATGCATGAGCCCTTAGTTTAGGAAAAGAACCAAAACCCATATCTCACATTAAATTGACTTGTGTGTGTTTTCATACACCCTAGACCCATGTGAGATGCTAGGAAATGAGTTAAGTTCATGTACTTATTTATACATCATGATGAACTTAGAACTCGTTAAATGATAATGATGAATCATGAGGAAAACTTATGTACAAGTCATGTGCATTGAGCCCATAGACCATGGTTCAAGATAGATTTTCAAAAACGTTTCAAAATCATTTTGAAAAACCTTAGTGAAGTCTATCTTTTGATAATTATCACCATTGATGAAGTTGATACAAAGTAATCCTAAAACATTGAAGTTATCAATGGTTTTGAACTTTATATCAATCTCATAATTTAATGGGTATTTTATTTTAAAACTATTTTTCATCCATAATGATTGACATAGGTAATATACGTATGAAAATTCAAGATTTTTTAAATTACGTATATTTATTTATGAATTTTGAAAAACCAATTCTGTAACTTGATTTCTGCGTTTGTAGATATCCATCGACTGTCGCTTGATGGAAGTCGATTGGTTTCTGATCAAGTTGACTGCAGAAGTTAATTTCAACTGAAGTAGGTTTGTTCTGCTATTTATCAACAAGTTTAGGCTATCCTAACGTCTTATAATCCTAGGATATGCTTTGGAAAGCATTGGAATGGTGAAAATCCATTGGAAATGGATTAGGAGAGTTATTTTGGGTGGAGAATCAAATTTTAAGGTGTGTGAAAGTTCAAGTTTGAACTTTTACCCTTAATTTTGATGGTCTAGTGTTCCTATTAATGGTTTAGGAACTCTCCAAGGACATTGTTGGTGCAATGTGTTAGTAATATATGAGAGATGTCCTAAGGCAATCGCCTTATGTATGAACCATTTATATGATAAATGAAGATTCACTATTTGAGTATACATGTTTAATGTATTTGATTGGATCTTAAACTCATTTACTGAATGTCCACGATACGATTCACAGCATGAGAGAATTTGTGATTGGATCACAACTAGTGAGTATCTCTACATGTGTAATTGTGATGTATCGGAATTATCCCTAGTCGATGAATTGATGGATTCGGACACCATCAATTCTGTTGAGACTAGCACGAGGTATACTCCTTGGTGTATCCAAGCAGCTGATTCTCACTGGCTGGAGACATAGTGATGTCCGGAGTTAATCGTGGATGCTAGTTATGGTAACTAGTTCATTGGAGTGACCAGCCGTAAGACTTCATATGGTTCTCTGCATATATATATATGTCAATGAAGTTCTTACTGTGGCTTAAGTGCGATGTTCCTTTGACTTGCGGTATTCAAGTCATCTTGATCATGGAGACTCATGCTTTGACATCTTAAGCAAACATCTCCGAGGAGATGTGGACCCGGGATGATTGGGTATAAGTCGAAGTGATCGAAGGTGTTTGAATAGCCTATAAAGGATTCACCACTCCTTGCGAGGAGATGTATACCCATGGCTTCTCGTCGGATTGTTACTAAAGTCTTTGGCCAAAGCATTACATGTTTAGAGTAAAGTACTCTTCGATACATGTGGAGTAACTAGAATCCGTAGGACGAGGAAATGATACTTGGGCTAGGTGTGACGTAGTTAGCCTAGTGGGGACTGACACAATAGACCATGTCCTGAACCAAGTGGGTATAAGATGAGTGAAGGGAATGGAGCACGATTCATTCGAGCTACTGAAGGGTTTCAGAAATAGTTCTGGATCAACCGTTGATCTTTTCGGTTAATTGGGGATCATGATGTACTACTAGGTGCCACTCATGATCGTTCTATAATTAATGGTTAATTATAGGCGGCCAACATAAACCGAGAACCTATTTGGTCACACGCTTGAGTGTAATCCAAAGAATTTAAAAGCGAGCTTGAGAATGAGATTCTCGGAGCATCAGAGAAACTATGTTTGGTTGGACCAAACATAAAGCGAGCATGAAATTGTTTCGATCGCAATGGAAGCGTGGATGGGCGTGTCTTATGAAGACATAATGGATGGACCAAAATGGTTTGGTTCTAATCCAATGGATGAGAATAAACCAAAGGGTTTGGTTTATATTAAACGAATGAACCAAAGGTTGGTTCGGTTCGTTTTAACTTAAAATAAACCATCATGGTTTGGTTTATTTTAACTTATCCTAATGGAGCGGGTTAACGGGCTTTATGGATATGATCCATTAACCATTAAGAAAATTAGTTCTCTATAAAAGAGGGCTTAAGGGATTGTTAAACCCTAATCCAAAATCAAAACCCTAGCCTCCAAGGAGTTGCCGCCCAACCTGGTTGTGCCGCCCAACCTCCTTGCCGCCCAGCTTGATTGTGCTGCCGTCTAGCTCCTTGCCGGCGACCAAGCTTCAGCCGGTGAACCTCCGGCGACCCTCCGGTGATCTCCTATAGGTTTGGCATCAAGGTGAGGCTTTTCTCTCCTTGTTTTGGCCGGCGCCTACTCCTCCACCAAGCTGTCCAGTTTTCTGGACAGCTTCTCCTCCTCTCGTCGGAGCGTCGTTTGGACGACGGTTAGTGCTCCGACAGCGACTAACATACCGGGGATTTGATCTCCGGTAATCCTCTGAGGTGGAGGATGAAGGATTCGTCAAACGGTTGACGAATACCTCTCCGGAGAAGCGAGTTTTGAGAACTCGTTTTGGATCCGAATTTGGATTCGGATCGTGATCATCTCTCGATCACGTCGTCTTCAACACGAGGCTAGTAACCCGTACGAAGACGAAGCTCGTGACTTAGCGAAGTCATCCCGAGGAGCTCGGCGTGGATACGGATAGAGACGATTCTTACGAGGATCGTTCCGGTTGATGCCGTTCCCGCTACACGTCATATGGAAGGTATAACGTAGTTTAATTTCCTTTTATTGCAATTTTAATTTACGGTTATGTCTACACTTGTTGTAATAGCATGCGTGTGTTGTGTGTGTTGTAATAAATAGGAGTATTTATTATTTTTATTGCTTCCGCTGTGCTCATGTTTACGAAACATGATCGAACACACACACGCCGCGGTGCCGGAAACCGAACAGTGGTATCAGAGCAAGGTTGTGTTTCGACATAATCGTAAAAATGGTTTTGCGATAGTCATAATGTATTTCTGGAAGTTTTCTAAATTTTTGAAATTTAGAAGTATTTATGGAAATTTTTCAATTTTGGAAAGTCTAGAAGTATTTATGGAAATCTTCCACTTTTGGAAAGTTGGAAGTATTTATGGAAATTTATATTTTCCATAAATAAAATATTTGATTAGATTCTGAAAATTTGTTTCCTAATTTAATCATGATTTGATTTGGGAAATCAAATCTTAAAATATTTAATTTCCATAAGTAGTTTTAAAGATTTAGGAAATTGGTTTCCTAAATAGATTTTCCTTAATCAAATAATTCCATGAATAAAATATGTGATTAGATTTGGAAATTTGTTTCCTAATTTAATTATGATTTGATTTGGAGAATCAAATCTTAAACATATTTTATTTCCATAAATAGTTATGACATATAAGGAAATTATATACATGACATAATTGTATGTCATGTAATTGCATTAGATGCATAACATTATGTCATGCGTGTCGTGACATGTAGATGTATGCCATGTATGTCATGCCATGTAGATAATAGTTATTTGCATGCAAAGAGGATGAGACATAAAAACCCTTAATCAATATTAAAGCCTACACCTTCCATTAATATGGTTAGAACCAGAGTTCTGTTTCTTGTTTGGGTTGTTGGACTCTTTCCAAGCCCGGCTCGAACCTGAATATGTTCAAACCATGGAATAGTTTAATACTAATATGGTAAGAGTCAGAGGTCAATCGTTAGCTTTGGTTGTTGGACTCTCTCCAAGCTGGGCTAATTGGTTGAATACGCTCTAACCATATTAAAACTATGTCCTGATTAATGGGCTGGCTTTAACCTGGAGCATCGGTTTGTTGGACTCTCTCCAAGGTCGATGTAAAGGGAGGTGAAGTTGGGTGCTATGCATATGATGCATACTTGTTAATGTGTTAACAACCCGATGTATGTGTGAACATTCAATTAGTTGATAGCACATTGTGATAGTTGCATATACGGGATATGCAATCGGTATAGATGATACCTACCGTCGTAGTTATGAATGGCTTGTTGGACTCTCTCCAAGGTTGTTCATAACTATGATGGATATCAGCCCATTCGGAGATGGACCTACAATCTCCCAAAGTGATTTTGGGGTTTTTTGAAATTCGAAAAATGAATGGGATTTATAAATGTATATTGATGCATTTTAAAATCATTTTCTCATATATGCTCGTTTTGTATTTCTAGGTCAATAAATTGATCATGACGTCTTTGAATTTGCGCACTATTTTGGATTGAACAAAGGGGCCTAACTTCTGGGTGGCTTAGAAACACGAGAATTGTTCTCAAGGCGGAAAAGCTTGCATATGTCCTTGAAGAGCCTCTTCACGCCGTCTAAGGGCGATGCAACTCGGACCAAATGTTGGTCTATCGAAGCATGTGGCGGTCTGGTGGCGAGTTGCATCATGCTAGCGGCGATGGTACAGTGCGAAGCGGCATGAGCATATGGATGCTAACACTATGGTCTTCCATCTTCATGAGTTGTTCGATGAGCAAGCGAGATCCAAAGGTTCGAGGTCTCTAGGCTCCTCTTCACCACGAAGATGCAAGAAGGTTCGTCAGAGTACGCAGTTTGTGCTAAAGATGAGCAGGTACATCGAGCGGCTAGCTACCCTCGGTTTTGTGATGGATCATGAGTTAAGTATTGACTTAATTGCATTGTTTGCCCAAGAGTTTCGCAATTTGTGATGAACTATCGGATGAACAAATTGGAATCCACCATTCGAGCTCCTCGATATCTTTGAAGACCGTGGAGCCTTACGCATGAAGCATGAGGAGAAAGGCGGTTACGATTAGTTGATTCCTCAAAAAAGGTTCTAAGAGGAAGGCAAAAGAACGAAGAAAGGAAAGAAAAAGGCAAAGAAAGGCGAACCGGTATAAAGGGCACTTGCCATCACTTTGGCAAGGAAGGCCAGCAGTGAAGAAACTGCAAGATTTATCTTGAGTCCATGAAGAAGAAGAAGGCATCCGATGCCCCATCCTCTTCAGGTATCTTCGTTATTGATTGTCATTCTATTTCCTTAGACACTTGGGTATTGGATACTGAGTGTAGCTCACATATATGTAATGACATACAGGGGCTAAGGAATAGAAGAAGACTTGTCAGAGGGGAGTCAAATTTGCGAGTTGGCAATGGAGCAAAGGTTGCTGCGGTCGCCATCGGAACTTATTTCTTTGAAGCTCCTAGTGGACTAGTCTTGGAACTGGACAATTGCTATTATGTTCCTTCTCTAATAAAGAACATTGTTTCTATTTCCTGCTTAAATAGAAATGGTTTCCATTTAACATTTAGTAACAATTGTTGTTATATAACTTTGAATGGCGTACTTTATGGAACTGGAACTTTGAGTAATGGCATTTATACGTTGGACGTATCCAGTGACATTTTCAATATCGAAGCGAGCAACACGCGTGCTCGAAAGGATAATCACATAGACTCCTATATGTGGCATTGTCGTCTTGGCCATATAAGCAAGAAACGCATGTCCGAATTACACCGATGTGGAATTCTGGAATCGTTTGAATTGGATTCATACGATACATGCGAATCATGCTTAAAAGGCAAGATGACTAAGTTACCTTTTACTGGAAAAGGTGAACGAGTGGGAGAGTTACTAGGTTTAGTACATACTGATGTATGTGGACCTATGTCAACTCAAGCATTAGGAGGCTATAGCTACTTCATTACCTTCACCGATGATCACTCACGGTTTGGGTATGTGTTCTTGATGAAACACAAGTCTGAAGCCTTTGAAAGGTTCAAAGAATTCAGAAATGAAGTAGAGAAACAACATGACAATAGTATTAAAATACTTCGATCGGATCGAGGTGGTGAATACTTAAGTCAAGAGTTTCTTGATTATCTAAGAGACAATGGCATATTGTCTCAATGGACTCCGCCCTATACACCACAGCATAATGGTGTATCTGAGAGGCGTAACCGGACCTTGTTGGACATGGTCAGGTCAATGATGAATCATGCAACTCTTCCCAAGTCCTTTTGGGGTTATGCACTTTAGACAGCTGTTTACTTGTTAAACAGAATGCCTACCAAGGTAGTCTCAACTACTCCATATGAGATATGGAATGGTAAGAAACCTCATGTATCTTACTTGAAGATATGGGGTTGTCCTGCTTATGTGAAGCAGACTGTATCAGACAAACTGGATGCTAAGTCTGATAAATGTCTATTTATTGGATACCCTAAGGAAACAAGGGGTTACCAATTCTATCATCCTGTGGAACAAAAGGTGTTTGTTTCAAGGCATGCTGTGTTTCTAGAGAAAGAGTTTCTCTTGCAAGAAAATAGTGGAAGTGTCGTCGAGCTTGAGGAGGCTCGAGAGACTCAAATAGACATTAATGAGATACCTGGTGAAGCACAACAGCCGACAACTCATAGTGATGAGCAATCGGCTGGACCTATTGTAACACCACATCTTCGTAGATCTGGTAGAACACGCAACATTCCTGAGAGATATGGATTTCTCGTAAGCGAATCGAACGACGTGTTACTCATTGATGATGAGGAGCCTACCAGTTATGAAGAAGTGCTGACAAGTTCAGAAAGGGATAAGTGGCTTGGTGCCATGAAGTCGGAAATGGATTCCATGTACGAAAACCAAGTTTGGAACTTGGTTGACCCACCCGAAGGAATAAAGCCTATAGGGTGCAAGTGGGTTTTCAAGAAGAAAACCGACATGGATGGTAATGTGATTACCTATAAGGCTAGATTGGTGGCGAAAGGATATCGTCAAAAGCAAGGTGTTGATTATGACGAAACCTATTCGCCTGTAGCTATACTTAAATCCATTCGGATGCTCCTGGCCATAGCGGCTCATTATGATTATGAGATATGGCAGATGGATGTGAAAACAGCTTTCCTTAATGGAAACCTGCTCGAGGACGTGTATATGATACAGCCTGAGGGTTTCACATCGGTTGATAAAACCAAGGTATGCAAATTGCGACGATCCATTTATGGATTGAAGCAAGCATCGAGGAGCTGGAATATCCGTTTTGATGAGACGATCAAAAAGTTTGATTTCTCACAAAATCCAGACGAACCTTGTGTGTACAAGAAGGTTAGTGGTAGTGCAGTCGTGTTCCTAGTATTGTATGTCGATGACATATTACTTATAGGAAACGATGTGTCAATCTTACAGTCAGTTAAGGTTTGGTTATCCAAGACATTCTCCATGAAAGACCTGGGAGAAGCAACCTACATCCTTGGGATTAAGATCTATAGAGATAGATCGAAACGGTTGCTTGGTCTTTCGCAGTCTACATATATAGACCGAGTGCTAAAGAGGTTTAGCATGTCGGAATCCAAGAAAGGTTATCTGCCCATCAGGCATGGGGTACACCTTTCAAAGTCTATGTGTCCGCGCACAGAAGACGAGAGGATTTGCATGAGTAAGATTCCCTATGCATTCGCAATAGGATCTATCATGTATGCTATGTTATGTACGAGGCCTGATGTATCGTATGCTCTGAGTGTCACGAGCAGATACCAGTCTGATCCAGGAATGGATCATTGGGCGGCTGTTAAGACGATCCTTAAGTACTTGAGAAGAACTAAGGATGTGTTCCTAATATATGGAGAAGGGGCATGGTGATACGCGGGTATACAGATGCGGCTTCGAACAGACAAGGATGATTCCAGGTCTCAGTCTGGATACGTGTTCACCTTGAATGGGGGCGCAGTGAGTTGGAAAAGTTCCAAACAAGAGACTGTGGCGGATTCTACCACTGAGGCAGAATATATTGCAGCTTCGGAAGCAGCAAAGGAAGCGTTTGGATCAAGAAGTTCGTTCATGAACTTGGTGTGATTCCGGCCATTGTTGAAGCAATACCGGTCTACTGCGACAACAATGGAGCAATTGCACAGGCGAAAGAGCCAAGGTCTCATCAACGATCCAAACATGTGCTTCGCCGCTATCATCTTATCAGAGAGATCATAAGTAGGAACGAAATACAAATCGAGAAAATTCCCACTGAAAGGAACTTAGCGGATCCTTTGACTAAAGCATTACCTCAAAGTAAGTTTGAGGGTCATGTTAGAGCTTATGGTATTGGATACCGTAGCGATTGGCATTAGGCCAAGTGGGGGTCTGTTAGTAATATATGAGAGATGTCCTAAGGCAATCGCCTTATGTATGAACCATTTATATGATAAATGAAGATTCACTATTTGAGTATACATGTTTAATGTATTTGATTGGATCTTAAACTCATTTACTGAATGTCCACGATACGATTCACAGCATGAGAGAATTTGTGATTGGATCACAACTAGTGAGTATCTCTACATGTGTAATTGTGATGTATCGAAATTATCCCTAGTCGATGAATTGATGGATTTGGACACCATCAATTCTGTCGAGACTAGCACGAGGTATACTCCTTAGTGTATCCAAGCAGCTGATTCTCACTGGCTGGAGACATAGTGATGTCCGGAGTTAATCGTGGATGCTAGTTATGGTAACTAGTTCATTGGAGTAACCAGCCGTAAGACTTCATATGGTTCTCTGCATATATAGATATGTCAATGAAGTTCTTACTGTGGCTTAAGTGCGATGTTCCTTTGACTTGCGGTATTCAAGTCATCTTGATCATGGAGACTCATGCTTTGACATCTTAAGCAAACATCTCCGAGGAGATGTGGACCCGGGATGATTGGGTATAAGTCGAAGTGATCGAAGGTGTTTGAATAGCCTATAAAGGATTCACCACTCCTTGCGAGGAGATGTATACCCATTGCCTCTCGTCGGATTGTTACTAAAGTCTTTGGCCAAAGCATTACATGTTTAGAGTAAAGTACTCTTCGATACATGTGGAGTAACTAGAATCCGTAGGACGAGGAAATGATACTTGGGCTAGGTGTGACGTAGTCAGCCTAGTGGGGACTGACACAATAGACCATGTCCTGAACCAAGTGGGTATAAGATGAGTGAAGGGAATGGGGCACGATTCATTCGAGCTACTGAAGGGTTTCAGAAATAGTTCTGGATCAACCGTTGATCTTTTCGGTTAATTGGGGATCATGATGTACTACTAGGTGCCACTCACGATCGTTCTATAATTAATGGTTAATTATAGACGGCCAACATAAACCGAGAACCTATTTGGTCACACGCACAACGAGTGTAATCCAAAGGATTTAAAACGAGCTTGAGAATGGGATTCTCAGACCGAGAGAAACTATGTTTGGTTGGACCAAACATAAAGCGAGCATGAAATTGTTTCAGTCGCAATGGAAGCGTGGATGGGCAGTGTCTTATGAAGACATAATGGATGGACCAAAATGGTTTGGTTCTAATCCAATGGATGAGAATAAACCAAAGGGTTTGGTTTATATTAAACGAATGAACCAAAGGTTGGTTCGGTTCGTTTTAACTTAAAATAAACCATCATGGTTTGGTTTATTTTAACTTATCCTAATGGAGCGGGTTAACGGGCTTTATGGATATGATCCATTAACCATTAAGAGAATTAGTTCTCTATAAAAGAGGGCTTAAGGGATTGTTAAACCCTAATCCAAAATCAAAACCCTAGCCTCCAAGGAGTTGCCGCCCAACCTGGTTGTGCCGCCCAACCTCCTTGCCGCCCAGCTTGATTGTGCTACCGTCTAGCTCCTTGCCGGCGACCAAGCTTCAGCCGGTGAACCTCCGGCGACCCTCCGGTGATCTCCTATAGGTTTGGCATCAAGGTGAGGCTTTTCTCTCCTTGTTTTGGCCGGCGCCTACTCCTCCACCAAGCTGTGCAGTTTTCTGGACAGCTTCTCCTCCTCTCGTCGGAGCGTCGTTTGGACGACGGTTAGTGCTCCGACAGCGGCTAACATACCGGGGATTTGATCTCCGGTAATCCTCTGAGGTGGAGGACGAAGGATTCGTCAAACGGTTGACGAATACCTCTCCGGAGAAGCGAGTTTTGAGAACTCGTTTTGGATCCGAATTTGGATTCGGATCGTGATCATCTCTCGATCACGTCGTCTTCAACACGAGGCTAGTAACCCGTACGAAGACGAAGCTCGTGACTTAGCGAAGTCATCCCGAGGAGCTCGGCGTGGATACGGATAGAGACGATTCTTACGAGGATCGTTCCGGTTGATGCCGTTCCCGCTACACGTCATACGGAAGGTATAACGTAGTTTAATTTCCTTTTATTGCAATTTTAATTTACGGTTATGTCTACACTTGTTGTAATAGCATGCATGTGTTGTGTGTGTTGTAATAAATAGGAGTATTTATTATTTTTATTGCTTCCGCTGTGCTCATGTTTACGAAACATGATCGAACACACACACGCCGCGGTGCCGGAAACCTAACACAATGTTCAAGGGGGAACAAGTCTTTAGGGGGAGGTTATCCATCAAGGGATGATGGATGAGTTTTTCCTCAAAGGGGGAGAGTTGGAGAATGGAGAAAATGCCTTAGATTTAGTGATAAGGGAGTATCACTATGGAAAGTGAAGGCATTAATGATGATTTTGGACCAAGGGGGAGATTAAGTTATCTCATTAGGATATGAGACATGGGCACACCCTTGGGGGAGACTTTTTGATGTATGTCAAAAAGGGGGAGAATTGATGGCTTGAGTTAGGTAGTCTAACTCAAAGGTTTTGACAAACATCAAAAAGGAGAAGATTATTGGTGCAATCAGTATAGGTCATGATTGTCCATACTCGAGTTTAACTCGAGGAATATTTTAATGTTTGACAAAACGATTGACAATGTGATTATCAATGGAAAGTCCAAGTCATGGGTATTTGGCAATTGAAAGTCCAAGCATGGGTCTTGGCATGGAAAGGCCAAGCATGGGTCTTGGCAAAGGAAAAGTCAAAGCATGGGTCTTGGAAATGGTAAAGTCCAAGTTATGGGTACTTGGCAAGGAAAGTCCAAAGATATAGTCTTTGTGGCATAAGTCCAAGTGTGTAGTCTTGGCAGCGTAAAGTCCAAGTGAACTTTGGCGGTGAAAGTCCAAGTATGGATACTTGTCAATTGGGAAGTCTAAGAGTGTGATATTGGCAGTGTAAAGTCCAAACTGTTGTCTTGGTAACATAAGTCCAATGATTGGTGACGTAAAGTCCAAGCATTTGTCTTGGCGGCATAAGTCCAAATATACCTTGGCAAAGTAGACCTGGTTTGCATGGAAATAGACATTGGAAGCACTTGAAGGCTAGCGTATGGATGAACAAGTCATAGAGGACTTGGAGGGATCCGATAGACGTGAGGCTAATGGAGGTTCTAAAAGGATTAAGTCACGGCTAAGAGTGGTCTATCAAGTATGAGGGAATCATACTTGGGGTTAAACCTCATTGTTGAGGTTTATCATGTTAGTGAAAGCCCTAGAGCCAATCATGTGATGATTGTTGTATGGACTTTATTGTATCATATTCCTATTTATAAAGGCATGGTTATTATATTTACTGGTATTGGTGCCAAATAAACTAAGTATAATAACGTGCTTGAGTATAAGGTTCTTATCTATATCAATCGATTGGTTGAATCGATAATGAGATGATATAAAGAACACTGCTCTTAATCATTCCTAGTCAAGTATTAACATTCAGGGACAATGTTAATACGTAGAGACTAGCATGTAAGTCAACACGATGACTTGATCTCACAAGTCATGGATATGAGATATCAAGTTGACACATGGGTATGCATTGGAGAATGTATACTGAATGACCCGCCATGAGAAAGTATCATGGATCGTTATATAAGTGTCATATACTTTCTCATGTGACTATTAGTATGACATATTAGTTCTTGGACCTGAAGTCACCATGCTTCCCTATATAAGGAGTTGCATACTTTAGTTTCGTCAAACGTCACCCGTAAATGGGTGGACTATAAAAGCGATTACTGGGTATGTAACAAATTATGCGGAGGGATGTGAGTGATGTAGATGGGATCTATCCCTCCTATATGATGGGAGAGACATCGTTATTCTTGATAGAGTGAGACCACGAAGTGCATGGCCCTGCCCAAATGAGTCAATATGAGATATTGAGCTCATTTGATTAGAGTGAGTCTACTTGGAGTTCAAGATATAGATTGTACCGAGGATGACACGGTCTATGCCTCTATTGGTCAATCTAGATGTCAAGGATAGAGGGACATTGTCACATATTATGAGAGTCACAATTAGTAGTCACAAAGGTAATGTTGGAGCTCAACATTCTTGTAACTTGGGTAGCAATGATGTGTTGCTAGATACTACTCATTGCTTATGTTCCTAAATCGGTTTAGGAGCATTGCCAATGTTACAAGAACCTATAGGGTCACACACAAAGGGCAATTAGATGGAGATTAGGTTCATATGATGAACCATGAGGATTAGGTTCATGGGATGAACCAAATTGGATTAAGAGTAATCCAAAATAGACTAATTGAGTTAGACTCAAGTTGATTTAAGTGTTGAATGAGTATAATTTAGATTTGATTCATTGAGTCAATTTAAATTAATGAATAGAGATTCATTAAATCAAAATGACTTGAATCAAGTAGTTAGATTTGATCAACCATGGGAGATAAGAGGTCAAGTTTGACTTGACTTAAGAGGGAAGATGAATGGTCAATTTTGACTTGACCAATTGCCATGTTATGGTGGCATGGCATGGGGGCCTGCCAATGATGGTGTTCCACATCATCATTGACTTATCAAGTGGTGCCACCTCATGAAGGAGACCAAGAGCCATTGGCTCTTGGAGTTACATGCATGCATGTAACCCCCCCAAGATATGGTGGTCGGCCACTTTATTCCATTAGATGGAATTCATTTGGTGGTAACTCCATCTTCTTCTTCCTTAGATCATCTTCCTCTCAAGCTTGCTCTCCCAATCCTCTTCTTGACGTGGACATCAAGGGTGCTAGCACACTTAAGATTGTCTTTTCTCCACCATTTGTCCGTGTGGATACCAATAGAGGAGTGTTCACTTGACACTCTTGAGTTCCGACAAAGCGTTTGGACGAGCGGGATAAGCGAAGGACATCACTACGAGGGTAACACTCTCATCGTGTAGATCTAAGGTAGATCTAGGTTTACTTAAGCACATACATGTTTTTATTTTATATATACTTCACACGGATCCGTGGTCGGGCTTCCGAGGTTTCCGCAACGCAAAAAGCAATTTTTGCTGCTCGGAAAAGCCCAATAGTGGTATCAGAGCCACGTGTGAAGCATGTATGTGTTTCATATTTGTAGTTTTTGTATTAGATATAAAAATTACAGATTTTTAAGTTTCTGTAAATTTCCTATTTTATAGAATTTTTGGATATTTTTCTCGAAGAGTCGAAGCAATGAGTGTTGGGACACTTGTAGGCTTCATCCTCCGAGAAAAACTCTCCGAAACGATGAGTTCTCACTTTAGGTTTTTTGGACAGTGACTTATGTCACTGTAAGATCATAGTAGGGACACTTGAAAAGTTTATTTTGCTAGTAGGAGCGCTGCCCCTATCCTCGAAAGGGGCCTTGTCCCGCGATCACGCCCGGAAATCGCTTAGTGGGACCGTTACGGAGAGGTGACTCAAAAAATTGAAAAAAATAGAAACAATTATAGAAATTTTCTGTAAAATACATAATTTAGAATTATGTATAATTCTGTGATGGTCATGGCCCAAGAGCCCCAATATGATTGGATGATGATGTGTTGTAATTCATAATACGGCCTGCGTGTCATTTTTGTTGTTGTGCGTGTTGTATAGGGTATGAGACCTGTGCGTCGTACCTCTTCTTTTAAAATTGTAGTTGTAAATAGTTTTAGACTTGAATGTAACTCGAGTTTCATATTTTAAATGTACAAAAATGGAGCGGTGGAAGGTCCACTTCTAGACGGAGTTACGAGGAGGGAGCAGACGACACATGGCGGTCAAAGGAGGCGCTTGGAGAAGCCACTAACCCTAGGTTGATCATCCGATCTTCTCATTGGCTTGAGAAGATTGTAGTAGGGTCATGACCTAATCACAACATGCTAGTAGAATAATTCTTGTATGTATATGATGCATGCTAGAATGATGCTTATATGTATGTGATGCATGCTAGTGTAGGATAATAAAGGCCTTAATGCGTATATGATACACATTACGATTAGATTAGATCTTAGAATCAACTCGAAAAATGCCTACCAAGTCCTTGATACACATCACTACCTCGATCATTTGTAGTTGTTGAATATGCCAAAGCAGAGCAATGCATATTATCTTGGTAGGGTACGGAGGGACAATCTTGGTCCCGCCTATCACGGCTTGGGTTTAAGTAAGCTCAATTAGATTGAGTAAAACTAGTTAACTCAATTGGATCGAGTAGAACTATAGGTATATTCCAACCGTTGGAAAGATAGGATAAGATCGCATTTACACTAAATCTTGGGCGATTTAGCCAAAGCTAACTCAAGGTCTTTTGTAAATGTGGGTCTAGATCCTATAAACAAGAGTTACATGGAGATGTAATTGGTAATGTTTTACCCACCGATCATACTAAGTCTTGGGCGATTTAGCCAAAGCTAACTCAAGGCATAGTATGATATGGATCTTGTCCCGCAGGAATTATAACTAGTTTGTATGAATCTAGTAATGTGGTTTGACCACATCCATAACTCGATTCTACAAAATTCCTATAATTTAGTGGGAGCATCATTTGATTAAAGGCCTAATTAAATGATAAAAAGACTATGATAATAATTTTTTGCATTGTGTATGTTGTAGATAACTATGTAAACAAACATGAACACTCTCTCCCTATATTTTGTCCAAACACGAACACTCTCTCCCTGCATTCTGTCCTTGAGAAGGACAAGCTCAATGGAGAAAATTTCCTAGACTGGTACAGGAACCTGAGAATCGTTCTCACCTAAGAAAGGAAATTGTACGTCCTAGAGTAGCCCATTCCAGAGGCACCTCTTGCCACTGCCTCGCGAGCTGACAAAGATGCTTACAAGAAGCATCAAGGTGATGCATTAGATGTTTCATGTCTAATGCTCGCGACCATGAACTCTGAGCTTCAGAAGCAACACGAGTTCATGAATGCTCATGATATGATTGAACATCTTCGTCAACTATATCAAGGACAAGCAAGGCACGAGAGATATGAAGTCTCTAAGGCATTGTTTGGGTCCAAAATGCAAGATAGGACTCTCGTAGGTCCATATGTGCTCAAGATGATTGGGTACTTAGAAAACCTACAGAGATTGGGATTCCCCCTTTGCCAAGAGCTGACCACTGACTTGATCTTGCAGTCTTTGCCACAAAGCTACAATCAATTTGTCATGAATTACAACATGAATGAAATTGATAAGCCACTGCCTGAGATGCTCAGCATGTTGAGAACTGCTGAGCTTAACCTTAAAAAGGGAAAATCTGACTCCATTTTGATGGTGCAAAAGAAGAAAAACAAGGGCAAGCCTAAAGGTAAGGGAAAGTCCCAAGCCAAGGGCAAAGGCAAAGAACTTAAAACCAAAGGAGGGGTGGCCAAGGAAGGGGCTTGCTTCCATTGCAAGGAAGCTGGACACTGAAAGCGTAACTGCAAAGCATACCTAGAAGATCTTAAGAAGAAGAGAAGTGAGACTTCTACTTCAAGTATAAATATTATAGAAGTCAATCTATCTATTTCTTCATCATGGGTATTAGATACCGAATGTGCATATCACATTTGTACCAATGTGTAGGCGCTGAGAAATAGCAGGGCATTGACAAAGGGCGAGGTGGACCTACGAGTAGGCAATGGAGCAAGGGTTGCTGCTGTTGCTGTAGGAACTTATGATCTATCTCTGCCCTCTGGGCTTGTACTAGAATTAGATGAATGTTGTTATGTGTCTGCCTTAACTAAGAACATAATTTCGGTTTCTTGTTTGGACAAGAAAGGATTTACATTTATAATAAAGAACAAATATTGTTCAGTTTATTTAAATGATATGTTCTATTGTAGTGCACCTCTAATGAACGGACTCTACTTTCTATACTTAGAGAGCCCTATCTATAACATAAGTACCAAAAGGTTCAAGTCAAATGAGTTGAACCAAACCTATCTCTGGCATTATCACTTAGGTCACATAAATGAGAGTCGCTTATCTCAGCTCCATAAGGATGGGCTGCTAGACGCATTTGATTTTGAATCATATGAGACATGCGAGTCTTGCCTTTTAGGCAAGATGACCAAGACTCCCTTTAGTGGACATAGCGAAAGAGCAACAGACTTGTTAGGACTTATACATAGTGATGTATGTGGCCCTTTCAAAGTTACAGCTAGAGGTGGTTACAAGTACTTCATTACATTTACTCATGACTTCAGTAGATATGGTTATGTGTATCTCATGACACATAAATCAAAATCCTTTGAAAAGTTCAAAGAATTCAAGAATAAAGTACAAAACCATCTTGGAAAGATTATTAAGATACTTCGATCAGATCGAGGTGGTGAATACCTTAGCCATGAGTTTCATGACTATCTAGCTGAGTTTGGGATTCTATCCCAACTCACTCCTCCTGGAACACCACAATGGAATGGTGTATCCAAAAGGAGGAATCGTACCCTATTAGATATGGTACGATCTATGATGAGTCACACAAATCTTCCTATATCCATTTGGGGATATGCTCTAGACACAACAGCCTTTACCCTTAATCGTGTAGCATCCAAGGCTACGATAAAGACACCATATACGATATGGACAGGGAGAAATCCCAAGATGTCTTTCATGAGGATTTGTGGTTTTGAGGCTTACGTTCGACGTCAAGTCTCAGACAAACTGGGACCCAAACCTGATAGGTACTATTTTGTTGGATATCCCAAGGATACAAAGGGATATTACTTCTACATTCCCAGTCAGCACAAAGTGTTTGTGCCAAAGACTGGGGTTTTTCTAAAAAGGGATTTTGTTTCAAGAAAAACTAGTGGGAGTACGTTCGATCTTGAAGAAATTCAAGATAAGGACCATAGCACTGAGGCCTTGATGGAGATTGAACAGGAACCACAAAATGTTGTGGGTGATGAGATTGTTGCACAAAGAGTTGTGGAATAACCACCTGTTCAAGTAGACCTACCTCTTTGCAGGTCTGATAGGGTACATCGTCAGCCTGAGAGATACTCATTTCTCTTGTCTGACCATGATGACGTTATGCTCATTGAGAATGAGCCTACCTCCTATCAGGAAGCTATGATGAGCCCAGATTCTGAGAAATGGCTAGAGGTCATGAGATCCGAGATGGAATCCATGTACACCAACCAAGTATGGACTTTGGTTGATCCACCTGAAAGGGTCAAACCCATTGGGTGTAAGTGGGTCTTTAAGAGAAAGACTTACATAGATGGACATACACATACCTATAAGGGTCGATTGGTGGCTAAAGGTTTCAAGCAAATTCATGGTATTGACTATGATGAAACCTTTTCTCCAGTGGCTATGTTTAAGTCCATTCGGATCATGTTTGCTATTGCAGCATACCACGATTATGAGATCTGGCAGATGGATATCAAAATCGCATTTCTGAATGGAAACATACTCTAGGATGTGTACATGACACAACCTGAGGATTTTGTAGATCCACAGCATACTGGGAAAGTATGCAAGCTGCAAAGGTCTATTTATGGGATAAAGCAAGCTTCTCGAAGTTGGAATCTTCGATTCGATTAAGCGATCAAACAGTTTGGTTTCATCAAGAATGAAGATGAACCCTGTGTCTACAAGAGGGTTAATGGGAACACAGTTGTCTTCCTTATATTGTATGTGGATGACATACTACTCATTGGGAATGACATCCCTTCGCTACCGTCTGTGAAGACTTGGCTGGGGACGTGCTTCTCAATGAAAGACTTAGGTGAAGCAACCTGTATTCTAGGCATCAAGATCTACAGAGATAGATCTAAGAGATTTCTTGGCGTAAGTCAAAGTACATACATGGACACGGTATTACTACGATTTGCCATGCAGAATTCCAAGAAGGGACTTCTGTCAATGTCACATGGTGTGAGTCTTTCGAAGACTCAAAGTCCCTCTTCTAGAGAGGAGAGAGACCGCATGGATAAGATCTCTTATGCATCTGCTATAGAATCTATCATGTACATCATGCTATGTACTCGTCCAGATGTCTCGTATGCTTTGAGCATGACGAGTAGATACTAGTCAGATCTAGGTGAGTGTCACTAGATAACAGTCAAGAATATTCTTAAGTACTTGAGAAGGACTAAAGAATATTTCTTGATATTTGGAGGCGATGAGGATCCAACTGCAAAGGGTTACATCGATGCTAGCTTCCAAACTACCAGAATGATTATAGATCGTAATCAGGGTTCGTGTTTTTCTTGAATGGTGGCACTATGAGCAGGAAGAGTTCCAAGCAAGACATAGTTGCTGATTCTACAATAGAGGTCGAATATATCGGTGCTTCCATCTCATTCGAGAGATTATCGATATAAGAGATGTGAAGATTTGCAGAGTACCCACAGAGACTAACATCGCAGATCCCTTGACCAAAGCTTTGGCACAGAAATAGTATGATGGTCACACTAGGTCATTGGGTATGAGATACTACGGTGATTGACACTAGTGCTAGTGGGAGATTGTTAGTGAAAGCCCTAGAGCTAATCATGTGATGATTGTTGTATGAACTTTATTGTATCATATTCCTATTTATAAAGGCATGGTTATTATATTTACTTGTATTGGTGCAAAATAAACTAATTATAATAACGTCCTTGAGTAGAAGGTTCTTATCTATATCAATCGATTAGTTGAATCGATAATGAGATGATATAGAGAACACTACTCTTAATCATTCCTAGTCAAGTATTAACATTCAGGGACAATGTTAATGCGTAGAGACTAGCATGTAGCTCAACATGATGACTTGATCTCACAAGTCATGGATATGAGATATCAAGTTGACATATGGGTAAGCATTGGAGAATGTATACTGAATGCCCCGCCATGAGAAAGTATCATGGATCGTTATATGAGTGTCATATACTTTCTCATGTGACTATTAGTTCTTGGACCTGAAGTCACCATGGTACCCTACATAAGGAGTTGCATACTTTGGCTTCGTCAAACGTCACCCGTAAATGGGTGGACTATAAAGGCGATTACTGGGTATGTAACAAATTATGCGGAGGGATGTGAGTGATGTAGATGGGATCTATCCCTCCTATATGATAGGAGAGACATTGTTATTCTTGATAGAGTGAGACCACGAAGTGCATGGCCATGCCCAAATGAGTCAATATGAGATATTGAGCTTATTTGATTAGAGTGAGTCTACTTGGAGTTCAAGATATAGATTGTACCGAGGATGACATGGTCTATGCCTCAATTGATCAATCTAGATGTCAAGGATAGAGGGACATTGTCACATATTGTGAGAGTCACAATCTCACAACCTCGGTCCTTGAGACGGTGAAGGATGACTTTTCGGAAGCCATGCGCTTGGAGCATCTGAGGGACTGTCGGACCAGATGACTTGAAGTGAAGCTAAGGAAGCAGACTTCGGAGGCAAGAGACGCGAAGGAGCATTGCAGAGCCGTGCACACGATCTTTCTTAGAGGACATAGCCGTGACGAGAGCTTGACGAGGACTTGGTGAGATGAGAGAATGAGTGAAATGTAAGTAGCTCATTAGGTGAACTTGGCCGAATGGCTGTGTGTCGAAAACTTGACCGCAAGGGTTAAGGTTTACCCGACCGCCGAAAGTTCAAACTTATGTTAAGTTTGAGTCTCACACGGCACCAGTCAACTGCCATGTAATGGCAGTCGACTGATCTGAGTCGAGTGTGTTCGACTGGTATCCGACTGATGGGTTTATGCCCGGTCGTAGAGAGGATGTCGCATGAAACCGAACTCGTGGCCAGGCGATCGACTATGGAGGCAACGATCATTGGTGAGGTCCATCATCGATCGCCAAGAGTTCGTTGGACTACACGGTCGGGATCCGGCGTGTTCGGAGGCCGTTGTAGTGAGCGGTCGTGATCGGTAGTGGCCAACGGAAGAAATCAGCCCTCTCTATAAAAAGAGAGGGTGTGAGCCTTTGAGAGGCTAATGCTTATGCTCTAAGTGATCTTCCTAGTGCCCCACAAGCTCTAAACTCTTCTTACTTGTTTTTACTCCATTCTTATTGTAAGAAGAGTGATCTTGATTGTAAAGGTTACCTCCACCTAGCTTGGTGCAAAGGAGAGACCAATAGTGATTGGCTTTGGAGGAGTGATTCACCTCGGACGAATCGGGATCGTAGATTAGCGGCGTAGCCGTGAACCACGTTACATCTTTGTTAGCGTTTGTATTTTCGTTTATTGCTTTGTCTTTATTGTTTATGCTTCCGCTTGCGCTAACGATTGTGTAGACGAGCAAACGAACGAGAGAATTCCGACATCCATCGTAAGAGGGCTATTCACCCCCCTCTAGCCGGCCGTTCGATCCCCTACAAGTGGTATCAGAGCCAAGGAAAGCTTGTCGAGGACTAACCGCCACAACAAGCAATTTTCAAAATGGCCGGCTCCAATATCCATCCTCCGAAGTTTGAAGGAGAATTCGCTTGGTGGAAGAAGCGAATGGAGGTATTTTTCGAAACGGATTTTGATATTATGATTACAATGGAATCCGGTTTCGTTTTGCCTAGGGATGAAGAGGGGAAGCCAATAGAGAAATCTAGGTGGACCAAAAGGCAAAGGGAAGAGCACCTTGCAAATTCAAAAGCCAAGCATCATATCTTCAATGTGCTCCCCCAACAAGAAATCAACCGAATAGGAGAATGCCTAAGTGCCAAGGAGATGTGGGAGAAGCTAATTGAGCTTCATGAAGGCACATCCGAGGAGAAGCTAGCAAGGAGAGATCTCCTCCGCTCCCAACTATCCAACATTAAATTAGAAAAGGAAGAAAAGGTAACTTCTTTGCATTCTAGATTCAAAGAAATTTTAATTGGACTAACAAGTGTAGGAGAAAGGCTCTCCAATCGCGATATGATAATGAAGGCCATAGATGCTTTCCCCCGATCATCCAAGTGGAGTTCAATGGTGGACTCATTTTACATTTCAAAGAATCTAGAGGTAAGTACTCTAGATGGATTTTTCTCCACTATTGAATTACATGAATCTAGGCTTGAAGGAATACAAGAAGAGCCAAAAATCCAACCTTCAAGAGGAGTAGCTTTGATAGCAAACAAGGGGAAGAAGAAGATGGAGATCCCCTCTTCCTCCGATGATGAAGCATCCTCATCCTCCTCCATGGATAGCACCGAAGAAGCATATATGGTAAGGAGGGTAAGACATGTTTTAAAAGGTTTTCATTTTAACAAATCAAATGATAGGAATAGAAGACCAAGGGGGAAAATCATTTGCTACAATTACCAAGGAGAGGGACACATAAGGGATAATTGTCCCCTCCTAAACAAGAGCAAGGAAGAGAAGAAAAAGAAAGAAGAAAAGAAGAAGAAAAAGGGGAGCAAGAAAAAGAGGGAAGAGGAGAAGAAGACAAAAGAAAAGGGAAAGACCAAAGCTCTTAAGGCAAGGACTTGGGATGACCCATCCTCATCCTCCTCATCATCATCGGATGAGGAGAATGCCTTTGTCACCAATTTGGCCTTGATGGCCTTTGATGACTTGGATTGCTCTTCCTCCGAAAATGAAGGATCAAGCTCAAGAGGAGAGAGCTCAAGTGAAGGGGGAGCTTCTACATCCTCCTCATCCGAAGAAGAAGAAGAGGATATGGAAACTATGGTAACGAATGCCTCTCCTAAGAAAATAGTTTCCATAATTTCTAGTTTAACTAAGGACTTATTTAGAATGAAAAAGAAAAATAAAAGCATGCTTAATCAAATTAAGGCATTGGAAAATAAGCTAGAAAATGCATGCTTAAATGATAATATTTCTTCTAGCTTAAATGATGCATGCTCACATGATCTTTATGTGCCGCCATTAGATGTTAGTGATGCATGTATAAATGAAAATAGGGCCTTAAGGGAAAAGGTAGACTATTTAACAAAAGCCCTAGAAAAATTCACAATTGGCTCCAACACATTGAATATGATAATTGGGAGCCAAAGGGCAAGTTTTAATAAGAAAGGCCTAGGTTATAAAGAAAAGAAAAATGAAAAGGCCTATAAATGCCTAATTGCTAGGGGACAAGATAAAAAGAAGGTGATAGCTAGGAAATGGATCCCCAAGGAGTATCTTGTGAACCCCATAGGAAAGAACCTATTTTGGGTTCCAAAATCCATTCTTAAGGGTTAGGAAAACCCTAGGGTAGTCAACCATATGCAATTGACCTATATCATATTTTGGTTGACTTAGGATGGCGGGACAACATTTTTAGAATAGTGTTGGGTGATGATAACGTGCCCATAAATAAATATTAATGCTTAAATCATGATGATTAATGTAATTGCTATGTATATGTGCAATCATGATTTATGATTTTTGAAATTTGGTACATCATCATGAGAAATAGGATTTAAATCATGCCTTAGGTGATATTTTGTTTATTATCATAATATAATACCTAATGCATGATTATTAATTGATGAATACTTGTATTTCATGATCATAATATGAACTTAGTTCATATATGTCATTATGATCATGTTGAGTGTTAGGATGATACTTAACCTTGATAGAATTGTATGAATATAATGGTTAAGTATATACAAATACCCCCTAGGATGCATCTCACACTCACCATAGGCTACTTTGATTGAAAACTTAGCATGGGTGAGATGTTAGGATGATACAAATGTCCACTAATGCCTATGGCATTTAGATGGTCATTTAAAGTATCAAAATAGCAATAATAGACCAATCAAGGGGAAGGCTTATGTTTAATTCATAGACATATTGCCCAAAGATAATGGTTGGATATTTCATATGTTTTCAAAACAAATTTCTTACTTTAAAATCCTAAGCAATACTAAGCAATACTAGGTGTTAAAATGGATACTAACATGCTCAAAAACTAGTGGTTTTTAAAGCCTTTGGATTTTTGGCAAATCTCGGAAAATATAATGATTTTTCTTGAAAAACTATTTTTCATTGATAGATATACTTAAAAGAAATATGTTCCTCAAATTTCATGATTTTTCAAATTTTCTGGAATTTATAATGCATTTCTGAATTTCACCCAGAAAATCAGAATTTCGGAATCCTTTGTGCCAGTCGACTGCCATACTGATAGCAGTCGACTGCCCACCTGAACTACAGTCCAATATTTTCTGATTTCAATTTTAATCATGTTTTTGGTATTTTCCTTCTATTAAACTTGATGCCATGGGTTTATAACTTAGTGTAAATCTTTTTGATGGTGTCAAAGGGGGAGAAGTAATTATGTTTAAGTAAATTATGATAGGGGGAGAAAATTTGAAAATTTGTATGGGGAGTTTCATGGATTAAGGGGGAGTTGCATGTTGCTATATCATGTTTATGTTTACATGCTTTCTTACCTTAGAATTTTCATCAAATGTTTTTACCTAACTTAAACGGATTGCCGCACATCAAAAAGGGGGAGATTGTTAGGGCAATCTCTTGCCATGATAAGGTTTTAATGTGTGTGGCAAAAGGTTTAAGATAGGATGATATTGTTATTTGATATGTGCGTTGGAGTCTTGCAGGACTTAGTAATTCGCACATGGAGCCTTGGCGGGTTCACCCTCACAACCTCGGTCCTTGAGTCGGTGAAGGTGTAGGTTGATGCTTCGGAGGCTCATTGGCTCCCATATCCCCGGATTAAAATTTTCACTAATGAAAGAATTAATCCGGATGGGTTGAGCTTCCTTAGCACAACCTATTCGTCATCGTGCTAACAACTTGAGTGGTCACTTGAACAAACTAGTTGTTCAAGCAACACAACTCTTCAAGTTGGTTAGCCGCGGAAGAGACAACGGATGGATCGCCGGTTTTTGTGTTTGTCTTCGGGGTCCCTGATTATACAATATATATTCATACACACACATGCATAATCAAAATATTAAAGAATATATTCAGATCTGTAAATAAAGTTAAAATAACTTTATACCTTACGATCTTCTATCGTATGTCCTATCCTTCTCGTGGACGACGTGTGAACGAAGATCCTCCACGAGTAGAAGCCTTCTAGATCACTTTCTTCTCTACCTTGTCCACTGCGAACAAAGAGAAGAAACCACAAATACCTTCCTATCTAGAGCCGGCCACCAAATTATGGAACTTGGTGCAACCGCCGGCCAAGGAAACAATTGGATGAAGCGCCAGCCAACTTGAAGAGGAGTTGCCGCCGGCCACCAAGGAGAAAGGAAGGAGGAAGACCACCGGCCACCAATGGAAGGAGAACCGCCGGCTAAGGAAGAAGAGAAAGGCCTTAATGATGGGCGCCGGCCAAGTATTGATGGAGGAAATTGGGCGCCAGCAACAACTAGAAGGAAGAAGAAAGTTGCCGCCCACTTTTGCGCCAAACCCTAGCCGCCCACTTCTCCAAAAACCAAACCCTAATTCTCTAATTCAAATCCTTGATTATTATTGCCGCCCAACCCTAAGCATCTATTTATAGAATAGGGCTTAAGCCTCCTTTAATCTCCACCGTCGGATCTAGGGATTTAATCTCCACCGTCGGATCTAGGGTTTTATCCCAACCGTCGGATCTAGGGTTTAATCCCAACCATCGGATCTAGGATTTCATCCCAACCTTCGGATCTAAGGTTTCATCCCAACCGTCGGTTCTAGGGTTTCATCCCAACCGTCGGATCTAGGGATTTAATCCCAACCGTCGATTCTAGGGTTTCATCCTAACCATCGGATCTAGGGATTTAATCCCAACCGTTGGTTCTAGGGTTTCATCCAACCATCGGATCTAGGGATTTAATCCCAACCGTTGGTTCTAGGTTTTGTTTTACATTCTTGGATCTAGACTTCATAAGGATTATATTAGGCTACGATAGGGACCATAAGGAGGAGTTGGGTCTTGGCCACCCGATGGATCGGAACCACACAAACTTGATCCATCAATGATGTTCCATTCCACTAGAGGATCATCATTGAACTACCTCACCAACCCCCATAAATCAATATGGGCTCCATATATTATTTGTACATTAATCTCCCCGTGTTTAAGATATCGAATGTCCGTCAATTAATTGATTTACTGACCATCAATTAATTAACATCTAATTCCTCGAGTAGTACCACTCAACCTTATCATCACGTTGACTAAGTCAACCAGCTGGGTTTACGTGATGAACTTTATGAGCTCCTCAAGGGGACATCATCAACCTAATATATAGGACACAGTTTCCTCCTATAATCAACGGCACACCATGTAAATAATATTATTTCCCAACTTACCGGGCATATTGATTTAATCCATCTAAATCTCACCAACTGGTAAATCAAAGAAATAAATACTAAGTACATGTGCCCGTTATTATATCGGGATTAAGAGCATGTACAACATAATATCCGAGGTCCGATTCAATTATGTAGTCAGTACTAAATTGAATCACCTCTATGTCAGTCTTGCTCAATACACCTAAGTGTACCAGTGTAACTCTATGTTCAAGACAAAACAATACCAAGCTACACTACAACCATGCCAATGGTTTGTCCAAAACCATCTTGGTTGTGAGCCTTTACTTATATTTTACAAGGGACTGATAACATGATCTTCTGTGCCACACCAAGCACCATGTTATCTACAATGTAAAATATTAGACAATATACACACATATATAATGAATATATAAAAATCAAACAATGATCATGTGATTCTTATTTCAAAATAAAATGTTCATACAAAAAGAGCTAGGCTTTTAGTATACATTCCAACAATCTCCCACTTATACTAAAAGACTATGCCGTCATCACTCTGCCATACATCTGATCCCCATGTCCTCCACATGCCTATCAAACGCTTTCGCTGGAAGGGCCTTAGTGAATGGATCCGCTAGGTTATCCTCTGATGCAATCTTGGCGACAACAACTTCTCCTCGCTTTACGATCTCTCGTATGAGGTGGTACTTGCGCTCTATGTGTTTACTCGCCTTATGGGCTCGTGGTTCCTTCGAGTTTGCAACAGCACCACTGTTATCACAATAAATTGTGATAGTTCTGGGCAAACCAGGAATCACATCTAAGTCCATCAAGAAGTTCCTGAGCCATACAACTTCCTTGGCTGCCTCAGAGGCTGCCACATACTCAGCTTCCATGGTAGAGTCCGCCACGCATTTCTGCTTGACACTCCTCCATACTATGGCTCCACCTCCAAAAGTAAACACAAACCCCGAGGTAGACTTACTCTTGTCCCTATCTAATTGGAAGTCCGAATCCGTGTAACCCACAGGGACTAATTGATCTGCCCGGTAAACCAGCATATAATCCCTAGTCCTTCTCAGGTACTTCAATATATGCTTTACCGCAGTCCAATGTCCCTGTCCAGGATTACTCTGATATCTGCTAACCATGCCCACGGCAAAGCAGATATCCAGTCTCGTACATAGCATAGCATACATAAGGCTTCCTACTGCCGAAGCATAAGGAACTGCCTTCATGTCCTCTATCTCCTTTGATGTTTTGGGACACATCTCTTTAGATAAAGGAACTCCATGCCTAAAAGGTAGAAAACCTTTCTTGGAGTTCTGCATGCTAAAACGAGCAAGGATAGTGTCAATGTATGAAGCTTGAGATAAGCATAACATCATTTTCTTGCGATCCCTTATAACTTTGATCCCAAGGATGTGTCCCACTTCTCCCAAGTCCTTCATATCAAACTGTTTAGACAACCATACCCTTACGTCTGATAACACTTTGATATTGTTGCCAACTAACAAAATGTCATCTACGTATAGTACAAGAAACACCACTATGTTTCCGTCACATCTCTTGTATACACAAGGCTCATCCGGACTTTGAATAAATCCATATGACTGGATTACCTCATCAAAGCGGATGTTCCAAGATCTAGAAGCTTGCTTCAATCCATAAATGGACCGATTCAGCTTACATACAAGATGCTCTTTGCCTTTAGCAATGAATCCCTCTGGTTGCCGCATATAGATGTTCTCCTCAAGACTTCCGTTAAGGAAAGCTATCTTGACATCCATATGCCAAATCTCATAATCCATATGAGCAGCTATAGATAAGAGAATCTGGATAGACTTAAGCATAGCTACCGGCGAAAAGGTCTCCTCATAATCGATACCCTCTTTCTGAGTATACCCTTTTGCAACAAGCCTAGCTTTGAAGGCCTCAACCTTCCCGTCTACTCCTCTCTTTCTCTTGTAGATCCACTTGCATCCAATGGTTTTTACACCATCGGGTGGTTCTACTAGCTCCCAGACCTGATTAGAATCCATAGATTCTATCTCTGAATTCATCGCTCTTTGCCAAGATACCGCATCTCTATCTTGGATTGCCTCGTCATATGTCCAGGGATCAGGTTCATGTTCACCAGGGACTAAGTCCGAAGACTCTCCCAAAAACATGAATCTCTCGGGTTGTCTAACAACCCTCCCACTACGACGAGGTGCCTCCTGTGTATGCTCTGTGACACGTGGTGCAGTGACTTGTGGTGTCTCCTCTTGTACCGGGGGTACTGAAGTCGGGACTTCCCCTGTCAACTCCTCAAGAATAATCCTACTCTTGGGCTTGTGGTTCATTACATAATCCTCCTCTTGAAATCTGGCGTTCGTGCTAACGATCACCCTCTGATCTCTAGGATTATAAAATAAACCAACTTTCGTTCCTTTAGGATAGCCAACAAACATGCACACTTCTGTACGAGGTTCCAACTTACCAGCATCAGCCATCAGCACATGTGCTGGACTCCCCCATATCTGAATATGTCTCAGACTAGGCTTTCGCCCAGTCCACAATTCTACAGGGGTAAAAGGTACTGATTTAGATGGAACCAAGTTCAGAGTGTACATTGTCGTATCCAGTGCATACCCCCAGAATGAAACAGGTAACTCAGAATAACTCATCATCGATCTGACCATCTCCATAAGAGTCCTATTCCTTCGCTCCGCCACACCATTCTGCTGGGGTGTGCCAGGTGCTGACAATTGGGATTGAATCCCAGCCTCTAATAAGTAACTCCTAAACTCTCCCAAGAGGTACTCGCCACCACGATCAGATCGTAATGTCTTGATACTTTTACCTTAACGGTTCTCCACATCAGCCCTGAATTCTTTGAACTTGTCAAAGCATTCAGACTTGCGGCGCATCAAGTAAATGTATCCATACCTTGAATAATCGTCTATAAATGAGACGAAGTATTCAAAGTCACCTCTTGCCTGGATAGATATAGGACCGCACAAATCAGAATGAACCATTTCCAACACATCTTTGGCTCTATACCCCTTGGCCTTAAAAGGCCTCTTGGTCATTTTACCTTCCAAGCAAGATTCGCAGGTTGGGAGATCCTCCACCACTAATGAACCTAAAGGTCCATCAGCTATCAACCTTTGAATTTTGCTAAGGTTAATATGACAAAGCCTTAGATGCCAAAGATATGTTTGGTTCATTTGCGAAGGTTCTTTTCTCTTATTAGACTTAGAAGATGAGTTATTGATTTCTATATGCATGGTGAGAGTTTTTGGTTCAAGAGTATATAAATTGCCAACCAATGTACCAGAACAGATAATCTCCCTATTCCTTTTTATAACCACTTTGTCATTAAAAGAAACAGAATATCCATCCATAAACAATTTAGAAACTAAAATTAAATTCTTTCTAAAAGTAGGTACATAAAGACAATTTCTCAAAACCAAAACTTTATTCCTATCAAAAGATAAATAAACGTCTCCCACTGCAATAGCCGCCACCTTTGAAGCATTGCCCATGAAGACGGTAATCTCTCCCTCAGCTAGTCGTCGGGTTCCTAGAACCCCTGCAAAGTATTGCAGACATGATCAGTGGCTCCTGTATCTACACACCAGGCACTGGTAGATAACACCGCTAAACATGTTTCAACAACTAAACAAGAAGATATACCTTTGTTCTTTCGGCGAGGACAGTCCGCCTTCCAATGTCCAGTCTGCTTGCAAGTGAAGCACTTGCCTTTTGGCTTCTTCACTCCTGCCTGAGGTCCCACTGCCACTTTCTTCGCTCCACCTTGTTTCTTCTTCTTCTTACCTTTCGGTTTAGAGGAAGAAACCTTCTGAGCGACCATGGTTTGAGCACTCTGATGAAAAATCCCCTCTGCCGCCTGGAGTTCTGTCAGAAGCTCCGCCAATGAATACAACCTTTTGTTCATGTTGTAGTTGAGGCGGAACTGCTCAAAACTCCTAGGCAGAGACTGGAGAATGATATCGACCTGGGTTTCCCCATCGATCTCAGCTCCGAGGACTTCCATCTCATTAAGATGAGCCATCATCTTGAGAACATGATCCCTAACGGGTGTTCCCTCGATCATGGTGGTCGTCATCAAGTTTCTCATTGCCTCCTGCCTAGCCGCCCTACTCTGATGTCCGAAAAGTTCCTTGAGATTGAACATCATGTCATAAGATGTGGCTATGGCCTGATGCTGATGTTGCAGCACATTTGACATAGATGCCAAAATGTAACACCGCGCCATCTCATCTGCCTTAACCCATTTATTAAAACGTTCTATCTCCTTTTCATCAGAGTCATCGGAGGGCTTAGGAGGACAGACCTCGAAGAGTACAAATTTGTACTCCTCCGCAGTTAAGACAATATCCAGGTTTCTTTTCCAATCAATGTAGTTTGGACCAGTAAGTTTGTTTTCTTTTAAAATCACAGTAAGTGGGTTGAAAGCCATTTGAAAATCCTAAAAATCACAATGATCAAAATATTAGATTTCAAAAATTATTGATTCCTCAAAACAATAAAATCCCGAAATCAACCAACACCTCAAATCACCGAGAATGTCGCATGCCACTCTGTGTGGACGTATACGAATTCTACATTTGTAAGAGGAGGTTTTACCCATTAATTTTATTATCTTGTCAACCTTACTTTTTGACAAATAAAATTAATAGTTGGTTCCACTTTGGCCTTACAAATAAAAGCAGTGACTCCTATGGGGAGGATACTTTTATTTGTATCTAAGTGTGCACCATTACACGATACTAAGGGAATTATTTTGGATTATGTGCCTTACCTCTGTGGAAGTACACATGCTCCTAGATAATTTCCTATAACCATTATTTGACCTAGTTATCCGCAAACAAACCCGTCCTCAGGGAGGAAGGCACTCAGAGCCGACACACAAGTTTGTTGCATCACACGTCAAATTGTAATGGAGGCCGCGGGAATTAATTAAAATGTCCCTCTCCCACTTAGTAAATTGCAAATGAGGAATTTTAAATCATACACAACATGCATATAAAACAAATAAGCAATAAATATGAAAAAAAATAGAATTTTTCCAACTATTATGGCATTGTCCTCCAATATGCATCCCGTCGTGTCGCCACCTCGTCCGCTCCTTCTTTTGCCGTGCGCAAGTCACCAAAAATTTCCGAGCCGAGATAAATCATTTTATTTACATCCATCGATCCTATACTCCACGAAGGAGTATAGAAATAATCTAGATCGAAAGTAAACTAAAATGATCGGCTAAACAATGCCGTATTTAATTACAAAAATTAAATACTAATCTAGCCTCGTCAACCCCGAGGATTCAAATAATAAATTTTTACACACATCCATTCACATACACACACATGGCCATAATAGTCGGAGCTTATGCCTGCAACCAAAGAGTTAAACTACGCATATCCTACTATTATCCGGCACATATAATATATGAAAAAGTGCATAAAAAATTAACCGAATCCAAAACACACAAAACCGGAAACCGTGGCTCTGATACCAGTTGTAGGTTGATGCTTCGGAGGCTCATTGGCTCCCATATCCCCGGATAAAAATTTTCACTAATGAAAGAATTAATCCGGATGGGTTGAGCTTCCTTAGCACAACCTATTCATCGTCGTGCTAACAACTTGAGTGGTCACTTGAACAAACTAGTTGTTCAAGCAACACAACTCTTCTAGTTGGTTAGCCGCGAAAGAGACGACGGATGGATCGCCGGTTTTTGTGTTTGTCTTCGGGGTCCATGATTATACAATATATATTCATACACACACATGAATAATCAAAATATTAAAGAATATATTCAGATCTGTAAATAAAGTTAAAATAACTTTATACCTTACGATCTTCTATCGTATGTCCTATCCTTCTCGTGGACGACGTGTGGACGAAGATCCTCCACGAGTAGAAGCCTTCTAGATCACTTTCTTCTCTACCTTGTCCGCTGCGAACAAAGAGAAGAAACCACAAATACCTTCCTATCTAGAGCCGGCCACCAAATTATGGTACTTGGTGCAACCGCCGGCCAAGGAAACAATTGGATGAAGCGCCGGCCAACTTGAAGAGGAGTTGCCGCCAGCCACCAAGGAGAAAGGAAGGAGGAAGACCATCGGCCACCAATGGAAGGAGAACCGCCGGCTAAGGAAGAAGAGAAAGGCCTTAATGATGGGCGCCGGCCAAGTATTGATGGAGGAAATTGGCCGCCGGCAACAACTAGAAGGAAGAAGAAAGTTGCCGCCCACTTTTGCTCCAAACCCTAGCCGCCCACTTCTCCAAAAACCAAACCCTAATTCTCTAATTCAAATCCTTGATTATTATTGCCGCCCAACCCTAAGCATTTATTTATAGAATAGGGCTTAAGCCTCCTTTAATCTCCACCATCGGATCTAGGGATTTAATCTCCACCGTCGGATCTAGGGTTTTATCCCAACCGTCGGATCTAGGGTTTAATCCCAACCATCAGATCTAGGATTTCATCCCAACCTTCGGATCTAAGGTTTCATCCCAACCGTCGGTTCTAGGGTTTCATCCCAACCGTCGGATCTAGGGATTTAATCCAAACCGTCGATTCTAGTGTTTCATCCTAACCATCGGATCTAGGGATTTAATCCCAACCGTTGGTTCTAGGGTTTCATCCAACCATCGGATCTAGGGATTTAATCCCAACCGTTGGTTCTAGGTTTTGTTTTACATTCTTGGATCTAGACTTCATAAGGATTATATTAGGCTACGAGAGGGACCATAAGGAGGAGTTGGGTCTTGGCCACCCGATGGATCGGAACCACACAAACTTGATCCATCAATGATGTTCCATTCCACTAGAGGATCATCATTGAACTACCTCACCAACCCCCATAAATCAAAATGGGCTCCATATATTATTTGTACATTAATCTCCCCATTTTTAAGATATCGAATGTCCGTCAATTAATTAATTTACTGACCATCAATTAATTAACATCTAATTCCTCGAGTAGTACCACTCAACCTTATCATCACGTTGACTAAGTCAACCAGCTGGGTTTACTTGATGAGCTTTATGAGCTCCTCAAGGGGACATCATCAACCTAATATATAGGACACGGTTTCCTCCAATAATCAACGGCACACCATGTAAATAATATTATTTCCCAACTTACCGGGCATATTGATTTAATCCATCTAAATCTCACCCACTGGTAAATCAAAGAAATAAATACTAAGTACATGTGCCCGTTATTATATCGGGATTAAGAGCATGTACAACATAATATCCGAGGTCCGATTCAATTATGTAGTCAGTACTAAATTGAATCACCTCTATGTCGGTCCTGCTCAATACACCTAAGTGTACCAGTGTAACTCTATGTTCAAGACAAAACAATACCAAGCTACACTACAACCATGCCAATGGTTTGTCCAAAACCATCTTGGTTGTGAGCCTTTACTTATATTTTACAAGGGACTGATAACATGATCTTCTGTGCCACACCAAGCACCATGTTATCTACAATGTAAAATATTAGACAATATGCACACATATATAATGAATATATAAAATGCAAACAATGATCATGTGATTCTTATTTCAAAATAAAATGTTCATACAAAAAGAGCTAGGCTTTTAGTATACATTCCAACAGAAGGATGACTTTGCGGAAGCCATGCGCTTGGAGTATCCGAGGGACTGCCGGACGAGATGACTTGAAGTGAAGCCAAGGAAGCAGACTTCGGAAGCAAGAGACGCGAAGGAGCATTGCAGAGTCGTGCGCCTGGTGCTGCCGAGGGATGTGGCCGCGAACGAAGAGAGCTTCGGCGAGGGACTTCGAGTGAGATGAGAGAATGAGTGAAATGTAAGTAGCTCATTAGGTGAACTTGGCCGAATGGCTGAGTGTCGGAAACTTGACCGCAATGGTTAAGATTTACCCGACCGCCGGAAGCTCAAACTTATGTTAAGTTTGAGTCTCACACGACACCAGTCGACTGCCATGTAATGGCAGTCGACTTATCTGAGTCGAGTGTGTTTGACTAGTATCCGACTGATGGGTTTATCGGCCGATCGCCATGGAATGGCGATCATTGCTAGAGGATATCGCGCCTGAGAACCGCTTCGTGGCAGTAGGCGTCGACTATGGAGCGGCGATCGTGGTGAGGTCCATCAGTCGACTGCCAAGAGTTCCGTTGGACTACAACGGTCGGGATCCGACGTGTTCGGAGGCCGTTGTAGTGACGGCAGTCGACTGTCAAGGGCAGCAGTCGACTGGTGGCGGCCAACGGGAAGAAATCATCCCTCTCTATAAAAAGAGAGGGTGTGAGCCTTTGAGAGGCTAATGCTTATGCTCTAAGTGATCTTCCTAGTGCTCCACAAGCTCTAAACTCTTCTTACTTGTTTTTACTCCATTCTTATTGTAAGAAGAGTGATCTTGATTGTAAAGGTTACCTCCACCTAGCTTGGTGCAAAGGAGAGACCAATAGTGATTGGCTTTGGAGGAGTGATTCACCTCGGACGAATCGGGATCGTGGATTAGCGGCGTAGCCGTAAACCACGTTACATCTTCTTTGTTAGCATTTGTATTTTCATTTATTGCTTTGTCTTTATTGTTTATGCTTCTGCTTGCGCTAACGATTGTGTAGACGAGCAAATGAACGAGAGAATTCTGACATCCATCGTAAGAGGGCTATTCACCCCCCTCTAGCCGACCGTTCGATCCCCTACAAATATGAGATATTGAGCTCATTTCATTAGAGTGAGTCTACTTGGAGTTCAAGATATAGATTGTACCGAGGATGACTCGGTCTATGCCTCAATTGATCAATCTAGATGTCAAGGATAGAGGGACATTGTCACATATTGTGAGAGTCACAATTAGTAGTTGTAGGGATGTATACTGAAAAGTCTATCTTTTGTATAAACATCTTTATTTTGAAATAAGAATCACATGATCATTGTTTGCATATTTTTATGGTTATGCAATATTGTCTAATACTTTACATTGTAGATAACATGGTGTGTGGTGTCACACAGGAGATCATGTTATCTGCCCCTTGAAAAGTATAAGTAAAGGCTCACAACCGAGATGGCTTTGGACAAACCATCAGAATGGTTTTAGTGTGATTTGGTATTGGTTTGTCTTGACCATAGAATCACACTAGTGCACTTTGTGTGTATTGAGTAGGACCGACTTAGAGGTAATTCGATTTATTGCTGACTACATAATTGAATCGGACCTCAGATATTATTTAGTACTTGCTCTTAATCCAGATATAATAACGGGCACATATACTTAGTAGTCATCTCTTTGATTTACCAATAGGCGAGATTTATAGATTAAATCGATAGGCTCGGTAAGTTGAGAGATGATATTATTTATATAATGTGTCGTTGATTATAGGAGGAAACGGTGTCCTATATGCTAGGATGGAGATGTCCCCTTGAGGAGCTCATAAGGTTCATCATGTAAACCCTGCAGGTGGACTTGGTCCGGCATGATGAAAAGGTTGAGTGGTACTACTCAAGGAGTTAGTTGTCGATTAATTAATGGTCAGTAAATTAATTAATCGATGGACATTCGAGATCTTAAACACGGGGAGAAAATGTACAAATAATATATGGAGTCCATATTATCATATGGGGGTTGGTGAGGTCGATCAATGATAATCCTTTAGTGGATTGGATTATCATTAGTGGATCGGACTTTATGTGGGCTTGATCAATGGGTGGCCAAGATCCAACTCCTCCACATGGTCCCTAATGTAACCTATTAACACCTCATGAAGCTTAGATCAAATGGATGAAAACAAAACTCTAGATTCAAAGGTAGAAATTAAATCTCTAGATCCGACGGTTGAGATTAAATCTCTAGATCCGACGGTTGAGATTAAATCCCTAGAACCAATGGAGGAGATTAAATCATGGCTTGAGCCCAACTCTATAAATAGAGATCATGAAGTGGGCGGCAAGAAGAGGATGGCTTAAGGGGATTAGGGTTTGCTTCTTTTGGAGGCTAGGAATCCTAGTTGGTTTAGGATTAGGTTTGGGTGGCTAGGGTTTTGGGAGCTTATGGGTGGGCGACAACTCAAGGAGGAGTTTTTCTTCTTCTTCCGAAGGTGTGGCTGGTTCCTTCCATCTTCCCTCTACCTTGGCTCTTGCTCATCCTAATATTCTTCCCCACTTCCATGGTTGGCCATAAGGAGAGCTAGAATTAGGGTTTGGAGGCTTAGGGTTAAGGAGGCTTGGGTGGCACCAAATAAGGAAGTAGTTTGCTTTCTTCTTCCTCTCCTTTGGTGGCCGGTGCCCACATCCCTTTCCCAGCCCTTGGCCGGCATCCAAAGACCCGTTCTCCTTCTCTTTAGGTGGTGGATACAAGATATAGGGCTTTCCCTTGGTGTCTTGGCCGGTTTCCACCATTATCTCCTTCTCCTTGTTGGCCGGCGGCAAGAAATCTCCTTGTTGCTTGTTGGTTGGCTCTAGGAAAGAGAAGAGCTTTGTTTCTATTCTTCCTTTTGCTTTGGAAGATCAAGGAAGGAAGATTTGTGATCTAAGAGCTTCGACTTTTGGTAGAGCGTCGCCCACACGACGTCCGAAAGGAGGAAGGACATACATTAGAAGATCGAGAGGTATATCGATTCTCTAATTTTTATATGTTACATGTTTGTATTTGTTTTTCAATTATAAGCATGTTATAAATCTGTATATGCCTAAATAATACTTGGATCCCGAGCATAAATAAAATCGGCAATCCAGAGATCTTCTATTCCGCGGCTACTCGTAGAATAGAGGATGGTCGCTTGAACAACTAGTTTGTTCAAGTGACCTCTCTAAACGAATAGCACGACGATGGCTTGGTTGTTTGGGCAATCCCTTTTGTCTAGGATTAAATTTTTAATCCGGGGAGATCGAAGGGATCGCCATGATCAAACAAACCGAGGTGAAGTGGGAAGTGAAGTTTCCCCTCACGGACTCGATAAGCTAAAACCATTAAATTGGTATGAGAGCTTACAGGGAAAAACCCTAACAAGTGGTATGTGAGCCAAGGTTTCCGGTTTTGTGTGTTTAGGATTCGATTAATTTTTATGCACTTTTCATGTATTATATGTGTCGGATAATAGTAGGATATGCATAGTTTAACTCTTTGGTTGCAGGCATAAGATCCGACTATTATGGCCATAAATGTGTATGTGATTGTATGTGTGTAAATATTTATTTTGTTGAATCCTCGGGGTTGACGAGGCTAGTATTTAGTTTTTGTAAATTAAATACGACATTGTTTAGCCACTCTTTATTTTATTTTACTTTCGATCTAGATTTCATGTACACTCCCTCGTGAAGTATAGGATCGATGGATGTAAATTAAAATAGGTTTTAGTCTCGGCTCGGATCTCCGGATGGCTTGTACATGGCGTAGGAGGGGCGGACGAGATGGCGATGCGACGGGAGTCATATTGAAGACAAAAGCCATAATAGTTGGAAAATAATTTATTTTTCATATTTATTGCTTTTTGTTTGATATGCATGTCGTAGGCTAGGAAAATTCCTCAATTTCAAACTACTAAGTGGGAGAGGGAAATTTTTTTAAATTCCCATGGCCTCCATTATGATTTGACATGTGATGCAAGCAAACTTGCCCGTCGGCTCTGAGTGCCTTCCTCCCCATCAGATGAGTTTATTTGTGGATCACAAGGTCGGATATGGTTATAGGCAATTATTAAGGAGTGTGTGTACTTCCCCATCGGAAGGCACATAACCCGAGATAATTACCTTGGTACCGAGTAATGGTGAACACTTAGATACAAATATAAGTATCCTCCCCATCGGAGTCACTGCTTTTATTTGTAGGGCCGAAGAGAAACAACTATTAATTTTACTTGTCAAAAAGTTAGGTTGACAAGATAGTAAAATTAATGCGTAAAACCTCCTCTTACAAATGTAGAATTCATATACGTCCACACTATCGTGGCATACGATATTCTCAGTGTTTTGAGATGTTGGTTGATTTTGAAATTTTATTGTTTGAGGAAGCAATAATTTTTTGAAATCTACAGTAATGATCTATGTGATTCTTAGGATTTTCAAAATTGACTTTCAGTCCACTTACTATGATACTAAAGGAAATAAACTTACTATACCCAAATAATGTTGATTGGAAAAGAATCTAGATATTGTCTTATCTGCTAAGGAGTACAAGTATGCACTCTTCGAAGAGTGTCCTCAAGCCATGGTTGCTCAAAAAGGTTTCTACTTCTAAGCCGAAAGGCAAGAAGAAGGAGAAACAAGGTGGAGAAAAAGGTGGTGGGTGGATCTTAGGGAGGAGTGAAGAAGCCGAAAGGCGAGTACTTCACTTACAAGCAGGATGGACATTGGAAGAACTGTCCCAATCCAAAGCAGAACAAAGATATATTCTTTGGACTAGTCATTGAAACATGATTAGCGGTGTTATCTACTGGCACCTGGTGTGTAGATACGGGAGCCACTAATCATGTCTGCAATACTTTGTAGGGGTTCCAGGAAACCCGACCACTAGCTAAAGGGGAGATTACCATTTACTTGGGCAATGACAGGAAGGTGGCGCCTATTGCAGTGGGAGAAGTTTTATTTATCTCTTGAGAAAAATAAAACTTAAGTTCTGGAAAATTCCGTTTATGTACCTTTATTTAGAATGAACTTAGTTTAAGTTTCTAAATTGTTTATGGATGGATATTCTATTTTTTTTTAATGATAGAGCTGTTATAAGAAGGAATAGGGAGAATATCTATTCAGGTACATTGATAGGAAATTTGTATACACTTGAACCAAAACCTCCCACGATGCAAATTGAAGTTTATAACTCATCTTCTAATTCCAATAAGAGAAAAGAACCTTCGAAGATGAACCAAACATATCTTTGGCATCTTAGGCTTGGTCACATTAATCTAAGCAGAATTCAAAGGTTGATAGCTGATGGACCTTTGGGTTCATTAGTGGTGGAGGATCTCCCAACCTACGAATCTTGATTGCAGGATAAAATGACCAAGAGACCTTTTAAGGCAAAGGGGTATAGAGCCAAAGATGTGTTAGAATTGGTTCATTTTGATTTGTGTGTTCCTATGTCTATCCAGGCTAGAGGTGGTCTTGAATATTTCGTCTCATTCATAGACGATTATTCAAGATATGGGTGACACTACGATCTGATCGTGGTGGAGAGTACCTCTTGGGAGAGTTTAGGAACTACTTGTCAGAGGCTGGGATTCAATCCCAATTGACTGCACCTGGCACACCCCAACAGAATGGTTTAGCAGAGTGATGGAATAGAACTCTTATGGAGATGGTTAGATCGATGATGAGTTATTCTGACTTGCCAAATTCGTTCTGGGGATATTCTCTAGATACGACGGTGTACATTTTAAACTTGGTTCCATCTAAATCAGTATCTTCTACTCCCACAGAGTTGTGGACTGGGCGAAAGCCTAGTCTAAGACATTCGGATATGGGGAGTCCAGCACATGTGCTGAAGGCAGATGCTGGTAAGTTGGAACCTCGTACAGAAGTGCACTTGTTCATTGGATATCCTAGAGGAACGAAGGGTGGTTTGTTTCATAGTCCTAGAGATCAGAGGGTGATCGTTAGCACGAACGCCAGATTTCTAGAGGAATACTATGTGATGAGCCACAACCCCAAGAGTAAAATTGTTCTGGAGGAGTAAAAAGGGGAAGTCACTTCTTCAGTACCTACGGTACAAGAGGATATACCACATGTCACTGCACCGCGTGTCACAGAGGATACACAAGTGATACCTCGTCGTAGTGGGTGGGTTGTGAGATAGCCTGATAGATTCATGTTCTTGGGAGAATCTTCTGATTTGGTCCCTGACAAACATGAACCTGATCCCTGGACATATGACGAGGCAATCCAAGATAAAGATCCAGTATCTTGGCAAAGTGCAATGAATGTTGAGATTGAATCTATGGATTCAAATCAGGTCTGGGAGCTAGTAGAACCACCCGATGGTGTAAAAACCATTGGATGCAAGTGTATATACAAGAGAAAGAAAGGAATAGATGGGAAGGTTGAGACCTTCAAAGCGAGGCTTGTTGCAAAGGGGTATACTCAGAAAGAGGGTATCGATTATGAGGAGACCTTTTCGCTGGTAGCCATGCTTAAGTCTATCCAGATTCTCTTATGCATAGCAGCTCATATGGATTATGAGGTGTGGCAGATGGATGTCAAGACATCTCTCCTTAATCGAAGTCTTGAGGAAAACATCTACACGAAGCAACCAGAGGGATTCATGTCTAAGAGCAAAGAGCATTTTGTATGTAAGCTTAATCGGTCCATTTATGGATTGAAACAAGCTTCGAGGTCTTGGAACATCCGCTTTGTTGAGGTGATCCAATCTTATGGATTTATTCAAAGTTCGGATGAGTCTTGTGTATACAAGAGATGTGACGAAAACGTAGTGGTATTTCTTGTACTATACGTAGATGACATTTTGTTGATTGGCAACAATATCAAGGTGTTATCGGACGTAAGGGCATGGTTGTCCAAACAATTTGATATGAAGGACTTGGGAGAAGTGGGACACATCCTTGGGATCAAGGTTATAAGGGATCGCAAGAAAAGGATGTTGTGCTTATCCCAAGCTTCATACATAGACACGATTTTGGATGGTTTTATCATGCAGAACTTCAAGAAGGGTTTTCTACCTTTCAGGCATGGAGTTCCTTTATCTAAGGAGATGTGTCCTAGATCATCTGAGAAGATAGAGGAGATGAAGGTGGTTCCTTATGCTTCGTCAGTAGGAAGCCTCATGTATGCGATGCTATGTACGAGACCAGATATCTACTTTGCCGTGGACATGGTCAGCAGATATCAGAGTAATCTAGGACAGGGACATTGGACTACGGTAAAGCATATATTGAAGTACCTGAGAAGGACTAGGGATTATATGCTGGTTTACTGGGCAGACCAATTACTCCCTGTGGGTTACATGAATTTTGACTTCCAATCAGATAGGGATAACAGTAAGTCTACCTCAGGTTTTATGTTTACTTTGGGAGGTGGAGCCATTGTATGGAGGAGTGTCCAGCAGAAATGCGTGGCGGACTCCACCATGAAAGCTGAGTGTGTGGCAGCCTCTGAGGCGGCCAAAGAAGCTGTGTGGCTCAGGAACTTCCTGATGGACTTGGATGTGATTCCTGGTTTGCCCAGAACTATCGCAATTTATTGTGATAATAATGGTGCAGTTGCAAACTCGAAGGAACCACGAGCCCATAAGGTGAGTAAACACATAGAGCGCAAGTACCACCTGATACAAGAAATCGTAAAGGAGGTAGAAGTTGTTGTCACCTAGATTGCATCAGAGGATGACCTAGTAGACCCTTTTCACTAAGGCCCTTCTAGCGAGAGTTTTGATAGGCATGTGGAGAGATGGAGAATCAGATGTATGGCAGTATGAGGACAGCATAGTCTTTTACTATAAGTGGGAGATTGTAGGGATGTATACTGAAAAGCCTATCTTTTGTATGAACATCTTTATTTTGAAATAAGAATCACATGACCATTGTTTGCATATTTTTATTGTTATGTAATATTGTCTAATACTTTACATTGTAGATAACATGGTGTGTGGTGTCACATAGGAGATCATGTTATCGGCCCCTTGAAAAGTATAAGTAAAGGCTCACAACCGAGATGACTTTGGACAAACCATCGGAATGGTTGTAGTGTGATTTGGTATTGGTTTGTCTTGACCATAGAATCACACTAGTGCACTTTGTGTGTATTGAGCAGGACCCACTTAGAGGTGATTCGATTTATTGCAGACTACATATTTGAATCGGACCTCAGATATTATTTAGTACATGCTCTTAATCCCGATATAATAACGGGCACATATACTTAGTAGTCATCTCTTTGATTTATCAATGGGCGAGATTTATAGATTAAATCGAAAGGCTCGGTAAGTTGGGAGATGATATTATTTATATGGTGTGTCGTTGATTATAGGAGGAAACCTGTCCTATATATTAGGATGATGATGTCCCCTTGAGGAGCTCATAAGGTTCATCATATAAACCCTGCAGGTGGACTTGGTCCGGTATGATGAAAAGGTTGAGTGGTACTACTCAAGGAGTTAGATGTCGATTAATTAATAGTCAGTAAATTAATTAATCGACGGACATTCGAGATCTTAAACATGGAGAGTAAATGTACAAATAATATATGGAGCCCATATTATCATATGAGGGTTGGTGAGGTAGATCAATGATAATCCTTTAGTGGATTGGATTATCATTAGTGTATCGAACTTTATGTGGGCTTGATCCATGGGTGGCCAAGATCCAACTCCTCCTCATGGTCCCTAATGTAGCCTATTAACACCTCATGAAGCTTAGATCCAATGGACGAAAACAAAACTCTAGATCCAAAGGTAGAGATTAAATCTTTAGATCCGACGGTTGAGATTAAATCTCTAGATCCGACGGTTGAGATTAAATCCCTAGAACCAATGGAGGAGAATAAATCATGGCTTGAGCCCAACTCTATATATAGAGATCATGAAGTGGGCAGCAAGAAGAGGATGGCTTAAGGGGATTAGGGTTTGCTTCCTTTGGAGGCTAGGAATCCTAGTTGGTTTAGGATTAGGTTTGGGTGGCTTGGGTTTTGGGAGCTTATGGGTGGGCGGCAACTCAAGGAGGAGTTTTTCTTCTTCTTCCTAAGGTGTGGCCGGTTCCTTCCATCTTCCCTCTACCTTGGCATGTGCTCATCCTAATCTTCTTCCCCACTTCCATGGCCGGCCATAAGGAGAGCTAGAATTAGGGTTTGGAGGCTTGGGTGGCACCAAATAAGGAAGTAGTTTGCTTTCTTCTTCCTCTCCTTTGGTGGCCGGCGTGTTAGTAATATATGAGAGATGTCCTAAGGCAATCGCCTTATGTATGAACCATTTATATAATAAATGAAGATTCACTATTTGAGTATACATGTTTTATGTATTTGATTGAATCTTAAACTCATTTACTGAATGTCCACGATACGATTCACAGCATGAGAGAATTTGTGATTGGATCAAAACTAGTGAGTATCTCTACATGTGTAATTGTGATGTATCGGAATTATCCCTAGTCGATGAATTGATGGATTTGGACACCATCAATTCTGTCGAGACTAGCACGAGGTATACTCCTTGGTGTATCCAAGCAGCTGATTCTCACTGGCTGGAGACATAGTGATGTCCGGAGTTAATCGTGGATGCTAGTTATGGTAACTAGTTCATTGGAGTGACCAGCCGTAAGACTTCATATGGTTCTCTGCATATATAGTTATGTCAATGAAGTTCTTACTGTGTCTTAAGTGCGATGTTCCTTAGACTTGCGGTATTCAAGTCATCTTGATCATGGAGACTTATGCTTTGACATCTTAAGCAAACATCTCTAAGGAGATGTGGACCCGGGATGATTGGGTATAAGTCGAAGTGATCGAAGGTGTTTGAATAGCCTATAAAGGATTCACCACTCCTTTGCGAGAGATGTATACCCATGGCCTCTCGTCCGGATTGTTACTAAAGTCTTTGGCCAAAGCATTACATGTTTAGAGTAAGGTACTCTTCGATACATGTGGAGTAACTAGAATCCGTAGGACGAGGAAATGATACTTGGGCTAGGTGTGACGTAGTCAGCCTAGTGGGGACTGACACTATAGACCATGTCCTGAACCAAGTGGGTATAAGATGAGTGAAGGGAATGGGGGCATGAATCATTCGAGCTGCTGAAGGGTTTCAGAAATAGTTCTGGATCAACCGTTGATCTTTTCGGTTATTTGGGGATCATGATGTACTACTAGGTGCCACTCATGATCATTCTATAATTAATGGTTAATTATAGACGGCCAACATAAACAGAGAACCTATTTGGTCACACGCACAACGAGCGTAATCCAAAGGATTTAAAACGAGCTTGAGAATGGGATTCTCAGACCGAGAGAAACAAGGTTTGGTTGGACCAAACATGAAGCGAGCATGAAATCGTTTCAGTCGCAATGGAAGCGTGGATGGGCCGTGTCTTATGAAGACATAATGGATGAACCAAAATGGTTTGGTTCTAATCCAATGGAGGAGAATAAACCAAAGGGTTTGGTTTATTTTAAACGAATGAACCAAAAGTTCGTTCGGTTCATTTTAACTTAAAATAAACCATCATGGTTTGGTTTATTTTAACTTATCTTAATGGAGCGGGTTAACGGGCCTAATGGTTATGATCCAATAACTATTAAGAGAATTAGTTCTCTATAAAAGAGGGCTTAAGGGATAATTAAGCCCTAATCCAAAACCCTAGCTTGGAGTTGCCGCCCAACCTTCATTGCCGCCCAACCTCCATTGCCGCCCAGCTTGTTGTGCCGCCGTCCAGCTCCTTGCTGGCGACCAAGCTTCAGCCAGTGATCCTCCGGCGACCCTCCGGTGATCTCCTATAGGTTTGGCATCAAGGTGAGCCTTTTCTTCCCTTGGTTGGCCGGCGCCTATCTCCTCCACCAAAGCTGTCCAGTTTTTCTGGACAGCTTGTTCTTCTCTCGTCGGAGCGTCGTTTGGACGACGGTTAGAGCTCCGACAGTGGCTAACTTACCGGGGATTCGATCTCCGGTAATCCGCTGAGGTGGAGGACGAAGGATTCGTCAATTGGTTGACGAATACCTCTCCGGAGAAGCGAGTTTTGAGAACTCGTATTAGGATCCGAATTTGGATTCGGATCGTGATCATCTCTCGATCACGTCATCTTCAACACGAGGCTAGTAACCCGTACAAAGATGAAGCTCATGGCTTAGTGAAGTCATCCCGAGGAACTCGGCGTGGATACGGATAGAGACGATTCTAGCGAGGATCGTTCCGGTTGATTCCGTTCCCGCTACACGTCATACGAAAGGTATAACATAGATAAATTTCCTTTTATTGCAAATTTAAATTTACGGTTATGTCTACACTTGTTGTAATGTGCATGCGTGTGTTGTGTGTGTTGTAATAAATGTAGATTTATTATTTTTATTGCTTCCGCTGTGCTCATGTTTGCGAAACGTGATCGAACACACACACGCCGCGGTGCCGGAAACCCAACACGGTGCCCACAACCCTTTCCCAGCCCTTGGCCGGCATCCAAAGACCCCTTCTCCTTCTCCTTAGGTGGTGGAAACAAGATATAGGGCTTTCCCTCGGTGTCTTTGCCGATTTCCACCATTATCTCCTTCTCCTTGTTGGCCGGCGGCAAGCATTCTCCTTGTTGCTTGTTGGTTGGCTATAGGAAGGAGAAGATCTTTGTTTCTATTCTTCCTTTTGCTTTGGAAGAGCAAGGAAGGAAGATTTGCGATCTAGGAGCTTCGACTTTTGGTAGAGCGTCTCCCACACGACGTCCGAAAGGAGGAAGGACATACATTAGAAGATCAAGAGGTATATCGATTCTCTAATTTTTTATATGTTACATATTTGTATTTGTTTTTCAATTATAAGCATGTTATAAATCTGTATATGGATAAATAATACTTGGATCCAAGCATAAACACAAAAACCGGCGATCCGGACATCGTCTATTCCACGGCTACTCGTAGAATAGTGGATGGTCGCTTGAACAACTAGTTTGTTCAAGTGACCTCTCTAAACGAATAGCATGACGATGACTTGGTTGTTTGGGCAATCCCTTTTGTCTAGGATTAAATTTTTAATCCGGGGACATCAAAGGGATCGCCATGATTTATAAGAGGAGGTTTTACCCATTAATTTTATTATCCTGTCAACCTTACTTTTTGACAAATAAAATTAATAGTTGGTTCCTCTTTGGCCCTACAAATAAAAGCAGTGACTCCGATGGGGAGCACTACAAAAAAACAGTTTTATTGCAACGAAATTTAGTAACGAATTATTTTCGTTGCAAATCTGCAACAAATATAGCAACGAATTTTAGGTTTCGTCGCAGATTTGGAACGAAATAAATTTTCGTCGGAAATTTTGCAACGAATCCTGGATTCGTTGCAAATTTTTGCAACGAATCCTGGATTCGTTGCAAATTTTTGCAACGAATCCAGGATTCGTTGCAATTTTTTGCAATGAATCCACGGATTCGTTGCAATTTTTTGCAACGAATCCACGAATTCGTTGCAAATTTGCAACGAATCCAGGATTCGTTGCAAAATAAAAAATTAAAATTAAAATTATAATTTTTTAAAACGTCAAGTTTCTTTTTTTTTAATTTGCAACGAATCAATGGATTCGTTGCAAATTTGCAACGAATCCAGTGTTCGTTGCAAATAAAAAAAAACGTTTAATTGCAACGAATCCAGGATTCGTTGCAAATTTTAAAAAAAAAACCAATTAAATGTTTTTTTTTATTTGCAACGAATCCAGGATTCATTACAAAAGTGAATTATTTTATCGTGCCCTAACTTTCCCCTCCGCGCCGCACGAGCTAGCTTCTTCTCCTCTCTCGTCGTCTTCCCTTCCGCCGGCGCCGTCTTCCGCCGCCGCCGTCTTCCCGTCGCCTTCGCGCCTGCAGGAGTACGCTCCGGCCACGTCCCGGCTTCCTGCCGCGTGCGCATCCGAGCCGGCGCCGCACCCGAGGCCGCCAAGCGGCGGTAGCTAGGTCGACCGACGCCGACGCCGGCCACGCCTCCGACCGACGCCTCGCGGCCCCCCTCGCCGCCATAGCGGCTCCAGTCGCGCCCTCCCGCCGCCGCTACCGGCCACCGCCAAGGCCGGCCACTACCGGCCCGCGGCGGCGTTACGGCCCCGCCCGGTGCGGCCCCCGCGCCCGCGACGGCCGCCGACCACCGGCCGACGTGGCGTTACCGCCGCCACCTCGTCCGGTCGCGTGCTATCGATCATGCGAGCCCACCTTCCGGCCGCCTCGGCCGGCGCCTCGGCGCCGCCTCGCGCCATGGCGCCTCGCCACCGGCGCCTCACCACCGGCCGCCTCGCCAGCCGCCAGCGCGTCGCCATCACCCGGCCAGTCGGCGTCGCCTGCAGTGCTAGGGTCCGCCTTCGATTAATCAATCGCGCTCGGAGGCGCTTGGTAAGACCAGCAGTATAAATTTAATTTTTTTCCTATATTTAACTCGATAATTAACTACAAAGTCTTTATGTTGTTATGCTATTTATTCTGTAACTATATATAGTTAACTGTAAAACTACAGAAGCTTATAAGCTGCTAATTTGCCATTTGGGTTCACATACCAAATAATGCTAAGTACTAAGTTGGAATATTTTATGATTTTGTTTAGTCACATATAGGAAGTTATGGGATAAAACAAGCAGTTAATAAAGCTTAGATGAACAAATCATGCACATCTACCTGATAAATTACAAGCATCTTAAAGTCAGTGGTTGTGGGGGAGCTAGTGTTTAAGGCTTATTAGATTAGTATTAACTTGTGGTGATACATTTTGATCTGTCTCATTTGCGACGATTGTTATACATCTACAATAATAATTTCACTTAAATGACATAATTGCAATGAGTATCTTTCATGTTCAATAAATTTGATTAGTTTGTTGTCACTGCTTGCTTAGATGAGAGAATTGGCCGATTAACAAAACTTCTAGACCTATGTTAATAATAACTCTCTCATCTAAGCTTATAAAGCTTCTCTATATTATTAGCCGACAATTCACAATTTGACACTAAATTCGGGTTTTCACAATCACCCCCATTTTAAGTCCTGATGTCCTCGTTAAGACCGAAACCCCAACACATTACCTTTCAATGTGTTCAATTGTGATATTAATTGTCACAATCAACTTAAGTTGTTTAACATTTCAGGTTTAAACATCCCAAAATGTTTAAACATAAATTAACAGTAAGCTTTCTATACAACTGTTGTCCTTTTTCGGTTATGTTTAAAGATTGTTAAACATAGTGAATTCATATGTGAACTAACTGTATATTCGTATTATTGTAATTTCTAGGAGTTGATATTAATATAATTGATTGAAAACAGACAAAATGCAGCGTGAAAGGAGTTGGATGTATAATAGGAATTTACCTGAACGTCGGGGTTTAACTGATGAATTTATGAGTGGGTTGCAAGAGTTTTTAAATTTCGCAGCTAGTAATGTTGAGTTTATGGATGGTAATCAGATAAGGTGTCCGTGCAGAAAGTGTCACAATGGTAGATTTTTACCGTCTAGCAAAGTTTCAGAGCATCTTTGTAGATTTGGATTCATTGCAAATTACTATAACTGGACATGTCATGGTGAACCATTTATATCTGATGAAGTTTATGATAGACACAACACACAAGTCTCTAGGGATCAAAGTGTTTATAATCAATTAAATGCATATCAGAGGATGATATATGATGTAGCGGGCCCGAATTTGATTCCCCAATCACAAGGTGCAACTTCAAGTTGTCCTCCAACAGTTGAGCAAATGTTTACTAATGCATCACCCTTGGAAGAGGTGCACGTAACAAATATCGGTCAGAATATGAATAATGAAGCATATCTCAAATTTCAGGAGGTGTTGAGTGCTGCAGATGCACCTTTATGGGCTGGTTGTGAGACTCACACTAAACTATCGTTCACCGTAAGAATGTTGAATGTCAAGGCAGAGCACAATGTGTCTGAAGAGTGTTTTAATAATTTTGTTCAAGCTTTTGAAGAGGCATTCTTGATAATATCTTGCTTGATGATTTTATGCAATGAAAAAACTGATGAAAGAATTAGGTCTCCCAGTGGAAAGAATTGATGTGTGCAGAGATGGTTGTATGTTATATTGGGGAGATGATGCAGATGTGGATGTTTGTAAATTCTGTAATCAAGATAGGTACAAGAGAACTAGTAGGAGGCAGCAACGACGTAAATTATATAGTCAGTTGTTTTATTTGCCTTTAACTCCTAGGTTACTAAGACTTTATGCATCAAAGACAACTGCTGAACACATGACTTGGCATGCAAATCATCGAACAGAAGAGGGACTAATGTGTCATCCATCAGATGCAGAGGCGTGGAAAATTTTTGATAGAACATATCCTGATTTTGCGAAGGAGACTCGAAATATTAGGTTAGGTCTCTGTGCTGACGGATTTGCTCCATTTGGTAAATCAGGAAGACACTATTCTTGTTGGCCAGTTATATTAACTCCGTATAATCTTCCGCCTGGGATGTGCATGAAAACACCGTATATGTTTTTAACATTGGTTGTGCCTGGCCAAAAAAATCCGAAGAAGTTAATAGATGTTTATATGCAACCATTGATTGCAGAGCTAAAACAACTATGGGATGAAGGTTTTCCTACATACGACGTTCATACTAATCAGATGTTTGTAATGAAGGCTGCTCTTCTTTGGACCATAAATGACTTTCCGGCTTATGGTATGCTATCAGGTTGGAGTACTGCAGGGATCTTAGGATGCCCAATATGTATGGAGAGATCAAAGTCGATTAGATTGAAGCATGGTAAGAAGCCGAGTTATTTTGATTGTCACAGACAATTTTTACCACTAAATCATAATTTCAGAAGGAATAAAGATGAATTCACTAGGAATCGAATTGAAATAACACCTCCGCCATTGAGATTGACTGGTCAAGATATTTGGTACAGAGTTCTTCACTTTCCATACATTTATTGAAGAGCCACATGATACAACTTATGAATATGGAACCAACCATAAATGGACCAAACGAAGTATATTTTGGGAGTTACCATATTGGTTTAGTAATTTGATTCATCATAATCTCGATGTTATGCATATTGAGAAGAATGTTTTTGATAATCTGATAAATACAGTGATGGATATCACCGGAAAAACAAAAGATAATCTGAATGCAAGAAAAGATATGCGACTCATTTGCAAACGACCCAGCCTTGATGTTGATGAAAATAGCAGAGGACCAAAACCAAAGGCAGTTTATACATTGAATAAGGAGAGACGTGTTGTTTGTGAATGGTTGAAGTCATTGAGATTTCCTGATGGGTATGTTTCTAATCTTGGGAGATGTGTCGATATGAAGGAATGCAAATTGATGGGTTTGAAAAGCCATGATTGTCATATATTCATGGAAAGACTTATTCCTATTGCCTTTAAAGAACTCTTACCGAATTTTGTCTGGGGTGTCATGACAGAGTTAAGTATTTTTCTTCATGATATATGCTCAACAGTTTTGGGATATTCACACATGGAGAAGTTAGAGAGAGACATTCCAATTATTTTGTGCAATTTAGAAAGGATTTTTCCGCCTGCATTTTTTGATTCAATGGAACATCTTTTGGTTCACTTGCCATATGAGGCCAAAGTTGGAGGACCAGTTCATTATCGATGGATGTATCCTTTTGAAAGGTATAATTCGCATATTCTATATTTCGTTAAAATTGCATAAAAATGTTTAATTTTTTTATATATTCATTTCTAATACAATTTGTTATATTACAATTAGATTCTTATATCATTTGAAGAAAAAAGTGAAAAATAAGGCACATGTTGAAGCCTCTATTGTGAATGCATATATTGTGGAGGAAGTAACAACTTTTGCATCATATTATTTTGAGCCTCACGTTCATACCAAAAGACGAAAATCCGGAAGGAATGATGAAGGTCCTATCGATCCCAATTTAAATTCTTTCTCAATTTTTAAGTGGACTGTGTAAGCAACGATACTTAATCGATCAAGAATGGCGGCGGCTGGATATATGTTTTACTTAATTGTCCAGAAGTATCGCCATATTTCGAGTTAGTATATATTTCCAATTTCTTCGTCAAGTGTTAATTTGTTTATGTTATAATACAATTTTTTATTATAGGATTTTCCAAAACTTATACTCTGAAATCCCGACACGTGACTTTGATCACTTCTGCGATCAGGAATTTGCACCTTGGTTCAAATCATATGTAAGCAGTTTTAATTACCTCTTTTTTGTTTAGACATATCTTAACTTTTAAATAAATATCATTTTCATTTGAGTATAGGTTTATGATAATCAAACTCACGTTCAGCAAGAATTGCTAATCCATCTATCATGGGGTCCAAAATCAATGGTACGCACTTGGCCAGCATATTTCATAAACGGATATAATTTCCACACTCAAGAATATGGAAATGGAAAGAGTACAATGAATAGTGGAGTATGTATTCAGTCTTCCAATGATAGAGGTGCAAGCAATGAATTTTGTGGTTTGCTGGATGAAATTATAGAGATCGATTATCCTGGTCCAGAAATGCGAGTTATCTTATTTATGTGTCGCTGGTTTGACCCCGTCAGGGGGATGAAGGTGCATCCACAGTATAATTTGGTTGAAGTAAATCATAAAAGATTTTATAAGAGATATGAACCATTTATTTTGGCACAACAAGCGATTCAAGTTTTCTATGCTCCATATCCTAGTTTGAGGCGTGACAAAAATGAATGGTGGGCTGTTTGTAAAACAAAAGCACGGAAAAAAAATTGAAGAGCGCTGGCAAGACATTGCATATCAACAAGACAAAGTTACAAATATGTTTAATACCGAGGAATATATAATTCCAACGTTACGAGATCCCAGCGGAGTAGTGATAAACGTGGATGCAACTGAAATTGATGATAATGATGAAGAGGAGGAGGGGGACGAGGAGGAGGGGGACGAGGAGGAAGAGGAGGAGGAGACCGAGGAGGAGGATACTGATGAGGATGAGGAAGATGATAATGAGGACTTTGAAATTTGACGTCTAGGGTAAGTTTTTATATATATAATTTTAGTTTTAAACTATAATTTTACAAATTTTCTTAGCTCAATTATTTGTGTATATAATGTCTCATTGTAAAATTTATATCTTTTGTCTCTGTATGTTTTGTATAATTTGTTCTTATAGGTTATCAGTGGTGAAATCATCGTAGCTTAGCGCGGTCGCAGTCTCTCATATCTTCATTATGCATATTGTAAGTTTTTCATGTTCTTCATTAAGCATAAAAGTTTTATTTTCTTTATTCTAATTTTGTTTTTGGTTGATAGTTTCGACGTGGTGGACAGAGACGACAGAGTACTAGTAGTGGCCAGACTGATCCACCGCCTGCCAGCACTATACCTACTTGCCCTCCTGATCTTCCTGGACCTTCACATGATCAGCCGCCAGTACCATCTCATTCGCCGGCACGGCCGTCCCATTCTGATTCACCTATACCCGCCAGACACTCCTCTACTGAGAACATCGAAAGTCGACCATATATATTTCCTATGGGAGATTCGTAAGTAATATAAGTATTATAATTTTTAAACTATCTTAATTATTTATTAAATTTTTTTTCACTTGATCGTAGGTTTGAAAATTCTGTACATGTTATTCGCGAGATCAATAAAATCGTGAATAACTATTGGAGAGGAGATTCTTTGTCATACTCGAGCACGCCAGGACCTACAAAAGAATTATGGTGGTGCGAGTTTCAGGTATAATTGATTCATTTTATATATTAAATAAGTGATTATATAATCAATTGTTTTATTTCCATCTCAGCGGAGATTTATTTGGGACCCTAGTCAAGACTTGGAAGTCAAAAGAATTTTTAAAAAAAAATGTGGCGATCATATCCGGCATGTATTGAGTCATGCCAAATCTACTGGAAAAAAACCCGCCTGTGTCACGTCAGAAAATTGGAGTAAAATCTCCAATTATTGGCAATCGGATGAGAGCAAAAAAAGAAGTCAACAGAATAAATTAAATCAAGCCTGTAATTCTGGAGACTTATCTGCAACATATATGGGCGGATCTATAAATATCGAGGAGCATTCACGTAGATTGGTAATTTTTAAATTCTTCAATTAGTTTTTAAATTTATTTCAGATTATTATTTTATTTCTAACATTCTTATATTTAGTCTAAGGAATTGGGAAAGGAGCCAGAATTTATAGATACTTTCGTTCGCACTTTCCAAAAAAAAGATAAGACTTGGAGTGGAGATAGAGCTCGAGCTATTAAGGTTTGAAATAATCTTTAAACTTACTTTATAACTTTAATTCTGTTAGTTATGTAAATGCTCTGATTAAATTTTTAATTTTGTGTAGGAGAGATATGATCAGTTATCCTCATCTCAGAGAATTTCAGGAGATGACGGTGATACTGAGGGATCTGAGCCATCTGTTAGTAATGATATGGATTTATGGCTTGAGGCGACTGGAGGATCCAAAGGGGGAAGGATACTAGGTATGGGTTCTCTGAGCAGAATGCATAATGCTCCTCGTAGATCTATTTCTTCTACTCCACCAGCAGTAGCGGCACAGATACACAACTTGACTGAGGAGGTTAGCAATTTGAAGGGCATAATACATGAAAGAGTGTAGGGAATTCTTTATGCCAAATGGCATATGCGCAACGGAAAAATTAGGATCCCTTCCAAGTGATCCATGCGAAAGCAAACTCGTATAAAATAAATTTCTCTAAACCAAGCCTATCTTATAGGAGAGTTCTACCTTTGTTGCGTGCCCTTTGCAATCCCGCTTTTCTTTGGATGTGTTGGATCTTTTAGCACGTTCAAACGTCCGTGCCTCTATATGTATCCACACGAGCAAGCTCTTGTCTCACAAAAGAAAAACTAGAGGAGCTCTCCTTTACTTCTTGCTAGAGAAGTCCCTAAAGGAGAGGAAGAGAGGGAAAAGGAGAAAGGAAGAAGAAGACTCCTCTTCTTGCTAGCCTACACTCACAAACCCACACAACCAAAGCTTCCACCAAGCTCTCTCACAACCACAACAACAATTGCATTGGCCGGCCACTTCATGGGGTCTTTTATAGGGTTGGAAAAACCCTTTCACCTCCACACATTCAATGCAATCCATTGCATTGGGACACAAGTTTGGCCGGCCACTTAAGGAGACAAAACCATTTTGTTTCCTTCCACCTTATCTAGCTTAGGTGGATGCTTAGGTGGCATGCTTATGTGGCATTCTTATGTGGCATTCATGCATGTTGAATTAATCTTATTAATTCAATTAAGCTTATGTTATCATATTGAATTAATCTTATTAATTCAATTAAGCTTATGTTATCATATTGAATTAATCTTATTAATTCAATAAGGTAAAATATTGAATTAATCTCATTAAATCAATTAGCTAAAATTCTCATTAAGCTTAAAGTCCAAAAACCATTTTGTACTTAAGCTTATTCCCAAATTATTCTAGTCAAACTAGAATACTCTAATTCCTCTAATTATCATGTTCTTTGTGTGTGACCCTATAGGCTCTCATAACGTTGGCAGTGGATCTAAACTATTTTAGATACACAAGCAATGAGCGGCATCTAGCAATACATCATTGCTACCCAAGTTACGAGATAAGTCAAGATCCGACTAACCTTTCCGTGACTACTATAATATATGACCGTGTCCTTCTATCCTTGATATCAGATTGATCAATGAGGCATAGACCGTGTCATCCTCGATCAATCTATGTGTTTCTTGATCCTTGAGTAAACTAACTCAAACAAATGAGCTCAATATCTCATATTGACTCATTCGAGCATGGCCATGCGTTTAGTAGTTCTACTCAATCAAGGGGCCCACCGATATCACTCGGCTCATATGAGAGGATAGATCCCATCTACATCACTCACATCCCTCCGCATAATTTGTTATATACCCAAGAATCGCTTTATGGTCCACCTGCTACGGGTGACGTTTGACGATACCAAAGTACATAACTCCTTATGTAGGGAACCGTAGTGACTTCGTGTCCGAGGACTATTCATACCAATAGTCACATGAGAAAGTTTATGACACTCATATAACGATCCATGAAACTTTCTCATGGCGTCGTTCGATATATTCTCTAATATATACCCATGTGTCAACTTGATATCATATATCCATGACTTGTGAGATCAAGTCATCAATTGACCTACATGCTAGTCTTTATGTATTAATATTGCCCTTGCATATTAATACTTGACTAGGAACATTTAGAAAGTGTTCTCTCTGACCTCTCATAATCAATTCGCCAATTGATGTCTTTGTAGATAAGAACCTACTTTTCTAGGGCATTACTATATTTAATTTAGCACAAGCAAGAATTAAATATAATAACAAATCCTTTGCCTTTATAGAATATGATACAAAATGTTCCCTATTCAACCATCACATGATTGGTTCTTAGGGCTATAACTAACAATCTCCCACTAGCACTAGTACCAATCACTATGATATCTAATACCTAGTGACCTAGTGTGACCATCATGCTTCCTCTGTGCCAAAGCCTTGGTCAATGGATCTGCGATGTTAGCTTCTGTCGGTACTCTGCATATCCTCACATCTCCTCTATCGATGATCTCTCGAATGAGATGGAAGCGACGCAGTATGTGTTTGGTCCGTGATGTGATCGAGGTTCCTTAGCTCGCGTAATAGCCCCATTGTTGTCACAATAGAGGTCTATTGGATCTGCAATGCTAGGAACTACCCCAAGTTCAGATGAATTTACGAGCCAAAACCTCCTTTCTTTGCATCGGATGCGAATATACTCGCTTCGTTGTAGAATCAAGAATCGTGTTCTGCTTTGAACTCTTCCAGCTCACAGCTCCACCATTCAGGCAAAACACGTACCTCGATTGCGATCTATAGTCATCCTTGTCTGTTTGGAAGCTTGCATCACTGTAACCCTTTACAGCTAGCTCCTCATTGCCTCCAAATATCAGGAAATATTCTTTCGTTCTTCGTAAGTATTTAAGAATATTTTTGACTGCTATCCAGTGACTTTCACCTGGATCCGACTGGTATCTACTCGTCATGCTCAAAGCATACGAGACGTCAGGACGAGTACAAAGCATGGCGTACATGATAGACCCTATGGCGGCAGACGCATAAGGGATCTTATCCATGCGATCTCTCTCCTCCTTAGAAGAGGGACATTGAGTCTTCGAAAGACTCACACCATGTGATAAAGGCAGAAATCCTTTCTTGGAATTTTGCATAGCAAAACGATCTAGCACTTTATCAATGTATGTACTCTGACTTAGGCCAAGTAATCTTTTAGATCTATCTCTATAGATCTTGATGCCTAGAATATAGGCAGCTTCACCTAAGTCTTTCATCGAGAAATAATTCCCTAACCACATCTTCACAGACTGGAGTGAGGGAATATCATTTCCGATGAGAAGTATGTCATCTACATACAAGACAAGAAATACAACTGTGCTCCCACTATTTCTCTTGTAGACACAAGGTTCATCTTCATTCTTGATGAAACCAAACTCCTTGATTGCATCATCGAATCGAAGATTCCAGCTTCGAGAGGCTTGCTTTAGTCCATAAATGGACCTTTGCAGTTTGCATACCTTTCCAAGATGCTTTGGATCTTCAAAACCCTCAGGCTGTGTCATGTACACATCCTCGAGTAGCTTTCCATTCAGAAAAGCGGTTTTGACATCCATCTGCCAGATCTCATAATCGTGGTAGGCTGCAATAGTAAGTATGATCCGAATGGATTTAAGCATCGCAATTGGTGAAAAGGTTTCATCATAGTCAATACCATGAATTTGTTTGAATCCTTTAGCCACCAATCTACCTTTATAGGTATGCTTATTACCATCCATGTCAGTCTTTACTTTAAAGACCCACTTACACCCAATGGGTTTTACCCCTTCAGGTGGATCAACCAAGGTCCATACTTGGTTAGTGTACATGGATTCCATTTCGGATCTCATGGCCTCTAGCCATTTCTCGGAATCTGGGCTCATCATAGCTTCTTGATAGGATGTAGGCTCGTCAAGATCGACAAGCAATACCTCACCGCTGTCACCAAGAGAAAAGAATATCTCTCAGGTTGACGACGGATCCTATCAGATCTACGAAGAGGTTGGTCTACTTGAACAGGTGTTTGCTCCACAACTCTTTGGGCAACAATTTCCTCATCCACAACACTTTGTGGTTCCTGTTCATTTTCCATCGAAGCCTTAGTGTTATCGTCATCTTGAACTTCTTCAAGATGAATTTTACTCCCACTAGTTTTTCTAGAAATAAATTCTCTTTCTAGAAAGACAGCATTTCTGGCAACAAACACCTTGCCAAGTGTGGGATTGTAAAAGTAATATCCCTTAGTTTCCTTGGGATATCCGACAAAATAACACTTATCTGATTTGGGTCCTAGTTTATCTGAGACTTGACGTCTTACATAAGCTTCACAACCCCAAATCTTTATAAAAGACATTTTGGGACTCTTCCCAGTCCATATCGTATATGGTGTCTTTTCTACGGCTTTTGATGGGACGCGATTAAGTGTGAAAGCGGCTGTCTCTAGAGCTAGTCCCCAAAAGGAAGTAGGTAGATCAGTCTGGCTCATCATTGATCGTACCATATCTAATAGAGTACGATTTCTCCTCTCAGATACACCATTCCATTGTGGTGTTCCATGGGGAGTGAGTTGGGATATTATCCCACACTCAGCCAGGTGATCACGAAACTCTTGACTAAGGTATTCACCACCTCGATCTGATCGAAGTATCTTGATACGCTTACCAAGTTGATTTTGTACTTCATTCTTGAATGCTTTGAACTTTTCAAAGGATTCTGACTTATGTCTCATCAAATATAAGTAGCCAAATCTACTCATATCATCAGTGAAAGTAATAAAGTACTTATAGCCTCCTCTGGCTTCGACATTGAAAGGCCCACATACATCAGTATGTATGAGTCCTAACAAGTCTGTCGCTCTCTCTCCATGTCCACTAAATGGAGTTTTAGTCATCTTTCCTAAAAGGCAAGATTCGCATACCTCATATGATTCAAAATCAAATGAGTCCAATAATCCATCTTTATGGAGTTGGGATATGCGTTTTTCATTTATGTGACCTAGGCGACAGTGCCAGAGATATGTTTGGTTCGAATCATTCGATTTGAACCGCTTGGTATTTACGTTATAAATTGGGTTTTCTAAATCTAGAACATAGAGACCATTCATAAGTGGTGCATTACAATAGAACATTTCATTCAAATAAATTGAACAACATTTGTCCTTTATTATAAAAGAAAAGTTTTTCTTGTCTAAACAAGATACAGAAATTATGTTCTTTGTCAATGCAGGTACATATAAGCACTCCTCTAGTTCTAAGATAAGCCCAGGCAAAGACAAAGAATATGTTCCTACAGCCTACAAAGAGAAGAACTTTGCGCCATTGCCTACTCGTAGGTCTACTTCCTTTTGCCATTTGTCTACTATTTCTCACCCTCGCATTATTACAAATGTGAGATGCACATCCGGTATCTAATACCCATGTAGAAGAAATAGATAGATTAACTTCTATAACGTGTATACCTGAGGCAGAAGTCCCACTTCTTCTATTCTTTACTTCCTCAAGGTAGACTTTGCATAGCCCGCTTCCAAAGGTCCACCTCACCGAATGGAAGCACCCCTTCCTTAGGTACTTTACCTTTACCCTTTGAAGTGGATGAATTGGCCTTGCCTTTGGTCTTACCCTTGCCTTTGCGCTACCTTTGCCCTTTTGACCATTAGTACGTTGTTAACTTTCTTTTTGAGATTCGTTCATAGCTTCTTGACATGCCGAGAATCTCAGCAAAGGTTTATCAATTTCATTCATGTTATAATTCATGACGAATTGATTAACGCGATTGCGGGATAACATCGGTTGCCAATTCTTGGCTCGATGGAAAACCTAGTCTTTGAGGTTCTCAACGCATCTAATCATTTTGAGTACGTGAGTTCCTACAGTGTTCCTTCTTGCATCTTGCATGCAAAAAGAGCCTTAGACACTTCAAAACGCGCTCGTGCCTAGCTTGTCCTTGATATAGTTGTTTCAAATGCTCAACCATATCATAGGCATCCATGTTCTCATGTTGCTTCAAGCTGAGTTCATGGTGGCAAGCATAAGACATGACACATCTAATCGTCATCTTGATGCTTCTTATAAGCATCCTTTTCAAGACGAGTGGCCGCATGGGCAGGTGTTTGAGGTAGACTGCTCTAGGACATCTGATTATGCGTTCTTGCTTGAGGATAATCCTCAAGTTCCTACCAAGAAAGTTCGCTCCATTAAGCTTGTCCTTCTCAAGGATCGTAAGTTGAGGGGGTGTGTCGTGTTAGATGTCATGGTGATCTACAACATTAAAATGCAAAGTTAAGTATCATACCTAAATCATTTAATTAGGCCTTTAATTAAATGAGGCTCTACTAAATTCTCATAGCTACTATTTAGCTATAAATTTATATGGGATAAAGATCCACATTATAATTCGTCTTGAGTTAGCTTTGGCTAATCGCCCAAGACGTAGTATAATTAGGTAGGCAATCTTTTGCCAATTACATCTGATGTAACTCTTTAATAGCTTTGGTTAAGTTTTAGATTAGTTTAGTGTTTAGAGCGGCACAGGGCCTTCTTGGATATCGAGCAACGACCACTTCTAAGACAAAGCCGATGTTCGAAATCACATAAAACTAATTTTAAAACTTATGTTCAAAGCTAATATATGCCTCTACTTTCTTAACTAATTAAGAAAACTTAATTAAGTCTTAACTAAGTTTGACAAATGGGACATCACGATTGTCCACTCGCACTCTTCCAAGATAAAATGCATTGCTTTGCAAACCCAATAACAAATGATCGAGGAAGTAGTGAGTACCAAGCTTTAGTAGGCATATCGTTTTGACTTATTAAGAAATAAACATGTATCATATACATATTAGCATACATCACATATAAGCTAAACTAATCATGCATCACATACAAGCTAAACTAATATGCATCACATACATATTAAACTAAGCGTGTCATGGTTATGGCCCTTATTCTACAATCTTCTCAAGCCAATGAAAAGATTGATTGGTCAACCTAGGGATAGCATCTTCTCCTAAGTGCTTCCTTTTGGTTGTCTTGTGTGTGACTTCTCCTTGTAACCTCATCTTCCAATGGACCCTCCATCTTTGTTTTGTACATTACAAAAGGAGAAATACTCGAGTTACATTCGAGTCTAAAACTAATTTTACAACAAGAATATTAGGAGGAAGGCACGACACGCAGGCCGTATTTAAGAATTACAACACACACACATTCACAAACCTTTTGGGACTAGGCCATAACCATGCACCATGTCATTTTAACTTTTAAAAGACATTGGATATTTTATTATGTTTGACAATTGCTAATGCAATTATCAACTCATAATAAAATTTATCCTACTTCTATATCACATATAAAATAGAGAAACCTATTTTATACGATCTTTCTAAGTGGCTCTGATACCATCAGTAGAATTCTTTATGCCAAATGGCATATACAAGAACGGAAAAATTAGGATCCTTCCAAGTGATCCATGTAAAGCAAACTCGTATAAAATAAATTTCTCTAAACCAAGCCTATCTTATAGGAGAGTTCTACCTTTGTTGCGTGCCCTTTGCAATCCCGCTTTTCTTTGGATGTGTTGGATCTTTTAGCACGTTCAAACGTCCGTGCCTCTATATGTATCCACACGAGCAAGCTCTTGTCTCACAAAAGAAAAACTAGAGGAGCTCTCCTTTACTTCTTGCTAGAGAAGTCCCTAAAGGAGAGGAAGAGAGGGAAAAGGAGAAAGGAAGAAGAAGACTCCTCTTCTTGCTAGCCTACACTCACAAACCCACACAACCAAAGCTTCCACCAAGCTCTCTCACAACCACAACAACAATTGCATTGGCCGGCCACTTCATGGGGTCTTTTATAGGGTTGGAAAAACCCTTTCACCTCCACACATTCAATGCAATCCATTGCATTGGGACACAAGTTTGGCCGGCCACTTAAGGAGACAAAACCATTTTGTTTCCTTCCACCTTATCTAGCTTAGGTGGATGCTTAGGTGGCATGCTTATGTGGCATTCTTATGTGGCATTCATGCATGTTGAATTAATCTTATTAATTCAATTAAGCTTATGTTATCATATTGAATTAATCTTATTAATTCAATAAGGTAAAATATTGAATTAATCTCATTAAATCAATTAGCTAAAATTCTCATTAAGCTTAAAGTCCAAAAACCATTTTGTACTTAAGCTTATTCCCAAATTATTCTAGTCAAACTAGAATACTCTAATTCCTCTAATTATCATGCTCTTTGTGTGTGACCCTATAGGCTCTCATAACGTTGGCAGTGGATCTAAACTCTTTTAGATACACAAGCAATGAGCGGCATCTAGCAATACATCATTGCTACCCAAGTTACGAGATAAGTCAAGATCCGACTAACCTTTCCGTGACTACTATAATATATGACCGTGTCCTTCTATCCTTGATATCAGATTGATCAATGAGGCATAGACCGTGTCATCCTCGATCAATCTATGTGTTTCTTGATCCCTGAGTAAACTAACTCAAACAAATGAGCTCAATATCTCATATTGACTCATTCGAGCATGGCCATGCGTTTAGTAGTTCTACTCAATCAAGGGCCCACCGATATCACTCTCGTCATATGAGAGGATAGATCTCATCTACATCACTCACATCCCTCCGCATAATTTGTTATATACCCGAATCGCTTTATGGTCCACCATTACGGTGTGACGTTTGACGATACCAAAGTACATAACTCCTTATGTAGGGAACCGTAGTGACTGTGTCCGAGGACTATTCATACCAATAGTCACATGAGAAAGTTTATGACACTCATATAACGATCCATGAAACTTTCTCATGGCGTCGGGCTCAAAGATATATTCTCTAATATATACCCATGTGTCAACTTGATATCATATATCCATGACTTGTGAGATCAAGTCATCAATTGACCTACATGCTAGTCTTTATGTATTAATATTGCCCTTGCATATTAATACTTGACTAGGAACATTTAGAAAGTGTTCTCTACAGCCTCTCATAATCAATTCTGCCAATTGATGTGCTGTAGATAAGAACCTACTTTTCTAGGGCATTACTATATTTAATTTAGCTGGCACAAGCAAGACTTAAATATAATAACCAATCCTTTGCCTTTATAGAATATGATACAAAATGTTCCCTATTCAACCATCACATGATTGGTTCTTAGGGCTATAACTAACAAAGAGATCAGCAAATTTTAGCAATACAACATCAAAACTCACAAAGGGATCAGGAAATGATAGAGATGCGACGACAACAAGCCTTTCTTATGCGCCAGTTTCAGCAATTTACTTCTGGTCTAAGTCATATTCCTCCGAGTCAAGACGATGATGGTGGAGATGATGATGATATTGTATGCATGTTTTTAATTAGTACCTTTAAAATTGTTTAGTTTATTTAGTTTGTTACTCCTTCATTTTTTACATTTTTTATTAGTACTTTTTATTTTGCATTAAACAGGAATGATCTATGAAGTCAATCCTTATGGCGGTTGAAATTTCACATCATTGTAAGTCATTGCATATTTATTTTCGTGTTAGTATATAGTTTTTTTTAATGTATGCTACTTTTTGCTGTTTGTTTCTTTTCTAATGCAGGTAGAAGAATGTCGGCGCGCGATTGCTTACCAGATTCTCTTTTTTTCCCCATGTGTTGAGATCTGTTGTGGACATTGTTATTTGGATATCATAACTATGTTGATGTTTGAATTTTTGTAGGATATAACTTTTTATTTGGATATCTTTTGTTGGAATGTTGCTTATTATTTTGTTGTATTGAATGTGTGTGTGTTTTGTTTGTATTAAATGTATTTATTTGGATATTAGAATTTATTGTGTTTTGTTGTGTGTGTGTGATAATTTGTATATACGATAGAATATCGAAACGGAATAAATCTGTCAATTTTTTTTTATTTTGCGACAAATTTAGCGACAAATATCCCAATTCGTTGCTAAATCCCGATAAATCTGCGACGAACTTTGCGACGAATTTCAATTTCGTCGCAAATTTGCGACGAATTTAGCAACGAATCCAATCTGCGACAAATTTTGCAACGAAATTTGCGACGAATTTTGCAACGAAAATTATTTCGTCGCAAATATTTGCAACGGAAAATCTAATTCGTCAAAAAAATTTTATGCGAATTTTGCATGAAATTTGGAAACATCGCAAATTTACCAACGAATTCCTTTTTTCGTCGCGAAAATTACCAACGAAAAAATTTATTCATCGCAAAAAATTGTTTTTTGCGACGAATTTTGCGACGAATTTGTATCAGTCGCAAATTTACCAACGAATTCCTTACTTCATTGCGAAAATTTCCGACGAAAAAATTAATTTGTCGCTAAATTTTGCAACGAATTACAAATTAAATTGCATTTAATTTGCGACAATTGTAATTAAATCATTTCGACGAATTCTGCGACGAATTTTGGAAATCGGGGTAACTTTTGCAACAAAATTAGGGACGAATTTTAAAATTCATCCCTAATTTTCGTCGCTAAAATTCGTCGCAAAAATTCATCGCTATTTTTGTCGCTAATATTTGCGACGCTTGATTTCCAACAAAAAATTTTTTGTCGCGAAATTCGTCGCAAATTTTTTTTGCAACGAATTTTTTTTTAAAATTCGTCGCTAAATTCGTCCCAAATTTCTATTTTTTTTGTAGTGGAGGATGCTTTTTATTTGCATCTAAGTGTACACCATTACACGGTACTAAGGGAATTATTTCGGATTATGTGCCTTACCGTTGTGGAAGTACACACGCTCCTAGATAATTTTCTATAACCATTATTTGACCTAGTTATCCGCAAACAAACCCATCTGATGGGGAGGAAGGCACTCAGAGCTGACGCGCAAGTTTGTTGCATCACACGTCAAATTGTAATGGAGGCCGCGGGAATTAATTAAAATGTCCCTCTCCCACTTAGTAAATTGAAAATGTGGAATTTTCAAGTACACACAATATGCTTATTATTATTGTAGATTTCAATAAAAATTATTGATTCCTCAAACAATAAAATTTTGAAATCAACCAACACCTCAAACACCGAGAATATCGCATGCCACGATAGTGTGGACGTATACGAATTCTACATTTGTAAGAGGAGGTTTAACCCATTGATTTTATTATCTTGTCAACCTTACTTTTTAACAAATAAAATTAATAGTTGGTTTCTCTTAGGCCCTACAAATAAAAGCAGTGACTCCGATGGGGAGGATACCCTTTTATTTGTATCTAAGTGTGCACCATTACACGATATTAAGGGAATTATTTCGGATTATGTGTCTTACCGCTGTGGAAGTACACAAGCTCCTAGATAACTTCCTATAACCATTATTTGACCTAGTGATCCGCAAACAAACTCATCCGATGGGGAGGAAGGCACTCAGAGTCGACGCGCAAGTTTGTTGCATCACACGTCAAATTGTAATGGAGGCCGCGGGAATTAATTAAAATATCCCTCTCCCACTTAGTAAATTGAAAATGAGAAATTTTCAAGCACAAACAACATGCATATAAAACAAATCAGCAATAAATATGGAAAAAACAGAATTTTTTCCAACTATTATGGCATTGTTCTCCAATATGCATCCCGTCATGTCGCCACCTCGTCCGCTCCATCTTTTCTCATGCACAAGTCACCAAAGAGATCCGAGCCGAGATATATCATTTTAATTTACATCCATCAATCCTATACTCCACGAAGGAGTGTACAAATAATCTAGATCGAAAGTAAACTAAAATGAGCGGCTAAACAATGTCGTATTTAATTACAAAAAATTAAATACTAATCTAGCCTCGTCAACCCCGAGGATTCAAATAATATACATACAATCACACACAAACAACCACATACACACATATAGCCATAATAGTCGGATCTTATGCCTGCAACCAAAAAGTTAGCCTACGCACATCCTACTATTATCTGGCATACTCAATATATGATATGTGCATGAAAGTAACCGAATCCAAAACACACAAAATCGGAAACCGTGGCTATGATACCATTTGTTGGAAATCATGCTAGCCCTCGGAATGCTCATCGGCTCCCATGTCCCTGGATTAAAATTTTCACTAATGAAAACTAATCCGGATAGGATGAGTTTCCTAAGCACAACCAATTCGTCGTCGTGCTAATGACTCGAGCAATTTCTTGAACAAACTTGTTGTTCAAGCAATCAACTCTTCTAGTCGGTTAGCCGCGGAAGATACGACGGACGGATCGCCGGTTTTTGTGTTTGTTTTCGGGGTCCATGATTATACAAATACATACGAATGTAAACTAGTATAATCAACATATACTAACATAAAGAACATAAGCTAGCATAACAATAAGAACATGCAAAGATCAATAATAAAAGTTGTAAAACTTTTATACCTCTCGATCTTCTATCGTATGTCCTAACCTCCTTGTAGACTTCGTGTGGGAGAAGATCCTCCACAAGTTGAAGCTTCCTAGATCTTCTTCAATCCAAAGAAAGAAGAACTCTCTTTCCCTTCTTGCTTGAGCCAACCACCAATCCTCAAAGGATTGATGCCGCTGGCCCCAAGAATAGAGAGAACAAAATGGAAACAACCAAGGAACTGAACTAGGGACAAACCCTAGCTCTTAGTGCCGCCGGCCAAGATGGAGTGAAGAGGAGAAAGGGAATATATTGGGCGCTGGCCAAGGTGGAGGGAATAGAGGAAGGAATCGGCCACACCCTAGGAAGAAGAATAACTCCTCTCCTATAGTTGCCGCCCACCTTCTTGCAAACCCTAGCCGCCCAACCATAAGAGCCAAACCCTAATCTAATTAGGGTTTCTTCCTTATGGTTTCTTGCCGCCCAACCAAGGTGGAGGGAAGAGATCTAGGAGCCAGCCACCTTCTAGGAAGAAGAAGAGATCTTCCACAAGTTGCCGCCCACTCTTCCTTCCAAACCTTGCCGCCCAACTAAAGAGCCAAACCGTAATCCAATTAGGGTTTCCTCCTTAGGGTTTCTTGCCGCCCAAGCAATGAGAGGCTAAACCCTAATCTCCATCATCCAAATCTTTTCTTGCCGCCCAACCCATTCTCCCATATATATAGAGTTAGGTTTAGGCCCAGGTTTAATCTCCTCTATTGGTTCTAGAGATTTATTCTCAACCGTCGGATCTAGAGATTTAATCTCAACCGTCGAATCTAGAGATTTAATCTCAACCGTCGGATCTAGAGATTTAATCTCAACCGTCAGTTCTAGAGATTTAATCTCAACCGTCGGTTCTAGAGATTTGATCTCTACCATTGGTTCTAGAGATTTAATCTCAACCGTCGGTTCTAGAGATTTGATCTCTACTGTCGGTTCTAGAGATTTAATCTCAACCGTCGGATCTAGAGATTTGTTTTCCATCATTTGATCTAGACTTCAAGAGGTTTATATTAGGCTACGATAGGGACCATGAGGAGGAGTTGGATCTTGTCCACCCGATGGATCGGAACCACACAAACTTGATCCATCAATGATGTTCCATTCCACTAGAGGATCATCATTGAATTACCTCACCAACCCCCATAAATCAATATGGGCTCCATATATTATTTGTACATCCATCACCCCGTGTTTAAGATATTGAATGTCCATCAATTAATTGATTTACTGACCATCAATTAATTAACATCTAACTCCTCGAGTAGTACCACTCAACCTTATCATCATGTTGACTAAGTCAACCTACAGGGTTTACATGATGAACCTTATGAGCTCCTCAAGGGGACATCATGTTAGTAATATATGAGAGATGTCCTAAGGCAATCGCCTTATGTATGAACCATTTATATGATAAATGAAGATTCACTATTTGAGTATACATGTTTTATGTATTTGATTGGATCTTAAACTCATTTACTGAATGTCCACGATACGATTCACAGCATGAGAGAATTTGTGATTGGATCACAACTAGTGAGTATCTCTACATGTGTAATTGTGATGTATCGGAATTATCCCTAGTCGATGAATTGATGGATCTGGACACCATCAATTCTGTTGAGACTAGCACGAGGTATACTCCTTGGTGTATCCAAACAGCTAATTCTCACTGGCTGGAGACATAGTGATGTCCGGAGTTAATCGTGGATGCTAGTTATGGTAACTAGTTCATTGGAGTGACCAGCCGTAAGACTTCATATGGTTCTCTGCATATATAGATATGTCAATGAAGTTCTTATGTGGCTTAAGTGCGATGTTCCTTTGACTTGCGGTATTCAAGTCATCTTGATCATGGAGACTTATGCTTTGACATCTTAAGCAAACATCTCTAAGGAGATGTGGACCCGGGATGATTGGGTATAAGTCGAAGTGATCGAAGGTGTTTGAATAGCTTATAAAGGATTCACCACTCCTTGCGAGGAGATGTATACCCATGGCCTCTCGTCGGATTGTTACTAAAGTCTTTAGCCAAAGCATTACATGTTTAGAGTAAAGTACTCTTCGATACATGTGGAGTAACTAGAATCCGTAGGACGAGGAAATAATACTTGGGCTAGGTGTGACGTAGTCAGCCTAGTGGGGACTGACACAATAGACCATGTCCTGAACCAAGTGGGTATAAGATGAGTGAAGGGAATGGGGCATGATTCATTCGAGCTACTGAAGGGTTTCAGAAATAGTTCTGGATCAACCGTTGATCATTTCGGTTAATTGGGGATCATGATGTACTACTAGGTGCCACTCATGATCGTTCTATAATTGATGGTTAATTATAGACGGCCAACATAAACCGAGAACCTATTTGGTCACACGCACAACGAGTGTAATCCAAAGGATTTAAAACGAGCTTGAGAATTGGATTCTCAGACCGAGAGAAACTAGGTTTGGTTGGACCAATCATAAAGCGAGCATGAAATCGTTTCAGTCGCAATGGAAGCGTGGATGGGCTGCGTCTTATGAAGACGTAATGGATGGACCAAAATGGTTTGGTTCTAATCAAATGGATGAGAATAAACCAAATGGTTTGGTTTATATTAAACGAATGAACCAAAGGTTGGTTCGGTTCGTTTTAACTTAAAATAATCCATCATGGTTTGGTTTATTTTAACTTATCTTAATGGAGCGGGTTAACGGGCTTTATGGATATGATCCATTAACCATTAAGAGAATTAGTTCTCTATAAAATAGGGCTTAAACCCTAACCCTAACACCTAATCAAGAGTTGCCGCCCAACATAGAGTTGCCGCCCACCCTTGTTGGTGAATTCGACGCCCAACCCTAAGTGGCCGCCGCCCATCCTTTGTGCCGCCGTCCAAGTCATTGCCGGCGACCAAGCTTCAGCCGGTGAACCTCCGGCGACCCTCCGGTGATCCACTATAGGTTTGGCATCAAGGTGAGGTTTTTTCTTTCCTTGGTTGGCCGGCGCCTACTCCTCCACCAAGCTGTCCAGTTTTCTGGACAGCTTCTCCTCCTCTCGTCGGAGCGTCGTTTGGACGACGGTTAGTGCTCCGACAGCGGCTAACTTACCGGGGATTTGATCTCCGGTAATCCTCTGAGGTGGAGGACGAAGGATTCGTCAAACGGTTGACGAACACCTCTCCGGAGAAGCGAGTTTTGAGAACTCGTTTTTGGATCCGAATTTGGATTCGGATCGTGATCATCTCTCGATCACGTCGTCTTCAACACGAGGCTAGTAACCCGTACGAAGACGAAGCTCGTGACTTAGCGAAGTCATCCCGAGGAGCTCGGCGTGGATACGGATAGAGACGATTCTTACGAGGATCGTTCCGGTTGATGTCGTTTCCGCTACACGTCATACGGAAGGTATAACGTAGTTTAATTTCCTTTTATTGCAAATTTTAATTTACGGTTATGTCTACACTTGTTGTAATAGCATGCGTGTGTTGTGTGTGTTGTAATAAATAGGAGTATTTATTATTTTTAATTGCTTCCGCTGTGCTCATGTTTACGAAACATGATCGAACACACACACGCCGCGGTGCCGGAAACCCAACAGTGGTATCAGAGCCCAGGTTGTGTTTCGACATAATCGTAAAATGGTTTTGCGATAGTCATAATGTATTTCTGGAAATTTTCTAATTTTGGAAATTTAGAAGTATTTTTGGAAATTTTTCAATTTTGGAAAGTCTAGAAGTATTTATGGAAATCTTCCACTTTTGGAAAGTTGGAAGTATTTATGGAAATTGATATTTTCCATAAATAAAATATTTGATTAGATTCTGGAAATTTGTTTCCTAATTTAATCATGATTTGATTTGGGAAATCAAATCTTAAAATATTTTATTTCCATAAGTAGTTTTAATGATTTAGGAAATTGGTTTCCTAAATAGATTTTCCTTAATCAAATAATTCCATGAATAAAATATGTGATTAGATTTGGACATTTGTTTCCTAATTTAATTATGATTTGATTTGGAGAATCAAATCTTAAACATATTTTATTTCCATAAATAGTTATGACATATAAGGAAATATATACATGACATAATTGTATGCCATGTAATTGCATTAGATGCATAACATTATGCCATGCGTGTCGTGACATGTAGATGTATGCCATGTATGCCATGCCATGTAGATAATAGTTATTTGCATGCAAAGAGGATGAGACATAAAACCCTAACTCAATATTAAAGCCTACACCTTCCATTAATATGGTTAGAACCAGAGTTCTGTTTCTTGTTTGGGTTGTTGGACTCACTCCAAGCCCGGCTCTAACCAGAACAGGTTCACAACATTGGAATAGGTTAAAACTAATAAGTAAAGAGTCAGAGGTCAATCGTTAGTTTGGGTTGTTGGACTCACTCCAAGCCTGGCTAATTGGTTGAATGCGCTCTAACCATATTAAAACTATTTCGCGATTAATGGGTCGGCTTTAACTTGGAGCATCGATTTGTTGGACTCACTCCAATGTCGATGTGAAGAGAGGTGAAGTTGGGTGCTATGCATATGATGCATACTTGTTAATGTGTTAACAACCCAATGTATGTGTAAACATTCAATTAGTTGATAGCACATTGTGATAGTTACATATACATGATATGTAATCGGTATACTTGATACCCACCATCATAGATAAGAATGGCTTGTTGGACTCACTCCAAGGTTGTTCTTATCTATGATGGATATCAGCCCATTCGGAGATGGACCTACGATCTCCCGAAGTGATTTTAAGGGTTTTTGAAATTCAAAAAAATGAATGGGATTTATAAATGTATATTGATGCATTTTAAAATCATTTTCTCATATATGCTCGTTTTGTATTTCTAGGTCAATAAATTGATCATGACGTCTTTGAATTTGCGCACTATTTTGGATTCGAACAAACTGACTGGGCCTAACTTCCTGGACTGGCTTAGAAACCTGAGAATTGTTCTCAAGGTAGAAAAGATTGCATATGTCCTTGAAGAGCCTCTTCCTGACCGTCCTAAGGACGATGCAACTCCAGACCAAATGTTGGTCTATCAGAAACATGTGGCAGATTCTGAGCTGGCGAGTTGCATCATGCTAGCGGCGATGGTACCTGAGCTGCAAAAGCAGCATGAGCATATGGATGCTAATACTATGGTCTTCCATCTTCATGAGTTGTTCGATGAGCAAGCGAGATCCGAAAGGTTCGAGGTCTCTAGGCTCCTCTTCACTACGAAGATGCAAGAAGGTTCGTCTGTAGTACAGTTTGTGCTAAAGATGAACGGGTACATCGAGCGACTAGCTACCCTCGGTTTTGTGATGGATCATGAGTTAAGTATTGACTTAATTCTGCATTGTTTGCCCAAGAGCTTCTCGCAATTTGTGATGAACTATCGGATGAACAAATTGGAATCCACCATTCCCGAGCTCCTTAATATGCTGAAGACTGTGGAGCCTTCTGTAAAGCATGAGGAGAAGGCGGTTCTGTTAGTTGATTCCTCAAAGAAAGGTTCTAAGAGGAAGGAAAAAGAACAGAAGAAAGGAAAGAAAAAGGCAAAGAAGGCGGAACCAGCGCAAAAGGGCACTTGCCATCACTGTGGCAAGGAAGGCCATCGTAAGAAATCGCAAGATTTATCTTGAGTCCATGAAGAAGAAGAAGGCATCCGATGCCCCATCCTCTTCAGGTATCTTCGTTATTGATTGTCATTCTATTTCCTTAGACACTTGGGTATTGGATACTGGGTGTAGCTCACATATATGTAATGACATACAGGGGCTAAGGAATAGAAGAAGACTTGTCAGAGGGGAGTCAAATTTGCGAGTTGGCAATGGAGCAAAGGTTGCCGCGGTCGCCATCGGAACTTATTTGCTGAAGCTCCCTAGTGGACTAGTCTTGGAACTGGACAATTGCTATTATGTTCCTTCTCTAATAAAGAACATTGTTTCTATTTCCTGCTTAAATAGAAATGGTTTCCATTTAACGTTTAGTAACAATTATTGTTATATAACTTTGAATGGCATACTTTATGGAACTGGAACTTTGAGTAATGGCATTTATACGTTGGACGTATCCAGTGACATTTTCAATATCGAAGCGAGCAACACGCGTGCTCGAAAGGATAATCAAATGGACTCCTATATGTGGCATTGTCGTCTTGGCCATATAAGCAAGAAACGCATGTCCGAATTACACCGATGTGGAATTCTGGAATCGTTTGAATTGGATTCATACGATACATGTGAATCATGCTTAAAAGGCAAGATGACTAAGTTACCTTTTACTGGAAAAGGTGAACGAGTGGGAGAGTTACTAGGTCTAGTACATACTGATGTATGTGGACCCATGTCAACTCAAGCTTTAGGAGGCTATAGCTACTTCATCACCTTCACCGATGATCACTCACGGTTTGGGTATGTGTTCTTGATGAAACACAAGTCTGAAGCCTTTGAAAGGTTCAAAGAATTCAGAAATGAAGTAGAGAAACAACATGACAAAAGTATTAAAATACTTCGATCGGATCGAGGTGGTGAATACTTAAGTCAAGAGTTTCTTGATTATCTAAGAGACAATGGAATATTGTCTCAATGGACTCCGCCCTATACACCACAGCATAATGGTGTATCTGAGAGGCGTAACCGGACCTTGTTGGACATGGTCAGGTCAATGATGAATCATGCGACTCTTCCCAAGTCCTTTTGGGGTTATGCACTTCAGACAGCTGTTTACTTGTTGAACAAAATGCCTACCAAGGTAGTCTCTACTACTCCATATGAGATATGGGCTAGTAAGAAACCTCATGTATCTTACTTGAAGATATGGGGTTGTCCTGCTTATGTGAAGTGATCAGACGCATAAACCGATGCTAAGTCCGATAAATGTCTATTTATTGATACCCTAAGGAAACAAGGGGTTACCAATTCTATCATCCCGTGGAACAAAAGGTGTTTGTTTCAAGGCATGTGTGTTTCTAGAGAAAGAGTTTCTCTTGCAAGAAAACAAAGGGGAGTGTCGCGAGCTTGAGGAGGCTCGAGAGACTCAAATAGACATTGATGAGATACCCGGTGAAGCACAACAATGACAACTCATAGTGATGAGCAATCTCGACCTATTGTAACACCACATCTTCAGTAGATCCGTAGAACACGCAATATTCCCGAGAGATATGGATTTCGTAAGTGAATCGAACGACGTGTTACTCATTGATGATGAGGAGCCTACCAGCTATGAAGAAGTGCCGACAAGTTCGAAGGGATAAGTGGCTTGGTGCCATGAAGTCGGAAATGGATTCCATGTACGAAAACCAAGTTTAGAACTTGGTTGACCCACCTAAAGGCATAAAGCCTATAGGGTGCAAGTGGGTTTTCAAGAAGAAAACCGACATGGATGGTAATGTGATTACCTATAAGGCTAGATTGGTGGCGAAAGGATATCGTCAAAAGCAAGGTGTTGATTATGACGAAACCTATTCGCTCGTAGCTATGCTTAAATCCATTCGGATGCTCCGCCATAGCGCTCATTATGATTATGAGATATGGCGATGGATGTGAAAACAGCTTTCCTTAATGGAAACTTGCCGAGGACGGTATATGATACACCGAGGGTTTCACATCGGTTGATAAAACCAAGGTATGCAAGTTGCGACGATCCATTTATGGATTGAAGCAAGCATCCAGAGTCGAATATCCGCTTTGATGAGACGATCAAAAGTTTGATTTCTCACAAAATCCGCATTTAACCTTGTGTACAAGAAGGTTAGTGGGAGGCAATGTGTTCCTAGTATTGTATGTCGATGACATATTACTTATAGGAAACGATGTGTCAATCTTACAGTCAGCTAAGGTTTGGTTATCCAAGACATTCTCCATGAAAGACCTGGGAGAAGCAACCTACATCCTTGGGATTAAGATCTATAGAGATAGATCGAAACGGTTGCTTGGTCTTTCGCAGTCTACATATATAGACCGAAAAGCAAAGAGGTTTAGCATGTCGGAATCCAAGAAAGGTTATCTCGCCCATCGTGCATGGGGTACACCTTCAAGTCTATGTGTCCGCGCACGTAAGACGAGAGGATTTGCATGAGTAAGATTCCCTATGCATCCGCAATAGGATCTATCATGTATGCTATGTTATGTACGAGGCCCGATGTATCGTATGCTCCGAGTGTCACGAGCAGATACTCACCGATCCAGAATGGATCATTGGCGTTAAGACGATCCTTAAGTACTTGAGAAGAACTAAGGATGTGTTCCTAATATACGGAGAAGGGGACATGGTGATAGGTATACAGATGCGCCTTCCGATGCAGACAAGGATGATTCCAGTCTCACCGATACGTGTTCACCTTGAATGGGGCGCAGTGAGTTGGAAAAGTTCCAAACAAGAGATCAGAGCGATTCTACCATCGAGGCATAATATATTGCAGCCTTGAAGCAAAGAAAGGAAGCGGTTTGGATCAAGAAGTTCGCTCATGAACTTGGTGTGATTCCGCCATTGTCAAGCAATACCGGCCCATCCGACAACAATGGAGCAATTGCACAGCGAAAGAGCCAAGGTCTCATCAACGATCCAAACATGTGCTTCGCTATCATCTTATCGAGAGATCATCAAGAGGAACGAAATACAAATCGAGAAAATTCCCACCGAAAGGAACTTAGCGGATCCTTTGACTAAAGCATTACCTCAAAGTAAGTTTGAGGGTCATGTTGGTGCTTATGGTATTGATACCGTAGCGATTGGCATTAGGCCAAGTGGGAGTCTGTTAGCAATATATGAGAGATGTCCTAAGGCAATCGCCTTATGTATGAACCATTTATACGATAAATGAAGATTCACTATTTGAGTATACATGTTTAATGTATTTGATTGGATCTTAAACTCATTTACTGAATGTCCACGATACGATTCACAAAGATGAGAGAATTTGTGATTGATCACAACTAGTGAGTATCTCTACATGTGTAATTGTGATGTATCTAATTATCCCTAGTCGATGAATCGATGGATTCGACACCATCAATTCGAGACTAGCACGAGGTATACCTCGTGTATCCAAGCAAATGATTCTCACCGGGCCGGAGACATAGTGATGTCCGGAGTTAAATCGTGGATGCTAGTTATGGTAACTAGTTCATTGGAGTGACCAGCCGTAAGACTTCATATGGTTCTCTGCATATATAGATATGTCAATGAAGTTCTTACTGTGGCTTAAGTGCGATGTTCCTTTGACTTGCGGTATTCAAGTCATCATGATCATGGAGACTTATGCTTTGACATCTTAAGCAAACATCTCTAAGGAGATGTGGACCCGGGATGATTGGGTATAAGTCGAAGTGATCGAAGGTGTTTGAATAGCCTATAAAGGATTCACCACTCCTTGCGAGGAGATGTATACCCATGGCCTCTCGTCGGATTGTTACTAAAGTCTTTGGCCAAAGCATTACATGTTTAGAGTAAAGTACTCTTCGATACATGTGGAGTAACTAGAATCCGTAGGACGAGGAAATAATACTTGGGCTAGGTGTGACGTAGTCAGCCTAGTGGGGACTGACACTATAGACCATGTCCTGAACCAAGTGGGTATAAGATGAGTAAAGGGAATGGGGCACGATTCATTCGAGCTACTGAAGGGTTTCAGAAATAGTTCTGGATCAACCATTGATCTTTTCGGTTAATTGGGGATCATGATGTACTACTAGGTGCCACTCATGATCGTTCTATAATTTATGGTTAATTATAGACGGCCAACATAAACCGAGAACCTATTTGGTCACACGCACAACGAGTGTAATCCAAAGGATTTAAAACGAGCTTGAGAATTGGATTCTCAGACCGAGAGAAACTAGGTTTGGTTGGACCAAACATAAAGCGAGCATGAAATCGTTTCAGTCACAATGGAAGCGTGGATGGGCTGCGTCTTATGAAGACGTAATGGATGGACCAAAATGGTTTGGTTCTAATCCAATGGATGAGAATAAACCAAATGGTTTGGTTTATATTAAACGAATGAACCAAAGGTTGGTTCGGTTCGTTTTAACTTAAAATAAACCATCATGGTTTGGTTTATTTTAACTTATCTTAATGGAGCGGGTTAACGGGCTTTATGGATATGATCCATTAACCATTAAGAGAATTAGTTCTCTATAAAATAGGGCTTAAACCCTAACCCTAACACCTAATCAAGAGTTGCCGCCCAACATAGAGTTGCCGCCCACCCTTGTTGGTGAATTCGGCGCCCAACCCTAAGTGGCCGCCGCCCATCCTTTGTGCCGCCGTCCAAGTCATTGCCGGCGACCAAGCTTCAGCCGGTGAACCTCCGGCGACCCTCCGGTGATCCCCTATAGGTTTGGCATCAAGGTGAGGCTTTTCTTTCCTTGGTTGGCCGGCGCCTACTCCTCCACCAAGCTGTCCAGTTTTCTGGACAGCTTCTCCTCCTCTCGTCGGAGCGTCGTTTGGACGACGGTTAGTGCTCCGATAGCGGCTAACTTACCGGGGATTTGATCTCCGGTAATCCTATGAGGTGGAGGACGAAGGATTCGTCAAACGGTTGACGAACACCTCTCCGGAGAAGCGAGTTTTGAGAACTCGTTTTGGATCCGAATTTGGATTCGGATCGTAATCATCTCTCGATCACGTCGTCTTCAACACGAGGCTAGTAACCCGTACGAAGACGAAGCTCGTGACTTAGCGAAGTCATCCCGAGGAGCTCGGCGTGGATACGGATAGAGACGATTCTTACGAGGATCGTTCCGGTTGATGTCGTTCCCGCTACACGTCATACGGAAGGTATAACGTAGTTTAATTTCCTTTTATTGCAAATTTTAATTTACGGTTATGTCTACACTTGTTGTAATAGCATGCGTGTGTTGTGTGTGTTGTAATAAATAGGAGTATTTATTATTTTTAATTGCTTCCGCTGTGCTCATGTTTACGAAACATGATCGAACACACACACGCCGCGGTGCCGGAAACCCAACACATCATCAACCTAATACATAGGACACGGTTTCCTCCTATAATCAACGGCACACCATGTAAATAATATCATTTCTCAACTTACCGGGCCTATTGATTTAATCCATAGAAATCTCACCCTTTGGTAAATCAAAGAAATAAATACTAAGTACATGTGCCCATTATTATATCGGGATTAAGAGCATGTACAACATAATATCCGAGGTCCGATTCAATTATGTAGTCAAGAATAAATTGAATCACCTCTATGTCGGTCCTGCTCAATACGCCTAAGTGTACTAGTGTAACTCTATGTTCAAGATAAAATAATACCAAGCTACACTACAACCATGCCAATGGTTTGTCCAAAACCATCTTGGTTGTGAGCCTCTACTTATACTCTATAAGGGACTGATAATATGATCTTCTGTGCCACACCCAAGCACCATGTTATCTACAATGTAAAGTATTAGACAATATGCATATATATAAATAAAGTGCAAACAATGATCATGTGATTCTTATTTCAAAATAAAGATGTTCATAGAAAAGAGCTAGGCTTTCAGTATACATCCCAATAGGAGGGTCGCCGGAGGATGACCGGCTGAAGCTTGGACGCCGGCAAGGAGTTGGACGGCGGCACAAGGGGCTAGGCGGCAACCTAGGGTTGGCGCCGAAAATCCAAGGAGAGGATGGAGAGGTGGGCAGCAACCACAAGCTAGGGTTTTTGGATTAGGGCTTAACAATCCCTTAAGCCCTCTTTTATAGAGAACTAATTCTCTTAATGGTTATTGGATCATAACCATGAGGCCCGTTAACCCGCTCCATTAATATAAGTTAAAATAAACCAAACCATGATGGTTTATTTTAAGTTAAAACGAACCGAACCAACTTTTGGTTCATTCGTTTAAAATAAACCAAACCCTTTGGTTTATTCTCCTCCATTGGATTAGAACCAAACCATTTTGGTTCATCCATTATGTCTTCATAAGACACGGCCCATCCACGCTTCCATTGCGACTGAAACGATTTCATGCTCGCTTCTTGTTTGGTCCAACCAAACCTAGTTTCTCTCGGTCTGAGAATCCCATTCTCAAGCTCGTTTTAAATCCTTCGGATTATGCTCGTTGTGCGTGTGACCAAATAGGTTCTCGGTTTATGTTGGTCGTCTATAATTAACCATTAATTATAGAACGATCATGAGTGGCACCTAGTAGTACATCATGATCCCCAATTAATCGAAAAGATCAACGGTTGATCCAGAACTATTTCTGAAACCCTTCAGCAGCTCGAATGAATCGTACCCCATTCCCTTCACTCATCTTATACCCACTTGGTTCAGGACATGGTCTATAGTGTCAATCCCTACTAGGCTGACTACGTCACACCTAGCCCAAGTATCATTTCCTCATCCTACGGATTCTAGTTACTCCACATGTATCGAAGAGTACCTTACTCTAAACATGTAATGCTTTGGCCAAAGACATTAGTAACAATCCGACGAGAGGCCATGGGTATACATCTCCTCGCAAGGAGTGATGAATCCTTTATAGGCTATTCAAACACCTTCGATCACTTCGACTTATACCCAATCATTCCGGGTCCACATCTCCTTAGAGATGCTTGCTTAAGATGTCAAAGCAAAAGTCTCCATGATCAAGATGACTTGAATACCGCAAGTCAAAGGAACATCGCACTTAAGCTACAGTAAGAACTTCATTGACATATCTATATATGCAGAGAACCATATGAAGTCTTACGGCTGGTCACTCCAATGAACTAGTTACCATAACTAGCATCCACGATCAACTCCAGACATCACAATGTCTCCATCCAGTGAGAATCATCTGCTTGGACACACCAAGGAGTATACCTCGTGCTAGTCTCGACAGAATTGATGGTGTCCAAATCCATCAATTCATCAACTAGGGATAATTCCGATACATCACAATTACACATGTAGAGATACTCACTAGTTGTGATCCAATCACAAATTCTCTCATGCTGTGAATCGTATCGTGGACATTCAGTAAATGAGTTTAAGATCCAATCAAATACATAAAACATGTATACTCAAATAGTGAATCTTCATTTATCATATAAATGGTTCGTACATAAGGCGATTGCCTTAGGACATCTCTCATATATTACTAACAGTATTGCCACATCTTCTAGTTGTGCATTCTCCAGCTGCATCTCCCTAAAGGGTTCCTGAAATAATATATATACAAAACTTCCCGAGTTCACTAGTACTCATTCCACCTCTTAGTTAGCAAGATTAATTTTAACTACCAAAGCATCAGTATGAAGTAAGAGAATACCGTGCAAATCTTTTGGTCCGAAACATAAATCAGGCATCTCCTTTATAGCACGGTCCTCTCTGATGGCCAGACTTTTCATGAGCTAGGCATATGACTTTCGTGCTCTATTAGAATCCCATCAGTAAGTCTACCAACAATGACATTAATAATATCCCTAGACGAGACGTCCTCGAGGGAAGTTGAAGTCCTACCCCTTTCACCCTCCTCCTAAGGGATAAAGTCTTGATTCCACTAGGCTTGTCTTGGAGAAGGGAGAGCCGGAGGTCTTATGGTATAAGGTCTAGGTCGGGTGACAGGGGGTCTCTAACCCCACCCTATGCACATCCTCGACTGGGTTTGCAAATTAGGATATTCCATTCTGATACACTTCAATTCTTTCTGTAGACTAAAACACCGCTCTCTGGAATGCCCATACTCCATATTGTATTGGCAGAAGAAAAGAGCTAGGGAGTTACGAGGATCCCCTCTATATCCTATGGGGTGTTGGATCACACCATACTTCTCATAAATTTCTAGTTCTAGCTCCTTCGGGGTTGAGGTAGAGGTGAGAATTCAGTAGCCATAATATGAATGGGACGATGGGGAGGAGCTTCCCTCATGAGCGGTCGGGGATAAGGAACTTCTGGCAAAAAAGGTTTGACATATTCTCTCTTTAGTGGAGCTAGAGAAGCGGAGAGTTGATTTCTCTCGATTGGAATGGTGGCAGGCTTCTTCTCAGCTCTCCATACTTTTAGGATTTCTTCTTTGTTAATATATTCCTTAGCTCACCCTAACAACTCATCATAACTGACAGCGGACCTCCTTAGCAAAGAACTAAGGAAGGGTCCTTCCTTCATCCCATGGGATATGGCAACCATAAAGAAATCTGGGGTTGCTGAGGGTTCTCCTAAGGCGGCATTGGTGAATCAGTGGATATAATTCTGCAACAACTCAGTAGGTTTTTGTTTCACATGAAGTAAACTAGAGGCAGTGTTTTTATACCTCTTACTTGTGGCAAAATATTTACGAAAGACTTCCTTCAATTCTTTGAAACAAGTGATAGAACTACAGTACAACAATCTAAACCACGCTTGTGCTGAAGACAACAGAGTAGTGCGAAAGGCCCGACACTTAATGGCATCAGAATAATGATGAAGCACAGCTGCACCTTCAAACTGGGATAGATGCTCTTCGATATCAAAAGAATCATTATATGACCCAATATTAGGAGGACAAAAATAAGGAGGTGGATCCTCCAACTGTCTTCAGTGAAAGGTGAAGGTTCATATGGCTCTGCAGCTTTGGTCAAGTGACTCTCCCCTTGATCTTCCCTTCTCATAGGTAATATAGGGAAAGGATATCGGTTTGCTCCCCCCAATGGCCCTTCCCTAGGCAATAACTTCTTCTCCTAAGGACCAGGTACAGGGATATGAGAAGGTCCTCCATGTAGTAGCCCTCTTCGGGAGGGTTTGCCAGAATGAGGTTGAAGATATCCCATCCTCTTTCTCTCCCTCGCCAATGCCTAAGATACTACATTATCTATTGGGGCATTTAATTGGGAAGGTAATAAAGTGAGGGGAGTTTCTTCAGCATAGGAGGTTGCAGGGTGAGGAATCACTTGGAGATGCATCTCAACGTCTTTCTAAGTAAATTTCCTACATACAATGCCAACTAGTGCGACATGAATTTTTCTCCTCGAGATTGAACTATCGAACATGGGTTCTCTTCGACTGCAGTAGTAAGAGTCTCCTTCTCTCGTCTTGTGAAAGTTAACACATGTTAGACCACCGTTGGCCTACCCGACAGAGATCTTCCGATGCTTAAGTTAGAGCTTGTATGAGGAAGAGAAGCAAGTAGTAGCAGTGAAAAAGATGAATGTAGCAGAAAATAGTAAGTGTATGTAGAATGGGGGATCCCCCTCTCCTTCCTTTGTTTCCCCCTTTTATCTCCCCTCCGACGTTAGGGCAAGATGTAGCATAACTAACTGCGATAACGACCATCTACATGGAAGAGCCATGTGGATTCTGGACAGGCTACCTTATAGGCTGTTAGAGAATGATTCCTTCGTGAGACCTCTGAAGCATCTCAAGCAGTTATCATTAAGGATGATATGTATGCATCCATTGTAACAAACTGATAAAGGAATATTTTACGATGTCCCCACCCTTTAACAAACTAAGCATTTCCTTCTTCGTAAAGGGGTCCCATGCTAACTGATATATTATTCCTTTTTCATTAATCACTCCATGAAATTAAATCATTGAACATATTTCCTAAGTAACTCCCTCCTTGACCCACCAGGCTGGCCTCCTTCCACTCAGCCTTCAGCTTATTCCCCGAGCTGAACTCCCTTAACTCAACTTTCAATCTACATCCCAAGTTGACCTCCATCAGCTCACCCTTCGACTTATTCCCTGGGCTAAACTTCCTCAGCTCGACCGTCAATCTACTTCTTGAGCTGACCTCTTTCAGCTCAACCCTCGGTTTATTCCCTGGCTTGAACTCCCTTAGCTCGACCTTCAATATACTTCCCGAGTTGACCTCCTTCAGCTCAACATTCGACTTATTCTCGGGCTAAACTTCCTTAGCTCGACCTTCAATCTACTTCCCGAGTTGACGTCCTTCAGCTCGACCCTCGGCTTATTCCCCTGATTGAACTCCCTTAGCACGACCTTCAATCTACTTCCCGAGTTGACCTCCTTCAGCTCAGCCTTCATTTCATGAGGACCATCTTTCCCTTGGCTTCTCGTCCCTTACACTTAGTCAGATTATGGTAGTTTCACTAAGAAACCAATTATTTTTTTGAATTGATTGAATATGATATGCTCATTCATACATTCATATCATGTTTAATTAATTATTAATTATTATGTTTAATTATATCATGTCATACATACTAGCCTTAAATGAATTATCATAGAATGGTTAAATAGGAAATGGATAATTAACCTTTGACAATATAGTATCAGGACACAGTGAGATGATAGTACATTAGGAAAATGAAGTCAAGTGTATTCGGGTTGGATAAGGAGTATCTGGCTTAGTGCACATAGATAAGTTGAACTAACTGAAGCTATCTCATCACATCCTAAACTAGTTAGACTATGATTTGACTTGAAGTAAATTAAGTGTGTAATTTCTTAAGTTGCCTTTGTCTAAGGAAATGGTCGTTGTTCCGATCAAAGAATGTCTCTGTCCCTTGCCACAACCTGAAACTCTTCTTTCAAAATGTTCACTTAACTAACTAAAAGTTAAATCCAAATCTAACCAAAGGATAATTAATTTCTAAGACATTGAATTTAACTAAGTAAAATTGAAAGTCATCTCACAACACATGTAGGATAACCTGATTGATCATATTTAATGGGTGAGATGTTAAGGACAATCAAATTGAAAATATTTTTGAAAATGATTTCAAAATTTACATATAAATAGTTTCTCAAAACTATATTTTTTATTTGATTTTTGTTGTGTGTAGTTATTCTTAGTTTTCGAAAACCTATATTTTCTTAAAATGTTGATTAATTGACTAGATCCTTAGGTCAATTTTAAACCCTCTAGACACTTAGGAAAGTTTTTTTGTGGTTAACAAAAATGTTTATAGGTGTGTTAGATTAAGAGGAGGTTTAAAAATATATATTTAAAAAAATCATGATTTGTAAAATATTAAATTAAAAATTGATAATATTTTTCTAGTTTTTTCTGTGTTGTTGAAAATCTTTTGAAAGTTCAAAATTCTTTAAACATTATTTGAAAAGTATTCTTATAGAAATTTTTGAAAAATAAATAATTTTGAAAAATAAGCTGTAAAAATATTCTTGTTAAGTCCTAAAAAATAAATTATTTATTTTCTAATATTTAAATTATTTTTTTATTCACTCATATTAAAGGGCGAGAGAAGAATTAAATTAGACAATATTTTAATGGAAAAGTTTTCAAAAAGACTTTACTACATATTAAATATATAGTCTTTTAAAGAGATAAAGTCATTGTTGGTGCAAGCCGTAAAGAACTTAAAATCACATTCTTTTTTATGCATGCCAACGGGGGAGAGAAAACTTAAGTTAGACAAATTTAATATCTATAGCTACCTCAAGTTTGGCATAAGACCTATTAGACATTTTATTACATTGATTTTGATATATGTCAAAGGGGGAGAGATGTTAAGTTGATAAATAAGAATTGATGGAATTTGGTCGCTTCTTCATCTTCTACGAAAGTGATTAGTGCAACGAAATATGCTAATTAAGACAATTAAGACAAAACACAAAGTAAAGAGAGAGCAAACGCAAACACAAGTATGTAACGTGGTTCACGACCCTTGTCGCTAATCAACGGATGATTCGTATCGTGAATCACTCCCTCAAATCCAATCACTAGTCTCTCCTTTAGCTCAACAAGGTGGAGGTAACCTCTTTTTTCCTCAAACTCTCCCTCTTACAATAAAATTGAGATAAGATCAAGTAAGAGGAGTAGAAAACATTTAGGGCACTTGGGAGAAAGTTTTGGAGTTAAGCATTAACCTCCCAATAGCCCCCAACCCTTTTTTTTATAGAGAAGAAGAGTTTCTTCCCATTGGGCAGGCGACAGTCGACTGATGGCTCCATCCGTCGACTGCTAGCCTTTCTAATGGCTTCTGACCCGACTTAATCATGGTTGTCACATCCAATAACTCCTCAATCAGTCGACTGATCTAGCCATGAGTCGAGTGATCCAAGCTATCAATAAACTTTCAAACCTTTTGTATCTGCGACCACCTTGATCAGTCGACTGTCGTCCCTTGGCAATCGACTGATGGTGCAACAGTAAACTGCCAAACCCTAGCAGTTGATTGTTGGGCCATAAACCAAATAGTTGAACACTGGTCGAGCACCATCGACCCAGAGCAGTCGACTGCTATCTATAGCAGTCGACTGGCGTTGGGTAAAACCTCAAACAAACCATTTGTTTGAGCATCTGACTTAAGAAAATGTTGAGTAAACCTCAAACCTAAGTTTGAGTATCCGACTCATGACTTAGCCATTCGACCAATTTCACCTATGAGCTACCGTTACAATCGCTCAATCTCTCATCTCCCTTGGAGTCCCTCACCGAAGCTCTCTTCGTCCGGCCACGTCCCTTGGATGCACCAAGCGCATGACTTCACAATGTCATCCTTCACTTCTCGCCCTGAAGTCTACTTCCTTTGGCTTCACTCCAATGCTTCTCGTCTGGCGGTCCCTCAGATGCACCAAGCACATGGCTTCCACAATGCCATCCTTCACCGACTCAAGGACCCAAGCCATGAGATGGTGAACTCACCAATGCTATCGTCAAGCTAACCATGTGTGATTTACTATGTCCTGCACAACTTAAACACACATATCAAATCATATAAACAACCTAACTTAAACCCTTTGCCACACACACATCAAAACCACATCATACATGGGTTAATTGCCCTAACAGATATGACTTATCTAACTCGGATACACAAGACCTCGTTTCGCTAACGTACTATCATCTCGTCGCATCCTGATACTATGTTATCAAGGTTGACTAACTATTGATCCTTTCTAACCATCCTAACTAACCATTCTAGAAATTTAAAGAAAAACTAAGCAAGTAAAGTCACACTAAGAGATCGGGTACACGATTTTAGTATTAGCTCCCCCTAGACCATTGAACCAATGTGGTTTATTCACATAGTGGACTTGATCCTTGGGAATTCAATACTTAGTAGTCCTTATATGTGAATTTAACAAAATCTTAGGGACCCATGCCTGGACTCTTTGATGACTATGATTGACAATTGACATGTAGGATTTGTTTATAGTCGTTGTCCTAAACCTGAGTTCGGCTTTGTTGTACACATCCCTTTGAGTTTTAAGGAGTCGGTCAAGACCCTTGGATCCCAATGTGAACTTTTCCAACCTAGCATTGAGCTCTTGAACTTGTCCTTTCAAGAGAGAATTCTCTTCCTCATGTTTTTCAACTTGAGTTGAGTTTCCCTCTTGAACTTGACTAGTCAAAGAGGTTAGGGTGGTCTCATGCTTAAGGAGTTTAACCTCCTTAAGCAGGGACTTGACCCTAGACTCAGACTTAGTTGACTTCCTATCTAATAATTTAATTGCATGATATAAATTTGTGATTAACGAATGACTTACCTTGATCTTTTCCTTTGAGCCAGCTTTGAGTCTTGACTCGAATTCATCCTCGGAGTCAGATTCGGAGTTAGATTTGTAGTCGGCTTCGGACTCGGATTCGGACTCGAGCGCTCTCACCATGAAGGCCAAGTCATCGCCTTGATCTTCTTCTTCTTCTCAAGTCGCTTGAAATGCCTTCTTCAGTTCCTTTTGTTTTGGGACTTAAAGTGCCTCTTCTTATTACACTCATAGTACTTGTAATTTTGTGGGGGTTTCTTGTCCTTTGATTGCTTTCTTTCTTTTCTGATCATTCTCTGAACTAGGTTGACAAGTTCGATCTCCATTTCTTCCTCCGATTCTAACTCGGATTAGCCCTCGGATTCAGACTCTTCTTCTTCGGGAGGTGGCTTGCTCTTTGCTTTTCTTCTTTGACCTGCATCCAAAGCAATACCTCTCTCGACCGGGGTCAAGTTAGACTGCTCATGCAATTCAAATTCCGAAAATAACTCATCTAGTCTTATTTTTGAAAGGTCTCTAGACACTTTGTAGGCATCAACCATGGATGCCCACAAAGTAGTCCTAGGAAATGCATTCAAAGTGTACCTTATTACATCCCGGTTCTCCATCTTTTGTCTGATTGAGTGTAGTCCATTCATGATATCCTTGATCCTTGCGTAGAGTTAAGTCACCGACTCATGGTCCTGCATTTTCAGATTAAATAACTTATTCAAAAGAAGGTCCCTTTTGCATAGCTTTATGTCGGTCGTCCCTTTGTGTAGCTCGATGAGCTTATTCCATAGATCCTTCGCGCTGATGAACGGGCCGACGTGATTGAGTTCTTCTTTGGACAACCCGCATTGAAGGATCTGTGTGGCTTTCGCATCAGCCTCCACTTGTCACTTCATGGCTCTCATCCAATTGTCGCAGTCCAAGAACACACCATCTTCGTTGGTTGGTAGAGTGAAGTCTACTTGGGTCTTGAGGTATTACTCCATCCGACCCTTTTAGTAACGAAAGTTGTCTCCATTGTAAAACGGAGGTCGGGAGGTGCTAAACCCTTCGAGATGGGCCATTCTTAAAAACAAAACCTTGCAACCAAAAACACTAAAACACAAGAATTGCCAAGACTTTTTCTTGGATTAGCAGTGCAGGATAAAGAGAAAAACTTGAATTAAATTACAAAACAAAAAAAATGAAAAGATTAAAACAAAACATACTAGATCGGTGGTTGCACCGTATCTGAGCGCCCCCACTCTGATACCAATTATTGGATTGGAGAGTCACTAGAGGGGGGGGGGGTGAATAGCGACTATAAAAGCTTGCCTTTCGTTTCGATAAAAGCAAAATATTACAATAGAAATAGAAATAAAGCTAAAGTAAATATACACCTTTGTTTTTACTTGGTTCACAACCGAAAGGTTATTACTCGAAGGCCCCGTGATCCTAGACTGCGTACGATGGGGCAATCCACTAAAAGTCTCCACCTTGTCGGAGGTAGGAGATGACAGTTATAAAAAAAGATAGAGAAAGAGACAACAAGCCTACCTCTCCTCTTTACAACAAAAAGCTCGAGAACAAGATGTAAAATATGTAAAGTAAGACAATAATAATGAAACTACCAATAAATGGATTTTGAATCTCGGTAGTTATAATGCACACATAATAAACTTCTTATTCAAATTTTATATCACATATAAAATAACATACAATGATCTTTATGTATACACAAGTAGCTCTAATACCACTGTTGGGATCTTTTGCGAAAATAATCACAAACGCAGAGGAAAATTTTTTGATCCCTCTAGAGATCCATGTGTATACATAAAGAATATCGTATCTTTTAACGACACCTTGTTGGTGCAGTGGGCACCTAAGTCGAACCTAAGTTTTGATTATAGCAAACGATATAAAGTTAAGCTTATATTGTTATCTCACGAGCTAAATCAAGTGTGCAGAAAAGTCTCAATGCTGGAGCTGAAGGCTAGCGACACCCGGAGGAAACCGCGGTGGTCGGGCGACACTCGAGTTACTTCGGAGGGAGCCGAAGGAATCGAGTGGAAGGCCGGAAGCAAAAGAGACACATAAGTATCGAGGTAAGCTCGTGTGTGCGAGCGTAAGTGAGGTCGTATCCTCTTTACGGGGATGATCTTAGGCGACGATCCGACCCAAGACTTCCCATGGAAGGTCTATGTTGAGATCGAACGGCAAGTGGCCGTCGAATCCACTTATATTTTGAGCTAACTCTTTATTGTAGTAAAAAATCCTGGCCATCAGTTCAACCGGCCAGTTCAACCGGCGCCAGTTCAACCGGTCAGTTCAACCGGTGGTCAAAAATCAGCCTCGAGGAGTCAAGCTTTATCACCATTTTTCAAGGAGTTTTGTGCCCATTTGTGATTGGTTGAAGACCCATTCATTGAGGGGCTTAAAGGCTATAAAAGGAGGGCCAAACCTAGGGTTTCATCCTCAATTCTAAGTGCTCAAAAGCCTCCGTTACGCTGCCACTCTCCGACGACTCTACAACAACGAAGTGCTGCCAACAACCCTAGCTTAAAGTTTCTTTTGTTTAGTTGTTGGTATAATCTTAATTTGTTATTGCTTTCAATATTGCAATTCTTTTTAATCGAGGCTTTTCGTTGCATTTTACTTTAATAGAAGAGAGGGTTTGTCTCTCTATCTTTTTGCTTCGAAGGCTTTTGTAATCGTAAAACTCCTACCTCCAACGAGGAGGAGTGTTTTAGTGAATTGCCCTCCGTACACGGTCTAGGACCGTTAGGGCCTTGGAGTAGTAGCCGAAGGCTACGAACCAAGTAAAAAAACTATTTGTCTCATTTAGTTTTTATTTACATTTCCGCTGCGTTTAATTGTCTATCGAACGATTTAAAAGAAAAGTTTTTATCGCTATTCACCCCCCCTCTAGCGATCCGCTTCGATCCAACAATTGGTATCAGAGCCGGGGGTTGCTAAGATTTGGTGAAACCACCAATCTAGCCATTTGTCACAGATTTATTTTTCTTTTATTTCTGTTTATTTCTGATTTATTTCACTTTGTTAAATTTACTCCCGCACTACTAATCCAAGACGCGAGTCTTGGTACCTTGTTTTGTGTTTTTGTCGTTGCTAGTTTCTTCGTCTTCGTCCCTTTTTGTCTTTTGTTCTAATGGCCCATCTCGAGGGTTTTAGCACCGTCCGACCTCCATTTTACATTGGAGATGACTTCCGTTATTGGAAGGGTCGGATGGAATGCTTTCTCAAAACCCAAATAAAGATGTGGATCATAATCCAAACGGGTTTCACACTTCCGACTAATGAAGTGGGTGACTCCTTGGATTATGATCAGTGGACCATTGCGACAAAACGACAAGTCGAAGCCGACGCCAAGGCAACACAAATCCTCCAATGCGGCTTGTCCAAGGAGGAGTTAAATCGCGTCGGCCCCTTCATTAGCGCAAAGGACCTTTGGACAAAGCTGATCGAGTTACACGAAGGATCGGATCAAGCTAAGGTTTGCAAACATGATTTGTTGTTCCATAAATTGTACACACTAAAAATACAGGAACACGAGTCCGCGACGCAACTCCACGCTCGTGTCCAAGACATAGTCAACAACCTACACGCAATCGGGCAAAAGGTCGAAAACCGCGACCTTATAAGGTATGTTCTAAACTCTTTTCCGAGGACTACCTTGTGGGCATCCATGGTCGATGCCTACAAGGTCTCCAAGGACCTTTCTAAACTTAGATTAGATGAACTCTTTTCGGATTTTGAATTACATGAGCAGTCCAACTCGGAACCCGAGAGGGGTATAGCCTTGTTTGCAGGTTCAAAGAAGAAGAAAATCGCAAGCAAGCCACCACCAACCGAGGAGGAAGATGAGTCCGAAGAAGAAGTTGACCCAGAATTGACTGCCGAACTAATGAACCTAGCTCGAAGGATAGCCAAGGGATGAAAGCGAACCACAACTCGACCCAACCAAGGTAAGCCTAAAAGTTCTAATATTAGGTGTTATGAGTGTAACAGGTTTGGACATATAAAGTCCGAGTGCCCCAAGCTCAACCACCAAGCACCTAAGCACAAGAAGGCCCTCAATGCGACATGGGAAGAAGCGTCATCCGAAGAAGACGAAGACCACGTCTTCATGGCGAAATCGATTGAGTCCGACACGGAGACCGAACCTGAACTTGAGTCAGAACCTGAGGATGACTCGGACTACGAAGCTACCTTCAAGTCAAGCCACGGATACGCATCCGGTTCAAAAGATACCCTTAAGGTGAGTCAAACCTTATTTAATACTTTACATAATACGGTTAGGTTTTTGTCTAGGAAGTTAGCTAAGTCCGAGTCCAAGGTCGAGACCCTGGTTGAGGAAGTTAAACTCCTCAAACACGAGGTCTCCCTAACCTGTTCGACTAGTCGAGTTCAAGAGAAGGACTCAACTCGGGTTGAAAAACTCGAAGTTGAGAACTCACTCTTGAAAAGTCAAGTCGAAGATCTTAGGAATACGTTGGAAAGGTTTACTTTGGGATCCAAAGGACTTGACCTCCTACTTGGATCACAAAGGGCCATGTACAACAAGGCCGGACTAGGGTTTAGCTCAAACATGACCAATAAGTCGTATATGTCAATCGTAAGTAGACATAAAAAATGTGTCCAAGCATGGGTCCCTAAGACCACTTTGATTTCAACTCTAGGATCCAACTCGTACTGGGTTCCCAAGGACCAAATCCACTATGTGGATAGACCGAACCGATTCAACGGTCTAGGGGGAGCCAGTACAAAACATGTTTGTGTTTTAACTTAGAAATTGCATGCTTAGATTTTTTTCTTCGTGAACTCACTTAGAACACATAAATAACCAACTAAAATCCTTGAAAAGATTGAGCCTGAGCCTCTTTTCAAATAACCAACTAAAATCCTTCAAAAGATTGAGCCTCGGGAGCCTCTTTTCAAATAATCAACTAAAATCCTTCAAAAGATTGAGCCTCGGGAGCCTCTTTTCAAAAATAACTAGTTAGATGAGGAAATAATTTTAGGTGAGTCAAGTCATCATTTTCTTGAAAATGGCTTTGTCTAAGGCAGTGGTCGATGATCCGATAAAAGAAGGCCCCTGTGCCTCATCACGACCTGGAAGCCATGATCTTGAAAAGGTAAACTTGACAAGCCGAGGGTCAAATCCAAATCTAACAGTACTTCAACATAAATGCACTTAATCAACTTAATTGGAAGTCATCTCACAAAGAACACATAAGTATAACATGCTTGATCATATAGACTCGATGAGATGACCTAGGTTTAACAACTTACAACCAATTTTTTTAAAAATATAATAATCTAACATCCAATCCAACCACCTTGTGTGTAGGATCAATGGATGTTAGGGATGGTTGCTCCGACACATGACCGGATCAACTCAAATTCACAAGCTTCGATTCAAACGACAAGGATCGTAGCCTTTGGGAATAACGGCAAGCTCAAAATCATCGGATCGTGATATCGAGCTTAACTCAATTTTGTTATTAAAAATGTATTACTTGTAGAGAATTTTGAATATAACCTGCTTAGCGTAAGCCAATTATGTGACAATAATTATAAGGTCATATTTTTAGAAAATGAATGTGTAATTAAAACAAATGAAACAACTAAAACAATACTCAAAGGAACTAGGACAAATAACATTTATACAATTAACTTAATCAAATCCTCAGCCAAATGTCTTATGACACAGGAAGAGGAATCATGGTTGTGGCACCGACGACTCGGTCACTCGCACCCAAGACTCGTCCACAAGATGAGTCAGAGTGGCCTAGTCAGAGGCTTACCCAACCTTAACAATTTGGTTAATAAAATATGTAATGTTTGTCAACAAGGAAAACAACCTAGGACACAACACAAGTTAACTAACCAAGAACGAACCTCAAGTGTACTTGAGCTCCTGCATATGGATCTATTCGATTCACATGGAGCCAAGTCACTCAATAAAAGTCAATATTGCTTAGTCATAATTGACGACTACTCCAGGTTTACCTGGGTTAGGTTCATCAAACATAAAAATGATACCCTAGATCAATTAATCAATTTATTCAAATTAATCGAGAATCAAAAAAACCTTAAAGTTAAAAGAATTAGAAGCGATCATGGTGGTGAATTCAAAAATCAAAGGTTCACCGACTTTTGTAACCTAAACGAATACCACCATGAATTCTCTTGCCCTAGTACCCCTCAACAAAATGGCCTAGTGGAGCGGAAAAACCGAACTCTACAAGAAGCCGCTAGGACCATGTTGAACGAATATGACCTACCAGATAGGTTTTGGGCAGAAGCCGTGAGTACGACATGCTATGTCCAAAATAGAATCCTTATGGTAAAGAGGCACCTTAAGACCTCATACGAGATTTATCACGATAAAATACCTAACATCAAGTACTTTAGGGTATTTGGGTGTAAGGTACATATCCTAAACACTAAGGATTACCTAGGGAAATTTACATCCAAGACCACGACTGGAATCTTTCTAGGATACTCGACTACAAGTCGAGCTTATAGAGTATATAACCATGACACCCTTAGAGTCGACGAGACTATCAATGTAGTATTTGATGAAGGACATGAACCTACAAAACCCCCGGCAACCCCAATTAGCGAGCCGATTCATACTAGACCTAACTCTGATCTGGAGATCACGTCTAGTGTTAATCCTAACCTAAGTCAACCAAGTCACTCTATTGATCAAGTGATAGATGACTCCAACCAAACTAATGTTCAACCAAGTCACCCCATTGATCAAGCATTAGGTGACACAAACCCAACCCAATCTTGGATTCAGACTAACCACCCTATCGATCAAGTGATAGGAGATCCTAATCTAGGAGTTCTAACTAGAGCATCCTATAGGAACCTTAGTCAAATTTCCTTAATTTCAAAGATAGAACCCAAATCAATTGAACAAGCTCTTCTTGATCCCGATTGGATTATTGCAATGCAAGAAGAGCTAGCTCAATTTACTAGGAATGAAGTGTGGGAATTAGTTCCACCACCTAAAGACAAAACGATAATTGGAACAAGGTGGGTGTTTCGAAATAAGCTTGATGATAAAGGTGAAGTAGTTAGAAACAAGGCTAGGTTAGTCGCCAAAGGGTTTAGTCAAGTCGAAGGCTTAGATTACGACGAAACCTATGCCTCAGTAGCTAGACTCGAATCCATTCGAATGTTGCTAGCTTATGCCGCACATCGAGGATTTAAGCTGTTTCTAATGGATGTTAAGTCGACATTCTTAAATGGATACATTAAAGAAGAAGTTTATGTTAGCCAACCCCCCGGGTTTGAAAATCTAGATAAGCCCGACCATGTTCTAAAACTTAAGAAAGCTCTCTATGGACTTAAACAAGCTCCTCGAGCTTGGTACGAGAGACTTTCAATCCATCTTAAGTCAAAAGGGTTTAACCAAGGCTTAGTTGACCCAACTCTCTTCGTAAAAACCTTAGGTAAAGAAATATTCATAGCTCAAATTTACGTAGACGATATAAGTTTTGGAACCTCTAACTTAGCCTTACTAAACGAGTTCGTTTCACTCATGGAAAGTGAGTTTGAAATGAACTTGGTAGGCGAGTTAAGTTTCTTTTTAGGTCTACAAATTAAACAAACTAAGGATGGTATATACCTATATCAACAAAAATACACTAAGGAGTTAATTAAAAGATTTGGAATGCAAGACGCTAAGATAATAAACACCCCAATGGCGATTAATGTTAACATAGGAGAAGACCTAGAAAGTAAGTCCATTGACTTAAAGTACTATAGGAGCGCGATAGGAAGTCTCCTATACTTAACTGCGAGTCGACCCGACATCCTATTCGCAGTAAGTATGTGCGTCAGGTTTCAAACCTATGCTAAGGAGTCTCACCTAACCCTAGTTAAGCGTATCCTTAGATATCTTAAGGGTACACTTAACGTTGGTATTTGGTACCCTAGATCTACGGAGTTCGAACTAATCGGCTACTCCGATTCGGATTATGCCGGTAGTAAACTCGATAGAAAGAGCACGAGTGGTTGTTGTCAACTACTCGGCTCAAGTCTAGTGAGTTGGTGCAGTAGGAAGCAACATTGTGTTGCCTTATCTACCACCGAAGCCGAATACGTTGCGATGGGTGAGTGTGTAACTCAGCTTCTTTGGATGAAACACACTCTCCGAGACTTTAGGTTGGACTTCACCAAAACTAAAATTTTTGTAGACAACATAAGTTCGATAAATCTAACTAAGAACCCTATATGCCATTCAAGGACAAATCATATAGAGGTAAAACACCATTTCATTCGAGAACATGTAGCCAACGGCTCCATACAACTCGAATATGTTGACTCGAAGTCTAACCTAGCAGACATATTTACTAAACCACTACCCGAAGCCGAATTTAGTCTCTTGAGATGAAGATTAGGCATGTGCGTAATAGAATAGGAACTTACAAATTATATTTTCTTACTACTATTTCTTACTTTTTTTTCATGGAACTAGCATAGGAGATACCTTAGATATCATGCACCTATAGATTTAAGGAGCCAATACATCTCACAACACATAGGACTAATGTGTTTGTGTACTTAGCCACGTAGATGGGCGTGAGATGTTAGGACCTTACTCCTGGTTCCAGATGTAGAGCTAGTGCATCGCTATGAACCACGGAGTATAATCATACCGACTCGACTGTGGATCGGTTGATCCTTCATATCAATCAAGCCAAATATGAGTCGAACATTTTATAGATGAACTTATTTTCAGTATATTATTTTTAAAAATAAAAATGTGGAACATGCTTGGACTTTAAATTTAACATTTATTTTGTTTTCCACACACCCCTTACTCTTTTCGATATACGGCAAAAGGGGGAGAAAAAGGAGAAAAAGGACAAAAGTTAAGGGGTCAAATTTTTTTTTTTTTGATAACTTAACTCTTACTTCATAATTAAACCAAAAGTTAACATTAAGTTTTGAAAAACTTATTTAACTTTTAACAAAAGGCCAAGGTTAAGAAATCATTTGGTTTCTTAACTTAAAACTTATTTTAAACACTATGGCCAATATTAAGTAATTTCGGTTACTTAATTCTTTTTCTTAGTACACATATCAAGGGGGGGAGTTAAAACCCTTTCTCAAGTACTCACCCTCGGTCAAGGGGGCGGATTCCTCACGGGGGAGCACTTGAAAAAGAATTTTTATATACTCCTACTCATTCATGCATAATCTCATACTTATTTTTGTCTTAACTTTGTATGTGGGTTTGCCATAAATCAAAAAGGGGGAGATTGTTGGTGCAATGGGCACCTAAGTCGAACCTAAGTTTTGATTATAGCAAATGATATAAAGTTAAGCTTATATTGTTATCTCACGAGCTAAATCAAGTGTGCAGAAAGGAGTGAAGGCTAGCGACACCCGGAGGAAGCCGCGGTGGTCGGGCGACACTCGAGTTACTTCGGAGGGAGCCGAAGGAATCGAGTGGAAGGCCGGAAGCAAAAGCGACACGTAAGTATCGAGGTAAGCTCGTGTGTGCGAGCGTAAGTGAGGTCGTATCCTCTTTACGGGGATGATCTTAGGCGACGATCCGACCCAAGACTTCCCATGGAAGGTCTATGTTGAGATCGGACGGCAAGTGACCGTCGAATCCACTTATATTTTGAGCTAACTCTTTATTGTAGTCAAAAATCCTGGCCATCAGTTCAACCAGCGCCAGTTCAACCGGCCAGTTCAACCGGTGGTCAAAAATCAGCCTCGAGGAGTCAAGCTTTATCACCATTTTTCAAGGAGTTTTGTGCCCATTTGTGATTGGTTGAAGACCCATTCGTTGAGGGGCTTAAAGGCTATAAAAGGAGGGCCAAACCTAGGGTTTCATCCTCAATTCTAAGTGCTCAAAAGCCTCCGTTACGCTGCAACTCTCCGACGACTCTACAACAACGAAGTGCTGCCAACAACCCTAGCTTAAAGTTTCTTTTGTTTAGTTGTTGGTATAATCTTAATTTGTTATTGCTTTCAATATTGCAATTCTTTTTAATCGAGGCTTTTCATTGCATTTTACTTTAATAGAAGAGAGGGTTTGTCTCTCTATCTTTTTGCTTCGAAGGCTTTTGTAATCGTAAAACTCCTACCTCCAACGAGGAGGAGTGTTTTAGTGAATTGCCCTCCGTACACGGTCTAGGACCGTTAGGGCCTTGGAGTAGTAGCCGAAGGCTACGAACCAAGTAAAAAAACTATTTGTCTCATTTAGTTTTTATTTACATTTCTGCTGCGTTTAATTGTCTATCGAACGATTTAAAAGAAAAGTTTTTATCGCTATTCACCCCCCCCCCTCTAGCGATCCGCTTCGATCCAACACACCTTAGTCGAGAAGTTACCTTTGTAGCGTATCTCTTAGCAATCTCGATAGCAACTCCTTGATGACGGATCTTAGTGCAATCAGAATGGGTGTGCCTCTACCGTACCCACATGAACACTATCTTGGAGAAGAAGACAAAACCTTTGGTTGGGCTAGCAACCACACCAAGGCTCTCCACCAAAGACTAATTTTTGGACAAGAATAAAAGACAAGGGAATGGGAAAAACACCAAAATGGCAAAGAGAGGTTCACACCCCTTTTCTTTCACGTTGAGGAGTTTCATATACATTTTCCAGCATTAATCCCATTGTCATGCATTAACCACTTTGCATGCAGCATTAAATCCCATTCTAGTGCATTAACCTTTTTGCATGCAACGTTTGAGAATAAATCTCATTTCATGCATTAATCACATCGCATGCAACATTAAGCATTAATTCTCATTTCATGCATTAACCCTTTTGCATACAAGGTTGAGGAGGCTTCTCAAATTCCAATTGCATGCATTAATCTCATTTTCATGCAATGTTAAAGAGTCCTTTTAAATTCCATTGCATGCATTAATCCATTTGCAGGTAGTGTCATGAAACCCCATTGCATGCAATTAATCCATTTGCATGCAACAACTCCCATTTGCTTGCTTGATTAATCATCATTAATCATGCTAACCTTCTTCAATTTGTTTCACTTGAGTCTAACTCAAATTAAACCAATTTGAGTCCAACTCAAGTTTGACCAAGCAATAAGTTTACTCATTCTAGTCCATTCAATTAACTAATGATTCATTTAGTCAAACTAAGATAATCCTATTTCTAAAATAATGTGTTCTTTGTGTGTGACCCAATAGGTTCTTGCAATGTTGGCAATGTTTCTAAATCCCTTTCAGAAACAAGAGAAATGAGTGGCATCTAGAAATGCATCATTGCTACCTAAGTGGTAAGAATGTTGAGATCCAACATAACCTTAATGTGGCTACTATAATATATAACCTTCTCCATCCATCGATGATATCTAGATCGATCAATGAGGCATAGATCATGTCATCCACTTATCAATCTCTGTGCTCTTGATCCCCAAGTAGACTCACTCAAACAAATGATCTCAATATCTCATTATGACTCATTTGAGCATGGTCATGCATTTTGTGGTCCTACTCTATCAAGAGGCCTAAAGATATCACTCCCGTCATATGGGAGGGATAGATTCCATCTACATCACTCACATCTCTACGCATAATTTGTTACATATCCAGTGATCGCCCTTTATAGTCCACCCTGTTATGGGTGACGTTTGACGATACTAAAGTACATAACTCCTTATGTAGGGAACCATAGTGATTTCAGGTCTAAAGAATTAATTATACAAATAGTCACTATGAAAAAGTTTATGACACTCAATGACAATCCATAAATATTTCTCACGGTGAGTCAATTCAATATATATTCTCTAATATATACCCATGTGTCAACGTGATATCACATATCCATGACTTGTAAGATCAAGTCATCAATTGACCTACATGCTAGTCTCAATGTATTAATACTGTCCTTGTATATTAATGATTGACTAGGAATATTTAAGAATAGTATTCTCTACAACCTCTCACAATCAATTCTACCAACGGCTGTGTTGTAGATAAGAACCTACTTTCTAGGGCATTATTATATTTATTCGACTAGCACAAACGTGAAGTAAATATAATAACCAAACTTTGCCTTTATTTTTAATAGAATATGATACATAAGTCCTATAACGGCCGTAAAATTTCTAGCAAATTTTATAAGAATTTTGCATGATTATAATAGGTTTTTATGTGGGCTCTTTCAAAAATAAAAGAGAATAGAGCAAAAAAAAAAAAGGATGCATGGCCCAGGGTTTGAACCCTGAACCTCCAAGCTGGTAACAAAACCTTAAGATGCATGTGATAGCCAGAAGCCCAGCAAGGGTGTGCTTTTAGAAGGGTAAGGGAAATGATAGATAAGGGTAGGGGAGGCAAAGAGACACCTTCACTTAAATAAATAGGAGTAAAGAGGAGACAAGAGAACACCAATTCATCATTCTCATCTTCCTTTCTTCTTCCTCCACCGAAAACCATCCCTCTCCCTTCTCCCATTCCCAAAACCTCAAGAAAAAAAGAGAAGGCTTTGTCTTGTCTCCAAGGGTATAGTTCTATTAGAAAACCAAGCGAAAGGATGTAAGTAATCCCCTCACCTGCAGTACAAGTTGTTTTGATTGTTAGATTTCTTAAGATCCCCCTTGGAAGTTTAGGCCATGACATGTTTGGGCTACCAATGATACTCCATACCATGCTATATGTATATATGATGTTAACATGATGTTAGTTAAACCTTGTACAAGTTGTTTGAGTGTTTGATTTCAAACCCCTCTTTGAAAGTTTCGGCCATGTCCCTATTTATGCCTACTAATGATCTTCCATGCCATGCTACATGTATATAAGATGTTAACACGATGTAGTTAGGCTTTGTGTAAGTTTTTTGAGTATTTGAATCCTTAAAACCTCTATTAGAGTTTTCGGCCAAACCATGTTTATGCTTGCTAGTGATGTTTCATGCCATACTATATATGTATATGATGTTATCATGATGTTAGTTAGACCTTGTATAAGTTGTTTTAGGGTTTGAATTCTTAAGATCCCCCTTGGAAGTTTTCGGCCAAACCATGTTTATGCTTGCTAATGATGTTTCATGCCATACTATATATGTATATGATGTTGGTTTAGACCTTGTACAAGTTGTTTTAGGGTTTGAATTCTTAAGATCCCTCCCTTGGATGTTTCGACCAAACCATGTTCATGCTAACCAATGATCTTCCATGCCATGATATACCTATATATGATGTTAACATGTTGAAAGTTAGACAATATACAAGTATGTTTGAGTGTTTGATTTCCTAAGACCTTCCCTTGGATGTTTCGGCCAAACCATGTTCATGTTCACCAATGATCCTCCATACCATGCTATATGTATATATGATGTTAACATGATGTTAGTTAGGCCTTGTGTTAGTATGTTTGAAAGTTTGTTTTCTTAAAACCTCCATTAAGGGTTTCGACCAATACCAAGAATTAGGGTTAGGAAGAGATTCCAAGCCCCTCTATGGTTGCTAAGAATCCCCCATGTTAGGTAGTATGTGATGGTATTGGTTATCATCCTTAAAACATGCTTATGCTTACTAATGATTCTTCATGCCATGATGTATATGTATATATGATGTTGACATGATGATAGTTAGACTTTATAATAGCATGATCTGTTTATGCCACTACCTTATGACCATGTTAATTATATTAATGTATGTTTATGTTATGCTCATTGAGTCATGATGTACAAGTATGTATGATGAAATGCCTAAGAGATGCTTCCCTATGAATGGGGACTAAGAGCACTCTTTATGTTATGAAAAGGAACATGATATGTTATGATAAGGAACATGATATGTTATGATAAGGAACATGATATGCTATTTTACTTTTGTATGGCTTGTACCGTACCCTAGAAAGGTCCATGGGATGGGCTCCTACGTGCCCCTAGGTCGATGGTCATAGTACAGACCTAGTATGGGATGGGCTCCTAAGTTGCCCTTGGTCGATGGTCGTAGTACGGGACTAGGATGGGCTCCTATGTTGCCCCTAAGTCGACGGTCGTAGTACGGACCTAGTACCCTAGTAGGTTCGGGATTAGCTACCTCGGGTCTATTTAGGGATGCACGCAATGATGATGATGTATGTAGTACAATGTCGGGCCCTCAATGTTGAGATTATGTTTAAGTACCTATAAAATATATGTTTTCAAAGAACATCTTGCATATACCCTTTTTCATGTCTATGTGATTATTATGTTTTACGAATTCTAGTTATATGTTCCTAAATGATCATGTCACTACTTTTATATGAATGCTATGCATATATGTTCCTAAATGATCATGTCACTACTTTTATATGAATGGTATGCCTATATGTTTGTAAATGATCATGTCACTACTTTTATATGAATGTTATGCCTATATGTTCCTAAATGATTTTGTCAAGACTTCTATATGAATGCTATGCCTATATGTTGTCTAGATGAACATGTCACTATTCTATGTCTAATACCTGATGTATGGCTTTTGTGAGTAGGAAAGGAACTTATTAAGCCTATGTGCTTATAGTTTCATGTTTCCCTTGTACTGCAAAAAAGGGTAAAGAATGGCTAAACTAAAGGGGGTAGCAGGAGGGGCAAAGTGTGAGTGTGGCAGTGGTATGGTGGAAGAGATCTATTTTATGTTCCAAGACTTATGCATGTTTTAAAGTTTTGCATGTTAGTTGTTAAGAGTTGATCACTACTTGATGTTTTGATGGTTGCTACTTGGTGTCCATTATGTTGATTATCATGAACTTGAACCAAGTAGTGTCCTTATGAAATGATTATGCATGCTTAGTAAATGTTCACCTGTTACATGGTTAAGAATGTTGAGTTATTTGCATGGTCGAAGGTAAATATATGTTCCATGTTTTATGTTTTTTTTTTTTTAAAAAGTTTAAAGTCTTCCGTTGTATATGCACGCATGTATGATCGCGTCGCGCCGCCCTGCCTCCCCCTCTAGATTACGGGGAAGGGCGAGCGTGACAAGTCCCTAGTCGATCATCACATAATTGGCTCTAGGGCTTACTACTAATAATCTCCTACTAGCACTAGTGTCAATCACTGTAATATCTAATACCTAGTGACTAGCTCATAGCACCACCATTTAGGCAAAATACATACCCTGACTGTGATCTAAAGACATCCCTATCGGTTTGGAAGTTTGCATCACTGTAACCCTTTAAAGCTACCTCCTCATCACCTCCAAATATCAAAAAATATTCTTTCATCCTTCGTAAGTACTTAAGAATGTTCGTGATAGCTGTCAAATGACTTTCACCTGGATCTAACTATTATCTGCTAGTCATGCTCAAAGCATACGAGACATCGGGCTTAGTATAAAGCATGACGTACATGATAGACCCTATAGCAGATGCATAAGGGATCTGATCCATGTGGTCTCTCTCCTCCTTAGAAGAGGAACATTGAGTCTTTGAAAGACTCACACCATGTGATATTGGCAGAAATCCCTTCTTGGAATTCTGCATGGCAAAACGATTTAGCACCTTGTCAAAGTATGTACTCTAACATAGGGCAAGAAGTCTCTATAGATCTTGATGTCCAATATATAAGCTGCTTCTCCTAAGTCTTTCATCGAGAAATAATTCCCAAGCCAAGTATTCACAGACTGCAGCATAGGGATATCATTTCCAATAAGAAGTATGTCATCAACATACAAGATAAGAAAAATAACTATGCTCCCACTTAACCCTCTTGTAGACACAAGTTTCATCTTCATTCTTGATGAAACCAAATTCTTTGATTGCATCATCAAATCGAAGATTCCAGCTTCTAGATGCGTGCTTAAAACTATAAATGGTCCTTTAAAGCTTGCATACCTTTCCAGAATGCTTTGAATCTACAAAACCCTCATGTTGTGTCATGTACACATCCTCGAGTAGATTTCCATTCAGAAATGCAGTTTTGACATCCATTTGCCAGATCTCATAATCTTGGTAAGTTGCAATAGCAAGCATGATCCGAATAGACTTAAGCATCGCAATTGGTTAAAAAATTTCATCAAAGCCAATACCATGAATCTGCTTGAAACTTTTAGCTACCAATCGCCCTTTATTGGTATACATAAGACCATCCTTGTCAGTCTTTCTCTTAAAGACCAATTTGCACCCAATGGGTCTGACCCCTTCAAGTGGATCAACCAAAGTCCATAATTTATTAGTGTACAAGGATTCCATTTCGGAACTCATGGCCTCTAGCCATTTCTCAGAATCTAGGCTCATCACAGCTTCCTGATAGGATGTAGGCTAGTTCAACTCAACAAGCATAATGTCATCATGGTAAGACAAGAGAAATGAATATATCTCAGGCTGATGATGTATCCAATTAGACTTGCGAAAAGCTTGGTCTACTTGAACAGGTTCTTGCTCCATAACTTCTTGTGCAACAATCTTATCATCCACAACACTTTGTGGTGCCTATTCAATTTCCATCAAGGCCTCAGTGCTATCTATATTTTGAACTTCATCAAGAAGGACTTAACTCCCACTTGTTCTTCTAGAAATGTACTCTCTTTCTAGAAATACATAATTTCTAGCGAAAAACACTTTGCCTTGTGTGTAAAAGTAATATCCGTTCATTTCCTTAGGATATCCTACAAAGTAGCACTTGTCTGATTTGGGGCCTAGTTTGTCGGAGACTTGATGTCAAACATAAGCCTCAAAACCCTAAATCTTTATAAAAGATATTTAGGACTCTTCCCAGTCCATATCGTATATGGTGTCTTTATAACAGCTTTAGATGGAACACGGTTAAGTTTAAAGACAGTCGTCTCTAGAGCGAATCCCCAGAAGGAAGTAGGTAGATCAGTCTAACTCATCATCGATTGTACCATATCTAATAAAGTATGATTTCTCCATTCAGATACACCATTCCATTGTGGTGTTCCAGGTGGAGTGAGTTGAGATATGATCCCGCACTCAGTCACATGGTCACGAAACTATTGGCTAAGGTATTCATCACCTCGATCTGATCGAAACATCTTAATACTTTTGCCAAGTTATTTTTGTACTTCACTCTTGAATTCTTTGAATTTTTCAAAGGATTCTGACTTGTGTTTCATGAGACACACATAGTTATATCTACTAACATCATCAATAAAAGTGATGAAGTACTGATAGTCTCCTCTAGCAACGATTTTGAAAAGGCCAGATACATTAGTATGTATGAGTCCTAACAAGTCTATCGCTCTTTTGCCATGTCCACTAAATGGAGTCTTGGCCATCTTGCCTAGAAGACAGGATTCACATATCTCATATGATTCAAAATCAAATGAGTCTAGTAATCCATCCTTATGGAGCTGGGAGATACGACTCTCATTTACATGACCCAGGCGACAATGCCAGAGATATGTTTGGTTCAAATCATTAGATTTGAATTGTTTGGTATTTATTGTTGGTGCAATAATGCCCCAAGCATTTATATGTTTTGATGTTTGGATAATCATCTAAGTTAGCCAACAAATTGTGATCTAATGGTGAACATGATTAAGTGATAGGTAAAGGCAAAGTCCAAGTATGATTTTGGCAAGAGAAGTCCAAGGTAAAGGATTGGTGGCATAAGACCAAGCATGTTGTCTTGGCAGCATTAAGTTCAAATGGACCTTGGCAAAGGAAGTCCAAAGGCAAGTCTTGGCAGCATAAGTCCAAGAATGTAGACTTAGCGACGTAAAATCCAAGCACGCCTTGGCAAAGGAAACCCAAGACATGACAAAATCAAAAAAAGCTCTTGGAATCAAAGCGCAAAGGATGAACAAGTCACGGACTCGGAGGGATCCTGGAGGCGCAAGGCTTAAGGAAGAGCTAGAAGGTTGAGTCTAGGTCTAAGGGGTAAAATCAAGTATGAATTACTCATACTTGATGAGTATCAGTCGACTGATACGATGTATCGATCGGCCGTCAGTGCTCGGCCCGAGTCGAAGAAACCACGACCATCGGTTGACCGCTTTGGTCGTGGCGATCAATTGATGTTGCGATCGATCGGCCAACGATGGCGGTCGACCGATCAAGCTAAATCCGCACGCGAGTGGAGTCACACTCGACTGTGTCCTGTGATCACTCGACTGATCACTCCATCAGTCGAATGAAGGATGGATCAGTCGACTGATGAGAATGTTGTTGGAGGAAACGACTCTAAATCTCGCAAATCGGGCTGTTCAGAAGTCGTTAATCGCGTCGGCAGGTGACTGATGCTGTGCATCAGTCGACTGATCGTGCTCCAACAGGAAAATCAACCTTCTCTCTATAAAAAGAGGGTTGGTGGAGGTTTTTGGGGTTAATGCTTATTCTCTGATTCTTCTCCAAAGCCTCCATGAGTTTTCAAGCTTTCTAAGTGATCTTAAATCCCCTCCTCCTCTCTCTAAGCTCAAGTTTCATTCTTTGTAAAGAAGAGGAGGTTTGTTGTAAAGGAAAGCTTCTTAGTGGAATTGCTTGGGTTGATCCACCTTAAGGATCGCCGTGGAGTAGGAGCATTATCTCCGAACCACGTAAAGGCCTTGTTAGCATTGTTCTTTCGTTTTTTACTTATATTATTTTTGTTTGCTTCCGCTAATCATTCTTGTAGAAACGAAAACGCGCTATTCACCCTCTCTCTAGCTTCCAAACGATCACCAACATTTATTTATAGATTGGGTTTTCAAAGTCCAGAACATAGAGTCCATTCATAAGAAATGCATTGTAATAGAACATATCATTTAAATTAATATAACAACATTTGTACTTTATCATAAATGAGAAACCTCTCTTGTCCAAACAAGAAACAGAGATAATGTTTCTGTTAAAGTCCCCACGGGAAGGGCCTAGAGGCTAGCGCATGCAGAAAGTTGTACAAATGGACAACGGGTCAATCCCTCACAAAAGCTAGTTCCGTCTCTCCATGCACTGGTTACTAGTCTCAAGGGCCAATGGTCCACAGTGATTTACCTCCCTTACGATGGCCCGGGGGCAGGCTGGTAGGGGCCGCTAGGTTGGCGGTGCCAACCCTTTTGCACAAAAGAAATAGAGATAATGTTCTTAGTTAAAGCAGTCACACATTAGCACTCTTCTAGTTCCAAAATAAGCCCAGTGGGCAAAGATAAAAAGTATGTTCTTACAGCTATGGCAGCAACTTTTGCACCATTGCCTACACGTAGGTCCACTTCGCCCTTTGTCAATGATCTACTCTTTCTGAGGCCCTGCACATTAGTACAAATGTGTGATGCATAGCTGGTATCTAATACCCATGAAGAAAAAATAGATAAATTAACTTCTATAACATATATACCTGAGGTAAAAGTCTCACTTCTCTTTTTCTTAACTTCCTCTAGGTATAACTTCCAATTCCTCTTCCAATGCCCGGTCTCACCACAGTGGAAGTAGTCCCCTTCCTTAGACACCCCTCCTTTAGCCTTGGATATAGTAGAGTTAGCCTTGCCTTTGGATTGGGTCTTACCCTTGCCTTTAGGGTTCCTTTTTTCCTTTGCCCTTTTTAACCATCAGTACATTACTAGTATTGGTTTTCTTGAGATTTGGTTCACCAATTCTTAAACATGTTGAGCATCTTAGGCAGAGGCTTGTCAATTTCGTTCATGTTATAGTTCATGACAAATTGATTGTACCCTTCCAACAATGATTGTAGGATAAGGTCAGTGGCAATTCTTATCCCAGTGGAAATCCTAGTCTCTCAAGGTTCTCTACATACCCAATCATCTTAAGTACGTGAGTTCCTACAGGAGTTCATTCTTGCATCTTACATTCAAATAGGGCCTTAGACACCTCAAACCGCTCGTGCCTAGCTTGCCCTTGATTTAGTTGTTTCAGGTGCTCAACCATATTATGTGCATCTATGTTCAAATGTTGCTTCTGAAGCTCATAGTTCATGGTGGCAAGCATTAGGCAGGATACATCTAGTGCATCATCTTGATGCTTCTTGTAAGCATCTTTCTCCTCACGAGTTGCGGTAGTGGCGGGTGCGTCAGGAAGAGGTTGCTCTAGGATGTAAAGTTTTGGTTCTTGCTTGAGGATGATACTCAAGTTTCTGTACTAGTCTAGGAAATCAGTGTTTGGAGCTCGATGGCCGCTAGAGGGGGGGGGTGAATAGCGTCGTCCCTTGTCAATAGATTACGATACCACTACTCAATAACTCCTTCTCGGAACAATCCGGAGGTGGAGAAACCTCGTACAATGAATTACAATAAGTAATATAAAGTAAAATAAGAAAATACAAGATGAATATACAAAACAACGTAAAGAAAACTTTACAACTATTGCTTTGGAATTGTTGATTGCTTGAACCATGCTTAAAGACCCTGATCTGCACCAGCAAATCGCCCCAAAAACATCCAAGAACCGATGTGAAATCCCTCCATCCGAGCTACTTTTATAACCTGTATTCGGGTTGGATTTCGCCTAGCAGTCGACTGATCAGGACTATCAGTCGACTGCCCCTGTAGCCATTGTCTCACAATGGCATGAGCCACGTTGGATAAGTTCCAAAAGATAGACCATCAGTCGACTGATCATGCCCATCAGTTGACTAATCTGGTCATCACTCAACTGTCAAACCCTAACAGTCGACTCGAGAATATTCTGTCCCCGAATTCCTGACCAACAGTCGACTAATATCTGTTGGTGCAGGGGCACTAGATAATCGAACCTGTGTTTTGATTATGGCAAAGACACAAAGTTAAGTTTATATTGTTATCTCACGAGCTAAATCAAGTGTGCAGAAAAGTACTAAAGCTGGAGCTGAAGGCTAGCGACACCCGGAGGAAGCCGTGGTGGTCGGGCGACACTTGAGTGAATTCGGAGGGAGCCGAAGGAATCGAGTGGAAGGCCGGAAGCGAGAGCTACTATCGAGGTAAGCTCGTGTGAGTGAGAGATTGTAAGGTCGTGTCCTCTTTACGGGGACGACCGTAGGCGACGATTCGACTAAGACTTCCTGTGGAAGGTCTAGGTCGAGATCGGACGGTTAGAAACCGTCGTATTTATCATTTTCCGAGCTAATCTCTTACTGCAGGAAGTGGTTAGCCGGCAATGATCCGGACATTGGGCCGATCGTTATCGGTCGATCGATGAGATGCATCGATCGATCATCATCGATCCGATGAGAGGCATCGATCGATGGCGGCGATTCACTTTGCGCTAGGTCAAAGCGGATAACGCGTTGACGCCGCTTCGCGATAAAAATAAGGAAAAATTCAAGATCCGTTCCAAAGAAACAGGAGACAAATTCAGAGGCTAAAGTCTATAAAAGGAGCGGAGGATACATCTCCAAATCACATCAATTATTCATCAAGTGCTCCTACAACGCCAACGCTTCAACACCGTCATAACGCCGACGCGACGCCAAGTTTTGATCTTCTTCGTCGGCCGCAGATTCAAGTAATATTTTTGATATTATATTCTGTATTTTTATCTTCATAACGAGGTGAGGTAGGCTTGTTGCCTCATCCTCTTATATTCGGTTTTTGTAATCGTTGTCTCCTACCTCCAACGAGGAGGAGACGTTTTAGTGCTTTGCCCTCCGTACGCGGTCTAGGACCGATAGGGCCTTGGAGTAGCAACCGCTGGGTTGTGAACCAAGTAAAATAAACGTGTTCATTTATTTTCCGCTGTGCTTACTTTGCGTATCGAACGAACGAAAAAGAAAAGATTTACGATCGCTATTCACCCCCCCCCCTCTAGCGACGCTTCTCGATCCAACAATATCCGGATCGATCATTGCTCATACGGCGATCGCCTATCGGGCAAATGACTCCCGTTGACTCACACCAATCGACTGACCATAATATCAGTCGACTAATAACCTAATATATAAGGTTTTAACCCCAAGTATGGTCTCCCCATACTTTGTAGACCACCCTTAGCCTAGACCTAAGCCTTCTAGCCACCTTCGTCAGCCTTGCGCTTATCGGATCCCTCCAAGTCATCCATGACTTGTTCATCCATATGCTAGTCTTCAGGTTCTTCCATCAGCTATTGTCATGCTAATGTGGTCTACACCGCCAAGGCACATGTTAGTAATATATGAGAGATGTCCTAAGGCAATCGCCTTATGTATGAACCATTTATATGATAAATGAAGATTCACTATTTGAGTATACATGTTTAATGTATTTGATTGGATCTTAAACTCATTTACTGAATGTCCACGATACGATTCACAGCATGAGAGAATTTGTGATTGGATCACAACTAGTGAGTATCTCTACATGTGTAATTGTGATGTATCGAAATTATCCCTAGTCGATGAATTGATGGATTTGGACACCATCAATTCTGTCGAGACTAGCACGAGGTATACTCCTTGGTGTATCCAAGCAGCTGATTCTCACTGGCTGGAGACATAGTGATGTCCGGAGTTAATCGTGGATGCTAGTTATGGTAACTAGTTCATTGGAGTGACCAGTCGTAAGACTTCATATGGTTCTCTGCATATATAGATATGTCAATGAAGTTCTTACTGTGGCTTAAGTGCGATGTTCCTTTGACTTGCGGTATTCAAGTCATCTTGATCATGGAGACTTATTCTTTGACATCTTAAGCAAACATCTCCGAGGAGATGTGGACCCGGGATGATTGGGTGTAAGTCGAAGTGATCGAAGGTGTTTGAATAGCCTATAAAGGATTCACCACTCCTTGCGAGGAGATGTATACCCATGGCCTCTCGTCGGATTGTTACTAAAGTCTTTGGCCAAAGCATTACATGTTTAGAGTAAGGTACTCTTCGATACATGTGCAGTAACTAGAATCCGTAGGACGAGGAAATGATACTTGGGCTAGGTGTGACGTAGTCAGCCTAGTGGGGACTGACACAATAGACCATGTCCTGAACCAAGAGGGTATAAGATGAGTGAAGGGAATGGGGCACGATTCATTCTAGCTACTGAAGGATTTCAGAAATAGTTCTGGATCAACCGTTGATCTTTTCGGTTAATTGGGGATCATGATGTACTACTAGGTGCCACTCATGATCATTCTATAATTAATGGTTAATTATAGACGGCCAACATAAACCGAGAACCTATTTGGTCACACGCACAACGAGTGTAATCCAAAGGATTTAAAACGAGCTTGAGAATGGGGTTCTCAGACCGAGAGAAACTATGTTTGGTTGGACCAAACATAAAGCGAGCATGAAATTGTTTCAGTCGCAATGGAAGCATGGATGGGCAGTGTCTTATGAAGACATAATGGATGGACCAAAATGGTTTGGTTCTAATCCAATGGATGAGAATAAACCAAAGGGTTTGGTTTATATTAAACGAATGAACCAAAGCTTGGTTCGGTTCGTTTTAACTTAAAATAAACCATCATGGTTTGGTTTATTTTAACTTATCCTAATGGAGCGGGTTAACGGGCTTTATGGATATGATCCATTAACCATTAAGAGAATTAGTTCTCTATAAAAGAGGGCTTAAGGGATTGTTAAACCCTAATCATCCAAAACCCTAGCTTGAAGTTGCCGGCCACCCCTTGGAGGAATTTTCGGCGCCCAACTACAAGCTGCCGCCGCCCAGCTTTGTGCCGCCGTCCAAGACCCTTGCCGGCATCCAAGCTCCAGCCGGTTAACCTCCGGCGACACTCCGGTGATCTCCTATAGGTTCGGCATCAAGGTGAGCCTTTTCTCTCCTTGTTTTGGCCGGCGTCTACTCCTCCACCAAGCTGTCCAGTTTTCTGGACAGCTTCTTCTCCTCTCGTCGGAGCGTCGTTTGGACGACGGTTAGTGATCCGACAACGGCTAAGATACCGGAGATTTGATCTCCGGTAATCCTCTGAGGTGGAGGACGAAGGATTCATCAATCGGTTGACGAATACCTCTCCGGAGAAGCGAGTTTTGAGAACTCGTTTTAGGATCCGAATTTGGATTCGGATCGTGATCATCTCTCGATCACATCGTCTTCAACACGAGGCTAGTAACCCGTACGAAGACGAAGCTCGTGACTTAGCGAAGTCATCCCGAGGAGCTCGGCGTGGATACGGATAGAGACGATTCTTACGAGGATCGTTCCGGTTGATGTCGTTCCCGCTACACGTCATACGAAAGGTATAACGTAGATAATTTCTTTTATTGCAAATTTTAATTTATGGTTATGTCTACACTTGTTGTAATAGCATGCGTGTGTTGTGTGTGTTGTAATAAATATAGATTTATTATTTTTTAATTGCTTCCGCTGTGCTCATGTTTACGAAACATGATCGAACACACACACGCCGCGGTGCCGGAAACCCAACAGTGGTATCAGAGCCCAGGTTGTGTTTCGACATAATCGTAAAATGGTTTTGCGATAGTCATAATGTATTTCTAGAAATTTTCTAAATTTTGGAAATTTAGAAGTATTTATGGAAATTTTTCAATTTTGGAAAGTCTAGAAGTATTTATGGAAATCTTCCACTTTTGGAAAGTTGGAAGTATTTATTGAAATTGATATTTTCCATAAATAAAATATTTGATTAGATTCTGGAAATTTGTTTCCTAATTTAATCATGATTTGATTTGGGAAATCAAATCTTAAAATATTTTATTTCCATAAGTAGTTTTAATGATTTAGGAAATTGGTTTCCTAAATAGATTTTCCTTAATCAAATAATTCCATGAATAAAATATGTGATTAGATTTGGAAATTTGTTTCCTAATTTAATTATGATTTGATTTAGAGAATCAAATCTTAAACATATTTTATTTCCATAAATAGTTATGACATATAAGGAAATTATATACATGACATAATTGTATGCCATGTAATTGCATTAGATGCATAACATTATGCCATGCGTGTCATGACATGTAGATGTATGCCATGTATGCCATGCCATGTAGATAATAGTTATTTGCATGCAAAGAGGATGAGACATAAAAACCCTTAATCAATATTAAAGCCTACACCTTCCATTAATATGGTTAGAACCAGAGTTCTGTTTCTTGTTTGGGTTGTTGGACTCTCTCCAAGCCCGGCTCGAACCTGAATATGTTCAAACCATGGAATAGTTTAATACTAATATGGTAAGAGTCAGAGGTCAATTGTTAGCTTTGGTTGTTGGACTCTCTCCAAGCTGGGCTAATTGGTTGAATGCGCTCTAACCATATTGAAACTATGTCCTGATTAATGGGTTGGCTTTAACCTGGAGCATCGGCTTGTTGGACTCTCTCCAAGGTCGATGTAAAGGGAGGTGAAGTTGGGTGCTATGCATATGATGCATACTTGTTAATGTGTTAACAACCCGATGTATGTGTGAACATTCAAATAGTTGATAGCACATTGTGATAGTTGCATATACGGGATATGCAATCGGTATAGATGATACCTACCATCGTAGTTATGAATGGCTTGTTGGACTCTCTCCAAGGTTGTTCATAATTATGATGGATATCAGCCCATTCGGAGATGGACCTACAATCTCCCGAAGTGATTTTGGGGTTTTTGAAATTCGAAAAATGAATGGGATTTATAAATGTATATTGATGCATTTTAAAATCATCTTTCTCATATATGCTCGTTTTGTATTTCTAAGTTAATATATTGATCATGATGTGTTTGAATTTGCGTTCCATTTTGGATTCAAATAAATTGACTGGGCCGAACTTCTTGGACTGGCTTAGAAACTTGAGAATTGTTCTCAAGGTGAAAAGCTTGTATATGTCCTCGAAGCGCCTCTTCCCGCCCATCCTAGTGACGATGCAACTTTGGACCAATTGTTGACCTATCAGAAACATGTGAGTGATTCTGAACAAATGAGTTGCATCATGCTAGCCGCGATGGAACCCAAGCTACGAAAGCAGCATGAGCATATGGATGCTCATATCGTAGTCCTTCATCTTTGTGAGTTGGTTGATGAGCAAGTGAGATTCGAAAGGTTCGAAGTCTCAAAGCTCTTCTTCACCTCTGAGATGGTAGAAGGATCATCTGTGGTACTGCTCAATATGCTGAAGACTTTGGAGTCTTCTGAGAAGCATGAGCAGGGGACGGTGCTGTTAGTTGATTCCTCGAAGAAAGGTTCTAAGAGGAAGTCAAAGGAACAGCAGAAGGGAAAGAAGAGAAGGGCTAAGAAGGTAGAACTAGCACAAAAGGAAACATGCCATCATTATGGCAAGGAGAGCCATTTGCGAAGAAAGTGCAAGATTTATCTTGAGTCCGTGAAGAAGAATAAGGCATCTGATGCCCCATCTTCTTCAGGTATCTTCTTTATTGATTGTCATTCTATTTCCTCAGACACTTGGGTATTTGATACTGGGTGTGGCTCACATATATGTAATGACATACATGGGCTAAGGAATAGAAGAAGACTCGTCAGTGGGAGAGTCAAATTTACGTGTTGGGAATGAAGCAACGGTTGCTGCACTCGCCATCGGAACGTATTTGTTGGAACTCCCTGTAGGACTTGTCTTAGAACTGGAAAATTGCTTTTATGTTCCTTCGTTGATAAAGAACATCATTTCTATTTCTTGTCTAAATAGAAATGGGTTCCATTTGACTTTTAGTAACAAATGTTGTTACATAACTTTGAATGGAGTTCTTTATGGGATTGGAATTTTAAGCAATGGTGTTTATACGTTGGACGTATCCAAAGGATTTATTTCAATATCGGGTTGCAGCAACACGCGTGCTCGAAAGGATAATCACATAGACTCCTATATGTGGCATTGTCGTCTTGGCCATATAAGCAAGAAACGCATGTCCGAATTACACCGATGTGGAATTCTGGAATCGTTTGAATTGGATTCATACGATACATGCAAATCATGCTTAAAAGGCAAGATGACTAAGTTACCTTTTACTGGAAAAGGTGAACGAGTGGGAGAGTTACTAGGTCTAGTACATACTGATGTATGTGGACCTATGTCAACTCAAGCATTAGGAGGCTATAGCTACTTCATTACCTTCACCGATGATCACTCACGGTTTGGGTATGTGTTCTTGATGAAACACAAGTCTGAAGCCTTTGAAAGGTTCAAAGAATTCAGAAATGAAGTAGAGAAACAACATGACAAGAGTATTAAAATACTTCGATCGGATCGAGGTGGTGAATACTTAAGTCAAGAGTTTCTTGATTATCTAAGAGACAATGGCATATTGTCTCAATGGACTCCGCCCTATACACCACAGCATAATGGTGTATCTGAGAGGCGAATCGACCTTGTTGGACATGGTCGTCAATGATGAATCATGCGACTCTTCCCAAGTCCTTTGGGGCTTATGCACTTCGCATACCGCACTTTGTTAAATGTAATGCCTACCAAGGTAGTCTCAACTACTCCATATGAGATATGGAATGGTAAGAAACCTCATGTATCTTACTTGAAGATATGGGGTTGTCCTGCTTATGTGAAGCGGACTGTATCAGACAAACTGGATGCTAAGTCTGATAAATGTCTATTTATTGGATACCCTAAGGAAACAAGGGGTTACCAATTCTATCATCCTGTGGAACAAAAGGTGTTTGTTTGAAGGCATGCTGTGTTTCTAGAGAAAGAGTTTCTCTTGCAAGAAAACAGTGGGAGTGTCGTCGAGCTTGAGGAGGCTCGAGAGACTCAAATAGACATTAATGAGATACCTGGTGAAGCACAGCATGGCAACTCATAGTGATGAGCAATCAGCTGGACCTATTGTAACACCACATCTTCGTAGATCTGGTAGAACACACAATATTCCTGAGAGATATGGATTTCTCGTAAGTGAATCGAACGACGTGTTACTCATTGATGATGAGGAGCCTACCAGTTATGAAGAAGTGCTGACAAGTTCAGAAAGGGATAAATGGCTTGGTGCCATGAAGTCGGAAATGGATTCTATGTATGGAAACCAAGTTTGGAACTTGGTTGACCCACCTGAAGGCATAAAGCCTATAGGGTGCAAGTGGGTTTTCAAGAAGAAAACCGACATGGATGGTAATGTGATTACCTATAAGGCTAGATTGGTGGCGAAAGGATATCGTCAAAAACAAGGTGTTGATTATGACGAAACCTATTCTCCTGTAGCTATGCTTAAATCCATTCGGATGCTCCTGGCCATAGCGGCTCATTATGATTATGAGATATGGCAGATGGATGTGAAAACAACTTTCCTTAATGGAAACACGCCGAGGACGTGTATGATAATCTGACTGAGGGTTTCACATCGGTTGATAAAACCAAGGTATGCAAATTGCGACGGTCCATTTATGGATTGAAGCAAGCATCCAGAGTTTGGAATATCCGTTTTTGATGAGACGATCAAAAGTTTGATTTCTCACAAAATCGACGAACCTTGTGTGTACAAGAAGGTTAGTGGGAGTGCGATCGTATTCCTAGTATTGTATGTCGATGACATACTACTTATAGAAGCGATGTTTCAATCTTGATCGTGAAGGTTTGGTTATCCAAGACATTCTACATGAAACACCACGGAGAAGAAACCTACATCCTCGGGATTAAGATCTATAGAGATAGATCGAAGCGGTTGCTTGGTCTTTCGGTCTACATATATAGTCAGTGCTAAAGAGGTTTAGCATGTCGGAATCCAAGAAAGGTTTCCTACCCATCGCATGGGGTACACCTTTCAAGTCTATGTGTCCGCACGAAGGCGAGAGGATTTGCATGAGTAAGATTCCCTATGCATCCGCAATAGGATCTATCATGTATGCTATGTTATGTACGAGGCCCGATGTATCGTATGCTCTGAGTGTCACGAGCAGATACCAGTCCGATCCAGGAATGGATCATTGGGTGGCTGTTAAGACGATCCTTAAGTACTTGAGAAGAACTAAGGATGTGTTCCTAATATATGGAGAAGGGTACATGGTGATACGTGGGTATACGGATGCCAACTCCAGACAGACAAGGATGATTCCATGTCTCAGTCTGGGTATGTATTCACCTAGAATGGAGGCGCAATAAGTTGGAAAGGTTCCAAGCTTGACACTATAGCGGATTACGCCACTAAAGGCGAGAATCGTTGCGACTGGAAGCAACAAAGGAAGCGGTTTGGATCAAGCAGTTCATCTATGAACTTGATGTAGTCTCATCAATGATCCAAACATGTGCTTCGCCGCTATCATCTTATCAGAGAGATCATCAGTAGGAACGAAATACAAATCGAGAAAATTCCCACTGAAAGGAACTTAGCGGATCCTTTGACTAAAGCATTACCTCAAAGTAAGTTTGAGGGTCATGTTAGTGCTTATGGTATTGGATACCGTAGCGATTGGCATTAGGCCAAGTGGGAGTCTGTTAGTAATATATGAGAGATGTCCTAAGGCAATCGCCTTATGTATGAACCATTTAAATGATAAATGAAGATTCACTATTTGAGTATACATGTTTAATGTATTTGATTGGATCTTAAACTCATTTACTGAATGTCCACGATACGATTCACAGCATGAGAGAATTTGTGATTGGATCACAACTAGTGAGTATCTCTACATGTGTAATTGTGATGTATCGGAATTATCCTAGTCGATGAATTGATGGATTTGGACACCATCAATTGCCGAGACTACGAGGTATACTCCTTGGTGTATCCAAGCAGCTGATTCTCACTGGCTGGAGACATAGTGATGTCCGGAGTTAATCGTGGATGCTAGTTATGGTAACTAGTTCATTGGAGTGACCAGCCGTAAGACTTCATATGGTTCTCTGCATATATAGATATGTCAATGAAGTTCTTACTGTGGCTTAAGTGCGATGTTCCTTTGACTTGCGGTATTCAAGTCATCTTGATCATGGAGACTTATGCTTTGACATCTTAAGCAAACATCTCTAAGGAGATGTGGACCCGGGATGATTGGGTATAAGTCGAAGTGATCGAAGGTGTTTGAATAGCCTATAAAGGATTCACCACTCCTTGCGAGGAGATGTATACCCATGGCCTCTCGTCGGATTATTACTAAAGTCTTTGGCCAAAGCATTACATGTTTAGAGTAAGGTACTCTTCGATACATGTGGAGTAACTAGAATCCGTAGGACGAGGAAATGATACTTGGGCTAGGTGTGACGTAGTCAGCCTAGTGGGGACTGACACAATAGACCATGTCCTGAACCAAGTGGGTATAAGATGAGTGAAGGGAATGGGGCACGATTCATTCGAGCTACTGAAGGGTTTCAGAAATAGTTCTGGATCAACCGTTGATCTTTTCGGTTAATTGGGGATCATGATGTACTACTAGGTGCCACTCATGATCGTTCTATAATTAATGGTTAATTATAGACGGCCAACATAAACCGAGAACCTATTTGGTCACACGCACAACGAGTGTAATCCAAAGGATTTAAAACGAGCTTGAGAATGGGATTCTCAGACCGAGAGAAACTATGTTTGGTTGGACCAAACATAAATCGAGCATGAAATTGTTTCAGTCGCAATGGAAGCGTGGATGGGCAGTGTCTTATGAAGACATAATGGATGGACCAAAATGGTTTGGTTCTAATCCAATGGATGAGAATAAACCAAAGGGTTTGGTTTATATTAAACGAATGAACCAAAGCTTGGTTCGGTTCGTTTTAACTTAAAATAAACCATCATGGTTTGGTTTATTTTAACTTATCCTAATGGAGCGGGTTAACGGGCTTTATGGATATGATCCATTAACCATTAAGAGAATTAGTTCTCTATAAAAGAGGGCTTAAGGGATTGTTAAACCCTAATCATCCAAAACCCTAGCTTGAAGTTGCCGCCCACCCCTTGGAGGAAATTTCGGCGCCCAACTACAAGCTGCCGCCGCCCAGCTTTGTGCCGCCGTCCAAGACCCTTGCCGGCGTCCAAGCTCCAGCCGGTGAACCTCCGGCGACACTCCGGTGATCTCCTATAGGTTCGGCATCAAGGTGAGCCTTTTCTCTCCTTGTTTTGGCCGGCGCCTACTCCTCCACCAAGCTGTCCAGTTTTCTGGACAGCTTCTTCTCCTCTCGTCGGAGCATCGTTTGGACGACGGTTAGTGATCCGACAGCGGATAACATACCGGGGATTTGATCTCCGGTAATCCTCTGAGGTGGAGGACGAAAGATTCGTCAATCGGTTGACGAATACCTCTCCGGAGAAGCGAGTTTTGAGAACTCGTTTTATGATCCGAATTTGGATTCGGATCGTGATCATCTCTCGATCACGTCGTCTTCAACACGAGGCTAGTAACCCGTACGAAGACGAAGCTCGTGACTTAGCGAAGTCATCCCGAGGAGCTCGGCGTGGATACGGATAGAGACGATTCTTACGAGGATCGTTCCGGTTGATGCCGTTCCCGCTACACGTCATACGAAAGGTATAACGTAGATAATTTCTTTTATTGCAAATTTTAATTTACGGTTATGTCTACACTTGTTGTAATAGCATGCGTGTGTTGTGTGTGTTGTAATAAATATAGATTTATTATTTTTTAATTGCTTCCGCTGTGCTCATGTTTACGAAACATGATCGAACACACACACGCCGCGGTGCCGGAAACCCAACAGCACATTGGTCTTATGCTGCCAAGACTCCGCTTGGACTTTACGCCGCCAACCATTGGACTTATGCTGTCAAGACTCCACCCTTGGACTTTACACCGCCAATATTCCCCTTTAACTTCTCAATTTCCAAGACTCAAGCTTAGACTTTCCCTTGCCAACCCATGTTGGACTTTCCATGCCAAGACCCATGCTTGGACTTTCCTTTTCCAAGACCCATGCTTGGACTTTCCTTTTCCAAGACCCATGCTTGGACTTTCCTTGCCAAACCATGTTGGACTTTCCATGCTAAGACTCAATCATAGACTTTTCATGCCAAGTACACAAGACTTGGACTTTTCCCATGACAATGGTCAAACCATCATCAAACATCAAGTATGACCTGGGTCAATTACACCAGCAATCTCCCCAATACATTGTCAGACAGCAAGGTCAGACATCAATGTCAAACATCAAAACACTACTCGAGTCAAACTCGAGTCTAGTCAATCATGACCTGGGCCGATTGCACCAACAATTAGCTCCATTGAGCTTGTCCTTCTCAAGGACAGATCGCAGATAGAGAGTGTTTGAAATGTTAGATGACATGGTGATCTACAACAGTAAAATGTAGAAATAAGTATCATATCTAAATCATTTAATTAGACCTTTAATTAAATAATGCTCCCACTGAATCATAGAGCTTCAGTAGGGGATAGTCATGGATGTAGGCAAACACCTTTTGCCCACACTACTGTTGGTGCAATCGGCCCGGACTCGAGTTTTACTCGAACTATATTTTGATGTTAGACAAAACGCATGACATGGGATTGTCATGGGAAGTCCAACATGGGTTGGCCACGTAAATCCAAGTGTGTAGCCTTGGTGGTGAAAAGTCCAAGCATTGGGCTTGGTGTTGGGAAAATCCAGGCATAGGGCTTGGTGTGGAAATTCCAACATGGGTTGGCCACGTAAGTCCAAGTGTGTAGCCTTGGCGGTCAAAGTCCAAGCATGGGGCTTGGCATGGAAAATCCAAGCATGAGGCTTGGTGTGGGAAGTCTTGAGTGAAGGTTGAAGCTTCGCTTCCCATTTCAACTTGGTCACTTGTGTATGGCGATCCCATCTACGTCCCCAGTTTAAAAAAATTAATCCTTGACGAAGAGGGATTACCCAAGCAACCGATCCATCGTCGTGCTATTCGATTAGAGTTGTCAATTGAACAAATTTGTTGTTCAAGAAACCTACCTCTTTTCTTCGATTAGGCATGGAATAGACAATGTAAGGATCGTCGATTTTTGTGTTTGTCTTCGGGGTCCAAGTAAATTAGCCACATACAATACATACAACTTACATAGAATAAGAAAACATGCATAAACAAGAATTATACCTCTTGTTTACCTAAAGGTCTTCTATTGTATGTCCTTCCTCTTTTTGGACGTTGTGTGGGTGACGATCATCCAAAAGTCGAAGCCTCCTAGATCACGTTCTTCCCTTCCTTGCTCGCTCCGAATAAAGGGAAGAATAAAATAAAACTTTTTCTCCTATCTAGGACCGACCACCAAGCCAAGGAGCTTGATGTTGCCGCCAGCCAAGGAGTGGATGAAGGAGATTGAGTGGGTGCCGACAAGAGCTCCAAGGGAAGAACCCTAACCCTTGTTGCCGCCATCCAAGGAGGAGAGGAAGAAGATTGGGGGCTCGGCCAAGAAGAGAAAGGAGAAGAGGGGTGCCAGCCAAACCCTAGGAAGATAGGAAAACCTTCCACTTGTTGCCGCCCAAGACTTCTCCAAACCCTAGCCGCCCAATCCTTGAAGCAAAACCTAATCTCCTTGAGTTATCCTTGCCACCCAACCCTTAAGATCTATTTATAGAGTTAGGCTTAAGCCTCCTTTTAATCTCCACCATCGGATCTAGAGATTTAATCTCAACCATTGGATCTAGAGATTTAATCTCCACCGTCGAATCTAGAGATTTAACCTCCACCATCGGATCTAGAGATTTAATCTCAATCGTAGGATCTAGAGATTTAATCTCCACCGTCGGATCTAGAGATTTAACCTCCACCGTCCGATATAGAGTTCCATTTTCCACCATCGGATCTAGGCTTCTTGAGGATTTTAATAGGCTACAATAGGGACCGTGAGGAGGAGTTGGATCTTGGCCACCCAATGGATCCGACCCACATAAAATCCGATCCATTAATGATAATCCATTCCACTAGAGGATTATCATTAATCTACCTCACCAACCCCCATAAATAAATATGGGCTCCATATATTAATTGTATAAATATCTCCCCTTGTTTAAGATCTCGAATGTACGTAAATTAATTAATAACGGGCAAAGGCCCTAGTCGATTGATGGCTTGCATCAGTCGACTGCTAGCTCCATCAGTCAACTGCTAGGGTTGAGCAGTCGTTTGGTGTTCAAATTCAAGCCTCGAGGAGAGTCAAACCTCATCCCCTTATCTTAGGGTGAGGTGTCCTTTGGTGATAAAACATGAGCTCAACGTTTAGGGTTCTCAAAGGCTATAAAAGAAGGAGTGTTCTTCACCATTTTCATAAATTCCAAGTGCTCCCGCAACACCATGACTCTCCGACAACTCTACGACAATGAAGCGCTGCCGAAACGCCGATGACACGAGCTCAACTTCCTCTCCATCAATCATCGGTATAGCTTACTTCTTGAGTTGTCTATTCTAAAGTTTTTGTAATTCATCTTTATCAAGTTTTTATTGTAACGAGGAGAGAGGGAGTGTCCCTCTACCTCGATCTCTTTATGTCTTGTATTCGTCGTATCCTACCTCCAACGAGGATGAGACATTTTAGTGAATTTCCCTCTATACATGGTCTCGGACGACTAGGGCCTTGGATTAGCAGCCGGTAGGCTGTGAACCATGTAAAAAATAATTTGTTTTATTTATTTTCCATTGTGCACTCGCATTTTAATCAAACGAAACGAAAGAATTATTTTGCGCTATTCACCCCTCTCCTCTAGTGCTTTCTACGATCCAACAGAACCTTTTGTCTACAAGAGGGTTAGTTGGAGCATAGTTATTTTTCTTATCTTGTATGTTGATGACACACTCTTATTGGAAACGATATCCCAATGCTGCAGTTTATGAAGACTTGGCTTGGGAATTATTTCTCGATGAAAGACTTAGGAGAAGCAACCTATATATTGGGCATCAAGATCCATAGAGATAGATCTAAGAGACTTCTTGGCCTATGTCAGAGTACATACGTTGACAAGGTGCTAAATCATTTTGCCATGCAGAATTCCAAGAAAGAATTTCTGCCAATGTCACATGGTGTGAGTCTTTCGAAGACTCAATGTCCCTCTTCTATGGAGGAGAGAGACCGCATGGATCAGATCCCTTATACATCTGCTATAGGGTCTATCATGTACGTCATGCTTTATACTCGCCCCTGTTGGGTTTCTGGCACCGCGGCGAGTGTGTGTTCGAACATGTTTCGTAAACATGTGCACAGCGGAAGGAATAAAATAATAAATCTAATTTATTACAACACACACATCACACGCATGCATAGTACAACATGTGTAGGCATAACCGTAAATTCAAATTTTGCAATAATAGGAAATTTATACTACGTATACCTGACATATCACGTGTAGAGGGAAAGGCATCCACCGGAATGATTCTCGCTAGAATCATCTCTATCCGTATCCATGCCGAGTATCTTCGGGATGACTTCACAAAGTCACGAGCCTCATCTTTGTACGGGTTACTAGACTCGTGTTAAAGACGATGTGATCGAGAGAAGATCACGATCCGAATCAAAATTCGGATCCAAAACGAGTCCTCAAAAACTCGCTTCTCCGGAGAGGTATTCGTCAACCGTTTGACGAATCCTTCGTCCTCCACCTATGAGGATTACTGGAGATCGAATCACCTACAAGGGTACCGCTGTCGGAGCTTCAAACGTCATCCAAACGACGCTTCGACGAGAAGGAAATAAGCTTTCCAGAAAACTGGACAGCTTTGGTGGAGGAATAGGGGTCGGCCAAAAAGGAAGGTTGAAGCTCACCTTGTTGCCGAACCCAAAGGAGATCACCGGAGCTCCTCCGGCAGCAGCTCGACGCCAGCAAGGGGAGAGGACGGAAGCTTCTGGACGCCGGCAAGGAGATAGGGTGGTGGTGGGCGGCGGAAAGAGGGTTGGTACCGACTTCACAAGGAGAAGGAGGGGCGGCAACAATTAGGGTTGCAAGGATTTGGATTAGGGCATAACAAAAACCCTTAAGCCCTATTTTATAGAGAACAAATTCTCTTAATAGTTATCGGATCATAACCAAAAGCCCGCTAACCCTTTCCATTAATTTAACTTAAAATAAACCAAATCATGATGGTTTATTTTAAGTTAAAACAAACCGAACCAACTTTGGTTCATTCGTTTAAAACAAACCAAACCCTTTTGGTTTATTCTCCTCCATTGGATTAGAACCAAACCAATTTGGTTCATCCATCATGTCTTCATAAGATACGGCCCATCCACGCTTCCATTGTGACTGAAACGATTTCATGCTGGGTCCATGTTTGGTCCAACCAAACCTAGTTTCTCTCAGTCTGAGAATCTCATTCTTAAGCTCGTTTTAAATCCTTCGGATTACGCTCATTGTGCGTGTGACCAAATAGGTTCTAGGTTTATGTTGGCCATCTATAATTAACCATTAATTATAGAACGATCATGAGTGGCACCTAGTAGTACATCATGATCCACAATTAACCGAAAAGATCAACGGTTGATGCAGAACTATTTCTGAAACCCTTCAGCAGCTCCAATGAATCGTGTCCCATTCCCTTCACTCATCTTATATGTTAAGGCAATCTCTTGCCGTAATATGGTTTTGATGGTGTGGCAAAGGGTTTAAGTTAGGTTGTTATTGTGATTTGATATGTGCGTTGAAGTCGTGTAGGGCTTAGTAATTTGCACATGGAGCCGTGGCGAGTTTCACATCTCATGACTCGTGCCTTGAGTTGGTGAAGGATAGCTTTGCGGAAGCCGTGCGCTTGGAAAATCCGAGGGACCGCCGAACGAGGAGCTTGGAGTGAAGCCGGAGGAAGTAGACTTCGAGGCAAGAGACGCGAAGGAGCATTGCAGAGCCGTGCGCCTGATGCTGCCGAGGGACGTTGCCACGAACGAAGAGAACTTCGAAGGCCAGGGACTCCGAGGGATGAGAGTGAGCGATTGTAACCCGGGAAGGGTAGCTCTTAGGTGAAACATGGCAATTTTGGCCAAGTGTAGGATGGGTTTTCCCGACACCAGTTGACTGCCATGTCATGGCAGTCGACTACTCTGAGTCGATGGGTCGATCGACTGGTATAAAACCAGTTTAGTGCTTAGCGATCATTGCTATGGGTCGGCATTCTATGGGTGACGGTCGTGATGTCGACATCGATCGATTGCGGGGAATGGCGGTTGGTATGGCGCTGTCTGCAGACGCGAGAATGGAGTCGACTCCATTGAGCACTCGACTGATCGAGTATCAGTCGACTGATGCCAATACCGTTGGATGGAATCCAACATGGAAAGCGGTCGTTATTGGGCAACGGCTACGGGATCAGTCGACTGATCGAGGGCATCGAAAGAAACCCTCTTCCTCTATAAAAAGGAAGGGGGTGGGGGTTTGGGAGGCTAATGCTTATGCTCTAATACTCTCCCAAGTTCCCTAAAGCTTTCCATCTTCTTACTCAAGCTTATTTCCATTATATTTGTAAGAGGAGTGTTTTTGTGTAAAGAGGTTACCTCCACCTAGCTTTGTATAAAGGAGAGATCTAGTGGATAGATTTGGAGGAGTGATTCACCTTGGACGAATCGGACCGTGGATTAGCGGCGTAGCCGTGAACCACGTTACATCTCGTGTTTGTATTGCTTGTTTATATTTTGCTTGTCTTTATTTATATTTGCATATTTCGCTTGCGCTAACGTTTTGTAGACGAGCAAAATACGACATACATCGTAAGAGGGCTATTCACCCCTCTCTAGCCGACCAACCGATCCCCCAACAAGTGGTATCAGAGCAAGGTTGCTTGTCACCGGACTAATCGCCGCAACAAGCTCTACATCTCAAATGGTTGGCTCAAACATCCACCCACCGAAGTTCGACGGTGAATTCTCTTGGTGGAATAAGAGAATGGAGGTATTCTTCGAAACCGACTTTGAAATATTATTAATTATGGAAAATGGTTTCGAGTTGCCTAGGAACGAAGATGGGGAGCCATTGGAAAAATCGAGATGGAGTAAAAGACAAAGAGAGGAGTATTTGGCAAATTCAAAGTCCAAGCACCACCTCTACAATGTGCTCCCTCAACAAGAAGTCAATATGATAGGGGAGTGTGCTAGCGCCAAGGAAATGTGGGAGAAATTAATAGAGATTCATGAAGGCACATCCGAGGCAAAGCTAGCAAGGAGAGATGTCCTTCGCTCCCAATTGTCCAATATCAAACTCGAAAAGGGAGAGAAGGTAAAATCCCTACACTCTAGATTTAAGGAAATTCTAACCGGTTTAACAAGTGTAGGTGAAAAGCTTTCCAATCGGGATATGGTAATGAAGGTCATAGATGCCTTTCCCCGGTCCTCAAGATGGAGTTCCATGGTGGATTCATTTTACATCTCCAAGAACTTGGAAGTAAGTACCTTGGAGGAGTTTTTCTCAACAATGGAGCTCCATGAAACGAGGCTTGAAGGAATACAAGAAGAGCCTAGAATCCAACCTTCAAGAGGAGTAGCATTGATGTCAAATAAGGGGAAGAAGAAGATAGAGATCCCCTCCTCCGATGATGATGAAGCTTCTACCTCCTCCATGGATAGCACGGAAGAAGCCTACATGGTAAGGAAGGTAAGGCATGCATTTAAGAATTTTAGATTTGATAAATCTCATGATAGGAATAGAAGACCAAGGGGGAAGATCATTTGTTACAATTGTCAAGGGGAGGGACACATAAGGGACAATTGTCCCCTCCTAAACAAGAGCAAAGAGGAAAGGAAAAAGAAGGAAGAAAAGAAGAAGAAGAAGGGCAGCAAGAAGAAAAAGAAGGCCAAGGAAAAAGGAAAGGCCATGTCTCTCAAAGCAAAGACATGGGATGACCTTGCTTCCTCATCCTCATCCGAAGAAGAAGAGCATGTCTATTCCAACCTTGCATTGATGGCCTTCGACGACTTGGATTGCTCTTCCTCCTCAAATGTAGAGAGCTCAAGTGAAGGGGGAGCTTCTACATCCTCCTCATCCGAAGAAGAAGAGGACATGGAAACTATGGTAACGAATGCCTCTCCTAAGAAAATAGTTTCCATAATCTTTAGTTTAACTAAGGACTTATTTGGAATGAAAAAAAAAATAAAAGCATGCTAGATCAAATTAAGGAATTAGAAAATAAGCTAGGAAATGCATGCTTAAATGAAAATGATAATATCTCTTCTAGGTTAAATGATGCATGCTCACACGATAATTATGTGCCATTAGATGTTAGTGATGCATGCATAGAAGAAAATAGGGCATTAAGGGAAAAGGTAGATTATTTAACAAAAGCCCTAGAAAAATTCACTATTGGCTCCAACACCCTTAACATGATAATTGGGAGCCAAAGAGCTAGTTTCAATAAGAAAGGCCTAGGATACAAAGAAAAGAAAAATGAAAAGGCCTATAAATGCCTAATAGCTAGGGGACAAGATAAGAAGAAAGTAATAGCTAAGAAATGGATCCCCAAGGAGTACTTAGTGAACTCAATAGAAAAGAACTTATTTTGGGTTCCAAAATCCATCCTTAAGGGTTAGGATAACCCTAGGGTAGTCAACCATATGCAATTGACCTATATCATATTTTGATTGACTTAGGATGACGGGACAACATTTTTAAATAGTGTTGGGTGATGATAACGTACCCATAAATAGATAATAATGCTTAAATCATGATGATTGAAGTAATTCCTACACATGTTTGCAATCATGATTTATGCTATTAATATTTGGCACATAATCATGAGAAATAGGGTTAAATCATGCTTTAGGTGATATTTTGCTCATTATGATGATATAATACCTAATGCATGATTATTATTTGATGAATACATGTGTTTAATGATCATAATGTGTAATTCATTCATATATGCCTTTATGATCATGAGGATTATTAGGTTGATACTTAACCTTGATAGAATTGTATGAATATAATGGTTAAGTATATACAAACGCCCCCTAGGATGCATCTCACACTCACCATAGGCTACTTTGATTGAAAACTTAGCATGGGTGAGATGTTAGGATGATACAAATGTCCACTAATGCCTATGGCATTTAGATGGTCATTTAAAGTATCAAAATAGCAATAATAGACCAATCATGGGGAAGGCTTATGTTTAATTCATAGACATATTGCCCAAAGATCATGGTTGGATATTTCATATGTTTTCAAAACAATTTCTTAATCTAAAATCTATGTATTCATGTTTTGAAACAATTCAAAGCAAGACTAGGTGTTAAAATGGATACTCTTAAGATCAAAAACCTAGTAGTTTTTAAAGCTTTTGGATTTTTGGAAAATACGTGGAAATATAATGATTTTTCATGAAAACCTATTTTTCACTGATAGATATACTTAAAAGAAATGTGTTCCCCAAATTTCATGATTTTTCGAATTTTCTGGAATTTTTAATGCATTTCTGAAATTCGGTCCGAAAATCAAGAAATCCTGAAAATCATGTGCCAGTCGACTGGTATCTGAACCAGTCGATTGATGGCCTGTAAATCAGACTAGTTGAGGCCGAATTCAGGTTTTAGAGCAATTTTTGGTATTTTTCCTTCTAATATACTTGATGTCATGAGTTTTTAACTTAGTGTTAATCTTTTTGATGGTGTCAATGGGGGAGAGATAATTATGTTTAAGTAAATTGTGATAGGGGGAGGGAGAAATTGTTAAAAAGTAATAGGGGGAGAAATTTAAATTGTATGGGGAGTTTCATGGATTAAGGGGGAGTTGCATGTTGCTATATCATGTTTTATGTTTACATGCTTTCTTACCTTAGAAATTTTTATCAAATGTTTTTACCTAACTTAAACGGATTACCACACATCAAAAAGGGGGAGATTGTTAAGGCAATCTCTTGCATTAATATGGTTTTGATGGTGTGGCAAAGGGTTTAAGTTAGGTTGTTATTGTGATTTAATATGTGCGTTGAAGTCGTGCAGGGCTTAGTAATTCGCACATGGAGCCATGGCAAGTTTCACATCTCATGACTCGTGCCTTGAGTCGGTGAAGGATAGCTTTGGGGAAGCTGTGCGCTTGAAGCATCCGAGGGACCGTCAGACGAGGAGCTTGGAGTGAAGCCGGAGGAAGTAGACTTCGAGGCAAGAGACGCGAAGGAGCATTGCAGAGTCGTGCGCCTGATGCTGCCGAGGGACGTGGCCGCGAACGAAGAGAACTTCGAAGGCATGAGACTCCGAGGGATGAGAGTGAGCGATTGTAACCCGGGAAGGGTAGCTCTTAGGTGAAACTTGGCCATTTTGGCCAAGTGTCGGATGGGTTTTCGACACGATCGCCATGTCATGGCGATCGCTCCAATCGATGGGTCGGTCGATCGGTATAAAACCGATTTAGTGCTTAGCGATCATTTGCCGGGGAATGGCGATCGGCCCGATGGAACGTCTGCGGGCATAGAATGGAGTCGACTCCATTGAGCACTCGATTGATCGAGTATCAGTCGACTGATGGTAAGATCAGTCGACTGATGCCAATATCGTTGGATGGAATCCAACGTGGAAAGCGACCGTTATTGGGCAATGGCTACGGGATCAGTCGACTGATCGAGGGCATCAGTCGACTGATCCTGTGTCAACGGGAAGAAACCCTCTTCCTCTATAAAAAGGAAGGGGGTGGGGGTTTGGGAGGCTAATGCTTATGCTCTAATACTCTCCCAAGTTCCCTAAAGCTTTCCATCCTCTTACTAAAGCTTATTTCCATTATATTTGTAAGAGGAGTGTTTTTGTGTAAAGAGGTTACCTCCACCTAGCTTTGTGCGAAGGAGAGATCTAGTAGATAGATTTGGAGGAGTGATTCACCTTGGATGAATCGGACCGTGGATTAGAGGCGTAGCCGTGAACCATGTTACATCTCGTGTTTGTATTGCTTGTTTATATTTTGCTTGTCTTTATTTATATTTGCATATTCCGCTTGCGCTAACGTTTTGTAGACGAGCAAAATACGACATACATCGTAAGAGGGCTATTCACCCCCCTCTAGCCGACCAACTGATCCCACAATATTATACCCACTTGGTTCAGGACATGGTCTATAGTGTCAGTCCCCACTAGGCTGTCTACGTCACACCTAGCCCAAGTATCAATTCCTCGTCCTACGGATTCTAGTTACTGCACTTGTATCGAAGAGTACCTTACTCTAAACATGTAATGCTTTGGCCAATGACTTTAGTAACAATCCGACGAGAGGCCATGGGTATACATCTCCTCGCAAGGAGTGGTGAATCCTTTATAGGCTATTCAAACACCTTCGATCACTTCGACTTATACCCAATCATCCCGGGTCCACATCTCCTTAGAGATGCTTGCTTAAGATGTCAAAGCATAAGTCTTTATGATCAAGATGACTTGAATACCGCAAGTCAAAGGAACATCGCACTTAAGCTGCAGTAAGAACTTCATTGGCATATCTATATATGCAGAGAATCATATAAAGTCTTACGGTTGGTCACTCCAATGAACTAGTTACCATAACTAGCATCCACGATTAACTCCGGACATCACAATGTCTCCAGCTAGTGAGGATCAGCTGCTTGGATACACTAAGGAGTATACCTCATGCTAGTCTCGACAAAATCAATGGTGTCCAAATCCATCAATTCATCGACTAGGGATAATTCCTATACATCACAATTACACATGTAGAGATACTCACTAGTTGTGATCCAATCACAAATTCTCTCATGCTGTGAATCGTATCGTGGACATTCAGTAAATGAGTTTAAGATCTAATAAAATACATGAAAACATGTATACTCAAATAGTGAATCTTCATTTATCATATAAATGGTTCAAACATAAGGCGATTGCCTTAAGACATCTCTCATATTTTACTAACAAACTCCCACTTGGCCTAATGTCAATCGCTACAGTATCCAATACCATAAGCTCTAACATGACCCTCAAACTTACTTTGAGGTAACGCCTTAGTCAAAGGATTCGCTAAGTTCCTTTCAGTGGGGATTTTCTCGATTTGTATTTCCTTCCTACTGATGAACTCTCTGATAAGATGATAGCGGCGAAGCACATGTTTGGATCGTTGATAAGACCTTGGCTCTTTTGCCTGTGCAATTGCTCCATTATTGTCACAGTAGACCGGTATTGCTTCAACAATGGCTGGAATCACACCAAGTTCATAAATGAACTTCTTGAACCAAGCCACTTCCTTTGCTGCTTCCGAAGCTGCAATGTATTCTGCCTCAATGGTAGAATCCGCTACAGTGCCTTGTTTGGAACTTTTCCAACTCACTGCACCCCCATTCAAGGTGAACACATATCCAGACTGAGACCTAGAATCATCCTTGTTTGTCTGGAAGCTGGCATCCGTATACCCTCGTATCACCATGTCCCCTTCTCCATATATTAGGAACACATCCTTAGTTCTTCTTAAGTACTTAAGGATCATCTTAACAACCACCCAATGATCCATTCCTGGATCAGACTGGTATCTACTCGTGACACTCAGAGCATACGATACATCGGGCCTCGTACATAACATAGCATACATGATAGATCCTATTGCAGATGCATAGGGAATCTTACTCATGCAAATCCTCTCGTCTTCTGTGCGTGGACACATAGACTTCGAAAGGTGTATCCCATGCCTGATGGGTAGGAAACCTTTCTTGGATTCCGACATTCTAAACCTCTTTAGCACTCGGTCTATATATGTAGACTGCGAAAGACCAAGCAACCGTTTCGATCTATCTCTATAGATCTTAATCCTGAGGATGTAGGTTGCTTCTCCCAGGTCTTTCATAGAGAATGTCTTGGATAACCAAATCTTAACTGACTGTAAGACTGAAACATAGTCCCCTATAAGTAATATGTCATCGACATACAATACTAGGAACACGACTGCTCTCCCACTAACCTTCTTGTACACACAAGGTTCGTCTGGATTTTGTGAGAAATCAAACTTTTTTATTGTCTCATCAAAACGAATATTCCAGCTCCTGGATGCTTGCTTCAATCCATATATGGACCGTCACAATTTGCATACCTTGGTTTTATCAACCGATGTGAAACCCTCAGGCTGTATCATATACACGTCCTCGAGTAGGTTTCCATTAAGGAAAGCTGTTTTCACATCCATCAGCCATATCTCATAATCATAATGAGTGGTTATGGCCAGGAGCATCCGAATGGATTTAAGCATAGCTACAGGCGAATAGATTTCGTCATAATCAACATCTTATTTTTGACGATATCCTTTCGCCACTAATCTAGCCTTATAGGTAATCACATTACCATCCATGTCGGTTTTCTTCTTGAAAACCCACTTGCACCCTATAGGCTTGATGCCTTCAGGTGGGTCAACCAAGTTCCAAACTTGGTTTTCATACATGGAATCCATTTATGACTTCATGGCATCAAGCCACATATCCCTTTATGAACTTGACAGCACTTCTTCATAACTGGTAGGCTCCTCATCATCAATGAGTAACACGTCGTTCGATTCACTTACGAGAAATCCATATCTCTCAGGAATGTTGCGTGTTCTACCAGATCTACGAAGATGTGGTGTTTCAATAGGTCCAGCCGATTGCTCATCACTATGAGTTATCAGCTGTTGTGCTTCACCAGGTATCTCATCAATGTGTATTTGAGTCTCTCGAGCCTCCTCAAGCTCGACGATACTCCCACTATTTTCTTGCAAGAGAAACTCTTTCTCTAGAAACATAGCATGCCTTGAAACAAACACCTTTTGTTCCATAGGATGATAGAATTGGTAACCCCTTGTTTCCTTAGGGTATCGAATAAATAGACATTTATCAGACTTAGCATCCAATTTGTCTGATACAGTCCGCTTCACATAAGCAGGACAACCCCATATCTTCAAGTAAGATACATGAGGTTTCTTACTATTCCATATCTCATATGGAGTAGTAGAGACTACCTTAGTTGGCATTCTGTTTAACAAGTAAAGAGCTGTCTGAAGTGCATAGCCCCAAAAGGACTTGGGATGATTCGCATGATTCATCATTGACCTGACCATGTCCAACAAGGTCCGGTTATGCCTCTCAGATACACCATTATACTGTGGTGTATATGGCAGAGTCCATTGAGACAATATACCATTGTCTCTTAGATAATCAAGAAACTCTTGACTTAAGTATTCACCACCTCGATCCGATCGAAGTATTTTAATACTCTTGTCATGTTGTTTCTCTACTTCATTTCTGAATTCTTTGAACCTTTCAAAGGCTTCAGACTTGTGTTTCATCAAAAACACAAACCCAAACCATGAGTGATCATCGGTTAAGCTAATGAAGTAGCTATAGCCTTCATAAGCTTGAGTTGACATAGGTCCGCATACATCAGTATGTATTAGACCTAGCAACTCTCCCACTCGTTCACCTTTTCCAATAAAAGGTAACTTAGTCATCTTGCCTTTTAAGCATGATTTGCATGTATCGTATGAATCCAATTCAAAGGATTCCAGAATTCCACATCGGTGTAATTCGGACATGCATTTCTTGCTTACATGGCCAAGACAATAATTCCACATGTAGGAGTCTAATTGATTATCCTTTCGAGCACGCTTGTTGCTCGCTTCGATATTGAAAATGTCACTGGATACGTCCAACGTATAAATTTCATTGCTCAAAGTTCCAGGTCCATAAAGTACTCCATTCAAAGTTATATAACAACAATTGTTACTAAACGTCAAATGGTAACCATTTCTATTTAAGCAGGAAATAGAAACAATGTTCTTTATTAGAGAAGGAACACAATAGCAATTGTCCAGTTCCAAGACTAGTCCATAAGGGAGCTTCAACAAATAAGTTCCGATGGCGACCGCAGTAACCTTTGCTCCATTGCCAACTCGTAAATTTGACTTCCCTCTGACGAGACTTCTTCTATTCCTTAGCCCCTGTATGTCATTACATATATGTGAGCCACACCCAGTATCCAATACCCAAGTGTCTAAGGAAATAGAATGACAATCAATAATGAAGATACCTGAAGAGGATGGGGCATTGGATGCCTTCTTCTTCTTCATGGACTCAAGATAAATCTTGCAGTTTCTTCGCCAATGGCCTTCCTTGCCACAATGATGGCAAGTGCCCTATTGTGCGGTTCTGCCTTCTTAGCCTTCTTGTTCTTCCCTTTCTTCTGTTCCTTTGCATTCCTCTTAGAACCTTTCTTTGAGGAATCAACTAACAGAACCACCTTCTCCTCATGCTTCACAGAAGGCTCCACAGTCTTCAGCATATTGAGGAGCTCATGAATAGTGGATTCTAATTTGTTCATCCGATAGTTCATCACAAATTGTGAGAAACTCTTGGGCAAACAATGCAGAATTAAGTCAATACTTAATTCATGATCAGTCACAAACCCGAGGGTGGCTAGCCGCTCGATGTATCCATTCATCTTTAGCACAAACTGTACTACAGACGAACCTTCTTGCATCTTCATGGTGAAGAGGATCCTAGAGACTTCGAACCTTTCGGATCTCGCTTGCTCATCAAACAACTCATGAAGATGGAAGACCATGGTATTAGCATCCATATGCTCATGCTGCTTTTGCAGCTCAGGTACCATCGCAGCTAGCATGATGCAACTCGCCAATTCAGAATCTGTCACATGCTTCTGATAGACCAACATTTGGTCTAGAGTTGCATCGTCCCTAGGACGGTTGAGAAGAGGCTCTTCAAGGACATATGCTAGCTTTTCCTCCTTGAGAACAATTCTCAGGTTTCTAAGCCAGTCCAGGAATTTAGGCCCAGTCAATTTTTTTGAATCCAAAATAGTGCGCAAATTCAAAGACGTCATGATCAATCAATTAACCTAGAAATACAAAATGAGCATTTATGAGAAAATGATTTTAAAATGCATCAATATACATTCATAAATCCCATTCATTTTTCGAATTTCAAAAACTCCAAAATCACTTCGGGAGATCGTAGGTCCATCTCTGAATGGGCTGATATCCATCATAGATATGAACAACCTTGGAGAGAGTCCAACAAGCCATAAATACCTACGATGGTAGGTATCAAATATACCGATTGCATATCACGTATATGCAACTATCACAATGTGCTATCAACTAATTGAATGTTCACACATACATTAGGTTGTTAACACATTTACAAGTATGCATCATATGCATAACACCCAACTTCACCTCCCTTTACATCGACCTTGGAGAGAGTCCAACAAGATGATGCTCCAGGTTAAAGGCAACCCATTAATCGAGAAATAGTTTTAATATGGTTAGAGTGTATTCAACCAATTAGCCCGGCTTGGAGAGAGTCCAACAACCAAAGCTAACGATTGACCTCTGACTCTTACCATATTAGTTTTAAATTATTTCATGGTTTGAACATGTTCGGGTTTGAGCCGGGCTTGGAGAGAGTCCAACAACCCGAACAAGAAACGGAACTCTGGTTCTAAGCATATTAATGGAAGGTGTAGGCTTTAATATTAAGTTAGGGTTTTTATGTCTCATCCTCTTTGCATGCAAATAACTATTATCTACATGGCATGACATACATGACATACATCTACATGTCACGACACGCATGGCATAATGATATGCATCTAATACAATTACATGGCATACAATTATGGCATGTACAAAATTTCCTTATATGTCATAACTATTTATGGAAATAAAATATGTTTAAGATTTGATTCTCCAAATCAAATCATGATTAAATTAGGAAATAAATTTCCAAATCTAATCACATATTTTATTAGTGGAAATAGTTGATTAAGGAAAGTCAATTTAGGAAACCAATTTCCTAAATCATCAAAACTACTTATGAAAATAAAATATTTTATGATTTGATTTCCCAAATCAAATCATGATTAAATTAGGAAATAAATTTCCAAAATCTAATCAAATATTTTTATTTATGCAAAATATCAATTTCCATAAATACATCCAACTTTCCAAAAGTAGAAGATTTCCATAAATACTTTTAACTTTCCAAAAGTAGAAAATTTCCAAAAATATCATTATGACTATCACAAAATAATTTTACGATTATGTCGAAACACAACCTGGGCTCTGATACCACTGTTGGGTTTCCGGCACCGCGGCGAGTGTATGTTCGAACATGTTTCGTAAACATGTGCACAGCGGAAGGAATAAAATAATAAATCTAATTTATTACAACATACACATCACACACATGCATAGTACAACATGTGTAGACATAACTGTAAATTCAAATTTTACAATAAAAGGAAATTTATACAACGTATACCTAACGTATCACGTGTAGCGGGAAAGACATCAACCGGAATGATTCTCGCTAGAATCGTCTCTATCCATATCCACGCCGAGTATCTTCGGGATGACTTCACAAAGTCACGAGCCTCGTCTTCGTACGGGTTACTAACCTCATGTTAAAGACGATGTGATCGAGAGAAGATCACGATCCGAATCAAAATTCGGATCCAAAATGAGTCCTCAAAAACTCGCTTCTCCGGAGAGGTATTCGTCAACCGTTTGACGAATCCTTCGTCCTCCACCTATGAGGACTACCGGAGAACGAATCCCTGGCAAGGCTACCACTGTCAAAGCTCCAAACGTCATCCAAACGACGCTCCGACGAGAAGGAAACAAGCTTTCCAGAAAACTGGACAGCTTTGGTGGAGGAATAGGGGTCGGCCAAAAAGGAAGGTTGAAGCTCACCTTGTTGCCGAACCCAAAGGATATCATCGGAGCTCCTCCAGCAGCAGCTCGACGCCGGCAAGGGGAGAGGACGGTAGCTACTGGATGCCAGCAAGGAGATAGGGTGGTGGTGGGCGACAGCAAGAGGGTTGGCGCCGACTTCACAAGGAGAAGGAGGGGCGGCAACAATTAGGGTTGCAAGGATTTGGATTAGGGCTTAACAAAAACCCTTAAGCCCTATTTTATAGAGAACAAGTTCTCTTAATGGTTATCAGATCATAACCAAAAGCCCGCTAACCCACTCCATTAATTTAAGTTAAAATAAACCAAACCATGATGGTTTATTTTAAGTTAAAACGAACCGAAACAACTTTGGGTCATTCGTTTAAAACAAACCAAACCCTTTTGGTTTATTCTCCTCCATTGGATTAGAACCAAACAAATTTGGTTCATCCATCATGTCTTCATAAGACATGACCCATCCACGCTTCCATTGCGACTGAAACAATTTCATGCTCTCTCCATGTTTGGTCCAACCAAACCTAGTTTCTCTCGGTCTGAGAATCTCATTCTCAAGCTCGTTTTAAATCCTTCGGATTACGCTCGTTGTGCATGTGACCAAATAGGTTCTCGGTTTATGTTGGTCATCTATAATTAACCATTAATTATAGAATGATCATGAGCGGCACCTAGTAGTACATCATGATACCCAATTAACCGAAAAGATCAATGGTTGATGCAAAACTATTTTTGAAACCCTTCAGCAGCTCGAATGAATCGTCTCCCATTCCCTTCACTCATCTTATACCCACTTGGTTCAGGAAATGGTCTATAGTTTCAGTCCCCACTAGGCTGACTACGTCACACCTAGCCCAAGTATCATTTCCTCGTCCTACGGATTCTAGTTACTGCACATGTATCGAAGAGTACCTTACTCTAAACATGTAATGTTTTGGCCAAAGACTTTAGTAACAATCCGACGAGAGGCCATGGGTATACATCTCCTCACATGGAGTGGTGAATCCTTTATAGGCTATTCAAACACCTTCGATCACTTCGACTTATACCCAATCATCCCGGGTCGACATCTCCTTAGAGATGCTTGCTTAAGATGTCAAAGCATAAGTCTTTATGATCAAGATGACTTGAATACCGCAAGTTAAAGGAACATCGCACTTAAGCTGTAGTAAGAACTTCATTGACATATCTATATATGTAGAGAACCATATGAAGTCTTACGGCTGGTCACTCCAATGAACTAGTTATCATAACTAGCATCCACGTTTAACTCCGGACATCACAATGTCTCTAGCTTGTGAGGATCAGCTGCTTGGATACACCAAGGAGTATACCTCGTGCTATTCTCGACAGAATCAATGGTGTCCAAATCCATCAATTCATCGACTAGGGATAATTCCGATACATCACAATTACACATGTAGAGATACTCACTAGTTGTGATCCAATCACAAATTCTCTCATGCTATGAATCGTATCGTGGACATTCAGTTAATGAGTTTAAGATCTAATCAAATACATGAAAACATGTATACTCAAATAGTGAATCTTCATTTATCATATAAATGGTTTAAACATAAGGCGATTGGCTTAGGACATCTCTCATATATTACTAACAACCCCGATGTCTCATATGCTTTGAGTATGACGAGAAGATACTAGTCAGATTCAAATGAAAGTCACTAGACAACTATCAAGAACATTCTTACGTACTTACGAAGGACGAAAGAATATTTCTTGTTATTTGGAGGTGATGAGGAGCTAGCTGTAAAGGGTTATAGTGATGCAAGCTTCCAAATCGATAGGGATGATTTTAGATCGCAGTCAGTTTATGTATTTTGCCTGAATGGTAGTGTTGTGAGATGGAAGAGTTCGAAGTAAGACAGTCGCAGATTCTACAATAGAAGCTGAGTATATTCTTGTGTCTGATGAGACAAAGGAGGCTTTTTGGATTCGAAAGTTCATCACTGAACTTGGGGTGGTTCCTAGCATAGTGGACCCAATAGACATCTATGGTGATAACAATGGGGCTATTGCAAAGGCTAAGGAACCTCACTCTCATCAACGATCCAAACATATACTATGGTGGTTCTATATCATTCGAGAGATCATCGATAGAGAATATGTGAGGATATGCAAAGTATCGATGGATGCTAACATCGCAGATCCTTTGACCAAGGCATTGACACAGAGAAAGCATGATGGTCATACTTGATCATTGGGTATTAGATATTACAGTGATTGACACTAGTTCTAGTGAGAGATTGTTAGTAGTAAACCCTAGATCCAATTATGTGATGATTGACTAGGGACTTATGTATCATATTCTATTAATAATAAAGGCAAAGATTGGTTATTATATTTACTTCATGCTTGTGCCAGCCGAATAAATATAATAAGGCCCTAGAAAGTAGGTTTATCTATAGCACATCAATTGGTAGAATTGATTGTGAGATGTTGTAGAGAACACTATTCTTAAATATTCCTGGTCAAGCATTAATATACAAGGGCAATATTAATGCATTAAGACTAGCATGTAGGTCAATTGATGACTTGATCTCACATATCAAGGATATTTGATATCACGTTGACACATGGGTATATATTAGAGAATATATATCCAATTGACCGACCATGAGAAAGTTTCATGGATCTTCATATGAGTGTCATAAACTTTCTCATAGTAACTATTTGTATGATTAGTCCTAAGACCTGAAATCACTACGGTTCCCTACATAAGGAGTTATGTACTTAGGTATCGTCAAATGTCACTCATAAGAGGGTGGACTATAAAGGCAATCACTGTCTATATAACAAGTTATGCGGAGGGATGTGAGTGATGTAGATGAAATATATTCCTATCATATGACGGGAGTGATATCTTTAGGCCTCTTGATAGAGTAGAACCACAAAATACATGGCCATGCTCAAATGAGTTAAAATGAGATATTGAGCTCATTTGTTTGAGTGAGTCTACTTGGGGATCAATAACATAGAGATTGATAAGAGGATGACACAATCTATGACTCATTTATCGATCTAGATATCGAGGATAGAAGGACAAGGTTATATATTATAGTAGCCACAATAAGGTTATGTCGGATCTCGACATTCTTGCCACTTGGGTAGCAATGATGCATTGTTAGATGTCACTCATTGCTTATGTTTCAAAAAGGGGTTTAGAAACATTGGAAACATTGCAATAACCTATTGGGTCACACACAAAGAACATATTATTTTAGAGATAGGATCATCTTAGTTTGACTAAATGAAGCATTAGTTAATTGAATAGACTAGAATGAGTTAGACTCATTACTTGGCCAAACTTGAGTTGGACTCAAATTGGTTTAATTTGAGTTAGACTCAAGTGAAACCATTTGAAGAAGGTTAGCATGATTAATAATGATTAATCAAGCATGCAAATGAGAATTGTTGCAAGCAAATGGATTAATTGCTTGCAATTAGATTTCATGAAACTACATGCAAATGGATTAATGCATGCAAATGAGATTAATGCATGCAATGGAATTTAAAAGGCCTCTTTAACATTGCATGCAAATGAGATTATTGCATGCAATTGGAATTTGAGAAGCCTCCTCAACCTTGCATGCAAAAGGGTTAATGCATGAAATGGATTTAATACTTAAAGTTGCACTCAATGGGATTAATGCATGAAATGAGATTTATTCTCAAACGTTGCATGCAAAAAGGTTAATGCATGATAATGGGATTTAATGCTCAATGTTGCATGCAAAGGGGTTAATGCATGAGAATGAGATTAATGCATGAAAATGTATATGAGACTCCTCAACATGAAAGAAAAGGGTTGTGAGCCTCTCTTTGTCGTTTTGGTGCTTTTTTCCATTCCCTTCTCTTTTCTTCTTGGCCAAAAAGTAGTCTTTGGTGGAGAGCCTTGGTGTGGTTGCTAGCACAACCAAAGGTTTTGTCTTCTTCTCCAAGATAGTGTTCGTATGGATACTGTAGAGGTGTGACTATTCTGATCATGCTAAGATTCATCATCAAGGAGTTGCTGTCGGGATAGCGAAGGGTTACGCTACATTAGTAAATTCTCGACTAAGGTGTAGTTAAAAGTTACGATATCCTTTTTGTATACGCATGGATCTCTGGAGGGATCAAAGTTTTTTCTGTTCCGTTTGCGATTATATTCGCAAAAGATCCCAATAGTGGTATCAGAGCCACTTGTGTATACATAAAGATCATTGTATGTCTTTTTATATGTGATATAAAATTTGAATAAGAAGTTAATTATGAGTGCATGCACGTTTGTTTGGGTGATTTTGTGTAACAACATGTGCATGACATATTTGTTGATCGAACAACATGTTTATCATTCGGATCTATCACTCAAAATTGCTACGAACAGAGGCAAGCAAGGGTCTCGGGTTCATTATGTTGGACTAAGGGCAACAACTCATTCAATGAGTCATTAAAATAAGATTAAGGGCTTTCCCTTGACCACTTTGCTACCGCTAATACTAGTCTGCCTTGTCATAGCGACTTATAAGTCTTGTTTAGCATCATAATAAGATCTGCATGTCATAGATCTTTGTGAATGATGTATGCCATGGTGCATGATTATGACCCTTAAATCCAATGAGATTGTGGTTGTGTTGCATGTGCATGTTGTAATTCATAATATGGCCTGTGTGTCGCGCCTTCCTCCATATTTTTCCTAGTTGTAAATAAAACTAGATTTAGACTCGAATGTAACTTGAGTATTCTTACTTTGTAATGTATGAAATGAGGAGTGAAAAATCTGTTGGAGGATGATGTTACAAGAAGGATGGAGATCACACTCAACAACCAAAGGACGCAATTGGAGAAGACGTTATCCCTAGGTTGATCCATTGCTCTTCTCATTGGCTTGAGGATATCGTAGATTCGGGCCATAACCATGTCACGTTTTAAGCTTATATGTTGTTGATATATGCTTTGTGTGTATGTGATGCATATTAGATAATAATTTTATCTTAATTAAGTCAATATAGATATGCCTACCAAAGTTTGATACTCAAAATTACCTCGATCATTTGTTGTTGGGTTTGCCAAAGCAAAGTGACACATTTTATCTTGGTAGAGTGCGAGTGGACAATTGTGATGTCCCGCTATCGAACTTTGGGTGAGACTTAACGAAGTTATCTCAATAAGATTGAGAACATAGAGGCATGTCCTAAAAGTTACGAAGATAGGGTAAGAGAACAAATATACTAAGTCTTGGGCGATTAGCCAAAGCTAACTCAAGATGATGTGTAATGTGGATCTTGACCCTTTTTCTTTTAAAGAGTTGCATAAGATGTAACTAGTGAAATATTGCCTACCTAATCATACTAAATCTTGGGCGATTTGCTAAAGCTAACTCAAGGTGAAGTATGATGTGGATCTTGTCCCATGTGAATTTGTAGTTGTTGGGCTAGGAGCTAGTAGTGTGTTGGAATGTCGGTGGTCGGCTAGAGGGGGGTGAATAGCCCTCAATCGTTGTAGAATGGAATACGATCGTTCGTCATGCGTTGCTTGTCTACAATCATCATTAGCGTAGAGAAAACAATAGAAACAAATAGAAATACTAACAACAATACAAGCACATGCAAATACACATGATATACGTGGTTCGGAACCGAATAGTTCCGCTCCACGGGCGAGCTCACCGAGCTCTAGTTATGCGCACGACACTAACTAACACTCCTTCTCGACAACACATCAGAGGTGGAGAAACCTCATACAAGCAATTACAAAGTAATACACGAAGTACAAATAAGAATACAAATACAATACAAAAGAAAACTTTTCACCGATTGCTTTTGATCACTTGCTTGTTGTTTGCTTTTGTTTCCTCTTGAAGGTCTGGAATGCAGCAACAATTCTCCTTCAAACTCTTCCCAAAAGTCTTGGTGAAATCCTCTATCTCGAGCTCCATTTATAACCTACATCGAGCTGATTCCAAGCCCATCAGTCGACTGGTCCTGTAGTCATTGTCTCACAATGGCCAGATCCACGCTGGACAAGTTCCAACGAATCACCCATCAGTCGACTGATCATGCCCATCAATCGACTGATGACCTAGTATCGACTGCCCAATCGGCTACGGAGCATTCTATGCCCGCGACCCTTCCATCTGTTAACTGTCATCCCTCGACAGTCGACTGCTATTGACATCAGTCGACTGCCAGGACACAAAACACAGTCGAACCCTAGTCAACTTGGATCAGTTGAACCATAACCTATGCCAGTCAACTGCTGTCAGGTAAACCTCAAACACCAAGTTGTTTGAGCATTCGACCATCGGGTAAACCCTCAAACACCAAGTTTGACCATCCGACACTCAGTCTTAGCCACTTGGCCAAGTCCACCTCATCCTCTCATGGAGTTCCCCACCGAAGCTCTCTTCCCTCAACCTACGTCCCTCGGATGCACCAAGCTCAGGGCTTTGCAATGTCATCATTCTCATCTCTTGTGGTGGAATCGGAAACGGTTCACCGTAGGGATTAATTTGGCATCCTCGTACCATCTATCCCGTCCTTTTAGGTAGAGATAGCTCCCGGTAGATGCAGCAGCTCTGTGGGAGAGTGTATGATGTGCCTTCCACAAAACCATAACTAAACGTCTAGACAACGCTAATTGACAACATTGTTTTGTGATGCACAAGCAAAACTGAAGTCCTAGAATCTCCTTTGAAGACCTCGGCACACTCCTTTCCTCCTCCGTGTGACACCGTATAGAGTAAAGTCCACCAACAACCCTCACCAATCGAAACCTCTTAGAGTTACGTCCGAACAATTACAACCATTGAATATATTGGTATTCGAATCTCAGTCCCTGTGGGATCGATAATCTTTATTACTTAACAACATCTGTGCACTTGCAGGCGTTGAGCGCGAGCGCGCACTTTGAGTCCTCGACGGTCTCCATCGTGAGATTTGAGGTCGCGTTCGTGCGCATCAAATTTTTAGCGCCGTTGTCGGGGACTGATTGATTCGATATCAAATCGAACAGTGGTAAATTGGATCAGACATAGGATTAGATTTATTTACTTCCTTTATTTACTTTCTATTTTACTTTATTTTCTTTAGTCTTATATCTTTCATATTTAGCTTTAGTTTTAAATATTATGTTATTTTTATTTTATTTAATTCTAGCAGTAGTTGTTTTTATTTCTTTTTTGCATCTTAGATTTTGATTTGCTAGATTGTTTTATTTTCTGCTCTTAGAATTAGATTAGCACTCCTAATTTTGTGGCTTGGTTCATCATATGCTTAGACGATTAGGATCGGAATGTCTAATTACGATCGACTTAGAAATTGAGCGAACCTTTCATCGTCGGAGAGCAGAGCAGTGAAGGATGGAGGATCAAGCTGCATCTAAGGTGAACATAGGTAGCCGACCTCTACAGGACTACGCAGCTCCTAGCGCTATTTTGACAAATAACTTTGAGCTGAAGACGACACTTATACATATAGTCCAATAGAGTCAATTCGGGGGAGCTACGATTGAAGACCCAAACCGACACCTTGAGGCATTTCTTGAAATATGCTCAACGATGAAAATAAATGGAGTCCCTACTAACGCGATCCGCCTGAGCCTTTTCCCGATTTCACTGTAGGATAAGGCTAAGGCATGGCTTCACTCCCTACCTTCTGGTAGCATCACCACATGGGAGCAATGTGAGCAGCAGTTTCTGAATAAATACTTTCCACCATGTAAGACTACTCACATACGCCATCTTATCACAAGTTTCTGCCAGAAGGAGGGGGAGTCCTTGTTCGAAGCTTGGGATCGCTACAAGGGGCTACTCTACCAATGCCTCCACCACGGACTGGATAGGTGGCTATTGATCCACATCTTCTATAATGGGATCGCGTACGCCACAAAGATGTCCCCAGATTCTACTACTGGAGGAGCACTGATGAACAAGACCATAGAGGAGGCAGAGGAGTTTATCCAAGAGGTGGCCCAGAACCACCATCAATGGGCTTCTGAACGTGGTCAACCCATACCTGCAGTAGGACGATACACTGTCAACTCCATGGATCACCTTGCAGCAAGGATGAATGCCCTAAGCAGACAGTTTGAATCTTTGAATCCTTCATCTGCCTGCACGACCCTTGATTTCAGAGAGGGAGCGGCACCGTATGGGGAGGACCACCATGGAGGGCAGGGAACACTAGACGAGCAGATCGAGTACAACAATGCAGTTGGGGACTACAACCCAAGGCCCAATAACCAATACTATAGCACTTCTCATCCGGGATAGAGGAATCACCAAAATTTTCCTTATAAGAATAACTTGGGGAGGTTCCAACCGCCGAGAGAGAATGGGCAGCCATGGCCCTCTAATACTCATCTAGAGAATATACTGAAGAACTTCATTCGAACGCAACGGGAGGTGAACACTGAATTTCAGCGATGACATTCACAGACAGATACGTTGATCGAAGGGTTAGGGTCATCTATAAGGGAGCTTGCCACCAGGCAGAAGTTGCTAGAGATTCAAGTAGCTCAGATCGCAAACCAGATCTCCAGGATACCAGGGAAGCTACCAGGAAAAGCAGAGGTCAATCCGGTAGAACAGTGCAAGGCAGTGATGCTGTGAAGCAGGAGAGTTTTGAATGAGATGCCAGGATGGTCGGCTGTTGAAATGGACATGGGACCTAAAATGCTAGAACCTTTGGGGGAGGCCGAGAATAAAAAAGCCAGAGAAATGAACCGGGATCCTACCGCAAGGGCTCAACCACCCCATACTTACCATTCCCACAACGGTTGAAGAATGCAAAGAAAGACGTCGAGTTTGGTAAATTTCTGGACTTGCTGAAGTCGATCTCAATAGAGGTACCGATACTTGAAGCATTGCACCAAATGCCCCCAGTTCGCTAGGTTCATGAAAGATATTCTGGCACATCGTACGAAGGTTTAAAAGTCAGAAACAGTGGCCCTCACAGATGTCTAAACAAAAAGCAATATCAAGTCGCAAAGTAATTTGAAATTGAGGAATTTTCCTAGCCTACGACATGCATATCAAACAAAAAGCAATAAATATGAAAAATAAATTATTTTCCAACTATTATGGCTTTTGTCTTCAATATGTCTCCCGTCGCATCGCCTTCTCGTCCGCTCGTCCTACGCCATGTACGAGCCATCCGGAGATACGAGCCGAGACTAAAACCTATTTTAATTTACATCCATCGATCCAATACTCCACGCGGGAGTATACATGAAATCTAGATCGAAAGTAACTAAATAAAGAGTGGCTAAACAATGTCGTATCTAATTTACATAAAATCAAAAACTAGCCTCGTCAACCCTGAGGATTCAACAAAATATACACATACAATCACATACACACAAATGGCCATAATAGTCGGATCTTATGCCGCAACCAAAGAGTTAACCTACACATATCCTACTATTATATGGCATATATAATATGTGAAAAGTGCATAAAAATTAACCGAATCCTAAAGACACAAAACCGGAAACCTTGGCTCTGATACCAATTGAAGGGTTTTGCTTATCGAGTCCGTGAGGGGAAACTTCGCTTCCCACTTCACCTCGGTTGCTTGATCATGGCAATCCCTTCGATGTACCCGGATTAAAAAAATTTAATCCTAGACAAAAGGGATTGCCCAAACAACCAAGTCATCGTCATTCTATTCGTTTAGAGAGGTCACTTGAACAAACTCATTGTTCAAGCGACCAACCTCTCTTCTACGAGTAGCCGCGGAATAGACAATATCCGGATCGCCGGTTTTTGTGTTTATATTCGGGATCCAAGTATTATTTAGCCACAAACAGATTTATATCATGATCATAATTGAAAAACAAATACAAACATGTAACATATAAAAATTAGAAAATCGATATACCTCTCGATCTTCTAATGTATGACCTTCCTCCTTTCGGACGTCGTGTGGGCGACGATCTACCAAAGGTTGAAGCTCCTAGATCGCAAATCTTCCTTCCTTGCTCTTCCAAAGCAAGAGGAAGAATAGAAACAAAGCTCTATTCCTTCTTTCAACCAACCAATAACTTCCAGGGAGGAAACTTGTTGCTGGCCAAGAAGGAAGAGGAGATTGAGAGTGGTCGGCAAAAAGCTTCAAGGGAGGACCCTAAACCTTTGTTCCACCGGCCTAGGAGAAGGAGAGGACCTGTTTTGGATGTTGGCCAAGGGCTAGAAGAAACTCCAAGGGCACCGGCAGCTTGGAGAAGAAGAACAACACAAGGAAAATATTTCCTTATTAGGTGCCGCCTAAGCCCAAACCCTAGCTCCTATGCCTTGCCGCCAACTTCCAAAACCCTAGCTTCTCTTGAATTGTTATCCACGCCAACCCCTTGCCCTCTTTTTATAGAGTTAGGAATAAGCCTCCTTTTAATCTCCACCATTTGTTCTAGGCATTTAATCTCAACCGTCGGATCTAGAGATTTAATCTCAACCGTCGGATCTAGAGATTTAATCTCTACCTTTAGATCTAGACTTTTGTTTCTATCCATTGGATCTAAGCTTCATGAGGTGTTAATAGGATACATTAGGGACCATGAGTAGGAGTTGGATCTTGGCCACCCATGGATCAAGCCCACATAAAGTCCGATCCATTAATGATAATCCAATCCACTAAAGGATTATCATTGATCTACCTCACCAACCCCCATAAGTTAATATGGGCTCCATATATTATTTGTACATTTTCTCCCCGTGTTTAAGATCTCAAATGTCCATCGATTAATTAATTTATTGACTATTAATTAATCAACATCTAACACCATGAGTAGTACCACTCAACATTTTCATCATGTCGGACCAAGTCCACCTGTAGGGTTTACATGATGAACCTTATGAGCTCCTCAAGGGGACATCATCATCCTAATACATAGGACACAGTTTCCTCCTATAATCAATGACACACCATATAAATAATATCATCTCCCAACTTATCGAGCATATCGATTTAATCTATAAATCTCGGCTATTGGTAAATCAAAGAGATGAATACTAAGTATATGTACCCGTTATTATATGGGGATTAAGAGCATGTACTAAATAATATCTGAGGTCTGATTTGATTATGTTGTCAGCAATAAATCGAATCACCTCTAAGTCGGTCCTGCTCAATACACACAAAGTGCACTAGTGTGATTTTATGGTCAAGACAACCCAATACAAAATCACACTACAACCATTCCGATGGTTTGTCCAAAGCCATCTCGGTTGTGAGCCTTTACTTATACTTTTCAAGGAGCCGATAACATGATCTCCCATGTGACACCACATGCCATGTTATCTACAATGTAATATATTAGACAATATGCATAACCATAAAAATATGCAAACAATGATCATGTGATTCTTATTTCAAAATAAAGATGTTCATACAAAAGATAGACTTTTCAATATACATCTCTATAATCTCCCACTTATACTAAAAGACTATGCTGTCCTTAAACTGCCATACATCTGATCCCCATTCCCTCCACATGCCTATCAAAAGCACTCACAGGAAGGGCCTTAGTGAAAGGATCGACCAGGTTATCCTCTTATGCAATCTTGGCCACAACAACTTCTCCTCTCTTTATGATTTCTCGTATCAAGTGGTACTTACGCTCTATGTGCTTACTTGCCTTATTGGCTCGTGGTTCTTTCGAGCTTGCAACTACACCACTATTATCACAATAAATTGTGATAGTTCTGGGCAAACCAGGAATCACATCCAAGTCCATTAGGAAGTTCCTGAGCCACACAGTTTCTTTGGCCACCTCAGAGGCTGCCACATACTCAGCTTCCATGGTAGAGTCTGCCATGCATTTCTGTTTGACACTCCTCCATACAATGGCTCCACCTCCCAAAGTAAACACAAAACCTTAGGTAGACTTACTGTTATCCCTATCATATTGGAAGTCAAAATCCGTGTAACCCATAGGGAGTAATTGGTCTACCGGGTAAACCAGCATATAATCCCTAGTCCTTCTCAGGTACTTCAATAAATGCTTTACCACAGTCCAATGTCCCTGTCCTGGATTACTCTGATATCTGTTGACCATGTACACGGCAAAGTATATATCTGGTGTCGTACATAGCATCGCATACATGAGGCTTCCTACTGCCGAAGCATAAGGAACCGCCTTCATCTCCTATATGTCCTTAGATGATCTAGGACACATCTCCTTAGATAAAGAAACTCCATGCCTGTAAGGTAGAAAACCCTTCTTGGAGTTCTGCATGCTAAAACGATCCATAATTGTGTCTATGTATGAAGCTTGGGATAAGCACAACATCCTTTTCCTACGATCCCTTATAACCTTGATCCCAAGGATGTGTCCCACTTCTCCCAAGTCCTTCATATCAAACTGTTTGGACTGTTGGACTTTCCGAGCCGCAAAAACCGTTTTTTGCATTGCGAAAACCTCGGAAGCCCCGACCACAGATCCGTGCGAAGTATAAAAATAAAACTAACATGCATGTGTTTAATACCTTTAGATCTACTCTAGATCTACATGATAAGAAGTTACCCTCGATGCGACACCATTCGCAAATCCAGCTCGTCTAAATAGCTTGCCGAAACTCAAGAGCGTCAAGTGCACACTCATCTATTGGTATCCACACAAGCAATAGGTGGAGAAAACACACCCTTGAATGTGCTATCACCCTTTGGATGGTTCGGCCAAAGAGAAGGATGGGAGAGCAAGCTTGAGAGGAAGATGATCCAAGGAAGAAGATGAAGTTGGGTAACTCACACAAATAATTCTCATCTAATGAGAATAGTGGTCGACCACTTTTCTTAGGGGGTTACATGCATGCATGTAACTCCTCCAAGAGCCAATGGCTCTTGGTCTCCCTCATGAGGTGGCACCACATGTAAGTCAATGATGATGTGGAGCATCATCATTGGTCGGTCATGCCAAGTCATCATCATGACATGGCATTTGGTCAAGTCAAACTTGACCTTTCATCTTCCCTCTCAAGTCAAGTCAAACTTGATCTCTTATCTCCCATGGTTGATCAAATCCAACCATTTGATTCAAGTCAATTTAATTTAATGAATCTCTATTCATTAATTTAAATTGATTTGATGAATCAAATCTAAATTAGTCTCATTCAACACTTGAATTAAATTGAGTCCAACTCAATTAATCTAATTAGGATTACTCTTAATCCAATTTGGTTCATCCCATGAACCTAATCCTCATGGTTCATCATATGAACCTAATCTCCATCTAATTGCCCTTATGTGTGTGACCCTATAGGTTCTTGTAACGTTGGCAATGTCCCTAAACTGATTTAGGAACATAAGCAATGAGCAGTATCTAGCAACACATCATTGCTACCCAAGTTACAAGAATGTTGAGCTCCAACATCACCTTTGTGACTACTAATTGTGACTCTCACAATATGTGACAATGTCCCTCTATCCTTGACATCTAGATTGACCAATCGAGGCATAGACCGTGTCATCCTCGGTACAATCTATATCTTGAACTCCAAGTAGACTCACTCTAATCAAATGAGCTTAATATCTCATATTGACTCATTTGGGCAAGGCCATGCACTTCGTGGTCTCACTCTATCAATCATATCGATGTCACCCCCGTCATATAGGAGGGATAGATCCCATCTATATCACTCACATCCCTTCGCATAATTTGTTACATACCCAGTAATCGCCTTTATAATCCACCCATTTACGGGTGACGTTTGACGAAGCCAAAGTATGCAACTCCTTATGTAGGGAACCATGGTGACTTCAGGTCTAAGGACTAATAGTCATACTAATAGCCACATGAGAAAGTATATGACACTCATATAACGATCCATGATACTTTCTCATGGCGAGTCATTCAATATACATTCTCCAATGCATACCCATGTGTCAACTTGATATCTCATATCCTTGACTTGTGAGATCAAGTCATCGTGTTGACCTACATGCTAGTCTCTACACATTAACATTGTCCCCGAATGTTAATACTTGACCAGGAATGATTAAGAGTAGTGTTCTCTATATCATCTCATTATCGATTCAACCAATCGATTTAAATAGATAAGAACCTACTACTCAAGGACATTATTATATTTAGTTATTTGGCACCAATACAAGTAAATATAATAACCATGCCTTTATAAATAGGAATATGATACAATAAAGTCCATACAACAATCATCACATGATTGGCTCTAGGGCTTTCACTAACATGGACAACCATACCCTTACGTCCGATAACACCTTGATATTGTTTCCAATCAGCAAAATGTCATCTACGTATAGTACAAGAAATACCACTACGTTTCGGTCACATCTCTTGTATACACAAGACTCATCCGAACTTTGTATAAATCCATAAGACTGGATTACCTCATCAAAGCGGATGTTCCAAGATCTCGAAGCTTGCTTCAATCCATAAATGGACCGATTAAGCTTACATACAAGATGCTCTTTGCCTTTAGCAATGAATCCCTCTGGTTGCTTCATATAGATGTTTTCCTCAAGACTTCCATTAAGGAAAGCTGTCTTGACATCCATCTGCCACACCTCATAATCCATATGAGCTACAATGTATAAGAGAATCCGGATAGACATTAGCATGGCTACCGGCGAAAAGGTCTCCTCATAATTGATACCCTCTTTCTAAGTATACCCCTTCGCAACAAGCCTCGCTTTGAAGGTCTCAACCTTCCCATCTATTCTTCTCTTTCTCTTGTAGATCCACTTGCATCGAATGGTTTTTACACCATTGGGTGGTTCTACTAGCTTCCAGACCTGATTTGAATCCATAGATTCAATCACAACATTCATTGCACTTTGCCAAGATACTGCATCTTTATCTTGGATTGACTCGTCATATGTCAAGGGATCAGCTTCTTGTTCACCAGGGACCAAATCAGAAGATTCTCCCAAGAACATGAATCTATCAAGCTGTCTCACAACCCTCCCATTACGATGAGGTATCTCCTGTGTATCCCATGCGACACGCGATGCAGTGACATGTGGTATATCCTCTTGTACCGATGGTACTAAAGAAGTGACTTCCCCTTTTAATTCCTCCAGAACAATTTTACTCTTGGGCTTGTGGCTCATCACATAGTCTTCCTCTAGAAATCTGGCATTCGTGCTAACGATCACCCTCTGATCTCTAGGATTATAAAATAAACCACCCTTCGTTCCTCTAGGATAGCCAACAAACATGCATACTTCTGTACGAGGTTCCAACTTACCAGCATCTGCCTTCAGCACATGTGCTAGACTCCCCCATATCCAAATATGTCTTAGACTAGGCTTTCGCCCAATCCACAACTCTGTGGGAGTAGAAGGCACTGATTTAGATGGATCAAAGTTTAGAATGTACACTGTCGTATCTAGAGCATATCCCAATAATGAATCTGGCAATTCAGAATAACTCATCATCGATCTAACCATCTTCATAAGAGTCCTATTCCTTCGCTCTGCTACACCGATCTTCTGGGATGTGCCAGGTGCAGTCAATTCAGATTGAATCCTAGCCTCTGATAAGTAGTTCCTAAACTCTCCAAAGAGGTACTCACCACCACGATCAGATCGTAGTGTCTTGACACTTTTACCTTGACGTTTCTCCACATCAACCTTGAATTCGTTGAACTTGTCAAAGCATTTAGACTTGCGGCGCATCAGGTAAATGTATCCATATCTTGAGTAATCATCTAAAAAAGAGACGAAATACTCAAAACAACCTCTAGCCTGGATAGACATAGGACCACACAAATCAGAATGAACCAATTCTAACACATCTTTGGCTCTATACCCCTTGGCCTTAAAAGGCCTTTTGGTCATCTTACCCTCCAAGCAAGATTCGTAGGTTGGGAGATCCTCCACTACTAATGAACCCAAAGGTCCATCAGCTATCAACCTTTGAATTCTGCTTAGGTTAATATGACCAAGCCTATGATGCCAAAGATATATTTTGTTCATCTTCAAAGGTTCTTTTCACTTATTGGAATTACAAGATAAGTTATTAATTTCAATATGCATCGTGGGAGCTTTTGGTTTAAGTGTGTACAAATTTCCTATCAATGCACCCGAACAGATAATTCCCTATTCCTTTTTATAACAACTCTGTCATTAAAAGAAATAGAATATCCATCCATAAACAATTTAGAAACTGAAATTAAATTCTTTCTAAATAAGGGTACATAAAGGCAATTCTTAAGAACCAAAAGTTTATTTTTCTCAAAAGATAAATGAACATCTCCCACTGCAACAACCGCCACCTTCGTGGCATCGCCCAAGTACACGGTAATCTCCCCCTCAGCCAGTCGTCTGGTTTCCTGAAACCCCTACAAAGTATTGCAGACATGATCAATAGCTCTCGTATCTACACACCAGGTGCCGGTAGATAACACCGCTAAACATGTTTCAACGACTAGACCAAAAGATATACCTTTGTTCTTGCTGTTGGGGCAGTCCTTCTTCCAGTGTCCAGTCTGTTTACAAGTGAAGTACTTGCCTTTTGGCTTCTTCACTTCTCCCTGAGTACGTCCCGCTGCCTTCACCCTAGTTTGTTTCTTCTTCTTCTTGCCTTTCGGCTTAGAAGTAGAAACCTTTTGAGTCACAATGGCATGTGCCTGAGCACTCTGACGAAATAGGCCCTCTGCCGCCTAGAGTTCTGTCAGAAGCTCCGCGAACGAATACAACCTTTTGTTTTTGTTGTAGTTCAGGCGAAACTGCTCAAAACTCCTAGGTAAAGACTGGAGTATTATATCGACTTGGGTTTCCCCATCGATCTCAGCTCCAAGGACCTCCAGCTCATTCAAAGGAGCCATCATCTTGAGAACATGATCCCTCACGGGACTTCCCTCGATCATGGTGGTCGTCATCAAGTTTCTCATGGCTTCTTGCCTCGCAGCCCGATTCAAGTGTCCGAAAAGCTCTTTGAGATTGAGCATCATGTCATAAGTTGTGGGCATGGCTTGATGCTGATGTTGCAGTACATTTGACCTAGATGCCAAAATGTAACACCGCGCCATCTCATCGACCTTTACCCACTTCTTATAACTCTCTCTCTCCTTTTCCCCAGAATCTTCTACAGGCTTAGGAGGGCACTCTTCGAGGAGTCCATATTTGTATTCCTCAGCAGTCAAGACAATGTCAAGATTTCTCTTCCAATCAACATAGTTGGGTCCAGTAAGTTTGTTCTCTTTCAGTATCACAGCAAGTGGGTTGAAAGTCATTTTGAAAGAAAACCTAAGAATCACATAAATCAAAACATTAGATTTCAAAAAATTATTGATTCCTCAAACAATAAAATTTTAAAATCAACCAACACCTCAAAACACCGAGAATATCGTATGCCACGATAGTGTGGACGTATACGAATTCTACATTTGTAAGAGGAGGTTTTACCCAATAATTTTACTATCTTGTCAACCTAACTTTTTGACAAGTAAAATTAATAGTTGGTTCCTCTTTGGCCCTACAAATAAAAGCAATGACTCCGATGGGGAGGATACTTATATTTGTATCTAAGTGTTCACCATTACTCGGTACCAAGGCAATTATCTCGGGTTATGTGCCTTTCGATGGGGAAGTACACATGCTCCTTAATAATTCCCTATAACTATATTTGACTTTGTGATCCGCAAACAAACTCATCCGATGGGGAGGAAGGCACTCAGAGTCGACGAGCAAGTTTGTTTACATCACATGTCAAATTGTAATGGAAGTCGTGGGAATTTATAAAAAATTTCCCTCTCCCACTTAGTAATTTGAAACTGAGGAATTTTCCTAGCCTACGACATGCATATCAAACAAAAAGCAATAAATATGAAAAATAAATTATTTTCCAACTATTATGGTTTTTGTCTTCAATATGTCTCCCATCACATCGCCTTCTCGTCCGCTCCTCCTACACCATGTACGAGTCATCCGGAGATCCGAGCCGATACTAAAAGCTATTTTAATTTACATCCATCGATCCTATACTCCACGAGGGAGTGTACATGAAATCTAGATCGAAAGTAAACTAAAATAAAGAGTGGCTAAACAATGTCATATCTAATTTACAAAAAATCAAATACTAGCCTCGTAAACCCCGAGGATTCAACAAAATATACACATACAATCAGATACACACATATGGCCATAATAGTCGAATCTTATGCCTGCAACCAAAGAGTTAACCTTCACATATCATACTATTATCTGACATATATAATATATGAAATGTTGGGTTTTCTAAGCCACAAAAACTGCTTTTTGCATTGCGGAAACCTCGGAAGCCTCGACCACGGATCCGTGCAAAGATATATATAAAATAAAACATGTATATGTTTATAGATCCTAGATCTACCTTAGATCTACAAGATAGAGCGTTACCCTCGTAGCGACGCCCTTCGCTTATCATGCTCGTCCAAAAGCTTGCCGGAACTCAAGAGTGTCAAGTGTAACTCCTCTATTGGTATCCACACGGACAAATGGTAGAGAAACTCATCCTAGAGTGTGCTAGCACTCATGGAAATTTCGGCCAAGAAGGATTGGGAGAGCTTGAGAGGGTGATCCAAGGAAGAAGATGAAGTTGTGTAACTCACAAAATGAATTCCCATCTAATGTTAATAGTGGCCAGCCACTTTTCTTATGGGGGGGGGGGGAGGGGGGGGGGGTTACATGCGTGCATGTAACTCCTCCAAGAGCAAATGGCTCTTGGTCTCCCTCATGAGAAGGCACCACATGCTAAGTCAATGATGATGTGGAGCATCATCATTGGCCGGCCATGCCAAGTCATCATCATGACATGACATTTGGTCAAGTCAAACTTGACCTTTCATCTTCCCTCTCAAGTAAAGTCAAACTTGACCTCTTATCTCCCATGGTTGATCAAATCCAACCATTTGATTCAAGTCAATTTAATTTAATGAATCTCTATTCATTAATTTAAATTGATTTGATGAATCAAATATAAATTAGACTCATTCAACACTTGAATCAAATTGAGTCCAACTCAATTAGTCTAATTAGGATTATCTAAATCCAATTTGGTTCATCCCATGAACCTAATCCTCATGGTTCATCATATGAACCTAATCTCCATCTAATTACCCTTAGTGTTTGACCCTATATGTTCTTGTAACATTGGCAATGTCCCTAAACTGATTTAGGAATATAAGCAATGAGAGGTATCTAGCAACACATCATTGCTACCCAAGTTACAAGAATGTTGACCTCCAACATCAACTTTGTGACTACTAATTGTGACTCTCACAATATGTGACAAAGTCCCTCTATCCTTGACATCTAGATTGACCAATTGAGGTATAGACTGTGTCATCCTCGGTACAATCTATATCTTGAACTCCAAGTAGACTCACTCTAATCAAATGAGCTCAATATCTCATATTGACTCATTTGGGCATGGTCATGCACTTCGTAGTCTCACTCTATCAAGAATAACGATGTCACTCCCGTCATATAGGAGGGATATATCACATCTACATCACGCACATCCCTCCGCATAATTTGTTACATACCCAGTAATCGCCTTTATAGTCCACCCATTTACGGGTGACGTTTGACAAAGCCAATGTATATAACTCCTTATGTAGGGAACCATGGTGACTTCAGGTCTAAGGACTAATAGTCATACTAATAGCCACATGAGAAAGTATATGACACTCATATAACGATACATGATACTTTCTCATGGCGGGTCATTCAGTATACATTCTCCAATGCATACCCATGTGTCAACTTGATATCTCATATCCATGACTTGTGAGATCAAGTCATCATGTTGACCTACATGCTAGTCTCTATGCATTAACATTGTTCCTGAATGTTAATACTTGACTAGGAATGATTAAGAGTAGTGTTCTCTATATCATCTCATTATCAATCCAACCAATCGATTGATATAGATAAGAACCTACTACTCAAGGACATTATTATATTTAGTTATTTGGCACCAATACAAGTAAATATAATAACCATGCCTTTATAAAAAGGAATATGATACAATAAAGTCCATACAACGATCATCACATGATTGGCTCTAGGGCTTTCACTAAAATGAAAATTGCATAAAAATTAACCGAATCCTAAACACACAAAACCGGAAACCTTGGCTCTGATACCAATTGAATGGTTTTTCTTATCCAGTCTGTGAGGGGAAACTTCACTTCCCACTTCACCTTGGTTGCTTGATCATGGCGATCCCTTCGATTGTTGGGATGTATACTGAAAGCCTAGGTCTTTTGTATGAACATTTTATTTTGAAATAAGAATCACATAACAATTGATTGCACTTTATATTTATATATGTGCATATTGTCTAATATTTTACATTGTAGATAACATGGTGCCTGGGTGCGGCACAGAAGATCATGTTATCAGTCCCTTGTAGAATATAAGTAAAGGCTCACAACCAAGATGGTTTTGGACAAACCATTGGCATGGTTGTAGTGTAGCTTGGTATTGTTTTGTCTTGAACATAGAGTTACACTAGTACACTTAGGTGTATTGAGCAGGACCGACATAGAGGTGATTCAATTTGTTGCTGACTACATAATTGAATCGGACCTCGGATATTATGTTGTACATGCTCTTAATTCCGATATAATAACGGACACATGTACTTAGTATTTATTTCTTTGATTTACCAGAGGGTGAGATTTCTATGGATTAAATCAATATGCCCGGTAAGTTGGGAAATGATATTATTTACATGGTGTGCCGTTGATTATAGGAGGAAATCGTGTCCTGTGTATTAGGTTGATGATGTCCCCTTGAGGAGCTCATAAGGTTCATCATGTAAACCCTGCAGGTTGACTTAGTCAACATGATGATAAGGTTGAGTGGTACTACTCGAGGAGTTAGATGTTAATTAATTGATGGTCAGTAAATCAATTAATTGATGGACATTCGATATCTTAAACACGGGGAGATAGATGTACAAATAATATATGGAGCCCATATTAATTTATGGGGGTTGGTGAGGTAGTTCGATGATGATCCTCTAGTGGATTGGAACATCATTGATGGATCAAGTTTGTGTGGTTCCGATCCATCGGGTGGCCAAGACCCAACTCCTCCTCATGGTCCCTATCGTAGCCTAATATAAACCTCATGAAGTCTAGATCAAATGATGGAAAACAAATCTCTAGATCCGACGGTTAGGATTAAATCCCTAGAACCGACGGTTGAGATTAAATCTCAAGATCCGACGGTTGGGATTAAAACCCTAGAACCGACGGTTGAGATTAAATCTCTAAATCCGATTGTTGAGATTAAAACCCTAGAACCGACGGTGAAGATTAAACCAAGGCCTAAACCTAACTCTATATAAAAGGGAGAGGAAAGGTTGGATAAGGTGGGCGGCAAGTTTAAAAGATTGAAAAAAAATTTTTTTTTACTAATTCCTTGCTACCCTTGGGCGGCAAGAAAATTGAGAATTAGTTCCTATATTTTTGGCTACCTCATCAATAACCAACCTTCTCCTAAGTTCTATAAATAGGGGCTTAGGCTTGGGCGGAAAAAAGATATATGGATTAGGGTTAGGGTTTGGTTGATGGGGTTGGCCGGCTAGGTTTAGGGTTTTGGGATTAGGTTGGGCGGCAACATGGAGATGAAGATCTTCTTCTTCTTCCTTCTAAGTGTTGTCCGGCCACTATCCATGTTCCCTATACCTTGGCCGGAGCTCAACCTATTCTCCTTCCCTTCATCCTTGGCCGGAAATTAGGAAAGCTTTGTCTAGGGTTTGGGCGGCAACAAGGAGGAGGATTGTTTTCCTTTCCTTTCTCCAAGTGTTGGTCGGCGCCCATACCCTTGGTGTTTCTCTTTCGGTTGGCTTCCATACTCCATTCCATCTTCTCTTTGGACCGGCGGCAAACATCATGCTTGGAGCTTGATGGTTGGTCCTAGATAAGAGATGAGTTTTGTTTCCATTTTGTTCTCTCTATTCTTGGGGCCGGCGGCATCAATCCTTTGTGGATTGGTGGTTGGCTCAAGCAAGAAGGGAAAGAGAGTTCTTCTTTCTTTGGATTGAAGAAGATCTAGGATGCTTCAACTTGTGGAGGATCTTCGCCCACACGAAGTCTAAAAGGAGGTTAGGACATACGATAGAAGATCAAGAGGTATAAAAGTTTTATAACTTTTATTATTGTTCTTTGCATGTTCTTATTTGATATGCTAGCTTATGTTCTTTATGTTAGTATATGTTGATTATACTAGTTTACATTTGCATGTATTTATATAATCATGGACCCCGAATAAGAAACACAAAAACCGGCAATCCGTCCGTCGTCTCTTCCGCGGCTAATCGACTAGAAGAGTTTGGTTGCTTGAACAACTAGTTTGTTCAAGCGATCGCTCGAGTCGTTGGCACGGCGATGAATTGGTTGTGCTTAGGAAACTCATCCCATCCGGATTAGTTTTCATTAGTGAAAATTTTAATCTGGGGACATGGGAGCCTATGAGCACTCCGAGGATTAGCACATTGCCAACATCGATGTCCCCAGATTAAAAAAATTTAATCATAGACAAAAGGGATTTCCCAAACAACCAAGTCATCGTCGTGCTATTCATTTAGAGAGGTCACTTGAACAAACTTGTTGTTCAAGCGACCAACCTCTATTCTACGAGTAGCCGCGGAATAGACGATATCCGGATCGCCGGTTTTTGTGTTTATGTTGGGGATCCAAGTATTATTTAGCCACAAACAGATTTATATCATGCTCATAATTGAAAAACAAATACAAATATGTAACATATAAAAATTAGAGAATCGATATACCTCTCGATCTTCTAATGTATGACCTTCCTCCTTTCGGACGTCGTATGAGCGACGATCTACCAAAGGTTGAAGCTCCTAGATCGCAAATCTTCCTTCCTTGCTCTTCCAAAGAAAGAGGAAGAATAGAAACAAAGCTCTATTCCTTCTTTAACCAACCAATAACTTCCAAGGAGGAAGCTTGCCGCCGGCCAAGAAGGAAGAGGAGATTGAGAGTGCCCTGCCAAAAGCTTCAAGGGAGGACCCTAAACCTTTGTTCCACCGGCCAAGGAGAAGGAGAGGACCTGTTTTGGATGCCGCCCAAGGGCTAGAAGAAACTCCAAGGGTGCCGACAGCTTGGGGAAGAAGAACAACACAAGGAAAATATTTCCTTATTAGCTGTCACCCAAGCCCAAACCCTTGCTCCTATGCCTTGCCGCCAACTTCCAAAACCCTAGCTTCTCTTTAATTTTTATCCACCCCAGCCGCTTGCCCTTCTTTTATAGAGTTAGGGATAAGCCTCCTTTTAATAGGATCTAGCAATCCAGGACAGACCATGAGAGAGTTGGATCTTAGGCCACCTAATTCGATCTGGCCCACTCCATAAAATCAAAATCCATCAAGCGTCAATTAATGATAATCATTCCATTTAGAAAATTATCATTTGATCTACCTCCATGACGACACAATAAATAAATATGGGCTCCCATTATATTAATTGTACAAATATCTCTCCCCATGTTTTAAGCTCTACGAATATCCATCAATTAATTAATTTTCGATAATTTAATTTATCAACATCTAACTCCATGAGTAGTACCACTAAACCTTTTCATAATGCCGGACCAAGTCCACATGCAGGATTTACATGATGAACCTTATGAGCTCCTCAAGGGGACTTCATCATCCTAATACATAGGACACGGTTTCCTCCTATAATCAACGACACACCATATAAATAATATCTTTTCCCAACTTACCGAGCCTATCGATTTAATCTATAAATCTCACCCATTGGTAAATCAAAGAGATGAATACTAAGTATATGTGCCTGTTATTATATCGGGATTAAGAGCATGTACTAAATAATATTTGAGGTCCGATTCGATTATGTAGTCAGCAATAAAGCGAATCACCTCTATGTCGGTCCTGCTCAATAAACACAAAGTGCACTAGTGTGATTTTATGGTCAAGACAAACCAATACCAAATCACACTACAACCATTCCGATGGTTTGTCCAAAGTCATCTCGGTTGTGAGCCTTTACTTATACTTTTCAAGGAGCCGATAACATGATCTCCCGTGTGACACCACACACCATGTTATCTACAATGTAAAGTATTAGACAATATGCATAACCATAAAAATATGCAAACAATGATCATGTGATTCTTATTTTAAAATAAATATGTTCATACAAAAGATAGACTTTTCAGTATACATCCCTACAATCTCCCACTTATACTAAAAGAGTATGCTATCCTTAAACTGTCATACATATAATCCCTATTCCCTCCACATGCCTATCAAAAGCTCTCGCCGGAAGGGCCTTAGTGAAAGGATCTGTCAGGTTATCCTCTGATGCAATCTTGGCCACAACAACTTCTCCTCTCTTTACGATTTCTCGTATCAGGTGGTACTTACGCTCTATGTGCTTACTTGCCTTATGGGCTCATGGTTCCTTCGAGTTTCCAACTGCACCACTATTCTCACAATAAATTGTGATAGTTCTGGGCAAACCAGGAATCACATCCAAGTCCATCAGGAAGTTCCTGAGCCACACAACTTCTTTGGCCACCTTAGAGGCTGCCACATACTCAGCTTCCATGGTGGAGTCCGCCACGCATTTCTGCTTGACACTCCTCTATACAATGGTTCCACCTCCCAAAGTAAACACAAAACCTGAGGTAAACTTACTATTATCCCTATCAGATTGGAAGTCTGAATTCGTGTAACCCACACGGAGTAATTGGTCTGCCCGGTAAACTAGCATATAATCACTAGTCCTTCTCAGGTACTTTAATATATGCTTTACCGCAGTCCAATGTCCCTGTCCTGGATTACTCTGATATCTGCTGACCATGCCCACGACAAAGCAGATATCTGGTCTCATACATAGCATCACATACATGAGGCTTCCTACTGCTGAAGCATAAGGAACCGCCTTCATCTCCTCTATCTTCTCAGATGATCTAGGACACATCTCCTTAGATAATGGAACTCCATGCCTGAAAGGTAGAAAACCCTTCTTGGAGTTCTGCATGCTAAAATGATCCATAATCGTGTCTATATATGAAGCTTGGGATAAACACAACATCCTTTTCCTGCAATCCCTTATAACCTTGATCCCAAGGATGTGTCCCACTTCTCCCAAGTTTTTCATATCAAACTGTTGCGACAACCATACCCTTACGTCCGATAACACCTTGATATTGTTGCCAATCAGCAAAATGTCATCTACGTATAATACAAGAAATACCACTACATTTCTGTCACATCTCTTGTATACACAAGACTCATCCGGACTTTCAATAAATCCATAAGACTGGAATACCTCATCAAAGCGGATGTTCAAAGATCTCAAAGCTTGCTTCAATCCATAAATGGACCGATTAAGCTTACATACAAGATGCTCTTTGCCTTTAGCAATAAATCCCTCTGGTTGCTTCATATAGATGTTTTCCTCAAGACTTCCATTAAGGAAAGCGGTCTTGACATCCATCTGCCACACCTCATAATCTATATGAGCTGCTATGCATAAGAGAATCCATATAGACTTAAGCATGGCTACCGGCGAAAAGGTCTCCTCATAATCGATACCCTCTTTCTGAGTATACCCCTTCGCAACTAGCCTCGCTTTGAAGGTCTCAACCTTTCCATCTATTCCTCTCTTTCTCTTGTAGATCCACTTGTATCCAATGGTTTTTACACCATCGGGTGGTTCTACTAGCTCCCAGACCTGATTTGAATCCATAGATTCAATCTCAGCATTCATTGCACTTTGCCAAGATACTACATCTTTATCTTGGATTGCCTCATCATATGTCCAGGGATCATGTTCATGTTTGCCAAGGACCAAATCAGAAGATTCTCCCAAGAACATGAATCTATCAAGCTGTCTCACAACCCTCCCACTACGTCGAGGTATCTCCTGTGTATCCCATGCGACACACGGTGCAGTGACATGTGGTATATCCTCTTGTACCGATGGTACTAAAGAAGCGACTTCCCCTTTTAATTCCTCCATAACAATTTTACTCTTGGACTTGTGGCTCATCACATAGTCTTCCTCTAGAAATCTGGCGTTCGTGCTAACGATCACCCTATGATCTCTAGGACTATAAAATAAACCACCCTTCGTTCCTCTAGGATAGCCAACGAACATGCGTACTTCTGTACGAGGTTCCAACTTACCAGCATCTGCCTTCAGCACATGTGCTAGACTCCCCCATATCCGAATATTTCTTAAACTAGGCTTTCGCCCCGTCCACAACTTTGTGGGAGTAAAAGGCACTGATTGAGATGGAACCAAGTTTAGAATGTACACGGCCATATCTAGAGCATATCCCCATGAACGAATTTGGCAATTCAGAATAACTCATCATCGATCTAACCATCTCCATAAGAGTCCTATTCCTTCGTTCTGCTACACCGGTTTGCTGGGGTGTGCCAGGTGCAGTCAATTGGGATTGAATCCCAACCTCTGATAAGTAGTTCCTAAATCTCCCAAGAGGTACTCACCACCACGATCAGATCGCAGTGTTTTGATACCTTTACCTTGACATTTCTCCACATCAATCTTGAATTCTTTGAACTTGTCAAAACATTCAGACTTCCGGCGCATCAGGTAAATGTATCCATATCTTGAGTAATCGTCTATACAATAGACGAAATACTCAAAACCACCTCTAGCCTGGAGAGACATAGGACCACACAAATCAGAATGTACCAATTCTAACACATCTTTGGCTCTATACCCCTTGGCCTTAAAAGGCCTCTTGGTCATCTTACCCTCCAAGCAAGATTCGCAGGTTGGGAGATCCTCCACCACTAATGAACCCTTAGGTCCATCAGCTATCAACCTTTGAATTCTGCTTAGGTTAATATGACCAAGCCTAAGATGCCAAAGATATATTTGGTTCATCTTCGAAGGTTCTTTTCTCGTATTGGAATTACAAGATGAGTTATTAATTTCAATATGCATCGTGGGAGCTTTTGGTTCAAGTGTGTACAAATTTCCTATCAATGCACCCGAACAGATAATGTCCCTATTCCTTTTTATAACAACTCTGTCATTAAAAGAAATAGAATATCCATCCATAAACAATTTAGAAACTGAAATTAAATTCTTTCTAAATAAGGGTACATAAAGGCAATTCTTAAGAACCAAAAGTTAATTTTCTCAAAAGATAAATGAACATCTCCCACTACAACAGCTCCACCTTCGTGGCATCGCCCAAGTACACGGTAATCTCCCCCTCAGCCAGTCGTTTGGTTTCCTGAAACCCCTGCAAAGTATTGCAGACATGATCAGTGGCTCCCGTATCTACACACCAGGTGTTGATAGATAACATCGCTAAACATGTTTCAACGACTAGACCAAAAGATATACCTTTGTTCTTGCGGTTGGGCCAGTCCTTCTTCCAGTGTCCAGTTTGCTTACATGTGAAGCACTTGCCTTTCGGCTTCTTCATTCCTCCCTGAGTACCTCCCACCGCCTTCGCCCCAGTTTGTTTCTTCTTCTTCTTGCCTTTTGGCTTAGAAGTAGAAACCTTTTGGGTCACCATGGCATGTGCCTGAGCACTCTGACGAAATAGCCCCTCTACCGCTTGGAGTTCTGTCAAAAGCTCCGCCAACGAATACAACCTTTTGTTCATGTTGTAGTTCAGGTGAAACTGCTCAAAACTCCTAGGTAGAGACTGGAGTATGATATCGACTTGGGTTTCCCCATCGATCTCAGCTCCAAGGACCTCCAGCTCATTCAAATGAGCCATCATCTTGAGAACATGATCCCTCACGGGTGTTCCCTCGATCATGGTTGTCGTCATCAAGTTTCTCATGGCTTCTTGCCTTGCAGGCCGATTCTGGTGTCCGAAAAGCTCTTTGAGATTGAGCATCATGTCATATGTTATGGGCATGGCTTGATGCTGATATTGCAGTACATTTGACATAGATACCAAAATGTAACACCGCGCCATCTCATCGGCCTTTACCCACTTCTTATAACTCTCTCTCCTTTTCCCCAGAATCTTCTACAGGCTTAGGAGGGCACTCTTCAAGGAGTCCATATTTGTATTCCTCAGCAGTCAAGACAATGTCAAGATTCCTCTTCCAATCAACATAGTTGGGTCCAGTAAGTTTGTTCTCTTTCAGTATCATAGCAAGTGGGTTGAAAGTCATTTTGAAAGAAAACCTAAGAATCACATAAATCAAAACATTAGATTTCAAAACAATTTTGATTCCTCAAACAATAAAATTTTAAAATCAACCAATACCTCAAAACACCGAGAATATCGTATGCCATGATAGTGTGGACGTATACGAATTCTACATTTGTAAGAGGAGGTTTTACCCATTAATTTTACTATCTTGTCAACCTAACTTTTTGACAAGTAAAATTAATAGTTGGTTCCTCTTTGGCCCAACAAATAAAAGCAGTGACTCCGATGGGGAAGATACTTATATTTGTATCTAAGTGTTCACCATTACTCGGTACCTAAGCAATTATCTCGGGTTATGTGCCTTCCGATGGGGAAGTACACACACTCCTTAATAATTCCCTATAACTATATTTGACCTTGTGATCCGCAAACAAACTCATCCAATGGGGAGGAAGGCACTCAGAGCCGACGCACAAGTTTGTTTACATCACATGTCAAATTGTAATGGAGGTCGTGGGGATTTATAAAAAATTTCCCTCTCCCACTTAGTAATTTGAAATTTAGGAATTTTCCTAGCCTATGACATGCATATCAAACAAAAAGCAATAAATAAGAAAAATAAATTATTTTCCAACTATTATGGATTTTGTCTTCAATATGTCTCCCGTCACATCTCCTTCTCGTCCGCTCATCCTACGCCTTGTACGAGCCATCCGGAGATCCGAGCCGAGACTAAAACCTATTTTAATTTACATCCATCGATCCTATACTCCACGAGGGAGTGTACATGGAATCTAGATCAAAAGTAAACTAAAATAAAGAGTGGCTAAACAATGTCGTATCTAATTTACAAAAAATCAAATACTAGCCTCATCAACCCCGAGGATTCAACAAAATATACACATACAATCACATACACACATATGACCATAATAGTTTGATCGTCTGCCTACAATAAAAGAGTTAACCTACACATATCCTACTATTAACTGACACATATAATATATGTAAAGTGCATAAAAATTAACCGAATCCTAAACACACAAAACCAGAAACCTTAGCTCTGATACCAATTGAAGGGTTTTGCTTATCGAGTCCATGAGCAGAAAATTCGCTTCCCACTTCACCTCGGTTGCTTGATCATGGTGATCCCATTGATGTCCCCAGATTAAAAAAATTTAATCCTAGACAAAAGGGATTGCCCAAACAACCAAGTCATCGTCGTGCTATTCGTTTAAAGAGGTCACTTGAACAAACTCGTTGTTCAAGCGACCAACCTCTATTCTACGAGTAGCCGCGGAATAGACGATATCCGGATCGTCGGTTTTTGTGTTTATGTTCGGGATCCAAGTATTATTTAGCCACAAACAGATTTATATCATGCTAATAATTGAAATACAAATACAAACATGTAACATATAAAAATTAGAGAATCGATATACCTCTCGATCTTCTAATGTATGACCTTCCTCCTTTCGGACGTTGTGTGGGCGACGATCTACCAAAGGTTGAAGCTCCTAGATCACAAATCTTGCTTTCTTGCTCTTCCAAAGCAAGAGGAAGAATAGAAACAAAGCTCTATTCCTTCTTTCAACCAACCAATAACATCCAAGGAGGAAGCTTGCCACTGGCCAAGAACGAAGATGAGATTGAGAGTGGCCGGCCAAAAGCTTCAAGGGAGGACCCTAAACATTTGTTCCACCGGCCAAGGAGAAGGAGAGGACCTGTTTTGGATGCCGGCCAAGGTCTGGAAGAAACTCAAACAGTGCCGACAGCTTGGGGAAGAAGAATAACACAAGGAAAATATTTCCTTATTAGGTGCCTCCCAAGCCCAAACCCTAGCTCCTATCCCTTACCGCCAACTTCCAAAACCCTAGCTTCTCTTGAATTGTTATCCACGCCAACCCCTTTCCCTCCTTTTATAGAGTTAGGGATAAGCCTCCTTTTAATCTCCACCATTGGTTCTAGGGATTTAATCTCTACCGTCGGATCTAGAGATTTAATCTCAACCGTCGGATCTAGAGATTTAATCTCTACCTTTGGATCTAGACTTTTGTTTCTATCCATTGGATCTATGCTTCATGAGGTGTTAATAGGCTACATTAGGGACCATGAGGAGGAGTTGGATCTTGGCCACCCATGGATCAAGCCCACATAAAGTCCGATCCATTAATGATAATCCAATCCACTAAAGGATTATCATTGATCTACCTCACAAACCCCCATAAGTTAATATGGGCTCCATATATTATTTATACTTTTTCTCCCCGTGTGTAAGATCTCTAATGTCCGACGATTAATTAATTTATTGACCATTAATTAATCAACATCTAACTCCATGAGTAGTGTCACTCAACCTTTTCATCATGCCGGACCAAGTCCACCTGCAGGGTTTAGATGATGAACCTTATGAGCTCCTCAAGGGGACATCATCATCCTAATACATAGGACACTGTTTCCTCCTATAATCAACGACACACCATATAAATAATATCATCTCCCAACTTATCGAGCCTATCGATTTAATCTATAAATCTCGCACATTGGTAAATCAAAGAAATGAATACTAAGTATATGTGCCCGTTATTATATCGGGATTATGAGCCTGTACTAAATAATATCTGAGGTCCGATTCGATTATGTAGTCAGCAATAAATCGAATCACCTCTAAGTCGGTCCTGCTCAATACACACAAAGTGCAATAGTGTGATTTTATGGTCAAGACAAACCAATACCAAATCACACTACAACCATCCCGATGGTTTGTGTAAAGCCATCTCGGTTTTGAGCCTTTACTTATACTTTTAAAGGAGCCGATAACATGATCTCCCGTGTGACACCACACACCATGTTATCTACAATGTAAAGTATTAGACAATATTTATAACAATAAAAATATGCAAACAATGATCATGTGATTCTTATTTCAAAATAAAGATGTTCATATAAAAGATATACTTTTCAGTATACATCCCTACAATATAGGGACGACATTGATTAGCAAAGCCTTCTGTGACTTGGGAGCAAGTGCGAGTCTTATGCCCTACACCTTATGCAAAAAGCTAGGGTTAGGAAATTTAAAATTCACAACTATGACACTACAACTAGCTGACCACACATACCATTGCCCATTGGGGATTTTAGAAGATGTTCCTGTTAAGGTGGGAAATTTTACACTGCCAACTGACTTTGTGGTGATGGAGATGGAAGTGGATCCCAAGATACCCGTCATCCTGGGGCGACCATTTTTAGCGACTACAGGAATGGTCATTGATGTCAAGAATCACAAGCTGACCCTAAAAGTGGTATAGGATAAGATGGAATTTGAGCCTGCTGGGACACGAAGTCAGGAACCCACGTCAGGGAAGTATGTGATTCCAACGAGAGATAGGAAGGAAGCTATGTATGAAGATCCCTAGACGGATGAATGGAGGTTCACTGAACCTCCAGAGCCAAGTTGAGAGTGGAGTGCGGTCGAGCTAAATGACCTTAAACAAAGCTCTTCTTGGGAAACAACCCAAGTTTAGTTTTAGATTTCACATTTTGATTGCATTGCATGTATTTTTTTTATTTTAGTTTTGATTTCCATCCCATTTAGAGTTAGGACTAGAAAAGAACTTTGCTAGGCAAAAATGAAATCCATATTTGCCTACACGACGAAGTGTATGAGAAAATTCGTAGCATGGTGCATAAATGTGTGAAAAATGGGGACACATGGCCTGATCGTGTGTTTTCCCATGGCCATGCCCGACTGACCCGAGGCGCACATGGCCTGGCCGTGTGTTTTCACACAGCCATGGCGCACGAGGTTAAAAGGGGCGAGCCGTGTGTTTTAGCCCATTTGCACTGTGTGCTTCGAAAGCTCTTGCCCTAGTCGTGTGATTTCATCTTCCCCACCATATAGAAGCACTTTGAACCTCTAAGGAAGCCAAAAGAAGCAAGGATGAGGAGGACTAAGCATGTAGCACCTCGATCCGGCACCTCGGAGCGACGAAAAAGGAGAGTCGATGCCCCTCAAGCTCTGGAGGAAGGTAATGCCCTACCCACTCTTTTTTTCGCAATAATGAACATAGAGATAGATACAATATGCTCTCTACTCGTAAACTCACTTCTACTAGGTACTTAGATGAAGATTTGCTAGAGTCTTTAGGGTTGTTGGGTGATATTCAAGCCCTATTTGCAAAAATGGGTTGGGAAGAGATGATGGGAATAAGGCACCCAACCTATCCTAGGATAGTACTAGAATTTTTAAGTTCCTTAGAGTCAGAAATTTTAATGGGTAGATAGAGCGAGAAGGGTAGGATAACTTTTAGGCTTTTTAACATTGAGCATGAGTAGACCCTTCACCATTGGAACTCATGCTTTGACTTGCTGAGTGGGGGAGAGAGAAGAACCCCTATTGGGTTCAACTCTTGGGAATGTTGGACTGAGTTGACCGGAGAGCATGCTTATGACCCTTCTAGGGCCAAAGCGTCGTGCCTCCAAAACCACATCTTTCGATTCCTCCACCGTATCATGGCCAGTACTATATTTGGTCATGGGGAGAGTGACTGTGCAGTTAGAGCTAGCGAGCTGCTTTTCCTATGGGATATGCTACAAGAAAGGAGTAGCATCGATGTAGGGTCCCACTTCATCAGACACTTAGTGAAGATGGGCAAAGCAGCACGAGGAGAGATTAATGTGGGAGGCCTACTTACCCATATTTGTCATAGGATGGGGTACGATTACACAGCATTGGAGAGAATAGAGGGGAGCCCTTGGATCGACCTAGGAATGTGCATGGCCATGAAAATGATTGTGAGAGAAGGAGACTACATATGCTTTATAAGGAAAAATCTCCCGACCCATAGGCTCCCCGACCCGAATCGTACCACCATCGCTCTATGCGCCAACCGGCGCTTGGACCTAATAGTGGAGTCCCCTCCACATGAGGGACCATCAACATCGGCGCCCATCTCTCCACCTTTATATCACTCTCCCTCTAGTCCACACATGCATAGGAGCCCACCTAGTCCACACCGACATGAGCCTGCACCTTTACCACCACCTTTTTCTACTTTTGAGCAGGATGTAGGTACGTCGACCTATGATTTTTCGAAGTTCCGATCGTGCCTCGATGACATTTACACTGTGCTGCAGATGCAGAGGCGGCGATGGGAGGAGCAGAGTGCCTACCAGCTGGCGGAGTTCCAGGGATTCCAGGAGCATTTCCAGTGGGCTGAGGAGTTCTATGATGAGGCCTGCATATACCTCTAGGAGGAGGTTGTTTGTCGCCAGGATGAAGCCTCCTATCTCAGGGAGATGCGGCAGCTCATGCACGCCCAGCAGGCACAGTGGGCTAGGGAGGAGGAGCACCGAGCAGTCGCTGCATCCACCAGTCACCAGATCAACCACATGTACATGTGGTATCAGTGGCTCAGCAGTAGGATCTCCTAGGATCCATAGATGCCCAGGCTCCCAGACTTTCCACCTCATCCACTATATTAGAGGTATATTTTCATTTAAGTCTAGGGGGAAGACCCCAAAGTTTATTTTGTTTTGTTTCCTAACAGTAGTTCCTTTTCTGGTATTTTCATTCATTTATTCATGCATGGGTTGTTGAGTTTCTTTTAGTACTTAATTTTTGTTATCTGTAAAGCTACCTCAGTAGTATTTTTGAAAGTTGCTTGCATGAGTTGTTCCCATAGGTAGCTTAAATTAATTTATCTCCTGGTATTTTATTTTATTAGCTCTGTTGAATGTTCTAGACTTACACTGGTTAGCTTTATTTGTACACTTACACATGTCGAATGTTCTGAACGGGAGAATCTACTACATGACAAGTTATGATTCATCTCAGTAGACTAGTACTTTGGAATCTATAGATGACTATAGGTTTAGCATTTTAGTTACTGGAGATGGTTGGATTGTGTAAGCCCATTTGGAAAAATCAAAATCCCAGTGAGCCGAAAAATAAAAGAAAAGAGAAATAAAGAGAGAGAGAGAAAGAAAAAAAAGAGATGAAAAAGAAAACAAAAAAAGAGAGAGAAGATTATGAGGGATAAAAAATAGTTGTTGTGGGTGGAAATGGTTAGGTGCCCCTTTGAGACCGAGTTAGATTACTGGGGAAATACCTACCAATTTCTCTCAATACTGAGCACGCCTTTGAGACTTTATGCTAGATCTAGGGAATGCCCCTCGCTTTGGGCAGGTAAGTGTCTAAGAGCCAGAAACCTTAGGAAAGCTATGGGATGACGACTTAACTCACCATGGAATGGGTGGCCCCTAAGACTGATTCGCCTAACACGAGCACGAGGAGCTAACTTAGTAAATTTCTAGAAGATATTTATTTTGCTTTGATTGTAAATACCACTTGACAAATTTAGTTAACATGCTAATTATGGAACAATATCTTTTTAAAATTTCATGGCATTGAGGTTTGTTTGAGGACAAGCAAAGATTTAAGTCTGGGGGAAGTGATGTGAGCAAAAGATATAGGGTTTTAGGAGTAGTTTTCGCTCACATCTCATTACATTTTGTGTTAGTTGCATGCATATGTTACTCTATTTTGCATGCATTTCTAATTTTTTGGTTTGGAGGTCTGCTCATTGTACTTTTGTGTGCAGGTTAGCATTTTTGGTGAAAAAGACGCTCTTCCGAAGTAAAAGAAGGATATTTCGCAGCTAGACGCAGAGTGGGACACGACCAGGGCATGTGGATTCACACGGGTGTGCCCAATGGACGAGATCAGTACCCCTGGGCCGCACACGGCCTAGTCGTGTGGAAACACACGGCTGTGTGGTGGCCCACTAGATTTGCGCGACTAGAGCATTTTTCGAATTTTGCAATGGTCCGAGGTGATGTCCATATAAGGATGGCTCCGCCCAAACCCTAGGACGGCACGCCGAAGCCCTAAAAAGCTTCGGTAACTCTCAACGAGGAGGAGGAATGCCACCGAAGGTCCACGCTTTGCACTTCAACGCCAGAGAGAAGAACACGAAAGCATTGTAAATCTTTGTTCCTGCATTTTATTCCTTATGTATTCAAACATAGACATGCTTTGTGATTCTTCCTTCATATACATTGAGTAGTACTTTCGATTCTAGGATTAGGGAGTAGCTTGTGTACACATACAATGTTGGTTCATGTTAAATTCTGCCTTTGAGTTTTATTTGACAATTGGTAGTTGTTTTTACTATATCTATGCGTGTTTGGTTTTCTATCTGCTATGCTTTGGCAATACGAGGGGTGACAGCCCTTGTATCTAAGATCTAGGGGATTTTATATAAGGAACCTAGGGATAAACCTGATCTACTGTAACTGTGGGAAGAAGGGTGCGGTGGAATCAGAAACGGTTCACCGTAGGGATTGATTTGGCATCCTCGTACCGTCTATCCCGTCCTTTTAAGTGGAGATAGCTCCTGGTAGATGCGGCGGCTCTGCGGGAGAGTGTATGATGTCCCTTCCATAAAACCATAGCTAAACATCTAGACAACACCAATTGACAACATTGTTTTGTGATGCACAAGCAAAACCGAAATCCTAGAATCTCCTTTGAAGACCTCGACACACTCCTTTCCTCCTCCGTGTGACACTGTATAGAGTAAAGTCCACCGACATCCCTCATCAATCAAAACCTCTTAGAGTTACATCCGAACAATTACAACCACTGAATATATTGATATTCGAATCCCAGTCCCTATGGGATTGATAATCTTTATCACTTGACGACATCCGTGCACTTGTAGGCATTGAGCGCGAGCACGCGCTTTGAGTCCTCGATGGTCTCCGTTGCGAGATTTGAGGTCGCGTTCGTGCGCATAAATTTTTTGGCGCCGTTGGTGGGGATTGATCGATTCGATATCAAATCGAACAGTGGTAAATTGGATCGGACTTAGGATTAGATTTATTTACTTGCTTTATTTTATTTATAATTTAATTTATTTTCTTTAGTCTTATATCTTTCATATTTATCTTTAGTTTTAAATTTTCTGTTATTTTTATTTTATTTAATTCTAGCAGTAGTTGTTTTTATTTCTTTTTTTTCATCTTAGATTTTGATTTGCTAGATTGTTTTATTTTCTACTCTTAGAATTAGATTAGCACTCCTAATTTTGTGGCTTGGTTCGTCGTATGCTTAGACGATTAGGATCAGAAGGTCTAATTCCGATCGACTTAGAAATTAAGCGAACCTTTCATCGTCGGAGAGCAGAGCAGCGAAGGATGGAGGATCAAGCTGCATCTGAGGTGAACATAGGTAGCCTACCTCTTCGGGACTACGCAGCTCCTAGCACTAGAGAATTCAGGCCGAGTATAGCAGGACCATCTATTTCGGCAAATAACTTTGAGCTGAAGCCGACACTTATACATATGGTCCAGCAGACTCAATTCGGGGGAGCTACGACTGAAGACCCGAACTGGCACCTTGAGGCATTTCTTGAAATCTGCTCGATGATGAAAATGAACGGAGTCGCTACTAATGCGATCTACCTGAGCCTGTTCCTATTTCCACTGTGGGATAAGCCTAAGGCATGGCTTCACTCCCTACCTTCTGGTAGCATCACCACATGGGAGCAATGTGAGCAGCAGTTTCTGAATAAATACTTTCTACCAAGTAAGACTGCTCACATGCGTCATCTTATCATAAGCTTCCGCCAGAAGGAGGGGGAGTCCTTGTTCGAAGCTTGGGATCGCTATAGGAGGCTACTCTACCAATGCCTCCACCATGGACTGGAGAGGTGGCTATTGATCCACATCTTCTACAATGGGATCGCGTAGCCACGAAGATGTCCCTAGATTCTATTGTCGGAGGAGCACTGATGAACAAGAACATAGAGGAGGCAGAGGAGCTTATCGAAGAGGTGGTCTAGAACCACCATCAATGGGCTTCCGAACATGGTCAACCCACGCTTGCAGCAAGATGATACACTGTCAACTCCATAGACCGCCATGCAGCAAGAATGGACGTGCTCAGCAGACGGTTTGAATCTTTGAATCCTTCATCTGCCTGCACGGCCATTGATTTCGGAGAGGGAGCGGCAGCGTATGGAGTGGACCACCATGGAGGGAAGGGAACCCTAGACGAAAAATTGAGCACTGCGAGCGGTTGGAGACTACAACCCAAGGCCCAATAACAATAGTCCAGCACTTCTCATCCGGGATGGAGGAATCACCAAAATTTTCCTTATAAGAATAACTTGGGGAGGTTCCAACCGCCGGGAGAGAATGGGCAGCCACGACCCTCTAACACCCATCTAGAGAATATGATGGAGAACTTCATTCGAACGCAACGTGAGGCAAACACTAAATTTCAGTGACGACATTCACAGACAGATACGATGATCGAAGGGTTGAGGTCATCTGTAAGGGAGCTTGCCACCAGGAAGAAGTCGCTAGAGATTTAAGTAGCTCAGATCACAAACCAGATCTCTAGGATACCAGGGAAGCTACCAGGAAGAGCAAAGGTCAATCCGGTAGAACAGTGCAAGGCAGTGACATTGCGAAGTGGGAGGGTTCTGAAAGAGATGCCAGGATGGTCGACTACTGAAAGGAACCTGGGACCTGAAATGCTAGAACCTCTGGGGGAGGCCAAGAATGAAAAAGCTATAGAAACGAACTGGGAGCCTACCATAAGGTTCAACCACCCCTTACTGTACCATTCCCACAGCGGTTGACGAATGCAAAGAAAGATGCCGAGTTTGGTAAATTTCTGGACATGCTGAAGTCGATCTCAGTAGAGGTACAAATACTCAAAGCATTGCACCAAATGCCCCATTTCGCTAGGTTCATGATAGATATTCTGGTGCATCGTAGGAAGGTCGCAAAGGTAGAAACAGTGGCCCTCACAGAGGAATCAAGCGCTTATCTCCGAAACAAAGCTACTTAGAAACTAAAAGATTCGAAGAGCTTCTATATCCCATGTTATATACGGATGACACTGATTAGCAAAGCCTTCTGTGACTTGGGAACAAGTGTGAGTCTTATGCCCTACACCTTATGCAAAAATCTAGGGTTAGGAAATTTAAAATTCACTACTATGACACTACAACTAGTTCACCACACATACCATTACCCATTGGGGATTTTAGAAGATGTTCCTATTAAGGTTGGAAATTTTACACTTCCAACTGACTTTGTGGTGATGGAGATGGAAGAGGATCCCAATATACCTGTCATCCTAGGCGACCATTTTTAGTGACTGTAGGAATGGTCATTGATGCGAAGAATCAAAAGTTTACCCTAAAAGTGGGAGAGGATAAAATGGAATTTGAGGCTGCTGGGATAGGAAGTCAGGAACCCGCATCAGGGAAGTATGTGATTCTAGCGAGAGCTAGGAAGGAAGTCGTGTATGAAGATCCCGAGACGGATGAATGGAGATTGACTGAACCTCCAGAGCTAAGTTGAGAGTGGAGTGCGGTCGAGCTAAACGACCATAAACAAAGCGCTTCTTGGGAGGCAACCCAAGTTTAGTTTTAGATTTCCCTTTTTGATTGCTTTGCATGCATTTGTTTGATTTTTCTTTTGATTACCATCCCATTTAGAGTTAGGACTAGAAAATAACTTTGCTTGGTAAATATGTAATCCATATTTGCCTACACGGCAAAGTGTATGAGAAAATTCGGAGCATGGTGCATAAATGGGTGAAAAATGGGGACACACGACCCGACCATGTGTTTTCCGACGGTCGTGCCCGACCGACCCAAGGTGCACATGGCCTGGCCGTGTGTTTTCACACGGCCATGGCGCGTGAGGTTAAAAGGGGCGAGCCGTGTGTTTTCACCCCATTTACGCCGTGTGCTTCGAAAGCTCTTGCCCTAGCCGTGTGATTTCTTCTTCCCCACCATCTAGAAGCACTTTGAACCTCTAAGGAAGCCAAAAGAAGCAAGGATGAGGAGGACCAAGCATGTAGCACCTCGATCCGGTGCCTCAGAGCGATGAACAAGGAGAGACGACGCCCCTCAAGCTCCGGAGGAAGGTGATGCCCTACCCACTCTTCTTTTTTGCAATAATGAACATAGAGATAGATACAATATGCTCTCTACTCATTAACTCACTTTTACTAGGTACTTAGATGAAGATTTGCTAGAGTTTTTAGGGTTGTTGGGTGATATTCAAGCCCTATTTACAAAAATGGGGTGGGAAGAGATGATGTGAATAAGGCACCCAACCTACCCTAGGATAGTACTAGAATTTTTAAGTTCCTTAGAGGCGGAAATTTTAACGGGTAGAGAGTGCGAGGAGGGTAGGATAACTTTTAGGCTTTATAACATTGAGCATGAGTGGACCCTTCACCAATGGAACTCATGCTTTGGCTTGCCGAGTGGGGGATGTTGGGAATTTCTTCAGAGGCTCATTGGATCCCATGTCCCCGGATTAAAATTTTCACTAATGAAAAAACTAATCCGGATGGGATGAGTTTCCTTAGCACAACCAATTCGTCGTCGTGCTAACAACTTGAGCGATTGCTTGAACAAACTAGTTGTTAAAGCAACCCAACTCTTCTAGTTGGTTAGCCGCGGAAGAGACGAAGGACGGATCGCCGGTTTTTGTGTTTGTCTTCAGGGTCCATGATTATACAAAATACATACAAATGCAAACTAGTATAATCAACACATAAAGAACATGCTAAGATCAGAAAAAAAAATTATAAAACTTTTATACCTCACGATCTTCTACCGTATGTCCTATCGTCTTCGTGGATGTCGTGTGGGCGAAGATCCTCCACGAGTAGAAGCCTCCTAGATCACGTTCTTCTCTTCCTTGTTCGCTCCTAACAAAGAGAAGAACCAAACAAAGCACCTTCTCCTTTCTAGAACCGGCCACCAAGCCAAGGAGCTCGATGTAACCGCCGGCCAAGGAGTGAATGGTTGAGCGCCGGCCAACCTTGTGACAATGTTGTCGCCGGCCACCAATGAATGGGAGAAGCGCCGGCCATCAATGTAAGGAGAACCGCCGGCCACCAAGGAGAAAAGGAGGAGGAAGAGAGCCGGCCAAAACAAAAAGGAGGATGGAGTGAGCACCGGCCACCAAGGAGAAAAGGAAGAAACCCTAATCTCCTTCCTTGTTGCCGCCCAAACCACAAACCAAAACCCTAGCCGCCTAAACTCTTGAGAGGCAAAACCCTAATCCAAAAAACCATTCTTGCCGCCCAAGCCTTAGCCCTCTATTTATAGAATTGGGCTTAAGCCTCCTTTAATCTCCACCGTCGGATCTAGGGATTTAATCTCCACCGTCGGATCTAGGGTTTTATCCCAACCGTCGGATCTAGAGTTTCATCCCAACCGTCGGATCTAGGGATTTAATCCCAACCGTCGGATCTAGGGATTTAATCCCAACCGTCGGATCTAGGGATTTAATCTCAACCGTCGGTTCTAGGGATTTAATCCCAACCGTCGGATCTAGGGATTTAATCCCACCCGTCGGATCTACGGATTTAATCTCAACCATCGGTTCTAGGGTTTCATCTCAACCGTCGGATCTAGAGATTTAATTTCAACCGTCGGTTCTAGGGATTTAATCCCAACCGTTGGTTTTAGAGTTTTGTTTTACATCCTTGGATCTAGGCTTCTTGAGGATTATATTAGGCTACGATAGGGACCATGAGGAGGAGTTGGATCTTGGCCACCCGATGGATCGGAACAACACAAACTTGATCCATCAATGATGTTCCATTCCACTAGAGGATCATCATTGAATTACCTCACCAACCCCCATATATTAATATGAGCTCCATATATTATTTGTACAAACATCTCCCCGTGTTTAAGATATCGAATGTCCGTCAATTAATTGATTTACTGACCATCAATTAATTAACATCTAACTCCTCGAGTAGTACCACTCAACCTTATCATCATGTTGACTAAGTCAACCAGTTGGGTTTACATGATGAACCTTTTGAGCTCCTCAAGGGGACATCATCAACCTAATATATATGACACGGTTTCCTCCTATAATCAACGGCACACTATGTAAATAATATTAATTCCCAACTTACCGGGCATATTGATTTAATCCATCTAAATCTCACCCTATGGTAAATCAAAGAAATAAATACTAAGTATATATGCCCGTTATTATATCGGGATTAAGAGCATGTACAACATAATATTCGAGGTCCGATTCAATTATGTAGTCAGCAATAAATTGAATCACCTCTATGTCGGTCCTGCTCAATACACCTAAGTGTACTAGTGTAACTCTATGCTCAAGACAAAACAATACCAAACTACACTACAACCATGCCAATGGTTTGTCCAAAACCATCTTGGTTGTGAGCCTCTACTTATATTCTACAAGGGACTGATAACATGATCTTAAGTGCCACACCAAGCACCATGTTATCTACAATGTAAAATATTAGACAATATGCACACATATATAAAGTGCAAACAATGATCATGTGATTCTTATTTCAAAATAAAATTTTCATACAAAAAGAGCTAGGCTTTCAATATACATTCCAACAATCTCCCACTTATACTAAAAGACTATGCTGTCATCACACTGCCATACATCTGATCCCCATGTCCTCCACATGCCTATCAAACGCTATCGCTGGAAGGGCCTTAGTGAATGGATCTGCCAGGTTATCCTCTGATGCAATCTTGGCGACAGCTACTTCTCCTCGCTTTACGATCTCTCGTATCAGGTGGTACTTGCGCTCTATGTGTTTACTTGCCTTATGGGCTCGTGGTTCCTTCGAGTTTGCAACTACACCACTGTTATCACAATAAATTGTGATAGATCTGGGCAAACCAGGAATCACATCCAAGTCCATCAAGAAGTTCCTGAGCCATACAGCTTCCTTGGCTGCCTCAGAGGCTGCCATATACTCAACTTCCATGGTCGAGTCCACCACGCATTTCTTCTTGACACTCCTTCATACTATGGCTCCACATCCAAAAGTAAACACAAACCCCGAGGTAGACTTACTCTTCTCCCAATCTGATTGGAAATCAGAATCCGTGTATCCCACAGGGACTAATTGATCTGCCCGGTAAACCAGCATATAATCCCTAGTCCTTCTCAGGTACTTCAATATATGCTTTACCGCAGTCCAATGTCCCTATCCAGGATTACTCTGATATCTGCTAACCATGCCCACGACAAAGCAGATATCTGGTCTCATACATAGCATAGCATACATGAGGCTTCCTACTGCCGAAGAATAAGGAACCGCCTTCATCTCCTCTATCTCCTTTGATGTTTTGGGACACATCTCTTTAGATAAAGGAACTCCATGCCTAAAAGGTAGAAAACCTTTCTTGGAGTTCTGCATGCTAAAAAGAGCAAGAATAGTGTCAATGTATGAAGCTTGAGATAAGCACAACATCCTTTTCTTGCGATCCCTTATTACCTTGATCCCAAGGATGTGTCCCACTTCTCCCAAGTCCTTCATGTCAAACTATTTGGACAACCATACCCTTACGTCTGATAACACTCTGATATTGTTGCCAACTAACAAAATGTCATCTACGTATAGTACAAGAAATACCACTATGTTTCCATCACATCTCTTGTATACACAAGGCTCATACGGACTTTGAATAAATCCATATGACTGGATTACCTCATGAAAGCGGATGTTCCAAGATCTAGAAGCTTGCTTCAATCCATAAATGGACCGATTAAGCTTACATACAAGATGCTCTTTGCCTTTAGCAATGAATCCCTCTGGTTGCCGCATATAGATGTTCTCCTCAAGACTTCCGTTAAGGAAAGCTGTCTTGACATCCATCTGCCAAATCTCATAATCCATATAAGCATCTATAGATAAGAGAATTCGGATAGACTTAAGCATAGCTACCGGCGAAAAGGTCTCCTCATAATCGATACTCTCTTTCTGAGTATACCCTTTCGCAACAAGCCTAGCTTTGAAGGTCTCAACCTTCCCGTCTACTCCTCTCTTTCTCTTGTAGATCCACTTGCATCCAATGGCTTTTACACCATCGGGTGGTTCTACTAGCTCCCAGACCTGATTAGAATCCATAGATTCTATCTCTGAATTCATCGCTCTTTGCCAAGATACCGCATCTCTATCTTGGAGTGCCTCATCATATGTCCAGGGATCAGGTTCATGTTCACCAGGGACCAAGTCCGAAGACTCTCCCAAGAACATGAATCTCTTGGGTTGTCTAACAACCCTCCCACTACGACGAGGTGCCTCCTGTGTATGCTCTGTGACACGCAGTGCAGTGACTTGTGGTATCTCCTCTTGTACCGGTGGTACTGAAGTCGGGACTTCCCCTGTCAACTCCTCAAGAACAATCCTACTCGTGGGCTTGTGGTTCATCACATAGTCCTCCTCTAGAAATCTTGCATTTGTACTCACGATCACCTTCTAATCTCTAGGACTATAGAACAAACCACCCTTCGTTCCCTTAGGGTAGTCAACAAACAAGCATACTTCTGTACGAGATTCCAACTTACCAGCATCTCCCTTCAGCACATGTGCTGGAGTACCCCAAATCCGAATATGTCTTAGACTAGGATTTCGCCCAGTCCACAATTCTGTGGGAGTAGAGGGTACTGACTTAGATGGAACCACGTTCACAATGTGTGCTGCCGTTTCCAGAGCAAACCCCCAGAACGAATCAAGTAACTCAGAATAACTCATCATCGATCTGACCATCTCCATAAGAGTCTGTTCCTTCGCGCCGCCACACCATTCTGCTGGGGTGTGCCAGGTGCGGACAATTGGGATTGAATCTCAGACTCTGATAAGTAACTCCTAAACTCTCCCAAGAGGTACTCGCCACCACGATCAGATCGTAGTGTCTTGATACTTTTACCTTGACGGTTCTCCACATCAGCCTTGAATTCATTGAACCTGTCAAAGCATTCAGACTTGTGGCACATCAAGTAAATGTATCCATACCTTGAATAATCGTCTATAAAAGAGATGAAGTATTCAAAGCCACCTCTTGCCTGGATAGACATAAGACCGCACAAATCAGAATGAACCAGTTCTAACACATCTTTAGCTCTATACCCCTTGGCCTTGAAAGGCCTCTTGGTCATTTTACCTTCCAAGCAAGATTCACAGGTTGGGAGATCCTCCACCACTAATGAACCCAAAGGTCCATCAGCTATCAACCTTTGAATTCTGCTCAGGTTAATATGACCAAGCCTTAGATGCCAAAGATATGTTTGGTTCATTTTTGAAGGTTCTTTTCTCTTATTAGACTTAGAAGATGAGTTATTTACTTCTATATGCATCGTGAGAGTTTTCGGTTCAAGAGTATACAAATTGCCAACCAATGTACTAGAACAGATAATCTCCCTATTCCTTTTTATAACCACTTTGTCATTAAAAGAAACAGAATATCCATCCATAAACAATTTAGAAACTGAAAATAAATTCTTTCTAAAAGTAGGTACATAAAGAAAATTTCTCAAAACCAAAACTTTATTCCTATCAAAAGATAAATAAACGTCTCCCACTGCAATAGCCGCCACCTTTGAAGCATTGCCCATGAAGATGGTAATCTCTCCCTCAGCTAGTCGTCGGGTTTTGTGGAACCCCTGCAAAGTATTGCAGACATGATCAGTGGCTCCTGTATCTACACACCAGGCACTGGTAGATAACACCGCTAAACATGTTTCAACAACTAAACAAGAAGATATACCTTTGTTCTTTCATCGAGGACAGTCCGCCTTCCAATGTCTAGTCTGCTTGTAAGTGAAGCACTTACCTTTCGGCTTCTTCACTCCTGCCTGAGGTCCCACTGCCACTTTCTTTGCTCCACCTTGCTTCTTCTTCTTCTTACCTTTCGGTTTAGAAGAAGAAACCTTCTGAGAAACCATGGCTTGAGCGCTTTGACGAAAAAGCCCCTCTGTCGCTTGGAGTTCTGTCAGAAGCTCCGCCAACGAATACAACCTTTTGTTCATATTGTAGTTGAGGCGGAACTGCTCAAAACTCCTAGGCAGAGACTGGAGAATGATATCAATCTGGGTTTCCCCATCGATCTCAGCTCCGAGGACTTCCATCTCATTAAGATGAGCCATCATCTTGAGAACATGATCCCTAACGGGTGTTCCCTCGACCATGGTGATCGTCATCAAGTTTCTCATAGCCTCCTATCTAGCCGCCCTACTCTGATGTCCGAAAAGTTCCTTGAGATTGAACATCATGTCATAAGCTGTGGCCATGGTCTGATGCTGATGTTGCAGCACATTTGACATAGATGCCAAAATGTAACACCGCGCCATCTCATCTGCCTTGATCCATTTCTTATAACTTTCTTTCTCCTTTTCATCAGAGTCATCGGTGGGCTTAGGAGGATAGACCTCGAAGAGTACAAATTTGTACTCCTCTGCAGTTAAGACAATATCCAAGTTTCTCTTCCAATCAATATAGTTTGTTCCAGTAAGTTTATTTTCTTTTAGTATCACAGCAAGTGGGTTGAAAGCCATTTGTGAAACCTAAGAATCACAATGATCAAAATATTAGATTTCAAATATTATTGATTCCTCAAAACAATAAAATTCCGAAATCAACCAACATCTCAAAACACCAAGAATATCGCATGCTACGATAGTGTGGACGTATACGAATTCTACATTTGTAAGAGGAGATTTTACCCATTAATTTTATTATCTTGTCAACCTTCCTTTTTGACAAATAAAATTAATAGTTGGTTCCTCTTTGGCCCTACAAATAAAAGCAGTGACTCCGATGGGGAGGATACTTTTTATTTGCATCTAAGTGTGCACCATTACACGATACTAAGGGAATTATTTCGGATTATGTGCCTTACCGATGGGGAAGTACACACGCTCCTAAATAATTTCCTATAACCATTATTTGACCTAGTGATCCACAAACAAACCCATCTGATGGGGAGGAAGGCACTCAGAGCCAACGCGCAAGTTTGTTGCATCACACGTCAAATTGTAATGGAGGCCGCGGGAATTAATTAAAATGTCCCTCTCCCACTTAGTAAATTGACAATGAGGAATTTTCAAGCATACACAACATGCATATAAAAACAAATCAGCAATAAATATGAAAAAAACAGAATATTTCCAACTATTATGACATTGTTCTCCAATACGCATCCCGTCGTGTCGCCACCTCGTCCGCTCCATCTTTTCCCGTGCGCAAGTCACCAAAGAGATCCGAGCCGAGATAAACTATTTTAATTTACATCCATCGATCCTATACTCCACAAAGGAGTGTACAAATAATCTAGATCGAAAGTAAACTAAAATGAGTGGCTAAACAATGTCGTATTTAATTACAAAAATTAAATACTAATCTAGCCTCGTCAACCCCGAGGATTCAAATAATATACATACAATCACACACAAAACAATCACATACACACAAATAGCCATAATAGTCGGATCTTATGCCTGCAACCAAAAAGTTAGCCTACACACATCCTACTATTATCCGACATACTCAATATATGATATGTGCATGAAAGTAACCGAATCCCAAACACACAAAACCGGAAACCGTGGCTCTGATACCACTTGTTGGGAATTGCTTCAGAGGCTCATTGGCTCCCATATCCCCGGATTAAAATTTTCACTAATGAAAAAGCTAATCCGGATGGGATGAGTTTCCTTAGCACAACCAATTCGTCGTCATGCTAACAACTTGAGCGATCGCTTGAACAAACTAGTTGTTCAAGCAACCCAACTCTTCTAGTTGGTTAGCCGCGGAAGAGACGACGGACGGATCACCAATTTTTGTGTTTGTCTTCGGGGTCCATGATTATACAAAATACATACAAATGCAAACTAGTATAATAAACACATAAAGAACATGCTAAGATCAGAAAAAAAAATTATAAAACTTTTATACCTCACGATCTTCTACCGTATGTCCTATCCTCTTCGTAGACATCGTGTGGGCAAAGATCCTCCACGAGTAGAAGCCTCCTAGATCACGTTCTTCTCTTCCTTGTTCTCTCCGAACAAAGAGAAGAACCAAACAAAGCTCCTTCTCCTTTCTAGAACTGGCCACCAAGCCAAGGAGCTCGATGTAAACGCCGGCCAAGGAGTGAATGGTTGAGTGCCGACCAACCTTGTGACAATGTTGCCGCCGACCACCAATGAATGGGAGAAGCGCCGGCCACCAATGTATGGAGAAGCGCCGGCCACCAAGGAGAAAAGGAGGAGGAAGAGAGCCGGCCAAAAAAAGGAGGAGGATGGAGTGAGCGCCGACCACCAAGGAGAAAAGGAAGAAACCCTAATCTCCTTCCTTGTTGCCGCCCAAACCACATACCAAAACCCTAGCCGCCTAAACTCTTGAGAGGCAAAACCCTAATCCAAAAAACCATTCTTGCCGCCCAAGCCTTAGCCCTCTATTTATAGAATTGGGCTTAAGCCTCCTTTAATCTCTACCGTCGGATCTAGGGATTTAATCTCCACCGTCGGATCTAGGGATTTAATCCCAACCGTCGGATATAGGGATTTAATCCCAACCGTCGGATCTAGGTATTTAATCCCAACCGTCGGATCTAGGGATTTAATCTCAACCGTCGGTTCTAGGGTTTCATCCTAAGCGTCGGATCTAGAGATTTAATCTCAACCGTCGGTTCTAGGGATTTAATCCCAACCGTTGGTTTTAGAGTATTGTTTTACATCCTTGGATCTAGGCTTCTTGAGGATTATTTTAGGCTACGATAGGGACCATGAGGAGGAGTTGGATCTTGGCCACCCGATGGATCGGAACCACACAAACTTGATCCATCAATGATGTTCCATTCGACTAGAGGATCATCATTGAATTACCTCACCAACCCCCATAAATTAATATGGGCTCCATATATTATTTGTACAAACATCTCCCCGTGTTTAAGATATCGAATGTCCGTCAATTAATTGATTTACTGACCATCAATTAATTAACATCTAACTCCTCGAGTAGTACCACTCAACCTTATCATCATGTTCACTAAGTCAACTAGCTGGGTTTACATGATGAACCTTATGAGCTCCTCAAGGGGACATCATAAACCTAATATATGTTGGGTTTCTGGCACCGCGGCGTGTGTGTGTTCGATCACGTTTCGCAAACATGAGCACAGCGGAAGCAATAAAAATAATAAATCTACATTTATTACAACACACACAACACACGCATGCATAGTACAACAAGTGTAGACATAATCGTAAATTTAAATTTGCAATAAAAGGAAATTTAACTACGTTATACCTTTCGTATCACGTGTAGCGGGAATGGCATCAACCGGAACGATCCTCGCTAGAATCGTCTCTATCCGTATCCACGCCGAGTATCCTCGGGATGACGTCGCTAAGCCACGAGCTTCGTCTTCGTACGGGTTACCAGCCTCGTGTTGAAGACGACGTGATCGAGAGATGATCACGATCCGAATCCAAATTCGGATCCTAAGATGAGTCCTCAAAACTCGCTTCTCCGGAGAGGTATTCGTCAACCGATTGACGAATCCTTCATCCTCTACCTCAGAGGATTACTGGAGATCGAATCCCCGGTAAGTTAGCCGCTGTCGGAGCTCTAACCATTGTCCAAACGACGCTCCGACGAGAGGAGAACAAGCTGTCCAGAAAACTGGACAGCTTTGGTGGAGGAGATAGGCGCCGGCCAACCAAAGGAAGATAAAGCTCACCTTGATGCCAAACCTAAAGGAGATCACCGGAGTACCAAAGCTTGACGCCGCGAGGCTGGATGGCACAAGGGGCTGGGCGGCAATGGAGGTTGGCACTAACTCTTAGAGGGGATGAAGTGGGCGGCAACTATTGCTAGGGTTTGGATTAGGGTATAATTATCCCTTAAGCCCTCTTTTATAGAGAACTAATTCTCTTAATGGTTATTGGATCATAACCATTAGGCCCGTTAACCCGCTCCATTAAGATAAGTTAAAATAAACAAAACCATGATGGTTTATTTTAAGTTAAAACGAACCGAACCAACTTTTGGTTCATTCGTTTAAAATAAACCAAACCTTTTGGTTTATTCTCCTCCATTGGATTAGAACCAAACCATTTTGGTCCATCCATTATGTCTTCATAAGAAACGGCCCATCCACGCTTCCATTGCAACTGAAACGATTTCATGCTCGCTCCATGTTTGGTCCAACCAAACTTAGTTTCTCTCGGTCTGAGAATCCCATTCTCAAGCTCATTTTAAATCCTTCGGATTACGCTCATTATGCGTGTGACCAAATAGGTTCTCGGTTTATGTTGGTCGTCTATAATTAACCATTAATTATAGAACGATCATGAGTGGCACCTAGTAGTACATCATGATCCCCAATTAACCGAAAAGATCAACGGTTGATCCAGAACTATTTCTGAAACCCTTCAGCAGCTCGAATGATTTGTGCCCCATTCCCTTCACTCATCTTATACCCACTTGGTTCAGGACATGGTCTATAGTGTCAGTCTCCACTAGGCTGACTACGTCACACCAAGCCCATGTATCATTTCCTCATCCTACGGATTCTAGTTACTGCACATGTATCGAAGAGTACCTTACTCTAAACATGTAATGCTTTGGCCAAAGACTTTAGTAACAATCCGACGAGAGGCCATGGGTATACATCTCCTCGCAAGGAGTGGTGAATCCTTTATAGGCTATTCAAACACCTTCGATCACTTCGACTTATACCCAATCATCCCGGGTCCACATCTCCTTAGAGATGTTTGCTTAAGATGTCAAAGCATAATTCTTCATGATTAAGATGACTTGAATACCGCAAGTCAAAGGAACATCGCACTTAAGCTATAATAAGAACTTCATTGACATATCTATATATGTAGAGAACCATATGAAGTCTTTCGGCTGGTCACTCCAATGAACTAGTTACCATAACTAGCATCCACGATTAACTCCGAACATCACAATGTCTCTAGCCAGTGAGAATCAGCTGCTTGGATACACTAATGAGTATACCTCATGCTAGTCTCGACAGAATCGATGGTGTCCAAATCCATCAATTCATCGACTAGGGATAATTCCGATACATCACAATTACACATGTAGAGATACTCACTAGTTGTGATCCAATCACAAATTCTCTCATGCTGTGAATCGTATCGTGGACATTCAGTAAATGAGTTTAAGATCCAATCAAATACATGAAACATGTATACTCAAATAGTGAATCTTCATTTATCATATAAATGGTTCATACATAAGGCGATTGCCTTAGGACATCTCTCTCATATATTACTAACAGACTCCCACTTGGCCTAATGCCAATCGCTACGGTATCCAATATCATAAGCACTAACATGACCCTCAAACTTACTTTGAGGTAATGCTTTAGTCAAAGGATCCGCTAAGTTCCTTTTAGTGGGAATTTTCTTGATTTGTATTTCGTTCCTACTGATGATCTCTCTGATAAGATGATAGCGGCGAAGCACATGTTTGGATCGTTGATGAGACCTTGGCTCTTTCACCTGTGCAATTGCTCCATTGTTGTCGCAGTAGACCGGTATTGCTTCAACAATGGCCGGAATCACACCAAGTTCTGAGATGAACTTCTTGATCCAAACCGCTTCCTTTGCTGCTTCTAAAGCTGCAATGTATTCTTCTTTAGTGGCAGAATCCACTATAGCGTCAAGCTTGGAACCTTTCCAACTTATTGCGCCTCCATTCTAGGTGAATACATACCCAGACTGAGACATGGAATCATCCTTGTCTGTCTGGAGCTGGCATCCGTATACCCACATATCACCATGTACCCTTCTCCATATATTAGGAACACATCCTTAGTTCTTCTCAAGTACTTAAGGATCATCTTAACAGCCACCCAATAATCCATTCTTGGATAAGACTGGTATCTGCTCGTAACACTCAGAGCATACGATACATCGGGCCTCATACATAACATAGCATACATGATAGATCCTATTGCGGATGCATAGGGAATCTTACTCATGCAAATCCTCTCGTCTTCTGTGCGCGGACACATAGACTTCGAAAGGTGTATCCCATGCCTAATGGGTAGGAAACCTTTCTTGGATTCCTACATGCTAAACCTCTTTAGCACTCGGTCTATATATGTAGACTGCGAAAGACCAAGCAACCGTTTCGATCTATCTCTATAGATCTTAATCCCGAGGATGTAGGTTGCTTCTCCCAGGTCTTTCATGGAGAATGTCTTGGATAACCAAACCTTAACTGACTGTAAGATTGAAACATCATTTCCTATAAGTAATATGTCATCAATATATAATACTAGGAACACAATTGCACTCCCACTAACCTTCTTGTACACACAAGGTTCGTTTGGATTTTGTGAGAAATCAAACTTTTTGATTGTCTCATCAAAACGGATATTCCAGCTCCTGGTGCTTGCTTCAATCCATAAATGGATCGTCGCAATTTGCATACCTTGGTTTTATCAACCAATGTAAAACCCTCAGGCTGTATCATATACACGTCATTGAGCAGGTTTCCATTAAGGAAAGCTGTTTTCACATCCATCTGCCATATCTCATAATTATAATGAGCCGCTATGGCCAGGAGCATCCGAATGGATTTAAGCATAGCTATAGGCGAATAGGTTTCGTCATAATCAACACCTTGCTTTTGACGATATCCTTTTGCCACCAATCTAGCCTTATAGGTAATCACATTACCATCCATGTCGGTTTTCTTCTTGAAAACCCACTTGCACCCTATAGGCTTTATGCCTTCAGGTGGGTCAACCAAGTTCCAAACTTTGTTTTCATACATGGAATCCATTTCCGACTTCATGGCACCAAGCCACTTATCCCTTTCTGAACTTGTCAGTACTTCTTCATAACTGGTAGGCTCTTCATCATCAATGAGTAACACGTTGTTCAATTCACTTACGAGAAATCCATATCTCTCAGGAATATTGCGTGTTCTACCAGATCTACGAAGATGTGGTGTTACAATAGGTCCAGTCGATTGCTCATCACTATGAGTTGTCGACTGTTGTGCTTCACCAGGTATTTCATCAATGTCTATTAGAGTCTCTCGAGCCTCCTCAAGCTCGACGACACTCCCACTGTTTTCTTGCAAGAGAAACTCTTTCTCTAGAAACACAGCATACCTTGAAACAAATACCTTTTGTTCCACAGGATGATAGAATTGGTAACCCCTTGTTTCCTTAGGGTATCCAATAAATAGACATTTATCAGACTTAGCATCCAATTTCGACATCGTCTGCTTTCACATAAGCAGGACAACCCCATATCTTCAAGTAAGATACATGAGGTTTCTTACTATTCCATATCTCATATGGAGTAGTTGAGACTACCTTGGTAGGCATTCTGTTTAACAAGTAAACAACTGTCTGAAGTGCATAGCCCCAAAAGGACTTGGGAAGAGTTGCATGATTCATCATTGACCTGACCATGTCCAACAAGGTCCGGTTACACCTCTCAGATACACCATTATGCTGTGGTGTATATGGCGGAGTCTATTGAGACAATATGCCATTGTCTCTTAGATAATCAAGAAACTCTTGACTTAAGTATTCACTACCTCGATCCGATCGAAGTATTTTAATACTCTTGTCATGTTGTTTCTCTACTTCATTTCTAAATTCTTTGAACCTTTCAAAGGCTTCAGACTTGTGTTTCATCAAGAACACATACCCAAACCGTGAGTGATCATCGTTGAAGGTAATGAAGTAGTTATAGCCTTCTAAAGCTTGAGTTGACATAGGTCCACATACATCAGTATGTATTAGACCTAGTAACTCTCCCACTCGTTCACCTTTTCCAGTAAAAGGTAACTTAGTCATCTTGCCTTTTAAGCATGATTCGCATGTATCGTATGAATCCTATTCAAACGATTCTAGAATTCCACATCGGTGTAATTCGGACATGCGTTTCTTGCTTACATGGCCAAGACGACAATACCTCATGTAGGAGTCTAATTGATTATCTTTTCGAGCACGCATGTTGCTCGCTTCGATATTGAAAATATCACTGGATACGTTCAACGTATAAACACAATTGCTTAAAGTTCCAGTCCCTTAAAGAACTCCATTCAAAGTTATGTAACAACAATTGTTACTAAAAGTCAAATGGTACCCATTTCTATTTAAACAAGAAATAGAAATGATGTTCTTTATCAACGAAGGAACATAAAAGCAATTGTCCAGTTCTAAGACAAGTCCTATAGGGAGTTCCAACAAATACGTTCCGATGGCGGGTGCAGCAACCGTTGCTCCATTCCCAACACGTAAATTTGACTCTCCCTTGACGAGTCTTCTTCTATTCCTTAGCCCATGTATGTCATTACATATATGTGAGCCACACCCAGTATCAAATACCCAAGTGTCTGAGGAAATAGAATGACAATCAATAAAAAAGATTTCTGAAGAAGATGGGGCATCCGATGTCTTATCCTTCTTCACAGACTCAAGATAAATCTTGCACTTTCTTCGCAAATGGCCCTACTTGCCATAATGATGGCAAGTGCCCTTTTGAGCTGGTTTTGCCTTTTTAGCCTTTTTCTTCTTCCCCTTCTGTTGTTCCTTTGACTCCCTCTTAGAACCTTTCTTCGAGGAATCAACTAACAACACCGTCCCCTGCTCATGCTTCTCAGAAGGCTCCATGGTCTTCAGCATGTTGAGCAGTACCACAGATGAACCTTCTTGCATCTCAGAGGTGAAGAGGAGCTTGGAGACTTCGAACCTTTCAAATATCACTTGCTTATCAAACAACTCATAAAGATGAAGAACTACGATATGAGCATCCATATGCTCATGATGCTTTCGTAGCTTGGGTTCCATCGTGGCTAGCATGATGCAACTAGTCAGTTCAGAATTAGTCACAAGTTTCTGATAGACCAATAATTGGTCCGGAGTTGCATCGTCACTAGGATGGGCGGGAAGAGGCACTTCGAGGACATACGCAAGCTTTTCACTTTGAGAACAATTCTCAAGTTTCTAAGCCAGTCCAAGAAGTTCAACCCAGTCAATTTATTCAAATCCAAAATGGAACGCAAATTAAAAGACAACATGATCAATTTTAGAAAAACAAAACGAGCATATATGAGAAAGATGATTTTTAAAATGCATCAATATACATTTATAAATCCCATTCATTTTTTGAATTCAAAAACCCTTGAAATCAATTCGGGAGATCATAGGTCAATCTCTGAATGGCCTGATATCCAATATAGATAAGAACAACCTTGGAGTGAGTCCAACAAGCCATTCTTAGCTATGATTGTGGGTATCTAGTATACCGATTACAAAACATTTATATGTAACTATCACAATGTGCTATCAACTAATTGAATGTTTACACATACATTGGGTTGTTAACACATTAACAAGTATGCATCATATGCATATCACCCAACTTCACCTCTCTTCACATCGACCTTGGAGTGAGTCCAACAAATCGATGCTCCAAGTTAAAGCCGACCCATTAATCGCGAAATAGTTTTAATATGGTTGGAGCGCATTCAACCAATTAGCCAGGCTTGGAGTGAGTCCAACAACCCAAACTAACGATTGACCTCTGACTCTTATCATATTAGAGTTAAACTATTCCAATGATTTGAACATGTTCAGGTTCGAGCCGGGCTTGGAGTGAGTCCAACAACCCAAACAAGAAATAGAACTCTGGTTCTAACCATATTAATGGAAGGTGTAGGCTTTAATATTGAGTTAGGGTTTTATGTCTCATCCTCTTTGCATGCAAATAACTATAATCTACATGGCATACATCTACATGTCATGACACGCATGACATAATGTTATGCATCTAATGCAATTACATGGCATACAATTATGTCATGTATATAATTTCCTTATACGTCATAACTATTTATGGAAATAAAATATGTTTAAGATTTGATTCTCCAAATCAAATCATGATTAAATTAGGAAACAAATTTCCAAATATGATCACATATTTTATTTGTGGAAATATTTTATTATGGAAAATCAATTTAGGAAACCAATTTCCTAAATCTTCAAAACTACTTATGGAAATAAAATATTTTAAGATTTGATTTCCCAAATCAAATCAAGATTAAATTATGAAAAAAATTTCCAAAATCTAATCTAATATTTTATTTATGAAAATATTAATTTCCATAAATACTTTCAACTTTCCAAAAGTGGAAGATTTCCATAAATACTTCTAGACTTTCCAAAATTGAAAAATTTCCATAAATACTTCTAACTTTCCAAAAGTAGAAAATTTCCAGAAATATCATTATGACTATTGAAAAACCATTTTACGATTATGTCGAATCACAACCTCGGCTCTGATACCACTGTTGGGTTTCCGGCACCGCGGCGTGTATGTGTTCGATCACGTTTCGCAAACATGAGCACAGCGGAAGCAATAAAAATAATAAATCTACATTTATTACAACACACACAACACACGCATGCATAGTACAACAAGTGTAGACATAAACGTAAATTTAAATTTTCAATAAAAGGAAATTTAACTACGTTATACCTTTCGTATCACGTGTAGCGGGAACGGCAACAACCGGAACGATCCTCGCTAGAATCGTCTCTATCCGTATCCACGCCGAGTATCCTCGGGATGACATCGCTAAGCCACGAGCTTAGTCTTCGTATGGGTTACCATCCTCGTGTTGAAGACGATGTGATCGAGAGATGATCACGATCCAAATCCAAATTAGGATCCTAAGATGAGTCCTCAAAACTCGCTTCTCCGGAGAGGTATTCGTCAACCGATTGACGAATCCTTCGTCCTCCACCTCAGAGGATTACAGGAGATCGAATCCCCGGTAAGTTAGCCGCTGTCGGAGCTCTAACCGTCGTCCAAATGACGCTCCGACGAGAGGAGAACAAGCTGTCCAGAAAACTGGACAGCTTTGGTGGAGGAGATAGGCGCCGGCCAACCAAGGGAAGATAAAGCTCACCTTGATGCCAAACCTAAAGGAGATCACCGGAGGGTCGCTGGAGGATCATCGGCTAAAGCTTGGACACCAGCAAGGAGCTGGACGGAGGCACAAGGGGCTGGGCGGCAATGGAGGTTGGCGCCAACTCTTAGAGGGGATGAAGTGGGCGGCAACTATTGCTAGGGTTTGGATTAGGGCTTAATTATCCCTTAAGCCCTCTTTTATAGAGAACTAATTCTCTTAATGGTTATTGGATCATAACCATTAGGCCTGTTAAACCGCTCCATTAAGATAAGTTAAAATAAACCAAACCATGATGGTTTATTTTAAGTTAAAACGAACCGAACCAACTTTTGGTTCATTCGTTTAAAATAAACCAAACCCTTTGGTTTATTCTCCTCCATTGGATTAGAACCAAACCATTTTGGTCCATCCATTATGTCTTCATAAGACACGGCCCATCCACGCTTCCATTGCGACTGAAACGATTTCATGCTCGCTCCATGTTTGGTCCAACCAAACTTAGTTTCTCTCGGTATGAGAATCTCATTCTCAAGCTCGTTTTAAATCCTTCGGATTACGCTCATTGTGCGTGTGACCAAATAGGTTCTTGGTTTATGTTGGCCGTCTATAATTAACCATTAATTATAGAACGATCATGAGTGGCACCTAGTAGTACATCATGATCCCCAATTAACCGAAAAGATCAACGGTCGATCCAGAACTATTTCTGAAACCCTTCAGCAGCTCGAATGATTCGTGCCCCATTCCCTTCACTCATCTTATACCCACTTGGTTCAGGACATGGTCTATAGTGTCAGCCCCCACTAGGCTGACTACGTCACACCTAGCCCAAGTATCATTTCCTCGTCCTACGGATTCTAGTTACTGCACATGTATCGAAGAGTACCTTACTCTAAACATGTAATGCTTTGGGCAAAGACTTTTGTAACAATCCGACGAGAGGCCATGGGTATACATCTCCTCGCAAGGAGTGGTGAATCCTTTATAGGCTATTCAAACACCTTCGATCACTTCGACTTATACCCAATCATCCTGGGTCCACATCTCCTTAGAGATGTTTGCTTAAGATGTCAAAGCATATGTCTCCATGATCAAGATGACTTGAATACCGCAAGTCAAAGGAACATCGCACTTAAGCTACAGTAAGAACTTCATTGACATATCTATATATGCAGAGAACCATATGAAGTCTTACGGCTGGTCACTCCAATGAACTAGTTACCATAACTAGCATCCACGATTAACTCCGAACATCACAATGTCTCCAGCCAGTGAGAATCAGCTGCTTGGATACACCAAGGAGTATACCTCGTGCTAGTCTCGACAGAATCGATGGTATCCAAATCCATCAATTCATCGATTAGGGATAATTCCGATACATCACAATTACACATGTAGAGATACTCACTAGTTGTGATCCAATCACAAATTCTCTCATGCTGTGAATCGTATCATGGACATTCAGTAAATGAGTTTAAGATCCAATCAAATACATGAAACATGTATACTCAAATAGTGAATCTTCATTTATCATATAAATGGTTCATACATAAGGCGATTGCCTTAGGACATCTCTCATATATTACTAACAATATATAGTACATGGTTTCCTCCTATAATCAACGACACACCATGTAAATAATATTATTTCCCAACTTACCGGGCATATTGATTTAATCCATCTAAATCTCACCCTATGGTAAATCAAAGAAATAAATACTAAGTACATGTGCCCGTTATTATATCGGGATTAAGAGCATGTACAACATAATATCCGAGGTCCGATTCAATTATGTAGTCAGCAATAAATTGAATCACCTCTATGTCGGTCCTGCTCAATACACCTAAGTGTACTAGTGTAACTCTATGCTCAAGACAAAACAATACCAAGTTACACTACAACTATCAAGTCTCAAAAAAAAAAAATAATAATAATAACAATACTAAAATAATAAAAATACATGGGCGAATATCATCAGAAAAGGGGGATAAATTTCGGGGTCTATTTACACCCAAAATAATCACAGTTGAGGGGCATGAAGGGGAAAAACCCTAAAACCCATTTAACCAGCCGAACCCTATTTATTTTCCTTTTCTTTTTCTTTTTCCCTTCGCTAGTTAAATGCGACCCTCATTACGCATGGTGCCCTTGAGCAGACGAAAGAGGCCATCGCCAGAATCCTCGCGGAGTCGGCGCCAACCTAGGAGCTACACCGACCTTCCTCCTTCCTCTTCACGGTAAGTAATCTCTGGCAAGGGCTGGCGAGGGTGGAGGGTTTAGCGAGTTTTGTTTGGGGTTTCCCGTCGGCAAGGAGGAGGTGATGGAGTCGAGATTTCGGGATTGAATCGGGCTTGAGCTTTGGGTTTCCGACGTGAGTTATAGCAGGGGTCACGGGTGGATTTTTGGTATTTTGGAATGGATTGAGATAAGGAAACTGGTGGAGCTGGGGTTTCCCGTCGGCAAGGAGGAGGTGATGGAGTCGGGATGTCGGGATTGAATTGGGCCTGAGCTTTGGGTTTAGGCGTGAGTTCTAGCGAAGTCACGGGTGGATTCTTGGTATTTTTGGAATGGATTGAGATAAGGAAAACCGGTGGAGCTGGGGTTTTCCGTCGGCTTGGAGGAGGTGAAGAGCAGAGGGATCACGAGAAGAGGTTAGGGAAGTAAATCTTCGGGCTGGAATGGGAGTTCTGGTTGGAAGGTGATCGGAACCGGTGGATGAGGGTGCTCGACAGGAGAGGCGCAGGAGGAATGGAATGGGTAAAACAGACTTTTCCTATTAGGAGGGAAGAGGATCGGATTATGATTTTAGGATCGCTGTTGTTGAATTGATGCGTGGATTGGTGTTGTGGGTTTCATTCGGTTGGGTTGTAATAGCTGATAATATACAGGTTAGGGTCATTATGAATTGAGTACGTCGAGGGAGGTATAGGAGAGTTAAATATTCAGATAAATGTTTAATAGATGTAATGAGTAGGTTTTTTGAAAAAGAAATCAGCATGTTGGGGTGGATATAAATGTGTATGTACATGAGCATTATGTCCGTAGATGATTCTTTCTATATTTGTTATCGGTCAGCATGTTTAGTTAATCCTCCATAAGTTTTTCTTAATGATGTAAATGATATGTAATATGTAATAAATATCATCTACCTGTGTATGAGGTCAGATGCTAAATATATACATTTATATATATAAGTGGTTAGTTATCATCTACCTGTGTATGAGGTTAGATGCTATATGTATATGTGTGTACTTACCATCTACCTGTGTGTGAGGTTAGATGCTATATATAGATAAATATATATATAAATATATATATAATTGTCCACCCATGATGATTACTGTTATTATTTTTAGTTAAATTGTTTATCCAAATCTTTCTTGTGCACTGATGTTATGTAAATAAGTTATACTATCATCTACCTGTGTGTGAGGTTAGATGCTATATGTATATGTGTGTAATTATCATCTACTTGTGTATGAGGTTAGATGCTATATGTATATGGGCGTAATTACCATCTACCTGTGTATGAGGTTAGATGCTATATATTTAGTTATACATTTTCACCCATGATGTTCTATGTTATCCTTCTGTGACTGAGTATGATAGAAAATGACAGAAAAATTCTTTATTTAGCTAACTGTATGTACATGAGCATTAGTGGTGCACAGGCCAGGGTTGGGCTCCCGGGTTGAGCTCGGAGGCCCACCTAAATTAATGATTAGTTGATGGTGATGGTGATTCCCTTAATTTCTTTCTAGAGGTACCTCAGGATTGCACAAGAAAATAAGGTATTTGACTGGCTCAGCATGTTAAATGCATAATGTGAGGTACCACAAGGGTTTATGTTTAGTCTGATTAGCATATGACAGGCATGATTGAGTTCGCAGTACTTGTTATAATGGCATGTTGCTAAGGGTATAGGTTTGTTACATACTGACTTATAGAAAGTGCAATAATAAAATGTATGTTGAGCTAAGATGAGTTTACATTCTGATCGTAGAGATATATGTTCCACTGTTGAATTTTTCCTCCTGTGTATATCCCTATCATTGATCTACTTCATGTGAACTCATGATGTCACATAACAATTTCAGGTAGGGATCAGGATACTCAGATTGAGACGCAGGAAGCGGAGGTGGTGTAACTGAGGAGATGATAATGAGCATGGCACACATTGTCCGGGGCATCTACGTAACAGGGTTTCTATTTTAAAGGGAGATGATTTTGATGTTCTATTTTTCTTCAGTTGAGAGGGTATAATGTGTGTAGTTGAGACTGCTAAACTGAATGGAATAAAATAAACATGGAGTCGGGTGTTTCGGTCTTGCGTATAATTGGGTAATATTGATGTGTGATTTGGGATTAAGTATTTGCATACTGGGTTAGGTTTTTTCGTTGTATCGAATGAGCAACGATCCTAAAGGACAGTGTGTGCATGCAATCTCATCAAGGACTCAGATGCATCCATCTCCGCGTTTGTAAGCTTTAAATTTACTTTTCAAGTAGTAGTCTTAATGTAATCATATTTAGGCTTTATGTAGAAATGGGAGATAACGATGCAGGTATCGGGTTTTATAGGAGAATGGCGGGCCAAAGAAACAATGGTGAAGTGGGGCAGAGTAGTCAGTTTCTCGCTGAGCTTGCCGCAATTATGCAGGAACAGAGTCGGATTCAGGGAGAACAAATCCAACAGCTGTTGAGAGCCAGGGAGCATGGAAACACCCACAGTGGTCCCACAGCCAGTGTGAACCCAGTTTACAAGCAGTTCAGGGATCTTGGACCGATAGAGTTTAAGGGAAGTACATACCCGATTGTGGCAGAAGGATGGATTCGATCATTGGAGATGATATATGACTTCATGCGACTACGGATCTTGACAAGGTGAGTCGCCATATTCATGTTGCGGGCGATGCTCGGATATGGTGGGAGGTGCACGTTCGGTGGATTTAGCTACAGTTACTTGGGTTGAATTCAAGGAGGTATTTTATGGTAAATACTTCACTGCTGACACCAGAACCCGAATGGCCAGGGAATTCCTAGAGCTTCGCCAAGGGGACCAGACAGTGGTTGAGTATATCAGGGAATTCGAGAAGGGGCGGTATTTTGTACCTATGATTGCCAGTCAACCAGTAGAGGAGCTGAAACATTTCACTAAGGGATTGAGGGCAGCCATTCGCCATGATGTCAGGGTGAGTCGGTTACGGCTTGAGAGAGGTCATGGATCGAGCTCTGATGGCGAGAGAGGCAGAATGACATGATAAAGGAAATGCAGGCTAAGAGGTCTAGTTACTAGGAAGGAACCTCTGCATTGAGTCGAAAGAAGTTTGCACGAGTTTGAGAAAACAACCCCGCGATTTTAGCCTTGACCACGACAGCGACCCCCGGAACCCCGACCAGTCGATCATACTATCTTCAAGGGCGAAAGAAAAACTCAGTGTTGTTAGTAATATATGAGAGATGTCCTAAGGCAATCGCCTTATGTATGAACCATTTATATGATAAATGAAGATTCACTATTTGAGTATACATGTTTTATGTATTTGATTGGATCTTAAACTCATTTACTGAATGCCCACGATACGATTCACAGCATGAGAGAATTTGTGATTGGATCACAACTAGTGAGTATCTCTACATGTGTAATTGTGATGTATCGAAATTATCCCTAGTCGATAAATTGATGGATTTGGACACCATCAATTCTGTCGAGACTAGCACGAGGTATACTCCTTGGTGTATCCAAGCAGCTGATTCTCACTGGATGGAGACATTGTGATGTCCGGAGTTAATCGTGGATGCTAGTTATGATAACTAGTTCATTCGAGTGACCAGCCGTAAGACTTCATATGGTTCTCTGCATATATAGATATGTCAATGAAGTTCTTACTGTAGCTTAAGTGCGATGTTCCTTTGACTTGCGGTATTCAAGTCATCTTGATCATGGAGACTTATGCTTTGACATCTTAAGCAAACATCTCTAAGGAGATGTGGACCCGGGATGATTGGGTATAAGTCGAAGTGATCGAAGGTGTTCGAATAGCCTATAAAGGATTCACCACTCCTTGCGAGGAGATGTATACCCATGGCCTCTCGTCGGATTGTTACTAAAGTCTTTGGCCAAAGCATTACATGTTTAGAGTAAAGTACTCTTCAATACATGTGCAGAAACTAGAATTCGTAGGACGAGGAAATGATACTTGGGCTAGGTGTGACGTAGTCAGCCTGCTGGGGACTGACACTATAGACCATGTCCTAAACCAAGTGGGTATAAGATGAGTGAAGGGAATGGGGCACGATTCATTCGAGCTGCTGAAGGGTTTCAAAAATAGTTCTGGATCAACCGTTGATCTTTTCGATTAATTGGGGATCATGATGTACTACTAGGTGCCACTCATGATCGTTCTATAATTAATGGTTAATTATAGACGGCCAACATAAACCGAGAACCTATTTGGTCACACGCACAATGAGCGTAATCCAAAGGATTTAAAACGAGCTTGAGAATGGGATTCTCAGACCGAGAGAAACAAGGTTTGGTTGGACAAAACATAAAGCGAGCATGAAATCGTTTCAGTCGCAATGGAAGCGTGGATGGGCCGAGCCTTATGAAGACGTAATGGATGAACCAAAATGGTTTGGTTCTTATCCAATGGAGGAGAATAAACCAAAAGGTTTGGCTTATTTTAAACGAATGAACCAAAAGTTGGTTCGGTTCGTTTTAACTTAAAATAAACCATCATGGCTTGGTTTATTTTAACTTATCTTAATGGAGCGGGTTAACGGGCCTAATGGTTATGATCCATTAACCATTAAGAGAATTAGTTCTCTATAAAAGAGGGCTTAAGGGATAATTAAGCCCTAATCCAAAAACCCCTAGCCCTAAGGTTGCCGCCCACCTCCTCCTTGGAGCTCTCGGCGCCAACCAATTGCCGCCGCCCAAAGCTCCTCCAATCGGCGTCCAGAAGGCTGCTTCCTTCCCCCTCGCCGGCGTCGAGCTGCTGCCGGTTAGTGCTCCGGTGATCTCCTTCAAGTTTGGCATCAAGGTGAGCTCTATCTCCCTTGGTTGGCCGGCGCCTATCACCTCCACCAAAGCTGTCCAGTTTTCTGGACAGCTTGTTCTCCTCTCGTCGGAGCGTCGTTTGGATTACGGTTAGAGCTCCGACACTGGCTAACTTACTGGGGATTCGATCTCCGATAATCCTCTGAGGTGGAGGATGAAGGATTCGTCAATTGGTTGACGAATACCTCTCCGGAGAAGCGAGTTTTGAGAACTCGTATTAGGATCCGAATTTGGATTCGGATTGTGATCATCTCTCGATCACGTCGTCTTCAACACGAGGCTAGTAACCCGTACGAAGACGAAGCTCGTGGCTTAGCGAAGTCATCCCGAGGAACTCGGCGTGGATACGGATAGAGACGATTCTAGCGAGGATCGTTCCGGTTGATGCCGTTCCCGCTACACGTCATACGAAAGGTATAACGTAGATAAATTTCCTTTTATTGCAAATTTAAATTTACGGTTATGTCTACACTTGTTGTAATATGCATGCGTGTGTTGTGTGTGTTGTAATAAATGTAGATTTATTATTTTATTGCTTCATTGTGTTCATGTTTACTAAAGCGTGATCGAACACACACACCATGTATGATCTTAGGAAACCCAACAAAGGTATCGAGCGTGTTGTGTTTCGACATAATCGTAAAAATGGTTTTTGCGATAGTCATAATGTATTTCTAGAAATTTTCTAATTTTGGAAATTTAGAAGTATTTATGGAAATTTTTCAATTTTGGAAAGTCTAGAAGTATTTATGGAAATCTTCCACTTTTGGAAAGTTGGAAGTATTTATGGAAATTGATTTTTTTCATAAATAAAATATTTTATTAGATTCTGGAAATTTGTTTCCTAATTTAATCATGATTTGATTTGGGAAATCAAATCTTAAAATATTTTAGTTCCATAAGTAGTTTTAATGATTTAGGAAATTGGTTTCCTAAATAGATTTTCCTTAATCAAATAATTCCATGAATAAAATATGTGATTAGATTTGGAAATTTGTTTCCTAATTTAATTATGATTTGATTTGGAGAATCAAATCTTAAACATATTTTATTTCAATAAATAGTTATGACATATAAGGAAATTATATACATGACATAATTGTATGCCATGTAATTGCATTAGATGCATAACATTATGCCATGCGTGTCGTGACATGTAGATGTATGTCATGTATGTCATGCCATGTAGATAATAGTTATTTGCATGCAAAGAGGATGAGACATAAAAACCCTTAAACAATATTAAAGCCTACACCTTCCATTAATATGGTTAGAACTAGAGTTCCGTTTCTTGTTTGGGTTGTTGGACTCTCTCCAAGCCCGGCTCGAACCCGAACATGTTCAAACCATGGAATAGTTTAATACTAATATGGTAAGAGTCAGAGGTCAATCGTTAGCTTTGGTTGTTGGACTCTCTCCAAGCTGGGCTAATTGGTTGAATGCGCTCTAACCATATTAAAACTATTTCTCGATTAATGGGTTGGCTTTAACCTGGAGCATCGCCTTGTTGGACTCTCTCCAAGGTCAATGTAAAGGGAGGTGAAGTTGGGTGCTATGCATATGATGCATACTTGTTAATGTGTTAACAACCCAACGTATGTGTGAACATTCAATTAGTTGATAGCACATTGTGATAGTTGCATATACGTGATATGCAATCGGTATAGATGATACCTACCGTCGTAGTTATGAATGGCTTGTTAGACTCTCTCCAAGGTTGTTCATAACTATGATGGATATCAGCCCATTCGGAGATGGACCTACGATCTCCCGAAGTGATTTTGGGGTTTTTGAAATTCGAAAAATGAATGGGATTTATAAATGTATATTGATGCATTTTAAAAATCATCTTTCTCATATATGCTCATTTTGTATTTCTAAAATTGATTATGTTGTCTTTAATTTATGCTCCATTTTGATTCAATAAATTGATCCGGGCCGAACTTCTTGGATCGCTTAGAAACTTGAGAATTGTTCTCAAGGTGAAAAGATTGCGTATGTCCTCGAAGCGCCTCTTCCCGCCCATCCTAGTGACGATGTAACTCCGGACCAATTGTTGGCCTATCAGAAACATGTGACTGATTCTGAACTGACAAGTTGCATCATGCTAGCCGCGATGGAACCCAAGCTACGAAAGCAGCATGAGCATATGGATGCTCATATCGTAGTCCTTCATCTTTATGAGTTGTTTGATAAGCAAGTGAGATTCGAAAGGTTCGAAGTCTCCAAGCTCCTCTTCACCTCCGAGATGCAAGAAGGTTCATCTGCGTGGTATCGCCAACATGTCAAGACTGGAGCCTTCTCGAGAAGCATGAGCAGGACGGTGTTGTTAGTTGATTCTCAAGAAAGGTTCTAAGAGGGAGTCAAAGGAACAACAGAAGGGGAAGAAGAAAAAGGCTAAAAAGGCAGAACCAGCTCAAAAGGGCACTTGCCATCATTATGGCAAGTAGGGCCATTTGCGAAGAAAGTGCAAGATTTATCTTGAGTCCGTGAAGAAGGATAAGGCATCGGATGCCCCATCTTCTTCAGAAATCTTCTTTATTGATTGTCATTCTATTTCCTCAGACACTTGGGTATTTGATAATGGGTGTGGCTCACATATATGTAATGACATACATGGGCTAAGGAATAGAAGAAGACTCGTCAAGGGAGATTCAAATTTACGTGTTGGGAATGGAGCAACGGTTGCTGCACTCGCCATCGGAACGTATTTGTTGGAACTCCCTGTAGGACTTGTCTTAGAACTGGACAATTGCTTTTATGTTCCTTCGTTGATAAAGAACATCATTTCTATTTCTTGTTTAAATAGAAATGGGTACCATTTGACTTTTAGTAACAATTGTTGTTACATAACTTTGAATGGAGTTCTTTATGGATCCGGAACTTTAAGCAATGGTGTTTATACGCTGACGATCCAAAGGATATTTTCAATATCGAAGCGAGCAACAAGTGTGCTCGAAAGGATAATCAAATAGACTCCTATATGTGGCATTGTCGTCTTGGCCATGTAAGCAAGAAACGCATGTCCGAATTACACCGATGTGGAATTCTGGAATCGTTTGAATAGGATTCATACGATACATGCAAATCATGCTTAAAAGGCAAGATGACTAAGTTACCTTTTACTGGAAAAGGTGAACGAGTGGGAGAGTTACTAGGTCTAATACATACTTATGTATGTGGACCTATGTCAACTCAAGCTTTAGGAGGCTATAGCTACTTCATTACCTTCACCGATGATCACTCATGGTTTGGGTATGCGTTCTTGATGAAACACAAGTCTGAATCCTTCGAAAGGTTCAAATAATTCAGAAATGAAGTAGAGAAACAACATGACAAGAGTATTAAAATACTTCGATCGGATCGAGGTAGTGAATACTTAAGTCAAGAGTTTCTTGATTATCTAAGAGACAATGGTATATTGTCTCAATGGACTCCGCCATATACACCACAGCATAATGGTGTATCTGAGAGGCGTATTCAGACCTTGTTGGACATGATCAGGTCAATGATGAATCATGCGACTCTTCCCAAGTCCTTTTGGGGCTATGTACTTCAGACAGCTGTTTACTTGTTAAACAGAATGCCTACCAAGGTAGTCTCAACTACTCTATATGAGATATGGAATGGTAAGAAACCTCATGTATCTTACTTGAAGATATGGGGTTGTCCTGCTTATGTGAAGCGGACTGTATCAGACAAATTGGATGCTAAGTTTGATAAATGTCTATTTGTTGGATACCCTAAGGAAACAAGGGGTTACCAATTCTATCATCCTGTGGAACAAAAGGTGTTTGTTTCAAGGCATGCTGTGTTTCTAGAGAAAGAGTTTCTCTTGCAAGAAAATAGTGGGAGTGTCGTCGAGCTTGAGGAGGCTCGAGAGACTCAAATAGACATTAATGAGATATTTGGTGAAGCCTGACTAGTCGTATGACTCATAGTGATGAGCAATCAATTTGGACCTATTGTAACACCACATCTTCGTAGATCTGGTAGAACACGATATTCTGAGAGATATGGATTTCTCGTAAGTGAATCGAGCGGCGTGTTACTCATTGATGATGAGAGCCTACAGTTATGAAGAAGTCTTGACAAGTTGAAAGGGATAAGTGGCTTGGTGCCATGAAGTGGAAATGGATTCCATGTATGAAAACCAAGTTTGGAACTTGGTTGACCCACTGAAGGCATAAAGCCTATAGGGTGCAAGTGGGTTTTCAAGAAGAAAACCGACATGGATGGTAATGTGATTACCTATAAGGCTAGATTGGTGGCGAAAGGATATCGTCAAAAAGCAAGGTGTTGATTATGGCGAAACCTATTACTTTGTAGCTATCTTAAATCCATTCGGATGCTCCCGGCCATAACTCATTATGATTATGATATGAGATATGGCGGATGGATGTGAAAACAACTTTCCTTAATGGAAACACGCTCGAGGGCGTGTATATGATACAACTGAGGTTTCACATCGGTTGATAAAACCAAGGTATGCAAATTGCGGCCGGTCCATTTATGGATTGAAGCAAGCATCCGAGGCTGGAATATCCGTTTTGATGAGACAATCAAAAGTTTGATTTCTCACAAAATCGAGAACCTTGTGTGTACAAGAAGGTTAGTAGAGTGCAATCGTGTTCCTAGTATTATATGTCGATGACATATTACTTATAGGAAAGCGATGTTTCAATCTTCTGATCGATTAAGGTTTGGTTATCCAAGACATTCTCCATGAAACACAGGAGAAGCAACCTACATCCTCGGGATTAAGATCTATAGAGATAGATCAAAATGGTTGCTTGGTCTTTCAGTCTACATATATAGACCAAGTGCTAAAGAGGTTTAGCATGTCGGAATCCAAGAAAGGTTTTCTACCCATCAGGCATGGGATACACCTTTCGAAGTCTATGTGTCCGCGCACAGAAGACGAGAGGATTTGCATGAGTAAGATTCCCTATGCATCCGCAATAGGATCTATCATGTATGATATGTTATGTATGAGGCGATGTATCGTATGCTCACGAGTGTCGGCGGATACGATCGCGATCCAGAATGGATTCATTGGGTGGTCATTAAGACGATCCTAAGTACTTGAGAAGAACTAAGGATGTGTTCCTAATATATGGAGAAGGGTACATGGTGATACGTGAGTATACGGATGCCAACTCCAAACAGACAAGGATGATTCCATGTCTCAGTCTGGGTATGTATTCACCTAGAATGGAGGCTAATAAGTTGGAAAGGTTCCAAGCTTGACACTATAGCGGATTCTCGCCACTAAGGCGTAATACATTGCGCTGGAAGCAAAGAAGCGAAGTTTGGATCAAGAAGTTCATCTCTAACTTGATGTGGTCTCATCAATGATCCAAACATGTCCACGCTATCATCTTATCGAGAGATCATCAAGAGGAACGAAATACAAATCGAGAAAATTCTAATCGAAAAGGAAGATCCTTTGACTAAGGCATTACCTCAAAATAAGTTTGAGGGTCATGTTAGAGCTTATGGTATTGATACCGTAGCGATTGACATTAGGCCAAGTGGAGTCTGTTAGTAATATATGAGAGATGTCCTAAGGCAATCGCTTTATGTATGAACCATTTATATGATAAATGAAGATTCACTATTTGAGTATACATGTTTTATGTATTTGATTGATCTTAAACTCATTTATCAATGTCCACGATACGATTCACAAGATGAGAGAATTTGTGATTGATCACAACTAGTGAGTATCTCTACATGTGTAATTGTGATGTATCAAAATTATCCTAGTCGATGAATTGATGGATTTGGACACCATCAATTCCGAGACTAGCACGAGGTATACCTTGGTGTATCCAAGCAATGATTCTCACCGGGCCGGAGACATTGTGATGTCCGAGTTAATCGTGGATGCTAGTTATGGTAACTAGTTCATTGGAGTGACCAAATCGTAAGACTTCATATGGTTCTCTGCATATATAGATATGTCAATGAAGTTCTTACGTAGCTTAAGTGCGATGTTTCCTTCGACTTGCATGTATTCAAGTCATCTTGATCATGGAGACTTATGCTTTGACATCTTAAGCAAACATCTCTAAGGAGATGTGGACCCGGATGATTGGGTATAAGTCAAGTGATCAAGGTGTTTGAATAGCCTATAAAGGATTCACCACTTAGGAGATGTATACCCATGGCCTCTCCGGATTGTTACTAAAGTCTGCCAAAGCATTACATGTTTAGAGTAAGGTACTTTCGATACATGTGGAGTAAATCTAGAACTGTAGGGACGAGGAAATGATACTTGGGCTAGTGTGACGAGTCAACCTAGTGGGGACGGCACAATAGACCATGTCCTGAACCAAGTGGGTATAAGATGAGTGAAGGGAATGGGGCACGATTCATTCGAGCTGCTGAAGGGTTTCAGAAATAGTTCTGGATCAACCGTTGATCTTTTCGGTTAATTGGGGATCATGATGTACTACTAGATGCCACTCATGATCGTTCTATAATTAATGGTTAATTATAGACTACCAACATAAACCAAGAACCTATTTGGTCACACGCACAACGAGCGTAATCCAAAGGATTTAAAATGAGCTTGAGAATGGGATTCTCAGACCGAGAGAAACAAGGTTTGGTTGGACCAAACATAAAGCGAGCATGAAATCGTTTCAGTCGCAATGGAAGCGTGGATGGGCCAAGTCTTATGAAGACGTAATGGATGAACCAAAATAGTTTGGTTCTGATCCAATGGAGGAGAATAAACCAAAGGGTTTGGTTTATTTTAAACGAATGAACCAAAAGTTGGTTCGGTTCGTTTTAACTTAAAATAAATCATCATGGTTTGGTTTATTTTAACTTATCTTAATGGAGCGGGTTAACGGGCCTAATGGTTATGATCCATTAACCATTAAGAGAATTAGTTCTCTATAAAAGAGGGCTTAAGGGATAATTAAGCCCTAATCCAAAAACCCCTAGCCCTAAGGTTGCCGCCCACCTCCTCCTTGGAGCTCTCGGCGCCAACCTATTGCCGCCGCCCAAAGCTCCTCCAACCAGCGTCCAGAAGGATGCTTCCTTCCCCCTCGCCGGCGTCAAACTGCTGCCGGTTAGTGCTCTGGTGATCTCCTTCAAGTTTGGCATCAAGGTGAGCTCTATCTCCCTTGGTTGGCCGGCGCCTATCACCTCCACCAAAGCTGTCCAGTTTTCTGTACAGCTTGTTCTCCTCTCGTCGGAGCGTCGTTTGGACGACGGTTAAAGCTCCGACAGCGGCTAACTTACCGGGGATTCGATCTCCGGTAATCCTCTGAGGTGGAGGACGCAGGATTCGTCAATAGGTTGACGAATAACTCTCCAGAGAAGTGAGTTTTGAGAACTCGTATTAGGATCCGAATTTGGATTCAGATCGTGATCATCTCTCGATCACGTCGTCTTCAACACGAGGCTAGTAACCCGTACGAAGATGAAGCTCGTGGCTTAGCGAAGTCATCCCGAGGAACTCGGTGTGGATACGGATAGAGACGATTCTAGCGAGGATCGTTCCGGTTGATGCCGTTCCCGCTACACATCATACGAAAGGTATAACGTAGATAAATTTCCTTTTATTGCAAATTTAGTCTACACTTATTGTAATATGCATGCGTGTGTTGTGTGTGTTGTAATAAATGTAGATTTATTATTTTTATTGCTTCCGTTGTGTTCTTGTTTACGAAACGTGATCGAACACACACACGCCGCGGTGCCGGAAACCCAACAAGTGTCCCAAGTGCAATAAGACTCATGCAGGTCAGTGTTTTGTGGGTTCAGATGTGTGCTACAAGTGCAAGAAGTCTGGGCACTTTGCTATGAACTGCCCTCAGCTCAAAGAGCCAACTAGAGGAAGGGTGTATGCTATGACACAGGAGCAGGTGGATCCGGATTCGGCCATCATCACAGGTAGAATTTCTATTGTCAACCTACCTGCTCATGCCTTAATTCATTCTGGAGCTACACACTCTTTCATATCGGTGGCTAACATTGCAAAACTAGGTATTTCATGTGATTGGATGGCTACCGGCTATAACGTGTCCTTGCCTTCGGGGGAAGAACTGACCAGCAATAGAATAGTGAGGAACTGTCCGATAAGGATGCAGAACTATACAGTGTACGCCGAACTTATTGTATTAGAGATGGTGGACTTTGATGTAATTCTGGGTATGGATTGGTTGACCCGGTACGAGGCCATTATTGACTGTAAACAAAGGACGGTTAAACTGAAATTACCAAATGATGGGTTTGTCATCTTCAATGCAACCTCCACGTTGAGTCATCTACCTATTATATCAGCATGTAAAGCTCAGAAAATGTTAAGTAAGGGGTGTAACGGATTTCTAGTCAACATAATGGGTAGTTCTGAGACTTTTAAACCAAGTCTGGAGGAAGTAGAGGTAGTCCGGGATTTCCCCGATGTATTTCCAGAAGATATTGCAGGATTACCCCCTGTCAGGGAGATTGAGTTTGGAATAGAATTAACATCGGGAACCACCCCTGTATCCAAAGCACCGTACCGCCTGGCACCCACCGAAATGAAGGAACTGAAGGAGCAACTACAAGAACTACTGGATAAGGGTTTCATCCGACCCAGTGTGTCACCCTGGGGAGCGCCAGTGTTGTTTGTCCATAAGAATGACGGTTCCATGTGGTTGTGCATTGACTACCGGGAGTTGAACCGGGTTACAGTCAAGAACAAGTACCCATTACCTAGAATCGATGATCTGTTCGATCAACTACAGGGAGCAACGGTGTTCTCAAAAATTGACTTGAGGTCGGGGTACCATCAATTGAGGGTGAAAGAAGAAGATGTTCATAAAACTGCATTCAGAACTCGATATGGTCATTATGAGTTTCTAGTTATGCCGTTTGGGCTCACTAATGCCCCCGCAGCCTTTATGGATTTGATGAACCGGATTTTCCAGCCATACCTGGATCAGTTTGTGATTGTCTTCATCGATGATATACTAATTTACTCTCAGAGTTGTGAAGAGCACCGACAACATCTGATGCTGGTGCTACAGACCCTGGAGGATAAGCGGTTATACGCTAAGTTCAGCAAATGCGATTTTTGGCTGAGACAAATAGCATTTTTGGGGCATATAGTCTCGGAGAGGGGAATAAAGGTGGATCCAGTCAAAGTGGAGGCAATCCAGAGTTGGGCTACTCCGAGGAATGTTACAAAATTTCAAAGTTTCCTGGGACTAGCGGGGTATTATCGCAGATTCATTCATAATTTTTCACGAATTGCGCTACCCCTGACTTCGTTGACCAAGAAGGGGGTGAGGTATGAATGGACTACTCAGTGCGAGAAGAGTTTTATGGAGCTAAAGGAAAGGCTGATGATAGCACCTGTGCTTGCAGTTCCAGACACTTCTGGGCAGTTTGTGGTGTACACTGATGCCTCCAAAACTGGTCTAGGGGCTGTATTGATGCAGAAGGGGAGGGTCATTGCCTATGCATCACGTCAGTTGAAGGTGCATGAGCAGAATTATCCTACACATGACCTGGAACTAGCAGCGGTCGTCTTCGCTTTGAAGATCTGGCGACACTACCTTTACGGAGAACGTTGCGAGATCTACACAGATCATAAAAGTTTGAAATATTTCTTTACTCAAAAGGAACTGAATATGTGACAGAGACGATGGTTGGAGTTGGAAAAAGATTATGACTGCAATATTAACTATCACTCGGGTAAGGCAAATGTGGTGGCGGATGCGCTGAGTTGCAAGACAGCGACGCTATTACAGTTGACCACCCAGCAAAGATTGATATCAGAATTTCAACAGATAAGAGTGGAGGTGATAGCACCAGGTGGCGAGTTAGGTTAGCGGCAGCGGTTACATCGAACTTACGGGATCAGATTCGGGCAGAACAAGCCTCGGATCAACAGTTAATGGAATGGAAATGCAAAGATGAAGTAAAGGGTAGCACCATCTACTCAGAGATTGATGGGATGGTGCGATACAAGGGTCGCATCTGGGTGCCTAAGGGTGGATCCCTGAGGAAGAATCTCATGAGGGAAGCTCACACTACCCCGTACTCTATCCACCCTGGCAGTACAATGATGTATAAGGATATGCGGCTATTATATTGGTGGTCGGGCATGAAGAGAGACATAAGCAAGATGGTCCATGAGTGCCTTACCTGTCAACAGGTGAAAGCTGAGCACCAAAGGCCTGCGGGATTGCTCGAACCGCTTCCGATACCTGTCTGGAAGTGGGAAAATGTTGCCATGGATATTGTGGTAGGCTTACCGATCTCGACTAAGGGATCCAATGCAGTGTGGGTTATTGTGGATCGACTGACGAAGTCAGCACACTTCTTGCCAGTGAAAACCACTTTCACTATGATACAATATGCAGAGTTTTATATACGGGAAATAGTAAGGTTACATGGAATTCCGGATCAGATTGTGTCAGATAGAGATCCAAAATTTACATCCGGGTTCTGGAAGAGTTTGCATCGGGGATTGGGTACAAAACTTGCTTTTCTTCGCTTTCCATCCCTGGTGATCAATCTGAGCGAGTAATTCAGATTTTGGAAGATATGCTACGAGCTTGCATTATAGATTTCAAAGGGGGTTGGGAGTCCAAACTGCCCTTGGTAGAGTTCACCTATAATAATAGTTATCAATCCACCATTGGTATGGCTCCCTATGAAGTGCTATACGGAAGGAGGTGTAGAACCCCACTACATTGGGAAGAGGTAGGAGAAAGGGCAGTTCTGGGTCCAGAGATTGTGACACAAACTGTGGAACTAGTGGAAAAGATCCGAGACAGAATGCAGTCGGCACAAAGTCGCCAAAAGAGTTATGCTGATTGTCGAAGGAGGGACCTAGAGTTCACAGTGGGAGACCATGTATTTCTCAAAGTGTCACCCATGAAGAGAGTATTGAGGTTCGGAAGGAAGTGCAAACTCAGTCCAAGGTATATTGGGCCTTTTGAGATTCTGGACTGGATTGGAACATGAGCATACCGAGTTTCTCTACCACCAAACCTGGCAGGAGTTCATAATGTGTTTCACGTATCCATGCTCAGGAGGTACCTTTCCATCCCTGCACATGTGATTGGGTATGAAGCCATACAGTAGACACCAGATCTATCCTATGAGGTAATACCAGAACAAATATTGGATCGTCAAGTGCGGAAGCTGAGAAATAAAGAAATCAGAATGGTGAAAGTTTTATGGGGAAATCAACAGATAGAGGAAGCTACCTAGGAGACCGAGCGGGATATGCGTGACCGTTACCCTGAACTATTTGGTAAGTCAAATTTCGAGGACGAAATTTTTTTTTAAGGGGGAAAGAGTTTTCAAGTCTCGAAATAATAATAATAATAATAATAATAACAATACTAAAATGATAAAAATACACGGGCGAATATCATCGGAAAAGGGGGATAAATTTCGGGGTCTATATACACCCTAAATAATCACAGTTGAGGGGCATGAAAGGGAAAAACCCTAAAACCCATTTAACCGGCTGAACACTATTTATTTTTCTTTTCTTTTTCTTTTTCCCTTTACTTCCGTTCGCGCGACCCTCATTCTGCCCGCGAGCCGCCCCAGACGACGAAAGAGGCGATCGCCGAATCCCTGCCGCCGGAGTCGATGCCAAACTACCGGAGCTACACCGACCTTTCTCCTTTCTCTTCACGGTAAGTAATCTCTGCCTAGGGCTGGCGAGGGCGGAGGGTTTAGCGAGTTTCATTTGGGGTTTCCCGTCGGCAAGGAGGAGGTGATGGAGTCGGGATTTCGGGATTGAATCGGGCTTGAGCTTTGGGTTTCCGGCGTGAGTTCTAGCAGGGGTCACGGGTGGATTTTTGGTATTTTGGAATGGATTGAGATAAGGAAACCGGTGGAGCTGGGGTTTCCCGTCGGCAAGGAGGAGGTGATGGAGTCGGGATGTCGGGATTGAATTGGGCCTGAGCTTTGGGTTTCCGGCGTGAGTTCTAGCAGGGGTCACGGGTGGATTCTTGGTATTTTTGGAATGGATTGAGATAAGGAAAACCGGTGGAGCTGGGGTTTTCCGTCGGCTTGGAGGAGGTGAAGAGCAGAGGGATCACGGGAAGAGGTTAGAAAAGTAAATCTTTGGGCTGTAATGGGAGTTCTAGTTGGAAGGTGATCAGAACCGGTGGATGAGGGTGGTCGACAGGAGAGGGGCAGGGGGAATGGAATGGGTAAAACAGACTTTTTCTATTAGGAGGGAAGAGGATCGGATTATGATTTTAGGATCGCTGTTGTTGAATTGATGCATGGATTGGTGTTGTGGGTTTCATTCGGTTGGGTTGTAATAGCTGATAATATACAGGTTAGGGTCATTATGAATTGAGTACGTCGAGGGAGGTATAGGAGGGTTAAATATTCAGATAATAGTCAGATAAATGTTTAATAGATGTAATGAGTAGGTTGTTTGAAAAAGAAATCAGCATGCTGGGGTGGATATAAATGTGTATGTACATGAGCATTATGTCCGTAGATGATTCTTGCTATATTTGTTATCGGTCAGCATGTTTAGTTAATCCTTCATAAGTTTTTCTTAATGCTATAAATGATATGTAATATGTGATAAATATCATCTACCTGTGTATGAGTTGAGATGCTAAATATATATATTTATATATATAAGTGGTTAGTTATCATCTACCTGTGTATGAGGTTGGATGCTATATGTATATGTGTGTACTTAACATCTACCTGTGTGTGAGGTTAGATGCTATATATAGATAAATATATATATAATTGTCCACCCATGATGATTACTGTTATTATTTTTAGTTAAATTGTTTATCCAAATCTTTCTTGTGCACTGATGTTATGTAAATAAGTTATACTATCATCTACCTGTGTGTGAAGTTAGATGCTATATGTATATGTGTGTAATTATCATCTACCTGTGTATGAGGTTAGATGCTATATGTATATGGGCGTAATTACCATATACCTGTGTACGAGGTTAGATGCTATATATTTAGTTATACATGTTCACCCATGATGTTCTATGTTATCCTTCTGTGACTGAATATGATAGAAAATGACAAAAAAAATCTTTATTTAGCTAACTGTATGTACATGAGCATTAGTGGTGCACAGACGGGTTGGGCTCCCGGGTTGAGCTCGGGAGGGCCCACCCAAATTAATGATTGATGGTGATGACTGATTCCCTTAATTTCTTTCTAGAGGTACCTCAGGATTGCACAAGAAAATAAGGTATTTGACTGGCTCAGCATGTTAAATGCATAATGTGAGGTACCACGAGGGTTTATGTTTAGGTACAGTTAGCATAACAGAAAGGCATGATTGAGTTCGCTGTACTTGTTATAATGGCATGTTGCTAAAGGTATAGGTTTGTTACATACTGACTTACAGAAAGTGCAATAATAAAATGTATGTGGAGCTACAATAGTTTACATTTATAGTCATAGAGATATATGTTCCCTGTTGAATTATTCCTCCCTATGTATATCCCTATCATTGATCTACTTACTGGGCTGTGAACTCATGATGTCACATAACAATTTCGGGTAGGGATCAGGATACTCAGATTGAGACGCAGGAAGCGGAGGTGGTGTAACTGAGGAGATGATAATGAGCATGGCACACATTGTCCGGGGCATCTACGTAACATGGTTTCTAGTTTGAAGGGAGATGATTTTGATGTTCTATTTTTCTTCAGTTGAGAGGGTATAGTGTGTGTAGTTGAGACTGCTAAACTGAATGGAATAAAATAAACTTGGAGCCGGGTGTTTCGGTCTTGCGTATAATTGGGTAATATTGATATGTGATTTGGGATTAAGTATTTGCATACTGGGTTAGGTCTTTTCAACAACCATGCCAATGGTTTGTCCAAAACCATCTTGGTTGTGAGCCTCTACTTATATTCTACAAGGGACTGATAACATGATCTTCTGTACCACACCAAGCACCATGTTATCTACAATGTAAAATATTAGACAATATGCACACATATATAAAGTGCAAACAATGATCATGTGATTCTTATTTCAAAATAAAATGTTTATACAAAAAGAGCTAGGCTTTCAGTATACAATCCAACAGGGGAGAGATAATAACCCCTATTGGGTTAAACTCTCGAGAATGTTGGACCGAGTTGATGGGAGAGCATGCTTATGACCCTTCTAGGGACAAAGCGTGGTGCCTCCAAAACCCCTTCTTTCGATACCTCCACTGCATCACGGCCAGTACTATATTTGGTCGTGGGGAGAGTGACGGTGTAGTTAGAGCTAGAGAGCTGCTTTGCCTATGGGATATGCTACAAGAAAGGAGTAGCATCGATGTAGGGTCCCACTTCATCAGACACTTAGTGAAGATGGGCAAAGCAGCACGAGGAGAGATTAATGTGGGAGGCCTACTTACCCACATTTGCCATAGGATGGGGTAAGATTACACAGCATTGGAGAGTATAGAGGGGAGCCCTAGGATCGACCTAGGAGTGTGCATGGACATGAAAATGATTGTGAGAGAAGAAGACTTTTTATGCTTTGTAAGGAAATATCTGAGGACCCTTAGGCTCTCTGACCCAGATCGTACTACCATCGCTATACGCGCCAACTGGCGCTTGGACCTGATAGTGGAGTCCCCTCCACTTTTGGGACCATCAACATCGGCGCCAATCACTCCACCTTTATATCACTCTCCCTCTATTCCACACATGCATAGGAGCCCACCTAGTCCACGCCGACATGAGCCTGCACCTGCACCACCACCTTTATCAAATTTTGAGCAGGATGTAGATACGTCGGCCTATGATTTCTCAGAGTTCAGATCGTGCCTCGACGACATTTACTTTAAGCAGTAGACGTAGAGGTGGCGATGGGAGCAGCAGAGCACCTACTAATAGGCAGAGTTCTAGGGATTCCGGGAGCATTTCTAGCGGGCCGAGGAGTTCTACGACGAGGCCTGCATATACTTCCAGGAGGAGGTTGTTCGTCGCTAGGATGAAGCCACCTATTGTAGGGATATGCAACAATACATGCATGCCCAGCAGGCGCATTGAGCTAGGGAGGAGGAGCACCGAGCAGCCGCCGCATCGACCAGTCACCAGATCGACCACATGTACATGTGGCATCAGTGGCATCAGCGACATAGCAGTAGGTTCTCCCAGGATCCAGAGATGCCCAGGCTCCAAGACATTCCACCTCGTCCACCATATTGGAGGTATATTTTCATTTAAGTCTGGGAGGGGAAGACCCCAAAGTTTATTTTGTTTTATTTCCTAACAGTAGTTTCTTTTCTGGTATTTTCATTCATTTATTCATGCATGGATTGTTGAGTTTCTTTTAGTACTTAATTTTTGTTATCTGTAAAGCTACCTCAGCAGTATTTTTGAAAGTTGCTTGCATGAGTTGTTCCCATAGGTAGCTTAACTTCATTTATCTCATGGTATTTTATTTTATTTGCTCTGTTGAATGTTCTAGACTTACACTGGTTAGCTTTATTTGTACACTTACACATGTTGAATGTTCTGAAAGGGAGAATCTAGTACATAACGAGTTATGATTCATCTCAGTGGTCTAGTACTTTGGAATCCATAGATGACTCTAGGTTTAGCATTTTAGTTATTGGAGATGCTCGGATTGTGTAAGTCCATTCGGAAAAATGAAAATCCTAGTTAGCCGAAAAATAAAAGAAAAGAGAAATAAGAGAGAGAGAGATAAAGAAAAAAAAAGAGATGAAAAAGAAAACAAAAAAAAAGAGAGAGAAGATTATGATGGATAAAAAATAGTTGTTGTGGGTGGAAATGGCTAGGTGCCCCTTTGAGACCGAGTTAGGTTACTGGGAAAACACCTACCAATTTCTCTCAAAACCGAGCACGCCTTTGAGACTTTATGCTATATCTAGGGAATGACCCTCGCTTTGGGCAGGTAAGTGCCTAAGAGCCGAAAACCTTAGGAAAACTATGAGATGACGACTTAACTCACCATGGAACGGGTTGCCCCTAAGAATGATTCGCCTAACACTATCACGATGAGGTAACTTAGTGAATTTATAGAACATATTTATTTTTCTTTGATTGCAAATACCACTTGATAAATTTAGTTAACATGCTAATTATGGAACAATATCTTTTTAAAATTTTATGGCATTGAGGTTTGCTTGAAGACAAGCAAAGATTAAAGTCTGAGGGAAGTGATGTGAGCAAAACATATAGGGTTTTAGGAGTAGTTTTCGCTCACATCTCATTACATTTTGTGTTAGTTTCATGCATATATTACTCTATTTTGCACGCATTTCCTATTTTCTGGTTCGGAGGTCTGCTCGTTGTACTTTTGTGTGCAAGTTCGCATTTCGAGTGAAAAAGATGTGCTTTTGGAGCAAAAGAAGGACATTTCACAGCTAGACGTAGAGTGGGACACGACTAGGGTGTGTGGATTCACATGGCAGTGCCCAATGGACAAGATCAGCACCCCAGGGCCGCACATGGCCTGGCTATGTGGAAACACAGTCATGTGGCAGCCCGCTAGATTTGCGTGACTAGGGCTTTTTCTAGATTTTGCAGCGGCCCAAGTCGATTTCTATATAAGGATGGCTCCGCCCATACCCTAGGGGGGAGGCACAATTGCTAGGACGGCATTCCGAAGCCCTAAAAAGCTTTGGTAACTTGCAACGGGGAGGAGGAACGCCACCGGAGGTCCACGCCTTGCACTTCAACACCGGGGAGAAGACCACGAAAGCATTGTAAATCTTTGTTCCTGCATTTTATTCCTTATGTATTCGAACATAGACATGCTTTGTGATTCTTCCTTCATATAGATGGAGTAGTACTTTCGATTCTAGGATTAGGCAGTAGCTTGTGTACACATACAATGTTGGTTCATGTTAAATTCTGCCTTTGAGTTTGATTTGACAATTGACAGTTGTTTTTACTATATCTAAGCATGTTTTGTTTTCTATCTGCTGTGCTTAGGTGATACGAGGGGCGATCACCCTCATATCTAAGATTTAGGGGATTTTATATAAGGAACCTAGGGGTAAACCTGATCTCCTGTATCTATGGGTAGAAGGGTGAGGTCGAATCAGAAATGGTTCACCGTAGGGATTGATTTGGGTTCCTCGTACCGTCTATCCCGTCCTATTAGGTGGAGATAGCTCCCGGTAGATGTGGCGACTCTGTGGGAGAGTGTATGATGTCCCTTCCATAAAACCATAGCTAAATGTCTAGACAACACTAATTGACAACATTGTTTTGTGATGCACAAGTGAAACTGAAGTCCTAGAATCTCCTTTGAAGACCTCGGCATACTCCTTTCCTCCTCCGTGCGATATCGTATAGAGTAAAGTCCACCGACATCCCTCACCAATCGAAACCTCTTAGAGTTACATCCGAACAATTACAACCACTGAATATATTGGTATTCGAATCGCAGTCCCTGTGGGATCAATAATCTTTATTACTTGATGACATCCGTGCATTTGCGGGCGTTGAGCGCGAGCGCACGCTTTGAGTCCTCGACGGTCTCCATTGCGAGATTTGAGGTCGCATTCGTGCGCATCATTGGTCTCCCTCATGAGGTGGCACCCCATGATGTGTCTATGATGATGTGGAACATCATCATTGCCCGACCCCATGCCAAGTCACCATGACATGGCAATTGGTCAAGTCAAAATTGACCATTCATCTTCCCTCTCAAGTCAAGTCAAACTTGACCTCTTATCTCCCATGGTTGATCAAATCCAACCATGTAAATAATATCATTTCCCAACTTACCGGGCATATTGATTTAATCCATCTAAATCTCACCCTTTGGTAAATCAAAGAAATAAATACTAAGTACATGTGCCCGTTATTATATCGGGATTAAGAGCATGTACAACATAATATCCGAGGTCCGATTCAATTATGTAGTCAGCAATAAATTGAATCACCTCTATGTCGGTCCTGCTCAATACACCTAAGTGTACTAGTGTAACTCTATGTTCAAGACAAAACAATACCAAGCTACGCTACAACCATGCCAATGGTTTGTCCAAAACCATCTTGGTTGTGAGCCTCTACTTATATTCTACAAGGGACTGATAACATGATCTTCTGTGCCACACCAAGCACCATGTTATCTACAATATAAAATATTAGACAATATGCACACATATAATAAATATAAAGTGCAAACAATGATCATGTGATTCTTATTTCAAAATAAAAATGTTCATATAAAAAGAGCTAGGCTTTCAGTATACATTCCAACAGGCCGAAGTACCATATCATTAGGCTGATGTGGAGTCGACTGAAGGACATTCCAGTCGATTGGAAATGGCTTATAGAAGAAATGCATGACCAGCTTCGAATACAACTGATCTACTAGGTCCAAGTGTTGTTACAAGAGCTCTTCATCCACAAAAGCTAAATCCCATTGCATCCACGCAACTTCGACACCCCGTGCCCTATTTCAATAGCTACTAAAGAGTTGGTACATTATATTTATTTTTATTTCACTTTATGTACTTCATTTCAAAGATAAGGTAGTGTGTTACCTATCACTTAATCATTGTAAAAAAGTGAACCCCTCCGAAGTCAAGAGATTTTGAGTTAGAGGGTCTTATAGTGCATTGCCCATCGAGGTAGCTCTCGGAGAGCTACAAGCCTTGGAGTAGCAACCTAGCTAGGGTTGTGAACTAAGTTAATAACTTGTCTTCTTATTTTATTTAATTTCGTTGCTTACTTTTTGTTTCTACATATTTCTAAAAATAAGTTTTAATTTCTAAAGAAAATTTATAACTTTCGAGATTTATCCCCCTCTCTCAGAATATTACAAACCTACAATTGATATCAGAGTAGGGGGCGCTCTGATTTTGGTGCAACCACCAACGAGAGAATTAGGAATTTTCTTTAGTTTTAGCATTTTTGTCTTAGAATAATTTTTTCATTAATTTTAGTATTTATTTTTGCATTAGAATAAATTTTTAATATTTGTCTTGCTTTAGTGTAAATTTATTCTTTTTTCACAATACAATATTGCTTAATTTAAATAACTCTAGGAATAATTTTGAATTTTAATTTAATTAATTTATGATACCACCATAACCTAATTTAGGAATTGGGTTGAAGGATGCCATGTGTGAAGCACTGTCTGAATCGATTGGACTCGACCCAAGCGAGTTGACCGAGCTGACAAAGTGGGGACGTGGGGCAAGGTAGATAAATTCTAAGATCAGAAAGGTACCAGATGAACAACCCAGGGCACAAGTCTGTGGGGTGACTCGGGGATTGAGTCGGGGGTCGACTCAGGGAGAGATGGAAAGCACCAGGGAATGGGTATTAGAACCAGAGTGGGCCTAGATATCAATCAATAGCATACGCCCTAGTTCAAATGAACTAGGATGATCTCGCCGAGAGGGGTACTGAGTCAGTGTTTGACTCAACAAAGGAAGAGAGGGTGAAGAAGAGGGGTAGAGCATTTCCCGAGGCATTTACTTATGAGAATTTGTTACATGATATAACAAATTAGGACCCCACACAAGATGCACAGGAGCCTCCACTCCTTATCTTCTTAACAGAATGATTCTCCAAAAAAAGGGTCTCTCCATGTGGACGGTGAGGGGAATAGTTCGTTACATCACAGCTGGTAGGGGAAGGGGAAGATAAAAGCCAAACAAGAAGGAGAGGAGAGGGGATGGGGATCATGATCGAACTTCTACGAGAAGCCATCTTATCAAGGGGAGGAGGGACCGGGAGGATGGGGAAGGAGGGGAGACGGAGGATGAGAACCGAAGGAGTTAACTCTATCTCTCTATTTTGTACACTGTTGGAATTGTAAAGGGTTTTCCTCCAACTCTAGAAACACTTCCAAAAAGGAGGGATTTCATAGTGAAAGTGCTTTGGCACCGTAACTCGCTCTAGAGCTCACCCCGTGGATTAGGAATTGGAATTCCGAACCATATTAAATCTGGTGTCCTTGTTCTCTATGCTTGATTTTGCATCATCTATTCACTTTTATTATTATTGCGGCTACAGAGAACCCTAATCCTTCTGGACGCTGTCGCTCTTTGCGCTAAAAGGAGGCAAGAAAATTTGCATATCCACATCAGTTGGTATTGTCTGTGGGAAACTTTTTGTTGAGCAAGACGTCAAGATGTGATTAGAAGAAATACAACATCCAGCGACCTCTTCTATAGAAGAGAGCCCTATCACACTGTTACCAGCGCAGTTACAGGCCATGGTGGATGTCATCGTGGATGATGTTCTAACTAAGGAGAGGAGAAGGGTGGGGTATCGTCTTCCCCATTCTGGTGAGCCCTCTCCTCGGGAATCGGTACTTGAATTACCTCCCCAAGCCCGTCTAGTTACTCAACAACATATTGAAATCCTGCCAAGTGAAGTACATGTGGGGAGGGTGTATCAACCTACCATTCCCACGACACAAACAAGGCGAGAGGAGCAGGGAGAAAGTCAGTCCACTAGGGCTCCATAATTTTATGAGCCTAGTTCATTCACCACCGACATTTTTTCTGAGCTGCCACCTCATATTTCAGAAATCCACAAGTAGAGAAGTATGATGACATGACTGATCCAGAGGAACATATGTCGCAATTTGCAAGGGTTGCCTCTCTTTATTGTTATACAAATGCCCTTAAGTGCCGAGCTTTTCGCACCACATTAATAGGCTCTGCACAGAAATGGTTTGGTGCTCTGCCTCCCGGATCTATCACCTGCTTTATAGATCTTCAGGGAGTTTTCTGCTAAGAATTTGCTAGCTACAAGACTTATAAACATGATGCTTCAATTTTACTGCATATTAAGCAAGAACCCTCTGAATCTCTCAGAGGTTATCTTAATCATTTTACTGCCACGGCTAGGGACATTCCTTTGGCAGGGTCAGAAATCCTTAGGGTAGCTATCCCTCATGGATTGTAGGAAGGACCCTTTCTCAGCTCTTTATTATGGAAACTAGCTGCCAGTTATGAGGAATTGTTAAGTTATGCCGAGGAATACGTAAACAAAGAAGGACTGAAGGTTAGGCGAACTGAAAAAATGTTCACAGTAGCCCCGGCTGAAAGAAGTCATCCCACAACCCCTCGAGCACCTCCTCGAAGGGAGTATGTTAGACCTTTCATATCAGAAGCACACAGACCCAAATTATTGTTGCCAGGAACTTGTCCGACCCCTCCCTTACAGATCATGGTTGCCGACTCCATACCTCCCCCGCGGACATGGAAAGAGTGGGAAATGGAGGCATATAATCAATAAGGTATTCTTCAGTGCCCAATTGGATACTGAGGAGTTCCTCGGAATCCCCTACCCCTTATTTCAACTAGTACCATATGGAGTATGTCCATACCAGTGGTCATTGTTTCAAGTTGCAAGAGGAGTTAGAGCGCATCCGAGCCACTTATCTACAGCTGCAACCTTAGATGGGAGGACAAGCGAGAAGGGGTCGTCGGCCCAATATGGCTCGCCTAGGACCCTATAACGAAAGGCCTCAAGATCCTCTCCTGTCAGGCCAACAAATACATGCTTAGGAGGGTACTTCGCAAGGAGGGTCAGCAGGCGAAGGCCCTTCAGCTACCCCGAATGACATCTCCACTCGAGGAGTTATTCATGTTATTGTAGGAGGACCTACTGATGGGGATTCTAATAGAGCCAGAAAATCCTATGCCCGCCTAATGGAAAGCTTGTCCATTGGAACAGAACAAGCCATCCAGAGTGTGCCATAGATATCTTTCAGACCTGAAGATCTACGGGGTGTCCTGCTACCTCATATGGATGCTTTGGTAATCTGAATTTCTCTAGCCAACTATGAGGTAGCCCGAGTCCTAGTTGACTTGGGAAGTTCAGTCAATATTCTTTTTCAAGAAGCATTTGTGCAGATGCAGTTGGGGAATGTGCAACTAGAGGACGTGGCTACTCCTTTATTTGGATTCACGGGACACATGGTGCATCCCGTTGGGCAAATCTCCTTGCCCCTCACTTTGGGTGCAAAACCCAGTCAGAAGACTAATATTATTCCTTTTCTCATAGTGGATGCTCCATCCACTTATAATGCTATTCTGGGTCATCCTTTTCTGTCCATTTTTTAGGTGGAGGCCTTACCCTACCATCAGAAGGTGAAATTCCTTGTCGGACAACTGATCGGGGAAGCACGGGGGGAGCAGAAAGTGGCTTGGAGTTGTTATGTGCAAATGGTAATGGATGATCAGAAGAAGGCAAGGGTGGATGACCCCATGGGGAAAACTGTTATCACCTCTGATGTGTACGTACTAGAAGAGTCCTCACCTAGAGTTGAAAAAAATAGAAGAAAGTGAGTATGTAGAGATAGCTCCTGAAAAGGTCACTCGGGTGGCCTAGCAATTGGAGGCGAAGGAGGAATTCGTGAACTGCCTACGTAGGAATGAAGATATCTTTGCCAAGGATGTGCATGACCTCACGGGAATAGATCCTGAAGTAGTTGAGCACCATCTTAACATCACTCAGGGATTCTGGCCCGTCCAACAGAAAAGGCGACACTTCGGGCCCGAGAAGGATAAAGTCATTGCTGAAGAAGTAGATAAATTACGTCAGGCAGGTCATGTTAGAGAAATTCAATTCCCTGAGTGGGTGTATAATGTAGTTCTTGTCCCCAAGCCCTATGGGCAGTGGAGGATGTGTATTGATTTTTATGATTTGAATAAAGCATGTCCTAAAGAATGATATCCCTTGCCTCGTATTGATCAATTAGTTGACTCTACTATGGGGTATGAAGTTGTATCCTTCATGGATGCCTACAAAGCATATCATCAAATTCCCCTAGCAAAGGATGATCAGAAGCAAGTTAGCTTTGTGATGGCAGGAGGATTGTATGCCTATGTGGTAATGTCCTTCGGGCTAAAGAATGCAGGAGCTACCTATCAGAGACTCATGGATAAAATTTTTGTAGAACAAAAAGGCAAGAATGTGGAGGTGTATTTTGACAATATTCTGGTAAAGTCCAAAATGACTCGGGACTTGGTGGTAGATTTTGAAGAGACTTTTGCCACTTTGAGAAGGTACAATATGAAGCTAAATCCAAAGAAGTGTTTATTCAGTGTAAAAAGTGAAAATTTTATGGGATATATTGTTACAGAGAAGGGGTTGCAGCCTAATCTAGAGAAGGTGTAAGCACTCTGCAAAATGAAATAACCTACTAATCTATGGCAGACTCAAAAAGTTAGTGGGAAGAATAGTTTCCTTGTCTCATTTTATATCCAAATCAGTAGACAAGAAGCAACCCTTCTTTTGGATTTTGTGGAAGGCCACTCGGTTCCAGTGGGATGATCAGTGTGAGCAAGCTTTCCAAGAACTAAAAAAGTATTTAGCTGAACTACCTCTGCTAGCCAAACCAGTATCAAGAGAACCACTATAAATGTATTTTTTGGGATGTATACTGAAATTCTAGCTTTTGTTTGAACATCTTCATTTTGAAATAAGAATCAAAAGATAATTGTTTGCATTTTATATTTATGCATATTGTCTTATACTTTACATTATAGATAACATGGTGTGTGGTGTCGCACAGAAGATTATGTTATCAGTTCCTTGTAGAGTATAAGTAGAGGCTCACAACCAAAATGGTTTTGGACAAACCATTGGCATGATTGTAGTGTGATTTGGTATTAGTTTATCTTGACCATAGAATTACACTAGTACACTTTGTGTGTATTGAGCATGACCGATTTAGAGGTGATTCAATTTATACTGACTACATAATTGAATCGGACCTCAGATATTATGGTGTACATGTTCTTAATCTCGATATAATAACGGGCACATGTAATTAGTATTTATTTTTTTGATTTACCAATTGGCGAGATTTATGTATTAAATTGATAGACCTGGTAAGTTGGGAAATAATATTATTTACATAGTGTGTCATTGATTATATGAGGAAACCGTGTCTTATAAACTAGGATGATGATGTCCCATTGAGGAGCTCATAAAGTTCATCATGTAAATCCTGCAAGTGGACTTGGTCCAACATGATGATAAGGATGAGTGGTACTAGTCATGGAGTTAGATATTAATTAATTAAATTGTCAGTAATTTAATAAATTAATTGGCATTCAATATCTTAAACACGGGGAGATATTTTGTACAAATAATATGTGGAGCCCATATTTAATTATAGGGGTTGGTGAGGTAGATTAATGATAATCCTCTTGTCGAATGGATCATCATTAATGGATCGGGTTTTATGTGGTTCGGATCCATTGTGTAAAATACCAAAAAAAAAATCTCTTGCTAATTGGGAATTATCTTAAGGAATTTATTTCAAGAATTTTCAGGAATTTTTCTGGAATTAAAAAGGGATTTGTATGACCATTTAGGAGGAAAATTAAAATCTAAATGGGTGCGGGTCAAGTTGGATTAGCTTGAATTTAAGCTAGGTTAGCCCAACCACTTAAAACAGCCCGATCATGAGTTTCTCACCCGCGATAGCTGGCTTTTACCGTGCGTTTCTCAGATGCCTTTTTCTTCACTCGTCGCTGACTCCTTTTCTCCGTCGATCATTCTTCCCCGAGCCCTAATTCTCACCGTCGCCTCTCTCGCTCCTTGTTCTTCCCTATTTTTCGCCGCCTCACCGATTTGGATCCCGAGCTTCAGTCGATCTCTGTCCTTGCTCGTCGGTCGATGCTACAACGGCGTGAGCCTACGAGTTCAAGAGGAAAAGTCAGCGACTCCATTCTCCACGGTATTGTCCGATTGGAAGCACATCGATCCGAAGTCGAGGGGCCGGTTGCTTTGGACACATGGAGGAATATTGCTGGTACAGATGTGATTACCAGTATATCTCCAAATCTTCTCGTTGCTGAGCCAACATTTCTGTCGCTAGCGACGACAGCGCTGTCGTCCTTGTTCGCCGAAGGTCACTTCGAGCGGAAGACCCCCGATAGTTGGCCATCAACGAGCTCGATCTCTGCTACAGTTAGTTTTTGCTTCCGATCCTGTTCTTTTCCATTTCCCTTCTCTTCCTCGGCCATTGCCTTCACTCTGGCTATCGACAGCTTGCCTCCGATCAATGGAACCACCTACCAGAGATATTGTTGAGTTCGCAAGCATAACTTGGCGAGATCGGTAGCGTCGCTCGCCTCACCGAAACTCTGCCTCCTCATCGCTAGATATTGATCCCGAATTGCTGCTCATCGCGATCTCTCTTTCTTCCGTCTGCCTCGCCGGGGAGTTGTTCCATAGTGTTTCTTCTTCCTTATTAGGGACTCTGCCGAGGTCGATGTCGATTGCTTGCTCTAAAGATCTCACCTTACTGCACATGATCGTAACCCTCTGCATCTCAGTGAGCAGCAGCAACCATCACGTGTTCAGTTAGCAATGCAATGCCAGAGTTGTTCAACAACCGTTGTCGATCAATTGTGAGGGTTTTCTCGATGATCTACTCTTACATCTATGAGTAATTGCTTAGATATCTTGTTGTTTCTTAGATTACAGATTGTAGTGTGATTAATATTGGGATAATTGTACAGCTGCAATTAGGTGAAGAGGGTGATACGAGGAGGGTGATTCTCACATACGATTTGAGTAAATACAAATCTAATGTTCTATACTTGGTGTAGGACGTGGTGTGGATGTTAAAAGTTCGGTAAGTTCATACTTGATATTATATGGTTGTGTAATATTCTTACCATTAGTTGTTGTGGATGTGATTATTAAAGGTCCACAAACAAGGGGTTAATTCTTTTGTTGAATGTTTCAGTTGATATTCTGTGATTAGATCAGGAGGCTACAATGATGAAATTGGAGTAAGTATGTTCAGGTTTGGAAACTTTATCGATATATAAAAATAGATATATGTTGATGCAGTTCGTTTCTGTGTTGTGGTTGTGATGGTAGGTGGTTGTTGTGGTCGAATCTATTTGGTGGTTAGAGATTGCTACTTCAATGATGGATCATGATGCTTTGAAACAGAAGCTAAGCTAGGTAAGTTGTGATTTAAAAGCTAATGGAAGAAGCTATTGAATTAGTTGATCGAGATACAAGGTTGATGTAAGATTTGATTCGATCATTGGATATGTGATGGTACTTAACTGTATCCTATTGTCACAGGACTTTGATTGCGATAGATACATGGACGTGAAGATGGATAGCACGAATTACATATCAGGTGGGTAATTTCCTACCTGGTCCGGGTAGATGTATTGCATTCAGATTTAGTCATAGATATGAGCATGTTAGGTGTTCATATTACCTTGACCCTGCTCTTATTATCGTATGCTTGAACTTATCGTTGGATATATTTATGCTCAATTGTTGATATCACATATACCCTCTCATGATTTAGGAGTTATAGATGTGATGTAAATTGGCCTAGATGTTTAGTAGGGTGTAAATGTTAGTACGGGGGATAACCTAATTTATAAATTGGAAAAAGGTCATCTATGGGTAGGTAATGCCCTAAATGTAGGATTTATTTCCAATACCCGTATGTTGCATACTATTACCAACCATGAGTTGTGTAATGGTTAAGTGAAAGGTGATTAGTGTGTCACTACGGACCGGTGGTCCTAGCTTGATATGATTAGTCTAGTACGACTCTCTATAGGAGAGAGAGTCATGATCAGTCGAGTACGACTCTCTACAGGATAGAGAGTCCGTCGATCTGTTAAGTACAACTCTCTACAGGATAGAGAGTATTGATTAGATGGGTATGACTCTCTGCTGAACAGAGAGTCTGTGGTAGATGGTTGTACGTGTGACAGCATACACATGTCATTTGCATGCATTCTGACGACATAGTCTCCCTTGGGGTTGAGAGAGTCGTCAGTCATCTTGCCTCCCAATGCACTCCTCAAGGAGTAACTGGTGTGAGGGCAGAGCATCAGTTGTGCCGTACTCTACCACTATAGACGGTGGTTGTCGGAGTTGCGTGCAGTTGTCCTGGGTGCGTGGTACTTGACTACTCATTGGTAGTGTTAGTCGGAGTGGCCAGCAGCAGGGACCCCCGTTGTGTAGCGAGTTCTTTACGCTCATATGCTACTTGATCATACTGCCCACTCGGCCACTCTATAGCAGTGGTTGGTGTGAGTTGGGACAGTTGTCATGTCGTGCCACCTAGGCCACATTGGGGTCGTGGTAGCGAGTAGGGGTGAGCATGCATGACCATGCATGTTGCATTGTCGTATATGATGGCGCTTTGCATATTACCATATATATATACATATATGTATGTATATATATATATATATATATATATATATATATATATATATATATATGGATGGTTGAGAATAATATATATATGGATACAATCTATATATATATGATTATTGTGATATTGCATTTGATTGTACTATGCTTGTTGCATTTGGTTGTACATCATATTCATGCATGTTTCCTGCATATGTTATACGGTTGTGTCAGGTACTGGTATATGTATTGGACAGACCATTAGATACCTTGACCTGTAGCTAGAGTATATTGTGAGTTGATCTACTCTTCCTGTTATATATATATATATATATGTTGGATATATGTTCAGGTTGGATCAGAGTAGCGTAGCAGACTTCAGGTATGTCTGCATTTTTATGTTGTTTATTTGGTTAGACGGTATATGCTTGTATTTATATACTATGCTAATATACCTATTGTACCTTTAGAGTATGTTGTTGAAAATACATGTGATATGACATATATACATGTTTATATATTACCTGCTGAGTTTTACTCACCACCCCCCACGGACCCTGGGTTTTTCTATCGCCTAGGTAACAGGTAGAAGACTTCGTGATAGCTTGGAGCACCACCGGCTGACATCGTCTCATCTCACCTCCGAGGCTCCCGTGTGTATTTGGGCTTTCCGTCCGTTGAGTATTGTATTTTGGAGTTTTCGTGATGTACATGTTGTATATTCGGATTTTTGTCGAAGTTTTGTATTGTTGCGATGTGTTAGTCATACCGGTATGCATGTGTAGGATTGTATTGTTGTTGTATCGTTTCCGCTGTGTGTAGTTGTTTTGATATATATATAATGTTGTGGTTTGGTATATTTTTATATATTGTTGTCATTGTGGACCTACGGGCCTTGTATTAACCCGAAATGTTGCCACGTACAGGGGAGATGTCGTCCGTTTGATTTTCGGCTCGGCATGCTCTCGGGGCGTGACAACTTTAGTGGTATCAATGCCCAAGGTTCTGCGATGTCATACAATGTTGTTTTTGAGTCGAGTCTTGGATTCTCGGGAGTCGATTTATCCATTTTTGGTTTTTGAGATGAGATGGACAGCGGCCTGAGCTCCAAGCACCACGAGGTAAGAATTCCTGATAACTTATGGTTTAGTAGATATTTATCTAAACTTGATCAGTGGGTGTATACAATAGAGTTATGACACCTGTGTAGACATGTGGTAGGGGTCGTCCACCGAGGCGACCAACCAGAGTGACCTTTAGGGTTTATATTCTCGGCATCTTAGCTATGCATTTAGATGCTTATACCTGGGAATAACCTTTAGTGTGTTGGTTATTATTCGTAACCGTGGTATGGGTTGACCACGGGAACGACCTATTGAGTCTGTGAGTCTTGAACCTGTGTCGAGAAGGTAATTTACCTTTGAGAGCCGACTGATATCGAGTCGAAAAACAGGGGTCAAGTCATCACATTTATTATGGAAATCAGAGACTACAGTCTTAGAGATTTCCACTAACTGTGCTTGTCGGATCATTACCTGTGGGTAATGAACAGACTCGTAGACTATTGTTGATGCAGATAGCGGAAGGCTAGGTTACGGTGTTTCATAGGGATTTTTATCCCTGAGTTGTTCGTACTGGGTTATATAACTTTGAAGGTACTTTTGAGTACTTGATTTATGTTATACAGAGAAAGTAGAGTTGTTTGCATACCATTATCGGGATCAAGCCGGTATTTGGTGGTAAATGCAGAAAATAATCTTCGGGAAATAATATATCACTTGATCATGGTTTAGTGATGTTGAAATAGAGTATTTCCCCGTGTCACTTTTAGTGACGCATTGTAAGGAATTCTTGAGCTTAAAAAAAAAAGGGTGATCGGTTAGTAACAGAATACTGTGAAGAGTCGTGAGACTTGCGGAGGTTATGACCATCTAATAGCTCAAGAAGATGAATGGATAATTTAAGCAACCTAGAGTTATTGGCTTATAGTTGGATTAAGATGTCGGGATCTTCTATCAGATCCTGTCTGAAGATGTTGGATTGAGACAGGAGTTTAGAAATGATTTCGTACAAGGGTTTAAGAGTTGGAGACCGAAAAGAAAATATTGCAGGTCAACTTAATAGAGTCAGAAGTCTCCGACTATTGGATAAAAAGGATCAAGATCAGAGTCATAGACTTTGAGCTATTTTTCGATTATAGAAGACCAATCGCAGATCATTAGAAGGTTCTCGTGGATATCAGCACAATCAGAACAAAGACTTCGAAGGGATTATGTGTGTGTAGTGCAGATTACGAAGACACGCGAAGCCAGATTATCCGTTGGAGCAGTTCAGCTGTTGCTATTGTTGAGCAACTAGTACAGTGGAGGAGGTGTACTTTGAAGACTCAGTTGAAGACTATCGATGGTGTTCCGGGAGGAAGATGCATTGTCTCGACAGCAGAGATCAGCACAGAAGATGTGGGTTACCTTATCAGCATCAACCTACTACCTCAAGTGTGGTTGGAGTTCCTTGATACTCCCCTTCATCAGAGATCAACACAGAAGCAGCATCAGCAGAAGACATTGTAGAAGACTCAACTGACAACAACAAACAGTTACCTCCATATGTGATTTGCTTAGTACAGAGGAGAGAGTATACGATGATGGTCGTATTTATTCAGTATTCTACAGTTGCAGCTCGTAGGATTAAGTGATGAGATCATATGGTCTAGGAAAAATCCCCTTGGCATTCGACGCAGGAATGTGACCGCTTTGTCGTGAACTGTTGAATCTGATCTGGTTCTCTTCGGAGAAAGGTCGAGACCTGCGTGGAGCCTTTTGGATCGAATCAACAGATATTTGATCGTTCAGGGTATTACTCTAGTTTTACCCTCTGGATTAATATATTGAGAGATACTTGTAGTTTACAGGTATCTTTGTCTAGAACATTCTTAGTTGATTAGAAGCGTCCTTTACATCGACTTGTGGGTCGGTGGTATCTCTACCGTCTGGTGAGATGTGGATCAATAATTAAGAAGTCAAGGGATACGCTTAGACTTTGATAGACATACTTTTGCTGTAGACATATCCTTACGGATGGTCAAATTGTTGGAAGTATGGTACAATATGTCTCTCGGATGTGCGTATAATCTGAGAGCCTTCGGATGTAATTTCGGATGAACTCCAAGGCTTGCCGTTGCTTAGGAAAGTGGAGTAGGCATTCGAAATGATTGCGAAAATAGTCTGGTAACGAAGATCACGTACTGAGTGATAGTTTTGTTGGTATTAGTGTTGCTAAACACAATAGAAATTGGAAGATTGTGTGTTGCGATTATAGGAGTTGGAAGGGATATTTATCTATCCCAGTATTCCTCCTTGAGAAAATCCGGAACTCTTTGTGAAAGAGGGATGAACCTTTGAGAAGTATGCATCGATTATCGATGATGGAATACAATAGTTGTTGTGAAGAATATCCTTCGTTGTGGATAGATGATTTATTTAGATCAGTTAAGGATACCTGTGCATGCTCTAGGGTTGGTTTACGACTAGAGCGTTGATATGGTAGTGACATGATGCCATATAAGTATCATTATCGTTGTGATGATTGATATATCATCAGCCTAGAGTAAAAGGGGATGCAGGTGTGTGGAGACGACAATTTCATACTTGGTATGAATTGTATGAATTCTATGAGTTGTGATTAAGTTGTTAGACTAATTAACGATTTAGTCGTCACTGGATTTGAGAATCGTGTATCCTGAACACGATTGGATCCTTTTGTAGTTGTTGGAGTTGCGTAACCTGACCACTGTTGGTTGTGGTAGTTGGAGTTGCGCACTCGACCACCGTAGATGGTGGTTTTCCTTGTATGTTTTGGTTAACTCCATAGATGTGGATAGAATGCTTGACATTACTATACCATGGACTTGTTTGACAAAGGTGATGTTGGAAATCATTTAGTCGGAAGCTGGTGAAACCAGTTACAAGACATAGACGATGGTTAACTTTTACACGAGTATTAGTTAATCCTTCCGGAGTGGATAAAAAGAAAGTTGTACGCGGATGCATCGTTTCAGGGATCGAAGCGAATCTGATACAGTTGCGTGAGGCATATTTTATGCTTACGACGGTTAAGAAACTACGAGATAGGCTGTCATATACATGACACGGCTTTAGTAGTTATTACTGGGATTTGTGGGCGTATGGAGCAGAAGTGCTCATTAAATTTAACTAGCTACTCGGTAGCTACTATAGAGTTGCTGGAATGCGAACAGTTGCAACCATTACAACTTGCGAGATTGGGCACTATAGTCTCCCATGCACTTACAGAGTGTGTGGTGGAGTGGATTTTGGATGACAGATGGACTTCTCTTTTGAGAAGATAATTTTCCCCGTCTCTGATAAGGATGGTGGGTTCCGGAGTTGCAGTATTTAAGGAAGAGTTGCTACAGAAAGCACATCATTCGAGATGGGCTATATACCTTGGTGGTACTCAGACGTATCGAGAGTTGAAACGTTTATACTGGTGGAATGGTATAAAGATAGTTATAGCAGATTTTGCTACTCGATGTTTAGTATGCAAGTAGGTGAAGGCTGAACATCAAAAAACTCGATGGATTGCTCTAGAAAATACCGATTTCGGAATGGAAGTGGGAGCATATCACAATTGATTGCGTTACGGGATTGCCTAGGACCCGTAAAGGACATGATGCGATTTGGGTGATAGTGGATCGACTACCCAAATCAGCTCACTTTCTGCCTATTCGTGGAATGAACTTGTAAGATTGTCTGGCAGAGTTGTATTGCCGGAAGATTATCGGATTGCGTGGGGTATTTTTGAGTACCATATCGGGTAGAGATTCGCGATTTACCTCGCGATTTTGGCAAAGTCTGCACCAGACTATGGGCACAGAGCTTCGGCTTAGTGCAACATTTCACCCACAGATAGATGAACGGTCTAAGTGTATCATTTAGACGTTGGAGGATCTATTCAGATCTTGTGTCGTGGATTATGGAGGTGCAGCTTATCGGTTGACTTTACCTCCAACACTTGTGGGTGTTCACAACGTATTTTCCTGTTTCTATACTGAGGAAATACGTGACGCTTGTTAATCATGTTCTGAAAGAGATTCCAATTTTACCTCAGTCTAATGCGACCTATGAGGAGATTTCAGCGCGGATTCTTGGTTGCAAGGAGCGTCAGTTGCAGAACAAAACCATCCGACTCATAAAGGTTGGATGACAGCATCATACCGATGAGGAGGCTATGTGGGAGCTGGAAGATACTATTCGAGCTCCATAGTCTCATCTGTGCACTTGAGGTGTGTATGTGGTCCTTTCGAAAACTTGCCTGTAGTAATTTTTGGCATGCTAGTACGAAATTTGGGGACCAAATTTTTATAAGTGGGGGAGAATGTAAAATACCGAAAAAAAAATCTCTTGCTAATTGGGAATTATCTTAAGGAATTTATTTCAAGAATTTTCAGGAATTTTTCTGGAATTAAAAAAAGGATTTGTATGACCATTTAGGAGGAAGATTAAAATCTAAATGGGTGCGGGTCAAGTTGGATTAGCTTGAATTTAAGCTAGGTTAGCCCAACCACTTAAAATAGCCCGATCATGAGTTTCTCAACCGCCTTTTTCTTCACTTGTCGCCGACTCCTTTTCTCCGTCGATCATTCTTCCCCGAGCCCTAATTCTCACCGTCGCCTCTCTCACTCCTTGTTCTTCGCGATTTTTTGCCGCTTCACCGATTTTGATCCCGAGCTTCAGTTGATCTCTGTCCTTGCTCGTCGGTCGACGCCACAGCGGCGTGAGCCTGCGAGTTCGAGAGGAAAAGTCGGCGACTCCATTCTCCACGGTATTGTCCGACTGGAAGCACATCGATCCGAAGTCGAGGGGTCGGTTGCTTTGGACATAGGGAGGAATATTGCTGGTACAGATGCGATTACCAGTATATCTCCAACTCTTCTCCTTGCCGAACCATCATTTCCGTCGCTAGCGACGACAGCGCGGTTGTCCATGGTCGCCGGAGGTAACTTCGAGCGGAAGACCCCCGATAGTTGGCCATCAATGAACTCGATCTCTGCTGTAGTTAGTTTTTGCTTCCGATCCTATTCTTTTCCATTTCCCTTCTCTTCCTCGGCCATTGCCTTCGCTCTGGCTATCGACAGCTTGCCTCCGATCAATGGAACCACCTACCAGAGATATTGTTGAGTCCGAAAGCATAACTTGGCGAGATCGATAGCGTCGCTCGCCTCACCGAAACTCTGCCTCCTCATCGCTAGATCTCGATCCCGAATTGTTGCTCATCGCGATCTCTCTTTCTGGCGTCTGCCTCGCCGGTGAGTTGTTCCATAGTGTTTCTTCTTCCTTATTAGGGACTCTGCCGAGGTCAATGTCGATTGCTTGCTCTAAAGATCTCACCTCACTGCACATGATCGTAACCCTCTACATCTCAGTGAGCAGCAGCAACCATCGCGTGTTCAGGTAGCAATGTGATGCCAGAGGTGTTCAACAACCATTGTCGATCAATTGTGAGGGTTTTCTCAATGATCTACTCTTACATCTATGAGTAATTGCTTAGATATCTTGTTGTTTCTTAGATTACAGATTGTAGTGTGTTTAATATTGGGATAATTGTACAGCTGCAATTAGGTGAAGAGGGTGATCCGAGGAGGGTGATTCTCACATACGATTTGAGTAAATACAAATCTAATGTTCTATACTTGGTGTAGGACGTTGTGTGGATGTTACAAGTTCGGTAAGTTCATACTTGATATTATATGGTTCTGTAATATTCTTACCGTTAGTTGTTGTGGATGTGATTATTAAAGGTCCACAAACAAGGGGTTAATTCTTTTGTTGAATGTTTCAGTTGATATTCTGTGATTAGATCAGGAGGCTACAATGATGAAATTGGAGTAAGTATGTTCAGGTTTTGAAACTTTATCGATATATAAAAATAGATATATGTTGATGCAGCTCATTTCTGTGTTGTGGTTGTGATGGTAGGTGGCTGTTGTGGTCGAATCTATTTGGTGGTTATATATTGCTACTTCAATGATGGATCATGATGCTTTGAAACGGAAGCTAAGCTAGGTAAGTTGTGATTTAAAAGCTAATGGAAGAAGCTATTCAATTAGTTGATCGAGATACAAGGTTGATGTAAGATTTGATTCGATCATTGGATATGTGATGGTACTTAATTGTATCCTATTATCACAGGACTTTGATTGCGATAGATACATGGACGTGAAGAAGGATAGCACGAATTACATATCAGGTGGGTAATTTCCTACCTGGTCCAGGTAGATGTATTGCATTCAGATTTAGTCATAGATATGAGCATGTTAGGTGTTCATATTACCTTGACCCTACTCTTATTATCGTATGCTTGAACTTATCGTTGGATATATTTATGCTCAATTGTTGATATCACATATACCCTATCATGATTTAGGAGTTATAGATGTGATGTAAATTGACCTAGATGTTTAGTAGGGTGTAAATGTTAGTACGGGGGATGACCTAATTTATAAATTGGAAAAAGGTCATCTATGGGTAGGTAATGCCCTAAATGTAGGATTTATTTCCAATACCCGTATGTTGCATACTATTACCAACCATGAGTTGTGTAATGGTTAAGTGAAAGGTGATTAGTGTGTCGCTATGGACCGTTGGTCCTAGCTTGATATGATTAGTCTAGTACTACTCTGTATTAGAGAGAGAGTCATGATCAGTCGAGTAAGACTCTCTACAGGATAGAGAGTCCGTCGATCTGTTGAGTACAACTCTCTACATAATAGAGAGTATGTATTAGATGGGTATGACTCTCTGCTGAACAGAGAGTCTGTGGTAGATGGTTGTACGTGTGACAGCATACACATGTCATTTGCATGCATTCTAACGACATAGTCTCCCTTGGGGTTGAGAGAGTCGTCAGTCATCTTGCCTCCCAGTGCACTCCTCGAGGAGTAACTGGTGTGAGGGCAGAGCATCTGTTGTGCCGCACTCTACCACTATAGACGGTGGTAGTTGGAGTTGCGTTCAGTTGTCCTGGGTGCGTGGTACTCGACTACTCATTGGTAGTGTTAGTCGGAGTGGCCTGTAGCAGGGACCCCCGTTGTGTAGCGAGTTCTTTACGCTCATATGCTACTTGATCATACTGCCCACTCGGCCACTCTATAGTAGTAGTTGGCGTGAGTTGGGACAGTTGTCATGTCGTGCCACCTAGGCCACACTGGGGTCGTGGTAGCGAGTAGGGGTGAGCAGGCATGACCATGCATGTTGCATTACCGTATATGATGGCGCTTTGCATATTACCATATATATATACATATATGTATGTATGTATATATATATATATATATATATATATATATATATGGATGGTTGAGAATAATATATATATGGATACAATCTATATATATATGATTATTGTGATATTGCATTTGATTGTACTATGCTTGTTGCTTTTGGTTGTACATCATATTCATGCATGTTTCTTGCATATGTTATACGGTTGTGTCGGGTACTGGTATATGTGTTGGAAAGACCATTAGATACCTTGACCTGTAGCTAGAGTATATTGTGAGTTGATCTACTCTTCCTGTTATATATATATATATATATATATATATATATATGTTGGATATATGTTCAGGTTGGATCAGAGTAGCGTAGCATACTTCAGGTATGTCTTCATTTTTATGTTGTTTATTTGGTTAGACGGTATATGCTTGTATTTATATACTATGCTGATATGCCTGTTGTACCTTTAGAGTATGTTGTTGAAAATACATGTGATATGACATATATACATGTTTATATATTACCTGCTGAGTTTTACTCACCATCCCCCACGGACCCTGGGTTTTTCTGTCACCCAGGTAACAGGTAGAAGACTTCATGATAGCTTGGAGCACCGCCGGCTGACATTGTCTCATCTCACCTCCGAGGCTCCCGTGTGTATTTGGGCTTTCCGTCCGTTGAGTATTGTATTTTGGAGTTTTCGTGATGTACATGTTGTATATTCGGATTTTTGTCGAAGTTTTGTATTGTTGCGATGTGTTAGTCGTATCAGTATGCATGTGTAGGATTGTATTGTTGTTGTATCATTTCCGCTGTGTGTAGTTGTTTTGATATATATATAATATTGTGGTTTGGTATATTTTTATATATTGTTGTCATTGTGGGCCTACGGGCCTTGTATTAACCCGAAATGTTGCCACGCACAGGGGAGATGTCGTCCGTTTGATTTTCGGCTCGGCATGCTCTCGGGGCGTGACACATTGGGTGGCAAAGATCCAACTCCTCCTCATGGTCCCTATTGTAGCCTTTTATAAATACCTCTTGAAGCCTAGATCTATATAAGAAAGGGAAGAGGCTTTGATGAGAAAACAAAAACCTAGGGTTTATTGTTGGCGTGGAAGAGGCTTGGGTGGCAAGCAAGGGTTGGTGGCTTTTCTCCTAGCGGCAGCGGCAACACAAGGGTGGCTAGGGTTTTTGTTTTTCCTTCCCTTCCCTTCACTTTGCGGCGCCCTTTCTCCCTCTCCCGTTGGCCTACGACATTCTCTCTCCCTCTCCTTTGTCCGACAGCAACAAGAGATCTCTTGGCCGGCGCACCTTCTCTCTCCTTAGGGTCGGCGGCAACCTTACTTGGTGTTTGGTGGTCTGCACAAGCAAGGAGAAGAAGGGAGGGTTATCTTCCCATGTTCGGGGTGAGCAAGGAAGGGAAGATACAAGATCTAGGAGGCTTCGACTCTTGGAAGATCGTCGCCCACAAGACGTCCAAGAGGAGGATAGGAATACAATAGAAGATCAAGAGGTAAAACAAGAGGTATAATCTTGTTTAGTTTTGATTCTAGTTCTCTTGTATTTTCTATGCTATTGATTAATATGGACCCCGATGATAAACACAAAAACCAACAATCCGTTCATCATCTATTCCGCGGCTAATCAAGGAAAAGAGTTAGGTCGCATGAACAACAAGTTTGTTCAAGTGACTACTCAAATCAAATAGCACGATGATGGATCGGTTGCTTGGGTAATCCATCTCCGTCCGGATTAGTTTTAGTTGATAAAATTTTAATCCGGGGACGTGTGATAGGATCTCCATGCACAAGCGACTGAAGCGGGAAGTAATTCAGTTTTAGTTTCTTGTTTTGTGTATTTTGGATTCGGTTACTTTCATGCATTTATCATATATTATTTATGCCGAATAATAGTAGGATGTGCGTAGGCTAACTTTTTGCTTGCATTCATAAGATCCAACTATTATGGCTTTGTGATTGTATGTGATTGTGTGTGTGTGATTGTAATTATATTTGAATCCTCGAGGTTGATGAGGCTAATTAGTATTTAATTTATGTAATTAAATACGACATTGTTTAGCTCATTTTAATTTACTTTAGATCTAGATATGTTGTACACTTTTTTGCGGAGTATAGGATCAATGGATGTAAATTAAAATAGTTTATCTCGGCTCGGATCCTTTTTGTGACTTGCACATGGTAAAGGGAGGAGCATACGAGGTGGCGACACGACGGGAAGCATATTGGAAAACAAAAGTCATAATAGTTGGAAAGCTTTTTTCTATATTTATTGCTTATTGTTTGATATGCATGTTGTGTGAAAATTCCTCAATTTTAAATTACTAAGTGGGAGAGGGATATTTTTAATTCCCGCAACCTCCATTACAATTTGACATGTGATGCGAACAAACTTGCGCATTGACTTTGAGTGCCTTCCTCCATATCAGATGAGTTTATTGATGTGAGCGAAACATATAGGGTTTTAGTAGTAGTTTTCTTTCACATCTTATTACATTTTATGTTAGTTTCATGCATATGTCACTCTATTTCGCATGCATTTCCTATTTTCTAGTTCGGAGGTATGCTCGTTGGACATTTGTGTACAGGATAGCATTTCAGGTTAAAAAGACGCACTTCCAGACCAAAAGAAGAACATTTCACAGCTAGACGCAGAGTGGGACATGGTCAGGGCATGTGGATTCACACGGTCGTGCTCAATGGGCGAGATCAGTACCCCAGGGCCGCACATGGCCTAGCCATGTGGAAACACACAGCTGTGTAGTGGCACGCCATATTTTCACAACTAGGGCTTTTTTCGGATTTTGCAGCGGTCTGAGGCGATGTCTATATAAGGATGGCTCCGCCCAAACCCTAGGGGGAGGCACGACGCCCGGGAGGACACACCGGTGCCCTAAAAATCACCGGGAACTCGCAACGGGGAAGAAGGAAGATGCTCGAGGATTGTAATTCGTATTCCTTACACGTCTATTATTGTATTCATGAATTCCATAATGCTTTGTGATTCCCTTCTTGTATTCATGGAGTAGATTCTCCGATTCTAGGATTAGGGAGTAGTTTTTGTTGAGTAGAACATTGCTATTTCAAATATGTTTCTTGAAAATTGTATTTGCAGTTGAATGATAGTTTAGATCTATAGCTTTGTGTTTTGGTTTTCTATCTTCTATGTGTAGATGATACAAGGGGTGACAGTCCTTGTATCGCAAATTTAGGGAATATTAGGAGGAACCTAAGGGTTGGCCTCATTGCCTGCAACTGTGGATAGAAGGATGCAATAGAGTCAGTAATGTATTTCATTTCCGACTCGTCGCAGGGATCGATTCGGCATCCTCGTATTGACTATCTCGTCCTAAGGCTATGGGATGACCTGGCATGGCAGAGGTAGCTTCCGATAGATGTGAAGGCTCATCGAGGGAGTGTATGATGTCCTGTCCACAAATCGCTAGTTAGAAAGTCTGGATTCATTCAATTGATAGCATGTTCTGTGATACACAAATGAAACCGAAGTCTTATAATCCCATAAAAATCCTCGTAGCAAACCCTCTCTTCTTCCATGTGACACTGTACTAGAGTTTAGTCCACCGACGACCCTCACAATCACAAATCTTTAAATATGATCTCCGAACAATAACATCCACTGAATATATCGGTATTCGAATCCCAGTCCCTGTGGGATCGATAATCTTTATTACTTGACGACATCCATGCACTTGTAGGCGTTGAGCGTGAGCACGCACTTCGAATCCTCGACGGCCTTCATTGCGAGATTTGAGGTCGCGTTCGTGCCCATCATTTATTTTGCGGATCACTAGGTCAAATATGGTTATAGGAAGTTATTTAGGAGCATGTGTACTTCCCCATCGGAAGGCACATAATTCGAGATAATTGCCTTAGTATCGGATAATGGTAAACACTTAGATGCAAATAAAAGTATCCTCCCCATCGAAGTCACTGCTTTTATTTGTAGGGCCGAAGAGGAACCAACTATTAATTTTATTTGTCAAAAAGTAAGGTTGACAGGATAATAAAATTAATGGGTAAAACCTCCTCTTACAAATGTAGAATTCGTATACGTACATACTATCGTGGCATACAATATTCTCAGTGTTTTTGAGGTGTTGGTTGATTTTAAAACATTTATTGTTTGAGGAATCAATAAATTTTTGAAATCAAATGTTTTTGATTTATGTGATTCTTAGATTTTTCAAAATGACTTTCAACCCACTTGCTGTGATTCTGAAAGAAAACAAACTTACTAGACCTAACTATGTTGATTGGAAAAGGAATCTTGACATTGTCTTAACTGTTGAGGAGTACAAATATGTACTCTACAAAGAGTTTCCTTTTAAGCCTATGGATAATTCTAGTGAAAAGGAGAAAGAGAGTTATAAGAAGTGGATCAAGGCTGATGAGATAGCGCGGTGTTACATTTTGGCTTCTACGTAAAATGTATTGCAACATCTGCATCAGGCCATGACTACTGCCTATGACATGATGCTCAATCTCAAGGAACTTTTCGGACACCAGAATCGGGCTACTAGGTAGAAAGCTATGAGGAACTTGATGACGACCACTATGGTTGAGGGAACACCCGTGAGGGATCATGTTCTCAAGATGATGGCTCATTTAAATGAGCTGGAAATCCTTGGAGCGGAGATTGATGGGGAAACCCTGGTCGATATCATTCTCCAATCTCTACCTAGGAGTTTTGAGCAGTTTTGCCTGAACTACCACATGAATAAAAAGTTGTATTCATTGGCAGAGCTTCTGACAGAACTCCAGGTGGCAGAGGGACTTTTTCATCAGAGTTCTTAGGCTTTGGTAGCTCAGAAGGTTTTTACTTCTAAGCCGAAAGGCAAGAAGAAGAAGAAACAAGGTGTAGCAAAGATGGCGGTAGGACCTCAGGTAAGAGTGAAGTAGCCGAAAGGCAACTGCTTCACTTGCAAGCAGACTGGACATTGGAGGGTGGACAGTCCCAACCGAAAATAGAACAAAGGTATATCTTTTAGTTTAGTCGTTGAAACATCTTTAGCGGTGTTATCTATCGGTACCTGGTGTGTATATACGGGAGCCACTGATCATGTCTGCAATTCTTTGCAGGGGTTCCAGGAAACCAGACGACTAGTTGAGGGGGAGATTACCATCTACATGGGAAATGCTACGAAGGTGGTGGCTATTGCAGTGGGAGGTGTTTATTTATCTTTTGATAGAAATAAAACTTTGGTTCTGAGAAATTGCCTTTATGTACCATCATTTAGAAAGAATTTGATTTCAGTTTCTAAATTGTTTTTGGATGGATATTCTATTTCTTTTAATGACAGAGTTATTATAAAAAGAAATAGGGAGATTATCTATTTTGGTGCGTTGATAGGAAATTTATATACTCTTGAACCAAAAGATCCCACGATACGAATAGAAATAAATAACTCATCTTCTAAACCTAATAAGAGAAAAGAACCTTCGAAAATGAACCAAACGTATCTTTGGAATCTAAGGTTAGGTCATATTAACTTGAGTAGAATTTAAAGGTTGATAGCTGATGGACCTTTAGGTGCATTAGTGGTGGAAGATTTCCCAACCTACGAATCTTGCATGGAAGGTAAAATGACCAAGAGGCCTTTTAAGGCCAAGGAGTATAGAGCCAAAGATGTGTTGGAATTGGTTCATTCTAATTTGTGTTGTCCTATGTCTATCCAGGCTAGAGGTGGTTTTGAATATTTCATCTCTTTTATAGATGATTATTCAAGATATGGATATATTTACTTGATGCGCCGCAAGTCTGAATGCTTTGACAGGTTAAAAGAATTCAAGGTTGATGTGGAGAAATGTCAAGGTAAAAGTATCAAGACACTACGATCTGATCGTGGTGGTGAGTACCTTTTGGGAGAGTTTAGGAGTTACTTATCAGAGGTTGGGATTCAATCCCAACTATCTTCACCTGGTACACCCCAGTAGAATGGTGTGGCGGAGCGAAGGAATAGGACTATTATGAAGATGGTTAGATCGATGATGAGTTATTCTGAGTTACCAGATTCGTTCTGGGGGTATGCTCTGGATACAGTAGTGTATATTATGAACTTGGTACCATCTAAATTAGTACCTTCTACTCCTACAAAATTTGGGACTGGGCGAAAGCCTAGTCTGAGACATATTCGGATTTGGTGTAGTCCAACACATGTGCCGAAGGGAGATGCTGGCAAGTTGGAATCTCATATAGAAGTGCGCCTGTTCGTAGGCTATCCTAGAGGAATGAAAGGTAGTTTGTTCTATAGTCCTAGAGATTAGATGGTGATCGTTAGCACGAATGCCCGATTTTTAGAGGAAGACTATGTGATGAACCACAAGCCCATGAGCAAGATTGTTCTGGAGAAATTAAGAGTGGAAGGCACTACTTCAGTACCAACGGTACAAGAGGACATACCACAAGTGACTGCACCACATATCATAGAGGATACACAAGTGATACCTCGTCCTAGTGGGAGGGTTGTTAAACAACCTGACAGATTTATGTTCTTGGGAGAATCTTATGATTTGGTCCTTGGCGAACATGAACCTGATCCCTGGACATATGACGAGGCAGTCCAAGATAAAGATGCAGTATCTTGGCAAAGGACGATGAATTCTAAGATAGAATCTATAGATTCAAATCAGGTCTGGAAGCTAGTAGAACCACCCAATGGTGTAAAAGCAATTGGATGCAAGTGGATCTACAAAAGAAAGAGAGGATCAGAAGGAAAGGTAGAGACCTTCAAAGCAAGGCTTGTTGCGAAAGGGTATACTCAGATAGAGGATATCAATTATGAGGAGACCTTTTCGCCGGTAGCCATGCTTAAGTTTATATGGATTCTCTTATCTATTGCTGCTCATATGGATTATGAGGTTTGGCAGATGGATGTCAAAACAACTTTCCTTAATGAAAGTCTTGAAGAAAATATCGGGATTCATTGCAAAGGGCAAAGACTATCTTGTGTGCAAGCTTAATCGGTCCATTTATAGATTGAAGCAAGCTTCGCGATCTTGGAACATCCACTTTGATGAGGTGATCTAGTCATATGGATTTATTCAAAGTCTGAATAAGTCTTGTGTATACAAGAGATGTGATGGAAACATAGTTGAATTTCTTATACTATATGTAGATGACATTTTTCTCATTGGCAACAATGTCAAAGTGATATCAGACGTAAGGGTATGGTTGTCCAAACAATTTGATATGATCAACTTGGGAGAAGTGGGACACATCCTTGGAATCAAGGTTATAAGGGATCACAAGAAAAGGATGTTGTGCTTATCTCAAGCTTCATATATAGACACTATTTTGGCTCGTTTTAGCATGCAGAATACCAAGAAAGGGTTTCTACCTTTTCGGCATGGAGTACCTTTATCAAAAGAGATGTGTCCTAGAACATCAAAGGAGATAGCGGAGATGAAGGCGGTTCCTTATGCTTCGGCGCTAGGAAGCCTCATGTATGCTATGTTATGTACGAGGGTGGATATCTGCTTTGTCATGGGCATGGTTAGCAAATATCAGAGTAATCCAGGACAAGGACATTGGATTGCAGTGAAGCATATACTAAAGTACCTGAGAAGGACTAGGGATTATATGCTGTTATACCAGGCAGATCAATTGCTCCCTGTGGGTTACACAAATTTTGACTTCCAATCAGATAGGGTTAACAGTGAGTCTACCTCGGGTTTTGTGTTTACTTTAGGAGGTGGAGCCATTGTATGGAGGAGTGCTAAGCAAAAATGTGTGGTGGACTCCACCATGGAAGCTGAGTATGTGGCAGCCTCTGAGGCAGCCAAAGAAGTTGTATGGATCAGGAACTTCTTGATGGACTTGGATGTGATTTCTGGTTTGCCCAGAACTATCAGAATTAATTGTGATAACAGTGGTGCAGTTGCATACTCGAAGGAACCATGAGCCCATAAGGCAAGTAAACATATAGAGTGCAAGTACCACCTGATACAAGAGATTGTAAAGCGAGGAGAAGTTGTTGTCGCCAAGATTGCATCAGAGGATAACCTGGCAAATCCTTTCACTAAGGCCTTTCCAACGAGAGCTTTTGATAGGCATGTGGAGGGAATGGGAATCAAATGTATGATAGATTGATGGCAGCATAGCCTTTTAGTAAAAGTGGGAGATTGTTGAGATGTATACTGAAAGCCTAGTCTTTGTATGAACATCTTCATTTTGAAATAATAATCACAAGATCATTGTTTGCATTTTATATTTATGCATATTGTCTAATACTTTACATTATAAATAACATGGTGTGTGGTGTCACACAAAAGATCGTGTTATCAGTTCGTTGTAGAGTATAAGTAGAGGCTCACAACAAAGATGGTTTTGGACAAACCATTGGCATAGTTGTAGTGTGATTTGGTAATGGTTTATCTTGACCATAGAATTACATTACTACACTTTGTGTGTATTGAGCATGACGGATTTAGAGGTGATTCAATTTATACTGACTATATAATTGAATCGGACCTCAGATATTATGGTGTAATTGCTCTTAATCCCAATATAATAACGGACACATGTAATTAGTATTTATTTCTTTGATTTACCAATGGGAGAGATTTATTTATTAAATCGATAGGCCTAGTAAGTTGGGAAATAATATTATTTACATGGTGTGTCATTGATTATAGGAGGAAACCGTGTCCTATACACTAGGATGATGATGTCCCCTTGAGTAGCTCATAAAGTTCATCATATAAATCCTACAGGTGGACTTGGTCCAACATGATGATAAGGATGAGTGGTACTACTCATGGAGTTAGATATTAATTAATTAAATTGTCAGTAATTTAATTAATTAATGGACATTCAATATCTTAAACACGGGGAGATATTTTGTACAAATAATATGTGGAGCCCATATTTAATTATGGGGGTTGGTGAGGTAGATCAATGATAATCCTCTAGTGGAATGGATCATCATTAATGGATCGTGTTTTATCTGGTTTGGATTCATTGGGTGGCCATGATCCAACTCCTCCTCATGGTTCCTATTGTAGCCTATTATAAATACCTCATGAAGCCAAGATCTATATAAGAAAGGGAAGAGGTTTGGGTGAAAATACAACAACCTAGGGTTTATTGTTGGCATGGAAGAGTCTTGGGCAGCAAGCAAGGTTAGGTGGCTAGGGTTTGGTGGCTTTTCTCCTAGCGCCGGTGGCAACACAAGGGTGGCTAGGGTTTTGGTTTTTCCTTCCCTTCCCTTCACTTGGCTGGTGCCCCTTCACTCTCTCCCCTTGGCCGGCGGCATTCTCTCTCCCTCTTCTTTGGTCGGTGGCAACAAGAGATCTCTTGGCCGGCGCATCCTTCCCTCTCCTTAGGGTCGGTGGCAACCTTACTTGGTGTTTGGTGGTCGACACAAGCAAGGAGAAGAAGGGAGAGTTATCTTCCCTTGTTCAGAGCGAACAAGGAAGGGAAGATATGAGATCTAGGAGGTTTCGACCCTTGGAAGATCGTCGCCCACACGACGTCCAAAAGGATAATAGGAATACAATAGAAGATCAAGAGGTAAAACAAGAGGTATAATCTTGTTTAGTTTTGATTCTAGTTCTCTTGTATTTTGTATGTTATTGATTAACATGGACCCCAATGATAAACTCAAAAACCGGTGATCCGTTCATCATCTATTCCGCGGCTAATCGAGGAATGGGCGTCAATTCCATGGCAAGAATATTCGAGGATGGTGTCAAAGTCTCAACATCCAATAAGCTTTCACTTCAGTAGCTCATCCTCAGGCTAATGTTCAAGTTGAGGTGACTAACAAAATTCTCATCCAAGGATTGAAGCTAAGTTGGGCACCAAGTGAGGAAATTGGGTGGATTAGTTGCCTGGGATTTTGTGGGCCTATTGAACTACTCCTAAAATAGACGGTGGTAGTTGGAGTTGCGTGCAGTTGTCCTGGGTGCGTGGTACTCGACTACTCATTGGTAGTGTTAGTCGGAGTGGCCTGCAGCAGGGACCCCCGTTGTGTAGCGAGTTCTTTACGCTCATATGCTACTTGATCATACTGCCCACTCGGCCACTCTATAGTAGTAGTTGGCGTGAGTTGGGACAGTTGTCATGTCGTGCCACCTAGGCCACACTGGGGTCGTGGTAGCGAGTAGGGGTGAGCAGGCATGACCATGCATGTTGCATTACCGTATATGATGGCGCTTTGCATATTACCATATATATATACATATATGTATGTATGTATATATATATATATATATATATATATATATATGGATGGTTGAGAATAATATATATATGGATACAATCTATATATATATGATTATTGTGATATTGCATTTGATTGTACTATGCTTGTTGCTTTTGGTTGTACATCATATTCATGCATGTTTCTTGCATATGTTATACGGTTGTGTCGGGTACTGGTATATGTGTTGGACAGACCATTAGATACCTTGACCTGTAGCTAGAGTATATTGTGAGTTGATCTACTCTTCCTGTTATATATATATATATATATATATATATATATATATATATGTTGGATATATGTTCAGGTTGGATCAGAGTAGCGTAGCAGACTTCAGGTATGTCTTCATTTTTATGTTGTTTATTTGGTTAGACGGTATATGCTTGTATTTATATACTATGCTGATATGCCTGTTGTACCTTTAGAGTATGTTGTTGAAAATACATGTGATATGACATATATACATGTTTATATATTACCTGCTGAGTTTTACTCACCATCCCCCACGGACCCTGGGTTTTTCTGTCACCCAGGTAACAGGTAGAAGACTTCGTGATAGCTTGGAGCACCGCCGGCTGACATTGTCTCATCTCACCTCCGAGGCTCCCGTGTGTATTTGGGCTTTCCGTCCGTTGAGTATTGTATTTTGGAGTTTTCGTGATGTACATGTTGTATATTCGGATTTTTGTCGAAGTTTTGTATTGTTGCGATGTGTTAGTCGTATCGGTATGCATGTGTAGGATTGTATTGTTGTTGTATCATTTCCGCTGTGTGTAGTTGTTTTGATATATATATAATATTGTGGTTTGGTATATTTTTATATATTGTTGTCATTGTGGGCCTACGGGCCTTGTATTAACCCGAAATGTTGCCACGCACAGGGGAGATGTCGTCCGTTTGATTTTCGGCTCGGCATGCTCTCGGGGCATGACACATTGGGTGGCAAAGATCCAACTCCTCCTCATGGTCCCTATTGTAGCCTTTTATAAATACCTCTTGAAGCCTAGATCTATATAAGAAAGGGAAGAGGCTTTGATGAGAAAACAAAAACCTAGGGTTTATTGTTGGCGTGGAAGAGGCTTGGGTGGCAAGCAAGGGTTGGTGGCTTTTCTCCTAGCGGCAGCGGCAACACAAGGGTGGCTAGGGTTTTTGTTTTTCCTTCCCTTCCCTTCACTTTGCGGCGCCCTTTCTCCCTCTCCCGTTGGCCTACGACATTCTCTCTCCCTCTCCTTTGTCCGACAGCAACAAGAGATCTCTTGGCCGGTGCACCTTCTCTCTCCTTAGGGTCGGCGGCAACCTTACTTGGTGTTTGGTGGTGCAGCAAGGAGAAGAAGGGAGGGTTATCTTCCCATGTTCGGGGTGAGCAAGGAAGGGAAGATACAAGATCTAGGAGGCTTCGACTCTTGGAAGATCGTCGCCCACAAGACGTCCAAGAGGAGGATAGGAATACAATAGAAGATCAAGAGGTAAAACAAGAGGTATAATCTTGTTTAGTTTTGATTCTAGTTCTCTTGTATTTTCTATGCTATTGATTAATATGGACCCCGATGATAAACACAAAAACCAACAATCCGTTCATCATCTATTCCGCGGCTAATCAAGGAAAAGAGTTAGGTCGCATGAACAACAAGTTTGTTCAAGTGACTACTCAAATCAAATAGCACGATGATGGATCGGTTGCTTGGGTAATCCATCTCCGTCCGGATTAGTTTTAGTTGATAAAATTTTAATCCGGGGACGTGTGATAGGATCTCCATGCACAAGCGACTGAACCGGGAAGTAATTCAGTTTTAGTTTCTTGTTTTGTGTATTTTGGATTCGGTTACTTTCATGCATTTATCATATATTATTTATGCCGAATAATAGTAGGATGTGCGTAGGCTAACTTTTTGCTTGCATTCATAAGATCCAACTATTATGGCTTTGTGATTGTATGTGATTGTGTGTGTGTGATTGTAATTATATTTGAATCCTCGAGGTTGATGAGGCTAATTAGTATTTAATTTATGTAATTAAATACGACATTGTTTAGCCGCTCATTTTAATTTACTTTAGATCTAGATATGTTGTACACTTTTTTGCGGAGTATAGGATCAATGGATGTAAATTAAAATAGTTTATCTCGGCTCGGATCCTTTTTGTGACTTGCACATGGTAAAGGGAGGAGCATACGAGGTGGCGACACGACGGGAAGCATATTGGAAAACAAAAGTCATAATAGTTGGAAAGCTTTTTTCTATATTTATTGCTTATTGTTTGATATGCATGTTGTGTGAAAATTCCTCAATTTTAAATTACTAAGTGGGAGAGGGATATTTTTAATTCCCGCAACCTCCATTACAATTTGACATGTGATGCGAACAAACTTGCGCATTGACTTTGAGTGCCTTCCTCCATATCAGATGAGTTTATTGATGTGAGCGAAACATATAGGGTTTTAGTAGTAGTTTTCTTTCACATCTTATTACATTTTATGTTAGTTTCATGCATATGTCACTCTATTTCGCATGCATTTCCTATTTTCTAGTTCGGAGGTATGCTCGTTGGACATTTGTGTACAGGATAGCATTTCAGGTTAAAAAGACGCACTTCCAGACCAAAAGAAGAACATTTCACAGCTAGACGCAGATTGGGACATGGTTAGGGCATGTGGATTCACACGGTCGTGCTCAATGGGCGAGATCAGTACCCCAGGGCCGCACACGGCCTAGCCATGTGGAAACACACAGCTGTGTAGTGGCACGCCATATTTTCACAACAAGGGCTTTTTTCGGATTTTGCAGCGGTCTGAGGCGATGTCTATATAAGGATGGCTCCGCCCAAACCCTAGGGGGAGGCACGACGCCCGGGACAACACACCGGTGCCCTGAAAATCACCGGGAACTCGCAACGGGGAAGAAGGAAGATGCTCGAGGATCAAGTTCTGCACCTCAACGCCAGAGAGAAGGGTTGCATAGCATTGTAATTCGTATTCCTTACACGTCTATTATTGTATTCATGAATTCCATAATGCTTTGTGATTCCCTTCTTGTATTCATGGAGTAGATTCTCCGATTCTAGGATTAGGGAGTAGTTTGTGTTGAGTAGAACATTGCTATTTCAAATATGTTTCTTGAAAATTGTATTTGCAGTTGAATGATAGTTTAGATCTATAGCTTTGTGTTTTGGTTTTCTATCTTCTATGTGTAGATGATACAAGGGGTGACAGTCCTTGTATCGCAAATTTAGGGAATATTAGGAGGAACCTAAGGGTTGGCCTCATTGCCTGCAACTGTGGATAGAAGGATGCAATAGAGTCAGTAATGTATTTCATTTCCGACTCGTCGCAGGGATCGATTCGGCATCCTCGTATTGACTATCTCGTCCTAAGGCTATGGGATGACCTGGCATGGCAGAGGTAGCTTCCGATAGATGTGAAGGCTCATCGGGGGAGTGTATGATGTCCTGTCCACAAATCGCTAGTTAGAAAGTCTGGATTCATTCAATTGATAGCATGTTCTGTGATACACAAATGAAACCGAAGTCTTAGAATCCCATAAAAATCCTCGTAGCAAACCCTCTCTTCTTCCATGTGACACTGTACTAGAGTTTAGTCCACCGACGACCCTCACAATCACAAATCTTTAAATATGATCTCCGAACAATAACATCCACTGAATATATCGGTATTCGAATCCCAGTCCCTGTGGGATCGATAATCTTTATTACTTGACGACATCCATGCACTTGTAGGCGTTGAGCGTGAGCACGCACTTCGAATCCTCGACGGCCTTCATTGCGAGATTTGAGGTCGCGTTCGTGCCCATCATTTATTTTGCGGATCACTAGGTCAAATATGGTTATAGGAAGTTATTTAGGAGCATGTGTACTTCCCCATCGGAAGGCACATAATTCGAGATAATTGCCTTAGTATCGGATAATGGTAAACACTTAGATGCAAATAAAAGTATCCTCCCCATCGAAGTCACTGCTTTTATTTGTAGGGCCGAAGAGGAACCAACTATTAATTTTATTTGTCAAAAAGTAAGGTTGACAGGATAATAAAATTAATGGGTAAAACCTCCTCTTACAAATGTAGAATTCGTATACATCCATACTATCGTGGCATATAATATTCTCAGTGTTTTTGAGGTGTTGGTTGATTTTAAAACATTTATTGTTTGAGGAATCAATAAATTTTTGAAATCAAATGTTTTTGATTTATGTGATTCTTAGATTTTTCAAAATGACTTTCAACCCACTTGCTGTGATTCTGAAAGAAAACAAACTTACTAGACCTAACTATGTTGATTGGAAAAGGAATCTTGACATTGTCTTAACTGTTGAGGAGTACAAATATGTACTCTAAAAAGTGTTTCCTTTTAAGCCTATGGATAATTCTAGTGAAAAGGAGAAAGAGAGTTATAAGAAGTGGATCAAGGCTGATGAGATAGCGCGGTGTTACATTTTGGCTTCTACGTAAAATGTATTGCAACATCTGCATCAGGCCATGACTACTGCCTATGACATGATGCTCAATCTCAAGGAACTTTTCGGACACCAGAATCGGGCTACTAGGTAGAAAGCTATGAGGAACTTGATGACGACCACTATGGTTGAGGGAACACCCGTGAGGGATCATGTTCTCAAGATGATGGCTCATTTAAATGAGCTGGAAATCCTTGGAGCGGAGATTGATGGGGAAACCACAGTCGATATCATTCTCCAATCTCTACCTAGGAGTTTTGAGCAGTTTTGCCTGAACTACCACATGAATAAAAAGTTGTATTCATTGGCAGAGCTTCTGACAGAACTCCAGGTGGCAGAGGGACTTTTTCATCAGAGTTCTTAGGCTTTGGTAGCTCAGAAGGTTTTTACTTCTAAGCCGAAAGGCAAGAAGAAGAAGAAACAAGGTGTAGCAAAGATGGCGGTAGGACCTCAGGTAAGAGTGAAGTAGCCGAAAGGCAACTGCTTCACTTGCAAGCAGACTGGACATTGGAGGGTGGACAGTCCCAACCGAAAATAGAACAAAGGTATATCTTTTAGTTTAGTCGTTGAAACATCTTTAGCGGTGTTATCTATCGGTACCTGGTGTGTATATACGGGAGCCACTGATCATGTCTGCAATTCTTTGCAGGGGTTCCAGGAAACCAGACGACTAGTTGAGGGGGAGATTACCATCTACATGGGAAATGCTACGAAGGTGGCGGCTATTGCAGTGGGAGGTGTTTATTTATCTTTTGATAGAAATAAAACTTTGGTTCTGAGAAATTGCCTTTATGTACCATCATTTAGAAAGAATTTGATTTCAGTTTCTAAATTGTTTTTGGATGGATATTCTATTTCTTTTAATGATAGAGTTATTATAAAAAGAAATAGGGAGATTATCTATTTTGGTGCGTTGATAGGAAATTTATATACTCTTGAACCAAAAGATCCCACGATACAAATAGAAATAAATAACTCATCTTCTAAACCTAATAAGAGAAAAGAACCTTCGAAAATGAACCAAACGTATCTTTGGAATCTAAGGTTAGGTCATATTAACTTGAGTAGAATTCAAAGGTTGATAGCTGATGGACCTTTAGGTGCATTAGTGGTGGAAGATTTCCCAACCTACGAATCTTGCATGGAAGGTAAAATGACCAAGAGGCCTTTTAAGGCCAAGGAGTATAGAGCCAAAGATGTGTTGGAATTGGTTCATTCTAATTTGTGTTGTCCTATGTCTATCCAGGCTAGAGGTGGTTTTGAATATTTCATCTCTTTTATAGATGATTATTCAAGATATGGATATATTTACTTGATGCGCCGCAAGTCTGAATGCTTTGACAGGTTAAAAGAATTCAAGGTTGATGTGGAGAAATGTCAAGGTAAAAGTATCAAGACACTACGATCTGATCGTGGTGGTGAGTACCTTTTGGGAGAGTTTAGGAGTTACTTATCAGAGGTTGGGATTCAATCCCAACTATCTTCACCTGGTACACCCCAGTAGAATGGTGTGGCGGAGCGAAGGAATAGGACTATTATGAAGATGGTTAGATCGATGATGAGTTATTCTGAGTTACCAGATTCGTTCTGGGGGTATGCTCTGGATACAGTAGTGTATATTATGAACTTGGTACCATCTAAATTAGTACCTTCTACTCCTACAAAATTTGGGACTGGGCGAAAGCCTAGTCTGAGACATATTCGGATTTGGTGTAGTCCAACACATGTGCCGAAGGGAGATGCTGGCAAGTTGGAATCTCATATAGAAGTGCGCCTGTTCGTAGGCTATCCTAGAGGAACGAAAGGTAGTTTGTTCTATAGTCCTAGAGATTAGATGGTGATCGTTAGCACGAACGCCCGATTTTTAGAGGAAGACTATGTGATGAACCACAAGCCCATGAGCAAGATTGTTCTGGAGAAATTAAGAGTGGAAGGCACTACTTCAGTACCAACGGTACAAGAGGACATACCACAAGTGACTGCACCACATATCATAGAGGATACACAAGTGATACCTCGTCGTAGTGGGAGGGTTGTTAAACAACCTGACAGATTTATGTTCTTGGGAGAATCTTATGATTTGGTCCTTGGCGAACATGAACCTGATCCCTGGACATATGACGAGGCAGTCCAAGATAAAGATGCAGTATCTTGGCAAAGGACGATGAATTCTAAGATAGAATCTATAGATTCAAATCAGGTCTGGAAGCTAGTAGAACCACCCAATGGTGTAAAAGCAATTGGATGCAAGTGGATCTACAAAAGAAAGAGAGGATCAGAAGGAAAGGTAGAGACCTTCAAAGCAAGGCTTGTTGCGAAAGGGTATACTCAGATAGAGGATATCAATTATGAGGAGACCTTTTCGCCGGTAGCCATGCTTAAGTTTATATGGATTCTCTTATCTATTGCTGCTCATATGGATTATGAGGTTTGGCAGATGGATGTCAAAACAACTTTCCTTAATGAAAGTCTTGAAGAAAATATCGGGATTCATTGCAAAGGGCAAAGACTATCTTGTGTGCAAGCTTAATCGGTCCATTTATAGATTGAAGCAAGCTTCGCGATCTTGGAACATCCACTTTGATGAGGTGATCTAGTCATATGGATTTATTCAAAGTCTGAATAAGTCTTGTGTATACAAGAGATGTGATGGAAACATAGTTGAATTTCTTATACTATATGTAGATGACATTTTTCTCATTGGCAACAATGTCAAAGTGATATCAGACGTAAGGGTATGGTTGTCCAAACAATTTGATATGATCAACTTGGGAGAAGTGGGACACATCCTTGGAATCAAGGTTATAAGGGATCACAAGAAAAGGATGTTGTGCTTATCTCAAGCTTCATATATAGACACTATTTTGGCTCGTTTTAGCATGCAGAATACCAAGAAAGGGTTTCTACCTTTTCGGCATGGAGTACCTTTATCAAAAGAGATGTGTCCTAGAACATCAAAGGAGATAGAGGAGATGAAGGCGGTTCCTTATGCTTCGGCGCTAGGAAGCCTCATGTATGCTATGTTATGTACGAGGGTGGATATCTGCTTTGTCATGGGCATGGTTAGCAAATATCAGAGTAATCCAGGACAAGGACATTGGATTGCAGTGAAGCATATACTAAAGTACCTGAGAAGGACTAGGGATTATATGCTGTTATACCAGGCAGATCAATTGCTCCCTGTGGGTTACACAAATTTTGACTTCCAATCAGATAGGGTTAACAGTGAGTCTACCTCGGGTTTTGTGTTTACTTTAGGAGGTGGAGCCATTGTATGGAGGAGTGCTAAGCAAAAATGTGTGGTGGACTCCACCATGGAAGCTGAGTATGTGGCAGCCTCTGAGGCAGCCAAAGAAGTTGTATGGATCAGGAACTTCTTGATGGACTTGGATGTGATTTCTGGTTTGCCCAGAACTATCAGAATTAATTGTGATAATAAAGTGTGCATACTCGAAGGAACCATGAGCCCATAAGGCAAGTAAACATATAGAGTGCAAGTACCACCTGATACAAGAGATTGTAAAGCGAGGAGAAGTTGTTGTCGCCAAGATTGCATCAGAGGATAACCTGGCAAATCCTTTCACTAAGGCCTTTCCAACGAGAGCTTTTGATAGGCATGTGGAGGGAATGGGAATCAAATGTATGATAGATTGATGGCAGCATAGCCTTTTAGTAAAAGTGGGAGATTGTTGAGATGTATACTGAAAGCCTAGTCTTTGTATGAACATCTTCATTTTGAAATAATAATCACAAGATCATTGTTTGCATTTTATATTTATGCATATTGTCTAATACTTTACATTATAAATAACATGGTGTGTGGTGTCACACAAAAGATCGTGTTATCAGTTCCTTGTAGAGTATAAGTAGAGGCTCACAACAAAGATGGTTTTGGACAAACCATTGGCATAGTTGTAGTGTGATTTGGTAATGGTTTATCTTGACCATAGAATTACATTACTACACTTTGTGTGTATTGAGCATGACGGATTTAGAGGTGATTCAATTTATACTGACTATATAATTGAATCGGACCTCAGATATTATGGTGTAATTGCTCTTAATCCCAATATAATAACGGACACATGTAATTAGTATTTATTTCTTTTATTTACCAATGGGAGAGATTTATTTATTAAATCGATAGGCCTAGTAAGTTGGGAAATAATATTATTTACATGGTGTGTCATTGATTATAGGAGGAAACCGTGTCCTATACACTAGGATGATGATGTCCCCTTGAGTAGCTCATAAAGTTCATCATATAAATCCTACAGGTGGACTTGGTCCAACATGATGATAAGGATGAGTGGTACTACTCATGGAGTTAGATATTAATTAATTAAATTGTCAGTAATTTAATTAATTAATGGACATTCAATATCTTAAACACGGGGAGATATTTTGTACAAATAATATGTGGAGCCCATATTTAATTATGGGGGTTGGTGAGGTAGATCAATGATAATCCTCTAGTGGAATGGATCATCATTAATGGATCGTGTTTTATCTGGTTTGGATTCATTGGGTGGCCATGATCCAACTCCTCCTCATGGTTCCTATTGTAGCCTATTATAAATACCTCATGAAGCCAAGATCTATATAAGAAAGGGAAGAGGTTTGGGTGAAAATACAACAACCTAGGGTTTATTGTTGGCATGGAAGAGTCTTGGGCAGCAAGCAAGGTTAGGTGGCTAGGGTTTGGTGGCTTTTCTCCTAACGCCGGTGGCAACACAAGGGTGGCTAGGGTTTTGGTTTTTCCTTCCCTTCCCTTCACTTGGCTGGTGCCCCTTCACTCTCTCCCCTTGGCCGGCGGCATTCTCTCTCCCTCTTCTTTGGTCGATGGCAACAAGAGATCTCTTGGCCGGCGCATCCTTCCCTCTCCTTAGGGTCGGTGGCAACCTTACTTGGTGTTTGGTGGTCGACACAAGCAAGGAGAAGAAGGGAGAGTTATCTTCCCTTGTTCAGAGCGAACAAGGAAGGGAAGATATGAGATCTAGGAGGTTTCGACCCTTGGAAGATCGTCGCCCACACGACGTCCAAAAGGATAATAGGAATACAATAGAAGATCAAGAGGTAAAACAAGAGGTATAATCTTGTTTAGTTTTGATTCTAGTTCTCTTGTATTTTGTATGTTATTGATTAACATGGACCCCAATGATAAACTCAAAAACCGGTGATCCGTTCATCATCTATTCCGCGGCTAATCGAGGAATGGGCGTCAATTCCATGGCAAGAATATTCGAGGATGGTGTCAAAGTCTCAACATCCAATAAGCTTTCACTTCAGTAGCTCATCCTCAGGCTAATGTTCAAGTTGAGGTGACTAACAAAATTCTCATCCAAGGATTGAAGCTAAGTTGGGCACCAAGTGAGGAAATTGGGTGGATTAGTTGCCTGGGATTTTGTGGGCCTATTGAACTACTCCTAAAATAGCCACTGGAGAGACCTCGTTCAACTTGGTGTATGGAACTAAGGCAATTATCCTGATGGAAACCATTCTTAGCAGTCCCAGAGTCGAGGTGTACAAGCCAGGACTGAATCAAGTTATAAGAGGCACTGAGTTAGACCCAAAAGGTTCCAAGAGGGTGACCTGGTGCTACACAAAGTCAACCCTAAGGGAGACCCAGAAAAATTAGCTCCTAATTGGGAAGGGCCTTACATTATTGCTCGCCGAGTGGCTGGGTCAGCCTATTACCTAAAAAATGATAAGGGTAAAGAGCTGCCTCGACCCTCGAATGTTGTACATCTAAAATACTTCCATACCATGTAAAAGAAGGTTGTTAAAAGGAGAAGTTTTATATATTTTCCATGAAGTTTGGAAGAGAAGAATATAATGTGGCCATCAGCTTATAACATTACAATTCACAATTGGGAGCAAGTACGAAGAATAATTATCATGGTAAATCAGTTTCTCATTCACAGAGTAAAGAAAGCAAACAACCATACAAAGTACAAGTAATCTATGACAAAGTTCATGCATAAATACTAGTGAGTTTAAGGCGACGAATGTACAACATCATCTAGAAAGCCAGTAGGAAGATTATAATCTAAAATGATCTGGGGGATATCGCCTAAAGCCAGTCTCCCATTGTAGGAAAAGAGTTGGTTGATTAGTTGGAGGGAGTCCGTGGTCAGCATATTATCGAACCGCCTCATTCATCTTGATAGGTAGCCCTTATTAGAGACCACAAGCGCTTTTGTTGGTTGGGATCAGTTGTGTATGCACCTTGATGGATCCTGACACAATGTGCTCTATGCTCTCGGAGAACTCGACATACTTGACAGTAGTGCTGGGATACTTGTATTATGGCATCAGCTAGAGTGGACACATCATCGGACTGGGAAGTTTGACCCTGTTGCATGACTCTTGACATGTCCATCATATCTTGATGCATGGAAGATGAAATCCCCTCCACCACCTCAGTATAATCCCTGGTGCATCCGATTTCACTACTCAACTGTTGTAGAGAAGTTTATTGTCTGCGTATTCGAGCATGAGCAAGCGCCCTACCTGATATTAAAGCTGAATTTTCCTGTACCTCCTTAATCAGTCGGGTACGAAGGGCGAATATGGTCTCTACATCATTATGCTAATGAGCTCAAAGGGTTATTATAGTTTCCGTGTCCTCCTGCCATTGCCATTGGCTTTCATCTATTTGGCTCTGATAGCTAACCACTGAAAAGGTACATATATAGAATAAAGACGCTTCATGGGGGGAATGCCCCAATCCACGTATCACAAAACAGGACTTACTACCACTCTTACATGCCTTCCAAATCACATCAACCGATCCAACCAACCCCACGCAGGAGGTTCCCATCATGATCTATCAAAATACATCTACTAATCTGCCCCTATCGTCCATCCCTTCAAAACATATCCCATCCTTCTTACAATCACCAACTCAACTAACACAAGCATTACATATTCAAGAAATTATGCTCAAACAACAAGAAAACACAACAAGAACGCCCAATCCAGCTCCTATCTTTGCCGCTAGTCCTTTATCCTCTTTGCTCCAATAGGTCTGCAAACCTATGAACATGGATTTGAACCTTCCGAAATGCTCCTTCAACGTTGTAACGTACCCCCTCATGCTTGCATTTGTTCCGGGCTGCCCATATATGATAAATCCCACATGAGATGCCTAGATATCTTGCTTTCACTTTCTTTCCACCCCCTTTGTACCTTCTTTTTGCACCGGCCAGCAAGTCTTCCAACTTTTCAAACCTTAATTTGATAGCCAACCATTCTTTTATCCGCTCCCATAGACCATAAGCAAACGGGCATTTAAAGAATAAGTGGTCCATGCTTTTCTCCTCACTTCTACACACCGGGCACATCTTGTTTGCTTCATAATCCATTCTATCCGCCGTGCGAAGTTTCCTATGTGCAAGAAGCCACATAATAAAGCGATGCTTTGGCATAATTTCCATCCTCCATAGCTCTGGCACCCAGGGAGGTTTTTGACCAGCCCCTTGGAAGAAGTCATACGCCTTAGCCACCCCTTTCTTTTCCATAACAAACCAATCCATAAACATCATGTTCGCTTCCCCCACTCCTCTTGATTGTTGCTTTATTTCTTCTTTTATTTCCAGCAGCCTCTTGATCAATGGAGGATCCGAAACTTTTGCCGTCCAATCCCAAAATTCAGCCCGCCCTTCATAGTGATGCTTTACCCATTTGACCCAAAGCGTATCCATACCGGCTTTAATGTCCCATAACACTTTAGTAAGCAAAGCCTTGTTCCATATAAGCAAATTCCGAAGCCCATACCCTCCATTCTCCTTTGGCATGCATATAGTGTCCCAAGCTATTGGCGGATACTTTGAATCCCAAACAAACTCCCGACATATGCCTTTTATCTTGTCAATCACTCCAACCGGTATTGAAAGCATTGATAACCAAAAACATTCCATACCTTGAAGAACCGTCCTTACAAGCTCCAACCTTCCCGCATAAGACAATGATCTCTTTGGCCATACACTCATTCTCCTTGTTATTGCATCCAAGAGAGGCCCATAATTAGCAATTCGCAGTTTCTCCGCCGCCATAGGAATACCCAAATATCTAAAGGGAAACACCCCTTCTTGGAAGCCCAGAATTCTCAACAAATCCCCTTTTGTTTGGTCATCTACACCCGCCATATAGAGCTGTGATTTTATAGGATTGGCTCTCAAACCCACCTCCTTTCCAAACCGCTCCAAGCAGCCCGCCAGCATCTTTACCGAAGTCTCATCCGCCCTTGCAAATAGCATTAGATCATCCGCATATATAAGGTGGGTAATGCCCACCTCCTTGCACCGTGGATGATGATGATACGATGGAAGCGCCGAAATATCCTTTAACCTTCTTGACATCACCTCAACACATAGCCCAAAGAGTAGCGGTGATAAAGGGTCTCCTTGCCTCAACCCTCTTCTTCCTCCGAAAAACCCATAGACTCCCCCATTAAGCGATATGGAATATGTCGTTGTAGTCACACATTGCTTTATCCAAGAACAATATTGTTGGGGAAACCCATAACCAACAAGTGCTTCTATTAAGAAATCCCAATTTAACATATCAAAAGCCTTCTTTAAATCCACCTTTGCCATACACCTTGGGGCAACCCTCTTTCGAGCATATCTCCGGAGAAGATCCTGGGTGAGGAAGATGTTATCCCCAATACTCCTTCCTTGAACAAAAGCCGCCTGAGCCAGATCTATCAAGAAGTCCATTACTTTAGAGAGCCTTGCCACCAATATCTTTGCAATCACCTTATAGAAAACATTGCAACATGCAATAGGCCGATAATCCATAACCCCCTCCGCATGATCACTTTTGGGCACCAAATATATAAGTGAGTGGTTCCACTGTTTCAATAATTTACCTGTGCCAAAGAATTCCATTATTGCAGCAACAAAGTCCTCCCCCACGATATCCCATGCTGAAGTAAAGAATCTAGCTCCATAGCCATCCGGTCCGGGTGCTTTCTCACTCCCAATGTCATATAGTGCCCTCTTAACCTCCTCCACTCCTACCGGCCTCACAAGACCCCCCGCTTGCCCACTATTAAGCTTCCTTCTCGTAAGGGCAGCGCCATCCAAGGGGTCACACCCCTCCGGTTGCCCAAGCACTCCATGGAAGTAATCCAAGAACTCCTCCGCCACTTGGTTGATGGATGTCGTTCTTTCCTCATTTCTTTTGGTTAGCACCACTATCGCATGCCTCTTGTTGTTCCTCTTGACCACATCATGGGAAAACTTTGTACACTTGTCCGCACTTTGCAAATATGTATGCTTTGCTCGTTGTTGGTAATACATCTTTTCTGCCTCCGATAGAAGAATTGCCCGCCTCCTCTTTTCCCCATAATCCGGTGGAATGCCTTGGCCGGCCAATACCCCCCTTTGCACCTCTTCTAACTCACTATTTGCCCTCTTTTCCTTCTCCGATATGTGCCCAAACTCCTTCTTGTTCAGGTCTTTCAACACCGCCTTTAATCTCCCTAGCTTGCTTTTCAACCGAAATTGGGCATTGCCTTGCACCGGTGCCTCCCATGATTCTTGCACAACTCTTTTGTAGTCTTGATGCAATGTCCACATATTCAAAAATTTGAACGGCTTTGTCGCTGCCCTTTCCTTGTCAAGAATGAACACCATAACGCATGAATGATCCGATAAGCACCCCGGGGGAAAGAACTCCGCATATGCATCAAACTCCTCCATCAACCAAGCCGGGTTCACCATTGCTCTATCCAATTTGCTAGCCACCTCTCCATTGGTCCATGTAAGTCCACACCCTATAGATCTCAGGTCCACCATTCCACATACATGAATAAACCTTTGCAAGTCCCTCAATTCATAGTTCATGACCGGATTGCCTCCTTGCCTTTCGTGTATGTCCCTTATCGCATTGAAGTCCCCCATAATCATCCAGGGGCCCATTGTCCCTTCCCCCATCTCCGTTAGCTTCTCCCATAGCACCCTTCTAGCCGTCACCGAATGAAGTCCATATATGAAAGAAACATAGAAGTTCCGTACAGAGGCCCGGCATTTAATCTGAGTATGAATGAACTGCTCCGTAGTATCAAGAACCTCCAAATCAGCCCGCTGCTCATCCCACAAAAGCAGAATCCGACCATGATTAGACATATCAAAGTTATTCACATACTTCATACTTGCAAACCTTTTCCCCATGATCGTCCCAACATTTTGCTCATCAAGCTTCATCTCCAGTAACGCCAGTACTTGTATGTCCTTGCTTCGCAAGAGGTGTTGCACCCCCCCCCCCCTTGCTTTAGGGCCATGTGGAGGCCCCTCACGTTCCATGCCGCAATCTTCATTGCCCACCTCCTCGCCAAGGTCGTAGTTGGCGCCCACTTCGATCAGCCCCTCCCCCTTCATTTCCTCTTCCTCCACCTGCTTCACTACTCGAGCTTGCCACCGAGGTTGAGCCCGATGTCGACGTCGCCGATGATGAAGTTCCTACCACCGAAGCCGAGGAAGATGATCCCCCAGCTGCCGGTTGCCTTTGGCCAGTCCTTGGTGCCACCCTTGCCGCTGTCCCTTGCCCCCCTTGACTGTTTGGAGCCCTTGGAAACCCTTCCCCTTACTGTACCGGGTCCTTTCCTCGAGCTCCCTGCTGTCCCCCTCGCACTGCCCCTTGCCGATCGTCATTTTGCACCACTTCCAGCCTTACCACCTCAACTTGCCTCAAGACCGGTTGACCCCCTTCTTGCTCCCTTTCTAGATACGTCTCCTCATTCCCTTCCTCCGTGCCTCCATCCTCCCCTCCCCCATCTTCCTCACCCTCCTCCGTATCAGCTTCCCGGGATGAAGGGGGCTCAACCGCAACCGGAATTGGACTAGCAGCCGTCACCATTGCCAATGAATTCTGCTCAACTTCATTCCCCGCACTCTCCTCTTGATTAGGCTGATTTACTTCTCTCGGTTGCTGCCTTGGCCTCGGCCTATACTGCCTCCTTGGCACCCCTTGTCTATTAACTGATTGTGAGCGACGCCGGGGCGGCCGTCATCCATTCCCAGCTCCCCCATTCGCACCTTCACCAATCTGTCCGCCAGATTCTGCACCTTCCGATGTTCCTTGACAAAATTCTGTTCCATGCCCAATTCGACGACACTTTTCACAAAATTCCGGCAATGCCTCATATACAATTCGCAGATTCACCTGTGCTCCAGTTGGCAATGTGATTGGAACCTCCAATACCCTCTGTCCAAAGACCGGAACCTCCACCATCATTCGCGCGTAAACCAGCCTTTCCCGTGTTCGCGTCAATTTGTCGGTGTACAATGGCTTACCAATCTCCGAACCCACCATACTCAGTACCTTTTGCGACCAACAATCTGGTGGAAGACCATGAATCTGGACCCACGCCGGCACATGTCTCCCATCTTCGTCAAACAAGAAACACCTCGGCATAATCTTCAAGAAGACCGGTACTCCGAATGCAAAGTATGGCCCCCCTTGTAGCACGCTATCCATGTCCTTTTGCGAATCAAATCTGTATACCACCCATCCGCTCTTGTGCATAAAGAATTTGTACACAACTTTCCATTGTTCCGCCACGGCAATTACCCCCCTGCGTCTCGGATGTAGTCCCATGAAGCAACCCACCAAACAGAATCCCATGGTGTCTTCGATGTTATCCAAGTCTTCGTATAAGAACGCCAACCTTTCCCCCTTCGCCTCGTACTGATCCATCTTCATGGCTTGCTTTATCTTGCGATTGTCCTTGAATAGGCCAGCCCAGGTTTTTGGCCCCCAAGCTCCTGCACCTGCCTCTCCCTCAACTTCTTTTTCCGGCAGACCCCCTTCATCCCGTTGCTCCACTTCCGGCGAACCCCTCTCCTCCGGCGAACCACCATCCCCTCCAGCCCCTTGAGTGCTTGTTGCAGCTTCTCCACGAGCAGGAAACTCCTCCCCATCCCTCCCTTCCACGTCAACAGCAGCCTCTTCCCCAGCACCTTCCTCCAAACTTTCCACGTCAATCTATTCGTCCAGCTCAGCGTCCGTCCGTTGGTCCACCTGTCCAACTTCCCTTGCCACTTGTCCTTCTTCACTTGCCACCTCAGCTTGGCGTGCCACGTCCCTAGGCACCTTTTGATCTGATTGGCCCTTGTCTTTCCCTCTTCTCCTAGCCATCACCGATCAAGCTTCCAGCTGGGTTTTGGAAATGTTGCCTGCCGTCCAATCAGCCAATGCATGCCAAGCCTACATTGACTTTGAACAACCCCCAAGTTAGTGGGTTGCCGCCCACCCTGCCACCTGCCAAGTGTCCTCCACCCACTGGCCGGCGTGGCCGGCCCTTGGCCGGAGAAGATCTCCGAAAACCACCCAAACCCGTCGGAAAACTCCAAAACTCACCGCAAGCTTCAAAACTGCCCCAATGAAAACACCAATCAAAAGAGAAACCCTTACCTTCCTATCACCCCTGGAAACCACCACCTCCAGCGCCCCTTTTCCGACCAAGACCTCAAACACAAGCCCAAACCGCCTCCTTCTTCCTCCAAGATGGAAGCAACCACCCTCCAGCCGGCCAAGGTCTTGTCCGCAGCTTCTTCCGGCCTCCCAAACGCCAAGAATCCTAGAGAGAAGTTGGAGCTTCTCTCACTAACCTCCCGACCCTCGCTGACTGACTGAGAGTTGACCACTTCCTATAATAAGGGGGTCTCTTTATCCCTATAGGTAGTGGCACCTTTATCTTTCTTCTTATTTCACTGAAGGGAAGATATTGTTTCAGCATCCCTCTTTTGTTGGTGTTAAAGGGCTGCTATGACCTTTGCATCCTTTTGCCTTTGATGATGGGCTTCGGCTAGTTGGTCCCGGCAGCGGGCCAATTCTTGTAGTAAGAATTTGTCCCTATTCTTGGACGTAGTCTGATCCTCCCATTGCTAGTGGATCTGTTGTTGAAGCTGGGTTCGATAGTGGGAGAAGGAGTGGTCCAGCTCTTGATAATTCGTCATCACCTGAAAATAGAAGATGGAGAATGAAGTTATTGCTTAAAACATATGAAAAGGTAGCCGAGAAAGCATACCAGCTCCAAGCTATAGCGCACGCTCTCCATCCTCGGAGTGAGATCCTCTAAATTGAGGATCCGAGCATTCCTGTCGGAGGGAGTAGGAGTAGAGGCCACTAAAGGAGCATATTCACTCATAATGGGAAAGAAGGGGGGCAGCACAGACGGTTGCGCCGTTGGCCCCAGAAGAGGAGGAATAACCACCTGAGCAGGGAAAGGGATTCCTAAAGAGGAGGATGTATAAGTTGAAGGGAAGAGAGCCATGGTCAAGGGGCTCATTGAAGCAGGAGAGGTCAGAGGGGAGATCTATGGTGGTTGAAGAATGTGAGAAACCACCTATTGAATAATGAAGGAAGGGGAACTCTCAGGAGAAGGGAAGGAAGAAAGAGTAAGGGGATTGGGTGGCTCTAATGATGTGGATAGAAGAATGGGAGAAGAAAATAAAAGAATATCAGTAGTTGAAGAAGGTATAATTGTTTTGGCTTCTTCGCTGGCGGAAGGAGGATTGCCAGAATCATGTTCTAAATCCGGCTGTGGCAAAAGGCCTTCTAAATTGGGGGTTTGTGGAGAAGATGATCAGGATACTGTCGGAATAGGTAACAGTGAAGACAAAGGAAGTTTAGCCGAAACTAATTCTAATTCTAGGGGGAACTCAGAAGGAGAAAGAAGATCAAGAGGAGTTGTCTCTTCTTCTTGAAGTCACCGACGTGCAGCCCCCTCACTTTAGTTTGAGATTGCAAAAAAGGACGAGGTGGCCTATGGCCACCAAAAATTAAAGGTGACGAAGCGAACAGGCTAGGGTTTGGTGAGGATAATGAATAAAGAAGTGGAGAGGATTGTAACGATTGGGAGTCTGCTTGGGGCAAAGGTGAAACAATGGGGGATGAAGGTGCGGAGGAACGAGGGGAAGAGATGGATGTTAAAGCAAGGGCGGGGGTATAGAAGAAGCTGAAACAAGGGGTGGAAATGTGGTGGTAGCAGAAGGTTGATTTCTGCTCTGTCTAAGCTTCTTAAGGTACTCCGCCAGCATTCGTTGAAGAAGAGATTGCATATTGGCTTTCAAGAGGCAAGGAAAATAAGGAAGTTGTCCAAAGGAAGCGAGAAAGTTTCTAGCAGGTGGAGAAAGGAGGAGAGGGGTTGGAAACTAAAGGAGGGTGAAGATGAAAAAGGGGGAAGATGAAGAGTCTTATATAAGGGGTAAGGGTATACTTATGATACAAATTGGGCTTCAGAGCATAGATGTGATTCCCAAGGAGGTTCAAAATCATGATTTGTCTTCATTACGGCCGGGTATCAGCCGGAGACATCATCCCCGTGCGGTGGAGGAATAGAGGAGTAGGGCTTAAGATAGAAACACCTGTGAAGAGCGATGGAGTAAAATATTCATTCCAACCTGATAGGGTTGTAGGGGATCGATTGGCCGGCTAGAGGGGGGGGGGGTGAATAGCCCTCTTTTGTTTGATGACGGAATTTGCTCGTCTACACAATTGTTAGCGCAAGCGGAATACTAATAAAGACAAGCAAATAAACAATAAAGAATACAAACAATGCTAACACCGAAATGTAATGTGGTTCACGGCTACGCTGCTAATCCACGATCCCGATTCGTCCAAGGTGAATCACTCCTTTGCCAAATCCACTAGATCTCTCCTTTGCACAAAGCTAGGTGGAGGTAACCTCTTTTACACAAGGATCACTCTTCTACAATAGAATGAAGATTAGAACAAGTAGAAGAGTGGAAAAACCCTTAGAGCACTTTGGGAGATGATTAGAGCATAAAAACATTAGACCCCCAAAGCCCCAGACCATTCCTCTTTATAGAGGAAGAGGGTTTCTTCCCGTTGACACAGGAGCAGTCGACTGATGTCCCTATCAGTCGACTGGTCCTGTAGTCGTTGCCCAATAATGGCTGCTTTCCATGTTGGATTTCATCCAACGGTACCGACATCAGTCGACTGATATTGCCATCAGTCGACTGATGCTCGATCAGTCGAGTGCTCCGCGAGCTCGACTCCATTCTATGCCCGAAACACTTGCGACCAATCGATTGATGCCTTCATCAGTCGACTGGTAGTCTCGCACATGGCAGTCGACTGTTGGCACTTGAACCGAACTCGAACACTAGTCGAGTCACCGTCGACTTAGAGTAGTCGACTACCATAACATGGTAGTCCACTGATGTCGGGAAATCCCATCCGACACTTAGCCAAATGGCCATGTTTCACCTAAGAGCGCTACCCCTCTACCGGGTTACATTCGCTCACTCTCATCCCTTGGAGTCCCTTGACTTTGAAGTTATCTTCGTCCGGTCACATCCCTCGGATGCGCCAAGCACACGGCACTACAGTGTCATCCTTCCTGTCTCGCCCTGAAGTCTACTTCCTCCGGCTTCACTCCAAGCTCCTCGTCCGACGGTCCCTCGGATGCTCCAAGCGCACGGCTTTCGGAAAGCCATCCTTCACTGACTCAAGGACCGAGTCATGAGAGGTGAAACTCGCCAAGAGTCCATGTGTGAATTACTAAGCCCTGCAAGACTCCAACACACATATCAAATCATAATAACACTCTAACTTAAACCCTTTGCCACACACATCAAAACCTTATCATGGCAAGAGATTGCCCTAACAATCTCCCCCCTTTTTGATGTGTGGCAATCCGTTTAAGTTAGGTAAAACATTTGATAAAACATTAAGGAAAGAAAGCATGTAAATAACATGATTAGAAACTCTCCCCCTAAATATATTTCCCCTTACTTAAACATATACATTTCTCCCCCTTTGACACCATCAAAAATAATTAACAAAGTTTATATAGCATGGCATCAAGTCTAGAGAGAAATAAAAACCAAAACATGCCTTAAAATTGGATAAAAGAAATTACTAGGCATGTTATCAGGCTGCCAGTCGACTGGTTCAAACTACCAGTCGACTGGCACATGTATTCTGAGTTTTTTAGGTTTTCAGGGTGGATTTCAGAAATGCATTAGAAAATCTATAAAATTCGAAAAATTATGAAATTCAGGGAATATATTTCTTGTAAGTATATTTATCAATGAAAAATAGTTGTACATGAAAAATCATTATATTTTCAAGGATTTGCCAAAAATCCAAAAGCTATAAAAACCCACTAGGTTTTTGATCATGTTTGTATCCATTTTAACACCTAGTCTTGCTTTGGATTGTTTCAAAACATGAATACACAAATTTTAAAGTAAAAAATTGTTTTGAAAACATATGAAATATCCAACCATGATCTTTGGGCAATATGTCTATGAATTAAACATGAGTCTTCCCCATGATTGGTCTATTATTGCTATTTTGATACTTTAAATAATCATCTAAATGTCATAGGCATTAGTGGACATTTGTATCATCCTAACATCTCACTCATGCTAAGTTTTCAATCAAAGTAGCCTATGGTGAGTGTGAGATGTATCCTAAAGGTATTTGTATATACTTAACCATTATTTTCATGCAATTCTATCAAGGTTAAGTATCATCCTATCATTCCACATGATCATAAAGATGTATATGAATTAATTTTACATTATGACCATGAAACACATGTATTCATCAAATTGTTATCATGCATTAGGTATTACATGATGATAATAAAGCAAATATCACCTAAAGCATGATTTATCTACTTATACGTGCATTATCATCACCTAACACTATTTCAAAAATGTTGTCCCGACATCCTAAGTCAACCAACATATGATATAGATAAATTCCATATGGTTGACTATCCTAGGGTGTTCCTAACCCTTTAGGATCGATTTAGGAACCCAAAATAAGTTCTTTCCTATGGGGTTCACTAAAAATTCTTTAGGGATCCATTTTCTAGCTATTACCTTCTTTTTGTCTTGACCCCTAGCTATTAGACATTTATAGGCCTTTTCATTTTTTCTTTTCCTTATAACCTAGGCCTTTCTTGTTGAAGCTTGCCCTTTGGCTCCCAATTATCATGTTAAGGGTATTGGAGCCTATTGTAAATTTTTCTAGGGCCTTGGTCAAATAATCTAACTTTTCCCTTAGAGCCCTATTTTCATCCATACATGCATCACTAACATTAAATGGCATATATTCATGTGAGCATGCATCATTTAAGCTAGAAGAAATATTATCATTTATATTTAAGTATGCTTTTTCTAATTTTTCTTCTAAGTCCTTAATTTGATCTAGCATGCTCTTATTTTTCTTCTTTGCTCTAAATAGATCCTTAGTGAGACTAGAAATCATGGACATTATTTGCTTAGGGGGTAGATTCGTTACCTCACTTACCAAATCTTCTTCCGATGATGAGGATGTAGAAGAGGCTCCCCCTTCACTTGAGCTCTCTCCACTTGAGCTTGATCTTTCTTCTTGCTTGGAGGAGGAAGTGTCTAGGTCGTCAAAAGCCATTAGTGCCAAATTTGTGACAAAGGAATTCTCCTCTTCCGATGATGATGAAGATGATGAAGAGGGGTCATCCCATGTCCTTGATTTTAGTGCCTTGGCCTTCCCTTCTTCTTTGGCCTTCTTTTCTTCTTCCTTTTGCTTCTTGCTCCCCTTCTTGTTCTTTTCTTCCTTCTTTCTCTTCTCCTCCTTGCTTTTATTCAAGAGGGGACAATTGTCCCTTATGTGTCCTTCCCCTTGGCAATTGTAACAAATTACCTTCCCCCTAGGTCTTCTCCTCCTATCATTAGATTTATTAAATTGAAAACCTTTTAATGCACGCCTTACCCTCCTTACCATATAGGCTTCTTCCGTGATATCCATGGAGGAGGAGGAGGATGCTTCATCGGAGGAGGAGGGGATCTCCATCTTCTTCTTTCCCTTGTTGGCAAAAAGTGCTACTCCTCTTGAAGGTTGAAATTTTGGTTCTTCTATTATTCCTTCAAGTCTTGTTTCATGGAGCTCCATTGTTGAAAAGAACTCCTCCAAGGTGCTCACTTCTAAGTTCTTTGACATGTATAAGGAGTCCACCATTGAGCTCCATTTTGATGACCCGGGAAAAGCATCAATTGCTTTCATAAGCATGTCCCGGTTGGAGAGCTTTTCACCTACACTTGTCAAACCGGTTAGAATTTCCTTAAATCTAGAGTGTAGGGATTTTACCTTCTCTCCCTTTTCGAGTTTGATATTGGACAATTGCGAGCGAAAGACATCTCTCCTTGCTAGCTTCGCCTAGGATGTGCCTTCATGAATCTCTATTAGTTTCTCCCACATTTCCTTGGCACTAGCACACTCTCCTATCCGATTGACTTCTTGTTGGGGGAGGACATTGTAGAGGTGATGTTTGGCTTTTGAATTTGCCAAATACTCTTCCCTTTGCCTCTTGCTCCATCTTGATTTTTCCAATGACTCCCCTTCTTCATCCCTAGGCATTTCAAAACTATTTTCCATAATTAAAAGAATTTCAAAATCGGTCTCGAAAAATACCTTCATTCTCTTTTTCCACCAAGAGAATTCCCCCTCAAACTTTGGTGGATGAATATTAAATCCGATGATTCTTGAATGTTCTTGTTGTGCCGGTTAGTCCTCGACAAGCTTTCCTTGGCTCTGATACCACTTGTTGGGGATCGATCGACCGGCTAGAGGGGGGTGAATAGCCCTCTTTCGTTGGATGATGGAATTTGCTCATCTACACAATTGTTAGCGCAAAAGGAATACTAATAAAGACAAGCAAATAAACAATGCTAACACCGAAATGTAACGTGGTTCATGGATACGCTGCTAATTCACGATCCTGATTCGTCCAAGGTGAATCACTCCTTTGCCAAATCCACTAGATCTCTCCTTTGCACAAAGCTAGGTGGAGGTAACCTCTTTTACACAAGGATCACTCTTCTACAATAGAATGAAGATTAGAACAAGTAGAAGAGTGGAAAAACCCTTAGAGCACTTTGGGAGAAGATTAGAGCATAAAAACATTAGACCCCAAAGCCCCACACCATTCCTCTTTCTAGAGGAAGAGGGTTTCTTCCCGTTGACACAGGAGCAGTCGACTGATGTCCCTATCAGTCGACTGGTCCTGTAGTCGTTGCCCAATAACGGCTGCTTTCCATGTTGGATTTCATCCAACGATACTGACATCAGTTGACTGATATTGCCATCAGTCGACTGATGCTCGATCAGTCGAGTGCTCCGCGAGCTCGACTCCATTCTGTGCCCGAAACACTTGCGACGGTCGGTGATGCCTTCATCGGTCAGGTCAATCTCGTAGTCGCCGCCATTCCATCGCGATCATTGTTGCACTTGAACTGGACTCGAACACTAGTCGATTCACCGTCGACTTAGAGTAGTAGACTACCATAACATGGTAGTCAACTGATGTCGGGAAATTCTATCCGACACTTAGCCAAATGGCCAAGTTTCACCTAAGAGTGCTACCCCTCTCCCGGGTTTCATTCGCTCACTCTCATCCCTCGGAGTCCCTCGCCTTTGATGTTATCTTCGTCCGGCCACGTCCCTCGGATGCGCCAAGCGCACGGCTCGGCAACGTCATCCTTCGCATCTCACCCTGAAGTCTACTTCCTCCAGCTTTACTCCAAGCTCCACGTCCGGCGATCCCTCGGATGCTCCAAGCGCACAGCTTCCGCAAAGCCATCCTTCACTGACTCAAGGACCGAGTCATGAGAGGTGAAACTCGCCAAGGCTCCATGTGCGAATTACTAAGCCCTGTAAGACTCCAACGCACATATCAAATCATAATAACACTCTATCTTAAACCCTTTGCCACACACATCAAAACCTTATCATGGCAAGAGATTGCCCTAATAGGGGCAACGTCCTAGATTAGGTCGTCACATTTTTATGCCATGTTATTATCCAGAGCTATCATCCCCGTGTGGTGGTGGAACAGAGGAGTAGGGTTTATTTACCTGTGAAGAGAAGTGGAGTAAAATATTTATTCCGACCCGATTGGGCAACTCCCTAGATCGGGTCGTCACAATTTTATGGCCTCGTATTAACCAGAGCTATCATCCCTATGTGGTTGCGAAACGGAGGAGTAGGGTTTAAAGTAAATACACCTGTGAAGAACGATGGAGTAAATATTCATTCCGACCTGATGGGGCAACGTCCTAGATCAGGTCGTCACATTATTATGGCTTGGTATTATCCAGATCCATCATCCCCGTGTGGTGGTGGAACAAAGGAGTAGGATTTAAGGTAAATACACCGGTGAAGAATGGCGGAGTAAAATATTCATTCTGACCTGATGGGGCAACATCCTAGGTCGGGTCATCACATTTTTATGGCGTGGTATTACCCAGAGCCATAATCCTCGTGCGGTGACGGAACAAAGGAGTAGGTTTTAAGGTAAATACACCTGTGAAGAACGGTGGAGTAAAATATTCATTCTGACCTAATGGGGAAGCATCATGTTGGACTTTTCGAGCTGCAAAAACTGCTTTTTGCGTTGCGGAAACCCTGGAAGTCCAGCCACGGATCCGTGCAAAGATATATTAAAATAAAAACATGTATGTGCTGAGTAAACCTAGATCTACCTTATATCTAGAAGGTGAGAGTATTACCCTCGATGTGATGCCCTTCGCTTATCCCGCTCGTCCAAAAGCTTCGCCGGAACTCGAGAGTGTCAAGTGCACACTCCTCTATTGGTATCCACACAAGCAATAGGTGTAGAAAACACAACCTTGAGTGTGCTAGCACCCCTTGGATGGTTTGGCCAAGATGAGGGATGGGAGAGCATGAGTGGAGCAAGGAAGAAGATGAAGTTAGAGTAACTCACCAAAATCAATTCTCATCTAATGAGAAGTGGTCGACCACTCTTTGATGGGGTATTACATGCATGCATGTAACTCCAAGAGCCAATGGCTCTTGGTCTCCCTCATGAGGTCGCACCACATGATAGGTCCATGATGATGTGGAGAATCATCATTGGCTGGCCCCCATGCCATGTCACCATGACATGACAATTGGTCAAGTCAAAATTGACCATTCATCTTCCCTCTCAAGTCAAGTCAAACTTGACCTCTTATCTCCCATGGTTGATCAAATCTAACCACTTGGTTCAAGTCAATTTGATTTAATGAATCTCTATTCATTAATTTAAATTGACTAAATGAATCAAATCTAAATTAGACTCATTCAACACTTGAATCAATTTGAGTCTAACTCAATTAGACTAATTTGGATTACTCTTAATCCAATTTGGTTCATCCCATGAACCTAATCCTCATTGTTCACCATATGACCTAATCTCCATCTAATTGCCCTTTGTGTGTGACCCTATAGGTTCTTATAACATTGGCAAAGTCCCTAAACCGATTTAGGAACATAAGCAATGAGCGGTATCTAGCAACACATCATTGCTATCCAAGTTACAAGAATGTTGAGCTCCAACATCACCTTTGTGACTACTAATTGCGACTCTCACAATATGTGACAATGTCCCTCTATCCTTGACATCTAGATTGACCAATTGAGGCATAGACCGTGTCATCCTCGGTACAATCTATATCTTGAACTCCAAGTAGACTCACTCTAATCAAATGAGCTCAATATCTCTTATTGATTCATTTGGGCATGGCCATGCACTTCGTGGTCTCACTCTATCAAGAATAACAATGTCACTCCCGTCATATAGGAGGGATAGATCCCATCTACATCACTCACATCCCTCTACATAATTTGTTACATACCCAGTAATCACCATTATAGTCCACCCATTTACGGGTGACGTTTGACGAAGCCAAAGTATGCAACTCCTTATGTAGGGAACCATGGTGACTTCAGGTCTAAGGACTAATAGTCATACTAATAGCCACATGACAAAGTATATGACACTCATATAACGATCCACGATACTTTCTCATGGAGGGTCATTCAGTATACATTCTCTAATGTATACCCATGTGTCAACTTGATATCTCATATCCATGACTTGTGAGATCATGTCATCGAGTTAACCTGCATGCTAGTGTCTACGCATTAACATTATCCCTAAATATTAATACTTGACTAGGAATGATTAAGAGTAGTGTTCTCTATATCGTCTCATTATCGATTCAACCAATCAATTGATATAGATAAGAACCTACTACTCAAGGACGTTATTATATTTAGTTATTTGGCACCAATACAAGTAAATATAATAACCATGCCTTTATAAATAGGAATATGATACAATAAAGTCCATACAACAATCATCACATGATTGACTCTGGTGCTTTCACTAACAATCTCCCACGAGCACTAGTATCAATCACCGTAGTATCTAATACCCAATGACCTAGTGTGACCATCATGCTTTTTCTGTGCCAAAGCCTTTGTCAAGGGATCTATATGTTAGCCTCAGTGGGAACTCTGCAAATTTTCACATCTCCTCTATCGATAATCTCTCGAATGAGATGGAAGCACCGATATATTTGACCTCTGTTGTAGAATCAGCAACTGTGTTCTGCTTGGAACTCTTCCAGCTCACATTGCCACTATTCAAGCAAAACACGAACCCTGACTGTGATCTATAATCATCCTAGTCTGTTTGGAAGCTGGCATCACTGTAACCCTTTACAGCTAGCTCCTCATCGCCTCTAAATATCAAGAAATATTCTTTAGTCCTTCTCAAGTACTTAAGAATATTCTTGACTGCTATCCAGTGACGCTCACCTGGATCTGACTGGTATCTACTCGTCATGCTCAAAGCATATGAGACATATGGACAAGTACACAGCATGGCATACTTGATAGATCCTATAGCAGATGCGTAAGGGATCTTATCCATGCAATCTCTCTCCTCTCTAGAAGAGGGACTTTGAGTCTTCGAAAGAGTCACACCATGTGACATCGGCAGAAGTCCCTTCTTGGAATTTTGCATGGCAAACCGTAGTAATACCATGTCAATGTATGTACTCTGACTTAGGCCAAGAAATCTCTTAGATCTATCTCTATAGATCTTGATGCCTAGAATACAGGCTGCTTCACCTAAGTCTTTCATTGAGAAGCACGTCTCCAGCCAAGTCTTCATAGACTGTAGCGAAGGGATGTCATTCCCAATGAGTAGTATGTGATCCACATACAATACAAGACAATTGTGTTCCCATTAACCCTCTTGTAGACACAAGGTTCATCTTCATTCTTGATGAAACCAAACTGTTTGATCGCATCATCGAATCGAAGATTCCAGCTCCGAGAGGCTTGCTTTAGCCCATAAATGGACCTTTGCAGCTTGCATACTTTCCCAGTATGTTGTGGATCTTCAAAACCCTCAGGTTGTGTCATGTACACATCCTCGAGTAAGATTCCATTTAGAAATATGGTTTTGACATCCATCTTCCAGAGCTCATAATCGTGGTATTCTGCAATAGCAAGCAAGATCCTAATGGACTTAAACATCGCCACTGGAGAAAAAGTTTCATCATAGTCAATACCATGAATTTGCTTGAAATCTTTAGCCACCAATCGGCCCTTATAGGTATGCGTAAGTCCATCCATGTCAGTCTTTCTCCTAAAGACCCACTTACACCCAATGGGTTTGACCCCTTCAGGTGGATCAACCAAAGTCCATACTTGGTTGGTGTACATGGATTCCATCTCGGATCTCATGGCCTCTAGTCAATTCTCAGAATCTGGGCTCATCACATCTTCCTGATAGGAGGTAGGCTCATTCTCAATGAGCATAACGTCATCATGGTCAGACAAGAGAAATGAGTATCTCTCAGGCTGACGACGTACCCTATCAGACCTACGAAGAGGTAGGTCTACATGAACAGGTGGTTGTTCCACAACTCTTTGTGCAACAATCTCATCACCCATAATACTTTGTGGTTCCTGTTCAACCTCCATCAAGGCCTCAGTGCTATGGTCCTTATATTGAATTTCTTCAAGATTGAACGTATCCCACTAGTTTTTCTAGAAAAAAAATCCCTTTCTAGAAAAACCTTAGTCTTTGCCACAAACACTTTGTGCTGACTGGGAATGTAGAAGTAATATCCCTTTGTGTCCTTGGGATATCCAACAAAATAGCACCTATCGGATTTGGGTCCCAGTTTGTCTGAGACTTGATGTCGAATCTAAGCCTCACAACCCCAAATCCTCATGAAAGAAATCTTGGGATTTCTCCCTGTCCATATCATATATGGTGTCTTTATCACAGCCTTGGATGATACACGGTTAAGGGTAAAGGCTCCTGTGTCTACAGCATATCCCCAAAAGGATATAGGAAGATCTGTGTGACTCATCATAGATCGTACCATATCAAATAAAGTACGATTCCTCCTTTCGGATACACCATTCCACTGTGGTGTTCCAGGAGGAGTGAGTTGGGATAGAATCCCACACTTAGCTAGATAGTCATGAAACTCATGGCTAAGGTATTCACCACCTCGATCTGATTGAAGTATCTTAATACTCTTGCCAAGCTGGTTTTGTACTTCATTCTTGAATTCTTTAAACTTTTCAAAGGATTCTGATTTATGTGTCATGAGATACACATAACCATATCTACTAAAGTCATCAGTAAATGTAATGAAGTACCTGTAACCACCTCTAGCAGCAACATTGAAAGGGTCACATACATCACTATGTATAAGTCTTAACAAGTCCATTGCTCTTTCGCTGTGTCCACTAAAGGGAGTCTTGGTCATCTTGCCTAAAAGGCAAGACTCACATGTCTCACATGATTCAAAATCAAATGAGTCTAGCAGCCCATCCTTATGGAGCTGAGATAAGCGACTCTCATTTATGTGACCTAAGCGACAATGCCAGAGATAGGTTTGGTTCAACTCATTTGACTTGAACTTTTTGGTACTTATAGATAGGGCTCTCTAAGTCTAGAAAGTAGAGTTCTTTCATTAGAGGTGCACTACAATAGAACATATCATTTAAATAAATTGAACAACATTTGTTCTTTATTATAAATGTAAATCCTTTCTTGTCCAAACAAGAAACCGAAATTATGTTCTTAGTTAAAGCAGGCACATAACAACATTCATCTAATTCTAGTACAAGCCCAGAGGGCAGAGATAGATCATAAGTTACTACAGCAACAGTAGCAACTCTTGCTCCATTGCCTACTCGTAGGTCCACCTCGCCCTTTGTCAATGCCCTGCTATTTCTCAGCGCCTGCACATTGGTACAAATGTGAGATGCACATCCGATATCTAATACCCATGATAAAGAAATAGATAGATTACTTCTATAATATTTATACCTAAAGTAGAAGTCTCACTTCTCTTCTTCTTAAGATCTTCCAGGTATGTCTTGCAATTACGCTTCTAGTGTCCAGCTTCCTTGCAGTGGAAGCAAGCCCCTTCCTTGGCACCCCTCCTTTGGGTTTCAGTTCCTTGCCTTTGCCCTTGGCTTGGGACTTTCCCTTACCTTTAGGCTTGCCCTTGCCTTTCTTCTTTTGCACCATCAAAATGGCGTCAAATTTTCCCTTCTTAAGGTTGAGCTCAATAGTTCTCAACATGCTGAGCATCTCAGGCAGTGGCTTATCAATTTCATTCATGTTGTAATTCATGATAAATTGATTGTACCTTTGAGGCAAAGATTGCAAGATCAAGTCAGTGGCCAGCTCTTGGCCAAGGGGGAATCCCAATCTATGTAGGTTTTCTACGTACCCAATCATCTTGAGTACATATGGACCTACGGGAGTCCCATCTTGCATTTTGGAACCAAACAATGCCTTAGAGACTTCATATCTCTCGTGCCTTGCTTGTCCTTGATATAGTTGACGAAGATGTTCAACCATTTCATAAGCAATCATGAACTCGTGTTGCTTCTGAAGCTCAGAATTCATGGTCGTGAGCATTAGACATGACACATCTAATGCATCATCTTGATGGTTCTTGTAAGCATCTTTGTCAACTCGCGAGGCAGTGGCAAAAGGTGCCTCCGGAATGGGCTGCTCTAGGACGTACAATTTCCTTTCTTGGGCGAGAATAATTCTCAGGTTCCTGTACCAGTCCAAGAAATTTGCTCCATTGAGCTTGTCCTTCTCAAGGACAGAACACAGAGAGAGAGTGTTCGTGTTTGTTGACATAGTAATCTACAACATACAATGTAGAGAATTAATATCATATTCCTTTTATCATTTAATTAGGCCTTTAATCAAATGATGCTCCCACTGAATTATAAGAATTTTCTAGAATCGAGTTATGGATGTGGTCAAACTACATTACTAGATTCATACAAACTAGCTATAATTCTTGCGGGACAAGATCCACATCATACTAAGCCTTGAGTTAGCTTTGGCTAAATTGCCCAAGACTTAGTACAATCGGTGGGTAACACATTACTTATTACATCTCTATGCAACTCTTGTTTATAAGATCAAGACCCACATTTACAAAAGACCTTGAGTTAGCTTTGTCTAAATCGCCCAAGATTTAGTGTAAATGCGATCTTATCCTATCTTTCCAATGGTTGGAATATGCCTATAGTTCTACTCGATCCAATTGAGTTAACTAGTTTTACTCAATCTAATTGAGCTTACTCTAACCCAAGCCATGATAGGCGGGACCAAGTTTGTCCCTCCGCACCCTACCAATATAATATGTGTTGCTCTGCTTTGGCAGATTCAACAACTACAAATGATCGAGGTAGTGATGGGTATCAAGGACTTGGTAGGCATTTACGAGTTGATTCGATTAAGATCTAATCTAATCGTAATGTGTATCATATACGTATTAAGGCCTTTATTATCCTATATTAGCATGCATCATACACAAGCATTATTCTAGCATGCATCATATACATACAAGAAAAATATCCTAGCATGCATCATATACATACAAGCATTATTCTACTAGCATATATATATATATATATATATATATATATATATATATATATATATATATATATATAATTAACTGTGATGTGGTCATGGCCCTACTACAATCTTCTCAAGCCAATGAGAATATCAGACGGTTAACCTAGGACTAGCGGCTTCTCCAAGCGCTTTCTTTGACCGCCATGTGTCGTCGGCACCCTTCTCGTAACTTCGTTTACTAGTGAACTTTCCACCGCTCCATTTTGTACATTACAAATATAAAACTCGAGTTACATTCAAGTCTAAAACTATTTACAACTAGAATTTCAAAAGAAGATACACGACGCGCAGGTCGCATACACTATACAACACGCACAACCACAAAAATGGCATGCAGGCCGTATTATGAATTACAACACATTAACGTCCAATCAAATTTGGGTTCTTGGGCCATGACAATCACATAATTATACATAATTCTAAATTATGTATTTTTACAGAAAATTTCTATAATTTTTACTATTTTATTTTTCAATTTTATGGGTTACCTCTCCGTAACGGTCCCGCTAAGCGGTTTCCGGGCGCGATCGCAGGACAAGGCCCCTTTCGGGGATAGGGGCAGCGCCCCTACTCACAAAATAAATTTTGCGAGTGTCCCTACTACGATCTTACAGTGACTTAAGTTTCTGTCCCAAAAACCTAAAGCGAGAACTCGCCGTTTCGGAGAGTTTTTCTCGATGGTTGAAACCTACAAGTGTCCCAACACTCGTTGCTTCGACTCTTCGAGAAAAATACCCAAAAATTTGATAAAAATAGAAAATTTACAGAAACATAAAAATATGTAATTTTTATATCTAATACAAAAATGAAACACATACATGCTTCGCACGTGGCTCTGATACCACTGTTGGACTTTCCGAGCCACAAAACCCGATTTTTTCGTTGCAGAAACTCCGGAAGTCCGGCCATGGATCCGTGCAAAGATATATTAAAATAAAAACATGTATGTGATAAGTAAACATAGATCTACCTTATATCTAGAAGGTGAGAGTATTAACCTCGATGCGACGCCCTTCGCTTATCCCGCTTGTCCAAAAGCTTCGCCGGAACTCGAGAGTGTCAAGTGCACACTCCTCTATTGGTATCCACACAAGCAATAGGTGGAGAAAACACAACCTTGAGTGTGCTAGAACCCCTTGGATGGTTCGGCCAAGATGAGGGATGGGAGAGCTTGAGTGGAGCAAGGAAGAAGATGAAGTTAGAGTAACTCACCAAAATCAATTCTCATCTAATGAGACGTGGTTGGCCACTCTTGGATGGGGGGTTACATGCATGCATGTAACTCCAAGAGCCAATGGCTCTTGGTCGCCCTCATGAGGTGGCAACACATGATAGGTCCATGATGATGTGGAGCATCATCATTGGCCGGCCCCCATGCCATGTCACAATGACATGGCAATTGGTCAAGTCAAAATTGACCATTCATCTTCCCTCTCAAGTCAAGTCAAACTTGACCTCTTATCTCCCATGGTTGATCAAATCTAACCACTTGATTCAAGTAAATTTGATTTAATGAATCTCTATTCATTAATTTAAATTGACTAAATGATTGAAATCTAAATTAGACTCATTCAACACTTGAATCAATTTGAGTCTAACTCAATTAGTCTAATTTGGATTACTCTTAATCCAATTTGGTTCATCCCATGAACCTAATCCTCATTGTTCAACATATGAACCTAATCTCCATCTAATTGCCCTTTGTGTGTGACCCTATAGGTTCTTGTAATGTTGCCAATGTCCCTAAACCGATTTAGGAACATAGACAATGAGCGGTATCTAGCAACACATCATTGCTACCCAAGTTACAAGAATGTTGAACTCCAACATCACCTTTGTGACTACTAATTGCGACTCTCACAATATGTGACAATGTCCCTCTATCCTTGACATCTAGATTGACCAATTGAGGCATAGACCGTGTCATCCTCGGTACAATCTATATCTTGAACTCCAAGTAGACTCACTCTAATCAAATGAGCTCAATATCTCATATTGACTCATTTGGGCATGGCCATGCACTTCGTGGTCTCACTCTTTCAAGAATAACGATGTCACTCCCATCATATAGGAGGGATAGATCCTATCTATATCACTCACATCCCTTCGCATAATTTGTTATATACCCAGTAATCGCCTTTATAGTCCACCCATTTACAGGTGACATTTGACGAAGCCAAAGTATGCAACTCCTTATGTAGGGAACCATGGTGACTTCAGGTCTAAGGACTAATAGTCATACTAATAGCCACATGACAAAGTATATGACACTCATATAACGATCCACGATACTTTATCATGGCGGGTCATTCAGTATACATTCTCTAATGTATACCCATGTGTCAAGTTGATATCTCATATCCATGACTCGTGAGATCAAGTCATCGAGTTGACCTACATGCTAGTCTCTACGCATTAACATTATCCCTGAATGTTAATACTTGACTAGGAATGATTAAGAGTAGTGTTCTCTATATCATCTCATTATCGATTCAACCAATCGATTGATATAGATAAGAACCTACTACTCAAGGGCGTTATTATATTTACTTATTTGGGACCAATACAAGTAAATATAGTAACCATGCCTTTATAAATAGGAATATGATACAATAAAGTCCATACAACAATCATCACATGATTGGCTCTAGGGCTTTCACTAACACATCATAGATCGGGTCGTCACATTTTTATGGCCTAGTATTACCCAAAGCCATCATCCCCGTGTGGTGGCCGAACGGAGGAGTAGGGTTTAAGGTAAATACACCTGTGAAGAATGGCGGAGTGAAAAATAATGCATTCCAATATGATGGGGCAAAGCCCTAGATCAAATCGCCACACTTGTTACAGCTCGGTGTTGATCGAAGCCAGCATCCCCTTGCGGTGGCAGAATGGAGGCGTTGGGGGTTCAAAGCTAGTGCACTCATGACAAACGGTGAAGTAAAAAATTATTTCGACTTAATCAGGCGACGCCCTGAATCAAGTCGTCACTATTCTTTTTGCTTGTCTCTAAGGTAAGTAATTATCCCCATGTGGTGGTGGAACGGAGGAGTTAGGTTCAAGGTAGATGCAGTGGAGAAATACAATGGCGGAGTAAAAAATTCCGACTTAATCAGGCGAAGACCCGAATCAAGTCGTCACTATTCATTATGCTTGTCTCCAAGGCAAGCAACTATCCCCATATGGTGGCAGAACGGAGGAGTTGGGTTCAAGGTAGATACACTGGAGAAATACAATGGCTGAGTAAAAAATTCTGACTTGATCAGGCGAAGCCCTAAATCAAGTCGTCACTATTCTTTCTGCTTTCCACCAAGGCAAACAACTATCCCCGTATGGTGACAGAATGGAGGAGTTGGGTTCAAAGTAGATGCACTTGAGAAAAACAATGGCGGAGTAAAAAATTTTGACTTGATCAAGCGAAGCCCTAAATCAAGTCGTCACTATTCTTTCTGCTTGTCTCCAAGTCAAGCAACTATTCTCGTATGGTGGTGGAACAGAGGAGTTGGGTTCAAGATAGATGCACTGAAAAAATACAACGGTGAAGTAAAAAATTCTGACCTGATCGGGCAAAGCCCTGAATCAAATCGTCACTATTCTTTCTTCTTGTCTCCAAGGCAAGTAACTATCCCCGTATGGGTGGCAGAATGGAGGAGTCGTGTTCAAGGTAAATGCACTGGAGAAATACAATGGCGAATAAAAAATTATTCCAACTGAATCTGGCGATGCCCTTAGTCAAGTCATCACTATTCCTTTGGCTTGCCTTTCAGTCAAGCCACTATCCCCATGTGGTGGTGGAATGGAGGAGTTGGGTTTAAGGTTGATGCTTTGACAAAGAGTTGTTATCTTTTCTTAAATGACCCTTGAGCCAAGTTATCATTCCCGTGTGGAGGTAGAAGGGAGAAATCAAGCTCATAAGCCAAAATATTTACGAAGAAGTGTGGTATGTTTTGACGAAGTGTTTTAATCATTTCTATTTATACATCTTGTCTCCGAGGCAGGTCATGGTTATTATGAAGTGAATGATAGGGAAGTGCTAATATAAGATGATAACAGTAACCAGCCTCATTCTGACTTACCTGAAAAAGTAAGATTATTGCTCCTTCTCTCCTTTTCTTTGCTGTAAGAGGAAATTATCCTTGGTCAAGATTCTATCTAAAATAAAAGGAAGTTGGTTGGATGAACTGTCACTGCCATATTGAGGAGGGTGTTGGCATAAAAATAGCAGACATCAGACTCGCCATTGGTGCTAGAGTATCTTGTTCATTTCAGAAGGATACACAATACAGAGTATCTCGTTAACAAGAAGAGACATGCACAATGTTTAAAAGACAAATTTTATTGATAATCGGAATGAGTACATAGTATAGCTGCTTAAAAGAAAATAATAAAAAGTACACCCTAAGGGGGTGGGGGAGTTATTTTCTCTGGAGGTAGTGCAGGGGCTTTGTTTCCTCTAGACCAGAGCGCTGAACAGCTGCCTGAGATAGGACTGCTGTATAAATATGTGCTTGGACAAGTTCTTCTGGGCCACTGCCAACTCTTGGCACAGAGTGTAGTTGCGAGTGGAGGTTACCTGCAGACACCTCCTTAGGTCCTGGACCTACTCTTCCAGTTCTTCTATACGACATTGTTCTTCAGTCTGCTTATCAGGAGAAGGAGAATTGCTGCCCTACTCTGACATGCTCTCCATGGTGGAAGCAGGAAAAGAAATAAAGGCACCGACAAAAGCAGAAGAATGAAGGAGTGTGTTGATTGCGTTGAGGATTTGGTGGCGGCTAGAGGGGGGGTGAATAGCTCGTTTCGATGCGTCGATGGAATTCATTGCGTGCTTGCTACAAAATGTGTTATATGGAGCGGAAATAGAAATAATAAAACAAATACAAGCACTACAAAAGATATAATGTGGTTCGGAATCGAATGGTTCCTACTCCACAGATCGGGCTCTAAAAACCCTAGCAATGCAAACACGCACTACTAATCCAATAAACTCCTTCTTGAAACAATTCGGAGGTGGACAAACCTCGTACAATAACATTTACAATAGTAAGAAACAAATACAAGCAAGATACAATAATAAAATGCAATACAAGTAAAGAAAATAACTTTACAAGAGCTTTTAGATTCCTTGCTTTGTGGTTTCTTGAGTTGCACTTGGAGACCCTGAATTACTCCAGCAATTCGTCCCAAAACTCCTCAAGAAATGTTAATCGAAATCTCCTCCATGAGCTCCCTTTAAAGTTGCTGCTTGGGCTAGATTTCACCTATCAGTCGACTGATCGGGACCATCAGTCGACTGATGACACTGTTATTGTGAGACAACAGTGTAATCCACGCTGGAAAAATTCGACGGATAGGACATCAGTTGACTAATCATACTCATCAGCCGACTGATAAAGCCTTCACTCGACTGTTATCCTTAGTAGTCGAGTCTGACTCCATTCTATGCCCGAATTCTCGAGCACCAGTCGACTGATCACCAGATCAGTCGACTGCTCGAGCCAACAATCGATTGCCCACCTCTGGGAGTCGACTGCTAGGGCACTCCCCGCAGTCAAACCCTAGTTGACTCACTCCAGTCGATTTCCCATAGGTCCCAGTTGACTTATACACCTCAAACACGAGGTTTTAACCCAAGTATGGTTCCCCCATACTTGGTGGACCACCCTTACCCTAGACCTAAGCTTTCTAGCCACCTCCGTCAGCCTCACGCCTATCAGATCCCTCCAAGTCATTCATGACTTATTCATCTATACACTAGCCTTCAGGTGCTTCCATCGGCTATGTCATGCTAACGGTGTCTACACCGCCAAGGCACATTGTACTTACACTACCAAGACTCCCGCTTGGACTTTACGCCGCCAACCATTGAACTTATGCTGCCAAGACTTCACCCTTGGACTTTACACTGCCAATATCAAACCCCTTGCACTTCTCAAATGCCAAGACTCAAGCTTGGACTTTCCCTTGCCAACCCATGTTGGACATTCCATGCCAAGGCTCATGCTTGGACTTTTCCTTGCCAAGACCCATGCTTGGACTTTACATGCCAAGTACTCAAGACTTAGACTTTCCAAATGCCAAGTGTCCCACTTGGACTTCCTTCATCACATGGTCAACCCTAGTCAACCATCAAAATCCCCCTCGAGTCAAACTCGAGTCTGGTCAATCATGACTGAGGTCGATTGCACCAACAATCTCCCCAAAACATTATTAGACATCAATGTCAAATCTCCATGTCAAACATCAAAACATCGCTCGAGTCAAACTCGAGTTCGGTCAATCGTGACCTGGGCCGATTACACCAACAATCTCCCCCTTTTTGATGTTTGACAAAACCAAATACCTTTGAGTTAGAACACTAACTCAAATCTTCTTACCAATTATCCCAAATTGGTGATCCCATAAATTCTCTCAATAATTGTCCCAAACATTCTCCCCCTTTTTGACTAACATCAAAAAGGTTCTCTCCAAGGAGGTCAATGTCTCATGTCCCAATGAGATCTCATAATCTCCCCCTTGGTCTAAACATATCTAGAATGCCTACAATCTTCCTAGTGATAAGTCTCATATCACTCAAGAGAGGCAATCCTACAAACTCTCCCAATTTCCAAATTGGGTATCTCAAAATCCCATTTTTCCCCCTCGAGGAAAAATAACATCCATCATCCCATGATGGATACCTCCCCCTAAAGGCTTGCTCCCCCTTGACCATTGCACCAACAATGTCCTTAGGAAGTCCCTAAGCCAATAGGAACTCTAAACCACGAAAAATAAGGTTCAAAGTTCAACATTGAACTTTCCAACCCCCTAAATTTGATACATCACCCTAACAACTCTTCTAATCCATATCCAATGGATTTTCACCCTTTATAATGCTTCCCAAAGTATATCCTAGGGTTATGAGTGGTTAGAGAACTTTACCATAGCTGAAAACGGGCTAAACAACCTTATTTTTCCCGAAATCAGCCTAGCAATCGACTCTATTAGACAATAGTCGACTGCTGTGCTCATCAATCGACTCCCATCAAGCGATAGTCGACTGATTACTAAAATTCTGAATTTCAGTTATCAAAAACAAATTTCATAAATTCATAAATAATTATATGTAATTCGAAAAATCATGAAACTTCATACGTATAATACTTATGACAAATACAATGGGTAAAAATTATTTAAAAAATATTTTACCCAATAAAATAGGGGATTTATACATTGTTTAAAAACCATTAAAATTTTAATGTTTTTGATCTACTTTGTATCAACTTCTTCAATTGTGATTGCTATCAAAAGATAGACTTCACCAAGGTTTTCTAAAGTGATTTTAAAATGATTTTGAAAACCTATTTTTAACCATGGACTATTGGCTAGATGTACATAACTTGTACATTAGCTTTCCTCATGATTCATATTGATGATTGAGATAAGTTTAAGTCCATCTAGATGCACTATCTATAGACCTTGAACTTAACTTATTTTCCTAACATCTCACATGTATCTAAGATGTATTAAGCACACACAAGTCAATGTAATTGTGAGATGTAGGATTAGGGTTATTATGGCCTCATGCATTTTCTAGGCAACTCTATTTGACTCCCTTATAGATGGGACTTCAAATCATGCCATAAACCTTAACTCAATTTTAATTAATTCATGAATGATCATGGCATAAATGATAATCATAAATAAGTATGACCAATGATCATGATGTCATGACATATGAATAGGCTCTAAAAATGAACATGACATAGAAAATAACTCTAAACAATATCATGACATGTCATATGATAAAATAAAATGTGATGTCATGACATGACAAATTTGAATATATAAACACATTAACATCCACACAATCAGACAAAAACATATGATTTTTTATAAATAAAATATTTCATTCAAATATAAATTCAGTTTTTACAAGCAAAATAGATGTCTAAGAAGCTCTCAACCTCACTACGAAAATAAAGACAAGATCCCTAATCTGTGCCTAACTATCATCTCTGGTAGATGGTGGAGGCGGTGGAGGCGGCTAGCTCAACGTCCAAGTCTGCATCATCTCATATATGTCAATATGTTCCATCCGGCCTCGCGCCTCCATCGCTATGGCGCCTCCATCCGATCGAGCCGCTAACTCTCACCCATGGAGGATCGCCCAACTGATCTCGATTAGTTGTGAGTCAACAGCCTACTAGTAGACCTTAAATTCTCTCCAGTAACACGCTTAAGAGACTCATTGCATCTTTATCACAGATCATCCTCTCAAAGACGGATTTCATGTTGTGCCACAAAGTTTCTAGGTTTCTATGGATGGCTCTTCTTGACCGAAAGTAATCACAATTGAACGAAGTTCCGCAATCCAAATCCTGAAGTTACGCACTGAGATGCAGTCATATACTTCTGATAGCACCCTCAGGGATCCCCTGGATATGTTAATGTCAATGGACTCTAACCATGCAGTGATAATGTGTCCAAAGGGAATATGAACTTTCCCTTGTACAGGGGATATGAAATGGACAATCCAATGAAAAATATTCAATACAATGTTCACGTCCAATCGATGACGCATGGCATACATAAGAAAGAGATGGGGAGACCCAATCTTGGTCTTACCTCGAGTCACGATCGGAAGGAAACACCCAACAATGACTTTATAAAGAACATTGTCAGGTGCAGATAATTCATTGATAGGGAAGAGGTTTTGAGCTTGTGGGCGAGGATGACGGAAGAAATGCTCATGCATGGAATCAAATGAGATGTGGTCAAATGGAGCCCGAAGAGGTGCATCAAAAGTAGGATAAAAGATGAAGGTGTCATCCGATGCCCTACACTCCAGGAACTCCTGCAAGATCACAGGAGTGAACTCCAGGTCACATTTTGCAATGCGAGTGGTGTAGGTAGGGCTATCGTCTACTTTCCTCAAGTTTTGTAAAAATTCCATGAGGAGGTCATCATTAATGGCATGGTTGCAAAGGGCGATCTTCATCAGCTAATAATGTAGTAAAATCTCAATGGCGTCACCACAATAGAATCTAAAAATTCGCTCATCTATGTACCTAACCACCATCGGTTGGTACAAATGCGATATACCCTCATTTGGGTCATTCCTACATTGTCTTCTACATAATTATATGATGAATGCAATGCAATGCAATGCGATGACACAAATACCATGATTAGATCAAAATGTGGTGTAAAAAAAATTAGGGTTTAAAGGGTTTAGAGGTATACTTTGGTGTCATTACTAGATTGATGGTTGTGAGGGCCTAACTGGGCAGCCTACTTGCCGGAGAGAATGCCGAAAGATCGCTGGAAAGAAGATCTCGCTTAAACCCTAACGCTGGAGGAGAAAATGAAGGATGTGAGACGCCATTTTAGTGATAGAGCGACCAAAGACACGAATGACAAAGATAGCTTCCAAACCTAAAGGCTTTTGGTCACCGGCGTGGACGCGAGAAGGTTGGTCGGAGAGGTTTGGAGGCAATCAGAGAAGAGGAGTCGTGCGAAGAAGTCATGAAGACACCGAACCCTAGCGGTTCGGTGTTATAAAATCACGACGTCAGTCGAGTGATGTGTGACACCAATCGACTGATGGAGGTTTAGTGAACGGTTCATCGAACTGGCAGTCGACTGCTCTGGCTCAGCACTCGACTGTCGAACATTCTGTGCCGAGCTACAATAACATCAGTCGACTGATATTGGTTGTCAGTCTACTGATGTGACTAGCACTCGACTGCTGGATGAACTCGACTGTTGGCTCTTTTGCCCCGATGAATAATACCAATAGTCGACTGATGTAGATATCCAATCGATTGATGGACAAATCAGTCGAGTCCTGGAAGCAACACTTGACTGCTAGGCTCGTGGTATCGTGCTACAGTATTATCAGTCGACTGATATCTGTTTTCCATTTCTAAAATTAAGGGAATTTCAATTTCTTCACTCAATTTGTTTAATTTTACCATGTTTATTCATGGATATTGAATATATTAGTGTTATGCCTATGTTCATGTATTTGTTAATGTATTTTGGTATTTTATTTTATTTTCACAAGCATTAACATCCAAGAATTTCAAATCCTATCATCTCGCCCTTTCTAAGTGTTGAAATACACAATCAAGGTGAATGATATATTTTGTGAGATGCAATACATCATAAACATTGCTTCCATGCAAACATATGGCAAAACACATGAAGCATGGTAAGTATGTGACATTAGGATGTATAGTACTTGAGTATTAATTTTAAATGTAATTTCTAAGCCTTAAGACAATTTTCTTGATACTCTAATTCCCAAAGTGTGCCAAAAACCAAAAATGGCACACCTCAACCTCTAAACCTAAATTGTGCCAATTTGTTTGATTTTTCATAATCTTCAAATTATATTGGCATGTCCTAAAAACCTTTAGGATTTAGCTCCATACTTATTTCCAAGGAACCCATAACCTTGAAAATATCCTAAAGTGTCAACTTTGCTATGGCTGGGTTAGCTACCGTTCCAATCAAGGTTGACACACCTAAACCCATCTAGCGTGAATCGATCACGCTCCTAGAAATCCAAAACCTATTTGAGCTCCTTGGGTTTACTAGGTATTCGTTAGGGATGACCTCCCTAGATACCTTCCTAATGACCCTCCTAGGCTTGGTAGCCTTGGTCATTGTGGTCATGTCATGGTTAACCTTAGGGATTGCCTCCCTAATAACCTTCTTAGTGGTCTTCCTAGGTTTCATAGAAACCTTGGCCACTAGACACTTGCCTTGGTTAACCTTAGGGATAGCTTCCCTTGTAACCATCGACTTCCTAGACCTAGGATGTGTTCCTTAATCGAATGGAACACTATGGTAGGTCTCCTTGGACTTAGGTTTGTGGCCCAAACCTTTCTTGCCCTTAGGTGGACCTTGCTTCCTAGACCCTAGGTTTTGACTCCTAGACCCTAGGTTTTGACTCCTAGACCCTAGATTTTGATAATTTGACCTTTTAATTTGATTTTGCATCTCTCTAAGAGTCTTCTCCATTTTCTCAAGTTTTGACCTCAAAACTTGATTTTCCATTTCTAATATCTCAAGTTTTGATTTTTCATTATCTCTTGAGATATTCTTATTTCTAGGCATGTATCTAGTCCATTTAGGATTGATGCCTAGGTGAATTTCTATTTTCCTAATAGATTCCTTAGGTAATGTTTTTCTAGGGACATTAGTCCCAAATTTTTTCTTATTTTTAACCTTGTAGATCTTAGCCCCTAAGCAAATAAATTTATTATTCTTAGCATGATCTTTATAAAACATAGTGAAATTACTTCTAGCAAGCTTGTTCTTATTACTTAAAGAATGTACATTGTTTAAATGTACCTTAGGGTTTGCCTTAAAGGCTCCCCCTACATTTGATGCTCCTTCTTGACCTCTCTTCTTCCCGTTAGGGCATTGACTTCGGTAGTACCCTCTTTGGTGACACTTGAAGCATACCACATGCTCCTTGTTCTTAGAAATGGCGACTCCGGCATCCTTGGTCTTTTCTTGAGATTTCTGTGCCGATTGACTTTTCTTGACTTTCCTAGGGCACTTGCTCTTATAGTTCCCATATTCCCTACACTCAAAACACATAATATGATTTTTATTTTTAATTGATGTGCTTGAGTAACTTAGGTTAATGGTGGTGGTTTGGGCTTCTTCATCTCCTCGACCGGAGGTGAATGCTTCCTCTTGATCATGCTCCGAAGTGGAAATTTTCTCCTCCTCCTCAATCCTAGAGGTAGAGGCTTCTTGTGATTCTTCTTCCTCCTCGGATGTCGACTCCCTCTCAATATCCAAATCCTCACTTTCTTGTGAGGAAGATGAACTCGCTTCATCGGCCTCTTCCTCTTCTTGAGCCGATGAACATTCTTCGGCTTCTTGTGATTGTTCCTCGCTTGAAGTCGGTGATGATCCTTCATGAAGCTTTGCTAATTTTCTCCAAAGCTCCTTGGCATCTTGATATTCACCTAGCCTAGACAAAATGTCATTAGGTATCAAATCTTCTAAAAGCTTTGTTACCTTGACTTTGGTTTTGAACTTTAGGCGTTGCTCTTGGGTCCACTTCTTCAACTTCAAGACATTTCCCTTCTTATCTCTAGCAGGTTCAATGCCTTCCATGCCAAAAAATTATCTTGGTCGTATGGTGGTGGTGTGTTGATGTCTCATCCAAGTCTTTCTTTGAATTCCATCTTGTTCCTCTAGCGATTTTGCTCTCGGCGGTTAGTCCGTAGAAGAGCCCCGAGCTCTGATACCAATTGTTGAGGATTCGGTGGCCACTAGAGGGGGTGAATAGATCGTTTCGATGCATCAATGGAATTCATTGTATGCTTGCTACAAAATGTGTTATATGCAGCGGAAATAGAAATAATAAAACAAATACAACACAAATACAAGCACTACAAAAGATATAATGTGGTTCAAAACCGAATGGTTCCTACTCCACGGATAGTGCTCTAAAAGCTCTAGCAATGGAAACACACACTACTAATCCAATAAACTCCTTCTCGGAATAATCCGGAGGTGGAGAAATCTCGTACAATAACTCTTACAATAGTAAGAAACAAATACAAGCAAGATACAATAATAAAATGCAATACAAGTAAAGAAAACAACTTTACAAGAGCTTTTGGATTGCTTGCTTTGTGGTTGCTTGAGTTGCACTTGGAGACCCTGAATTACACCAACAATTTTCCCCAAAACTCCTCAAGAAATGCTAATCGAAATCTCCTCCACGAGCTCCCTTTAAAGATGCTACCTAGGCTGGATTTCTCCTTTCAGTCGACTGATCGGGACCATCAGTCGACTGATGACACTGTTGCTATGAGACAACGGTGCGATCTACGCTGGAAAAATACAACAAATAGGATATCAGTCGACTGATCATACTCATCAGTCGACTGATAGAGCCTTCACTCGAATGTTATCCTCAGCAGTCGCTCCATTCTGTGCTCGAATTCTCGAGCACCAGTCGACTGATCACCAGATCAGTCGACTGCTCGAGCTAGCAGTCACCTTCCCTCCTCTGGCAGTCAACTGCTAGGGCATTCCCCGCAGTCAAACCCAAGTTGACTCACTCCAGTCGACTACCCATAGGTCCTAGTTGACTGAAACACCTCAAACATGAGGTTTTAACCCAAGTATGGTTCCCCTATACTTGCTAGACCACCCTTAGCCTAGACATAAGCCTTCTAGCCACCTCCGTCAGTCTCGCGCCTATCGAATCCCTCCAAGTCATCCATGACTTGTTCATCCATACACTAGCCTTCAGATGCTTCCATCGGTTATGTCATGCTAACGATGTCTACACCGCCAAGATACATTGGACTTACGCTGCCAAGACTCTCGCTTGGACTTTACGCCATCAACCATTGGACTTATGCTGCCAAGACTTAACCCTTAGATTTTATGCTGCCAATATCAAACCCTTTTGACTTCTCAAATGCCAAGACTCAAGCTTGGACTTTCCCTTGCCAACCCATGTTGGACTTTCAATGTCAAGACCCATGCTTGGACTTTTCCTTGTCAAGACCCATACTTGGACTTTACATGCCACGTACTCAAGACTTCGACTTTCCAAATGCCAAGTATGCCACTTGGACTTCCTTCATCACACGGTCATTCCTAGTCAACCAACAAAATCCCCCTCAAGTCAAACTCGAGTCCGGTCAATCATGACCCAGGTCGATTGCACCAATAATCTCTCCAAAATATTATCAGACATCAATGTCAAATCTCCATGTCAAACATTAAAATATCTCTCGAGTCAAATGTTAGTGCAATCAACCCGTGATATGGTTTTGATGTGTGTGGCAAAAGGGTTTAAGTTAGGATGATTGAATTTGATATGTGCGTTGGAGTCTTATAGGACATAGTAATTCACACATGGAGCTTTGGCAAGTTTCACCAACTCACAACCTCATGCTTGAGTCGGTGAAGGAGCATTGTGAAGTCATGCGCTTGATGCATCCAAGGGACCACCGGACGAGATGACTTGAAGCGGAGCCAGGGAAGCAGACTTCGTGGGCAAGAGATGCGAAGGAGCATTGCGAAGTCGTGCGCTTGGTGCTGGCGAGGGGCATGGCCGCAAACGAAGAGAGCTTCGACGAGGGACTTCAAGTGAGATGAGAGAATGAGTGAAATGTAAGTAGCTCATTAGGTGAACTTGGCAGAAATGGCTAAGTGTCGGATGGGTTTTCCCGACATTAATTAGTCGACTGCCATGATATGGCAGTCGACTGCTCCAAGTCGACTGTGACTCGACTGGTATATGAGTCTGGTTCATGTGCCATCAGTCGACTACCAAGAATTGGCAGTTGACTGCCGAGACCACTAGTCGACCGATGATGGCATCAGTCGACTTGTCGCGAGGGTTTCGGGCACAGAATGGTGATCAGTCGAGTGCTCGCTTCTGGCACTCCACTGATAGCTCCATCAATCGATTGATGGGAAGATCAGTCGACTGATGTGGGAGCGGTTGAATGAAATCCAACGTGAAAGAAGCCATTATTGGGTAATGGCAACAGGGGCAGTCGACTGATCGGGGCATCAATTGACTACCAGTGGCCAACGGGAAGAAAACAACCTTCTCTATTTATAGAGGAGGTGTGGGCTTTTGGATGGATAATGCTTATGCTCTAATTGATCATCCAAGTGCCCAACAAGCTTCTAACTCTATCTCTTATTCTTATTTCAAATCTATTGTAAGAAAGAGTGTTGTGTGAAGGTAGGAAATTTGCTTCCCACTTCAACTCGGTCGCTTGTTCATGGCGATCCCTTCTCTGTCCCCGGATAAAAAAAAATTATCCTTGACAAGAGGGATTACTAAAGCAACCGTGTCATCGTCGTGCTATTCGATTAGAGTAGTCACTTGAACAAACTTGTTGTTCAAGTAACCAACATCTATTCTATGAATAGCCGAGGAATAGACGATGTACGGATCACCGGCTTTTGTGTTTATGTTCGGGGTTCAAGTTATATTAGCCACAAAACAGAATATATAACATTCATATAATTGAAAAAAAAATATAAACATGTTACAAAAGAAAATAGACAATCGATATACCTCTCGATCTTCTATTGTATGACCTTCCTCCTTTTGGACGTCGTGTGAGCGACGATCTACCAAAAGTTGAAGCTCCTAGATCGCCAATCTTCCTTCCTTGCTCGCTCCGAACAAGAGAAAGTATAGAAACAAGACCCTTCTCCTTCCTTTAGCCAACCAACAAGCACCAAGCAAGATGCTTGCCACCGGCCAACAAGGAAAAGGGATGAGAAGGATGGATGCCGGCCAAGAGCTCCAAGGGAGGACCCTAAGCCTTGTTTCCACCGGCCAAGGAGAGGAGAAGAGCTAGCTTTGGACGCCAGGCAAGGGAGGGAAGGCTGGTATGGGCACCGACCACCAAGGGAGAAGAAGAAAATAAGGAAAAGCTTTCCTTATTTGGTGCCGCCAACCCCAAACCCTAATCTCCAAGCTTGTCGCCCACCTTATCCCTAATCCTATCCCTAATGGGATTCCTTCTTACCACCCACCCCCTCTGAAGGGGATCGGTATGGCCGGCTAGAGGGGGGTGAATAGCCCTCGTACGTTGGACGTCGTAAATTGCTCGTCTACAAAAGATTAGCGCAAGCGGAATATACAAATACAAAGCAAAAGACAAACAATAAAACAAATGCTAACACGATGGTATAACGTGGTTCACGGCTACGCCGCTAATCCACGGTCCCTGATTCGTCCACGGTGAATCACTCCGCCAAAACCAATCACTATCGGTCTCTCCTTTGCACAAAGCTAGGTGGAGGTAACCTTTACAACCAATATCACTCTTCTTACAATAGGATTGAAGTAAAGACAAGTAAGAAGAGTTTAGAGCTTGTGGGGCACTAGGAAGATCGTTTGGAGTATGAGCATTAGCCTCGCAAAGGCTTACACCCTCTCTTTTTATAGAGAGGGCTAACTTCTTCCGTTTGCGCCATCGCCGATCGCCGCTTGGCAATGATCGCCGTCACTACAACGGCCTCCGAACACGTCGGATCCCGACCGTTGTAGTCCAACGGAACTCTTGGCAGTCGACTGATGGACCTCATCAGTCGACTGCTGCCTCCGTAGTCGACTGCCCAGTCGGCTACGAACGGTTCTGTGGCCAAAACCCTATTGATTAGTCGATCACGCTTCGGCAGCCGATCGATGGTCTTGGCACGATCGCCCGTATCGACGGCGGGCCGATCCGCTCATCCGGGCTCGATACCAGAACTCACTGAGCCAGATGCCGATCGCCATGACATGGCGGCCGATCGTTTCGAAAACCCATCCAACACTTGGCCAAATGGCCAAGTTTCACCTAAGAGCTACCCTTCCCCGGGTTACAATCGCTCACTCTCATTTCTCGGAGTCCCTCGCCTTCGAAGTTCTCTTCGTTCTCGGCCACGTCCCTCGGCAGCATCAGGCGCACGGCTCTGCAATGCTCCTTCGTGTCTCTTGCCTCGAAGTCTACTTCCTCCGGCTTCACTCCAAGCTTCTCGTCCGGCGGTCCCTCGGATGCTCCAAGCGCACGGCTTCCGCAAAGCTACCCTTCACCGACTCAAGGCACGAGTCATGAGATGTGAAACTCGCCACGGCTCCATGTGCGAATTACTAAGTCCTGCACGACTTCAACGCACATATCACATCAACATATCAAACTAACTTAAACCCTTTGCCACACCATCAAAACCATATTACGGCAAGAGATTGCCCTAACAATCTCCCCCTTTTTGATGTGTGGCAATCCGTTTAAGTTAGGTAAAAACATTTGATATAAATTTTAAGGTAAGAAAGCATGTAAAGATAAACATGATATAACAACATGCAATTCCCCCTTAATCCATGAAACTCTCTATGCAAAATTTTCTCCCCCTATCATATATTTCTCCCCCTACAATTTATTTCTCCCCCTAAAGTGATTAACTTAAACATACTTATTTCTCCCCCTTTGACACCATCAAAAAGATTAACACTAAGTTATAAGCTCATGGCATCAAGTATAATGGAGGGAAAAATATGACAAGTTGATTTAAAATTGGGTACCACTTGTTTATGGCATCAAGTATATTTCTACAACTTGTTGTAGGCCTTCAATGTTCTGATTTTAGCCACCAATGATCACATCATTATATGGCGGTTGGATCGCACAAAGGAATCCAAATTTCTGATTTTCTGGATGAATTTCAAAAATGCATTATAAATTCCAGAAAATTCGAAAAATCATGAAATTTGGGGAACATATTTCTATTAAGTATATCTATCAAGGAAAAATAGTTTTTCATGAAAACTCATTATATTTTCTTGTTTTTGCCAAAAATCCAAAAGCTCTAAAAACCACTAGGTTTTTGATCATTCTAGTATCAAGTTAGCTACCTAGTTTTGCATCCAATTGTTTCAAAACATGAATACATGTATTTTAAGGTAAGAAATTGCTTTGAAAACATATGAAATATCCAACCATGATCTTTGGGCAATATGTCTATGAATTAAACATAAGCCTTCCCCATGATTGGTCTATTATTGCTATTTTGATACTTTAAATGACCATCTAAATGCCATAGGCATTAGTGGACATTTGTATCATCCTAATATCTCACCCATGCTAAGTTTGCAATCAAGTTAGCCTATAGTGAGTGTGAGATGTATCCTAGGGGATATTTGTATATACTTAACCCATATATTCATGCAATTCTATCATGGTTAAGTATCAACCTAACATCCTACATGATCATAATGACATATATCAATTTATTCTACATTATGATCATGAAATACATGTTTTCATCAAATTATAGTCATGCATTAGGTATTATACGATGATAATAAACAAATTATCACCTAAAGCATGATTTAACCCTATTTCTCATGATAACATGCCAAATATCAAAATCATAAATCATGATTTAAAACATACATAGGAATTACATCAATCATCATGATTTAAGCATTATTACCTATTTATGGGCACGTTATCATCACCCAACACTATCTAAAAAATGTTATCCCGTCATCCTAAGTCAACCAAAATATGATATAGGTCAAGTTCATATGGTTGACTACCCTAGGGTTATTCTAACCCTTAAGGATGGATTTTGGAACCCAAAATAAATTCTTTCCTATTGGGTTCACTAAATATTCCTTGGGGATCTATTTTCTAGCAATTGCTTTCTTTTTATCTTGTCCCCTAGCTATTAGGCATTTATAGGCCTTTTCATTTTTCTTTTCTTTGTATCCTAGGCCTTTCTTGTTGAAACTAGCTCTTTGGCTCCCTAAGATCATGTTCAATGTGTTGGAGCCTATAGTGAATTTTTCTAGAGCTTTTGTTAAATAATCTACCTTTTCCCTTAAAGCCCTATTTTCATTTATACATGCATCATTAACATTTAAAGGCATATAAAGGTCATGTGAGCATGCATCATCTAAGCTAGAAGAAATATTATCATTTAAGCATGCCTTTTCTAATTTTTGTTCTAATTCCTTAATTTGTTCAAGCATGCATTTATTTTTCTTCTTTGCCCTAAATAAATCCTTAGTTAAACTAGAAATCATAGAAACTATCTTATGGGGTGAGAGATTCGTTACCATAGTTTCCATGTCCTCTTCTTCTTCGGATGATGAGGATGTAGAAGCTCCCCCTTCACTTGAGCTCTCTCCTCTTGAGCTTGAACCTTCATTTTCGGAGGAAGAGCAATCCAAGTCATCAAAGGCCATCAAGGCCAAATTGGTGACAAAGGCATTCTCCTCATCCGATGATGAGGAGGAGGATGAGGATGGATCATCCCAAGTCCTTGCCTTGAGAGCCTTAGCCTTTCCCTTCTCCTTTGTTTTCTTCTCCTCTTCCTTTCTCTTGCTCCCCTTCTTCTTCTTCCTCTTCTCTTCTTTCTTTTTCTTCTCTTCTTTGCTTTTGTTTAGGAGGGGACAATTGTCCCTTATGTGTCCCTCTCCTTGGCAGTTATAGCATATGACCTTCCCCCTTGGTCTTCTATTCCTATCATTAGATTTATCAAATCTAAAATTCTTAAATGCACGTCTTACCCTCCTTACCATATAGGCTTCTTCGGTGCTATCCATGGAGGAGGAGGAAGACGCTTCGTCATCGGAGGAGGAGGGGATTTCCATCTTCTTCTTCCCCTTATTTGCCAACAATGCTACTCCTCTTGAAGGTTGAATTCTAGGCTCCTCTTGTATTCCTTCAAGCCTAGTTTCGTGGAGTTCCATTGTTGAGAAGAACTCCTCCAAGGTGCTCACTTCTAAATTCTTTGAGATATAGAATGAGTCCACCATGGAGCTCCACTTTGAGGACCGGGGAAAGGCATCTATGGCCTTCATTACCATATCCCGGTTTGATAGCTTCTCACCTACACTTGTTAGTCCATTTAAAATTTCTTTGAATCTAGAATGCAAAGAAATTACCTTTTCTCCCTTTTCTAATTTTATGTTGGATAGTTGGGAGCGGAGGAGGTCTCTCCTTGCTAGCTTGGCCTCGGATGTGCCTTCATGAAGCTCAATTAGCTTCTCCCACATCTCCTTGGCGCTTAGGCATTCTCCTATTCGGTTGATTTCTTGTTGGGGGAGCACATTGAAAAGATGATGTTTTGCCTTTGAGTTCGCAAGGTGCTCCTCTCTTTGCTTCTTAGTCCATCATGATTTTTCGATTGGTTTCCCTTCTTCATCCCTAGGTAAAACGAAACCGGATTCCATTGTAATCATTATATCAAAATCCGTTTCGAAAAATACCTCCATTCGCTTCTTCCACCAAGCGAATTCTCCTTCAAACTTCGGAGGATGAATGTTGGAGCCGGCCATTTTGATGTAGGGCTTGTTGCGGCGGTTAGTCCGGTGACAAGCTTTCCTTGGCTCTGATACCACTTGAAGGGGATCGGTATGGCCGGCTAGAGGGGGGTGAATAGCCCTCGTACGTTGGACGTCGTAAATTGCTCGTCTACAAAAATTAGCGCAAGCGGAATATACAAATACAAAGCAAAAGACAAACAATAAAACAAACGCTAACACGATGGTATAAGGTGGTTCACGGCTACGCCACTAATCCACGGTCCCTGATTCGTCCACGGTGAATCACTCCGCCAAAACCAATCACTATCGGTCTCTCCTTTGCACCAAGCTAGGTGGAGGTAACCTTTACAACCAATATCACTCTTCTTACAATAGGATTGAAGTAAAGACAAGTAAGAAGAGTTTAGAGCTTGTGGGGCACTAGGAAGATCGTTTGGAGTATGAGCATTAGCCTCTCAAAGGCTCACACCCTCTCTTTTTATAGAGAGGGCTAACTTCTTCCTGTTTGCCGCCATCAATCGACTGCCGCCCTTGGCAGTCGACTGCCGTCACTACAACGGCCTCCGAACACGTCGGATCCCGACCGTTGTAGTCCAACGGAACTCTTGGCGGCGTGATGGACCTCATCGGGCCGATCGATGCCTCCGTCGACGCCCCGATCGGCTACGACGGTCTGTGGCGAAACCCTTTTGATCGATCACGATCGCCTTCAGTGGTCGATGGTCTTGGCAGTCGACTGCCCACGTATGGCAGTCGACTGCTGGCCACAATCCAGTCAGTCGTATACCAGTCGAACTCACTCGACTCAGAGCAGTCGACTGCCATGACATGGCAGTCGACTGGTGTCGGGAAAACCCATCCGACACTTGGCCAAATGGCCAAGTTTCACCTAAGAGCTACCCTTCCCCGGGTTACAATCGCTCACTCTCATTTCTCGGAGTCCTTCGCCTTCGAAGTTCTCTTCGTTCTCGGCCACGTCCCTCGGCAGCATCAGGCGCACGGCTCTGCAATGCTCCTTCGCGTCTCTTGCCTCGAAGTCTACTTCCTCCGGCTTCACTCCAAGCTTCTCGTCCGGCGGTCCCTCGGATGCTCCAAGCGCACGGCTTCCGCAAAGCTATCCTTCACCGACTCAAGGCACGAGTCATGAGATGTGAAACTTGCCACGGCTCCATGTGCGAATTACTAAGTCCTGCACGACTTCAACGCACATATCACATCAAGTTATCAAACTAACTTAAACCCTTTGCCACACCATCAAAACCATATTACGGCAAGAGATTGCCCTAACACCCTCCTCTCCTTTTATAGAGTTAGGGATAAGCCTTGTTTTAATCTTCACCATTTGTTCTAGGGATTTAATCTCAACCGTCGAATCTAGAGATTTCATCTCAACCGTCGGATCTAGAGATTTAATCTCTACCTTTGGATCTAGAGTTTTGTTTTCAACCATTGGATCTAGGCTTCATGAGGTATTAATAGGCTACAATAGGGACCATGAGGAGGAGTTGGATCTTGGCCACCCAATGGATCAAGCCCACATAAAGTCCGATCCATTAATGATAATCCAATCCACTAAAGGATTATCATTGATCTACCTCACCAACCCCCATAAGTTAATATGGGCTCTATATATTATATGTACATTTTCTCCCTGTGTTTAAGATCTTGAATGTTCGTCGATTAATTAATTTACTGACCATTAATTAATCAACATCTAACTCCATGAGTAGTACCACTCAACCTTTTCATCATGACGGACCAAGTCCACCTGCAGGGTTTACATGATGAACCTTATGAGCTCCTCAAGGGGACATCATCATCCTATTATATAGGACACGATTTCCTCCTATAATCAATGGCACACCATAAAAATAATATCATTTCCCAACTTACTGAGCCTATCGATTTAATCTATAATCTCGCCTATTGGTAAATCAAAGAAATGAATACAAAGTATATGTGCCCATTATTATATCGGGATTAAGAGTATGTACAATATAATATCTGAGGTCCGATTCAATTATGTAGTCAGCAATAAATCGAATCACCTCTAAGTCGGTCCTGCTCAATACACACAAAGTGTACTAGTGTGATTCTATGGCCAAGACAAACCAATACCAAATCACACTACAACCATACCAATGGTTTGTCCAAAGCCATCTCAATTGTGAGCCTATACTTATACTTTACAATGAGCCGATAACATGATCTCCCGTGTGACACCACATGTCATGTTATCTACAATGTAATGTATTAGACAATATGCATTACCATAAATATGTAGACAATGATCATGTGATTCTTATTTCAAAATAAAGATGTTCATACAAAAGATAGAGTTTTCAGTATGCATCCCAACATTGTGTTGTAAAGAGGTTTACCTCTACCTTGCTTTGCCTAAAGGGAGAGACCATATTGGATTGGTTTCAGAGTGATTCATCGGACACTAATCGGACCGTGGATTAGCGGCGAGGCCGTGAACCACATTACATATTGGTGTTAGCATTGATTTTGTTTTGCTTATCTTTATTGTTGTTTAGCTTTTATATTTCCGCTTGCGCTAATAGAATTTGTAGACAATCAACGAAGCAATTCCATCATACGACGATTGAGGGCTATTCACCCCCCTCTAGCCAGCCACCAACGTTCCTACAAGGGGTATCATAGCCAAGGTAGCTTGTCGAGGACTAACCACCGCAACAAGTACTATATCAAGGATGGTCGGCTCTAACATTCATCCGCCGAAGTTTGAAGGAGAATTCGCTTGGTGGAAAAAGTGAATGGAGGTATTCTTCAAAACTGACTTCAAAATTTTATTAATAATGGAAAATGGTTTCAAGATACCTAGGGATGAAGAAGGGAAGCCAATCGAGAAGTCTAGATTAGCTAAAAAACAAAGGGAGGAGTACTTGGCGAACTCAAAGGCAAAGCACCACCTATACAACGTACTTCCTCAACTAGAAGTGAATCGGATAAGGGAATGTGCAAGTGCCAAGGAAATGTGGGAGAGGTTGGTGGAACTCCATGAAGGCACTTCTGAGGCCAAGCTTGCGAGAAGAGATCTCCTTCACTCCCAATTAAGCAACATCAAACCCAAAAAGGGAGAGAAGGTAAATTCTTTACATTCTAGGTTTAAAGAAATTTTAACTGGTTTGACAAGTGTAGGAGAAAAGCTATTAAACCGTGACATGATAATGAAGGCTATAGATGTCTTTCCCCGGTCATCGAAATGGAGCTCAATGGTGGACTCCTTCTACATTTCGAAGAATCTAGAAGTGAGCACTCTAGAAGAATTCTTCTCAACCATGGAGCTCCACGAAACAAGGCTTGAAGGAATAAGTGAAGAACCAATCATCAAGCCATCAAGGGGAGTGGCACTAGTAGCCAACAAGGGGAAGAAGAAGAAGATAGAGACTCCCTCCTCCTCCGATGAAGCATCCTCCTCCTCCTCCATGAATAGCAATGAAGATGCTTATATGGTAAGGAAGGTAAGGCGTGCTTTAAGAAATTTAAAATTTAACAAATCTTATGATAGGAGAAGGCACAAGAGGAAGATCATATGCTACAATTGCCAACAAGAGGGACATATAAGAGATGATTGTCCCCTCTTGAACAAGAGCAAAGAATAAAGGAGGAGAAAAGAGGAAAAGAAGAAGGGGAGAAAGAAAAAGGAAGAAGAGAAGAAGGCCAAGGAAAAGGGGAAGGCCAAGGCACTCAAAGCAAGGACATGGGATGATCCTTCCTCATCATCATCGGAGGAGGAAGAAAATGCTTTTGTCACAAACCTTGCCTTGATGGCATTTGATAATCTAGACTCCACCTCCTCCGAAGGTGAATAATCAAGCACAAGTGAAGAGATCTCGAGTGAAGGGGGAGCTTCTTCTTCATCCTCATCATCGAAAGAGGATTTGGTAAGTGAAGTAACGAATCTACCTCCCAAGAAAATTATGTCAATGATTTCTAGCCTTACTAAGGAATTATTTAGGGCTAAGAAAAAGAATAAATACATGCTTGATCAAATTAAGGATTTAGAAGAAAACCTAGAAAAAGCATGTTTAAATATTAATAATGATGATGCATGCTCACATGATAATTATATGTCTTTTGATGTTAATGATGCATTCATTGAGGAAAATAGGGCTTTAAGGGAAAAGGTAGACCATTTGACTAAAGCCCTAGAAAAATTCATAATAGGCTCAAATACACTTAATATGATTATAGGGAGGCAAAGGGCAAGCTTTAATAAGAAAGGCCTAGGTTATAAGGGAAAGACAAATGAAAAGGCATATAAATGTTTGATTGTTAGGGGTCAAGCCAAGAACAAAACAATAGCTAGAAAATGGATCCCTAAAGAATATTTAGTGAACCCTATAGGAAAGAACTTGTATTGGGTTCCTAAATCCATCATTAAGGGTTAGGAAAACTCTAGAATAGTCAACCAAAAGGATTTTACTTATATCATATTATTTGGTTGACTTAGGATGATCGGAACTTAATTTTTGAAATAGTGTTGGATGATGATAATGCACCCATAAATAGTTTAAATCATGCTTTGGGTGATACTTGACTTATTATCATGATTTTATACCTAATGCATGATTACAAATTGATTGATACTTTTTTTCATGATCATAATGTGAAATCAATGCATATATGTCTTTATGATCATGTGGTATTTTAGGATGATACTTAACCATGGGTAGAAATGCATGAAAATTTTGGTTAAGTATAAATACCTTTAGAAACATCTCACATCCCACTATAAGGATAACCTTGATTGAAAACATAGCATGGGTGAGATGGTAGGATGATACTAATGGTCCACTAAAGCCTATGGCATTTAGATGGTCATTAAAAGTATCAAAATAGTAATAATAGACCAATCATGGGGAAGACTTATGTTAAATTCATATACATATTTCCCAAATATCATGGTTGGATATTTCATATGTTTTCAAAACCATTTCTCACTTTAAAATCAGTGTTTTCATGTTTTGAAACAATCTAAAGCAAAACTAGGTGTTAAAATTGATACAAACTTGATCAAATACTTGTTTTGTTTAAACTTTTGGATTTTTGCTAAATCATTGAAAATATAAGTAATTTCAATGAAAAATCATTTTTCACTGATAAATTACTTTAAAACAAATGTGTTTTCAAAATTTCATAGTTTTTTGAATTTTATGGAATTTCTGGTGCATTTTCGAATTTCGTCCAGAAAATCAGAAAACCTAAAATTTGTATGCCTGACCGTAGTCCAATCTGCGAACGATCGATGTAATAACCTGATTTTATTAGGTTTTGTTTGGTTTTTGGATATTTTTCCTCGTTAGAGTTGATGCCATGTGTGTATAACATTTGGAAAATATTTTTGATGGTGTCAAAGGGGGTGAATTGATAAGGTTTAAGTTATTCATGCTAAAAGGGGAAATTTAGCATGTCTTAAGGGGGAGTTGCATGTTTAATGGGGAGTTTTGATGCTCATATTATTTACATGGTTTCCTTGCTTATGTTTATTGTTGTTATTTGTTTACCTAACTTAAATGGATTGCTACACATCAAAAAGGAGAAGATTGTTAGGGTAATCAACCCGTGATATGGTTTTGATGTGTGTGGCAAAGGGTTTAAGTTAGGATGATTGAATTTGATATGTGCGTTGGAGTCTTGTAGGACATAGTAATTCACACATGGAGCTTTGGCAAGTTTCACCAACTCACAACCTCATGCTTGAGTCGGTGAAGGAGCATTGTGAAGTCATGCACTTGATGCATCCAAGGGACCACCGGACGAGATGACTTGAAGCGGAGCCAGGGAAGCAGACTTCGTGGGCAAGAGATGCGAAAGAGCATTGCGAAGTCGTGCGCTTGGTATTGCCGTGTGCTTCGATTTGATATGTGTGTTGTAGTCTTGCAGGACTTAGTAATTCGCACATGGAGATTTGGTAAGTTTCACCAACTCAAAACCTCGTGCTTGGGTCGGCGAAGGGGCATTGCGAAGCCGTGTGCTTGATGTATCCGAGAGACCGTCGGACGAGATGACTTGAAGCGAAGACAAGGAAGCAGACTTCGAGGGCAAGAGACGCAAAGGAGCATTGTGAAGTCGTGCGCTTGGTGTTGCCGAGGGACGTGGTTGCGAATGAAGAGAGCTTCGGCGAGGGAATTCAAGTGAGATGAGAGAATGAGTGAAATGTAAGTAGCTCATTAGGTGAACTTGGCTGAAATGGCTAAGTGTCGGATGGGATTTTTATTCGAATGTATACTGAAAAGTCTATCTTTTGTATGAACATGTTTATTTTTGAAATAAGAATCACATGATCATTGTTTGCATATTGATGGTTATGCATAATGTCTAATACATTTCATTGTAGATAACATGGTGTGTAGTGTCACACGGGAGATCATATTATCAGTTCCCTGTAATGTATAAGTAAAGGCTCACAACCGAGATGGTTATGAACAAACTATTGGAATGGTTATAGTGTGATTTGGTATTGGTTTGTCTTGACCATAGAATCACACTAGTACACTTTGTGTGTATTGAGAAGGACCAACTTAGAGGTGATTCGATTTATTGCTGACTACATAATCGAATCGGACCTCAGATATTATGTTGTACATGCTCTTAATCCCGATATAATAATGGACACATATACTTAGTATTCATTTCTTTGATTTACCAATGGTCAAGATTTATAGAGTAAATCGATAGGCTCAGAAAGTTGGAAAATGATATTATTTATATGGTGTGTCGTTGATTATAGGAGGAAACTGTGTCCTATATATTAAGATGATGATGTCCCCATGAGGAGATCATAAGGTTCATCATGTAAACCCTGCAGGTAGACTTGGTCCGGCATGATGATAAGGTCGAATGGTACTACTCATGGAGTTAGATGTTGATTAATTAATTTTCAGTAAATTAATTAATCAACGAACATTCGAGATCTTAAACACAGGGAGATATATGTACAAAAATATATGGAGCACATATTAACTTATGGGGGTTGATGAGGTAGATCAATGATAATCCTCTAGTGGAATGGATTATCTTTAATGGATCGGACTTTATGTAAGCTTGATCCATTGGGTGGCCAAGATCCAACTCCTCCTCATGGTCCCTATTGTAGCCTATTAAAACCCTCATGGAGCCTAGATCCGATGATGGAAAACAAAACTCTAGATTTGATAGTGGAGATTAAATCTCTAGATCTGACGGTGGAGATTAAATCTTTAGATCCGACGGTGGAGATTAAATCTCTAGATCCGACGGTTGAGATTAAATCTCTAGATCTGACGGTTGAGATTAAATCCATAGAACTGACGGTGGATATTAATAGGAGGCTTAAGACTAGATCTATAAAAGGAGGCTTAAGAGGTGGGCGGCAAGAACATTGGAGGTAGATTAGGGTTTTGGCTTTGGGAGGTTACGGTTTGGAGATGTCTTGGGAGGAAAGACTTGCTAGGGTTGTTGCCGGCGCCCATCTTCCTCTTCTCAACCTTGACGGATGCTCATCCTCTTCTTTTCTCCATCCTTGGCCAGCGGCAAGAGCTAGGGTCTCTTCCCTTGGAGCTTTTGATCGGTGCCCATACTCCTTATTCATCTCTTTGGCCGGCGGCTAGCATCAAGATTGGAGCTTGGTGGTCGGTTCTAGGTAGGAGAAGAGTTTCATTTTATGATCTTCCTTTGTTCGGAGTGAACAAGGAAAGGAATATTGGTGATCTAGGAGGCTTCAACTCTTGGAAGATCGTTGCCCACACAACGTCCAAGAGGAGGATAGGACATACGATAGAAAACCTTGAGGTAAACAAGAGGTATAATTCTTGTTTTGCTTTCTTTTTGTTTCTTTGTATATTGTATGTTTTGTTATGTGACTAATTTACTTGGACCCCGAATACAAACAGAAAAATCGGCGATCAAATACTTGATCAAATACTTGTTTTTTTTGAAACTTTTGGATTTTTGCTAAATCATTGAAAATATAAGTAATTTCCATGAAAACTCATTTTTCACTGATAAAGTACTTTAAAAGAAATGTGTTTTCAAAATTTCATAATTTTTCGAATTTTATGGAATTTCTGGTGCATTTTTGAATTTCGTTCAGAAAATCAGAAAACCTAAAATTTGTATGCCACGGTAGAGTAACGACGATCGTGATGTCTGTCTGCACAAGATAACCTAAATTTATTAGGTTTTGTTTGGTTTTTGGATATTTTTCCTCCTTAGAGTTGATGTCATGTGTGTATAACATTTGGAAAATATTTTTGATGGTGTCAAAGGGGGTGAATTGATAAGGTTTAAGTTATTCATGCTAAAAGGGAAAATTTAGCATGTCTTAAGGGGGAGTTGCATGTTTAATGGGGAGTTTTGATTCTTATATTATTTACCTGGTTTCCTTTCTTATGTTTATTGTTGTTATTTGTTTACCTAACTTAAATGGATTGTCACACATCAAAAAGGGAGAGATTGTTAGGGTAATCAACCCGCGATATGGTTTTGATGTGTGTGGCAAAGGGTTTAAGTTAGGATAATTCGATTTGATATGTGTGTTGGAGTCTTGCAGGACTTAGTAATTCGCACATGGAGTTTTGGTATGTTTCACCAACTCAAAACCTTGTGCTTGAGTCGGCGATGGGGCATTGCGAAGCCGTGTGCTTGATGCATCCGAGGGACCGTCGGATGAGATGACTTGAAGCGAAGCCAAGGAAGCAGACTTCGAGGGCAAGAGATGCAAAGGAGCATTGTGAAGTCATGCGCTTGGTGCTGCCGAGGGACGTGGTTGCGAATGAAGAGAGCTTCGGCGAGGTACCTCAAATGAGATGAGAGAATGAGTGAAATGTAAGTTGCTCATTAGGTGAACTTGGCTGAAATGGCTAAGTGTCGGATGGGTTTTCTATTGGAATGTATACTGAAAAGTCTAGCTTTTGTATGAACATCTTTATTTTTGAAATAAGAATCACATGATCATTGTTTGCATATTGATGGTTATGCATAATGTCTAAAACTTTTCATTGTAGATAACATGGTGTGTAGTGTCACACGGGAGATCATATTATCAGTTCCTTGTAAAGTATAAGTAAAGGCTCACAACCGAGATGGTTATGAACAAACTATTGGAATGGTTGAAGTGTGATTTGGTATTGGTTTGTCTTGACCATAGAATCACACTAGTACATTTTGTGTGTATTTAGAAGGATCGACTTAGAGGTGATTCGATTTATTGCTGACTGCATAATCGAATCGGACCTCAGATATTATGTCGTACATGCTCTTAATCCCGATATAATAACGGAAACATATACTTAGTATTCATTTCTTTGATTTACCAATGCACAAGATTTATAGAGTAAATCGATAGGCTCGGAAAGTTGGGAAATGATATTATTTATATGGTATGAAGTTGATTATAGGAGGAAATTGTGTCCTATATATTAGGATGATGATGTCCCCATGAGGAGATCACAAGGTTCATTATGTAAACCCTGCAGGTGGACTTGGTCCGGCATGATGATAAGGTCGAGTGGTACTACTCATGGAGTTAGATGTTGATTAATTAATTTTTAGTAAATTAATTAATCAACGGACATTCGATATCTTAAACACAGGGAGATATATGTACAAATAATATATGGAGCCCATATTAACTTATGGGGGTTGATGAGGTAGATCAATGATAATCCTCCAGTGGAATGGATTATCTTCAATGGATCGGACTTTATGTAAGCTTGATCCATTGGGTAGCCAAGATCCAACTCCTCCTCATGGTCCCTATTATAGCCTATTAAAACCCTCATGGAGCCTAGATCCGATGATGGAAAATGAAACTCTAGATTTGACAGTGGAGATTAAATCTCTAGATCTGACGGTGGAGATTAAATCTTTAGATCCGACGGTGGAGATTAAATCTCTAAATTCGACGATTGAGATTAAATCTCTAGATCTGATGGTTGAGATTAAATCCCTAGAACTGACGGTGGATATTAAAAGGAGGCTTAAGACTAGATCTATAAAAGGAGGCTTAAGAGGTGGGCTGCAAGAACATTGGAGGTAGATTAGAGTTTTGGCTTTGGGAGGTTACGGTTTGGAGAAGTCTTGGGCGGCAAGACTTGCTAGGGTTGTTGTTGGCGGCCATCTTCCTCTTCTCAACCTTGACGGATGCTCATCCTCTTCTTTTCTCCATCCTTGGCCAGCGGCAAGAGCTAGGGTCTCTTCCCTTGGAGCTTTTGGTCGGTGCCCATACTCCTTATTCCTCTCTTTGGCCGGCGGCTAGCATCAAGATTGGAGCTTGGTGGTCGGTTCTAGGTAGGAGAAGTGTTTCATTTTATGATCTTCCTTTGTTCGGAGTGAACAAGGAAAGGAAGATTGGTGATCTAGGAGGCTTCAACTCTTGGAAGATCGTTGCCCACACAACGTCCAAGAGGAGGATATGACATACGATAGAAAACCTTGAGATAAACAGGAGGTATAATTCTTGTTTTGCTTTCTTTTTGTTTCTTTGTATATTGTATGTTTTGTTATGTGACTAATTTACTTGGACCCCGAATACAAACAAAAAAACCGGTGATCCGTACATCGTCTATTCCGCGGCTATTCGAAGAATAGAGGTAGTTTGCTTGAACAACAAGTTTGTTCAAGTGACCACTCTAATCGAATAGCACGACGATGGAACGACTGCTTGGGTATTCCATCTTTGTCAAGGATAAATTTTTTTTATCCGGGGACGTAGATAGGATCGCCATGAACAAGCGACCAAGTTGAAGTGGGAAGCGAAGTTTCCTCCCTTCAAGTGGTATCAGACCCACGGTTTCCGGTTTTGTGTATTTAGGATTCGGTTAATTTTATACACTTTTCATATATTGTATTTGCTGGATGATAGTAGGATGTGCATAGGCTAAATTTTTGGTTGTAGGCATAGGATCCAATAATTATGGCCATATGTGTGTATGTGATTGCATGTGTGTAATATTTTTTGAATCCTCGGGGTTGACGAGGCTAGTATTTAATTTTTGTAATTAAGTACGGCATTGTTTAGGCACTCATTTATTTTAGTTTACTTTTGATCTAGATTTCATATACACTCCTTCGTTGAGTATAGGATCGATGGATGTAAATTATAATAGTTATTCTCGGCTCGGATCTCCGGATGGCTTGTACATGGCATAGGGAGGAGCGAACGAGATGACAATACGACAGGAGGCATATTGGAGACAAAAGTCATAATAGTTGGAAAATATTTTTTTTTCATATTTTTTGCTTCTTGTTTGAAATGCATGTCGTAGGCTAAGAAAATTCCTCAATTTTAAATTACTAAGTGGGATAGGGATATTTTTATAAATTCCCACGGCCTCCATTACGATTTGACATGTGATACAAACAAACTTGCACGTCGGCTCTAAGTGCCTTCCTCCCCATCGGATGAGTTTGTTTGTGGATCACAGGGTCGAATATGATTACAGGAAATTATTAAGGAGCGTGTGTACTTCCCCATCGGAAGGCACATAACCCGAGATAATTGCCTTAGTATCGAGTAATGATGAACACTTAGATACAAATAGGAGTATCCTCCCCATCGGAGTCACTGCTCTTATTTGTAGGGCCGAAGATCAACCAACTATTAATTTTATTTGTCAAAAAGATAGGTTGACAAGATAGTAAAATTAATGGGTAAAACCTCCTCTTACAAATGTAGAATTCGTATACGTCCACACTATCATGGCATACGATATTCTCGGTGTTTTGAGGTGTTGGTTGATTTTAAAATTTTATTGTTTGAGGAATCAATAATTTTTTGAAATCTAATGTTTTGATCTATGTGATTCTTAGATTTTTCAAAAAATGACTTTCAACCCTCTTGCTGTGATACTGAAAGAAAATAAACTTGCTGGACCCAATTATGTAGATTGGAAGAGAAATCTTGATATTGTCTTGACTGCTGAGGAATACAAATATGTACTCCTCGATGATGATGCTACGAAGGTAGCGGCTGTTGCAGTGGGAGATGTTTATTTGTCTTTTGAGAGAAATAATGTTTTGGTTCTTAAGAATTGCCTTTATCTACCTTTATTTAGAAAGAATTTGATTTCGGTTTCTAAATTGTTTATGGATGAATATTCTATTTCTTTTAATAACAGAGTTGTTATAAAAAGGAATAGGGAGATTATCTATTCTGGTGCATTGATAGGAAATTTATATACACTTGAACCAAAAGCTCCCATAATGCAAATAGAAGTAAATAACTCATCTTCTAATTCCAATAAGAGAAAAGAACCTTCGAAGATGAACCAAACATATCTTTGGCATCTAAGGCTATGTCATATTAACTTAAGCAGAATTCAAAGGTTGATAGCTGATGGACCTCTGGGTTCATTAGTGGTGAAAGATTTCCCAACCTGCGAATCTTGCTTGCAGGGTAAAATAACCAAGAGGCCTTTTAAGGCCAAGGGGTATAGAGCCAAAGATGTGTTGGAGTTGGTTCATTCTGATTTGTGTGGTCCTATGTCTATCTAGGCAAGAGGTGGTTTTGAATATATTTCTCCTTTATAGATGATTATTTGAGATATGGATACATTTACTTGATGCGCCGCAAGTCTGAATGCTTTGACAAGTTCAAAGAATTCAAGGCTGATGTAGAGAAATGTCAAGGTAAAAGTATCAAGATACTACGATATGATCGTGGTGGTGAGTACCTCTTGGAAGAGTTTAGGAATTACTTATCAGAGGTTGAGATTCAATCCCAATTGTCTGCACCTGGCACACCCCAGCAGAATGGTGTAGCAGAGCGAAGGAATAGGACTCTTATAGATATGGTTAGATCGATGATGAGTTATTCTGAGTTGCTAGATTCGTTCTGGGGATATGCTCTAGATATGACAGTGTATATTCTAAACTTGGTAACATCTAGATCAGTGCCTTCTACTCCCACAGAATTGTGGACTGGGCGAAAGCCTAGTCTGAGACATATTCGGATTTGGGAGAGTCCAACACATGTGCTGAAGGCAGATGCTGGTATGTTGGAACCTCATACAGAAGTGTGCATGTTCATTGGCTATCCTAGAAGAACAAAAGGTGGTTTGTTTTATAGTCCAAGAGATCAGAGGGTGATCATTAGCACGAACGCCAGATTTCTAGAGGAAGACTATGTGATGAACCACAAGCCCATGAGTAAGATTGTTCTGGAGGAATTGAGAGGGGAAATCACTGCTTCAGTACCACCGATACAAGAGGATATACCACAAGTCACTGCACCGTGTGTCACAGAGGATACACAGGTAATACCTCATCGTAGTGGGAGGGTTGTTAGATAGCCTGATAGATTCATGTTCTTGGGAGAATCTTCTGATTTGATCCCTAGAGAACATGAACCTGATCCCTGGACATATGACGAGACGATCCAAGATAAAGATGCAGTATCTTGGCAAAGTGCAATGAATTCTGATATAGAATCTATGGATTCAAATCAGGTCTGGGAGCTAGTAGAACCATCCAATGGGGTAAAAGCCATTGGATGCAAGTGGATCTACAAAATAAAGAGAGGAATAGACGGGAAGGTTGAGACCTTCAAAGCAAGGCTTGTTGCGAAGGGGTATACTCAGAAAGAGGTCATCGATTATGAGGAAACTTTTTCGTCGGTAGACATGCTTATGTTTATCCGGATTCTCTTATGTATTGCTGCTCATATGGATTATGAGGTGTGGCAGATGGATGTCAAGATAGATTTCCTATATGGATGTCTTGAGAAAAACATCTATATGAAGCAAGCAGAGGGATTCATTGCAAAGGGAAAAGAGCATCTTGTGTGCAAGCTTAATCGGTCCATTTATTGATTGAAACAAGCTTCGAGGTCTTGGAATATCTGCTTTGATGAGGTAATCCAGTCTTATGGATTTATTCAAAGTCCGGATGAGTCTTGTGTATACAAGAGATGTGACGGAAACGTAGTGGTATTTCTTGTACTATACATAGATGACATTTTGTTAATTGGCAACAATGTCAAGGTGTTATCGGACATAAGGGTATGGTTGTCCAAACAGTTTGATATGAAGGACTTGGGAGAAGTGGGACACATCCTTGGGATCAAGGTTATAAGGGATCGCAAGAAAAGGATGTTGTGCTTATCTCAAGCTTCATACATAGACACCATTATGGATCGTTTTAGTATGCAAAACTCCAAGAATGGTTTTCTACCTTTCAGGCATGGAGTTCCTTTATCTAAGGAGATGTTTCCTAAAACATCTATGGAGATAGAGGAGATGAAGGCGGTTCCTTATGCTTCGGCAGTAGGAAGCCTCATGTATGTCATGCTATGTACGAGACCGGATATCTGCTTTGTCGTGGGCATTGTCAGCAGATATCAAAGTAATCCAGGACAGGGACATTTGACTGCGGTAAAGCATATATTGAAGTACCTGAGAAGGACTAGGAATTATATGGTAGTTTACCAGGGAGACCAATTACTCCCTGTGGGTTACACAAATTCTGACTTCCAATCAGATAGGGATAACAGTAAGTCTACCTTAGGTTTTATGTTTACTTTAGGAGGTGGAGCCATTGTATGGAAGAGTGTCAAGCAGAAATGTGTGGTGGACTCTACCATGGAAGCTGAGTATGTGGCGACCTCTGAGGCGGCCAAAGAAGCTATGTGGCTTAGGAACTTCTTGATGGACTTAGATGTGATTCCTGGTTTGCCCAGAACTCTCACAATTTATTTTGATAATAGTGGTCAGTTGCAAACTCGAAGGAACCACGAGCCCATAAGGCAAGTAAACACATAGAGTGCAAGTACCACCTAATACAAGAAATCATAAAGCCAGGAGAAGTAGTTGTGGCCAAGATTGCATCAGAGGATAACATGATAGATCCTTTCACTAAGGCCCTTCCAGCGAGAGCTTTTGATAGGCATGTGGAAGGAATGGGAATCAGATGTATGACAGTATGAGGACAGCATAGTCTTTTAGAATAAGTGGGAGATTGTTGAGATGTATACTGAAAAGTCTATCTTTTATATGAACATCTTTATTTTTGAAATAAGAATCAAATGATCATTATTTTCATATTGATGGTTATGCATAACGTCTAATACATTACATTGTATATAACATGGTATTTAGTGTCACATGGGAGATCATGTTATCAGTTCCTTGTAAAGTATAAGTAAAGGCTCACAACCGAGATGGTTATGGACAAACTATTGGAAAGGTTATAGTGTGATTTGGTATTGATTTGTCTTGACCATAGAATCACACTAGTACACTTTGTGTGTATTGAGAAGGACCGACTTAGAGGTGATTCGATTTATTGTTAAATAAGAATCGGACCTCAGATATTATGTTGTACATGCTCTTAATCTCGATATAATAATGAGCACATATACTTAGTATTCATTTCTTTGATTTACCAATGGGCGAGATTTATAGAGTAAATCAATAGGCTCGGAAAGTTGGAAAATGATATTGTTTATATGGTGTGTTGTTGATTATAGGAGGAAACCGTGTCCTATATATTAGGTGTAGGGAGTTGCTTCGGAGACTCATTGGCTCCCATGTCCCCGGATTAAAATTTTCACCAATGAAAGAACTAATCAGGATGGGATGAGTTTCCTTAGCACAACCTATTGGTCGTCGTGCTAAAAACTTGAGTGATCGCTTGAACAAACTAGTTGTTCAAGCAACACAACTTTTCTAGTTGGTTAGCCGCGGAAGAGACGACGGACGGATCGCCGGTTTTTGTGTTTGTCTTCGGGGTCCATGATTATACAAAATATATACATACGCACACTTGTATAATCAACACATAAAATAACATGCTAAGATCAGAAAATAAAGTTGTACCACTTTATATCTTACGATCTTCTACCGTATGTCCTATCCTCCTCGTGGACGACGTGTGGGCGAAGATCCTCCATGAGTAGAAGCCTTCTAGATCATGTTCTTCCCTTCCTTGAACACTGCGAACAAAGAGAAGAACCAAAAAAACCTTTCCTTTCTAGAACCGGCCACCAAGCAAGGGAGTTTGATGCAACTGCCGGCCAAGGAACGAAGGGATGAGCGCCGGCCAACCTTGAAGAGAGGTTGCCGCCGGCCACCTAGAGGTTGGAGAAGCACCGGCCACCAATTGTTAAAGGACCGCCGGCCACCAAGGATCAAAGGAGGAGGAAGAGGGTCAGCCAAAGCTTGGAGAAAGAAGGAGTGAGCGCCGGCCACCAAGGAGAAAAGGAAGAAGATGGGCGCCGGCTTCTTGTCCAAGAGTTGCCGCCCAAAACTTTGCTTCAAAACCCTAGCCGCCCAAACTAAAACCCTAACTCCAAAATTGAACCTTTTTTGCCGCCCAACCTAAGCCCTCTATTTATAGAATTGGGCTTAAGCCTCCTTTAATCTCCACCGTCAGATCTAGGGATTTAATCTCCACCGTCGGATCTAGGGTTTTATCCCAACCGTCGGATCTAGGGTTTCATCCCAACCGTCGGATCTAGGATTTCATCCCAACCGTCGGATCTAGGGTTTCATCCCAACCGTCGGATCTAGGGTTTCATCCCAACCGTCGGATCTAGGGATTTAATCCCAACCGTCGATTCTAGGGTTTCATCCTAACCATCGGATCTAGGGATTTAATTCCAACCGTTGGTTCTAGGGTTTCATCCCAACCATTGGATCTAGGGATTTAATCCCAACCGTTGGTTCTAGAGTTTTGTTTTACATCCTTGGATCTAGACTTCTTTAGGATTATATTAGGCTACGATAGGGACCATAAGGAGGAGTTGGATCTTGGCCACCGGATGGATCGGAACCATACTAACTTAATCCATCAATGATGTTCCATTCCACTAGAGGATCATAATTGAACTACCTCACCAACTCCCATAAATTAATATGGGCTCCATATATTATTTGTACATTCATCTCCTCGTGTTTAAGATATCGAATGTCCGTCAATTAATTGATTTACTGACCATCAATTAATTAACATCTAATCCCTCGAGTAGTACCACTCAACCTTATCATCATGTTGACTAAGTCAACCAGCTGGGTTTACATGATGAACCTTATGAGCTCCTCAAGGGGACATCATCAACCTAGTATATAGGACACGGTTTCCTCCTATAATCAAAGGCACACCATGTAAATAATATTATTTCCCAACTTACCGGGCATATTGATTTAATCCATCTAAATCTCACCCTCTGGTAAATCAAAGAAATAAATACTAAGTACATGTGCCCGTTATTATATCGGGATTAAGAGCATGTACAACATAATATCCGAGGTCCGATTCAATTATGTAGTCAGCAATTAATTGAATCACCTCTATGTCGGTCCTGCTCAATACACCTAAGTGTACTAGTGTAACTCCATGTTCAAGACAAAACAATACCAAGCTACACTACAACCATGCCAATGGTTTGTCCAAAACCATCTTGGTTGTGAGCCTCTACTTATATTTTACAAGGGACTGATAACATGATCTTCTGTGCCACACCAAGCACCATGTTATCTACAATGTAAAATATTAGACAATATGCACACATATAATAAATATATAAAGTGCAAACAATGATCATGTGATTCTTATTCCAAAATAAAATGTTCATACAAAGAGCTAGGCTTTATACATTCCAACAATCTCCCACTTATACTAAAAGACTATGCCGTCATCACACTGCCATACATCTGATCCCCATGTCCTCCACATGCCTATCAAACGCTTTCGCTGGAAGGGCCTTAGTGAATGGATCTGTCAGGTTATCCTCTGATGCAATCTTGGCGACAGCAACTTCTCCTCGCTTTACGATCTCTCGTATAAGGTGGTACTTGCGCTCTATGTGTTTACTCGCCTTATGGGCTCGTGGTTCCTTCAAGTTTGCAACTGCACCACTGTTATCACAATAAATTGTGATAGTTCTGGGCAAACCAGGAATCACATCCAAGTCCATCAAGAAGTTCCTGAGCCATACAACTTCCTTGGCTGCCTCAGAGGCTGCCACATACTCAGATTCCATGGTAGAGTCCGCCACGCATTTCTGCTTGACACTCCTCTATACTATGGCTCCACCTCCAAAAGTAAACACAAACCCCGAGGTAGACTTACTCTTGTCCCTATCTGATTGGAAATCCGAATCTGTGTAACCCATAGGGACTAATTGATCTGCCCGGTAAACCAGCATATAATCCCTAGTCCTTCTCAGGTACTTCAATATATGCTTTACCGCAGTCCAATGTCCCTGTCCAGGATTACTCTGATATCTGCTAATCATGCCCACGGCAAAGCAGATATCCGATCTCGTACATAGCATAGCATACATAAGGCTTCCTACTGCCGAAGCATAAGGAACTGCCTTCATGTCCTTTATCTCCTTTGATGTTTTGGGACACATCTCTTTAGATAAAGGAACTCCATGCCTAAAAGGTTGAAAACCTTTCTTGGAGTTCTGCATGCTAAAACGAGCAAGGATAGTTTCAATGTACGAAGCTTGAGATAAGCACAACATCCTTTTCTTGCGATCCCTTATAACTTTGATCCCAAGGATGTGTCCCACTTCTTCCAAGTCCTTCATGTCAAACTGTTTGGACAACCATACCCTTACGTCTGATAACACTTTGATATTGTTGCCAACTAACAAAATGTCATCTACGTATAGTACAAGAAACACCACTACGTTTCTGTCACATCTCTTGTATACACAAGGCTCATCCGGATTTTGAATAAATCCATATGACTGGATTACCTCATCAAAGAGGATGTTCCAAGATCTAGAAGCTTGCTTCAATCCATAAATGGACCGATTAAGCTTACATACAAGATGCTCTTTTCCTTTAGCAATGAATCCCTCTAGTTGTCACATATAGATGTTCTCCTCAAGACTTCCGTTAAGGAAAGTTGTCTTGACATCCATCTGCCAAATCTCATAATCCATATGAGCAGCTATAGATAAGAGAATCCGGATAGACTTAAGCATAGCTACCGGTGAAAAGGTCTCCTCATAATCGATACCCTTTTCTGAGTATACCCTTTCGCGACAAGTCTAGCTTTGAAGGTCTCAACCTTCCCGTCCACTCCTCTCGTTCTCTTGTAGATCCACTTGCATCCAATGGCTTTTACACCATCAGGTGGCTCTACTAGCTCCCAGACTTGATTAGAATCCATAGATTCTATCTCTGAATTCATCGCACTTTGCCAAGATACCGCATCTCTATCTTGGAGTGCCTCGTCATATGTCCAGGGATTCGGTTCATGTTCACCAAGGACTAAGTCCGAAGACTCTCCCAAAAACATAAATCTCTCGGGTTGTCTAACAACCCTCCCACTACGATGAGGTGCCTCTTTTGTATACTCTGTGACACGCGGTGCAGTGACTTGTGGCATCTCCTCTTGTACCGGTGGTACTGAAGTCGGGACTTCCCCTGTTAACTCCTCAAGAACAATCCTACTCATGGGCTTGTGGTTCATCACATAGTCCTCCTCTAGAAATCTGGCATTCGTACTCACGATCACCTTCTGATCTCTTGGACTATAGAATAAATCACCCTTTGTTCCCTTAGGGTAGCCAACAAACAAGCGTACTTCTGTACGAGATTCCAACTTACCAGCATCTCCCTTCAGCACATGTGCTGGACTACCCCAAATCCGAATATGTCTTAGACTAGGCTTTCTCCCAGTCCACAACTCTGTGGGAGTAGAGGGTACTGACTTAGATGGAACCAAGTTCAGAATGTGTGCTGCTGTTTCCAGAGCAAACCCCCAGAACGAATCAGGTAACTCAGAATAACTCATCATAGATCTGACCATCTTCATAAGAGTCCTGTTCCTTCGCTCCGCCACACCATTCTGCTGGGGTGTGCCAGGTGCGGACAATTGGGATTGAATCCCAGCCTCTGATAAGTAACTCCTAAACTCTCCCAAGAGGTACTCGCCACCACGATTAGATCGTAATATCTTGATACTTTTACCTTGACGGTTCTCCACATCATCCTTGAATTCTCTGAACCTGTCAAAGCATTCAGACTTGCGGCACATCAAGTAAATGTATCCATATCTTGAATAATCATCTATAAAAGAGACGAAATATTCAAAACCACCTCTTGTCTGGATAGACATAGGACCGCACAAATCAGAATGAACCAATTCTAACACATCTTTGGCTCTATACCCCTTGGCCTTGAAAGGCCTCTTGGTCATTTTACCTTCCAAGCAAGATTCGCAGGTTGGGAGATCCTCCACCACTAATGAACCTAAAGGTCCATCAGCTATCAACCTTTGAATTCTGCTTAGGTTAATATGACCAAGCCTTAGATGCCAAAGATATGTTTGGTTCATTTGCGAAGGTTCTTTTCTCTTATTAGACTTAGAAGATGAGTTATTGATTTCTATATGCATCGTGGGAGTTTTCGGTTCAAGAGTATAAATTGCCAACCAATGTACCAGAACAGATAATCTCCCTATTCCTTTTTATAACCACTTTGTCATTAAAAGAAACAGAATATCCATCCATAAACAATTTAGAAACTGAAATTAAATTCTTTCTAAAAGTAGGTACATAAAGACAATCTCTCAAAACCAAAATTTTATTCCTATCAAAAGATAAATAAACGTATCCCACTGCAATAGCCGCCACCTTTGAAGCATTGCCCATGAAGACAATAATCTCTCCCTCAGCTAGTCGTCGGGTTTCCTGGAACCCCTGCAAAGTATTGCAGACATGATTAGTGGCTCCTGTATCTACACACCAGGCACTGGTAGATAACACCGCTAAACATGTTTCAACAACTAAACAAGAAGATATACCTTTGTTCTTTCGGCGAGGACAGTCCGCCTTCCAATGTCCAGTCTGCTTGCAAGTGAAGCACTTGCCTTTCGGCTTCTTCACTCCAGCCTAAGGTCCCACTGCCACCTTCTTTGCTCCACCTTGCTTCTTCTTCTTCTTACCTTTCGGTTTAGAGGAAGAAACCTTCTGAGCGACCATGGCTTGAGCACTTTGACGAAAAAGCCCCTCTGCCGCCTGGAGTTCTATCAGAAGCTCCGCCAACGAATACAACCTCTTGTTCATGTTGTAGTTGAGGTGGAACTGCTCAAAACTCCTAAGCAGAGACTGGAGAATGATAACGACCTGGGTTTCCCCATCGATCTCAGCTCCGAGGACTTCCATCTCATTAAGATGAGCCATCATCTTGAGAACATGATCCCTAATGGGTGTTCCCTCGATCATGGTGGTCGTCATCAAGTTTCTCATCGCCTCCTATCTAGCCGCCCTACTCTGATGTCCGAAAAGTTCCTTGAGATTGAACATCATGTCATAAGTTGTGGCTATGGCCTGATGCTGATGTTGCAGCACATTTGACATAGATGCCAAAATGTAACACCACGCCATCTCATCTGCCTTGACCCATTTCTTATAACGTTCTTTCTCCTTTTCATCAGAGTCATCGGAGGGCTTAGGAGGACAGACCTCGAAGAGTACAAATTTGTACTCCTCCGCAGTTAAGACAATATCCAGATTTCTTTTCCAATCAATGTAGTTTGGTCCAGTAAGCTTATTTTCTTTTAAAATCACAGCAAGTGGGTTGAAATCCATTTGAAAATCCTAAAAAACCCAATGATCAAAATATTAGATTTCAAATATTATTGATTCCTCAAAACAATAAAATTCCAAAATCAACCAACACCTCAAAACACCGAGAATATCGCATGCCACGATAGTGTGGACGTATGCGAATTCTACATTTGTAAGAGGAGGTTTTACCCATTAATTTTATTATCTTGTCAACCTTACTTTTTGACAAATAAAATTAATAGTTGGTTCCTCTTTAGCCCTACAAATAAAAGCAGTGACTTCGATGAGGAGGATACTTTTTATTTGCATCTAAGTGTGCACCATTACACGATACTAAGGGAATTATTTCGGATTATGTGCCTTACTGATGAGGAAGTACACACGCTCCTAAATAATTTCCTATAACCATTATTTGACCTAGTGATCCGCAAACAAACCCATCCGATGGGGAGGAAGGCACTCAGAGCCAATGTACAAGTTTGTTGCATCACACGTCAAATTGTAATGGAGGCCGCGGGAATTAATTAAAATATCCCTCTCCCACTTAGTAAATTGCAATTGAGGAATTTTAAAGCATACACAACATGCATATAAAACAAATCAGCAATAAATATGAAAAAAAAACAGAATTTTTCCAACTATTATGGCATTGTTCTCCAATATGCATCCCGTCGTGTCGCCACATCGTTCGCTCCATCTTTTCCCGTGCGCAAGTCACCAAAGAGATCTGGGCCGAGATAAATCATTTTAATTTACATCCATCGATCCTATACTCCATGAAGGAGTGTACAAATAATCTAGATCGAAAGTAAACTAAAATGAACGGCTAAACAATGCCGTATTTAATTATAAAAATTAAATACTAATCTAGCCTCATCAACCCCGAGGATTCAAATAATATACATACAATCACACACAAAACAATCACATACAACCAAATAGCCATAATAGTCGGATCTTATGCCAGCAACCAAAAAGTTAGCCTACGCACATCCTACTATTATCCGGCATACTCAATATATGATATGTGCATGAAAGTAACCGAATCCAAAACACACAAAATCGGAAACCGTGGCTCTGATACCACTTGTAGAGAGTTGCTTCGGAGACTCATTGGCTCTCATGTCCCCGGATTAAAATTTTCAACAATGAAAGAACTAATCCGGATGGGATGAGTTTCCTTAGCACAACCTATTTGTCGTCGTGCTAACAACTTGAGTGACCGCTTGAACAAACTAGTTGTTCAAGCCACACAACTTTTCTAGTTGGTTATCCGCGGAAGAGACGACGGACGGATCGCCAGTTTTTGTGTTTGTCTTCGGGGTCCATGATTATACAAAATATATACATACACACACTTGTATAATCAACAGATAAAATAACATGCTAAGATCAGAAAATAAAGTTGTACCACTTTATACCTTACGATCTTCTACCGTATGTCCTATCCTCCTCGTGAACGACGTGTGGGAGAAGATCCTCCACGAGTAGAAGCCTTCTAGATCGCGTTCTTCCCTTTCTTGTCCACTGCGAACAAAGAGAAGAACCAAAAAAACCTTTCCTTTCTAGAACCGGCCACCAAGCAAGGGAGTTTGATGCAACCGCCGGCCAACCTTGAAGAGAGGTTGCCGCCGGCCACCTAGAGGTTGGAGAAGCACCGGCAACCAATTGTTGGAGGACCGCCGGCCACCAAGGATCAAAGGAGGAGGAAGAGGGCCGGCCAAAGCTTGGAGAAAGAAGGAGTGAGCGCCGGCCACCAAGGAGAAAAGGAAGAAGATGGGTGCCGGCTTCTTGTCCAAGAGTTGCAGCCCAAAACTTTGCTTCCAAACCCTAGCCGCCCAAACTAAAACCCTAACTCCAAAATTGAACCTTTTTTGCCGCCCAACCTAAGTCCTCTATTTATAGAATTGGGCTTAAGCCTCCTTTAATCTCCACCGTCGGATCTAGGGATTTAATCTCCACCGTCGGATCTAGGGTTTTATCCCAACCGTCGGATCTAGGGTTTCATCCCAACCGTCGGATCTAGGATTTCATCCCAACCGTTGGATCTAGGGTTTCAACCCAACCGTCGGATCTAGAGTTTCATCTCAACCGTCGGATCTAGGGATTTAATCCCAACCGTTGATTCTAGGGTTTCATCCTAACCATAGGATCTAGGGATTTAATCCCAACCGTTGGTTCTAGGGTTTCATCCCAACCATCGGATCTAGGGATTTAATCCCAACCGTTTGTTCTAGAGTTTTGTTTTACATCCTTGGATCTAGACTTCTTTAGGATTATATTAGGCTACGATAGGGACCATAAGGAGGAGTTGGATCTTGGCCACCCGATGGATCAGAACCATACTAACTTGATCCATCAATGATGTTCCATTCCACTAGAAGATCATCATTGAACTACCTCACCAACCCCCATAAATTAATATGGGCTCCATATATTATTTGTACATTCATCTCCCCGTGTTTAAGATATCGAATGTCCGTCAATTAATTGATTTACTGACCATCAATTAATTAACATCTAATTCCTCGAGTAGTACCACTCAACCTTATCATCATGTTGACTAAGTCAACCAGCTGGGTTTACATGATGAACCTTATGAGCTCCTCAAGGGGACATCATCAACCTAGTATATAGGACATGGTTTCCTCCTATAATCAACGGCACACCATGTAAATAATATTATTTCCCAACTTACCGGGCATATTGATTTAATCCATCTAAATCTCACCCTCTGGTAAATCAAAGAAATAAATACTAAGTACATGTGCCCGTTATTATATCGGGATTAAGAGCATATACAATATAATATCCGAGGTCCGATTCAATTATGTAGTCAGCAATTAATTGAATCACCTCTATGTCGGTCCTGCTCAATACACCTAAGTGTACTAGTGTAACTCCATGTTCAAGACAAAACAATACCAAGCTACACTACAACCATGACAATGGTTTGTCCAAAACCATCTTGGTTGTAAGCCTCTACTTATATTTTACAAGGGACTGATAACATGATCTTCTGTGCCACACCAAGCACCGTGTTATCTACAATGTAAAATATTAGACAATATGCACACACATATAATAAATATATAAAGTGCAAACAATGATCATGTGATTCTTATTCCAAAATAAAATGTTCATACAAAAAGAGCTAGGCTTTCAGTATACATTCCAACATTAGGATGATGATGTCCCCTTGAGGAGCTCATAAGGTTCATCATGTAAACCCTGCAGGAGGACTTGGTCTGACATGATGATAAGGTTGAGTGGTACTACTCATGGAGTTAGATGTTGATTAATTAATTGTCGGTAAATTAATTAATTGATGGGCATTCGAGATCTTAAACACAGAGCGATATATGTAAAAATAATATATGGAGCCCATATTAACTTATGTGGGTTGGTGAGGTAGATCAATGATAATCCTCTAGTGGAGTGAATTATCATTAATGGATCGGACTTTATGTGGGCTTGATCCATTGGGTGGCCAATATCCAACTCCTCCTCATGGTCCCTATTGTAGCCTATTAAAACCCTCATGGAGCCTAGATCCGATGATGGAAAATGAAACTCTAGATCCGATGGTGGAGATTAAATCTCTAGATACGATGGTGGATAATAAATCTTTAGATCCGACGGTGGAGATTAAATCTCTAAATTCGACGGTTGAGATTAAATCTCTAGATTCGACGGTTGAGATTAAATCCTTAGAACCGACGGTGGAGATTAAAAGGAAGCTTAAGCCTAGTTCTATAAAAGGAGGCTTAAGGGGTGGGCGGCAAGAACATTGGAGGGAGATTAGGGTTTTAGCTTTGGGCGGCTAGGGTTTGGAGAAGTCTTGGGTGGCAAGACTTGCTAGGGTTGTTGCCGGCGCCCATCTTCCTCTTCTCAACCTTGGACAGTGGTCATCCTCTTCTTTTCTCGATCCTTGGCCAGCGGCAAGAGCTAGGGTCTCTTTTCTTGTAGCTTTTGGCCAGTGCCCATACTCCTTATTCCTCTCTTTTGTCGGTGGCTAGCATCAAGGTTGGAGCTTGGTGGTCGATTCTAGGTAGGAGAAGAGTTTCATTTTATGATCTTCCTTTGTTCGGAGTGAACAAGGAAAGGAAGATTGGTGATCTAGGAGGCTTCAACTCTTGGAAGATCGTTGCCCACACAACGTCCAAGAGGAGGATAGGACATACGATAGAAGACCTTGAGGTAAACAAGAGGTATAATTCTTGTTTTGCTTTCTTTTTGTTTCTTTGTATATTGTATGTTTTGTTATGTGGCTAATTTACTTGGACCCCGAATACAAACACAAAAACCGGCGATCCGTACATCGTTTATTACGTGGCTATTCAAAGAATAGAGGTAGGTTGCTTGAACAACAAGTTTGTTTAAGTGACCACTCTAATCGAATAGAACGACGATGGAACGGTTGCTTGGGTATTCCATCTTGGTCAAGGATAAATTTTTTTTATCCGGGGACATAGATGGGATCGCCATGAACAAGCGACCGAGTTGATGTGGGAAGCAAAGTTTCCTCCCTTCATTTTCCTTACATCAGTCGACTGCCATGATATGGCAATCGATTTCTCTAAGTCAACTATGACTCGACTGGTATACGAGTCTGGTTCATGTGCCATCAGTTGACTGCCAAGAATTGGAAGTTGACTATCGAGGCCACCAGTCGACTGATGATGGCATCAGTCGACTGGTCGTGAGGGTTTCGGGCACAGAATGGTGATCAGTCGAGTGCTCACTTCTGGCACTCGACTGATAGCTCCATCAGTTGATAGATGGGAAGATCAGTCGACTGATATGGGAGCCATTGGATGAAATTCAAAGTGGAAGAAGCCATTATTGGGAAACGACTACAGGGGCAGTCGACTGATCGGGGAATCAGTCGACTGCTAGTGGCCAACGAGAAGAAAACAACCTTCTCTATTTATAAAGGAGGTGTGGGCTTTTGGATGGCTAATACTTATGCTCTAATTAATCATCCAAGTGTCCCACAAGCTTCCAACTCTTTCTCTTATTCTTATTTCAAATCTATTGTAAGAAAGAGTGTTGTGTTGTAAAGAGGTTTACCTCCACCTTGCTTTGGCTAAAGGGAGAGACCATATTGGATTGGTTTCGGAGTGATTCACCGGAGACGAATCGGACCGAGGATTAGCGGCGAGGTCGTGAACCACGTTACATATTGGTGTTAGCATTGATTTTGTTTTTCTTATCTTTATTTTTGTTTAGCTTTTATATTTCCGCTTGCGCTAATAGAATTTTTAGACAATCAATGATGCAATTCCATCATACTACGATTGAGGGCTATTCAGCCCCCTCTAATCGTCCACCAACGTTCCTACATCAAACTCGAGTCCGGTAAATCGTGACCTGGGCCAATTCCACCAACAGATTGAAAGTAGCCTCGAAGGTTTTTATAGAGAGAAAGGGAGGTATTAATTAATCCTCTTGGGAAACGGAGATATTAAAGGAAGATAAGATGAGAATGTTGGTGCAGCAGGCACCAGATAATCGAACCTAAGTTTTGATTATGCCAAAGACTCAAAGCAAGTGTGCAGGAATGGTTAAGCTAAGGTGAAGGTCGGCGACACTCGGAGAATCTCGGATGGAGAAACCGCAGTGGTCGGGCGACATCGGGAATACTTTGGAGGGAGTCGAAGAACTCAAGTGGAGATCTGAAGAAAAGCTTTAAGTCACAAGAACCTAAGGTAAGCTCATGTGTGTGAGTGAATGCAAGGTCAGGTCCTCCATACGGGGACGTCCTTACGCGACGATCTGACCAAGACTTCCCGTGGAAGGTCAAGGTCGAAATCCGATGGTAAGTGGCCGTCAAATTCACTAATATTGCTTTCATTTTTTAGCTAACTTATTGGTGCAGTTGGAAACCATAGCAACATTCCACTGTTGGCTGTTGGCAGTCGACTGATGGTGGCATCAGTCGACTGATAGGTTTAATCAGTCGACTACCATTCAAATTTTAACTTTGATGAGGGTCCAACTTCATCCCCTCGTCTTAGGGTGAGGTGGCCTTTTTAGATACAACTTGATCTCAACATCTAGGGGGTTGGAAGGCTATAAAAGAAGGGGGTTTCACCCCTTTAGGTCATAATCTAAGCCCTTCAAATGCCTCCGCAATGCTACTCTTCTACGACAACTCTACGATGACGAAGCATTGTCGAAACACCGACGACATGATCTCAACCTTCACTCACTTAGTCATCGGTATCAGTTTCATATTTAGTTACATCTAATTGTTGTATTTCATTTCTTTTATCGAGCTTTTATCATAATGAGGAGGGGGGGTTTGCCTCTCTACCTCGAGATTTCTCGAAGTTTTGTAATAGTCATCTCCTACCACTGTTGGGATGTATATTGAAAGCCTAGCCTTTGTATGAACATCTTTATTTTTGAAATAAAAATCACATGATCATTGTTTGCATTTTAGGGTTATGCATATTGTCTAATACATTACATTATAGATAACATGGCGTGTGGTGTCACACAGAAGATCATGTTATCAGTTCCTTGTAGAGTATAAGTAGAGGCTCACAAACAAGATGGTTTTGGACAAACAATTGGTATGGTTGTAGTGTAATTTTGTATTGGTTTGTCTTGACCATAAAATTACACTAGTACACTTTGTGTGTATTGAGAAGGACGAACTTAGAGGTGATTCAATTTATTGCTGACTACATGATTGAATCAGACCTCGGATATTATAGTGTACAAGCTCTTAATCCCGATATAATAATGAGCACATGTACTTAATATTTATTTCTTTGATTTACTAATGGGCAAGATTTATGGATTGAATCGATAGGCTCGGTAAGTTGGGAAATAATATTATTTACATGGTGCGTCGTTGATTATAGGAGGAAACCGTGTCCTATATATTAGGATGATGATGTCCCCTTGAGGAGCTCATAAGGATCATCATGTAAATCCTGCAGGTGGACTTTGTCTTGCATGATGATAAGGTTGAGTGGTACTACTCATGGAGTAAGATGTTAATTAATTAATTGTCAGTAAATTAATTAATTAACGGACATTCGATATCTTAAACATGAGAAGATATTTATGTAATTAATATGTGGAGCCCATATTTATTTATGGGGGTTGGTGAGGTAGATCAATGATAATCCTCTAGTGGAATGAATTATCATTAATGGATCGGATTTTATGTGTGTTGGATCCATTGGGTGCCTAAGATCCAACTCCTCCTCATGGTCCCTATCGTAGCCTATTAAAACCCTCATGAAGCCTAGATCCAATGGACACGATTAAAAGGAGACTTGGGCAAAATTTATAAATAAGGCTTCAAGGCTTGGGCGGTAGAGATAGAATTGGATTCTAGGGTTTTGAGTCCAAGGCTTGGGTGGCAAGAAAAGATTGGAGTTGTTCTAGGGTTTGGAAAAGGTTTGGGCGGCAATAAGTGGAAGGGCTAGGGTTTTGTTTTCCTCTCTGTTGAGGATTCGGTGGCCGCTAGAGGGGTGAATAGCGTTGTCAATGCACCGATGGAATTCGTTCATGATTGCGTCTACAAGTTGTGTTAGTGTCCAGCAGAATAATAACAATAAAAATAATAACACGATACAAACACACAAACACAACGATATAACGTGGTTCGGAACCGAACGATTCCTACTCCATGGATTAAGCTCTAAAGAGCTCTAGCGATGCCACAAACACCACTAAACAATAAACTCCTTCTCGAAAACAATCCGGAGGTGGAGAAAGCTCGTACAATAGCTCTTACAATAGTAAGAAACAAATGCAAGCAAGAAACAAATGAAATACACAACAAGTAAAGAAAACAACACTTTACAATTGCTCTTTTTATTGCTTGCTTGATGGTTGCTTGAAATGCACTTGGAGACCCTGATTTGCAGCAGTAAATTGCCCAAAAATTCCTCAAGAACCAATTGCCAAATCCCCATTAACGAGTTCCCTTTAAAGCTGCTCCTTGGGCTAATTTTTACCTGGCAGTCGACTGATCGGGACCATCAGTCGACTGCCCCTGTAGCCGTTATCTCACAACGGCATGATCCATGCTGGAAAAATCCAACGGATCCATTATCAGTCAACTGATCATTCCCATCGATCATTAGTTGACTAAATCGATCGAGTGGTCGATACCACTCAATTGGAAGACAATTACGTGCCCGAAATCAGCACCCGGTCGGTGATCACAAGATCGATCATTGCTCGGTCAAGCGATTGATTTGCCCACCTCGCGATCGACTACTAGGGCACTCCTCACAGTCAAACCCTAGTTGACTCACACCAGTCGGGTGTCACATGGTACCAGTCGACTGATACACCTCAAACATGAGGTTTTAACCTCAAACATGAGGTTTAACCCAAGTATGGTGCCTCCATACTTGCTAGACCACCCGTAGCCTAGACCTAAGCCTTCTAGCCATCTCCGTCAGCCTCGCGCCTATCGGATCCCTCCAAGTCATCCATGACTTGTTCATCCATACGCTAGCCTTCAGGTGCTTCCATCGGCTATGTCATGCTAATGGTGTCTACACCTCCAAGGCACATTGGACTTACGCTACCAAGACTCTGCTTGGACTTTATGCCGCCAAACATTGGACTTATGCTTACAAGACTTCACCCTTGGACTTTAGGCCGCCAATATCAAACCCCTTGGACTTTCCAAATGCCAAGACTCAAGCTTGGACTTTCCCTTGCCAACCCATGTTGGACTTTCCATGACATGGTCAACCCTAGTCAACCATCAAAATCCCCCTCGAGTCAAACTCGAGTCCAGTCAATTATGACCCGGGTCGATTGCACCAACAATCTCCCCAAAACATTATCAGACATCAATGTAAAACCTTCATGTCAAATATCAAAATATCTCTCGAGTCAAACTCGTGTCCGGTCAATCGTGACCTAGGCCGATTGCACCAATAATCTTCCCCTTTTTGATGTATGACAAAACTACATACCTTTGAGTTAGAACACTAACTCAAATCTTCTTACCAATTATTGCAAATTGGTAATCCCATAAATTCTCCCAAACATTTTCCCCCAAATATTCTCCCCCTTTTTGACTAACATCAAAAAGGTTTCCTCCAAGGAGGTCAATGTCTCATGTCCCAATGAGATCTTATAATCTTCCCCTTGGTCAAAAAATACCTAGGATGCCTACAATCTTCCTAGTGATAAGTCTCATATCACTCAAGAGACGCAATCCTACAAACGCTCCCAATTTCCAAATTGGGTATTTCAAATTTCCCATTTCCTCCTTATGAGGAAAAATACCATCCATCATCCCATGATGGATACCTCCCCCTAAAGGCTTGCTCCCCCTTGACCATTACACCAACAATGTCCTTGGGAAGTCCATTAGCCAATAGGAACTCTAAACCATCAAAAATAAGGTCTAAAGTTCAACATTGAACTTTCTAACACCTTAAATTTGATACATCACCCTAACAACTCTCCTAATCCATATCCAATGGATTTTCACCCTTTATAATGCTTCCCAAAGTATATCCTAGGGTTAGGAGGTGTTAGGGAACTTTACCATAGCTTAAAACAGGCTAAACAATCTTGTTTTTCCCGAAATTAGCCTGGCAGTCGACTCTATCAGAGATCAGTCGACTGTCATGCCAATCAGTCGACTACCACCAAGAGCAGTCAACTGATAACTAAAATATTAAAATTTTAATTATCAGAAATGAAATTTCGAAAAGTTTAATTAATTCTACATATATTGAAAAATTGTGAAAATTCATACATATATTACTTATGACCAATACAATGTGTGAAAAAAGTTAGAAAAATATTTTACCCATAAAATATCAAAATTGATACAAAGTTCAAAAGTTAAGAAAAACTTCAATGTTTTAGCTCACTTTGTATCAACTTTATCAATGGTGATTGCTATCAAAAGATAGACTTCACCAAGGTTTTATAAAAGGATTTTAAAATGATTTTGAAAATCTATATTGGATCATATTCCTTGGGCTTAATGTACATGACTTGTACACTAGCTTTCCCAATGATCCACAATTAAGATAAGATGAGTTTTAGTTCATCTAGATGCAAAAGCTATGCACCTTGAGTTAAGTTATCTCACATGTATATAGGGTCTATAAATACACATACATGTCAAGTTAGATGTGAGATGTGAGTTTTGGTTTATCTTAAACTAAAGCCTCATGCATTTTCTAAGGCAACACTACTTGATTCCCTTATAAATGGGACTTCAAGTCATGTCATTGTCCTTAACTCAATTTTAATCAAATTAAATGCATGAATGATCATGGCATAAATGATAACATAATTAGGCATGGCCAATGATCATGATGCCATGGCATAACACATGACATTAAACCTTAATCCTAAACATGATCATGACATATTAAATGATTAAAAATAAATATGATATCATGACATGTTATATGGCAAACAAGGCATGGTAAATAAGATGTATAGGTATAATAATACCTAAAATTTAATATAGATTGCCAGTTGTCATTATTAAGTATATTTTGCCATATTATCATTTATCTTCCAAAGTGTGCCAAAAATCCAAAATGGCACACTATGACCTCTAAACCTAAATTGTGTCAATTTAATTGATTTTCCATAATCCCAAAAATGTATTGGCACATCCTAAAATCCTTTAGGATTAAAAATCAAATCTATTTTCAAGGTATCCATAACCTTAAAAATTACCTAAAGTGCCACCTTTACCATGGTTAGGTTAACTACTCATCCATTTAAGGTTTGCACACCTAAACCCATTTAGCGTGAATCGATCACACTCTTAGGAACCCAAAACCTATTTGAGCTCCTAGGGTTTACTAGGTATTCCTTAGGGATGACCTCCCTAGATACCTTCCTAATGACCCTTCTAGGCTTGTTAGCCTTGGTCATTTGGGTCTTGCCATGGTTAATTCTAGGGGTGACTCCCCTTATAACCTTCTTAGTGGCTTCCCTAGATTTCCTTGAAACCCTAGCCACTAGGCACATACCTTGGTCAACCTTAGGGATGACTTCCCTATTGACCTTGGTCTTCCTAGACCTAATTTGAGTTCCATAAACAAATGGAACATTATGGTAGGTATTTTTGGGCTTAAGCTTGCCCTTGGATGGTTCTTTATTTTTAGGTCATTGACTTTGACCATTGGACCTAGAATTTTGATCATTTGTCCCTTTAAATTGCTTTTGTATATTCCTAAGGGTCTTCTCTAATTTCTCAAGCCTTGACATGAAGGCTTGATTTTCCTTTTCTAATTGCCCAATTTTTGAATCTTTATTTAATCTTTGGGCATTACCATTTCCTCTAGGCATATGCCTACCCTTCTTAGGGTTAATGCCTAAATGGTCTTCTATTTTCCTAATGCTTTCCTTAGGAAGAGTTTTTCTAGGGACATTAGTCCCAAATTTCTCCTTATTTGAAAAATTAGCACTCTTAGCATCTAGACAAAAATATTTATTGTTTCTAGCATGCTTTTCATTTACAATAGCAAGATTGCTAAAATTATTCCTAGAATGCTTTTGTCTATTAATTAAGGAAGGAGCAAAATTAGAAGTTACCTTAGGGTTTGCCTTAGAGGCTCCCCCTACATGTGTAGCTCCCTTTTGAGTTTTCTTCTCTCCCTTTGGGCATTGACTCCAGTAATGACCCGGTAGTCAGCATTTGAAGCATATGATGTGCTCCTTGCTTTTGATGATTGGGGGACCGACTTCCTTTGATTTTTCTTGACTTTTATGTGTCGGTGGACTTTTCTTGACCTTCTTTGGGCACTTGCTCTTGTAGTGCCCATACTCCCTACACTCAAAACACATTATATAAATTTTATTTGAAATTGGTATGTTTGAGTTACCTAGGGTGGTGGTGAGGGTCTCTTGAGCTTGCTCTTCCTCTCGACCGGATGTAGATGGTTCTTCTTGTTGCTCCAGTATTGAAGATGTCCTAATCTCCTCCCTATCTATCCTAGAGGTGGAGGATTCTTCCACCTTTTCTACTTCTTCTTCCTTCAATCCGGAAGTTGACTCCCTCTCAACTTCTGACTCCTCACTTTCTTGTGAGGATGATGAAGCTTCTTTTTCGGTCTCCTCCTCTCCCAAGTCTTCATGGACCGGTTCAGGATTTTCATTAAGCTTGGCTAAATCGCTCCAAAGCTCTTTGTCATCCATGTAATTACCTAACATACACACAATGTTGTTAGGAATCAAATCAACTAAAAATTTTATTACCTTATCATTTTTATCGAATGCTTGGAGTTGCTCCATGGTCCATCTCTTCTTCTTGAGGTATCCACCTTTTGGTTCTCTTGGGTATTCAAATCCTTCCATTAAGATGGACCACTCCTCAAAATCCCTCATCATCAAAAAATCTTCAATCCTTGCCTTCCATTGGTTTAAGCCCTCTCATCCATAGAAAGCATAAGGGACCAGTGTGTTGAACTTCCATCTTTCCCTCTAGTAGTTTGATCCCGGCAGTTAGTCCATCCGTAGAAGAGTCCCAGGCTCTGATACTAATTGTTGAGGATTCGGTGGCCGCTAGAGGGGGTGAATAGCATTGTCAATGCATCGATGGAATTTTCTCACGATTGCGTCTACAAGTTATGTTAGTGCGCAACGGAATAATAACAATAAAAATAATAACACGATACAAACGTGCAAACACAACAATATAACGTGATTCGAAACCGAACGGTTCCTACTCCACAGATCGAGCTTTAAAGAGCTCTAGCGATGCCACAAACACCACTAAATAATAAACTCCTTCTCGGAATCAATCCAGAGATGGAGAAACCTCGTACAATAGCTCTTACAACAGTAAGAAACAAATGCAAGCAAGATACAAATGAAATACACAACAAGTAAAGAAAACAACACTTTACAATTGCTCTTTTGATTGATTGCTTGATGGTTACTTGAAATGCACTTGGAGACCCTGATTTGTAATAGCAAATCGGCGCAAAACTCCTCAAGAACCAGTTGCCAAATCCCCCTTCACGAGCTCCCTTTAAAGCTTCAACTTGGGTTGATTTTCGCCTGGCAATCAACTGATTGGGACCATCAATCGACTGCCCCTGTAGCCATTGTCTCACAATGACATGATCCACGCTGGAAAAATCCAACGGATCCATTATCAGTCAACTGATCATACCCATCAATCGACTGATGACTCAATCAGTCGAGTGGTCAGGCCGATCACTCAACTAGAGACAATTCTGTGCTCAAAATATTGAGCACCAGTCGACTGATCACAAGATCAGTCGACTACTAGGTCCAACAGTTGACTATCCACCCCTGACAGTAGATCGCTAGGGCACTCCCCATAGTCAAACCCTAGTTGACTCACACCAGTTGACTGCCACATGGTATCAGTCGGCTGATACACCTCAAACATGAGGTTTTAACCTCAAACATGAGGTTTAACCCAAGTATGGTGCCCCCATACTGCTAGACCACCCGTAGCCTAGATCTAAGCCTTCTAGCCACCTCTGTTAGCCTCGCACCTATCGGATCCCTCCAAGTCATCCATGACTTGTTCATCCATACGCTAGCCTTTAGGTGATTCCATCGTCTATGTCATGCTAACAGTGTCTACACCGCCAAGGCACATTGGATTTACGCTACCAAGACTCCGCTTGGACTTTACGCCGCCAACCATTGGACTTATGCTGCCAAGACTTCACCCTTTGACTTTACGCCGCCAATATCAAACCCCTTGGACTTTCCAAATGACAAGACTCAAGCTTGGAATTTCCCTTGCCAACCCATGTTGGACTTTCCATGACATGGTCAACCCTAGTCAACCATCAAAATCCCCCTCGAGTCAAACTTGAGTCCGGTCAATTATGACCCAGGTCGATTGCACAAACAATCTCCCTAAAACATTATCAGACATCAATGTCAAACCTTCATGTCAAACATCAAAACATCTCTCGAGTCAAACTTGAGTCCGGTCAATTATGACCCAGGTCGATTGCACAAACAATCTCCCTAAAACATTATCAGACATCAATGTCAAACCTTCATGTCAAACATCAAAACATCTCTCGAGTCAAACTCGAGTTCGGTCAATCATGACTTGGGTCGATTACACCAACACTCTCTTTTTAAGGTATAGCCAGTTCCCCTTTCTTCTTCCTCTTCAAGGGTCGACAGCAAAGCAAGGAGGAGAGGGTCCTTTCTTCCATTGTCTTGGCCGGTTCTTCTTCTCCCTCTCATTAGGGCCGACGAAAACCAAGGGTTTGGCATTTGGTGGTTGGCGCAAGTAAGGAGAAGAAGGGAGAAGTATTCTTCCCTTTGTTCGGAGCGAGCAAGGAAGGGAAAAATATGATCTAGGAGGCTTCGTTTCTTGGTAGATCATCACCCACACGATGTCCAAGAAGAGGATAGGTCATACGATAAAAGATCAAGAGGTAAACAAGAGGTATAATTCTTGTTTAAGTTTCTTTCTTGGATCCCAAAGATAAAGACAAAAATCGGTGATCCGTACATCATCTATTCTTTGGCTAATCGAGGAAAAGAGTGAGGTTACTTGAACAATAAGTTTGTTCAAGCGACCACTCTAATCGAATAGCATGATGATGGATCGGTTGCTTGGGTAATCCATCTTCGTCAATGATTAATTTTTTTAATCCGGGGACATAGATAGGATTGTCATGCACAAGTGACCAAGTTGAAGCAGGAAGCGAAGATTCTCCCTTCAACCTCCAACGAGGAGGAGAAGTTTTAGTGAATTTCCCTCCATACGCAGTCTCAGACTGCTAGGGCCTTGGATTAGCAGCCGGTAGGTTGTGAACCAAGTAAAACCAAGCCTTGTTCATTTACTTTCCATTGTGCATTTTACTCTTGCTTGTGTTTTACTCATATAAACGAAAAGAATTCATGTGCACTATTCATCCCCCTTCTAGAGCTCTTTTTACGATCCTACAGGGAAGACATGGGGACGGTAGTGGGGGTAGTTGGATACATTAATTCGGAAGATACTAGTCATGTTCCATGGAGAAAGGGGATACAGAGCGAATTTCGTTTGATTCGGAGCTAATTATTCTTTGACGACATTCGTTAATGTTGTTATGTGGGATCAACCCAATAGAGAGGATCAATTGTCATCGAAAGCGTTCTGTTAAGAATGTTCGAAGCAAGAAAAAAATGAATAGGACAAGTTTAAATATTCTCTCCTTTATTATAAATACGAAAAGTAGTGGTTACATCAGTTAAAATGTTGTTTACATAGGTTTATCATTATTATTATTGGAAGAGCTGGCAGAAGACTCCTCTATAGAGGGGGTGCCAAAATGACTCTGTGGAAGATACCCCATGCCCGATGTGAAGGAGGTGGAGCTCTGATTGGGGGAAGTGGAGGAACTTCATCTGGAGGAACAAGAAGAAAGGCAGCAGCTGGGGAAAGAGGAGGAAGTATGGCGGGAGTCTTGGGATCTCCCACAGTGTACTCCCAGGTTATAAGAGGGTTCCAGACCCAATTGCCAAAAGAGAGGAAGGGAGATCAGAAGGACCTTCTCATGCTGGGAGTTGGGGTATCGGCTAGAGTCAAGGGAGGAGGAGGTCGGTATGCGGAAGTAGTCGTGGATTGAGTGTCGGAGTCATCCGAGAAGCTCGTGTTAAAGTAACTCAAGTCAAGGGAGTTAGAGCCAGAGCTTATGTCGATGGGGTGCCCTTCACAAGCCATGAAGATAAGATAATGGTGAACATGACTCGTAGTGGTAATTTATAGAAGGGGAAGGAGGTGCATTCTCATCCTGGGGAAAGGAAGGAGAAGGTGAAGAGTCGAGGGAAGTAATTGCATTGGTATGGGAAATAATAAAAGTATTAATCCCAAAATGGGTTATTGCATCTCCATCTAGGCCAGGAGAGGTGATTTGGCTTAATAGATTGTAGCATGTCTTTACCACACGGGAAATGACTCCGAATTATGGAGAATAGTGGCTATCGTGGCCCAAGTGAAGCCCCGAGTGGGAGAAAATGGCAATCGACTAGCACCATAGAGGATAAGTGATGTTAGGTGATACAAGCGATAAGTTTAATTCACTGTAAGGAAAAAAAAGAACACAAGATTGTCCCTCGAATATTTCTCATTGATAATAATGGTTCGTACATTACAGGGAGTGCTAAAAATTACAACTCGAAGATCTCCGGGGGGTAGTTAGCCAGGGAAACCTCAGGGTCCAAGTGGCTTGTATCTTCACCCGGTGGAGGGTACCCTTTGGCAGCGTTCTGAACGGAGGACCCTTCAAAGCCTAAGATAAATAATTGCACTCCTATCCTTGCATATTGTATCTTCATATTCTCCTCCCGTTCTTTCCATTGGGCCTGGTTTTTAGATAACTGAGCAGCTACAGTGTCTCTGTCCTTAGTAGTTGTTATAGCTTATTGGCCCAAGGAAGCTAGAGCCTCAGATTTCTTCTCCTAAAATTTCTGTTGTTGTTCTACAATCATGTCCAACATCCCAGGGAAAGTGGATATAATTGAAGATAAGCTCTCCAGTTGCTTTTGTCAGGATGTCTGAGATGCCTCCAATGCTTTATTCTTGGTCTACATTCGTAGGAGGGTCGTCGAAGATTGCGAAACTCTACTTTCTGCTTCTTTCAGTTAAGCTTGGCACTCTGACAATTCCTGGGTAATGAGGTCGGCTTGCTGCAGCTGACTAGACTGCAAAAATAGCTGCTAATTGAGGTCAGCATTCTTCTTCAAGAGTTCTTCTTTTTCACTCCGGGCCATCGCTAATTGCATCATTAAATCCTCACATTGCGTAGTCAGAGTGGCCTCCTTTTGTTTACTCTCAGCCAGTTGTTGAGTCAGTCTTTTCTGCTGAGAGAGGGAGGCAGTGTGGCATGCAACCATGGTGGACAGGTAGTTTACTATATTTGGAGTGGTCTCATTGCAAGCAGTAACTACCTTAGGACGAAGAAAGGGTGTTACGGGAATAAGTACCATTAGATATCAAATATGAAGAGAAGAAGAACATACCTCCGCTAAGTGTTTGCATAGGCGTGATGAATCGGTAAATTATGTGTCACGCGTGATATCGTTTCCCAAATTATTTACCAAACCCCCTAACTACACTAATGCAGTATAGGACTGACTCGGATCGTCTCCCAACGAACCTAATGGTTGGACATTTGTTTTTAAACAGAAGTAATCACTACGGGTTTTTATAATTTATTAAAACAATTATTTGAAAGCTATCTTAATGCAAGAACGATTCAACCCTGCACCACACTGTCACTATACGATACAATGGCCAAACAGTTCTGGTAAACAGACATGGGAATTAAATATGCAAGAAGTAAATCTAACTACTAAATAACAATTACCAAGTAACTATCCTAATGTGCAAAAGTAAGTAATCACACATCACACTGTCACTATACGGTACAATGATCAAGAAATAAATATGAACAATTCAACCAAGCACCGCACTGTCACTATACGACATAGTGGTCAAACGATCACTAAAAACTAAACTAACTATCATAAAATAATTCAACCAAGCATCGCATTGTCACTATAGGACACAGTGGTCAAGAAACAAATGTGAACAATTCAACCAAGTACTGCACGGTCACTATACGGAACAGTGGTCAAACAGTCACTAAAAACTAAATGCAAGGAAAGTAAGCAATTCAACCAGGCACCGCACTGTCACTATACGGTACACTAGCCAAATGTAAATGAAATCTAAACTAATAACAAAAGTAATTCAACCAAGCACCGCACTGTCACTATATGGTACACTGGCCGAAGATTAACTAAAAATAGGGAAGAACAATTACACTACAGGAAATAAATCTAACCACTAGGTAAACACTGTAAATGACTAACAAGACTCATTAAACTATCAAACCAAATTACCATGTGCACGATTTACTACACAAACAAAATACGACTGAAACATCAGTGAAACACTACTGAACACTAAGAAATCAATATTGAAACAATACTGAAAAAATATAGTGCACAATAGTGAGCCAACAATGTAAAAATACTGAAACAACCAAAGTAAACAATGTAACAACAGTAAAACAATAACAAACACAATAGTAGAGCAAATAAAGTACAAATTAACCATAGTCATCCACAAACACCAAAAGGTACCACCCTCTCCGGTGACCCACGACGGTACCGAACAGCTCCAAGGGTCTCAGGGTATGGATCTCCCGTCAGAATCCGATAAGAGTTGGATCGATGGTGGCAGTTCATAGCTCCGATGATGGATGTGGGACTGCCGTGACCACAGTAATCAAGAGGTGGCTCTACGGAGAAGGAACGACGCAAATCACAACCACTACTGTGGATGGAATCGGATCTGGGAACAGGGGTTGATCATCATCACCAGTTGGAATTGAAGAACGCCACTGAATCGAAAGAAGTGCTGCCGTCGGAGCTGGAAATCGATGTTGCCGCGACCATGATAGTAGCAGGTCACCCCTATCTTCGCGTGACCACATCCCGCTAGGGTAGCTCAACTCCGTTGGTGAGGGATCTGAGAATCGCTGGTGATGATGGACGAACTCCACTGTCGGTCGATGGATTGCCGCTTCCCAACTTCAGTTGTGAGATTCGCCGGACCAAAGGAAGGAGAGTACACCAGATGGAATGGGATTGGGAATGACCTGGGATCACCGGACTCGTCGCCGAAGTGCTTGAGTGGATCTGTCGCTGTGCTCGTGAGGAAGATGAAGACGCGCTGCTACTGTTTTTTGCACTTCTCATTTTTTGTCGTGCGATAGAAGAAGTTTGTTTTTACCCGATTTTTCCCCAGCCGCTTAATCGTGCTAGTTTAGATCTCAGCCACCCATTTAGATCTAGGGTTAAATGGCTTCAATTAATATCCCTAAGGGTTGATCAATCAATCCATCGGTTGTGATCGATTTAATCTGGATCGACGGCTGTGATTGCTCCGATTTGGCTTTTTTTCACGTTCCGTACAAAATCACATTCAACCCATGAAAAATAATACTGAAATTATAGGGATTAAACAATTAATTGCAAATATATCCACTATGCAAAAACATCCTGATTAACCGTAATTACCCAAATCAAAGAGCCTAAAATATCCAAATGTAAATAAAAATCACACGATAAAAATATGATTATCAAATTCCCCCACACTTAATTTTGCGTGTCCTGAGAAATACTAAAACAAAGAAGTACTGAATCCCTAACTAGTTCCCCAAACAATACCTAGATCAATAATTCAGAGATAGAAAAAAATAAGTTACTTAGGATCACTAAATTGATCCGGATCTAGGGTATTCAAAAGATCCGACTCCTACAACAGTCAACATGTATGATGAGTTCCAATTCGATAAAATAAATGAAGTCTGATACAAAACCTCCCAAAATGGATAATTGCACTAATACTCACATAATGATCGTAGGAGTGGGGTACCCTCAAAACACCATGTAATCTTGTCCTACCATATGCTTGCTTATCATCTACTTCTCTACTGCTATTAATACATTCCATACATGAATCAAAAGGATTTATCAAGCATTAAAATGAGATCAACAGTAGACTGCAAAAGAAACATACAAAGAAGATCAAAATGGAATGAACAAGACAACAATGGAAGAATTGGAAGAATAAACCTGATAAATTGCATGTAGGAGTGTGGAGGGATATATTCCAATAACAATCCAAAAACATAAGCTCAACAGCATCCATACTAAAAATAAAGTCCAAAACCTCACGTATATAATTTCAGCAATAATAGTGTAGTGCCACAATGGTGTAGTGCAATAAGAGAACTGAAGGCCTGGCTTGTCTTGCACAATATTAGAAGCAGATAGGTTTGTTTAAAAGGCCAGATTCAATAACAACATCAATGAGATTCAACAACTGTTCTAGATGAGAAACACTCCTCATGTACACAGGTTGATGCAAGAGCCCAATAAGTAATACAATAGCAAAAACTCCTGTTTTAACCTCAGATTTATCTTCCTCCATCAACACAGCTCTCCAGCATCTATTTCATCAACACTACCAATTTCGACTTCCAAACTATGAAGCCTTTCACTTATTGTCGCACACTACCACTGCTTTCTGGGCTCACTGCTTCAACATCTCCAAAAACAACATCAGTTCATTCATACTGCATCTCTATCACTTGCTCAATTAGCAGATGAATCTGATGTCAACAACCATTTTTAACTGACGGACACTATCAGAGAGTTTGAAATCCATCATTGAAGACCTTTTAAACATTATAACTGGCACAGGCTTTCTGATAATACAACTGATTTTTGTTGATAATTCTGTGGTAAAACATGTCCAGCTGCAGCAACCACAACAACACCCAAAATTCCATGGCTACAGTGAAACTTTGCTCTAAACATATGTTCTAACATTCTCATACTTATACCCATGAAACTCTCTAAACAATCTCTGAAATGCAACAGATTTTATCTCTGAATTTGGATTTCCCTTTTGTTTTCCTGCAATTAACCTTGATACTGTGATCAGATATTGGTTGCTGCTGATACTCAGTCATCAGATATGGGTTGCTGCTGATACACTATCGACCAGCTGTGGAGTTTCAGCAGCTTCAACCAATCCAGCACAACTAGAATTCCACCAACAGGAGTTGTGAGTAACCCAAACTTCCTTATTTGTTGATGTTGTCGACTGCATCAATGACAGCATAAGCTGCTGTCTCAGATAAATTTTCAGAAGATTCCCTTAATCCAGCATTAATCTGATCCAGTTTGATGGCCTCGACAGAAGTTATAGGCATTTAGATTTAAGTGGGTATTGATGGAGTTTGTGGCAGTTCCACGAACTGCACAGAGGCAGTTCGTGGAACTGCCTCGAGCGCGCACGGCTTGAAGCCGTGCGTGCGTCTCCTTTCCTTAAAAGGGAAGGAGTGTGCGTCCAAGGAGGCTGCTGCGAGATGAATTGGCTGCTCGGAGAAGACGGTGAGAGGCGTAGAAACATCCGGTGGATCTTGGTTTGTGGAAACAGGGGAGCCTTCCGGATTTCCACCATGATCTTTCCTCCGACACAAGAAAAACTCCAAACAGGTATATATTATGATCAACATTGGTATCAGAGCAATTGATTTCGTTATAGGCATGTGGTCGATCGGCCGCGTCGGGAGGCGCATCCACCGAAACTTCGGGGCGTCGTTAGCGATCTCGGAGGCGATGGGCGCTCACGTCGAGGCAGCTATCGATGACCGGTGGCGATCTTGAGGCGAACGCCAACGCGGCGAGAGGACCGTTAGGCGATCTCGAAACGCGCGTTGAATGTCGGCGCGCGGCGCCGTCGGAGGCAGCGTGGCGTGGCGCGGAGGCAATAGCCTCTGAGCGCGCCACCGCGTCGGAGCGGCGAGCGGCGTATGAGCGGCGGCAGCGGCTATTCTTGCCGGAAGCGCGACAGATCGCTCGTGGAGGCGATGACCTTCGAGCGGCCGGCGGCCGTAGGCGATAGAGGCGATAAGCGCTGAGGCGGCGGACCGCCGGCGAGCGGGCAGCCGGCGAGGCGGCGACACGGTATTGTCCGACGCTGAAAAGCTGCGCCCGAGATTAGGGCGCGCGGACGGGAAATTTTCCTATTTTATTAAATAAAAAAAATTTTTTTGACTAATCTGTTTCGTACAGATTATTTAGATTGGGCTTTAATTGGGCCGAATTAAAATGGGCCAAATTAAATGGGATTTAGTTTGGTTTAATTGGGCCGAATTAAATGGGCTTTAAATCAAATTTTAATTGGACATGGGTTCAATTAATTTGATTCCAACAAAAGGCTTAGTGTCCTATTAAATTTACACAAGAATTGTGTAAAATTGACTTTGGTTGACTAAACTCATAACTAAAGTTAGATGGATTGTTTTGGAACAATTAGAATCTGACATGGATAACTTAAAGATAGAACTAGTTTATGACTGTCTATGGGTCAAAATTGATTGATCAATGGGTCAATGAATTATAGCCTAAAATTCAAGGAGTTTAGTTCTTCTTGATATATGTGTATTTGTTCTGTGCCTTGATTAAATTGGAATATACCGGTATTTGTACTGGTTTTGTCGGTTATGTACTGACATGATTTATTTCAATTTTACAGATGGCGCGGATGTATACCACTATGACCCGGCGCGATGTGTTGCGCAATCGGTATAGGGAGGCTATCGAAGATTTGGACTATGACCCTTACCATGGAGTCGTTGGACACATTGGGAAGCTGGACAGACTGTTCTGGAAGCTCGAGATGCAGGAGTTTCCAGTATTAGACAACTACAGGATTTGGGCGTTGATTCGTTCATTGCCCGATAATCTTGCTGACGCGGTACGACAATTTTGGGGGTTACATGAAGGACGTGTTTCATATACCCAGTTGTGCACAGAGCTGATTAACTATGCTGACTGTGAAGAGGATCCTGAAGAAGACCCAGTGGAGGATTTTGGTTCTCGATTTGTGAGGTCTTTAAAGGACTCTGTATCAGGGCAGCATGTGTTGCCTGTGAGTGTCCCAGCAGAGAGTACTGTGGTTGAGTCCAGACGGAGAGGACACATCATGATTACTGCTGCGCTAGGGCTTGTCCTAGTGGGAGCAGTAATCGCTTATCTAGTCTATTAGGAGTTGTTTTAGTTTATGAGTAGGAAGAATGTAATCTGTTACATTCTTAGTAGACTTTGTTATTTGTTAACATTGTACAGCATGTTTATTTAAATGATGTGTTCATTTAATGATTAGTTCATTTGATGCTGTTGACTCTAAATGATGCATGATTAATGAATATGCCCTTGATTAGTTCAAATGTTTATATAATGATATGTTCATGTGTAATATCATGTTGTAATAATGATTAATATCATTAGGTGGGATGTATGTAATAAAATATATCAATCTAAGTCTGATTGGCACATACAAATGATGAGTGATAACGCAGTTGTCACTTTATTTTGTAAACCAGATCAGATTTATCTTGAGTTTATTTTTGAGATTACATACATAAAAGCATACACTGAGTAACTAAATAATGTGTTTATTTATGTTAGGTTATGGCGACTAAAAATATCATAGCTGAACTGAACAAAGGTGAAAAACTGAATGGGGATAACTATAAAATATGGCACTCAAGATTCTGTATGTTCTTGAGGAACAAGAAGTCCTAGAGGCTGTTAATCAGGTTGTGATGGAACCTGTTGAGAGTAATACAGCACAGTACAGACATGACCTTGATACCTATAAGGTATGGAAAAGGAAGGATTCCACTGCAAAGGGCATATTGATAAGTTCAATGGTGGATGACCTAGTATTAGAGTATGAGCCATATCCTTCAGCTCATGCAGTCTGGGTAGCCCTTAGAGAGAGATACAGTGGAATAAGTCTCAGTAAGCTTTGGCAGCTGACGATCAGGTTCGATAGCTACAAGAAGCGCCCGAATGCAACGATGGTTCAACATCTTAGGGAGATGTCTAATATGATTCGGGAGCTGAAAACTTCTGGTCATGAGTTGACCGATGAACAATAGGTTCAGGCGGTTATTCGTTCTCTTCCCGATTCTTGGGAGACCATGAAGCAGACTTTAACTCACAGTGAGAGTATTAAGACTTTCGCTGATGTCTCACGGCATGTTGAGCTGGAGGCTGAGAGAGTAGAATCCGCGAGGATTTCTGGCCAAGCCTATTTGGCTGCAGGCTCTGCTGGATCATCTGGATCCAAGAAGAAATGGTACAAGAAGGGAAAGGGAAAGAATAAAAACGTTGCTACTGCTGCTGGGAAGGATCAAATCAAGAAGAAGAAGACAGGGAAGAAACCTAAAAGCAAGTTATCTTGCTTTAATTGTGGCAAGAAGGGTCACTTTGCTCGGGAGTGTACTGAGCCAAAGAAGGTAACTTCTAATCTGTCTTCTGAGCATTTTGTTGCTAGTACTGTGTTGATGGCTGATTCTTATCCTTTGTGGATTATAGATTCGGGAGCAACCAACCATGTAGCTCGAGAGCGGGTTACATATGTGGAGTACCGCCGGGTACCTGCTGGCAACAAATGGATCTATGTAGGAAACAATGCAAGAGTCGAAGTCAAGGGAGTCGACACTTGTAAACTTAACCTTCATGGTGGAAGTACTTTGTTTCTGCATGATGTCTTGTATGCTCTAGAGATTCGAAGGAATCTTTTATCTGTTACTTGTCTTCTTGATTTGGGGTACTCTGTAAATTTTTTCAGTCGTTGTGTAGAACTTAAGATTGACTCTGTGTCAATCGGATATGGTTATTTATCTAATGGTTTTATGGTACTAGATGTGGTGCCTGATGTGAATTGTGCGATTCATAGTTGTTTTTCAAACATTGCTCTTACTAGTAATGCGGATATATCTGATGAGGTTTGGCATGCTAGATTGGGACATATAGGACAAGATCGCATGAATCGATTAGCTAGAGAGGGTTTATTGGGCTCTCGTGCTAAGATTAGCTTGTCTATATGTGAGCATTGTCTTGCTGGAAAAGCAACTAGGAAACCATTTGGAAAGGCTATAAGAGCAGACTTGCCATTGCAATTGATTCATTCGGATATTTGTGGTCCGATAAGTGTGAAGGCTAGGCATGGAGCTTCCTACTTCATTACATTTATTGATGATTTCACTAGGTATGGTCATGTGTATTTGATTTCTCAAAAATCTGAAGAGTTGGATTATTTCATTCGTTATTTGAACGAAGTTGAGAATCAAACAGAACGTAAGGTTAAGGCCTTACGCACTGACCGTGGGGGTGAATATCTGTCTGATTTGTTCAAGACGACATGTAATGATAAGGGGATTATTAGACAGCTAACGATCCCAGAAACTCCACAGCAAAATGGGGTTGCTGAAAGAAGAAATAGGACTCTTCTTGTAATGGTTAGGTCTATGATGGCGCAGGCTAATTTGCCAGTCTCCTATTGGGTAGATGCATTACTAGCTACGGCCTATATACTTAACAAAGTGCCTTCAAAGTTAGTTCCATCAACCCCATATGAACGTTGGACGGGCATAAAACCAGATTTGAGCAATCTGAGACCCTGGGGGTCAGCTGCCTACGTTCATGATAGTTCTCACAGATATGGAAAACTCTGACCTAGAGGTAAGAAGTGTATCTTTATAAGATATTCTGAGACCTCGAAAGGTTATGTTTTTATAGGTGAGCAACAAGATGGAACAATCTCTGAGATTGAGTCGAGAGATGCCACTTTTCTCGAAACTGAGTTCCCAACAAAGGGTGAAGTTGATAAGACAGTTCCTATTTTTTAGGAGGATGAGTCGTTATCAACAAGTCAGATGTCCAGTGGAATACCTGAACCTAGTCAACCGAGTGGGAGTAATGTGCCTGATCACGGGGTGACTTCTCAACAGCCCAACTTACGGAAAAGTGTTCGTAAGATCATACCTAAAAGGAGGTTTGATATTGAGAATGAGGCAATGATGACACTCCCAGTTGACGAAGATGAACCTCAATCAGTTGAGGATGCGTTGGGATGTAGGGTTAGAGATAAGTGGAAAAGTGCAATGGAAGAAGAGATGGAGTCAATGATTCGGAATCAAGTTTGGGAGTTAGTCGATCTTCCTCCTGGCCGAAGGGCCATTGGGAATAAGTGGATTCTCAAAATAAAGAGGAAGTCTGATGGATCGATTAACCGATACAAGGCTCGTTTGGTTGCAAAAGGATTTACCCAAAGAGAGGGTATTGACTTTGAAGAGACATTTTCTCCCGTAGTGAAGTTTGTGTCAATCTGAGTTATCTTGGCCTTTGTGGCGCATTATGACTTGGAATTACATCAGATGGATGTTAAAACCGCTTTCCTTAACGGTGAGCTTGACGAGGAAATCTATATGGTTCAGCCAGAAGGTTTCGTTGCTTTAGGCCAAGAGGATAAAGTATGTAGATTGAAGAAATCTATATATGGGCTGAAGCAAGCGTCAAGACAATGGAACATAAGATTTAACAAAGTGGTTTTATCTTATGGTTTCGAAATGATCAATGAGGATCATTGCGTTTTCCTAAAGAAGGAAAAAGGAAAGTATGTCATTTTATCATTATATGTTGATGATATGCTGATAGCAGGAAATGACATAGGATTTATTGAAGAAGTCAAAAAGTGGTTGTCTTCTCAATTTGACACAATAGATATGGGAGAAGCTGAATACATCTTAGGGGTTAAGATCATCCGGGATCGATCAAAGAGACTTTTGGGTTTGTCACAAGAGTCTTATATTACTAAGATGTTACAACATTTCAACATGTCTGACTGCAACAGTGAACAGACACCTATTGCGAAAGGTACTGTTTTGAGCAAAAGTATGAGTCCCAAGACTCCAGCTGAAATAGCCGACATGAATAAAAAACCATATGCCAGTGCCATAGGTAGTTTAATGTATACTATGTTGTGTACTCGTCCCGATATCAGCTATGCAGTGGGCTTAGTCAGCCGGTTCCAGTCAAACCCAGGATCGAGACACTGGAAGGCAGTGAAAAGGATTTTCAGATATCTGAAGGCGACGACAGATTATTGTCTCTGTTATCAAGGGTCAGATATGAGCCTAAAGGGCTATTCAGATGCAGATTGGGCTGGGGACCTGGATGATAGAAAATCAACATCAGGCTATGCGTCTGTGTGGCCATATCTACAATGGAAGCTGAATATGTTTGCATAAGAAGCAAATGTTGAGAAGGTTTCTAAAGCATTTGAAGATTGCTGAGAACAGTGGGAGTCCAGTGACTGTCTATTGTAATAGTCAAGCTGCGATAGCTTTTTCCAAGGATCCCAAATATCACAGCAAGGGCAAGCATATTGCTATAAAATACAACTTTATCAGGGATATTGTTGCTAAAAAGAAGGTGATTCTTGAGTATATCCCTACACGAGCTATGCTTGCAGATCCTTTTACTAAGCCAATGACTAGAGAGTCATTTAATGAGCATGTAAAGTCTATGGGACTTCGTAGAATGTAACAGTCTTGTAATGACAATTGAATGTTATAATTTGATTGTTTGAAATGTCAGCCATAATAAATTCAGTGTATGTTATGTTACATTCTAGTGATAAGATCTCGATAAGCATGTTGGCAGGTAGTGATTGGTCCTCTCACATGGACAATCATCTCTATTTGTTGCGTATGAATAGAGGTAAGACCGATGCTTATAGGTCAACCTATGTGGTTGTTAGCTTTGGAAGCTATAAAATTTGTTACATTCCTATAAGTTAGGGTCGTCTTGATATTTGTATTAAGATAAGATCATTTTGTGGTAAATGATCGAAGTAAATGAACCCACCATTTACTGTGCCTGTTTTTGAGCCAGATTAGAATTCATATGTTGAGTTCTGGATTCATGTGTTGAATTCTGGATTAGACATTGGGAATGTCTAGATCGAAATCTGTACGATGTTAATTTGAGGGAAACATGCGCTCTTTATTGGTAAAGAGGACGACATCGTAGCATGTGAATCATACCGCATGTGCTAAGACGACACTAAGGGTAGTAGGAGAATGGATCCCTGCTTCTCTACTATGTGAGCCCTTTGAGATTATATGTTGATCTCAATATTTGCCCTTTGTGACTATTTAGGTGTCTACTTGAAGTTTTGATCAGGGTCTGCTACTTTAGCATGTAAACCTATTGACTATGGATGATTCGGTCTATGGAACATGACTAAGAAAGCGATTGATTAAAATGAATAGATTCACACTAAAAAGGAAGATTAAATAGATTTACATCTAATAAGAATTATTCACTGGTCGACCCATTTCTGTTGTGTATGGAAATGATTGTGAATATTTGGAATATGAGACATGCTCTTGACATGATGGTCAATCTAAGGGATTAGAGATGTTCATATTGATGTAAATGAGATTATTTAATCTGGGTAAAAAGCAAGACATAAATGTTTCAGGTAAAAGGTTATGTACCACCAGAAATATGATTTTGTATCATCTGGAAAATGACTGTGTGTCACCTGGGAAATGGCTGTGTGTCATAAGATAAATGGTTTTGTACCACCTGGAGATGACTCTGTGTCATCGGGAGAATGATTATGTATCATATGTAGAGTGGCTAAGTTAGGCGTAACAACTTCTCTTAGCATGCATCACTCTATGAGCAGCTATGTAAGGTGTAACAACTTTCTTAGCAATTGAACGCTCAATGTGCTTGCTGTCGCACGAACCATTTTCTAATTTGATGTTTTCATTTAGTCTATGTGACTAGACGCCTCTTCTAAAATGGTCTGTGTGATCATTTAGTCTATGTGACTAAACGCCTCTTCTAAAATGGTCTGTGTGATCATTTTGTCTATGTGACATACCTTGGACGAGTGGGAGATGTGCAGGTGCGGAATCGTGATGCCGCGCGCAAAGCCGCAAGGCGGCGACGTGCATGCGTCTCCTTCCCTTAAAAGGGAAGGAGTGTGCGTCCAAGGAGGCTGCTGCGAGACGAATTGGCTGCTCGGAGAAGACGGTGAGAGGCGTAGAAACATCCGGTGGATCTTGGTTTGTGGAAACAGGGGAGCCTTCCGGATTTCCACCGTGATCTTTCCTCCGACACAAGCAAAACTCCAAACAGGTATATATTATGATCAACAGGTATGGTGTTAGAACTGACAACAACTGCACCAGATTTAAGTAGATTCATCCCAACTAGTCCTTGAATTTCTGAAAATCTGATACAATCTCTAAGTAGATTTTCCTTGAATCCACGTGTCTAGAAACCTGTTTCAAGCTACACTTCCTTTTAAATGACGTTGGCAATTCCTGAATCCAATTGTAAGCATATCCTTTTAGAGCTTGGTGATTCATGCATTTTAATTTTTTTCAGACTGTGACTAACTCATCTATACTTACACGTGTAGCTTCTCCAAAGTTACAATTCCTTGACATTCTGTAGATTTTTCTAAAGTGAACATGCAAGACATTATAAGACCATGTGTAGCATAATTAGATGATTTTAGAATTTCCAATTACAATTGGAAATTCTGACTCCAGTTTAGTAATCTCAAATTTAAAAGAAATTTCAAGTTGCACTGTCAACCTCTTATCAGCTTATCATCTTATCAAATTTTTTTCTAATTTTGTTAAGTAACTGGTAGTGAGGTTTTCTTTTCAATTTGATGATGTAGCCATCTGTATCAATTGAGGTTGGGAGGTCTTGTCATAACAGAACTGCTGACTGGAAGTATCAAAAAATTGTACAACAATTTGAATGAATTCTTGAACTTCACTACCAAAGCCTGCTACCAATACATTTTTTCAATCTTCTCCTCAAATCTAATAAAATTAGTTCCAGTGTCAACTTGTGAACCAATTTCTACAGCTCTCCTTTCAGCAAATCTATTAAAGAAATAGCTCATATTTATTTTAATATCCTTTTAAGAACTGGAAGCTTGCATAACCTTCGTGAAGGATGGTAGAAGACATGTCCTCAGTCCACATTCTGCTGTAATACAATGTTGGAAATGGAAGCTTGTGATAGACTTCTCTACAGCAAGGGACAACACGTGGTTCATTCCAATCTGAAATTGCATTAACTAATTTCAAAAGTTTCAACTCCAATTCAGGTAGCACTTGCACTTTCTAAGCTTTTCTGTTGTCATCTTTGTTCAAACTTCTTGCTCAATAACTAGCTCAGCTTTTGTCAAACTATGCTTCCCAAGAGTCCTGTCCTAAATCTACAAGTTCAGAATCTAGCACAACTGGAGTTCCTGATAGTTCCACTCTCAATCTGATTTTTTTTTTCAATCCATGATCACTTGCCAACTTGAGCTTGTGTTTTAGTAGTCACATTGGAACCAAGGCTGCCCTTCCTTTCGATAGCCATGTGGAATTTCTAAAAGTCTGATACAACATTCTGAGCCAATTAACAGTTTTAGTTTTCTCCTCAATTAGGTCAAGCACCTCTCGGTTTCCCACAAACTCTATGCAATACCAATCAATTTCCTCCTTAGTATTCTCTTATTGCTCCCTTTACAAAATCAAGGCTGCTGGATTTCCAGATTCAGATTCAGAACAGTTCTCCTTCGATAACTCCTCCTCTAACAATTAACCAAGCTCTCAATGAAGTCTTAAAAATTGCATATCTTCATCCCAATCAATAACACCGACAGAAATGAATCTCAACATTATTTGAATAAAATGAAAGGGTGTGCAGAAAATCAAGTTCATGGCTACTGAAAACTTCTATTGATTTCCTTCTGCTGAAACTGTGCCCTCTGTGTCAATCTCCAAACAAACAATATCTCCTCCCCCACACTTAAAAATTTTGTCCGTCTCGGACAATGCAACTTATCATGTTATTCTTCCACATTGAGAACAAAAGATATGGGTAGAGGAAATCCACAAAGATACGAAGACAATGGAAAATAAATGAAGAGGTATGACAAGTACAACAACATGGAAGTATCAAGTGGATTAAACAAGCAATTCAAGTAAGGAAAAGAATCAAGAATGAAATCCTTCATCATATTCATGCAAATAAATGTTATTGCAGTTTTGAAAAGACTCAAAGCATGTTCTAGAGCAACAAGTATCGCACGTGTATCACACCAAAGTGGGTAATTGGTGAAAATGGCTTACAACCTCACTGGGTGAATAAAAAACAAGCTTGGTCTATTGACAAAAATTCACCATCCTAACAAGTGACTGTATGTAAGTGAAGTCTCTTATCATACACCAAAAATTCACAACTTATTGATCCAACATAACTAATTTTTACCATCTCTGAAATGATACTAAGGCATGCATAGGAAAAATTATTCGACTCAATAACATACCAACAAACAAACAAACCTAAGTCAACAGGTAAACACAAACAACCAAACAACCAGTTTATTCTGAACATGAAAGGAAGGAAATCCAGTAAGTAAAAGAACACACTCCCCTTTCATGTCGGAGAAGAAGAACCGATGTTTCCTTTAGGATTTGGGATAGTTTGAGATGGTAGCTAACTAGATCCCTGTGACTGCAACTGATTTATGTTAGATGCATGTTGGCTAATTTGTCTCTCTATATTATGAATAGATGCATCTGTTTTCTGCAGATACTGCTGCTGCTATACCAACAACTACTGCATAAGATCCTCCATCTTTGAATTTGAACTCGAACTGGGAGACTCAACTCTAACTGGCTGAACAGGAGGTCTAATTTGTACTGGGTTACTCTGAATGGTTGGGGGTCTCTGAAACGTTGATCCTGGCTAAAACGACTGCTGATAAAATGAATTCCCATACCTCAGATTTGGATGATCTCTCCATCCTAGATTATAAGTAGCAGACATCGGATCATATATGGAATGTTGTTGCTGATACTGAGGCTGATACTGATGTTGCTAAAGCTGATATGGAGGTTGATACTGAGGTCTGGAAGGAAACTGATTTGCCGCCGCTACTACTTCATCCTGCTGGAGTGAAGGACATGAATCAAAAGGATGCTCTAGACTCGAACAAATACCACAAACCCTCATAGGCTGCATAGGCACTATGGAAGATTGGCTTGCCTGGTTCAGAGTCAATTGCCTAACTAATAATGTGAGCTCCTGTAATGAATTCTTCATCTCCGCCTGATCAGTAAAAGCCAGGTGAGCCTCACTCACCCCTCTAGTCACTATTACTCTGCTCCCAAACTATTGTGAGTTCTCTGCCATATTTGCAATAAGTTCTCGGGCCTCACTCGGAGTCTTGTTAACTAATGCCCCTTCACTAGCTGCATTTATCATACTCCTGTCCATGGGAAGCAATCCCTCATAGAAGTACTGAACGAGCAACTGGTCACTGATCTGATGCTGGGGGCAACTGGAACATAATTTCTTGAATCTCTCCCAATACTCATACAATGTCTCTCTAGTAGACTACTGAATACTGCAGATGCTTTTCCTGATGGTAGCAGTTCTTGATGCCGGGAAGAATTTCTCCAGGAAAGATTTCTTCAATTCAAGCCAACTGTTGATACATCCAGGTGGAAGATAGTACCACCAATCCTTAGCTGCTCCAGCCAGTGAAAATGGAAAAGCTCTCAATTTGATATCCTCCTCTGAAATGCCCTGTGGCTTCATAGTAGAGCATACCTCATGGAATCGTGTAAATGCCTGTTGAGATCTTCACTAGATAATCCATGAAACTTAGGAAGAAAATGAACTATACCTAATCTGAGCTCAAAATTCTCCTCTAAAGCTGGATAGCTAATGCAAGAATACTGGTATGTAACGCCCGCCCTTATCTTCTCTCAGGGCGGCGCTACTGTTACTCCTTTTTTTTTTCTTAAACATACTACATATGGATTCTCTCACAACCTACGTACTTTAACAGGTCATCATAACTTAAACCTTCTTTTGCACATGCATCACATATCATATTCATCATTAGCATGTTAACATATCTTTCATAACATGCATACATAAAGATTCGTTCATGAGTTCTAACATTTCCAACCTTCTTAAGTAGATGATTCTCATTAAACACAAGTCTTATAAGCGGAAGCAATGTCTTAAGTTGTTCTTAGAGCATATAAATACAAGCAGATAGTATAGGGTCTTCTTCCACCATGCCACTATCACACACACTTGGCCCCTCCTGCTACTTCCTCTAGCGCAGACTTCCTTTATCTGCAGTATATGGACAACATGAACTATAAGCATATAGCTTAGTAAGATCCTTGCCTACTCACAAAAGCCACAACTTCATCAAGCAATTAGAACATGAGCATACTAGCATAAAGGACCTAAGTATTTCATAGCAACACTAATCAACAACATATCCATGTAATAAAAAAACTAAGCATGGCATAGAATTGTTCATAAGCCAGTTAAGCATAATTAATCTAAGCAGGGCATAATTTGAACATAAGCATTATAACTACATAAAACTAAGCATGCAGGAAAGACATATTCATAAGCGTTTTAAAACTTAACAATAAGCATTCCTAACCTAAGCATCCGTAACATCCTACATCTTAAACCTACATAAAGTACATAGGCACAAACATTCTTCAACTTAACCATGACCATTCATCAGGGAAATCCAATCATGCATAAAGGACATAATCATAAGCATTTGTTTAACTTGGACATAAACATTTGTAATAACATAAATCCTAAACTTGTAGAAAGAACATAATCGCAAGTATTCATAATCTTACCCGTAACATTCACCACATCATAAATTCTAAACTAGCATGAAGTACATAGTCGCAACGTTCTTAAACTTAACTCTAAACATCATAACTTCATAACATCTAGCATGCATGAAGAACATAGTTTGCAAGCATTCAGAGTATTTAACATGAGCATACACAATAATCATAAAAGTCTTTCCTTTTCAAAACATGTACTTATAGATACTTCAAAATCATCATAACTTCATAACATCTAGCATGCATAAAGAACACGGTTTGCAAGCATTCAGAGTATTTAACATGAGCATACACAATAATCATAAAAGTCTTTCCTTTTCAAAACATATACTTATAGATACTTCAAAATCATCATAACTTCATAACATCTAGCATGCATAAAGAACATGGTTTGCAAGCATTCAGAGTTTTTAACATGAGCATACACAATAATCATAAAAGTCTTTCCTTTTCAAAACATGTACTTATAGATACTTCAAAATCATCATAACTTCATAACATCTAGCATGCATAAAGAACACGGTTTGCAAGCATTCAGAGTATTTAACATGAGCATACACAATAATCATAAAAGTCTTTCCTTTTCAAAACATATACTTATAGATACTTCAAAATCATCATAACTTGTTTGGGGGGCCCAGGTTAAGTACCACATAATGTGCGTTCCCTAGTAGGCTGGGGTAGCGAGCCACCAGTCCTACTAGATCAAGACCTCTTACGTCTTACCAGGGCAAGACCTCTTACGTCTTCTTATGTCCCTATGGATTTGATTAACGACCACCTGACGGGTCGGGTACTTAACCTCTTGCAAAGTAAAATACTTAATTCCTTTCTTTTCTTGTCATAATATAAAGAATGCTCTTGATCCCCAACATAAAAAGGGAAGCATCTTAATCTTATCTTATCATAAGGAGAGCTCTTGATCCCTACTTGAAAGGGAAGCATCTCCATTTTATCTTATCTTAAGGAGAGCTCTTGATCCCTACTTGAAAGGGAAGCATCTCCATCTTGTCATAAGGAGAGCTCTTGGTCCCTACTTGAAAGGGAAGCATCTCCATCTTATCATGAGGACACATGCATTCATAACATAAGAGTACCCTAAAGGGGTCCTAAAGTATAAACATGTTCATCATACAAGCATATTTCGTGGCACAGTACATCATAAACATGAAGCATATTTCCTTGGCATATTCATGGCATATTAAATCACTAAAACATGTTCATCACCTAAGCATATTACATCATCAACATGTAGCATGTTTCCTAAGCATATTCAAGGCATATTAAATCATAAAAACATGTTCATCACCTAAGCCTATTTCATGGCACATTACATCATAACATGAAGCCTATTTCCTAGGCATAATCATGGCATATTAAATCACAAAACATGATCCACATCTAGGTATGTTTCATGGCATACTATATCATAAACATGTTCATCACCTAAGCTTATTTCATATTGCATTGAATCATAACCATATAAATCACACAAGCATAGTTCATGACATATAAACCAACAAAAACCATACCCTTAGCACAACTACATGTGGGGGGGGGGGGGGTGTTTTCATGAAACCCTAACCCTAAAACCATGGGTTGGCCGAATCTTGTAAGGGGCTTGAGCTTGGGTTTTGTCCCCTAAAGTTCACTCATGAAGCCTTATAACTAATCATAGTATCATTAGAGATATTTTCATGCAACCCTAACCCTACTTTCATTGGTTGGCCGAATCTTGTAAGGTTAGATCCTTGGACTTTTGTCCCCTAAAGTTCATTCATAAGCATTATTACTTACCCTAGTGTCATTAGGAACATTTTCATGAAACCCTAACCCTAATTATATGGGTTGGCCGAAACATGGAATGGGTTCAAACTTAGGTTTTGTCCCCTAAAGTCCATTCATCAAGCATTATTACTTAACCTAGTGTCATTAGGAACATTTTCATGCAACCCTAACCCTAATTATATGGGTTGGCCGAAACATGGAATGGGTTCAAGCTTAGGTTTTGTCCCCTAAAATTCATTCATAAGCATTATCATGGCCTAACCTCATAAGAGGGAGTTGTCATAAAAACCCTAACCCTAAAAGGCCTTGGTGGCCGAAACCTATAAGGGCACCAAGTTGGAACTTTTGTTCCCTAAAAGGTCCTATAGTGAGCATACAACCTATAGAAGTTCCCTAGAAACATTTTCATGAATCTTAGCCCAAGAAAACTTGAGTGGCCGAAATCTACAAGGGCTACAACTTCATCGTTCTTACATGAAATTTACTTACGAAACTAATACACTGCAGGTGAGGGGAAACTTATATCCTTCACTTTGCTTGAGAGATGACCTAATGGGAGTCACCTAGCTTTCTCCTAGCTTGAAGGGGGGTCTCGGCCAAAGGAAGAAGAAGGGGGGGGGGGGGGGGGTTGGTTTCGGTGAGGATGAAGAGGAGAGGAAGAAAATGGCAAAAAGGAAACTTCCTTCTTCTTTATAAAGGGAGGAAGAGAAGTTTCTCTTTTCTTTGTCATGCCTCTTCACTTACCCTTCTTCCACTTATCTATAAATTCCCCTCTTCCTCTAATGATATAATTCTATTGGGCTTATGGTTAGTGGGTGCATCTATATGGCTTGGCTATCTCTAGAGATTTGGGGTTCAATTCCTAGGCTTTGCATCTTTTTTTTCTTTTGGCTTATTTTCTTTTATTTTTCTCAAAAAACCCACATAAAGCCTATCATCATAAAGCCAAAATTCTCGTAAAATTGCTAGAAATTTTACGGGCGTTACATGGTATGTCACATCAGGGGATGTAAGTGTTGGGTTTTCTGAGCAGCAAAAACCGCATTTTGCGTTGCGGAAACCTCGGAAGCCCGACCACGGATCCGTGCGAAGTATAACAAATAAAACTAACATGTATGTGTTTACTACCTTTAGATATACTCTAGATCTACATGATAAGAAATTACCCTTGAAGCGAAGCCCTTCGCTTATCCCGCTCGTCCAAATGGATTGTCGGAACTCGAGAGTGTCAAGTGCACACTCCTCTATTGGTATCCACACAAACAATAGGTTGAAAAAAGACAATCTTGAGTGTGCTAGCACTCCTTGAAGGTCTCGGAAAAGTGGAGGATTGGGAGAGAACTTGAGTGGAGTAAGGAAGAAGAAGAAGTTGGAGTTACCACACCAATGAATTACCACCATCAAGCCTCCTAAAGTGGCCGACCACTTATTTGGGAGTTACATGCATGCATGTAACTCCAAGAGCCAATGGCTCTTAGTCTCCCTCATGAGGTGGCACCCCATGATAAGTCCATGATGATGTGGAACACCATCATTGGTCAGCCCACATGCCATGTCACCATGATATGGCAATTGGTCAAGTCAAAATTGACCATTCATCTTCCCTCTCAAGTCAAGTCAAACTTGACCTCTTATCTCCCATGGTTGATCAAATCTAACCACTTGATTCAAGTCAATTTGATTTAATAAATCTCTATTCATTAATTTAAATTGACTCAATGAATCAAATCTAAATTAGACTCATTCAACACTTGAATCAACTTGAGTCTAACTCAATTAGTCTAATTTGGATTACTCTTAATCCAATTTGGTTCATCCCATGAACCTAATCCTCATGGTTCATCATATGAACCTAATCTCCATCTAATTGCCCTTTGTGTGTGACCCTATAGGTTCTTGTAACGTTGGCAATGTCCCTAAACCGATTTAGGAACATAAGCAATGAGCGGTATCTAGCAACACATCATTGCTTCCCAAGTTACAAGAATGTTGAGCTCCAACATCACCTTTGTGACTATTAATTGTGACTCTCACAATATGTGACAATGTCCCTCTATCCTTGACATCTAGATTGACCAATTGAGGCATAGACCGTGTCATCCTCGGTACAATCTATATCTTGAACTCCAAGTAGACTCACTCTAATCAACTGAGCTCAATATCTCATATTGACTCATTTGGGCATGGCCATGCACTTCGTGGTCTCACTCTATCAAGAATAACGATGTCACTCTCGTCATATAAGAGGGATAGATCCCATCTACATCACTCATATCCCTCCGCATAATTTGTTACATACCCAGTAATCGCCTTTATAGTCCACCCATTTGTTAGGGCAATCTCTTGCCATGATTAGGTTTTGATGTCTGTGGAAAAGGGTTTAAGTTAGTCCGTTATGTTGATTTGATATATGCATTGAAGTCGTGCAGGACTTAGTAATTCTCACATGGAGCCGTGGTGAGTTTCACAACTCATGACTCGGTCCTTGAGTCGGTGAAGGATAGCTTTGCGGAAGTCGTGCGCTTGGAGTATCCGAGGGACCGCCGGATGAGGAGATTGGAGTGAAGCCGGAGGAAGTAGACTTCGAGGCAAGAGACGCGAAGGAGCATTGCAGAGGCGTGCGCCTGATGCTGCCGAGGGACGTGGCCGCGAACGAAGAGAACTTCGAAGGCGAGGGACTCCGAGAGATGAGAGTGAGCGTATGTAACCCGGGAAGGGGTAGCTCTTAGGTGAAACTTGGCCATTTGGCCAAGTGTCGGATGAGTTTTCTCGACACCAGTCGACTGCCATGTCATGGCAGTCAACTGCTCTGAGTCAATGGTTAGATCGACAAGTCTAATATGGCTGAATCAAGTTGATCGATCGGCCGACCGCCGCACGGCGGTGATCGGTGGCTTGATCGCCGATCGCCAAGGACGGCAATGATCGATGACACCGGCACGCACATCAATCGACTGATACCAATACCGTTGGATAGAATCCAACGTGGAAAGCGGTCGTTATTGGGAAACAGCTATAGGACTAGTCGACTGATCGAGGGCATCAGTCGACTACTCCTGTGTCAACGGGAAGAAACCCTCTTCCTCTATAAAAAGGAAGGGGATGAGGCTTTGGGAGGCTAATGCTTATGCTCTAATACTCTCCCAAAGTTCCCTAAAGCTTTCCATCCTCTTACTTGAGCTTATTTCCATTATATTTGTAAGAGGAGTGTTTTTGTGTAAAGAGGTTACCTCCACCTAGCTTTGTGCAAAGGAGAGATCTAGTGGATAGATTGCGGAGTGATTCACCGTGGACGAATCGGACCGTGGATTAGCGGTGTAGCCGTGAACCACGTTACATCCTTGTTAGCATTGTTTGTTTATCTTTTGCTTTGTCTTTATTTATTTGTATTTGCATATTCCACTTGCCCTAACGTTTTGTAGACGAGCAAGATACGGCATCCAACGAACGAGGGCTATTCACCCCCCTCTAGCCGGCCGTCCCGATCTCCCAACAAGGTATCAGAGCCAAGGAAAGCTTGTCGAGGACTAACCGCCACAACAAGCAACATTCAAAATGGCCGGCTCCAACATTCATCCACCGAAGTTCGAAGGGGAATTCGCTTGGTGGAAGAAGCGAATGGAGGTATTTTTTGAAACGGATTTTGATATCATGATTACAATGGAATCCGGTTTTGTTTTGCCTAGGGATGAAGAGGGGAAGCCAATAGAGAAGTCAAGGTGGACTAAGAGGCAAAGAGAGGAGCACCTTGCAAACTCAAAAGCCAAGCACCATCTATACAATGTGCTTCCTCAACAAGAAATAAATATAATTGGAGATTGCCTAAGTGCCAAGGAGATGTGGGAGAAGCTAGTAGAGCTTCATGAAGGCACTTCGGAGGCTAAACTTGCAAGGAGAGATCTCCTCCGCTCCCAATTATCCAACATAAAATTAGAAAAGGGAGAAAAGGTAACTTCATTGCATTCTAGGTTTAAAGAGATTTTAATTGGGCTAACAAGTATAGGTGAAAATCTCTCCAACCGAGATATGATAATGAAAGCCATAGATGCTTTTCCCCGATCATCCAAGTGGAGTTCAATGGTGGACTCATTTTATATTTCAAAGAATCTAGAGGTAAGTACTCTAGATGAATTTTTCTCCACTGGAATTACATGAATCTAGGCTTGAAGGAATACAAGAAGAGCCAAGAATCCAACCTTCAAGAGGAGTAGCCTTGATAGCAAACAAGGGGAAGAAGAAGATAGAGATCCCCTCCTCCGATGATGATGAAGCCTCTTCCTCCTCCTCCATGGATAGCACGGAAGAAGCGTATATGGTAAGAAGGGTAAGACGTGCATTAAAAGTTTTTAGATTTAATAAGTCTAATGATAGGAATAGAAGACCAAGGGGGAAGGTTATATGCTACAATTGCCAAGGAGAGGGGCACATAAGGGACAATTGTCCTCTTCTAAACAAGAGCAAGGAAGAAAAGAAAAAGAAGGAAGAAAAGAAGAAGAAAAAGGGGAGCAAGAAGAAAAAGGAAGAGGAGAAGAAAGCAAAGGAAAAGGGAAAGGCCAAGGCATTCAAAGCAAATACTTGGGATGACCCTTCCTCCTCATCTTCATCATCATCCAAGGAAGAAAATTCATTTGTCACCAACCTAGCATTGATGGCATTTGACGACTTGGATTGCTCCTCCACCGAAAATGAAGAATCAAGCACAAGTGGAGAGAGCTCAAGTGAAGGGGGAGCCTCCTCTACCTCCTCATCCGAAGAAGAAGAGGACATGGAAACTATGGTAACCAATCTTTCACCTAGTAAAATAGTTTCTATGATTTCTAGCTTAACTAAGGACTTATTTAGAGCAAAGAAGAAAAATAAGAGCATGTTAGATCAAATTAAGGATTTAGAAAATAAGCTAGAAAAAGCATGCTTAAATGATAATATTTCTTCTAGCTTAAATGATGCATGCTCACATGATAATTATATGCCTTTGGATGTTAGTGATGCATGTATAGAAGAAAATAGGGCTTTAAGAGAGAAAGTAGATTATTTAACCAAAGCCCTAGAAAAATTCACTATAGGCTCCAACACCTTGAACATGATCATAGGGAGCCAAAGAGCTAGCTTCAACAAGAAAGGCCTAGGATACAAAGAAAAGAAAAATGAAAAGGCCTATATATGCCTAATTGCTGGGGACAAGATAAGAAGAAGGTAATAGCTAGAAAATGGATCCCCAAGGAGTATTTAGTGAACCCTATAGGCAAGAATTTGTATTGGGTTCCAAAATCCATCCTTAAGGGTTAGAAAACCCCTAGGGTAGTCAATCATATGCAATTGACCTATATCATATTTTGGTTGACTTAGGATGGCGGGATAACATTTTGAAATAGTGTTAGGTGATGATAACGTGCCTATAAATTGATAATAATGCTTAAATCATGATGATTAATGTAATTACTATGTATGTTTGCAATCATGATTTATGATTTTGAAATTTGGCACATCATCATGAGAAATAGGGTTAAATCATATTTTAGGTGATACTTTGTTTATTATCATGACATAATACCTAATGCATGATAACAATTCAATGAATACATGTATTTAATGATCATAATGTGTAATTCATTCATATATGTCATTATGATCATGTGGATTGTTAGGGTGATACTTAACCTTGATAGAATTGCATGAATATAATGGTTAAGTATATACAAATACCTCTAGGATGCATCTCACACTCACTATAGGCTACCATGATTGAAAACTTATCATGAGTGAGATGTTAGGATGATACAAATGTCCACTAATGCCTATGGCATTTAGATGGTCATTTAAGGTATCAAAATAGCAATAATAGACCAATCATGGGGAAGGCTTATGTTTAATTCATAGACATATTGCCCAAAGATCATGGTTAGATATTTCATATGTTTTCAAAACAATTTATTACTTTAAAATCTATGTGTTCATGTTTTGAAATAATTGAATGTCAAACTAGGTGGTAAACTTGATACTAGAATGATCAAAAACCTAGTGATTTTTATAGCTTTTGGATTTTTGGCAAATACGTAAAAATATGATGATTTTTCATGAAAAACTATTTTTCACTGATGAAGAACCTTACAAGAAATATGTTCCCCAAATTTCATGATTTTTCGAATTTTTTGGAATTTTTAATGCATTTCTGAATTTCACCCCGGAAATCAGAATTCCTGAAAACAGTGTGCCAGTCGACTGGTAGTCTGAACCAGTCGACTGGTGACCTGATATTCCGAATAGTAAAGGCTGATTTCAGGTTTTAAAACAATTTTTGGAATTTTCCTCCTATTAAACTTGATGCCATGAGTTTATAACATAGTGTTAATCATTTTGATGGTGTCAAAGGGGGAGAAATGATTTTGTTTAAGTAAATTATGATAGGGGGAGAAAATTTGTATGGGGAGTTTCATGGATTAAGGGGGAGGTGCATGTTGCTATATCATGTTTATGTTTACATGCTTTCTTACCTTAGAAATTTTTATCAAATGTTTTTTCCTAACTTAAACGGATTGCCACACATCAAAAAGGGGGAGATTGTTAGGGCAATCTCTTGCCATGATTAGGTTTTGATGTGTGTGGCAAAGGGTTTAAGTTAGTCTATTATGTTGATTTGATATGTGCGTTGAAGTCGTGCAGGACTTAGTAATTCGCACATGGAGCCGTGGCGAGTTTCACATCTCATGACTCGGTCCTTGAGTCGGTGAAGGATAGCTTTGCGGAAGTCGTGCGCTTGGAGCATCTGAGGGATTGCTGGACGAGGAGCTTGGAGTGAAGCCGGAGGAAGTAGACTTCGAGGCAAGAGACGTGAAGGAGCATTGCAGAGGCATGCGCCTGATGCTGCCGAGGGACGTGGCCGCGAACAAAGAGAACTTCGAAGGCGAGGGACTCCGAGAGATGAGAGTGAGCGAATGTAACCCGGGAAGGGGTAGCTCTTAGGTGAAACTTGGCCATTTGGCCAAGTGTCAGATGAGTTTTCCCGACACCAGTCGACTGCCATGTCATGGCAGTCGACTGCTCTGAGTCGATGGTTAGATCGACTGGTCTAATATGGTTGAATCAAGTTGATCAGTCGACTGTCGGCACGGCCAGTCGACTGGTGGCTTGATCAGTCGACTGCCAAGGGACGACAGTCGACTGATGACACTGTGCATGGGCACAAAATGGAGTTGATCTCGCGGAGAACTCGACTGATTGACATCAGTGGACTGATGGGTGTCATCAGTCGACTGATGCCAATACCGTTGGATAGAATCCAACATGGAAAGCGGTTGTTATTGGGCAACGGCTACAGGACCAGTCGACTGATCGAGGGCATCAGTCGACTGCTCCTGTGTCAACGGGAATAAACCCTCTTCCTCTATAAAAAGGAAGGGGATGAGGCTTTGGGAGGCTAATGCTTATGCTCTAATACTCTCCCAAAGTTCCCTAGAGCTTTCCATCCTCTTACTTGAGCTTATTTCCATTATATTTGTAAGAGGAGTGTTTTTGTGTAAAGAGGTTACCTCCACCTAGCTTTGTGCAAAGGAGAGATCTAGTGGATAGATTGCGGAGTGATTCACCGTGGATGAATCGGACCATGGATTAGCAGTGTAGCCGTGAACCACGTTACATCCTTGTTAGCATTGTTTGTTTATCTTTTGCTTTGTCTTTATTTATTTGTATTTGCATATTCCGCTTGCGCTAACGTTTTGTAGACGAGTAAAATACGACATCCAACGAACGAGGGCTATTCACCCCCCTCTAGCCGGCCGTCCCGATCTCCCAACACCATTTACGGGTGACGTTTGACGAAGTCAAAGTATGCAACTCCTTATGTAGGTAGCCATGGTGACTTCAGGTCAAAGGACTAATAGTCATACTAATATCCACATGAGAAAGTATATGACACTCATATAACGATCCATGATACTTTCTCATGGCGGGTCATTCAGTATACATTCTCCAATGCATACCCATGTGTCAACTTGATATCTCATATCCATGACTTGTAAGATCAAGTCATCGTGTTGACCTACATGCTAGTCTCTACGCATTAACATTATCCCTGAATGTTAATACCTAACTAGGAATGATTAAGAGTAGTGTTCTCTATATCATCTCATTATCGATTCAACCAATCGATTGATATAGATAAGAACCTACTACTCAAGGACATTATTATACTTAGTTATTTGGCACAAATACAAGTAAATATAATAACCATGCCATTATAAATAGGAATATGATACAATAAAGTTCATACAACAATCATCACATGATTGTCTTTAGGGCTTTCACTAACAATCTCCCACTAGCACTAGTGTTAATCACTGTAGTATCTAATACCCAATGACCTAGTGTGACCATCAATCTTTTTCTGTGCCAAAGCCTTGGTCAAGGGATCTACGATGTTAGCCTCTGTGGGTACTCTGCAAATCTTCACATCTCCTCTATCGATAATCTCTCGAATGAGATGGAAGCGCCGTAGTATGTGTTTGTTCCGTTGGTGTGAGCGAGGTTCCTTAGCCTGCGCAATCGCTCCATTGTTATCACAATAGAGCTCTATGCGATCTGCTATGCTAGGAACCACCCCAAGCTTAGTAATGAACTTGCGGATCTAAACTGCCTCCTTTGCTGCCTCAGATGCAGTGATATACTAGGCTTATGTTGTAGAATCAGCAACTGTGTCATGCTTCAAACTCTTCCAGCTTGAAGCGCCACCATTCAAGCAAAACACTAATCCTGACTCTGATCTATAATCATCCTGGTCACTGGCATCGCTGTAACCCTTTACAGCTAGCTCGTCATCACCTCCAAATATCAAGAAATATTCTTTAGTCCTTCTCAAGTACTTAAGAATATTCTTGACTACTATCCAGTGACGCTCACCTGGATCTGACTGGTATCTACTCGTCATGCTCAAAGCATACGAGACATCAGGACGAGTACATAGCTTGACGTACATGATAGATCCTATAGCAGATGCATAAGGGATTGTTAGTGAAAGCCCAAGAGCCAATCATGTGATGATTGTTGTATGGACTTTATTGTATCATATTCCTATTCATAAAGGCATGGTTATTATATTTACTTGTATTGGTGCCAAATAACTAAATATAATAATGTCCTTGAGTTGTAGGTTCTTATCTATATCAATCGATTGGTTGAATCGATAATGAGATGATATAGAGAACACTACTCTTAATCATTCCTAGTCGAGTGTTAACATTCAAGGACAATGTTAATGCATAGAGACTAGCATGTAGGTCAACACGATGACTTGATCTCACAAGTCATGGATATGAGATATCAAGTTGACAAATGGGTATACATTGGAGAATGTATACTGATTGACACGCCATGAGAAAGTATCATGGATGATTATATGAATGTCATATACTTTCTCATGTGACTATTAGTCCTTAGACCTGAAGTCACCTTGGTTCCCTACATAAGGAGTTTCATACTTTGGCTTCGTCAAACGTCACCCGTAAATGGGTGGACTATAAAGGCGATTACTGGGTATGTAACAAATTATGTGGAGGGATGTGAGTGATGTAGATGGGATCAATCCCTCCTATATTACGGGGGTGACATCGATATTCTTGATAGAGTGAGACCACGAAGTGCATGGTCATGCCCAAATGAGTCAATATGAGATATTTAGCTCATTTGATTAGAGTAAGTCTACTTGGAGTTCAATATATAGATTGTACCGAGGATGACACGGTCTATGCCTCAATTGGTCAATCTAGATGTCAAGGATAGAGGGACATTGTCACATATTGTGAGAGTCACAATTAGTAGTCACAAAGGTGATGTTGGAGCTCAACATTCTTGTAACTTGGGTAGCAATGATGTGTTGCTAGATACCGCTCATTGGTTATGTTCCTAAATCGGTTTAGGGACATTGCCAACATTACAAGAACCTATATGTTGGATCGAGAAGCGTCGCTAGAGGGGGGGGGGGGTGAATAGCGATCGTAAAACTTTTCGGCATTTCGTTCGAGTAGACAATTAAATGAGTAAACACAACGGAAAATAAAGCGACACATTTATTTTACTTGGTTCACAACCCAGCGGTTGCTACTCCAAGGCCCTATCGGTCCTAGACCGCGTATGGAGGGCAAATCACTATAACGTCTCCTCGTCGTTGGAGGTAGGAGACAACGATCACAAAACCTAAATTACGAGGATGAGGCAACAAGCCTACCTCACCTCGTTACGAATAAAAATAAAGAATACAATATCAAAATATGTTACTTGCTACTGCTGCCGACGAAGAAGATCGGAACTTGTCGTCGCGTCGGCGTTATGACGGTGTTGGAGCATTGGCATTGTAGGAGCACTTGATGAATAAACTTGATGTCCTTTGGAGGTGGAATCCTCCTCCTTTTATAGACTTTGGGCTCTGAATATGTCTCCCTTTTTTTTGGAATGGATCATGAAGTTTTCCAAATTTTATCGCGAAGTGGCCGCGTCAAACGTTATCCGTTTTGACCTAGCGCAAAGGCTGAGTCGTCGCCATCAGTCGACTAATGCCTCCCATCAGTCGACTGATGGGAATCAGTCGACTGCTCCATGTCCAGCAGTCGACTGCCAGCCTGGCCACTTCCCTGCAGTGAGAGGTTAGCTCGGAAAATGATAAATACGACGGTTTCAAACCGTCCGATCTCGACCTAGACCTTCCACAAGAAGTTTTAGTCGGATCGCCGCCTACGGTCGTCCCCGTATAGAGGACACGACCTTACCATCTCTCACTCACACGAGCTTACCTCGATTCTTACTGTGACACTTTCGCTTCCGGCCTTCCACTCGATTCCTTCGGCTCCCTCCGAAGTCACTCGAGTGTCGCCCGACCACCGTAACTTCCTCTGGGGGTCGCTAGCCTTCAGCTCTAGCTTTAGTACTTTTCTGCACACTTGATTTAGCTCGTGAGATAACGATGTAAACTTAACTTTGTGTCTTTGCCATAATCAAAACACAGGTTCGATTATCTAGTGCCCCTGCACCAACACTATAGGGTCACCCACATAAGGGAAATTAGATGGAGATTAGGTTCATATGATGAACTATGAGGATTAGGTTCATGGGGTGAACCAAATTGGATTAAGAGTAATCCTAATTAGACTAATTGAGTTGGACTCAATTTGATTCAAGTGAGTCTAATTTAGATTTGATTCATCAAATCAATTTAAATTAATGAATAGAGATTCATTAAATTAAATTTACTTGAATCAAATGGTTGGATTTGATCAACCATGGGAGATAAGAGGTCAAGTTTGACTTGACTTGAGAGGGAAGATGAAAGGTCATGTTTGACTTGACCAAATGCCATGTCATGATGATGACTTGGCATGGCCGGCCAATGATGATGCTCCACATCATCATTGACTTAGCATGTGGTGCCACCTCATGAGGGAGACCAATAGCCATTGGCTCTTGGAGGAGTTACATGCATGCATGTTACCCCCCTAAGAAAAGTGGCCGACCACTATTCTCATTATATGAGAATTATTTTTGTGAGTTACAACACAACTTCATCTTCTTCCTTGGATCATCTTCCTCTCAAGCTTGCTCTCCCATCCCTCTCTTTGGCCGAAACATCCATAGGGTGCTAGCACACTCAAGGGTGTGTTTTCTCCATCTATTGCTTGTGTGGATACCAATAGAGGAGTGTGCACTTGACGCTCTTGAGTTCCGGCGAAGCTTTTGGACGAGCGGGATTTGCGAAGGGCGTCGCATCGAGGGTAATGATCTCACCTTATAGATCTAAGGTAGATCTAGGGTTTTTAGTAAACACATACATGTTTTAGTGTTAATACATCTTTGTACGGATCCGTAACCGGACTTTCGGGGTTTTCGCAAGGCAAAAAGCGGTTTTTTACTGCTCGGAAAGTCCAACAGTGGTATCAGAGTCACGTGCGAAGCATGTGTGTTTCATTTTTTGTAATTTTTGTATTAGATATAAAAATTACAGAATTTTATGTTTCTATAAATTTCCTATTTTTATAGAATTTTTGGGTATTTTTCTCGAAGAGTCAAAGCAACGTGTGTTGGGACACTTGTCGGCTTCAACCACCGAGAAAAAATTCTCCGAAACAGTGAATTCTCACTTTAGGTTTTTGGAACAGCGACTTAAGTCGGTGTAAGATCATAGTAGGGACACTCGCATAGTTTATTTTGCAAGTAGGGGTGCTACCCCTAACCCCGAAAGGGGCCTTGTCCCGTGATCGCGCCCAGAAACCATTTAGCGGGACCGTTACGGAGAGGTGACTCATAAAATTGAAAAAAAAAAATTGGAAAAATTATATAAATTTTCTATAAAATACATAATTTAGAATTATGTATAATTCTGTGATTGTCATGGCCCAATGACCCTAATTTGATTGGATTATGATGTGTTGTAATTCATAATACGGCCTGCGTACCATTTTTGTGGTTGTGCGTGTTGTATAGTGTATGCGACCTGCGCGTCGTACCTCTTCTTTTGAAATTCTAGTTGTAAATAGTTTTAGACTCGAATGTAACTCGAGTTTCATATTTGTAATGTACAAAATGGAGCGGTGGAAAGTCCACTTGTAGACGAAGTTACGAGAAGGGTGCCGACGACACATGGCGGTCAAAGTAAGCGCTTGGAAAAGCCGCTAGCCTTAGGTTGACCGTCCGATCTTCTCATTGACTTGAGAAGATCGTAGTAGGGTTATGACCACATCACAGTTAATTATATATATATATATATATTTGATTTTTCTTGTATGTATGTGATGCATGCTAGTAGAATAATGCTGTATGAATATGATGCATGCTAGGATAATTTTCTTGTATGTATATGATGCATGCTAGAATAATATATGTATGTATGTGATGCATGCTAATATAGGATAATAAAGGCCTTAATGCGTATATGATACACATTACGATTAGATTAGATCTTAATCGAATCAACTCATAAATGCCTACCAGGTCCTTGATACCCATCACTACCTCGATCATTTGTTGTTGTTGAATCTGCCAAAGCAGAGCAACGCATATTATCTTGGTAGGGTGCGGAGGGACAATCTTGGTCCCGCCTATCACAACTTGGTTTAGAGTAAGCTCAATTAAATTGAGTAAAACTAGTTAACTCAATTGGATCGAGTAGAACTATAGGCATATTCCAATCGTTGGAAAGATAGGATAAGATCGCATTTACACTAAATCTTGGGCGATTTAGCCAAAGATAATTCAAGGTCTTTTGTAAATGTGGGTCTTGATCCTATAAACAAGAGTTGCATAGAGATGTAATCGGTAATGTGTTACCCACCGATCGTACTAAGTCTTGGGCGATTTAGCCAAAGCTAACTCAAGGCTTAGTATGATGTGGATCTTGTCCCGTAAGAATTATAGCTAGTTTGTATGAATCTAGTAATGTGGTTTGACCACATCCATAACTCGATTCTATAAAATTGCTATAATTCAGTAGGAGCATCATTTGATTAAAGGCTTAATTAAATGATAAAAGGAATATGATATTAATTCTCTTCATTGTATGTTGTAGATTACTATGTCGACAAACACGAACACTCTCTCTCTACGTTCTGTCCTTGAGAAGGACAAGCTCAATGGAGAAAATTTCCTGGACTGGTATAGGAACCTAAGAGTTGTTCTCACCCAAGAAAGGAAGTTGTACGTCCTGGAGCAGCCCATTCCGGAGGGACCTTCTGCCACTGCCTTGCGAGCTGACAAAGATGCTTACAAGAAGCATCAAGATGATGCATTAGATGTGTCATGTCTAATGCTCGCGACCATGAACTCTGAGCTTTAGAAGCAACACGAGTTCATGAATTCTTATGATATGGTTGAACATCTTCGTCAACTATATCAAGGACAAGCAAGGCACGAGAGATATGAAGTCTCTAAGGCATTGTTTGGGTACAAAATGCAAGATGGGACTCCCGTAGGTCCATATGTACTCAAGATGATTGGGTATGTAGAAAACCTACAAAGGCTGGGATTCCCACTTGGCCAAGAGCTGGCCACTAACCTGATCTTGCAATCTTTGCCACAAGCCCACAATCAATTTGTCATGAATTATAACATGAATGAAATTGATAATCCATTGCCTGAGATGCTCAGCATGTTGAGAACTGCTGAGCTTAACCTTAAGAAGGGAAAATCTGACACCATTTTGATGGTGCAAAAGAAGAAAGGCAAGGGCAAGCCTAAAGGTAAGGGAAAGTCCCAAGCCAAGGGCAAGGGCAAGGAACTGAAACCCAAAGGAGGGGTAGCCAAGGAAGAGGCTTGCTTCCACTGCAAGGAAGCTGGACACTGGAAGCGAACCTGCAAGGCATACCTGGAAGATCTTAAGAAGAAGAGAAGTGAGACTTCTACTTCAAGTATAAATATTATAGAAGTAAATCTATCTATTTCTTCATCATGGGTATTAGATACCGGATGTGCATCTCACATTTGTACCAATGTGCAGGCGCTGAGAAATAGTAGGGCATTGACAAAGGGCGAGGTGGACCTACAAGTAGGCAATGAAGCAAGAGTTGATGTTGTTGTTGTAGGAACTTATGATCTATCTCTGCCCACTGGGCTTGTACTAGAATTAGATGAATGTTGTTATATGCTTGCTTTGACTAAGAACATAATTTCGATTTCTTGTTTGGTCAAGAAAGGATTTACATTTATAATAAAGAACAAATGTTGTTCAGTTTATTTAAATGATATGTTCTATTGTAGTGCACCTCTAATGAACGGACTCTACTTTCTAGACTTAGAGAGCCCTATCTATAACATAAGTACCAAAAGGTTCAAGTCAAATGAGTTGAACCAAACCTATCTCTTTCATTGTCCCTTAGGTCACATAAACGAGAGTCGCTTATCTCAGCTCCATAAGGATGGGCTGCTAGACTCATTTGATTTTGAATTATATGAGACATGTTAGTCTTGCCTTTTAGGTAAGATGACCATGACTCCCTTTAGTGGACATAACGAAAGAGCAACAGACTTGTTAGGATTTATACATAGTGATGTATGTGGCCCTTTTAATGTTGCTGCTAGAGGTGGTTATAGGTACTTCATTACATTTACTGATGACTTCAGTAGATATGGTTATGTGTATCTTATGACACATAAATCAGAATCCTTTGAAAAGTTCAAAGAATTCAAGAATGAAGTACAAAACCAGCTTGGCAAGAGTATTAAGATACTTCGATCAGATTGAGGTGGTGAATACCTTAGCCATGAGTTTCGTGACTATCTAGCTGAGTGTAGGATTCTATCCCAACTCACTCCTCCTGGAACACCACAGTGGAATGGTGTATCCGAAAGGAGGAATCGTACCCTATTAGATATGGTACGATCTATGATGAGTCACACAGATCTTCCTATATCCTTTTGGGGATATGCTCTAGACACATCAACCTTTACCCTTAACTGTGTACCATCCAAGGATGTGATAAAGACACCATATACGATATGGACAGGGAGAAATCCCAAGATGTCTTTCATGTGGATTTGGGGTTGTGAGGCTTACGTTCGACGGTAAGTCTCAGACAAACTAGGACCCAAATCCGATAGGTGCTATTTTGTTGGATATCCCAAGGACACAAAGGGATATTACTTCTACATTCCCAGTCAGCACAAAGTGTTTGTGGCAAAGACTGGGGTTTTTCTAGAAAGTGATTTTATTTCTAGAAAAACTAGTGGGAGTACGTTCGATCTTGAAGAAATTCAAGATAAGGACCATAGCACTGAGGCCTTGATGGAGGTTGAACAGGAACCACAAAGTGTTGTGAGTGATGATATTGTTGCACAAAGAGTTGTGGAACAACCACCATTTCATGTAGACCTACCTCTTCGCAGGTCTGATAGGGTACGTCGTCAGCCTGAGAGATACTCATTTCTCTTGTCTGACCATGATGACGTTATGCTCATTGAGAATGAGCCTACCTCCTATCAGGAAGCTATGATGAGCCCAAATTCTGAGAAATTGCTAAAGGCCATGAGATCCGAGATAGAATCCATGTACACCAACCAAGTATGGACTTTGGTTGATCCACCTCAAGGGGTCAAACCCATTGGGTGTAAGTGGGTCTTTAGGATAAATACTGACATGGATGGACTTACGCATACCTATAAGGGTCGATTGGTGGCTAAAGGTTTCAAACAAATTCATGGTATTGACTATGATGAAACCTTTTCTTCAGTGGCGATGTTTAAGTCCATTCGGATCTTGCTTGCTATTGCAGCATACCACGATTATGAGATCTGGTAGATGGATGTCAAAACCGCATTTATGAATGGAAATTTACTCGAGGATGTGTACATGACACAACCTGAGGGTTTTAAAGATCCACAGCATACTGGGAAAGTATGCAAGTAGCAAAGGTCCATTTATGAGCTAAAGCAAGCTTTTCGGAGCTGGAATCTTTGATTCGATGATGCGATCAAACAGTTTGATTTCATTAAGAATGAAGATGAACCCTGTGTCTACAAGAGGATTAATGGAAACACAGTTGTCTTCCTTGTATTATATGTGGATGACATACTGCTCATTGGGAATAACATCCCTTCGCTACAGTCTGTGAAGACTTGGCTGGGGATGTGCTTCTCAATGAAGGACTTAGGTGAAGCAGCCTGTATTCTAGGCATCAAGATCTATAGAGATATATCTAGGAGATTGCTTGGCCTATGTCAGAGTACATACATTGACACAGTATAACTATGGTTTGCCAGGCAGAATTCCAAGAAGGGACTTCTGTCGATGTCACATGGTGTGAGTCTTTCGAAGACTCAAAGTCCCTCTTCTAGAGAGGAGAGAGACTACATGGATAAGATCCCTTACGCATCTGCTATAGGATCTATCATGTACGCCATGCTGTGTACTCGTCCTGATGTCTCGTATGCTTTGAGTATGACGAGTAGATACCAGTCAGATCCAGGTGAGCGTCACTGGATAGCAGTCAAGAATATTCTTAAGTACTTGAGAAGGACTAAAGAATATTTCTTAATATTTGGAGGCGATAAGGAGCAAGATGTAAAGGGTTACAGCGATGCAAGCTTCCAAACTGACCAGGATGATTATAGATTACAGTCAGGGTTCTTGTTTTGCTTGAATTGTGGCACTGTGAGCTGGAAGAGTTCCAAGCATGACACAGTTGCAGATTCTACAATAGAGGCCGAATATATCGGTGCTTCCATCTCATTCGAGAGATTATCGATAGAGGAGATGTGAAAATTTGCAGAGTACCCACAGAGGCTAACATCGCAGATCCCTTGACCAAGGTTTTGGCACAGAAAAAGCATGATGTTCACACTAGGTTATTGGGTATTAGATACTACGGTGATTGACACTAGTGCTAGTGTGAGATTGTTAGTGAAAGCCCTAGAGCCAATCATGTGATGATTGTTGTATGGACTTTATTGTATCATATTCCTATTCATAAAGGCATGGTTATTATATTTACTTGTATTGGTGCCAAATAACTAAATATAATAATGTCCTTGAGTAGTAGGTTCTTATCTATATCAATCGATTGGTTGAATCGATAATGAGATGATATAGAGAACACTACTCTTAATCATTCCTAGTCGAGTGTTAACATTCAGGGACAATGTTAATGCATAGAGACTAGCATGTAGGTCAACACGATGACTTGATCTCACAAGTCATGGATATGAGATATCAAGTTGACACATGGGTATACATTAGAGAATGTATACTGAATGACCCGCCATGAGAAAGTATCATGGATCATTATATGAGTGTCATATACTTTCACATGTGGCTATTAGTATGACTATTAGCCCTTAGACCTGAAGTCACCATGGCTCCCTACATAAGGAGTTGCATACTTTGGCTTCGTCAAATGTTACCCGTAAATGGGTGGACTAGAAAGGCGATTACTGGGTATGTAAAAAATTATGCGGAGGGATGTGAGTGATGTAGATGGGATCTATCCCTCCTATATGACGGGGGTGACATCGATATTCTTGATAGAGTGAGACCACGAAGTGCATAGTCATACCCAAATGAGTCAATATGAGATATTGAGCTAATTTGATTAGAGTGAGTGTACTTGGAGTTCAAGATATAGATTGTACCGAGGATGACACGGTCTATGCCTCAATTGGTCAATCTAGATGTCAAGGATAGAGGGACATTGTCACATATTGTGAGAGTCACAATTAGTAGTCACAAAGGTGATGTTGGAGCTCAATATTCTTGTAACTTGGGTAGCAATGATGTGTTGCTAGATACCGCTCATTGTTTATGTTCCTAAATCGGTTTAGGGACATTGCCAATGTTACAAGAAGCTATAAGGTCACACACATTAGGGCAATTAGATGGAGATTAGGTTCATATGATGAACCATGAGGATTAGGTTCATGGGATGAACCAAATTGGATTAAGAGTAATCCTAATTAGACTAATTGAGTTGGACTCAATTTGATTCAAGTGTTGAATGAGTCTAATTTAGATTTGATTCATCAAATCAATTTAAATTAATGAATAGAGATTCATTAAATTAAATTGACTTGAATCAAATGGTTGGATTTAATCAACCATGGGAGATAAGAGGTCAAGTTTGACTTGACTTGAGAGGGAAGATGAAAGGTCATGTTTGACTTGACCAAATGTCATGTCATTATGATGACTTGGCATGGCCAGCCAATGATGATGCTCCACATCATCATTGACTTAGCATGTGGTTCCACCTCATGAGGGAGACCAAGAGCCATTGGCTCTTGGAGGAGTTACATGCATGCATGTAACCCCCCTAAGAAAAGTGGCCGGCCACTATTCTCATTGTTGGTGCAACAATTCCCCAAGTATTTATAAATTTTGATGTTTGGATAATCATCTAAGTTAGGCAATGTTTGGTGATCTAATTGTGAACTTGTTTAAGTGACAGGAAAATCCAAGTATGAAGACTTGGTAAAAACCAAGTCCAAGTGTGATCTTGGGAAAGAGAAGTCAAAGGAAAGGTCTTGGCGGCGTAAGTCCAAGCATGTAGTCTTGGCAGCGTAAAGTCCAAGTTGTCCTTGGCAAAGAAAGACCAAAGGCAAGTCTTGGCGGCATAAGTCCAAGAATGTAGTCTTGGAGGCGTAAAGTCCAAGTGTACTTTGGCAAAGAAGAAACCCAAAGCATGACGAAATCGAAGGAAGCTTTTGAAGGCAAGCGCATGGATGGAGTCGTGGACTCAGAGAAATCCTGGAGGCGCAAGGCTGATGGAGAAGCTAGAAGGTTAAGTCTAGGCTTAGGGTATGTTTTCAAGTATGAATTAGTCATACTTGGGGTGTGCCAGTCGACTGGAACAAGGTGTTAGTCGAACTAGCCTTTAAAATGCAGCATTAGAGGTTGGAGGGCTATTGGCAGTCGACTAGGGGTTATCCTAGTCGAACTACTGAGAGTCGACTCGCACCGGCCCGCCGATAGAAGCCGGCAATGATCGCCACGAAACAGGCCCGTAGCCGATCGGGCCGCTTGGCACATAAGCGATGATCAATCGAATCGCCATCTGTTGGCGATCGGTGATGTCTTTCCGCTGGCGATGGCGACGATGGCAAATCCACGAATCCTGTTAGAATCGGTAATGGGAAAAAGGCTCTTTCCTATAAAAAGAGGCCAAGGTGAGCAAGAAGAGGCTAATGCTTATATTCTGATTATTCTCCTAAGCTCCCACAAGTTTTTCAAGCTTTCTAAGTGATCTTAAATCTTCTCCTCCTCTCTCTAAGCTCAAGGTTCATTCTGTGTAAAGAAGAGGAGGTTTTGTTGTAAAGGAAAGCTTCTTAGTGGAATTGCTCGGGTTGATCCACCTTAAGGATCGCCGTGGAGTAGGAGCGTTATCTCTGAACCATGTAAAGGCCTTGTTAGCATTGTTCTTTCGTTTTTACTTATATTATCTTTGTTTTCTTCCGTTAATCATTCTTGTAGAAACGAAAACGTGCTATTCACCCCCTCTAGCTTCCAAACGATCACCAACAAGTGGTATTAGAGCCCAGATCGCATCGGAAGATCTAACCATCAACCGAAGCATGTCATTTCAATAGGGATATAGTACGGCGAGGCCTCCATTTTTCGACGGCAATGACTTCGGCTATTGGAAAGGTAGGATGGAATACTACCTCATGAATGACATCAAAAATTGGTTTAGTATTGTAGATGGATTCGAAAAGCCAGTCGACGAATTTGGAGCACCACTACCGACAAAAGATTGGAGAAGAGAGATGACCAAGAAAGCACAAGCTAATGCAAAAGCAACGACCACACTTCAATGTGGTCTATCCAAGGAGCAACTTTCTAAAGTCGGGCCTTTCATCTCCGCAAAAGAGCTTTGGGAGAAGCTCATTGAATTGAATGAAGGTTCAAAGGAGACTAGAAGAGCCAAAAGAGACCTATTGATAGGTCAACTCCAAAGCTTCACCATGAAGACCAACGAGACCGTGAGCCAAATGCACGGTCACTTCAAAGAAGTGGTCAACGGACTACATGTTATAGGTGAGAAGGTCGACAACCGAGACCTTGTAAGGTATGTATTACAAGCTTTCCCTATAACAACCTTATGGGCCTCAATGGTAGATGCCTATAAGGTCTCTAGGGATCTTTCATTAGTTAAGTTAGATGATCTATTTTATGAATTTCAATTACATGAACAAGCTAACACTTCATCCAAAGAGAAGGGTATAGCTCTTTTTGTAGGCAAGAAGGACAAAAAGAAAAAGGAGAAGAAAGAAGTGTCCTCCTCATCCGAATCCGAGGAAGATTCATCTAGTAGTGAAGATGAGCTATCGGCAAGCGAGGTGGCTTATTACGTCAAGAAGTTTGGTGGGAGATCAAGGAAACTCACCAAGAAAGATGTGAGGAGGATGTTCCAATCCTCAAGAGGTAATCCTTCAAATAGTTCAAATTCTTCATCTAATGTAACTTGTTATGGTTGTAATAAGAAAGGGCACATCAAGCCAAATTACCCGGAACTCAAGAAGAAGGAGGAGAAAGAAAAGAAGCATAAGGAGAAGAAGGAAAAGAAGGAAAAGAAGAAGAAAGAAGCAATGGTGGCTCAAACATGGGACACCCTAAGCATGGAAGACACCTCCGATGATGAAGAAGTATGCCATGCCACCTGAAATCTAGCCCTCATGGATTTAGAGGAAGAAGCTGGGAGCTCAAGCGAGGAGTCCTCTTCCTCTTCAAGTGACGAATCATCATCAAGTGATGATGATGAGGTAAACAACTCATCTAAAGTAGATTTACTTTACAAGGCTATTGCATGCCTACAAAATGCTTTGAATAGATCGAAAACTAGGATTAAGGATTTAAAAATAGAGATTAAATCACTTAAGAGTATAGAATCATCTTGTGGTAAGTTATCTAGTGATGAATGTACCCTTAGGGATGAAAATGATGAATTAAGAAAAGAAATAGGTAACTTAAGAGCATGCTTAGAAAAATTTACTAATGGCTCTAAATACCTAGACATGATTATTAAGGATCAAAGGGCTATTTACAACAAGGCCGGATTGGGATATAGGCCTAAGAAAAAGGAGGTAGCGTTTACATCTCTTGTTAGTAGAAAATCCATGATTAAAAGCAAGGGTAGAAAGGCTTGGGTACCTAAAAAATTTCTAATTAATGCTAGTGGTCCTAAGATTTGGGTACCTAAGGATTGTATTTTTCATGTGATATAGGTAGAAGAACCAAGCTTGTGGATAGTTGATAGTGGGTGCTCAAAGCACATGACTGGTGATGAGAGAAAATTCTCCACTATCAACCACACTAGCAAAGGAAAAGTGTCATTTGGTAATAGCGGCAAACTTAAGATTCTAGGAAAGGACACAATTTAAGTATCCCCTAACCTTGCCATTCATAAAGTATTATTTGTTAAAAATATGAAATTTAATTTACTTAGTGTAAGCCAATTTTGTGATGCAAACTTTGATGTTAAATTTGATTCCTCAAAATGTTTTATAAGACACAAAACTCTAAATGATTGCATGTTAGTAGGTTTTAGGAAATCAAATATATATTATGTTGATTTATCCTATGCTACTAATGCTTCTACTAAGTGTCTTATTGCAAAAGAGGAAGAAAGTTGGCTTTGGCATAGGAGGCTAGGACACATAAACATGAAGAACATAGCCAAAATAGCAAAAATGACGTTGGTCAAAGGGTTGCCCAAAGTCAAATTTCTCAAGGACAAAATGTGTGATGCATGCCAAGAAGGGAACCAATCAAAAACATCACACAAAGGTAAAAATTTACTTAGTACCGCTTTACCTTTGGAACTTTTACATATGGATTTATTTGATTGCCATAGTACCCCCTCTATGATTGGTAGTAAATATTGTTTGGTAATAGTAGATGATTTCTCTAGGTTTACTTGGGTATTTTTCTTGAAAAATAAAGATGGAACCTTAGGAATAATCATAGGATTTAGCAAAAGAGTAGAAAATGAAAGAAAACTCAAAATCAACCGGATCCGTAGTGATCATAGTGGAGAATTTGAGAATTCTAATTTCTCAACTTTTTGCTTAGAACAAGGGTACAAGCATGAGTTTTCTTGTCCTAGAACACCCCAACAAAATGGGGATGTGGAAAGGAAAAATCGTGCCCTACAAGAAGCGGCTAGGACAATGCTTAATGCATACTCCTTACCTAGCTACTTGTCGGCGGAAGCGGTAACACCGCTTGCTATATCCAAAATAGGGTATTAATTCATAGGTTTTTAGGAAAAACTCCATTTGAATTGTGGAATGGTACAATTCCAACAATTCATTATTTTAAGGTCTTTGGATGTAAATTCTATATCTTAAATACCAAAGACAACCTAGGTAAGTTTGAGTCCAAAGCGGATGAGGGAATCCTAGTTGGATACTCATCCACTAGTGTAGGGTATAGAGTTTACAATAAAAGAACTCAAAAGATTGAAGAATCTTCAAATGTCCAATTTGATGAAACTTCCAATACATACCCTAGGAAATCCTCTATTGATGATGATATTAATGATGAACATCAAGAAATTACCCAACAATTCCAAGATCTAACTTTAGGGGGTAATGATCAAGGGGGAGGATTGAATCAAGGGGGAGTAAGAGGTGATTCTGATGATGAGCAAAGGATTGAGATTAATTATGATCAAACTCAAATTAATACACCTCCTAGAACCATAAGAGCTCATCAAAATCACCCCTTAGATCAAATTGTGGGTGAATTATCTCAAGGTGTTAGGACTAGGTCATTTCATAGGGATCCCACTAGTCATATAGCTCTAATTTCTCAAATTGAGCCTAAAACAATCAAAGATGCATTACTTGATCCGGATTAGATCTTAGCAATGCAAGATGAATTGGCTCAATTTGAAAGGAGTCAAGTATGAGAGTTAGTTCCTAGACCTAATGAAAACACCATCATTACTACAAGATGGGTCTTTAGGAACAAACTAGATGACCAAGGGAATATTACTAGGAATAAAGCAAGATTAGTTGCAAGGGGCTTTAATCAAGTTGAAGGACATGACTATGATGAAACATATGCCCCCGTTGCTAGGTTAGAGTCTATTAGAATACTATTAGGGTATGCCTCCTATATGAGTTTCAAACTCTATCAAATGGATGTTAAATCGGCATTCCTAAATGGGTTTATTAAGGAATAGGTATATGTAGAACAACCTCCCGGGTTTGAGAATATGGACTATCCAAACAATGTATACAAGCTTAAGAAAGCTTTGTATGGTTTGAAACAAGCTCCCCGGGCTTGGTATGAAAGATTATCATCTTTCTTAATCTCTAAGGATTTTAAGAGGGGTAGTATAGATCAAACTCTATTTATAAAGTCAACATCAACGGACATCTTTGTAGCCCAAGTATATGTTGATGACATTATCTTTGGGTCAACAAATGATGAACTTCTCCAAGACTTTATTAAGAATATGGAAAAAGAGTTTGAAATGAGTCTAGTTGGGGAATTAAATTTCTTCCTAGGATTGCAAGTCAAACAAACTAGTGAAGATATTTATATTTATCAAACCAAATATGCTAAGGAAATGATTAAGAAATTTGGTTTGGAAAATGCTAAGGTAGTTTCAACTCCAATGGCAACCAATACTAAAATAGATAGTGATAATGAAGGAAAACAAATTGATCCTACACTTTATAGGAGCATGATTGGTAGTCTTTTGTACTTAACCGCTAGTAGACTCGACATATTATTTGCGGTTGGTATGTGTGCTAGATATCAATCATGTGCTAAAGAATCTCATTTAGTTGCCGTTAAGAGAATCTTAAGATATGTTAAAGGCACACTAAATGTAGGATTATGGTACCCTAGGACTAGATCTTTTGATTTAATTGGGTACACCGATTCCGATTATGCCGGTTGCAAATTGGATCGGAAGAGTACTAGTGGTGGATGCCAATTCCTTGGGTCCTCCCTAGTTAGTTGTAGTAGGAAGCAACCTTGTGTTGCCCTATCTACCACCGAAGCCGAATATGTGGCTATGGATGGTTGTGTAGCTCAACTTCTATAGATGAAACATACTTTAGAGGACTATGAGCTATCTTACTCCAACATAAAAGTATTTTGTGACAATGTGAGCACCATAAACTTGACAAAAAATCCGGTGCATCACTCTAGGACTAAGCACATTGAAGTGAAACATCACTTAATTAGAGATCATGTGGCTAAGGGGGACATTGAGCTTAATTACATTGAATCTAAGTCCAACCTAGCCGACATCTTTACCAAGCCTCTCCCCGAAATAGATTTTTCATCACTTAGGAGAGAACTTGGAATGTGCTTTGTAGAATAGAAGTGTAGGTTTGCAAGATCTAGGTTTTATGCCTCTAACCATCTCACAATAGACCTAAGAAACCATGATTTGTGTATTTAGCCACCTAGAAATCATGTGAGATGTTAGGAAGATGCACTTGGTTCATCACGCTTGTTATAATGCATTACCATGAGCCAAAGTGCCATCTAGAGACATTAATCCTTCATTGGACCAATCATTGGGAAGGCTTATGTACAATTAATGTGCATATATCTCCAAGAATATGATTGGAAATGTCAAATAAAACAAAATTTAAACTATGTCTATCAAACCTTGAGAAATAATTTTCAATTGATAAGCCAAAGTGATACAAAGTTTGCAAAAATATCATAACTTTTGCAAAATCTCAAGATTGTGTCAATATCAAAATCTAGAGGTGATATATTTTTAAAATAATTTTTCCCTGATAGGAAATGATCTAAAAATATTAACCACAAAATTTCATAATTTTTTATATTTATTGAATTAATTATGAATTTTTTAATCTGGCCAAAAAGGCTATCAGACTGATATTAGTCGACTAACACTTATGTCACGATGATATCAATAAGGCTTACGGCTCGCTATCGATTCGCTTCCATTTATGGCGCATACCGCACAAGCACTCGTATCTGGCGGTTCGACTATTGCCATCTGCTCGATTGCCATTTATAGCGATCGCCACACGAAGCGCTCGTATCTTGGCCAGTTCAGATCTCCATCGGTTATTGCCGACTAATGGCAGTCGATTGCTGTCGTGGTTTTTAGGGCTTTCCCACCGGTTTGACTCGCCAAAACATCCCGACTTTCTCTCCTCTTGCTCTTCCGATGAACTTCCACTGCACCTTTTAGTCTCCCTCATTTTCCGGCGACTTCACCGACCGGTGCTCCCATTTGGAGTGTTCTCTGACTTGCGGACCTCCTCTTCTCACCCGGTTCACGCCCTAGTCTCCACCGAAGACCACTCGCTCGGCTAGGGTTTCGTGGACACTCGCGTCCGACACTATTCTTTGATCTTTAACCATGCCGCCTAGGTAAACCCTCATCCCTGCTCACAGGTTGTTTGTTCCTATAATTATGTTTCACTAACCGGTGCTTGTTTTGTTGTCTTTGTGCATGCATCATCCTTAACCTACATTGTTTTTTTCGCACATTTAGACTTAAGCATTATGCGCATACGACCAATGAGGGCCCGTCAAACCCTCCACCCACTGTCGATCCTAGATTTCCAAACTCCGCACTTGAAAGTGCCTTCAATAAAAATAAATTCCAACTCATTCCACCTCGATCAATGGACCCGAATTTTCTTAAGGACTACTGCTTTGATATTGTTCAAATCATCCAACACTACAAACTTGAATCATTAGTCTTTTGTGAACATCATGTAAATATCACTCTTCTTTCTGAATTCTTCAACAACTTGCGACCAGTTGGAGATGGCCTGAGATACTGGACTCGCGTTGCTCAGTGCGATCTGGATTTCATCCCCCAGATCTGGACCGATTTTCTCGGATGTCTTTCTTCCGAGAATGATTTCATTTTGTATCCGTCTTGGAGTGATCCTCTTTCACCTTCCTTTGAGGAGATTTCTCTAGATTCACTTCATACTACTTTCTATCACTCTCCTCGTCCTTTGAACACAAATCTATTTCAATCCCAAGAACTTTCTGCTTCTGACAATGTCCTTTATAAGGTCATTGCTCATTGTCTTCTTCCTATAATCACCCGTGGGTTGGCCTTAGTTCAACCTACACACTTCCTTCTCATGCATATCCTTCGTCAGTACTTAGACATCAATATTGGTCTCAATACCTTCCACTGCATCACTCATTTCATTAAGCCAAACAATGGAAAGGTTCATATGCCATTTGGAAATGTCCTTACTCAGTGGCTTAGCTCTGTAGGCATTGATGTCAACATAGGGGTCATTAAAATCATGAATAAAAAATATGACCAGATGACTTGTCGGAGCTTCTCCTTGGCGGGCTTGAAGGCCGACAAAGGGTCCGTTTTCTGGGACCCTGCACGACGGCCAGCAGGTGGTGCTCCGGCACCAGAGGATGGCGCTGCGGAAGGAGATACTGAGGGTGTTGCTGAGGGAGTCGATGCAGAGGGGACTGCTGCAGGCGATGCTGTTCTGCCAGACTCATCTTTCATTGTTCGCTTCGATGCTTTTGCAGAGCGGGTAGATACACATCTTGAGGGGTTGCGCTTGGGGCAACAGGAGCTTCTCCAGGAGCATCAGGAGCTCCTCTCCCTCATGAGTGGGATGCATCGGCAGCAGCAGGACATTTTGGCGATTCTCCGCCCTCTTGCACCCGGACACCCACCTCCTCACGATGGTTCGTCATCTGCACCGATGGATGCTGATGACGACGATCGTTAGCTAGCATGTTTTTTTTCTTATTTTCTTTTTGGCCGTATGTACGGCACAAACTTCAACTTGTGTAATGATTTTTGATTAATGAAATGAAGTTGTGTTTTGTTTAGTTCATTTCTATTAGTGCCTACAATTTGTTATTTTCAAGTTTAGAAATTGAGCACATAGTACTAAGTTATGAATATTGATACGATACAATTCCACTTTTGCTTCATATTTTTATCATTTTGAATATCGTATCAATCCGTTAATCTGATGAGCATGTTTTTCGTCTAATATTTTTCATATGTTATATTAGTCGAATAAAATGTGTATGATGAGTTTCGTGATTTTTGGACATCCACGGAATTATCTACGCATTTTTAAACCTTGACTGACAAATTCGAATTTCGATTTGCGATATCGATCACGTTATTGGCGATAAATAACCAACGATTGATTGATGACAATTCCAGTCGAACCGGTGACACTGTTTTGTTATAGAAAATGGTTTTTCATCGGTTAAAAGGTCCAATTTTGGACATTATATGATTTCCACAGTACATACATGATAACGTGTATGGAAAGAAGGATCTTCTTGGTGCACTAGTTTAGGGGGAGATACATCCCTTAATTCTATAATTGTTGGTGCAAATCTAGGACATATTTGCCTATTCTATTGCTTATGCTTTGCTTCACATGTTATTTCCACATCATGAAACATGTCTTGGATTAAGGGGGAGCTTCATATCGATTTTATACCTTTGTTCAAGATGTGTCAATTATAATTCTTTCCTGCACTTATTGGATAAACTCTTCTCTTTTTGTTGTATGTCAAAGGGGGAGAAGGGATGTTTAAGTTAGAATTCATATTGAAATATGTTTATATACATGTGTTAAAGACCTAACTTAAATGATTGCCAAACATCAAAAAGGGGGAGATTGTTGGTGCAACAATGCCCCAAGTATTTATATATTTTGATTTTTGGATAATCATCTAAGTTAGGCAATATTTTGTAATCTAATTGTGAACTTGTTTAAGTGACAGGAAAAACCAAGTATAAAGACTTGGTAAAAAATAAGTCCAAGTGTGATCTTGGCAAAGAGAAGTCAAAGGAAAGGTCTTGTTGGCGTAAGTCCAAGCATGTAGTCTTGGCGACGTAAAGTCCAAGCAGTCCTTGGCAAAGAAAGACCAAAGGCAAGTCTTGGCGGCATAAGTCCAAGCCTGTAGTCTTGGCGGCGTAAAGTCCAAGTGTACTTTGGCAAAGAAGAAACCCAAAGCATGATGAAATTGAAGGAAGCTTTTGAAGGCAAGCGCATAGATGGAGTCGTGGACTCAGAGAAATCCTGGAGGCGCAAGGCTGATGGAGAAGCTAGAAGGTTAAGTCTAGGCTTAGGGTATGTTTTCAAGTATGAATTAGTCATACTTGGGGTGTGCCAGTCGACTGGAACATGGTGTTAGTCGAACTGGCCTTTAAAATGCAGCATTAGAGGTTGAAGGGTTGTTGGCAGTCGACTGGGGGTTATCCTCAGCTGAATCGTGAGAGTCGACTCACTGATCGCCGCATACAAGCCGGGCAATGACTACCATTATTGATACGATCATTATGAATGTAGCTCATAGCCGAGGCGATCGGCTCTGGCGATATCGATCGCCGAATCACATGTTGGCGATCGGTCGATAGTCTTCCCGTTGGCGATGACGATGGCAAATCCCACGAATTCGGGTGTTCATAAGCCATTAGAATCGACGGCAATCGACTGATGAAAGTCATTAGTCGACTGATAGACTTCCAACGGGAAAAAGAGGCTCTTTCCTATAAAAAGAGGCCAAGGGGAGCAAGAAGAGGCTAATGCTTATATTTTGATTATTCTCCTAAGCTCCCACAAGCTTTTCAAACTTTCTAAGTGATCTTAAATCTTCTCCTCCTCTCTCTAAGCACAAGTTTCATTCTGTGTAAAGAAGAGGAGGTTTTATTGTAAAGGAAAGTTTCTTAGTGGAATTGCTTGGGTTGATCCACCTTAAGGATCGCCGTGGAGTAGGAGCGTTATCTCCGAACCACGTAAAGGCCTTGTTAGCATTGTTCTTTCGTTTTTACTTATATTATCTTTGTTTGCTTCCGCTAATCATTCTTGTAGAAACGAAAATGCGCTATTCACCACCCTCTAGCTTCCAAACGATCACCAACACTCATTAGATGAGAATTATTTTTGTGAGTTACAACACAACTTCATCTTCTTCCTTGGATCATCTTCCTCTCAAGCTTGCTCTCCCATCCCTCTCTTTGGTCGAACCATCCATAAGGTGCTAGCACACTCATGGGTGTATTTTCTTTACCTATTGCTTGTGTAGATACCAATAGATGAGTGTGCACTTGACGCTCTTGAGTTCCGGCGAAGCTTTTGGATGAGCAGGATTTGCGAAGTGCGTCGCATCGAGGGTAATGATCTCACCTTCTAGATCTAAGGTAGATCTAGGGTTTTTAGTAAACACATACATGTTTTAGTGTTAATACATCTTCGTACGGATCTGTGGCCGAACTTTCGGGGTTTTCGCAATGCAAAAAGAGCTTTTTTGTGGCTCGGAAAGTCCAACAGGGATCTTATCCATGCGGTCTCTCTCTTCTCTAGAAGAGGGACTTTGAGTCTTCGAAAGACTCACACCACGTGACATCGGCAGAAGTCCCTTCTTGGAATTCTACATGGCAAACTGTAGTAATATCGTGTCAATGTATGTACTCTGACTTAGGCCAAGCAATCTCTTAGATCTATCTTTATAGATCTTGATGCCTAGAATACAGGCTGCTTCACCTAAGTCCTTCATTGAGAAGCATGTCCCTAGCCAAGTCTTCATAGACTGTAGCGAAGGGATGTCATTCCCAATGAGTAGTATGTCATCCACATACAATATAAGGAGGACAACTGTGTTCCCATTAACCCTCTTATAGACACAGGGTTCATCTTCATTCTTGATGAAACCAAACTGTTTGATCGCATCATCGAATCGAAGATTCCAGCTCCAAGAGGCTTGCTTTAGCCCATAAATGGACCTTTACAGCTTGCATACTTTCCCAGTATGCTATGGATCTTCAAAACCCTCAGGTTGTGTCATGTACACATCCTTGATTAAGTTTCCATTCAGAAATGCGGTTTTGACATCCATCTACCAGATCTCATAATCGTGGTATGTTGCAATAGCAAGAAAGATCCGAATGGACTTAAACATCGCCACTGGAGAAAAGGTTCATCATAGTCAATACCATGAATTTGCTTGAAACCTTTAGCCACCAATCGGCCCTTATAGGTATGCGTAAGTCCATCCATGTCAGTCTTTCTCCTAAAGACCCACTTACACCCAATGGGTTTGACCCCTTCAGGTGGATCAACTAAAGTCCATACTTGGTTGGTGTACATGGATTCCATCTCGGATCTCATGGCCTCTAGCCATTTCTCAGAATCTGGGCTCATCACAGCTTTCTGATAGGAGGTAGGCTCATTCTCAATGAGCATAACGTCATCAAGGTAAGACAAGAGAAATGAGTATATCTCAGGCTGACGACGTACCCTATCAGACCTGCGAAGAGGTAGGTCTACCAAAACAGGTGGTTGTTCCACAACCCTTTGTGCAACAACCTCATCACCCACAACACTTTTTGGTTCCTGTTCAACCTCCATCAAGGCCTCAGTGCTATGGTCCTTATCTTGAATTTCTTCAAGATCGAACGTACTCCTACTAATTTTTCTAGAAACAAAATCCCTTTCTAGAAAAACCCCAGTCTTTGCCACAAACACTTTGTGCTGACTGGGAATGTAGAAGTTATATCCCTTTGTATCCTTGGGATATCCAAAAAAATAGCACCTATCAGATTTGGGTCCCAGTTTGTCTAAGACTTGATGTCAAACGTATGCTTCACAACCACAAATCCTCATGAACGACATCTTGGGATTTCTCCCTGTCCATATCATATATGGTGTCTTTATCACATCCTTAGATGGTACACGGTTAAGGGTGAAGGCTGCTGTGTCTAGAGTATATCCCCAAAAGGATATAGGAAGATCTGTGTGACTCATCATAGATCGTACCATATCTAATAGGGTACGATTCCTCCTTTCGGATACACTATTCCACTGTGGTGTTCCAGAAGGAGTGAGTTGGGATAGAATCCCACACTCATCTAGATAGTCAAGAAACTCATGGCTAAGGTATTCTCCATCTCGATCTGATCGAAGTATCTTAATACTCTTGCCAAGATGGTTTTGTACTTCATTCTTGAATTCTTTGAACTTTTCAAAGGATTCTGATTTATGTGTCATGAGATACACATAACCATATCTACTTAAGTCATCAGTAAATGTAATGAAGTACCTGTAACCACCTCTAGTTGTAACATTGAAAGGGCCACATACATCACTATGTATAAGTCCTAACAAGTTTGTTGCTCTTTCGCTGTGTCCACTAAAGGAAGTCTTGGTCATCTTGCCTAAAAGGCAAGACTCGCATGTCTCATATGATTCAAAATCAAATAAGTCTAGCAGTCCATCATTATGGAGCTAAGATAAGCGACTCTCATTTATGTGACCTAAGCGATAATGCCAGAGATAGGTTTGGTTCAACTCATTTGACTTCAACCTTTTGGTACTTATGTTATAGATGGGGCTCTCTAAGTCTAGAAAGTAGAGTCCGTTAATTAGAGGTGCACTACAATAGAACATATCATTTAAATAAACTGAACCACATTTGTTCTTTATTATAAATATAAATCCTTTCTTGTCCAAACAAGAAACCAAAATTATGTTCTTAGTTAAAGCAAGCACATAACAATATTCATCTAATTCTATTACAAGCCCAGAGGGCAGAGATAGATTGTAAGTTCCTATAGCAACAGTAGCAACCCTTGCTCCATTGCCTACTCGTAGGTCCACCTCGCCCTTTGTCAATGCCCTGCTATTTCTCAGCGCCTGCACATTGGTACAAATGTGAGATGCACATCCGATATCTAATACCCATGATGAAGAAATAGATAGATTGACTTCTATAACATTTATACCTGAAGTAGAAGTCTCACTTCTCTTCTTCTTAAGATCTTCCAGGTAAGCTTTGCAATTACGCTTCCAGTGTCCAGCTTCCTTACTGTGGAAGCAAGCCCCTTCCTTGGCCACCCCTCCTTTGGGTTTAAGTTCTTTGCCTTTGCCCTTGGCTTGGGACTTTCCCTTACCTTTAGGCTTGCCCTTGCCTTTCTTCTTTTGCACCATCAAAATGACATTAGATTTTCCCTTCTTAAGGTTGAGCTCAGCAGTTCTCAACATGCTGAGCATCTCAGGTAGTGGCTTATCAATTTCATTAATGTTGTAATTCATGACAAATTGATTGTAGCTTTGTGGAAAAGACTGCAAGATCAAGTCAGTGGCCAGCTCTTGGCCAAGGGGGAATCCCAATCTCTGTAGATTTTCTACGTACCCAATCATCTTGAGTACATATGGACCTACGGGAGTCCCATCTTGCATTTTGGACCAAAATAATGCCTTAGAGACTTCATATCTCTCGTGCCTTGCTTGTCCTTGATATAGTTGATGAAGATGTTCAACCATATCATAAGCATTCATGAACTCGTATTGCTTCTGAAGCTCAGAGTTCATGGTCGCGAGCATTAGACATGACACATCTAATGCATCATCTTGATGCTTCTTGTAAGCATCTTTGTCAGCTCGCGAGGCAGTGGCAGGAGGTGCCTCCGGAATGGGCTACTCCAGGACATACAGTTTCCTTTTTCAGGTGAAAATGATTCTCAGGTTCCTGTATCAGTCCAAGAAATTTGCTCCATTGAGCTTGTCCTTCTCAAAGACAGAACGCAGAGAGAGAGTGTTCGTGTATGTTGATATAGTAATCTACAACATACAATGCAAAGAATTAATATCATATTCCTTTTATCATTTAATTAGACCTTTAATCAAATGATGCTCCCACTGAATTATAGGAATTTTGTAGAATCGAGTTATGGATGTGGTCAAACCACATTACTAGATTCATACAAACTAGCTATAATTCCTACGGAACAAGATCCACATCATACTAAGCCTTGAGTTAGCTTTGGCTAAATCGTTCAAGACTTAGTATGATCGTGTAGGGATTTTTTATGCAAAATAGCATATGCGCAATGGAAAAAATAGGATCCCTTCCAAGTTATCCTTGCGAAAGAAAACCTTGTACAAAAAAAATAAATTTCTCTAAAAGAAAAACCTATCTTATAGGAGAATATTACCTTTGTTGCGTGCCCTTTTTAATCCCACTTCTCCTTGGGTTTGTTGGATCTTTTAGCACGTTCAATTGTCCGTGCCTCTATATGTATCCACATGAGCAAGCTCTTGTCTCAAAAAAGAAACTATAAGAGCTCTCCTTTACTTCTTGCTAGAGAAGTCCCTAAAGGAGAGGAAGGTAGGGAAAAAGAGAAAGGAAGAAGAAGACCACTCTTCTTGCTAGCCTACACTCACAAAAGCCACACAACCAAAGCCTCTCACCACCAAGCTCTCTCCAAGCCTCAAGCTTCCACCCCCTTGGCCGGCCACCCCATAGAGTGTTTTATAGGATTGAAAAAACCTTTCACCTCCTATCACATTCAATGCAATCAATTGCATACACTCCTTGTTTGGCCGGCCACATGTGGAGAAATTCCAAAGGTCAAAACCCTATGTCTCCTTCCACCTCATCAAGCTTAGGTGGCATGCTTATGTGGCATGCTTATGTGGCATGCTTAGGTGGCATGCTTATGTGGCATTCATGCATGTTGAATTAATCTTATTAATTCAATAAGCTTATGTTATCATATTGAATTAATCTCATTAAATCAATAAGGTAACATATTGAATTAATCTTATTAAATCAATTAAGCTTAGGCTATCATGATAACATATTTATTTAATCTTATTAAATTAATAAGCTTAGCATATTGAATTAATCTCATTAAATCAATAAGCTAAAATTCTCATTAAGCTTAAAGTCCAAAAACTATTTTGTACTTAAGCTTATTCCCAAATTATTCTAGTCAAACTAGAATGCACTAATTCTTCTAATCATCATGCTCTTTGTGTGTGACCCTATAGGCTCTCATAACGTTGGCAGTGGATCTAAACTCTTTTAGATACACAAGCAATGAGCGGCATCTAGCAATACATCATTGCTACCCAAGTTACGAAATAAGTCAAGATCCGACTAACCTTTCCGTGACTACTATAATGTATGACCGTGTCCTTCTATCCTTGATATCAGATTGACCAATGAGGCATAGACCGTGTCATCCTTAATCAATCTATGTGTTTCTTGATCCCTGAGTAAACTAACTCAAACAAATGAGCTCAATATCTCATATTGACTCATTCGAGCATGGCCATGCGTTTTAGTAGTTCTAATCAATCAAGGGGCCCACAGATATCACTCCCGTCATATGGGAGGGATAGATCCCATCTATCTCACTCACATCCCTCCGCATAATTTGTTATATACCCAGTAATCGCCTTTATGGTCCACCCTGTTACGGGTGACGTTTGACGATACCAAAGTACATAACTCCTTATGTAGGGAACCGTAGTGACTTCAGGTTTGAGGACTATTCATACCAATAGTCACATGAGAAAGTTTATGACACTCATATGACGATCCATGAAACTTTCTCATGGCGGGTCAGTTCAATATATATTCTCTAATATATACCCATGTGTCAACATGATATCATATATCCATGACTTGTGAGATCAAGTCATCAATTGACCTACATGCTAGTCTTTATGTATTAATATTTCCCTTGCATATTAATACTTGACTAGGAACATTTTAGGAAAGTGTTCTCTACAACCTCTCATAATCAATTCTGCCAATTGATGTGCTGTAGATAAGAACATACTTTTCTAGGGCATTATTATATTTAATTTAGCTGGCACAAGCAAGACGTAAATATAATAACCAATCCTTTGCCTTTATAGAATATGATACAAAATGTTCCCTATTCAACCATCACATGATTGGTTCTAGGGCTATAACTAACAATCTCCCACTAGCACTAGTACCAATCACTATAATATCTAATACCTAGTGACCTAGTGTGACCATCATGCTTCCTCTGTGCCAAAGCCTTGGTCAATGGATCTACGATGTTAACTTCTGTCGGTACTCTGCATATCCTCACATCTTTTCTATCGATGATCTCTCGAATGAGATGGAAGCGCCGCAGTATGTGTTTGGTCCGCTGATGTGATCGAGGTTCCTTAGCCTGTGCAATAGCCCCATTGTTGTCACAATAGAGGTCTATTGGATCTGCAATGCTAGGAACTACCCCAAGTTCATTGATGAACTTGCGGAGCCAGACAACCTCCTTTGCTGCATCAGACGCAGCAATATACTCGACGTCTGTTATAGAATCAGCAACTGTGTCCTGCTTCGAACTCTTCCAGCTCACAGCTCCACCATTCAGGAAAAACACGTACCCCGATTGCGATCTATAGTCATCCTTGTCTGTTTGGAAGCTTGCATCACTGTAACCCTTTACAGTTAGCTCCTCATTGCCTCCAAATATCAGGAAATATTCTTTCGTTCTTCGTAAGTATTTAAGAATATTTTTGACTACTATCCAGTGACTTCCACCTGGATCCGACTGGTATCTACTCGTCATGCTCAAAGCATACGAGACGTCAGGACGAGTACAAAGCATGGCGTACATGATAGACCCTATAGCAGATGCATAAGGGATCTTATCCATGCGATCTCTCTCCTCCTTAGAAGAGGGACATTGAGTCTTCGAAAGACTCACACCATGTGATAAAGGCAGAAATCCTTTCTTGGAATTTTGCATAGCAAAACGATCTAGCACTTTATCAATGTATGTACTCTGAATTAGGCCAAATAATCTTTTAGATCTATCTCTATAGATCTTGATGCCTAGAATATAGGCAGCTTCACCTAAGTCTTTCATCGAGAAACAATTCCCTAACCACATCTTCACAGACTGGAGTGAGGGAATATCATTTCCGATGAGAAGTATGTCATCTACATACAAGATAAGAAATACAACTGTGCTCCCACTATTTCTCTTGTAGACACAAGGTTCATCTTCATTCTTGATGAAACCAAACTCCTTAATTGCATCATCGAATCAAAGATTCCTACTTCGAGAGGCTTGCTTTAGTCCATAAATGGACCTTTGCAGTTTGCATACCTTTCCAGGATGCTTTGGATCTTCAAAACCCTCAGGTTGTGTCATGTACACATCCTCGAGTAGCTTTCAATTCAAAAAAGCGGTTTTGACATCCATCTGCCAGATCTCATAATCGTGGTAGGTTGCAATAACAAGTATGATCCGAATGGATTTAAGCATCGCAACTGGTGAAAAGGTTTCATCATAGTCAATACCATGAATTTGTTTGAATCCTTTAGCCACCAATCTACCTTTATAGATATGCTTATTACCATCCATGTCAGTCTTTACTTTAAAGACCCACTTACACCCAATGGGTTTTACCCCTTCAGGTGGATCAACCAAAGTCCATACTTGGTTAGTGTACATGGATTCCATTTCGGATCTCATGGCCTCTAGCCATTTCTCAGAATCTGGGCTCATCATAGCTTCTTGATAGGATGTAGGCTCATCAAGATCGACAAGCAATACATCACCGTTGTCAGTCAAGAGAAAAGAATATCTCTCGGATTGACGATGGATCCTATCAGATCTACGAAGAGGTTGGTCTACTTGAATAGGTGTTTGCTCCACAACTCTTTGGGCAACAATTTCCTCATCCACAACACTTTGTGGTGCCTGTTCATTTTCCATCGAAGCCTTAGTGTTATCTTCATCTTGAATTTCTTCAAGATGAATTTTACTCCCACTAGTTTTTCTAGAAATAAATTCTCTTTCTAGAAAGACAGCATTTCTGGCAACAAACACCTTGTCAAGTGTGGGATTGTAAAAGTAATATCCCTTAGTTTCCTTGGGATATCCTACAAAATAACACTTATCTGATTTGGGTCCTAGTTTATCTGAGACTTGACGTCTAACATAAGCTTCACAACTCCAAATCTTTATAAAAGACATTTTGGGACTCTTCCCAGTCCATAACGTATATGGTGTCTTTTCTACGGCTTTTGATGGGACGCGATTAAGTGTGAAAGCGGCTGTCTCTAGAGCTAAACCCCAAAAGGAAGTAGGTAGATCAGTCTGGCTCATCATTGATCGTACCATATCTAATAGATTACGATTTCTCCTCTCAGATACTCCATTCCATTGTGGTGTTCCAGGTGGAGTGAGTTGGGATATTATCCCACTCAGCCAGGTGATCACGAAACTCTTGACTAAGGTATTCACCACCTCGATCTGATCGAAGTAGCTTAATATGCTTACCAATTTGGTTTTGTACTTCATTCCTGAATTCTTTGAACTTTTCAAAGGATTCTGACTTATGTCTCATCAAATATAAGTAGTCATATCTACTCATATCATCAGTGAAAGTAATAAAGTACTTATAGCCTCCTCTAGCTTCGACATTGAAAGGGCCACATACATCAATATGTATGAGTCCTAACAAGTCCGTCGCTCTCTCTCCATGTCCACTAAATGGAGTTTTAGTCATCTTTCCTAAACGACAAGATTCTCATACCTTATATGATTCAAAATCAAATGAGTCCAATAATCCATCTTTATGGAGTTGGGATATGCATTTTTCATTTATGTGACCTAGGCGACAGTGCCAGAGATATGTTTGGTTCAAATTATTCGATTTGAACCGTTTGGTATTTACGTTATAAATTGGGTTTTCTAAATCTAGAACATAGAGACCATTCATAAGTGGTGCATTACAATAGAACATTTCATTCAAATAAATGGAACAACATTTGTCCTTTATTATAAAAGAAAAGTTTTTCTTGTCTAAACAAGATACAGAAATTATGTTCTTCGTTAATGCAGGTACATAAAAGCACTCCTCTAGTTCTAAGATAAGCCCAGTGGGCAAAGACAAAGAATATGTTCCTACAGCTACAACAGCAACTTTTGCGCCATTGCCTACTCGTAGGTCCACTTCGCCCTTTGCCATTAGTCTACTATTTCTCAGTCCCTGCACATTAGTAGAAATGTGAGATGCACATCCGGTATCTAATGCACATCCGGTATCTAATACCCATGTAGAAGAAATAGATAGATTAACTTCTATAACGTGTATACCTGAGGCAGAAGTCCCACTTCTTTTCTTCTTTACTTCCTCAAGGTAGACTTTGTAGTTCCGCTTCCAGTGTCCAGTCTCACCGCAATGGAAACAGTCCCCTTCCTTAGGTACTTTACCTTTACCCTTTGAAGTGGATGAATTGACCTTGCCTTTGGCTTGGGTCTTACCCTTGCCTTTACCCTTACCTTTGCCCACGGCACTAACTCAAACTCCTTCTCAACAACACGTCGGAGGTGGAGAAACCTCTCACAAGAAATTACAAAGTAATATAGAAATACAAACAAGAATACAAATACAATACAAAAGAAACTCTTTTCACCGATTGCTTTTGATCACTTGTTTGTTGCTTGCTTTGGTTGGCTCTTGAAGGACTGGAATGCAGCAGCAATTCCCCTCCAATAGCTTCCTTAAAGTCTTGGCGAAATCCTCCAACTCGAGCTCCATTTATAACCTGCATCAAGCTGTTTTTGCGCCCATCAGTCGATTGATCGTGACCATCAGTCGACTGGTCCTGTAGCCGTTGTCTCACAACGGCCAGATCCACGTTGGCAAAGTTCCAACGGATCCCACATCAGTCGACTGATGGCACCCATCAATCGACTGATCATCCATTAGTCGAGTGCACAGTCGAGTCGACTCCATTCTGCGTGCCGTGCGCGATGTCATCGATCGTGATCGCCTCCCATTGGCGATCGGCCCGGTCCATCGATCAGCCTCCCATGGCGGCGATCCAACCAATCTTGGTTGATCAAACACCGGTCGAACCCAGCGACCTAGAAGCGGATCGGGCACCTATGCGCGATCGTGATGTCGGCTAAAACCTCAATCATAACGATGTTTGAGCCTCCGACACTCAGTCTTAGCCACTTGGCCAAGTCCACCTTATCCCTCATGGAGTTCCCCACCGAAGCTCTCTTCCCTCGGCCTACGTCCCTCGGATGCGCCAAGCGCACGGCTTCGCAACGCCATCCTTTGCGTTTCATGCCCTAGAAGTATGCTTCCCTTTGGGCTCACTCCATTCGCTCCCTGTCCGGCGGTCCCTCGGATGCACCAAGCGCACGGCTTCGCAATGCCATCCTTCACCGACTCAAGGACCCCGAGCCTAGTGAACTTACCAAGTCCTCAAGACTTCCCAAATGCACCAAGCGCACGGCTTCGCAATGCTTTGGATTTCCCATGCCAACCCCATGTTGGACTTTCCCATAACAATCCCATGTCATGAGTTTTGTCTATCATCAAAATACTATCAGGGTACTGCTCGAGTCAACCTGGGACGATTGCACCAACAATCTCCCCCTTTTTGATGATTGACAAAACTACCATCTCAAGTCTACCAATTCTCCCAAGTTGGCAATTCTCATATCCCAATGAGAATTCCAACAAACCCTAATTGGTAACTTGGTAACTTCTCCCCCTTTTTGACATTACATCAAAAAGGTCCTCCCCAAGGGTATGAATGTCTCATATCCCAATGAGATCTTACAATCTCTCCCTTGGAGGAACACATGCCTACCATCTTTTTAGTGATCCCATATCACTTAAAGAGAGGCAACCCAATTTTCCTCCCATGAGGAAATACACATCCATCTTCCCATGATGGATACCTCCCCCTAGAGGCTTGCTCCCCCTTGACCATTGCACCAACAATGTCCTTGGAGAGTCCCTAAGCCAATAGGACATTTACCAAATCAAAATTAAGGCAAAGTTCAACAATGAACTCTCTTCCACCTTAAAATTGATACTCACCCTCAACCCAACTCCTAATCCATATCCAATGGATTTCCACCCTTTCTAATGCTCTCCCAAGCATATCCTAGGGTTAGGAGTGGTTAGGGGACCAAAACATGGCTAAACATGGGCCTAACTATCAAGTTTACCCGAAATCGGCTGTGCGATTGACTCAAATCAAATACCCGGTCATTGGACTTACCACGATCATTGCCATTGTGATCGTGATAACTGCTAAATGCAGTTTTTCAGTTTCAGACATTGGATTTTCGAAATCCATAAGTAAATATACATAAGTTTAAAAATCGTGAAATTTCATATGCATATTACTTATCCTAAACACTATGGGTGAAAAATGTTGGAAAATTATTTTACCCATCAAATTAGGAGATTGATACAAAGTTCAAAATTTTAGAAAAGCTTCAATAAATAGCCATCTTTGTATCATCCCATTCAATGGTGATAGCTATCAAAAGATAGGCTTCACCAAGGTTTTTCAAAATGTTTTCAAAATGTTTTTCAAACCTTTATTTTCTTTTTCCTAAACATCTCATCAATATCTAGATGTGTAAAACACATTCAAGGCAATTAATCTAGTGAGATGTGGGTTTTTGTTCTTTTAAATTCTCATGCATATTTCTAAGGCAATATTATTTGATTCCCATCAAATTATGCCATAGTCCTTAATTTCATTTTAATTTATGCGTGATGATGATTAAGGCATAATTATGATATAGATAAAGGCATATGGCAAAATCATGATGTCATGGCATGTGAATGAAACTTAAGTATACATGACATCTAAACATAAATCTAAACATGATCATGACATTTTATAGATAAAAATGAAAATGATGTCATGACATGGCAAGGCAAATAAAGCATGGCAAGTAAAATATACTAAGGTATAAAATACCTAAGTGTTAAAATTAATTTGCCATTTCTAGGAATTAAATACACTTGCCTTAAACCATTCATTTCCCTAGTGTGCCAAAACCCAAAATGGCACACAAATGCCTCTATGACCTAAATGTGCCAATTTAAATCATTTTAAACTTCTCAAGCATATTGGCACATCCTAATGTGTCAACTCTTCTATGGTTAGGTTAACTACCCATCCATTTAGGGTTGACACACCCTAACCCATTTAGTGTGAATCGATCACGCTTTTAGGAACCCAATACCTATTGGAGCTCCTTGGGTTAACAAGGTATTCCCTAGGGATGACTTCCCTAGATACCTTTCTAGTGACCCTTTTTGTTTTTAAAACCATAGTCTTTTGGGTCTTACTTGGGTCAACTCTAGAGGTGACTCCTCCATTGACCTTCTTAGTGGCCTTCTTGGTTTTTCTTAAGTCCTTGGCCACTAAACATACACCATGGCTAGACTTAGGGATAACTTCCCTATTAGCCTTGGTTTTTCTAGACCTAGATGTTGTTCCATAATGAAATGGAACATTATGGTAGGACATAGGTTTGTGACCCAAACCCTTCTTGCCTTTAGATATTTCTTGTCTTCTAGGTCTTAACTTTTGAGAATTTGACCCCTTAACCGAATTTGATATTATTGCTAGGGTCTTTTCCAATTTTTCTAGCCTTGACCTCAAGGCTTGGTTCTCCACCTCTAATTTCCTCAATTTTGAATTTTCATTAGATTTTTGAGGAATGTTCTTCTTCTTAGGCATGTGCCTACCCTTCTTAGGGTTAATGCCTAGATGGTTTTCAACTCTCCTAATGGACTCTTTTGGTAAAATAGGTCTTGTGTTTTGAGTCCTAGGTTTAACCTTAGTTAGTTCCACATGCTTGGCACCTAGGCAAACATATTTATTTCTCCTAGCATGCTTTTCATTTATAATTGCAAGTGAACTAAAATAATTCTTAGCATGCTTTTTAACTTTAGGAATTAAAGGTGCATTAACTAAATTTACCTTAGGGTTAGCTTTAGGAGCTTCCCCTACATGAATTGCACCTTCTTGCCCTTTCTTCCTCCCCCTAGGGCATTGACTTCGGTAGTGTCCCTTTTGATTGCATTTGAAGCACACAATGTGCTCTTTGCTCTTGATTTTGGGAACACCGGCATCATTTGACTTTGGGTTGACTTTTGGTCTTGATGCCTTTTCCTTAGCCAATTTAGGGCATTTGCTCTTATAATGCCCTTTCTCCCTACACTCAAAGCATATTATATGATTTTTATTTAAAATAATAACACTTGAGTTACCTAGGGAGGTGGTGGAGGCCTCTTCATGATCTTCACTTCTCCCGGATGTGGATGCTTCTTGTTCTTGCTCCGGGATGGAAGATTGCCTTTCCTCCCCCTCAATGCTAGAGGTGGAGGTCTCCACCAAATCATCAACATCTTCAAATGTTGTGGGTGCTTCTTCTTGACATTCTCCTCTACTTGTGCGATTAGAATTTTCTTGGAATTTCATTATTTTCTCCCATAATTCCTTCGCATCCCTATAGTCACCCAATCTAGACCAAATAGTGTTAGGTAATAAATCACTAAGTAATTTTATTACCTCAAGATTTGTCTTGAAGTCCTTAATTTGGTCTTGGGTCCACCTTGACTTTTCAATTGGCTTGTTGTATTTGTCCCTGGGCATCTTAAAACCATTTTCTACAATTAACATAGAATCAAAATCGGTTTCAAGATATACCTCCATCCGTTTCCTCCACCAAGCAAAATCTCCATCGAATTTTGGTGGATGGATGAAGCCAGCCATTTGTAGTGCTCTCGCGGCGGTTAGTCCTCGAAGAGCAACCTGGCTCTGATACCACTTGTCGGGGATCGGTATGGCCGGCTAGAGGGGGGTGAATAGCCCTCGTTCGTTGGACGTCGTATTTTGCTCGTCTACAAAATGTTAGCGCAAGCGGAAGCAATAAACTAAGACAAGCAAATAGAAATAAAACAAAGACAATACAAACACGGAGATATAACGTGGTTCACGGCTACGCCGCTAATCCACGGTCCGATTCGTCCACGGTGAATCACTCCGAAATCTATCCACTAGATCTCTCCTTTGCACAAAGCTAGGTGGAGGTAACCTCTTTACAACAACACTCCTCTTACAAATATAATGAAAATAAGCTTGGGTAAGAGGATGGAAAGCTTTAGGGAACTTTGGGAGAGTGTTAGAGTGTAAGCATTAGCCTCCCAAACCCTTACCCCCTTCCTTTTTATAGAGGAAGAGGGTTTCTTCCCATTGACCGCGAGGATCGATCGGTGATGCCCTCGATCGATCGGCCCGATCCGTGGCCGTTGCCCAACAACGGCCGTAGCTTTCCGCGTTGGATTCCATCCAGCGGTATTGGCCATCGATCGGTGATGGGACCATCGATCGACTAATGCTCGATCGATCGAGTGCTCGATCGAGTCGACTCCATTACATGCCGTGCCGCGATTCCATCGATCATTGCCTTCCTGCGATCGGCTGCCGGCTATCGATCGTTGCCGATCCATGGCGATCGGCCCAAGCCTCGCCGGTCTTATACGGTCGATCAACCCGCTCGACTGAGCGATCATTGCCATGACATAGCGATCGGTGGTGTCGAAAACCCATCGACACTTAGCCAAATGGTTCACCTAGAGCTACCCTTCCCGGGATACAATCGCTCACTCTCATTCTCGAGTCCTGCGCCGAAGTTCTCTTCGTTCGGCCCGTCCCTCGGCGGCATCGGCGCCGCGGCTCTGCGATGCTCGCCAGCGTCTCTTGCCTCGAAGTCTACTTCCTCCGGCTTCACTCCAAGCTTCTCGTCCGGCGGTCCCTCGGATGCACCAAGCGCACGGCTTCGCAATGCCATCCTTCACCGACTCAAGGACCCCGAGCCTAGTGAACTTACCAAGTCCTCAAGACTTCCCAAATGCACCAAGCGCACGGCTTCGCAATGCTTTGGATTTCCCATGCCAACCCCATGTTGGACTTTCCCATAACAATCCCATGTCATGAGTTTTGTCTATCATCAAAATACTATCAGGGTACTGCTCGAGTCAAACTCGAGTCAACCTGGGATGATTGCACCAACAATCTCCCAACATTACCCTTACCTTTACGCTTACCTTTGCCCTTCTTGACCATTAGTACGTTACTAACTTTCTTCTTGAGATTCGGTTCAGCAGTTCTTAACATGCTGAGAATCTCAGGCAAAGGCTTATCAATTTCATTCATGTTATAATTCATGACGAATTGATTATATGCTTCCGACAATGATTGTAGGATAACATCGGTTGCCAATTCTTGGCTCAGTGGAAAACCTAGTCTTTCAAGGTTCTCAACGTACCCTATCATTTTAAGTATGTGAGTTCCTACAGGTGTTCCTTCTTGCATCTTGCATGCAAAAAGAGCCTTAGACACTTCAAAACGCTCGTGCCTAGCTTGTCCTTGATATAGTTGTTTCAAATTCTCAACCATACCATAGGCATCCATGTTCTCATGTTGCTTCTGAAGCTTAGAGTTCATGGTGGCAAGCATAAGACATGACACATCTAATGCGTCATCTTGATGCTTCTTATAAGCATCCTTTTCAGCACGAGTGGCCGCAGGGGTGGGTGTTTCAGGGATAAACTGCTCTAGGACATACAGTTTACGTTCTTGCATGAGGATAATCCTCAAGTTCCTATACAAGTCTAGAAAGTTAGCTCCATTGAGCTTGTCTTTCTCAAGGACAGATCGCAAGTTGAGGGGGTGTGTCGTGTTAGATGACATGGTGATCTACAACATTAAAATACAAAATTAAGTATCATACCTAAGTCATTTAATTAGGCCTTTAATTAAATGAGGCTCCCACTAAATTCTCATAGCTTTGATATGAGCTAATCATTGATGTAGGCAAACACATTTTACTTACATCATTAGCTTCTATTTAGCTATAAATTTATATGGGATAAAGATCCACATCATACTTCGTCTTGAGTTAGCTTTGGCTAATCGCCCAAGACGTAGTATGATTAGGTAGGCAATCTTTTTGCCAATTACATCTGATGTAACTCTTTAATAGCTTTGGTTAAGTTTAGATTAGTTTAGTGCTTATTCCTAAACCAGCTTCCAGGCCGTGGCGAGGCACAGAGGCCTTCTTTGATATCAGAGCAACGACCACTTTCTAAGACAAAGCTGATGTTCGGAAATCACACAAAACTAATTTTTAAAACTTATGTTCAAAGCTAATATATGCCTCTACTTTCTTAATTAATTAAGAAAAACTTAATTAAGTCTTAACCAAGTTTGATAGCGGGACATCACGATTGTCCACTCGCACTCTTCCAAGATAAAATGCATTGCTTTGCTTTGGCAAACCCAACAACAAATGATCGAGGAAGTAGTGAGTACCAAACTTTGGTAGGCATATCGTTTTTGACTTATTAAGAAATAAACTTAAACATGCAACACATACATATTAGCATACATCACATATAAGCTAAATTAACATGCATCACATACATATTAAACTAAGCAAGTCATGGTTATGGCCCTTATTCTACAATCTTCTCAAGCCAATGAAAAGATTGATTGGTCAACCTAGGGATAGCATCTTCTCCCAAGTGCTTCATTTTGGTTGTCTTGTGTTGTTGACTTCCTCCTTGTAACGTCATCTTCCAATGGACCCTCCATCTTTATTTTGTATATTACAAAAGGAGAAATACTCGAGTTATATTCTAGTCTAAAACTAATTTTACAACAAGATTTTTAGGAGAAAGGCACGACACGCAGGCCGTATTAAGAATTACAACACACACATTCACAAACTTTTTGGGACTAGGCCATAACCATGCACCATGTCAATTTTAACTTTTAAAAGACATCGGATATTTTATTATGTTTGAAAAATTGCTAATGCAATTATCAACTCATAATAAAATTTATCCTACTTCTATATCATATATAAAATAGAGAAAACATTTTTTTTATACGATCTTTCGCAAGTGGCTCTGATACCACTGTAGGGATATTTTTATGCAAAATAGCATATGCGCAACGGAAAAAATAGGATCCCTTCCAAGTGATCCTTTCGAATGAAAACCTCGTACAAAAAAAATAAATTTCTCTAAAAGAAAAACCTATCTTATAGGAGAATATTACCTTTGTTGCGTGCCCTTTTTAATCCCGCTTCTCCTTGTGTTTGTTGGATCTTTTAGCACGTTCAATTGTCCGTGCCTCTATATGTATCCACACGAGCAAGCTCTTGTCTCACAAAAGAAACTAGAAGAGCTCTCCTTTACTTCTTGCTAGAGAAGTCCCTAAAGGAGAGGAAGGTAGGGAAAAAGAGAAAGGAAGAAGAAGACCACTCTTCTTGCTAGCCTACACTCACAAAAGCCACACAACCAAAGCCTCTCACCACCAAGCTCTCTCCAAGCCTCAAGCTTCCACCCCCTCGGCCGGCCACCCCATGGAGTGTTTTATAGGATTGAAAAAACCTTTCACCTCCTATCACATTCAATGCAATCAATTGCATTGACACTCCTTGTTTGGCCGGCCACATGTGGAGAAATTCCAAAGGTCAAAACCCTTTGTCTCCTTCCACCTCATCAAGCTTAGGTGGCATGCTTATGTGGCATTCATGCATGTTGATTAATCTTATTAATTCAATAAGCTTATGTTATCATATTGAATTAATTTCATTAAATCAATAAGGTAACATATTGAATTAATCTTATTAAATCAATTAAGCTTAGGATATCATGATAACATATTTATTTAATCTTATTAAATTAATAAGCTTAGCATATTGAATTAATCTCATTAAATCAATAAGCTAAAATTCTCATTAAGCTTAAAGTCCAAAACCATTTTGTACTTAAGCTTATTCCCAAATTATTCTAGTCAAACTAGAATGCACTAATTCTTCTAATCATCATGCTCTTTGTGTGTGACCCTATAGGCTCTCATAACGTTGACAGTGGATCTAAACTCTTTTAGATACACAAGCAATGAGCGACATCTAGCAATACATCATTGCTACCCAAGTTACGAAATAAGTGAAGATCCGACTAACCTTTCCGTGACTACTATAATGTATGACCGTGTCCTTCTGTCCTTGATATCAGATTGACCAATGAGGCATAGACCGTGTCATCCTCGATCAATCTATGTGTTTCTTGATCCCTGAGTAAACTAACTCAAACAAATGAGCTCAATATCTCATATTAACTCATTCGAGCATGGCCATGTGTTGTAGTAGTTCTACTCAATCAAGGGGCACACAGATATCACTCCCGTCATATGGGAGGGATAGATCCCATCTACATCACTCACATCCCTCCGCATAATTTGTTATATACCCAGTAATCGCCTTTATGGTCCACCCTGTTACGGGTGACGTTTGACGATACCAAAGTACAGAACTCCTTATGTAGGGAACCGTAGTGACTTCAGGTTTGAGGACTATTCATACCAATAGTCACATGAGAAAGTTTATGACACTCATATGACGATCCATGAAACTTTCTCATGGCGGGTCAGTTCAGTATATATTCTCTAATATATACCCATGTGTCAACATGATATCATATATCCATGACTTGTGAGATCAAGTCATCAATTGACCTACATGCTAGTCTTTATGTATTAATATTGCCCTTGCATATTAATACTTGACTAGGAACATTTTAGGAAAGTGTTCTCTATAGCCTCTCATAATCAATTCTGCCAATTGATGTGCTGTAGATAAGAACATACTTTTCTAGGGCATTATTATATTTAATTTAGCTGGCACAAGCAAGACATAAATATAATAACCAATCCTTTGCCTTTATAGAATATGATACAAAATGTTCCCTATTCAACCATCACATGATTGGTTCTAGGGCTATAACTAACAGATCGGTGGGTAACACATTACCGATTACATCTCTATGCAACTCTTGTTTATAGGATCAAGACCTGTTAGTGCTTATAAGCTCCACATATCTCCACAATGGTATGATATTGTCCACTTTGGGTCCAAGCCCTCATGGTTTTGTTTTTGGGCTTTACCCAAAAGGCCTCATTCCAATGGAGATATCTTTTTTCTTATAAGCACATGATCTTTTCCATGTCTTACCAATGTGGGACTTTGATTGTATTCCTCATACTCCCAACAATCCCCCCCTCAAACGAAGGACCACATTGGGCCCCCCCCTCAAGCCTATCCCTCCTCGAAGGATTTTCTCTGCTTGATGTCCGATCTTCAACCCACCAGGACTTCCTGCCAGTTGTTCGGTCCCCCCGACCCAACTAGACTTCCTTCCTGATGTCTGGTTCTCTTGATCCGGACGTGGGAGCTCAACTTCCTTCGTTCGAGGTTCATGGCTTGACATGGACCATGGCTCTGATACCAATTGTTAGTGCTTATAAGCTCCACATATCTCCACAATGGCATGATATTGTCCACTTTGGGTCTAAGCCCTCATGGTTTTGTTTTTGGGCTTTACCCAAAAGGCCTCATTCCAATGGAGATATCTTTTTTCTTATAAGCACATGATCTTTTCCATGTCTTACCAATGTGGGACTTTGATTGTATTCCTCATACTCCCAACAAGACCCACATTTACAAAAGACCTTGAGTTAGTTTTGGCTAAATCGCCCAAGATTTAGTGTAAATGTGATTTTATCTTATCTTTCCAACGGTTGGAATATGCCTATAGTTCTACTCGATCCAATTGAGTTAACTAGTTTCACTCAATCTAATTCAGCTTAATCTAACCCAAGCCGTGATAGGCGGGACCAAGATTGTCCCTCCGCACCCTACCAAGATAATATGCATTGCTCTGCTTTGGCAGATTCAACAACTACAAATGATCGAGGTAGTGATGGGTATCAAGGACTTGGTAGGCATTTACGAGTTGATTCGATTAAGATCTAATCTAATCGTAATGTGTATCATATACGCATTGAGGACTTTATTATTCTATACTAGCATGCATCACATACATACAAGCATTATTCTAGCATGCATCATATACATACAAGAAAAATATCCTAGCATGCATCATATACATACAAGCATTATTCTACTAGCATGCATCACATACATACAAGCAAAATCAAATATATATATATATATATAATTAACTGTGATGTGGTCATAGCCCTACTACGATCTTCTCAAGCCAATGAGAAGATATGACGGTCAACCTAGGGCTAGCGGCTTCTCCAAGCGCTTCTTTTGACCGCCATGTGTCGTCGGCACCCTTTCGAGGATAGGGGCAGCGCCCCTACTCGCAAAATAAACTTTGCGAGTATCCCTACTACGATCTTACAACGACTTAAGTTACTATCCCAAAAACCTAAAGCGAGAACTTGCCATTTCGGAGAGTTTTTCTCGATGGTTGAAGCCTACAAGTGTCTCAACCCTCGTTGCTTCGACTCTTCGAGAAAAATACCCAAAAAATTCTATAAAAATAGGAAATTTACAGAAACATAAAAATATGTAATTTTTATATCTAATACAAAAACTAAACACATACATGCTTCGCACGTGGCTCTGATACCACTGTTGGGTTTTCTGAGCCGCAAAAACCGCTTTTTGCGTTGCGGAAACCTCGGAAGCCCGGCCACGGATCCGTGCGAAGTATAACAAATAAAAATAACATGTATGTGTTTAATACCTTTAGATCTACTCTAGATCTACATGATAAGAAATTACCCTTGATGCGAAGCCTCGCTTATCCCACTCATCCAAATGGATTGCCGGAACTCGAGAGTGTCAAGTGCACACTCCTCTATTGGTATCCACACAAACAATAGGTGGAGAAAAGACAATCTTGAGTGTGCTAGCACTCCTTGAAGGTCTCGGCAAAGTGAAGGATTGAGAGAGAACTTGAGTGGAGCAAGGAAGAAGATGAAGTTGGAGTTACCACACCAATGAATTACCACCATCAAGCCTCCTAAAGTGGCCGACCACTTATTTGGGAGTTACATGCATGCATGTAACTCCAAGAGCCAATGGATCTTGGTCTCCCTCATGAGGTGGCACCCCATGATAAGTCCATGATGATGTGGAACACCATCATTGGCCGCCCCACATGCCATGTCACCATGACATGGCAATTGGTCAAGTCAAAATTGACCATTCATCTTCCCTGTCAAGACAAGTCAAACTTGACCTCTTATCTCCCATGGTTGATCAAATCTAACCACTTGATCAAGTCAATTTGATTTAATGAATCTCTATTCATTAATTTAAATTGACTCAATGAATCAAATCTAAATTAGACTCATTCAACACTTGAATCAACTTGAGTCTAACTCAATTAGTCTAATTTGGATTACTCTTAATCCAATTTGGTTCATCCCATGAACCTAATCCTCATGGTTCATCATATGAACCTAATCTCCATCTAATTGCCCTTTGTGTGTGACCCTATAGATTTTTGTAACGTTGGCAATGTCCCTAAACCGATTTAGGAACATAAGCAATGAGCGGTATCTAGCAACACATCATTGATACCCATGTTACAAGAATGTTGAGCTCCAACACACCTTTGTGACTACTAATTGTGACTCTCACAATATGTGACAATGACCCTCTATCCTTGACATCTAGATTGACCAATTGAGGCATAGACTGTGTCATCCTCGGTACAATCTATATCTTGAACTCCAAGTAGACTCACTCTAATCAAATGAGCTCAATATTTCATATTGACTCATTTGGGCATGGTCATGCACTTCGTGGTCTCACTCTATCAAGAATAACGATGTCACTCCCGTCATATAAGAGGGATAGATCCCATCTACATCACTCATATCCCTCCGCATAATTTGTTACATACCCAGTAATCGCCTTTATAGTCCACCCATTTACGGGTGACGTTTGACGAAGCCAAAGTATGCAACTCCTTATGTAGGTAACCATGGTGACTTCAGGTCTAAGGACTAATAGTCATACTAATATCCATATGAGAAAGTATATGACACTCATATAATGATCCATGATACTTTCTCATGGTGGGTCATTCAGTATACATTCTCCAATGCATACCCATGTGTCAAGTTGATATCTCATATCCATGACTTGTGAGATCAAGTCATCGTGTTGACCTACATGCTAGTCTCTACGCATTAACATTGTCCCTGAATGTTAATACTTGACTAGGAATGATTAAGAGTAGTGTTCTCTATATCATCTCATTATCGATTCAACCAATCGATTGATATATATAAGAACCTACTACTCAAGGACATTATTATACTTAGTTATTTGGCACCAATACAAGTAAATATAATAACCATGCCTTTATAAATAGGAATATGATACAATAAAGTTCATACAACAATCATCACATGATTGACTTTAGGGCTTTCACTAACAGCAAGCTCCTTCAGAGTCCTGTAGTTATCTTCCATGACTATTTGCAACTCTGATGGACTACAATCAGTAGTCTCAGCTAATCTGCCTTGTTCTCTCTGCAGTGCGTGAAAAGTCCTGTCAATCTCAAGATCCAGCTCCAATAGTTTATCACCTGAAGACTTGGTCATTATGACAAATAACACAGAGGAACAAATAGAAATGATAGAAAAGACACAAATAACAAAACAAAACAAATTACTATAGTTTAAAGACAAAGAACACCATCAAATAGTTCCCCGGCAACGACGCCAAAATTTTTATGAACCGGTAAATTATGTGTCGCGCGTGATATCATTTCCCAAATTATTTATCGAACCCCCTAACTACACTAATACAGTATAGGACTGACTCAGATCGTCTCCCAATGAAACTAATGGCTGGATGTTTGTTTTTAAACAGAAGTAAACACTGGGGGTTTCTACAATTTATCAAAACAATTATTTGAAAGCTATCCTAATGCAAGAATGATTCAACCCTGCACCGCACTGTCACTATACGATACAATGGACAAACAGTTCTTGTAAACAGACATGGGAATTAAATCTACAAGAAGTAAATCTAACTACCAAATAACAATTACCAAGTAACTATCCTAATGTGCAAAAGTAAGTAATCACACACCGCACTATCACTACATGGTACAATGATCAAGAAACAAATGTGAACAATTCAACTAAGCACTGCACTGTCACTATACAGCACAGTGGTCAAACGGTCACTAAAAAATAAACTAACAAACATAAAATAATTCAACCAAGCACCGCATTATCACTATACAACACAGTGGTCAAGAAACAAATGTGAACAATTCAACCAAGCACCGTAATGTCACTATACGCAACAGGTCAAACAGTCACTAAAAACTGAATGCAAGGAAAGTAAGCAATTCAACCAGGCACTGCACTATCACTATACAGTACACTAGCCAAATGTAAATGAAATCTAAACTAATAACGAAAGCAATTCAACCAAGAACTGCACTGTCACTATACGATACACTGGCCGAAGATTAACTAAAAACTGGGAAGAACAATTACACTATAGGAAATAAATCTAACCACAAGGTTAACACTGTAAATGACTAACAAGACTCACTAAACTATCAAACCAAATTATCACGTGCATGATTTACTCCACAAACAAAATACGACTGAAACATCAGTGAAACACTACTGAACACTAAGAAATGAATACTAAAACAATACTGATAAAATATAGTGCATAGTAGTGAGCCAACAATGTAAAAATATTGAAACAACCAAAGTAAACAATTTAACAACAGCAAAACAATAACAGACACAATAGTAGAGCAAATAAAGTAAAAATTAACCACAGTCATCCACAAACACCGAAAAGGTACCACCCTCTCCGGTGACCCACGACGGTACCAAATAGCTCCAAGGGTCTCAGGGTATGGATCTCCCATTAGAATCCGACAATAGTTGGATCGATGGCGGTAGTTCACAGCTCTGATGATGGATGCTGGACTGCCATGACCACAACAGTCAAGAGGTGGCTCTGCGGAGAAGGAACGACATGAATCACAGTCGCTAATGTGGATGGAATCGGATATGGGAATAGGGGTTGATCATCGTCACCACCTGGAATTGAAGATCGCCACTGAATTAGAAGAAGTGTTGCCGTCGGAGTTGGAAATCGATGCTGCCGTGACCACGGTAGTAGCAGGTCATCCCTAGCTTCGCGTGACCACGTCTTGCTAGGGTAGCTCAGCTCCAGTGGTGAGGGATCTGAGAATCGCAGGTGATGATGGACGAACTCCACTACTTGGTCGATGGACTGTCGCCGCCCAACTTCAGCCGTGAGCTTCGTCGGACCAAAGGAAGGAGAGTACGCTGGGTGGAATGGGATTGGGAAGGACCAGGGATCACCGAACTCGTCGCCAGAGTGCTTGAGTGGATCTGTCGCTGCGCTCGCGAGGAAGATGAAGATGTCGCTGCTACTGTTTTTTGTGCTTCTTGTTTTTTGTCGCGCAATAAAAGAAGTTTGTTTTTACGCCATTTTTCCTCATCCGCTTGATCATGCCAGTTTAGATCTCAGCCACCCATTTAGATCTAGAGTTAAATGGCTTCAATTAATATCCCTAAGGGTTGATCAATCAATCCAACGGCTGCAATCGATTTGATCCAGATCGATGGTTGTGATTGCTCTGATTTGGCTCTTTTCACGTTCCCTACAAAATCACATTCAACCCATGAAAAATAATACTGAAATTATAGGGATTAAACAATTAATTACAAATAGATCCACTATGCAAAAACATCCTGAATAACCGTAATTACCCAAATCAAAGAGCCTAAAATATCCAAATGTAAATAAAAATCACACAATAAAAATGTGACTATCAAGGCACTCATAGGGACCCTGCATGTGGGATTGATTGAAAAGTCTTACTTCTTCTGTACTGTGAATCCTGAGAGAGGATCCTAAAGAAGTAGAAGGGGAGTTTAGGGGGGGATATCTCCCCCAATCAAAAAAGATTCTTCTGTGGATATATCATGAACAGAAGATTCGACAATAAAAGTAGGAGGAGGGGAAAGAGGCGGTTTTTTACCAGTGGGTAGAGGAGGAGAAGAGGTAGGAGAGTCAATTCTTCTACCAAGGAGAGACGGAGATGAAGGAAGAGAGAGAGAAGCAGATAGCTCTTCTTGAGGGGAGGGGGGAAGGATTAGAGGAGCAACCTCCTCCCTTGAGGGTTCATAAATAATATGTAACACCCGCCCTTCCCGTCCTCCTAACACACATCCTATAGACGGGTGGCAGCACTACGCGATCATACATTCATGCATATAACAGCGAAAGCATTTAAAAAAACTTTACAACTTTTAACTCTAATTACATTAACCCAATCAACCTAACAATTTAATCATGGCAAAAGGTCTTAGAAATTTATTTAACTAAACATCTATTAACCATTTCAAGGTTCATAAAAATAAACATGAGTAACAACCATAGAAAGCATTAACGTCTCCTAACAGTTTACACATAAACTGAAAATCATGCATAAGTCCGTATATGAAAAATGATCTCGTCCACCATGCCACTGCCACACACATCTTTTCCCCTCCTGCTGCTCCCATTAATTTATCCATTCCTTGCCCTTTTCTGTAGTACAAGGAAAGTAAACTGTAAGCACATAGGCTTAGTAAGGTCCTTTCCTACTCATAAAAACATACATCATGAATTAAACGTAAAGTAATGACATGTTTGTTTAAACAACATATGAGCATAGCATTTATTTAAAGTAGAAACATGATCAATTTAGGAAAAGAACATAAACTTAGCATTTTCATCGCAACAGTACATTATCTCTAAACATGATAATTCGATGAACATAAAATGGTATATGCAGGATGCTCTTTGAAAACGTATAGTTTATATACTTAAACATAATCTTAACATATTGGACCCGACATTGTACCACATACATCATTCGCACGCATCCTAAATAGATCCGAGGTAGCTAATCCCGAACCTACTAGGTTACTAGGTCCGTACTATATCCGTCGACCTAGGGGCAACCTTGGAGCCCATCCCGTGGGCCTTGTTAGGGTCAGGTACAAGCCATGCATAAAGTAAAATAACATACATATTCTTTGTCCTAAAGAGTGTTCTTGTCCCCACTCTTAGGGAAACATTTCTTAGACCTTTCATATACGTGAGTCATGCCTAACATGGGTGAAAACATAAGCATGTAGCATAGCATAAATCGACATGAGTACAATTTAACATGGAATAAGGTAGTGACATAAAGAAAATTAAGCTAACATAAATAGAAATCATCAAATCAAAACCTTGTTACAAGCACTAGAAGATTCATGCAAGTCTACCAAACTGACACATCCTTTACAATAAAATATGCAAAAAATTTAAGAAATATATACAAATCTTAGAAAATATTAACTAAGTAAAATGGATTAACACAAATTAGCATTTCCACAAAAATATAAATAGACATTTGTTTTGTTCTTATAATAATAAGATGACTTTACCAATGCCAGCACACCCACTTACTATTCCTAGTAAGATCCTCCAGTACTCCTAATAAGACTGCTGGGATTTACAATTTATTGGAGCTAAATAAAACTTATGCTGAATCAATAGACACATTTCTTTGGCTAATTTTTGACACAACAAACTGTCATAGCACTTGGAATCAAGCCAAACCAACTCAATATATATTTTGGTTTGACCAATTTGATGTGAGATGAAAAAACATCAACTACTATTATTTTGGTTAATTATTACTAAGACAACTTCTGAAATTTGGTGCCCCTTAAGCTAAAAAAAGAGTTTCATAAGATTGTTCAAGAATAATTTCTCTAATCCTATTAGCCGAACCTTCTACACATAGTTCTAGATTCTTTCGTTCAAAATCAAGCATACAACATTACATCATAAGCACTTATACTGCAAGTGAGGGGATACTTACATCCTACACTTTTTCACAATTTTATACCGTTAGACTTCGCAAAGAGGAGACCTCCTATGTATTTCCTTGCTTTAGCATGATCCTCTACCAAGTCCCTCTTGAAAATTCCCTCTTAAATTATCCCACGATGGAAAAATTATGGAGGTTCTTTTTTATTCTTCTATTGTTTTCTTCGATGGAGAAAGCCTCCTATTTTTCTTCGATTCGGCAGCAAAAGGAAATATGAGAGAGAGAGAGAGAGAGGGGTGAGGTGAGGGTGGACGTGGGTGTTGGAGAGAGGAGGGGCGTTGGAGAGAGGAGGGACGTTGGCGGCGTTGAGAGAGAAGAGGGAGAAAGAGAAAAAATAAAAGAAATCTATATATAAATTAGAGTTTTTTCTAATTTAATTACCCCTTTATATTCTTAGTCAAATTAATCAACTTCTTTCTTTTTTTCTACCAATAGATATATTCTGTTATATCCTACTCATTGGTAATCTTATGACTTAGTGGTGGGAAGCCTATTCCCTCAAATCAACGGTTCATAGTTCAAGACTCGACTACGAACTATTTATTCATTTTTTTCTTTTTATTTATTTATTCTTATTTCTATATTTATATATATATATATATATATATATATATATATGAATTTCTATTTCTTCATTTCGTATCTATGAATTCTAGTATAACGTGTGATCTAACTTTTCTATGATATTATAACTACTCTCTTCTTAAATCATATATATATATATATATATATATATATATATATATATATATATATATATATATATATATATATATATATATATATATATATTTCCTTTAAATAAAAATATAGTAACTAAAATTTGGGATGTTACATAATAAGATGGAGGTGTCTATTTATCTTTAGAGGGGAAGGAGGAGGAGAAGAAGGAGAGGAAGAAGATATAGGAAGGGTGGAGGAACTCGGGCCACCCTCCCTGAGAGGGAGAAGTCTCTTGTGGGGAGAGGAAGGAACAATAGGGGATTTGCCCCTAGCTCGTTTCTTGGAGGATTTCTTCTTAGCAACAATAATTTTTTCCCCTCTAACTCTGGCATCCTGCATCATATTATCTGCGACACAAGACAGTGAAAATAATGGTTATTAGTAATAAAAGGTGTTGTATGTAATGTGTCCGAGTGAAAGCGGCATCTTACCTATGACGCCTAGATCGCTCAGGGAGAAAGGAGATAAACCATAGCGACTTAAGAGAGGAGGCATTAACAGGTAGTCAAAATCATAATGGCACTCCCTCAGCACCTCGTATATCTCCTGGAAGGGACACTGAGTCCTACTCTCATGAAAAGGAGGTAGGTCAGGAAGAGTGGTTTTCTAGTGTTCCGAATGGGGCAGTGGGGTAGGAAGTTGAGCAAAAAAATAGGAATCCTCCCAACCCTTATGAGAGGATGACATGTTAACCAGGAATTGGCAATCTTATTGATTGGAAAAGTAGAAAATGCCTTCTTTTGAAGATTTTATTTGGAAAAGGCAATGAAATAGCAGTGGGGACAAGGTAAGGTCTAGATGTGTGAAGATTATTACCGCCCCTGTTAGTATATGAAAGGCATTAGGGGCTAGTTAGTTGATGGGCAGTTTATAAAAATCTAGTATAGCAAAGTAGATGTAAGGAATAATAGATGTAGACCATTTATCAACTGTTCGGAGAAAAAACAGTGATAATCAGGAAGGGGTCTGTGTGGTTTGAAAGAAGTAGCGGCGAAACGATATTTAATGGAAGGATTTATGTATTGATCATTCCTGGCAAAGAATGGACTTTGGGCATTTAGGCGAGTAACGATCTTTTCATAGCAAGGGATCAACTTAGGGTTTTTTGAAGCCATGGATGTAAAGGAAAGGACAGCTGGGAATGGAAGAAAAAGAGAATAAGAAGAGTTAGGGATGAAGAACTTACTTAGGGCTAAGGAGAGACACTTGAGAAGGAAAAAGGACTCGTAGGTGCTGGGAGTTAAGGGTGAAGAACCGTTGCCGATGGGAGTCATAGAAGAAGGAAGAAGAGAATTTAAAGCTAGGAAGTCGAAGGGGTCATGTGAAGGATGGCTTAGGCAGTATTTTCGTCTTTTAAACTTCCCTTGGAAACAAAGGAAGTGGGGCTCATGAGTCAAATAAGACATTTTAAATAAGCACGGTGAAGTTAGGAAGCAAAAAACTTAGGTTTAAGAGGATTGATGAGGATAAAGATGGAGTGAAGTGTTTCACTTGGTCAGTTAAATTCAATGCTTCGTTTGACTATTTTGAGGGGGTTGGCTAATGATACCATCGTAGCCTAATTTAGGAATTGGGATGAAGGATGCCATATGTGAAGCACTGTCTGAATCAATTGGACTCGACCCAAGCGAGTTGATCGAGCTGACAGAGTGGGGACATGGGGCAAGGTAGATAAATTCTAAGATCAAAAGGGTACCAGATGAAGAACCCAGGCACAAGTTTATGGGGTGACTCAGGGATTGAGTCAGGGGTCGACTCGAGGAGAGATGGTAAGCACCATTGAATGGGTATTAGAACCAGAGTGGGCCTAAATATCAATGCTACGGCCTTGTTCGAATGTACTAGGAGGATCTCGTCGAGAGGGGGACTGAGTCAGTGTTTGACTTGACAGAGGAAGAGAGGGTGAAGAAGAGGGGCAGAGGATTTCCTGAGGCATTTACTTATGAGAGTTTATTATATGATATAACAAACTAGGACCCCACACAAGATGCGCAGGAGCCTCCACTCCTTATCTTCTTAACAAAATGATTATCCAGGAAAAGGGGCTCTCCACGTGGATGGTGAGGGGAATAGTTCGTTACATCACAGCTGGCGGGGGAAGGGGAAGATAAAAGCCAAAGAAGAAGGAGAGGAGAGGGGATGGGGATCACGATCGAACTTCTACGATAAACCATCTTATCATGGGGAGGAGGGATTGCATGGCCAGGGAAGGAGGGGAGATAGAGGACGAGAACCGGAGGAGTTAACTCTATCTCTCTTTTTTGTACACTATTGGAATTGTAAAGGTTTTTCCTCCACCTCTGGAAACACTTCCAAAAAGGAGGGATTTCATAGTGAAAGTGCTTTGGCATCGTAGCTCGCTTAGAGCTCACCCCATAGAGTAGGAATTGGAATTCCGAACCACATTAAATCTGGTGTCCTTGTTCTCTGTGCTTGGTTTTGCATCATCTATTCACTTTTATTACTGTTGCAGCCGGAGAGAACCCTAAACCTCCTGGATGCTGTTGCTCTTTACGCTAAAAGGAGGTAAGAAAATCCGCGTATCCGCATCAATTTAAATAAAAATTTAATAACAAAAATTTACTAGTAATGTTTCTCTTAGAAGGGTACAACATTGTTCACCCTCCTCTCTTTAATATAGAGGACTTTTCTTATTGGAAGAGGTGAATGGAGTGCTACTTGAAAACCAACCTCGAGGTATGGTTTTCAATTAGAAAAGATTTTGTCTCTCTGGTAAATGACTAGGGTGAGTTGTTAGAATCGAAGAAATGGACAGCAAACGTAAGGAAATGAGCTGAAGTCGATTACAAGGCCCTTAACACCTTGCAATGCGGACTTACCAAAGAAGAGCTCAATAGAGTCGGTCCCTTCGAAAATTCAAAGGAACTTTGGGATGAGCTAATTGAATTACACGAAGTCACTAATGATACTAGAATAGCTAAATGAGATATGTTACTTAATAAACTTTTTAATTATAAAATGAATGAAAATGAAAATGGCAGTCAACTCCACACTAGAATAAAAGATATATTAAATGAACTTCATTTAATAGGACATCAAATAGAAAATAAAGATGTAATTAGGTATACACTTAAGGCATTCCCGAGGAACGCCTTATGGACATCCATTGTCGATGCCTATAAGGTCTCCAGAGATCTTTCCTTAATTAGATTAGATGAACTATTTTACGAACTCGAACTACATGAACAAGCTAACTCGAGTCAAACCAAGAACGGTATTGCTTTAGTGGCAGGTTCGACTAAAAACGAAAGAAAAATAAAAAGTGAATCCGAAGATGAGTCAGAGTCAGACCTAAATGGAGAAGAGGAAATTGTAAATATGTCTGGAAAATGTTCAACTGGTGAAAAAGGTTTATAAAGAAAGATACCAAAAAGGTCATTGACAACAAGCCGAGACCCAGATTGGAAGTAACATGTTACTAGTGCAACGGAAAAGAACACTACAAGTCGGAATACACAAATCTAAAAAGGAAGAAAACCCTAAAAAGGAAAAGAAAAAGAAAGCACTTAAGACAACTTGGGACGAATCGTCTTTGGAAGAGTCGAATTCAAAAGAGACAAAGAGAAGCTTTGTGGCATTCATGGCCAAATCAAGCTCCGAAGCAGAATCAAGTTCCGAGTCCGAGTCTAAGTCTAAGTCCGAGAGAAGCCACGGATCCGCATCCATGTTTGAAGGACTAGACGAGGTAACCTCTCCATTAGAAGATAAACTTTACAACATAATTGCATGCGTAGGAAGGAAATTAGCTAAATCCGAGAACCAAGTAGACTCACTCCTTAAGGAAGTTCAAGTACTCAAGGAGCAAGTAAACTCGAAAACTTCAACTTGCATGCCAAGTTAAGGATAGAGACTCAACTCAAGTTGCAAAACATGAGGAAGAGAACTCGGTCCTAAAAAGGCAAGTAGGAGATCTTATTGAAATGTTGGAAAGGTTCACTTTGAGCTCCAAGTATCTAAACATGATGCTTGGATCTCAGTGACCTGAGTACAACAAGTTCGGACTCGGACACAAAGCTAAATCCTCATCATACATGTCATTACTTAGCCAAAATGCTAAAAATCGAGTCCAAGCATGGGTTCCTAAGTCTAGCTTAGTCAACCAAGTTGGACCAAATCAATTTTGGTTTCCCAAGAGTCAAGTTCACTTAGTGAATAAAGCTCAACCAAGTTATCACTTAGGGGGAGCAAATACCTTGCTTGTTTCTTTATTTAGTTAAACTTTGCATGTCTTAATTTACTTAACTTGCTTAATTCAGAATGGATTAGATAGGAAACAAAGTAGTTTAAACTTGAACAACCTAATACTAAGACGAATTAAACTGATAATAAGTTAGGGAAGCTCTTCGAAGTGCATGTCTAGGAAGTGGTTCATCCGATATCCAAGAAGGCCATATGCCTCGCCATGACTTGGTGCACTAAGTCGAGTGAAACTGACCGAAGCTAACTCACTAAGTCTTTAACTAGTTAGATCAAAGCTTAGTCCAAAGTGAGTCAAGTACTTGATTTCTTCATTGACTTTGTCTAGGAAGTGGTTCATCTGATATCCAAGAAGGTCGTGTTGGTGTAATCAGCCCAAGTCACGATAGACCAAACTCGAGTTTGACTCGAGCGATATTTTGATGTTCGACAAAATGTATGACAATATGATTGGCAAGGGAAAGTCCAAGCTTGAGTCTTGGCAATTGGAAAGTCCAAGCATGGGTCTTGACAAGGGAAAGTTCAAGCTTGAGTCTTGGCAATTGGAAAGTCCAACATGGGTTGGCAAGGAAAGTCCAAGGGTTGATATTGGTGGTGTAAAGTCCAAGAGTGGAGTCTTGGCTGTTTGGTTTTCGGCACCGCGGCGAGTGTGTGTTCGAACATGTTTCATAAACATATGCACAACGGAAGAATTAAAAAGAAATAAATCTAATTTATTACAACACACACATCACACGCATGCATAGTACAACATGTGTAGATATAATCGCAGTTTCAAATTTTACAATAAAAGAAAATTATACTAGTTATACCTGACGTATCATGTGCAGCGGGAATGACATCAACCAGAGCAACTCTCGCTAGAATTGCCTCTATCCGTATCCACGCTGAATATAGTTAGTAAAGCTTCGCCAAGCTACAAGCCTCATTGATGCGGTGACGGGGAAGAAGATCTGTTGACTTCCTGCCAATGCGATGGAGCGCGAAGGAACCTTAGGGGGTTCTCTCCGACCGTAACAGTAAAATGAAAACGTGAAGCAAAGACACGCAAGCCAACCCAAGCAAAAAACAAAGACATAGGATGTAACGTGATTCAGAATAAGAATTTCTACTCCACAGAGGTGAGCTCTCTCACCGGCTACTATGCCAAAGCACTTTCACTATGAACGTCCTCCTTCATGGAAAGAACTTCCGGATGTGGAGGAGAAAACCTCTTACAATTAGGTCAAGATACAAGAAGCAGTACAAGAAAGATAGAGATCGCTACTCTCCTTCTCTCCTTCTCCGACGAAGTGGTGGCTCTCCTCTCTCCCAATGTGCCTTCTTCTCTTACTGGTTGGAATAATGCGGATCCTCCTTTCCCTCTGTCCTGCTTCTCCCTTTTATTCTCCTCCTCTGATCAGCTGTTGCATCGCAATCTTTCCTAATCGTACACGTGGACACCACACCGATCTATAGAATTATTCTGTTACAGATACGAGGAGCGAAGGCTCCTCGGAATATTATGTGGGGGACCCCCTTCTGTTGTGTAACAACTTCTTATCTATATTTCAAGAAATATGCTAGCTTGTCCCTTTCAACCATTTACCTTCGACGAAACTAACCTAAACCTATGGCTCACGTGTGGCGTAGCCCTTAGGCTCTTCCCAGCAGCCCGAACCAACTCCTCTTTTTCCCACACCAAACTATTTTTGGGCTGGCTATGCCGAGCCGGTTCTCATCCGCCCCATCTATTTCTAGGCCTACTAGGCCGAACTGATTCTCGTTCATCTCATAATGAAGTGATCTCTGCCATTGCTTCGCTGTGCCGATTACCTCGACTTGTCCACCCGTTCCAATTATCCCAGACGATCGTGCCCGAACGATCTACCTTGCTTTCTTTACTGAACTGATTTGGTTCGGATAGTGTCTTACACGCGAGCCCTCTTACCTGGTTAATAGAGAAGAGGTAACAACAGTATCATTTGTCAACCCTAAAAAATAGTCAAGCGAAGTCATAAGCTTGACTTTCTAAATGTATAAAGCCTCTACTTCACCCCTTGCTCGCCAATTCAAATTCACTCTTTTCTCAATGCCCTACTCCATATATTCGAAGCAGCTTAATGAGCCCATGGGCCCCGCTTCTCCTTTTCTCTTAGACAGTCGAACAGTCACACAAAACCCTATATAAATATTCTCCCTTTCCTTTTAGGTATAACTTATCGTGCCTATCAATCCAGTCTTTTCCACTTCTTCTTCCTAGAAATTTTCTCCGGCAGCATTTCAGCGACCTAGCCCCCTCTTTTGCAAACGTTCCTCCTTCAACCTTCAAGTAAGTGCTCTTCCCTGTTATGTACCTATGGCCCCTAAGACCTTACCCTCACCTCTTTGGTACGAACATACCATCACCCAACTAAACAGCGACCATTACTTCTTTAACATGAGGGACCAATTCATAGAACCTTCCATTCAATGTTGTTTCAACACTAAAACATACCGACCACATCGTTCTCCCCCTGGCCTAACCTGCTTCTTCTCTGAACAATTTCTTAACGGCTTGTTTTTACTCGTGCCCTCCTCTTATTTGGAAATCCTAGACTTTTATGGTCTACCCCTAAATCAATGTACCCCCATTTCCTTCCGCTTCTTGTCGGGGGCCATCATAGTATTCCAACACCTGAACCTCCCTTTATCCCCCAACTATTCCATTGCTTCTTCCAAATGAAATCTTCTAAGGCAGACCTTTTTTACCTCTCCAGTCGCACGGACTGCCAATTCTTGGTAAATATGCCTTCTTCCCACAAAGGATGGGAAGAATTATATTTCTTCGCTCAACTTCCAACACACTTACCTCACTCAGATACCTGGAAGTTAGATCTTCTCGAGATACCTCCCTTTCGCGAAATGAGGATCCAATGTCCTTTCTCGGAGGTTTATAAAGTGTTAGGAGAATCCCACTACTGCTCGGAACATCTAATGAAACCCCCACTCCTCAGTCACTTCAAGCTATCCCCTTTCCCTCTAATGGCTCCGGCCGCCATAGGTAGGATGGTGTTTGTATTTTGATATAGCTCATTATCTGGATCAACTTATCCTTCTTACCAATGGATTTCACAGATAACCTAATGCAGAGCACTTTGGTAAAAGGCGAAGAGATCGAAGCAGCCAAGAAGAAGAAGACCTCCATAAAGCGAGGTAAATATGTGGCTGCCCCCTCTTCTCCTCGGAAGAAATTGCATCCGGTCAAGGAAGGAGCTCCCAGTTCTTCATACCTTCCCACATCCTCTTCCAATTGGGAGGAATCTCATCCCCTAGCCATCTATGAACCGAGGATGAGGGATACAACACTGGCCGCCCCATCCTCTTTCTCCCAAGGGGGAAACTCTCCTTCCCATTCTCCTGTTTCATCCCTCATTCCTCTTGACTCTCCCACATACTCCTCGACCGAATCTATCCTAGCCACCATTCCTCCAGAAACACATCCTTCTCCGCTCCCCTTCAGCGTGTAGCTCCCCCTCTTCCTTCGGAGGGGGGAGATCTTCCCCTCCCAAACCCTTCACTGGTTACACTGGGGTCCCTCTTGAAGATCCGTCACCTCTGAGAGGTGAAATTTGTCAACCAATCAGGTATACAGGGCCCATGTGACCAGATGAGCAAACTGTTGACTGGGGTAATTATTTTCCCTCTTTACCTTTAGCATATATATATACATCTGTGTGCAAATGCTTAACATTTGCCTCCTTTTTCCTTCAGGTATCGGCCACGCATAATAAGATGATGTCATACATAGCCCAATTCTAGTACAATGTGGAGACGCGCCATTTTGCTTCCCTGGCGCACCAGAAATAGCTCACCCAACGGTTGAGCGAAAAGGAGCAGAAGGAATTTGATCTAATCAGCCAATGCGAAGATTCCATGACCCAATTGGCCTTAGTTCAAAGCGAGAAGGAGGTGCTTCAACGGAAGAATAAAGACATCGAGCAACAAATCTTCTTGTAGTCCAGCCAACTTCAATAGGTGGACCTTCTTACCCATGAGCTAACAGGGTACAAAAGACAGCTTGGCGACATAATTATTCAAGCTACTGATTCTTCAACTACTATTCAACAGTTGTGACAAGAACGCTAAGCATGGGAGACCAACCAAAAATCTTGCTTGGAGAGGTGCAAAGAACTCTCTTCACTAGTGGCTACCTTTCCCGAAGCCTTGTGGGCTATGGCTTGGCAGCAACAAGAACTTCACCGAGAATATACCGAGGCTTTTTCTGCTTTGAGTCGGTGGGCCATGACGGCAACAACAGAAAGAGATGGCCTGACAGCCCAATTAGCTGAATGCCAGGCCCAACTTGCCGCCTGTCAGTCCCAACTAAAAGAACAAGAAGCCGATCTGAAGGGGCGTTATGTCAAAAAGGGGGTAGATTTGTTCATACTTGGCTTCAATGAGTCTTCGGCTTTAAATGTCGAATGAGGGTATCCTCCCCTCGGTACGGATACCAGCTATTTGAACCCCATAGCAGCTTTATCCAGATGCCCCCAGAGCTCTTTGAATTGTAATTCATCACATTTCGCTCCTTGTAATGACTACTCTTTCGTTGTTGAAGAATGTTTGTATTGACACGGCTTTTTGTTGTTCTTCATGTATATCTTGGTATGGGTCGGGAATTTTAGGTTAGTTCTATGCTTTCTTTTTGCAATTACTGCCCATTTTCTGTCTTGTATGAAATGATGACATTCTTTACCCAAGAATCCGTTCGGAATATCCTGGGTTATCTTCTTCCGACCCGAACCAATTTTGGCTCGGCCAACAATTAAATTACTTTGGTCTCTTGATCTTCTCAAGCTACCTGGCCACTCCGGAAATGATATCTCGACGATTTCCTATGCTAATGCCATTATGATATTAGTCTTTTCCTCTTCTTCACCTTCCCGAGGACAAATGCAGTTCTTCCTCCCTCAATTATAAATTGTCTTCCCAAATGTCTTCGGCCTTCCATCTAACTCCCATGGCTTCGGCAGAACACCCCATCGATATCTCTTCATATTCTGACTCGTTTGAGTTACATGACTAGTCCACTGAAGACACTGAAGGGTCTAAGACACGTTCGACTGTGACTTCGGCCTTTCGCCCCTTTCCTTCTTCATCCTTAACCACTGTTCCAACCCCTACCATCGGAAGGTCCTTCCGAGTCCCCTTCCCTTCCTTCCGCAATCGGGTCTGGAACCCTCCCCTGACGTGGGAATACACAATAGGAGATCCTCGGTCCTCTGTTGAACTTCCTCCGCTTCCGCCAGCCCAAGCTTTCATTCTAGTCCCTTTAGTGAGGACTCATCCACCTCCTTTTGATGGAGCTCAACCAACGGCACCTCCAGTTCAAGGTGATCTTTATAGAGTCGTCTTGGTGCCTTCTTCTACGGAGGACTCCTCTAACAATCCTCCTATTAGTGATAACCCTAAAAAACTTGTATAAGGGTTAGCCTAAATGATGTAACTATGATCGAAAATATTAATAATAAAAAAAAGAGGGTACTGAGACTTCTCTTTGTCATTTTCCTGTAAACGTAAAACAACTGTCACCAGAAAAGACTGCAATCCCATCTGAACCTACTTCCGCTTACTGTTTTCATGGAATTTGAATTGTCCATCCCAGAGTTACTGCGCTAATAACTTCCACCCATTGTCTTTATGTTTCTCCTTCTTTACTAGCATTTATTATTTTTAGCTTCTCCGTGAGTCAATGCACCTTCTTCCCCCACCGTTATAAGAACCCCCAACTATCGTTTGGTTAACCTTCATCATCTCTTCTCCATGGAACAAACCTCTGAACAAGGTAACAACTCTTTTCCTTCTGAAGAAAAGACTGAAGAACAACGCTACATCGCTAATCTGGAAGAGCAAGTGGGATATCTATAGTGGCGCTTGAGGGAGGCTTCCACCAGCAACTACTCCCTGTGCCAGCAACTAGCCGTGTCCCAGAAGGACTTGTCCAAGCACATCTTTATACAGCAGTCTTACCTTCGGCAGCTATGGCACCAACCCCAACCATGCAAAGAGGCTCCTTCAGTACCTCCCAATAAAGAACTGTAATAGCCTACGAATAAGGGCTTCTTTCGTTATTTTCTTCTTTTGAGGGAAGTTGTAATATGTAGCCTTTCCGAAGTAATGAACTTTCGGCCATATAAGCCTTCGCTTATGTCCTTCCCCGCTTATCCTCTTCTTCTGTCCTTCCTCCGACTGTGTCAAATTTTACACTTCTCTATAAAAATCAAATAGACGTACAACCTCTTCACACTTTCATTATGCAGGGATTGAATATACACCTCCTTCGTACGAGAATAAAATAACATACAGCTGAGGGAATACTCAGCTTTTCTGTTCCACAACCGCATGAGGATAAACAAATATATAGTTGAGGAATGAACTCAACTCTTCCGTTCTGCCACCACACGGGGATAAAATAATATACAGTTGAGGAAAGAACTCAACTCTTCCATTCCACCATCGTACGGGGATAAAATAATATACAGTTGAGGAATGAACTCAACTCTTCTGTTCTGCCACTGCACGGGGATAAAATAATATACAGTTGAGGAATGAACTCAACTCTTCCATTCTGCCACCACACGGGAATAAAATAATATACAGATGAGGAATGAACTCAACTCTTCCGTTCCACCATCGCACGGGGATAAAATAATATATAGTTGAGGAATGAACTTAACTCTTCCGTTCCACCACCACACGGGGATAAAATAATTTACAACTGAGGAATGAACTCAACTCTTCCGTTCCATCACCGCACTCTTCCGTTCCACTACTGCACGGGGATAAAATAATATACAGTTGAGGAATGAACTCAACTCTTCCGTTCCACCACCACACGGGGATAAAATAATATACAGTTGAGGAATGAACTCAACTCTTCCGTTCCGCCACCACACGGGGATAAAATAATATACAGTTGAGGAATGAACTCAATTCTTCTGTTCCACCACCGCACGGGGATAAAATAATATACAGTTGAGGAATGAACTCAACTCTTCCGTTCCGCCACCACACGGGGATAAAATAATATACAATTGAAGAATGAACTCAACTCTTCCGTTCCGCCACCACACGGGGATAAAATAATATACAGTTGAGGAATGAACTCAAGTCTTCCGTTCCACCACCGCACGGGGATAACATAACAGTGACCAACGCCCTTTTGCATAAAGAGCGCGCTAACTTGACCTCTGGTTCTGCCCTCATGCCGCTATTGTTTCTTCATTCATATTGAAGTTGAATACCCTCGTCCATCCCGTCATATGAAAACAAAGGTTCTAGTAGATAATGGGCCATCAAAGGAATAAATCCTCTTTTCTCTTTTTCCTGGGGCCCCTTTTACAAATTAGTAGCCCAATCGACATTGCAAGCCCATTCCACCCTCCTTTTATATGAGATGCCTCATCTTTCCTCTCTTCTGTTACCGTCTTTTCCCTCTGCTTTTTCGTCTTCTTCTTCTTCTTCGTCCTTTTTTCTTTCCACCGCCATCCTTCGGTGTTCTAGCCATTAACTCCAACACCTTTCTTCTTTCTTCAGCAGGCAAGATGTATTCCTTCTTCCAACGAGAAATAGCAAGCTGCTACCTAGCATCCAAACAGGATGAGGGTCAGTTGCCAACATCATCTTCGCCTTTACCTTCGTCCATTACCGCCACGCTTGTCTCATCTCTCTCCTCTCCTCCGCCTTCTTCTGAAATCCCTGTCTCTACTGCTCCAGATGAGACTAGGGTAACCGATCCATCCTCATCTCCAATGGTGCTTGTAAACCCTAACTCTCCTATCCTTTCTCCTTCTGCCTTGGGTATCCGAAAATCACCCTCTTCCTTATCTCATCCTAAGGATGAACACAGGGAAGTGGTGCATCAACGCCTATCGCCGACAGACATTCTGCGTCCGCTCCCTCTCTTTCCCTGGAACATTTTCCTGCACCTAAACCTATGATAGTCAAGATCCCCCCATTGCCATTTTCCCCCGCTGCCCATAACTTGGGAGGACTTTCGCCTCCTTTGGATACAAACCAAGGTCCTTCTAATTTTCACCTTCCCAGCGAAGAGTTTTCCATCCCAATACTCTCTATATCTTCCTCCCCAAACTCCTCACTAGACCAATCCCCTTCTACAGATTCTTCTGTGCCCATTTCACAACCAACCACATTGAGTCTTCCACCTCATACTTCTGCTTCTTCTCTCTCAGCCCCTATCTCTTTGAGCCTCCTCATGAGATCTCCTTCTTCTTTCCCTTCTGAACCCTCGACACAACCTCCAGCTCTCATCTTTCCTTCCCCTATCATGAGTGAGCCTTCGCCTCTGGTGTCATCCGTCCCTTCTTCTTCCTCTCCCCGGGGTCTTCGAATATTAAACTTGGAAGAACTCATCCCCCAGATGGAAGGCCTGCGTCATGCTCTGGAATTGGTATATTCCTCAAACTGACTTCTCTGACTTTCTTTACTTGATAATTTCTTTTTAATAAATGATCTCCAGGACTTCACCAATTATCAAGAGCTAGACCGCTCCCTCCAGCAATATCAAGTTCAATCTCTAAAATGGGAGCAATAGCAGCGGGAGGATCAGACATCTGCCCAGAATCGAGAGCAATCTCTGTCGCAGCAGCTGAAACAATGCCAGGAGCAACTAACGGAAGCTCATTGCCAATACCAAAAGGATGCCGAAATTATAGCAGCATTACTAGAACAACAGCGGGCTCATACAGAATCGCTATCTATCTAGTGGGACATTCAACCAGAGCAGTCTGATAGAGAGACTTCCCCTTCTCAAGAATTAACAACCCTTCGAGAGCAGGTAGCGGAACTCCTTCAAGAGAAGCAAAAGGACTTTGATATCATTGCAAACCTGCGGGTTCAATACCATAAAGCAAAAGAATAAATAGGGAATCTTCACACCTGCCTATGTAAGGAGGTACAAGAAAACTCCTCCTTAATAACCTCTAGGGTGCATGCTCACGCCCGTATCCGCAGGCAGGAAATGTCCCTTCAGAGACTGAACAGTGAACTCATTTGCACCAGATCCCACATAGAGGCGGTAGAGGGGATTTCGGCTTCAATACGCCAAAATATTATGGACATGACAAGGCTCCTTCAGCGGGACCAAACTTCCTGAGCGGACATCATCTCGATCTTGACTGATGCTATTAAGGAAATATCCCGGTGTTATAGCGAAATGTGTCGAGCCCTCCGGGAGCATCAAGAGAATTGCTACAGGCTCCATCGAAATCGAAGTCCTGACCATCCGAACGGACAAGAGAGGTTAATAATCCTGATGTGTGCCACCTTCCAAGACGGATTTAATGAGGTGGTTCAGTAGTATGCTAACCAAGGACTACCCCTTGCGAACCATCCTGCTCTTTCCTTGCACTGGGAAACCAGCTTCCGACGCTATCCTCTAGATCATTTTAGATTATAACTTGATGTATTGCTTCGGGACATGGCTCCCTTTTTATCTTCTTTTCTTTTCATAGCCCGCCAACGAGAATATAGTATTAATGTAAATGATTCATCAATCAGACTTGAGTTTGCCACACATCTAATCAATATAGCAAATTGTCAAATACATTTCTCCGGGAACCTCTCAATTCCTTTTTTCATCCATCACCCCTTACACAGTATAAAAATGTTTCAAGTGTATAGCGTTCTAGGGTCGAGGAAATTCCTTGCCCTGATCATCTTTTAGATAATACACTGATCCTGCTACACGATATGTCACTTAATAGGGCCCCTCCCAGTTTGGAGCTAACTTTCCAGGATCTCCAGCGGGATTAACATTGTGCAGAACCAAATCCCCCTCTTGAAATCTTCGGGGCATCACCTTTTTGTTAAAGGCTTATTGTACCCTCCGCTTGTAAAATTTCGCTCGCCTCCGTACCAATTCCCTTTTTTCTTCCACCAAGTCCAACTCAGTGCTCCGAATAATTTGGTTCTGCTCTAGCTCGTAAACTTCCACGTGGGCGCTACTTAAAAGGTCTTCCACCGGAATAACGGCCTCCGTCCCGTATACCAGGCTGAAGGGAGTTTCACCTGTTGCAGTTTTTGGTGTGGTTCGGTAGGCCCACAAGATCCTGGGCAACTCTTCCACCTAGTTTCCTCTTTGAGCTCCCAATTTAGTCTTCATTCCTTGAATAAGGATTCTATTAGTGACCTCGATCTACCCGTTAGCTTGAGGATGGGCTACAAAAGTAAATGTCTGCTGGATATTAAGACTTTAACATCATTCCTTAATCTTCTTGTCCTGGAACTGCCGCCCATTATCACTAACTAACCTTCGGGGAATACCGTACCGGCAGACAATATTCTTCCACAGGAATTGTATCATAGCATTCTCAGTAATTTTGGCAAGGGGGTCTGCTTCCACGCACTTGGAGAAATAATCCACAGCCACCAATAAGAAATTTTTCTGCAACGATGCCACAGGCATGGGACCCAGTATATCCATCCCCCACTGATTGAAAGGGCATGAAGAAACAACATCTTTCATTAATTCAGCTAGTTGTTCAGACCGGTTACTATGCTTTTGACTGGCTAAGCAAGTTTGTACTATATGAGCTGCATCTTGTTTGAGGGTAGGCCAAAAGTATCCTGCTAATAAGGCCTTCCTCGCCAAAGCTTTCCCTTCCAAATGATTGCTGCAACAACCTTCATGGATTTCCCAAAGTACCCATTCAGCATCTTCCTTTCCCAAACACTTTAGCAGGGGTCGTCCAAAAGATGTCTTGTACAAGTCTCAATTTAGGATGGTGAATCATTTGGCTCTGTTCATTAAAATAGATACCACCCCTTTTTCTTCTGGGACTTTTCCATGCTATAGATAAGCTATAATGTCAGTCCTCCAATCAAGGAGAAGATCTGGTTCGGGCACGACCTCCTCCACATTGCATATCATCAAAAGAAGTAGGGATTTCCACGTAGACCGTTTCAAGTGGCTTCACTCCTTCCATCATGCTAGCCAACCGAGCCAATTCGTCCACCTTCCCATTGTTCTCCCTCGTAATATGCTTCAAGAGGTCTTGATGAAAGTGAGCCTTTTCTTTCTCGAAAGCCTTCAAGTATTTTTACAATCTTTCTTCCCGAATCGTGAAAGAGCCCTGAAGTTGTGATACCGCCAATTGGGAATCCGAGTGGATTATAACAAAGGTTGCTCCTACAGCTTTGGCGACCTGTAATCCTGCTAAAATAGCTTCATATTCTGCTTCATTGTTAGATGCCTGATATCCCAGGCACACAGTTATGCGAGTCTCCTCTTTCTAAGGGGATATTAACAAGACTCCAACCCCGCTACCTGTAGATCCCGAAGAACAGTCCACAAATACATTCCATGCCTCCGATCCCTCTTCTTTTGCTGACGAGCTGTTCTCTGAACCAATAGGTACCTCAGCTAGAAAATTAGCAAGAGCCTGAGCCTTGATAACAGTTTGGGGTTGGTAGTGAATGTCATATTCACTTAACTCCATCACCCATTTAGCCAATCTTCTAGAAAAATTGGGCTTAGTAACCACCTTGCCCAATTCATTATGAGTCAGCACATTAATAAAATGAACTAGAAAGTATGACCTCAACTTGCGGGCTGTCAAGACTAGAATATATGCCAGCTTCACCAGCTCAGTGTAACGGGATTCAACCCCCTTCTGAATATGGCTAGTATAATAAATAGGTTGCTGATGAGAACCTTCTTGCTTCAATAATACTGAACTGATGGCTCCTTCTGAGATGACCAAATACATCCACAATGGTTCCCCGACCACTGGCTTGGCTAATAGCGGAAGTCCAGCTAAATACTTTTTCATCTCTTGGAAAGTCTGCTCGTATTGATCATCCCATTGAAATTTAGTAGCCTTGCGTAGAATCCTAAAGAAAGGTAACCCCTTGTCCGCTGATCTGGCTATAAATCGGGATAGGGAAACAATTCTCCCTACTAGCTTTTGAGTCTCTCGCAAATTAGTGGGTGACTTCATATTACATAATCCCTGCACCTTCTCTGGGTTAGCCTGCAGTCCCTTCTCAGTTACTATATATCCCAAGAATTTCTCGCTCATCACCCTAAACAGACATTTTTTAGAGTTCAGCTTCATGTTATACTGCCTTATGGTAGCAAAAGTTTCATTTAGATCCTTAACCAAATCCCGAGTGGTTTTTGATTTGACCAAGATATCATTCACATAAACTTCCACATTTTTTCCTTTTTGCTCTACGAAGATCTTATCCATGAGTCGTTGGTATGTAGCCCCCACATTTTTTTAGGCCGAAGGGCATTATAACGTAAGCATATAACCCTCCTGCTGTTACAAAACTAACCCTCTTCTGATCTTCTTTGGCCAGTGGTATCTGATGATATCCCTGGTAAGCATCCATTAAGGACACCATCTTATATCCTACCATAGAATCCACCAACTAATCAATATGAGGCAAAAGGTAGCAATCTTTAGGGCACACTTTATTTAAATCGCGGAAGTCAATACACATCCTCCATTGCCCAAAAGGCTTGGGGACCAGGACTACATTGGAAACCCACTCGGAGAATTGAATTTCTTTCACATGACCCGCTTTTAACAATTTTTCTACATCTTCGGCTATCCCCTTGTCCTTCTCGGGTCCAAAATGTCTCCACTTCTATTGGACGGGACGGGCTCCTCTGGAAATGTTGAGGTGATGTTCAGCCACGCGGGGGTCAATTCCTATAATGTCATGCACATCCCCTGCAAAGATGTCTTCATTCTTCTTTAGACAGGCCACCAACTCCTCCTTGGGTTCCAGCTGCTGTGCCACCCGAGTGGCCTTTCTTGGAGCTATCTCCACCAGCTCTCCTTCCTCTATCTTGTCCACCTTGGCAAGAGATTCTTCCAGCACGCAAACATCAGAAATCACGATGGCCTTCCCCTTGAGGTCATCGGTTTGGGCTTTCTTTTAGTCATCCCGGACCATTTGCACATAGAAGCTTCTTGCAGCCTTCTGCTCGCCTCTGACTTCCCCAATCAGCTGCCCGACTAGAAATTTCACCTTTTGGTGATACGGCGAAACCACAGCCTGAAAAATGGAAAGGAAGGGGCGACCAAGAATTGCATTATAGGTGGACAAAGCGTCCACAATGAGAAAGGGGACTATACTGGTTTTTTGGCTGGGCTTTGTGCCCATAGTCAGGGGCAATGAAATCTGCCCTGTGGGGTGGATCACATGCCCCGCAAACCCAAAGAGGGGTGTGGCCACGTCTTCTAGTTGGGCATTTCCCAGCTGCATCTGTCCAAAGGCCTCCTGGAAGAGGATGTTGACAGTGCTCCCCGAATCAACTAATACCCTGGCCACTTCGTAGTTGGCCAGGGAAATACAAATCACTAAAGCATTCGTGTGGGGCAGCAAGACGCCTCGGAGATCTTCCGGCCCGAACAAAACCGATAGTGCGGTATGAATAGTCTAGTCGGTGATGATAGTTAGGCTCTCTATGAGATGGGCGTATGATTTCCGTACCCGGTTGGAATCCCCATCAGTGGGTCCTCCTGCAATAATGTGAATAACTCCCCGTGTGGAGGCATTATTCATATCAGATGATGGGCCCTCACCTGATGGGCCTCCTTGTGTGATAGCTTCCAGGGCCGAAGTCTGGGGGTCCAGAGGAAAAGTAACCTGAGGCCATTTATTATATTGTTCCGAATGAGCCATATTGGGTCATGGACCTCGCCGTGTCGGTCCTCCAGTCTGAGGCCGCAACTGTGGATAGGTGGCTCGATGGTGCTACAATTCATCCCGCAACTTGAAACACCGACCGCTAGCTTGGTCGTACTCCATGTGGTACTGACAGAAAAATGGGGTGGGAGGGTTGCGAGGTACTCCCCTGTACCCCGTGGGCCACTGTAATAGACCTTGCTGGTCGTAAAATTCCATCTCCCGCTCCTTCCAAGTCTTTGGGGGAGGAACTGCATCAGCAGCTATGATTTGAAATGGTTGTGCGGGGCGAACACCCTGTAGCAAATAACCGAGGCCTGGGAGCCTCCAGTAGAAGATGTCGTGCATATCCCCGTTTGGGAGGTGCTTGAGGAGCTGCGAAGCAATTTCTTTCGGCAGGGACCATCGCGGAGACTCGTTCGGCTCTCCACACTTTCAGCCCTTCTTCTTCATTGATATATTTATCTGCACGACTTAACAACTCCTCGTAGTTGTTCACGGGCTTCCTCAAAAGTGAGCTGAGGAAGGGGTCCTCCTTCAACCCGTGCGGGATGGCTACTCTGAAAGCATCCGATCTTGCTGAAGGGATGCTTCTGCCGGTAGAAGTGAACTGATGAAGATACCCTCTTAGTGATTCTGAGGGCCCCTACATAATATGCAGCAGGATGGAGGCATCGTGCTTGTACACCTTGCAGCTGGTGAACTCTTTGCGAAACAGCCCTTGAAAATCAGCAAAATAAGTAATAGACCCCGGGGACAGGGTGTTGAACCAATTTTGTGCCGAGCCGGTTAAGGTGGTCCGAAAGACCGGGCACTTGAGGGTGTCGATATAGTAGTGGAGCATGGCCACTCCAGCAAATTGCGATAGGTGTTCTTCCAAATCCATTGTGTCATCGTACTTGTCTACTTGGGGATTCCTGAAGTATGATGGTGGGATTTTAGAAAGAATGTCCATGGTGAAAGGGCTGGGCTCGTAGATCTCTGGAGCCCTTATTGACCGGCTTTCGCCTTGCTCTTCTCGTCGATTCTAAGTTAAGGGCACAGTAGTCTGATGTACTTGCCTCTCTAGCCCTTCTCCTGGCAATGCTTCAATGTTAGTGGTTGTATGAGGTGGAGGGGGCATTTCTGGTGGCGGTCCACGAGAGGAAGGTTCTCCAAAATGAGGGTAAAGGTACCCTGTCTGCCTTCTTTCTCTAGTAAGGGCCTCAGCCATGATGTTATCCACCATGGCTCTCAGTTGTGATGGCAGTATCGTAATGGGATTTTCCTCCGTAGTGGAGGCTACTGGGTGTTGTATCTCTTCTGGCTGCATCTCTACATCTTGCTCAAGTGTTCCCACAGACGGCGCCAACTGATGCGGTGATGGGGAAGAAGATCTGTTGACTTCCTGCCAACGCGATGGAGCATGAAGGAAGCTTAGGGAATTCTCTCCGACTGCAATAGTAAAATGAAAACATGAAGCAAAGACACGCAAGCCAACCCAAGCAACAAACAAAGACACAAGGTGTAACATGGTTTGGAATAAGGATTCCTACTCCACGGAGGTGAGCTCTCTCACCGACTACTGTGCCAAAGCACTTTCACTATGAACTTCCTCCTTCACAGAAAGAACTTCCGAAGGTGGAGGAGAAAACCTCTTACAATTAGGTCAAGATACAAGAAGCAGTACAAGAAAGATAGAGATTGCTACTCTCCTTCTCTCCTTCTCCGGCGAAGTGGTGGCTCTCCTCTCTCCCAATGTGCCTTCGTCTCTTGTTGGTTGGAATAATGCAGATCCTGCTTTCCCTCTATCCTGCTTCTCCCTTTTATTCTCCTCCTCTGATCAGCTGTTGCATTGCAAGCTTTCCTCATCGTACACATCGCCACCACGCCCATCTGGAGAATCATTCTGTTACAGATATGAGGAGCAAAGACTCCTCAGAATATTATGTGGGGCCCCCCCTTCTATTGTGTAACAACTTCTTACCTATATTTCGGAAAATATGCTAGCCTATCCCTTTCAACCATTTGACTTTAGCGAAACTAACCTAAACCTATGACTCACGTGTGGCGTAGCCCTTAGGCTCTTCACAACAGCCCAAACCAACTCCTCTTTTTCCCACACCAAACTATTTCTAGGCTGGCTATGTCGAGCCAGTTCTCATCCGCCCCATCTATTTCTGGGCCTACTAGGCTAAACCGATTCTCGTTCATCTCATAACAAAGTGATCTCCGCCATCACTTCGTCGTGCCGATTACCTCGACTTGTCCTTCCGTTCCAATTATCCGAGACGATCGCGCCCGAACCATTCTACCTTGATTTCTTTACCAAACCGATTATTTGGTTCGGATAGTGTCTTACACACGAGCTCTCTTACCCGGTTCACAGAGAAGAGGTAACAACAGTATCACTAGTCTTCGTAGGAGTCACTAGTCTCATGTCGAAGATGATGTGATCGAGAGAAGATCACAATCCGAATCAAATTTCGGATTCAAAATCGAGCCCCCAAAACTCGCTTCTCTGGAGAGGTATTCATCAACCGATTGATGAATCCTTGGTCCTCCACCTATGAGGATTACCGGAGATCAAATCCCCGACAAGGTAGCCACTGTTGGAGCTCCAAACATCATTCAAATGACACTCTGACACGAAAGGAAAAGAGCTGTCCAGAAAACTGGATAGCTTGGTGGAGGAGTTGCGCCGTCCCAAAGGAGGAAGGTCGGCTGCACCTTGGTCACAGGAGCCAAGGGATGTCACAGGAGGGTTGCCGAAGGATGGCCTACAGCAGCTTGGATGCCAGCAATAGGGTGGATGGCAGCACAAGGGGCTGGTGGCATGGATTGCTTGGGTCGTGGAAAGGAGAAGAGAGGGAGAGGAGAGGAGAAGTTTATTTCCCAAAAAAAAAACTTAAGGCTCTCCAAAAACATAACCGCATTTTTATAGAGCCTGTGTTTCTTAACCATTAAGAAAACATCTCCTTAGAGTTATTGGTTGATAACTAAAACCCGTTAACCCACTCCAATAACTTAAGTTAAAATAAACCGAACCGAGATTGTCTATTTTATGTTAAAACAAACCGAACCAACTTTGGTTCATTCATTTAAAACAAACCAAATCCCTTTGGTTTATTCTTCACCATTGGATTAGAACCAAACCAATTTGGTTTATCCATCATGTCTTCATAAGACATGGCACATCTATGCTTCCATTGCGATTGAAACAATTTCATGCTCGCTCTTTGTTTGGTCCAACCAAACCTAGTTTCTCTCGATCTGAGAATCTCATTCTCAAACTCGTTTTAAATCCTTCGGATTACGCTCATTGTGCGTGTGACCAAATAGATTCTTGGTTTATGTTGGCCATCTATAATTAACCATTAATTATAGAACGATCATGAGTGACACCTTGTAGTACATCATGATCCTTAATTAATCGAAAGATCAACGGTTGATCCAGAACAATTTCTAAAACTCTTCAGCAGCTTCAATGAATCGTGCCCCGTTCCCTTCATGCATCTTATACCCACTTGGTTCAGGACATGGTCTATAGTGTCAATCCCCACTAGGTCGACTATGTCACACCTAGCCCAAGTATCATTTTCTCGTCCTACAGATTCTAGTTACCTCATATGTATCCAATAGTACCTTACTCTAAACATGTAATGCTTTGGCCAAAGACTTTAGTAACAATCTGACAAGAGGCTATGGATATATATCTCCTCGCAAGGAGTGGTGAATCCTTTATAGGCTATTCAAATGCCTTCAACCACTTCGACTTATACCCAATCATCCCGGGTCCACATCTCCTCAGAGATGCTTGCTTAAGATGTCAAAGCATAAGTCTTCATGACCAAGATGACTTGAATACCGCAAGTCAAAGGAACATCGCACTTAAGCTAAAGTAAAAACTTCATTGACATATCCATATATGCAGAGAACCATATGAAGTCTTACAGTTGTTCACTCCAATGAACTAGTTACCATATCTAACATCCATGATTAACTCCGGACATCACAATATCTTCATCCAGTGAGAATCAGCAGCTTGGATACACCAAGGAGTATACTGTTGGGTCTAACTGAGCCACAAAAACCGCTTTTTGCGTTGCGGAAACCTCAGAAGCCCGACCACGGATCCGTGCAAAGATATATAAAATAAAACATGTATGTGTTTAAATATCCTAGATCTACCTTAGATCTACAAGATAGAGCATTACCCTCGTAGCGACACCCTTCGCTAATCCTGCTCATCCAAAAGCTTCGTCAGAACTCAAGAGTGTCAAGTGCACACTCCTCTATTGGTATCCACACGGACAAATGGTACAGAAAACACAACCTTGAGTGTGCTAGTACCCCTTGGATGGTTCGACCAAGATAGAGGATTGGGAGAGAGCTTGAGAGGAAGAAGATCCAAGGAAGAAGAAGATGGAGTTACCACCAAATGAATTCCCTTCATCAAGTGGAGTGGCCGGCCACTTCAATGGGTGGGGGTTACATGCATGCATGTAAATCCAAGAGCCAATGGCTCTTGGTCTCCCTCATGAGGTGGCATCACATGATAAGTCCATGATGATGTAGAACACCATCATTGGCCGACCCACATGCCATGTCACCATGACATGGCAATTGGTCAAGTCAAAATTGACCTTGCATCTTCCCTCTCAAGTCAAGTCAAACTTGACCTCTTATCTCCCATGGTTTATCAAATCTAACCACTTGATTCAAGTCAATTTAATATAATGAATCCCTATTCATTAATTTAAATTGACTCAATGAATCAAATCTAAATTAGACTCATTCAATAATTAAATCAAATTGAGTCTAACTCAATTAGTCTAATTTGGATTACTCTTAATCCAATTTGGTTCATCACATGAACCTAATCCTCATGGTTCATCATATGAACCTAATCTCCATCTAATTGCCCTTTGTGTCTGACCCTATAGATTCTTGTAACGTTGGCAATGTCCCTAAACCGATTTAGGAACATAAGCAATGAGCGATATCTAGCAACACATCATTGCTACCCAGTTACAAGAATGTTGAGCTCCAACATCACCTTTGTGACTACTAATTTTGACTCTCACAATATGTGACAATGTCCCTCTATCCATGACACCTAGATTGACCAACTGAGGCATAGACCGTGTCATTCTCGGTACAATCTATATCTAGAACTCCAAGTAGACTCACTCTAATCAAATGAGCTCAATATCTCATATTGACTCATTTGGGCATGGCCATGCACTTCGTTGTCTCACTCTATCAAGAATAACGATGTCACTCCCGTCATATAGGAGGGATAGATCTCATCTACATCACTCACATCTCTCCGCATAATTTGTTACATACCCAGTAATCGCCTTTATAGTCCACCCATTTACGGGTGACGTTTACGAAGCCAAAGTATGCAACTCCTTATGTAGGGAACCATGGTGACTTCAGGTCTAAGGACTAATAGTTATACTAATAGCCACATGAGAAAGTATATGACACTAATATAATGATCCATGATACTTTCTCATGGCGGGTCATTCAATATACATTCTCCAATGCATACCCATGTGTCAACTTGATATCTCATATCCATGACTTGTGAGATCAAGTCATCGTGTTGATCTACATGCTAGTCTCTACGCATTAACATTGTCCCTGAATGTTAATACTTGACTAGGAATGATTAAGAGTAGTGTTTTCTATATCATCTTATTATCGATTCAACCAATCGATTGATATAGATAATAACCTACTACTCAAGGATGTTATTATACTTAGTTATTTGGCACCAATACAAGTAAATATAATAACCATGCCTTTATTAATAGGAATATGATACAATAAAGTCCATTCAACAATCATCACATGATTGACTCTAGGGCTTTCACTAACATATACCTCGTGCTAGTCTCAGCTGAATTGATGGTGTCCAAATCCATCAATTCATCGACTAGAGATAATTCTAATACATCACAATTACACATGTAGAGATACTCACTAGTTGTGATCCAATCACAAATCCTCTCATGTTGTGAATTGTATTGCGGACATTAAGTAAATGAGTTTAAGATCCAATCAAATACATGAAAATATATATACTCAAATAGTGAATCTTCATTTATCAAATAAATGGTACAACCATAAGGCGATTGCCTTAGGACACCTCTCATATATTACTAACAAACTTCCACTTGGCCTAATGTCAATCGCCATGGTATCCAATACCATAAACTCTAACATGATCCTCAAACATACTTTGAGGTAAGGACTTAGTTAAAGGATCCGCTAAGTTTCTTTCAGTGGGAATCTTCTCGATTTATATTTCCTTCCTACTTATGATTTCTCTGATCACATGATAGCGGTGAAGCACATGTTTAGATCATTGATGAGACCAAATCAAGTTTAGAAATGAACTTCTTAATCCAAACCGCTTCCTTTGATGCTTCCGAAGTTGCAATGTATTCTGCCTCAGTGGCAGAATCCACTATAGTGTCAAGCTTGGAACCTTTCCAACTTATTATGCCTCCATTCAAGGTGAACATGTATCCAGACTGAGACCTGGAATCATCCTTGTCTGTCTAGAAGCTGGCATCCATATACCCACGTATCACCATGTCTCTTCTCTATATATTAGGAACACATCCTTAGTTCTTCTCAAGTACTTAAGGATCGTCTTAACAACCACCCAATGATCCATTCCTGGATCATATTGGTATTTGCTCATGACACTCAGCGCATACGATACATCGTGCCTCGTACATAATATAGCATACATGATAGATCCTATTGCTGATGCATCGGGAATCTTATTCATGCAAATCCTCGCGTCTTTTGTGCACAGACACATAGACTTCGAAATGTGTATCCCATGCCTAATGGGAAGGAAACCTTTCTTGGATACCGACATGCTAAACCTCTTTAGCACTCGGTCTATATATGTAGACTGTGAAAGACCAAGCAACCGGTTTGATCTATCCCTATAGATCTTAATCCTAAGGATGTAGGTTGCTTCTCCCAGGTCTTTCATGGAGAATGTCTTGGACAACCAAATTTTAATTGACTGTAAGATAGGAACATCGTTTCTTATAAGTAATATGTCATCGACATATAATACTAGGAACACGACTGCACTCCCACTAACCTTCTTGTACACACAAGGTTCGTCCGGATTTTATGAAAAATTAAACTTTTTGATTATCTCATCAAAATGGATATTCTAGCTCTTGGATGCTTGCTTCAGTCCATATGTTAACCGTCGCAGTTTGCATAGCTTGGTTTTATCAACCGATGTGAAACCCTCAGGTTGTATCATATACACATCCTCAAGTAGGTTTCAATTAAGGAAAACTATTTTGACATCCATCTATCATATCTCATAATCATAATGAGCCGCTATGGCCAGGAGAATCTGAATGGATTTAAGCATAACAACAGGTGAATAGGTCCCGTCATAATCAACACCTTGCTTTTGAAGATACCCTTTCGCCACTAATCTAGCCTTATAGGTAATCACATTACCATCCATGTCAGTTTTCTTCTTGAAAACCCACTTGCACCCTATAGGCTTTATGCCTTCAGGTGGGTCAACCAAGTTCCAAACTTGATTTTCATACATGGAATCCATTTCCGACTTCATGGCGTTAAGCCATTTATCCCTTTCTGAACTTTTCAAAACTTCTTCATAACTGCTAGGCTCCTCATCATCAATGAGTAACACATCATTCGATTCACTTACGAGAAATCTATATCTCTCATGAATGTTGTGCGTTCTACCAGATCTACGAAGATGTGGTGTCACAATAGGTCCAGCCGTTGGCTCATCACTATGAGTTATCAGTTGTGGTGCTTCGCCAGGTATCTCATCAATGTCTATTTAGTCTCTCGAGCCTCCTCAAGCTCAATGACACTCCCACTATTTTCTTGCAAGAGAAACTCTTTCTCTAGTAACACAACATGCCTTGAAACAAACACCTTTTATTCCACAGGATGATAGAATTGGTAACCCCTTGTTTCCTTAGGGTATCCAACAAATAGACATTTATCAGACGTAGCATCCAATTTGTCTGATACAGTCCCCTTCACATAAGCAGGACAACCCCATATCTTCGAGTAAGATACATGAGGTTTCTGACTATTTCATATCTCATATGGAGTAGTGGAAACTATCTTGGTTGGCATTCTGTTTAGCAAGTAAATAGTTGTGTGAAGTGCATAGCCCAAAAAGGACTTGGGAAGATTCGCGTGATTCATAATTGACCTGACCATGTCCAACAAGGTCCAGTTACGCCTCTCAGATACACCATTATGCTACAGTGTATATGGCAGAGGCCATTGAGACAATATACCATTGTCCCTTTGATAATCTAGAAACTCTTGACTCAAGTATTCGCCACCTCGATCCAATCGAAGTATTTTAATACTCTTGTCATGTTGTTTCTCTACTTCATTTTTGAATTCTTTGAACCTTTCAAAGGCTTCAGACTTGTGTTTTATCAAAAACACATACCCAAACCCTGAGTGATCATCGGTGAAGGTAATGAAGTACCTATAGCCTCCTAGAGCTTTAGTTGACATAGGTCCACATACATCAGTATATATTAGTCCAAGAAACTCTCCCACTGGTTCACCTTTTCACGTAAAAGGTAACTTATTCATCTTGCCTTTTAAGCATGATTCACATGTATCGAATGAATCAGATTCAAACGATTCTAAAATTCCACATCGGTGTAATTCGAACATGCGTTTCTTACTTACATAGCCAAGACGATAATGCCACATGTAGGAGTCTAATTGATTATCCTTTCGAGCACGCTTGTTGCTCGCTTCGATATTGAAAATATCACTGGATACGTCCAACATATAAATACCATTGCTTAAAGTTCCAGTCTCATAAAGAACTTCATTCAAAGTTATGTAACAACAATTGTTACTAAAAGTTAAATGGTACCCATTTCTTTTTAAACAAGAAATAGAAATGATGTTATTTATCAACGAAGGAACATAAAAGCAATTGTCCAGTTCTAAGACAAGTCCTGTAGAGAGTTTCAATAAATAAGTTCCGATGGCGAGTGCAACAACCTTTGCTCCTTTCCCAACACGTAAATTTGACTCTCTCTTGACGAGTCTTCTTCTATTCCTTAGCCCATGTATGTCATTACATATATGTGAGCCACACCCAGTATCCAATACCCAAGTGTCTAAGGAAATAGAATGATAATCAATAACGAAGATATCTGAAGAAGATGGGGCATCTGATGCCTTATTCTTCTTCATGGACTCAAGATAAATCTTGCAGTTTCTTCGGTAATGGCCCTCGTTGCCATAATGATGGCAAGTGCCCTTTTGAGTTGGTTCTGCCTTTTTAGCATTTTTCTTCCCCTTCTGCTATTCCTTTGACTTCCTCTTAGATCCTTTCTTTGAGGAATCAATTAACATCGTCGTCCCCTGCTCATGCTTCATAGAAGGCTCCACAATCTTCAACATGTTGAGCAATACCACAGATGAACCTTCTTGCATCTTAGAAGTGAAGAGGAGCTTGAAGACTTCGAACCTTTCAAATCTCACTTGCTCATCAAACAACTTATAAAGATGAAAGACTATGGTATGAGCATCCATATGCTCATGCTGCTTCCGCAACTCAGGCACCATCGTAGCTAGCATGATGTAACTTGCCATTTCAGAATCAGTTACATGTTTCTGATAGGCTAACAATTGGTCTGGAGTTGCATTGTCACTAGGACGGGCGAGAAGAGGCACTTCGAGGACATTTGAAAACTTTTCAACCTTGAGAACAATTCTCAGGTTGAATCCAAAAGCCAGTCCAAGAAGTTCGACCCAGTCAATTTATTTGAATCCAAAATAGAGTGCAAATTCAAAGACATCATGATCAATCAATTAACCTAGAAATGCAGATCAAGCATATATTAGAAAATGATTTTAAAATGCATCAATATACATTTATAAATCCCATTCATTTTTCGAATTTTAAAACCTCAAAATCACTTCGGGAGATCATAGGTCCATCTCCGAATGGGTTGATATCCAACATAGATATGAACAATCTTGGAGAGACTCCAACAAGCTACAATGGTAGGTATCAAGAATACCGATTGCATATCACATATATGCAACTATCAAAATGTGCTATCAACTAATTGAATGTTCACACATACATTGGATTATTAACTCATTAACAAGTATGCATCATATGCATAACACCCAACTTCACCTCCCTTCACATCGACCTTGGAGAGAGTCCAACAAGCCGATGCTCCAGGTTAAAGCCAATCCATTAATCGAGAAATAGTTTTAATATTGTTAGAGCGCATTCAACCAATTAGCTCGCCTTTGAGAGAGTCCAACAACCACATCTAACGATTGACCTCTGACTCTTACCATATTAGTATTAAACTATTCCATGGTTTGAACATGTTCAGGTTTGAGCCGGGCTTGGAGAGTGTCCAACAACCCAAACAAGAAATAGAACTCTGGTTCTAACCATATTAATGGAAGATGTAGGCTTTAATATTGTGTAAATGTTTTAATGTCTCATCCTCTTTACATGTAAATAACTATTATCTACATAACATAGAATACATGACATACATCTACATGTCACGACACGCATGACATAATGATATGCATCTAATGCAATTACATGACATACAATTATGGCATATACAAAATTTCCTTATATGTCATAATTATTTATGAAAATAAAATATGTTTGAGATTTTATTCCCCAAATCAAATCATGATTAAATTAGGAAACAAATTTCCAAATCTAATCACATATTTTATTTATGGAAAGTGTTAATTAAGGAAAGTCAATTTTAATTTAGGAAATAAATTTCCTAAATTGTCAAAATTAGTTATGAAAATAAAATATATTTTAGATTTGATTCCCCAAATAAAATCATGATTAAATTAGGAAACAAATTTCCAAATCTAATCATATATTTTATTTATGGAAAGTGTTAATTTCCATAGATACTTCTAAACTTTCCAAAAGTAGAAGATTTCTATAAATACTTCTAAACTTTTCAAAACTAAAAAATTTCCATAAATACTTCTAAACTTTTCAAAAGTAGAAAATTTCCATAAATATAATTATGACTATCGCAAAATAATTTTACGATTATGTCGAAACACAACCTGGACTCTGATACCACTGTTGGATTTCTGGCATCGCGACGAGTGTGTGTTCGAACATATTTCGTAAACATGTGGACAGTGAAAGAATTAAAAAGCAATAAATCTAATTTATTACAACACACACATCACACGCATGCATAGTACAACATGTGTAGACATAATCGCAGTTTCAAATTTTTCAATAAAAGGAAATTAAACTAGTTATACCTGACGTATCACGTGCAGCGGGAATGATATCAACCAGAGCAACTCTCGCTAGAATTGCCTCTATCCGTATTCACGCCGAGTACCATCGGGATAGCTTCGCCAAGCTACAAGCCTCGTCTTCATAGGAGTCACTAGCCTTGTGTCAAAGACGATGTGATCGAGAGAAGATCACAATCCGAATCAAAAATCGGATTCAAAACCGAGTCCCCAAAACTTGCTTCTCCGGAGAGGTATTCGTCAACCGATTGACGAATCCTTGGTCCTCCACCTATGAGGATTACCAGAGATTGAATTCCCGGCAAGGTAGCCACTGTCGGAGCTCCAAACGTTGTCCAAACGATGCTCCGACATGAAAGGAAACAAGCTTTCCAGAAAACTGGACAACTTGGTGGAGGAGTTGCGCTGTCCCAAAGGAGGAAGGCCGGCTGCACCTTGGTCACCGAAGCCAAGGGATGTTGCCGGAGGATGGTCGGCATCAGCTTGGACACAGGTAGCAGGGTGGATGGTGGCACAAGGGGCTGACGGCGTGGATTGCATGGGCTGAAGGTAGGAAACTTCGCTTCCCACTTCAACCCGGTCGCTTGTTCATGGGAATCCCTTCTACGTCCCCGGATAAAAAAAATTTGTCCTTGACAAGAGGGATTACCCAAGCAACCGTGTCATTGTCGTGCTATTCGATTAGAGTAGTCACTTGAACAAACTTGTTGTTCATTCTGCTTAAAACAAACTAAACCCCTTTGGTTTATTCTCCTCCATTGGATTGTAGAATCCAAACCAATTTGGAGCAATACGTATTATATTAGCCACAAAACAGAATATATCATGCATATGTAATTGAAAAAAAATTACAAACATGTTATATATGAAGATAGATAAGTGATATACCTCTCGATCTTCTATTGCATGACCTTCCTCCTTTTGGACGTCGTGTGGGTGACGATCTACCAAAAGTCGAAGCTCCTAGATCACCAATCTTCCTTTTTTGCTCACTCCGAACAAGAGGAAGTATAGAAACAAGGCACTTCTCCTTCTTTCAACCAATCACCAAGCTCCAAGCTAGGTGCTAGCCGCCGGCCAAGAAGAAGAGGAGGAAAGGAAGTGGGCACCGGCCAAGGACTCCAAGGAATTACCCTAACCCTTGTTTCCACCGGCCAAGGAGAAGAGATTAAGGGAGTTTGGACGACGGCCAAAGGAGGGAAGAGCTTGTATGGGTGCCGGCCACCAAGGGAGAAGAAGAAGATAAGGAAAAGCTTTCCTTATTTGGTGCCGCCAACCCCAAACCCTAATCTCCAAGCTTGCCACCCACCTTAACCCTAATCCTATCTCTAATGGGATTCTTCCTTGCCTTCCACCCCCTCCTCTCCTTTTATAGAGTTAGGGATAAGCCTTGTTTTAATCTCCACCATTGGTTCTAGGGATTTAATCTCAACAGTCGGATCTAGAGATTTAATCTCTACCTTTAGATCTAAAGTTTTGTTTTCATCCATTGGATCTAGGCTTCATGAGGTATTAATAGGCTACATTAGGGACCATGAGGAGTTGGATCTTGGCCACCCAATGGATCGAGCCCACATAAAGTCCGATTCATTAATGATAATCCAATCCACTAAAGGATTATCATTGATCTACCTCACCAACCCCCATAAGTTAATATGGGCTCCATATATTATTTGTACATTTTTCTCCCCGTGTTTAAGATCTCGAATGTCCATCGATTAATTAATTTACTGACCATTAATTAATCAACATCTAACTCCATGAGTAGTACCACTCAACCTTTTCATCATGCCGGACCAAGTCCACCTGCAGGGTTTACATGATGAACCTTATGAGCTCCTCAAGGGGACATCATCATCCTAATATATAGGACAAGGTTTCCTCCTATAATCAATGGCACACCATATAAATAATATCATTTCCCAACTTACCGAGCCTATCGATTTAATCTATAAATCTCTCCCATTGGTAAATCAAAGAAATGAATACTAAGTATATGTACCCGTTATTATATCAGGTTAAGAGTATGTACAATATAATATCTAAGGTCCGATTCGATTATGTAGTCAGCAATAAATCGAATCACCTCTAAGTCGGTCCTGCTCAATACACACAAAGTGTACTAGTGTGATTCTATGGTCAAGACAAATCAATACCAAATCACACTACAACCATACCAATGGTTTGTCCAAAGTCATCTCGGTTGTGAGCCTATACTTATACTTTACAAGGAGCCGATAACATGATCTCCCGTGTGACACCACACACCATGTTATCTACAATGTAATGTATTAGACAATATGCATCACCATAAATATACAGACAATGATCATGTGATTCTTATTTCAAAAATAAAGATGTTCATATAAAAGATAGACTTTTCAGTACACATTCCAACAATCTCCCACTTATACTAAAAGACTATGTTGTCCTCAAACTGCCATACATCTTATCCCCATTCCCTCCACATGTCTATCAATAGCTCTCGTCAGAAGGGCCTTAGTGAAAGGATCTGCCAGGTTATCCTCTGATGCAATCTTGGCCACAACAACTTCTCCTCTCTTTACGATTTCTCGTATCATGTGGTACTTGCGCTCTATGTGTTTACTTGCCTTATGGGCTCATGGTTCCTTCGAGTTTGCAACTGCACCACTATTATCACAATAAATTGTGATAGTTCTGGGCAAACCAGGAATCACATCAAAGTCCATCAAGAAGTTCCTGAGCCACACAACTTCTTTGACTGCCTCAGAGGCTGCCACATACTCAGCTTCCATGGTATAGTCCGCCATGCATTTCTGCTTGACACTCCTCCATACAATGGCTCCACCTCCCAAAGTAAACACAAAACCTGAGATAGACTTACTGTTATCCCTATCTGATTGGAAGTCGGAATCTGTATAAGCCATAGGGAGTAATTGGTCTGCCTGGTAAACTAGCATATAATCCCTAGTCCTTCTCAGGTACTTCAATATATGCTTTACTGCAGTCCAATGTCCCTGTCCTGGATTACTCTGATATCTGCTAACCATGCCCACGGCAAAGCGGATATCTGGTCTCATACATAGCATCGCATACATGAGGCTTCCTACTGCCGAGGCATAAGTGTTAGGGCAATCTCTTGCCATGATAAGGTTTTGATGTGTGTGGCAAAGGGTTTAAGTTAGGGTGTTATGTTGATTTGATATGTGCGTTGAAGTCATGCAGGACTTAATAATTCGCACATAGAGTCGTGGCGAGTTTCACATCTCATCACTCGGGCCTTGAGTCGGTGAAGGATTGCTTTACGAAAGTTGTGCGCTTGGAGCATCCGAGGGACCACCGGACGAGAAGCTTGGAGTGAAGCTAGAGGAAGTAGACTTCGAGGCAAGAGACGCGGAGGAGCATTGGAGATCCGTGCGCCGGATGCTGTCGAGGGACGTGGCCGCGAACGAAGAGAACTTCGAAGGCGAGGGACTCCGAGGGATGAGAGTGAGCGATTGTAACCCGGGAAGGGGTATCTCTTAGGTGAAACATGGCCATTTGGCCAAGTGTCAGATGAGTTTTCCCGACACCCGACCGCTGTGGAATGGCGCTTCATCGCTCGAGTTGATGGTTCGATCGACCGGTATAATACCGATTTAGTGCTTAGCGGCCGATCGCCAGATGAATGATCGATGTCGATAGCATCGACTCAGGAATGATACGATCGATGGCACCGTACGCGGTACGAATGGAGTCGACTTCCTTGATCACTGATCGATCGAGCATCAATCGATTGATGGTCAGATCAGTCGACTGATGTCAGTACCGTTGGATGAATTCCAATGTGGAAAGCGGCCGTTATTGGGCAACGGCTACAGGACCAGTCGACTGATCAAGGGCATCAGTCGACTGCTCTTGTGTCAATGGGAAAAAACCCTCTTTCTCTATAAAAAGGAAGGGGATGGGGCTTTGGGAGGCTAATGCTTGAGCTCTAAACTTCTCCCAAAGTGCCATACACGATTCCCTACTCTTCTACTTGTTCTAATCTCTATTCTATTGTAGAAGAGTGATCCTTGTGTAAAAGAGGTTACCTTCACCTAGCTTTGTGCAAAGGAGAGATCTAGTGGATAGATTTGGAGGAGTGATTCACCTTGGACGAATCGGTCCGTGGATTAGCGGCGTAGCCGTGAACCACATTACATCTCGTGTTTGTATTGCTTGTCTATCTTTTGTGTTGTCTTTATTTGTATTTGCATATTCCGCTTGCGCTAATCTCTTTGTAGACGAGCAAATACCGATATCCAACGTTCGAGGGCTATTCACCCCCCTCTAGCCGGGCAATCGATCCCCTACAAGTGGTATCAGAGCAAGGTTGCTTGTAATCGGACTAACCGCCGCAACAAGCTCTACATCAAAAATGGGCGGCTCAAACATCCATCCACCGAAGTTCGACGGCGAATTCTCTCGGTGGAAAAAGAGAATGGAGGTATTCTTCGAAACCGACTTTGAAATATTGTTAATTATGAAAAACGGTTTCGAGTTGCCTAGGAACGAAGATGGGGAGCCATTGGAGAAATCGAGATGGAGCAAAAGACAAAGAGAGGAGTATTTGGCAAATTCAAAGGCCAAGCACCATCTCTATAATGTACTCCCCCAACAAGAAGTCAATAGGATAGGGGAATGTTCTAGTGCTAAGGAGATGTGGGAGAAGCTAGTTGAACTTCGTGAAGGCACTTCGGAAGCCAAGCTAGCAAGAAGAGATCTCCTCCGCTCCCAACTATCAAATATTAAGCTTGAAAAGGTAACTTCCCTACATTCTAGATTTAAAGAAATATTAATTGGGCTAACAAGTGTAGGAGAAAAGCTCTCCAACCGGGATATGGTAATGAAGGCCATAGATGCCTTTCTCCGGTCCTCAAGATGGAGCTCCATGGTGGATTCATTTTACATCTCCAAGAACTTGGAAGTAAGTACCTTGGAGGAGTTTTTCTCAACAATGAAGCTCCACGAAACGAGGCTTGAAGGAATACAAGAAGAGCCAAAAATCCAACCTTCAAGAGGAGTAGCTTTGATAGCGAACAAGGGGAAGAAGAAGATGGAAATCCCCTCCTCCTCCGATGATGAAGCATCCTCATCCTCCTCCATGGATAGCACCGAAGAAGCATATATGGTAAGGAGGGTAAGACGTGCTTTAAAGGGTTTTCATTTTAATAAATCTAATGATAGGAATAGAAGACCAAGGGGGAAGGTCATATGCTACAATTGCCAAGGAGAGGGGCACATAAGGGACAATTGTCCTCTCCTAAACAAGAGCAAGGAAGAGAAGAAAAAGAAAGAAGAAAAGAAGAAGAAAAAGGGGAGCAAAAAGAAAGAGGAGAAGAAGGCAAAAGAAAAGGGGAAGGCCAAAGCATTCAAGGCCAAGACATGGGATGATCCTTCTTCTTCTTCCTCATCCGATGAAGAAGAGCATGTCTACTCCAACCTAGCACTAATGTCTCTTCATGACTCGGATTGCTCCTCCTCCTCCACCGAAAATGAAGAATCAAGCTCAAGTGGGGAGAGCTCAAATGAAGGGGGAGCTTCTACATCCGAAGAAGAAGAGGACATGAAAACTATGGTAACCAACCTCTCACCTAATAAAATAGTTTCTATGATTTCTAGTTTAACTAAGGATTTATTTAAAGCAAAGAAGAAAAACAAATGCATGCTTGAACAAATTAAGGAATTAGAACAAAAATTAGAAAAAGCATGCTTAAATGAAAATGAAAATATTTCTTTTTGCCATGATGAAGTATGCTCACATGATCTTTATGTGCCACTAGATGTTAGTGATGCATGCATAGAAGAAAATAGGGCCCTAAGGGAAAAGGTAGACTATTTAACCAAAGCCCTAGAAAAATTCACAATTGGCTCCAACACATTAAATATGATTATTGGGAGCCAAAGAGCTAGCTTCAACAAAAAGGGCCTAGGATACAAAGAAAAGAAAAATGAAAAGGCCTATAAATGCCTAATAGCTAGGGGACAAGATAAAAAGAAAGTAATTGATAGAAAATGGATCCCCAAGGAGTATCTTGTGAACCCAATAGGAAAGAACTTATTTTGGGTTCCAAAATCCATCCTTAAGGGTTAGAAAACCCCTAGGGTAGTCAACCATATGCAATTGACCTATATCATATTTTGGTTGACTTAGGATAACAGGACAATATTTTAAGAATAGTGTTGGGTGATGATAACTTGCCCATAAATAGATAATAATGCTTAAATCATGATGATTAATGTAATTCCTATGTATGGTTGCAATCATGATTTATGATTTTGAAATTTGGCACATTATCATAAGAAATAGGTTTAAATCATGCTTTAGGTGATACTTTACTTATTATCATGATATAATACCTAATGCATGATTATAATTTGATGAAAACATGTAGTTCATGATCATAATATGAAATTAAATCATATATGTCTCTATGATCATGTAGATTGTTAGGGTGATACTTAACCTTGATAGAACTGCATGAATATATTGGTTAAGTATATACAAATACCCCCTAGGATGCATCTCACACTCACCATAGGCTACCTTGATTGAAAACTTAGCATGAGTGAGATGTTAGGATGATACAAATGCCCACTAATGCCTATGGCATTTAGATGGTCATTTAAAGTATCAAAATAGCAATAATAGACCAATCATGGGGAAGGCTTATGTTTAATTCATAGACATATTGCCCAAAGATCATGGTTGGATATTTCATATGTTTTCTAAACAATTTTTTAATCTAAAATCTATGTATTCATGTTTTGAAACGATTCAAAGCAAGACTAGGTGTTAAAATGGATACTCTTATGATCAAAAACCTAGTAATTTTTAAAGCTTTTGGATTTTTGGCAAATACATGGAAATATAATGATTTTTCATGAAAACCTATTTTTCACTGATAGATATACTTAAAAGAAATGTGTTTCCCAAATTTCATGATTTTACAAAATTTCTGGAATTTTTAACGCATTTCTGAAATTCAGTCTGAAAATCAGGAAATCCTGAAAATCATGTGCCAGTCGACTGGTATCTGAACCAGTCGACTGATGGCCTGTAAATCAGACTAGTTGAGGCTGAATTCAGGTTTTAGAGCAATTTTTGGTATTTTTCCTTCTATTATACTTGATGCCATGAGTTTTTAACTTAGTGTTCATCTTTTTGATGGTGTCAAAGGGGGAGAGATAATTATGTTTAAGTAAATTGTGATAGGGGGAGGGAGAAATTGTTAAAAAGTGATAGGGGGAGAAATTTAAATTGTATGGGGATTTTCATGGATTAAGGGGGAGTTGCATGTTGCTATATCATGTTTTATGTTTACATGCTTTCTTACCTTAGAAATTTTTATCAAATGTTTTTACCTAACTTAAACGGATTGCCACACATCAAAAAGGGGGAGATTGTTAGGGCAATCTCTTGCCATGATAAGGTTTTGATGTGTGTGGCAAAGGGTTTAAGTTAGGGTGTTATGTTGATTTGATATATGCGTTGAAGTCATGCAGGACTTAGTAATTCGCACATGGAGCCGTGGCGAGTTTCACATCTCATCACTCGGGCCTTGAGTCGGTGAAGGATTGCTTTGCAAAAGCCGTGCGCTTGGAGCATCCGAGGGACCGCCGGACGAGAAGCTTGGAGTGAAGCCGGAGGAAGTAGACTTTGAGGCAAGAGACGCGAAGGAGCATTGCAGAAATGTGCGCCTGATGCTGCCGAGGGACATGGCCGCGAACGAAGAGAACTTCGAAGGCGAGGGACTCCGAGGGATGAGAGTGAGCGATTGTAACCCGGGAAGGGGTAGCTCTTAGGTGAAACTTGGCCATTTGGCCAAGTGTCGGATGGGTGGTCCCGACACCAGTCTACTGCCAGGGAATGGTAGTCGACTGCTCTGAGTCGATGGTTCGATCGACTGGTATAATACCAGTTTAGTGCTTGGCGATCATTGATCGCCAGATCGATCGATATGTTAACATCGATCGCGGGAATGGCGATCGATGGCACTGCATGGGCACGTAATGGAGTCGACTTCGGTTGATCACTCGATCGATCGAGCATCACGATCGATGGTCGATCATTCGACCGATAAGATCGCATCGCTGGATGAAGTCCAACGTGGAAAGCGGCCGTTATTGGGCAATATCTACAGGACCAGTTGACTGATCAAGGGCATCAGTCGACTGCTCCTGTGTCAACGGGAAGAAACCCTCTTCCTCTATAAAAAGGAAGGGGATGGGGCTTTGGGAGGCTAATGCTTGAGCTCTAAACTTCTCCCAAAGTGTCATACACGATTCCCTACTCTTCTACTTGTTCTATTCTCTATTCTATTGTAGAAGAGTGATCCTTGTGTAAAAGAGGTTACCTCCACCTAGCTTTGTGCAAAGGAGAGATCTAGTGGATAGATTTGGAGGAGTGATTCACCTTGGACGAATCGGACCGTGGATTAGCGGCGTAGTCGTGAACCACGTTACATCTCGTGTTTGTATTGCTTGTCTATCTTTTGTGTTGTCTTTATTTGTATTTGCATATTCCGCTTGCGCTAATCTCTTTGTAGATGAGCAAATACCGATATCCAACGTTCGAGGCCTATTCACCCCCCTTTAGCTGGCCAATCGATCCCCTACAATAAGGAACCATTTTCATCTCCTCTATATCCTCAGATGTTCTAGGACACATCTCCTTAGATAAAGGAACTCCATGCCTGAAAGGTAGAAAACCCTTCTTGGAGTTCTGCATGCTAAAACGATCCATAATGGTGTCTATGTATGAAGCTTGAGATATGGACATCATCCTTTTCCTACGATCCCTTATAACCTTGATCCCAAGGATGTGTCCCACTTCTCCCATGTCCTTTATATCAAACTGTTTGGACAACCATACCCTTACATCCGATAACACCTTGACATTGTTGCCAATTAACAAAATGTCATCTACGTATAGTACAAGAAATACCACTACGTTTCCGTCATATCTTTTGTATACACAAGACTCATCCGGACTTTGAATAAATCCATAAGACTGGATTACCTCATCAAAGTGGATGTTCCAAGACCTCGAAGCTTGTTTCAATCCATAAATGGACCAATTAAGCTTACATACAAGATGCTCTTTTCCCTTTACAATGAATCCCTCTAGTTGCTTCATATAGATGTTTTCCTCAAGACTTCCATTAAGGAAAGTTGTCTTGACATCCATCTGCCACACTTCATAATCCATATGAGCTACAATGCATAAGAGAATCCAGATAGACTTAAGCATGGCTACCGACAAAAAGGTCTCCTCATAATCGATACCCTCTTTCTAAGTATACCCCTTCGCAACAAACCTCGCTTTGAAGGTCTCAACCTTCCCATCTATTCCTCTCTTTCTTTTGTAGATCCACTTGCATCTAATGGTTTTTACACCATCGGGTGGTTCTACTAGCTCCCATACCTGATTTGAATCCATAGATTCAATCTTAGCATTCATTGCACTTCGCCATGATACTGCATCTTTATCTTGGATTGCCTGTTCATATGTCCAGAGATCAGGTTCATATTCGCCAGGTACCAAATCAGAAGATTCTCCCAAGAACATGAATCTATCAGGCTGTATCACAACCCTCCCACTACGATGAGGTATCACCTGTCTATCCTCAGTGACACGTGGTGTAGTGACTTATGGTATATCCTCTTGTACTGGTGGTACTGAAGAAGTGACTTCCCCTTTTATTTCCTCCAGAACAATCTTACTCATGGGCTTGTGGTTCATTACATAGTCTTCCTCTAGAAATCTGGCATTCGTGCTAACGATCATCCTCTGATCTCTAGGACTATAAAACAAACCACCTTTCGTTCCTCTAGGATAGCCAACGAATATGCGTACTTCTATACGAGGTTCCAACTTACCAACATCTTCCTTTAGCACATGTGCTGGACTCCCCCATATCCGAATATATCTTAGACTAGGCTTTCACCCAGTCCACAATTCTGTGGGAGTAGAAGGAACTGATTTATATGGAACAAAATTCAGAATGTACACAGCCGTATCTAGAGCATATCCCCAGAACGAATCTGGCAACTCAGAATAACTCATCATCGATCTAACCATCTCCATAAGAGTCTTATTCCTTCGCTCTGCTACACCATTCTGCTGGGGTGTGCCAGGTGTAGACAATTGGGATTGAATCCTAACCTTTGATAAGTAATTTCTAAACTCTCCCAAGAGGTACTAACCACCACGATCAGATCGTAGTGTCTTGATACTTTTACCTTGACGTTTCTCCACATCAGCCTTGAATTCTTTGAACTTGTCAAAGCATTTAGACTTGCGGCGCATCAAGTAAATGCATCCATATCTCGAATAATCGCCTATAAAAGAGACGAAATACTGAAAACCACCTCTAGCCTGGATAGACATAGGACCACAAAAATCAGAATGAACCAATTCTAACACATCTTTGGCTCTATACCCCTTGGCCTTAAAAGGCCTCTTGGTCATTTTACCCTCCAAGCAAGATTCGTAGGTTAGGAAATCTTCCACCACTAATAAACCCAGAGGTCCATCAGCTATCAACCTTTGAATTTTGCTTAGGTTAATATGACCAAGCCTAAGATGCCAAAGATATGTTTGGTTCATCTTCGAAGGTTCTTTTCTCTTATTGGAATTAGAAGATGAGTTATTAATTTCTATTTGCATCGTGGGAGCTTTTGGTTCAAGTGTGTATAAATTTCCTATCAATGCACCCGAACAGATAATGTCCCTATTCCTTTTTATAACAACTCTGTCATTAAAAGAAATAGAATATCCATCCATAAATAATTTAGAAACCGAAATTAAATTCTTTCTAAATAAAGGTACATAAAGGCAATTCTTAAGAACCAAAACTTTATTTTTCTCAAAAGATAAATAAATGACTCCCACTGCAACAACCGCCACCTTCGTGGCATCGCCCAAGTATACGGTAATCTCCCCCTCAGCCAATCGTCTGGTTTCCTAGAACCCCTACAAAGTATTGCAAACATGATCAGTGGCTCCCGTATCTACACACCAGGTGCCGGTAGATAACACCGCTAAACATGTTTCAATGACTAGACCAAAAGATATACCTTTGTTCTGCTTGGGTTGGGGTAGTCCTTCTTCCAGTGTTCAGTTTGCTTACAAGTGAATCACTTGCCTTTCGGCTTCTTCACTCCTCCCTGAGTTCCTCACACCGCCTTTGCCCCAGTTTGTTTCTTCTTCTTCTTACCTTTTGTCTTAGAAGTAGAAACCTTTTGGGTCACCATGGCATATGCCTGAGCACTATGACAAAATAACCCCTCTGCCACCTGGAGTTCTGTCAGAAGCTCCTCCAATGAATACAACCTTTTGTTCATGTTGTAGTTCAGGCGAAACTGCTCAAAACTCCTAGGTAGAGACTGGAGAATGATATCGACTTGGGTTTCCCCATCGATCTCAGCTCCGAGGACTTCCAACTCATTCAAATGAGCCATCATCTTGAGAACATGATCCCTCACGGGTGTTCCCTCGATCATTGTGGTCGTCATCAAGTTCCTCATAGCTTCCTGTCTTGCAGCCCGATTCTGGTGTTTGAAAAGCTCTTTGAGATTGAGCATCATGTCATAAGCAGTGGGTATGGCTTGATGCTGATGTTGCAGTACATTTGACATAGATGCCAAAATGTAACACCGCGCCATCTCATCTGTCTTGATCCACTTCTTATAACTCTCCTTCTCCTTTTCCCCAGAATCATGCACAGGCTTAGGAGGGCACTCTTCGAGTACATATTTGTATTCCTCAGCAGTCAAGACAATGTCAAGATTCCTCTTCCAATCAACATAGTTGGGTCCAGTAAGTTTATTCTCTTTCAGTATCATAGCAAGCGGGTTGAAAGTCATTTTGAAAGAAAACCTAAGAATCACATAGACCAAAACATTAGATTTCAAAAAATTATTGATTCTTCAAACAATAATATTTTAAAATCAAACAACACCTCAAAACACCGGGAATATCGTATGCCACGATAGTGTGGACGTATACAAATTCTACATTTATAAGAGGAGGTTTTACCCATTAATTTTACTATCTTGTCAACCTAACTTTTTGACAAGTAAAATTAATAGTTGGTTCCTCTTTGGCCCTACAAATAAAAGTAGTGACTCCGATGGGGAGGATACTTATATTTGTATCTAAGTGTTCACCATTACTCGGTACCAAGGTAATTATCTCAGGTTATGTGCCTTCCGATGGGGAAGTACACATGCTTCTTAATAATTGCCTATAACCATATTCGACCTTGTGATCCGTAAACAAACTCATCCGATGGGGAGGAAGACACTCAGAGCCGACGCGCAAGTTTGTTTGCATCACTTGTCAAATCGTAATGGAGGCCGTGGGAATTTATAAAAAATATCTCTCTCCCACTTAGTAATTTAAAATTGAGGAATTTTCTAGCCTACGACATGCATATCAAACAATAAGCAATAAATATGAAAAATAAATATTTTCCAACTATTATGGCTTTTGTCTTCAATATGTCTCTCGTCGTATCGCCATCTCGTCCGCTCCTACGCCATGTTCGAGCCATCCGGAGATCCGAGCTGAGAAAAAATATTTTAATTTACATCCATCGATCCTATATTCCACGAGGGAGTGTACATGAAATCTAGATCGAAAGTAAACTAAAATAGAAAGAGTGGCTAATCAATGTCGTATATAATTTACAAAAATTAAATACTAGCCTCGTCAACCCCGAGGATTCAACAAAATATACAATTACACACATACAATCACATACACACATATGGCCATAATAGTTGGATCCTATGCCTACAACCAAAGAGTTAACCTACGCATATCCTACTATTATCCGGCACATATAATATATGAAAAGTGCATAAAAGTAACCAAATCCTAAACACACAAAACCAGAAACCATGGCTATGATACCACTTGAAGGTAGGAAACTTCGCTTCCCACTTCAACTCGGTCGCTTGTTCATGGCAATCCCTTCTACGTCCCCGGATAAAAAAAATTTATCCTTGACAAGAGAGATTACCCAAGCAACCGTGTCATCGTCGTGCTATTCGATTAGAGTAGTCGCTTGAACAAACTTGTTGTTCAAGTAACCAACCTCTATTCTACGAATAGCCGCGGAATAGACGATGTACGAATCGTTGGCTTTTGTGTTTATGTTCGGGGTCAAAGTTATATTATCCACAAAACAGAATATATCATGCATATATAATTGAAAAATAATTACAAACATGTTATATATGAAGATAGATAATGTTGGGTTTCCTGCATGCACCGCGGCGAGTGTGTGTTCGAACATGTTTCGTAAACATGAGCACAGCGGAAGGAATAAAATAATAAATCTAATTTATTACAACACACACATCACACGCATGCATAGTACAACATGTGTAGACATAACCGTAAATTCAAATTTTGCAATAAAAGGAAACTTAAATTACGTATACCTGACGTATCACGTATAGCGGGAAATGCATCAACCGGAACGATTCTCGCTAGAATCGTCTCTATCCGTATCCACGCCGAGTATCTTTGGGATGACTTCACTAAGTCATGAGCCTCGTCTTCATACGGGTTACTAGCCTCGTGTTGAAGACGACGTGATCGAGAGAAGATCACGATCCGAATCAAAATTCAGATTCAAAACGAGTCCTCAAAAATTCGCTTCTCCGGAGAGGTATTCGTCAACCGTTTGACGAATCCTTCATCCTCCACCTATGAGGTTTACCGGAGATCAAATCCTCAATAAGGAAGGCGCTATCGGAGCTCCAAACGTCGTCCAAACGACGCTCCGACAAGAGGGAAACAAGCTGTCCAGAAAACTGGACAGCTTTGGTGGAGACCTTGCGCCGGCCAATTAAGGAAAGCAATGTTCTCACCTTGTCGCCGGAGCCAAGGATGATCACCGGAGCTCCTCCGGCTGCAGCTCGACGCCGGCAAGTGGAGAAGACGGCAGCAGCTGGTCACCAGTTGGAGGAGGTGGGCGGCGGCAATAGGGTTGGCGTCGACTAGAGGGAGAGGGTGGGCGCCCAAACTATTAGGGTTGCCTCAATTAGGGTTTAACAAAAACCCTTAAGCCCTTTTTTATAGAGAACAAATTTTCTTAATGGTTATTGGATCATAACCAAAGGCCCGTTAACACGCTCCATTAATTTAAGTTAAAATAAACCAAACCATGATGGTTTATTTTAAGTTAAAACGAATCGAACCAACTTTGGTTCATTCGTTTAAAACAAACCAAACCCCTTTGGTTTATTCTCCTCCGTTTGATTAGAACCAAACCATTTTGGTTTGTCCATCATGTCTTCATAAGACACGACCCATCCACGCTTCCGTTGCGACTGAAATGATTTCATGCTTGCTTCTTGTTTAGTCCAACCAAACCTAGTTTCTCTCGGTTTGAGAATCTCATTCTCAAGCTCGTTTTAAATCCTTCGGATTATGCTCGTTGTGCGTGTGACCAAATAGGTTCTCAGTTTATGTTGGTCGTCTATAATTAACCATTAATTATAGAATGATCATGAGTGGTACCTAGTAGTACATCATGATCCCCAATTAACCGAAAAGATCAACGGTTGATCCAGAACTATTTCTGAAACCCTTCAGCAGCTCGAATGAATCGTGCCCATTTTCTTCACTCATCTTATACCCACTTGGTTCAGGACATGGTCTATAGTGTCAGTCCCCACTAGGCTGACTACGTCACACCTAGACCAAGTATCATTTCCTCGTCCTATGGATTCTAGTTACTGCACATGTATCGAAGAGTACCTTACTCTAAACATGTAATGCTTTGGCCAAAGACTTTAGTAACAATCCGACGAGAGGCCATGGGTATACATCTCCTCGCAAGGAGTGGTGAATCCTATATAGGCTATTCAAACACCTTCGATCACTTCAACTTATACCCAATTATTCCGGGTCCACATCTCCTTAGAAATGCTTGCTTAAGATGTCAAAGCATAAGTCTTCATGATCAATTTGACTTGAATACCGCAAGTCAAAGGAACATAGCACTTAAGCTGCAGTAAAAAACTTCATTGACATATCTATATATGCAGAGAACCATATGAAGTCTTACGGCTGGTCACTCCAATGAACTAGTTACCATAACTAGCATCCACGATTAACTCCGGACATCACAATGTCTCCAGCCAGTGAAAATCAGCTGCTTGGACACACCAAAGAGTATACCTCGGGCTAGTCTCGACAGAATCAATGGTGTCCAAATCCATCAATTCATCGACTAGGGATAATTCCGATACATCACAATTACACATGTAGAGATACTCACTAGTTGTGATCCAATCACAAATTCTCACATGCTGTGAATCGTTTCGTGGACATTCAGTAAATGAGTTTAAGATCCGATCAAATACATGAAACCATGTATACTCAAATAGTGAATCTTCATTTATCATATAAATGGTTCATACATATGGCGATTGCCTTAGGACATCTCTCATATATTACTAACAAACTCCCACTTGGCCTAATGCCAATTGCTACGGTATCCAATACCATAAGCTCTAACATGACCCTCAAACTTACTTTGAGGTAATGCCTTAGTCAAAGGATTCGCTAAGTTCCTTTCAGTGGGGATTTTCTCGATTTGTATTTCCTTCCTACTGATGATCTCTCTGATAAGATGATAGCGGCGAAACACATGTTTGGATCGTTGATGAGACCTTGGCTCTTTCGCCTGTGCAATTGCTCCATTGTTGTCGCAGTAGACCGGTATTGCTTCAACAATGGCTGGAATCACACCAAGTTCATAAATGAACTTCTTGATCCAAACCGCTTCCTTTGCTGCTTCCGAAGCTGCAATGTATTCTGTCTCAGTGGTAGAATCTGCTACAGTGTCTTGTTTGGAACTTTTCCAACTCACTGCGCCCCCATTCAAGGTGAACACGTATCCAGACTAAGACCTGGAATCATCCTTGTCTGTCTGGAAGCTAGCATCCGTATACCCGCATATCACCATGTCTCCTTCTCCATATATTAAGAACACATCCTTAGTTCTTCTTAAGTACTTAAGGATCGGCTTAACAACCACCCAATGATCCATTCCTGGATCAGACTGGTATCTACTCGTGACACTCAGAGCATACGATACATCGAGCCTTGTACATAACATAGCATACATGATAGATCCTATTGCGGATGCATAGGGAATCTTACTCATGCAAATCCTCTCGTCTTCTGTGCACGGACACATAGACTTCGAAAGGTGTACCCCATGCCTGATGGGTAGGAAACCTTTCTTGGATTCCGACATGGTAAACCTCTTTAGCACTCGGTCTATATATGTAGACTATGAAAGACCAAGAAACAGTTTCAATCTATCTCTATAGATCTTAATCCCGAGGATGTAGGTTGCTTCTCCTAGGTCTTTCATGGAGAATGTCTTGGATAACCAAATCTTCACTGACTGTAAGATTGAAACATCATCTCCTATAAGTAATATGTCATCGACATATAATACTAGGAACACGACTGCACTCCCACTAACCTTCTTGTACACACAAGGTTCGTCTAGATTTTGTGAGAAATCAAACTTTTTGATTGTCTCATCAAAATAGATATTCCAGCTCCTAGATGTTTGCTTCAATCCATATATGGACCATCGCAACTGTCATACCTTGGTTTTATCAACCCATGTGAAACCCTCAGGCTGTATCATATACACGTCCTCGAGAAGGTTTCTATTAAAGAAAGTTGTTTTCACATCCATCTGCCATATCTCATAATCATAATGAGCCGCTATGGCCAGGAGCATCCGAATGGATTTAAGCATAGCTACAGGCGAATAGGTTTCTTCATAATCAACACCTTGTTTTTGACGATATCCTTTTGCCACTAATCTAGCCTTATAGGTAATCACATTACCATCCATGTCGGTTTTCTTCTTGAAAACCCACTTGCACCCTATAGGCTTGATGTCTTCAGGTGGGTCAACCAAGTTCCAAACTTAGTTTTCATACATGGAATCCATTTCTGACTTCATGGCATCAAGCCACTTATCCCTTTCTGAACTTGTCAACACTTCTTCATAACTGGTAGGCTCCTCATCATCAATGAGTAACACGTCGTTCGATTCACTTACGAGAAATCCATATCTCTCAAGAATGTTGCGTGTTCTACCAGATCTACGAAGATGTGGTGTTACAATAGGTCCAGCTGATTGCTCATCACTATGAGTTATCGGTTGTTGTGCTTCACCAGGTATCTCATCAATATCTATTTGAGTCTCTCGAGCCTCCTCAAGCTCGACGACACTCCCACTGTTTTCTTGCAAGAGAAACACTTTCTCTAGAAACACAGCATGCCTTGAAAAAACACCTTTTGTTCCACAGGATGATAGAATTGGTAACCCCTTGTTTCCTTAGGGTATCCAATAAATAGGCATTTATCAGACTTAGCATCCAATTTGTCTGATACAGTCCGCTTCACATAAGTAGGACAACCCCATATCTTCAAGTAAGATACATGAGGTTTCTTACTATTCCATATCTCATATGGAGTAGTAGAGACTACCTTGGTTGGCATTCTGTTTAACAAGTAAACAGCTGTCTGAAGTGCATAGCCCCAAAAGAATTTGGGAAGATTCGCATGATTCATCATTGACCTGACCATGTCCAACAGGGTCCGGTTACGCCTCTTAGATATACCATTATGTTGTGGTGTATATGACGGAGTCCATTGAGACAATATACCATTGTCTCTTAGATAATACAGAAACTCTTGACTTAAGTATTCACCACTTCTATCTAATCGAAGTATTTTAATACTCTTGTCATGTTGTTTCTCTACTACATTTCTGAATTCTTTGAACCTTTCAAAGGATTCAGACTTGTGTTTCATCAAGAACACATACCCAAACCATGAGTGATCATCGGTGAAGGTAATGAAGTAGCTATAGCCTCCTAAAGCTTGAGTTGACATAGGTCCACATACATCAGTACGTATTAGACCTAGTAACTCTCCCACTCGTTCACCTTTTCCTGAAAAAGGTAACTTAGTCATCTTGCCTTTTAAGCATGATTCGCATGTATCGTATGAATCCAATTTAAACGATTCCAGAATTCTACATCGGTGTAATTCGAACATGCGTTTCTTGCTTACATGGCCAAGACGACAATGGCACATGTAGGAGTCTAATTGATTATCCTTTCGAGCACGCTTGTTGCTCGCTTCGATATTGAAAATGTCACTGGATATGTCCAACGTATAAATGTCAATGCTCAAAGTTCCAGTTCCATAAAGTACGCCATTAAAAGTTATATAACAACAATTGTTACTAAACATCAAATGGAAATCATTTCTATTTAAGCAGGAAAGAGAAACAATGCTCTTTATTAGAGAAGGAACACAATAGCAATTGTCTAGTTCCAAGACTAGTCCACTAGGGAGCTTCAGCAAATAAGTTCCGATGACGACCGCAGCAACCTTTACTCCATTACGAACTCACAAATTTGACTCCCCTCTGACGAGTCTTCTTCTATTCCTTAGCCCCTATATGTCTTTACATATATGTGAGCCACAACCAGTATCCAATACCCAAGTGTCTAAGGAAATAGAATTACAATCAATAACGAAGATACCTGAAGAGGATGGGGCATCGGATGCCTTCTTCTTCTTCATGGACTCAAGATAAATCTTGCAGTTTCTTCGCCAGTGGCCTTCCTTGCCACAATGATGGCAAGTGCCCTTTTGTGCTGGTTCTGCCTTCTTTGTCTTCTTGTTCTTCCCCTTCTTTTATTCCTTTGCCTTCCTCTTAGAACCTTTCTTTGAGGAATCAACTAACAGAACTGCCTTCTCCTCATGCTTCACAGAAGGCTTCACTGTCTTCAGCATATTGAGGAGCTCAGGAATAGTGGATTCTAATTTGTTCATCCGATAGTTCATCACAAATTGTGAGAAACTCTTGGGCAAACAATGCAGAATTAAGTCAATACTTAATTCATGATCCATCACAAACCCGAGGGTGGCTAGCCGCTCGATGTACCCGTTCATCTTTAGCACAAACTGCACTACAGACGAACATTCTAGCATCTTCGTGGTGAAGAGGAGCCTGGAGACTTCGAACCTTTCAGATCTCGCTTGCTCATCAAACAACTCATGAAGATGGAAGATCATAGTATTAGCATCCATATGCTCATGCTGCTTTTGCAGCTCAGGTACCATCGCAACTAGCATGATGCAACTCGCCAGTTCAGAATATGCCACATGCTTCTGATAGACCAACATTTGGTCTGGAGTTGCATCGTCCTTAGGACGGTTGGGAAGAGGCTCTTCAAGGACATATGCTAGCTTTTTCACATTGAGAACAATTCTCAGGTTTCTAAGCCAGTCCAAGAAGTTTGGCCCAGTCAATTTGTTTGAATCCAAAATAGTGTGCAAATTCAAAGACGTCATGATCAATCGATTAACCTAGAAATACAAAACGAGCATATATGAGAAAATGATTTTAAAATGCATCAATATACATTTATAAATCTCATTCATTTTGCGAATTTCAAAAACCCCAAAATCACTTCGGGAGATCGTTGGTCCATCTCCGAATGGGTTGATATCCATCATAGATATGAACAACCTTCGAGAGAGTCCAACAAGCCAATCATAACTACGATGGTAGGTATCAAATATACCGATTGCATATCACGTATATGCAACTATCACAATGTGCTATCAACTAATTGAATGTTCACACATACATCGGTTTGTTAACACATTAACAACTATGCATCATATACATAGCACCCAACTTCACCTCCCTTTACATCGACCTTGGAGAGAGTCCAACAAGCCGATGCTCCAGGTTAAAGCCAACCCATTAATCGAGGAATAGTTTTAATATGGTTAGAGTGCATTCAACCAATTAGCCCGGCTTGGAGAGAGTCCAACAACCAAAGCTAACGATTGACCTCTGACTCTTACCATATTAGTATTAAACTATTCCATGGTTTGAACATGTTCGGGTTCGAGCCGGGCTTGGAGAGAGTCCAACAACCCGAATAAGAAATGGAACTCTAGTTCTAACTATATTAATGAAAGGTGTAGGCTTTAATATTGAGTTAGGGTTTTATGTCTCATCCTCTTTGCATGCAAATAACTATTATCTACATGACATGACATACATGACATACATCTACATGTCACGACATGCATGGCATAATGATATGCATCTAATGCAATTACATGACATACAATTATGCCATGTACAATATTTCCTTATATGTCATAACTATTTATGGAAATAAAATATATTTAAGATTTGATTCTCCAAATCAAATCATGATTAAATTTTGAAATAAATTTCCAAATCTAATCACATATTTTATTTATGGAAATAGTTGATTAAGGAAAGTCAATTTAGGAAATCAATTTTCTAAATCATTAAAACTACTTATGGAAATAAAATATTTTAAGATTTGATTTCCCAAATCAAATCATGATTAAATTAGGAAACAAAATTCCAAAATCTAATCAAATATTTTATTTATGGAAAATATCAATTTCCATAAATACTTCCAACTTTCCAAAAGTGGAAGATTTCCATAAATACTTCTAGACTTTTACAAATTGAAAAAATTTCCATAAATACTTCTAACTTTCCAAAAGTAGAAAATTTCCAGAAATATCATTATGACTATCGCAAAATAATTTTACGATTATATCGAAACACAACCTGGGCTCTGATACCACTGTTGGGTTTCCTGACCGCGACGAGTGTGTGTTCGAACATGTTTCGTAAACATATGCACAGCGGAAGGAATAAAATAATAAATCTAATTTATTACAACACACACATCACACGCATGCATAGTACAATATGTGTAGACATAACCGTAAATTCAAATTTTGCAATAAAAGGAAACATAAACTACGTATACCTGACATATCACGTGTAGCGGGAAAGGCATCAACCGGAAAGATTCTCGCTTGAATCGTCTCTATCCGTATCCACGCCGAGTATATTCGGGATGACTTCACTAAGTCATGAGCCTCGTCTTCGTACGGGTTACTAGCCTCGTGTTGAAGACGACGTGATCGAGAGAAGATCACGATCCGAATCAAAATTCGGATTCAAAACGAGTCCTCAAAAACTCGCTTCTCCGGAGAGGTATTCGTCAACCGTTTGACGAATCCTTCGTCCTCCACCTATGAGGATAACCGGAGATCGAATCCCTGGTAAGGAAGGCGCTGTTGGAGCTCCAAATGTTGTCCAAACGACGCTCCGACAAGAGTGAAACAAGCTGTCCAGAAAACTGGACAGCTTTGGTGGAGACCTTGTGCCGGCCAAATAAGGAGAGCAATGTGCTCACCTTGTCGCCGGAGCCAAGGATGATCACTGGAGCTCCTCCGGTAGCAGCTCGATGCCAAAAAGTGGAGAAGACGGCAGTAGCTGGTCACCGGTTGGAGGAGGTGGGCGGCGGCAATACGGTTGGCGTCGACTAGAGGGAGAGGGTGGGCGGCCAAACTATTAGGGTTGCCTCAATTAGGGTTTAACAAAAACCCTTAAGCCCTATATTATAGAGAATAAATTCTCTTAATGGTTATTGGATCATAACCAAAGGCCCGTTAACCCGCTCCATTAATTTAAGTTAAAATAAACTAAACCATGATGGTTTATTTTAAGTTAAAACGAACCGAACCAACTTTGGTTCATTAGTTTAAAACAAACCAAACCCCTTTGGTTTATTCTCCTCTGTTTGATTAGAACCAAACCATTTTGGTTCGTCCATCATGTCTTCATAAGACACGACCCATCCACGCTTCCATTGCAACTGAAACTATTTCATGCTCGCTTCTTGTTTGGTCAAACCAAATCTAGTTTTTCTCGGTCTGAGAATCTCATTCTCAAGCTCGTTTTAAATCCTTCGGATTATGCTCGTTGTGCGTGTGACCAAATAGGTTCTCGGTTTATGTTGGCCATCTATAATTAACTATTAATTATAGAACGATCATGAGTGACACCTAGTAGTACATCATGATCCCCAATTAACCGAAAAGATCAACGGTTGATCCAGAACTATTTCTGAAACCCTTCAGCAGCTTGAATGAATCGTGCCCCATTTCTTTCACTCATCTTATACCCACTTGGTTCAGGACATGGTGTATAGTGTCAGTCCCCACTAGGCTGACTACCTCACACCTAGACCAAGTATCATTTCCTCGTCCTACGGATTCTAGTTACTGCACATGTATCGAAGAGTATCTTTCTCTAAACATGTAATGCTTTAGCCAAAGACTTTAGTAACAATCCGACTAGAGGCCATGGGTATACATCTCCTCGCAAGGAGTGGTGAATCCTTTATAGGCTATTCAAACACTTTCGATCACTTCGACTTATACCCAATCATCCCGGGTCCACATCTCCTCAGAGATGCTTGCTTAAGATGTCAAAGCATAAGTCTTCATGATCAAGATAACTTGAATACCGCAAGTCAAAGGAATAATTTTAATAAGGTTAGAGTGCATTCAACCAATTAACCCGGCTTGGAGAGAGTCCAACAACCAAAGCTAATGATTGACCTCTGACTCTTACCATATTAGTATTAAACTATTCCATGGTTTGAACATGTTCGGGTTCAAGCCGGGCTTGGAGAGAGTCCAACAACCCGAACAAGAAACGGAACTCTGGTTCTAACCATATTAATGGAAGGTGTAGGCTTTAATATTGAGTTAGGGTTTTATGTCTCATCCTCTTTGCATGCAAATAACTATTATCTACATGGCATGACATACATAACATACATCTACATGTCACGACACGCATGGCATAATGATATGCATCTAATGCAATTACATGGCATACAATTATGTCATGTTCAATATTTCCTTATATGTCATAACTATTTTTGGAAATAAAATATGTTTAAGATTTGATTCTCCAAATCAAATCCTGATTAAATTAGGAAATAAATTTCCAAATATAATCACATATTTTATTTATGGAAATAGTTGATTAAGTAAAGTCAATTTAAGAAATCAATTTCCTAAATCATCAAAACTACTTATTGAAATAAAATATTTTAAGATTTGATTTCCCAAATCAAATCATGATTAAATTAGGAAACAAATTTCCAAAATCTAATCAAATATTTTATTTTTGGAAAATATCAATTTCCATAAATACTTCCAACTTTCCAAAAGTGGAAGATTTTCATAAATACTTCTAGACTTTCCAAAATTGAAAAATTTCCAAAAATACTTCTAACTTTTCAAAAGTAGAAAATTTCCAGAAATATCATTATGACTATCGTAAAATAATTTTACGATTATGTCGAAACACAACCTGGGCTCTGATACCACTGTTGGGTTTCCTGCACCACGGCGAGTGTATGTTCGAACATGTTTCGTAAACATGTGCACAGCGGAAGGAATAAAATAATAAATCTAATTTATTACAACACACACATCACACGCATGCATAGTACAACATGTGTAGACATAACCGTAAATTCAAATTTTGCAATAAAAGGAAACTTAAACTACGTATACCTGACGTATCACGTGTAGCGGGAAAGGCATCGACCGGAACGATTCTCGCTAGAATCGTCTCTATCCGTATCCACGCCGAGTATCTTCGGGATGACTTCACTAAGTCATGAGCCTCGTCTTCATACGAGTTACTAGCCTCGTGTTGAAGATGACGTGATCGAGAGAAGATAACGATCCGAATAAAAATTCGGATTCAAAACGAGTCCTCAAAAACTCGCTTCTCCGGAGAGGTATTCGTCAACCGTTTGACGAATCCTTCATCCTCCACCTATGAGGATTACCGGAGATCGAATCCCTAGTAAGGAAGGCGCTGTCGGAGATCCAAACATTGTCCAAACGACTCTCCGACAAGAGAGAAACAGACTGTCCAAAAACTGGACAGCTTTGGTGGAGACCTTGCACCGGCCAAATAAGGAAAGCAATGTGCTCACCTTGTCGCCGGAGCCAAGGATGATCACCGGAGCTCCTCCGGCAGCAGCTCGATGCCGGCAAGTGGAGAAGATGGCAGCAGCTGGCCACCGGTTGGAGGAGGTGGGCGGCGGCAATAGGGTTGGCATCAACTAGAGGGAGATGGCGGGCGGCCAAACTATTAGGGTTGCCTCAATTAGGGTTTAACAAAAACCCTTAAGCCCTATTTTATAGAGAACAAATTCACTTAATGGTTAATGGATCATAACCAAAGGCCCGTTAACCCGCTCCATTAATTTAAGTTAAAATAAACCAAACCATGATGGTTTATTTTAAGTTAAAATGAACCGAACCAACTTTGGTTCATTCGTTTAAAACAAACCAAACCTCTTTGGTTTATTCTCCTCTGTTGGATTAGAACCAAACCATTTTGGTTCGTCCATCATGTCTTCATAAGACTCAGCCCATCCACGCTTCCATTGCAACTGAAACGATTTCATGCTCGCTTCTTGTTTGGTCCAACCAAACCTAGTTTCTCTCGGTCTCAAAATCTCATTCTCAAGCTCGTTTTAAATCCTTCGGATTACGCTCGTTGTGCGTGTGACCAAATAGGTTCTCGGTTTATGTTGGCCATCTATAATTAACCATTAATTATAGAACGATCATGAGTGGCACCTAGTAGTACATCATGATCCGCAATTAATCGAAAAGATCAACGGTTGATCCAGAACTATTTGTGAAACCCTTCAGCAGCTCGAATGAATCGTGCCCCATTTCCTTCACTCTTCTTATACCCACTTGGTTCAGGACATGGTCTATAGTGTCAGTCCCCACTAGGCTGACTACGTCACACCTAACCCAAGTATCATTTCCTCGTCCTACGGATTCTCGTTACTGCACATGTAACGAAAAGTACCTTACTCTAAACATGTAATGCTTTGGCCAAAGACTTTAGTAACAATCCGACGAGAGGCCATGGGTATACATCTCCTCACAAGGAGTGGTGAATCCTTTATAGGCTATTCAAACACCTTCGATCACTTCGACTTATACCCAATCATCCCGGGTCCACATCTCCTCAGAGATGCTTGCTTAAGATGTCAAAGAATAAGTCTTCATGATCAAGATGACTTGAATACCACAAGTCAAAGGAACATCGCACTTAAGCTGCAATAAGAACTTCATTGTCATATCTATATATGCAGAGAACCATTTGAAGTCTTACGGCTGGTCACTCCAATGAACTAGTTACCATAACTAGCATTCACGATTAACTCCGGACATCATAATGTCTCCAGCCAGTGAGAATCAGATGCTTGGATACACCAAAGAGTATACCTCATGCTAGTCTCGACAGAATCAATGGTGTCCAAATCCATCAATTCATCGACTAGGTATAATTTCGATACATCACATTTTCACATGTAGAGATACTCACTAGTTGTGATCCAATCATAAATTCTCTCATGGTGTGAATCGTATCGTGGACATTCAGTAAATGAGTTTAAGATCCAATCAAATACATAAAACCATGTATACTCAAATAGTGAATCTTCATTTATCATATAAATGGTTCATACATAAGGCGATTGCCTTAGGACATCTCTCATATATTACTAACAGATAAATGATATACCTCTCGATCTTCTATTGTATGACCTTCCTCCTTTTGGACGTCGTGTGGGCGACGATCTATTAAAAGTCGAAGCTCCTAGATCACCAATCTTCCTTCTTTGCTCGCTCCGAACAAGAGGAAGTATAGAAACAAGGCACTTCTCCTTCTTTCAACCAACCACCAAGCTCCAAGCTTGGTGCTAGGTGCCGACCAAGAAGAAGAGGAGGAAAGGAAGTGGGCGCCGGCCAAGGACTCCAAGGAATTACCCTAACCCTTGTTTCCACTAGCCAAGGAGAAGAGATTAAGAGAGTTTGCACGCCGGCCAAAGGAGGGAAGAGCTTGTATGGGCGCCGGCCACCAAGGGAGAAGAAGAAGATAAGGAAATGCTTTCCTTATTTGGTGCCGCCAACCCCAAACCCTAATCTCCAAGCTTGCCGCCCACCTTAAACCTAATCCTATCTCTAATGGGATTCTTCCTTGCCGCCCACCCCCTCCTCTCCTTTTATAGAGTTAGGGATAAGCCTTGTTTTAATCTCCACCATTGGTTCTAGGGATTTAATCTCAACCGTCGGATCTAGAGATTTAATTTCAACCGTCGGATCTAGAATTTTAATCTCTACCTTTGGATCTAGAGTTTTGTTTTCATCCATTGGATCTAGGATTCATGAGGTATTAATAGCCTACAATAGGGACCATGAGGAGGAGTTGGATCTTCAAGCCGACATAAAGTCCGATCAATTAATGATAATCCAATCCACTAAAGGATTATCATTTATCTACCTCACCAACCCCCATAAGTTAATATGGGCTCCATATATTATTTGTATATTTTTCTCCCTATGTTTAAGATCTCGAATGTCCGTCGATTAATTAATTTTCTGACTATTAATTAATCAACATCTAACTCCATGAGTAGTACCACTCAACCTTTTCATCATGCCGGACCAAGTCCACCTGTAGGGTTTACATGATGAACCTTATGAGCTCCTCAAGGGAACATCATCATCCTAATATATAGGACACAGTTTCCTCCTATAATCAATGGCACACCATATAAATAATATCATTTCCCAACTTACCGAGCCTATCGATTTAATCTATAAATCTCGCCCATTTGTAAATCAAAGAAATGAATACTAAGTATATGTGCCCGTTATTATATCGGGATTAAGAGTATGTACAATATCTGAGGTCCGATTCGATTATGTAGTCAGCAATAAATCGAATCACCTCTAAGTCGGTCCTGCTCAATACACACAAAGTGTACTAGTGTGATTCTATGGTCAAGACAAACCAATACCAAATCACACTACAACCATACCAATGGTTTGTCCAAAGTCATCTCGGTTGTGAGCCTATACTTATACTTTACAAGGAGCCGATAACATGATCTCCCGTGTGACACCACACACCATGTTATCTATAATGTAATGTATTAGATAATATGCATCACCATAAATATGTAGACAATGATCATGTGATTCTTATTTCAAAAATAAAAATGTTCATACAAAAGATAGACTTTTCAGTATACATCCCAACATGGGCGACGACAAGGAGAAGAGAGGGAGAGGAGAGGAGAAGTTTATTTCCCAAAACTAAAACATAGGGCTCTCCCAAAACTTAACCACGTTTTATAGAGCCCGTGTTTCTTAACTATTGAGAAAACTTTTCCTTAGAGTTATTGGTTCATAACCAAAACCCGTTAACACGCTCCAATAACTTAAGTTAAAATAAACCGAACTGAATTGGTCTATTTTAAGTTAAAACGAACCGAACCAACTTTGGTTTATTTGTTTAAAGCAAACCAAACCCCTTTGGTTTATTCTTCACCATTGGATTAGAACCAAACCAATTTGGTTCATCCATCATGTCTTCATAATGCACGGCCCATCCATGCTTTCATTGCGACTAAAACAATTTAATGCTCGCTCCTTGTTTGGTCCAACCAAAACTAGTTTCTCTCGATCTGAGAATCTCATTCTCAAGCTCGTTTTAAATCCTTCAGATTACGCTCGTTGTGTGTGTGACCAAATAGGATATCGTTTTATGTTGGCCGTCTATAATTAACCATTAATTATAGAACGATCATGAGTGACAACTAATAGTATATCATGTTCCCTAATTAACCGAAAGATCAACGGTTGATCCATAACAATTTCTGAAACCCTTCAGCAGCTTCAATGAATCGTTCCCCATTCCCTTCACGCATCTTATACCCACTTGGTTCTGGACATGGTCTATAGTGTCAATCCCCACTAGGTCGACTACATCACACCTAGCCCAAGTATCATTTCCTTGTCCTACGGATTCTAGTTACTACACATGTATCCAAGATTACCTTACTCTAAACATGTAATGCTTTGGCCAAACACTTTAGTAACAATCCGACGAGAGGCCATGGGTATACATCTCTTCTCAAGGAGTGGTGAATCCTTTATAGGCTATTCAAACACCTTTGGCCACTTCGACTTTTACCCAATCTTCCCGGGTCCACATCTCCTCAGAGATGCTTGCTTAAGATGTCAAAGCATTGTTGGGTTTCCGGCACCGCGGCGTGTGTGTGTTCGATCACATTTCGTAAACATGAACACAGCGGAAGCAATAAAAATAATAAATCTACATTTATTACAACACACACAACACACGCATGCATATTACAACAAGTGTAGACAAAACCGTAAATTTAAATTTGCAATAAAAGGAAATTTATCTACGTTATACCTTTCGTATGACGTGTAGCGGGAACGGCATCAACCGGAACGATCCTCGCTAGAATCGTCTCTATCCGTATCCACGCCGAGTTCCTCGGGATGACTTCGCTAAGCCACGAGCTTCATTTTCGTATTGTTGGGGTTGATCCGTGAGGGGAAACTTCGCTTCCCCTTCACCTCGGTTGCTTAACCATGGTGATCCCTTCGATGTCCCCAGATTAAAAATTCAATCCTAGACAAAAGGGATTCCCAAAGCAATCAAGTCATCGTCGTGCTATTCATTTAGAGAGGTCACTTGAACAAACTAGTTGTTCAAGCGACCATCCTCTATTCTACGAGTAGTCGCGGAATAGACGATGTCCGGATCGCCGGTTTTTGTGTTTATACTCGGGATCCAAATATTATTTAGCCATTCACAGAAATATATCATGCTTATAAATGAAAAACAAATACAAACATGTAACATATAAAATTAGAGAATCGATATACCTCTCGATCTTCTAATGTATGTCCTTCCTCCTTTCGGACGTCGTGTGGGCGACGCTCTACCAAAAGTCGAAGCTCCTAGATCACACATCTTCCTTCCTTGCTCATCCAAAGCAAGAGGAAGAATAGAAACAAGGCTCATCTCCTTCCTATGGCCTACCAACAAGCAACAAAAGAAATGCTTGCCGCCGACCAACAAGGAGAAGGAGATAATGGTGGAAACCGACCAAGACATCAAGGGAAACCCCTTAGTCTTGTTTCCACCACCCAAGGAGAGGGAGAAGGGGTCTTTAGATGCTGTCCAAGGGTTGGAGAACGTGATATGGGCGCCGGCCACCAAACCATGAAGAAGAAAGGAAGAAACTTTCCTTATTTGGTGCCACCCAAACCTCCTAAAACCTAAGCTTCCAAACCCTAATCCAAGCTCACCTTGTGGCCGGCCATGGAAGTGAGGAAGAAGATTAGGATGAGCTCAAGCCAAGGTAAAGAGGAGAACCATAGTGGCCAGCCAACCCTTAGGAAGAAGAAGAACATCTCCTATAGTTGCCGCCCACCCTTTTCTCCCAAAAACCTAGCCACCCAAACCCTAATCCTAACTTACCTTATATCCGGCCATGGAAGAGGGGAAGAAGAATAGGATAAGTTCAAGCTAAGGTAGATAGGAGCAGCATAGTGGCCGACCAACCCAAGGAAGAAGAAGAACAACCTCCATTAGTTGCCTCCCACCCTTGCTCCAAAACCCTAGCCACCAAACCCAATCCTAAACCAACTAGGATTCCTAGCCACCAAAAGAAGCAAACCCTAATCCCCTCATCCCTTGTGTTCTCCATGCCAACAATCCCTAAGCCACCCTTATATAGAGTTTAGGGATAAGTCTTGGTTTAATCTCCACCATTGGTTCAAGGGATTTAATCTCAACCGTCGGATCTAGAGATTTAATCTCAACCGTCGGATCTTAGAGATTTAATCTCTACCAATGGATCTTAGAGTTTTGTTTCTATCCATTGGATCTCAGCATCATGAGGTATTAATAGGCTACATTAGGGACCATGAGGAGGAGTTGGGTCTTGGCCACCCATGGATCAAGCCCACATAAAGTCCGATCCACTAATGATGGTCCAATCCACTAAAGGTCCATCATTGATCTACCTCACCAACCCCCATATGATAATATGGGCTCCATATATTATTTGTACATTTTCTCCCCGTGTTTAAGATCTCGAATGTCCGTCGATTAATTAATTTACTAACCATTAATTAATCAACATCTAACTCCTTGTGTAGTACCACTCAACCTTTTCATCATGCCGGACCAAGTCCACCTGCAGGGTTTACATGATGAACCTTATGAGCTCCTCAAGGGGACATCATCATCCTAATATATAGGACACGGTTTCCTCCTATAATCAACGGCACACCATATAAATAATATCATCTCCCAACTTACCGAGTCTATCGATTTAATCTATAAATCTCCCCCATTGGTAAATCAAAGAGATGAGTACTAAGTATATGTGCCCGTTATTATATCGGGATTAAGAGCAAGTAATAAATAATATCTGAGGTCCGATTCGATTATGTAGTCAGCAATAAATCGAATCACCTCTAAATCGGTCCTACTCAATACACACAAAGTTCACTAGTGTGATTCTATGGTTAAGACAAACCAATACCAAACCACACTACAACCATTCCGATGGTTTGTCCAAAGTCATCTCGGTTGTGAGCCTTTGCTTATACTTTTCAAGGGACCGATAACATGGTCTCCTATGTGACACCACACACCATGTTATCTACAATGTAAAGTATTAGACAATATTGCATAACCATAAAAATATGCAAACAATGATCATGTGATTCTTATTTCAAAAATAAAGATGTTTATAGAAAAGATAGACTTTTCAGTATACATTTCTACAATCTCCCACTTATACTAAAAGACTATGCTGTTCTCATACTACCATACATCTGATTCCCTTTCCCTCCACATGCCTATCAAAGCTCTCACTAGAAGGGCCTTAGTGAAAAGGGTCTACCAGGTCATCCTCTGATGCAATCTAGGCGACAACAACTTCTACCTCCTTTACGATTTCTCGTATCAGGTGGTACTTGCGCTCTATGCATTTACTTACCTTATGGGCTCGTGGTTCCTTCGAGTTTGCAACTGCACCACTATTATCACAATAAATTGTGATAGTTCTGGGCAAACCAGGAATCACATCCAAGTCCATCAGGAAGTTCCTGAGCCACATTGCTTCTTAGGTCGCCTCAGAGGCCGCCACATACTCAGCTTCCATGGTGGAGTCCGCCATGTTGGGTTTCCGGCACCACGGCGTGTGTGTGTTCGATCATGTTTCGTAAACATGAGCACAGCGGAAGCAATTAAAAATAATAAATCTATATTTATTACAACACACACAACACACGCATGCTATTACAACAAGTGTAGACATAACCGTAAATTAAAATTTGCAATAAAAGAAATTATCTATGTTATACCTTTCGTATGACGTGTAGCGGGAACGGCATCAACCGGAACGATCCTCGTAAGAATCGTCTCTATCCGTATCCACGCCGAGCTCCTCGGGATGACTTCGCTAAGTCACGAGCTTCGTCTTCGTATGGGTTACTAGCCTCGTGTTGAAGACGACGTGATCGAGAGATGATCACGATCCGAATCCAAATTCGGATCCTAAAACGAGTTCTCAAAACTCGCTTCTCCGGAGAGGTATTCGTCAACCAATTGACGAATCCTTCGTCCTCCACCTCAGAGGATTACCGGAGATCAAATCCCCGGTAAGTTAGGCGCTATCGGAGCACTAACCGTCGTCCAAACGACGCTCCGACAACAAAGAAACAAGCTGTCCAGAAAAACTGGACAGCTTTTGGTGGAGGAATAGAGGCCGGCCAAGGAGAGATGGAAGCTCACCTTATCACCGAACCTAGAGGAGATCACCGGAGGGTCGCCGGAGGTTCACCGGCTGAAGCTTGGTCGCCGGCAACAAGTTGGACGGCTGCTCAAAAGCTGGACGGCGGCAGCTTAGGGTTGGGCGCCGAAAACTCCAATGAGGTTGGCGGCAATTAGGTTGGGCGGCCAAAACTAGATTAGGGTTAGGGTTAGGGTTTAAGCCCTATTTTATAGAGAACTAATTCTCTTAATGGTTAATGGATCATATCCATAAAGCCCGTTAACCCGCTCCATTAGGATAAGTTAAAATAAACCAAACCATGATGGTTTATTTTAAGTTAAAACGAACCGAACCAACTTTTGGTTCATTCGTTTAAAATAAACCAAACCCCTTTGGTTCATTCTCATCCATTGGATTAGAACCAAACCATTTTGGTTCATCCATTACGTCTTCATAAGATGCGGCCCATCCACGCTGTTGGTGCAGTGGGCACCAAAGTCGAACCGGTATTTTGATTATGGCAAAAGGCTCAATAGTTAAGGGTATATTTGTTATCTTACGAGCTCAATTAAGTGTGCAGAAATGCTAAAGTTGAGCGGAAGGTCTGCGACACCCGGTGGGAACCGAGGTGGTCGGGCAACGCCAGAGGGACTTCGGAGGAAGCCGAGGTACTCGGGTGAAGACCGGAAGCGAGGCTACAAGGTAAGCTCGTGTGAAAGCGAAGCAAGGTCGTTAAGCGTAGATCCGACCCAATACCTCCAATGGAAGGTCTAGGTCGAGATCAGATGGTTAGAACCATCGTACTTTATATTTTAAGCTAACTTGTACTGCAGTCCAAAACCCTTTGACTACATTCAACTGCTAGTCAAGTTCCAGCCTCGAGAAGAGCTCGAATTTCAAGGGGGTGAATTTGGACTTGACTCGTGTTTTGGTACAAAGGGTGATGTGGCATCAAGGTGGACATCCAAACCATCACCAAGCTTCCTTGTGGTGGACGCCCAAAATAAGGTGAGTTGGCACAAGATGGTTGGCTCCCATGATGTGGCACAAGTTGAATGGCTCCAACAAGTTGGCGCCCAAGGAGGTTGGAGGTGGCACAAGGTGGTTGGATGAAACACCTCATCCTCAAGTTGGCGCCCAAGAAGGTTGGAGGTGGCACAAGGTGGTTGGATGAAACACCTCATCCTCAAGTTGGCGCCCAAGGAGGTTGGAGGTGGCACAAGGTGGTTGGATGAAACACCTCATCCTTGAGTTGGCGCACAAGAAGGTTGGAGGTGGCACAAGGTGGTTGGATGAAACACCTCATCCTTGAGTTGGGATAAGAACCTCACCTTGGACACTACCTATGTCTAAATTCATAGATCAATATCCATAAATAGACATGTTCAAGCCAAGCAAATAACAAGAATTCAAGAGCTCTCAACACGCTGTCGTAACGCTACTACTACTCACATTTGCTACGACGAAGTGCCGCCGACAACGAAAGCTACATCTTCTACTTATAAGAGTTGTCGGTATATTTATTTAAGTTCTACTTCTTTAAATTGTCTTTGTGCTTTAATCGTAACAAGGAAAGGGGGAGTGTCCCTTTGCCTTGATTTCTTTTTGTAATCGTTGCTCCTACTTCCAACGAAGAGGAGTGGTTTTAGTGAATTGCCCTCCGTACGTGATCAAGGATCACTAGGGCCGTGGATTAGCAATCGAAAGATTGTGAACCACGTAAAAATATCTTGTCTACTTTATATTTCCTGTGCATTCTCTACTTGCTTTTACTTATTGCAAAAGTTTTTAACGACACCAGATCGCTATTCACCCCCTCTAGCGACACTTTCGATCCAACAATTGGTATCGAGTCGGGCGCTAAGATTCGTGAAACCACCAATCTAGCTTTGTTTTTCTTTTTTTTTACAGATTTTTTTTATTTATTTCTGTTTTCGTATAATTATTTCACTTGCTTATCTTCTCCTACATATAGAATTGCATTAGAGGCTTTAGGATCCGGATAAGGTTGTCCTTCGGGTTAGATCCCGAGTAAGGTTGTCCTCCGGAACTTCAACGACATTCGCATTTGATTGTTTGTTTCTTTTTGCAAGTTACATTTTATATATCTTTTTTTTACTTCCCGCACTACTAATCCAAGACGAAAGTCTTGGAATATTCTTTCCGTATGTGTTTTGCAAGATTCTTTTCGTCGTTCTTCTTCTTGTTTTTAAATGGCCCATCTCGAAGGGTTTAGCACCGCCCGACCCCCGTTTTACAACGGTAATGACTTTCGTTATTGGAAGGGTCGGATGGAATGCTTTCTTAAAACCCAAATCGAGATGTGGATCGTAATCCAAACCGGTTTCACACTTCCTATTAATGAAGATGGTGAATCTTTGGGTTACGATCAATGGTCAAATTCCATGAAAAAACAAGTATAAGACGATGCCAAGGCAACTCAAATCTTGCAATGTGGGTTGTCCAAGGAAGAGCTCAACCGCGTCGGCCCCTTCATTAGTGCAAAGGACTTATGGACCAAGCTAGTGGAACTACACGAAGGCACCGACGACACGAAGGTATGTAAAAGAGATTTACTTTTAAATAAATTGTATAACTTGAAAATGCAGGAAAACGAGACCGCAACTCAACTACATGCTCGTATCCAAGACATCGTCAACCAACTCCATGCCATCGGACAAAAGGTAGAGAATCGCGACCTTATCAGGTATTCTCTTAACTCGTTTCCTAGGACCACCTTGTGGGCATCCATGGTCGATGCCTACAAGGTCTCCAAGGACCTTTCTAAAATTAGGTTAGACGAATTGTTTTCGGAACTTGAATTACATGAGCAAACTAACGTGGTCCAGTGCGAGAAGATTATTGCGTTAGTTGCAGGTGCCAAGAAGAAGAAGCCCATAAGCAAGCAACCCCCGAATGAAGAAGACGAGTCCGAATGGTAAGTATACTCCGATATAGAATCCGAACTAGTCAATCTAGTTCGTTAGTTGATCAAGTGACTAAAACGACCAACAACTCAAGGTTAGCCTTAACCTAATTCAAATACTTCTAATTTTAGATGCTATGAGTGCAGAGTTCGGTCACATCAAGTCCGAGTGCCCAAAGCTAAAGAATAACGCATCAAAGACCAAGAAAGCGCTAAACGCTACTTGGGAGGAGTTGTCGGAGGAAGAAGGCGATATCCAAGCTCTAATGGCTGCCAAGCCGACCGAGCACGACTCGAAACCAAGAAGAGTCCGAGTCCGAATCCGATGATGAGCTTCCATTCAAGACAAGCCACGGATCCGTATCCGGTTCAAAAGAATCATTAAGGGTAAGTCGGTCGTTACTTAATACTTTGTATGGTGCAATTAAATTTTTAAATAAGAAACTAGCTAAGTCCGAGTCCAAGGTCGAGACCCTAATTGAGGAGGTTAACCTCCTCAAACATGAGGTCTCCCTAACCTCTTCGACTACTAGTAAACAAGAGGAGGACTCAACTCAAGATGAAAAGCTTGAAGTTGAGAACTAGCTTTTGAAAACACAAGTCGAAGACCTAAGGAACACGTAGGAAAGGTTCACTTTGGGATCCAAGGGACTTGACCTCTTACTTGGATCACAAAGGGCCGTGTACAACAAGGCCTGACTCGGGTTTAACTCAAATACAACCAATAAGTCATATATGTCTATAGTAAACCAACATAAGAAAAATGTCCAAGCATGGGTCCCTAAGACCACTTTGATTTCAACTTTAGGATCTAACATGTATTGGGTTCCCAAGGACCAAATTCACTATGTGAATAGACCCACTGATTCAATGGTCCAGGGAGCCAATACAAAATGTATTTTGTTAAGTCTTAGAAATTGCATGCTTAGTTTTTCCTTTATTTTTAGAATGGTTAGATAGGACTCATAACCAGCTAAAATCCTGAAAGATTGAGCCTCGGGAGCCTCTTTTCAAAAATAAACCAACTAAAATCCTACGAAAAGATTGAGCCTCGAGCCTCTTTTCAAAAATAACTAGTTAGACCAAGACGTAGTCTCAAGTAAGTCGAGTTATCAATTTCTTGAAATTAGCTTTGTCTAAGGAAGTGGTCGTTGTTCCGATCAAAGAAGGCCTCGTGCCTCGCCACGACTGAAGCTAATCTCTTGAAAAGATTACTTGATGAGCTTAGACTAAATCGAATCTAACCTAATGTTGGTTAATTTAAATTCATTAAAATTAATCAAGTAAAATTGAAAGTCATCTCACAATAACACATAGGAATAACATGTTTTGATCATGTAGATATTGGTGAGATGATTTAGGTTTAAAACTTACAAACAACCCTTTAGTAATTCCAATATCCGATCCAACTACCTTATGTGTAGGATCAATGGATGTTGGGCGATGCTGGTTGCTCCCGACATGACCGGGATCAACTCAAATTTTGGTTACGATTCAAACGACAAGGATCGGTAGCCGAATAACGGCAAGCTCAAAATCATCGGATCGGGTGATATTGAGCTCAACTCTAACTTTACAATTCAAAATGTCTTATTAGTAGAAAACTTTCAATATAATTTACTTAGTGTAAGCCAATTGTGTGATAACAATTATAAGGTCATATTTCTAGAAAATGAATGCGTAATCAAAATAAATGCAACATCTAAAATAATACTTAAAGGAACTAGGAGTAGCAACATCTACACAATAAATTTACCCAACTCCTCAACCAAGTGTCTTATGACACGTGAAGAGGAATCTTGGTTATGTGCACCAAGACTGGACACTGCACCCAAGACTCGCCCACAAGATGAGTCGAGTGGCTTGGTTATATGTTTGCCAAAAATAAACAACTTGGATAAAAAAATATGTAATGCTTGTAAAAAAGGTAAAAAATCTAGGAAACAACATAAATTAAAAAATCAAGAAAGAACCAAAAGTGTTCTTGAGCTCCTACACATGGATCTATTTGATTAACATGGAGCTAAGTCACTCAATGGTAGTCAATTTTGCTTAGTCATAATTGACGACTATTCTAGATTTACTTGGGTTAGGTTTATCAAACATAAAAATGATACCTAGAACAACTAATCAATCTTTGTAGGTTAATCGAAAATCAAAAGAACCTTAAGATTAAAAGACTTAGAAGCGATCATGGTGGTGAATTCGAAAACCACATTTTTACAGATTTCTTTAACCTAAACGGATACCACCATGAGTTTTCATGTCATAGAACCCCACAACAAAATGGGTTAGTCGAGCGGAAAAATAGAACACTACAAGAAGCCGCTAGGACAATGTTAAACGATTATAAACTACCCGATAGATTTTGTGCAGAGGCCGTTAGTACGGCTTGCTATGTCCAAAATAGGATCCTTATGGTAAAGAGGCACCAAAAGACCTCGAGATTTATCACGATAAAATACCGAACATCAAGTACTTTAGGTATTTGGATGCAAGGTACATATCTTAAACACTAAGGATTACCTAGGGAAATTCAAATCCAAAACCTCTCGAACCTTTCTAGGATACTCAACCACCAGAGAGCTTATAGGGTATACAATCACGACACTCTTAGAGTCGAAGAAACCATTAATATAGTTTTCGACGAAGGACACGAACCCGTTCAATCCTTAACAAAACCAACTAGCAAATCAACTTATAGCGAACCCGACTCGATCTTGAACTTGAATCTGTCCCAACCCAAGTCATCCTATCGACCAAGTGATAGATGACTCTAACCCAAGTCAAACTAGAACTCACCCAAGTCATCCTATCGACCAAGTGATAGATGACCCTAACAGTCACACTAAGACTCAAACAAATCATCCTATCAATCAAGTTATAGGTGATCCAAATTTAGGGTTGAACTAGAGCTTCATATCGAAACCTTAGTCAAATCTCGTTAATTTCCAAAATCGAACCCAAAACTATTGAACAAGCACTTCTTGATCCCGATCGATTATTGCTATGCAAGAAGAGCTAGCTCAATTCACTAGAAATGAAGTCCGGGAATTAGTACCACCACCTAAAGAAAAATCAATTATTGGAACAAGGTGGGTATTTGAAATAAACTTGATGATAAAGGTGAAGTAGTTAGAAATAAAGCTAGGTTAGTCGCAAAGGGTTTAGTCAAGTCGAAGGTTTAGATTACGATGAGACCTACGCCTCGTAGCTTACTAGAGTCCATCCGAATGTTGTTAGCATATGCTGCACATCGAGGTTTTAAATTGTTTCAAATGGATGTCAAGTCAGCATTTTTGAATGGATACATTAAGGAAGAAGTTTACGTCAGTCAACCTCCCGGATTCGAAAATCTAGATAAACCTGACCATGTCCTTAGACTTAAGAAAGCCCTATATGGACTCAAACAAGCCCCAAGAGCTTGGTACGAAAGGCTTTCGATCTATCTTAAGTCCAAAGGATTCAACCAAGGTTTAGTCGACCCAACCTTATTCGTTAAAACCGTAGGAAAAGAAATCTTTATAGCCCAAATCTATGTAGATGATATAATTTTTGGAACTACCAACTCGATCCTGCTAAACGAATTCATCTCACTTATGGAAAGTGAATTTGAAATGAATTTAGTGGGAGAGTTAAGTTTCTTCTTAGGTTTACAAATTAAACAAACTAAAGATGGAATATATTTACATCAACAAAAATATACTAAGGACTTAATAAATCGATTTGGAATGCAATATGCTAAAATAATCAATACACCTATGGCAACTAATGTTAATATAAACGAAGATGTAGAAGGAAAACCCGTTGACCTAAAATACTATAGGAGCGCAATAGGAAGTCTCCTATACTTAACCGCGAGCCGACCCGACATTTTATTCATGCAGTAAGTATACGCAAGGTTACAAACCTGTGCCAAGGAGTCTCACCTAACCCTAGTCAAGCGTATCCTTAGATATCTAAAGGGCACGCTAAACGTAGGTATTTGGTACCCTAGATCTACCGAGTTTAATCTAATCGGCTACTCCGACTCCGACTATGCCGGTAGTAAACTCGATAGAAAGAGCACGAGTGGTTGTTGTCAAATCCTCGGCTCGAGTCTAGTAAGTTGGTGCAGTAGGAAGCAGCATTGCGTTGCCTTATCTACCACCGAAGCCGAATACGTTGCGATGGGTGAGTGTGTCTCTCAGCTCCTGTGGATGAAGCACACTCTCCAAGACTTTAGCTTAATCTTTAACAACATTAAAACCTACATAGATAACATTAGTTCAATTAACTTAACTAAAAATCCAATATGTCATTCTAGGACAAAACATATAGAAGTTAAACACCACTTCATTAGGGAACATGTAACTAATGGAACTATACAACTAGAGTATGTTGAGTCCAAATCAAACCTAGCGGACATCTTCACCAAACCACTACCCGAAGCCGAATTTAGTTTATTAAGACGAAAGTTAGGTATGTGCGTAATAGAGTAGGATTTAAATTTTTCTATATATGTACTCTACTTTTGCTTCTTTTTATGAAATTAGCCTAAGTCTTACCTTAGAAATCATATACCTATAGATTTAAGGAGCCATGGAGTGCATCGACATGAACCATGGAGTATAATTATTTAAAATTAATCAACTCCTTCAAGACTTATTGATCATTCTATATCAATCAAGTCCAACCGGAGTTGTACATTTTAGATGAACATATTTTCAAGCTTATTATTATTTTAAAAAAAAATATATATTTATATTGGGAACTTGCTTGGACTTACAAACCCTAAAATATATTTACAAACTTTTTGAGTTAAGGCAAAAGGGGGAGAAAGTCACAAAAGTAAGGAAGAAAGTAAACAAAATTATTACCTTTTATATTAAGTAATTCCGTTTACTTAAGCAACTATTAAGGGGGAGTAAAAATTATTTTTCAAGAACTCACCTTCGGTCAAGGGGGAGGTTACCTCAAAGGGGAGAACTTGAAACAATAATATTTCTCACTCATGCTTAATCTTTATGCTAGCTCATTCATACTTAATCATTATGCTAGCTCATTCATATTTAATCATTATGCTAGCTCATTCATATTTAATCTTTATGCTAGCTCATTCATATTTAATCTTTATGCTAGCTCATTCATATTTAATCTTTATGCTAGCTCATTCATGCTTAATCATTATGCTAGCTCATTCATATTTAATCTTTATGCTAGCTCATTCATATTTAATCTTTATGCTAGCTCATTCATGCTTAATCATTATGCTAGCTCATTCATATTTAATCTTTATGCTAGCTCATTCATGCTTAATCATTATGCTAGCTTACTGTTATGCTTAAATTTTCCTTAACTTTTAGTCGGTTTGCCATGAATCAAAGGGGAGATTGTTGTGCGTGCAGTGGGCACCAAAGTCGAACCGTATTTTGATTATGGCAAAAGGCTCAATAGTTAAGGGTATATTTGTTATCTTACGAGCTCAATTAAGTGTGCGAAATGCTAAAGTTGGCGGAAGGTGCGACACCCGGTGGGAACCGAGGTGGTCGGGCAACGCCAGAGGGACTTCGGAGGAAGCCGAGGTACTCGGGTGAAGACCGGAAGCGAGGCTACAAGGTAAGCTCGTGTGAAAGCGAAGCAAGGTCGTTAAGCGTAGATCCGACCCAATACCTCCAATGGAAGGTCTAGGTCGAGATCAGATGGTTAGAACCATCGTACTTTATATTTTAAGCTAACTTGTACTGAAGTCCAAAACCCTTTGACTACATTCAACTGCTAGTCAAGTTCCAGCCTCGAGAAGAGCTCGAATTTCAAGGGGGTGAATTTGGACTTGACTCGTGTTTTGGTACAAAGGGTGATGTGGCATCAAGGTGGACATTCAAACCATCACCAAGCTTCCTTGTGGTGGACGCCCAAAATAAGGTGAGTTGGCACAAGATGGTTGGCTCCCATGATGTGGCACAAGTTGAATGGCTCCAACAAGTTGGCGCCCAAGGAGGTTGGAGGTGGCACAAGGTGGTTGGATGAAACACCTCATCCTCAAGTTGGCGCCCAAGAAGGTTGGAGGTGGCACAAGGTGGTTGGATGAAACACCTCATCCTCAAGTTGGCGCCCAAGGAGGTTGGAGGTGGCACAAGGTGGTTGGATGAAACACCTCATCCTTGAGTTGGCGCACAAGAAGGTTGGAGGTGGCACAAGGTGGTTGGATGAAACACCTCATCCTTGAGTTGGGATAAGAACCTCACCTTGGACACTACCTATGTCTAAATTCATAGATCAATATCCATAAATAGACATGTTCAAGCCAAGCAAATAACAAGAATTCAAGAGCTCTCAACACGCCGTCGTAACGCCGCTACTACTACTCACATTTGCTACGACGAAGTGCCGCCGACAACGAAAGCTACATCTTCTACTTATAAGAGTTGTCGGTATATTTATTTAAGTTCTACTTCTTTAAATTGTCTTTGTGCTTTAATCGTAACAAGGAAAGGGGGAGTGTCCCTTTGCCTTGATTTCTTTTTGTAATCGTTGCTCCTACTTCCAACGAAGAGGAGTGGTTTTAGTGAATTGCCCTCCGTACGTGATCAAGGATCACTAGGGCCGTGGATTAGCAATCGAAAGATTGTGAACCACGTAAAAATATCTTGTCTACTTTATATTTCCGCTGTGCATTCTCTACTTGCTTTTTACTTATTGCAAAAGTTTTTAACGACACCGTAACGCTATTCACCCCCCCCCCTCTAGCGACACTTTCGATCCAACACACGCTTCCATTGCGACTGAAAAAATTTCATGCTCGCTTTATGTTTGGTCCAACCAAACATAGTTTCTCTCGGTTTGAGAATCTCATTCTCAAGCTCGTTTTAAATCCTTTGGATTACACTCGTTGTGCATGTGACCAAATAGGTTCTCGGTTTATGTTGGCCGTCTATAATTAACCATTAATTATAGAACGATCTTGAGTGGCACCTAGTAGTACATCATGATCCCCAATTAACCGAAAAGATCAACGATTGATCCAGAACTATTTCTGAAACCCTTCAGTAGCTCGAATGAATCGTGCCCCATTCCCTTCACTCATCTTATACCCACTTGGTTCAGGACATGGTCTATTGTGTCAGTCCCCACTAGGCTGACTACGTCACACCTAGCCTAAGTATCATTTCCTCGTCCTACGGATTCTAGTTACTCCACATGTATCGAAGAGTACCTTACTCTAAACATGTAATGCTTTGGCCAAAGACTTTAGTAACAATCCGACGAGAGGCCATGGGTATACATCTCCTCGCAAGGAGTGGTGAATCCTTTATAGGCTATTCAAACACCTTCGATCACTTCGACTTATACCCAATCATCACGGGTCCACATCTCCTCAGAGATGTTTGCTTAAGATGTCAAAGCATAAGTCTCCATGATCAAGATGACTTGAATACCGCAAATCAAAGGAACATCGCACTTAAGCCACAGTAAGAACTTCATTGACATAACTATATATGCAAAGAACCATATGAAGTCTTACGGCTTGTCACTCTAATGAACTAGTTACCATAACTAGCATCCACGATTAACTCCGGACATCACTATGTCTCCAGCCAGTGAGAATCAGCTGCTTGGATACACCAAGGAGTATACCTCGTGCTAGTCTCGACAGAATTGATGGTGTCCAAATTCATCAATTCATCGACTAGGGATAATTTCGATACATCACAATTACACATGTAGAGATACTCACTAGTTGTGATCCAATCACAAATTCTCTCATGCTGTGAATCGTATCGTGGACATTCAGTAAATGAGTTTAAGATCCAATCAAATACATTAAACATGTATACTCAAATAGTGAATCTTCATTTATCATATAAATGGTTCATACATAAGGCGATTACCTTAGGACATCTCTCATATATTACTAATAGACTCCCACTTGGCCTAATGCCAATCGCTACGGTATCCAATACCATAAGCTCTAACATGACCCTCAAACTTACTTTGAGGTAATGCTTTAGTCAAAGGATTCGCTAAGTTCCTTTCAGTGGGGTTTTTCTCGATTTGTATTTCCTTCCTACTAATGATCTCTCTGATCAAATGATAGCGGCGAAGCCCATGTTTGGATCATTGATGAGACCACATCAAGTTCATAGATGAACTTCTTGATCCAAACCGCTTCCTTTGCTGCTTCCAAAGCTGCAACGTATTCTGCCTTAGTGGCAGAATCCGCTATAGTGTCAAGTTTGGAACCTTTCCAACTTATTGCGCCTCCATTCTAGGTGAATACATACCCAGACTGAGACATGGAATCATCCTTGTCTGTCTGGAGTTGGCATCCGTATACCCACGTATCACCATGTACCCTTCTCCATATATTAGGAACACATCCTTAGTTCTTCTCAAGTACTTAAGGATCGTCTTAACAGCCGCCCAATGATCCATTCCTGGATCGGACTGGTATCTGCTCGTGACACTCAGAGCATACGATACATCGGGCCTCGTACATAACATAGCATACACGATAGATCCTATTGCGGATGCATAGGGAATCTTACTCATGCAAATCCTCTCGTCTTCTGTGCGCGGACACATAGACTTCGAAAGGTGTACCCCATGCCTGATGGGTAGGAAACCTTTCTTGGATTCCGACATGCTAAACCTCTTTGCTTTTCGGTCTATATATGTAGACTGCGAAAGACCAAGCAACCGTTTCGATCTATCTCTATAGATCTTAATCCCAAGGATGTAGGTTGCTTCTCCCAGGTCTTTCATGGAGAATGTCTTGGATAACCAAACCTTAACTGACTGTAAGATTGACACATCGTTTCCTATAAGTAATATGTCATCGACATACAATACTAGGAACACGACTGCACTCCCACTAACCTTCTTTACACACAAGGTTCGTCTGGATTTTGTGAGAAATCAAACCTTTTGATCGTCTCATCAAAATGGATATTCCAGCTCCTGGATGCTTATTTCAATCCATAAATGGATCGTCGCAATTTGCATACCTTGGTTTTATCAACCGATGTGAAACCCTCATGCTGTATCATATACACGTCCTCAAGCAGGTTTCCATTAAGGAAAGCTGTTTTCACATCCATCTGCCATATCTCATAATCATAATGAGCCGTTATGGCCAGGAGCATCCGAATGGATTTAAGCATAGCTACAGGCGAATAGGTTTCGTCATAATCAACACCTTGTTTTTGACGATATCCTTTCACCACCAATCTAGCCTTATAGGTAATCACATTTCCATCCATGTCGGTTTTCTTCTTGAAAACCCACTTGCACCCTATAGGCTTTATGCCTTCAGGTGGGTCAACAAAGTTCCAAACTTGGTTTTCGTACATGGAATCCATTTCCGACTTCATGGCACCAAGCCACTTATCCCTTTCTGAACTTGTCAGCACTTCTTCATAACTGGTAGGCTCCTCATCATCAATGAGTAACACGTCGTTCGATTCACTTACGAGAAATCCATATCTCTCAGGAATATTGCGTGTTCTACGGATCTCTAAGATGTGGTGTTTACAATAGGTCCACCGATTGCTCATCACTATGAGTTGTCGGTGTGTGCTTCACCGTATCTCATCAATGTCTATTTGAGTCTCTCGAGCCTCCTCAAGCTCTCGACACTCCCTTGTTTTCTTGCAAGAGAAACTCTTTCTCTAGAAACACAGATGCCTTGAAACAAACACCTTTTGTTCCAGGGATGATAGAATTGGTAACCCCTTGTTTCCTTAGGGTATCCAATAAATAGACATTTATCGGACTTAGCATCCAATTATGTCCGATATATCACTTCACATAAGCAAGACAACCCCATATCTTCAAGTAAGATACATGAGGTTTCTTACTAGCCCATATCTCATATGGAGTAGTAGAGACTACCTTAGTAGGCATTCGCTTAACAAGTAAACAAATGTGGTATGCAAGTGCATAACCCCAAAAGGACTTGGGAAGAGTCGCATGATTCATCATTGACCTGACCATGTCCAACAAGGTCCGGTTACGCCTCTCAGATACACCATTATGCTGTGGTGTATAGGGCGGAGTCCATTGAGACAATATGCCATTGTCTCTTAGATAATCAAGAAACTCTTGACTTAAGTATTCACCACCTCGATCCGATCGAAGTATTTTAATACTTTTGTCATGTTGTTTCTCTACTTCATTTCTAAATTCTTTGAACCTTTCAAAGGCTTCAGACTTGTGTTTCATCAAGAACACATACCCAAACCGTGAGTGATCATCGGTGAAGGTAATGAAGTAGCTATAGCCTCCTAAAGCTTGAGTTGACATAGGTCCACATACATCAGTATGTACTAGACCTAGTAACTCTCCCACTCGTTCACCTTTTCCAGTAAAAGGTAACTTAGTCATCTTGCCTTTTAAGCATGATTCGCATGTATCGTATGAATCCAATTCAAACGATTCCAGAATTCCACATCGGTGTAATTCGGACATGCGTTTCTTGCTTACATGGCCAAGACGACAATGCCACATGTAGGAGTCTATTTGATTATCCTTTCGAGCACTCTTGTTGCTCGCTTCGATATTGCAAATGTCACTGGATACGTCCAACGTATAAACACCATTGCTTAAAGTTCCAGTCCCATAAAGAACCCCATTCAAAGTTATGTAACAACAATTGTTACTAAACGTCAAATGGAAACCATTTCTATTTAAACAAGAAATAGAAATGATGTTCTTTATCAACAAAGGAATATAAAAGCAATTGTCCAGTTCTAAGACAAGTCCTGCAGGGAGTTTCAACAAATACGTTCCGATGGCGAGTGCAGCAACCGTTGCTCCATTCCCAACACGTAAATTTGACTCTCCCCTTGACGAGTCTTCTTCTATTCCTTAGCCCATGTATTTCATTACATATATGTGAGCTACACCCAGTATCCAATACTCAAGTGTCTAAGGAAATAGAATGACAATCAATAACGAAGATACCTGAAGAGGATGGGGCATCGGATGCCTTCTTCTTCTTCATGGACTTAAGATAAGTCTTGCAGTTTCTTCGCCTGTGGCCTTCCTTGCCACAGTGATGGCAAGTGCCCTTTTGCGCTGGTTCCGCCTTCTTTGCCTTTTTCTTTCCTTTCTTCTGTTCTTTTGCCTTCCTCTTAGAACCTTTCTTTGAGGAATCAACTAACAGAACCGCCTTCTCCTCATGCTTCACAGAAGGCTCCACAGTCTTCAGCATATTAAGGAGCTCGGGAATGGTGGATTCCAATTTGTTCATCCGATAGTTCATCACAAATTGCGAGAAGCTCTTGGGCAAACAATGCAGAATTAAGTCAATACTTAACTCATGATCCATCACAAAACCGAGGGTAGCTAGCCGATCGATGTACCCGTTCATCTTTAGCACAAACTGCACTACAGACGAACCTTCTTGCATCTTCGTAGTGAAGAGGAGCCTAGAGACCTCGAACCTTTCGGATCTCGCTTGCTCATCGAACAACTCATGAAGATGGAAGACCATAGTATTAGCATCCATATGCTCATGCTGCTTTTGTAGCTCAGGTACCATCGCCGCTAGCATGATGCAACTCGCCAGCTCAGAATCTGCCACATGTTTCTGATAGACCAACATTTGGTCTGGAGTTGCATCGTCCTTAGGACGGTCAGGAAGAGGCTCTTCAAGGACATATGCAAGCTTTTCCGCCTTGAGAACAATTCTCAGGTTTCTAAGCTAGTCCAGGAAGTTAGGCCCAGTCATTTTGTTCGAATCCAAAATAGTGCACAAATTCAAAGACGTCATGATCAATTTATTGACCTAGAAATACAAAACGAGCATATATGAGAAAGATGATTTTAAAATGCATCAATATACATTTATAAATCTCATTCATTTTTCGAATTTCAAAAAACCCTTAAAATCACTTCGGGAGATCGTAGGTCCATCTTCGAATGGGCTGATATCCATCATAGATAAGAACAACCTTGGAGTGAGTCCAACAAGCCATTCTTAGCTATGATGGTGGGTATCAAGTATACCGATTACATATCATGTATATGTAACTATCACAATGTGCTATCAACTAATTGAATGTTTACACATACATTGGGTTGTTAACACATTAACAAGTATGCATCATATGCATAGCACCCAACTTCACCTCTCTTCACATCGACCTTGGAGTGAGTCCAACAAATCGATGCTCCAAGTTAAAGCCGACCCATTAATCGCGAAATAGTTTTAATATGGTTAGAGCGCATTCAACCAATTAGCCAGACTTGGAGTGAGTCCAACAACCCAAACTAATGATTGACCTCTGACTCTTACCATATTAGAGTGAAACTATTCCAATGATTTGAACATGTTCAGGTTCGAGCCGGGCTTGGAGTGAGTCCAACAACCCAAACAGGAAACAGAACTCTGGTTCTAACCATATTAATGGAAGGTGTAGGCTTTAATATTGAGTTAGGATTTTTATGTCTCATCCTCTTTGCATGCAAATAACTATTATCTACATGGCATGACATACATGGCATACATCTACATGTCACGACACGCATGGCATAATGTTATGCATCTAATGCAATTACATGGCATACAATTATGTCAAGTATATAATTTCCTTATATGTCATAACTATTTATGGAAATAAAATATGTTTAAGATTTGATTCTCCAAATCAAATCATAATTAAATTAGGAAACAAATTTCCAAATCTAATCACATATTTTATTCATGGAATTATTTGATTAAGGAAAATCTATTTAGGAAACCAATTTCCTAAATCATTAAAACTACTTATGGAAATAAAATATTTTAAGATTTGATTTCCCAAATCAAATCATGATTAAATTAGGAAACAAATTTCCAGAATCTAATCAAATATTTTATTTATGGAGAATATCAATTTCCATAAATACTTCCAACTTTCCAAAAGTGGAAGATTTCCATAAATACTTCTAGACTTTCCAAAATTGAAAAATTTCCATAAATACTTCTAAATTTCCAAAATTCAGAAAATTTCCAGAAATACATTATGACTATCGCAAAACCATTTTACGATTATGTCGAAACACAACCTGGGCTCTGATACCACTGTTGGGTTTCCGGCACCGCGGCGTGTATGTATTCGATCATGTTTCGTAAACATGAGCACAGCGGAAGCAATTAAAAATAATAAATCTATATTTATTACAACACACACAACACACGCATGCTATTACAACAAGTGTAGACATAACCGTAAATTAAAATTTGCAATAAAAGAAATTATCTACGTTATACCTTTCGTATGACGTGTAGCGGGAACGGCATCAACCGGAACGATCCTCGTAAGAATCGTCTCTATCCGTATCCACGCCGAGCTCCTCGGGATGACTTCGCTAAGTCACGAGCTTCGTCTTCGTACGGGTTACTAGCCTCGTGTTGAAGACGACGTGATCGAGAGATGATCACGATCCGAATCCAAATTCGGATCCTAAAACGAGTTCTCAAAACTCGCTTCTCCGGAGAGGTCTTCGTCAACCAATTGACGAATCCTTCGTCCTCCACCTCAGAGGATTACCGGAGATCAAATCCCCGGTAAGTTAGGCGCTATCGGAGCACTAACCGTCGTCCAAATGACGCTCCGACAACAAAGAAACAAGCTGTCCAGAAAAACTGGACAGCTTTTGGTGGAGGAATAGAGGCCGGCCAAGGAGAGATGGAAGCTCACCTTGTCACCGAACCTAGAGGAGATCACCGGAGGGTCGCCGGAGGTTCACCGGCTGAAGCTTGGTCGCCGGCAACAAGTTGGACGGCTGCTCAAAAGCTGGACGGCGGCAGCTTAGGGTTGGGCGCCGAAAACTCCAATGAGGTTGGCGGCAATTAGGTTGGGCAGCCAAAACTAGATTAGGGTTAGGGTTAGGGTTTAAGCCCTATTTTATAGAGAACTAATTCTCTTAATGGTTAATGGATCATATCCATAAAGCCCGTTAACCCGCTCCATTAGGATAAGTTAAAATAAACCAAACCATGATGGTTTATTTTAAGTTAAAACGAACCGAACCAACTTTTGGTTCATTCGTTTAAAATAAACCAAACCCCTTTGGTTAATTCTCATCCATTGGATTAGAACCAAACCATTTTGGTTCATCCATTACGTCTTCATAAGACGCGGCCCATCCACGCTTCCATTGCGACTGAAACAATTTCATGCTCGCTTTATGTTTGGTCCAACCAAACATAGTTTCTCTCGGTCTGAGAATCCCATTCTCAAGCTCGTTTTAAATCCTTTGGATTACACTCGTTGTGCGTGTGACCAAATAGGTTCTCGGTTTATGTTGGCCGTCTATAATTAACCATTAATTATAGAATGATCATGAGTGACACCTAGTAGTACATCATGATCCCCAATTAACCGAAAAGATTAACGATTGATCCAGAACTATTTCTGAAACCCTTCAGTAGCTCGAATGAATCGTGCCCCATTCCCTTCACTCATCTTATACCCACTTGGTTCAGACATGGTCTATTGTGTCAGTCCCCACTAGGCTGACTACGTCACACTTAGCCCAAGTATCATTTCCTCGTCCTACGGATTCTAGTTACTCCACATGTATCGAAGAGTACCTTACTCTAAACATGTAATGCTTTGGCCAAAGACTTTAGTAACAATCCGACGAGAGGCCATGGGTATACATCTCCTCGCAAGGAGTGGTGAATCCTTTATAGGCTATTCAAAGACCTTCGATCACTTCGACTTATACCCAATCATCCCGGGTCCACATCTCCTCAGAGATGTTTGCTTAAGATGTCAAAGCATAAGTTTCCATGATCAAGATGACTTGAATACCGCAAGTCAAAGGAACATCGCACTTAAGCCACAGTAAGAACTTCATTGACATATCTATATATGCAGAGAACCATATGAAGTCTTCCGGCTGGTCACTCCAATGAACTAGTTACCATAACTAGCATCCACGATTAACTCCGGACATCACTAAGTCTCCAGCCAGTGAGAATCAGCTGCTTGGATACACCAAGGAGTATACCTCGTGCTAGTCTCGACAGAATTGATGGTGTCCAAATTCATCAATTCATCGACTAGGGATAATTTCGATACATCACAATTACACATGTAGAGATACTCACTAGTTGTGATCCAATCACAAATTCTCTCATGCTGTGAATCGTATCGTGGACATTCAGTAAATGAGTTTAAGATCCAATCAAATACATTAAACATGTATACTCAAATAGTGAATCTTCATTTATCATATAAATGGTTCATACATAAGGCGATTGCCTTAGGACATCTCTCATATATTACAACACGCCACGCATTTCTGCTTGACACTCCTCCATACTATGGCTCCACCTCCCAAAGTAAACACAAAACCTGAGGTAGACTTACTGTTATCCCTATCTAATTGGAGGTCAGAATCCGTGTAACCCACAGGGAGTAATTGGTCTGCCTAGTAAACCAGCATATAATCCCTAGTCCTTCTCAGGTACTTCAATATATGCTTTACCGCAGTCCAATGTCCCTGTCTTGGATTACTCTTATACCTGCTGACCATGCCCACGGCAAAGCAGATATCTGGTCTCGTACATAGCATCGTATACATGAGGCTTCTTACTGCCGAAGCATAAGGAACCGCCTTCATCTCCTCTATCTCCTCAGATGATCTGGGACACATCTCCTTAGATAAAGGAACTCCATGCCTTAAAGGTAGAAAACCTTTCTTGAAGTTTTGCATGCTAAAATGATCCATTATTGTGTCTGTGTATGAAGCTTGGGATAAGCTCAACATCCTTTTCCTGCGATCCCTTATAACCTTGATCCCAAGGATGTGTCCCACTTTTCCCAAGTCCTTCCTATCAAACTATTTGGACAACCATACCCTTACGTCTGATAACACTTTGATATTGTTGCCAATCACCAAAATGTTATCTACGTATAGTACAAGAAATACCACTACGTTTTCGTCACATCTATTGTATACACAAGACTCATCCGGACTTTGAATAAATCCATAAGTCTAGATTTACCTTATCAAAGCGAATGTTCCAAGACCTCAAAGCTTGCTTCAGTCCATAAACGGACCAATTAAGCTTCCATACAATACGCTCTTTGCCCTTAGCAATGAATCCGTCTGGTTGCTCCATATAGATGTTTTCCTCAAGACTTTCATTAAGGAAAGCTGTCTTGACATCCATCTGCCACACCTCATAATCCATATGAGCTGCAATGCACAAGAGCTCCCAGACCTGACTTGAATCCATAGATTCAATCTCAGTATTCATTGCACATTGTAAAGGTGTTGTATCTATATCTTGGATTGCCTCGTCGTATGTCTAGGGATCAGGTTCATGTTTGCGAGGGACCAAATCAAAAGATTCACCCAAGAACATGAATCTAAGAGGCTGTCTTGCAACCCTCCCACTACGACGAGGTATCATCTGTGTATCCTCTGTGACACGCGGTGCAGTGACATGTGGTATATCCCCTTGTACTGGTGGTACTAAAGAAGTGACTTCCCCTTTTAACTCCTCCAGAACAATTTTACTCTTGGACTTGTGGATTATCACATAGTCTTCCTCTAGAAATCTGGCATTCATGTTAACAATCACCCTCTGATCTCTAGGACTACAAAACAAGTCAGAATAACTCATCATCGATCTAACCATCTCCATAAGAGTCCTATTCCTTCGCTCTGCTACACCGTTCTGCTGGGGTGTGCCAAGTGCAGTCAATTGGGATCGAATCCCAACCTCTGATAAGTAGTTTCTAAACTCTCCCAAGAGGTTGTCATCACCACGATCAGATCGTAGTGTCATCCATATCTTGAACAATCATCTATGAAAAAGATGAAATGTTCAAAACTACCTCTTGCCTGGATAGACATAGGACCATACGAATCAGAATGAACCACTTCCAACACATCTTTGGATCTATACCCCTTGGCCTTGAAAGGCCTCTTGCTCATTTTACCCTCCAAGCAAGATTCGCAGGTTGGGAGATGCTCCACCACTAATGAACCCAAAGGTCCATCAACTATCAACCTTTGAATTCTGCTTAGGTTAATGTGACCAAGCCTAAGAAGCCAAAGATATGTTTGGTTCATCTTCGAAGGTTCTTTTCTCTTATTGGAATTAGAAGATGAGTTATTAACTTCTATATGCATCATGGGAGGTTTTGGTTCAAATTTCCTTTCAATGTACCTGAAGAGATATTTTCCCTATTCCTTTTTATAACAACTTTGTCATTAAAAGAAATAGAATATCCATCCATAATAATTTAGAAACTGAAACTAAATTCTTTCTAAATAAAAGTACATAAAGGGAATTTTCCAGAAACAAAATTTTATTTTTCTTAAGAGATAAATAAAACTTCTCCCACTACAATAGCCGCCACCTTTATGGTATTGCCCAAGTAAATGGTAATTTCCCCTTTAGCTAGTCATCGGGTTTCCTAGAACCCCTGCAAAGTGTTGCAGACATGATTAGTGGCTCCTGTATCTACTCACCAGGTGCCGGTAGATATCACCGCTAATCATGTTTTAATGACTAGTCCAAAAGATATACCTTTGTTCTGTTTTGGACTGGGACAGTCCTTCTTCCAATGTCCATCCTGTTTGCAAGTGAAGTACTTGCCTTTCGGCTTCTTCACTCCTCCCTGAGATCCTCCCACCATCTTTGCTCCACCTTGTTTCTCCTTCTTCTTGCCTTTCGGCTTAGAAGTAGAAAACTTTTTGAGCAACCATGGCTTGAGGACACTCTTCGAAGAGTGTATACTTGTACTCCTTAGCAGATAAGACAATATCTAGATTCTTTTCCAATCAATATTATTTGGGTACAGTAAGTTTATTTCCTTTAGTATCATAACAAGTGGACTGAAAGTCATTTTGAAAATCCTAAGAATCACATAGATCATTACTGTAGATTTCAAAAAATTATTGATTCCTCAAACAATAAAATTTTAAAATCAACCAACACCTCTAACCACCGAGAATATCGCATGCCACGATAGTGTGGACGTATACGAATTCTACATTTGTAAGAGGAGGTTTTACCCATTAATTTTACTATCTTGTCAACCTAACTTTTTGACAAGTAAAATTAATATTTGATTTCTCTTCGGCCCTACAAATAAAAGCAGTGACTCCGATGGGGAGGATACTTATATTTGCATCTAAGTGTTCACCATTACTTAGTACTAAGGTAATTATCTCGGGTTATGTGCCTTACGATGGGCAAGTACACACGCTCCTTAATAATTACCTATAACCATATTCGACCCTGTGATCCACAAACAAACTCATCCGATGGGGAGGAAGGCACTCAGAGCCGACGCGCAAGTTTGCTTGCATCACATGTCAAATCGTAATAGAGGCCATGAGAATTTATAAAAATATCCCTCTCCCACTTAGTGATTTGAAAATGAGGAATTTTCTAGGCTACGACATGCATATCAAACAATAAGTAATAAATATGAAAAATAAATTATTTTCCAACTATTATGGCTTTTGTCTTCAATATGTCTCCCGTCACGCCGCCTTCTCGTCCGCTCCTCCTACGCCATGTACAAGCCATCCGGAGATCCGAGCCGAGACCAAATCCTATTTTAATTTACATCCATCGATCCTATACTCCACGAGGGAGTGTACATGAAATCTAGATCGAAAGTAAAATAAAATAAAGAGCGGCTAAACAATGCCGTATTTAATTTACAAAAACTAAATACTAGCCTCGTCAACCCCGAGGATTCAACAAATAAACATTTACACACATACAATCACATACACACACATGCCATAATAGTCGGATCTTATGCCTGCAACCAAAGAGTTAAACTACACATATCCTACTATTATCCGGCACATATAATATATGAAAAGTGCATAAAAATTAACCGAATCCTAAACACACAAAACCGGAAACCTTGGCTCTGATACCAATTGTTGGGGTTGATCCGTGAGGGGAAACTTCGCTTCCCCTTCACCTCGGTTGCTTGACCATGGTGATCCCTTTGATGTCCCCGGATTAAAAATTTAATCCTAGACAAAAGGGATTCCCAAAGCAACCAAGTCATCGTCGTTCTATTCGTTTAGAGAGGTCACTTGAACAAACTAGTTGTTCAAGCGACCATCCTCTATTCTACGAGTAGCCGCGGAATAGACGATGTCCGGATCGCCGGTTTTTGTGTTTATACTCGGGATCCAAATATTATTTAGCCATTCACAGAAATATATCATGCTCATAAATGAAAAACAAATACAAACATGTAACATATAAAATTAGAGAATCGATATACCTCTCGATCTTCTAATGTATGTCCTTCCTCCTTTCGGACGTCGTGTGGGCGACGCTCTACCAAAAGTCGAAGCTCCTAGATCACACATCTTCCTTCCTTGCTCATCCAAAGCAAGAGGAAGAATAGAAACAAGGCTCATCTCCTTCCTATGGCCAACCAACAAGCAACAAAAGAAATGCTTGCCGCTGGCCAACAAGGAGAAGGAGATAATGGTGGAACACCAAGACATCAAGGGAAACCCCTTAGTCTTGTTTCCACCACCCAAGGAGAGGGAGAAGGAGTCTTTAGATGCTGTCCAAGGGTTGGAGAAGGTGATATGGGCGCCGGCCACCAAACCATGAAGAAGAAAGGAAGAAACTTTCCTTATTTGGTGCCACCCAAACCTCCTAAACCCTAAGCTTCCAAACCCTAATCCAAGCTCACCTTGTGGCCGGCCATGGAAGTGAGGAAGAAGATTAGGATGAGCTCAAGCCAAGGTAAAGAGGAGAACCATAGTGGCCGGCCAACCCTTAGGAAGAAGAAGAACATCTCCTATAGTTGCCGCCCACCCTTTTCTCCCAAAAACCTAGCCACCCAAACCCTAATCCTAACTTACCTTATATCCGGCCATGGAAGAGGGGAAGAAGAATAGGATAAGTTCAAACTAAGGTAGATAGGAGCAGCATAGTGGCCGGCCAACCCAAGGAAGAAGAAGAACAACCTCCATTAGTTGCCGCCCACCCTTGCTCCAAAACCCTAGCCACCAAACCCAATCCAAAACCAACTAGGATTCCTAGCCACCAAAAGAAGCAAACCCTAATCCCCTCATCCCTTGTGTTCTCCACGCCAACAATCCCTAAGCCACCCTTATATAGAGTTTAGGGATAAGTCTTGGTTTAATCTCCACCATTGGTTCAAGGGATTTAATCTCAACCGTCGGATCTTAGAGATTTAATCTCTACCAATGGATCTTAGAGTTTTGTTTCTATCCATTGGATCTAAGCATCATGAGGTGTTAATAGGCTACATTAGGGACCATGAGGAGGAGTTGGGTCTTGGCCACCCATGGATCAAGCCCACATAAAGTCCGATCCACTAATGATGGTCCAATCCACTAAAGGTCCATCATTGATCTACCTCACCAACCCCATATGATAATATGGGCTCCATATATTATTTGTACATTTTCTCCCCGTGTTTAAGATCTCGAATGTCCGTCGATTAATTAATTTACTAACCATTAATTAATCAACATCTAACTCCTTGAGTAGTACCACTCAACCTTTTCATCATCTTGGGACCAAGTCCACTGCGGGAGTTTACATGATGAACCTTATGAGCTCCTCAAGGGGACATCATCATCCTAATATATAGGACACGATTTCCTCCTATAATCAACGGCACACCATATAAATAATATCATCTCCCAACTTACCGAGTCTATCGATTTAATCTATAAATCTCGCCCATTGGTAAATCAAAGAGATGAGTACTAAGTATATGTGCCCGTTATTATATCGGGATTAAGAGCATGTACTAAATAATATCTGAGGTCCGATTCGATTATGTAGTTAGCAATAAATCGAATCACCTCTAAATCGGTCCTGCTCAATACACACAAAGTGCACTAGTGTGATTCTATGGTTAAGACAAACCAATACCAAACCACACTACAACCATTCCGATGGTTTGTCCAAAGTCATCTCGGTTGTGAGCCTTTGCTTATACTTTTCAAGGGACCGATAACATGGTCTCCTGTGTGACACCACACACCATGTTATCTACAATGTAAAGTATTAGACAATATTGCATAACCATAAAAATATGCAAAAATGATCATGTGATTCTTATTTCAAAAATAAAGATGTTTATAGAAAAGATAGACTTTTCAGTATACATTCCTACACGTATGGGTTACTAGCCTCGTGTTGAAGACGACGTGATCGAGAGATGATCACAATCCAAATCCAAATTCGGATCCTAATACGAGTTCTCAAAACTCGCTTCTCCGGAGAGGTATTCGTCAACCAATTGACGAATCCTTCATCCTCCACCTCAGAGGATTACCGGAGATCGAATCCTCGGTAAGTTAGCCGATGTCGGAGCTCTAACTGTCGTCCAAACGACGCTCCGACGAGAGGAGAACAAGCTGTCCAGAAAACTGGACAGCTTTGGTGGAGGAGATAGGTGTCGGCCAACCAAGGGAAGATAGAGCTCACCTTGATGCCAAACCTAAAGAAGATCACCGGAGTACCACCGGCAGCAGCTCGACGCTGGCGAGGGGGAAGGTCAGCACCTTCTGGACGCCGGTTGAAGCCTCAAGGTGGGCGGCGGAAAGGAGGAGGAGAGTTGGCGCCGAATTTCTCCAAGGAGAGGTGGGCGGCAACCTAGGGTTGTGGATTAGGGCTTAATTATCCCATAAGCTCTCTTTTATAGAGAACTAATTCTCTTAATGGTTATTGGATCATAACCATTAGGCCCGTTAACCCGCTCCATTAAGATAAGTTAAAATAAACCAAACCATGATGGTTTATTTTAAGTTAAAATGAACCGAACCAACTTTTGGTTCATTCGTTTAAAATAAACCAAACCCTTTGGTTTATTCTCCTCCATTGGATCAGAACCAAACCATTTTGGTTCATCCATTACGTCTTCATAAGACTCGGCCCATCCACGCTTCCATTGCGACTGAAACGATTTCATGCTCGCTTTATGTTTGGTCCAACCAAACGTTGTTTCTCTCAGTCTGAGAATCCCTTTCTCAAGCTCGTTTTAAATCCTTTGGATTACACTCGTTGTGCGTGTGACCAAATAGGTTCTCGGTTTATGTTGGTCGTCTATAATTAATCATTAATTATAGAACGATCATGAGTGGAACCTAGTAGTACATCATGATCCCCAATTAACCGAAAAGATCAACGGTTGATCCAGAACTATTTCTGAAACCCTTCAGCAGCTCGAATGATTCGTGCCCCATTCCCTTCACTCATCTTATACCCACTTGGTTCAGAACATGGTCTATTGTGTCAGTCCCCACTAGGCTGACTACGTCACACCTAGCTCAAGTATCATTTCCTCATCCTACGGATTCTAGTAACTCCACATGTATCGAAGAGTACCTTAGTCTAAACATGTAATGCTTTGGCCAAAAACTTTAGTAACAATCCGACGAGAGGCCATGGGTATACATCTCCTCACAAGGAGTGGTGAATCATTTATAGGCTATTCAAACACCTTCGATCACTTCGACTTATACCCAATCATCCCGGGTCCACATCTCCTTAGAGATGTTTGCTTAAGATGTCAAAGCATAAGTCTCCATGATCAAGATGACTTGAATACCGCAAGTCTTAGGAACATCACACTTAAGCCACTGTAAGAACTTCATTGACATATCTATATATGCAGAGAACCATATGAAGTCTTACGGCTGGTCACTCCAATGAACTAGTTACCATAACTAGCATCCACGATTAACTTCGGACATCACAATGTCTCCAGCCAGTGAGAATCAGCTGCTTGGATACACCAAGGAGTATACCTCGTGCTAGTCTTGACAGAATTGATGGTGTCCAAATCCATCAATTCATCGACTAGGGATAATTTCGATACATCACAATTACACATGTAGAGATACTCACTAGTTGTGATCCAATCACAAATTCTCTCATGCTGTGAATCGTATCAAGGACATTCAGTAAATGAGTTTAAGATCCAATCAAATACATAAAACATGTATACTCAAATAGTGAATCTTCATTTATCATATAAATGGTTCATACATAAGGCGATTGCCTTAGGACATCTCTCATATATTACTAACAGACTCCCACTTGGCCTAATGCCAATCGCTATGGTATCCAATACCATAAGCTCTAACATGACCCTCAAACTTACTTTGAGGTAATGCCTTAATCAAAGGATCCGCTAAGTTCCTTTCAGTGGGAATTTTCTCGATTTGTATTTCGTTCCTACTGATGATCTCTCAGATAAGATGATAGCGGCGAAGCACATGTTTGGATCATTGATGAGACCACATCAAGTTCAGAGATGAACTTCTTGATCCAAACCGCTTCCTTTGCTGCTTCCAAAGCTGCAATGTATTCTGCCTTAGTGGCAGAATCCGCTATAGCATCAAGCTTGTAACCTTTCCAACTTATTGCGCCTCCATTCTAGGTGAATACATACCCAGACTGAGACATTGAATCATCCTTGTCTGTCTGGAGATGGCATCCGTATACCCACGTATCACCATGTACCCTTCTCCATATATTAGGAACGCATCCTTAGTTCTTCTTAAGTACTTAAGGATCATCTTAACAGTCACCCAATGATCCATTCCTGGATCAGACTGGTATCTGCTCGTGACACTCAGAGCATACGATACATCGGGCCTCATACATAACATAGCATACATGATAGATCCTATTGCAGATGCATAGGGAATCTTACTCATGCAAATCCTCTCGTCTTCTGTGCATGGACACATAGACTTCGAAAGGTGTATCCCATGCCTGATGGGTAGAAAACCTTTCTTGGATTCCGACATGCTAAACCTCTTTAGCACTCGGTCTATATATGTAGACTGCGAAAGACCAAGCAACCGTTTCGATCTATCTCTATAGATCTTAATCCCGAGGATGTATGTTGCTTCTCCCAGGTCTTTCATGGAGAATGTCTTAGATAACCAAACCTTAACTAACTGTAAGATTGAAACATCATTTCCTATAAGTAATATATCATCGACATACAATACTAGGAATACGACTGCACTCCCACTGACCTTCTTGTACACACAAGGTTCGTCTGGATTTTATGAGAAATCAAACCTTTTGATTGTCTCATCAAAACGGATATTCCAACTCCTGGATGCTTGCTTCAATCCATAAATGGACCGTCGCAATTTGCATACCTTGGTTTTATCAATCGATGTGAAACCCTCAGGTTGTATCATATACACGTCCTCGAGCAGGTTTCCATTAAGGAAAGCTATTTTCACATCCATCTGCCATATCTCATAATCATAATGAGCCGCTATGGCCAGGAGCATCCGAATGGATTTAAGCATAGCTACAGGCGAATAGGTTTCGTCATAATCAACACCTTGCTTTTGACGATATCCTTTCGCCACCAATCTAGCCTTATAGGTAATCACATTACCATCCATGTCGGTTTTCTTCTTGAAAACCCACTTGCACCCAATAGGCTTTATGCCTTCAGGTGGGTCAACAAAGTTCCAAACTTGGTTTTCATACATGGAATCCATTTCCGACTTCATGGCACCAAGCCACTTATCCCTTTCTGAACTTGTCAGCACTTCTTCATAACTGGTAGGCTCCTCATCATCAATGAGTAACACGTCGTTCGATTCACTTACGAGAAATCCATATCTCTTAGGAATATTGCGTGTTCTGCCAGATCTACAAAGATGTGGTGTTACAATAGGTTCAGCCGATTGCTCATCACTATGAGTTGTCGGCTGTTGTGCTTCACCAGGTATCTCGTCAATGTCTATTTGAGTCTCTCGAGCCTCCTCAAGCTCGACGACAGTCCCACTATTTTCTTGCAAGAGAAACTCTTTCTCTAGAAACACAGCATGCCTTGAAACAAATACCTTTTGTTCCACAGGATGATAGAATTGGTAACCCCTTGTTTCCTTAGGGTATCCAATAAATAGACATTTATCAGACTTAGCATCCAATTTGTCTGATACTGTCCGCTCCACATAAGCAGGACAACTCCATATCTTCAAGTAAGATACATGAGATTTCTTACTATTTCATATCTCATATGTAGTAGTTGAGACTACCTTGGTAGGCATTCTGTTTAACAAGTAAACAGTTGTCTGAAGTGCATAGCTACAAAAGGACTTGGGAAGAGTCGCATGATTCATCATTGACCTGACCATGTCCAACAAGGTCCGGTTACGCCTCTCAGATACACCATTATGCTGTGGTGTATATGGCGGAGTCCATTGAGACAATATGCCATTGTCTCTTAGATAATCAAGAAACTCTTGACTTAAGTATTCACTACCTCGATCCGATCGAAGTATTTTAATACTCTTGTCATGTTGTTTTTCTACTTCATTTCTGAATTCTTTGAACCTTTCAAAGGCTTCAGACTTGTGTTTCATCAAGAACACATACCCAAACCGTGAGTGATCATCGGTGAAGGTAATGAAGTAGCTATAGCCTCCTAAAGCTTGAGTTGACATAAGTCCACATACATCAGTATGTATTAGACCTAGTAACTCTCCCACTCGTTCACCTTTTCCAGTAAAAGGTAACTTAGTCATCTTGCCTTTTAAGCATGATTCGCATGTATCGTATGAATCCTATTCAAACGATTCCAGAATTCCACATCGGTGTAATTCGGACATGCGTTTCTTGCTTACATGGCCAAGACGACAATACCACATGTAGGAGTCTAATTGATTATCTTTTTGAGCACGCTTGTTGCTCGCTTAGATATTGAAAATATCACTGGATACGTCCAACGTATAAACACCATTGCTTAAAGTTCCAGTCCCTTAAAGAACTCCATTCAAAGTTATGTAACAACAATTGTTACTAAAAGTCAAATGGTACCCATTTCTATTTAAACAAGAAATAGAAATGATGTTCTTTATCAACGAAGGAACATAAAAGCAATTGTCCAGTTCTAAGAAAAGTCCTACAGGGAGTTCCAACAAATACATTCCGATGGTGAGTGCAGCAACCGTTGCTCCATTCCCAACACGTAAATTTGACTCTCCCTTGACGAGTCTTCTTCTATTCCTTAGCCCATGTATGTCTTTACATATATGTGAGTCACACCCAGTATCCAATACCCAAGTGTCTGAGGAAATAGAATGACAATCAATAACGAAGATATCTGAGGAAGATGGGGCATCCGATGCCTTATTCTTCTTCACAGACTCAAGATAAATATTGCACTTTCTTCGCAAATGGCTCTCCTTGCCATAATGATGGCAAGTTTCCTTTTGTGCTAGTTCTACCTTCTTAGCCTTTCTCTTCTTTCCCTTCTGCTGTTCCTTTGACTTCCTCTTAAAACCTTTCTTCGAGGAATCAACTAATAGCACCGTCCCCTGCTCATGCTTCTCAGAAGACTCCACAGTCTTCAACATATTGAGCAGTGCCACAGATTAACCTTCTAGCATCTCAGAGGTGAAGAGGAGCTTTGAGACTTCGAACCTTTTGAATCTCACTTGCTCATCAACCAACTCACAAAGATGAAGGACTACGATATGAGCATCCATATGCTCATGCTGCTTTCGTAGCTTGGGTTCCATCGCGGCTAGCATGATGCAACTCATTTGTTAAGAATCACTCACATATTTCTGATAGGCCAACAATTGGTCCAGAGTTGCATCGTCACTAGGACGGGCGGGAAGAGGTGCTTCGAGGACATTTGCAAGCTTTTCAACCTTGAGAACAATTCTCAAGCTTCTAAGCCAGTCCATGAAGCTCGGCGTAGTCAATTTATTCGAATCCAACATGGAACGCAAATTCAAAGACATCATGATCAATCTTAGAAATACAAAATGAGCATATATGAGAAAATGATTTTTAAAAATGCATCAATATACATTTATAAATCCCATTCATTTTTTGAATTTCAAAAACCCCAAAATCACTTCGGGAGATCGTAGGTCCATCTCCGAATGGGCTGATATCCATCATAGTTATGAACAACCTTGGAGAGAGTCCAACAAGCCATTCATAACTACAACGATAGGTATCAACTATACCGATTGCATATCACGTATATGCAACTATCAGAATGTGCTATCAACTAATTGAATGTTCACACATACATCGGGTTGTTAACACATTAACAAGTATGCATCATATGCATAGCACCCAACTTCACCTCCCTTTACATCTACCTTGGAGAGAGTCCAACAAGCCGATGCTCCAGGTTAAAGCCAACCCATTAATCGGGAAACAGTTTTAATATGGTTAGAGCGCATTCAACCAATTATCCCAGCTTGGAGAGAGTCCAACAACCAAAGCTAACGATTGACCTCTGACTCTTACCATATTAGTATTAAACTATTCCATGGTTTGAACATGTTCGGGTTCGAGCCGGGCTTGGAGAGAGTCCAACAACCCAAACAAGAAACGGAACTCTGGTTCTAACCATATTAATGGAAGGTGTAGGCTTTAATATTGTTTAAGGGATTTATGTCTCATCCTCTTTGCATGCAAATAACTATTATCTACATGACATGACATACATCTACATGTCACGACACGCATGACATAATGTTATGCATCTAATGCAATTACATGGCATACAATTATGTCATGTATATATTTCCTTATATGTCGTAACTATTTATGGAAATAAAATATGTTTAAGATTTTATTCTCCAAATCAAATCATAATTAAATTAGGAAACAAATTTCCAAATCTAATCACATATTTTATTCATGGAATTATTTGATTAAGGAAAATCTATTTAGGAAACAAATTTCCTAAATCATTAAAACTACTTATGGAAATAAAATATTTTAAGATTTGATTTCCCAAATCAAATCATGATTAAATTAGAAAACAAATTTCCAGAATCTAATCAAATATTTTATTTATGGAAAATATCAATTTCCATAAATACTTCCAACTTTCCAAAAGTGGAAGATTTCATAAATACTTCTAGACTTTCCAAAATTGAAAAATTTCCATAAATACTTCTAAATTTCCAAAATTAGAAAATTTCCAGAAATAACATTATGACTATCGCAAAACCATTTTACGATTATGTCGAAACACAACCTGGGCTCTGATACCACTATTGGGTTTCCGGCACCGCGGCGTGTGTGTGTTCGATCACGTTTCGTAAACATGAACACAGCGGAAGCAATAAAAATAATAAATCTACATTTATTACAACACACACAACATACGCATGCATATTACAACAAGTGTAGACATAACCGTAAATTTAAATTTGCAATAAAAGGAAATTTATCTACGTTATACCTTTCGTATGACGTGTAGCGGGAATGACATCAACCGGAACGATCCTCGCTAGAATCGTCTCTATCCGTATCCACACCGAGTTCCTCGGGATAACTTCGCTAAGCCACGAGCTTCGTCTTCGTACGGGTTACTAGCCTCGTGTTGAAGACGACGTGATCGAGAGATGATCACGATCCGAATCCAAATTCGGATCCTAATACGAGTTATCAAAACTCGCTTCTCCGGAGAGGTATTCGTCAACCAATTGACGAATCCTTCGTCCTCCACCTCAGAGGATTACCGGATCTCGAATCCCCGGTAAGTTAGCCGCTGTCAGAGCTCTAACCGTCGTCCAAACGATGCTCCGACGAGAGGAGAACAAGCTGTCCAGAAAACTGGACAGCTTTGGTGGAGGAGATAGGCGCCGGCCAACCAAGGGAAGATAGAGGTCACCTTGATGCCAAACCTAAAGAAGATCACCGGAGTACCACCGGCAGCAGCTCGACGCTGGCGAGGGGGAAGGTCAGCACCTTCTGGATGCCGGTTGAAGCCTCAAGGTGGGCGGCGGCAAGGGGGAGGAGAGTTGGCGCCGAATTTCTCCAAGGAGAGGTGGGCGGCAACCTAGGGTTGTGGATTAGGGCTTAATTATCCCTTAAGCCCTCTTTTATAGAGAACTAATTCTCTTAATGGTTATTGGATCATAACCATTAGGCCCGTTAACCCGCTCCATTAAGATAAGTTAAAATAAACCAAACCATGATGGTTTATTTTAAGTTAAAACGAACCGAACCAACTTTTGGTTCATTCGTTTAAAATAAATCAAACCCTTTGGTTTATTCTCCTCCATTGGATCAGAACCAAACCATTTTGGTTCATCCATTACGTCTTCATAAGACTCGGCCCATCCACGCTTCCATTGCGACTAAAACGATTTCATGCTCGCTTTATGTTTGGTCCAACCAAACTTTGTTTCTCTCGGTCTGAGAATCCCATTCTCAAGCTCGTTTTAAATCCTTTGGATTACGCTCGTTGTACGTGTGACCAAATAGGTTCTCGGTTTATGTTGGCCGTCTATAAATAACCATTAACTATAGAACTATCATGAGTGGCACCTAGTAGTACATCATGATCCCCAATTAACCGGAAAGATCAACGGTTGATCCAGAACTATTTCTGAAACCCTTCAGCAGCTCGAATGATTCGTGCCCCATTCCCTTCACTCATCTTATACCCACTTGGTTCAGGACATGGTCTATTGTGTCAGTCCCCACTAGGCTGACTACATCACACCTAGCCCAAGTATCATTTCCTCGTCCTACGGATTCTAGTTACTCCACATGTATCGAAGAGTACCTTAGTCTAAACATGTAATGCTTTGGCCAAAGACTTTAGTAACAATCCGACGAGAGGCCATGGGTATACATCTCCTCGCAAGGAGTGGTGAATCCTTTATAGGCTATTCAAACACCTTCGATCACTTCGACTTATACCCAATCATCCCAGGTCCACATCTCCTTAGAGATGTTTGCTTAAGATGTCAAAGCATAAGTCTCCATGATCAAGATGACTTGAATACCACAAGTCTAAGGAACATCGCACTTAAGCCATAGTAAGAACTTCATTAACATATCTATATATGCAGAGAACCATATGAAGTCTTACGGCTGGTCACTCCATTGAACTAGTTACCATAACTAGCATCCATGATTAACTCCGGACATCACAACGTCTCCAGCCAGTGAGAATCAGCTGCTTGGATACACCAAGGAGTATACCTCGTGCTAGTCTTGACAGAATTGATGGTGTCCAAATCCATCAATTCATCGACTAGGGATAATTCCGATACATCACAATTACACATGTAGAGATACTCACTAGTTGTGATCCAATCACAAATTCTCTCATGCTGTGAATCGTATCGAGGACATTCAGTAAATGAGTTTAAGATCCAATCAAATACATAAAACATTTATACTCAAATAGTGAATCTTCATTTATCATATAAATGGTTCATACATAAGGTGATTGCCTTAGGACATCTCTCATATATTACTAACAAGCATAAGTCTTCATGACCAAGATGACTTGAATACCGCAAGTCAAAGGAAGAACTTCATTAACATATCCATATATGTAGAGAACCATATGAAGTCTTACAGTTGGTCACTCCAATGAACTAGTTACCATAACTAGAATCCACGATTAACTCCGGACATCACAATGTCTCCAACTAGTGAGAATCAACTGCTTGGATACACCAAGGATTATACCTCATGCTAGTCTCGGCAGAATTGATGGTGTCCAAATCCATCAATTCATCGACTAGGGATAATTCCAATACATCACAATTACACATGTAGAGATACTCACTAGTTGTGATCCAATCACAAATTCTCTCATGTTGTGAATCATATTGCGGACATTCAGTAAATGAGTTTAAGATCCAATCAAATACATAAAAATATGTATACTCAAATAGTGAATCTTCATTTATCAAAAAAATGGTACAACAATAAGGCGATTGCCTTAGGACACCTCTCATATATTACTAACATTGGCAGCATAAGTCAAATGGTTTGGTGGTGTAAAGTCCAAGCGATAGTCTTGGCAGCGTAAGCCCAAATGTGCCTTGGCGGTATAGACCAGCTTAGCATGACAATAGCTGATGGAAGCACCTGAAGGCTAGCATATAGATGAAAAAGTCATGGATGACTTGAAGGGATCCGAAAGGCATGAGGCTGACGGAGGTGGCTAGAAGGCTTAGGCTTAGGCTAAAGGTGGTCTAGCAATTATGAGGGCATCATACTTGAGGTTAAACCTCTTGGTTGAGGTTATCAATCGACTGGGACTTTGGACTAGTCGATTGGTCAAGTGTTTTGACACTTGGCACCCGAGTCGACTTGTAGCAATGGACTGGAATTATGACCAGTCGACTGCCATGAGTCAACTAGGGTTCGATCACGGCAAATAGCCTTGGCAATCGACTGCCAACATTGGGCAGTCGACTACCATTGCTGGCAGTTGACTGTTGGTCGAGGTTACGGGAGAAAAACGCTCGATAGCTAATTGGTCTGTCATCTATGGCCTAGCAATCAACTGATGGATAATGGAAGTCGATTGTTAGTGTATCCATTAGCCTGAATACTGACATGGATTAAGTCCGTTGTGAGACAACGATATTGTTGGTTGTCGACTGGGGTCTTATGGCAGTCGACAGCCAAGCGTGAATCCTATCCGAATGTAGGTTATAAAAGTAGCTCAGAGAGGAGGATTTGGCAGCGATTTCTTGACCGATTTTGAGGCATTTTGCTGGTGAAAATCAGGGTCTCAAGCTCGGTTCAAGCAATAAAACAAGCAAGCATCCAAAGTGCATTTATAAAGTTTTCTTTACATGTTTTTGTGTATTTCACTTGTAATTTCTTGTATTACTTTTGTAATCCTTGTACGAGGTTTCTCCGCCTCCGACTGGTTGTCGAGAAGGAGTTTATTGATTAGTAGTGGTGTTTGCATCACTAGGGCTCATTCGAGCCCAATTCATGGAGTAGAAATCCTAATGTTCTAAACCACGTTATATCTTGCGTATTATGCTTGTGTTGTGTATTTGTTTTTGTTATTATATATTCCGCTGCGTACACTAACACTTGTAGCAAGCACGCAAATGATTTCCATCTTCGCCGAATGACATGTTATTCAACCCCCCATTAGTGATGATCCATTCCTCAAAAGTGGTATCAGAGTGATGCCACTCTTCATTTGGACTAACTGTCGAGGAGCAAATGCGCTAGAGGGCAAGATGGATCTTCAAGAGAAATTGGGTGACGACATCAACATTCTGCCTTCCTTCGACCGCAAAGACTTTGCATATTGGAAAGGTAGATTGATGTATTTTCTAATGTGTGATTATGATAATTGGATTAGTGTTTTAGTAGGATTTGACACTCCAAAGGATGAAGAAGGAAGAAAATGTTGGTGCAACAATGCCCCAAGCATTTATATGTTTTGATGTTTGGATAATCATTTATAGTTAGGCAATGTTTTGTGATCTAACCGTGAACGTGTTAACTGAAAGGAAATCCAAGTATGAAGACTTGGTTAAGGAAAGTCTAAATATGATCTTGGCAAGAGAGGTCCAAGGAAAAGTCTTGGCGATGTAAGTCCAAGCATGTAGTCTTGGAGGCGTAAAGTCCAAGTGGACCTTGGAAAAGGAAGACCAAAGACAAGGTCTTGGCAGCATAAGTCCAAGCATGTAGTCTTGGCGGCATAAAGTCCAAGCGGTCCTTTGGAAAAAGAGAAACCCAAGATATGACGAAACCGATGGAAGCTCTTTGAAGCAAGCGCAAGGATGAAGGAGTCGCAGACTCAGAGGGATCCTGGAGGCGCAAGGCTGAAGAAAGAGCTAGAAGGTTAAGTCTAGGTCTAGGGGGTTAATTCAAGTATGATTTATTCATACTTGAAGAGTATAAGTCGACTGGTGCTTCATCCCAGTCGACTGCTCAGTCACTCGATTGAAGTTGGCCGAGTTCTGTGGCCAAAAGTTGACTGCCATGGTTTGTCAGTCGACTGGTCCACCTATCAGTCGACAGTTATGTTGGTGCAGGGGCACTAGATAATCGAACCTGTGTTTTGATTATGGCAAAGACACAAAGTTAAGTTTACATCGTTATCTCATGAGCTATCGAGTGTGCAGAAAAGTATTAAAGCTGGAGCTGAAGGCTAGCGACACCCAGAGGAAGCCGCGGTGGTCGGGCGACACTCGAGTGACTTCGGAAGGAGCCAAAGGAATCGAGTGGAAGGCCGGAAGCGAGAGCTACTATCGAGGTAAGCTCGTGTGAGTGAGAGATTGTAAGGTCGTGACCTCTTTACGGGTACGATCGTAGGCGGCGATTCGACTAAGACTTCCTGTGGAAGGTCTAGGTCGAGATCGGACGGTTAGAAACCATCGTATTTATCATTTTCCGAGCTAACCTCTTATTGCAGGGAAGTGGCCGTGGCGATCGACTTACGGACATGGAGCGATCGTGATGCCCATCGATCGATGGGAGGCATCAGTCGACTGATGGCGACGATTCAGCTTTTGCGCTAGGTCAAACCAGATAACGTTTGACGCGGCCACTTCGCGATAAAATTTGGACAACTTCATGATCAGTTCCGAAAAAAGAGGAGACAAATTCAGAGGCCAAAATCTATAAAAGGAGGGGAGGATTCCACTCCAAACACTTCAAGATTATTCATCAAGTGCTCCTACAACGCCAACGCTCCAACACCGTCATAACGCCGACGCAACGACAACCTCAGATCTCCTTCGTCGGCAGCAACATCTAGTAATTTATTTTAATATTGTATTCATTGTTTTTATTCGTAACGAGGTGAGGTAGGCTTGTTGCCTCATCCTCGTATTCCCGGATTTTGTGATCGTTGTCTCCTACCTCCAACGAGGAGGAGACGTTATAGTGCTTTGCCCTCCGTACGCGGTCTAGGACCGATAGGGCCTTGGAGTAGCAACCGCTGGGTTGTGAACCAAGTAAAATAAACGTGTCATTTTATTTTCCGCTGTGCTTACTTATTGACTTGTGTCTCAACGAACGAATTCGACGAAAGATTTACGATCGCTATTCACCCCCCCCCCTCTAGTGACGCTTCTCGATCCAACAAGTTATAAGTGAACTTCAGAACAGAATGATCACTAGTCGAGTGATCATTCGGAAAACTCGACTGATGGCCAAATAAGTCGACTGATGGTATCATCAGTCGACTGATCGACTTCCCATTGGACAGTGACGATCGTGGATCTAGCTTGTCAAAAGCCATTGGATTGCATCGGCTACAACATCAGTCGATTGATGGAGACCATCAGTCGACTGATCGAGGCTCAACGGGAAAATCAAACTCTTCTCTATAAAAAGAGGCCATGGGGTGCTTGATGAGGCTAGTGCTTACATTCCAACCATACTTTCAAGCTCCCCACATTTTCTTAAGCTTTCTAAGTCTTTTAAATCCTCCTCTTCTCTAATCTTCATCTTCATCAAATGTAAGAAGAGGAGTGTGTTTGTAAAGAAAGCTTTCTAGTGGAGATTTGATTGGATTTATCCACCTCAAGGATCACCGTGGACTAAGAGCTTAATCTCCGAACCACGTAAAAGCCTTCTTGTTAGCGATTGTGTTTTAGCTTCTTTATTTTCATTTTGTTTTTGTTTTTCTTCCGCTAACCTTTATTGTAGAAACAAAAAGAGGCTATTCACCCACTCTAGCCTTCCAAAGATCCCCAACAAGTGGTATCAGAGCCCGGATCACGTTGGAAGATCTAACCATCAACCGAAGCACAATGACTTTTCAAGAGGGGTATAGCACGGCAAGGCCACCATTCTTCGACGGCAACAATTTCGAATATTGGAAAGGTAGGATGGAATACTACCTTATGAATGATATTGACAATTGGTTTAGTGTTGTAGATGGGTTCGAGAAGTCGATCAACGAGTTTGGAGCGCCACTACCAACCAAGGATTGGACAAGGGAAATGTCAAAGAAGGCGCAAGCAAATACAAAAGCAACGACCACACTCCAATGTGGTCTATCAAAGGAGCAATTATCCAAGGTCGTGCCTTTCAACTCCGCTAAAGAGCTTTGGGAGAAGCTCATTGAATTAAATGAAGGATCAAAGGAGACTAGAAGGGTCAAAAGAGACCTTTTGATAGGTCAACTCCAAAATTTCAACATGAAGATCAATGAGACCGTGAACCAAATGCACAGTCGCTTCAAGGAGATAGTCAATGGACTACATGTAATAGGTGAGAAGGTCGACAACCGAGACCTTGTGAGGTATGTACTTCAAGCCTTCCCTAGAACAACTTTATGGGCATCAATGGTAGATGCTTATAAGGTCTCTTGGGATCTTTCTTTAGTTAAGATAGATGAACTTTTTTGTGAATCTGAGCTACATGAGCATGCTAACACTTCTTCGAAAGAAAAAGGTATAGCTTTTGTTGTAGGTAAGAAGGACAAGAAGAAGAAGGAGAAGAAGGAGGTTTCCTCTTCATCCGAATCCGAGGAGAAATCTTCAAGTAGCGATGAGGAGCTATCGGCTAGTGAGGTGGCTCACTACGTAAAGAGATTTGGTGGGAGATCAAGGAAGCTCACTAAAAAGGATGTGAAGAGGATGTTCCAATCCTCAAAAGGTAAAACTTCTAGTAGTTCAATTTCTACTCCTAATGTTACTTGCTATGGTTGCAACAAAAAGGAGCACATTAACCCAAATTGCCCAGAGCTAAAGAAGAAGGAGGAAAAGGTAAAGAAGAAGAAAGACAAGAAGGAGAAGAAGAAGAAGGAGGCCATGGTAGCCCAAACATGTGATACACAAAGCTTGGAAGATACATCGGATGAGGATGAGCTTTGCCATGTCACCCGCAACTTTGCACTCATGGCCATAGAGGATGAAGCCTGAACCTCAAGTGAAGAGTCATCATCATCCTCAAGCGAAGAATCGTCCTCTAGCAACGATGAGGTAAAAGACTCCTCTAGGATAGAGTTACTTTATAAAACCATGGCATGTCTTCAAAATGCTTTAACTAAATCAAAATCTAGGATTAAGGATTTGAAAGTAGAGATTAGAGAAATTAAGAATGTAGAAATTTCTTGTGATGATTCATGTTCACTTTGGAATGAAAATGATGAACTAAGAAAAGAAATAGGTGAACTAAGAGCATGCTTAGAAAAATTTGCAAATGGTTCAAAATACCTAGATATGATACTTAGGGATCAAAGGGTTATTTACAACAAGACCGAAATAGGATATAGGCCTAAAGAGAAGGAAGTAGTTTTTACCTCCCTTGTTAGTAGGAAATCAACCATTAGGAGCAAAGTTAGAAAGGCATGGGTTCCCAAAAGCTATGTAGTTAATGCTACCGATCCTAAGATTTAGGTGCCTAATACTTGTATTTTTCATGTTGTATACGTAGGAGGACCAAGCTTGTGGATTGTTGATAGTGGTTGCTCAAAACACAGGACCGATGATGAGAGAAAATTTTCCACAATCAACCACATTAGCAAGGGGAAAGTGTCTTTTAAAAATAGTGGAAAACTTAAAATTCTAGGAAAAGACACAATTAAGGTATCCCCAAATCTTGCTATCCATAAAGTATTGTTGGTTGAAAACATGAAGTTTAACTTGCTTAGTGTGAGTCAATTATGTGATGTCAATTTTGATGTTCAATTTGACTCTTCTAAATGCCTTATAAGACATAAGAAATTAAATGATTGCATGTTAATTGGATATAGGAAATCAAATATTTATTATGTTGACCTATCATATGTCTCTAACATTTCCCCTAAGTGTCTTATGGCAAAATAAGAACAAAGTTGGTTATGACATAGGAGGCTTGGGTACATCAACATGAAAAATATTGCCAAGATAGCCAAGATGGAGCTATTCAAGGGTTTGCCAAAAGTCAAGTATCTCAAGGACAAGATGTGTGATGCATGCTAAGAAGGGAAACAATCAAAGTCATCACACAAGGGTAAAAATTTAATTAGTACTTCCTTACCATTAGAGCTTATTCATTTAGATTTATTTGATTGTCATAGTACTCCTTCTTTGAATGGTAGAAAATATTGCTTAGTTATAGTAGATGATTTTTCTAGATTTACTTGTGTATATTTCATGAAACATAAGGACAATACCCTAGAAATAATCATAGGTTTTAGCAAAAGAGTAGAGAATGAAAGTGTTGGATCGTTTAGAGCGGTAGAGGCAGGGGGGGGGGGGGTGAATAGCGCAAAACTCTTTTTGTTCGTTTGTTCGATGTAAAGTGCGAGTAAGAGTAAATGCAGCGGAAAGAAAATAATACTCGTTTGTTTTTACTTGGTTCCTAGCCTTCGGATGCTAGTCCAAGGCCCTAACTATCCTAGACTGCGTACGGAGGGCAAAACACTAAAAACACTCCTCCTCGTTAGAGGAAGGAGTAAGCGAATACAATCGATAAAAAGCTCAGGGTAGAGGGACACTCCCCCTCTCCTTGTTACGATTAAAACACGACAAGTATAGAATAAAAGATGACAACAATAATAAAAAAAACCAATGACTATTAAAGTAAAAGAAATTAGGCACTTGTCGTCGGAGATTCGGTAGCACTTCATCGTCACAAGGTCGTCGTAGAAGAGTATCGTAGCGGAGGCTTTTTGGAGAGCTTTTGATAATGAAAATAGGGTGGAGAACCCCTACTTTTATATCCTTGGAAACCCTAGACATTCACATCTTCAATCAATGAGAGCAAGCCTCCTATCCCTTCAAAAATGGAGATAAGCTTTGACTCTCCTCGAAACTGATCCTTGACCAACAGTCGACTGCTACCCTTACCAGTCGACTGCTGATGGATCAGTCGACTGATACAAAGCCCTCAATCGACTGATGGTAGGTTTTACAGTTACAACGAAGAGTTAGCTCAAAAATACAATTAATATAAGTAAATTAAATGGTCATATACCATCCGATCTCGACTTAGACCTTCCATGGGAGGTCTTGGTCAGATCGTCGCCTAAGAATGTCACCATACACAGGACACGACCTTCCTTGCGCTCACTCACATGAGCTTATCTCAACATTTACCTTGTAGCTTATACTTCCGGTCTTTCACCCGATTCCTTCGGCTTCCTCCAAAGTCATTCCGGTGTCGCCCAACCACCATGGCTCCCTCCGGGTATCGCTGACCTTAAGCTCTAGCTTTAGTACTTTTCTTCTCACTTGATTTAGCTCGTGAGATAACAAAAATGAACTTAACTTTGTATGGTTTGCTATAATCAAAACTCAGGTTCGACTTAGGTGCCTACTACACTAATAGAAAGAAATCTCAAAATCAACCAGATCCGTAGTGATCATGGTGGAGAATTTGAGAATTCTAATTTCTCCAAATTTTGCTTAGAACAAGGGTACAAGCTTGAGTTCTCTTATCCTAGAACACCTCAACAAAATGGGGTGGTGGAAAGGAGAAATCGTTCCCTACAAGAAGCCGCTAGGATTATGCTTAATGCATATTCATTACCTGGCTACTTGTGGGCAGAAGCGATTAATACCACTTGCTATATCCAAAATAGAGTCCAAATTTATAGGTTTTTAGGAAAAGCTCCATTTGAATTATGGAATGGCATAATTCCAACAATTCATTACTTTAAAGTCTTTGGATGCAAAGCTTACATCCTAAATACCAAGGACAATTTAGGAAAATTTGAGTCTAAAGCAGATGAGGGAATCCTTGTTGGATACTCATCCACAAGTAGAGGGTATAGAGTCTATAACAAAAGGACTCAAATAGTTGAGGAGTCTTCAAATGTTTAATTTGATGAGACTTCTACCACTTACCCTAGAAAATCCCCCATTGATAATGATATCAATGACAAAAATCAAGATATTACCCAAAAATTACAAACCATGACTTTAGGGGGTAATAATCAAGGGGAAGGATTAGTGAGTAACAATCAAGGGGGAGAAGAGGGGATTCAGATGATGAGAGGAGAATTGAGGATATCCAAGATCAAAATCAAGTTGATACACCTCCTAGAACAATAAGAGTTCATCAAAATCACCCTCTAGATCAAGTTGTAGGGGAATTATTTCAAGGTGTTAGAACTAGATCATTCCATAGAGCTTCCTCTAGTCACATAGCTCTCATCCCCCAAATTGAGCCCATATCAATCAATGATGCATTACTTGATCCCGATTGGATTTTAGCAATGCAAGATGAATTAGCTCAATTTTAAAGAAGTCAAGTATGGGAGCTAGTTCTTAGACCCAATGATAGCACCATTATTACTACTAGATGGGTCTTTAGGAACAAATTAGATGATCAAGATAATATAACTAGGAATAAGGCAAGGTTAGTTGCAAGGGGTTTCAATCAAGTTGAAGGACTTGATTATGATGAAATTTATTCCCCAGTTGCTAGGTTAGAATCCATTAGAATCCTATTACGATATGCCTCTTACATGGGCTTTAAACTCCATCAAATGGATGTAAAATCGGCATTCCTAAATGGGTTCATTAAGGAAGAGGTATATGTAGAACAACCTCCCGGGTTTGAGAGTATAGATTATTCAATCTTTGTATACAAGCTTAGAAAAGCTTTATACTGGTTAAAACAAGCTCCCCGGGGTTGGTATGAAAGATTGTCATCTTTCTTAGTGTCTAAGGGATTTAGAAGAGGTCAAGTAGATCAAACTCTCTTCATAAAGTCAAAATCAAAGGATATCTTTGTAGCCCAAGTATATGAAGATGACATTATTTTTGGGTCAACATATGATGATCTCCTATAAGACTTTATCAAAAACATGGAGAATGAGTTTGAAATGAGTCTAGTTTGAGAATTAAAATTCTTCTTAGGATTATAAGTCAAACAAACTAATGAAGAAACTTATGTATACCAAACCAAATATGCCAAAGAAATGATCAAGATATTTGGTTTGAAAAATGCTAAGGTAGTTTCAACTCCTATGGAAACTAATACAAAAATAGATAATGATCATGAAGGAAAATCAATTGACCTTAAGCTTTATAGGAGCATGATTGGTAGTCTTTTATACTTAACCGTTAATAGACCCGACATTTTATTTACGGTAGGTATGTGTGCAAGATACCAATCTTGTGCCAAAGAGTCTCATTTAGTGGTCGTTAAGAGAATTTTAAGATACATCAAAGGCACATTAAATGTAGGACTTTAGTACCCTAGGACAAAATCTTTTGATTTGGTTGGGTTCACCGATTCTGACTATGCTGGTTGCAAGTTGGATAGGAAGAGTACTAGTGGTGGATGCCAATTTCTTGAATCCTCCCTAGTTAGTTGGAGTAGTAGAAAGCAACCTTGTGTTGCTTTGTCCACCACCAAAGCCGAATATGTGGCTATGGTTGGTTGTGTGGCTCAATTACTTTGAATGAGACACACATTAGAGGATTACGAGCTACACTACTCCAATGTCAAGGTTTATTGTGATAATGTGAGTACCATAAATTTGACTAAAAATTTGGTACATCACTTTAGGACTAAGCACATTGAAGTAAAGCATCACTTCATTAGAGATCATATGGCTAAGGGGGACATTGAACTCAATTACATAGAATCCAAGTTCAACCTAGCTGACATATTCACCAAGGCTCTCCCCGAAGAGGAATATTCATCAGTTAGGAGAGAACTTGGAATGTGCTTAGTAGAATAGAGGTCTAGGTTTGTATGATCCTATAGAAAATCTAGGACTTATACCTCTAAGCATCTCACAAAAGACCTAAGAAACCATGATTTTTGTATTGAGCCACTTAGACAATATGTGAGATGTTAGGAAGATGCATTTGGTTCATCATTCTTGTTATGATGCATTACTATGACCAAAATGTCATCTAGAGACATTAATCTTTCATTGGACCAATCATTGGGAAGGCTTATGCACAATTAATGTGCATATAGCTCTAAAAACATGATTGAAAATGACAAACAAAATATATTTTCAACTATGTTTATCATACTTTGGAAAACAGTTTTCAATTACTAGGCAAAGGTGATACAAAGTTTGCAAAATTCTTAAAGCTTTTGCTAGTTTTTAAAATTGTATCATTTTCAAAATATAGAAAAAATATATTTTTCAATTTATTTCTTCTTGATAGAAAATGATTTCAAAAATGTTTACACAAAATTTCATGATTTTTCGATGTTTCTAGAATTTTTGGCGCATTTCTGAAGTTGGGCTGAAAAATCTGAATATGACATTTCAAGTGTGGCAGTCGACTGATTCAGATATCAGTCGACTACTACTCTAATTTTTCTGTAAATCAGCCTTCTTTCTTGACTTGAGTGTAATCTTAAGTGTCATAACCCTATGGTATGATAATTCAAGTAATTAAAAGGGTATAGGACTAATTAATGCATTGTTTTAGGGGGAGCTTCATAGTGAAATCTTTTCATCCCCTAAAATTATATTGTTGGTGCAAAGTTAGGACATAGCTTTATATCTCTTGTTTATGCCTTGCTCCACATGTTATTCACACATCATAAACCATGTCTTGGATTAAGGGGGAGCTCCATATCTATCTTATACCTTAGTTCAAGACATAACCAATTCAATTCTTTAATGAACTTATCATTGTATTAATCCTTTTCTTTTTTATATATGTCAAAGGGGGAGAAGGAAATTTTAAGTTAAAATTCATATTGGAAATATGATGTTTTCATTATATGCATATGTTAAGACCTAACTTAAATGATTGCCAAACATCAAAAAAGGGGAGATTGTTGGTGCAATAATGCCCCAAGCATTTATATGTTTTGATGTTTGGATAATCATCTATAGTTAGGCAATATTTTGTGATCTAACCATGAATGTGTTAAGTGATAGGAAATCCAAGTATGAAGACTTGGTGAAGGAAAGTCCAAGTATGATCTTGGCAAGAGAACTCCAAGGAAAAGTCTTTGCGGCGTAAGTCCAAGCATGTAGTCTTGGCGGCATAATATCTAAGCAGACCTTGACAAAGGAAGACCAAAGGTAAGGTCTTGGCAGCGTAAGTCCAAGCATGTAGTCTTGGCAAAAGACCAAAGTCTAAGCTGTCCTTTGGCAAAAGAGAAACCCAAGACTTGACGAAACCGATGGAAGCTCTTGGAAGCAAGCACAATGATGAAGGAGTCGTGGACTCGGAGGGATCCTGGAGGTGCAAGGCTGAAGGAAGAGCTAGAAGGTTAAGTATAGGTCTAGGGGGATAATTTAAGTATGATTTATTCATACTTGAAGAGTATTAGTCAACTGGTGCTTTGTCCTAGTCAATTGCTCAGTCACTCGAGTGAAGTTGGCCAAGTTCTGTGGCCAACAGTTGCCTACCAGGGTTTGGCAGTCAACTGGTCCACCTATCAGTCGACTATTATATGTTGGTGTAGGGGCACTAGATAATCGAACCTATGTTTTGATTATGGCAAAGATCCAAAATTAAGGTCATATTGTTATATCATGAGATGAATTAAGTGTGCAGGAAATGATTAAGCTTAGCCGAAGGTCAACGACACCTAGAGGGAAACCGTAGTGGTCGGGCAACACCGGGGGAACTTCTTGGGAGTTGAAGAACCTAGGTGGAAGACTGGAAGAAAAGCGACAGGTCATAAAGGACCAGAGGTAAGCACAAGTGTGAAGAGAGATGGTAAGGTCGTGTCTTCTGTACGGGAATGACCGTAGGCAGCGATCTGACTAAGACTTCCTATGGAAGGTCTAGGTCGAGATTGGACGGTAAGAAACCATCGCATTTACCATTTTCCATGCTAACCCCTTACTGCAGGGAAGTGGCTAGGATGGCAGTCGACTGCTGACCATTGGGCAGTCGACTGATGGCGACGAATCAGCCTTTTGCGCTAGGTCAAAACGAATAATATTTGACGCGACCACTTCACGATAAAATTTGGTACCACCTCGTGATCTGTTCCAAAAGATGAGGAGACTTATTCTGAGGCCAAAATCTATAAAAGGAGGGGAGGACTTCAGCCCAAACATCAATCAAGACTATTCTTAAGTGCTCCTACAACGCCAAAGCTCCAACACCCTCATAATGCTGATGCGACGCCAAGCTTTCATCCTCTTCGTTGGCAGCACCAGCAAGTAATATCTTTGGTTATTGTATTCTTTGTTTTAATCGTAACGAGGTGAGGTAGGCTTGTTTCCTCATCCTCATACTTTCGATTTTGTGATCGTTATCTCCTACCTCCAATGAGGAGGAGATTTTATAGTGGATTGCCCCTTCGTACATGGTCAAGGATCATGGGACCTTGGAGTAGCAACCGCTCGGTTGTGAACCAAGTAAAAATAAAGATGTCTTTTTATTTTTTCGCTATGCTTGCTCATATATCGAACGAACAAAATGAAAAATTTTACGCTCGCTATTCACCCCCCCCCCCTCTAGCGACGCTTCTCGATCCAACAATATACCTAGCAATCAACTGTTATAAGTGGACTTCGGCATAGAAAGATCACCAGTCGAGTGATCGTTAGGAGCACTCGACTGATGGCTAAATCAGTCGAGTGATGGTATCATAAGTTGACTGATCGGCTTTCCGTTGGACAGTGATGATCACGGCTTGTCAAAAGTCATTGGATTGCATCGGCTACAACATCAGTCGACTGATGGAGACCATCAGTCGACTGATCGAGGCTCAATGGGAAAATTAGCCTCTTCTCTATAAAAAGAGCCATGGGATGCTTGATGAGGCTAGTGCTTACATTCCCACCATACTCTTAAGCTCCCCACATTTTCTTAAGCTTTCTAAGTCTTTTAAATCCTCCTCTTCTCTAATCTTCATCTTCATCAATTGTAAGAAGAGGAGTGTGTTTGTAAAGAAAGCTTTCTAGTGGAGATTTGATTGGATTGATCCACCTCAAGGATCACCGTAGAATAGGAGCTTAATCTCCGAACCACGTAAAAGCCTTCTTGTTAGCGATTGAGTTTTAACTTCTTAATTTTCATTTAGTTTTTATTTTGCTTCTGCTAACCTTTATTGTAGAAACAAAAAGAGGTTATTCACCCTCTCTAGCCTTCCAAAGATACCCAACAGAAAACTCAAGAAGAAGAATTGGAGCCAAGAACAACTCTGATACTTCAATACAAACAATAAGGTAATGGGTGTATTACTTAGTGTAATTCCTAATGATATTTTGATCAAGATAGGAGATTGCAAATATGTCAAGGACCTTTGGATCAAGTTGGCGAAATATCATGAAAACCCATCACCGGTTCAAGAAGAAGAGGAATGCTCATCGGCTCAATCGAAGGAGGCCAAAGAAACAAGCTCATCCTCACAAGAAAGTGAGGAGTCGGAAGTTGAGAAGGAATCAACTTCCTGATGCACACAAACACGACCTCAAATCTCACGACGGAGACCATCGAGGATTCAAAGTGTGCGCTCATGCTTAACGCCTGCAAGTTCACGGATGTCGTCAAGTAATAAAGAATATCGATCCCATAGGGACTGAGATTTTGAGTATCGGTTTATCCAGTGGATGTGTTGTTGTTCGGATTGAAAATCTGAGGGTTCATGAATGAGAGGTCGTCAGTGTTCTGAACTTAGTACGGTGTCCCAAGGAAGAAGAGAAAAGGTTTCTACGAGGATTTGAATGGGATTCTAGGACTTCGGTTTCGTTTGTGTGTCGCAGAACATGCTATCAATCAAATGTATCTAGATTTTCTAGCTAGGGTTTTATGGAAATGACATCATACACTATAGTACGAGGATGCTGAATCGATCCCTGCGACGAGCCAGAAATGAGACACGTTACCAACTCTATCGCATCCTTCTATCCATAGTTACAGGCGATGAGGCCAACCTATAGGTGTTGGATCGAGAAGCATCGCTAGAGGGGGGAGTGAATAACGAGGGTAAATCTTTTTGTTTGTTCGTTCGATATATGAGTACGTACAGCGGAAAGGTAAAAAGACACGTTTATTTTTACTTGGTTCACAACCCAGCAGTTGCTACTCCAAGGCCCTAATGGTCCTAGACCGTGTATGGAGGCCAAAGCACTATAACGTCTCCTCCTCGTTAGAGGTAGGAGACAACAAACACAAAACCGAAAGTACGAGGATGAGGAAACAAGCCTACCTCACCTCATTGCGAATAAAAACAAGAATATAATAACAAAATATGTTACTTATTGCTGCTGCCGATGATGAAGATCAGAATTTGTCATCGCATCGGCGTTATGACGGTGTTGGAGCTTTGACATTGTAGAAGACCTTGAGAATAAACTTGATGATCTTTGGAGTTGGAATCCTCCCCTCCTTTTATAGAGTTTGGCCTCTGAATATGTCTCCTCATCTTTCGGAACAGATCATGAAGTTGTACAAATTTTATCGCGAAGTGGCCACGTCAAACGTTATCCGTTTTGACCTAGCGCAAAGGCGGATTCGTCACCATCAATCGATTGATGCCTTCCATCAGTCGACTGATGAGCATCAGTTGACTGCCCAATGTCCAGCAGTTGACTGTCAGCCTGGCCACTTCCCTACAGTAAGAGGTTAGCCCAGAAAATGGTAAATGCAATGGTTTCTAATCGTCCGATCTCGACCTAGACCTTCCACAGGAAGTCTTAGTCAGATCACCGCCTACGGTCATCCTCGTATAGAGGACACGACCTTACCATCTCTCACTCACATGAGCTTACCTCAATACTTACTGTGTCGCTTTCGCTTCCGGCCTTCCACTCGATACCTTCGGCTCCCTCCGAAGTCACTCGAGTGTCGCCCGACCACCACGGCTTCTTCCGGGTGTCGCTAGCCTTCAGCTCCAGCTTTAGTACTTTTCTACACACTCGATTTAGCTCATGAGATAACGATGTAAACTTAACTTTGTGTCTTTGCCATAATCAAAACACAGGTTCGATCATCTAGTGCCCCTGCACCAACAATAGGGTCCTCCTAATATCCCCTAAATCTTAGATACAAGGACTGTCACTCCTCGTATCATCTATGCACAGAAGCTAGAAAACCAAAAAACAAAGTTATAGATATAAACAATCATTCAACTACAAATACGATTTCAAGAACAGAAACATATTTGAAATAGTAATGTTCTACTCAACACAAACTACTCTCTAATCCTAGAATTGGAGAATCTACTCCATGGATACGAGAAGAGAGTCATAATATATTATAGAATTCATGAGTAAAATGATAAACATGCAAGAAATATGAATTACAATGTAATTGCAGGTCTTCCCTCTGGCATTGTGGTGCAAATATTGATCCTTGAGCGGCTCTCTCCTTTTCCGATGCGAGTTCCTAAAGCTTTTTAGGGCTTCGGAGTGTCGTCCCGGCCGACATGCCTCCCCCCTAGGGTTTAGGCAAAGCTTTCCTTATATAGACATGACGCCGGATCGCTGCGAAATCTGGAAAAAAAACCCTAGTCGTGTCAAATCGCTTGGCTACCACACGGTCGTGTGAAAATACACAGCCTAGCCATGTGTCGAGCCATGGTGGCCATTTTTTCCTTCTGAACATGGCCGTGTGCAGGCACATGCTCTAGCCATGTTCCCTTCTGCATCCAGCTGCCAAATGTCTTCTTTTTTCTTCGAAAGTGCGTCGTTATCCCAACAAAATGCTATCTTACACACAAAAGTATACAGAGAATATCTCTGAACTAGAAAATAGGAAATGCATGGAAAACAAAGTAAAATATGCATGAAACCAATATAAAATGAGATGAGATGTGAGCAAAAACTACTCCTAAAATCCAATATGTTTTGCTCACATCAATTCCCCTAGACTTAAGTCTTTACTTGTCCTCAAGCAAACCTCAGTGCCATGAAATTTTAAAAATATATTGTTCCATACTTAGCATGTTAACTAGATTTATCAAGTGGTATTTGCAATCAAAGAAAAATAGATATGTTCTAGAAATTCACTAAGTTAGCTCCTCGTGCTCTTGCTAAGCGAATCTTCTTAGGGGATACTTATTCCATGGTGAGTTAAGTCGTCATCCTATAGCTTTCCTAAGGTCTCCGACTCTTAGGAACTTACCTGCCCAAAGCGAGGGTCGTTCCCTAGATCTAGCACAAAGTCTCAAAGGCATGCTTAGTATTGAGAGAAATTGATAGGTGTTTTCCTAGTAACCTAACTCGGTCTCAAAGGGGCACCTAACCATTTCCACCCACTACAACTATTTTTTTATCCCTCATAATCCGTTTTTCTTCTTTCTTTCCTTTTTCATTTCTTTTTTTCTCTCTCTTTGTGTTTCTTTTCTTTTCTCTCTTTTATTTGTTTGGCTCACTGGAATTTTGATTTTTCCGAATGGGCTTACATAATCTGAGCATCTCCAATAACTAAAATGCTAAACTTAGGGTCACCTGTGGATTCCAAAGTACTAGACTACTTAGATGAATCATAACTAGGTATGTACTAGACTCTCCCTTTTAGAATGTTCGACATGTGTAGGTGTAAAAATAAAATCTAACCAGTGTAAGTATAGAACATTTATTAAAGAAAATAAAATAAAATACCATGAGATAAATAAAGTTAAGCTACCTATGGGAACAACTCATGAAAGTAACTTTAAAAATACTACTGAGGCAGCTTAAAGATAGCCAAGACTAAGTGAAGGAAGAAACTAAACACACTATGCATGAATAAATGAATGCTAACTAAAATGCAAACATTAGGAAAGAAACCACTGCTAGAAACAAAACAAAACTTGGAGTCCCCCCAGACTTAAGTGAAGCATACCTCTAGTATGGTCGATGAGGTGGAAAGTTTGGTAGCCTCGGCATCTCGGGATCCTAGAGAATCTACTGCTAAGTCATTGATGTCACATGTACATGTGGTCGATCTGAGAGCTGGTGGATACAGCGACTGCTCGGTGCTCCTCCTCCTAAGCCCACTGTGCCTGTTGGGCTCGCATATGTTGTCGCATCTCCTGGTGGTAGGTGGCCTCCACCTGGCAACGGGTAGCCTCCTCCTGGAAGTAGACGTGGGCCTTGTCGTAGAACTCCTCGGCATGCTAGAAGTGCTCCCAGAAGCCCTGAAACTCTGCCTGGGTGTAAGCACTCTGCTCCTACCATCACTGCCTCTGTGTCTGCTGCTCAACATATATGTCGTCGAGGCACGATCGAAACTCCAAAAAATCTTAGGCAGATGTACCTGCATCCTGCTCAAAAGTAGAAAAAGGTGGCGGTGCAGGTGCAGGCTCATGTCGACGTGGACTAGGTGGGCTCCTATGCATGTGTGGATTGGAGGGAGTGTGTTGCAAAGGGGGAGAGATGGGCACCGATGTGGATTGTCCCTCATATGGAGGGGACTCTACTATCAGGTCTAAGCGCTAGTTGGCACATGTGGTGATGGTTGTACGATCAGGGTCGGGGAGCCTAAGGGTCGTCAGGTTTTTCCTTACAAAGCATAAGGAGTGTCCCTCTCTTACAATCATCTTCATGGCCATACACACTCCTAAGTCGATCCTAGGCCTCCCCATTATGCTATCTAGTGCAGTGTAGTCGTACCCCATTCTATAGCAAATGTGGGTAAACAGGCCCCCCACATTAATCTCTCCTCTTGCTGCTTTGCTCATTTTCACTAAGTGTCTAATGAAATGGGACCCTACATCGATGCTACTCCATTCTTGTAGCATGTTTCATAGGCAAACCAGCTCGCTAGCTTTCACTACACCGTCACTCTCCCTACGACTAAAAATAGTGCTTTCCATGATTCGGTGGAGGTATCGGAAAATGGGGTTTTGGAGGCATGATGCTTTGGCCCTAGAAGGGTCATAAGAGTGCTCTCCTATCAATTCAATCCAAAAGATTCGAAAGTTTAACCCTATAGGAGTTCTTCTCTCTCCTCCACTCGGCAAGCCCAAGCATGAGTTCCATTTGTATAGTGTCCATTCATACTCAATGTTAAATATCCTCAAGGTAATCCTACCCTCTTCGCTCTCTCTACTCACTAAAACTTCAGCTTCTAAAGAACATAAAAATTCCAAAACTATCCTAGGGTAGGTTGGGTGTCTTATCCCCATTATCTCTCCTCACCCTATTTTTGCAAATAAGACTTGAATGTCACCCAACAACCCTAAGGACTCTAGTAAATCATTATCAAGATACTTAGTTGCAATGGTTTTATGAGTAGAAAGCATGTTATATCTATCCCTATGCTCATTGTTGCAAAAAAGAAGAGTTGGAAGAGCGTTACCCTCCTCGGGAGCTTGAGGGGCATCAGTACTCCTTGCTCGTCGCTCCGAAGCACCGGATCGAGATACTACTTGCTTGGTCCTCCTCATCCTTGCTTCTTTTGCCTTCTTTGAATGTTGGAAAAGCTTCAATGTGGTGGGGACGAAGGATCCACATGGCTAGGGCAAGAAAAATCGAAACACACAGCGCATTTGGGGCGAAGATGCACGGTGTGCCCTTTTAAACCTCGCGCAACACGGTCGGAACACATGGCCAGGCCATGTGCGCCTCAGGTTAGTTGGGCACGACCATGGGAAAACACACGACCAGGCCGTGTGTCCCCTATTTCCCTCCTTTTGTGTGCAACGGTATGAATTTTCTCACATACTAAACCGTGTAAGCTAAAAATTGATTTTATTTTTACCTAGCAAGTTCTTTCTGTTCCTAATGCTAACCAAAATGGAAATCAAAGTTCAAATTAACCAAATGAATGCAATTCAATCAAAAGAAAACCTAAAATCTAAGCTAAACTTGGGTTGCCTTCCATGAAGCGCCTTGTTTAAGGTCTTTTAGCTCGACCTTACTCCATTATCAACTTGGCTGTGGAGGTTCTGTGAACCTCCATTCATTAGTCTTGGTGTCTACATCCAGTGGGCTCGGCTTTATCCTGCTGAAAGTAAAGCCGTCTAAATAGGGAGCTCTACACTCTGATAGGCTGAAGATGATGATCTCTCCATCTACCTCTAAGGAGATATGGTGTGCCTTTACATCTATGCACGCCCTCGTAGTTGCCAAAAAGGGCCTTCCCAAGATGATGGGATTCTGGGGGTCTGGTCCTGTGTCGAGTATAATAAAATCTGTATGTATCATGAAGTTCTTGACAACCATAGGCACATGTGTTAGCATGCCAACGGGTTCCTTGACTGAGTCGTCCTTCATATGGATAAAAAGGTTCACTGGTTGGAGCTCATTCAGTCCCATCTTCAAGTAGTATGCATAGGGCATCATGATTACTGATGACCCTAAGTCGCACAACGCTTCATCGAAGCTTTCCCCATAAATCGAGCAGGGGATAACAAATTCACCAGGGTCCTCAAGCTGGGGTGGAATTTTATCTTCATTTTCAGCTTGGTCTGGTAGGGTGGAAATCATGGTTGTACACCCCTTGGTGAATCTATTTCACTGTGCTACTCTCTCGCTACACACTCCTTCCTCCTTAGCTTGACTCGACTCGGGTAATGACGGAGAATTATCCATAGGTTGTGACATGGTTTGGGCTATCTGGGTCACTTGTGTCTCCAACATCCTTGTGTGACTTGCAAGACTGTCAACAGTGGCCTTCAAGTCTCTGAGTGACTCCTTTGTTTTCTAATGTTGGCGGTGGAACTCTTCATTGACCTTTGTTTGAGTAGCAATGAAGTCTTCCATCATCAATTCTATCCTAGACTTCTGTTGTTGCTGCTGCCCATTGCCCTACTACTGCCCATATTCTTCTGATGGTTGGAAGTTCCCCGAGTCATTTTGATAGGAAAAGTTCGGGTGGTTCTTCCATCCGAGGTTGTAAGAATTGGAGAATGGGTTGTTGGGCCTTTGATTGTAGTCCCCAACCACATCACAATGCTCAATCTGCTCTTCAAAGCCACCCTGCCCTCCATAGTAGTCTTCCCGATACGCTGCTGCTCCTTCTCCAAAGTCAATGGCCACATATGCAAATGCAGGATTTAAAGAGTCGAACCATCTGCTAAGCGCATCCATTCTCACTACTAGGTGATCCACGGAGTTGACAGCATATCGTCCCGCTGTAGGAGCTGGGTGACCACATTCAGAAGCTCATTGATGGTGGTTCTAGGCCACCTCTTCTATTAGCTCCTCAGTTTCCTCTATGGTCTTATTCATAAGTGCTCCTCCTGCAGCAGAATCGAGCTACATCTTTGTGGCATACATGATCCCATTGTAAAAGATGTGGATCACCAGCCACCTTTCAAGTCCATGGTGGGGGCATTGGTAAAGTAGCCCCTTGTAGCAATCCCAAGCTTCAAATAGGGACTCACCCTCCTTCTGACAGAAGCTTGTGATCAGATGGTGCATGTGAGTAGTTTTGCTTGGTGGGAAGTATTTGTTCAAGAATTGCTGCTCACATTCCTCCCATGTAGTAATGCTTCCTGAAGGCAGGGAGTGAAGTCATGCCTTAGACTTATCCCACAATGAGAACGAGAATAGGCTCAGGCAGATCACATCTCCAGGGACTCCATTTATCTTCATCGTCGAGTAGATTTCCAAGAATGACTCCAGGTGCCGGTTTGGGTCATCAGTCATAGCTCCCCTGAATTGACTCTACTGGACCATATGTATGAGTGATGGCTTCAGTTCAAAGTTGTTTGTCGAAATGGATGGTCCAGCTATACTTGGCCTAACTCCTCTAGCACTAGGGGCTGCGTAATCCTGCAAGGGTCGACTACTTATATTCACTTCGGATGCAGCTTGGTCCTCCATCCTCTTTTGTTCGGCTTTTCGGCGGAGATAGGTTAGTTCGATTTCTAAATCGATCGGAATCAGACCTTCCTATCCTAAGCATCTAAGCATACGAAGAACCGAGCCACAAAATTAGGAGTATATACCTAAGGTTTAGAAACAAAAAATAAACTAATCTAGCTAACTAATCAAAGAGCAAATAAGAAATAGAGAATCACTGCTAAAATAAAATAAAAACTAAATCAAGATATGGAAAATATAAAAATTCAAATAAAATAAAAATAAGCAAGTAAATAAATCTAACCTAAGTTCGATCCAACTATCCACTTTCTTGATTTGATATCGAATCAATCAGTCCCCAGCAACGGTGCCAAAAACTTGATGCACACAAATGCGACCTCAAATCTCATGATAGAGACCGTCAAGGACTCGAAGTGCGTGCTCACGCTCAATGCCCCCAAGTGCACGGATGTCGTCAAGTAATAAAGAATATCGATCCCATATGGACTAAGATTTCGAGTATCAGTTTGTCCAGTGGATGTGTTGTTGTTCGGATTGGAAATCTGAGGTTTCAAGAATGAGAGGTCATCGGTGGGCCGAACTCAGTATGGTATCACACGGAAGAAGAGAAAAGGTTGCTACGAGGATTTGAATGGGATTTTAGGACTTCAATTTCGTTTGTGTGTCACAGAACATGCTATCAATCGAATGTATCTAGATTTTCTAGCTAGGGTTTTGTGGAAAGGACATCATACACTTTGGTACGAGGATGCCGAATCGATCCCTGCGACGAGCCAAAAACGAGACATGTTACCAACTCTATCGCATCCTTCTATCCACAGTTACAGGTGATGAGGCCAACCTATAGGTTCCTCCTAATATCTCCAAAATCTTAGATACAAGAACTGTCACTCCTCGTATCATCTATGTATAGAAGACAGAAAATCAAAAAACAAAGCTATAGATCTAAATAATCATTCAACTACAAATACAATTTCAAGAACGCAAACATATTTAAAATAGCAATGTTCTACTCAACACAAAATACTCCCTAATCCTAGAATTAAAGAATCTACTCCATGGATACGAGAAGAGAGTCACAATACATTATAGAATTCATGAGTAAAACGATAAATGTGCAAGAAATATGAATTACAATGTAATTGCAGCTCTTCCCTCTGGTGTTGTGGTGTAGATCTTAATCCTCGAGTAGCTCTCTCCTTCCCCGATGCGAGTTCCTGAAGCTCTTTAGGGAATCGAAATGTCATCCCGGCCGGTGTACTTCCCCCCTAGGGTTTGGGCAGAGCTTTCCTTATATAGACATCACGTCGGATCACTGCGAAATTTGGAAAAAAACATAGTCACGTCAAATTGCTTGGCCGCGACATGGCCATGTGAAAACACAAGGTATGCCCATGTGTCGTGTTGGTGCAGTAGGCACCTAAGTCGAACATGAGTTTTGATTATAGCAAACGATACAAAGTTAAGCTCATGTCGTTATCTCACGAGCTGAATAGAGTGTGCAGAAAATTGCTATAGCTAGAGCTGAAGGCTAGCGACACCCGGAGGAAGCCGCGTTGGTCGGGCGACACTCGGGTGACTTCAGAGGGAGCCGAAGGAATCGGGTGGAAGCCCGGAAGCTAAAGCGACCCAGTAAGTATCGAGGTAAGCTCGTGTGTGTGTGAGCGTAAGTAAGGTCGTATCCTCTTTACGGGGATGATCTTAAGCGTAGATCCGAACAAAGACATCCTATAGATGGTCTAGGTCGAGATCAGACGGTCGACGATTGTCGAAATTATATTTTTGTTGAGCTAACTTTGACTTGCAGCAAGCATCGATCATTATCGGCGGAGGACTCATTGCCGTCAATCGATCATTGTCAAAGGTTAGCACTCGTGATCTTGCCATCGATCGGTGATGATGGCCATCGACCGAGATGGTCAAAGGATCAGCTTCGAGGAGTCAAGGCTTATCACCAAATTTCAAGGGGAGTGGTGCTCAAATATGATTGGCTAGGGTTCCTCTCGAAAAGGGGCTCAAAGGCTATAAAAGGAGGTCCTAACCTAGGGTTTCTTCATCAATTCTAAGTGATCAAAAGCCTCTGCAACGCTGCGACTCTCCGACGACTCTACAACAACGAAGTGCTACCAACAACCCTAGCTTAAGTTCTTTTTTTTCTAGTTGTTGGTATAATCTTACTTTGTTATTGCTTTCAATATTGCAATTTGTTTTAATCAAGGTTTTCTATCGTTGTATTTTACTTAAATAGAAGAGAGGGTTTGTCTCTCTATCTTTTTTTCTTCGAAGGTTTTTGTAATCGTCAAACTCCTACCTCCAACGAGGAGGAGTGTTTTAGTGAATTGCCCTCCGTACACAGTCTAGGACCGTTAGGGCCTTGGAGTAGTAGCCGAAGGCTATGAACCAAGTAAAAAAATATCTTGTCTCTTTTTGTTTCATTTATCTTTCCGCTGCACTTAATTGTTTTGATACGAACTCGAAAAAAAAGGTTTTTCGCTATTCACCCCCCCCCCCTCTAGCGAACTGCTTCGATCCAACAATTGGTATCAGAGCCGGGGGCGGTTAGATTTGGTGAAACCACAAATCTAGCATTTTTTACAGATTTGTTTTTCATTCATTTAAATTTTTCTCCCACACTACTAATCCAAGACGAAGTCTTGGTACTCTTCGTTTGGTTTTGTCTAGCAAGTATTCTCTTTTGGAGTAGCTGACGGTAAAACGGGCATAACTTTTCGTACAAGTTCACCCACGAAACGGTCTACCTACCAAAACGAAGCTCTCGGAAAGATATACATTCTTATAAGGGTAAATCCTCGTAAAAAGCTGTATTCATCCCGAAAACCCATCGTTTAGTACCATTTCCGGGACATCGAAGGTTGTAAGTGCTCATATTTTATTTTAGTTGGTTATTTATCGTTTATTCCTTTTGTTTCTTTTCATTTCCTACATTACAAATCCAAGGCGAAGTCTTTGAACCTTTGTCGTGTTTTTTTTTGGTATTTTTTGTGCAAGGTTTCCCTTCCAAATGGCCCATCTCGAGGGTTTTAGCACCGTCCGACCTCCGTTTTACAACGGAGATGATTTCCATTACTGGAAAGGTCGGATGTAATGCTTTCTCAAAACCCAAATCGAGATGTGGATCATAATCCAAACGGGTTTCACACTTCCGACTAATGAAGTGGGTGAATCCTTGGGTTATGACCAATAGACCATTGCGACAAAATGACAAGTCGAAGCTGACGCCAAGGCAACACAAATCCTCCAATGCGGCTTGTCCAAGGAGGAGTTAAATTGTGTCGGCCCCTTCATCAGCGCAAAGGACCTTTGGACAAAGCTAGTGGAGCTACACGAAGGGACCGATGAAGCCAAGGTATGTAAGTGCGACCTTTTATTTAATAAATTATATAATCTAAAAATGCAGGAACATGAAACGGTGACGCAACTCCACGCCCGCGTCCAGGACATAGTCAACAATCTACATGCAATCGGGCAAAAGGTTGAACAACGCGACCTTATAAGGTATGTCCTAAACTCCTTTCCGAGGACCACCTTGTGGGCATCCATGGTCGATGCCTACAAGGTCTCCAAGGATCTTTCTAAACTTAGGTTAGATGAACTTTTTTCTGATTTCGAACTTCATGAGCAGTCTAACTCGGAACTCGAGAAAGGTATAGCACTATTTGCAGGTTCAAAGAAGAAAACCGCTAGCAACCCACCCCCGAAGGAAGAAGAGGATGAGTCGGATTTGGAGGTCGACTCAGAAATGGAGGTCGAACTAGTCAACCTAGTTCGGAGGATAGTCAAGGGCCGAAAATGAACCGTCACTCGACCCAACGAAGGTAAGCCTAAAAGTTCAAATATTAGATGTTATGAATGCAACAGGTTTGGACATATCAAGTCCGAATGCCCAAAACTCAAGAGCAAGGCACCGAAACACAAAAAGGCACTCAACGCTACTTGGGAAGAAGCTTCTAAAGAAGAAGACGATGATCGAGTCCTCATGGCTAAACCGGTGGAATCGGAGACGAAGTCGGAACCGGAACTTGAATCGGAAACCGAAGACGAGTCGGACTGCGAAGCACTATTCAAGACAAGCCACGGATACGCATCCGGTTCAAAAGATACACTCAAGGTAAGTCGGTCTCTCATTACTACACTTTATAGTGCAATTAAGTTTTTAAATAGAAAGTTAGCTAAGTTCGAGTCCAAGGTCGAGACCCTAGTTGAGGAAGTTAAACTCCTCAAACACGAGGTCTCCCTAACCTCTTTGACTAGTCGAGTTCAAGAGAAGGACTCAACTCGGGTTGAAAAACTCGAAGTTGAGAACTCACTATTGAAGAGTCAAGTCGAAGATCTTAGGAATACGTTGGAAAGGTTTACTTTGGGATCCAAAGGACTTGACCTCCTACTTGGATCGCAAAGGGCCGTGTACAACAAGGTCGGGCTAGGGTTTAGCTCAAACATGACCAATAAGTCGTATATGTCGATTGTAAGTCGATCTAAAAAATGTGTCCAAGCATGGGTCCCTAAGACCACCTTGATTTCAATCTTAGGATCAAACCAGTACTAGGTTCCCAAGGACCAAATCCACTATGTGGAGAGACCGAATCGATTCAACGGTCCAGGGGGAGCTAGTATGAAATTTGTTTGTGTTTTAACTTAGAAATTGTATGCTTAGGTTTTTATTTAGTTTGATTTTTTTTTAGAATGGTTAGATAGGACTATAACTCGTCAACACTTGATAACATAGTACCAGGACGCGGCGAGATGATAGTACGCTAGGAAAATGGAGTCTCGTGTATTCGAGCTAGATAAGGCGTATCTAGTTCGGTTCACTTGACCGAGTGGAACTAGCTGAAGCTACCTCACCGTATCCTAGACTAGTTAGACCAGGAAGTGGTCTTAGGTGAGTCAAGTTACTATTTTCTTGAAAATGGCTTTGTTTAAGGAAGTGGTCGTTGTTCCGATCAAAGAAGGCCTCTGTGCCTCGCCACGACCTGGGAGCCATGATCTTGAAAAAGTGACTTGATAAGCCTAAGGTCAAATCCAAATCTAATGCAAGGTTGACAAGTGTTTAAGTCATTAAATTTAAATCAAGTAAAATTGGAAGTCATCTCACAAGAACATATAGGGTTAACGTGTTTGATCATGTAGACATGGGTGAGATGATTTAGGTTAATAATTTTCAACTAATCTTTAATAAATCCAATATCCGATCCAACTACCTTGCGTGTAGGATCAATGGATGTTGGAAAGTGGTTGCTCCTGACACATGATCGGGGATCAACTCAAGTTTTTGAAGCTTCGATTCAAACGACAAGGATCGGTAGCCTTCGAAAATAACGGCAAGCTCAAAATCATCAGATCAGATGATATTGAGCTTAACTCAAATTTTGTTATTCAAAATGTTTTATTAGTAAAAAATTTTCAATATAATCTACTTAGTGTAAGCCAATTGTGTGATAATAACTATAAGGTCATATTTCTAGAAAATGAATGCGTAATTAATACAAACGAAACCTCTAAAACAATTCTTAAGGGAACTAGAAATAACAACATTTACACTATTAACTTAACTAACTCCTCAACTAAGTGTCTTATGACACGACAAGAGGAATCATGGTTGTGGCACCGACGACTCGGTCACTCACACCCAAGACTCATCCACAAGATGAGTCAGAGTGACTTAGTCAGAGGTTTGCCTAACCTCAATAACTTGGATAATAAAATATGTAATGCTTGTCAACAAGGTAAACAATCTAGGACACAACATCAACTAACTAATCAAGAACAAACCAAAAGTGTGCTTGAGTTCCTACACATGGATCTATTTGATTCACACGGAGCTAAGTCACTTAATGGAAGTAAATTCTGTTCAGTCATTATTGATGACTACTCTAGATTTACTTGGGTTAGGTTCATCAAACACAAAAGTGATACCCTAGATCAATTAATCAACCTATTTAAGTTAATAGAAAATCAACAAAACATTAAAATCAAAAGACTTAGGACTGATCATGGTGGTGAATTCAAAAACCATAGGTTTACAGAATTCTGTAACCTAAATGGATACCACCATGAGTTCTCTTGCCCTAGAACTCCACAACAAAATGACCTAGTAGAACGCAAAAATAGAACCCTACAAGAAGCCGCTAGGACAATGTTAAATGAGTATAACCTACCCGATAGGTTTTGGGCGAAAGCCGTGAGTACGACATGCTATGTCCAAAATAGGATCCTTATGGTAAAGAGGCACCTTAAGACCTCATACGAGATTTATCACGATAAAATACCTAACATCAAGTACTTTAGAGTATTTGGGTGTAAGGTACATATCCTAAACACTAAGGATTACCTAGGGAAATTTACATCCAAAACCACGACCGGAATCTTTCTAGGATACTCGACTACAAGCAAAGCTTATAGAGTATATAACCGCAACACCCTTAAAGTCGAGGAGATTATCAATGTAGTATTTGATGAAGGACACGAACCTACAAAACCCCCGGCAACCCCAATTAGCGAGCCGACTCATACTAGACCTAACTCTGATCCGGAGATCAGGGCTAGTGTTAATCCTAACCTAAGTCAACCAAGTCACTCTATCGACCAAGTGATAGATGACTCCAACCAAACTAGAACTCAAACGAGTCATCCTATGGATCAAGTTGTTGACTCAAACCCAAATCCAACTAGGACTCAAACGAATCATCCTATCGACCAAGTGATAGGTGATCCAAGTCTAGGAGTTTGAACTAGAGCCTTATACAGAAACCTTAGTCAAATAACTTTGATTTCTAAAATTGAACCCAAAAATATTGACCAAGCTCTTCTTGATCCCGATTGGATTATTGCAATGCAAGAAGAGTTGGCTCAATTCACTAGGAACGAAGTATGGGAATTAGTACCACCACCTAAAGATAAAACAATCATTGGAACAAGGTGGGTGTTTAGAAATAAAATTGATGATAAAGGTGAAGTAGTTAGAAATAAAGCTAGACTAGTTGCTAAAGGGTTTAGTCAAGTCGAAGGTTTAGATTACGACGAGACCTATGCCCCAGTAGCTAGATTAGAGTCCATTCGAATGCTATTAGCATATGCAGCACATCAAGGATTTAAGTTGTTTCAAATGGATGTGAAATCTGCATTCTTAAATTGATACATTAAAGAAGAAGTTTATGTTAGTCAACCCCCCGGTTTCAAAAGTTTAGACAAACCCGATCATGTCCTTAGGTTAAAGAAAGCTCTTTATGGACTTAAACAAGCTCCTCGAGCTTGGTACGAGAGACTTTCGATTTATCTTAAGTCCAAAGGCTTTAACCAAGGTGTAGTTGACCCAACCCTTTTTGTAAAAACCTTAGGTAAAGACATATTCATAGCCCAAATCTGCGTAGATGATATTATTTTCGGAACCACCAACTCAATCCTACTAAATGAGTTCATTTCACTTATGGAAAGTGAATTTGAAATGAATTTAGTAGGCGAGTTAAGTTTCTTCTTAGGTCTACAAATTAAACAAACTAAAGATGGAATATACCTACATCAACGCAAATATACTAGGGAATTAATTAAACGCTTTGGAATGCAAGACGCTAAAATTATTAATACCCCAATGACAACTAATGTTAATATAGAAGAAGATGTAATTGGAAACCCAATTGATTTAAAATACTATAGGAGCGTAATAGGGAGTCTCCTTTACTTAACTGTAAGCCGACCTGATATCTTATTTGCAGTACATATGTGCGCAAGGTTTCAAACCTGTGCCAAGGAGTCTCACCTAACTCTAGTCAAGCATATCCTTAGATATCTAAAGGGTACACTTAATGTTGGTATTTGGTATCCTAGATCTACCGAGTTCGAACTAACCGGCTACTCCGATTCGGACTATGCCAGTAGTAAGCTCGATATAAAGAGTACGAGTAGTTGTTGTCAACTTCTCGGCTCGAGTCTAGTGAGTTGGTGCAGTAGGAAGCAACACTGTGTTGCCTTATCTACCACCGAAGCCGAATACATCGTGATGGGTGAGTGTGTCACTCAGCTTCTTTGGATGAAGCACACTCTCCGCGACTTTAAGTTAGACTTTACGAATACTAAACTTTACGTAGATAACATTAGTTCAATTAATCTTACAAAGAATCCGATATGTCACTCTAGGACCAAACATATAGAGGTCAAACACCATTTCATTCAAGAACATGTGGCCAACGGAGCCATACAACTCGAATATGTCGAATCAAAGTCTAACTTAGCAGACCTATTTACTAAACCCCTACCCGAAGCCGAATTTAGTCAATTAAGACGAAAATTGGGCATGTGCGTAGTAGAATAGGAACTTGTAAATTATATTTTCTTACTACTATTTCTTAATTTTCATTTTTATGGAACTAGCATAGGACATACCTTAGATATCATGCACCTATAGATTTAAGGAGCCAGTACATCTCACAACACATAGGACTAATGTGTTTGTGTACTTAGCCACGTAGATGGGCATGAGATGTTAGGACCTTACTCCTGGTTCCAGATGTAGAGCTAGTGCATCGCTATGAACCACGGAGTACAATCATACATACTAACCGACTCTGACCAGGACTGGTTGATCTTTCATATCAATCAAGCCAAATATGAGTCAAACATTTTATAGATGAACTTATTTTCAGTATATTATTTTCAAAATAATGTGGAACATGCTTGGACTTTAAAATTAATACTTATTTCATGCACACCCTCACTCTTTTCGATATATGGCAAAAGGGGGAGAAAAAGGCTAAAGTTAAGGGATCATTTTTTTTTGTATGGCAAAGGCTTACTTAACTTTAAGTTAACAAAACAAGTCAAGAGAATTCTTAACTTAAACACATTCAGTTAACTTGTTCTTGGTAACAAAACGGAAGTAATTTACTTAACTTTAAGTTAACTTGTTAACAAACGGAAGTAAAGGCCAAGGTTGATCTCTTAACTTAAAACTTATTTTAAACACTATGGACAATATTAAGTAATTTCGGTTACTTAATTCTTTTGTTTAGTAGCAAACACCAAGGGGGAGAGTTAAAACTCTTTCTCAAGACCAAGGGGGAGAGTTAAAACTCTTTCTCAAGTACTCACCCTCGGTCAAGGGGGAGGATTCCTCAAGGGGGAGCACTTGAACAAAAAGTTTTTATATACTCCTGCTCATTCATGCATAAAGGTTTTTATACTCCTGCTCATTCATGCATATCTCTTACTCATTTTTCTTAATGCACTTAAGTTATTTTTCTTAACTTTGTATGTGGGTTTTCCATAAATCAAAAAGGTGGAGATTGTTGGTGTAGTAGGCACCTAAGTCGAACCTGAGTTTTGATTATAGCAAACGATACAAAGTTAAGCTCATGTCGTTATCTCACGAGCTGAATCGAGTGTGCAGAAAATTGCTATAGCTAGAACTGAAGGCTAGCGACACCCGGAGGAAGCCGCGGTGGACGGGCAACACTCGGGTGACTTCGGAGGGAGCCAAAGGAATCGGGTGGAAGTCTAGAAGCGAAAGCGACACAGTAAGTATCGAGGTAAGCTCGTGTGTGTGTGAGCGTAAGTGAGGTCGTATCCTCTTTACGGGGATGATCTTAAGCATATATCCGACCAAAGACATCCTATAGATGGTCTAGGTCGAGATTGGACAGTTGACGACTGTCGAAATTATGTTTTTGTTGAGCTAACTTTGACTTGCAGCAAGCATCAGTCGACTGCGAACTTGGAGGACTCGACTGTCATCAATCAGTCGACTGTCGGAGGTTAGCACTCGACTGATGCTGCCATCAGTCCACTGATGATGGCCATCAATCAACTGATGGTCAAAGGATCAGCTTCGAGGAGTCAAGGCTTATCACCAAATTTCATGGGGACTAGTGCTCAAATATGATTGGCTAGGGTTCCTCTCGAAAAGGGACTCAAAGGCTATAAAAGGAGGTCCTAACCTAGGGTTTCTTCATCAATTCTAAGTGCTCAAAAGCCTCCGCAACGCTGTGACTCTCCGACGACTCTACAATAATGAAGTGCTGCCAACAACCCAAGCTTAAGTTCTTTTTTTTCTAGTTGTTGGTATAATCTTGTTATTGCTTTCAATATTGCAATTTGTTTTAATCAAGGTTTTCTATCGTTGCATTTTACTTAAATAGAAGAGAGGGTTTGTCTCTCTATCTTTTTTGCTTCGAAGGTTTTTGTAATCGTCAAACTCCTACCTCCAACGAGGAGGAGTGTTTTAGTGAATTTCCCTCCGTACACAGTCTAGGACCGTTAGGGCCTTGGAGTAGTAGCCGAAGGCTACGAACCAAGTATAAAAATATCTTGTCTCTTTTTGTTTCATTTATCTTTCCGTTGCACTTAATTGTTTTGATACGAACTCGAAAAAAAAGGTTTTTCGCTATTCACCCCCCCTCTAGGGAACCGCTTTGATCCAACATGTCGGGCCATGGTGACCGTTTTCACCTTCTGAACATGGCCATGTGTAGGCACATGCCTTGGTCGTGTTCCCTTCTGCGTCCAGCTGCCAAATGTCTTCTTTTTGCTCCGAAAGTGCGCCGTTATCCACACGAAATGCTATCCTGCACACAAAAGTATACAGAGCAAATCTCTGAACCAGAAAATAGGAAATGCATGGAAAACAAAGTAAAATATGCATGAATCCAACATAAAATGAGATGATATGTGAGCGAAAACTACTCCTAAAACTTTATATGTTTTGCTCACATCACTTCCGGATCAGTGGAAGAAGTAGAAAAAGGCTCCACCTCTAGGATTGAGGGGGAGGAGACTAGGCCATCTTCAATACCGGAGCCAACTCAAGAGGAACCATCTACCTCTAGTCGAGAAGATGAAGATGTCCAAAAGTCCACCACCATTGACCTAGATAACTCAAGCAATTCAATTAAAAATAAAGATCATATAATTTGCTTTGAGTGTAGGGAACAAGAACACTACAAGAGCAAGTGTTCGAAAAGAGTCAAGAAGACTCAACCGGCACCAAAAATTCAAGAAAAATCAAAGGATGCTGGAGTCCCCACTAGGAAGAGCAAGGAGCACGTGGTGTGCTTCAAGTGCCAACAAAAGGGGCATTATAGGAGTCAATGCCCTAGGGGGAGGAAGAAAGGCCAAAAAGAAGTCAACAATGTAGGGGGAGCTTCTAAAATAAACTTTAAGGTATATTTTCATAATGCTCGTTCTTTATGTAAAAATCTAAAGCATGCTTTTAATTCACTTGCAATTTATCATAAAGAACATGCTAGAAATAGGCTTTATTTCTTAGAGGTTAAACATGTTGATATTAGGTCTAAGGATAAGTCTAGAAATAATGACTCTAGACATATTTCAACTAAGGAGAAATTTGGGACTAATGCCCCTAGAAAAATTCTACCTAAGGCAAGTATTAGGAAGGTAGAGGATCATCTAGGCTTTAATCAAAAGAAATCTAGACATATGCCTAGGAAGGGCAAAAATGATCAAAGAAATAATGGGCCCACAAAATTTGAGCAATTAGAATTTGAAAATCAAGTTTTGAGGTCAAAACTTGAGAAGATGGAGAAGACCCTTGCAAGGATGAAAAATTCAATTAAAAGGTCAAATTGTCAAAGTCAAGGGCCTAGGAGACAAGAACCATCCAAGGGCAAGAAAGGTATGGGTCACAAACCTAAGCCCAAGGAGACTTACCACAATGTTCCATTCGATTATGGAACTAGTACTCGGTCTAGGAAAGCCAAGGTTCATAGGGAAGTCATCCCTAAGGTTAACCTAGGCAAGTGTCTAGTGGCCAAGGTTTCCATGAAACCTAGGAAGACCACTAAGAAGGTGACTAGGGAGGCAATCCCTAAGGTTAACCATGACAAGACCACAATGACCAAGGCTACCAAACCTAGGACAATCATTAGGAGGGTATCTAGGGAGGTCATCCTTAAGGAATACCTAGTGAATTCAAGGAGCTCAAATAGGTATTGGGTTCCTAGGAGCATGATCGATTCACGCTAAATGGGTTAGGTTGTGTCAACCTTGTTTGGATGGGTAGTTAACTCAACCATAGTAAAGGTGGCACTTTAAGACATTTTCAAGGTTTTAGGATACCTTGGAAATAAGCTTTGATCATAATCCTAAAGGATTTTTGGATGTTCCAATATCATTTAAGAAGTTTGATAAGTTGATCAAATTGGCACAAAATAGGTCTAGAGGTCATGGTGTGCCATTTTGGGTTTTTGGCACACTTGGGAGATAAGTTGATTATATGGCAAAATGAACTTAATCCCAACAAATGGCAATTAATATTAAATTTTAGGTATTTTTATGCCTTATATTTTATTTGTCATGCTTTGATTTTCATATAACATGTCATGACATCATTCTTATTTTTAATCATATAAAATGTCATGATTATATTTAGGGTTAGTTTTTATGTCAAGTTATTCTTAGGTTTATATTTAATACCATGACATCATGATTTTTGGCAATTCTTATCTATGCTATCATTAATTCCATGATCATTCATGCATTTAGGTTGAATGAAAATTGATTTAAAGACAATTGACATAACTTGAAGTCCCATGTATAAGGGAATCAAGTAGTGTTGCCTTAGAAAATGCATGAGACCTTAGTATAGGTATAACCAAAACCGACATCTCACATTACATTGACATGTGTGTGTATTGATACCCCTAGACACATGTGAGATGCTAGGAAATGAGTTAAGTTTAAGGTGCAAAGTTTTTGCATCTAGATGAACTCAAACTCATCTTAAACTATGGGTGGATCATGGGGAAAGCTAATGTGCAAGTCATGTGCATTGAGCCCATTGAGCCCATTGATCACGATCCAATATAGGTTTTCAAAAACACTTTAAAATCATTTTTAAAAACATTGGTGAAGTCTATCTTTTGATAGCAATCACCATTGATAGAGTTGATATAAAGTAGGGCCAAAACATTGAACTTTTCAATGGTTTTGAACTTTGTGTCAATCTCATTATTTTATGGGTATTTTATTTTTCCAATATTTTTTACCCATAATGTTTGATATAAGTATTATACATATGAAATTTTGTGATTTTTCGTATTATGTATAATTACTTATGATTTCCCAAAAACCATTCCTTAAACTAAATTTCTAGATTTGCAGAAATCAATCAGCTGTCGCTTATGGCAGTCGACTGGCGTCAAGGGCAGTCTACTACTGACTATCAGAGTCGATTGTCAGGCCTTATTTCAAGTAAACAAGGTTTATTTATCCTGATTTCAACTATGTTAGGCTATCCTAATTGCTCATAACCCTAGGATATGCTTTGGAAAGCATTAGAAAGGATGAAAATATATTGGATATGGATAGGAGAGTTCTTTAGTGTGTGTATCAAATTTTAAAGTGTGTGAAAATTCAAGGTTGAACTTTTGACCTTAATTTTGATGGTTTAGTAAACCTATAGCCTTAGGGACTCTCCAAGAACATTGTTGGTGCAATGGTCAAGGGGGAGCAAGCCTTTAGAGGGAGGTTATCCATCATGGGATGATAGATGTGTTCTTCCTCATGAGGGGGAGAATTTTGGAGAAATGGGAATGTGAGATGCCCGATTGGGAAAATTAGGAGAGTTTAAAGGATTGTCTCTCTTTAGTGGTATGAGACTTATCACTAGGAAGAGTGAAGGCATCCTAGATATTTTTTGACCAAGGGAAAGATTGTAATATCTCATTGGGATATGAGACATTGACACCCTTGGGAGAGAACCTTTTTGATGTATGTCAAAATGGGAGAGAATCGATGGGAGAATTTGAGATTACCAATTTGGGAGAATTGATAAAGAGATTTGAGTTAGGAGGCCTAACTCAAAGGTGTTTGTGGTTTTTATCAAACATCAAAAAAGGGGAGATTTTTGGTGCAATCGACCCAGGTCACGATTGACCAGACTCAAGTTTGACTCGAGCGATATTTTAATGTTCGAAAAAATGTATGACAATGTGATTGGCAAGGGAAAGCTCAAGCTTGAGTCTTGGTAATTGGAAAGTCCAAGCATAGGTTTTGGCAAGGGAAAGTCCAAGCTTAAGTCTTGGTAATTGGAAAGTCCAACATGGGTTGGCATGGAAAGTCCAAGGATGAGTCTTGCCAAGGGAAAGTCCAAGCTTGAGTCTTGACAATTGGAAAGTCCAACATGGGTTGACAAGGAAAGTCCAAGGGTTGATATTAGCGACGTAAATCCAAGGTTGGAGCTTGGCAGCATAAGTCCAATGGTTTGGCAGAGTAAGCTCAAATGTGCTTTGGTGGTATAGACCAGCTTAGCATGACAATAGTCGATGGAAGAACTTGAAGGCTAGCATATGGATGAACAAGTCATGGATGACTTGGAGGGATTCGATAGGTGTGAGGCTGATGGAGGTGGCTAGAATGCTTAGGTCTAGGCTAAGGGTGGTCTAGCAAGTATGAGGGTATCATACTTGAGGTTATACCTCATGGTTGAGGTTATCAGTCCACTAGGGCTTTGAACTAGTCGATTGGTCAAGTATTTTGACACTTGGCAGCAAAGCCAACTTGTAGCAGTCGACTGGGATTATGACCAGTCGACTGTCGTGAGTCGACTAGGGTTCGACTGTGACAAATGGCCTTGGCAGTCGATTGCCAGCATTAGGCAGTCGACTGATGGCTTGAGCAATCCATTGCCATGGATGGCCGTTGACTATTGGTAAAGGTTACGGGAGAAGAACGCTCGGTAGCCGACTGGTCAGTCCGCTATGCCCTTGGTAGTCGACTGATGGGTAATGGCAGTCGACTGCTAGTGTATCTGTTGGTTGAATGACGACGTGGATTAAGTCTTTTGTGAGAGAACGGTACTGTTGGCAGTCGACTAGGGCCTTATGGCAGTCGACTGCCAGGTAAAAATCCAACCCGAATGTAGGTTATAAAAGTAGCTCGTGGAAGAGGATTTGACAGCGATTTCTTGGGCGATTTTGAGGCGATTTGCTGGTGCAAATCAGGGTCTTCAAGCTCGGTTCAAGCAATCAAACAAGCTAGCATCCAAAGTGCATTTGTAAAGTTTTCTTTGCATGTTTTTGTGTATTTTACTTGTAATTGCTTGTATTTCTTTTTTATTACTTTTGTAATCCTTGTATGAGGTTTCTCCACCTTCAACTTGTTATCGAGGAGTTTATTGATTAGTGGTGGTGTTTGCATCACTAGGGCTCATTCGAGCCCATTCGTTGAGTAGGAACCCTAAGATTCCAAACCACGTTATATATTGCGTATTGTGCTTGTGTTGTGTAATTGTTTTTGTTATTATATATTCCACTGCGTACACTAACACTTGTAGCAAGCACGCGAACGATTTCCATCTTCGACGAACGACATGCTATTCACCCCCCCCCTCTAGCGATGGTCAATTCCTTACAGATCATATGCCTCGCCATGACCCGGAAGTTAATGCTGCAAAAATCTACTTGATTAGCTCAAGCTAAACTTGAATCTAACACAAGTTTAAAAACTTTGAAATTTCACTTTAAGATTAAGATAAAATAAATCCTCATCTCACAAAATCCTTAGGATTAACGTGTATTGAAAACTTAGTTCTGGTGAAATAAATTAGAACTTAACCAAGCTTAAATAGTTCAATTTAACTCAAATTTAACAACTTTACTTAAATTAACTCAAATTTAACAACTTTACTTAATTTAACTCAAAATTAACAACTTTACTTAATTTATCTCAAATTTAACAACTTTATACAACTTAACTAACAAATTTAAATAACTTAATTCAACTTAACCATTTAATCAAACTTAATCAATCAACTCAATTTAGTTAACAAATAGACTAAACCTAATTAATTAACGGTAAAAATTAATCAAAAATAAAATTAATAAATTCCAGTCGACTGGATAATATTCAGTCAACTGAATGATATTTAGTTGCCTCCAAACTTAGGAAAGGTAAAACGCAACTCCAATAAGTTGAAACTAATTTAGTCGACAGGAATGCAATAGTAGATAAGTTTTAAGCAGATGCAGTAAATGTTAAATTTATGACAGTCGACTAAACCAAATCCAGTCAACTCGAATTCAGTCGACTGAACTCTTTCTAGTTGACTGGATTTCGTTTATAAAACCAGCACTAAGGCAGCACCCAGTCTACTCACAACCACCCCAACCAGTCACAAAAATCTCTTTTTCAACCCTTCGAAGCATCTAGGTCATCATATCTCTTTGATAACATCATCTATAATGCTGAGGTAACAATTCTAAACTTTAATTTCAATTATTTTTTCATAAATAATAAATTATTTCAATTTAATTAGGGGTAAAAGAAGAGCAGTCAAGGCTAAGTCATCTTCTACTCCATGTATGGACATTAGGTTCCCCACTGAGGGACATAGGATTAGGTTCAAAAGCACTCTCTATATTCCCATGCCTACTAGATATATTAGTAGATCATTTTTTCAGTAGATCATGCATACCTAGCATGGAAATCATAGCACATTACGGTCTAGATAAATTAGTTTATTATAAAACCTCTATTAACATAGATATATGTGTAGAGTTTTTCAATAATTTTACTAGAATTGATGATCTTACATATTCCACTAGAGTACAGGGTAAAGACTTTATCCTTACTCCCTCATTATTGAGAGATCATTTAGGACTCATGCTGTAACGCCCGCCCTTATCTGCTCTCAGGGCGACGCTACTTTTTTTTTCTTAACATAACATAACATATATGGATCATTTCACCATTTACATACTTAAACATGTTATCATGGCTTAAACCTTCTTTTATACATGCATCCCATATCATATTCATAATTAGCATGTTAACATATCTTATCTCATTTTATAACATGCATAACATAAAGATTCATTCATGAGTTCTAACATATCAAACTTTCTTAAGTAATTGAACAGTATCATAACTAAGAAACATCCAACATGGTACTAATAAATCACAAGTCTTATAAGCGGAAGCAATGTCTTAAGTTATTCATTGAGCATATAAATATAAGCAGATAGTAATAGGGTCTTTTTCCACCATGCCACTATCACACACACTTGGCCCCTCCTGCTACTTTCTCTAGTTCATGTTTCCTGTATCTGCAGTATATGGACAACATAAACTATAAGCATATAGCTTAGTAAGATTCTTGCCTACTCACAAAAACCACAACTTCATCAAACAATTAGAAGACATGAGCATACTAGCATAAATAGCATAAGTATTTCATAACCACACTAATCATCAACATACCCACGTAATAAAACATAAGCCTGGCATGAGATTTACATAAGCATGCTAAACATAATTAAATCAAAGCATGGCATAAATTAAACATAAGCATTCATGACATCATCAATCCTAAACATGCATAAAGGACATAATCATAAGCATTCTTAAACTTGAACATAAGCATTCATAATTTCATAAATCCTAAACATGCATCAAGGACATAATCATAAGCATTCTTAAACTTGAACATAAGCATTCACAATTTCATAAATCCTAAACATGCATCAAGGACATAATCATAAGCATTCTTAAACTTGAACATAAGCATTCATAGTTTCATACAAGTCCTTTCTTTTCAAAGCATATACATATAGGTACTTTAACATAATCATAACTTGCATGGGGGGCCCCAGGTTAAGTACCACATAAAACGCGTTCCCTAATAGGCTGGGGTAGCGAGCCACCAGACCTACTAGAGCAAGACCTCTTACGTCTTACCAGGGCAAGACCTCTTACGTCTTCTTATGTCCCTTGGATTTGATTAACGACCACCTAACGGGTCGGGTAATTAACCTCTTACAAAGTAAAATACTTAATTTTCTTTCCTTTCTTTCTTGTCATATCATAAAGAATGCTCTTAATCCCCCACCAAAAAGGGAAGCATCTCCGTCTTATCTTATCATAAGGAGAGCTCTTAATCCCTACTTGAAAGGGAAGCATCTCCATCTTATCTTATCATAGGGAGAGCTCTTAATCCCTACTTGAAAGGGAAGCATCTCCATCTTATCTTATCATAAGGAGAGCTCTTAATCCCTACTTGAAAGGGAAGCATCTTCATCTTATCTTATCATAAGGAGAGCTCTTAATCCCTACTTGAAAGGGAAGCATCTCTTAGACATGTCATAACATATATGCATTCATAACGTAAGAGTACCCTAAAGGGGTCTTAAAGCATAATCATGTTCATCACATAAGCATATTTCATGGCATATAAAATCATCAACTTGTTCATCACATAGGCATACTTCATGGCATATTAAAAACATAATCATATTCATCACATAGGCATAATTCATGACATATGAAAATCATAAACATATTCATCACATAGGCATAATTCATGGCATATTAAAAACATAAACATATTCATCACATAGGCATAATCACATAGGCATAATTCATGACATATGAAAATCATAAACATATTCATCACATAGGCATAATTCATGGCATATTAAAAACATAAACATATTCATCACATAGGCATAATTCATGACATATGAAAATCATAAACATATTCATCACATAGGCATATTAAAAACATAAACATATTCATCACATAGGCATAATTCATGACATATGAAAATCATAAACATATTCATCACATGGGCATAATTCATGGCATATTAAAAATCATAAACATATTCATCACATAGGCATAATTCATGGCATATTGAAAACATAAACATATTCATCACATAGGCATACAACATATCCTAATTTCCTAAGGGGTGTTTTCATGCCACCCTAGCCCTACAACCATTGTTGGCCGAAACTTGTAGGGTACCAATTTCTTTATTTATGTTACATAAACTCCTACATGAAGGCACACAACATAATATAACTTCATAAGGGGTGTTTTCATGAAACCCTAACCCTAAAAGCCAATGTTGGCCGAAACATGTAGGGGCAAAAATCTTGGATTTTTGTCACCTAAAAATTCCTACATGAAGCATACAATCTATAAAAATATCCTTAGAATCATTTTCATGCAACCTTAGCCCCAAAAACCTTGGTTGGCCGAAACATGTAGGGGCTATAAGCTTGGATTTTTGGTCACCTAAAAATTCCTACATGAAGCATACAACCTATAAAATATCCTTAGAATCATTTTCATGCAACCCTAGCCCCAAAAACCTTGGTTGGCCGAAACATGTAGGGGCTATAAGCTTGATATTCTTTCATGTATCTACAAAAACAAATATACTGCAGGTGAGGGAATCTTACATCCTTCGCTTGGCTTTTAGTTTGAAGATGACCTAATGGAAGCCAACCCTAGCCTTCTTCTTGCTTGGATGAATTTCGGAAAATGGAAAGGGAGAAGGTAGGTTTCGGTGAGGAGGAAGAAGAGAAGAGGGAGAAGTGGAGAAGTGGCCTTTCTCTTGTCCCTTCATTCCCTATTTATTCTCTTGAAGTGTCCCTTAGCCTCCCTTACCCTTAACTATCATTTTCCCTATTCCTCTACTAATAACATCTCATTGGGCTTCTGGTTAGTGGATGCATCTATAGGGCATGGCTATCTCTAGAGGTTTGGGGTTCAATTCCTAGGCCTTGCATCCTTTTTGGCTCATTTTCTTTTATTTTTGAAAGAGCCCACATAAAGCCCATTATAATCATACAAAAATTATTATAAAATTTCTAGAGCTTGGGATGAAAAGGGAGGAAAGGGAAATGGGGAATTCGGCCAAGGATGAGGAAGAAGGAAAGTGGGGTTTTACTTCCTCTCTTTTCTTAATTCTCCTCTTTAATACCTAGGGAATGAACACTCTCCATCCTTTCATGGGAGGGGATGAACCAACTCCTCATCTTCCCATCTATATTCTTTGCATATTCTTTATATATCTTATCCATAAATTATCCTAGGGTCTAGTGGTGTCAAGGCTACCTCCCTATTAGGAGGTTCATGGTTCAAATCCTACCTATAACCATCGTTTATTTTATTTTATTCTAAACCTTTTATGGCCTTAAAACCTATATAATTACTTGTCATAGTTTAGAATTTTACGGGCATTACACATGCATTCATCATGTCCAGTTGCATGTTTTCCATCTATGGAATTACCATATGATGATCCCTACTCACACATCACATTAGATAGGATACACTTGCATCTATTTGGTGAGGAGAGGACTCCATCTGTGAGTATTTTTAGTTCCACTAGACTCAGAGTACAGGACTATGCCCTGTATCGAGTCATAGTGAATTGCATTTTGCCACTCACCACTAGGGACATCGCTATGATGTGTCCCTATCATTCATTTCTACTCTATACACTTAGTTATAGATTAGATTTAGACATTAGTTTACAGATGTTTCATTCTATCATCCATCATTTTAGGACAGTTACTAGTAGGAAGGCACATCTGCCTTATTGCCATATCATCACATCTTTACTAGCCACATTAGGGTTTGATATTACCATAGGTAACATCAAACAACTTTCTGAGTATGACATGATAGGTTCTAGATAGTTTGGTTTAGCTAAAATAGGTTTAGATGAAAACAATATCCTAACATGGAAGAGAGATGGTCCCCAACCCCAGCCTGGGCTTGAGCCTGAGCTTTAGATTGATCTAGAGCATCATTCTGACCCTCAGTTTGAGCATCAGGAAGCACAAGGATTTGACAGTCTATCTCCTTTTCTTACGATTCCAGTGGCACCCACTATAGCTGAGAGATTATCCAGACTAGAAGATGTGATCCAGCATCAGGAGCAGCAACATCATGCCCGTCATCTTGAGATGATGCAGATGTTTTAGGCATAGAGAGAGGATCATTGAGAGATGATGGAGTTTTTTTGGTCTTGGAGCATGGGTCATCCACCTCCTTCTTCTAATTAGGACTGTTTTAGATGCACTAGTTGTTACAATTTTAACTTATGGAGTGGAACTGATAACTTTTAAATCTTGGTTATTCTTAAAAATGACTTGAATTATGCTTAGTAGACTAGGATGCTTTGATGCTCATTATTCAAAATCTATTAAACTATTTTGTTTTATACTATTTTCTTAAAAGAAAACTAAAAATTAATCTAGCCTAGGTCATTTTAGATCTCATGATCCTATAGACCTAGATAAGCCTTTGCATCTCACAAACACCTAGGATTACCTATTTGTGTATTAAGACATGAAGTGGGCGTGAGATGTTAAGACTGTATCCCAAGTTTCAGATGTAGATTCAGTGCATCGATATGAACCAACATGGGATTTAAAAAGTTAATCAATCACTTTGGTGACTAAATCTAATTCAAAGTTTGATGATAATTCGATATCGCTTGAGCTACTGAAGAGTTGAAAATTTACTTTAAAGATAATTTTTAGATGTGTATTTTAAGTATAAAAATAATGTTTAGGAATTCATGCTTGGGCATTTTTCTATCTCATTTACTGTAGGGATGTATACTGAAAAGTCTATCTTTTGTATGAACATCTTTATTTTGAAATAAGAATCACATGATCATTGTTTGCATATTTTTATGGTTATGCAATATAGTCTAATACTTTACATTGTAGATAACATGGTGTGTGGTGTCACACAAGAGATCATGTTATCGGCCCCTTGAAAAGTATAAGTAAAGGCTCACAACCGAGATGGCTTTGGACAAACCATCAGAATGGTTGTAGTATGATTTGGTATTGGTTTGTCTTGACCATAGAATCATACTAGTGCACTTTGTGTGTATTGAGCAGGACCGACTTAGAGGTGATTCAATTTATTACTGACTACATAATCGAATCGGGCCTCATATATTATTTTATACATGCTCTTAATCCTAATATAATAACGGGCACATATACTTAGTACTCATCTCTTTGATTTACCAATGGGCAAGATTTATAGATTAAATCGATAGGCTCGGTAAGTTAGGAGATGATATTATTTATATGGTGTGTCGTGTATTATAGGAAGAAACCGTGTCCTATATATTAGGATGATGATGTCCCCTTGAGGAGCTCATAAGGTTCATCATGTAAACCCTGCAGGTGGACTTGGTCCGGCATGATGAAAAGGTTGAGTGGTACTACTCAAGGAGTTAGATGTTGATTAATTAATGGTCAGTAAATTAATTAATCGACGGACATTCGAGATCTTAAACACAAGGAGAAAATGTACAAATAATATATGGAGCCCATATTATCATATGGGGGGTGGTGAGTGTTGGGAAATCTCGTATGCCAAATGGCATATGCGCAACGGAAAAATTAGGATCCCTTCCAAGTGATCCATGCGAAAGCAAACTCGTATAAAATAAATTTCTCTAAACCAAGCCTATCTTATAGGAGAGTTCTACCTTTGTTGCGTGCCCTTTGCAATCCCGCTTTTCCTTTCGGTTTGTTGGATCTTTAGCACGTTCAAGTGTCCGTGCCTCTATACGTATCCACACGAGCACGCTCTTGTCTCACAAAAGGAAAACTAGAAGAGCTCTCCTTTACTTCTTGCTAGAGAAGTCCCTAAAGGAGAGGAAGAGAGGGAAAAGGAGAAAGGAAGAAGAAGACTCCTCTTCTTGCTAGCCTACACTCACAAACCCACACAACTAAAGCTTCCACCAAGCTCTCTCACAACCACAACACCATTGCTTTGGCCGGCCACTTCATGGGGTCTTTTATAGGGTTGGAAAAACCCTTTCACCTCCACACATTCAATGCAATCCATTGCATTGGGACACAAGTTTGGCCGGCCACTTAAGGAGACAAAACCATTTTGTTTCCTTCCACCTTAACTAGCTTAGGTGGATGCTTAGGTGGCATGCTTATGTGGCATGCTTATGTGGCATTCTTATGTGGCATTCATGCATGTTGAATTAATCTTATTAATTCAATTAAGCTTATGTTATCATATTGAATTAATCTTATTAATTCAATCATATTGAATTAATCTTATTAATTCAATTAAGCTTATGTTATCATATTGAATTAATCTTATTAAATCAATAAGGTAACATATTGAATTAATCTCATTAAATCAATTAGCTAAAATTCTCATTAAGCTTAAAGTCCAAAAACCATTTTGTACTTAAGCTTATTCCCAAATTATTCTAGTCAAACTAGAATACTCTAATTCCTCTAATTATCATGCTCTTTGTGTGTGACCCTATAGGCTCTCATAACGTTGGCAGTGGACCTAAACTCTTTTAGATACACAAGCAATGAGCGGCATCTAGCAATACATCATTGCTACCCAAGTTACGAGATAAGTCAAGATCCGACTAACCTTTCCGTGACTACTATAATATATGACCGTGTCCTTCTATCCTTGATATTAGATTGATCAATGAGGCATAGACCGTGTCATCCTCGATCAATCTATGTGTTTCTTGATCCCTGAGTAAACTAACTCAAACAAATGAGCTCAATATCTCATATTGACTCATTCGAGCATGGCCATGCATTTTAGTAGTTCTACTCATTCAAGGGGCCCACCGATATCACTCCCGTCATATGGAAGGGATAGATCCCATCTACATCACTCACATCCCTCCGCATAATTTGTTACATACCCAGTAATCGCCTTTATGGTCCACCCTGTTACGGGTGACGTTTGACGATACCAAAGTACATAACTCCTTATGTAGGGAACTGTAGTGACTTCAGGTCTAAGGACTATTCATACCAATAGTCACATGAGAAAGTTTATGACACTCATATAACGATCCATGAAACTTTCTCATGGCGGGTCAGTTCAGTATATATTCTCCAATATATACCCATGTGTCAACTTGATATCATATATCCATGACTTGTGAGATCAAGTCATCAATTGACCTACATGTTAGTCTTTATGTATTAATATTGCCCTTGCATATTAATACTGACTAGAACATTTAGGAAAGTGTTCTCTACACCTCTCATAATCAATTCTACCAATTGATGTCAGAGATAAGAACCTACTTTTCTAGGGCATTATTATATTTAAATTAGCTGGCACAAGCAAGATGTAAATATAATAACCAATCCTTTGCCTTTATAGAATATGATACAAAATGTTCCCTATTCAACCATCACATGATTGGTTCTAGGGCTTTAACTAACAATCTCCCACTAGCACTAGTACCAATCACTATGATATCTAATACCTAGTGACCTAGTGTGACCATCATGCTTCCTCCGTACAAAGCCTCGTCAATGGATCTGCGATGTTAGCTTCGCTTGACTGATATCCTCACATCTCCTCTATCGATGATCTCTCGAATGAGATGGAAGCGCCGCAAAGATGTGTTTGGTCCACGATGTGATCGAGGTTCTTAGCTCGCGTAATAGCCCCATTGTTGTCACAATAGAGGTCTATTGGATCTGCAATGCTTAGGAACTACCCCAAGTTCACTAATGAACTCATGAGCCAAAAATTTCCTCTGTCGCATCGATGTCGCAATATACTCTGTGTAGAATCAAGAATCGTGTCTCGCTTGAACTCTTCCACCACACCCACCATTCGTGCAAAACACGCACTCGATTGCGATCTATAGTCATCCTTGTCTGCTTGGAAGCTTGCATCACGTAACCCTTTACGCTTAGCTCTCATTGCCTCCAAATATCGTGAAATATTCTTTCGTTCTTCGTAAGTACTTAAGAATATTTTTGATCGCTATCCAAAGGACTTTCACCGATCCGATCGTATCTACTCGTCATGCTCAAAGCATACGAGACGCCGTGAGACGAGTACAAAGCATGGCGCATATGATAGACCCTATAGTCGATGCATAAGGGATCTTATCCATGCGATCTCTCCTTCCTTAGAAGAGGGACATTGAGTCTTCGAAGACTCACACCATGTGATAAAGGCGTAAACCCTTTCTTAGAATTTTGCATAGCAAAACGATCTAGCACTTTATCAATGTATGTACCGACTTAGGCCAAGTAATCTTCTAGATCTATCTCTATAGATCTTGATGCCTAGAATATAGGCACTTCACCTAAGTCCTTCATCGAGAAACAATTCCCAACCACATCTTCACTGCATCGGAGTGAGGGAATATCATTTCGATGAGAAGTATGTCATCTACATACAAGACAAGAAATACAACTGTGCTTCTACTATTTCTCTTGTAGACACAAGGCTCATCTTCATTCTTGATGAAACCAAACTCTTTGATTGCATCATCGAATCAAGATTCCTTCGAGAGGCTTGCTTTAGTCCATAAATGGACCTTTGCAGCATACCTTTCCAGATGCTTTGGATCTTCAAAACCCTCGGGTTGTGTCATGTACACATCCTCGAGTAGCTTTCATTCGTAAAAGCTTTTGATATCCATCCGCCAGATCTCATAATCATGGTAGGTAATAGCAAGTATGATGATCCGAATGGATTTAAGCATCGCGAATCGGTGAAAAGGTTTCTTCATAGTCAATACCATGAATTTGTTTGAACTTTAGCCACCAATCTACCTTTATAGGTATGCTTATTACCATCCATGTCACTTTACTTTAAAGACCCACTTACACCCAATGGGTTTTACCCCTTCGTGGATCAACCAAAGTCCATACTTGGTTAGTGTACATGGATTCCATTTCGATCTCATGGCCTCTAGCCATTTCTAACTGGGCTCATCATAGCTTCTTGATAGGATGTAGGCTCGCCAAGATCGACAAGCAATACCTCACCGCTGTCACCAAGAGAAAAGAATATCTCTCGTTGACGACGGATCCTATCGATCTACGAAGAGGTTGGTCTACTTGAATGTGTTTGCTCCACAACTCTTTGGGCAACAATTTCTCATCCACAACACTTTGTGGTTCCTGCTCATTTTCCATCAAGCCTTAGTGTTATCATCATCTTGAACTTCTTCAAGATGAATTTTACTACTAGTATTTCTAGAAATAAATTCTCTTTCTAGAAAGACAAAGATTTCGCAACAAACACTTTGCCAAGTGTGGGATTGTAAAAGTAATATCCCTTAGTTTCCTTGGGATATCCTACAAAATAACACTTATCCGATTTGGGTCCTAGTTTATCCGAGACTTGACGTCTAACATAAGCTTCACAACCCCAAATCTTTATAAAAGACATTTTGGGACTCTTCCCTATCAATATCGTATATCGTGTCTTTTCTACGGCTTTTGATGGAACGCGATTAAGTGTGAAAGCGTCTGTCTCTAGAGCTAAACCCCAAAAGGAAGTAGGTAGATCAGTCTGGCTCATCATTGATCGTACCATATCTAATAGAGTACGATTTCTCCTCTCAGATACACCATTCAATTGTGGTGTTCCAGGGGGAGTGAGTTGGGATATTATCCCACACTCACCAGTGATCACGAAACTCTTGACTAAGGTATTCACCACCTCGATCCGATCAAGTAGCTTAACACGCTTACCAAGTTGGTTTTGTACTTCATTCTTGAATTCTTGAACTTTTCAAAGGATTCGACTTATGTCTCATCAAATATAAGTAGCCAAATCTACTCATATCATCGCTGAAAGTAATAAAGTACTTATAGCCTCCTCTGCTTCGACATTGAAAGGGCCACATACATCAAGATGTATGAGTCCTAACAACTGTCGCCTTCTCGCCATGTCCACTAAATGGAGTTTTAGTCATCTTTCCTAAAAGACAAGACTCGCATACCTCATATGATTCAAAATCAAATGAGTCCAATAATCCATCTTTATGGAGTCAGATATTTTTCATTTATGTGTCCTAGGCGATAAAGGAGAGATATGTCCGGGTTCAAATCATTCGATTTGAACCGCTTGGTATTTACGTTATAAATTGGGTTATCTAAATCTAGAACATAGAGACCATTCATAAGTGGTGCATTACAATAGAACATTTCATTTAAATAAATGGAACAACATTTGTCCTTTATTATAAAAGAAAAGTTTTTCTTGTCTAAACAAGATACGTAAATTATGTTCTTTGTTAATGCGGTACATAGAAGCACTCCTCTAGTTCTAAGATAAGCCCAAAGGGCAAAGACAAAGAATATGTTCCTACAGAAGAACTTTTCATGCCCATTGCCTACTCAGAGGTCCACTTCGCCTTTGCCATTATTCTACTATTTCTCCCCTCACATTAGTACAAATGTGAGATGCACATCCAGATCTAATACCCATGTAGAAGAAATAGATAGATTAACCTCTATAACATGTATACCGAGGCGTAAGTCCCACTTCTCTTGTTCTTTACTTCTCAAGGTAGACTTTCATAGCCCGCCTAAAGGTCCGGCCTCACCGCAATGGAAGCACCCCTTCCTTAGGTACTTTACCTTTACCCTTTGAAGTGGATGAATTGGCCTTGCCTTTGGCTTGGTCTTACCCTTGCCTTTGGCTACCTTTGTCCTTCTTGACCATTAGTACATTACTAACTTTCTTCTTGAGATTTGGTTCTAGCTTCTCAACATGCCGAGAATCTCAGCAAAGGTTTATCAATTTCATTCATGTTATAATTCATGACGAATTGATTGTATGCTTCCTAACGATTGCAGGATAACATCCTGCCAATTCTGGCTGTGGAAAACCTAGTCTTCAAGGTTCTCAACGCATCCAATCATTTTGAGTACGTGAGTTCCTACAGGTGTTCCTTCTTGCATCTTGCATGCAAAAAGAGCCTTAGACACTTCAAAACGCTCGTGCCTAGCTTGTCCTTGATATAGTTGTTTCAAATGCTCAACCATATCATAGGCATCCATGTTCTCATGTTGCTTCTGAAGCTCAGAGTTCATGGTGGCAAGCATAAGGCATGACACATCTAATGAGTCATCTTGATGCTTCTTATAAGCATCCTTTTCAAAGACGAGTGCCGAGGGGCGGTATTTCAGGGGTAGACTGCTCTAGGACATATAGTTTGCGTTCTTGCTTGAGGATAATCCTCAAGTTCCTATACCAGTCAAGAAAGTTTGCTCCATTGAGCTTGTCCTTCTCAAGGACAGATCGTAAGTTGAGGGGGTGTGTCGTGTTAGATGACATGGTGATCTACAACATTAAAATGCAAAGTTAAGTATCATACCTAAATCATTTAATTAGGCCTTTAATTAAATGAGGCTCCCACTAAATTCTCATAGCTACTACTTAGCTATAAATTTATATGGGATAAAGATCCACATCATAATTCGTCTTGAGTTAGCTTTGGCTAATCGCCCAAGACGTAGTATAATTAGGTAGGCAATCTTTTGCCAATTACATCTGATGTAACTCTTTAATAGCTTTGTTTAAGTTTTAGATTAGTTTAGTGTTTATTCCTAAACCAGCTTCCAGGCTGTGGCGAGGCACAGGGGCCTTCTTGGATATCGGAGCAACGACCACTTCTAAGACAAAGCTGATGTTCGGAAATCACACAAAACTAATGTTAACACTTATGTTCAAAGCTAATATATGCCTCTACTTTCTTAACCAATTAAGAAAACACTTAATTAAGTCTTAACTAAGACTGATAGGACATCACGATTGTCCACTCGCACTCTCCAAGATAAAATGCATTGCTTTGCTTTGGCAAACCCAATAACAAATGATCGAGGAAGTAGTGAGTACCAACTTTGGTAGGCATATCGCTTAGACTTATTAAGAAATAAACATGTATCATATACATATTAGCATACATCACATATAAGCTAAACTAATCATGCATCACATACAAGCTAAACTAACATGCATCACATACATATTAAACTAACGTGTCATGGTTATGGCCCTTATTCTACAATCTTCTCAAGCCAATGAAAAGATTGATTGGTCAACCTAGGATAGCATCTTCTCCTAAGTGCTTCCTTTGGTTGTCTTGTGTGTTGACTTCCTCCTTGTAACCTCATCTTCCAATGGACCCTCCATCCTTGTTTTGTACATTACAAAAGGAGAAATACTGAGTTACATTGTCTAAAACTAATTTTACAACAAGAATATTAGGAGAAAGGCACGACACGCAGCCGTATTAAGAATTACAACACACAATCACAAACTTTTTGGGACTAGGCCATAACCATGCACCATGTCATATTAACTTTTACAAGACATTGGATATTTTATTATGTTTGAAAATTTGCTAATGCAATTATCAACTCATAATAAAATTTATCCTACTTCTATATCACATATAAAATAGAGAAAACCTATTTTTATACGATCTTCGCAAGTGGCTCGATACCAATCAGTAGGGAAATCTCGTATGCCAAAATGGCATATGCTAACGGAAAAATTAGGATCCTTCCAAGTGATCCATGAAAGCAAACTCGATAAAATAAATTTCTAAACCAAGCCTATCTTATAGGAGAGTTCTACCTTTGTTATGCGTCCTTGTTAATCCCGCTTTTCCTTTCGTTTGTTGATCTTTAGCACGCTCAAGTGTTCAGCCTCTATATATCCACACGAGCACGCCTTGTCTCACAAAAGGAAAACTAGAAGAGCTCTCCTTTACTTCTTGCTAGAGAAGTCCCTAAAGGAGAGGAAGAGAGGAAAAGGAGAAAGGAAGAAGAAGACTCTCTTCTTGCTAGCCTACACTCACAAACCCACACAACTAAAGCTTCCACCAAGCTCTCTCACAACCACAACACCATTGCTGGCCGCCACTTCCATGGGGTCTTTTATAGGGCTGGAAAACCTTTCACCTCCACACATTCAATGCAATCCATTGCATTGGGACACAAGTTTGGCTGCCACTTAAGGAGACAAAACCATTTTGTTTCTTCCACCTTAATTCAGCTTAGGTGATGCCATAAGTGGATGCTTATGTGGCATGCTTATGTGGCATTCTTATGTGGCATTCATGCATGTTGAATTAATCTTATTAATTCAATTAAGCTTATGTTATCATATTGAATTAATCTTATTAATTCAATCATATTGAATTAATCTTATTAATTCAATTAAGCTTATGTTATCATATTGAATTAATCTTATTAAATCAATAAGGTAACATATTGAATTAATCTCATTAAATCAATTAGCTAAAATTCTCATTAAGCTTAAAGTCCAAAACCATTTTGTACTTAAGCTTATTCCCAAATTATTCTAGTCAAACTAGAATACTCTAATTCCTCTAATTATCATGCTCTTTGTGTGTGACCCTATAGGCTCTCATAACGTTGGCAGTGGACCTAAACTCTTTTAGATACACAAGCAATGAGCGGCATCTAGCAATACATCATTGCTACCCAAGTTACGAGATAAGTCAAGATCCGACTAACCTTTCCGTGACTACTATAATATATGACCGTGTCCTTCTATCCTTGATATCAGATTGATCAATGAGGCATAGACCGTGTCATCCTCGATCAATCTATGTGTTTCTTGATCCCTGAGTAAACTAACTCAAACAAATGAGCTCAATATCTCATATTGACTCATTCGAGCATGGCCATGCGTTTTAGTAGTTCTACTCAATCAAGGGGCCCACCGATATCACTCCCGTCATATGGAAGGGATAGATCCCATCTACATCACTCACATCCCTCCGCATAATTTGTTACATACCCAGTAATCGCCTTTATGGTCCACCCTGTTACGGGTGACGTTTGACGATACCAAAGTACATAACTCCTTATGTAGGGAACCGTAGTGACTTCAGGTCTAAGGACTATTCATACCAATAGTCACATGAGAAAGTTTATGACACTCATATAACGATCCATGAAACTTTCTCATGGCGGGTCAGTTCAGTATATATTCTCCAATATATACCCATGTGTCAACTTGATATCATATATCCATGACTTGTGAGATCAAGTCATCAATTGACCTACATGCTAGTCTTTATGTATTAATATTGCCCTTGCATATTAATACTCGACTAGGAACATTTAGGAAAGTGTTCTCTACAGCCTCTCATAATCAATTCTGCCAATTGATGTGCTGTAGATAAGAACCTACTTTTCTAGGGCATTATTATATTTAAATTAGCTGGCACAAGCAAGATGTAAATATAATAACCAATCCTTTGCCTTTATAGAATATGATACAAAAATGTTCCCTATTCAACCATCACATGATTGGTTCTAGGGCTTTAACTAACAGTGAGGTAGATCAATGATGATCCTTTAGTGGATTGGATCATCATTAGTGGATCGGACTTTATGTGGGCTTGATCCATGGGTGGCCAAGATCCAACTCCTCCTCATGGTCACTAATGTAGCCTATTAACACCTCAAGAAGCTTAGATCCAATGGATAGAAACAAAATTCTAAGATCCATAGGTAGATATTAAATCTCTAAGAACCGACGGTTGAGATTAAATCTCTAGATCCGACGGTTGAGATTAAATCCCTTGAACCAATGGTGGAGATTAATCCAAGGCATAAACCCAACTCTATAAATAAGGCTTATTGGCTTGGGCGGCAACTTGATGGATGGTGGGATTAGGGTTTGTCCCTTCGGCGGCAACCAATCCTAATTAGATTAGGATTGGGAGTGGGGGCTAGGGTTAGGGTTTTGGGGATTAGAGTGGGCGCCAACAAGAAGATGAAGTTTTTTCCTTCTTCTTCCTAAGGTTGGCCGGCCCCTATTCTTCTCCTCTCTCCCTTGGCATGAGCTCATCCTATTCTTCTTCCCCTCTTCCATGTCCGGCAATAAGGAAAGCTAGGATTAGGGTTTGGAAGCTTAGGGTTTAGGAGGCTTGGGCGGCACCAAATAAGGAAGTAGTTTGCTTTCTTCTTCCTCTCTCTTGGTGGCCGGCACCCACAACCTTCTTTCCAGCCCTTGGATGGAGTCCAAAGACCCTCCTCTCCTTCTCCTTGGGTGGTAGAGACAAGACTTAGGGGTTTCCCTTGGTGTCTTGGCCGGTTTCCACCATTATCTCCTTCTCCTTGTTGGTCGGCGGCAAGCATTCTCCTTGTTGCTTGTTGGTTGGCTATATGAAGGAGATGAGCCTTGTTTCTATTCTTCCTCTTGCTTTGGAAGAGCAAGGAAGGAAGATTTGCGATCTAGGAGCTTCGACTTTTGGTAGAGCGTCGCCAACACGACGTCCGAAAGGAAGAAGGTCATACATTAGAAGATCGAGAGGTATATTGATTCTCTAATATTTATATGTTACATGTTTGTATTTGTTTTTCAACTATGAGCATGATATAGATCTGTATATGGCCAAATAATACTTGGATCCCAAGCATAAACACAAAAATCAGTGATCCAAACATCATCTATTCCGTGGCTACTCGTAGTATAGAGGATGGTCGCTTGAACAACTAGTTTGTTCAAGTGACCTCTCTAAATGAATAACACGACGATGACTTGGTGGTTTGGGCAATCTCTTTTGTCTAGGATTATATTTTTTTAATCCGGGGACATCGAATGGATCGCCATGATCAAACGACCGAGGTGAAGTGGGAAGCGAAGTTTCCCCTCACAGACTCGATAAGCTAAAACCATTAAATTGGTATGAGGGCTTCCAGGGGCAAAAACCACTTCATTTACATTATCCTAAATTAATTTTAGAGAAAATGTTGAAAATTTTGAAAACTTTGGATTTCATTTTAAATTTGTTATCTTTTATTGAGATTTTTGAAATTTTCAAAGATATTTTTATTGAGGGGGAGTTTTAAAAATTGAAATTTTGAGAATTTTGAAAATTAAAAAAAAAATTATTGAGGGGGAGTTTTGAAAATTGAAATATTGAGAATTTTGAAATTTTCAAAATTATTTTTATTGAGGGGAGTTTTTAAGATTGAAATATTGAGGATTTTGAAAACTTTGACTTTTGGATATTTTCATAAATTCGTTCAAATTTTGAAAATGTTAAAAGTTTGATTTAAAAATTTTAATCTTTTGTAAAGGATAAGTACTTTTAAAATTTTTGTTAAAAGTCATTCTGAAAATCATAGATAAAGGGGGAGATCTTATTTTTAAAGAAAATATTATTGCATGAATTTAGGGGGAGTTTTGATAAATAATTTTCGAAAATAGAGTTTTCAAAAAATACTGAATTAAGAAAAGAAAGTTTCTATAAATGGTTTTCTAATTTAGCTTATTTTGAAAAACCTAAGTCTTTTGAAAGATTAAGTGTTTTGAAATTTATAAAGCTTAGGCATTTTTAAAATAATCATGAAGCTTGTCAAGTAAGTATTATAACCTTTAGTCTTTATGTTTGAAAAGCTTTAAAACTCATCTTTATATTATGGCATTTGGTGGTTAATAATTCTTTTGATATATGCCAAAGGGGGGGAGAGAGAGAGAGAAGGTTTAAAGTTAGAGAAATTTAAAGTAAAAAAGCTTTTCATGCATATGAGCATCTCATGCATTTAAACTTTATACATTTTTAGCTCAATGCATTCCTGATATATGTTAAATTTGAATATTGTAAATTGATTCTCCTAACTTTAACTGATGTGTTATCATACATCAAAAAGGGGAAGATTATTGGTGCAACAAGCATCACTCCTTAGTTTTGATGTATAAACTATAGTTAAAGTTACGAATTACTTAAGGTTTGATATATGTGTTAAGTATGCAGGCTTATCAGGAAGTCATAGTAGGTCAGACAGACTGAATACTAGGGAAAGTATGGAAAGTCCTAGTAGGTCGTGTTGACAAGATACTAGGCAAAAGACTTAGCAGATCAGGAGGACCAAACATCAGGAAGGAAGTCCAAGTGGGTCAATACACCGGACATCTAGCATGAAGACTGGTTGGGTCAAGAGACTGGACAACTGGCATGAAGTCCATGTAGGGATGTATACTGAAAAGTCTATCTTTTGTATGAACATTTTTATTTTGAAATAAGAATCACATGATCATTGTTTGTATATTTTTATGGTTATGCAATATTGTCTAATACTATACATTGTAGATAACATGGTGTGTGGTGTCACACAAGAGATCATGTTATCGGCCCCTTGAAAAGTATAAGTAAAGGCTCACAACCGAGATGGCTTTGGACAAACCATCGGAATGGTTGTAGTGTGATTTGGTATTGGTTTGTCTTGACCATAGAATCACACTAGTGCACTTTGTGTGTATTGAGCAGGACCGACTTAGAGGTGATTCGATTTATTACTGACTACATAATTGAATCGGACCTCAGATATTATTTAGTACATGCTCTTAATCCCGATATAATAACGGGCACATATACTTAGTACTCATCTCTTTGATTTACCAATGGGCGAGATTTATAGATTAAATCGATAGTCTCAGTAAGTTGGGAGATGATATTATTTATATGATGTGTCGTTGATTATAGGAGGAAACTGTGTCCTATATATTAGGATGATGATGTCCCCTTGAGGAGCTCATAAGGTTCATCATGTAAACCCTGCAGGTGGACTTGGTCCGGAATGATGAAAAGGTTGAGTGGTACTACTCAAGGAGTTAGATGTTGATTAATTAATGGTCAGTAAATTAATTAATCAACGGACATTCAAGATCTTAAACACGGGGAGAAAATGTATAAATAATATATGGAGTCCATATTATCATATGGGGGTTGGTGAGGTAGATCAATGATGATCCTTTAGTGGATTGGATCATCATTAGTGGATCGGACTTTATGTGGGCTTGATCCATGGGTGGCCAAGATCCAACTCCTCCTCATGGTACCTAATGTAGCCTATTAACACCTTATGAAGCTTAGATCCAATGGATAGAAACAAAACTCTAAGATCCATAGGTAGAGAATAAATCTCTAAGATCCGACGGTTGAGATTAAATCTCTAGATCTGATGATTGAGATTAAATCCCTAGAACCAATGGAGGAGATTAATTCATGACTTATCCCTAACTCTATAAAAGGAGGGCATGGGAGTTGGCGTGAACTACAATCAAGAGAGCTAGGGTTTTGGGCGGCAAGAGAAGGAATCCTAGTTGAGATAGGATTAGGGTTAGGGTTTGGAGGCAAGGGCGGTACCAAATAAGGAAGGTTCTCTTTTCTTCTTCTTCCTTCATTGGCCGGCGTCCAACTTGTTTTCCAGCCCTCTTCCAGCCTTTGGCCAGCAGCCAAGCCTCTCTTCTTCTTCTCCTTAATTGGTGGAAACAAGATATAGGGCTTCCCTTAGTGTCTTGGCCAGATTCCACCACAAACATCTCCTTCTAGTTGGCCGGCAGCAAGGAGTTTGTGTGCTCCTTGTTGGTTGGTTTTAGGGAGGAGAAAAACCTTGTTTCTATTCTTCCTCTTGCTTTGGAAGAGCAAGGAAGGAAGATTTGCGATCTAGGAGCTTCGACTTTTGGTAGATCGTCGCCCACACGACGTCCGAAAGGAGGAAGGACATACATTAGAAGATCGAGAGGTATATCAATTCTCTAATTTTTATATGTTATATGTTTGTATTTGTTTTTCAATTATGAGCATGATATAAATCTGTATATGGATAAATAATACTTGGATCCCGAGCATAAACACAAAAAATGGCGATTCGGACATCGTCTATTCCACGGCTACTCGTAGAATAGAGGATGGTTGCTTAAACAACTAGTTTGTTCAAGTGACATCTCTAAACGAATAGCACGACGATGGCTTGGTTGTTTGGGCAATCTCTTTTGTCTAGGATTAACTTTTAATCTGGGGACATCGAAGGGATCGCCATGATCAGACGACCGAGGTGAAGTGGGAAGCGAAGTTTCCCCTCATGGACTCGATAAGCAAAACCCTTCAGTCTAGCTGGGTCAGGGAAGACCGAACAGTTGGCAAGAAACCCTAGTAGGTCAGATCGGATGTCAATTATGGTAAGTCCAGTAGGACAGTCGGCAGGTAATCCTCGAGTGAAGAGGTGAGGTTGAGTCCTTTATAGGGGGATAAAGCTAGGCGTCAATCTGATAGATAATCCACGTTGGACTAATAAGTCAAGATCAAGCAGTATTACTACAACTTTTGTATTTTATACTATTTGTTTTTGCCAATCTCATTTTGCAGGGAACAGTTGACTGAATGGATTCCAAACAACTAAGTATGGTCTAGTCGACTGGATACCGAGGTGGAAAGATTAGCTGGCGATCGATCGAAGATATGGCAACCCATATGGAAAGAGTTTCAATCGACTGGGGAGGTCCAGTCGACTGGAAAGACAAATTTCCCAATGCGGAGCCAGGTGACCTGGAGTCTACTAGATTTTTGGATCGAGCGGATCGCTAGAGGGGGGTGAATAGCAATAAAAACTTTCGTTTGTTTCGATACTTGAGATACACAGCAGAAAGAATAAACAATATAAAAATAAAGAAGACAAGAGGGTTTTTTACTTAGTTCGTAGCCTATGGCTACTACTCCAAGGCCCTAGTAGTCCTTGACCACGCACGGAGGGAAAACCACTAACGAACTCCTCCTCGTTGGAGGTAGGAGTTAATCGAATTCAAAACCCACGAAAAGGATCAAGATAGAGGGACACTCCCCCTCTTCTCGTTACGTTAAAAAGCACGATAAAGAACTTAAGTACAGATTGAAACTATAAAAACACTGTTACCGATGACTCATAGATGAAGAAGATTGAGCTATAGTTGTCGTGTCTGCAGCGCTTCGTCATAGGGATATCGGAGAGTCGTAGCATATTGTAATCACTTGGAGGCTTTTAGAATTGATGAAAAACCCTTAGAGAAGCCCTCCTTTTATAGCTTTTGAGCCCCTCATCGAATGGGTCTTCAGCCAATCAAAATTAGGCACCAAGCTCCTTGGAATGAGGTGATAAGGCTTGACTCCTCGAAGCTGATCCTTGACCATCAGTTGACTGATGGCCATCATCAGTCGACTGATGGCAGCGCCAATCGAGTCGCAACACTCAGCAGTCGATTGATTTAAGGTAGTCAAGTGGCTCTTGTGAGCAGTCGACTGATGCTTGCTGAAATCACAAATTAGCTTAATAAAAACATAATTTCGACGACTGCCGACTGTCCGATCTCGACCTAGATCTAGACCATCCATGGGATGTCTTTAGTTGGATCTACGCTTAAGATCATCCCCGTAAGGAGGATACACCCTCACTTACGCTCACACACACACAAGCTTACCTCGATACTTACTTTGTAGCTCTTGCTTCCGACCTTCCACTCGATTCCTTCGGCTCCCTCCGAAGTCACTCGAGTGTCGCCCAACCACCGTGGCTTCCTCCGGGTGTCGCCAGCCTTCAGCTCAAGCTTTAGCACTTTTCTACACACTCGATTCAGCTCGTGAGATAATGATATGAGCTTAACTTTGTATTGTTTACTATAATCAAAACTCAGGTTCGACTTAGGTGCCCACTGCACCAACAATATCCCCCTTTTTGATCTATGGCAAACCCATACAAAGTTAATGAAATAATATGAAAAATAATAATATGCATGAAGAATCAAAGATTAAGTAGGAGTAGTAGAGACTTTCTTCCAAGTACTCCCCCTTGAGGAAACCTCCCCCTTAACCGAGGGTGAGTCTTGAAAGAAGATCTTAATCCTCCCCCTTGATGTTTGCTATTTAGGAAGAGTTTAAATAATTAACAATTACTTAAAGATGGCCTTAGTAAAAAAGAAAACTTAAGTTAAGAAAATTTCTTAACTTGACCCCTTCTCCCCCTTTCTTAAGTAAACATTAACGTTTGACCATAGTATTAAAAATAAGTTTAAGAATTTTCTTAACTTGGCTTTTATCTCCCTTTTGTTAACTAAAACAAGTTAAGTTGCAAAAATTAAAGTTATGTAAACATTTACTTAACTTTTGTCCATGAGAATAAGTATGGAGTACTAAGTTAAGTTATCAAAAAAAATTGGATCCCTTAACTTTGACCTTTTTCTCCCACTTTTGCCATATATCAGAAAAAGTGGGGGGTTTTGAAAATAAAATATTAATTTTAAGTTTCAAGTCCAAGCATGTTCCATATTATTTTGAAAATAATATACTAAAAATAAGCTCATCTATATAATGTTCAACTCTCATTTGACTTGATTGATATGACAGATCAACAAGTCCTAATCAGAGTCGGTTAATATATATGATTATACTCCGAGGTTCATGGTGATGCGCTAGCTCTACATCTGGAACTAGGAGTAAGGTTCTAACATCTCACGTCCATCTACGTGGCTAAGTACACAAACACATTAGTCTTATGTGTTGTGAGATATATTGGCTCCTTAAATCTATAGGTGCATGATATCTAAGGTATGTCCTAAGCTAGTTCCATGAGCATGAAAAGTAAAAAATAGTAATAAGAAAATATAATTTGTAAATTCCTACTCTACTATGCACATGCCCAATTTTCATCTGAATAGACTAAATTCGTCTTCGAGTAGGGGTTTAGTAAATAGATTTGCCAAGTTGGACTTCGATTCGACGTATTCGAGTTGTATGGCTCCGTTGGCCACATTTTCTCGAATGAAATGGTGTTTGACCTCTATATGTTTGGTCCTAGAGTGACATATTGGATTTTAGTTAGGTTAATTGAGCTAATGTTATCTACGTGAATTTTAGTGTTTGTAAAGTCTAAGTTAAAATCTCGGAGAGTGTGCTTCATCCAAAGAAGCTGAGTGACACACTCACCCATCGCGATGTATTCGACTTCGATAGTAGATAAGGCAACACAGTGTTTCTTCCTACTGCACCAACTCACTAGACTTGAGCCGAGAAGTTGACAACAATCACTCGTACTCTTTCTATCGAGCTTACTATCGGTATAGTCCGAGTTGGAGTAGCTGATTAGTTCAAACTCGGTAGATCTAGGGTACCAAATACCAACATTAAGTATACCCTTTAGATATCTAAGGATACGCTTAACTAGAGTTAGGTGAGATTCCTTGGCACAGGTTTGGAACCTTGCACACATACTGCAAATAAAATATTGTTGGACTTTCCGAGCCGCAAAAACCGCTTTTTTACATTGCGGAAACCTCCGAAGCCCAGCCAGGGATCCGTGTGAAGTATAACAAAAATAAATTCATGTATGTGTTATGGAAAACTAGATCTACCTTAGATCTACATGATGAGAGCGTTACCCTCGATGCGACGCCCTTCGCTTATCCCGCTCATCCAAATGGCTTGCCGTAACTCAAGAGTGTCAAGTGTACACTCCTCTATTGGTATCCACACGGACAAATGGTGGTGAAAAACAACCTAGAGTGTGCTAGCACTCCTTGGTAGTCTTAGCAAGATGAGGAATGGGAGAGAGCTTGAGAGGAGCAAGGAAGAAGATGAAGTTGTTAATTCCAAATAACTTCTCATCTAATGAAAAGTGGCCGACCACTTTGTTTTGGGGGGTTACATGCATGCATGTAACTCCAAGAGCCAATGGCTCTTGGTCTCCCTCATGAGGTGGCACTACATGATAAGTCCATGATGATGTGGAACATCATCATTGGTCGGCCCCCATGCCAAGTCACCATGACATGGCAATTGGTCAAGTCAAAATTAACCATTCATCTTCCCTCTCAAGTCAAGTCAAACTTGACCTCTTATCTCCCATGGTTGATCAAATCTAAACACTTGATTAAAGACAATTTAATTTAATGAATCTCTATTCATTAATTTAAATTGACTCAATAAATCAAATCTAAAATAGACTTATTCAACACTTGAATCAAATTGAGTCTAACTCAATTAGTCTAATTTGGATTACTCTTAATCAAATTTGGTTCATCCCATGAACCTAATCCTCATGGTTCATCGTATGAACCTAATCTCCATCTAATTGCCCTTTGTGTGTGACCCTATAGGTTCTTGTAATGTTGGCAATGTCCCTAAACCGATTTAGGAACATAAGCAATGAGAGGTATCTAGCAACACATCATTGCTACCAAAGTTACAAGAATGTTGAGCTTCAACATCACCTTTGTGACTATTAATGGTGACTTCAGGTTCAAGGACTAATAGTCATACTAATAGTCACATGAGAAAGTATATGACACTCATATAACGATCCATGATACTTTCTCATGGCGGGTCATTCAGTATACATTCTCCAATGCATACCCATGTGTCAACTTGATATCTCATATCCATGACTTGTGAGATCAAGTCATCGTGTTGACCTACATGCTAGTCTCTACGTATTAACATTATCCCTGAATGCTAATACTTGACTAGGAATGATTAAGAGGAGTGTTCTCTATATCATCTCGTTATCGATTCAACCAATCGATTGATATAGATAAGAACCTTCTACTCAAGGACGTTATTATACTTAGTTATTTGGCACCAATACAAGTAAATATAATAACAATGCCTTTATAAATAGGAATATGATATAATAAAGTCCATACAACAATTATTACATGATTGGCTCTACGACTTTCACTAACAATCTCCCACTAGAACTAGTGTCAATCACCGTAGTATCTAATACCCAATGACCTAGTGTGACCATCATGCTTTTTCTATGACAAAGCCTTGGTCAAGGGATCTGCGATGTTAGCCTTTGTGGGTACTCTGCAAATATTCACATCTCCTCTATCAATAATCTCTCGAATGAGATGGAAGCGCCATAGTATGTGTTTGGTCCACTGGTGTGAGCGAGGTTCCTTAGCCTGCGCAATAGCTCCATTATTGTCACAATAGAGCTCTATAGAATCTGCTATGCTAGGATCCAAACTGCCTCCTTTGTTACCTCTGATGCAGCGATATACTCGGCTTCTGTTGAAGAATCAACAACTGTGTCCTGCTTCGAACTCTTCTAGCTCACAGTTCCACCATTCAAGCAAAACACGAACCCTGACTGTGATCTATAATCATCCTGGTCAGTTTGTAAGCTGGCATCGCTGTAACCCTTTACAGCTAGCTCCTCATCACCTCCAAATATCAAAAAATATTCTTTAGTCCTTCTCAAGTACTTAAGAATATTCTTGACTGCTATCCAGTGACTCTCACCTAGATCTGACTGGTATCTACTCGTCATGCTCAAAGCATACGAGACATCAGGACTAGTACACAACATGGCGTACATGATAGATCCTATAGCAGATGCGTAAGGGATCTTATCTATGCGGTCTCTCTCCTCTCTAGAAGAGGGACTTTGAGTCTTCGAAAGACTCACACCGTGTGACATCAACAAAAGTCCCTTCTTGGAATTCTGCATGGAAAACCATAGTAATACCGTGTCAATATATGTACTCTGACTTAGGTCAAGCAATCTCTTAGATCTATCTCTATAGATCTTGATGCCTAGAATACAGGCTGCTTCACCTAAGTCCTTCATTGAGAAGCACATCCCCAGCCAAGTCTTCATAGACTGTAGCGAAGGGATGTCATTCCCAATGAGTAGTATGTCATCCACATACAATACAAGGAAGATAATTGTGTTCCCATTAATCCTCTTGTAGACACAGGGTTCATCTTCATTCTTGATGAAACCAAACTGTTTGATCGCATCATTGAATCGAATATTCCAACTCCGAGAAGCTTGCTTTAGCCCATAAATGGACCTTTGCAGCTTGCATACTTTCCCAGTATGTTGTGGATCTACAAAACCCTGAGGTTATGTCATGTACACATCCTTGAGCAAGTTTCCATTCAGAAATGCGGTTTTGACATCCATCTTCCAGAACTCATAATTGTGGTATGCTGTAATAATAAGCATGATTCGAATGGACTTAAACATCGCCACTAGAGAAAAGGTTTCATCATAGTCAATACCATGAATTTGCTTGAAACCTATAGCCACCAATCGACCCTTATAGGTATGCGTAAGTCCATCCATGTCAGTCTTTCTCTTAAAGACCCACTTACACCCAATGGGTTTGACCCCTTCAGGTGGATCAACCAAAGTCCATACTTGGTTGGTGTACATGGATTCCATCTCAGATCTCATGGCCTCTAGCAATTTCTCAGAATCTGGGCTCATCAGAGCTTCCTGATAAGAGGTAGGTTCATTCTCAATGAGCATAACGTCATCATGGTCAGACAAGAGAAATGAGTATCTCTCAGGATGACGACGTACCCTATCAGACCTGCGAAGAGGTAGGTCTACCTGAACAGGTGGTTGTTCCACAACTCTTTGTACAACAATCTTATCACCCACAACACTTTGTGGTTCCTGTTCAACCTCCATCAAGGCCTCAGTGCTATGGTCTTTATCTTGAATTTCTTCAAGATCGAACATACTCCCACTAGTTTTTCTAGAAATACCCCAGTCTTTGCCACAAACACTTTGTGCTGACTGGGAATGTAGAAGTAATATCCCTTCGTCTCCTTGCGATATCCAACAAAATAGCACTTATCGGATTTGGGTCCCAATTTGTCTGAGACTTGACGTTGAACGTAAGCCTCACAACTCCAAATCCTCATGAAAGACATCTTGGGATTTCTCCCTGTCCATATCATATATGGTGTCTTTTTCATAGCCTTTGATGGTACACGGTTAAGTGTGAAGGCTACTATGTCTAGAGCATATCCCAAAAGGATATAGGAAGATCTGTGTGACTCATCATAGATCATACCATATCTAATAGGGTATCATCCCTCCATTCGGATACACCATTCCACTGTGGTGTTCCAAGAGGAGTGAGTTGGGATAGAATATCACACTCAGCTAGATAGTCACGAAACTCATGGCTAAGGTATTCACCACCTCGATCTGATCAAAGTATCTTAATACTCTTGCCAAGTTGGTTTTGTACTTCATTCTTGAATTCTTTGAACTTTTCAAAGGATTCAGATTTATGTGTCATCAGATACACATAATCATATCTACTGAAGTCATCAGTAAATGTAATGAAGTACTTGTAACCACCTCTAGCAGTAACATTGAAAGGACTGCATACATCACTATGTATAAGTCCTAACAAATCTGTTGCTCTCTCACTGTGTCCACTAAAGGGAGTCTTGGTCATCTTGCCTAAAAGGCAAGACTCGCATGTCTCATATGATTCAAAATCAAATGAGTCCAGCAGCCCATCCTTATGGAGCTAAGATAAGCGACTCTCATTTATGTGACCTAAGCGACAATGCCAGAGATAAGTTTGGTTCAACTCATTTGACTTGAACCTTTTGGTACTTATGTTATAGATGGGGCTCTCTAAGTCTAGAAAGTAGAGTCCCTTCATTAAAGGTCCACTACAATAGAACATATCATTTAAATAAACTGAACAATATTTGTTCTTTATTATAAATATAAATCCTTTATTGTCCAAACAAAAAACCAAAATTATGTTCTTAGTTAAAGCAGGCACATAACAACATTCATCTAGTTCTAGTACAAGCCCAGTGGGCAGAGATAGATCATAAGTTCCTATAGCAACAACAGCAACTCTTGCTCCATTGCCTACTTGTAGGTCCACCTCGCCCTTTGTCAATGCCCTGCTATTTCTCAGCGCCTACACATTGGTACAAATGTGAGATGCACATCCAGTATCTAATACCCATGATGAAGAAATAGATAGATTGACTTCTATAATATTTATACCTGAAGTGTAAGTCTCACTTCTCTTCTTCTTAAGATCTTCACGGTATGCTTTGCAGTTACGCTTCCAGTGTCCAGCTTCCTTGCAGTGGAAGCAAGTCCCTTCTTTAGCCACCCCTCCTTTGGGTTTCAGTTCTTTGCCTTTGCCCTTGGCTTGGGACTTTCCCTTACCTTGAGGCTTGCCCTTGCCTTTCTTCTTTTGCACCATCGAAATGGAGTCAGATTTTCCCTTCTTAAGGTTGAGCTCAACAGTTCTCAACATGCTGAGCATCTCAGGCAGTAGCTTATCAATTTCATTCATGTTGTAATTCATGACAAATTGATTATAGGTTTATGGCAAAGTTTACAAGATCAAGTCAGTGGCCAGCTCTTGGCCAATGGGAATCCCAATCTCTGTAGGTTTTTTTACATACCCAATCATCTTGAGTACATATGGACCTACGGGAGTCCCATCTTGCATCTTGGACTGAAATAATGTCTTAGAGATCTCATATCTCTCGTGCCTTGCTTGTCCTTGATATAGTTGACGAAGATGTTCAACCATATCATAAGCATTCATGAACTCGTGTTGCTTCTGAAGCTTAGAGTTCATGGTCGTGAGCATGAGACATGACACATCTAATGCATCATCTTGATGCTTCTTGTAAGCATCTTTGTCAGTTCGCGAGGCAGTGGCAGGAGGTGCCTCGGGAATGGGTTGCTCCAGGACATACAGTTTCCTTTCTTGGGTGAGAACAATTCTCAAGTTCCTCTACCAGTCCAGGAAATTTGCTCCATTGAGCTTGTCCTTCTCAAGGACAGAATGCAGGGAGAGAGTGTTCGTGTTTGCCGACATAGTAATCTACAACATACACAATGCAAAAATTTAATATCATATTCCTTTTATCATTTAATTAGGCCTTTAATCAAATGATGCTCCCACTGAATTATAGGACTTTTGTAGAATCGAGTTATGGATGTGGTCAAACCACATTACTTGATTAATACAAACTAGCTATAATTCTTGCGGGACAAGATCCACATCATACTACGCCTTAAGTTAGCTTTGGCTAAATTACCCAAGACTTAGTATGATCGGTAGGTAACAAATTACCGATTACATCTCTATGCAACTCTTGTTTATAGGATCAAGACTCACATTTACAAAAGACCTTGAGTTAGCTTTGGCTAAATCACCCAAGATTTAGTGTAAATGCGATCTTATTCTATCATTCCAACGGTTGGAATATGCCTATAGTTCTACTCGATCCAATTGAGTTAACTAGTTTTACTCAATTTAATTGAACTTACTCTAACCCAAGCCGTGATAGGCGGGACCAAGATTGTCCCTCCGCACCCTACCAAGATAATATGCGTTGCTCTGCTTTGGCAGATTCAACAACTACAAATGATCGAGGTAGTGATGGGTATCAAGACTTGGTAGGCATTTTCGAGTTGATTAGATTAAGATATAATCTAATCATGAATGTGTATCATATATGCATCAAGGCCTTTATTATCCTACACTAGCATGCATCACATACATACAAGCATTATTCTAGCATGCATCATATACATACAAGCATTATTTTAGCATGTATCATATACATACAAGAAAAATATCCTAGCATGCATCATATACATACAAGCAAAATTTACTAGCATGCATCACATACATACAAGCAAATACATATATATATATATATATATATGTGGTCATGGCCCTACTACGATCTTCTCAAGCAAATAAGAAGATCAAACAGTCAACCTAGGGTTAGCGGCTTCTCCAAGCACCTCCTTTAACTGTCATGTGTCGTTGGCACCCTTCTCGTAACATTGTCTACTAGTGGACCTTCCAACACTCCATTTTGTACATTACAAACATGAAACTTGAGTTACATTCGAGTCTAAAACTATTTACAACTAGAATTTTAAAAGAAGAGCCACGACGCACAGGTCGCATACCCTATACAACATGCACAACCACAAAAATGGCACGCAAACCATATTATGAATTACAACACATTTATCATCCAATCATATTGGGGTTCTTGGGCCATGACCATCACAGAATTATACATAATTCTAAATTATGTATAGTACAAAAATTTCTATAAATTTTATGAGTCACCTCTTCGTAACGGTCCCGCTAAGCGGTTTCCGGGCGTGATCGCGGGACAAGGCCCCTTTCGGAAAAAGGGGAAGCGCCCCTACTCACAAAAATAAATTTTGCGAGTGTCCCTACTTGATCTTACAGCGACTTAAGTTTCTGTCCCAAAAAACTAAAGTGAGAACTCACCGTTTCGGAGAGTTTTTCTCGGTGGTTGAAGCCTACAAGTGTCCCAACACTTGTTGCTTCGACTCTTCGAGAAAAATACCCAAAAATCTATAAAAATAGGAAATTTACAGAAAATTAAAAATATGTAATTTTTATATCTAATACAAAAACTACAAATTTAAAACACATACATGCTTCGCACGTGGCTCTGATACCACTGTTGGACTTTCCGAGCCGCAAAAACCATTTTTTGTGTTGCGGAAACCTCGGAAGCCCGGCCACAGATCCGTGCGAAGTATAACAAAAATAAATTCATGTATGTGTTATGGAAACCTAGATCTACCTTAGATCTACATGATGAGAGCATTACCCTCGATGCGACGCCCTTCGCTTATCCCGCTCATCCAAATGGCTTGCCGGAATTCAAGAGTGTCAAGTGTACACTCCTCTATTGGTATCCATACTAACAAATGGTGGAGAAAAACAACCTAGAGTGTGTTAGCACTCCTTGGTAGTCTCGGAAAGATGAGGAATGGGAGAGAGCTTGAGAGGATCAAGGAAGAAGATGAAGTTGTTAATTCCAAATAACTTCTCATCTAATGAAAAGTGGTCGACCACTTTGTTTTGGGGGGTTACTTGCATGCATGTAACTCCAAGAGCAAATGGCTCTTGGTCTCCCTCATGAGGTGGCACCACATGATAAGTCCATGATGATGTGGAACATCATCATTGGTTGGCCCCCATGCCAAGTCACCATGACATGGCAAATGGTCAAGTCAAAATTGACCATTCATCTTCCCTCTCAAGTCAAGTCAAACTTAACCTCTTATCTCCCATGGTTGATCAAATCTAACCACTTGATTCAAGTCAATTTGATTTAATGAATCTCTATTCATTAATTTAAATTGACTCAATGAATCAAATCTAAATTAGACTCATTCAACACTTGAATCAAATTGAGTCTAACTCAATTAGTCTAATTTGGATTACTCTTAATCCAATTTGGTTCATCCCATGAACCTAATCATCATGGTTCATCATATGAACCTAATCTCCATCTAATTGCCCTTTGTGTGTGATCCTATAGGTTCTTATAACATTGGAAATGTGCCTAAACCGATTTAAAAACATAAGCATTGAGTGGTCTCTAGCAACACATCATTGCTACCCAAGTTACAAGAATGTTGAGATCCAACATCACTTTTGTGACTACTAATTGTGACTCTCACAATATGTGACAATGTCCCTCTATCCTTGACATCTAGATTGACCAATTGAGTCATAGACCATGTCATCCTCGGTACAATCTATATCTTGAACTCCAAGTAGACTCACTCTAATCAAATGAGCTCAATATCTCATATTGACTCATTTAGGCATGGCCATGCACTTCGTGGTCTCACTCTATCAAGAATAACGATGTCACTCCCGTCATATGGGAGGGATAGATTCCATCTACATCACTCACATCCCTTCGCATAATTTGTTACATACCCAGTAATCGCCTTTATAGTCCACCCATTTACGGGTGACGTTTGACGAAGCCAAAGTATGCAACTCCTTATGTAGGGAACCATGGTGACTTCAGGTCCAAGGACTAATAGTCATACTAATAGTCACATGAGAAAGTATGTGACACTCATATAATGATCCATGATACTTTCTCATGGTGGGTCATTTAGTATACATTCTCCAATGCATACCCATGTGTCAACTTGATATCTCATATCCATGACTTGTGAGATCAAGTCATCGTGTTGACCTACATGCTAGTCTCTACGCATTAACATTGTCCCTGAATGTTAATACTTGACTAGGAATGATTAAGAGTAGTGTTCTCTATATCATCTCATTATCAATTCAACCAATTGATTAATATAGATAAGAAACTTCTTCTCAAGGACATTATTATACTTAGTTATTTGGCACCAATATAAGTAAATATAGTAACCATGCCTTTATAAATAGGAATATGATACAATAAAGTCCATACAACAATCATCACATGATTGGCTCTAGGGCTTTCACTAACAGATATCAGGTCGGCTTGTAGTTAAGTAAAGGAGACTCCCTATCGCGCTCCTATAGTATTTTAAGTCAATTGAATTTTCGATTACATCTTCTCCTATATTTACATTTGTTGCTATTGGGGTATTAATAATTTTAGTGTCTTGGATTCCAAAGTGTTTAATTAATTCCCTAGTATATTTGTGTTGGTGTAAATATATTCCATCTTTAGTTTGTTTAATTTGTAGACCTAAGAAGAAACTCAACTCACCTACTAAATTCATTTCAAATTTACTTTCCATAAGTGAAATGAATTCATTTAGTAGGATCGAGTTAGTGGTTCCGAAGATGATATCATCTACGTAGATTTGGGCTATGAATATGTCTTTACCTACGATTTTTATGAAAAGGGTTGGGTCGACTAAACCTTGGTTAAATCCTTTGGACTTAAGATAAACTGAAAGCCTCTCGTACCAAGATCGAGGAGCTTGTTTGAGTCCATAGAGAGCTTTCTTTAATCTAAGGACATGGTTGGGTTTATCTAGACTTTTAAAACCGCGAGGTTGACTAACATAAACCTCTTCCTTAATATATCCATTCAAGAATGCTGACTTTACATCCATTTGAAACAACTTAAATCCTCGATGTGCAACATATGCTAATAACATTCGGATGGACTCTAATCTAATTACTAGGGCATAGGTCTCGTCGTAATCTAAACCATCGACTTGACTAAACCCTTAAGCGACTAATCTAGCTTTATTTCTAACTACTTCACCTTTATCATCAAGTTTATTTCGAAACACCTACCTTGTTCCAATGATTGTTTTATCTTTAGGTGGTGGTACTAATTCCCATACTTCGTTCCTAGTTAATTGAACTAGCTCTTCTTGCATTGCAATAATCCAATCGGGATCAAGAAGACCTTGTTCTATGGTTTTGGGTTCAATTTTGGAAATCAAGGAGATTTGACTAAGGTTTCGGTATGAAGATCTAGTTCGAACTCCTAGGCTTGGATCACCTATCACTTGTTCGATAGGATGATTCGTTTGAGTTCTAGTTTGACTTGGGTTAGAGTCACCTATCGCTTGGTCGATAGGATGACTTGGTTGACTTAGGTTAGGATTAATACTAGACTCGATCTCAAGATCGAAGTTGAGTCTGGTATGAATTGGCTCGCTAATTGGGGTTTCTAGGGGTTTTGTAGGTTCGTCTCCTTCATCAAACACTACATTAATAGTCTCTTCGACTCTAAGGGTGTCATGGTTATATATCCTATAGGCTCTACTCGTAGTCGAGTATCCTAGAAAGATTCCAGTCGAGGTTTTAGATGTGAATTTTCCTAAGTGATCCTTAGTGTTTAGGATATGTACCTTACATCCAAATACCCTAAAGTACTTGATGTTAGGTATTTTATCATAATAAATCTCGTAAGAGGTCTTAAGGTGCCTCTTTACCATAAGGATCCTATTTTGGACATAGCAAGTCATACTAACGGCTTCTGCCCAAAACCTATCGGGTAGGTTATACTCGTTTAACATCGTCCTAGCGGCTTCTTGTAGGGTTCTATTTTTGCGTTCTACTAGGCCATTCTGTTGTGGGGTTCTAGGACATGAGAACTCATGGTGGTATCCATTTAGGTTACAGAATTCTGTAAACCTGTGGTTCTCGAATTTACCACCATGATCACTCCTAAGTCTTTTGATTTTTAAGGTTTTGTTGATTTTCTATTAGTTTAAATAGGTTAATTTATTGATATAGGGTATCACTTTTGTGTTTGATGAACCTAACCCAAGTAAATCTAGAATAGTCGTCAATTATGACTAAGTAGAATTGACTCCCATTAAGTGACTTAGCTCCGTGTGAATCAAATAGATCCATGTGTAGGAGCTCAAGAACACTTTTGGTTCGTTCTTGATTAGTTAGTTGATGTTGTGTCATAGATTGTTTACCTTGTTGACAAGCATTACATATTTTATTATCCAAGTTGTTGAGGTTAGGCAAACCTCTGACTAAGACACTCTGACTCATCTTGTGGATGAGTCTTGGGTGCGAGTGACCGAATCGTCGGTGCCACAACCAAGATTCCTCTTGTCGTGTCATAAGACACTTGGTTGAGGAGTTAGTTAAATTAATAGTATAAATATTATTATTTCTAGTTCCTTTAAGAATTGTTTTAGAGGTTTCATTTGTATTAATTACGCATTAATTTTCTAGAAATATGACCTTATAGTTATTATCACACAATTGACTTACACTAAGTAAATTATATTGGAAATTTTCTACCAAGAAGACATTTTGAATAATAAAGTTAAAGTTGAGCTAAATATCACATGATTCGATGATTTTGAGCTTGTTGTTGTTTCCAAAGGCTACCGATCCTTGTCGTTTGAATCGAAGCTTCAAAAATTAAGTTGATCCCCGATCATGTGTCGGGAGCAATCACTGTCCAACATCCATTAATCCTACATGCAAGGTAGTTAGATCGGATATTGAAATTATTAAAGGTTTGTTGTAAATTATTAAACTTAAATCATCTCACCCATGTCTACATGATCAAGCATGTTAACCTTATATGTACTTATGAGATGACTTCCAATTTTACTTGATTTAAATTTAATGATTTGAACGCTTGTCAATCTTGCGTTAGATTCGGACTTGACCTTAAGCTCATCAAGTCACCTTTTCAAGATCATGGCTTCCAGGTTGTGGTGAGGAACAGAGGCCTTCTTTGATAGGAAAAATGACCAGTTCCTTAGACAAAGCAATTTTTAAGAAAATAGAGACTTGACTCACCTAAGACCACTTCCTGGTCTAACTAGTCTAGGATACGGTGAGGTAGCTTCAGCTAGTTCCACTCGGTCAAGTGCACCGAACTAGATACGCCTTATCTAGTCCGAATACACGAGACTCCGCTTTCCTAGTGTACTATCATCTCGCCGCGTCCTGGTACTATGTTACCAAGTATTGATGAGTTATAGTCCTATCTAACCATTCTAAAAATAAATAAAGAACCTAAGCATGCAATTTCTAAGTTAAAGCACAAACAAGTTTTGTACTGGCTCCCCCTGGACCGTTGAATCGGTTCGGTCTCTCCACATAGTGGATTTGGTCCTTGGGAACCCAGTATTGGTTGGATCCTAGGTTTGAAATTAAAGCGGTCTTAGGGACTCATGCTTGGACATATTTTTTATGTTGACTTACAATCGACATATACGACTTGTTGGTCGTATTTGAGCTAAACCCTAGCCTGACCTTGTTGTACACGGCCCTTTGCGATTCAAGTAGGAGGTCAAGTCCCTTGGATCCCAAAGTAAACCTTTCCAATGTGTTCCTAAGATCTTCGACTTGACCTTTCAAGAGTGAGTTCTCAACTTTGAGCTTTTCAACCTGAGTTGCGTCCTCCTCTGGAACTTGACTAGTCGAAGAGGTTAGGGAGACCTCATGCTTGAGGAGTTTAACCTCCTCAACCAAGGTCTCAACCTTGGACTCGGACTTAGCTAACTTCCTAGTTAAGAATTTAATCGCATTGTAAAGAGTACTAATAAGAGAACGACTTACCTTAAGTGTATCTCTTGAACTGGATGTGGATCCGTGGCTTGTCTTGAATAGAACATCGTAATCCGATTCGTCTTCAGGTTTAGACTTGTGCTCCGGTTCAGACTCCATCTATAATTCAGCTATTTTAACCATGAAGACGTGATCGTCATCTTCTTCCTCTAACGTTTCTTCTCACGTAGCATTGAGTGCCTTCTTGGGTGCTTTGCTCTTGAGCTTCGGACATTCGGACTTGATATGTCAAAACCTGTTGCATTCATAACACCTAACATTAGAACTTTTAGGCTTACCTTCGTTGGGTCGAGAGACAGTTCACTTTCGGCCCTTGACCATCCTTCGAACTAGGTTGACTAGTTCTGTCTCCAATTCCAAGTCGACCTCCGAATCGGACTCATCTTCTTCCTCCTTCGGGGGTGGCTTGCTCGCGGTCTTCTTCTTCGATCCTGCAAAAAGTGTTATACCCTTCTCGGGTTCTGAGTTAGACTGTTCATGGAGGTCAAAATCCAAAAACAATTCATCTAATCTAAGTTTTGAAAGATCTTTAGAGACCTTGTAGGCATCGACCATGGATGCCCACAAGGGGCTCCTAGGAAATGAGTTTAGTACATACCTAACAAGGGGGTCCTTGGAAATGAGTTTAGTACATACCTAACAAGGGGGCTACTATTATACAGCTTCAACAAGAACGCAACCGGCTTAATCTGGAGCGTCAAGCCTGGGAAGTTACCAAGAGATCCTGTACAGAGAAGTGTCAGGAGCTCTCCTCCATGGTGGCGGCTCTTCCCCAAACCTTATCGCCGGTGGCTCGACAGCAATCTACCCTCCACCAGGAGTATTTTGAAGCTCTTTCAGCCTTAGGACAGCAAGCTATAAAGGCAACCACCGAAAGAGATGCTTTGGCGGCTAAATTAGCGGAAAGTCAAGCTCAGGTGGTTCAATATCAAGACCAACTAAAGGAGCAAGAAGCCGACCTTAAAAGACGCTACGTCAAGAAGGGGGTGGATTTATTTATACTAGGTTTTGAGGGGTCCTCAGCTCAAAATGCGGAACAAGGATACCCGCCTCCTGGGACGGACACTAGCTATTTAGATCCCACGGAGGCGCTAGCTAAATGTCTGCCCGAACTCTTTGAGTTGTAATTTCTACTATTTTCTCCTTTAATAATTTTGTCCATAGCTTCTTTTTTGCTTCTGAATGATGAATTTGTCCATCTATGTAGTTATCATCATCTTGTCATGCTTCTTGATGGGTCGGGAATTCTGGACCAATCTTAAACTACTCCCTTTTTATACCATTATTTCTTTTCCCGTGTCGTATGGCGCAATCACCTTGTTAGTTTGGGAGACTTATTGGGGAGGTTTTGAACGACATTATTCATATCTGACCAGATTTTGGTTTGGGGATTTGCTTGAAGGGTTGGGCCCGATATCATTCATATCCGTCTCGATTTTGTCTCGGGGATTTGCTTTAAATGACTCTTGCCTGTTGGTTTTCCCCATTCCTTTTACTGCTTCGGAAACTATATCAATCTCTTCGTCTTCTTCCCCTTCACAAGAACTTCTGCCGTCGCTTCCCTTCCATTATAAATCATTGCCCTCCATGTCTTTGTCTTCCTATCTCACTATCATGGCTTCAGAGGGGAACCCCATCGAAATTTCTTCAAATTCAGAATCTTTCGAGCTACAGGACTGGGTCTCTGAAGACACTGAAGATTCAGAGACCCGCTCAACTGCCACTTCCGCTTTTTGTCCTCTTCCTTTTCCGCCTCACACTCCAACTCCAACCCCTCCTACAGGGAGGTCCTTTCGTGCTCCCTTCCCTTCCTTCCCAATAGAATGTGGAATCCTCCCTTCACCTAGGAGTATACAGTGGGAGACCCCCGTGCCGCTGCCGAACTTCCTCCACTTCCACCAGCGCTGGCTTTCATCCCAGTCCCCCCGGCGGAAGCTCATCCTTCTCCATTCGATGAAGGTCCATCAGCCATTCCTCCGTCTCAAGACGAGCGCTTCAAGGTCATCTTGGCGCCCTATCCCCCCAAAGAGACCTCTCCCGCTTCGTCTGTTAGGAGTAATCAGAGAAAATCTGTATAGATCAATTTAATGTAATCTTTTCAAATATATCAATAAAAATGAGGGAGGGAACTTGATGTTTGCTTTTGTCTTTCTCTCGCAGAAGTAAGGTTTCTATCTTCAAAAGGACTGTGATCTGGTCCGAACATACCTTCTTCTATCATCGCCAGGGGATTCGGACCCTCTTAATTACAGTTATAGTCCCGTCGACCTTCCCCCTACTGCCCCCATGTTTCCTCTTCTTTACTGGCATTTACTGTCCCTATTTCTTCTACCAATAAATGCACTCTTCCCCTTCATCGCTATAAAAACCTCCGCCCCTTACCTGATAGCTTCCATCCTTTCCCTTTTCTTTTATTCGCCATGGACAGAATATCTGAACAGGGCAGCAGTTCCTCTCCTGCTGAAGAATAGATAAATGAACACCGCTACATATCTAGCCTGGAGGAGCAAGTGAAGTATTTACAAGAACGGCTGAAGGAAACTTCCGCCAGTAATCGCTCCCTGCGTCAACAACTGGTCGGGTCCCAAAAGGAACTGGCCAAGCAAATCTTCATGTAGCAATCTTACCGTCGACAATTACTGTGCCAACCTCGACCACACAAAGGAGCTCCATCCATTCCTCCCAACAAAGAATTGTAATACCCTAGATGTATAAGGGTTTCTTTTTGTTGTTTCCCTCTTGTCAATGACTTGAAATATGTAATTTTTTCGCATCAATTAACTTTTCCCTGTTTATCTTCTTCTTCCCGTATCTTATGAGTTTTGCCGTGCTTTACTTCTTTTCGTACTGACATATAGTTGAGGCATATTTCGGTTCTCTTGCCTTTTCACCCTACCAGGAATATAGAACCATTAAACGAATCGACAATGCTATTTTACCGGAATAAAACAATATAAAGTTAAACAAGGACTTCAACTTCCCCCACTTTACGGGGACAAAAAGTGATACATAACTGAGGAGACCTCAGTTCTTCCATTCCGCCACCACACGGGGATATCTTCCGCTTCGCGGGGATAAAAATTTAAGTATAACATATAACCGAGGTATTTCGGTTCTTCCATTCCACCACCACACGGGGATATCTTCCGCTTCGCGGGGATAAAAAATTATAAATAATATACAACCGAGGTATTTCGGTTCTTCCGTTCCACCACCACACAGGGATTTCTTCCGCTTCGCGGGGATAAAAATTTGTATATAATGCGCAACCGAGGTATTTTGGTTCTTCTGTTCCACCACCACACGGGGATATCTTTCGCTATGCGGGGATAAAAATTTAAGTATAACCGAATGAATTTCGGTTCTTCCGTTCCACCACCACATGGGGATATCTTCCGCTTTGCGGGGATAAAAATTTAAGTATAACCGAATGAATTTCGGTTCTTCCGTTCCACCACCTCACGGGGATATCTTCTACTTCGCGGGAATAAAAATTCAAGTATAACCGAATGAATTTCGATTCTTCCGTTCCACCACCACACGAGGATATCTTCCGCTTCGCGGGGATAAAAATTTAAGTATAACCGAATGAATTTCGGTTCTTCTGTTCCACCACCACACGGGGATATCTTCTGCTTCGCGGGAATAAAAATTTAAGTATAACCGAATGAATTTCGGTTCTTCCGTTCCACCACCACACGGGGATATCTTCTGCTTTGCGGGGATAAAAATTTAAGTATAACATATAACCGAGGTATTTCGGTTCTTTCGTTCCACCACCACATGGGGATTTCCTCCGCTTCGCGGGGATAAAAATTTAAGTATAACCGAACGAATTTCGGTTCTTCCATTCCACCACCACACGGGGATATCTTCCGCTTCGCGGGGATAAAAATTCAAGTATAACCGAATGAATTTCGGTTCTTCCGTTCCACCACCACACGGGGATATCTTCCGCTTCGTGGGGATAAAAATTCAAGTATAACCGAATGAATTTCGGTTCTTCCATTCCACCACCACACGGGGATATCTTCCACTTCGCGGGGATAAAAATTTAAGTATAACCGAATGAATTTCTGTTCTTCCGTTCCACCACCACACGGGGATATCTTCCGCTTCGCGGGGATAAAAATTTAAGTATAACCGAACGAATTTTGGTTCTTCCGTTCCACCACCACACGGGGATATCTTCCGCTTCGCGGAGATAAAAATTTAAGTATATATGGCTCAAAGACCATCAGCATAAAGGAGACAAGGTCTTCATATCATTCCTATTTTGGCTTTCCTCCTGGAGGGGAACACCTATACCCGCTCCTTCCCAAGCAAATGAGGGCTTTAGTACATAATGGGCCATTTAGAAAAATAAACCCTTTTTTCTCTTTCACTTAGGGCCTTCTTTACCACAGATGAGGGGCCCAATAATGGTTATAGGCCGATTCTTCCTTTCTTTTATAGGGGATCCTTTGTCTTCGTTTCTCTTGCTATCTTCATCCCTTCGCCTTTTCGTCTCCCTTTTCTTTGCTTGTTCGTTCCTCCGCTGCCACGCTCCTTGGCTTCGATCCCTTTTTCCAGCCCTCCTTCCTTATTCTCAGGCCCTCAAAATGCATTCCTCCTTCTTCCAGGAGATAGCGGGTCGTTATCCACACCGCAAGAGGAGTGTCGGTCAGCCGTTAGCTCCGTCTTCCTCTTCACCTCCTCCAATCACCACCACACCTGCTTCACCTAGTTTTTCTTCTCCTCCTCCTCCTGCAACCCTTGTTATCTCCTCCTCAGAGGAAACCGGGATGTTTATTCCTTCCTCACTCCCTCCGGCATTCACAAACCCTAGCTCTCCTACTCCTTCTCCTTCTGCCCCCGCTGCTCAGAAGTCGCCTTCCCCCTCCCTGCAACCTGAGGACGAACCTGGGGAGGATGTACCTCCATGTCAGCCAATGACAGAGGCTGGCTCATCCCTGCCTTCTCTTACCCCTGAATACACTTCCTCTTCTGAACCCATGGCGGTTGATATCCCCTTCCTGCCAACTTTCCTCCTCCCCTCATTGCTTGAAGAGCCCTTCTCCTCCCATAGATATCACCCCCACTCTCCCCATTATAAGCGAGCTTCCCATCTCAGTATCATCCGTCCCATCTTCTTCCCTTTCTCCCAGGAGTCTTCGGATCCTAAACATAGAGGAAGTGGTTCCTCACATGGAAGGCCTACGCCATGCTCTGGATTTGGTACTTTTCTACGACTGGCATGCAGGCCCTGACCAACCATCAAGAGTTGGATCGCTCCCTTCATCAATATCGAGCTCAAGCTCTGGAATGGGAGCGACAACAAAGGGAAGATTTGGCGAAGGCTCAGAATCAAGAACGACTCCTGTTACAACAACTGCAGCTGTGCCAGGAGCAATTAGCCGAAGCTCGCCAACGCATTCGAAAGGATGCTGATATCATTGTAGCATTACAGGAACAACAGCGAGTGGGTATGGAGCCACCCGTTCCCCAACGGGAAGTCCAACCGGCTCCTTTTGATGAGGGGTCTTCATCCGCTCGGGAATTAATACGTCTTCAAGGGCAGGTAGCAGAGCTCCTCCAGGGGAAGCAACAAGACTCCGACACCATTGCTCGTCTTCAGGTTCAACACCGGCAAGCACAGGATAAGATAGGGGACCTCCGCACCCGTTTATGCAAGGAGGTACAAGAAAACTCATCCCTCATAAATTCCCGGGCGCATGCTCACGCCCGTCTACGCAGGCAGGAGACTTCCCTCCAAAGACTGAGCACTGAACTCGCCCGAACCAAATCTTATTCTGAAGCAGTGGAGGGAATTTCAGCCTCAATGCGCCAAAATATGGTAGAGATGACGCACCTTGTACAGCAGGACCAAAGTTCCCGAGTCGACGATGTTTCCATCCTGGCCGATGGTATTATGGAGGTGTCGCGACGCTATGTGGACGTGCGTCGAAATCTTCAAGAACAACAAGAAAAATGTGAGAGGTTGCATCGGAACCGGAGCCCTAACCGTCCGAACCGCCAGGAGCGACTCGTCATTTGGTTGCGTGCTACTTATCAGGACGGATTTAATGAAGCGATTCGGCAATATGCTGATCAATGATTACCTCCTCCAACTTATCCTTCATTCTCTTTAAATTGGGAGGCTAGCTTCCGTCGTTATCCCCCCGACCGTTTTAAGCTGTAATTCGATATATTATTTTGAAACGGGAGTTTCCTTTCCATTTTTCTTTCTCTTTTTCAGGATTTATCAATCAGTACCGCATTACACTGACAAATGACTTATTAATGAAATTCAAAGGGTACTTTGCATCTAATTAATGCAACCAAGTCAATAAGTACACCCCTTCGGAGTCTCATAATTCCTCTTCTTCTATTCCCGAATTCTCATATAGTGTGAAAAAGCTTTAAATGAATGGCATTCCAGGGTCGCGGAAGTTCTTTGCCTTGGTCATATTTCAGATAATATGCGGACCCAGCTACGTGGCGCGTTACTTCATAGGGTCCTTCCCAATTCAGCGCTAGCTTTCCCGGGTCTCCAGCGGGATTAACTTTATGCAAAACCAAATCCCCTTCTTGAAATCTTCGAGGCATCACTTTCTTATTAAAGGCTTGCTGCACTCTTTGCTTGTAAAATTCAGCCCGCCTCCGTGCCATCTCCCGCTTTTCTTCCACCAAATCCAATTCAATGCTTCGGATAAGTTGGTTCTGATTTGGTTCGTACGCCTTTATTCGAGCGTTATTTAATAGAACTTCGACCGGAATAACAGCTTCCGTCCCGTACACTAAACTGAAGGGAGTTTCCCCTATTGTTGTCTTGGGTGTTGTTCGATAGGCCCACAGGACTCCTGGCAATTCTTCTACTCAATTTCCCCTCTGAGCCCCCAATTTGGTCTTTAATCCTTGAACGAGAATTCTGTTAGTCACATCCACTTGCCCGTTAGCCTGAGGGTGAGCTACTAAAGTGAAAGCCTGCTGGATGTTGATACTTTGGCACCACTCTTGGATCTTTTTCCCTTGGAACTGTCATCTGTTGTCACTGACTATTTTCTGAGGAATACCATATCGACAAACAATATTTCTCCATAAGAACTGTATCACAACATTCTCAGTAATTTTTGCTAGGGGCTCTGCCTCCACCCATTTGGAAAAATAATCTACAGCCACTAACAAAAACTTCTTCTATAAAGGTTCCACTGGAATCGGACCCACTATATCCATTCCCCATTGATCAAAAGGACATGAAGAGACCACGACTTTCATTAACTCAGCTGGCCGTTCGGAACGGTTGCTATGCTTCTGACAAGCAATGGAGGCTTGCACTATGCGAGCAGCATCTTGTTGGAGAGTAGGCCAAAAATATCCTGCTAATAAGGCCTTCCTTGCTAAAGCTCTTCCTCCTAAATGATTGCTGTAGCAACCTTCATGAATCTCTCAGAGTACCCATTCCGCATCCTCACTTTCCAAGCACTTCAATAAGGGTCGTCCGAAAGAAGTCTTGTATAAGTCCCCATTTAGAAGGTTAAACCGTTTTGCTCGGCTCATTAAAATGGATGTCGCTGCTTTTTCTTCAGGGACCTTCCCCTGTTGTAAATAAGATATAATGTCAGTCCTCCAATCAGGAATTAGGCTTGATTCGGGTGCATCTTCCTCCACGTTGCATACTGTGAAGGAAGTATGGATTTCTGCATGGATCGTTTCCCGGGACTTCACTCCTTCCATAGCACTGGCCATCCGAGCCAATTCATCTGCTTTCCTATTATTCTCCCGCAGGATTTTCTTTAAGAGGACTTGATGGAATTGAGCTTTTTCCTTTTCAAAAGCCTTCAAGTACCTATGCAGCCTTTCCTCCCGAACCGCGAAAGAACCTTGAAGTTGTGATATTACCAACTGGGAATCCGAATGGATTACAATTGAAGAAGCCCCTACTGCTTTAGCAGCCTGCAATCCCGCTAGAATGGCTTCATATTCCGCTTCATTATTGGATGCCCAATATCCCAGGCGAACGACTAGGCGAGTTTCTTCACCATCAGGGCAAATTAATAGAACACCGACGTCATTGCCTGTAGATCCTGAAGAACTGTCTACAAATATATTCCATGCACCTGATCCCTCATCTTTCTCTGTCAATCCATCTTCTGAGCCGCAAGGTACCTCTGCCAAAAAATCAGCGAGTGCTTGGGCCTTGATAACTATTCGGGGTTGGTAGTGAATATCATACTCTCTTAGTTCTACCACCCATTTGGCCAATCTTCCGGAGAAATTGGGCTTAGTGATGACCTTGCCCAATTTGCTGTGAGTTAAAACGGTGATGGGATGAGCCAAAAAGTACGGCCTCAATTTGCGAGCAGTTAATACTAGGATATATGCCAGCTTCTCTAACTCGGTATAACGGAATTCAGCCCCCTTCAGGATGTGGCTGGTATAATAAATAGGCTGCTGGTGAGAGCCTTCTTGTTTCAAAAAAACCAAACTAATAGCTCCCTCCAAGACAGCCAAATACATCCATAATGGTTCTCCAGCTATTGGTTTGGCTAGCAATGGGAGTCCAGCCAAATATTTCTTCAACTCCTGGAAAGTCTGTTCGCATTGATCATCCCACTAAAATTTAGTAGTTTTACGCAAAATCTTGAAGAATGGTAGCCCTTTGTCCGCCGATCTAGCTATGAATCGGGATAAAGAAACAATCCTGCCCACCAACTTTTGGGTTTCTCGCACATTAGCGAGTGATTTCATGTTGCATAATGCCTGTACCTTCTCAGGGTTGGCTTGCAACCCCTTCTCAGTCACTATGTACCCCAAGAACTTGCCACTTTTTACCCCGAACAGGCATTTGTTAGGGTTTAGCTTCATATTAAACCGTCTCAATGTAGTGAAGGTTTCATTTAAGTCCTTGACTAGATCCCGAGTGGTCTTCGATTTGACTAATATATCGTCCACATAGACTTCCACATTTTTCCCTTTTTGCTCCACAAAGATCTTGTCCATGAGGCGTTGATAGGTTGCCCCTGCGTTCTTTAATCCGAACGACATTACCACGTAAGCGTATAACCCTCCTGTAGTCACAAAACTAACCCTCTTTTGATCTTCTTTGGCCAAAGGTATTTGATGATATCCTTGATAGGCATCCATTAGGGACACCACTTCATATCCCACAGTGGAGTCTACCAATTGATCAATACGAGGCAAGGGGTAGCAGTCTTTAGGGCACGCTTTATTTAAATCACGGAAATCGATACACAACCTCCACTGCCCTGCGGGCTTGGGGACCAAGACTACATTGTAAACCCACTCGGGAAATTGGATTTCCTTTACATGACCCGCTTTTAGCAGTTTTTCCACTTCTTCGGCTATGACTTTGTCCTTTTCCGGTCCAAAATGTTGCCTCTTCTGTTGGACGGGTCGAGCTCCTTTGGTGATATTGAGATGGTGTTCAGCCACTCGAGGGTTGATCCCTATGATATCATACACATCTCTCACAAAGATGTCCTCGTTCTCCTTCAGGTAAGCCACCAACTCTTCCTTGGCTTCCAGCTGTTGTGCTATCCGTGTGGCCTTTCCTGGGGCATTTTCCACCAGTTCTCCTTCCTCCCCTTTGACAGTCTTGGGTGGGGATTCCTCCAGGACACAAACATCCGAAATGATAATAGCTTTTCTTTTGGGGTCATCGGTTTGGGCTTTCTTTTGATCATCCCGAACCATTTGTACGTAGCAGCTTCTGGAGGCCTTTTGTTCTCCATGAACTTCTCCCACCAATTGTCCCACCGGATATTTCAACTTTTGGTGATATGGGGAAGCTACCACCTGAAAAAGGGTGAGGAAAGGGCACCCAAGAATAGCATTATAAGTGGACGGAGCTTCCATAATAAGGAAAGGGATTATACTAGTTTTTTGGCTTGGTTTTACACCCAGAGTCAGGGGCAATGAAATCTGCCCTGCAGGGTGGACCACATGCCCTGCGAATCCAAAGAGGGGGGTGGCCACATCTTCTAGCTAGGCATTTCCCAGCTGCATTTGTCCGAAAGCTTCCTGAAAGAGGATATTGACGGAGCTTTCCGAGTCGACCAGTACCCTAGCCACCTCATAATTGGCTAGGGAGATACGAATAACTAAGGCATCCATGTGTGGCAGCAGGATGCCTCGTAGATCTTCTGGCCTGAATGAAATGGGCGGTGCAACTTAAATAGTTTGGTCGGTGACGATGGCCAAACTCTCCATGAGGCGAGCGTAGGATTTCCTCGCATGATTAGAGTCCCCATCGGTAGGTCCTCCAGCTATAACATGGATAACCCCCCGTGTGGGGGCGTTATCTAGATTGGACGAAGGGACCTCACCAGATGGGCCTCCCTGAGAAACAACCTCCTGGGATGGCGTTTGGGGGAAGGTGACTTGAGGCGGTTGATTATATGGCCCTGGACGGGTTACATTGGGTCGGGGGCCTCGTCGTGCCGGTCCTCCTGCCCGGAAACGCATTTGCGGATATGCCGTGTGGAGACAATCCAACTCCTCCTGTAACTTAAAACATCGGCCACTAGTGTGGCCATATTTCGTATGATATTGACAGAAGAATGGGGCGGGGGGTTACGTGTGATCCCCCTGTACCCTAAGGGTCGTTGTAGCAGACCCTGTTGATCATAGAATTCCATCTCTTGTTCCTTCTAAGTCCTTGCAGGAGAAAGCGCTTTAGCAGCCATGATTTGTAACGGCGGCACAGGGCGAACACCCTGCAGCATGGGACGAGGCGTCGGAACCTCCTGTCGAAAAGGTCGCACATATTCCCGGCAAGGGGGCGCTTGAGGAGCAACGGGGCGAGCTCTTTCAATTGGGACTACTGTGACCACCCGTTCAGCTCTCCGCACCTTTAATCCTTCTTCTTCATAGATAAATTATTCCGCACGACTTAGTAGCTCCTCATAACTGTCTGCGGGTTGTCTTAACAAGGAACTGAGGAAGGGGCCCTCCTTCAGCCCGTGCTGAACAGTGCCTCTGAAAGATTCGGATCTGGCCGAGGGGATTCCCCTAGCCGCAGAAGTGAATCGGTGGAGGTATCCTCTAAGGGATTCCGAGGGTCCCTGGGTGATATGCATTAACATGGAGGTGTCATGTTTATACGCCTTGCAGCTGACAAACTCCCGGCTGAACATTTCTCGGAAATCAGCGAAACAAGTGACGGATTCTGGGGGCAGAGTATTAAACCACTTTTGTGCCGAGCCGGTTAAGGTGGTCTGGAAAACTCGACATTTATGAGCATCGGTATAACAGTGGAGCGAGGCCGCTCCGTCGAACTGAGATATGTAGTCTTCGAGATCCGTCGAACCATCATACTTATCGATCTGAGGATTCCGGAAGTAGGACGGAGGGACTTCAGAGAGAATGTCCATTCTAAAGGGACTGGGCTCGTATACTTCCGGAGGTCTGGTTGATTGACTTTCACCCTGTTCTTCCCTGCGTGTTTGGGTGAAGGGCATAGTGTTCTGAGGCATTCTTCCCCCAAGTCCTCCTCCAGGCAATATTTCCCCATTGACGGTTGTACGAGATGGAGGAGGCATTTCTGGGGGTGGGCCTCTGGAAGAAGGTTCACCGGAATACGGATGCAGATACCCGGTCCTTCTCCTTTCCCTAGCGAGGGCTTCTGTAATAGCGTCATCCATCAGGGCCTTCAGCTGCGATGGTAGAAGGGTGATGGGGCGCTCCTCCGCTGTAGAGGTAGCAGGTTGTTGTACTTCTTCAGGTTGCATCTCGACGTCCAGCTCAATGTTCCCACAGACGGCGCCAACTGATGCGACGGGGAAAATATGTTCACTCCTTTTTAAATGCAGTGAAGCACTGAGGGAGATCTCAGAGGGTTCTCACAGGACGCAATCAGTAGAGAGTTAGAAGATGAAGTAGATGAAACGCAAAAACCAACACCAGCAATTGAAATTTAGACACAAGATGTAACGTGGTTCGGAATAAGGATTCCTACTCCACGGAGGTGAGCTTTCTCACCGGGGGCAGTGCCCAAGCACTTTCACTATGAAGGTCCTCCTTTACAGAAAAGAAATTTCCGGAGGTGGAGGAAAAGAAACTCTTACAATGATCTCACCAGACCAGAACGAACACAAAAGATGTAACAACAACAAATCACTGCCCTTCTTCTCCAGCGAGATGGTTGTCCTCCTCTCTTCCTCTGGCGTCTTCTTCCTTCTTGCTGGGTTGGAATAATTGCGGATCCACTTTTTCCTCTTTGCTCCCTCCCTTTTATCCTCCTTTCTTCCCCATCGTAACGTCGTGGGTTGTCTCCATCACACGTGGCCACCACCTCCACCTGGAGAATAATTCTGTTACAGATATGAGGAACGAAGGCTCCTCGGAATATTGTGTGGGGGCCTCCCCAACCATTGCATAACACCTCTTCCTCTATTTTTCAGGTAGCTAGGTTAGACTGTCTCCCTCAACCATCCACTTTAGGTGAAGCTAGCTTAGGTCTATGGCCCACGGGTGACCTAGCCCTAGGGCTCCTCATCAACCCGAACCAATTCTTCTTTTCCCTGTGCCAAACTTCCTTCGGATCGATCAGGTTGAGCCGACCCCTTAGCGAAGAGCCTTCCGTCTCTTCTTTGCCATGCCAATTGCTTCTGCTAACTCTCCCGTGCCAATTGCATCTGCTAACTCTCCCGTGCCAATTGCATCTGCTAATTCTCCCGTGCCAATTGCTTCTGCTAACTCTCCCGTGCCAATTGCTTCTGCTAACTCTCCCGTGCCAATTGCTTCTGCTAACTCTCCCGTGCCAATTGATTCTGCTAACTCTCCCGTGTCAATTGCTTCTACTAATTCTCCCGTGCCAATTGCTTCTACTAATTCTCCCGTGCCAATTGCTTCTGCTAACTCTCCCGTGCCAATTGCTTCTGCTAACTCTCCCGTTCCATTTGCTTCTGCTAACTCTCCCGTGTCAATTGCTTCTACTAATTCTCCCGTGCCAATTGCTTCTGTTATTCGTGTCCGAATCATTCTTCCTTTTCCCCTTGCCAAGACGAATATTTTGGATCGGATCCGGGGTTACACGTTAACCCTTTTATCTAGATTTATATGAAAAAGTTGCCAGTAGTATCACTACCTTTTGTCCGATTGTGTGTAGGTTGTTGACGATATCTTGAACGCGAGCGTGCAGTTGCATCACCGTCTTGTGTTCCTGCATTTTTATATTATACAACCTATTGAAAAGGAGATCACACTTACATACCTTGGCTTTGTCGGTCCCTTCGTGTAGCTCCACTAGCTTTGTCCAGAGATCCTTTACGTTGATGAAGGGGCCGACGCGATTAAGCTCCCCCTTGGACAAGCCGCATTGGAGGATTTGAGTTGCCTTGGCGTCAGCTTCGACTTGTCTTTTTATAGCATTGATCCATTGGTCATAATCCAAAGATTCACCCACTTAATTAGTCGGAAGTGTGAATCCCGTTTGGATTATGATCCACATCTCGATTTGGGTCTTAAGGAAGCACTCCATCCGGTCCTTCTAATAATGGAAGTCATCTCTGTTGTAAAACAGAGGTTGGATGGTGCTAAAACCCTCAAGATGGGTCATTGACACAAAAAGAGCAAGAAAATGAAGAGAGAAAAAAGAAAACCTAGCAACGACACAAACGAGCGAAATGTACCAAGACTCGCGTCTTGGATTAGTAGTGTGGAAGAAAAAATCAACGAATGAAAGAGCTTTAAAAAACCAAAATAAACAGAAATAAAAATTAAAAAAATCTGTAGAAAAGCTAGATTGGTGGTTTCACTAAATCTTAGCCCCCCCCGGCTCTGATACCAATTGTTGGATCGAGCGGATCGCTTGAGGGGGGGTGAATAGCGATAAAAACTTTCATTCGTTTCGATACTTGAGATACGCAACAGAAAGAATAAAATAATATAAAAATAAAGAAGACAAGAGGGTTTTTTACTTGGTTCATAGCCTACAGCTACTACTCCAAGGCCCTAGTAGTCCTTGACCACGCACGGAGGGCAAATCACTAACACACTCCTCCTCGTTAATGGTAGGAGTTAATCGAATACAAAAAGCACAAAAAGGATCGAGATAGAGGGACACTCCCTCACTTCTTTTTACGATAAAAAAGCACGATAAAGAACTTAAGTATAGATTCAAACTATAAAAACACTTTTACCGATGACTCGTAGATGAAGAAGATTGAGCTCTAGTCGTCATGTCTGCAGTGCTTCTGAAGGGTTTTGGAACCGAAGCTCTGATACCACTTGAAGGTAGGAAACTTCGCTTCCCACTTCAACTCGGTCACTTGTTCATGGTGATCCCTTCTACGTCCCCGGATAAAAAAATTTATCCTTGACACGAGGGATTACCCAAGCAACCGTTTCATCGTCGTGCTATTTGATTAGAGTGGTCACTTGAGCAAACTTATTGTTCAAGCCACCATCCTCTATTCTACGAATAGCCGTTGAATAGACGATGTACGGATCGTCAACTTTTGTGTTTATATTCGGGGTCCAAGTATATTTAGCCACAAAACAAAATATATAACATTCATATAATTGAAGAATAAATATAGACAACTTACAAAAGAATATAAACAAACGTTATACCTCTTGGTCTTCTATTGTATGTCCTTCCTCCTTTTGGATGTCGTGTGGGCGACGATCTACCAAAAGTTGAAGCTCCTAGATCACCTATCTTCCTTCCTTGCTCACTCTGAACAAGAGGAAGACTAAGAAACAAAACCCTTCTCCTTCCTTTAGCCAACTAACAAACACCAACCTAGGTGCTTGCCGCCGGCCAACAAGGAGAATATGATGAAGATAGTTGCCGGCCAAGAGCTCTAAGGGAAGACCCTAAGCCTTGTTTCCACCGGCCAAGGAGAGGAGAAGGACTAGGTTTGGATGCCGTCCAAGGGAGGGAAGAAAGAGATGGGCGCCGGCCACCAAGGAAGAAGAAGAAGAAAGGAAATAATTTCCTTATTTGGTGCCGCCCAAGCCTTCAAACCCTAAACCTCCCAAACACCAATCCTATCTCAATTAGAATTCCTTCTTGCCGCCCACCCCATGATCTCCTTTTATAGAGTTAGGGATATGCCTTGTTTTAATCTCTACCATTGGTTCTAGGGATTTAATCTCAACCGTCGGATCTAGAGATTTAATCTCAATCATCGGATCTAGAGATTTAATCTCTACCTTTTGATCTAGAGTTTTGTTTTCAACCATTGGATCTAGGCTTCATGAGGTTTTAATAGGCTACAATAGGGACCATGAGGAGGAGTTGGATCTTAGCCACCCAATGGATCAAGCCCACATAAAGTCCGATCCATTAATGATAATCCAATCCACTAAAGGATTATCATTGATCTACCTCACCAACCCCCATATGTTAATATAGACTCCATATATTATTTATATATTTTTCTCCCCGTGTTTAAGATCTAGAATGTCCGTCGATTAATTAATTTACTGACCATTAATTAATCAACATCTAACTCCATGAGTAGTACCACTCATCCTTATCATCATGTCGGACCAAGTCCACCTGTAGGGTTTACATGATGAACCTTATGAGCTCCTCAAGGGGACATCATCATCCTAATATATATGATACGGTTTCCTCCTATAATCAACGCCACACCATATAAATAATATCATTTCCCAACTTACTGAGCCTATCGATTTAATCTATAAATCTCGCCCATTGGTAACTCAAAGAAATGGATATTAAGTATATGTGCCCGTTATTATATCGGGATTAAGAGCATGTACAATATAATATCTGAGGTCTGATTCGATTATGTAGTCAGTAATAAACCGAATAACCTTTAAGTCGGTCCTGCTCTATACACACAAAGTGTACTAGTGTGATTCTATGGTCAAGATAAACCAATACCAAATCACACTACAACCATACCAATGGTTTGTCCAAAGCCATCTCGGTTGTGAGCTGTAGGGATGTATACTGAAAAGTCTATCTTTTGTATAAACATCTTTATTTTTGAAATAAGAATCACATGTGTTAGTGATATATGAGAGATGTCCTAAGGCAATCGCCTTATGTTTGAATCATTTATATGATAAATGAAGATTCACTATTTGAGTATATATGTTTTCATGTATTTGATTAGATCTTAAACTCATTTACTGAATGTCCACGATATGATTCACAGCATGAGAGAATTTGTGATTGGATCACAACTAGTGAGTATCTCTACATGTGTAATTGTGATGTATCAGAATTATCCCTAGTCTATGAATTGATAGATTTGGACACCATTTATTCTGTTGAGACTAGCACGAGGTATACTCCTTGGTGTATCCAAGCAGCTGATTCTCACTGGCTGGAGACATTGTGATGTCCAAAGTTAATCGTGGATGCTAGTTATGGTAACTAGTTCATTGGAGTGACCAGCCGTAAGACTTCATATGGTTCTCTGCATATATAGATATGTCAATGAAGTTCTTACTACAGCTTAGGTGCGATGTTCCTTTGACTTGCGGTATTTAAGTCATCTTGATCATAAAGACTTATGCTTTGACATCTTAAGCAAGCATCTCTAAGGAGATGTGGACCCGAGATGATTGGGTATAAGTCGAAGTGATCGAAGGTGTTTGAATAGCCTATAAAGGATTCACCACTCCTTGCAAGGAGATGTATACCCATGGTCTCTCATCGGATTGTTACTAAAGTCTTTGGCCAAACCATTACATGTTTAGAGTAAGGCACTCTTCGATACATGTGCAGTAACTAGAATCCGTAGGATGAGGAAATGATACTTGGGCTAGGTGTGACGTAGTCAGCCTAGTGGGGACTGACACTATAGACCATGTCCTGAACCAAGTGGGTATAAGATGAGTGAAGGGAATGGGGCACGATTCATTCGAGCTGCTGAAGGATTTCAGAATTAGTTCTGGATCAACCGTTGATCTTTTCGGTTAATTGGGGGATCATGATGTACTACTAGGTGTCACTCATGATCGTTCTATAATTAATGGTTAATTATAGATGGGCAACATAAACCGAGAGCCTATTTGGTCACACGCACAATGAGCGTAATCCGAAGGATTTAAAACGAGCTTGAGAATGAGATTCTCAGACCGAGAGAAACTAGTTTGGTTGGACCAAACATGGAGCGAGCATGAAATCGTTTCAATCGCAATGGAAGCGTGGATGGGCCGTGTCTTATGAATATATGATGGATGAACCAAATTGGTTTGGTTCTAATCCAATGTAGGAGAATAAACCAAAGGGTTTGGTTTGTTTTAAACGAATGAACCAAAGTTGGTTCGGTTCGTTTTAACTTAAAATAAACCATCATGGTTGGTTTGGTTTATTTTAACTTAAATTAGTGGAGCGGGTTAACGGGCTTTTGGTTATGATCCAATAACCATTAAGAGAATTTGTTCTCTATAAAATAGGGCTTAAGGGTTTTTGTTAAGCCCTAATCTATGAGTTGCCGCCCAACCCCCTCTCCTATCCAAGTCTAGTCGGCGCCAACCCTATTGCCGCCGCCCAGCTCCCTTGTCGGCGTCTAGAAGGTGCTATCCTTCCCTATTGCCAGCGTCGAGCTGCTGACGGAGAAACTCCGGTGATCTCCTTTGGGTCCAGTGACAAGGTGAGCCTCTACCTTTCATTATTTGGCCGGCCCCTATTCCTCCACCAAAGTTGTCCAGTTTTTTGGACAGCTTGTTTCCTTCTTGTCGGAGTGTCATTTGGACGACGTTTGGAGCTCCGACAGCGGTAGCCTTGCCAGGGATTCAATCTCCAGTAATCCTCAAAGGTGAAGGACAAAGGATTCGTCAAACGGTTGACGAATACCTCTCCGGAGAAGCGAGTTTTTGAGGACTCGTTTTGGAGCCGAATTTGGATTCGGATCGTAATCTTCTCTCGATCACATCGTCTTCAACACGAGGCTAGTAACCCGTACGAAGACGAGGCTCGTGACTTTGTGAAGTCATCCCGAAGATACTCGGCGTGGATACGGATAGAGACGATTCTAGCGAGGATCGTTCCGGTTGATGCCTTTCCCGCTACACGTGATACTTTAGGTTTACGTAGTATAAATTTCCTTTTATTGCAAAATTTGAATTTACGGTTATGTCTACACATGTTGTACTATGCATGCGTGTGATGTGTGTGTTGTAATAAATTAGATTTATTATTTTATTCCTTCCGTTGTGCACATGTTTACGAAACATGTTCGAACACACACTCGTCGCGGTGCCGGAAACCCAACAGTGGTATCAGAGCTCAGTTTGTGTTTCGACATAATCATAAAATTATTTTGCGATAGTCATAATGATATTTCTGGAAATTTTCTACTTTTGGAAAGTTAGAAGTATTTATAGAAATTTTTTAATTTTGGAAAGTCTAGAAGTATTTATGGAAATCTTCTACTTTCGGAAAGTTGGAAGTATTTATGGAAATTGATATTTTCCATAAATAAAATATTTGAATAGATTTGGAAATTTGTTTCCTAATTTAATCATGATTTGATTTGGCAATTCAAATCTTAAAAATATTTTATTTCCATAAGTAGTTTTGATGATTTAGGAAATTGGTTTCCTAAATTGACTTTCCTTAATCAACTATTTCCACAAATAAAATATGTGATTAGATTTGAAAATTTGTTTCCTAATTTAATCATGATTTGATTTGGAGAATCAAATCTTAAACATATTTTATTTCCATAAATAGTTATGACATATAAGGAAATATTGTACATGACATAATTGTATGTCATGTAATTGCATTAGATGCATATCATTATGTCATGCGTGTCGTGACATGTAGATGTATGTCATGTATGTCATACCATATAGATAATAGTTATTTGCATGCAAAGAGGATGAGACATAAAAACCCTAACTCAATATTAAAGCCTACACCTTCAATTAATATGGTTAGAACCAGAGTTCCATTTCTTGTTCGGATTGTTGGACTCTCTCCAAGGCCGGCTCGAACCCAAACATGTTCAAACCATTGAATAGTTTAATACTAATATGGTAAGAGTCAGAGGTCAATCGTTAGCTTTGGTTGTTGGACTCTCTCCAAGCCGGGCTAATTGGTTGAATGCACTCTAATCATATTAAAACTATTTCTCGATTAATGGGTTGACTTTAACCTGGAGCATCGGCTTGTTGGACTCTCTCTAAGGTCGATGTAAAGGGAGGTGAAGTTGGGTGCTATGCATATGATGCATACTTGTTAATGTGTTAACAACCCGATGTATGTGTGAACATTTAATTAGTTGATAGCACATTGTGATAGTTTCATATACGTGATATGCAATCGGTATATTTGATACCTACCATCGTAGTTATGAATGGCTTGTTGGACTCTCTCCAAGGTTGTTCATATCTATGATGGATATCAGCCCATACGGAGATGGACCTACGATCTCCCGAAGTGATTTTGGGGTTTTTGAAATTTAAAAAATGAATGGGATTTATAAATGTATGATGATGCATTTAAAATCATCTTTCTCATATATGTTGATTTGTATTTCTAAGTTAATCGATTGATCATGATGTCTTTGAATTTGCGTTCCATTTTGGATTCGAATAAATTGACTGGGCCGAACTTCTTGGACTGGCTTAGAAACTTGAGAATTGTTCTCAAGGTGGAAAAGCTTGTGTATGTCCTCGAAGAGCCTCTTCCCGCCCGTCCTAGTGATAACATAACTCTAGACCAATTGTTGACTTATCAGAAACATGTGAGTGATTCTGAGAAAGTGAGTTGTATCATGCTAGCTGATATGGTACCTGAGCTGTGGAAGTAGTGAGTTGTTTGATGAGTAAGTGAGATTCGAAAGGTTCGAAGTCTCTAAGCTCCTCTTCACCTCTGAGATGCAAGAGGGTTCATCTGTGGTACTGCTCAATATGTTGAAGACTGTGGAGCCTTCTGAGAAGCATGAGCAGGGGACGGTGTTATTAGTTGATTCCTCGAAGAAAGGTTCTAAGAGAAGTCAAAGGAACAGTAGAAGGGGAAGAAAAAGGCTAAAAAGGTAGAACCAGCTCAAAAGGGCACTTGCCATCATTATGGCAAGGAGGGCCTTTGGCGAAGAAATTGCAATATTTATCTTGAGTCCGTGAAGAAGAATAAGGCATCGGATGCCCCATCTTCTTCAGATATCTTCGTTATTGATTGTCATTCTATTTCCTCAAACACTTGGGTATTAGATACTGGGGGTGCCTCACATATATGTAATGACATACATGGACTAAGGAATAGAAGAAGACTCGTCAAGGGAGAGTCAAATTTACGTGTTGGGAATGGAGCAAAGGTTGCTGCACTCGCCATCGGAATGTATTTATTGAAACTCCCTGCAGGACTTGTCTTAGAACTGGACAATTGCTTTTATGTTCCTTCGTTGATAAAGAACATCATTTCTATTTCTTGTTTAAATAGAAATGGGTACCATTTGACTTTTAGTAACAATTGTTGTTACATAACTTTGAATGGAGTTCTTTATGAGACTGGAACTTTAAGCAATGGTATTTATACGATGGACGTATCCAGTGACATTTTCAATATTGAAGCGAGCAACAAGCGTGCTCGAAAGGATAATCAATTAGAATCCTACATGTGGCATTGTCATCTTGGTCATGCAAGCAAGAAATGCATGTCCGAATTACACCGATGTGGAATTCTGGAATCGTTTAAATTGGATTCATACGATACATGCGAATCATGCTTAAAAGGCAAGATGACTAAGTTACCTTTTATAGGAAAAGGTGAATGAGTGGGAGAGTTGCTAGGTCTAACACATACTGATGTATGTGGACCTATGTCAAATCAAGCTATAGGAGGCTATAGCTACTTCATTACCTTCACCGATGATCACTCACGGTTTAGGTATGTGTTCTTGATGAAACACAAGTCTAAAGCCTTTGAAAGGTTCAAAGAATTCAGAAATGAAGTAGAGAAACAACATGACAAGAGTATTAAAATACTTCGATCGGATCGAGGTGGTGAATACTTAAGTCAAGAGTTTCTTGATTATCTAAGAGACAATGGTATATTGTCTCAATGGACTCCGCCATATACACCACAGCATAATGGTGTATCTGAGAGGCGTAACCGGACCTTGTTGGACATGGTCAGGTCAATGATGAATCATGCGAATCTTCCTAAGTCTTTTTGGGGCTATGCACTTCAGACAACTGTTTACTTGTTAAACAGAATGCCAACCAAGGTAGTCTCTACTACTCCATATGAGATATGGAATAGTAAGAAACCTCATGTATCTACTTGAAGATATAGGGTTGTCCTGCTTATGTGAAGCGGACTGTATCGGACAAATTGGATGCTAAGTCTGATAAATGTCTATTTATTGGATACCCTAAGGAAACAAGGGGTTACCAATTCTATCATCCTGTGGAATAAAAGGTGTTTGTTTCAAGGCATGTTGTGTTTCTAGAGAAAGAGTTTCTCTTGCAAGGAAACAGTGGGAGTGTCGTCGAGCTTGAGGAGGCTCGAGAGACTCAAATAGACATTGATGAGATACCTGGTGAAGCAAAACAGTCGATAACTGATAGTGATGAGCAATCGGCTGGACCTATTGAAACACCACATCTTCGTAGATCTGGTAGAACACGCAACATGCCTGAGAGATATGGATTTTTCGTAAGTGAATCGAACGACGTGTTACTCATTGATGATGAGGAGCTTACCAGTTATGAAGAAGTGCTGACAAGTTCAGAAAGGGATAAGTGGCTTGATGCCATGAAGTCGAAAATGGATTTCATGTATGAAAACCAAGTTTGGAACTTAGTTGACCCACCTGAAGGCATCGAGCCTATAGGGTGCAAGTGGGGTTTCAAGAAGAAAACCGACATGGATGGTAATGTGATTACCTATAAGGCTAGATTAGTGGTGAAAGGATATCGTCAAAAACAAGGTGTTGATTATGACGAAACCTATTCACCTGTAGCTATGCTTAAATCCATTCGGATGCTCCTGGCCATAGCGGCTCATTATGATTATGAGATATGGCAGATGAATGTGAAAACAACTTTCCTTAATGGAAACCTGCTCGAGGACGTGTATATGATATAGCCTGAGGGTTTCACATTGGTTGATAAAACCAAGGTATGCAAGTTGCGACGGTCCATATACGGATTGAAGTAAGCATCCAGGAGCTGGAATATCCATTTTGATGAGACAATCAAAAGGTTTGATTTCTCACAAAATCCAGACGAACCTTGTGTGTACAAGAAGGTTGGTAGGAGTGCAGTCGTGTTCCTAGTATTGTATGTCGATGACATATTACTTATAGGAGATGATGTTTCAGTCTTACAGTCAGTTAAGATTTGGTTATCTAAGACATTCTCCATGAAAGACCTGGGAGAAGCAACCTACATTCTCGGGATTAAGATCTATAGAGATAGATCGAAACGGTTGCTTGGTCTTTCACAGTCTATATATATAGACCGAGTGCTAAAGAGATTTAGCATGTCGGAATCCAAGAAAGGTTTCCTACCCATCAGGCAAGGGATACACCTTTCGATGTCTATGTGTCCGCGCACAGAAGACGAGAGGATTTGCATGAGTAAGATTCCCTATGCATCCACAATAGAATCTATCATGTATTCTATGTTATGTACGAGGCCCGATATATCGTATGCTCTGAGTGTCACGAGTAGATACCAGTCTGATCCAGGAATGGATCATTGGGTGGCTGTTAAGACGATCCTTAAGTACTTAAGAAGAACTAAGGATGTGTTCCTAATATATGGATAAGTACATGTGCAGTAACTAGAATCTGTAGGATGAGGAAATGATACTTGGGCTAGGTGTGACGTAGTCAGCCTAATGGGGACTGATACTATAGACCATGTCCTGAACCAAGTGGGTATAAGATGAGTGAAGGGAATGGGGAACGATTCATTCGAGCTGCTGAAGGGTTTCAGAAATAGTTCTGGATCAACCGTTGATCTTTTCGGTTAATTGGGGATCATGATGTACTACTAGGTGGCACTCATGATCGTTCTATAATTTATTGTTAATTATAGACGTCCAACATAAACCGAGAACCTATTTGGTCACACGAACAACGAGCGTAATCCGAAGGATTTAAAACGAGCTTGAGAATGAGATTCTCAAACCGAGAGAAACTAGTTTGGTTGGACCAAACATGGAGCGAGCATGAAATCATTTCAATCGCAATGGAAGCGTGGATGGGCCGTGTCTTATAAAGACATGATGGATGAATCAAATTGGTTTGGTTCTAATCCAATGGAGGAGAATAAACCAAAGGGTTTGGTTTGTTTTAAATGAATGAACCAAAGTTGGTTCGGTTCGTTTTAACTTAAAATAAACCATCATGGTTGGTTTATTTTAACTTAAATTAATGGAGCGGGTTAACGGGATTTTGGTTATGATCCGATAACCATTAAGAGAATTTTTTCTCTATAAAATAGGGCTTAAGGGTTTTTGTTAAGCCCTAATCTATGAGTTGCCGCCCAACCCCCTCTCCTCTCCAAGTCTAGTCGGTGCCAACCCTATTGCCGCCGCCCAGCTCCATTGCCGGCATCCAGAAGGTGTTGTCCTTCCCTCTTGCCGGCGTCGAGCTTCTGCCGGAGAAGCTCCGGTGATCTCCTTTGGGTCCGGCTACAAGGTGAGCCTCAACCTTTCTTTATTTGGCCGGCCCCTATTCCTCCACCAAAGCTGTCCAATTTTCTAGACAGCTTGTTTCCTTCTCGTCGGAGCATCGTTTGGACGACGTTTGGAGTTCCGACAGCGGTATCCTTGCCAGGGATTCGATCTCCGGTAATCCTCATAGGTGGAGGACGAAGGATTCGTCAAATGGTTGACGAATACCTCTCCGGAGAAGCGAGTTTTTGAGGACTCATTTTGGATCCGAATTTTGATTCGGATCGTAATCTTCTCTCGATCACATCATCTTCAACACGAGGCTAGTAACCCGTATGAAGACGAGGCTCGTGACTTTGTGAAGTCATCCCGAAGATACTCGGCGTGGATACGGATAGAGATGATTCTAGCGAGTATCGTTCCGGTTGATGCCTTTCCCGCTATACGTGATACGTCAGGTATACGTAGTATAAATTTCTTTTTATTGGAAAATTTGAATTTACGGTTATGTCTACACATGTTGTACTATGCATGCGTGTGATGTGTGTGTTGTAATAAATTAGATTTATTATTTTATTCCTTCCGCTGTGCACATGTTTACAAAACATGTTCGAACACACACTCGCCGCGGTGCCAGAAACCCAACAACATGATCATTGTTTGTATATTTATATGGTTATGCAATATTGTCTAATACATTACATTGTAGATAACATGGTGTGTGGTGTCACACGGGAGATCATGTTATCGGCTCCTTGTAAAGTATAAGTAAAGGCTCACAACCGAGATGGCTTTGGACAAACCATCGGAATGGTTGTAGTGTGATTTGGTATTGGTTTGTCTTGACCATAGAATCACACTAGTGCACTTTGTGTGTATTGAGCAGGACCGACTTAGAGGTGATTCGATTTATTATTGACTACATAATCAAATCGGACCTCAGATATTATTATGTACATGCTCTTTATCCCGATATAATAACGGACACATATACTTAGTAGTCATCTCTTTGATTTACCAATGGGCGAGATTTATAGATTAAATCGATAGGCTCGGTAAGTTGGGAGATGATATTATTTATATGGTGTGTCATTGATTATAGGAGAAAACCGTGTCCTATATATTAGGATGATGATGTCCCCTTGAGGAGCTTATAAGGTTCATCATGTAAACCCTGCAGGTGGACTTGGTCCAGCATGATGAAAAGGTTGAGTGGTACTACTCAAGGAGTTAAATGTTGATTAATTAATGGTCAGTAAATTAATTAGTCGATGGACATTCGAGATCTTAAACACGGGGAGAAAATGTACAAATAATATATGGAGCCCATATTATCATATGGGGGTTGGTGAGGTAGATCAATGATGATCCTTTAGTGGATTGGATCATCATTAGTGGATCGGACTTTATGTGAGCTTGATCCATGGGTGGCCATGATCCAACTCCTCCTCATGGTCCCTAATGTAGCCTATTAACACCTCATGAAGCTTAGATCCAATGGATGAAAAAAAAACTTTAGATCCAAAGGTAGAGATTAAATCTCTAGATCCGACGGTTGAGATTAAATCTCTTGATCCGACGGTTGAGATTAAATCCCTAGAACCAATGGAGGAGATTAAATCATGGCTTGAGCCCAACTCTATAAATAGAGATCATGAAGTGGGTGGCAAGATAGAGCATGGCTTAAGGGGATTAGGGTTTGCTTCCTTTGGAGGCTAGGAATCCTAGTTGGTTTAGGATTAGGTTTGGGTGGCTAGGGTTTTGGGAGCTATGGGTGGGCGGCAACTCAAGGAGTAGTTTTTCTTCTTCCTCCTAAGGTGTGGCTGGTTCCTTCCATCTTCCCTCTACCTTGGCTTGTGCTCATTCTAATCTCCTTCCACACTTCCATGGCTGGCTATAAGAAGAGTTGGGATTAGGGTTTTGAGGCTTAGGGTTTAGGAGGCTTGGGTGGCACCAAATAAGGAAGTAGTTTGCTTTCTTCTTCCTCTCTTTTGGTGGCCGGTGCCCATAGCCCTTTCCCAGCCCTTGGCCAGCATCCAAAGACCCCTTCTCCTTCTCTTTAAGTGGTGGAAACAAGATATAGGGCTTTCCCTTGGTGTCTTGGTCGGTTTCCACCATTATCTCCTTCTCCTTGTTGGCCGACAGCAACCATTCTCCTTGTTGTTTGTTGGTTGGCTATAGGAAGGTGAAGAGCTTTGTTTCTATTCTTCCTTTTGCTTTGGAAGAGCAAGGAAGGAAGATTTGCGATCTAGGAGCTTCGACTTTTGGTATAGCGTCGCCCACACAACGTCCGAAAAGAGGAAGGACATACATTAGAAGTACGAGAGGTATATCGATTCTCTAATTTTTTATATGTTCTCTAAAAATATTTTTTATCGATTCTCTAAAAATATCCCTCTCCCACTTAGTAATTTAAAATTGAGGAATTTTCTAGCCTACGACATGCATATCAAACAATAAGCAATAAATATGAAAAATAAAAAATTTCCAACTATTATGGCTTTTGTCTTCAATATGTCTCCCGTCATATCGCCATCTCGTCCGCTCCTCCTTACGCCATGTACAAGCCATCCGTAGATCCGAGCCGAGAAAAAATATTTTAATTTACATCCATCGATCCTATACTCCACGAGGGAGTGTACATGAAATCTAGATCGAAAGTAAACTAAAATAAAAGGAGTGGCTAAACAATGTCGTATCTAATTACAAAAATTAAATACTAGCCTCGTCAACCCCGAGGATTCAACAAAATATACAATTACACACATACAATCACATACACACATATGGCCATAATAGTTGGATCCTATGCATGCAACCCAAGAGTTAACCTACGCATATCCTACTATTATTCGGCACATATAATATATGAAAAGTGCATAAAGTAACCGAATCTTAAACACACAAAATCGGAAACCGTGGCTCTGATACCACTAGAAGGGTTTTGGAATCGAAGCTATGATACCACTTGAAGGTAGGAAATTCGCTCCCCACTTCAACTCGGTCATTTGTTCATGGCGATCCCTTCTACGTCCCCGGATTAAAACATTTATCCTTGACATAAGGGATTACCCAAGCAACCATTTCATCGTCATGCTATTCGATTAGAGTGGTCACTTGAGCAAACTTGTTGTTTAAGCCACCAACCTTTATTCTACGAATAGCCGCGGAATAGACGATGTACGTATCGTCGACTTTTGTGTTTATATTCGGGGTCCAAGTATATTTAGCCACAAAACAAAATATATAACATTCATATAATTGAAGAACAAATATAGACAACTTACAAAAGAATATAAACAAACGTTATACCTCTTGGTCTTCTATTGTATGTCCTTCCTCCGTTTGGACGTCGTGTGGGCGACGATCTACCAAAAGTTGAAGCTCCTAGATCACCTATCTTCCTTCCTTGCTCGCTCCGAACAAGAGGAAGACTAAGAAACAAAACCCTTCTCCTTTCTTTAGCCAACTAACAAACACCAACCTAGGTGCTTGCCGCCGGCCAACAAGGAGAAGATGATGAAGATAGTTGTCGGCCAAGAGCTCTAAGGGAAGACCCTAAGCCTTGTTTCCACCGACCAAGGAGAGGAGAAGGACTAGGTTTTGTTAGTAATATATGAGAGATGTCCTAAGGCAATCGCCTTATGTTTGAACCATTTATATGATAAATGAAGATTCACTATTTGAGTATACATATTTTCATGTATTTGATTAGATCTTAAACTCATTTACTGAATGTCCACGATACGATTCATAGCATGAGAGAATTTGTGATTGGATCACAACTAGCGAGTATCTCTACATGTGTAATTGTGATGTATCAGAATTATCCCTAGTCGATGAATTGATGGATTTGGACACCATCGATTCTATCGAGACTATCATGAGGTATACTCCTTGGTGTATCCAAGCAGCTGATTCTCACTGGTTGGAGACATTGTGATGTCCGGAGTTAATCGTGGATGCTAGTTATGGTAACTAGTTCATTAGAGTGGCCAGTCGTAAGACTTCATATTGTTCTCTACATATATAGATATGTCAATGAAGTTCTTACTGCAGCTTAAGTGTGATGTTCCTTTACCTTGCGGTATTCAAGTCATCTTGATCATAAAGACTTATGCTTTGACATCTTAAGCAAGCATCTCTGAGGAGATGTGGACCCGGGATGATTGGGTATAAGTTGAAGTGATCGAAGGTGTTTGAATAGCCTATAAAGGATTCACCACTCCTTGCGAGTAGATGTATACCCATGGCCTCTCGTTGAATTGTTACTAAAGTCTTTGGCTAAAGCATTACATGTTTAGAGTAAGGTACTCTTCGATACATGTGTAGTAACTAGAATCTATAGGACGAGGAAATGATACTTCGGCTATGTGTGACGTAGGTAACCTAGTGGGGACTGACACTATAGACCATGTCCTGAACCAAATGGGTATAATATGAGTGAAGGGAATGGGGCACGATTCATTCGAGCTACTGAAGGGTTTCAGAAATAGTTCTGGATCAACCATTGATCTTTTCAGTTAATTGGGGATCATGATGTACTGCTAGGTGCTACTCATGATCCTTCTATAATTAATGGTTAATTATAGACGACCAACATAAACCGAGAACCTATTTGGTCACACATACAACGAGCGTAATTCGAAGGATTTAAAACGAGCTTGAGAATGAGATTCTTAGACCGAGAGAAACTAGGTTTAGTTGGACCAAACAAGGAGCGAGCATTAAATCGTTTCAGTCGCAATGGAAGCATGGATGGGTCATTTCTTGTGAAGATATGATGGATGAACCAAATTGGTTTGGTTCTAATCCAATGGTGGAGAATAAACCAAAGGGGTTTGGTTTGTTTTAAATGAATGAACCAAAGTTGGTTCGGTTCTTTTTAACTTAAAATAGACCAATTCAGTTTGGTTTATTTTAACTTAAATTAATGGAGCGGGTTAACGGGCTTTTGGTTATGATCCGATAACCATTAGGAGAATTTGTTCTCTATAAAATAGGGCTTAAGGGTTTTGTGAAAATCTAATCCAAGCAATCCCTAGTTGCCACCCACCCCTCCTCTCCTCTAGTGGTTGGCGCCCAACCCTAGCCGCCGCCCAACTTTGTGCCGCCGTCCAAGTTTGTTACCGACGTCCAAGCTTCAGTCGGTAATCCTCCGGTGATCTTCTTTGGGTCCGGCGACCAGGTGAGCGTCTAGCTTCCTTATTTGGCCGGCCCTATTCCTCCACCAAAGCTATCCAGTTTTCTGGACAGCTTGTTTATTTCGTGTCGGATTGTCGTTTGGACGACATTCAGAGCTCCGACAGTGGCTCCTTTCCGGGAATTCGATCTCCGGTAATCCTCATAGGTGGAGGACGAAGGATTCATCAAACGGTTGACGAATACCTCTCTGGAGAAACGAGTTTTTGAGGACTCGTTTTGAATCCGAATTTTGATTCAGATTGTGATCTTCTCTCGATCACATTGTCTTCGACACGAGGCTAGTAACTCATACAAAGACAAGGCTCATGACTTTGTGAAGTCATCCTGAAGATACTCGGCATGGATACGGATAGAGACGATTCTAGCGAGGATCGTTCCGGTTGATTCCTTTCCTGCTACACGTGATACGTAAGGTATACGTAGTATAAATTTTCTTTTATTGCAAAATTTGAATTTATGGTTATGTCTACACATGTTGTACTATGCATGCGTGTGGTGTGTGTGTTGTAATAAATTAGATTTATTATTTTATTTCTTCCATTGTGCACATATTTACGAAACATATTCGAACACACACTCGCCGCGGTGCTGGAAACCCAACAGTGGTATCAGAGTCCAGGTTGTGTTTCGACATAATCATAAAATTGTTTTGCGATAGTCGTAATGATATTTATGGAAATTTTCTACTTTTGGAAAGTTAGAAGTATTTTTGGAAATTTTTAATTTTAGAAAGTCTAGAAGTATTTATGGAAATCTTCTACTTTTGGAAAGTTAGAAGTATTTATGGAAATTGATATTTTCCATAAATAAAATATTTGATTAGATTTGGAAATTTATTTCCTAATTTAATCATGATTTGATTTGGGAAATCAAATCTTAAAATATTTAATTTCCATAAGTAGTTTTGATGATTTAGGATATTTGTTTCCTAAATTGACTTTCCTTAATCAACACTTTCCACAAATAAAATATGTGATTAGATTTGGAAAATTTATTTCCTAATTTAATCATGATTTGATTTGGAGAATCAAATCTTAAACATATTTTATTTCCATAAATAGTTATGACATATAAGAAAATTTTATACATGTCATAATTGTATGTCATGTAATTGCATTAGATGCATATCATTATGTCATGCGTGTCGTGACTTGTAGATGTATGTCATGTATGTCATGTCATATAGATAATAGTTATTTGCATGCAAAGAGGATGAGACATAAAAACCTTTACTCAATATTAAAGCCTACACCTTCCATTAATATGGTTAGAACCAGAGTTCCATTTCTTGTTTGGGTTGTTGGACTCTCTCCAAGCCGGCTCGAACCCGAACATGTTCAAACCATGGAATAGTTTAATACTAATATGGTAAGAGTCAGAGGTCAATCGTTAGCTTTGGTTGTTGGACTCTCTCCAAGGCGGGCTAATTGGTTGAATGCGCTCTAACCATATTAAAATTATTTCTCGATTAATGGGTTGGTTTTAACCTGGAGCATCGGCTTGTTGGACTCTCTCCAAGGTCGATGTTAAGGGGGGTGAAGTTGGGTGCTATGCATATGATGCATACTTGTAAATGTGTTAACAACCCGATGTATGTGTGAACATTCAATTAGTTGATAGCACATTGTGATAGTTGCATATACGTGATATGCAATCGGTATATTTGATACCTACCATCGTAGTTATGAATGGCTTGTTGGACTCTCTCCAAGGTTGTTCATATCTATGTTGGATATCAGCCCATTCGGAGATGGACCTACGATCTCCCGAAGTGATTTTGGGGTTTTTGAAATTCGAAAAATGAATGGGATTTATGAATGTATATTGATGCATTTTAAAATTATTTTCTCATATATGCTCGTTTTGTATTTATAGGATAATCGATTGATCATGACGTCTTTGAATTTGCGCACTATTTTGGATTCAAACAAATTGACTGGGCCTAACTTCCTAGACTGGCTTAGAAACTTGAGAATTATTCTCAAGGCAGAAAAGCTAGCATATGTCCTTGAAGAGCCTCTTCCCAACCATCCTAGGGACGATGCAACTCCAGACCAAATGTTGGTCTATCAGAAACATGTGGTAGATTCTGAACTGGCGAGTTGCATCATGCTAGCTGCGATGGTACCAGAGCTGCAAAAGCAGCATGAGCATATGGATGCTAATACCATAATCTTCCATCTTCATGAGTTGTTTGATGAGCAAGTAAGATCCAAAAGGTTCGAAGTCTCCAGGCTCCTCTTCACCACTAAGATGCAAGAAGGTTCGTCTGTAGTGTAGTTTGTGCTAAAGATAAATGGGTACATCGAGCAGCTGGCCACCTTCGGGTTTGTGATGGATCATGAATTAAGTATTGACTTAATTCTGCATTGTTTGCCCAAGAGTTTCTCACAATTCGTGATGAACTATCGGATGAACAAATTAGAATCCACTATTCCTGAGCTTCTCAATATGTTGAAGACTGTGGAGCCTTTTGTGAAGCATGAGGAGAAGGCGGTTCTGTTAGTTGATTTCTCAAAGAAAGGTTCTAAGAGGAAGGCAAAGGAACAGAAGAAAGGGAAGAACAAGAAGGCTAAGAAGGAAGAACCAGCACAAAAGGGCACTTGCCATCATTGTGGCAAGGAAGGCCATTGGCGAAGAAACTGCAAGATTTATTTTGAGTCCGTGAAGAAGAAGAAGGCATCTGATACCCCATCCTCTTCAGGTATCTTCGTTATTGATTGTCATTCTATTTCCTTAGACACTTGGGTATTGGATACTGGGTGTGGCTCACATATATGTAATGACATACAGGGGCTAAGGAATAGAAGAAGACTTGTCAGAGGGGAGTCAAATTTGCGAGTTGGCAATGGAGCAAAGGTTGCTGCGGTCGCTATCGGAACTTATTTGCTGAAGCTCCCTAGTGGACTAGTCTTGGAACTGGACAATTGTTATTGTGTTCCTTCTCTAATAAAGAACATTGTTTCTATTTCATGTTTAAATAGAAATGGTTACCATTTGACATTTTGTAACAATTGTTGTTATATAACTTTAAATGGCGTACTTTATGGAACTGGAACTTTGAGCAATGGTATTTATACGTTGGACGTATCTAGTGACATTTTCAATATCAAAGCGAGCAACAAGCATGCTCGAAAGGATAATCAATTAGACTCCTACATGTGGCATTGTCGTCTTGGCCATGCAAGCAAGAAACGCATGTCCGAATTACACCGATGTGGAATTCTTGAATCGTTTGAATTATATTCATCCGATACATATGAATCATGCTTAAAAGACAAGATGACTAAGTTACCTTTTTACAGGAAAAGGTGAACGAGTGGGAGATTTGCTAGGCCTAATACATACTGATGTATGTGGACCTATGTCAACTCAAGCTTAGGAGGCTATAGCTACTTCATTACCTTCACCGATGATCACTCACGGTTTGGGTATGTGTTCTTGATGAAACACAAGTTTGAAGCCTTTGAAAGATTCAAAGAATTCAGAAATGAAGTAGAGAAACAACATGACAAGTGTATTAAAATACTTCGATCGGATTGAGGTGGTGAATACTTAAGTCAAGAGTTTCTAGATTATCTAAGAGACAATGGTATATTGTCTCAATGGACTCCGCCATATACACCATAGCATAATGGTGTATATGAGAGGCGTAACCGGACCTTGTTGGACATGGTCAGGTCAATGATGAATCATGTGAATCTTCCCATGTCCTTTTGGGGCTATGCACTTCAGTCAGCTGTTTACTTGTTAAATAGAATGCCAACCAAGGTAGTCTCTACTACTCCATATGAGATATGGAATAGTAAGAAACCTCATGTATCTTACTTGAAGATATGGGGTTGTCTTGCTTATGTGAAGCAGACTGTATCAGACAAATTGGATGCTAAGTCTGATAAATGTCTATTTATTGGATACCCTAAGGAAACAAGGGGTTATCAATTCTATCATCCTATTGAACAAAAGGTGTTTGTTTCAAGGCATGCTGTGTTTCTAGAGAAAGAGTTTCTGTTACAAGAAAACAGTGGGAGTTTCGTCGAACTTGAGAAGGCTCGAGAGACTCAAATAGACATTGATGAGATACCTGGTGAAGCACAATAGCCGATAACTCATAGTGATGAGAAATCGACTGGACCTATTGAAACACCACATCTTCGTAGATCTGATAGAACACGCAATATTCCTGAGAGATATGGATTTCTCGTAAGTGAATCGAATGACGTGTTCCTCATTGATGATGAGGAGCCTACCAGTTATGAAGAAGTTCTGACAAGTTCAGAAAGGGATAAGTGGCTTGAAGCCATGAAGTCGGAAATGGATTCCATGTATGAAAACCAAGTTTGGAACTTGGTTGACCCACCTGAAGGCATAAAGCCTATAGGGTGCAAGTGGGTTTTCAAGAAGAAAACCGATATGGATGGTAATGTGATTACCTATAAGTCTAGATTAGTGGCGAAAGGATATCGTCAAAAGCAAGGTGTTGATTATGACGAAACCTATTCACTTGTAGCTATGCTTAAATCCATTCGGATGCTCCTGGCCATGGCAGCTCATTATGATTATGAGATATGACAAATGGATGTGAAAACAACTTTCCTTAATGGAAACCTACTCGAGGACGTGTATATCATACAGCCTGAGAGTTTCACATCGGTTGATAAAACCAAGGTATGAAAATTGCGACGGTCCATATATGGATTGAAGCAAGCATCCAGGAGTTGGAATATCCGTTTTGATGAGACAATAAAAAAGTTTGATTTCTCACAAAATCCAGACGAACCTTGTGTGTACAAGAAGGTTAGTGGGAGTGCAGTCGTGTTCCTAGTATTGTATGTCGATGACATATTACTTATAGGAAATGATGTTTCAGTCTTACAGTCAGTTAAGATTTGATTGTCCAAGACATTCTCCATGAAAGACCTGGGAGAAGCAACCTACATCCTCGGGATTAAGATCTATAGAGATAGATCGAAACAGTTGCTTGTTCTTTCGCAGTCTACATATATAGACCAAGTGCTAAAGAGGTTTAGCATGTCAGAATCTAAGAAAGGTTACCTACCCATCAGGCATGGAATACACCTTTTGAAGTCTATGTGTCCGCGCACAGAAAACGAGAGGATTTGCATGAGTAAGATTCCCTATGCATCCACAATAGGATCTATCATGTATGTTATGTTATGTACGAGGCCCGATGTATCGTATGCTCTGAGTGTCACGAGTAGATACCAGTCTGATCCAGGAATGGATCATTGGGCGGCTGTTAAGACAATCCTTAAGTACTTGAGAAGAACTAAGGATGTGTTCCTAATATATGGAGAAGGGGACATGGTGATATGCGGGTATACGGATGTCAGATTCCAGACAGACAAGGATGATTCCAGGTCTCAGTCTGGATACGTGTTCACCTTGAATGAGGGCGCAGTGAGTTGGAAAAGTTCCAAACAAGACACTGTAGCAGATTCTACCACTGAGGAAGAATCTCAACCATTGGTTCTAGGGATTTAATCTCAACCGTCGGATCTAGAGATTTAATCTCAACCGTCGGATCTAGAGATTTAATCTCTACCTTTGGATCTAGAGTTTTGTTTTCAACCATTGGATCTAGGCTTCATGAGGTTTTAATAGGCTACAATAGGGACCATGAGGAGGAGTTGGATCTTGGTCACCCAATGGATCAAGCCCACATAAAGTCTGATCCATTAATGATAATTCAATCCACTAAAGGATTATAATTGATCTACCTCACCAACCCCCATAAGTTAATATGGGCTCCATATATTATTTGTAATTTTTTCTCCCTGTGTTTAAGATCTCAAATGCCCGTCGATTAATTTATTTACTGACCATTAATTAATCAACATCTAACTCCATGAGTAGTACCACTCATCCTTATCATGATGCCGGACCAAGTCCACCTGCTGGGTTTACATGATGAACCTTATGAGCTCCTCAAGGGGACATCATCATCCTAATATATAGGACACGGTTTCCTCCTATAATCAATGACACACCATATTAATAATACCATTTCCCAACTTACCAAGCCTATCGATTTAATCTATAAATCTTGTTGGTGCAGTAGGCACCTAAGTCGAACCTGAGTTTTGATTATAGCAAACGATACAAAGTTAAGCTCATGTCATTATCTCACGAGCTGAATCGAGTGTGCAGAAGATTGCTATAGCTGGAGCTGAAGGCTAGCGACACCCGGAGGAAGCCGCGGTGGTCGGGCGACACTCGAGTGACTTCGGAGGGAGCCGAAGGAATCGAGTGGAAGGCCGAAAGCAAAAGAAACACGTAAGTATCGAGGTAAGCTCGTGTGTGCGAGCGTAAGTGAGGTCGTATCCTCATTACGGGGATGATCTTAAGCATAGATCCGACCAAAGACATCCTATAGATGGTCTAGGTCGAGATCGGATGGTCGACGACCGTCGAAATTATGTTTTTGTTGAGCTAACTTTGACTTGCAGCAAGCATCAGTCGACTGCCAGCTTGGAGGACTCGACTGTCGTCAATCAGTCGACTGCCGGAGGTCAGCACTCGACTGATGCTGCCATCAGTCGACTGATGATGGCCATCAGTCGACTGATGGTCAATGATCAGATTCGAGGAGTCAAGGCTTATCACCCCATTTCAAGGAGATTGGTGCTCAATTGTGATTGGCTAGGGTTCCTCTCGAAAAGGGGCTCAAAGGCTATAAAAGGAGGTCCTAACCTAGGGTTTTATCATCAATTCTAAGTGCTCAAAAGCCTCCACAACACTGCGACTCTCCGACAACTCTACGACAACGAAGTGCTGCCAACAACCCTAGTTTAAGTCCTATCTTCGAGTTGTTGGTATAATCTTGTTTTGTCATTTCTTTTAATCTTGCAATTCGTTTGTTAATCGAGGCTTTCTACCGTTGCATTTCATTTTAATAGAAGAGAGGGTTTGTCTCTCTATCTTGTGCTTCGAAGGTTTTTGTAATCGTAAAACTCCTACCTCCAACGAGGAGGAGTGTTTTAGTGAATTTCCCTCCGTACACGGTCTAGGACCGTTAGGGCCTTGGAGTAGTAGCCTTCGGCTACGAACCAAGTAAAAAACCCATTGTCTCTTCTATTTTAGATTTATCTTCCGCTGTGTCTACTCATGATTTACCGAACGAATTTAAAGAAAAGTTTCTATCGCTATTCACCCCCCCCCTCTAGCGATCCGCTCGATCCAACAAATCTCGCCCATTGGTAAATCAAGAAATTGATATTAAGTATATGTGCCCGTTATTATATCGGGATTAAGAGCATGTACAATATAATATCTGAGGTCCGATTCGATTATGTAGTCAGTAATAAATCGAATAACCTCTAAGTCGGTCCTGCTCTATACACACAAAGTGTACTAGTGTGATTCTATGGTCAAGACAAACCAATACCAAATCATACTACAACCATACCAATGGTTTGTCCAAAGCTATCTCGGTTGTGAGCCTATACTTATACTTTACAAGGAGCCAATAACATGATCTCCCGTGTGACACCACACACCATGTTATTTTCAATGTAATTTATTAGACAATATGCATCATCATAAATATGAAAACAATGATCATGTGATTCTTATTTCAAAATAAAGATGTTTATACAAAAGATAGACTTTTCAGTATACATCCCAATAATCTCCTACTTATAATAAAAGATTATGTTGTCCTCAAACTGCCATACATCTGATTCCCATTCCCTCCACATGCCTATCAAAAGCTCTCGCCAGAAGGACCTTAGTGAAAGGATCTGCAAGGTTATCCTCCGATGCAATCTTGGCCACAACAACTTCTCCTCTCTTTACGATTTCTCATATCAAGTGGTACTTGCTCTCTATGTGTTTACTTGCCTTATTAGTAGACTGATTTAAGGCAGTCGAGTGGCTCTTGTGGGCAGTCGACTGATGCTTGCTGAAATTACAAGTTAGGTTAATAAAAACATAATTTCGATGGCCGCCGACTGTCCGATCTCGACCTAGACCATCCATGGGATGTCTTTGGTCGGATCTATGCTTAAGACCATCCTCGTAAGGAGGATACGACCTCACTTATGCTCACACACACACACGATCTTACCTCAATACTTACTTTGTAGATCTTGCTTCCGGCCTTCCACTGGATTCCTTCGGTTCCCTCCGAAGTCACTCGAGTGTCGCCCGACCACTGCAACTTCCTCCAGGTGTCACCATCCTTCAGCTCCAACTTTAGCACTTTTCTGCACACTCGATTCAGCTCATGAGATAACGATATGAGCTTAAATTTGTATCGTTTGCTATAATCAAAACTCAGGTTCGACTTAGGTACCCACTGCACCAACATAGAACAGGTCCAGTCGATTGAGAAGGGCGAAGTACCATATCGATGGACTTATGTGGAGTCGATTGGAGGGCATTCCAGTCGACTAGAAATGGCTTATAAAAGAAATGCATGACCATCTTCGAATACAATTGATCTACTATGTCTAAGTGTTGTTACAAGTGTTCTTCGTCCACATAAGCTACATCCCATTGCATCCACGCAACTCCGACACTCCATGTCGTAATTCAATAGCTACTAAAGGATTGGTACATTCTATTTTTTTTTATTTCATTTTATGTACTTCATTTCAAAGAGAAGATAGTGTGCTTCCTATCTCTTAATCATTGTTAAAAAGTGAATCCCTCTGAAGTTGAGAGTTCTCGAGTTGGGAGGCCTTATAGTTCATTGCCTATCGAGGTAGCTCTCGGAGAGCTACGGGCTTTGGAGTAGCAACCCAGCTAGGGTTGTGAACCAAGTAAATAACTTGTTTTCTTATTTTATTTAATTCCGCTGTGTACTTTTTGTTTCTAAAGATTTCTAAAAATAAGTTTTAATTTTAAAGAAAATTTATAACTTCCGAGATTCACCCCCTCTTTCAGAACATTACAATCCTACAAATTGGTTGACTATATGGTTGACATGGGGTTAACCATATGATGAAAAAGTCCAAGTTAGACACTTGGCATTGAAAAGTCCAAGTCTTGTGTACTTGGCAATGGTAAAGTCCAAGTCTTGTGTGCTTAGCATGGAAAGTCCAAGCATGTGTCTTGGGAATGGTAAAGTTCAAATCATGGGTACTTGGAAATGGAAAGTCCAAGCATGGGTCTTGGAAATTGGAAAGTCCAACATGGAGTTGGCAAGGAAAGTCCAAGGGTGTGATATTGGCGGCGTAAAATCCAAGCAATAGTCTTGGCAGTATAAGTCCATTATTTGGCGGTGTAAAGTCCAAGCGTGTGTCTTGGCAGTGTAAGCCCAAATCTGCCTTGGCAGTGTAGACCCAATTAGAATGAAAATAGCCAATGGAAGCACCTAAAGGCTAGCGTATGGATGAACAAGTCATGGATGGTTTGGAGGGATCGATAGGTGTGAGGCTGGTGGAGGTGGCTAGATGGCTTAGGTCTAGGCCAAGGGTCGTCTAGCAAGTATAAGGGGATCATACTTCAGGTAAACCTCATGGTTGAGGTTTTGCTGTCGACTGGGGTTATAGACTAATCGACAAGTCAAGTGTCAGTTGAGTCAAATTTGAGATGTCGACTAGGATTATGACTAGTCGATTGGCAATCGACTACGATCGAGTGGCCTTGGTAGTCGACTGCCAGTTTGGGGTAGTCGAATGACCTTGAGCAGTTGACTGTCATGAAGGGTAGTCAATTGCTATTTGAAGCCATGAGCACAGAAAGTTTCTTAGTCAATTGGGTAGTCGACTAACGAGGCAGCAGTCAACTGCTAGGGTTTGGCAGTCGACTGATGAGCTATCCGTTGGAGTTTTTACAGCGTGGATCAAGCCGTTGTGAGACAATGGCTACAAGAGCAGTCGGCCCAAGTTGCAGCATTATAAGGAGCTCAAAGAGGAAGATTTTGGCAATGGTTCATGTAGCGATTTGAAGGGGAATAGTTGGTGCTTTCCATTCCTTCAAAGCCAGTCCAAAGTAATCAACAAGCAATCAATCCAAAGTTTTTTGTGTAAAGTTTTCTTTACTTGTATTTGTGTATTGATTAGTATACTTTTTGTATTTTATTCTTATTGTTGTAAGAGGTTTTCTCCACCTCCGGAGTGTTTTTCGAGAAGGAGAGGTTGATTAGTGGTGGTTTGCATCACTAGAGCTCATTTGAGCTCAACCCGTGGAGTAGGAACCCTAGGTTTCAAACCATGTTATAGTCTTTTGTTGTGTTTGTGTATTTCATTTATGCTTTATTCTATATTCCGCCGCACATAATAACAAACTGTAGAGACAAACACAAACAAATTCCATCGAGCAATGCAAAATGCTATTCACCCCCCTCTAGCATGAACATCAATTCTCAACAATCTTGTGTATTTCTAGAGTATAATATATTTATAGAGCATTCTATGTATTAGAACGAGAGTACTCAGTGAATTTGCAAAGCACCTATGGTGTTAGTAGAGCATTGTTGGTTGGCTAAGTAGTATGCATGTTTCTTGAGCAACACGTATGTATTTCCTGAGCAGCATGGATATTTATAGAGCTCAGTAGAGGTAACCAGTATAGTTGATCCAGAGCTGAGTTTCGTAGGGTGTTAATATAGAGTATTTTATAGGTTTCCTGAGCCGCTTATGTGGATATGTATTTCTCGAACTTAGTAGGGATATACAGTGTAGTTGATCTAGAGCTCAATTTTGTGAAGTTAGTATTGAGCAGTATGTGTACTTTCTGAGCCGCTTATGTATTTCCTGAGTTGCATATGTATTTTCCGAGCTCAGTAGGGATAGACAGCGTAGTTGATCTAGAGCTCAGTTTTGTGAAGTCAGTATTGAGCAGTGTTGGATCGAGAAAAGACACTAGAAGGGGAGGGTGAATAGCACATTTTAAAAATCTTTTCTTTTCTTTTAAAAACAAAGTTAAACGCAGTGGAAACAAAAGAAATAAAAGACACAATGAATATTTTACTTGGTTCACTGTCAACCGGCTACTAATCCAAGGCCCTGCAATCTTTGATCGCTTCCGAAGGGCAAAGCGCTAAAAGTCTCTTCCTTGTTGGAGGTAAGAGAACCAATTACAAAATATGTAGAGGAAGAGGTAACAAACCTACCTCTCCTCTTAGTAAGTAATAAGTAAGAATTAAACAAAGTAACGACAATGAATTATAGAGGGTGCACGGTCGAAGTAGTGTTGTAGCACGAAGAATCGCGGTTGGAGAGAAGGAGCACTTAGGAGTTCATTGATTGATTTAGGGTTTGTGTCCTCCCCTCCTTTTATTGATTGGTGCCTTGGAATAATTAAGTCCAGATCTAGATCCAAATCTTGTGGGTCTTATCTTGAGGTGGCAGCTTATCTTATCATGAGGTGGCATCATTGAATGATAACTCTTTGACCTTGTACTTTGGTTTGATTCGTTGACATCAGTCAACTGATCCTATTAGAAGTCGATTGCTGAAACCTCCAGTCTACTACTACACTTGAGAATCCAACTTGACATTTGCAACACAAGGTTAGCATAAGAGATGTATAATGACATGCAGTGTGACAGTCCTTTGACTGTCCGATCTCGACTTCGGCATTCCTTTGGAAGCCTTGGTCGGATCGACGCCTAGGATTGTCCTCTTACCGAGGACACGTCTCTACCATCACTCCACACTTGGAGCTTACCTTTGATCCTTCTGACTTGTTGCTTAGCTTCTGATCACTTGATCACTGAGGTTCCTTAACTTCCCGAGGTTCTCCTAGCGTCTTTTGGTCTGGTCAACCGACCATCAAGGTTTCTCATCCCATCAAGATTCTCCTAGTGTCAATTCATATGACCACCGAAGTTTCTCGACTTCCCAAGATTCTCCTGGCGTCGTCGACCTTAGCAAAGCCTAATACATTACCTGCACACTCAACATAACATATGAGATAACAAGATAACTTAACTTTGAATCTTTGTCATTATCAAAACCAATGTTCGATTAACTATGCCTCTGCCCCAACAAACAATATGTGTACTTCCTGAGCTGCTTATGTATTTCCCGAGTATCATGTATATTTTCTGAGCTCAGTAGGGATAGACAACGTAATTGATCCAGAGTTCAATTTTGTGAAGTCAGTATTGGGAAGTATGTGTATTTTCTTAGCTACTTAAGTATTTCATAAGCAGCATATGTATTTTTCGAGATCAGTAGGGATATATAATGTAGTGGATCCAAAGCTCAATTTTGAGAAGTTTGTATTGAGCAATATGTGTATTTCTCGAGTAGCATATGTGTTTCCCGATCAGCAGGTGTATTTTTCGAGCTCAGTAGGGATTTACAGTGTAGTTATCTAGAACTCCATTATAGGATGTGTTAGTATTGAGCAGTATATATAATTCCCGAATAGCATGTGTTTTTCCCGAGAAGCTTATGCATTTTCCAACCAACATATATATTTCCCGAGCACTTTGTTATTTTCTGAGTTTCATATGGATTTCTTAAGTTTAGTAAGGGAAAATGGCATGGATATTTTGAAATATGATAAGATAATATGTTAAGTATTTTTTTTTTAATAAAAATTATTTTTATTGTTGTTTATGAATAGTTTATTTTTTAGGTAATTAATAAGGAAGGAGAGACATGTAAAGGGCATGGAAGAAATCATTTTGAAAGGAAGAGGGAAAAGCGATTACATCTTAACAGGTTGATAAGGACATTAAAGTAAATTCATTTCAAAATATGGCGGTGCAAATTTCCTATAAAAGGGGTAGAGGTGGGAGGAAGTGGGGGATGTTTCTTTCTTCTCTATTCGGTACACAAAGATCTCTTCTTATTTCTTCTTCATTCTATCTGTCTACTTTTTCGATTCTAACTTGAGCGTCGGAGGGGTAATGCTAGTGACACTATCCCACCTCTAATTGTCTTTATGAGTGACAGATTCAGCATTGGATCAAGAGGCTTCAAGCTTTAATAGGTACCCTTAGAAAAGAAAAAGTGGGATTTGAGTGAGCCAAAGAAGAGGACACCATTAAATTGGAACCGTCTGTGGGAATCTGAATAAAAAGCTATGATGGTGAATACTAGGAGGACAATGAAGGAGCTAGTAGAAGAGGAGAAGTTTGTATCTAGTACATCTCGAGGTGGCACAAGAAGAAGAATGCCAGGATCCATGTGTAGGGAGGACCTTATGCAAGTAGTAGTTGTTGTGGTGGATCAAATATCATAATGAACTGTACCTAGAGAAGTAAAGGAGGATGACATGTCTGGGGAGGATTCTGAAGAAGATTTTATCAGAGTCTCTCGTTCAAAGAATAATTCTCCTCATATCCATAAGTGTTCGAAGAAAAGAAAAGAATATGTAGTTCCTCCTGTGGGAGAGCAATTTGATGGGGAATATCCCTTTGTAAGGAGTATATTAAAGGTTGAGGAGTAAAATCCCTTTATGAATGGCATTTTAAATAAATATTTGCCTCGACATTTTCGGGTTCCTCATATTCCTGAATACACTGGTTCTTCAGATCCCAAAGATCATCTGGGTGGATTTAAAAATGCAACATTGTTACATTGGTACACTGAGGGAGTTAATTGTCGAATTTAATAGTACTTATTAATTTTATGAAGGTAGATATGCCCTCTTCTTATAATGCTATTTTAGGTCGGCCAGTCTTGGGGAATTTACAGGCAATGCTTCCCCTTACCATCAATAGATTAAATTTCCTATCGGAAATGAGGTAGGAGAAGTTAAAGGGGATCAACAACTTTCTAGAAAGTGCTATGTGGATGCTATTTGAACAGGAAAGAAAGGGAAGACTTTGAATAAGTCTTTGCAGAAATTTGGTCAGTACATGGACATAGTATGTGTTATTCAGAAAAGTGGTTCTAACTATATAGAGGAATCTGATAAAGAAGCAGTTGTGATTGATACTAATTGTGTTAAGCATGTTACATTTATAGCTAGAGAGCTTTCTATATAGTTAAAAGCTTCTTTGATAGAATGTCTTATTACAAATGTTGTTGTTTTTGTAGGGTCACCTCTGGATTTGACAAGGATTGATCCTACCATTATAGAGCATAAGTTGTATATTTTGCCCACAATAACGCCTGTAAAACAGAAGCATCATCATTTTAGAGCGGGGAAGGATGCGATTATTAAAGAATAGGTACAAAAATTATTAAAGGTGGGACATATTAGGGAAGTGCATTATCCATCTTGGTTGTCCAATGTAGTTTTAGTACCTAAATCCTCAGGAAAATGGAGAATGTATATAAATTTTAGGGATTTAAGTAAGGCATGCCCTAAGGCCTCGAATAGACCAATTGGTATATGCTACTGTGGCACATCAATTTATTTCGATGATGAATGCTTATCAGGGATATCATCAGATCCTGCTGGCAATAGAGGATCATAACAAAGATAATTTTATTACAGTTGAGGGAACTTTTTGCTATGTTGTTATGTCATTTGGTTTAAAAAATGTTGGGGATACTTATCAGATATAAATTGATAAGATCTTTAAAGAGCAGTTAGAAAGAAATGTGGAGGTGTATGTTGATAATATTCTTATTAAGACTTTACAGGTCGAGCAGTTAGTGTCTGATTTGGAGGAAATTTTTAATACTTTGTGTAAATTCAGAATGAAGCTCAATCTAGAGAAATGTGTTTTTGGAGTCACATAGGGACATTGAAGGGACGAAGCTTTGCTTCCCACTTTAACTTGGTCGCTTGTACATGGCGATCCCATCTTTGTCCCCGAATTAAAAAAAAATTAATCCAAGACGATGACGGATTACCCAAGCAACCGATCCATCATCATGCTATTTGATTAGAGTGGTCTCTTGAACAAACTAGTTGTTCAAGCAACCTAACTCTTTTCCTCGACTAGCCGCGGAATAGATGATGTACGGATCGCCGGTTTTTGTGTTTATCTTCGGGGTCTAAGTAAATTAGCCACATGCAATTACATAAATCATACAAAGAAACAAAAGGAAACCAAAACAAGAATTATACCTCTTGTTTACCTCTTGGTCTTCTATCGTATGTCCTATCCTCCTCTTGGATGTTGTGTGGGTAACGATCCTCCAAGAGATGAAGCCTCCTAGATCACGTATCTTCCTTTTCCTGTTCGCTCTGAACAAAGGAAGATAATAAGCTCCCTTCTTCTCCTATCTAGTTCCGGATACAAACCCTTTGGAGGAAGATCAAACCTCTTCCTCCTCTTTGTTGTTGCTGCCGGCTATCAAGGAGAGGGAGATGGAGATGATGATGGGCGTCGGCCAAGAGCTCCAAGGGAAGAAAGCCTAACTCTTGCCACCGACAAAAGGGAGAGGATGAAGGTGGTGCGTCTGCAATGAGATGGGAGAAGGTGTGCCGCCCAAACCAAAGAAGCAAAACCCTAGGTAGGTTGCCACCCAAACCAAGTAAGCAAAACCCTAGAACCACCTCTATGTTAGTGAAATCCCTAGATCCAGTCATGTGATGATTGTTGTATGGACTTTATTGTATCATATTCCTATTTATAAAGGCATGGTTATTATATTTACTTGTATTGGTGCCAAATAACTAAATATAATAATGTCCTTGAGTAGTAGGTTCTTATCTATATCAATCGATTGGTTGAATCGATAATGAGATGATATAGAGAACACTACTCTTAATCATTCCTAGTCGAGTATTAACATTCAGGGACAATGTTAATGTGTAGAGACTAGCATGTAGGTCAACACGATGACTTGATCTCACAAGTCATGGATATGAGATATCAAGTTGACACATGGATATGCATTGGAGAATGTATACTGAATGACCCGCCATGAGAAAGTATCATGGATCGTTATACGAGTGTCATATACTTTCTCATGTGGCTATTAGTATGACTAGTAGTCCTTAGACCTGAAGTCACCATGGTTCCCTACGTAAGGAGTTGCATACTTTGGCTTCGTCAAACGTCACCCGTAAATGGGTGGACTATAAAGGCGATTACTGGGTATGTAACAAATTATGCGGAGGGATGTGAGTGATGTAGATGGGATCTATCCCTCCTATATGATGGGGGTGACATCGATATTCTTGATAGAGTGAGACCACGAAGTGCATGGCCATGCCCAAATGAGTCAATATGAGATATTGATCTCATTTGATTAGAGTGAGTCTACTTGGAGATCAAGATTTAGATTGTATCGAGGATGATACGGTCTATGCCTAGATTGGTCAATCTAGATGTCAAGGATAGAGGGACATTGTCACATATTGTGAGAGTCACAATTAGTAGTCACAAAGGTTGTAACGCCCGTGAAATTCTAGCAATTTTACGAGAATTTTGGCTTTATGATGATGGGCTTTATGTGGGCTTTTTTGGAGAAATAAAAGAAAATAAGCCAAAAAAGAGATGCAAAGCCTAGGAATTGAACCCCCCACCTCTAGAGATAACCAAGCCTTATAGATGCACCCACTAACCATAAGCCCAATAGAATCATATCATTAGAGGAAAAGGGGAACCTATAGATAAATGGGAGAAGGGTAAATGAAGAGGCTTGACAAGGAGAAGAGGAACTTCTCTTCCTCCCCTTTATAAAGAAGAGAGAAGTTCCAATTGGCCACTTCTTCCTTCCTTCTTCCTCTTCTCTTCATTCTCACCGAAACCCCAAGCCCTTCTTCCTCCTTTGGCCGAGAGCTCCTTGCAAGCTAGGAGAGAGCTAGGTGACCTCCATTAGGTCATCTCCCCAAGCAAAGCGAAGGAAGTAAGTTTTCCCCTCACCTGCAGTGTATTAGTTTGATAAGTTAGGTTGCTTGAAAGAAATATGAAATTGTAGCCTTATAAGTTTCGGCCAACTAAGTTGGTGGGCTAGGATTCATGAAAATGCTACTAAGATAGGTTTGTATGGGTGGTATGTTTCAAGTAGATACCTTTAGGAGTCCAAAGTCCAAAGGGATGACCCTATATGGTTCGCCAACCCCAAGATTTTAGGGTTAGGGTTGCATGAACTTGATTCTAAAGTTATGTTCTTAGATGGTATGTTTCAAGTAAGACCTTTAAGTAACCACCCATCCAAGATGATGCCCTTATAGGTTTGCCACCCTAGGTAACTAGGGTTAGGGTTGCATAAAAATATTCCTAATGGTGCTATGCTAGGTGTAGTGCTCATGAATGGATATTAGGTGACAAGAACCCTAGTTGAGCCCTTATAGGTTTCGCCACCCTAGGTAACTAGGGTTAGGTTGCATAAAAATATTCCTAATGGTGCTATGCTAGGTGTAGTGCTCATGAATGGATATTAGGTGACAAGAACCCTAGTTGAGCCCTTATAGATTTCGGCCACCCTAGGTAACTAGGGTTAGGGTTGCATGAAAATATCCCTAAAGATGCTATGCTAGGGTGTAGTGCTCATGAATGGATATTAGGTGACAAGAACCCTAGTTGAGCCCTTATAGGTTTCGCCACCCTAGGTAACTAGGGTTAGGTTGTATGAAAATATCCCTAATGAGGCTATGCTAGGTTATAATACTTTATGAATGAATTTTAGGGGACAAAACCTAAGCTTGAGCCCCTTACAAGATTCGGCCAACCAATGATTTTAGGGTTAGGGTTTCATGAAAACACCCCTATATGTAGTTGTGCTATGGGTATGTTTTTTTAATATGACATGAACTATGCTTGTGTGATGAATATGTTATGATTCAATGCAACATGAAATTAGGCAATGTGATGAACAGGTTTGATGATTTAATATGCCTTGAATAGGCCTAGGAAATAAGCTTCATGTTATGATGTAATGTGCCATGAAATATGCTTAGGTGATGAACATGTTGTGTGAATTAATATGCCATGTATATGTTTAGGGAATATGCTTCAAGTTTATGAATTAGTATGCCATGAAATTAGGTCATGTGATGAACATGTTTTATGATTCAATATGCCATGAATATGCCTAGGAAATGTGCTACATGTTTATGATGTAATGTGCCATGAAGATTGTGATTTGCCTAGGTGAAGAACATGTTTTGTGATTTAATATGTCATGAATATGCTTAGGAAATATGCTTCATGTTTACGATGCAATGAAACATGCTTATGTGATGAACACGTTTATGCTTTAGGACCCCTTTAGGGTACTCTTACGTTATGAATGCATGTGTCCTTATGATAAGATAAGAATGGAGATGCTTCCCTTTCAAGTAGGGATCAAGAGCTCTCCTTATGATAAGATAAGATGGAGATGCTTCCCTTTCAAGTAGGGATCAAGATCTCTCCTTATGATAAGATAAGATGGAGATGCTTCCCTTTCAAGTAGGGATCAAGAGCTCTCCTTATGACAAGATAAGATGGAGATGCTTCCCTTTCAAGTAGGGATCAAGAGCTCTCCTTATGACATGATAAGATGGAGATGCTTCCCTTTCAAGTAGGGATCAAGAGCTCTCTTTATGACAAGATAAAATCAAGATGCTTCCCTTTTTGTGTTGGGGATCAAGAGCATTCTTTATATTATGACGATAAAAGAATTAAGTATTTTACTTTGCAAGAGGTTAAGTACCCAATCGTCAGGTGGTCGTTAATCAAATCCATAGGGACACAAGAAGACGTAAGAGGTCTTGCCCTGGTAAGACGTAAGAGGTCTTGCTCTAGTAGGACTGGTGGCTCGCTACCCCAGCCTATTAGGGAACGCGCATTATGTGGTACTTAACCTGGGGCCCCCCAAACAAGTTATGATGATTTTGAAGTATCTATAAGTATATGTTTTTGAAAAGGAAAGACTTTTATGATATTGTGTATGCTTATGTTAAATGCTCTGAATGCTTACGAACTAGGTTCTTTATGCATGCTAGATGTTATGAAGTTATGATGATATGGAAGTATTTATAAGCATATGTTTTGAAAAGGAAAGACTTTTATGATATTGTGTATGCTTATGTTAAATGCTCTGAATGCTTACGAACTAGGTTCTTTATGCATGCTAGATGTTATGAAGTTATGATGATATGGAAGTATTTATAAGCATATGTTTTGAAAAGAAAAGACTTTTATGATATTGTGTATGCTTATGTTAAATGCTCTGAATGCTTACGAACTAGGTTCCTTATGCATGATAGATGTTATGAAGTTATGATGATATTGAAGTATTTATAAGTATATGTTTTGAAAAGAAAAGACTTTTATGATATTGTGTATGCTTATGTTAAATGCTCTGAATGCTTACGAACTAGGTTCTTTATGCATGCTAGATGTTATGAAGTTATGATGATTTTGAAGTATCTATAAGTATATGTTTTGAAAAGAAAAGACTTTTATGATATTGTGTATGCTTATGTTAAATGCTCTGAATGCTTACGAACTAGGTTCTTTATGCATGCTAGATGTTATGAAGTTATGATGATTTTGAAGTATCTATAAGTATATGTTTTGAAAAGAAAAGACTTTTATGATATTGTGTATGCTTATGTTAAATGCTCTGAATGCTTACGAACTAGGTTCCTTATGCATGATAGATGTTATGAAGTTATGATGATATTGAAGTATTTATAAGTATATGTTTTGAAAAGAAAAGACTTTTATGATATTGTGTATGCTTATGTTAAATGCTCTGAATGCTTACGAACTAGGTTCTTTATGCATGCTAGATGTTATGAAGTCATGATGATATTGAAGTATTTGTAAGTATATGTTTTGAAAAGAAAAGACTTTTATGATATTGTGTATGCTTATGTTAAATGCTCTGAATGCTTACGAACTAGGTTCTTTATGCATGCTAGATGTTATGAAGTTATGATGTTTAGAGTTAAGTCTAAGTATGTGGTGACTATGTACTTTATGCTAGTTTAGAATTTATGATGTGGTGAAGGTTAAGGGTAAGGTTAAGAATACTTGCGACTATGTTCTTTCTGCATGATTAGGGTTTATGTTATTACAAATGTTTATGTTCAAGTTAACCAAATGCTTATGATTACGTTCTCTCATGCACGCTTAGTTTATGCAGTTGTAACGCTCATGTTCAAAGTATGCCCTGCTTAGATTAATTATGCTTAACCTGCTTATGAACAATTCTATGCCATGCTTAGTTCTTTTTGTACTATTACCTGGATATGTTGTTGATTAGTGTTGCTATGAAATGCTTAGGTCATTTTCTATGCCAGCATGCTCATGTTCTAATAGTTTGATGAAATCGTGGCTTTTGTGAGTAGGCAAGGATCTTACTAAGCTATATGCTTATAGTTTATGTTGTCCATATACTGCAGATAAAGGAAGTCTGCACTAGAGGAAGTGGCAGGAGGGGCCATGTGCGTGTGTGATAGTGGCATGGTGGAAGAAGACCCTTCACTATCTGCTTATATTTATATGCTCTAAGAACAATTTAAGACATTGCTTCCGCTTATAAGACTTGTGTTTAATGAGTATCCCTTTACTTAAGAGGTTCGATATGTTAGAACTCATGAACGAATCCTTCCGTTATGCATGTTATGAAATGAGATAAGATATGTGGTCATGCTAATGATGAATAAGATAGGTGATGCATGTGCCAAAGAAGGTTTCAGTTATGATAACCTGTTTAAGCATGTAGACTTTGAACGGATCCATATGTAGTATGCTAATAAAAAAAAAATATAGACTAAAGTAGCGCCGCCCTGAGAGCAGATAAGGGCGGGCGTTACAGTATAAGCGTAAAAAGCTAACTACTCCTAGGGGCCCCTGCTGCAAGCCATGCCGTCCCTACCCATGAGTAGACAAGCACCGCACACAGGACAACTGCATGTCACACAACCACCGTCTATAGTGGGCGAGTGCTAACACCACTCTGCTCAGTGGCCAGGTTCGCATCTTCAGCTACCACCATCCATAGTGGCTGAGCGCGGCACATCCAATGCTCTGCCCTCAACCCTGCTACCACTACCCCGTGTGGTCGGGGAGGTAGGATGACTGACGACCCATCTCAACCACAAGGGAGACCCAATCAACAGAATGCATGCAAATGTAATGAGGCATAGATCCACACAAGTATCCTCGCAACACTCCCTATCTCACGGAGAGTCCTGGTCAACCAAAAGTCCTATGCAAGGACCACAATCCACAAGGCTCTCTCTATCGCACAAAGAGTCATACTCATCTGACAGTCAACCACGCTAAGACCTCTAGTGAGTATCGAGATACTATCGACCATCCATATAACCATACACAGATATACGATCCATAATGGATATACAATCATGCTAGGACCTCTAGTCCATAATCACATACTGACAACCACACACATTTATCTATGCACGGACAACTAGATCCACCATAGATGCACAACTAACATGTGTACGATACAACATTCGACCTCATAACCCAAACCATCACCTAACCCTAGTGATGTAACACAGTAACCCAATCTGAGGTCACAAAGATAACCCTAACCACCTGTACTTACTGAACATCCATCAGCTAATACATAATAGGGTTTATAGTTCCTATCCGAGCTAGATAATCAATGAAGTACCAGAGTATATATCTCAAAGGTCAAGGCAATACAAGCATATGATTAAATAAGAGTGGATTTAAGGTAAACAGGTATAAACATAAATCCAAGATCATGCACTAGAATTTGATCAAAACTACCGGACCAGGTAGATATTACCCACATGATACAAAGCTCGAATAATCCTCACGGTCGTGGACTCGCTTCGTATCCCAAACCTGCACATAATAGCAAACAATGATTAAGTACAAGTATCCAACAAACGTAGGAACTAAACACTACATCATTTTTATACTCGCATCCTTTCCTCGTCTACGAGATAGAAATCCTGATTACCCAAATCTGATACACCATAATCAGACTCACAATAAATCACCAACATCCAAAGATCTATTAAAGTAAATAGATCTAAATACACTCAAATCAACCTCACCACAACTCCATCCATTCTCTCATCCATGGTCAGCGACCACAAGAACAATCAAAACCCAATTACCACAAATTAGATAAGTAAACCCCAAGCAATTCCTTTACGAGTTACCGATCTAAGCCAATCATCCCAGCTGCAACTTCAAATGCATCCCTAACACATTCTACTGTCGTGGCATCTCCAACCCCAACAGCAGATCGATCAACAATCCACATCCTCCAATTATCCATCAAATCAATTAAGGAAACAGAATTGAACACTTGAATCAGGGTTATAATGGCAGCTTACTTCAAGATCGATCTATCACCGCCAATCAATTTACACACACACACACACAGATCAACCACCATCCAAACACATAACGACCGTCGAATAGAAAGGGTAACATGAGCTTACCCATCAAATCTCCTCCGGCTACACTCCCTGTTTTCCGGTGCAACACCAATTCCAACACTACCCAAACACGAAAAACCCAGCTCAAGGAAGTAGGGATTACCAATAAGAACGGATCTTGTCCAAGATCGAGGAGAGGTTCGACGACTTACCTAACTCCGGCGGCAATGACTAATAAGAGCTGGTAAATCATCTCCAATAAGAACCGACACTGCAGCAATCATGCAAATCTCAGCCATGGCTGTGGTGTTTGCTGTCGTCGGACCGGGAGAAGAAAGGCGGCGAGATCAGCTGTCGGCAGGGATCTGGATAAGGGAGAGGAGAGCACCTCCGATGGGGCTAATCCCTAATGAAGCCCGGCAGAATGATACAAGGCGATAGCAGAGGCAAGGCACTGGAATCCCGAACTCGAGCGTCGGCGATGGCAGATCATCCTCGCGGTGAGCAAGGCCGACGACGACAGCAAGCTAGGCTTCGACGACGAAAAGGTGACTGCGCATCGGCAGGAGACCTCGTGGCGGTCTACGAGCGGAAAGACAGGGATGCACGCCGACTGGAGGGCGACAACGGAGGGCTCCGGCGGGGCTGGTGACCACTGAGTTGAGCTCAGCTGGCGGCGGAGGGCTGCGATCGAGCACGGTGAAGGTCGCGATGGGAAAAATGGGAAGAGGATGAAATCGCGATCGGGAAGAAATCTGTATCGATGGAGTTCGGGTTTGGCCTTATAAAACCGTGATGGAATGGGTTCATTCAACTCAAGTCTAACCTAGGTTTAGTCCAAGTTAACTCAAGCCGACCTAACCACCCATTCAAGCTTAAATCTTCCTCGTATAAACTCCTTTTGAATCCGGTAAAATTTCTGTGAACTCCCGAGAAATTATATAAGATAATTTCTTAATCACAATTTTTTTTTTACCGTATTTTACATTCTCCCCCACTAATAAAAATTTGGTCCCCAAATTTCCGACTCATGTACGAGTACGAGATGTCACAACAATCATCTCAAATATCTGGTGCAAAGTCACACCTCAAGTGACTAAGTGGGGTTCTGAGCTCGAATATTATATTCCATCTCTCCTACAATCTCAATCAACCTATTACAAGGTAAATAACTGTACCAAAGTGGAGCTCTATACCTGTACCCGATGGGAAACTTTGCCAGAATCGTAAGGTGAATCATGAATCACTATCAGAAATGATACTCAAGGTTGCTCCATGGATATAATTCCATCAAGCGATCCAACGGAGTCCATCTTATAGCTCGGAAGAAAATGAGCGGACCTAGCTAATCGATCATCGACTACCCAAATCCGATCAAGTCCTTTCCGAATTCTAGATAATCTCCCAACACAGTCTAAACGTACTAAGCTCCCACTTCATCACGGTACGTAACCCTACAGGTCACTAATATTCCACCTTTGCTTGTTGGCACACCCAACCTCAAATTACGAGATCAACCATATCCCATATCTCGTTCCACCAACAGGAACGTCCCAATACTCATTATTTTCAGGTACACTCCGAATAAATCATCATTCTCGAATGAAGAGTCTCCTGAAACAACTCTTCCTAAAGCGAATGCAACTCTGGGAACCACCATCCTTCCCAGATACGGAGATTTATTCTCACAGAAGAAATTAATCTAATATCCAAAATTCACTATGTCACCCAGAACTGAAAGTAACTGGAAGACTATAATGATTAATCTCGCTAGTTTCTCAACCAGCATACACATAATATACGTCTCATTCAACTGCATCGGGATCTCTCCTAATCCCTGAAATGATGCATCTGCGTATAATACCCTTGCATCCATATCAGACGGATTAACTAACACTGACACAAAAGTCATCCACCTTCTAGGCCCTAAAACCTAGCTTCCCAGGCTTCCGACCAGGTGATTTCCATCACCTTCTTGGTCCAACAAATCAGCGGTATAGTATCGCTAGAACATCCTATCCTCATCTATGGTAAATACCAAATCAATCTAGGGAAACATAACTTCCCTTAAGATTGTGAATATATCTCAAAAATATATCATCCACAGATATGATGACAATCGATCCCAAATACTCCAAGTGTACTTTATTCCTCGAATCCATGAACGACTAATTCGTCGATAAGTCTAACAACATTATCAATCAGCTTTATACACCTGAATCCTTTTACTCTACGCTAATGATAGCTCAATCATCACACTGACACTGATAATTGTATGACACTAGGTCACTACAATATCAAACCTCCAATCGTAGACCAACCCTAGGATATACACAGGTGTCATTTAGCTGATCTAAACAAATCATCTATCCCTAACGAAGGATACTCATTCTCAACTACTGCATTCCAATCATCGATAATCGATACATAACCTCAAAGGTCTATCTCTCTTTTAATGAAGAGTTTCGAAAATTCTCTAGAAGGAATACTGAAATGGATAAATATCCCATCCAACACCTCCTATAATCGCAACTTATGTTCTTCTAATTACCACAGTGTTTAGCAACACTGATACCAATAAAATCATCTCCCGGTATGAGGTCCCCAATATTAGGACTATTCCCGAAATCACCTCAATCGCATATTCCACTTTCCCATGCAATGGCCAGCCCGAGAGTTCATCCGAATATATATCCAATACTCTCAGATTATATACACATCTGAGATACCAATTATACCCTCATTCTCAGTCATTTAACTATTCGTAAAGATATGTCAATAGTGGAGGTATATCTAGCAAAGGCTAAGGGTATCCCTTGACTTCTTGATTGTTGATCAACTTCTCACCTGACGGTAGAGAAAATCACCAACCCACCAGTCGATAGGAACCCTTCGAACCCTATCCAAGAATGTTCTAGACAAAGATACCTGAAAACTACCAGTATCTCTCGATATATCTGCAAATAGGATAACCTAAAGTAATACTCCGAAGGATCGATCCTTCGGTCTTCTATACTTCTTCTCGAGTAATCATGTAAACTTGTCCAACATCTGTTCTGGATGGCTGCGTTCATGTGGATGCAAAGACTATCATAGAGAAACTGAAATCAACTGCTGGAACTGAGGTACAACTGAAACAACTGCAATGAAGATGATAAACACTGTTGTACTGGCAAAGGATACACATCCGGCTGTATAATACTGAAGAACTATCAACATCATAGCACGTTCTATCTCTGTGAAAGGTATAACTGCAACTGGAGAATACTGCGTAGATACGACCATCATCGTAAAATCTCTCCTCTGTATAAAGCATAACGATGTCTGGAAAAGTAACAGTTGTCGTCTGAACGTCTGAGTCTTCTGAAATGTCTTTGGCTGATACTACTGAGTAACTTGCTTCTTCCGGATGAAAGTATCAAAGAACTTCAACTATATCTGAGGTAGTAGATCGTCGTTGATGTGATAATCCATTCTTCTTTCATGATCTCGGCTTCCGAGGTTGTGGATCATCCGCTCGAAAGCATCATCCATAGTCTTCCACTGAGTCTTCAAAGTACATACTCTCCTCGTAGATACTATCTTCTTATAGTAGAAGCAGATAAAATGATCCATCGGATAATCTGACTCTGCATCTCGTCGTGACCCACACTGCATGCACACAATCTCCCTTCGGAGTCTTTCTTCTGAGTTCGTTGATAATCATGAGAAGCTGCTGACAATCTGCAATCGGTCTTCTATGATCGGAAAACTCTCCAATAGTCACTCGTGACTCATGACTTTAATCTTGCTCCTTTTATTCAACATCCGGAGACTTCTGATTCCAATAATTTGACTTGCAATATCTGCTTATCAAATCTTTAACTCTTAAAATACTTGCTACGGAGTCATTTCTATACAAATGACTCGGTCTAACGCCTTCCGATAGGATCCGATAGGAGACCCAAACATCCTGATCAAGATGTCAACCGATAAACCATAGGTGGCTTAAGACATGTCGATCACATTCTCGAGCTATTAGGTGGTCGTAACCCTCGCAAGTCTAATGACTCTGCATGGTACTTTCATTACCAAACGATCACCCAACCCGAAGCTCAAGAATTATCCGGCGATGAGTCAAAGAAGATGACATAGGAAAATACTCTCTCACAACATCACTACACCGTGGCCAAGTGACGTGTGATTTCCCGCAGGCTATTTCCTATATCTTCCACCAAGTACCGGCTGGATCCGAATAATGGTATTCAACTAACATTACTATCTTCATATAACACGAGTTAAGTACTCAAAAGTACTCCCAATGTTATACAACCTAGAATGACCAACTCAGGGATCAAAATCCCTATGATACATCGCAAACTAATCTTCTACTATCTGCACCAGCAATAGTATACTCGCTTAGTCCATTACCCCATAGGTAATGATCTGACTAACATAATTAGTGAAAATCTTATGACTATAATCCTTGATCTCCAAAAGAGATGTGACTACTAACCCCTGCTTTCCGACTCGGTATCAGTCACCTCTCAAAGGTAATTACCTTTTCGATAGCAGGTATATGTCTAATAACCTCAATATGTCGTTCTCGTGGTCAACTCAAACCACGGTTACGAATACTAACCAACACCCTACAAGTCATCCATATTATAAGCAACTAAGTGCATAGCCAATAGAAGGATATGTAATAACAGTTAACATACCTTAAACCTTGTAGCTCGGAGATGTCCCCAATAGCCAGATCCCAGAACTCACAAAAACCAAAACCGAGTAAAGCAAAACTCGATGTCCGAACGAAATCAAATTCGAAAATGGACTTCACAACCTAGGGCTCTGATACCAATAAAATTGTCACGCCCCGAGAGTATGTCGTGTCAAAAAGCAAACGGACGGCATCTCCCCTGTACGTGGCAACATATCGGGTTAATACAAGGCCCGTAGGCCCACAACAACAATATATATATGGACATTACCAAACAATATATCCACAACAACACAAAAGGTGCGCATCGGTGCGACTCTAACATACTACACAAAAACAACATACAAACCAACAGCCAAATACAACACTGATTATACATGGCCATAGTACAAAACAACAGTGGAAGAAAATACGTGGAAAACCCCAATTGTTCGGTGTGAGATGGGATCAGCTGGCGGAGCTCCGAACGTCCAAGGAATCTTCTACCTGTTATCTGGGCGACAGAAAAACCAGGGTCCAGGGGTGGTGAGTATTAACTCAGGGGCAATATATAGAAAGTGCATGAACATATAGGGTAAAGAAATCTACAAGTATACATGTGAAGATCTACAGGTATACAGCATGAGTCTAATAGACATACAGTCCTATCCAACTCTAATAACAAGTAACTACATTAAAGTCATACTCAGTGTATATACTAAACTCCTCAACTGAACATGAAGTAATATACCAACGTACCTGACGGTCTGTAACACCAGATGCTAGATCATCCTGAACAGATTTACAATAACATAACTCATATAACGTACCAAGTCAATCCATACCTGACCAATACTCCAACATATGAACAATATATGATCACTTGTAATAACAACCCGGTCCGTACCACACAATGACATGATACTAATCAAATGCATACAACAGTCTGAATCAACGCATGTATCATGCTCAATACATAGCAGTATATAAAATGCAGATGACATGTATCATGATGAACAACCATATGCAGCAATCATAGCTCAATCAAATGCATATCTCACAGGCATATGTAAAACATATATCAAATACATGCATACATATATATCAGCAGTGCATATGCATGGTCACTGTCTGCGGACCCATCCAACCACGACCCCAGAGTGGCCAGGGTGGCACGACAATGACACTAGCCCGACTCCATCTACCACTACTCTCGAGTGGCCGAGTTGGATAGTATGACTGAGTAGCGTATAAGCATAAAAAGCTAACTACTCCTAGGGGCCCCTGCTGCAAGCCACGCCGTCCCTACCCATGAGTAGACAAGCGGCGCACACAGGACAACTGCACATCACACAACCACCGTCTATAGTGGGCGAGTGCTAAGACCACTCTGCTCAATTGCCAGATGCGTATCTCCAGCTACCACCATCCATAGTGGCCGAGTGCGGCACATCCAATGCTCTGCCCTCAACCCTGCTACCACTACCTCGAGTGGCCGGGGAGGTAGGATGACTGATGACCCGTCTCAACCACAAGGGAGACCCAGTCAACAACATGCATGAAAATGTAATGATGCATAGATCCACACAAGTATCCTCGCAACACTCCCTATCTCACAGAGAGTCCTGGTCAACCAAAAGTCAACTATGCAAGGACCACAATCCACAAGGCTCTCTCTATCGCACAAAGAGTCATACTCATCTGACAGTCAACCACGCTAAGACCTCTAGTGAGTATCGAGATACTATCGACCATCCATATAACCATACATAGATATACGATCCATAATGGATATACAATCATGCTAGGACCTCTAGTCCATAACCACATACTGACAACCACACACATTTATCTATGCACGGACAACTAGATCCACCATAGATGCACAACTAACATGTGTACGATACAACATTTGACCTCATAACCCAAACCATCACCTAACCCTAGTGATGTAACACAGTAACCCAATCTGAGGTCACAAAGATAACCCTAACCACCTGTACTTATTGAACATCCATCAGCTAATACATAATAGGGTTTATAGTTCTTATCCGAGCTAGATAATCAATGAAGTACCAGAGTATATATCTCAAAGGTCAAGGCAGTACATGCATATGATTAAATAAGAGTGGATTTAAGGTAAATAGGTATAAACATAAATCCAAGATCATGCACTAGAATTTGATCAAAACTACCGGACCAGGTAGATATTACCCACATGATACGAAGCTCGAATAATCCTCACGGTCGTGGACTCGCTTCGTATCCCAAACCTGCACATAATAGCAAACAATGATTAAGTAAAAGTATCCAACAAATGTAGGAACTAAACACTACATCATTCCTATACTCACATCCTTTCCTCGTCTACGAGGTAGAAATCCTGATTACCCAAATCTGATACACCATAATCAGACTCACAATAGATCACCAGCATCCAAAGATCTATTAAAGTAAATAGATCTAAATACACTCAAATCAACCTCACCACAACTCCATCCATTCTCTCATCCATGGTCAGCGACCACAAGAACAATCAGAACCCAATTACCACAAATTAGATAAGTAAACCCCAAGCAATTCCTTTACGAGTTACCGATCTAAGCCAATCATCCCAGCTGCAACTTCAAATGCATCCCTAACACATTCTACAGTCGTGGCATCTCCAACCCCAACAGCAGATCAATCAATAATCCACATCCTCCAATCATCCACCAAATCAATTAAGGAAACAGAATTGAACACTTGAATCAGGGTTATAATGGCAGCTTACTTCAAGATCGATCTATCACCGCCAATCAATTTACACACACACACACAGATCAACCACCATCCAAACACATAACGACCGTCGAATAGAAAGGGTAACATGAGCTTACCCATCAAATCTCCTCCGGCTGCACTCCCTGTTTTCTGGCGCAACACTAACTCCAACACTACCCAAACACGAAAAACCCAGCTCAAGGAAGTAGGGATTACCAATAAGAACGGATCTTTTCCAAGATCGAGGAGAGGTTCGACGACTTACCTAACTCCAGTAGCAACAACTAATAAGAGCTGGTAAATCAGCTCCAATAAGAATCGACACTACAGCAATCGTGCAAATCTCAGCCATGGCTGTGGTGTTTGCTGTCGTTGGACCGGGAGAAGAAAGGCAACGAGATCAGCTGTCGACAGGGATCTGGATATGGGAGAGGAGAACACCTCTGACGGGGCTAATCCCTGATGAATGCAGGTGGTGACTGGGTGTGGTAGCTGCAGACATTCGACGAAGCTGGACAGCGAGCAGCTCCGACCGCAGCGACAAGGCGATAGCAGAGGCAAGGCACTGGAATCCCGAACTCGAGCATCGGCGATGGCAGATCATCCTCACGGCGAGCAAGGCCGACGACGACAGCAAGCTAGGCTTCGGTGATGAAAAGGCGACTGCCCATTGCCAGGAGACCTCGCGGCGGTCGACGAGCGGAAAGACAGGGATGCACGTCGACTGGAGGGCGACAACGGAGGGCTTCGGCGGGGCTGGTGACCATTGAGTTGAGCTCAGCTGGCAGCTGAGGGATGCGATCAAGCACGGTGAAGGTCACGATGGGAAAAATGGGAAGAGGATGAAATCGCGATCGGGAAGAAATCTGGATCGGTGGAGTTCGGGTTCGTCCTTATAAAATCGGGATGGAATGGGTTCATTCAACTCAAGTCTAACCTAGGTTTAGTCCGAGTTAACTCAAGCCGACCTAACCACCCATTCAAGCTTAAATCTTCCTCGTATAAACTCCTTTTGAATCCGGTAAAATTTCTGTGAACTCCCGAGAAATTATATAAGATAATTTCTTAATCACAATTTTTTTTTTTACCGTATTTTACATCAGAAGCCATTAGAATGGCAGCAATCGACTGATGACATGCAGCAATCGACTGTTGCATGCCCAACGGGAAGAAACCCCTCTTCTCTTTAAAAAGAGGGGTTGGGGGCCTTGGGGCAGCTAATGCTTCCACTCCTAAGTGTGCTCCAAGTCTCCTAAACGATTTTACTCTCCTCTTCCTTGTTTCTATCTCTATTATATTGTATGAGGGAGAGTTTGTGTAAAGAGGTTTATCTCCACCTTTTTTGAGCTAAAAGAGAAGATAGTGGATTGATTAAGGGAGTGATCTGCCTAACGGATTATCGTGGATTAGTGGCAAGGGTCGTGAACCACGTTACATCGCTTTGTTTGCATTGCTCTCCTTGTTTACTTTGTTTTTAGCTTAATTGTCTTTTCTATTATTATTTTTCTATGCCGATCATTGTAGACGATTAAGCACAAGCGAGTTCCATCGATCATTACTTAGGCTATTCAACCCCCCTTCTAGTCGGGCCTCGATCTCCAATAACCTTGTTAGCGGCTTTCCTAGGTTTCATTGAAACCTTAGCCACTAGACACTTACCATGGTCAACTCTAGAGATGACTTCCCTTGTGACCTTGGGTTTCCTAGACCTAGTACTAGTTCCATAATTAAATGGAACATTGTGGTAGGTTTGTATGGTCTTCTTGTGCTTAGGCTTATGACCCAAACCTTCTTTGCCCTTAACTAAATCTTTCCCACCAACACCTAAGTTTTGTCCATTTGACCCTATAATCATGTTTTCCATCTTCCTTAGGGTCTTCTCCATTTTCTCAAGCTTTGACCTCAAAGCTTGATTTTCCTTTTCTAATACCTCAATTTTTGAATTTCCATTGTTTCTTGAGATATTTTTCTTCCTAGGCATATGCCTAAATTTCTTAAAGTTATTAGATGGGGTCTCAACCTTGTCGATAAGATTACAATGTTTGACACCTAAACAAAAATACTTATCTTTAGATTAATCCATAGGCTTACTACTAGTATGCTTTTTATAATCATCAAGAATTGCAAGTAAATTAAAATCATTCCTAGCATTCTTTCTATCATTATATAAATTATGAGCATTATTAAAATTTACCTTAGGGTTTGCCTTAGCTCCCCCTTCATTTGAGCTCTCTCCTTTGCCCTTCTGAGGGTGACACCCCCTAGGACATTGACTACGGTAATGCACCCTTTTGTTGCACTTGAAGCATACTATATGCTCCTTGCTCTTGCGAATTGAGACTCCGGCCTCCTTTGACTTTTCTTTGTCCCTTAGTGCCGATTGAGCTTTTTTTTTACTCTTTTTGGGTATTTACTCTTATAATGCCCTACTTCCCTACACTCAAAGCATGTTATATGATTTTTACTTTTAACAATTGCATTTGAGTTACCTTCTTGAAAGGTAGGTGAATTTGGGCCTTCTTCTTCACGTCCGGAGGTAGATGGCTCCTCCTCTTGCTCTTGTTCTGGGTTTGAAGATCTAACCTCCCCCTCAATCCTTGATGTAGAGACTTCTACAATTTCTTCAATCTCGAAAGTTGAACACTTCTCAACCTCTGAATCATCAAGAGCTTGGGATGATGAACATCCTTCTCCTTTGGACTTGTCATCATCTTTCATCATTGAAGATTCATCATGGAGCTTAACAAGCTTGCTCCATAATTCCTTAGCATCCCTGAACTTCCCTAATTTGCACAAAATGTTATTAGGTATTAAACTAACTAAAATCTTCATTACCTTATCATTAGCTTCAAATCTTTTGACTTCTCCCTCGGTCAATTTACTTCGATTGAGAGTTCTCCCTTTCTTGTCTATTGGAGTCTTGAAACCTTCCGTTAGGGCGAACCAATCATCAATGTTCATTTGGAAGAAAATTCAGTCATTGTCTTCCATTGAGCAAATCCTCCAAATCCGTAGGGTGGTGGAAATCGAATGTCACACCCAAATCCGTCTTCAAACTCCATCGCCACTACCTTTAGCTCCTTGCAGTTAGTCCAAATGAAGAATCTTCCAGGCTCTGATACCACTTGTAGGACCGTTGGCGTTGCTAGAGGGGAGTGAATAGCAATTTGTTGATTTCGTTCATGGAATTAGTCGTGATTGTCTACATTCGTTAGTACACAGTGAAAATACAAATACAAATACAATGCACACAACACACAACGACACACAGATTTTACGTGATTCGGAACCCTAGTTCCTACTCCATGGTCGAGGCCTAGCAAGCTCTAGTGATGCACACCACCACTAAATCTTCTCCTTCTCGGAAACAATCCGGAGGTGGAGAAACCTCCTACAATAGAGCTAACAACAATAACAACCAAATACAAGATGTAAATGAAATGAAGAAACAAGAACACTTTACACAAATGCCTTTGCTTGATTGCTTATTTTGGTTGTGTTGGAGAAACCCTAGAAGGATGGAATGCAACAACATTTTGCCTTCTTTTCCTCCAAGAACCGGCACCCAAAAGCATCCATAAGCCTCCTTCTTAAGCCCCTTCGAAGACTTCAACGTCCCTTGTTGGTGCTCACGATTTTGAATGTTGCAGCACAACGACGCCGCCTCGACTAATACCCCAGTCGAGGCACTCACTACAAGAAAAATGGAAAATAGCGATGAATTATTTTCATCGCTAATAACACTAATTCGCCGCTAAATATATTTTGCGACGAAAGAAATTCATCGCTAGAGTCGTCGTAATAAGCTTGTCGCTAAGACACATTAGTCACGAATTAAAATAATTTCATCGTTAATATTACCGATGGAACATAAAATGTCGAAAATAATAAAACTTTCGTCGCAAAATCTCGACATCGAAAAATAGGAAATTCACCAATATTAGCGACGAACTATACACAAATCCTCGCTAAGAATTAGTCAAGTGACACAATAAAGCAGTCGACTTCTTATTTTTTTGGCCCACCACAGAATCGGCCCTAACTCGACTAGCAACTCGACTGAACCTTTAACGACAAAATATCTGATTTTGTTTCTAATATCTATTTTTTTGGCCAGCCACAAAAGCGGGAGCCCCTCGACTGGCAGCCCGACTGGAGATTATGTTGCGACGAAATTTATAAACTTCGTCGCCAAAGTGCTATAGCAATAGAACGCGTCGACTGGAGACTCGATTGATACTCCAAATCTAGCGATGAAATTTATATTTTCATCGCTAAATCGTAAAATCCTGAAGCCGTATATCGATAGTTAGCGATGAAATTTCAAAAAATAGTTGCTAACTATGAAAATACAGATTTCTAGAATCCATTTTGTTGGATCGATGCGGTTCGCTAGAGGGGGGGTGAATAGCGAAAAACCTTTTCTTTTTCTTTCGTTCATTAAAACTCGAGAGATAATTAATTAATTGCAGCGGAAATGTAAAGTAAATAAAGACAATGAAGTTTTACTTGGTTCGTAGCCTTCGGCTACTACTCCAAGGCCCTAGTGGTCCTTGACCACGTACGGAGGGCAAAAGCACTAAAGGAACTCCTCCTCGTTAGAGGTAGGAGTTAATCGATACAAGAAGGAACCACAAAAACTTGAGATAGAGGGACACTCCCCCTCTCCTCGTATACGATAAAAGCTCCGGAAATGTAAATGACAAACTGATAAAAAAAGCTAATACCGACGTACAAAAATAATAAGGAAAGTTAAACCTAGACGTCGGAATGGAAGGACTTCGTTGTCGGAGAGTTGCAGCGTAACAGAGGCTTTTGAGCACTTAGAAAATTGTGTGAAACCCTAGGTTTGGCCCTCCTTTTATAGCCTTTGAGCCCCTTTTCGAGAGGAACCCTAGCCAATCAAATTTGAGCACATCTTCCCTTGAAATTTGGTGATAATCCATGACTCCTCGAATCTGATCATTGACCATCGATCGGTGATGGCCATCATCGATCGTGATGGCGACATCGGTCGATCTTTGACCTTGGCGGCATTGTTTGTGCGATCGAGTCCTCTGCTCAAAGAAAACATTATTTTGACGGCCTCCGACCATCCGATCTCGACCTAGACCATCTATGGGATGTCTTTGGTCGGATCTACGCTTAAGATCATCCCCGTAAAGAGGATACAACCTCACTTACGCTCGCACACACGAGCTTACCTCGATACTTACGTGACGCTTTTGCTTCTGGCCTTCCACTCGATTCCTTCGGCTCCCTTCGAAGTAACTCGAGTATCGCCCGACCATCGCGGCTTCCTCCGGGTGTCGCTAGCCTTCAGCTCTAGCATTGAGACTTTTCTGCACACTTGATTTAGCTCGTGAGATAACAATATAAGCTTAACTTTGTATCGTTTGCTATAATCAAAACTTAGGTTTGACTTAGGTGCCCACTGCACCAACAATCTCCCCCTTTTTGATTTATGGCAAACCCACATACAAAGTTAAGACAAAAATAAGTATGAGATTATGCATGAATGAGTAGGAGTATATAAAAATCCTTTTTCAAGTGCTCCCCCTTGAGGAATCCTCCCCCTTGACCGAGGGTGAGTACTTGAGAAAGGGTTTTAACTCTCCCCCTAGATATTTGCTACTAAGAAAAAGAATTAAGTAACCAAAATTACTTAATGTTGGCCATAGTGTTTAAAATAAGTTTTAAGTTAAGAAACCAAATGATTTCTTAACCCTGGCCTTTTGGTTAAATAAGTTTTCAAAACTTAACGTTAACTTTTGGTTTAATTATGAAGTAAGAGTTAAGTTATATAAAAAAAAATTAAATTTTGACTCCTTAACTTTTATCCTTAACTTTTATCCTTTTTCTTTTTTTTCTCCCCCTTTTGCCATATATCGAAAAGAGTAAGGGGTGTGTGGAAAACAAGACAAATATTAAATTTAAAGTCCAAGCATGTTCCACATTTTTTTTTAAAAATAATATACTGAAAATAAGTTCATCTATAAAATGTTCGACTCATATTTGGTTTGATTGATATGAAGGATCAACCAGTCCTGGTCAGAGTCGGTTAGTATGTATGATTATACTCCGTGGTTCATAGCGATGCACTAGCTCTACATCTGGAACCAGGAGTAAGGTCCTAAAATCTCACGCCCATCTACGTGGCTAAGTACACAAACACATTAGTCCTATGTGTTGTGAGATGTATTGGCTCCTTAAATCTATAGGTGCATGATATCTAAGGTATGTCCTATACTAGTTCCATAACAAAAATGAAAGTTAAGAAATAGTAGTAAGAAAATATAATTTGCATGTACCTATTCTATTATGCACATGCCCAATTTTCATCTTAGTAGACTAAATTCGGCTTCGGGTAGGGGTTTAGTAAATAGATGCACTTAAGTTAGACTTCGATTCGACGTATTCGAGGTGTATGGCTCCGTTGGCCACATGTTCTCGAATGAAATGGTGTTTGACCTCTATATGTTTGGTCCTAGAGTGACATATCAGATTCTTTGTAAGATTAATTGAACTAATGTTATCTACGTGAAGTTTAGTATTTGTAAAGTCTAACTTAAAGTCGCGGAGAGTGTGCTTCATCCAAAGAAGTTGAGTGACACACTCACCCATCGCGATGTATTCGGCTTCGGTGGTAGATAAGGCAACACAATGTTGCTTCCTACTGCACCAACTCACTAGACTCGAGCCGAGTAGTTGACAACAACCACTCGTGCTCTTTCTGTCGAGTTTACTACCGGCATAATCCGAATCAGATGGCCGATTAGTTCGAACTCGGTAGATCTAGGATGCAAATACCAGCGTTAAGTGTACCCTTAAGATATCTAAGGATACGCTTAACTAGGGTTAGGTGAGACTCCTTAGCACAGGTTTGAAACCTGGCGCACATACTTACTGCGAATAGGATGTCGGGTCGACTCGGAGTTAAGTATAGAAGACTTCCTATTGCGCTCCTATAGTACTTTAAGTCAATGGACTTACTTTCTAGGTCTTCCTATGTTAACATTTATCGCCATTGGGTGTTTATTACCTTAGCGCCTTGCATTCCAAATCTTTTAATTAACTCCTTAGTGTATTTTTGTTGATATAGGTATATACCATCCTTAGTTTGTTTAATTTGTAGACCTAAAGAAACTTAACTGCCTACCAAGTTCATTTCAACTCACTTTCCATGAGCGAAACGAACTCGTTTAGTAAGGCTGAGTTAGAGGTTCCAAAAATTATATCATCTACGTAAATTTGAGCTATGAATATTTCTTTACCTAAGGTTTTTACAAAGAGAGTTGGGTCAACTAATCCTTGGTTAAACCCTTTTGACTTAAGATGGATTGAAAGTCTCTCGTACCAAGCTCGAGGAGCTTGTTTAAGTCCATAGAGAGATTTCTTAAGTTTTAGAACATGGTCGGGTTTATCTAGATTTTTGAATCCGGGGGGTTGGCTGACATAAACTTCTTCTTTAATGTATCCATTTAGGAATGCCGACTTAACATCCATTTGAAACAGCTTAAATCCTCGATAAAGCGTATAAGCTAGCAACATTCGAATGGAATTCGAGTCTAGCTATGGGCATAGGTTTCGTCGTAATCTAAGCCTTCGACTTGGCTAAACCCTTTGGCGACTAACCTAGCCTTGTTTCTAACTACTTCACCTTTATCATCAAGCTTATTTCGAAACACCCACCTTGTTCCAATTATCGTTTTGTCTTTAGGTGGTGGTACTAACTCCCACACTTCATTCCTAGTAAATTGGGCTAGCTCTTCTTGAATTGCAATAATCCAATCGGGATCAAGAAGAGCTTGTTCAATTGATTTGGGTTCTATCTTTGAAATTAAGGAAATTTGACTAAGGTTCCTATAGGATGCTCTAGTTCGAACTCCTAGATTAGGATCTCCTATCACTTGATCGATAGGGTGGTTAGTCTGAATCCTAGATTGGGTTGGGTTTGTGTCACCTAATTCTTGATCAATGGGGTGACTTGGTTGAACACTAGTTTGGTTGGAGTCATCTATCACTTGATCAATAGAGTGACTAGGTTGACCTAGGTTAGGATTAACACTAGACTTGATCTCCGGATCAGAGTTAGGTTTAGTATGAATCGGCTCGCTAATTGGGGTTGCCGGGGGTTTTGTAGGTTCATGTCCTTCATCAAATACTACATTGATAGTCTCCTCGACTCTAAGGGTGTCGTGGTTATATACTCTATAAGCTCGACTTGTAGTCGAGTATCCTAGAAAGATTCCGGTCGTGGTTTTGGATGTAAATTTCCCTAGGTAATCCTTAGTGTTTAGGATATGTACCTTACACCCAAATACCCTAAAGTACTTGATGTAAGGTATTTTATCGTGATAAATCTCGTACGAGGTCTTAAGGTGCCTCTTTACCATAAGGATCCTATTTTGGACATAGCAAGTGCGCTAACTGCCGCCCAAAACCTTTCGGGTAGGTCGTATTCATTCAACATGGTCCTAGCGGCTTCTTGTAGAGTTCAGTTTTTCCGCTCCACTAGGCCATTTTGTTGAGGGGTCCTAGGGCAAGAGAATTCATGGTGGTATCCGTTTAGGTTACAGAAGTCGGTGAACCTTTGATTTTCGAATTCACCACCATGATCGCTTCTAAGTCTTTTAACCTTAAGGTCTTTTTGATTCTCGATTAATTTGAATAGATTGATTAATTGATCTAGGGTATCATTTTTATGTTTGATGAACCTAACCCAGGTAAACCTGGAGTAGTCGTCAATTATGACTAAGCAATATTGACTTCTATTGAGTGACTTGGCTCCATGTGAATCGAATAGATCCATATGCAGGAGCTCAAGTACACTTGAGGTTCGTTCTTGGTTAGTTAACTTGTGTTGTGTCCTAGGTTGTTTTCCTTGTTGACAACCATTACAGATTTTATTAACCAAATTGTTGAGGTTGGGTAAGCCTCTGACTAAGCCACTCTGACTCATCTTGTGGACGAGTCTTGGGTGCGAGTGACCGAGTCGTCGGTGCCACAACCATGATTCCTCTTGCCGTGTCATAAGACACTTAGTTGAGGAGTTGGTTAAGTTGATCGTATAAATGTTGTTATTTCTAGTTCCTTTAAGAATTGTTTTAGAGGTTTCGTTGGTATTAATTACGCATTCATTTTCTAGAAATATAACCTTATAGTTATTATCACACAATTGGCTTACACTAAGTAAGTTATATTCAAAATTCTCTACAAGTAATACATTTTTAATAACAAAATTCGTGTTAAGCTCGATATCACCTGATCCGATGATTTTGAGCTTGCCGTTATTCCCAAAGGCTACCGATCCTTGTCGTTTGAATCGAAGCTTTGCGAATTTGAGTTGATCCCGGTCCATGTGCCCGAGTACCACGTCCAACATCCATTGATCCTACACACAAGGTGGTTGGATTGGATGTTAGATTTTTTGTTAAGAAAATTGGTTGTAAGTTGTTAACCCTAGGTCATCTCACCGGAGTCTATATGATCAAGCATGTTATACTTATGTGTTTTTTTTTATATGACTTCCAATTAAGTTCATTAAGTGGATTTAGGTTCAAGTAATTTTATGTTAGATTTGGATTTAACCCTAGGCTTGTCAAGTTTACCTTTTCAAGATCATGACTTCCAGGTCGTGGCGAGGCACAGGGGCCTTCTTTTATCGGATCATCGACCACTTCCTTAGACAAAGCCATTTTCAAGAAAATGATGACTTGACTCACCTAAAATTATTTCCTCGTCTAACTAGTTATTTTTGAAAAGAGGCTCCCCGAGGCTCAATCTTTTCGAAGAATTTTAGTTGGTTATGTTTTTGAAAAGAGGCTCCCCGGGGCTCAATCTTTTCGAAGTTGATTATGTTCACGTTCTAAGTGAGTTCACAAGTTTTAAAGTACAAACTTTCTAAGTTAAAGCATGCAATTTCTAAGTTAAAGCACAAACATTCTTGTATTGGCTCCCCCTAGACCGTTGAATCAGTTCGGTCTATCCACATAGTGGATTTGGTCCTTGGGAACCCAGTACGGGTTGAATCCTAGAGTTGAAATCAAAAAGTTCTTAGGGACCCATGCTTGGACATGTTTCTTATGTCGACTTACAATCGACATATACGACCTATTAGTCGTGTTTGAGTTAAACCCTAGTCCAGCCTTGTTGTACACGGCCCTTTGAGATCCAAGTAGGAGGTCAAGTCCTTTGGATCCCGAAGTGAACCTTTCCAACGTGTTCCTAAGATCTTCGACTTGACTTTTCAAGAGAGAGTTCTCAACTTCGAGCTTTTGAACTCGAGTTGAGTCCTTCTCTTGAACTCGACTAGTCGAAGAGGTTAGGGAGACCTCGTGTTTGAGGAGTTTAACCTCCTCAACAAGGGTCTCGACCTTGGACTCGGACTTAGCTAACTTCCTAGACAAAAACCTAACCATATTATGTAAAGTATTAAATAAATCTCGACTCACCTTAAGGGTATCTTTTGAATCGGATGCGTATCCGTGGCTTGACTTGAAGGTAGCTTCGTAGTCCGAGTCATCCTCAGGTTCTGACTCAAGTTCAGGCTCGGTCTCCGTGTCCGACTCAATTGATTTCGCCATGAAGACGTGGTCTTCGTCTTCTTCGGATGACGCTTCTTCCCATGTCGCGTTGAGGGCCTTCTTATGCTTAGGTGCTTGGAGGTTGAGCTTGGGGCACTCGGACTTGATATGTCCAAACCTGTTGCACTCATAACACCTAATGTTAGAACTTTTAGGCTTACCTTGGTTGGGTCGAGTCGTGGTTCGCTTTCGTCCCTTGGCTATCCTTCGAGCTAGGTTCATTAGTTCGGCAGTCAACTCCGGGTCAACTTCTTCTTCGAACTCGTCTTCCTCCTCGGTTGGTGGTGGCTTGCTTGCGATTTTCTTCTTCTTTGAACCTGCAAACAAGGCTATACCCCTCTCGGGTTCCAAGTTGGATTGTTCATGTAATTCAAAATCCGAAAAGAGTTCATCTAACCTAATTTTAGAAAGATCCTTGGAGACCTTATAGGCATCAACCATGGATGCCCATAAGGTAGTCCTCGGAAAAGAGTTTAGGACATACCTTATAAGGTCACGATTTTCGACCTTTTGCCCGATTGCGTGTAGGTTGTTGACTATGTCTTGGACACGGGCGTGGAGTTGCATCGCGGACTCGTGTTCCTGCATTTTTAGTGTGTACAATTTATTGAATAACAAATCACGTTTGCAAACCTTATCTTGATCCGATCCTTCGTGTAACTCGATTAGCTTTGTCCAAAGATCCTTTGCGCTTATGAAGGGGCCGACGCGATTTAGCTCTTCCTTGGATAGGCCGCATTGAAGGATTTGTGTTGCCTTGGCGTCGGCTTCGACTTGTCGTTTTGTCGCAATGGTCCATTGATCATAATCCAAGGAGTCACCCACTTCATTAGTCGGAAGTGTGAAACCCGTTTGGATTATGATCCACATCTTGATTTGGGTTTTGAGAAAGCATTCCATCTGACCCTTCCAATAACGGAAGTCATCTCCGTTGTAAAATGGAGGTCGGACGGTGCTAAAACCCTCGAGATGGGCCATTAGAACAAAAGACAAAAAAAGACGAAGGAAAAACTAGCAACGACAAAAAACACACAAAAAGTACCAAGACTCGCGTCTTGGATTAGTAGTGCGGGAGTAGATTTAACAAAGCGAAAAAAATCTAAAATAAACAGAAATAAAAGAAAAATAAATCTGTGAAAAATGGCTAGATTGGTGGTTTCACCAAATCTTAGCAACCCCCGGCTCTGATACCAATTGTTGGATCGATGCGGTTCGCTAGAGGGGGGGTGAATAGCGAAAAACCTTTTCTTTTTCTTTCGTTCGTTAAAACTCGAGAGATAATTAATTAATTGCAGCGGAAATGTAAAGTAAATAAAGACAATGAAGTTTTACTTGTTTCGTAGCCTTCGGCTACTACTCCAAGGCCCTAGTGGTCCTTGACCACGTACGGAGGGCAAAAGCACTAAAGGAACTCCTCCTCGTTAGAGGTAGGAGTTAATCGATACAAGAAGGAACCACAAAAACTTGAGATAGAGGGACACTCCCCCTCTCCTCGTATACGATAAAAGCTCCGGAAATGTAAATGACAAACTGATAAAAAAAGCTAATACCGACGTACAAAAATAATAAGGAAAGTTAAACCTAGACGTCGGAATGGAAGGACTTCATTGTCGGAGAGTTGCAACAGAATCTGAGGCTTTTGAGCACTTAGAAAATTGTGTGAAACCCTAGGTTTGGCCCCTCCTTTATAGCCTTTGAGCCCCTTTTCGAGAGGAACCCTAGCCAATCAAATTTGAGCACATCTTCCCTTGAAATTTGGTGATAACCTTGACTCTCGAATCTGATCATTGACCATCACCGACCGATGGCCATCATCGACCGATCGATGGAAGCATCACGAGTGCCGACCTTCTAATGACTATTTGACGGCAAATCGAGTCCTCCAAGCCGGGCAATGATCGATGCTAGTTGCAGGGCAAAGTTAGCTCAAAGAAAACATTATTATGACGGCCTCCGACCATCCGATCTCGACCTAGACCATCTATGGGATGTCTTTGGTCGGATCTACGCTTAAGATCATCCCCGTAAAGAGGATACGACCTCACTTACGCTCGCACACACGAGCTTACCTCGATACTTACGTGTCGCTTTTGCTTCCGGCCTTCCACTCGATTCCTTCGGCTCCCTCCGAAGTAACTCGAGTATCGCCCGACCACCGCGGCTTCCTCTGGGTGTCGCTAGCCTTCAGCTCCAGCATTGAGACTTTTCTGCACACTTGATTTAGCTCGTGAGATAACAATATAAGCTTAACTTTGTATCATTTGCTATAATCAAAACTTAGGTTTGACTTAGGTGCCCACTGAACCAACACATTTTATTTGTATTCGAAATCTTGTAATACAATATCAACCACGCAATTTAAATTCACAACATACCACTCACACAATAAAACCAACATATACAATTAAAACAACTAACATAACATTAAATTTAAAATCCAAAACATCCATTTTCACAAATTCATAGTATTAAAATGCAAACATATTCAAATTATGCACAATTTCATTAGCTCGAAATTTAAATGGTCACAAACTCTAAGGAGGAGGAGGAGGTGGAGCTAAAGCTGAAGAGGACTCATGCATCAATGATTGTAATGCTTCAGGTGTAAGCCGATTTAGAATTGCTTCAAACATATCTTGTCTTGATCTCATTGATGTCAACTCATCTTGGTGCTATCTAATTGAACTTGAGTGTTTGCTAGCTCCTCTTTCGCCCCCGCCAATTCTTGCTGGGTGGACTGAAGTTGTTCATGTTAGTGCTTATAAGCTCCACATATCTCCACAATGGTATGATATTGTCCACTTTGGGCCCAAGCCCTCATGGTTTTGTTTTTGGGCTTTACCCAAAAGGCCTCATACCAATGGAGATATCTTTTTTCTTATAAGCACATGATCTTTTCCATGTCTTACCAATGTGGGACTTTGATTGTATTCCCCATACTCCCAACAATCCCCCCCTCAAACGAAGGACCACATTGGGCCCCCCCTCAAGCCTATCCCTCCTCGAAGGATTTTCTCTGCTTGATGTCCGATCTTCAACCCACCAGGACTTCCTGCCAGTTGTTCGGTCCCCCCGACCCAACTAGACTTCCTTCCTGATGTCTGGTTCTCTTGATCCGGACGTGAGAGCTCAACTTTCTTCGTTCGAGGTTCATGGCTTGACATGGACCATGGCTCTGATACCAATTGTTAGTGCTTATAAGCTCCACATATCTCCACAATGGTATGATATTGTCCACTTTGGGCCCAAGCCCTCATGGTTTTGTTTTTGGGCTTTACCCAAAAGGCCTCATACCAATGGAGATATCTTTTTTCTTATAAGCACATGATCTTTTCCATGTCTTACCAATGTGGGACTTTGATTGTATTCCCCATACTCCCAACAGTTCATGCAGTGATGCGTTAGTTGTTCTGGAGGAGGAGCTCGCATATGAAGAATTGGATCTAACTGGTTTTGGCCCACTTCCAAGTCCTCTAATATATCCAGAGAGAACACCAAGTACTTGATCACACACCTGATCTGCAATCTGAACTACATCGATGTCATCTCCGGTTTCTTGTGACTGGATGTGTTCATCTCGCAGTTTCACCATTTCACCCTAAAAATAACAAACACATTATCAATATATTTACAAAGAATTACTAATATTTAAAAATAACTTTACTAAATTATATGGATTATATCTTACATATGCAACCTCGACTCTCTCCCCACTCCATCCTTTTGACAAGGTATAGTGGGTTGTATTAAAGACAGTAATCCGATCTTTTTTCTGAGACTGATCGATCTGAAAAATATTAAAATGTGTTAATATTAAAAATACCAACAAATATACTATACTTATAAAATTTGTACTTATACCATCGTAACTATACTGGATCAATGATTTTGAGCCACCTCGATGGGTAAATGGTAGTTGTGCTCGATTTTGGGTATTTAACAATATCAAAATTTGTTAAGATAAAACTTAAAACTTGAGTTGCACATATTTTAATTTACATATAACTTAAATAATTGGTATAGATTGAGTTACCTAAAATTTATCTAATTCAAACAGATCGCACATGTCGTTCCAATCTTCGTGCATCTCATAAAACTCGCTCGGTATATGAAGCCACCGCTCAGTGGGGGGAAGATGCAGTAGACTCTTATAATGAGTGTGCATCTTATTTTGATTATCTCTGTACCTTGCACTCATTAATCTGTCAGTCTCCTTCCTTACCGACGTTGCCTCCTCGGCAAAACTTATATCGAAAGCAGCCTGAAAAAAATACCAATATTGAATTTTAATAATGAATGATGATTGATTCTTTAATTAGGAAAATACTCGTACTTACTGATAATCGATCATATATCATCTGTTTATTATCCGCAAGGATATGCTTTCAGCTCTTAGCTTATAGGGGAGCGAACTTTTTAATTAATAGACCTAACTCTATCATAAAAGCAGCTGCATTGGTCCTGATAGGGTGACCATCGCTCTTACGAAATGTAATGGGTAATCTACCCCGTGTTGGGATGTATACTGAAAAGTCTATCTTTTGTATGAACATCTTTATTTTTGAAATAAGAATCACATGATCATTGTTTGCATATTTATGGTTATCCATATTATCTGATACATTACATTGTAGATAACATGGTGTGTGGTATAAGTATAGGCTCACAACCGAGATGGTTTTGGATAAACCATTGGTATGGTCATAGTGTGATTTGGTATTGGTTTGTCTTGATCATAGAATTACACTAGTACACTTTGTGTGTATTGAGCAGGACCGATGATAGCTACATTTTTTATTGCGCTATTTTTACTTGTGGATTAGATATTTTAGGCTCTTTGATGGGATAATTATAGTTATTTGGGATGTTTTTACATATTGAGCCTATTTGCGATTAATTGTGTTAATTCCTATAATTTCAGTATTTTTTATGAATTTCATGTGATTTTGTAGGAAACATATAATGAGGGTCTAATTGGAGCAATCGCAGCCATCGATCCGGATCAGATCTGAGCATTATGGACTGTTCGATGAAAGCAGTTGATTTTGAGCCATCTATCTAGATATGGAGAGATCTAGTTCATACATTTCGATAAGGACATCTGAGTCTTCCCTCCAGATTCGACCGATCGTAATTATCCCTTCAGATGGATCAGATCCATCCATTCAAAATCGAAGGAATCACAGCCGTTGGATCATAGCCTTCTTAATGGATCAATTGCTTAATCAAGCCCTAGCTTCAAATTGACGGCTGAGATCATGGGAGAAATGATCAGACGGCTCACAAAATTCCTTTAATCAACCTAGCTTCACGCGCAGAAACAGGACCGCAGTTTTCTTTCTTCCCCAATCCGCGCAGCGTCCTCCCCAAATCGCACATCGCCGGTGTTTCTTCTCCATGCCACCGCCCGAAGCACCGCCGAGCGTTCCCTTCATCCACCAAGGCCGGCGGTGGCATTTCCTACTTCCTTTTCCTCATCTTCTCCATGCAGCACAGCCCCGTCATCTTCCTTTCACGAGCGCAACGACAGTCCTTCCACTACAGCACTCCGGCGACAATTCCGGTAATCCCAGGCTCTTCCCTAATTCCATTTCATCGGGCGTCCTCTCCTTCCCTTGGTCCAGCGGAGCTCGCAGCTACATTTGGGCAGTCGCAGTCCATCGATCGAGCGGTGGAGTTCGTCTGTCTTCACCAGCGATCCTCAGAGCCCTCGCTGGTGGAGCTGAGCTACCCTAGTGGGACGTGGTCATGCAAAGCTAGGGGTGACTTGCTACTGTCGGGATCCCACAGAATCTATTTCCAGCTCCGACGACAACGATTCTTCCGATCCAGGGTGGTCTTCAACAATAGCTGGTGGCGACGATTATCAGTTCCCAGATCTGATTCCATCCACATTGACTTCTCGTGGTCACGGCAGTCCCGCATCCATCATCGGAGCTGTGAACTACCGCATCGATCCAACTCTCATCGGAATTCGATGAGAGATCCATACTCGGAGACCATTGGAGTGTTCAGTATTGTCGTAGGTCACCGGAGAGGGTGGTACCTTTTCGGTGTTTGTGGATGACTGTTGATTTACTTTATTGATTTACTGTTGATTCAGTATTGTGTTTGTTATTGTTTTACTGTGTTACCTTGTTACTTTGTGTGATTTTAGTTTGTGGTTCAGTTTATGATTCAGTTTGTATTTTCATTTGTATTTGCACTTGTGTTTTCCTTCGTATTTGCACTTGTGTTTTCATTTGTGTTTTCACTGGTGTTATTACATTGTGTTTGCATTAGTGTTTTCAATTGTGTTTTCGCTAGTGTTTTTAATATGTGGTTTCACCAGTGGTCTTGAATTGTGTTTTTACTAGTGTTCGTAACATGTGTTTTCACTAGTATTTTACTTTGTGTTTTAATCTGCGGTTTACCTTGTATTTTATTCTGTATTCTAACTTGTGTTTAATTCGAGTAGTAGTTAGAGTTTTATTTGTGTTATGCTTTAGTTGTTAGGTTAGTTTCATTTACATTCGACCAATGTACCATATAGTGATAGTGCGGTGCTTGGTTGAATTGCTTTCGTTTATTTCATTTCGTTTATTGCAGTTTTTAGTGACTGTTTGACTACTGTGTCGTATAGTGATAGTGCGGTGCATGGTTGAATTGTTCACATTTGTTTGATCATTGTATCGTATAGTGACAGTGCTGTGCTTGGTTGATTTCTTTTATGTCTGTTAGTTTAGTTTTTTCGGTGACTGTTTGATCACTGTGTCGTATAGTGACAGTGCGGTGCTTGGTTGAATTGTTCACATTTGTTTGATCATTGTACCGTATAGTGACAGTGCGGTGCGTGATCACTTTACTTTTGCGCATTAGGATAGTTGTTTGTTACTTGTTATTTGGTAGTTAGATTTACTTTTTGCATGTTTAATTCTCATGTTTGCTTTTGATTTTGCATTTTAATTGTTTTGATAATTGTAAAAACCCCCAGTGTTTACTTCTGTTTAAAAACAAATGTCCAGCCATTAGGTTCGTTGAGAGACGATCCAAGTCAGTCCTATATTTCATTAGTGTAGTTAGGGGGTTTGGTAAATAATTTGGGAACGGTATTGCGATAATTAAAAATCGTTCGATCAAAATTTTGGCGCCGTTGTCGGGGACTTTAATGTGTTCGTTTGTCTTTAAATTGTAGTTTGTTTGTTTGTTTTCTTTTTATTTTGTAATTATTGTCTTTCTTATTATCTATATTTGTTTCTCATTGTATTTGTTTGTGTGGATGACTAGGTCTTCAGGCGATAATCTTCTTGAGTTTTATGCAGCAATTTTTATCTTCCCTCAGAGGCCCAACCTAGGAAGGGGGTTGTTGAAGAAAAGGCTAGGGAATTCCAAGAGCTAACAGATTCCCAAGTATGCCAAGTTTTTTTTTAAAGATCAGTGTGTTCACGAGAAGTTGTACTCTTTCTATGGAGGTAGGAGATACTGTAGTTTGGTTCAGTATTTTGGACACTATGAGGTACCCAATGGAGGATCATTCTATTCTTAGCATGGTTATAGTTGATGAGTTTGACTGCATGAATTTTATTTCTTAGTTTGTTTTTCATTTGGATATCTTTGCACCTTCTATATTTTATTGTGATTTTATTGATTCTAATGTTGATGATGATTTTTCATTAGGACCTATCTGTGGGCCCTTTTATGTAGACAGGGATATGGAATGTGTAGGGACTACCCCAAGGATCACTTCCATCAGATGTTTATGAGAAATGTCATTTCATGGTCGAGCATGGGATAGTCTTAGGTCATATCTTCTCTGTGTATGGTATTGAAGTAGATCCTGCTAAAATTCATGTTATATCTTCTTTATCTTACCCCGCTTCTATGCGGGAAGTTTGTGCTTTTCTAGGTCATGCAGGTTTCTATAGACATTTTATCAGAGACTTCAGTCAGATTGCTCTACCCTTGACCAACTTGTTGCAGAAGGAGGTGGTATTTCAGCTTGACTAGGATTGTGATGGAGATCGAGCCCACCCCCATAGCAGATTCTTTTCCAGATGAGCAACTTTTTCACCTGTAGGACTCATGAAGTGTTGAGCAAAGAGATCAAGTCTATTCTGGAGAATACGGTGGGGCCAAACATGATGATTCTTCTTCTCCGACATGAAAGGGGAGTGTGTTCTTTTATTTACTATATTTATTTTCTTCCTTTCATGTTCGGAATAATTTGTGTGGTTGATTGCTTGTTTGCCTATTTACCTAGGTTTAGTGTTGTTATTGAGTCAAATAATATTCCTTATGCATGCCTTAGTATCATTTCAGAGGTGGTAAAAATTAGTTAAGTTTGATCATCAAATTGTGGATTTTTGTGTATGATAGAAGACTTCACCTACATGCAGTCACTTGTTATGATGGTGAACTTTTTATTGATAGACTAAGCTTGATTTTGATTCACCTAGTGAGGTTGCAAGCCATTCTTATCATCTACCCACTTTTGTGTGATAACACATGTGATTCTTGTTACTCTAGAATTTGCTTTGAGTCTTTTCAAAACTGCAGTAACATTTACTTGCATGAATATGATGAAGATTTTTATTCTTGGATTCTTTTCCTGACTTAGTTTGATTGTCTAATCCACTTGATACTTCCATCTTCCTTGTCTTACTTGTCTCATCTCTTCATTTGCTATCCATTGTCTTTGTATCTTTGTGGATTATCTTTTGTATATCTATTGTTTTCCATGTTGGGGGAATAGTTTGATGGGTTGTATTGTCCGAGACGGACAAAAATTTTATGTGTGGGGGAGGAGCTATATTATGTGTGTTGGAAACATGATATGGAAGGCATAGTTTTCAGAGGTCATTGGTCCTGAGATGTATTTGTCTATGATTAGTACTTGAGTTCTGCACACACACACAAAAAAAGAATAAAAAAGAAAAAAAAAATGGCGCCATTGATATTTCTTTTGTAAAAAAAAAAGTGCAATTTTATTGCAGGCAAATGGAATTGTAATGTGTTGGATGGAGTCATTTTATCCTGAATCCAATTCTAAAGTTTCCAATTGTCTTAGCCTCTTCTCGTATTGTTGGTTACTGAGCATTTAATAGAGCAACTCATCAGGTTTATTTCTCCAATTCTTCTCTTGTTTCCTATTCATTTGTACCTTTGTCTTGTACTTCTCTTTGCATACTTTATCTGCAATCTACTTTTGATCTTATTCTGATTCTTGATAAATCCTTTTGATTCATGTATGAAATGTATTAATAGCAGTAGAGAAGTAGATAATAAGCAAGCATATGGTAGTACAGGATTGCATGTTGTTTTGAGGGCGCCCCACTCCTATGTTTATTATGTGAGCATCAGTGGATTTATCCATTTTGGGAGGTTTTGTATCAGGTTTAGTCTATTTGATTTGACTATAAAGCATCATACATGTTGATTGTTGTAGGAGTTGGATCTTTTGTCTACCTAGGATCCTGATCGATTTGGTGATCCTAAATAACTTATTTTGTTTGTCTCTGAATTATTGATCTGGGTATCGTTTGGGAAATGAGTGAGGGAGTTAGTGTGTCTTTGTTTTTGTTATTGCACGGGACACGCAAAAATAAGTGTGGGGGAATTTGATAGCTGCATTTTTTATTGCGCTATTTTTACTTGTGGATTAGATATTTTAGGCTCTTTGATGAGATAATTATTGTTATTTGGGATGTTTTTACATATTGAGCCTATTTGCGATTAATTGCGTTAATTCCTATAATTTCAGTATTTTTCATGAATTTCATGTGATTTTGGAGCAATCGCAGTCGTCGATCCGGATCAGATTTGAGCATTATGGATTGTTCGATGAAAACAGTTGATTTTAAGCCATCTATCCAGATATGGAGAGATCTAGTCCATACATTTCGATCTGGACATCTGAGTCTTCCCTCCAGATTCGACCGATCGTAATTATCCCTTCAGATGGAGCAGATCCATCCATTCAAAATCAGAGGAATCACAGTCGTTGGATCACAACCTTCTTAATGGATCAATTGCTTAATCAAGCCCTAGCTTCAAATGGACGGCTGAGATCATGGGCGAAGTGATCGGACAGCTCACAAAATTCCTTTAATCAACTTAGCTTCACACGCAGAAACAGGACCACAGTTTTCTTTCTTCCCCAATCCGCGCAGCGTCCTCCCCAAATCGCACGTCGACGGCATTTCTTCTCCACGCCACCGCCCGAAGCACCGCCGGTCGTTCCCTTCATCCACCAAGGTCGGCGGTGGCATTTCCTACTTCCTTTTCCTCATCTTCTCCACGCAACACAACACCGTCATCTTCCTTTCACGAGCGCGGTGATAGTCCTTCCACTACAGCACTCCGGCGACAATTCCGGCAATCCCAGGCTCTTCCCTGATTCCATTTCATCGGGCGTCCTCTCCTTCCCTTGGTCAAGCGGAGCTCACAGTTGCATTTGGGCAGTGGCAGTCCATCGACCGAGCGGTGGAGTTCATCTGTCTTCACCAGTGATCCTCAGAGCCCTCGCCGGCAGAGCTGAGCTACCCTAGTGGGACGTGGTCACGTGAAGCTAGGGGTGACTTGCTACTGTCGAGATCCCGCAGAATATGTTTCCAGCTCCAGCGACAACGCTTCTTCCAATCCAGGGTGGTCTTCAATAGTAGCTGGTGGCGATGATTATCAGTTCCCAGATCCGATTCCATCCACATTGACTGCTCGTGGTCACGGCAGTCCTGCATCCATCATCGGAGCTGTGAACTACCGCATCGATCCAACTCTCATCGAAATTCGACGAGAGATCCGTACACTGAGACCATTGGAGTGTTCGGTATTGTCATAGGTCACCGGAGAGGGTGGTACCTTTCCGGTGTTTGTGGATGACTGTTGATTCAGTATTGTGTTTGTTATTGTTTTACTGTGTTACCTTGTTACTTTGTGTGATTTCAGTTTGTGGTTCAGTTTGTATTTTCATTTGTATTTGCACTTGTGTTTTCCTTTGTATTTGCACTTGTGTTTTCATTTGTGTTGTCACTGGTGTTATTACATTGTGTTTGCATTAGTGTTTTCAATTGTGTTTTCGCTAGTGTTTTTAATGTTAGGGATCGTTTGGAAGCTATAGGGGGGGTGAATAGCGTTTTTCATTTCTACAAGAATGATTAGCATAAGAAAATAGAAATAATATAAGTAAAAACAAAATAACAATGCTAACAAAGCCTTTACGTGGTTCGGAGATAACCCTCCTACTCCACGGCGATCCTTAAGGTGGATCAACCCAAACAATTCCACTAAGATGCTTTCCTTTACAACAAACCTCCTCTTCTTTACAAAGAATGAAACTTAAGCTTAGAGAGAGGAGGAGGGGATTTAAGATCACTTAGAAAGCTTGAAAACTCGTGGAGGCTTCGAGGAAGAATTAGAGAATGAGCATTAACCCCAAAAACCTCCACCAGCCCTCTTTTTATAGAGAGAGGGCTGATTTTCCCATTGGAGCACGAACAGTCGATGATGCACAACATCAGTCGACTGCCGGCGCGATTAACGACCTCTGAATAGCCGGATTCGCGGGATTTATAGTCGTTTCGTCCAATGGCATTCTCATCAGTCGACTGATCCCTCCATCAGTCGACTGATGGAGTGATCAGTCGAGTGATCACAGGCCGCAGTCGAGTGGGACTCCATTCGCGTACTCGCTTTTGCCTTGATCACCCGATCCGGCGAGCGCCGATCGATAGCATTATCGCCGACTACCATTGCCAAGGCGGCCGGTCGATAGTCGAGTTTCACCCGACTCGGCCGAAAGATTTGACGCCGATCGATACATCGTATCAGTCGACTAATACACATCAAGTATGAGTATTTCATACTTGATTTCACCCCCTAGACCTAGACTCAACCTTCTAGCTCTTCCTTAAGCCTTGCGCTTCCAGGATCCCTCCGAGTCCGCGACTTGTTCATCCTTTGCGCCTTGCTTCGAAGAGCTTCCTTCGGTTTTGTCATGTCTTGGGTTTTCCTTTGCCAAAGCGTGCTTGGACTTTACGCAGCCAAGTCTACATGCTTGGACTTACGCTGCCAAGACTTGCCTTTGGACTTCTCTTGGCAAGATCATACTTGGACTTTGCCTTTACCTGTCACTTAATCATGTTTACCATTAGATCACAATTTGTTGCCTAACTTAGATGATTATCCAAACATCAAAACATATAAATGCTTGGGGCATTGTTGCACCAACAATCTCCCCCTTTTTGATGTTTGGCAATCATTTAAGTTAGGTCTTTTAAAGATACACATAATCATATATCCAATTCTAACTTAAATATTTCTTCTCCCCCTTTGACATACATCAAAAAGAGAAGAAATCATATATCTCATAGACGAATTGAAAGCATTGTTAACTTGAACTAAGGTATAGAATTTAAAGTTAGCTCCCCCTTAATCCAAGATATTGTTCATGAGGAGTAAAATGTCCTAACTTTGCACCAACAATGTAAATTTGAAAAAGATATAGTTTATGAAAACTCCCCCTAAAACACTGCATTAAACAGTTAAAAGAGTTGGTTTACACTCATTATTATCATGCTAAAGTTTTAGGAGATCAAAGATACACTAAATATCAAAAAATGGAGCTGTTTATCAGAAAATACAGTGTATCAGTCGACTGGTTTCTGAACCAGTCGATTGATAAACCTGAAATCCAAATTTCAGCCTTTTCATCCCAAATTCAGAAATGCATTAAAAATTCCAGAGACCTCAAAAAATCACGAAATTTTGCGTATACATTTCTGAAATCATACTTTATCAAAGAAAAATATTTTTAAAAATATATGTTTTTCAGATTTCGAGATTGATACAAACTTGGAAGCTAACAAAAGTTCTAATGTTTTTGCAAACTTTGTATCACTTTTGTGTTTCACTTGAAAACTGTTTTTCAAAATATGATAAACATAGTTTAAAATATGTTTTATTTGACATTTCCAATCATGTTCTTGGAGCTATATGCACATCAATTGTGTATAAGCCTTCCCAATGATTGGTCCAATGAAGGATTAATGTCTCTAGATGACACTTTGGTCCATAGTAATGCATCATAACAAGCATGATGAACCAAGTGCATCTTCCTAACATCTCACATATTGTCTATGTGGCTCAATACAAAAATCATGGTTTCTTAGGTATTTTGTGAGATGCTTAAAGGTATAAATCCTAGTATTTCTATATGATCATGCAAACCTATACCTTTACTCAACCAAGCACATTCCAAGTTCTCTCCTAAGTGATGAAAATTCTATCTCGGGGAGAGCCTTGGTAAATATGCCAGCTAGGTTGGACTTGGATTCAATGTAATTAAGCTCAATGTCCCCCTTAGCCATATGATCTCTAATGAAGTGATGTTTCACTTCAATGTGCTTGGTCCTAGAGTGATGCACCGGATTTTTGGTCAAGTTAATGGTGCTCACATTATCACAAAATACTTTCATGTTGGAGTAAGATAGCTCATAATCCTCTAGGGTATGTTTCATCCATAGTAGTTGAGCTACATAACCACCCATAGCCACATATTCAACCTCGGTGGTAGATAAGGCAACACAAGGTTGCTTCCTACTACTCCAACTAACTAGGGAGGACCCAAGAAATTGGAATCCACCACTAGTACTCTTCCGATCCAATTTGCAACTGGCATAATCGGAATCGGTGTACCCAATCAAATCAAACGACCTAGTCCTAGGGTACCATAATCCAACATTTAGTGTGCCTTTAACATATCTTAAGATTCTCTTAGCGGCAACTAAATGAGATTCTTTAGCACATGATTGATACCTAGCACACATACCAACCGCAAATAATATGTCGGGTCTACTAGTGGTTAAGTACAAAAGGCTACTAATCATGCTCCTATAAAGTGTAAGATCTATTTGTTTTCCTTCATTATCACTATCTATTTTAGTATTGGTTGCCATTGGGGTTGAAACATCCTTAGCATTTTCCAAACCAAATTTCTTGATCATTTCCTTAGTATATTTGGTTTGATAAATGTAAATTCCTTCACTTGTTTGTTTAACTTGCAAACCTAGGAAGAAATTCAATTCCCCAACTAGACTCATTTCAAACTCTTTTTCCATGTTTTTAATAAAGTCTTGAAGGAGTTCATCATTTGTTGACCCAAAGATAATGTCATCAACATATACTTGGGCTACAAAGATGTCCTTAGATGTTGACTTTATAAAGAGAGTTTGATCTATACTACCCCTTTTAAAATTCTTAGAAATTAAGAAAGATGATAATCTTTCATACCAAGCTCGGGGAGCTTGTTTCAACCCATATAAAGCTTTCCTAAGCTTGTATACATGGTTTGGGTAGTCCATATTTTCAAACTCGGGAGGTTGTTCTACATATACCTCTTCCTTAATAAACCCATTTAGGAATGCCGATTTAACATCCATTTGATAGAGTTTGAAACCCATATAGGAGGCATACCCTAAGAGTATTCTAATGGACTCTAACCTAGCAACCGGGGCATATGTTTCATTATAGTCAAGTCCTTCAACTTGATTAAAACCCCTTGCAACTAATCTTGCTTTGTTTCTAGTGATATTTCCTTGGTCATCTAGTTTGTTCCTAAAAACTCATCTTGTAGTAATAATGGTGTTTTCACTTGGTCTAGGAACTAACTCCGATACTTGGCTCCTTTCAAATTGAGCCAATTCATCTTGCATTGCTAAGATCCAATTCGGATCAAGTAATGCATCTTTAATTGTTTTGGGCTCAATTTGAGAAATTAGAGCTACATGACTAGTGGAATCCCTATGAAATGACCTAGTCCTAACTCCTTGAGATAATTCACCCACAATTTGATCTAAGGGATGACTTTGATGAACTCTTATGGTTCTAGGAGGTGTATTAAGTTGATTTTGATCATGATCAACCTCAATCCTATGCTCATCATCGGAATCATCCCTTACTCCCCCTTGATTCAATCCTCCCCCTTGATAATTACCCCCTAAGATTAAATCTTGAAATTGTTGGGTAATTTCTTAATTTTCATTATTAATATCATCATCAATAGGGGATTTCCTAGGGTATTGGAAGTTTCATCAAATTGAACATTTGAAGATTCTTCAATCTTTTGAGTCCTTTTATTGTAAACTCTATATCCTACACTAGTGGATGAGTATCCAACTAGGATTCCCTCATCTGCTTTGGACTCAAACTTACCTAGGTTGTCTTTGGTATTTAAGATATAAACTTTACATCCAAAGACCTTAAAATAATAAATTGTTGGAATTGTACCATTCCACAATTCAAATGGAGTTTTTCCTAAAAACCTATGAATCAATACCCTATTTTGGATATAAGAAGCGGTATTAACCGCTTCCGCCCACAAGTAGCTAGGTAAGGAGTATGCATTCAGCATTGTCCTAGCCGCTTCTTGTAGGGCACAATTTTTCCTTTCCACAACCCCATTTTGTTGGGGTGTTCTAGGACAAGAAAACTCATGCTTGTACCCTTTTTCTAAGCAAAAAGTTGAAAAATTAGAATTCTCAAATTCTCCACCATGATCACTACGGATCTGATTAATTTTGAGTTTTCTTTCATTTTCTACTCTTTTGCTAAATCCTATGATTATTCCTAAGGTTTCATCTTTATTTTTCAAGAAAAATACCCAAGTAAACCTAGAGAAATCATCTACTATTAGAAGGCAATATTTACTACCAATCATAGAGGGGGTACTATGGCAATCAAATAAATCCATATGTAATAATTCTAATGGTAGAGCGGTACTAAGTAAATTTTTACCTTTGTGTGACGTTTTTGATTGTTTCCCTTCTTGGCATGCATCACACATTTTGTCCTTGAGAAATTTGACTTTAGGAAACCCTTTGACCAACTTCATTTTTGCTATTTTGGCTATGTTCTTCATGTTAATGTGTCCTAGCCTCCTATGCCAAAGCCAACTTTCTTCCTCTTTTGCAAAAAGACACTTAGTGGAAGCATTAGTATCATAGGATAAATCAACATAATATATATTTGATTTTCTAAAACCTACTAACATACAATCATTTAGAGTTTTGTGTCTTATAAAACATTTTGAGGAATCAAATCTAACATCAAAGTTTGCATCACATAGTTGACTTACACTAAGTAAATTAAATTTCATATTTTTAACTAATAGCACTTTATGAATGGCAAGGTTGGGAGATACCTCAATTGTGCCCTTTCCTAGAATCTTAAGTTTGCCGCTATTACCAAATGACACCTTTCCCTTGCTAGTGTGGTTGATAGTAGAGAACTTCCTCTCATCACCGGTCATATGCTTTGAGCACCCACTATGAACTATCCACAAGCTTGGTTCTTCTACCTATATCACATAAAAAATACAATCCTTAGGTACCCAAATCTTAGGACCACTAGCATCAATTATAAATTTCTTAGGTACCCAAGCCTTTCTACCCTTGCTTTTAATTATGGATTTTCTACTAACAAGGGATGTAAATACTACCTCCTTTTCCTTATGCCTATATCCTAATCCGGCCTTGTTGTAAATAGCCCTTTGATCCTTAAGAATCATGTCTAGGTATTTTGAACCATTTGTAAATTTTTCTAAGCATGCTCTTAATTTTCCTATTTCTTTTCTTAATTCATCATTTTCATCCCTAAGGTTATATTCATCGTTATCACTAGATAGTTTACCACATGATGAATCTACACTCTTAAGTGATTTGATCTCTATTTTTAGATCCTTAATCCTAGTTTTCGATCTATTCAAAGCATTTTGTAAACATGCAATAGTCTTGTAAAGTAAATCTACTTTAGGTGAGTTGTTTACCTCATCATCATTACTTGATGATGATTCATCGCTTGAGGAAGAAGAGGACTCCTCGCTTGAGCTCCCGGCTTCTTCCTCCAATGCCATGAGGGCTAGATTCCGGGTGGCATGACATACTTCTTCATCGTCGGAGGACTCCTCCATGCTTAGAGTGTCCCATGTTTGTGCCACCATTGCCTCCTTCTTCTTCTTCTCCTTCTTTTCTTTCTTTTTCTTTTCCTTCTCCTCCTTCTTCTTTAGTTCCGGGCAATTTGGCTTTATATGCCCTTTCTTGTTGCAACCAAAACAAGTCACGTTAGAGGTAGAATTTGAACTATTTGAAGACTTACCTCTTGAGGATTGGAACATCCTCTTCACATCTTTCTTGGTGAGTCTCCTTGACTTCCCACCAAATTTCTTGACGTAATGTGCCACCTCACTTGCCAATAACTCATCTTCACTACTTGATGAGTCTTCCTCGGATTCAGATGAAGAGGATGAAGGGAGTTGCTTCGGAGGCTCATTGGCTCCCATGTCCCCGGATTAAAATTTTCACTAATGAAAGAATTAATCCGAATGGGATGAGTTTCCTTAGCACAACCAATTCATCGTCGTGCTAACAACTTGAGTGATCGCTTGAACAAACTAGTTGTTCAAGCAACACAACTCTTCTAGTTGGTTAGCCGCGGAAGAGACGACGGACGGATCGCCAGTTTTTGTGTTTGTCTTCGGGGTCCATGATTATACAAAATATATACCAATGCACACTTGTATAATCAACACATAAAAGAACAAGCTAAGATCAGAAAATAAAGTTGTAAAACTTTTATACCTCACGATCTTCTACCGTATGTCCTATCCTCTTCGTGGACGACGTGTGGGCGAAGATCCTCCACGAGTAGAAGCCTTCTAGATCACGTTCTTCCCATCCTTGTTCGCTGTGAAAAAAGATAAGAACAAAACAAAAACTCCTCCTTTCTAGAACCGGCCACCAATCAAAAGAGCTCGATGTAACCGCTGGCCAAGGAATGAATGGATGAGCGCCAGCCAACTTGTTGCAATCTTGGCGCCGGCCACCTAGAAGTTGGAGAAGTGCCGGCCACCAAGGAGTTGGAGAACCGCCAGCCACCAAAAAGAAAAGGAGGAGGAAGAGGGCCGGCCAAAGCTAGGAGAAGGAAGGAGTGAGTGTCGGCCACCAAGGAGCAAAGGAGGAAACCCTAATCTCCTTTCTAGTTGCCGCCCAAACCAAATCCAAAAACCCTAGCCGCCTAAAGCACTTGAGAGGCAAAACCCTAATCCAATTGAACCCCTCTCTTGTCGCCCAACCTAAGCCCTCTATTTATAGAATTGGGCTTAAGCCTCCTTTAATCTCCACCGTTGGATCTAGGGATTTAATCTCCACCGTCGGATCTAGGGTTTTATCCCAACCGTCGGATCTAGGGTTTCATCCCAACCGTCGGATCTAGGATTTCATCCCAACCTTCGGATCTAGGGTTTCATCCCAACCGTCGGATCTAGGGTTTCATCCTAACCATCGGATCTTGGGATTTAATCCCAACCGTTGGTTCTAGGGTTTCATCCCAACCATCGGATCTAGGGATTTAATCCCAACCGTTGGTTCTAGAGTTTTGTTTTACATCCTTGGATCTAGACTTCATGAGGATTATATTAGGCTACGATAGGGACCATAAGGAGAAGTTGGATCTTGGCCACCCGATGGATCGGAACCACACAAACTTGATCCATCAATGATGTTCCATTCCACTAGAGGATCATCATTGAACTACCTCACCAACCCCCATAAATTAATATGGGCTCCATATATTATTTGTACATTCATATCTCCGTGTTTAAGATATCGAATGCCCGTCAATTAATTGATTTACTGACCATCAATTAATTAACATCTAACTCCTCGAGTAGTACCACTCAACCTTATCATCATGTTGACTAAGTCAACCAGCTGGGTTTACATGATGAACCTTATGAGCTCCTCAAGGGGACATCATCAACCTAATATATAGGACACGGTTTCCTCCTATAATCAACGACACACCATGTAAATAATATCATTTCCCAACTTACCGGGCATATTGATTAATCCATCTAAATCTCACCCTCAGGTAAATCAAAGAAATAAATACTAATTACATGTGCCCGTTATTATATCGGGATTAAGAGCATGTACAACATAATATCGGAGGTCCGATTCAATTATGTAGTCGCAATAAATTGAATCACCTCTATGTCGGTCCCCGCCAATACACCTAAGTGTACTAGTGTAACTCTATGTTCAAGACAAAACAATACCAAGCTACACTACAACCATGCCAATGGTTTGTCCAAAACCATCTTGGTTGTGAGCCTCTACTTATATTTTACAAGGGACTGATAACATGATCTTCTGTGCCACACCAAGCACCATGTTATCTACAATGTAAAATATTAGACAATATGCACATATATAAATATATAAAGTGCAAACAATGATCATGTGATTCTTATTCCAAAATAAAATGTTCATACAAAAAGAGCTAGGCTTTCAGTATACATTCCAACAATCTCCCACTTATACTAAAAGACTATGCCGTCATCACACTGCCATACATCTGATTCCCATGTCCTCCACATGCCTATCAAACGCTTTCGCTGGAAGGGCCTTAGTGAATGGATCCGCCAGGTTATCCTCTGATGCAATCTTGGCGACAGCAACTTCTCCTCGCTTTACGATCTCTCGTATAAGGTGGTACTTGCACTCTATGTGTTTACTCGCCTTGTGGGCTCGTGGTTCCTTCGAGTTTGCAACTGCACCACTGTTATCACAATAAATTGTAATAGTTCTGGGCAAACCAGGAATCACATCCAAGTCCATCAAGAAGTTCCTAAGCCATACAACTTCCTTGGCTGCCTCAGAGGCTGCCACATACTCAGCTTCCATGGTAGAGTCCGCCATGCATTTCTGCTTGACACTCCTCCATACTATGGCTCCACCTCCAAAAGTAAACACAAACCCCGACTCTATCTGATTGGAAATCCGAATCCGTGTAACCCATGTGGACTAATTGATTCGCTTAAAGAAACCAAAGATATAATCCCTAGTCCTTCTCAGGTACTTCAATATATGCTTTACCACAGTCCAATATCCCTGTCCAGGATTACTCTAATATCTGCTATCCATGCCCACGGTAAAGAAGATATCTGGTCTCGTACATAGCATAGCATACATGAGGCTTCCTACTGCCGAAGCATAAGGAACCGCCTTCATGTCCTCTATCTCCTTTGATGTTTTGGGACACATCTCTTTAGATAAAGGAACTCCATGCCTAAAAGGTAGAAAACCTTTCTTGGAGTTCTGCATGCTAAAACGAGCAAGGATAGTGTCAATGTATGAAGCTTGAGATAAGCACAACATCCTTTTCTTGCGATCCCTTATTACCTTGAACCCAAGGATGTGTCCCACTTCTCCCAAGTCCTTCATGTCAAACTGTTTGGACAACCATACCCTTACGTCTGATAACACTTTGATATTGTTGCCAACTAACAAAATGTCATCTACGTATAGTATAAGAAACACAACTACGTTTCCGTCACACCTCTTGTATACACAAGGCTCATCCGGACTTTGAATAAATCCATATGACTGGATTACCTCATCAAAGCGGATGTTCCAAGATCTAGAAGCTTGTTTCAATCCATAAATGGACCGATTAAGCTTACATACAAGATGCTCTTTGCTTTTAGCAATGAATCCCTCTGGTTGCCGCATATAGATGTTCTCCTCAAGACTTCCGTTAAGGAAAGCTGTCTTGACATCCATCTGCCAAATCTCATAATCCATATGAGCAGCTATAGATAAGAGAATCCGGATAAACTTAAGCATAGCTACCGGCGAAAAGGTCTCCTCATAATCGATACCCTCTTTCTGAGTATACCCTTTCGCAACAAGCCTAGCTTTGAAGGTCTCAACCTTCTCGTCTACTCCTCTCTTTCTCTTGTAGATCCACTTGCATCCAATGGCTTTTACACCATCGGGTGGTTCTACTAGCTCCCAGACCTGATTAGAATCCATAGATTCTATCTCTGAATTCATCACTCTTTGCCAAGATACTGCATCTCTATCTTGGAGTGCCTCGTCATACTGCATACCCTCTTAGATTCATGTTCACCAGGGACAGTCCAAAGACTCTCCCAAAAACATGAATCTCTCGGGTTGTTTAACAACCCTCCCACTACGATGAGGTGCCTCCTGTGTATGCTCTGTGACACGCGGTGCAGTGACTTGTGGTATCTCTTCTTGTACCGGTGGTACTGAAGTCGTGACTTCCCCTGTCAACTCCTCAAGAACAATCCTACTCGTGGGCTTGTGGTTCATCACATAGTCCTCCTCTAGAAATCTGGCATTCGTACTCACGATCACCTTCTGATCTCTAGGACTATAGAATAAACCACCCTTCGTTCCCTTAGGGTAGCCAAAAAAACAAGCGTACTTCTGTACGAGATTCCAACTTACCAGCATCTCCCTTCAGCACATGTGCTTGACTACCCCAAATCCGAATATGTCTTAGACTAGGCTTTCGCCCAGTCCACAACTCTGTGGGAGTAGAGGGTACTGACTTAGATGGAACCAAGTTCAGAATGTGTGTTGATGTTTCCAGAGCAAATCCCCAGAATAAATCAGGTAACTCAAAATAACTCATCATAGATCTGACCATCTCCATAAGAGTCCTGTTCCTTCGCTCTGCCACACCATTCTGCTGGGGTGTGCCAGGTGCGGAAAATTGGGATTAAATCCCAGACTCTGATAAGTAACTCCTAAACTCTCCCAAGAGGTACTTGCCACCACGATCAGATCATAGTGTCTTGATACTTTTACCTTGACGGTTCTCCACATCAGCCTTGAATTCTTTGAACCTGTCAAAGCATTCAGACTTGCGGCGCATCAAGTAAATGTATTCATACCTTGAATAATTGTCTATAAAAGAGACGAAGTATTCAAAGCCACCTCTAACCTGGATAGTCATAGGACCGCACAGATCAGAATGAACCAATTCTAACACATCTTTGGCTCTATACCCCTTGGCCTTGAAAGGCCTCTTGGTCCATCAGCTATCAACCTTTGAATTCTGCTTAGGTTAATATGACCAAGCCTTAGATGCCAAAGATATGTCTGGTTCATTTGCGAAGGTTCTTTTCTTTTATTAGACTTAGAAGATAAGTTATTTACTTCTATATGCATCGTGGGAGTTTTCGGTTCTATAGTATATAAATTGCCAACCAATGTACTAGAACAGATAATCTCCCTATTCCTTTTTATAACCACTTTGTCATTAAAAGAAACAGAATATCCATTCATAAATAATTTAGAAACTGAAATTAAATTCTTTCTAAAAGTAGGTACATAAAGACAATTTCTCAAAACCAAAACTTTATTCCTATCAAAAGATAAATAAATGTCTCCCACTGCAATAGCCGCCACCTTTGAAGCATTGCCCATGAAGACGGTAATCTCTCCCTCAGCTAGTCGTCGGGTTTCCTGGAACCCCTGCAAAGTATTGCAGACATGATAAGTGGCTCTTGTATCTACACACCAGGCACTGGTAGATAACACCGCTAAACATGTTTCAACAACTAAACAAGAAGATATACCTTTGTTCTTTCGGCGAGGACAGTCCGCCTTCCAATGTCTAGTCTGCTTGCAAGTGAAGCACTTGCCTTTCGGCTTCTTCACTCCTGCCTGAGGTCCCACTGCCACTTTCTTCGCTCCACCTTGTTTCTTCTTCTTCTTACCTTTCGGTTTAGAAGAAGAAACCTTCTGAGCGACCATGGCTTGAGCGCTTTGACGAAAAAGCCCCTCTGCCGCCTGGAGTTCTGTCAGAAGCTCCGCCAACGAATACAACCTCTTGTTCATGTTGTAATTGAGGCGAATCGCCAAAACTCCTAGGCAGAGACTGGAGAATGATATCGACTTGGGTTTCCCCATCGATCTCAGCTCCGAGGACTTCCATCTCATTAAGATGAGCCATCATCTTGAGAACATGATCCCTAACGGGTGTTCCCTCGATCATGGTGGTCGTCATCAAGTTTCTCATCGCCTCCTGTCTAGCCGCCCTACTCTGATGTCCGAAAAGTTCCTTGAGATTGAACATCATGTCATAAGCTGTGGCCATGGCCTGATGCTGATGTTGCAACACATTTGACATAGATGTCAAAATGTAACACCGCACCATCTCATCTGCCTTGATCCATTTCTTATAACGTTCTTTCTCCTTTTCATCAGAGTCATCGGTGGGCTTAGGAGGACAGACCTCGAAGAGTACAAATTTGTACTCCTCCGCAGTTAAGACAATATCCAGATTTCTTTTCCAATCAATATAGTTTGGTCCAGTAAGTTTATTTTCTTTTAATATCACAGCAAGTGGGTTGAAAGCCATTTGAAAAACCTAAGAATCACAATGATCAAAATATTAGATTTCAAATATTATTGATTCCTCAAAACAATAAAATTCCGAAATCAACCAACACCTCAAAACACCGAGAATATCGCATGCCACGATAGTGTGGACGTATACGAATTCTACATTTGTAAGAGGAGGTTTTACCCATTAATTTTATTATCTTGTCAACCTTACTTTTTGACAAATAAAATTAATAGTTGGTTCCTCTTTAGCCCTACAAATAAAAGCAGTGACTCCGATGGGGAGGATACTTTTATTTGCATCTAAGTGTGCACCATTACACGATACTAAGGGAATTATTTCGGATTATGTGCCTTACCGATGGGGAAGTACACACGCTCCTAAATAATTTCCTATAACCATTATTTGACCTAGTGATCCGCAAATAAACCCATCCGATAGGGAGGAAGGCACTCAGAGCCAACGCGCAAGTTTGTTGCATCACACGTCAAATTGTAATGGAGGCCGCGGGAATTAATTAAAATATCCCTCTCCCACTTAGTCAATTGAAATTGAGGAATTTTAAAACATACACGACATGCATATAAAACTAATAAGCAATAAATATGGAAAAAAAACATAATTTTTCCAACTATTATGGCATTGTTCTCCAATACGCATCCCGTTGTGTCGCCACCTCGTCCGCTCCATCTTTTCCCGTGCACAAGTCACCAAAGAGATCCGAGCCGAGATATATCATTTTAATTTACATCCATCGATCCTATATTCCACGAAGGAGTGTACAAATAATCTAGATCGAAAGTAAACTAAAATGAGCGGCTAAACAATGTCGTATTTAATTACAAAAATTAAATACTAATCTAGCCTCGTCAACCCCGAGGATTCAAATAATATACATACAATCACACACAACCAAATAGCCATAATAGTCGGATCTTATGCCTGCAACCAAAAAGTTAGCCTACGCACATCCTACTATTATCCGGCATACTCAATATATGATATGTGCATGAAAGTAACCGAATCCAAAACACACAAAATCGGAAACCGTGGCTCTGATACCACTTGAAGGGAGTTGCTTCGGAGGCTCATTGGCTCCCATGTCCCCGGATTAAAATTTTCACTAATGAAATAATTAATCCGAATGGGATGAGTTTCCTTAGCACAACCAATTCGTCGTCGTGCTAACAACTTGAGTGATCGCTTGAACAAACTAGTTGTTCAAGCAACACAACTCTTCTAGTTGGTTAGCCGCAGAAGAGACGACGGATGGATCGCCGTTTTTTGTGTTTGTCTTCGGGGTCCATGATTATACAAAATATATACCAATGCACACTTGTATAATCAACACATAAAAGAACATGCTAAGATCAGAAAATAAAGTTGTAAAACTTTTATACCTCATGATCTTCTACCGTATGTCCTATCCTCCTCGTGGACGACGTGTGGGCGAAGATCCTCCACGAGTAGAAGCCTTCTAGATCGCGTTCTTCCCTTCCTTGTTCGCTGCGAACAAAGAGAAGAAAAAAACAAAAACTCCTCCTTTCTAGAACCGGCCACCAATCAAAAGAGCTCGATGTAACCGCCGGCAAAGGAATGAATGGATGAGCGTCGGCTAACTTGTTGCAATCTTGCCGCCGGCCACCTAGAAGTTGGAGAAGTGCCGGCCACCAAGGAGTTGGAGAACCGCCTACCACCAAGGATCAAAGGAGGAGGAAGAGGGTCGGCCAAAGCTAGGAGAAGGAAGGAGTGAGCGCCGACCACCAAAGAGCAAACGAGGAAACCCTAATCTCCTTTCTAGTTGCCGCCCAAACCAAATCCAAAAACCCTAGCCACCTAAAGCACTTGTGAGGCAAAACCCTAATCCAATTGAACCCCTCTCTTGCTGCCCAACCTAAGCCCTCTATTTATCGAATTGGGCTTAAGCCTCCTTTAATCTCCACCGTTGGATCTAGGGATTTAATCTCCACCGTCGGATCTAGGGTTTTATCCCAACCGTCGGATCTAGGGTTTCATCCCAACCGTCGGATCTAGGATTTCATCCCAACCTTCGGATCTAGGGTTTCATCCCAACCGTCGGATCTAGGGTTTCATCCTAACCATCGGATCTTGGGATTTAATCCCAACCGTTGGTTCTAGGGTTTCATCCCAACCATCGGATCTAGGGATTTAATCCCAACCGTTGGTTCTAGAGTTTTGTTTTACATCCTTGGATCTAGACTTCATGAGGATTATATTAGGCTACGATAGGGACCATAAGGAGAAGTTCGATCTTGGCCACCCGATGGATCGGAACCACACAAACTTGATCCATCAATGATGTTCCATTCCACTAGAGGATCATCATTGAACTACCTCACCAACCCCCATAAATTAATATGGGCTCCATATATTATTTGTACATTCATCTCCCCGTGTTTAAGATATCGAATGTCCGTCAATTAATTGATTTACTGACCATCAATTAATTAACGTCTAACTCCTCGAGTAGTACCACTCAACCTTATCATCATGTTGACTAAGTCAACCAGCTGGGTTTACATGATGAACCTTATGAGCTCCTCAAGGGGACATCATCAACCTAATATATAGGACACGGTTTCCTCCTATAATCAACGACACACCTGTTGGATCGAGAAGCGTCGCTAGAGGGGGGGTGAATAGCGATCGTAAATCTTTTCTTTTTCGTTCGTTCGATACGCAAAGTAAGCACAGCGGAAAATAAATGAACACGTTTATTTTACTTGGTTCACAACCCAGCGGTTGCTACTCCAAGGCCCTATCGGTCCTAGACCGCGTACGGAGGGCAAAGCACTAAAACGTCTCCTCCTCGTTGGAGGTAGGAGACAACGATTACAAAAACCGAATATACGAGGATGAGGCAACAAGCCTACCTCACCTCGTTATGAAGATAAAAATACAGAATATAATATCAAAAATATTACTTGAATCTGCTGCCGACGAAGAAGATCAAAACTTGGCGTCGCGTCGGCGTTATGACGGTGTTGAAGCGTTGGCGTTGTAGGAGCACTTGATGAATAATTGATGTGATTTGGAGATGAATCCTCCCCTCCTTTTATAGACTTTAGCCTCTGAATTTGTCTCCTATTTCTTTGGAATGGATCATGAATTTTTCCAAATTTTTATCGCTGGCGGCCGCTACAAACGTTATCCGCTTTGACCTAGCGCGCAAAGTCGATCGTCGCCATCACGATCGATGCCTCTCATCGGGCCGATCGATGATCGATTGATGCATCTCATCACCAATCGATACAATGATCGCCCAATGTCCAAGAATCGATCACACCGCCACTTCTCGCAGTAAGAGATTAGCTCGGAAAATGATAAATACGACGGTTTCTAACCGTCCGATCTCGACCTAGACCTTCCACAGGAAGTCTTAGTCGAATCGTCGCCTACGGTCGTCCCCGTAAAGAGGACACGACCTTACAATCTCTCACTCACACGAGCTTACCTCGATAGTAGCTCTCGCTTCCGGTCTTCCACTCGATTCCTTCGGCTCCCTCCGAATTCACTCAAGTGTCGCCCGACCACCACGGCTTCCTCCGGGTGTCGCTAGCCTTCAGCTCCAGCTTTAGTACTTTTCTGCACACTTGATTTAGCTCGTGAGATAACAATATAAACTTAACTTTGTGTCTTTGCCATAATCAAAACACAGGTTCGATTATCTAGTGCCCCTGCACCAACAATCTCCCCCTTTTCGATCTATGGCAAACCAACACAAAGTTAAGGGAAATTAAAGCATAAAACACATATAGTAGATGATGAATGCCATTCCCAAAAACTCTCCCTTAACCACAACTCCCCCTTAACCCTAGGTGAGTTTTGAAAGAGATACTTTAGTTTTCAAAAACAAATTTTGTGTTTCAAAATGAAATTTTGTGTTACTCCCCCTTAACTTTCGCTCTTCTCCCCCTTTTGCCATAAATCAAAAAATAGTGTTGGGGTTTTTGTATAAAATAGGGGTTTAAAACAATGTCGTTTATGAATGCATCTAGATAAATCAAATATGAGTCCAAGCATGCATCTAGCAATAGTTAGATAGATTGGTTCGAGGTGTGTCCCTCTGCACCAATAATCTAAAGATTTATAATATAACCCTTAAGATTAGTTTGCTCTCCCCCTTAGTCAAATATATGAAGTATAAGAGATGTAGGGGGCGCTAAACTTTGGCCTCAGAGTTGTTAAGTACAATAGTTGAGAAAATAAGTAGTATTTTGAAGGGATTGTTTCAAGTATATTTCAATTATCCTTAACATCTCACCCATTCTATGTGTCTCATAATTTGTTCACCTTATATGTTTTGTGAGATGATTTTAAATTGATTAAAGATAGTCAACCTTGGGTTAGATTCAGATTTAACCTTTAGATCGTTAAGTAACTTTTAAGCGGCTTCCGTGTCGTGACGAACACGAGGGCCTTCTTTGATCGGAACAACGACCACTTCCTTAGACAAAGCCAAATTCAAGAAAATATCACTTAAGTCACTTAGGGTTACTTCCTGGTCTAACTAGTTTAGGATACGGCGAGGTAGCTTCAGCTAGTTCCACTCGGTCAAGTGCACCAAGCTAGATACACCTTATCTAGCTCGAATACACGAGACTTTGTCTCCCTAACGTACTATCATCTCGCCGCGTCCTGATACTATATTATCAAGAGTTGACTAACTAGTTATTTATGAAAAGAGGCTCCCCGAGGCTCAATCTTTTCGAAGGATTTTAGTTGGTTATGTACGTATTCTAAGTAAGTTCACAAGTTAACAGAAATTCTAAGCATGCAATGGTTTTGCTAAGTAAGTGGGTATACTATTTTAGTGTTAGCTCCCTAGACCATTGAACCAATAAGGTCTATTCAAATAATGAACTTGATCGAGGAATCCAATAATTATTAGTCCTAATATGTGAATTTAATAAAACATTTGGGACACATGCTTGGACTCTTTGATGACTACGATTTTCGATAGACATATAAGACCTATTCGTAGTCTTTTACTTATATCATAGTACGGGTTTGTTGTACACGGCCCTTTGGGTGCCAAGTATTCTGTTAAGGTTCTTAGATCCCAACGTGTTCTTTTCGAACCTCGCCTCGACCTCTTGATCTTGTTCTTTCAAGAGAGAATTCTCCTGCTCAAGTTTTTCAATTAGGGTTGAGTTTCTCTCTTGAACTTGACTAGTTGAAGAGATTAGAGTAGCCTCTTGCTTGAGGGTTTCAACCTCCTCAAACGACTCAACCCTAGACTCGACTTAGTTAATTTCCTATTAAGCGGTTTAATTGTACTGTAAAGTGTACTAATTAAAGAGAAATCAACCTTAACTTTCCCTTTTGGTCCGGCTTTGAGTTTTCTCTCAAATAATCTTGGTCGGAGTCGGAGTTGTAGTTGGACTCGGCCGGATTGACTCGGACTCCTCCGCCTTGCCATGTAAGCTATGTCTTCTCTGTTGTCCCAAGTTGCATGGAAGGCTTTCCTTGCTCCCTTTTCTTTGGTTCTCATTCTTCAATTTCCTTCTTTCTTGTCGAACTATTCTCCGCACAATATTGACTATTATGGCCTCCTCTTCGGATTCGGATTCGCCTTGGGTTGAGTTCATCTACTTGCCTAGTAGGTGGCTTGCTTCTTTGTCCTGCAAGTAGAGCAATACCTCTCGCCCGGATCACGTTAGTTTGCTCGTGAAGTTCAAACTCGGAAAATAATTCATCTAACCTAAGCTTGATAGGTCCTTAGAGACCTTGTAGGCATCGACCATGGATGCCCACAAGGTAGTCCTAGGAAATGAATTAAGAACGTACCTTAGTAGGTCACGGTTTTCGACCTTGTGTCCGATGGTGTGTAGGCCATTGACAATGTCCCGACGCCAGGCGTGTAGTTGCGTTGTCGCCTCGTGTTCGCATCTTGAGGCTATACAACTTATTGAAAAGAAGGTCACGTTTACATACCTTAGCATCGGACGCCTTCGTAGCTCAATTAATTTATTCCATAGGTCCTTGGCGCTAATGAATGGTCCGATGCGGTTGAGTTCCTCCTTGGACAAGCCGCATTGCAATATTTGGGTTGCTCTTGCATCGCTTCGATTTGCCTCTTGGTTGCATTTGTCCACTTGTTGAAATCCAATGGCTCTCCTTGATCATTGGTGGGTAAAGCAAAGCCAGTTTGGATTATTATCCAAGTCTCGACTTGTGTTTTCAAGAAACACTCCATCCGACCTTTCCAATAACGGAAATCATCTCCGTTAAAGAACGGAGGTCGGGTGGTGCTATATCCCTCAATGTGAGCCATTAAGTATCTTGCAAAACACAAATAAAAACTAAAGAGAATTCCAAGACTTGGTCTTGGATTAGTAATGCGGGAAATAATAGGAAAAAAAACAGAAATAAATAAGGAGGATAAGAAACTAACAAAAATTTGAAACTTACGACCTTCGATGTCCCCGAAAGGGTACTAAACGTTGGATTTTGGGGCTGGAAATAGCTTGTTACGGGGGTAAACCCCCAGTAAGAAGTGTAGATCTTTCAAAGAGCTTCGATTTGGTGGGTAGATCGTTTCGTGAGTCCACTTGTAGCAAAAGTTATGCTCGTTTGATCGTGAGGTACTCCGAAGGAGATTAGTACTTGCAAAAACACAACAAAAAACTATGTACCAAGACTTGGTCTTGGATTAGTAGTCGAAACAAAACCCTAAGAAATATACGAATCGAAAAATACGAAAATAAAACCAAAACGTGCTAGATTGGTGGTTTCACCAAATCTTAGCGCCCCCGCTCTGATACCAATTGTTGGATCGAGAAGCGTCGCTAGAGGGGGGGTGAATAGCGATCGTAAATCTTTTTCGTTCGTTCGATACGCAAAGTAAGCACAGCGGAAAATAAATGAACACGTTTATTTTACTTGGTTCACAACCCAGCGGTTGCTACTCCAAGGCCCTATCGGTCCTAGACCGCGTACGGAGGGCAAAGCACTAAAACGTCTCCTCCTCGTTGGAGGTAGGAGACAACGATTACAAAAACCGAATATACGAGGATGAGGCAACAAGCCTACCTCACCTCGTTATGAAGATAAAAATACAGAATATAATATCAAAAATATTACTTGAATCTGCTGTCGACGAAGAAGATCAAAACTTGACGTCGCGTCGCGTTATGCATGACGGTGAAGCGTTGGCATTGTAGGAGCACTTGATGAATAATTGATGTGATTTGGAGATGAATCCTCCTCCTTTTATAGACTTTAGCCTCTGAATTTGTCTCCTATTTCTTTGGAACGGATCATGAATTTTTCCAAATTTTTATCGCAGTGGCGTCGCACAAACGTTATCCATTTTGACCTAGCGCAAAAGCTGAATCGTCGCCATCAGTCGACTGATGCCTCTCATCACCGATCGATGATGTATGATTGATGCATCTCATCACCAATCGATAATCGATCGCCAATGTCCGAATGATCGGCACCGCCACTTCCTGCGATGAAGAGATTAGCTCGGAAAATGATAAATACGACGGTTTCTAACCGTCCGATCTCGACCTAGACCTTCCACAGGAAGTCTTAGTCGAATCGTCGCCTACGGTCGTCCCCGTAAAGAGGACACGACCTTACAATCTCTCACTCACACGAGCTTACCTCGATAGTAGCTCTCGCTTCCGGCCTTCCACTCGATTCCTTCGGCTCCCTCCGAATTCACTCAAGTGTCGCCCGACCACCACGGCTTTCTCCGGGTGTCGCTAGCCTTCAGCTCCAGCTTTAGTACTTTTCTGCACACTTGATTTAGCTCGTGAGATAACAATATAAACTTAACTTTGTGTCTTTGCCATAATCAAAACACAGGTTCGATTATCTAGTGCCCCTGCACCAACAACACCATGTAAATAATATCATTTCCCAACTTACCGGGCATATTGATTTAATCCATCTAAATCTTACCTCTGGTAAATCAAAGAAATAAATACTAAGTACATGTGCCCGTTATTATATCGGGATTAAGAGCATGTACAACATAATATCCGAGGTTCGATTCAATTATGTAGTCAGCAATAAATTGAATCACCTCTATATCGGTCCTGCTCAATACACCTAAGTGTACTAGTGTAACTCTATGTTCAAGACAAAACAATACCAAGCTACACTACAACCATGCCAATGGTTTGTCCAAAACCATCTTGGTTGTGAGCCTCTACTTATATTTTACAAGGGACTGATAACATGATCTTCTGTGCCACACCAAGCACCATGTTATCTACAATGTAAAATATTAGACAATATGCACACACATATAATAAATATATAAAGTGCAAACAATGATCATGTGATTCTTATTCCAAAATAAAATGTTCATACAAAAAGAGCTAGGCTTTCAGTATACATTCCAACAGAGGACACTTCTTTCTTTTCCTTCTTCTTTTTGTCCTTCTTCCCTACAAAAAGAGCCATAACCTTCTCTTTGGATGAAGTTTTAGCTTGTTCATGTAATTGGAATTCACGAAATAGCTCATCTAACTTAACCAATGAAAGATCCCTAGAGACCTTATAGGCATCTACCATTGAAGCCCATAAGGTTGTTCTAGGGAAAGCTTGTAACACATACCTTACAAGGTCTCGGTTGTCGACCTTCTCACCTATAACATGTAGTCTGTTGACTACTTCCTTGAAACGACCGTGCATTTGGCTCACGGTTTCGTTGGTCTTCATGGTGAAGCTTTGGAGTTGACCTATCAATAGGTCTCTTTTGGCTCTTCTAGTCTCCTTTGAACCTTCATTCAATTCAATGAGCTTCTCCCAAAGCTCTTTTGCGGAGTTAAATGGCCCGACTTTGGAAAGTTGCTCCTTGGATAAACCACATTGAAGTGTGGTCGTTGCTTTTGCATTTGCTTGTGCTTTCTTGGCCATCTCTCTTGTCCAATCTTTTGTCGGTAGTGGTGCTCCGAATTCGTCCACCGGCTTCTCGAAACCATCTACAACACTAAACCAATTCTCAATGTCATTCATTAAGTAATACTCCATCCTACCTTTCCAATAGCTGAAGTCATTGTCGTCGAAGAACGGAGGCCTCGCCGTGCTATATCCCTCTTGAAAAGCTATCTTTTCTCCGGTTGATTGCTAGATCTTCCAATGCGATCCGGGCTCTGATACCACTTGTTAGGGATCGTTTGGAAGCTAGAGGGGGGTGAATAGCATTTTTCGTTTCTACAAGAATGATTAGCGAAAGCAAATAGAAATAATATAAGTAAAAACAAAATAACAATGCTAACAAAGCCTTTACGTGGTTCGGAGATAACCCTCCTACTCCACGGCGATCCTTAAGGTGGATCAACCCAAACAATTCCACTAAGATGCTTTCCTTTACAACAAACCTCCTCTTCTTTACAAAGAATGAAACTTAAGCTTAGAGAGAGGAGGAGGGGATTTAAGATCACTTAGAAAGCTTGAAAACTCGCAGAGGCTTTGAGGAAGAATTAGAGAATGAGCATTAACCCCAAAAACCTCCACCAACCCTCTTTTTATAGAGAGAGGGCTGATTTTCCCGTTGGAGCACGATCAGTCGACTGATGCACAGCATCAGTCGACTGCCGGCGCGATTAACGGCCTCTGAACAGCCAGATTCGCGAGATTTAGAGTCGTTTCATCCAACGACATTCTCATCAGTCGACTGATCCCTCCATCAGTCGACTGATGGAGTGATCAGTCGAGTGATCATAGGCCGCAGTCGAGTGGGACTCCATTCTGTGCCTATTTTTGCCTTGATCAGTCGACTACCGGTGATAATGATCGATAGCATTATCGATCATTGCCATTGCGAAGCGATCGGTGATAGTCGAGGTTTCACCGACTCGATCGATCACTTGACCGATCGGATCGATAGATCGTATCAGTCGACTGATACACATCAAGTATGAGTATTTCATACTTGATTTCACCCCCTAGACCTAGACTCAACCTTCTAGCTCTTCCTTAAGCCTTGCACTTCCAGGATCCCGCGACTTGTTCATCCTTTTAGCCTTGCTTCCAAGAGCTTCCTTCGGTTTTGTCATGTCTTGGGTTTTCCTTTGCCAAAGCGTGCTTGGACTTTATGCAGCCAAGTCTACATGCTTGGACTTACGCTGCCAAGACTTTCCTTTGGACTTCTCTTGCCAAGATCATACTTGGACTTTGCCTTTACCTGTCACTTAATCATGTTTACCATTAGATCACAATTTGTTGACTAACTTAGATGATTATCCAAACATCAAAACATATAAATGCTTGGGGCATTGTTGCACCAACATTTAATATGTGGTTTCACCAGTGGTCTTGAATTGTGTTTTTACTAGTGTTTGTAACATGTGTTTTCACTAGTATTTTACTTTGTGTTTTAATCTGCGGTTTACCTTGTATTTTATTCTGTATTCTAACTTGTGTTTAATTCGAGTCGTAGTTAGAGTTTTATTTGTGTTATGCTTTAGTTGTTAGGTTAGTTTCATTTACATTCAACCAATGTACCGTATAGTGACAGTGCGGTGCTTGGATGAATTGCTTTCATTTATTGTATTTTGTTTATTGTAGTTTTTAGTGACTGTTTGACTACTGTGTCGTATAGTGACAGTGCGGTGCATGGTTGAATTGTTCATATTTGTTTGATCATTGTATCATATAGTGACAGTGCGGTGCTTGGTCGATTTCTTTTATGTCCGTTAGTTTAGTTTTTCAGAGACTGTTTGATCACTGTGCCGTATAGTGACAGTGTGGTGCTTGGTTGAATTGTTCACATTTGTTTGATCATTGTACCGTATAGTGACAGTGCGGTGCGTGATCACTTACTTTTGCGCATTAGGATAGTTGTTTGTTACTTGTTATTTGGTAGTTAGATTTACTTTTTGCATGTTTAATTCTCATGTTTGCTTTTGATTTTGCATTTTAATTATTTTGATAATTGTAAAAAACCCCAGTGTTTACTTCTGTTTAAAAACAAATGTCCAGCCATTAGGTTCGTTAGGAGACTATCCGAATCAGTCCTATACTGCATTAGTGTAGTTAGGGGGGTCGGTAAATAATTTGGGAATGGTATTGCGACAATTAAAAATCGTTCGATCAACCGACTTAGAGGTGATTCGATTTATTGCTAACTACATAATTGAATTGGACCTCGGATATTATGGTGTACATGCTCTTAATCCCAATATAATAACGGTCACATGTACTTAGTATTTATTTCTTTGATTTACCAATGGGTGAGATTTATAGATTAAATTGATAGGTCGGTAAGTTGGGAAATGATATTATTTACTTGGTGTGCCATTGATTATAGGAGGAAACCGTGTCATATATATTAGGATGATGATGTCCCCTTGAGGAGCTCATAAGATTCATCATGTAAACCCTGCAGGTGGACTTGATCTGGCATGATGATAAGGTTGAGTGGTACTACTCATGGAGTTAGATGTTGATTAATTAATTGTCAATAAATTAATTAATTGACGGACATTCGAGATCTTAAACACGGGGAGATATTTGTACAATTAATATATGGAGCCCATATTTATTTATGGGGTTGTTGAGGTAGATCATTGATAATCGTCTAGTGGAATGGATTGTCATTAATGGATCGGACTTTATGTGGGCTAGATCCATTGGGTGGCCAAGATCCAACTCCTCCACGTGGTCCCTATTGTAACCTATTAAAACCCTCATGAAGCCTAGATCCGACGGTGGAAAATGGAAATCTAGATCTGATGGTGGAGATTAAATCTCTAGATCTGACGGTGGAGATTAAATCTCTAGATTCGACAGTGGAGATTAAATCTCTAGATCCGACGGTAGAGATTGAAAGGAGGCTTAAGACTAGCTCTATAAAATGAGGGCAAAGGGCTTGGGCGTGGAACATCTTTGGGAGATTAGGGTTTTTGGCTCGGGTGGCTAGGGTTTGGGAAAGGGTTTGGGCGGCAACAAGTGGAAGGATTAGGGTTTGTTTCCTTCTCTTTCTAAGGTGTAGTCGGCACCCATCTTCTTCCTCCTTACTTTGGTCGACGCCCATACCTCTTCCTATTCTTCTCCTTGGTCGGCACCAACAAGGGTGTAGGTTCTTCCTTTGGAGCTCTTGGCCGACACCCATTATTCCTTCTCCCTCTCCTTGGTGGCCGACAGCAACAACAAAGAGGAGAAGGTGGCTTGATCTTTCTCCAAAGGGATTGTGTCCGGAACTAGATAGGAGGAGAAGGGAGCTTATTATCTTCCTTTGTTTGGAGCAAACAAGGAAAGGAAGATACGTGATCTAGGAGGCTTCATCTCTTGGAGGATCATTGCCCACACAATGTCCAAGAGGAGGATAGGGCATACAATAGAAGACCAAGAGGTAAACAAGAGGTATAATTCTTGTTTTGGTTTCCTTTTGTTTCTTTATATGATGTATGTAATTGCATGTGGCTAATTTACTTGGACCCCAAAGACAAACACAAAAACTAGCGATCCGTACATCATCTATTCCGCGGCTACTCGAGGAAAAGAGTTAGGTTGCTTGAACAACTAGTTTGTTCAAGAGACCACTCTAATCAAATAGCACAATGATGGATCGGTTGCTTGGGTAATCCGTCTTCGTCTTGGATTAATTTTTTAATCCAGGGACGTATATGGGATCGCCATGCACAAGCACTGAAGGAGAAGCAATTATCTCCACAAGTGGTATCAGAGCCATGGTTTTCAGTTTTGTGTGTTTAGGATTCGATTACTTTTATGCACTTATCATATATTGTATGTGTCGGATGATAGTAGGATATGCGTAGGATAACTTTTTGGTTGCAGGCATAAGATCCAACTATTATGGCCATATGTGTGTGTATGTGATTGGATGTGTATAATTGTATTATTATTTGAATCCTCTAGGTTGACGAGGCTAGTATTTAATTTTTGTAATTAAGTACGACATTGTTTAGCCACTCTTTTATTTTAGTTTACTTTCAATCTAGATTTCATGTACACTCCTTCGTAGAGTATAGAATCGATGAATGTAAATTAAAATAATTATTCTCGGCTCGGATCTCCGGATGGCTTGTACATGGCATAGGGAGGAGCAGACGAGATGACGAAACGACGGGAGGCATATTGGAGAACAAAAGCCATAATAGTTGAAAAATATTTTTTTCATATTTATTGCTTCTTGTTTGATATGCATGTCATGTGCTAGGAAAATTCCTCAATTTTAAATTACTAAGTGGGAGAGGGATATTTTTAAAATTCCCACTGCCTCCATTACAATTTCACATGTGATGCAAACAAACTTGCGGGTCAGCTCTGAGTGCCTTCCTCCCCATCGGATGAGTTTGGTTTGCAAATCATAGGGTCAAATATGGCTATAGGAAATTTATTTAGGAGTGTGTGTACTTCCCCATCGGAAGGCAAATAATCCGAGATAATTTCCTTGGTATCGAGTAATGGTGAACACTTAGATGCAAATAGGAGTATCCTCCCCATCGGAGTCATTGCTTTTATTTGTAGGGTCGAAGAGGAACCAACTATTAATTTTATTTATCAAAAAGAAAGGTTGACAGGATAATAAAATTAATGGGTAAAACCTCCTCTTACAAATTTAGAATTCCTATACGTCCACACGATCGTGGCATACGATATTCTCGGTGTTTTGAGGTGTTGGTCGATTTTAAAATTTTATTGTTTGAGAAATCAATAATTTTTTGAAATCTAATGTTTTGATCTATGTGATTCTTAGGTTTTTCAAAAATGACTTTCAACCCGCTTGCTGTGATACTAAAAGAGAATAAACTTACTGGACCCAATTATGTTGATTGGAAAAGAAATCTTGATATTGTCTTGACTGCTGAGGAGTACAAGTATGTACTCTTCGAAGAGTGTCCTCCTAAGCCTGCGGATGATTCTGGGGAAAAGGAGAAAGAAAGTTATAAAAAGTGGATTAAGGTTGATGAGATGGCGCAGTGTTACATTTTGGCTTCTATGTCAAATGTATTGCAACATCAGCATCAAGCCATGCCTACTACTTATGACATGATGCTCAATCTCAAGGAACTTTTCGGACACTAGAATCAGGCTGCGAGTCAGGAAGCCTTGAGGAACTTGATGATGACCACCATGATCGAGGGAACACCCGTGAGGGATCATGTTCTCAAGATGATGGCTCATTTGAATGAGCTGGAAGTCCTTGGAGTTGAGATCGATGGGAAAACCCAGATCGATATCATTCTCCAGTCTCTACCTAAGAGTTTTGAGCAGTTTTGCCTGAATCACAACATGAATAAGAGGTTGTATTCGTTGGCGGAGCTTCTGACAGAACTCCAGGCGGCAGAGGGGCTTTTTCATCAGAGTGCTCAGGCTTAGGCCATGGTTTCCCAAAAGGTTTCTACTTCTAAGATGAAAGGCAAGAAGAAGAAGAAACAAGGTGGAGCAAAGGTGGCGGAAGGATCTCAGGGAGGAGTGATGAAATCGAAAGGCAAGTGCTTCACTTGCAAGTAGACTGGACATTGGAAGAAGGACTGCCCCAATCGGAAGCAGAACAAAGGTATATCTTTTGGTCTAGTCGTTGAAACATGTTTAGCGGTGTTATCTACCAGCATCTGGTGTGTAGATACGGGAGCCACTGATCATGTCTGCAATACTTTGCAAAGGTTCCAAGAAACCAGATGACTGACTGAAGGGTAGATTACCATTTACTTGGGCGATGCTACTAAAGTGGCGATTGTTGCAATGGGAGATGTTTATTTGTCTTTTGATAGAAATAAAACTTTGGTTATGAGAAATTTCCTTTATGTACCTTTATTTAGAAAGAATTTGATTTCGGTTTCTAAATTCTTTTTGGATGGATATTCTATTTCTTTTAATGACAGAGTTGTTATAAAAAGGAATAGGGAGATTATCTATTATGGTGCATTGATAGAAAATTTATATTCCCTTGAACCAAAAGCTCCCACAATGCAAATAGAAGTAAATAACTCATCTTCTAAATCGAATAAGAGAAAAGAACCTTCAAAAATGAACCAAACATATCTTTGGCATCTAAGGTTATGTCATATTAACCTTAGTAGAATTCAAAGGTTGATAGCTGATGGACCTTTGGGTTCATTAGTGGTGGAAGATTTCCCAACCTGCGAATCTTGCTTGGAAGGTAAAATGACCAAGAGGCCTTTTAAGACCAAGGGGTATAGAGCCAAAGATGTGTTGGAATTGGTTCATTCTGATTTGTGTGGTGCTATGTATATCCAGGCTAGAGGTGGTTTTGAATATTTCGTCTCTTTTTTAGACAATTATGTTGGATCGATTTGAAATGCTAGAGGGGGGGTGAATAGCGTTAAAACTTTCTTTTTGTTCGTTCGTTTAAAAATCGAGTAGATAATTAATTTGTAGCGGAAAAAATAAGTAATAAAAAGAGAAGACAAATATTTTACTTGGTTCGTAGCCTTCGGCTACTACTCCAAGGCCCTAGTGGACCTTGACCACGAACGGAGGGAAAAACACTAAACGAACTCCTCCTCGTTGAAGGTAGGAGTTAATCGATATAAGAAAGAACAAAACATGAGGTAGAGGGACACTCCCCCTCTCCTCGTTTACGATAAAATCTCCGAAACAAGTAAATAAACAACTGATATAAAGCTAATACCGACGTACAAAAAATAAAGAAAATTAAACCTAGACATCGGAGAAGAAAGACTTCATTGTCGAAGAGTTGTAGCTTTACGGAGGCTTTTGGAAGCTTGGAATTGATGAGAAAACCCTAGGTTAGGACCTCCTTTTATAGCCTTCGAGCCCCTCATCGAATGGGTCTTCAACCAATCACAAATGAACACAACTTCCTTGAAAAGTGGTGATAAGCCTTGACTCCTCGAGGCTGATCCTTTGACCATCAGTCGACTGATGTCCATCATCAGTCGACTGATGGCAGCATCAGTCGAGTGATGACCTCCGGTAGTCGACTAATTCACGACAGTCGAGTCCTCCAAGCTGGCAGTCGACTGATGCTTGCTGTAAGTCAAAGTTAGCTCAACAAAAACATAATTTCGACGGTCGTCGACCGTCCGATCTCGACCTAGACCATCTATAGGATGTCTTTGGTCGGATCTACCCTTAAGATCATCCCCATAAAGAGGATACGACCTCACTTACGCTCGCACACACGAGCTTACCTCGATACTTAAGTGTTGCTTTTGCTTCCGGCCTTCCACTCGATTCCTTCGGCTCCCTCCGAAGTCACTCGAGTGTCGCCTGACCACCGCGGCTTCCTCTGGGTGTCGCTAGCCTTTAGCTCTAGCTATAGCAATCTTCTGCACACTCGATTCAGCTCGTGAGATAACGACATGAGCTTAACTTTGTATCATTTGCTATAATCAAAACTCAGGTTTGACTTAGGTGCCTACTGCACCAACAATCTCCCCCTTTTTGATTTATGGCAAACCCACATACAAAGTTAAGTAAATAGCAAGCATGAAGAATAATGTGCATTAGAAACAAACAAAAAATAAAGAAGATTAAGCTAGAGTAGTAAGGATTTTCTTCAAGTACTCCCCCTTGAGGAAACCTCCCCTTTGACCAAGGGTGAGTCTTGAAGAAAGACCTTAATCCTCCCCTTTGAGGGTTGCTTTAAGTAATTAACATTACTTAAAGTTGGACTTAGTAAAACGTTTAAGTTAAGAGTTCTTCTTAACTTGGCTCTTTCTCCCCCTTAAGTGAAACATTAAGGGCATAATGTTTAAAAATAAGTAAAACATTGACGGCACAAATAAGTTTAAGTTAAGAATTCTCTTAACTTGGCATTTAATAAGTTTTCAAAACTTAAAGTTAACTTTTGGTTTAAATATAAAGTAAGAGTTAAGTTATCAAAAAAAAAAATTTTTGACCCCTTAACTAAGTAAGAGTTAAGTTATCAAAAAAAAGTTTTGACCCCTCAACTTTGGCCTTTTTCTCCCCCTTTTGCCATTTATCGAAAAGAGTGAGGGTGTGTGTGGAAAACAAAAATAAGTGTTAAATTTAAAGTCCAAGCATGTTCCACATTATTTTGAAAATAATATACTTAAAATAAGTTCATCTATAAAATGTTCGACTCATATTTGGCTTGATTGATATAAAAGATCAACCAATCCTAGTCAGAGTCAGTTAGTATGTATGATTATACTCCGTAGTTCATGGCGATGCACTAGCTCTACATCTGGAACCAGGAGTGAGGTCCTAACATCTCACGCCCATCTACGTGGCTAAGTACACAAACACATTAGTCCTATGTGTTGTGAGATGTATTGGCTCCTTAAATCTATAGGTGCATGATATCTAAGGTATGTCCTATGCTAGTTCCATAAAAATGAAATTTAAGAAATAGTAGTAAGAAAATATAATTTGCAAGTTCCTATTCTACTACGCACATGCCCAATTTTCGTCTTAATAGACTAAATTTGGCTTCGGGTAGGGGTTTAGTAAATAGGTCTGCTAAGTTAGACTTCGATTCGACGTATTCGAGTTGTATGGCTCCGTTGGCCACATGTTCTCGAATGAAATGGTGTTTGACCTCTATATGTTTGGTCCTAGAGTGACATATCGGATTCTTAGTAAGATTAATTGAACTAATGTTATCTACGTGAAGTTTAGTATTCGTAAAGTCTAACTTAAAGTCGCGGAGAGTGTGCTTCATCCAAAGAAGTTGAGTGACACACTCACCCATCGCGATGTATTTGGCTTCGGTGGTAGATAAGGCAACACAGTGTTGCTTCCTACTGCACCAACTCACTAGACTCGAGTCGAGAAGTTGACAACAACCACTCTCGAAGATCTAGGATAGTCGAGAGTGTGCTCTTTTTATCGAGCTTACTACTGGCATAGTCCGAATCGGAGTAGCCGGTTAGTTCGAACTCGGTAGATCTAGGATACCAAATACCGACATTAAGTGTACCCTTTAGATATCTAAGGATACTCTTGACTAGAGTTAGGTGAGACTCCTTGGCACAGGTTTGAAACCTTGCGCACATACTCACTGCAAATAAGATATCAGGTCGACTTGCAATTAAGTAAAGGAGACTCCCTATTATGCTCCTATAGTATTTTAAATCAATTGGGTTTCCAATTACATCTTCTTCTATATTAACATTAGTTGCCATTGGGGTATTAATAATTTTAGCATCTTGCATTCCAAAGCGTTTAATTAATTCCCTAGTATATTTGCGTTGATGTAGGTATATTCCATCTTTAGTTTGTTTAATTTGTAATCCTAAGAAGAAACTTAATTTGCCTACTAAATTCATTTCAAATTCGCTTTCCATAAGTGAAATAAACTCATTTAGTAGGATTGAGTTGGTGGTTCCGAAAATAATATCATCTACGTAGATTTGGGCTATGAATATGTCTTTACCTAAGGTTTTTAAGAAAAGGGTTGGGTCAACTACACCTTGGTTAAAGCCTTTGGACTTAAGATAAATTGAAAGTCTCTCGTACCAAGCTCGTGGAGCTTGTTTAAGTCAATAAAGAGCTTTCTTTTTTCTAAGGACACGATCGGGTTTGTCTAAACTTTCGAAACCGGGGGGTTGACTAACATAAACTTCTTCTTTAATGTATCCATTTAAGAATGCAGATTTCACATCCATTTGAAACAACTTAAATCCTCGATGTGCTGCATATGCTAATAGCATTCGAATGGACTCTAATCTAGCTACTGGGGCATAGGTCTCGTCGTAATCTAAACCTTCGACTTGACTAAACCCTTTAGCAACTAGTCTAGCTTTATTTCTAACTACTTCACCTTTATCATCAATTTTATTTCTAAACACCCACCTTGTTCCAATGATTGTTTTATCTTTAGGTGGTGGTACTAATTCCCATACTTCGTTCCTAGTGAATTGAGCCAACTCTTCTTGCATTGCAATAATCCAATCGGGATCAAGAAGAGCTTGGTCAATAGTTTTGGGTTCAATTTTAGAAATCAAAGATATTTGACTAAGGTTTATGTATGAGGCTCTAGTTCGAACTCCTAGACTTGGATCACCTATCACTTGGTCGATAGGATGATTCGTTTGAGTCCTAGTTGGATTTGGGTTTGAGTCTACAACTTGATCCATAGGATGGCTTGTTTGAGTTCTAGTTTGGTTGGAGTCATCTATCACTTGATCAATAGAGTGACTTGGTTGACTTAGGTTAGGATTAACACTAGACCTGATCTCCGGATCAGAGTTAGGTCTAGTATGAATCGGCTCGCTAATTGGGGTTGCGGGGGGTTTTGTAGGTTCGTGTCCTTCATCGAATACTACATTGATAGTTTCCTCGACTCTAAGGGTGTCATGGTTATATACTCTATAATCTCTACTTGTAGTCGAGTATCCTAGAAAGATTCTGGTCGTGGTTTTGGATGTAAATTTCCCTAGGTAATCTTTAGTGTTTAGGATATGTACCTTACACCTAAATACCCTAAAGTACTTGATGTTAGGTATTTTATCGTGATAAATCTCGTATGAGGTCTTAAGGTGCCTCTTTACCATAAGGATCCTATTCTGGACATAGCATGTTGTACTCACGGCTTCCGCCCAAAACCTATCAGGTAGGTTATACTCATCAAACATTGTCCTAGCAGCTTCTTGTAGGGTTCTATTTTTGCGTTCTACTAGGCCATTTTGTTGTGGAGTTCTAGGGCAAGAGAACTCATGGTGGTATCCATTTAGGTTACAGAATTCTGTAAACCTATGGTTTTCGAATTCACCACCATGATCAGTCCTAAGTCTTTTGATTTTAATACTTTGTTGATTTTCTATTAACTTAAATAGGTTGATTAATTGATCTAGGGTATCACTTTTGTGTTTGATGAAGCTAACCCAAGTAAATCTAGAGTAGTCATCAATAATGACTAAACAGAATTTACTTCCGTTAAGTGACTTAGCTCCGTGTGAATCAAATAGATCCATGTGTAGGAGCTCAAGCACACTTTTGGTTCATTCTTGACTAGTTAGTTGATGTTGTGTCCTAGATTGTTTACCTTGTTGACAAGCATTACATATTTTATTATCCAAGTTGTTGAGGTTAGGCAAACCTCTGACTAAATCACTCTGACTCATCTTGTGGATGAGTCTTGGGTGTGAGTGACCCAGTCGTCGGTGCCACAACCATGATTCCTCTTGTCGTGTCATAAGACACTTAGTTGAGGAGTTAATTAAGTTGATAGTGTAAATGTTGTTATTTCTAGTCCCTTTAAGAATTGTTTTAGAGGTTTCATTTATATTAATTACGCATTCATTTTCTAGAAATATGACCTTATAGTTATTATCACACAATTGGCTTACACTGAGAAGATTATATTGAAAATTGTCTACTAATAAAACGTTTTGAATGACAAAATTTGAGTAAAGCTCAATATCACCTGATCCGATGATTTTGAGCTTGTCGTTATTTCCGAAGGCTACCGATCCTTGTCGTTTGAATTGAAGCTTCGAAAACTTGAGTTGATCCCCGGTCATGTGTCGGGAGCAACCACTGTCCAACATCCATTGATCCTACATGCAAGGTAGTTGGATCGGATATTGAATTTAAAAATTGGTTGAAAATTATTAACCATCAAACATGTTAATCATATATGTTCTTATGAGATGACTTCCAATTTTAGTTGAATTAAATTTAATGACTTAAACACTTGTCAACCTTGCGTTAGATTCGGATTTGACCTTAGGCTTATCAAGTCACCTTTTCAAGATCATGGCTTCCAGGTCGTGGCGAGGCATAGAGGCCTTCTTTGATCGGAACAACGACCACTTCCTTAGACAAAGCCATTTTCAAGAAAATAGAGAATTGACTCACCTAAGACCACTTCCTGGTCTAACTAGTCTAGGATATGGCGAGGTAGCTTCAGCTAGTTCCGCTCGGTCAAGTGCACCGAACTAGATACGCCTTATCTAGCCCGAATACACAAGACTCCGCTTTCCTTGCATACTATCATCTCGCCGCATCCTGGTACTATGTTATCAAGTATTGACGAGTTATAGTCCTATCTAACCATTCTAAAAAGAAAAATCAAACTAAATAAAAACCTAAGCATGCAATTTCTAAGTTAAAACACAAACAAATTTCGTACTAGCTCCCCCTGGACCGTTGAATCGATTCAGTCTCTCCACATAGTGGATTTGGTCCTTGGGAACCCAATACTGGTTTGATCCTAAGTTTGAAATCAAGGTGGTCTTAGGGACCCATGCTTGGACACATCTTTTATGTCGACTTACGATTGACATATACGACTTATTGGTCGTGTTTGAGCTAAACCCTAGCCCGGCCTTGTTGTACACGGTCCTTTGCGATCCAAGTAGGAGGTCAAGTCCTTTGGATCCCAAAGTAAACCTTTCCAACGTATTCCTAAGATCTTCGACTTGACTCTTCAAGAGTGAGTTCTCAACTTCGAGTTTTTCAACCCGAGTTGAGTCCTTCTCTTGAACTCGACTAGTCGAAGAGGTTAGGGAGACCTCGTGTTGAGGAGTTTAACTTCCTCAATCAGGGTCTCGACCTTGGACTCGGACTTAGCTAACTTTTTATTTAAAAACTTAATTGCACTATAAAGTGCAGTAATAAGAGACCGACTTACCTTGAGTGTATCTTTTGAACCGGATGCGTATCCGTGGCTCGTCTTGAATAGTGCTTCGCAGTCCAACTCGTCTTCGGTTTCCGATTCAAGTTCCGGTTCCGACTCCGTCTCCGATTCCACCGGTTTAGCCATGAGGACTCGATCATTATCTTCTTCCTCGAAAGCTTCTTCCCAAGTAGCGTTAAGTGCCTTTTTGTGTTTTGGTGCCTTGCTCTTGAGTTTTGGGCATTCGGACTTAATGTGTCCAAACCTGTTACATTCATAACATCTTATGTTTGAACTTTTAGGCTTACCTTCGTTGGGTCGAGTGATGGCTCATTTTCGACCCTTGACTATCTTCCGAACTAGGTTGACTAGTTCGGCCTCCATTTCCGAGTCGACCTCCGAATCAGACTCATCCTCTTCTTCCTTCGGGGGTGGCTTGCTGGCGGTTTTCTTCTTTGAACCTGCAAATAGTGCTATACCTTTCTCGGGTTCCGAGTTAGACTGCTCATGAAGTTCGAAATCATAAAAAAGTTCATCTAATCTAAGTTTAGAGAGATCCTTGGAGACCTTGTAGGCATCAACCATGGATTCCCACAAGGTAGTCCTCGGAAAAAAGTTTAGGACATACCTTATAAGTTCACGGTTTTCGACCTTTTGCCCGATTGCGTGTAGATTGTTGACTATGTCCTGGACGCGAGCGTGGAGTTGCATTGCCATTTCATGTTCCTTCATTTTTAGATTATATAATTTATTAAATAGAAGGTCGCGCTTACATACCTTGGCTTCATCGGTCCCTTCGTGTAGCTCCACTAGCTTTGTCCATAGGTCCTTTGCGCTGATGAAGGGGCCGACACGATTTAACTCCTCTTTGGACAAGCCGCATTGGAGGATTTGTGTTGCCTTGGCATCGGCTTCAACTTGTCGTTTTGTCGCAATGGTCCATTGATCATAACCCAAGGATTCACCCACTTCGTTAGTCGGAAGTGTGAAACCCGTTTGTATTATGATCCACATCTCGATTTGGGTTTTGAGAAAGCATTCCATCCGACCTTTCCAGTAACGAAAATCATCTCCGTTGTAAAATGGAGGTCGGACAGTGCTAAAACCCTCGAGATGGGCCATTGGAACAAAAAAAATAAGGAGACTAAAACGAAAACCTAGCAACGACAAAAACACACGAAAGTACCAAGACTTGCGTCTTGGATTAGTAGTGCGGAAGAAAATCTAACAAAAAGAGATAAAAAAATAATTAAAAAATAAAAAAAATCTGTAAAATGGCTAGATTGGTGGTTTCACCAAATCTTAGCAACCCCCGGCTCTAATACCAATTGTTGGATCGATTTGAAACGCTAGAGGGGGGTGAATAGCGTTAAAACTTTCTTTTTGTTCGTTCGTTTAAAAACCGAGTAGATAATTAATTTACAACGGAAAAGATAAGCAATAAAAAGAGAAGACAAATATTTTACTTGGTTCATAGCCTTCGGCTACTACTCCAAGGCCCTAGTGGTCCTTGACCACGCACTGAGTGCAAAACACTAAACGAACTCCTCCTCATTGGAGGTAGGAGTTAATCGATACAAGAAAGAACAAAACTTGAGGTAGAGGGACACTCCCCCTCTCCTCGTTTACGATAAAAGCTCCGAAACAAGTAAATAAACAACTGATATAAAGCTAATACTGACGTACAAAAAATAAAGAAAATTAAACCTAGACGTCAGAGAAGAAAGACTTCATTGTCGGAGAGTTGTAGCTTTGCGGAGGCTTTTGGAAGCTTGGAATTGATGAGAAAACCCTAGGTTAGGACCTCCTTTTATATCCTTTGAGCCCCTCATCGAATGGGTCTTCAACCAATCACAAATGAACACACAACTTCCTTGAAAAGTGGTGATAAGCCTTGACTCCTCGAGGTTGATCCTTTGACCATCAGTCGACTGATGTCCATCATCACGATCGGTCGATGGCAAAGATCACGATCGATCTTGACCTCGTGATCGATTCACTCGAGTCCTCCAAGCTGGTAGTCGACTGATGCTTCCTGCAAGTCAAAGTTAGCTCAACAAAAACATAATTTCAACAGTCGTCGACCGTCCGATCTCGACCTAGACCATCTATAGGATGTCTTTGGTCGGATCTACGCTTAAGATCATCCCCGTAAAGAGGATACGACCTCACTTACGCTCGCACACACGAGCTTACCTCGATACTTACGTGTTGCTTTTGCTTTCGGCCTTCCACTCGATTCCTTCGGCTTCCTCCGAAGTCACTCGAGTGTTGCCCGACCACCGCGGCTTCCTCCGGGTGTCGCTAGCCTTCAGCTCTAGCTATAGCAATCTTCTGCACACTCAATTCAGCTCGTGAGATAACGACATGAGCTTAACTTTGTATCGTTTGCTATAATAAAAACTCAGGTTCGACTTAGGTGCCTACTGCACCAATAAATTATTCAAGATATGGATATATTTACTTGATGCACCGCAAGTCTGAATACTTTGACAGGTTCAAAGAATTCAAGGATGATGTGGAGAAATGTCAAAGTAAAAGTATCAAGACACTATGATCTGATTATGGTGGTGAGTACCTCTTGGGAGAGTTTAGGAATTACTTATCAGAGGCTGGGATTCAATCCCAATTGTCTGCACCTGGAACACCCCAGTAGAATGGTGTAGCGGAGCGAAGAAATAGGACTCTTATGGAGATGGTTAGATCAATGATGAGTTATTCTAAGTTGTCAGATTTGTTCTGGGGGTATGCTTTGGATACGACAGTGTATATTCTAAACTTGGTACCATCTAAATCAGTGCCTTCTACTCCCATAAAATTGTGGATTGGGCGAAAGCCTAGTCTGATACATATTTGGATTTGAAGGAGTCCAGCACATGTGCTGAATGTAGATGCTGGTAAGTTAGAACCTCGTACAGAAGTGCGTATGTTCGTAGGCTATCCTAGAGGAATGAAAGGTGATTTGTTTTATAGTCCTAGAGATCAAAGGGTGATCGTTAGCACAAATGCCAGATTTCTAGAGGAAGACTATGTGATGAACCATAAGCCCATGAGTAAGAATGTTCTAGAGGAATTGAGAGGGAAAGTCACTACTTCAGTACCATCGATACAAGAGGATATACCACAAGAGACTGCACCGCGTGTCACAGTGGATACACAAGTGAAACCTCATCATAGTGGAAGGGTTGTTAGACAGCCTGATAGATTTATGTTCTTGGGAGAATCTTTTGATTTGGTCCCTAGCGAACACGAACTTGATCCTTGGACATATGACGAGGCAATCCAAAATAAAGATGCAGTATCTTGGCAAAGTGCGATGAATTCTGAGATAGAATCTATGGATTCAAATCAGGTTTGGGAGCTAGTAGAATGACCCAATGGTGTAAAAACCATTGGATGCAAGTGGATCTACAAATGAAAGAGAGGAATAGATGGGAAGGTTGAGACCTTCAAAGCAAGGCTTGTTGTGAAAGGGTATACTCAGAAAGAGGGTATCGATTATGAGGAGACCTTTTCGTCGGTAGTCATACTTAAGTCTATCCGGATTCTCTTATGTATTGCTGCTCATATGGATTATCAGGTGTGGCAGATGGATGTCAAGACAGCTTTCCTTAATGGAAGTCTTGAGGAAAACATCTATATGGTGCAACCAGAGGGATTCATTGCAAAGTGCAAAGAGCATCTTGTGTGCAAGCTTAATCGGTCCATTTATGGATTGAAGCAAGCTTCGAGATCTTGGAACATCCGCTTTGATGAGATAATCCAGTCTTATGGATTTATTCAAAGTCTGTATGAGTCTTGTGTATACAAGAGATGTGACGGAAACGTAGTGATATTTCTTGTACTATACGTAGATGACATTTTGTTAATTGACAACAATGTCAAGGTGTTATCGGACGTAAGGGTATAGTTGTCCAAATAGTTTGATATGAAGGACTTGGGAGAAGTGGGACACATCCTTGGGATCAAGGTCATAAGGGATCACAGGAAAATGATATTGTGCTTATCTCAAGCTTCATATATAGACACCATTTTGCTCGTTTTAGCATGCAGAACTCCAAGAAAGGTTTTCTACCTTTCAGGCATGGAGTTTCTTTATCTAAAGAGATGTGTCCTAGAACATCAAAGAAGATAGAGGAGATGAAGGTGGTTCCTTATGCTTCGGCAGTAGAAAGCTTCATGTATGCTATGTTATGTACGAGATCGAATATCTACATTATCGTGGGCATGGTTAGCAGATATCAGAGTAATCTAGGACAGGGACATTTGACTATGGTAAAGCATATATTAAAGTACCTAAGAAGGACTAGGGATTATATGCTAGTATACCAGGTAGATAAATTACTCCCTATGGGTTACACAGATTCCGACTTCCAATCAGATTGGGATAACAGTAAGTCTACCTCAGGTTTTGTGTTTACTTTGGGAGGTGGAGCCATTGTATGGAGGAGTGTCAAGCAAAAATGCGTGGCGAACTCTACCATGGAAGCTGAGTATGTGGCAGCCTCTGAGGTGGCCAAAGAAGTTGTATGGCTCAGGAACTTCTTGATGGACTTGGATGTGATTCCTGGTTTGCCAAGAACTATCATAATTTATTGTGATAATAGTGTTTTAGTTGCAAACTCTAAGGAACCACAAGGCCATAAGGTAAGTAAACACATAGAGCGCAAGTGCCACCTGATACGAGAAATCATAAAGCAAGGAGAAGTTACTGTAGCCAAGATTACATCAGAGGATAACCTGACAGATGCTTTCACTAAGGCCCTTCCAGCGAGAGCTTTTAATAGGCATGTGGAGGGAAGGGAATCAGATGTATGGCAGTATGAGGATAGCATAGTCTTTTAGTATAAGTGAGAGATTATTGGGATGTATACTAAAAAGTCTATCTTTTGTATGAACATCTTTATTTTTGAAATAAGAATCACATGATCATTATTTGCATATTTATGGTTATGCATATTGTCTGATACATTACATTGTATATAACATGGTGTGTAGTGTCACACGGGAGATTATGTTAACAGTTCCTAGTAGAGTATAAGTAGATGCTCACAACTGAGATGGTTTTGGACAAACCATTGGTATGGTAGTAGTGTGATTTTGTATTGGTTTGTCTTGACCATAGAATTACACTAGTACACTTTGTGTGTATTGAGCACGACCGACTTAGAGGTGATTCGATTTATTGCTGACTAAATAATTGAATCGGACCTCAGATATTATGGTGTACATGCTCTTAATGCCGATATAATAACGGGCACATGTACTTAGTATTTATTTCTTTGATTTACCAATGGGCGAGATTTATAGATTAAATCGATAGGCTCAGTAAGTTGGGAAATGATATTATTTACATGGTGTATCGTTGATTATAGGAGGTGTTGGAATGTATACTGAAAGCCTAGCTCTTTTTGTATGAATATTTTTATTTTTGAAATAAGAATCACATGATCATTGTTTGCACTTTATATTTATTATATGTGTGCATATTGTCTAATATTTTACATTGTAGATAACATGGTGCTTGGTGTGGCACAGAAGATCATGTTATCAGTCCCTTGTAGAATATAAGTAGAGGCTCACAACCAAGATGGTTTTGGACAAACCATTGGCATGGTTGTAGCGTAGCTTGGTATTGTTTTGTCTTGAACATAGAGTTACACTAGTACACTTAGGTGTATTGAGCAAGACCGACATAGAGGTGATTCAATTTATTGCTGACTACATAATTGAATCGGACCTCGGATATTGTGTTGTACATGCTCTTAATCCCGATATAATAACGGGCACATGTACTTAGTATTTATTTCTTTGATTTACCAAAGGGTGAGATTTCTATGGATTAAATCAATATGCCCGGTAAGTTGGGAAATGATATTATTTACATGGTGTGTCGTTGATTATTGGAGGAAATCGTGTCCTATATATTAGGTTGATGATGTCCCCTTGAGGAGCTCATAAGGTTCATCATGTAAACCCTGTAGGTTGACTTAGTCAACATGATGAAAAGGTTGAGTGGTACTACTCAAGGAGTTAGATGTTAATTGATTGATGGTCAGTAAATCAATTAATTGACGGACATTCGATATCTTAAACACGAAGAGATGGATGTACAAATAATATATGGAGCCCATATTAATTTATGGGGTTGGTGAGGTAATTCAATGATGATCCTCTAGTGGAATGGAACATCATTGATGGATCAAGTTTGTGTGGTTCCGATCCATCGGGTGGCCAAGATTCAACTCCTCCTCATGGTCCCTATCATAGCCTAATATAATCCTCATAGAGCCTAGATCCAATGATGGAACATAAAACTCTAGATCCGATGGTTGAGATTAAATCTCTAGATCCGACGGTTGAGATTAAATCTCTAGATCCGACGGTTGAGATTAAATCTCTAGATCTGACGGAGGGGATGAAACCCTAGATCCGACGGTTGGGATGAAACCCTAGATCTGACGGTGGAGATTAAATCCCTAGATCCGACGGTGGAGATTAAAGGAGGCTTAAGCCCAACTTTATAAATAGAGGGCTAAGGCTTGGGCGGCAATCTAATGCTTGGAAGATTAGGGTTTTGCCTCTCAAGAGTTTGGGCGGCAAGAAATCCAAGGAGGGATTAGGGTTTGTCCCTTGGGCGGCTAGGATTTGGCTTGTGGCTTGGGCGGCAACAAGGTGGGAGATTAGGGTTTGCTTCCTTTCTCTTCCTAAGGTGTAGCCGGCGCCCACTCCATCTTCCTCCTTGCTTTGGCCGGCGCCCAAAGGATTAAGGTTAGGGTTTTGGCTTGGGCGGCAACAAGGTGGGAGATTAGGGTTTGCTTCCTTTCTCTTCCTAAGGTGTAGCCGGCGCCCACTCCATCTTCCCCTCTACCTTGGCCGACGCTCAACCTATTCCTCCTCTTCTCCTTGGCCGGCGGCTATATCAAGCTCCTTGGCTTGGTGGTCGGTTCTAGATAGGAGAAGGAGTTTTGTTTGGTTCTTCTCTTTGTTCGGAGCGAGCAAGGAAGGGAAGAACGTGATCTAGGAGGCTTTAACTTGTGGAGGATCTTCGCCCACACGAAGTCTACAAGGAGGTTAGGACATACGGTAGAAGATCGAGAGGCAAAAAAGTTTTACAACTTTTATTATTGATCTTTGCATGTTCTTATTATTATGTTCCTTATCGTAGTATGTGTTGATTATACTAGTTTACATTTGTATGTATTTGTATAATCATGGACCCCAAAGATAAACACAAAAACCGGCTATCTATCCGTCGTCTCTTCCGCGGCTAACCGACTAGAAGAGTTGATTGCTTGAACAACAAGTTTGTTCAAGCGATTGCTCGAGTCGTTAGCACGATGACGAATTGGTTGTGCTTAGGAAACTCATCCCATCCGGATTAGTTTTCATTAGTGAAAATTTTAATCCGGGGACATGGGAGCTGACGAGCCTTCGAAGCAATTCCTAACAAATGGTATCAGAGCCACGGTTTCCGGTTTTGTGTGTTTTGGATTCGGTTACTTTCATGCACATATCATATATTGAGTATGCCGAATAATAGTAGGATGTGCGTAGGCTAACTTTTTTGGTTGCGGGCATAAGATCCGACTATTATGGCTATATGTGTGTATGTGATTGTTCGTGTGTGATTGTATGTATATCATTTGAATCCTCGGGGTTGATGAGGCTAGATTAGTATTTAATTTTTGTAATTAAATATGACATTGTTTAGCCGATCATTTTAGTTTACTTTTGATCTAGATAGTTTGTACACTCCTTCGTGGAGTATAGGATCGATGGATGTAAATTAAAATGATATATCTCGGCTCGGTTCTCTTTTGTGGCTTGTGCACGGAAAAGGTGGAGCGGACGAGGTGGCAACACGACGGGACGCATATTGGAAAACAATGTCATAATAGTTGGAAAAATTCTGATTTTTTCCATATTTATTGCTAATTTGTTTTATATGCATGTTGTGTGTGCTTGAAAATTCCTCATTTTCAATTTACTAAGTGGGAGAGGGACATTTTAATTAATTCCCGCGGCCTCCATTACAATTTGACGTGTGATGCAACAAACTTGCGTGTCGGCTCTGAGTGTCTTCCTCCCTGCAGATGTGTTTATTTGCGGATCACTAGCTTAAATAATGGTTATAGTAAATTATCTAGGAGCGTGTGTACTTCCACAGCTGTAAGGCATATAATCCGAAAGAATTCCCTTAGTATTGTGTAATGGTGCACACTTAGATGCAAATAAAAGTATCCTCCCCATCGGAGTCACTGCTTTTATTTGTAGGGCCAAAGAGGAACCAACTATTAATTTTATTTGTCAAAAAGTAAGGTTGACAAGATAATAAAATTAATGGGTAAAACCTCCTCTTGCAAATGTAGAATTCGTATACGTCCACACTAGCATGGCATGCGATATTCTCGGTGTTGGTTGATTTTGGAATTTTATTGTTTTGAGGAATCAATAATATTTGAAATCTAATATTTTGATCATTGTGATTCTTAGGATTTTCAAATGGCTTTCAACCCACTTGCTGTGATATTAAAAGAAATAAACTTACTGTACCCAAATAATATTGATTGGAAAAGAAATTTGGATAGTGTCTTAACTGTCAATGAGTGTCCTCCTAGGCCTGCGAATGATTCTGGGGAAAAGAAACTTTTCGGATACCAGAATCGGGCTGCTAGGCAGGAAGCCATGGTTGCTCAGAAGGTTTCTACTTCTAAGCCGAAAGGCAAGAAAAAGAAGAAACAAGGTGGAGCAAAAGTGGCGGGTGGACCTCAGAGAGGAGTGAAGAAGCCGAAAGGCATGTTCTTCACTTGTAAGCAGACTGGACATGGGAAAAAAGACTTCCCCAACCTAAAGCAGAACAAAAGTATATCTTTTGGCTTGGTCGTTGAAACATGTTTAGTGGTGTTATCTACCGGTACCTGGTGTGTAGATATGGGAGCCACTGATCATGTCTGCAATTCTTTGCAGGGGTTCCAGGAAACCCGATGACTAGCTGAAGGAGAAATTACCGTCTACATGGGCAATGCTACAAAGGTGGCGGCTATTGCAGTGGGAGACGTTCATTTATCGTTTGATAGAAATAAAGTTTTGGTTTTGAGAAATTGTCTTTATGTACCTACATTTGGAAAGAATTTGATTTCGGTTTCTAAATTATTTATGGATGGATATTCTGTTTCTTTTAATGAAAGAGTTGTTATAAAAAGAAATAGAGAGATTATCTGTTCAGGTACATTGGTTGGCAATTTGTATACTCTTGAACCAAAAGCTCCCACGATGCATATAGAAGTAAATAACTCATCTTCTAATTCCAATAAGAGAAAAGAACCTTCGAAGATGAACCAGACATATCTTTGGCATCTAAGGCTTGGTCATATTAACCTGAGTAGAATTCAAAGGTTGATAGCTAATGGACCTTTGGGTTCATTTGTGGTGGAGGATCTCCCAACCTACGAATCTTGCTTGGAAGGTAAAATGACCAAGAGGCCTTTCAAGGCCAAGGGGTATAGAGCCAAAGATGTGTTAGAGTTGGTTCATACTGATTTGTGCGGTCCTATGTCTATCCAGGCTAGAGGTGGTTTTGAATATTTCGTCTCTTTTATAGACGATTATTCAAGATATGGATGCATTTACTTGATGCGCCGCAAGTCTGAATGCTTTGACAGGTTCAAAGAATTCAAGGCTGATGTGGAGAACCGTCAAAGTAAAAGTATCAAGACCCTACGATCTGATCGTGGTGGTGAGTACCTCTTGGGAGAGTTTAGGAATTACTTATCAGAGGCTGAGATTCAATCCCAATTGTCTGCACCTGGCACACCCCAGCAGAATGGTGTAGCGGAGCGAAGGAATATGACTCTTATGGAGATGGTTAGATCGATGATGAGTTATTCTGAGTTGCCAGATTCGTTCTGGGGGTATGCGCTGGATACGGCAATGTATATTTTGAACTTAGTTCCATCTAAATCAGTGCCTTCTACCCTCGTAGAATTGTGGACTGGGCGAAAGCCTAGTCTGAGACATATTCGGATATGGGGAGTCGGCCAAAGACATGTCTTGAAGGTGATCTTTGGTAAGTTGGAACCTCGTACAGAAGTATGCATGTTCGTGGGCTACCCTAAAGGAACGAAAGGTGGTTTGTTTTATAATCCTAGAGATCAGAGGGTGATCGTTAGCACGAATGCCCGATTTCTAGAAGAAGACAATGTGATGAACCACAAGCCCAAGAGTAGGATTGTTCTAGAGGAATTAAGAGGGGAAGTCGCTACTTCAGTACCACCGGTACAAGAGGATATACCATAAGTCACTGCACAGTGTGTCACAGAGGATACACAGGTGATACCTCGTCGTAGTGGGAGGGTTGTTAGACAGCCTAATAGATTCATGTTCTTGGGAGAATCTTTTGATTTGGTCCCTGGCGAACATGAACCTGATCCCTGGACATATGACGAGGCACTCCAAGATATAGATGCGGTATCTTGGCAAAGAGCGATGAATTCAGAGATAGAATCTATGGATTCTAATCATGTCTGGGAGCTAGTAGAACCACCCGATGGTGTGAAAGCCATTGGATGCAAGTGGATCTACAAGAGAAAGAGAGGAGTAGACGGGAAGGTTAAGACCTTTAAAGCTAGGCTTGTTGCGAAAGGGTATACTCAGAAAGAGGGTATCAATTATGAGGAGACCTTTTCGCCAGTAGCTATGCTTAAGTCTATCCGGATTCTCTTATTTATAGCTGCTCATATGGATTATGAGATTTGGCAGATGGATGTCAAGACAGCTTTCTTTAGCGGAAGTCTTGAGGAGAACATCTATATGCAGCAACCAGAGGGATTCATTGCTAAAGGCAAAGAGCATCTAGTGTGTAAGCTTAATCGGTCCATTTATGGATTGAAGCAAGCTTCGAGATCTTGGAACATGTGTTTTGATGAGGTAATCCAGTCATATGGATTTATTCAAAATTCGGATGAGCCATGTGTATACAAAAGATGTAACGGAAACTTAGTAGTATTTCTTGTACTATATGTAGATGACATTTTGTTAATTGGCAACAATATCAAAGTGTTATCAGACGTAAGGGTATGGTTGTCCAAACAGTTTGACATGAAGGACTTGGGAGAAGTGGGACACATCCTTGGGATCAAAGTTATAAGGGATCTCAAGAAAAGGATGTTGTGCTTATCTCAAGCTTCATACATAGACACGGCCCTAGCTCGTTTTAGCATGCAGAACTCCAAGAAAGGTTTTCTACCTTTTAGGCATGGAGTATTTTTATCTAAAGAGATGTGTCCCAAAACATCAAAGGAGATAGAGGAGATGAAGGCGGTTCCTTATGCTTCGGCAGTAGGAAGCCTCATGTATGCTATGCTATGTACGAGACCAGATATCTGCTTTGTCGTGGGCATGATTAGCAGATATCAGAGTAATCCTGGACAGGGACATTGGACTACGGTAAAGCATATATTGAAGTACTTGAGAAGGACTAGGGATTATATACTGGTTTACTGGGTAGATCAATTAGTCCCTATGGGTTACACGGATTCTGATTTCCAATCAGATAGGGACAACAGTAAGTCTACCTCGGGGTTTGTGTTTACTTTTGGAGGTGGAGCGATAGTATAGAGGAGTGTCAAGCAGAAATGCGTGGCGGACTCTACCATGGAAGCTGAGTATGTGGCAGCCTCTGAGGCAGCCAAGGAAGTTGTATGGCTCAGGAACTTCTTGATGGACTTGGATGTGATTCCTGGTTTGCCCAGAACTATCACAATTTATTGTGATAACAGTGGTGCAGTTGCAAACTCGATGGAACCACGAGCCCATAAGGAGAGTAAACACATAGAGCGCAAGTACCACCTGATACGAGAAATCGTAAAGCGAGGAGAAGTAGTTGTCGCCAAGATTGCATCAGAGGATAACCTGGCGGATCCATTCACTAAGGCCCTTCCAGCAAAAGCATTTGATAGGCATGTGGAGGACATGGGGATCAGATGTATGGCAACGTGATGACAGCATAGTCTTTTAGTATAAGTGGGAGATTGTTAGAATGTATACTGAAAGCCTAGCTCTTTTTCTATGAACATTTTTATTTTTGAAATAAGAATCACATGATCATTGTTTACACTTTATATTTATTATATGTGTGCATATTGTCTAATATTTTACATAACATGGTGCTTGGTGTGGCACAGAAGATCATGTTATCAGTCCCTTGTAGAATATAAGTAGAGGCTCACAACCAAGATGGTTTTGGACAAACCATTGGCATGGTTGTAGCGTAGCTTGGTATTGTTTTGTCTTGAACATAGAGTTACACTAGTACACTTAGGTGTATTGAGCAGGACCGACATAGAGGTGATTCAATTTATTGCTGACTACATAATTGAATCGGACCTCGGATATTATGTTGTACATGCTCTTAATCCCGATATAATAATGGGCACATGTACTTAGTATTTATTTCTTTGATTTACCAAAGGGTGGGATTTCTATGGATTAAATCAATATGCCCGGTAAGTTGGGAAATGATATTATTTACATGGTGTGCCGGTGATTATAGGAGGAAACCGTGTCCTATATATTAGGTTGATGATGTCCCCTTGAGGAGCTCATAAGGTTCATCATGTAAACCCTGTAGGTTGACTTAGTCAACATGATGATAAGGTTGAGTGGTACTACTTGAGGAGTTAGATGTTAATTGATTGATGGTCAGTAAATCAATTAATTGACGGATATTCGATATCTTAACCATGGGGAGATGGATGTACAAATAATATATGGAGCCCATATTAATTTATGGGGGTTGGTGAGGTAATTCAATGATGATCCTCTAGTGGAATGGAACATCATTGATGGATCAAGTTTGTGTGGTTCCGATCCATCGGGTGGCCAAGATCCAACTCCTCCTCATGGTCCCTATCGTAGCCTAATATAAGCCTCATGGAGCCTAGATCCAATGATGGAACATAAAACTCTAGATCCGACAGTTGAGATTAAATCTCTAGATCCTGTTGGGTTTCCGGCACCGCGGCGTGTGTGTGTTCGATCATGTTTCGTAAACATGAGCACAGCGGAAGCAATTAAAAATAATAAATCTATATTTATTACAACACACACAACACACGCATGCTATTACAACAAGTGTAGACATAACCGTAAATTAAAATTGCAATAAAAGGAAAATAAACTACGTTATACCTTCCGTATGACGTGTAGCGGGAACGGCATCAATTGGAACGATCCTCGTAAGAATCGTCTCTATCCGTATCCACGCCGAGCTCCTCGGGATGACTTCGCTAAGTCACGAGCTTCGTCTTCGTACGGGTTACTAGCCTCGTGTTGAAGACGACGTGATCGAGAGATGATCACAATCCGAATCCAAATTCGGATCCTAAAACGAGTTCTCAAAACTCGCTTCTCCGGAGAGGTATTCGTCAACCGTTTGACGAATCCTTCGTCCTCCACCTCAGAGGATTACCGGAGATCAAATCCCCGGTAAGTTAGCCTCTGTCGGAGCACTAACCGTCATCCAAACGACGCTCCGACGAGAGGAGAACAAGCTGTCCAGAAAACTGGACAGCTTTGGTGGAGACCTTGCGCCGGCCAAATAAGGAAAGCGACTTGCTCACCTTGTCGCCGGAGCCAAGGAAGATCACCGGAGCTCCTCCGGCAGCAGCTCATCGCCGGCAAGAGGAGGAAACGGCAGCAGCTGGTCGCCAGTTGGAAGAGATGGTTGGCGGCAATAGAGTTGGCGCCAACAAGAGGAGGAGGGTGGGCGGCCAAATTAGGTTTGCCTCTTCATTAGGGCTTAACAAACCCTAATGCCCTCTTTTATAGAGAACTAATTCTCTTAATGGTTAATGGATCATATCCATAAAGCCCGTTAACCCGCTCCATTAAGATAAGTTAAAATAAACCAAACCATGATGGTTTATTTTAAGTTAAAACGAACGAACCAACCTTTGGTTCATTCGCTTAATATAAACCAAACCCTTTGGTTTATTCTCATCCATTGATTAGAACCAAACCATTTTGGTCCATCCATTATGTCTTCATAAGACACGGCCCATCCACGCTTCCATTGCATCAAACAATTTCATGCTCGCTTTATGTTTGGTCCAACCAAACATAGTTTCTCTCGATCGAGAATCCCATTCTCAAGCTCGCTTTAAATCCTTTGGATTACACTCGTTGTGCGTGTGACCAAATAGGTTCTCGGTTTATGTTGGCCGCCTATAATTAACCATTAATTATAGAACGATCATGAGTGGCACCTAGTAGTACATCATGATCCCCAATTAACCGAAAAGATCAACGGTTGATCGAACTATTTCAAAACCCTTGATGCTCGAATGAATCGTGCCCCATTCCCTTCACTCATCTTATACCCACTTGGTTCAGGACATGGTCTATAGTGTCAGTCCCCACTAGGCTGACTACGTCACACCTAGCCCAAGTATCATTTCCTCGTCCTACGAATTCTAGTTACTCCACATGTATCGAAGAGTACCTTACTCTAAACATGTAATGCTTTGGCCAAAGACTTTAGTAACAATCCGACGAGAGGCCATGGGTATACATCTCCTCGCAAGGAGTGGTGAATCCTTTATAGGCTATTCAAACACCTTCGATCACCGACTTATACCCAATCATCTCGGGTCCACATCTCCTGGAGATGTTTGCTTAAGATGTCAAAGCATAAGTCTCCATGATCAAGATGACTTGAATACCGCAAGTCAAAGGAACATCGCACTTAAGCCACAAGAAGAACTTCATTGACATATCTATATATGCAGAGAACCATATGAAGTCTTACTACCGGTCACTCCAATGAACTAGTTACCATAACTAGCATCCACGATTAACTCCGGACATCACTATGTCTCCAGCCAGTGAGAATCAGCTGCTTGGATACACCAAGGAGTATACCTCGTGCTAGTCTCAACAGAATTGATGGTGTCCAAATCCATCAATTCATCGACTAGGGATCATTCCGATACATCACAATTACACATGTAGAGATACTCACTAGTTGTGATCCAATCACAAATTCTCTCATGCTGTGAATCGTATCGTGGACATTCAGTAAATGAGTTTAAGATCCAATCAAATACATCAAACATGTATACTCAAATAGTGAATCTTCATTTATCATATAAATGGTTCATACATAAGGCGATTGCCTTAGGACATCTCTCATATATTACTAACAGACTCCCACTTGGCCTAATGCCAATCGCTACGGTATCCAATACCATAAGCTCGAACATGACTCTCAAACTTATTTTGAGGTAATGCCTTAGTCAAGGGATCCGCTAAGTTCCTTTCAGTGGGAATTTTCTCGATTTGTATTTCGTTCCTACTGATGATCTCTCTGATAAGATGATAGCGGCGAAGCACATGTTTGGATCATTGATGAGACCACATCAAGTTCATAGATGAACTACTTGATCCAAACCGCTTCCTTCTAAAGTCGCAACGATTTCGCCGCGGGCGTAATCCGCTATAGTGTCAAGCTTGGAACCTTTCCAACTTATTGCGCCTCCATTCTAGGTGAATACATACCCAGACTAAGACATGGAATCATCCTTGTCTGTCTGGATCTGGCATCCGTATACCCACGTATCACCATGTACCCTTCTCCATATATTAGGAACGTATCCTTAGTTCTTCTTAAGTACTTAAGGATCGTCTTATGATCACCCAATGATCCATTCCTAGATCGATCGTATCCGCCGTGACACTCGTGAGCATACGATACGTCGGGCCTTGTACATAACATAGCATACATGATAGATCCTATTACAGATGAATAGGGAATCCTACTCATGCAAATCCTCTCGTCTTATATGTGCGGACACATAGACTTCGAAAGGTGTACCCCATGCCTGATGGGTAAGAAACCTTTCTTGGATTCTGACATGCTAAACCTCTTTAGCACTCGGTCTATATATGTAGACTGCGAAAGACCAAGCAACCGTTTCGATCTATCTCTATAGATCTTAATCCCGAGGATGTAGGTTGCTTCTCCCAGGTCTTTCATGGAGAATGTCTTGGATAACCAAACCTTCATCGATCAGTAAGATTGAAACATCGCTTTCCTATAAGTAGTATGTCATCGACATACAATACTAGGAATACGATCGCACTCACTAACCTTCTTGTACACACAAGGTTCGTCTGGATTTTGTGAGAAATCAAACTTTTTGATTGTCTCATCAAAACGGATATTCCAGCTCCTGGATGCTTGCTTCAATCCATAAATGGACCGTCACAATTTGCATACCTTGGTTTTATCAACCGATGTGAAACCCTCAGGCTGTATCATATACACGTCCTCGAGCAGGTTTCCATTAAGGAAAGCTGTTTTCACATCCATCTGCCATATCTCATAATCATAATGAGCCGCTATGGCCAGGAGCAACCGAATGGATTTAAGCATAGCTACAGGCGAATAGGTTTCGTCATAATCAACACCTTGTTTTTGACGATATCCTTTCGCCACCAATCTAGCCTTATAGGTAATCACATTACCATCCATGTCGGTTTTCTTCTTGAAAACCCACTTGCACCCTATAGGCTTTATCCCTTCAGGTGGGTCAACCAAGTTCCAAACTTGGTTTTCATACATGGAATCCATTTCCGACTTCATGGCACCAAGCCACTTATCCTTTTCTGAACTTGTCAGCACTTCTTCATAACTGGTAGGCTCCTCATCATCAATGAGTAACACGTCGTTCGATTCGCTTACGAGAAATCCATATCTCTCAGGAATATTGCGTGTTCTACCAAATCTACGAAGATATGGTGTTACAATAGGTCCAGCCGATTGCTCATCACTATGAGTTGTCGGCTGTTGTGCTTCACCAGGTATCTCATCAATGTCTATTTGAGTCTCTCGAGCCTCCTCAAGCTCGACGACACTCCCACTGTTTTCTTGCAAGAGAAACTCTTTCTCTAGAAACACAGCATGCCTTAAAACAAACACTTTTTGTTCCATGGGATGATAGAATTGGTAACCCCTTGTTTCCTTAGGGTATCCAACAAATAGACATTTATCAGACTTAGCATCCAATTTGTCTGATACAGTCCGCTTCACATAAGCAGGACAACCCCATATCTTCAAGTAAGATACATGAGGTTTCTTACCATTCCATATCTCATATGGAGTAGTTGAGACTACCTTGGTAGGCATTCTGTTTAACAAGTAAACAGCTGTCTGAAGTGCATGGCCCCAAAAGGACTTGGGAAGAGTTGCATGATTCATCATTGACCTGACCATGTCCAACAAGGTCCGGTTACGCCTCTCAGATACACCATTATGCTGTGGTGTATAGGGCGGAGTCCATTGAGACAATATGCCATTATCTCTTAGATAATCAAGAAACTCTTGACTTAAGTATTCACCACCTCGATCCGATCAAAGTATTTTAATACTCTTATCATGTTGTTTCTCTACTTCATTTCTGAATTCTTTGAACCTTTCAAAGGCTTCAGACTTGTGTTTCATCAAGAACACATACCCAAACCGTGAGTGATCATCGGTGAAGGTAATGAAGTAGCCATAGCCTTCTAATGCTTGAGTTTGTTAGTGCATATAAGATCCACATATCTCCACAATGGTATGATATTGTCCACTTTGGGCCCAAGCCCTCATGGTTTTGTTTTTGGGCTTTACCCAAAAGGCCTCATACCAATGGAGATATCTTTTTTCTTATAAGCACATGATCTTTTCCATGTCTTACCAATGTGGGACTTTGATTGTATTCCCCATACTCCCAACAATCCCCCCCTCAAACGAAGGACCACATTGGGCCCCCCCTCAAGCCTATCCCTCCTCGAAGGATTTTCTCTGCTTGATGTCCGATCTTCAACCCACCAGGACTTCTGGTTTGTTCGGTCCCCGACCCAACTAGACTTCCTTCCTGATGTCTGGTTCTCTTGATCCGGACGTGGGAGCTCAACTTCCTTCGTTCGAGGTTCATGGCTTGACATGGACCATGGCTCTGATACCAATTGTTGGATCGAAAGTGTCGCTAGAGGGGGGGGTGAATAGCGATACGATGTCGTTAAAAACTTTTGCAATAAGTAAAAAGCAAGTAGAGAATGCACAGCGGAAATATAAAGTAGACAAGATATTTTTACGTGGTTCACAATCTTTCGATTGCTAATCCACGGCCCTAGTGATCCTTGATCACGACGGAGGGCAATTCACTAAAACCACCTCCTCGTTGGAGGTAGGAGCAACGACAAAAAGAAATCAAGGCAAAGGACACTCCCTTTCCTTGTTACGATTAAAGCACAAAGACAATTTAAAGAAGTAGAACTTAAATAAATATACCGACAACTCTTATAAGTAGAAGGTGGCACTTCGTCAGAGCAAATGTGAGTAGTAGTAGCGCATGCTACGGCGTGTTGAGCTCTTGAATTCTTGTTATTTGCTTGGCTTGAACATGTCTATTTATGGATATTGATCTATGAATTTAGACATAGGTAGTGTCCAAGGTGAGGTTCTTATCCCCAAGACTTGTTCATCCACATCCTTTGCCAACTCAAGGATGAGGTGTTTCATCCAACCACCTTGTGCCACCTCCAACCTCCTTGTGCGCCAACTCAAGGATGAGGTGTTTCATCCAACCACCTTGTGCCACCTCCAACCTCCTTGGGCGCCAACTTGAGGATGAGGTGTTTCATCCAACCACCTTGTGCCACCTCCAACCTCCTTGGGCGCCAACTTGTTGGAGCCATTCAACTTGTGCCACATCATGGGAGCCAACCATCTTGTGCCAACTCACCTTATTTTGGGCGTCCACCACAAGGAAGCTTGGTGATGGTTTGGATGTCCACCTTGATGCCACATCACCCTTTGTACCAAAACACGAGTCAAGTCCAAATTCACCCCCTTGAAATTCGAGCTCTTCTCGAGGCTGGAACTTGACTAGCAGTTGATTGTAGTCAAAGGGTTTTGACTGCAGTACAAGTTAGCTTAAAATATAAAGTACGATGGTTCTAACCATCTGATCTCGACCTAGACCTTCCATTGGAGGTATTGGGTCGGATCTACGCTTAACGACCTTGCTTCGCTTTCACACGAGCTTACCTTGTAGCCTCGCTTCCGGTCTTCACCCGAGTACCTCGGCTTCCTCCGAAGTCCCTCTGGCGTTGCCCGACCACCTCGGTTCCCACCGGGTGTCGCAGACCTTCCGCTCAACTTTAGCATTTCTGCACACTTAATTGAGCTCGTAAGATAACAAATATACCCTTAACTATTGAGCCTTTTGCCATAATCAAAATACCGGTTCGACTTTGGTGCCCACTGCACCAACAGAGTTGACATAGGTCCACATACATCAGTATGTACTAGACCTAGTAACTCTCCCACTCGTTCACCTTTTCCTGTAAAAGGTAACTTAGTCATCTTGCCTTTTAAGCATGATTCGCATGTATCGTATGAATCCAATTCAAACGATTCCAGAATTCCACATCGGTGTAATTCGGACATGCATTTCTTGCTTATATGGCCAAGACGACAATGCCACATATAGGAGTCTATTTGATTATCCTTTCGAGCACGCGTGTTGCTCGCTTCGATATTGAAAATGTCACTGGATACGTCCAACGTATAAACACCATTGCTTAAAGTTCCAGTCCCATAAAGAACTCGATTCAAAGTTATGTAACAACAATTGTTACTAAAAGTCAAATGGTACCCATTTCTATTTAAACACGAAATAGAAATGATGTTCTTTATCAACGAAGGAACATAAAAGCAATTGTCCAGTTCTAAGACAAGTCCTACAGGGAGTTCCAACAAATACGTTCCGATGGCGAGTGCAGCAATCGTTGCTTCATTCCCAACACGTAAATTTGACTCTCCCCTTGACGAGTCTTCTTCTATTCCTTAGCCCATGTATGTCATATATGTGAGCCACACCCAGTATCGAATACCCAAGTGTCTGAGGAAATAGAATGACAATCAATAAAGAAGATTTCTGAAGAAGATGGGGCATCCGATGCCTTATCCTTCTTCACGGACTCTTGATAAACCTTGCAATTTCTTCGCCAATGACCCTCCTTGCCATAATGATGGCAAGTGCCCTTTTGAGCTAGTTCTACCTTCTTAGCCTTTCTCTTCTTTCCCTTCTGCTGTTCCTTTGACTTCCTCTTAGAACCTTTCTTCGAGGAATCAACTAATAGCATCGTCCCCTGCTCATGCTTCTCAGAAGACTCCACAGTCCTTCAAAGATATTGAGCAAGATACGCAGATGAACCTCCTAGCATCTCGAGAGGTGAAGATGAGCTTTGAGACTCGAACCTTTCAATCTCACTTGCTCATCAACCAACTCACAAAGATGAAGGACACGATATGAGCATCCATATGCTCATGCGCCGTAGAGCTTGGGTTCCATCGTGGCTAGCATGATGCAACTCATTTGTTCAGAATCACTCACATGTTTCTGATAGGCCAACAATTGGTCCAGAGTTGCATCGTCACTAGGACGGGCGGGAAGAGGCGCTTCGAGGACATTTACAAGCTTTTCACCTTGAGAACAATTCTCAAGTTTCTAAGCCAGTCCAAGAAGTTTGGCCCAGTCAATTTATTTGAATCCAAAATGGAACGCAAATTCAAACACATCATGATCAATATATTAACTTAGAAATACAAAACGAGCATATATGAGAAAATGATTTTAAAATGCATCAATATACATTTATAAATCCCATTCATTTTTCGAATTTCAAAAACCCCAAAATCACTTCGGGAGATCGTAGGTCCATCTCCGAATGGGCTGATATCCATCGTAGATATGAACAACCTTGGAGAGAGTCCAACAAGCCATTCATAACTACGATGGTAGGTATCAACTATACCGATTGCATATCACGTATATGCAACTATCACAATGTGCTATCAACTAATTGAATGTTCACACATACATCGGGTTGTTAACACATTAACAAGTATGCATCATATGCATAGCACCCAACTTCACCTCCCTTTACATCGACCTTGGAGAGAGTCCAACAAGCCGATGCTCCGTGTTAAAGCCAACCCATTAATCAGACATAGTTTTAATATGGTTAGAGCGCATTCAACCAATTAGCCCAGCTTGGAGAGAGTCCAACAACCAAAGCTAACGATTGACCTCTGACTCTTACCATATTAGTATTAAACTATTCCATGGTTTGAACATATTCAGGTTCTAGCCGGGCTTGGAGAGAGTCCAACAACCCAAACAAGAAACAGAACTCTGGTTCTAACCATATTAATGGAAGGTGTAGGCTTTAATATTGATTAAGGGTTTTTATGTCTCATCCTCTTTGCATGCAAATAACTATTATCTACATGGCATGGCATACATGGCATACATCTACATGTCACGACACGCATGGCATAATGTTATGCATCTAATGCAATTACATGGCATACAATTATGTCATGTATATAATTTCCTTATATGTCATAACTATTTATGGAAATAAAATATGTTTAAGATTTGATTCTCCAAATCAAATCATAATTAAATTAGGAAACAAATTTCCAAATCTAATCACATATTTTATTCATGGAATTATTTGATTAAGGAAAATCTATTTAGGAAACCAATTTCCTAAATCATTAAAACTACTTATGGAAATAAAATATTTTAAGATTTGATTTCCCAAATCAAATCATGATTAAATTAGGAAACAAATTTCCAGAATCTAATCAAATATTTTATTTATGGAAAATATCAATTTCCATAAATACTTCCAACTTTCCAAAAGTGGAAGATTTCCATAAATACTTCTAGACTTTCCAAAATTGAAAAATTTCCATAAATACTTCTAAATTTCCAAAATTTAGAAAACTTCCAGAAATACATTATGACTATCGCAAAACCATTTTTCACAACTCGGGCTCGATACCATGGTTTGCACCGCAAGGCAGGTGTGTTCGATCATGTTTCGTAAACATGAGCACAGCGGAAGCAATTAAAAATAATAAATCTATATTTATTACAACACACACAACACACGCATGCTATTACAACAAGTGTAGACATAACCATAAATTAAAATTGCAATAAAAGGAAATTAAACTACGTTATACCTTCCGTATGACGTGTAGCGGGAACGGCATCAATCGGAACGATCCTCGTAAGAATCGTCTCTATCCGTATCCACGCCGAGCTCCTCGGGATGACTTCGCTAAGTCACGAGCTTCGTCTTCGTACGGGTTACTAGCCTCATGTTGAAGACGACGTGATCGAGAGATGATCACAATCCGAATCCAAATTCGGATCCTAAAACGAGTTCTCAAAACTCGCTTCTCCGGAGAGGTATTCGTCAACCGTTTGACGAATCCTTCGTCCTCCACCTCAGAGGATTACCGGAGATCAAATCCCCGGTAAGTTAGCCTCTGTTGGAGCACTAACCATCGTCCAAATGACGCTCCGACGAGAGGAGAACAAGCTGTCCAGAAAACTGGACAGCTTTGGTGGAGACCTTGCGCCGGCCAAATAAGGAAAGCGACTTGCTCACCTTGTCGCCGGAGCCAAGGAAGATCACCGGAGCTCCTCCAGCAGCAGCTCGTCGCCGGCAAGAGGAGGAAACGGCAGCAGCTGGTCGCCGGTTGGAAGAGATGGTTGGCGGCAATAGAGTTGGCGCCAACAAGAGGAGGAGGGTGGGCGGCCAAATTAGGTTTGCCTCTTCATTAGGGCTTAACAAACCCTAATGCCCTCTTTTATAGAGAACTAATTCTCTTAATGGTTAATGGATCATATCCATAAAGCCCGTTAACCCGCTCCATTAAGATAAGTTAAAATAAACCAAACCATGATGGTTTATTTTAAGTTAAAACGAACCAACCAACCTTTGGTTCATTCGCTTAATATAAACCAAACCCTTTGGTTTATTCTCATCCATTGGATTAGAACCAAACCATTTTGGTCCATCCATTATGTCTTCATAAGACACGGCCCATCCACGCTTCCATTGCGATCAAACAATTTCATGCTCGCTTTATGTTTGGTCCAACCAAACATAGTTTCTCGTCCGAGAATCCCATTCTCAAGCTCGCTTTTAAATCCTTTGGATTACACTCGTTGTGCGTGTGACCAAATAGGTTCTCGGTTTATGTTGGCCGCCTATAATTAACCATTAATTATAGAACGATCATGAGTGGCACCTAGTAGTACATCATGATCCCCAATTAACCTAAAAAGATCAACGCTGATCCGTAACTATTTCGAAACCCTTCAAGAGCTTCGAATGAATCGTGCCCCATTCCCTTCACTCATCTTATACCCACTTGGTTCGGACATGGTCTATAGTGTCACCTCACTAGGTCGACTACGCCACACCTAGCCCAAGTATCATTTCTCGCCCCACGAATTCTAGTTACTCCACATGTATCGAAGAGTACCTTACTCTAAACATGTAATGCTTTGGCCAAAGACTTTAGTAACAATCCGACGAGAGGCCATGGGTATACATCTCCTCGCAAGGAGTGGTGAATCCTTTATAGGCTATTCAAACACCTTCGATCACTTCGACTTATACCCAATCATCCCGGGTCCACATCTCCTCGGAGATGTTTGCTTAAGATGTCAAAGCATAAGTCTCCATGATCAAGATGACTTGAATACCGCAAGTCAAAGGAACATCGCACTTAAGCCACAGTAAGAACTTCATTGACATATCTATATATGCAGAGAATCATATGAAGTCTTACAGCTGGTCACTCCAATGAACTAGTTACCATAACTAGCATCCACGATTAACTCCGGACATCACTATGTCTCCAGCCAGTGAGAATCAGCTGCTTGGATACACCAAGGAGTATACCTCGTGCTAGTCTCAACAGAATTGATGGTGTCCAGATCCATCAATTCATCGACTAGGGATCATTCCGATACATCACAATTACACATGTAGAGATACTCACTAGTTGTGATCCAATCACAAATTCTCTCATGCTGTGAATCGTATCGTGGACATTCAGTAAATGAGTTTAAGATCCAATCAAATACATAAAACATGTATACTCAAATAGTGAATCTTCATTTATCATATAAATGGTTCATACATAAGGCGATTGCCTTAGGACATCTCTCATATATTACTAACAGATCCGACGGTTGAGATTAAATCTCTAAATCCGACAGTTGATATTAAATCTCTAGATCCGACGGAGGGGATGAAACCCTAGATTCGACGGTTGGGATGAAACCCTAGATCCGACGGTGGAGATTAAATCCCTAGATCCGACGGTGGAGATTAAAGGAGGCTTAAGCCCAACTCTATAAATATAGGGCTAAGGCTTGGGCGGCAATCTAATGCTTGGAAGATTAGGGTTTTGCCTCTCAAGAGTTTGGGCGGAAAGAAATCCAAGGAGGGATTAGGGTTTGTCCCTTGGGCGGCTAGGGTTTGGCTTGTGGCTTGGGCGGCAACAAGGTGGGAGATTAGGGTTTGCTTCCTTTCTCTTCCTAAGGTGTAGCCGGCGCCCACTCCATCTTCCTCCTTGCTTTGGCCGGTGCCCAAAGGATTAAGGTTAGGGTTTTGACTTGGGCAGCATCAAGGTGGGAGATTAGGATTTGCTTCCTTTCTCTTCCTAAGGTGTAGTCGGCGCCCACTCCATCTTCCCCTCTACCTTGGCCGGCGCTCAACCTATTCCTCCTCTTCTCCTTGGTCGGCGGCTATATCAAGCTCCTTGGCTTGGTGGTCGGTTCTAGATAGGAGAAGGAGTTTTGTTTGGTTCTTCTCTTTGTTCGGAGCGAGCAAGGAAGGGAAGAACGTGATCTAGGAGGCTTCAACTTGTGGAGGATCTTCGCCCACACGAAGTCTACAAGGAGGTTAGGACATACGGTAGAAGATCGAGAGGTATAAATGTTTTACAACTTTTATTATTGATCTTTGCATGTTCTTATTATTATGTTCCTTATCTTAGTATGTGTTGATTATACTAGTTTACATTTGTATGTATTTGTATAATCATGGACCCCGAAGATAAACACAATAACCGGCGATCTGTCCTTCGTCTCTTCCGCGGCTAACCGACTAGAAGAGTTGATTGCTTGAACAACAAGTTTGTTCAAGCAATTGCTCGAGTCGTTAGCAATTGGTTGTGCTTAGGAAACTCATCCCATCCGGATTAGTTTTCATTAGTGAAAATTTTAATCCGGGGACATGGGAGCCGACGAGCCTCCGAAGCAATTCCCAACAGGAGGAAACCATGTCCTATATATTAGGATGATGATGTCCCCTTGAGGAGCTCATAAGATTCATCATGTAAACCCTGCAGATGGACTTGGTCCGGCATGATGATAAGGTTGAGTGGTACTACTCTTGGAGTTAGATTTTGATTAATTAATTGTCAGTAAATTAATTAATTGACGGACATTCGAGATCTTAAACACGGGGAGATATTTGTACAATTACTATATGGAGCCCATATTTATTTATGGGGTTGGTGAGGTAGATCAATAGTAATCCTCTAGTGGAATGGATTATCATTAATGGATCGGATTTTATGTGGGCTAGATCCATTGGGTGGCCATGATCCAACTCCTCCTCATGGTCCCTATTGTAGCCTATTAAAACCTTCATGAAGCCTAGATTCAATGGTAGAAAATGGAAGTCTAGATCTGATTGTGGAGATTAAATCTCTAGATCCGACGGTGGAGATTAAATCTCTAGATCCGACGGTGGAGATTAAATCTCTAGATCCGACGGTGGAGATTGAAAGGAAGCTTAAGCCTAGCTCTATAAAAGGAGGGCAAAGGGCTTGGGCGTGGAACATCTTTGGGAGATTAGGGTTTTTGGCTTAGGCGGCTAGGGTTTGGGAAAGGGCTTGGGCGGCAACAAGTGGAAGGATTAGGGTTTGTTTCCTTCTCTTCCTAGGGTGTAGACGGCACCCATCTTCTTCCTCCTTACTTTGGTCAGCGCCCATACCTCTTCCTATTCTTCTCCTTGGACAGCGGCAACAAGGGTGTAGGTTCTTCCTTTGGAGCACTTGGTCGGCACCCATTATTCCTTCTCCCTCTCCTTGGTTGCCGGCGGCAACAACAAAGAGGAGAAGGTGGCTTGATCTTTCTCCAAAGGGATTGTGTCTGAAACTAGATAGGAGAGGAAGGGAGCTTATTATCTTCCTTTGTTCGGAGCGAACAAGGAAAGGAAGATATGTGATCTAGGAGGCTTCATCTCTTGAAGGATCGTTGCCCACACAACGTCCAAGAGGAGGATAAGACATACAATAGAAGTCCAAGAGGTAAACAAGAGGTATAATTCTTGTTTTGATTTCCTTTTGTTTCTTTATATGATGTATTTAATTGCATGTGGCTAATTTACTTGGACCCCGAAGACAAACACAAAAACCGGTGATCCGTACATCATCTATTCCTCGGCTAATCGAGGAAAAGAGTTAGGTTGCTTGAACAACTAGTTTGTTCAAGAGACCACTCTAATCGAATAGCACGATGATGGATCGGTTGCTTGGGTAATCCGTCTTGGTTGAATCATTGGATGAAATCTCTTGGTTTGGCTCCATGATCAAGATATTACCACCCTCAAAATCTTCAGATACTTCATCAACTTCAGTTACTTCATATATATCACGATGGTGAACCCTTTGCACGACCTTCCAATGAACTCCACGTTTGATATCATTCAAATAATACACTTGATTTGCTTGGTTTGCTAAAATGAATGGGTCATCATCATACCATATTTTAGAAGTGCCAATACACGTGAGATCATACTCTTCCACCAATGATTTTTTTTTTGGATTACATTGGAACCATTCACACCAAAATAATTGAACTTTATATCGGAAAGAGTAAAATATTTGGACCACATCCTTCAACACACCAAAAAAATCCAAATTGTCCTCATCGTCAAAGGATGGTACACTGACCTTACTATTCTGAGTAGTTCTGCATGAATCATGGGACGTCGTATGGTATCGAATCCCATTTACTATGCTTGCATCATATAGTTGAACTTTAGCATCAGGTCCCATTGCTAAATAATACAACTCATCCCTGATATCTGAATTTGTTAAATTTTTTAGGGCTACAATTTTATCCCTAAACCACAATGGGAAATCTCGCTTGTGATTTTGCATCACTTGATCAGCATGAACCTTTTGGGACACAAGTTGTAGATGCTCATTGTATAAAACTTAATCAATTTAAACTCTGTGAATGAAAAAGAATTAAAGTAATAACTTAATGTAAACACTTACTTTCGATATCGGTCGACTTCTTTACAATTGTTTAGAATGTACCAATGTGCTTTCTTAAACAATGACAATGACAATTTTCGACGTTGTTGGTTGCCAAAGACTCTTGTTTCCTGTGAGAAAACACTTAATTTGCATTTTGATGGTTGGACATCTTTATTCCGTTCCAACCTAGAAAAACTTATCTTAATCTGACTCATATACAACGAACTGAAAGTCAAGGTCTCATTTACAATATACCCCTTTGCAATAGATCCTTCAGGTCGTGCTTTATTACGAACATATTTATTTAGCCTTCCCAAATATCGCTCAAAGGGATACATCCATCGTGATGAAAATGGCCCAGCCAACATAGCTTCACAAGGTAAATGGACTGTCAAATGGACCATAATGTCAAAAAATACTAGAGGAAATATCTGTTCCATCTTACACAATATCAGGACTATTTGTTCCTCCATTTTACATATATCCACTGTGTGTCAAGATCTTGCAATGATCTTTTTGAAGAAATCACATAGCTCAATCAGTGGGCTACATATGTCCTTTGGGAAAAATTTACGTACATCAACTGGAAGTATTCTTTGTAACAATACATGACAATCATGTGATTTTAGTCCATATATCTTTCCTTCATTTGCATTCACATGTCTAGATATATTAGCAGCATAACCATCTAGAAACTTACTAATTTCAAAAATTCACAAAATTCACGCCTTTCTTTTAATGTCAACGTGTAACTTGCATATGGCTTCCTGAATTTGTCTCATACCGGCTGTAAATGCAACTCACTCATTATCCCCATATCTTGCAAGTCTAATCTTGCTTTGAGAGTGTCCTTTGACTTTCCGTCTATATTTAATAATGTGCTAAATAAAGCATCACATACATTCTTTTCAATATACATCACATCTAAATTGTCTCAACTTTAAACCTGACCAATATGGTAACTCAAAAAATAAAGACTTCGTTACTCAATTTGTATCATTCGAAGATCGCTATCGTTTTTTACTGAATAAAGGGTGCTTAATGAATGTCACTTGGGGCATCTGTTGGTGCAGTAGACACCTAAGTCGAACCTGAGTTTTGATTATAGCAAACGATACAAAGTTAAGCTCATGTCGTTATCTCACGAGCTGAATCGAGTGTACAGAAAATTGCTATAGCTGGAGCTGAAGGCTAGCGACACCCGGAGGAAGCCGCGGTGGTCGGGCGACACTCGAGTGACTTCGGAGGGAGCCAAAGAAATCAAGTGGAAGGCCGGAAGCAAAAGCGACATAGTAAGTATCGAGGTAAGCTCGAGTGAGTAAAGTGAAGTGAGGTCGTGTCCTTTGTACGGGGACGTCCTTAGGCGACGATCCGACCCAAGACTTCCCATGGAAGGTCTATGTTGAGATCGGACGGCAAGTGGCCGTCGAATTCACTTATATTTTGAGCTAACTCTTTATTGTAGTCAAAAATCCTGGCCATCAGTTCAACCGGGCCAGTTCAACCGGTGGTCAAAAATCAGCCTCGAGGAGTCAAACTTTATCACCATTTTTCAAGGAGTTTTGTGCCCAATTCCTATTGGTTGAAGACCCATTCGATGAGGGGCTTAAAGGCTATAAAAGGAGGGCTTCTCCTAGGGTTTTTCATCATCTCTAAGTGCTCACAAACCTCCACAACTCTACGATTTTCCGACGACTCTACGACGAAGTCGTCAAACAACCCTAGTTTACTTTCTACTCTTTTAGTTGTTGATATTCTTATTTTGTCGTCTCTTTAAATATTGCAATTCCTTTTATTAATCGAGGTTTTCTATCGTTGCACTTTACATTAATAGAAGAGAGGGTTTGTCTCTCTATCTTTTCTTTCGAAGTTTTTTTGTAATCGTCAAACTCCTACCTCCAACGAGGAGGAGTGTTTTTAGTGAATTGCCCTCCGTGCGTGATCAAGGATCACTAGGGTCTCGGAGTAGTAGCCGAAGGCTACGAACCAAGTAAAAAAACATTTGTCTCATTTATTTATAGTTTATCTTTCCACTGTAATTAACTGTCTACTCAAGTTTTAACGAACGAATTAAAAAAAAAGGTTTATCGCTATTCACCCCCCGTCTAGGGATCCTCTTCGATCCAACAATTGGTATCAGAGCCGGGGGCGCTTAGATTTGGTGAAACCACCAATCTAGCATTTTTTACAGATTTAAATTTTTCGTTATTTTTCGTATCAGAACCAAGGCGAAGTCTTGGAACCTTTTTTTTTGTGTTTTTTTTGGTATTTTTTGTGCAAGGTTTCCCTTCCAAATGGCCCATCTCGTGGGTTTTAGCACCGTCCGACCTCCGTTTTACAACAAAGATGATTTCCGTTACTGGAAAGGTCGGATGGAATGCTTTCTCAAAACCCAAATCGAGATGTGGATCATAATCCAAACAGGATTCACACTTCCGACTAATGAAGTGGGTGACTCCTTGGATTATGATCAATGGACCATTGCGACAAAACGACAAGTCGAAGCCGACGCCAAGGCAACACAAATCCTCCAATGCGGCTTGTCCAAGGAGGAGTTAAATCGCGTCGGCCCCTTCATAAGCACAAAGGACCTTTGGACAAAGCTAGTGGAGCTACTCGAAGGGACCGATGAAGCCAAGGTATGTAAGCGCAACCTTTTATTTAATAAATTATATAATCTAAAAATACAGGAACATGAAACGGCGACGCAACTCCACGCCCGCATCCAAGACATAGTCAACAATCTACACGCAATTGGGAAAAAGGTCGAAAATCGCGACCTTATAAGGTATGTCCTAAACTCCTTTCCGAGGACTACATTGTGGGCATCCATGGTCGATGCCTACAAGGTCTCCAAGGATCTTTCTAAACTTAGGTTAGATGAACTTTTTTCTGATTTCGAACTTCATGAGCAGTTTAACTCGGAACCCGAGAAAGGTATAGCACTATTTGCAGGTCCAAAGAAGAAAACCGCTAGCAAGCCACCCCCGAAGGAAGAAGAGGATGAGTCCAATTCGGAGGTCGACTCGGAAATGGAGGCCGAACTAGTCAACCTAGTTCGGAGGATAGTCAAGGGTCGAAAGTGAACCGTCACTCGACCCAACGAAGGTAAGCCTAAAAGTTCTAATATTAGGTGTTATGAATGCAACAGGTTTGGACACATAAAGTCCGAATGCCCAAAGCTCAAAAACAAAGCACCAAAATACAAAAAGGCACTCAACGCTACATGGGAAGAAGCTTCCAAGGAAGAAGACAATGATCGAGTCCTCATGGATAAACCGGTGGAATCGGAGACGGAGTCGAAACTGGAACTTGAATCGGAAACCGAAGACGAGTCGGACTGCGAAGCACTATTCAAGACAAGCCACGGATACACATCCGGTTCAAAAGATACACTCAAGGTAAGTTGGTCTCTCATTACTACACTTTATAGTGCAATTAAGTTTTTAAATAGAAAGTTAGCTAAGTCCGAGTCCAAGGTCGAGACCCTGGTTGAGGAAGTTAAACTCCTCAAACACGAGGTCTCCCTAACCTCTTCAACTAGTCAAGTTCAAGAGAAGGACTCAACTCGGGTTGAAAAACTCGAAGTTGAGAACTCACTCTTGAAGAGTCAAGTCGAAGATCTTAGGAATACGTTGGAAAGGTTTACTTTGAGATCCAAAGGACTTGACCTCCTACTTGGATCGCAAAGGGTCGTGTACAACAAGGCCGGGCTAGGGTTTAGCTCAAACACGACCAATAAGTCGTATATGTCGATTGTAAGTCGACATAAAAAACGTGTCCAAGCATGGGTCCCTAAGAACACCTTGATTTCAAACTTAGGATCAAACCAGTACTGGGTTCCCAAGGACCAAATCCACTATGTGGAGAGACCGAATCGATTCAACGGTCCAGGGGGAGCTAGTACGAAATTTGTTTGTGTTTTAACTTAGAAATTACATGCTTAGGTTTCTATTTAGTTTGATTTTTCTTTTTAGAATGGTTAGATAGGACTATAACTCGTCAATACTTGATAACATAGTACCAGGACGCGGCGAGATGATAGTACGCTAGGAAAGCGGAGTCTTGTGTATTCGGGCTAGATAAGGTGTATCTAGTTCGGTGCACTTGACCGAGCGGAACTAGCTGAAGCTACCTCGCCGTATCCTAGACTAGTTAGACCAGGAAGTGATCATAGGTGAGTCAAGTCTTTATTTTCTTGAAAATGGCTTTGTCTAAGGAAGTGGTCGTTGTTCCGATCAAAGAAGGCCTCTGTGCCTCGCCACGACCTGGAAGCCATGATCTTGAAAAGGTGACTTGATAAGCCTAAGGTCAAATCCGAATCTAACGCAAGGTTGACAAGTGTTTAAGTCATTAAATTTAAATCAAGTAAAATTGGAAGTCATCTCACAAGAACATATAGGGTTAACGTGTTTGATCATGTAGACATGGGTGAGATGATTTAGGTTAATAATTTTCATCCAATCTTTAATAAATCCAATATCCAATCCAACTACCTTGCGTGTAGGATCAATGGATGTTGGACAGTGGTTGCTCCCGACACATGACCGGGGATCAACTCAAGTTTTCGAAGCTTCAATTCAAACGACAAGGATCGGTAGCCTTCGAAAATAACGGCAAGCTCAAAATCATCGGATCAGGTGATATTGAGCTTAACTCAAATTTTGTTATTCAAAACGTTTTATTAGTAGAAAATTTTCAATATAATTTACTTAGTGTAAGCCAATTGTGTGATAATAACTATAAGGTCATATTTCTAGAAAATGAATGCGTAATTAATACAAATGAAACTTCTAAAACAATTCTTAAGGGAACTAGAAATAACAACATTTACACTATTAACTTAACTAACTCCTCAACTAAGTGTCTTATGACACGGCAAGAGGAATCATGGTTGTGGCACCGACGACTTGTCATTACACACCCAAGACTCATCCACAAGATGAGTCAGAGTGACTTAGTCAGAGGTTTGCCTAACCTCAATAACTTGGATAATAAAATATGTAATGCTTGTCAACAAGGTAAACAATCTAGGACACAACATCAACTAACTAATCAAGAACGAACCAAAAGTGTGCTTGAGCTCCTACACATGGATCTATTTGATTCACACGAAGCTAAGTCACTTAATGGAAGTAAATTCTGTTTAGTCATTATTGATGACTACTCTAGATTTACTTGGGTTAGGTTCATCAAACACAAAAGTGATACCCTAGATCAATTAATCAACCTATTTAAGTTAATAGAAAATCAACAAAACATTAAAATCAAAAGACTTAGGACTGATCATGGTGGTGAATTCGAAAACCATAGGTTTACAGAATTCTGTAACCTAAATGGATACCACCATGAGTTCTCTTGCCCTAGAACTCCACAACAAAATGGCCTAGTAGAACGCAAAAATAGAACCCTACAAGAAGCCGCTAGGACAATGTTAAATGAGTATAACCAACCCGATGGGTTTTGGGCGGAAGCCGTGAGTACGGCATGCTATGTCCAAAATAGGATCCTTATGGTAAAGAGGCACCTTAAGAACTCATACGAGATTTATCACGATAAAATACCTAACATCAAGTACTTTAGGGTATTTGGGTGTAAGGTACATATCCTAAACACTAAGGATTACCTAGGGAAATTTACATCCAAAACCACGACCGGAATCTTTCTAGGATACTCGACTACAAGCAGAGCTTATAGAGTATATAACCACGACACCCTTAGAGTCGAGAAGACTATCAATGTAGTATTTAATGAAGGACACGAACCTACAAAACCCCTGGCAACCCTAATTAGCAAGCCGATTCATACTAGACCCAACTCTGATCCGGAGATCAGGTCTAGTGTTAATCCTAACCTAAGTCAACCAAGTCACTCTATTGATCAAGTGATAGATGACTCCAACCAAACTATAACTCAAACGAGTCATCCTATGGATCAAGTTGTAGACTCAAACCCAAATCCAACTAGGACTCAAACGAATCATCCTATCGACCAAGTGATAGGTGATCCAAGTCTAGGAGTTCGAACTAGAGCCTCATACAGAAACCTTAGTCAAATATCTTTGATTTCTAAAATTGAACCCAAAACTATTGACCAAGCTCTTCTTGATCCCGATTGGATTATTGCAATGCAAGAAGAGTTGGCTCAATTCACTAGGAACGAAGTATGGGAATTAGTACCACCACCTAAAGATAAAACAATCATTGGAACAAGGTGGGTGTTTAGAAATAAAATTGATGATAAAGGTGAAGTAGTTAGAAATAAAGCTAGACTAGTTGCTAATGGGTTTAGTCAAGTCGAAGGTTTAGATTACGACGAGACATATGCCCCAGTAGCTAGATTAGAGTCCATTCGAATGCTATTAGCATATGCAGCACATCGAGGATTTAAGTTGTTTCAAATGGATGTGAAATCTTTATTCTTAAATGGATACATTAAAGAAGAAGTTTATGTTAGTCAACCCCCCGGCTTCGAAAGTTTAGACAAACCCGATCATGTCCTTAGGTTAAAGAAAGCTCTCTATGGACTTAAACAAGTTCCTCGAGCTTGGTACGAGAGACTTTCGATTTATCTTAAGTCCAAAGGCTTTAACCAAGGTGTAGTTGACCCAACCCTTTTCGTAAAAACCTTAGGTAAAGACATATTCATAGCCCAAATCTACGTAGATGATATTATTTTCGGAACCACCAACTAAATCCTACTAAATGAGTTCATTTCACTTATGGAAAGTGAATTTGAAATGAATTTAGTAGGCGAGTTAAACTTCTTCTTAGTTCTACAAATTAAACAAACTAAGGATGGAATATACCTACATCAACGCAAATATACTAGGGAATTAATTAAATGCTTTGGAATGCAAGACGCTAAAATTATTAATACCCCAATGGAAACTAATGTGAATATAGAAGAAGATTTAATCAGAAACCAAATTGATTTAAAATACTATAGGAGCGTAATAGGGAGTCTCCTTTACTTAACTGCAAGCCGACCTGATATCTTATTTGCAGTAAGTATGTGTGCAAGGTTTCAAACCTGTGCCAAGGAGTCTCACCTAACTCTAGTCAAGCGTATCCTTAGATATCTAAAGGGTACACTTAATGTCGGTATTTGGTACCCTAGATCTACCGAGTTTGAACTAACCAACTACTCCGATTCAGACTATGCCTGTAGTAAGCTCGATAGAAAGAGTATGAGTGGTTGTTGTCAACTTCTCGGCTCGAGTCTAGTGAGTTAGTGCAGTAGGAAGCAACACTGTGTTGCTTTATCTACCACCGAAGCCGAATACATCGCGATGGGTGAGTGTGTCACTCAGCTTCTTTGGATGAAGCACACTCTCCGCGACTTTAAGTTAGACTTTACGAACACGAAACTCCACGTAGATAACATTAGTTCAATTAATCTTACTAAGAATCCGATATGTCACTCTAGGACCAAACATATAGAGGTCAAACACCATTTCATTCCAGAACATGTGGCCAACAGAGCCATACAACTCGAATACGTCGAATCGAAGTCTAACTTAGTAGACCTATTTACTAAACCCCTACCCGAAGCCGAATTTAGTCTATTAAGACGAAAATTAGGCATGTGCGTAGTAGAATAGGAACTTGCAAATTATATTTTCTTACTACTATTTCTTAATTTTCATTTTTATGGAACTAGCATAGGACATACCTTAGATATCATGCACCTATAGATTTAAGGAGCCAGTACATCTCACAACACATAGGACTAATGTGTTTGTGTACTTAGCCGCGTAGATGGGCGTGAGATGTTAGGACCTTACTCCTGGTTCCAGATGTAGAGCTAGTGCATCGCTATGAACCACGGAGTATAATCATACATACTAACCGACTCTGGCCAGGACTGATTGATCTTTCATATCAATCAAGCCAAATATGAGTCGAATATTTTATAGATGAACTTATTTTCAGTATATTATTTTCAAAATAATGTGGAACATTTTCAAATTAATACTTATTTTTTATTCCACACACACCCTCACTCTTTTCGATATATGGCAAAAGGGGGAGAAAACGGCCAAAGTTAAGGGATAATTTTTTTTATGGCCAAGGCTTAGTTAACTTGTTCGTGTTAACAAAACGGAAATGTTTACTTAACTTTAAGTTAACTTGTTAACAAAACGGAAGTAAAGGCCAAGGTTAAGAAATCAGTTTTTTGATTTCTTAACTTAAAACTTATTTTAAACACTATGGCCAATATTAAGTAATTGCGGTTACTTAATTCTTTTGTTTAGTAGAAAACATCATGGGGGAGAGTTAAAACTCTTTCTCAAGTACTCACCCTCGGTCAAGGGGGAGGATTCCTCAAGGGGGAGCACTTGAAAAAAAAAGTTTTTATATACTCCTACTCATTCATGCTTTTTTATACTCCTGCTCATTCATGCATATCTCTTGCTCATTTTGCTTAATGCACTTAATTTATCTTTCTTAACTTTGTATGTGGGTTTGCCATAAATCAAAAAGTGGGAGATTGTTGGTGCAGTAGGCACCTAAGTCGAACCTGAGTTTTGATTATAGCAAACGATACAAAGTTAAGCTCATGTCGTTATCTCACGAGCTGAATTGAGTGTACAGAAAATTGCTATAGCTAGAGCTGAAGGCTAGCGACACCCGGAGGAAGCCGCGGTGGTCGGGCGACACTCGAGTGACTTCGGAGGGAGCCGAAGGAATCAAGTGGAAGGCCGGAAGAAAAGGCGACATAGTAAGTATCGAGGTAAGCTCGAGTGACTAAAGTGAAGTGAGGTCGTGTCCTTTGTACGGGGACGTCCTTAGGCGACGATCCGACCCAAGACTTCCCATGGAAGGTCTATGTTGAGATCGGACGGCAAGTGGCCGTCGAATTCACTTATATTTTGAGCTAACTCTTTATTGTAGTCAAAAATCCTGGTCATCAGTTCAACCAGCCAGTTCAACCGGTGGTAAAAAATCAGCCTCGAGGAGTCAAACTTTATCACCATTTTTCAAGGAGTTTTGTGCCCAATTCCTATTGGTTGAAGACCCATTCGATGAGGGGCTTAAAGACTATAAAAGGAGGGCTTCTCCTAGGGTTTTTCATCATCTCTAAGTGCTCACAAACCTCCACAACTCTGCGATTTTCTGACGACTCTATGACGAAGTGCTGTCAACAACCCTAGTTTACTTTCTACTCTTTTAGTTGTTGATATTCTTATTTTGTCGTCTCTTTAAATATTGCAATTCCTTTTATTAATCTAGGTTTTCTATCGTTGCACTTTACATTAATAGAAGAGAGGGTTTGTCTCTCTATCTTTTCTTTCGAAGTCTTTTTGTAATCGTCAAACTCCTACCTCAACAAGGAGGAGTGTTTTTAGTGAATTGCCCTCCGTGCGTGATCAAGGATCACTAGGGTCTTGGAGTAGTAGCCGAAGGCTACGAACCAAGTAAAAAAACATTTTTCTCATTTATTTATAGTTTATCTTTCCGCTACAATTAACTGTCTACTCGAGTTTTAACGAACGAATTAAAAAAAAAAGTTTATCGCTATTCACCCCCCCCCCTCTAGCGATCCGCTTCGATCCAACAGCATCGCGTCTAACTGCGCTAAAATCTCATATCCATTCATTAATCGTGGTGGTCCTTCTTTTTCAACCTTTCCATTGAAATCTTTATTTCTACGCCATGGGTGATGCACATCCAAGAATCGACAGTGACATTGTAGCATATTTTACTCCTTAATCCTTGAGATTTGTTTTCATTTAGACATACTGGACATGCCTTATAGCCCTTTATGCTCCATCCAAAAATTGTTCCGTATGCTGGAAAGTCATGAATGGTCCACATCACAGCAGCATGTAATTGAAAGACTTGTTCAATCGATGCATCATATGCTTCCACCCCATCATCCCATAGCTCCTTCAGTTCATTTATCAGAGGTTGTAGGTATACATCTATCTCTTTTCCAGGTGATCTAAGCCCAGGAATTAACAGAGATATAATCATATATGGCGGCTTCATCATTTTCCATGGTGGCAAATTATAATTCATAAGTATAACAGGCCACATACTATAAGCATTTGACATTTTTCCCAAAGGATTAAACCCATCAGTAGCCAACCCTAAGCGAATATCTCGTGGATCACCTGCAAATATTTCATGTGCATTAGCAAATTCTTTCCATGATTCACTATCAGCTGGGTGTCTTAATACACCATTTGTTTCAACTCATTTTTCTTTATGTCATCTCATCTCTTTAGCCGTATTCTTTAAAATAAACAATCTCTTAAGTCTCATATCAAAGAATTTTTTAGGATTCTTTTTCTTATTCATCCCTTCGTACTTGTATCTGGGCTCCTTGCACACTGGACATGCATCCTTATTCTCGTGCTCATCCCAAAATAATATACAATCATTCTTATAGACATGTATCTTCTCATATGTCAATCCTAACTCTTTCAATACTTTTTTGGCTTCATAATAAGAGTTTGGAATCACATTCGGTTTAGGAAATGCCTCTTGCAATAACTGAAGTAACATATCAAAAGATTTATTGCTCGAGCCATTTAACACCTTCACATGCATTAGCTTCACCACAAAATTGAAAATCGAAAAACTAGTACAATTGGGATAGAGTTCTTTTTGTGCTTCTTCCAACATTGAAATATAACTTCGTCTACAATCATTTGCATTTGTGTTTACATTTATATCATCTGATTGAGGCTCATTGTTGGTTATATTTTCTGCATTTTGTAAATCAGTAAATATGTCTTCAAAATCATCTTCGAAATCATCTACTTCAACATCAAAATTATTCTCATCTTGATTGACAATATTTATACTATTGGATGATGTAGAAGCTTCTCCATGAAAGTTTCAGACTTTATATAGTCTATCGAATCCCCACCTATACAGATGTCCTCGCACATAATCCAATTCAAACTAAAACAAATTGTCATATCATCGACATGGACAATGAATTTTCGATAAATTCAGACTGATCATGTAATTTTCTGCCATACTCATAAATTGATTCAACTCATTTATATATTCAAAACTAATCCGGTTCTGAATCGTTATCCAACTTTTATCCATATTTTTAAACCCTGGTTAAACATATATAAAATAATTTATCAACTTAAATGTAGTTCTCACATACAAAATAATTAAAAAAAAATTAATTTAAACCTCACACAACATAACTTACAATTTGCATTATAACTCTTGTTTGTCATTGAACATTATAATCTAAGAATAAGAAAACCCTAAACTTATCCTATAACCTGAGACTGTGTGTCTTGTGAAAAACAACACACAATAAGTAATTAATCTTATGAAAAACAACACACAATGAGCTCTTAACCAAGTTTGAGATACTATTGTTGAGAACAAGGTGCATGAATTTAAAAGTGGCTAGCTTTGGATCGGCAAGGTTAGGTAGTGCACTAGAATAGAAAGATAACTCCCATTCAATTGCACAAATTGAGCTTAATTTTACCATGAATAAGTCCAAATCTAAATGATAAAAAAAACCCTAAATTCTTCATCTAATCCCATTCAAAATCCTAATGATATATGATTAATCTACAATAACCTTATACCATAATAAAATCCTAAATTCATCATCTAAACGCTAAATTTATCATCTAATCATAACAACAATATAAAATAAACCCTAAATGTATTATAAACCGTGTATAAAGAATTTGAGAAAACCTAATTCTTCGCGTGGATGAACATGAGATGGCGTCGAGAAGAAGACAGAGCCGGAAAGGAGATCGGAGGCCGGAGCTGGAGAATGAGTCCAACTAGGACCAGAGTTGTCATCGGAGCTGTCGCCGGATCTGGTCGCCAAAGACATAACCACCAAGAATCTAGAAGTCGTGAGAGCGAAAGCTAGCTAGGGCACCGGAACAATCGCCGGAGCTGGTTACCGGAGCTAGTCACTGGAGAGTCGCGCGAAGAATCACAGAAGAATTGACGGAGAATCGTCGGAGATCAGAAATTCGTCGGAAGAGAGGAAGAGGGGCGAAGAAAATGGGAGAATCGACGCGGGGTAGGGGTTTTTTGCATATATTAGCGACGAAATAGTTTTTATTCGTCGCTAATATTTATTATCTTAACAACAAAATTTTATATTTTCGTCGCTAACCCCTAAAATGTCGGGCCACAGAATCGAGTTAACTCGATTGACGCCTCAACTGATATGTTGGGGATGAAATTTAAATATATCGTTGCTAATATTCAGTCGACTAGCAGGATTGAGGACTCGACTGTCTGACATTCGGCTAGCCATAGAATCTAGTTTACTCAACCAGTGACTCGACAAAATAATTGGCGACGAATTGTAATATTTCGTCGCAAAATACTTTACGATGATTCTTTATTTATTCGTCCCTAAATGTTGTTTTACAATGAATATGTTTATATCGTCGTCAATATATAGTATATTAGCGACGAAAGTTTATATTTCGTCGCTAATATAAGATTATTTTGCGACGATATATTATTCTGTCACAAATATATAGTTTTAACGATGAAATAGTAATTTGTCGCTAATAGTTCATCGCTATTTTCCATTTTTCTTATAGTGACTAGTTGAGTCTACCTTGCTTTTGATCGACTGTTTTCATACTTGTGCTGGAACCAGTCGAGGTGCCAGTCGAGGCGCAACCTCGACTATCTCCTAGTCGAGGCGTCAGTCGAGTGCACCTTGCTTCTGTGCCTCCATAGAATGACCAGTCGAGTGGTCCAGTCGAGGTGCCACCTCAACTAGACTCTAGTCGAGGCACTGGTCGAGTGCTTCCTGTAGGAACGTCGATGAGCGCTTGAAGGGGGGTGAATAGCGTGTTCGTCGGTTGATGGAATTCGATCTTGCTTGTCTATAATTTTCATTAGCGCAGCGGAAATAAAGATAATAAAGCAATAACAAAAATACAAGCACACAAACACAATCGATGTGACGTGGTTCAGAACCTTAGGGTTCCTACTCCACGGATTGAGTTCGAATGAGCTCTAGCAATGTCAATACTACAACTAATCAAAAACACTCCTTCTCGATAACAAGTTGGAGGTGGAGAAATCTCTTACAACATATTACAAAACTAATACAAGATAAAACAAACAAATATAAATGAAATACACAAAACAATGTAAAGAAAACTTTACAACTATTGATTTGGATGCTTTCTTGTTTGATTGCTTGAACCACACTTGAAGACCCTGATTTGCACCAACAAATCGCTCCAAATCGCCCAAGAAATCAATGCTAAAATCCTTTTCCTCGAGCTCCTTTTAAAGTTGCAACTTGGGCTGGATTCCACCTAACAGTCGACTGCTCACGACCATCAGTCGAATGCTCCTGTAGCTGTTGTGAGATAACGACTTAATCCATGTTGGACAAGTTCCAACGGATACACTAGCAGTTGATTGCCATTACCAACAGTTGACTTCCAATGCCCGTAGCTGACTGCTCAGTCGGCTACCGAGTGTTTTATCCTCGTGACCAACACCATCAGTCGACTACCATCCATGACAGTCGACTGCTCAAGTCATCAGTCGATTGCCAAGGCCTTTTGCCATAGTTGAATGTCAATCGACTCCCGGTAAGTCGACTAGTTATAATCTCAGTCGACTGCTCAGAGTCAACTCGACTGCCAAGTGTCAAAATACTTGACCAGTCAACTGGTCCATAACTCCAGTTGACTGCTACACCCCAACCATTAGGTTTTCCCCAAGTATGATGCCCTCATACTTGCTAGACCACCCTTAGCCTAGACATAAGCCTTCTAGCCACCTCCATCAACCTCACGCCTATCGAATCCCTCCAAGTCATCCATGACTTGTTCATCCATACGTTAGCCTTCAAATGCTTCCATCGACTATGTCATGCTAATGTGGTCTATACTGCCAAGGCACATTTAGGCTTACGCTGCCAAGACACACTCTTGGACTTTACGTCGCCAAACCATTGAACTTATGCTATCAAGACTCCACCCTTGGACTTTATGCCACCAATATCAACCCTTGGACTTCCCTTGCCAACCCATGTTCGATTTTCCATTTGCCAAGACTCAAGCTTTGACTTTCCCTTGCCAACCCATGTTGGACTTTCCAATTGCCAAGACTCAAGCTTGGACTTTGTAAGCTAAGTACACAAGACTTGTACTTTCCATTATCAAGTGTCTCACTTGGACTTCTCCATTATGGTCAACCCCAAGTCAACCATCTAATCAACCCATTATCAAACAACGGTCAACTCCTTTGTCAAACATCAATGCAAATATCAAAATACTACTCGAGTCTGGTCAATCATGACCTGGGTCGATTGCACCAACAATCCCTCCCTTTTTGATGTTTGACAAAAACCAACATCTTTGAGTTAGAACACTAACTCAATCCAATCCTTCCAAATTGGGAATTCCCAAATTCTCCCCCTTTTTGACATACATCAAAAAGGCTCTCCCCAAGGGTATCAATATCTCATATCCCAATGAGATCTTACAATCTTCCCCTTGGTCCAAAAACATCTAGGATGCCTTCACTCTTCCTAGTGACAAGTCCCATATCACTAAAGAGAGGCAATCCTCATTTTTCCAAATTCTCCCCCTCATGAGAAAGAACACATCCATCATCCCATGATGGATAACCTCCCCCTAAAGGCTTGCTCTCCCTTAACCATTGTACCTACAATGTCCTTGGAGAGTCGCTAAGCCTATAAGAACACTAAACCATCAAAATTAAGGGTAAAAATTCAACCTTGAACTTTCACACACCTTAAAATTGATACACATCCTAAACAACTCTCCTAATCCATATCCAATGGATTTTCACCCTTTATAATGCTTTCCAAAGTATATCTTAGGGTTAGGAAGTGTTAGAGTAGCCTAACATAGTTAAAACATGGGCTAAACATCCTTGTTTACTCGAAATCAACATTGACAGTCGACTCTGTCAGTTGGCAGTCGACTCTGTCAGTTAATAGTCGACTGCCCTATGAATCAGTCGACTACCCACATGCGGCAGTCGACTGATATCTACAAAATGCAGAAATCAAAAATCAGAACTGAAATTTAGAAATACATAAGTAATTATATATAAATCACAAAAATTCATATTTATAATACTTATATCAATCATTATGAGCGAAAAATATTGAAAAATAAATAAAATACCCATAAACTAGTGAGTTTGACACAAAGTTCAAAACCATTGAAAAGTTTAATGTTTTGGCCCTACTTTGTATCAACTTTATCAATGGTGATTGTTATCAAAAGATAGACTTCACCAAGGTTTTATAAATTATTTTTGAAATGTTTTTAAAACCTTATATTGGACCATGGTCTATGGGCTTAATACACATGACTTGTACATAAGCTTTTCTCATGATTCATCCATGGTATAAGATGAGTTTGATTCATCTATATGCAAAAAACTATGCACCTTGAACTTTACTCATTTCCTAGCATCTCAATGTGTCTAGGGTGTTTGAAAACACACGCAAGTCAATTTGATGTGAGATGTGGTTTTGCTTATCCTAAACTAAGGTCACATGCATTTTTCTTAGGCAACACTATTTGATTTTTTTATACATGGGACTTTAAATCATGCCATAGTCCTTACATCAATTTTAATTAATCCTAAATGCATGAATGATGATTATGGCATAGATGATAACATAAATAAACATGTACCAATAATCATAATGTCATGGCATATGATTAAATCTAAATACACATGACACAAAAGATAAACCTAAGCATTATCATGACATATTAAATGATAAAAAATGAATATTATGTCATGACATGTTATATGGCAATCAAGGCATGACAAATAAAATATAAGGCATAAGAATACCTAAATTTTAATATTAGTTGTCATTTGTTATGATTAAGTCCATTTTTCCATATTACCACTCTTCTCCCAAGTGTGTCAAAAACCCAAAATGACACACTATGACCTCTAGACTTAATTTGTGCCAATTTGATCAATTTTTCATAATTCTTAAAATATATTGGAACATCCTAAAATCCTTTAGGATTAAAATTCAACCTTATTTCCAAGGAATCCCAAAACCTCAGAAATGACCTAAAGTGTCAACTTTGCTATGGTTGAGTTAACTACTCATCCAATCAAGGTTGACACATCCTAACTCATTTAGCATGAATCGATCATGCTCCTAGGAACCCAATACCTATTGGAGCTCCTTGGGTTTACTAGATATTCCATAGGGATAACTTCCCTAGATACCCTCCTAATGACCCTCCTAGGTTTAGAAGCCTTGGTCATTGTGGTCTTGCCTAGGTTAATTCTAGGGGTGACTCCCCTTGTAACCTTCTTAGTGGCCTTGCTAGGTTTCATGGAAACCTTGGCCACTAGGCACTTACCTTGGTTAACCTTGGGATGACTTCCCTAGTAACATTGGCTCTCCTAGACCTAGGTTAAGTTCCATGATCGAATGAAACATTGTGGTAGGTCTCCTTGGGCTTAGGTTTGTGACCCAAACCTTTCTTTCCCTTGGATGAGCCTTGCCTCCTAGACCTTAGGTTTTGACTGCTAGACCCTAAATTTTGACTATTTGATCCTTACATTTGATTTTGCATATTTCTAAGGGTCTTTTCTAATTTTTCAAGTTTTGACATCAAAACTTGATTTTCCAATTCTAATTGTCCAATTTTTGAGTTTTCATTTAGTCTTTGGGCATTACCATTTCTTCTAGGCATATGCCTACCCTTCTTAGGGTTAATGCCTAAATGGTTTTCTACTTTCCTAATAGTTTCCCTAGATAGGATTTGTTAGTGCCTATAAGATCCACATATCTCAACAATGACATGATATTGTCCACTTTGGGCCTAAGCCCTCATGATTTTTATTTTTGGGCATTACCCAAAAGGCCTCATGCCAATGGAGATATCTTTTTATCTTATAAGCACATGATCTTTTCCATGTCTTACCAATGTGAGACTTTGATTGTATTCCCCATACTCCCAACAATCCCCCCCCTCAAACGAAGGACCACATTGAGCCCCCCTCAAGCCTATCCCTCCTCAAAGGACATTATCTACTTGATGTCCGATCTTCAACTCACTAGGACTTCCTGCCAACTGTTTGGTCCTCCTTATCCAGTTGGACTTCCTGCCAGTTGTTCAACCCTTCTAGCCCAACTGGACTTCTTGCTTGGTGTCTGGATCTCTTGATCCGGACATGGGAGCTCCACTTCCTTCGTTCGAGGTTCATGGCTCGACATGGACCATGGCTCTAATACCAATTGTTAATGCCTATAAGATCCACATATCTCCACAATGATATGATATTGTCTACTTTGGGCCTACGCCCTCATGGTTTTTATTTTTGGGCTTTATCCAAAAGGCCTCATGCCAATGGAGTTATATTTTTATCTTATAAGCACATGATTTTTTCCATGTATTATCAATGTGGGACTTTGATTGTATTCCTCATACTCCCAACAGGATTGTTTTAGGAATATTAGTCCCAAATTTCTCCTTATTTCTAAGATTGACGTGTTTAGCCCCTAAGCAATAAAATCGATTATTTCTAGCATACTCTTTATGAACAATAGCAAGATTACTCCTAGCATGCTTTTGCCTATTACTTAAAGAATGTGTATTACAAAATTTTACCTTAGGGTTTACTTTAGAAGCTCCCCCTACATGTGATGCTCCTTCTTGGGTCTTCTTTCTCCCCTCAGGGCATTGACTCCTATAATGCCCTCTTTGATGGCACTTGAAGTACACCACGTGCTCCTTGCTCTTCCTAATCGGGGCTCCGACTTCATTGGTCTTTTCTTGAAATTTTGGTGTCGATTGACTTTTCATGATTCTTTTAGAACATTTACTCTTGTAATGTCCTTCTTCCCTACACTCAAAGTATATGATATGATTTTTATTTATAATTAAAATGCTTGAGTTACCTAGGGTGGTGGTGGAGTTGTGTGCTTCTTCATCTTCTTGACCGAAGGTAGATGGTTTATGTTCTTCTTGCTCCGGCATTGAGGATGATCTAATGTCCTCCCCCTGAATCCTAGAGGTGGAGGCTTCTTCCACCTCTTATAATTCTCCTTCCTCCTCAGACGTCGAACACCTTTCGACCTCCAAATCCTCACTTTCTTGTGAGGATGAGCACTCCTCTTCGAGCTCTCTTTCTACTTGATCCATTGATGGTTCTTCATAGAGCTTGCCAATTTTTCCCATAGCTCCTTGGCATCTTGAAATTCACCTAACCTAGACACAATATCGTTAGGTATTGAATTTAATATTAATTGCATTACCTTATCATTTCTTTCGAAATCTTGGACTTGCTCTTCGGTCCATCTTTTCTTCTTAAGGTATCCACCTTTTGGACCTCTTGGAATTTCAAACCCCTTTACTAGGATCATCCAATCTTCAAAGTCCATCATGAAGAAGTTCTCCATTTGTGCCCTCCATTGCTCAAACCCTTCTTGTCCATAGAAGGTGTATGGAATTGGGGTGTTAATGTCCCATCTCAATTTTTCTTCAAACTCCATCTTCTTCCCTTTAGCGCGCTCCCTTGGATGTGAAGCCGGTGAAGAGCTCCTAGCTCTTATACCAATTGTAGGAACGTCGGTGAGCATTAGAGGGGGGTGAATAGCGTGTTCATCGATTGATGGAATTCGATCATGCTTGTCTAGAATTTCCGTTAGCACAACAGAAATAAAGATAATAAAGAAATAACAAAAATACAAGCACACAAACACAATCGATATAACGTGGTTCGGAACCTTAGGGTTCCTACTCCACGGATTGAGTTCGAATGAGCTCTAGCGATGTCAATACCACCACTAATCAAAAACACTCCTTCTCAACAACAAGTCGGAGGCGGAGAAAAATCCTACAACAGATTACAAAAGTAATACAAGATAAAACAAACAAATACAAATGAGATATACAAAACAATGTAAAGAAAATTTTACAACGATTGCTTTGGATGCTTGCTTGTTTGATTCCTTGAACCGCACTTAAAGACCCTGATTTACACAAAAAAAATTGCTCCAAATCGCCCAAGAAATTGCTGCTAAAATCGTTCTCCTCGAGCTCCTTTTAAAGCTACAACTTGGGTTGGATTCCGCCTAGCAGTCGACTGCTCGCGACCATCAATCGACTGCTCCTGTAGCCGTTATGAGACAACGACTTAATCCACATTGGACAAGTTCCAACGGATACACTAGCAGTCGACTGCCATTACCAATAGTCGACTGCCAACGCCCGTAGTCGATTGCTTAGTCAGCTACCGAGTGTTCTATCCTCACGACCAGCACCATCAGTTGACTTCCCTCTACGACAGTCGACTGCTCAAGCAATCAGTCGACTGCCCAATGTTGGCAGTCGATTGCCAAGGCCTTTTACCACAGATGAATGTCAGTCGACTCCTGGTCAGTCAACTGTTCATAATCCTAGTTGACTGCTCAGAGTCAATTCGGCTGCCAAATGTCAAAATACTTGACTAGTCGACTGGTCCATAACCCCAGTCGACTTCTACACCTCAACCATGAGATTTTCCCCAAATATGATGCTCTCTGACTTGCTAGACTACCCTTAGTCTAGACCTAAGCCTTCTAGCTACCTCCATCAGCCTCACGCCTATCGGATCCCTCCAACTCATCCATCACTTATTCATCCATATGTTAGCCTTCAGGTGCTTCCATCGACTATGTCATGCTAATGTGGTCTATACTGCCAATGTTAGATATTCCGAAATCATGCACAATGGAATAAAGCTAATAAAAATAATTTTTATTACATCCCAGACATCCCCTAGGGGCCAGGAAAACTTGCTTTGGTATAATCGCATGAAAAACACATAAGGAGAAGGAGAAGTTATACCTTCGGAATTTTTTTGAATCCGTCGAAACCACAAGCAAGACCAAAGGGCCTTGCCTCTATCAGTATCCCCGCCAGGATCACCTGAGACAACTCCTAGAGAAGCAAGTTTTTGTCTCTGATTGGTACTAGCCAACCGGTGGAGACAATAGAAGAGGAGAGAGGAAGTAGCAAAAGCGGCTACCAAGGGAGAAACCTAAAACCAAAAACCTTAGCCAAAAATTATCAAGGGATCCTTTTATAGATCTCTTGATTAGGATGCTCTGATACCAAAAAAGGATCGACTTTCGGAATTTGAAAGAAAACCTGAGACGATGCTCGGAGTTTTTACTTTCTTCAGAAAGATTTAAAGACTGTAAATACTTCACAGCTCACAACTCACGATTTCACAACTCTTTTATGGGAATGATAGACTTGAGCAACACCAAGCCTATCATTCCCATAAAAGAGTTGTGAAATCGTGAGTTGTGAGTTGTGAAGTATTTGTAGTCTTTAAATCTTTCTGAAGAAAGTAAAAACTCCGAGCATCGTCTCAGGTTTTCTTTCAAATTCCGAAAGTCGATCCTTTTTTGGTATCAGAGCTTGGTCATGCAACTGGTCAATATGCAAGGCTAAAAACTCCAAGTTCTAGGCGAAGGTAATCGGTTCATACCTATCTTAGGTTTTTCTCATAAAACTTTAAATTCTGAAGTTTGTTCCTGAGAAGTAATTAGCGGGATGGAAGGTGGAGACTCGACATGCATCCTTGGTTCGGTTTAACCACAAGGCTAGTAAGTGCGTAAGACGGTAAGCCCGAAGTCCCAATTTAATGATATTCTCAGAGCTAATTAAAGGATTAGGAGACGGAAGTTATTAAACAATCTTTATAATAAGGCGACTGATCTATTAATTGATTGCAAAAGACTGCAGTTCTTATAAGTCTCCAAGAAGGAGCCAAGACCGTCAGGTGAGCATGAAAATTCTATAGGTCCTAAGCCGTAAGTAAAGATTAAGTTTAGTGACCTCCTAAATGAGTGAGAAATTTGAGAAAAGCATTAGAGAATGGTATGAGAAATCCGAGAACCCGAGCCTAGAATTCCTTAAACTTGCAGACAAACCAAATCAAACAACCAGTGACCTAGCCAACAACCTAGAAATTGTTCACAACAAAATTACATTACTGTCAAAGGTTTCATTAAAGCATTTCTATTCCTTAGAAGAAGAAAACAAGGAGTTAAGGAAAGAAGTTGAAAAACTAAGAACAGCCGTAAGCTTATTAGAAAACGAAGTGGTGAAAAGTAAATCTGTAACCAGAAGTGAAGTGAAAGCAATCGTGGTAGAAGCCTTAAACCAACCACAAGTGATTGAAAAAGAAATAGTGAAGGTTGCTGAAGACTTAAAAAGAAAGGTCAAAGAGGTAGAGGTACTAGTTAATGACCTAAAATCCTTAATAGGTAGATGAGTTGGGAGGCACAAACTGAAAACTCAGCCTATTTGGGAGCTCTCAAAGCTACTGAAAGCATTGAAGCACCAGCCCAGGGATTTTCTGTACCTTCCCAGTCAAAAACAGCGTTCAAATTTCAAAGGGTTCTTGTTAAGCAGAACAACACCCTAATATCACTTGTAATAGAACTCTATAATCAAGTGCAGGAAATTAAGACCCAAGTGCAAAGTCTTAAGCAAGCCTCAACTGCGTCAACATCAGCACCAAAAGAGCTTGAGGGAGCAATAGACGACTTGACAAAGCGAATTTCCGGCCTAAACTTAGGGACGGAAATTGTAATCCCTAAGAAGAAGGGATCTATACTTGTCTTCAGGAATCCATCAGAGATTCTAAGAAAAGAGAAAGAAAAATAATGGCAGCCAGGACGTCTACCAGCACAAGACCACCAGCGGTAGTAGCACCTACAGATTTGTAGGTACCCAGTGCTGAAGACCAGATAAGAGATTATCGAAGGGGACAAAGAAGGTTGTATAACATGCAAAGAAGACTGATTCCAAGTCAAAGGAGATTCAGACGAACAATAGAAAGCCAAGTAAATCCAGAAGAACAACTGGAGATTTCAAGATCCCAGAGAGCAAACATGGTACCAGCAGAGGTACTATATTCTACAGGTTTTCAACCAACACAACATCGAGTATACCAGCACTACTCGGAGGAGGACATATTATGTGTTGAGAACGGACAAGTGGATCTGCCACTTGTAACTGACCAAAGCCATCAGACCCTGAGGGAATCAGGTTTTTATCATATTCATATGGGGTTAGTCATGATAAGAGTTTATACCCTTCACAGGAGAAATACAGGTGTCATGGTGTTAGTAATACTACGTGACACAAGATGGCGAGGCGACAGAGCTATAATTGCAACAATGGAAATGGATTTAACAAGAGGAACCCAGATGGTGTATGTGATACCAGATATAATGATGAATCTAGAGGATTTCGCCAACCATGTTGAGATATCCATCCAAACAAGAGGTTACCAGGACTGGCAAGGAGGATCCAGTAATCTGTTGGTAACAAGAATGATGATAGGGCGATTGACAAACACCAGCTTTACAAATTTTTCATATAATGTTCAAAATGTTGCAGATTATTTAGCTAGCAGAGGAGTAGTAGCACTCCCAGGAACGAGATTCACTACTGACGAATTACAAAGACAAAGATGGATAGTGAGACCAACACAGAGAAGGAATCCCATGGCCCCAACCAGGGTAGATACAAGAATGCTACTGGATGGAAGCGTATCTTTGCAATTTCAAGGATATACGCCCATAGCAGAACCAAGAGCAATTACAGCAACAAATAATGATGATATTGAAGATTGCTCAGAAAGGGAGATTCTATCAGTATTGATTACTGAGGAACCAGTTTTAGAAGTTATGCGATTACATGCAGAAGCTATAGCTCCGGTCAGAAGAACTTCAGGAGCTGCAGGGTATGATCTACATGTTTGCAATAACTATTTAATTAAACCTTGGGGAAGATCTTTGCTCTACACAGGTTTAGCATTCGCAATACCTGAAGGATACTATGGACACATCGTGGCAAGATCTAGCAGTGCATGGAAGAAGGGAATTATAATCGGAGCAGGAGCTGTTGATTCTGATTATAGAGGAGAGGTGAAAATTCTTGTCTTTAATATGCAAGATACTGATCTTTTCATACAAGCAGGAGAGGCAATAGCACAAATCATCCTGGAAAAGATATGCACACCAACCCTAACCATGGTTTCTTGCCTGGAGAGTACTGTACGAGGAGAAGGTGGTTTTGGAAGTACTTCATCAAAACCAGCCCAGATGGGAACTCCGGAATGGAACAGACTAATGAATATTCTATTACCACGCCCAGTACAAACTCAACCTGCACCGACGGCACCAGAACCACAGGAAGACGACGGATCTAGAAGGTATATGTGGCAGAAATGGTTAGATGAGGAGCACCTCATAACTCTGCAAGACAATCAAGAATGGATCAATCCATTCGCGAAAGGTGGTGGAGATGATGATACAAATTCGGATTCTTATTTATCTGCTAATGATCAGTTACTTGAACAAATAGCTCATATTAGTGAAGGAGATTTTGAGCTAGATTACCCAGTACAAAAGAAGAAGCAGATTTTGGCGTCATCCGTAACATCTGCCTTCAATCCACCAGATGATACAATGATGGGACCACCCCAATATGGTCCTGCAGACGAAAGGCCATCTACATCCAACCCATATAAAAGTCTTGATTTTATGGGAGCAAGGATCGGGAAGTTTCGAAGGAGCTACAACAGTGACAATCAATGGACATTACCCTCAGCACAGCAAACAACAGGTGCTATGCTTATTCTTCCCAATAATATTGGAATGTATAATGATGTTATCTCCAGATGGGAATCCATAACAACAAATGTGGTGGATTCAAAGATATGGCCTGATCGAAGAACAAAAGTCCAGTATATTGAGAATTTACTGGGGGAAATTGAAAATAAAACATTCATCCAATGGAGAATGATGTTCCCAGATCAGTATGATAAACTGATCAACGCTGCTGATGAAACCCAGAACATCCTGTCTCAGATCAGAAGAATCATAACTCTTGAAGATCCTGCTTCAGGAGCAACAGCAGAACAAAACCAGGCGTATTTGGACCTAGAAAGGTTAGTATGCAATGGTACAAAAGATCTTGTCAATTACATGAATACTTATAAAGATCTAGCAGCAAGGACAGGAAGGATGTTCATTAATGAGGAACTATCAAGTAAGTTCTACAGAAAAATGCCGCCATTAATTGGGCAGCATCTTGAAGCAAAATTTCAGGAAAAATTTAGAGGCAACACTATTGGAGTTCTTCCTAGAATTCATTATGCCTACCAGGAACTGACAGAGATGTGCAAACAAGCTACACTCCAAAGAAGCCTGAAGGACCTACAGTTTTGTTCACAGATTCCAATTCCTAGCTACTATCAAGGTGACAAGCGAATGAAATCTTCAGATTGGGCCCTGGTAAAAGAAATAAAAGCCCAGATCCAACAACTCCCAGACCTAGAACTTCCTCCAGAAAATGCATACATGATACTGGAGACAGATGGTTGTATGATCGGATGGGGAGGAGTCTATAAATGGAAGAATTCCAAATATGACCCCCGAAGCACTGAGAAGATTTGTGCTTATGCTCATGGTAAATTTGCTGTGATAAAATCTGTTATTGATGCAGAGATATTTGCCGCAATGGAAACCATGAATGCACTGAAGATCCATTATTTGGATAAGGAGGAGATAACTCTAAGAACGGACTGCCAGGCAATCATAAGTTTCTATAACAAAATGGCGAGAAATAAACCCTCCAGAGTCTGATGGATCGCCTTCACAGACTTTATTACTGGTTCAGGTATCAAAATTCAATTTGAACATATTGATGCCAAAATGAACATTTTTGCAGATTCATTATCTCGATTAATTTCGGGAAAAGAGGTCATCTCGGTAATTACAACCGAGGAGAAGGGAAAAGGAAAAATGGAGGATATTACCCAAGGAAAAACAATCAGAGATGGGTTTGAATACAGAAATGAAGAAGAAGAGGCTGCCACTGAACTAGCAGCTTCACGAAGAAGATTACTGTTAACACAGTATGAAGATATTTTGCAAGAAAGTGGAAAACATCTATTCAACCCACTAGAGCACGACAAAAGAAGGATGCTTGATGAGATTGAAGAACAAGCATCCCAGAACCTTTATTATTCGCTGCAAGAGCTGGAAAGGATTGAACAGCTCAAGGAAGCCGACTTTACAGCAAGGCGTTATCAAGAAGGTGGATACCACAACTACTTTCTAAGCGCACTACCGAAGATAAAGGAAACCAGAAAGGAGCTTTGGCGTTTGTCCAACATGGTAAGCTCTGTCTTGGGAGGAATCAAGGACACCCCCCACTAAGCGAAAGCAAATGGTGAGCCCATCAAGATGAGATTGAGCCCCGGGGAGCCGTCTCATCAAAAGATAAGGAAATCCCCTTTCTGTCTTATCAATAGCTGTAAAGTTTTAAAGTGTGATAAGTGTGAGCTGTAAGGCTGAATAGAAGGACAAAGGATATCATGACTAAAAGACGATGGGGCTAATAAACAAGCACCCGCTTTAATCATCGGTATAACCTTCCCTCTCTATATAAGGCCAACGAGTGCAAGGGTTTGAGCAGACTTGAGCAACACCAAGCCTATCATTCCCATACCTCTACCTCTTTGACCTTTCTTTTTAAGTCTTCAGCAACCTTCACTATTTCTTTTTCAATCACTTGTGGTTGGTTTAAGGCTTCTACCACGATTGCTTTCACTTCACTTCTGGTTACAGATTTACTTTTCACCACTTCGTTTTCTAATAAGCTTACGGCTGTTCTTAGTTTTTCAACTTCTTTCCTTAACTCCTTGTTTTCTTCTTCTAAGGAATAGAAATGCTTTAATGAAACCTTTGACAGTAATGTAATTTTGTTGTGAACAATTTCTAGGTTGTTGGCTAGGTCACTGGTTGTTTGATTTGGTTTGTCTGCAAGTTTAAGGAATTCTAGGCTCGAGTTCTCGGATTTCTCATACCATTCTCTAATGCTTTTCTCAAATGTCAGTTACAAGTGGCAGATCCACTTGTCCGTTCTCAACACATAATATGTCCTCCTCCGAGTAGTGCTGGTATACTCGATGTTGTGTTGGTTGAAAACCTGTAGAATATAGTACCTCTGCTGGTACCATGTTTTCTCTCTGGGATCTTGAAATCTCCAGTTGTTCTTCTGGATTTACTTGGCTTTCTATTGTTCGTCTGAATCTCCTTTGACTTGGAATCAGTCTTCTTTGCATGTTATACAGCCTTCTTTGTCCCCTTCGATAATCTCTTATCTGGTCTTCAGCACTGGGTACCTGCAAATCTGTAGGTGCTACTACCACTGGTGGTCTTGTGCTGGTAGACGTCCTGGCTGCCATTATTTTTCTCTCTTTTCTTAGAATCTCTGATGGATTCCTGAAGACAAGTATAGATCCCTTCTTCTTAGGGATTACAGTTTCCGTCCCTAAGTTTAGGCCGGAAATTCGCTTTGTCAAGTCATCTATTGCTCCCTCAAGCTCTTTTGGTGCTGATGTTGACGCAGTTGAGGCTTGCTTAAGACTTTGCACTTGGGTCTTAATTTCCTGCACTTGATTATAGAGTTCTATTACAAGTGATATTAGGGTGTTGTTCTGCTTAACAAGAACCCTTTGAAATTCGAACACTGTTTTTGACTAGGAAGGTACAGAAAATCCCTGGGCTGGTGCTTCAATGCTTTCAGTAGCTTTGAGAGCTCCCAAATAGGCTGAGTTTTCAGTTTGTGCCTCCCAACTCATCTACCTATTAAGGATTTTAGGTCATATCTTACCATAATTATCCCATAATTAAGGTAAGAACAACCCATGAAATTTCCATAATAAAAAATCTCCAAAATTGGTGGAGACGCAACACGACCGTGTGGATTCACATGGCTTGGTTGTGTGGATTCACATGACCTGACCGTGTGTCTCTTTGGGTGCAACCCAGACTTTGCCAATTTGCGACCAGAGCCAGGCACGGTCCGTGCCAAGTTAGGCACAGCCATGTGAGGCTCTATATGGTCCGTTTGACTTCGTTTAAGTTCAATATAGCCATGTTAAGTCCGACAAGGCCATAAGAGGTTCCATAGCCTTCGTTTCACACCCCCTTGGTCTGGTCCGACCAGACATATCCTCTCTCAATGAGAATCTCATTCTCAAACTTATTTTACATCTCGAGATCACCCATAGTGCATGTGGCCCAATAGGTTCCCGGTTATATTGGTCATTCATAATTAACGTCTTAATTATGAATAGATCATGAGTGGCACCTAGAAGTATGTAACACCCCCCTCTCTCTTATATCTACTCTAGTAAGGGAGGTGTTACTTTACCATACTTTATCTTACTCTTGTATTGATCAGGTATATCATGACTCGATCATTCCATAAACTCACATACACTATTTGTAAGCTAACTAATACCTAATTTAAATCGAAGAGTATCAACAACTCGTACCAAGATCTAAACCTGGTTTCTAAATGAGTATCATAATTCAAACTCTTAACTTTAAACAGCGGAAGCTAAATAACGAACCCAACTACATTGACATGTTAACACTAGGATATTACACAAGTTCTTAACCTATCTAAGCAAGCACCTTCACTAGGGTTCTAAATAAAACATTCTTAAGTAACTCAACCTCATGCAGGGTGATTGTGATATATGCATCCTTGACATGAACATCAACATAATCAACAATACATAACATCAACCCTAGCACCTAACATGAAGACTAGCACATGGTTCAAAGTTCTTGGCATAGCATAATACTAGCAAGTTCAACATTCTTAGACACAACATGATCAAACATATAACATGAACACTACCACACGAAAAAGTTTGAAGGCCTTAAAATAATAGAATACTAGCAAGTCCAGAATTATAATCCACTGTTCCGCTGCCACACACACCAAGCACTTCATCCGCTGCCCCCTCTTACTCCAATCTTGCTTTACCCTTATCTGCAGTATAAGGAATGCAAACTATAAGCAATGGAGCTTAGTAAGTACTTCCTATTCTCACAAAACTTCGCATTAGGGAAAACATGTTATTAGAATACTTGCATGCAACACATGCTCATACTTGCATTTAGGAAAATTCTGCATTTAACATTTGGAAATACTTGCACATAATACAATTGTTCCACTTGACATGCATGAACTTTCTGTATTAGACATATAGAGACACTTGTACATAACACAATGGCTCAACTTGAAATGCATGAACTTAACATACGCAACTTGCAATACATGCTTGAAATATGCTTCGCTTGTAGAAACATATACATGAGATATACTATACTTAAAACTTGTAAACATTGTGCTTTGGTTAACTTTCGAAACCATATATACGTATATACTTTAAAATACTAATCATCCTTGTTTGGGCAGCCCGGCATTGTACCAACTTTGCGTGCAACCCTAATAGAACTCGGGGTAGCTAGCGACCGAACTTATTAGGGCAACTTTTAAGGGCGGTCTAGGGGCCTGTGAAACTTTCAAGGGCAGTCTAGGGGCCTATGGAACTTTCAAGGGCAGTCTAGGGGTCCGTGGGCGATCTAAGAGCCCGGTACATGCCATTTTAAAGTAAAATACTTCCTTTATATATGACTTACTTATTTTTATCATTTAACGAGAATTTTACATGATCATAATTAGAAACCCATATAGGAAGCCTTTCAAGACATTTGATCATGCTCTTTGTCCCCAAAACTCGCAGGGGAAGCATCTTGCGATCTTTACATCTTGCTTCCAATGAAATATTCAAATTAAAATACTTCCTTTATATATGACTTACTGATCTTTGTCATTTATCAAACATTTAACATGATCATACTCCCAAAACTCATATAGGAAGTCTTTCAAGACATGCGATCATGATATTTGTCCCCAAAACTTATAGGGGAAGCATCTTTGCGATCTTATGTTTTGCTTCAACATGAAATATACCTATAAATATATATGACCTAATAATTTTGCCATTTAACCAATATGTAACATGCTCATACTCCCAAAACTCTTATAGGGAGTCTTTCAAGACATATAATCATGCTCTTTGTCCCCAAAACTCGTAGGGGAAGCATCTTTGCGATCTTTACATCTTGCTTCCAATAAAATATACTTAAAATACCTAAAATTATAAACAACCATAATATGGACAGAATCTATAAATCTGAATAAAAACATGATACTAGAAGCTAGATGTGCAAATCAAAGAGTTACTTATGCTATAAGTGAGAGATAGCATCTTAGTGATCTTATGTCTTGCTTAAAAACAAATATACCTTACCTATAAATTTAAACACACCTATATAATCTCATCAAAACATATTTTTATCATTTATAAACCATTTAACATGTTCATACTCTTAAAAACTCATATAGGAAGCCTTTCAAGATATTCGATCATGCTCTTTGTCCCCAAAACTTATAGGGGAAACATCCTTACGATCTTTACCTCTTGCTTCCAATGAAATATACTTAAAATACCTAAAAATCCAAACAAACATAATCTGGACAGAACATATATATCTGAATAAAACATGGTAATAGAAGCTAGATGGACAAATCAAAGAGTTACTTATGCTATAGGTGAGAAATAGCATCTTTGTGATCTTAGATATTGCTTAAAAAGACCTATACCTCAACTATAAATCTGATCACACACATATATCATCTGATCCAAAAATATAATCTTCAAAACATATGAAACGAAGCTATATAAAACAATCGAAGAACTACTTATACTGCAGGTGAGAGATAATTGCATCCTCTCGCTATCGTACTAGTATACCGCTAGGGTTTTTATGAGATGAAGACCTTCCCTTGTTCCTCAGCCTTAGGAGTGATCCTCTAGCATATACTAAGCCTTTGTATCCCCTTTAAACTCTCTCAAGAACACCAAACAAGGCTTTAGGTTTTCGGATGGAGTTGGAGGAAGGAGGAGCAAAAATTTCAGTGGAGTTAGATCTTCTAGCATTACTAAGACTTGTGAGGAACTCCTCTTGGAAAACCCCTCTTGAGAATCCCTACACAAGAAGCCCTAGAGCTTGGGATGAAAAAGGGAGGAAGGAGAATGAGGAATTTCGGCCAAGGATGAGGAAGAAGGAGAATGAAGAAGGAAAGTGGGGTTTTTCTTCCTCTCTTCTCCTAATTCTCCTCTTTAATACCTAGGGAATGAACACTCTTCATCCTTTCATGGGGGGATGAAGCAACTCCTCATCTTCCCATCTATATTCTTTGTGTATTCTTTATATATCTTATCCATGAATCATCCTATGGTCTAGTGGTGTCAAGGCTACCTCCCTATTAGGAGGTTCATGGTTCAAATTCTACCTATAACCATCTTTTATTTTATTTTATTTTATTTTAATCCTTTTATGGGCGTTAAAACCCATATAATTACTTTGAATAGTTTAGAATTTTACGGGCATTACAATCCTTCATACCTTATAAAAGTTTCGTCCTCGAAACTTAGAACAACTCCAGATACTTTTGTTTCATGTCATCCTCGCATTCCCAAGTTGCTTCTTCAAACTTTTAATTTTGCCATATGACTTTCACTAAGGGTACTGCTTTGGTTCTCTATTTCTTGATTTCTCGATCTATTATCTGAATAGGTTGACTTTCATAACTTAAATCTTCTTGAACTTGTACCATTTGTGGCTCAATCACATGGTCTTAGGAACTCTATGCAATCTGATCACCTCCTTAACATACAACTGAGCTAGTTGTTCCATTGAGTACGATATTTGATTGCCAGAAAATGGGCAGATTTTGTCAATCTATCAACAATCACCTAAATAGCTTCATCACCATTAGTTGTTTTGGGTAGTCCTACAATGAAATCCATAGCTATATCTTCCCACTTCCATTCTGGGATTTGAATAGGTTACAGAACTCCTCCAGGTCTCTGATGTTCTGCTTTGACTCTTTGATATGTCAGACAGGTGCTGACATATTTAGCCACATCCCTTTTCATACCAAACCACCAGAACTTTTCTTTCAAATCTTGATACATCTTGGTAGATCCAGGATGCATTGAATATGGGGTCCCATGAGCTTATTCTAAAATTTTCTTTCTCAATTCTAGATCATTGGTGATACATAAGCGTTCACCAAGATGTAGTACCCCACTGTTAGAGACACAAAATCCTTCATCCTTTCCTTTTTGGATCTCTTGCTTGATCCCTTGGATGCTTGGATCTTTGTCTTGCTTCGCTAGTATATTATCAAAAAGTGTTGACGATATTGTCAAGGTAGAAAGCTGTCCAGAAATAATCTCAACCCCAAAGTTCAACATCTCTTTCTTCAATGGTTGGGATAATGAAGATAAGGACGTTAAGGTGGCACAGGATTTTCTGCTCAGTGCGTCTGCTACTTTGTTTGCCTTTCCAGGATGGTAGAAGATTTTACAGTCATTGTCTTTGACCAGCTCAAGCCATCTACGTTGTCTCATGTTTAAATCCTTCTGAGTGAAGAAATATTTCAGACTCTGGTGATCTGTATAAATCTTGCACTGGACTCCATACAAGTAATGTCTCCAAATTTTGAGAGCGAAGACTGCTACTGCCAACTCAAGGTCATGAGTGGGATAATTCTTTTCATAATCCTTGAGTTGTCTAGATGCATAGGCAATCACTTTACCATTCTACAAAAGCACAACTCCGAGTCCCATTTTGGATGCATCACTATACATATCAAAGCTTTCATTACTTTCTGGAAGAGTAAGAATTGGAGTACTTGTTAATCTCCTCTTTAGTTCAAGTAAACTCTTCTCACAATCCTCAGTCCATTCAAACTTTCTTTTTTTTTCTAGTAAGAACCGTCAGTGGTGAAGCTATCCTTGAGAAGTTTTCTACAAATTTCCTATAGTACCCTGCTAATTCAAGGAAACTTTTGATTTCACTGGCATTCTTTGGTCGACTCCAGTTACTAACAACTTCTATCTTTGTTATATCTAACATAACCCCATCTTTTGAAATAATGTGACCCAGGAAAGACACTCAATCGAGCCAAAATTCACACTTGGAGAACTTGGCATACAATTGTCTCTGTTGAAGGGTTTGTAACACTATCTTTAAATGTTTAGCATGGTCTTCCTGAGTTCTCGAGTAAATAAGGATATCGTCAATGAAGATGATCACAAACTTGTCAAGGAATGCCTTGAATACTCGATTCATTAGGTCCATAAAGGTTGCTGGAGCATTTGTCACTCCGAAGGGCATGACCACAAACTCATAGTGTCCATACCTCATTCAGAAAGCTATTTTCGGTACATCATCCTCTTTAACTTTAACTTGATGATATCCGGATCGCAAGTCAATCTTGGAGAAAACAGTGGCTCCCCTCAATTGATCAAACAGATCATCAATACTTGGCAAAGGATATCTATTTTTGATTGTCACTTTATTCAGTGCTCAGTAGTCTATGCACATTCTCATAGACCCATCTTTCTTCTTCACGAACAATACTGGAGCTCCCCATGGTAAGTGACTAGGGTGAATGAATCCCTTGTCGAGTAACTCCTGTAATTGTTTCTGAGGCTCTTTCAATTCTACCAGAGTCATACGATAGGGTGCTTTCGAGATTGGTTTGGTACCAGGAATAAGTTCAATCTCAAATTCGATTTCTCTTTTATGACCCAACCCTGGCAACTCATCAGAGAATACTTCTGGGTAGTCACATACAACTCGGACTTCTTCTTCGAGCTTTTGGCCTCTTTCTTGCTTTGTATCTACCACATGCGCTAGATACCCAGCGCATCCATTGACTAACATCTTTTGACCTTTTATGGCAGATAAGAACTTCTTAGTTCTTTTCTTTGGTTCTCCTATAAATTCAAACTCAGGCTCTACCTTAGGTTGGAATATGACTCTTCGCTTACGACACTCAATGGAAGCTTCATACTTGCTCATAAAGTCCATTCCCAAAATGACATCATAATCATGCATGTGCAGCATTATCAAATCACTATAAAGTTCTCTTTCTGAAATTTGGACTGGTGTGGCATGCAACCAATGCGTAGATGTCATTACCTCTCCTAAAGGCAAGGTCATTACAAACTTAAGATCTAGGACATCCGGAGGTATATTTATCTTCTTAGCAAACACCATGGAAATAAACGAATGGGTTGCCTCAGTATCAAATAGCATAGTAGCATACTGATTAAAGATAAGTACCTGACATGATTTCCATTGGTCCGTGTTCTAGCCATTTTTCTTCATAAAATAAGACCAATATAAGACTACTACTATTACTTACTTTCTATCATCATCACCTACATATGTAAGCATGTTTAACAAAAGCATTCTTTACTAAGCATAGGAGAAAGTAAAACATATATATACTTTCTTACTTGGAAGCGGCAGGATTTGATGCTTGATGTGCATGTGGCGGAAGGGTGGAACTCGCTCTGATACCATATTGTAACACCCCCCTCTCTCTTATCTCTACTCTAGTAAGGAAGGTGTTACTCTACCGTACTTTATCTTACTCTTGTATTGATTAGGTATATCATGACTCAATCATTCCATAAACTCACATACACTATTTGTAAGTTAACTAATACCTGATTTAAATCGAAGAGTATCAACAACTCGTACCAAGATCTAAACCTGGTTTTTAAACGAGTATCATAATTCAAACTCTTAACTTTTAACAGTGGAAGCTAAATAACGAACCCAACTACATTGACATGTTGACACTAGGATATTACACAAGTTCTTAACCTATCTAAGCATGCACCTTCACTAGGGTTCTAATATAAAACATTCTTAAGTAACTCAACCTCATGCAGGGTGATTGTGATATATGCATCCTTGACATGAACATCAACATAATCAACAATACATAACATCAACCCTAGCACCTAACATGAAGACTAGCACATGGTTCAAAGTTCTTAGCATAGCATAATACTAGCAAGTTCAACATTCTTAGACACAACATGATCAAACATATAACATGAACACTACCACACGAACAAGTTTGAAGGTCTTAACATAATAGAATACTAGCAAGTCCAGGATTATAATCCACTGTTCCACCGCCACACACACCAAGCACTTCATCCGCTGCCCCCTCTTACTCCAATCTTGCTTTACCCTTATCTGCAGTATAAGGAATGCAAACTATAAGCAATGGAGCTTAGTAAGTACTTCCTATTCTCACAAAACTTCGCATTAGGAAAAACATGCTATTAGAATACTTGCATGCAACACATGCTCATACTTGCATTTAGGAAAATTCTGCATTTAACATTTGGAAATACTTGCACATAATACAATGGTTCCACTTGACATGCATGAACTTTCTGTATTAGACATATAGAGACACTTGTACATAACACAATGGCTCAACTTGAAATGCATGAACTTAACATACGCAACTTGCAATACATGCTTGAAATATGCTTCGCTTGTAGAAACATATACATGAGATATACTATACTTAAAACTTGTAAACATTGTGCTTTGGTTAACTTTCGAAACCATATATACGTATATACTTTAAAATACTAATCATCCTTGTTTGGGCAGCCCGGCATTGTACCAACTTTGCGCGCAACCCTAATAGAACTCAGGGTAGCTAGCCACCGAACTTATTAGGGAAACTTTCAAGGGCGGTCTAGGGGCCCGTGGAACTTTCAAGGGCAGTCTAGGGGTCCATGGGCGACCTAAGAGCCCGGTACATGCCACTTCAAAGTAAAATACTTCCTTTATATATGACTTACTTATTTTTGTCATTTAACGAGTATTTTACATGATCATAATGAGAAACCTATATAGGAAGCCTTTCAAGACATTTGATCATGCTCTTTGTCCCCAAAACTCGTAGGGGAACCATCTTGCGATCTTTACATCTTGCTTCCAATGAAATATTCAAATTAAAATACTTCCTTTATATATGACTTACTGATCTTTGTCATTTATCAAACATTTAACATGATCATACTACCAAAACTCATATAGGAAGCCTTTCAAGACATGCAATCATACTATTTGTCCCCAAAACTTATAGGGGAAGCATCTTTGCGATCTTATGTCCTACTTCAACATGAAATATACCTATAAATATATATGACCTACTAATTTTGTCATTTAACCAATATGAAACATGCTCATATCCGAAAACTCATATAGGGAGTCTTTCAAGACATATAATCATGCTCTTTGTCCCCAAAACTCGTAGAGGAAGCATCTTTGCGATCTTTACATCTTGCTTCCAATAAAATATACTTAAAATAACTAAAATTATAAACAACCATAATCTGGACAGAATCTATAAATCTGAATAAAAACATGATACTAGAAGCTAGATGTGCAAATCAAAGAGTTACTTATGCTATAAGTGAGAGATAGCATCTTAGTGATCTTATGTCTTGCTTAAAACCAAATATACCTTACCTATAAATTTAAACACACCTATATAATCTGATCAAAATATATTTTTATCATTTATCAACCATTTAACATGATCATACTCCTAAAAACTCATATAGGAAGCCTTTAAAGTCATTCGATCATGCTCTTTGTCCCCAAAACTTATAGGGGAAGCATCCTTGTGATCTTTACCTCTTGCTTCCAATGAAATATACTTAAAATATCTAAAATTCCAAACAAACATAATCTGGACAGAACATATATATCCGAATAAAACATGGTAATAGAAGCTAGATGGACAATTCAAAGAGTTACTTATGCTATAGGTGAGAAATAGCATCTTTGTGATCTTAGATCTTGCTTAAAAAGACCTATACCTCAACTATAAATCTGATCACACAAATATAGCATCTGATCCAAACATATAATCTTCAAAACATATGAAAAGAAGCTATATAAAACAATCGAAGAACTACTTATACTGTAGGTGAGAGATACTTACATCCTCTCGCTATCGTACTAGTATACCGCTAGGGTTTTTATGAGATGAAGACCTTCCCTTGTTCCTTAGCCTTAGGAGTGATCCTCTAGCATATACTAAGCCTTTGTATCCTTTGGAAACCCTCTCAAGAACACCAAATAAGACTTTAGGGTTTTGGATGGAGTTGGAGGAAGGAGGAGGAAAAATTTCGGTGGAGTTGGATCTTCTAGCATTACTAAGACTTGTGAGGAAGTCCTCTTGGAAAACCCCTCTTGAGAATCCCTACACAAGAAGCCCTAGAGCATGGGATGAAAAAGGGAGGAAGGAGAATGAGGAATTTCGGCCAAGGATGAGGAAGAAGGAGAATGAAGAAGGAAAGTGGGGTTTTTCTTCCTCTCTTCTCTTAATTCTCCTCTTTAATACCTAGGGAATGAACACTCTTCATCCTTTCATGGGGGAATGAACCAACTCCTCATCTTCCCCTCTATATTCTTTTTATATTCTTTATATATCTTAGCCAAGAATCATCCTATGGTCTAGTGGTGTCAAGGCTACCTCCCTTTTAGGAGGTTCATGGTTCAAATCCTGCCTATAACCATCTTTTATTTTATTTTATTTTAAACCTTTTATGGGCGTTAAAACCCATATAATTACTTTGAATAGTTTAGAATTTTACAGGCGTTACACAGTACATCATGACCCCCAATTGACTGAAAAGTTTAAATCGACTTCAATACATTTTCTGAACCCTTCAGCAGCTTCAGTTGTTCATGCCTTGTCCTTTCACTCATCCTATACCCACTTGGTTCAGGACATGGTCTCTATGTTCGTCCCCACTAGGATGACTACGTAACACCTAGCCCAAGTTAATTTCCTTGTCTTGTGGATTCAAGTTACTCCTACATGTTCCCAAGAAGACCATCTTCTTAACATGCTTGCTCTGGCCAGAGACTTCTGAGTAATAATCCTGATAAGAGACCTAGGGTATACATCTCCTTTATCAGAAGTGGTGAATCCTCTGTAGGCTATTCAAACACCTTCAATCACTTTGGCTTATACCCAATCATCCTGGAGTTACACCAACTATGTAGATGGCTTCGAAGGAGCCAAAGTATAAGGTGTTGGTGCAATCGGCTCAGGTTACGATTGACAAGACTCGAGTTGAACTCGAGTAGTGTTTTGATGTTTGACATTGATGTTTAACAATGTTTTGGAGAGATTATTTGTGCAATCAACCCGGGTCATGATTGACCGGACTCGAGTTTGACTCGAGTGGTATTTTGCTGTTTGACGATGGTTTAACCATTGTTTGACTATATGGTTGACATGGGGTTGACTATATGATGGAGAAGTCCAAGTCTTGTGTACTTGGCATGGAAAGTCCAAGTGGGACACTTGGCAATGGAAAAGTCCAAGTCATGGGTACTTGACATGGAAAGTCCAGGTGGGACACTTGACAATGGGAAAGTCCAACATGGGTTGGCATGGAAAGTCCAACATGGGTTAGCAAGGGAAGTCCAATGCGTGATATTGGTGGCGTAAAGTCCAGGCATGAGTCTTGGTAGAATAAGTCTAATGGTTTGGCAGCGTAAAATCCAAGCGGTAGTCTTAGCAGTGTAAGCTCAAATGTGCCTTGGCGGTATAGACTAGCTTAGCATGACAATAGCTGATGGAAGCACTTGAAGGCTAGCATATGAATGAACAAGTTGTTAGTGTCAACCCTTAGTGTCAATCATGAGATGATTGATTAGGGATCATATGTATCATATTTCATTAATAACAAGTAAGGTTTGCTTATTATATTATTTCTTATCTATGTTATTGATGAACCAGTAAATTATGTGTAGCATGTGATACCATTTCCCAAATTATTTACCGAACCCCCTAACTACACTAATGCAGTATAGGACTGACTCGGATTGTCTCCCAACGAACCTAATGGCTGGACGTTTGTTTTTAAATAGAAGTAAACACTGGGGGTTTTCTGAATCTATTAAAATGCAAAATCAAAAAGCAAACATGAGAAGTCCAAACAATCTGACCAAGCACTGCACTGTCACTATGCGATACAATGATCATGTGTTGGCCAAAAGCCAAACTAACAAACCCAAGTAATTCAACCATGCACTGCACTGTCACTATATGGTACAATGATCGAACCTTTTGGAAATGAACCTTAGGTGCAAAAGTAAAAGATCATGCACTGCACTGTCATTATACGGTACAATGATCAAAGATAAATGAACAAATGTGAATAATTCAACCAAGCACCGCACTATCACTATACGACACAATGGTCAAACAGTCACTAAAAACTAAACTAGCAAACTAAAACAATTCAACCAAGCACCGCACTATCACTATACAACACAGTGGTTGAAGATTAACTAAAAACTAAATGCAAGGAAAGTAAGCAATTCAACCAAGCACCGCACTGTCACTATAAGGTACACTGGCCAAATGTAAATGAAAACTAAACTAATAACTAAAGCAATTTAACCAAGCACCGAACTGTCACTATACGATACACTGGTCGAATGTAAATGAAAACTGGGAAAAACAATTACACTATAGGAAACAAATCTAACCACTAGGTAAACACTGTAAATGATTAACAAGACTAACTAAACTATCAAACCAAATTGCCATATGCACACCATACCACACAAACGAAATATGATTGAACACCATTGAAACACAATTGAACATTAGGGAATCAATACTGAAACAATACTGAAAAAAATAGTGAAACAGTAGCGAGTCAACAATGTAAAAATAACTGAAACAACAAAGTAAAACAATGAAACAACAGTGTAAAAATTAACCAACAGTTATCCACCAACACTGGAAAGGAACCACCCTCTCCAGTGACCCACGACGATGTCGAACAGCTCCTACGGCTTCAGTGTACGGATCTCTCATCAGAATCCAACGAGAGTTGGATAGATGGTGATAGTTCACAGCTCCAATGGTGGCTTCGGAACTGTCGCGACCACGACAGTCAATGGTTGGCTCTGCGGAGATGAAGCAGCACAAATCATGACCTCTAATGTGGAAGGAATCAGAGCTGTGAACAGGTATTGATCATCACCAACTGCTAGAAATGGAAAGCGCCGCCTGAATCGGAAGAATTACAGCCGCCGGAAGCTGAAAATCGATGTTGTCGCGACCACAGCAGTAGCAGGTCACCCCTAGCCTTCTGTGACCATGTCTAGCTAGAGTAGCTCAACTCTGGTGGTGAGGCATCTAAGAAGCGCCAGAGAAGATGGATGAACTCAATGTTGCTCGGTCGATGGAACTGTCGCTGCCCAACTTCAACCGCTAGTTCTATCGGACCAAGGGAAGGAGAGGACACCGGATGGAATCGAATCAAGGCAAACCTCTGGAGTCACCAGAATCATCATCGAAAGTGCTGGAGTGGATCTCTGTCACTGCACTCACGAGGAAGAAGAAGACGTCGCTGTTCTGTTCTCTCTCGCGCGATAGAAAATATCGACTTTTAAAGTTGATTTTTTTCAGCCGCTCGATCGTGCCATTTCTAATCTCAGCCACCCATTTAGATCTAGGGTTCAATAACTCCAATTAAACTTCCCTAAGTGGCTGATCAACCAATCCAACGGTTGCGATCAATTTGTTCCGGTTCGACGGCTGTGATTGCTCCAATTAGGCTCTTTTCATGTTCCCTATAAAATTACATTCAACCCGTGAAAAATAATACTGAAATTATAGGGATTAAACAATTAATTACAAATAGATCCAATATGTAAAAACATACTGAATAATGCTAATTACCTTATCAAAGAGCCTAAAATATCCAAATTGTAAATAAAAATAACACAATAAAAATGCGACTATCAAATTCCCCCACACTTATTTTTGCACATCCCGAGCAATAATAAAAACTAAGAAACACTGACTCCCTAACTAATTCCCCAAACAATACTCAGATCAATAATTCAGAGACAGAAAAAATAAGTTACTTAGGATCACCAAATCGATCCGTATTTAGGGTAGTCAAAAGATCCGACTCCTACAATAGTCAACATGTATGATGAGTTTCAATCCGATCAAATAAACCAAGCCTGATACAAAACCTCCCAAAATGGATAATTGCACTAATGCTCACATAATGATCATAGGAGTGGGGTACCCTCAAAAACAACATATAATCTTGTCTTACCATATGCTTTCTTATCATCTACTTCTCCACTTCTATCAATACATTTCATACATGAATCAAAAGGATTTATCGAAAATCAAACAAGATTAGAAATGGACTACAACAAAACATACAAAGAAGATCAAAATGGACTGAACACGACAACAACGGAAGAATTGGAAGAATAAACCTGATAAATCACATGTAGGAGTGTGGAGGGAGATATTCCAATATGATCCAAGCAAATAACACTCAACCATATCAAGAAAACCATTCAGAAGAAAGAATTTTTTCTGAAAACTTGGCACAAAGTTGGGACTTAACTCTATTTCTTACTAGCTGTTGGTGATCTACAAATCTGCAATTAAATTTTCATGGCAGCAGCTCCAGCTGGAGAACTTCAAGAGTTTTGATCAGCAGCCATGAATATCCTCTCAAAGTTTACCTATCCTTGCTATTCTGCCAATTTTAATGAAGTAAACACACAATTGATTCCAACTCTAGATGAAATGGCACTTGCAGCTTCTCAAGGCAGGCAAACAAGAACACTGCAAGTATGTTTTCAGTCTCAATTAGTTTCCATTGAAGTTTCAGCTTTGGCATTGAACATAATTTAAAACTTCTCATAATCTAGTAATTGTTCCCAAGTCACAAGATTCATGGAACAACAAGTACATTAGGAGCTCAAATTCTTTTCTGCTTCAAGCGAGTACTACAGCAACCAGATTCAAAAGGCTATAACCATGTGTTTCAACCTTCCCATACTTATACCCATGAAAGTATCCAATTGGTCTGAACTGCAACAATTTAATCCATGAATCCGGATGTCCATATTGCTCTGCAGTTATCCCTAATGTTGTCATCAGAAAATGCTGCTATTGTTGCTGCTAATAAACTGTCGAACAGATCTTCATTTCCTCAAAATGATGGTTAGAAATGAGCTGTCTTGAATGTGCTTGGAGAACCTTGAAGAATATTGAACATGTTTCACGATGCGCACTCAAAATAGTTGATTGAGATTGTGGAGTTTCAGCAGCTTCAACAAGTCGAGCACAACAGGAATTCCACCAACAGGAGACAGTGAGTAGTCAAGCTTTCCTGCATCTATTTCTGCTCCCTCTATCAACTTATCATCTTATCATATTTTTTTTCAATTTGATTAAGTAACTGGTAGTGAAGTTTTCTTTACAATTTGATGATGCAGCCCTCTGTACCAATTGAGGTTGGGAGACTTGCATAACCTTTGTGAAGGCTGACAGAAGGCACGCCTTCGGTCCACATTCTGCTATAATACAATGTTGGAAACTGACAGCAACACCAGGTTCATCCTTTTACTTGTTCGTTGTAGCAATGTGCAATTCAAATTACTATGATGAGTAAACCTCAGAGTTCAAAACCATTCCAAGCTGACTAACACAGATTCCAACTTCTTGCTCAAAATAGCAATTCCTGCATCCTTCCAAGCACTAAATTTGAATCTGTTTCTTCCTTACCCTCATCAGCTATTTCTGCCGTATAACTCTGATAATGCTACTGATTTTTTTCTACTGATACCCTTGTTGAGTAAGAAGCATGATACAGCTTATGCGTAGGTAGTTAGATTGAATTGGGGTTGGTGTTGGAACTGGCAGCAACTGCAATAGCAAGTGTACCACTTGAAAGTGATTCATCCAACTGGTCCTTGAATTGCTGCAACATTCAGACCTGTGCAACATCTTGTAGCAGATTAAATTTTATTTTTCAATCGTGCAAAACTGAAAACATCTTATTCTTCAATCTGAAATTGATCAACATCTTGCTGTAGAATTTGTTTCATCAATTGTGCTAAAATTCTCTTCACAAACTATAACTTGAAACATGCAGCAACACACTAGCTTGGAAGAGTCCAGCTAATGCATTAGGTTTGTTGTGAACAATCGCAAGGTGATACTACTTTCCTTCTTCCATTTCTATTCCTTTGGCATCTTCAGTCCTACTACACTTTGAGTATCTTCCACTTGTGCACATTTGTTGTACAACTACCATTGCATGCACATCCAAATAAATAGCCATTGTTGTTCAAGGAAATTGACTTTGGAAGTTGTACACAATTGCCAACCTGTGCACTGATGCCATGAACAAGGTTTTCATTATCTTCTAGTCCGAGTCACTAGCAAATTCATCCCAGCTACAAAAGTTATCTTCCACCTCTAAAGGCCAAAATTCTTTATCTATCCGAAGTTTTGATAGAATTTTTGATTCTGGATGGTAAACAAAGATGTCTATCTAAAATTCTCAGCAAATCAGAAAGGAATGGAAGCTTGGTCAGGCAATGTCGTAGTTGTGTCAACATATCAATTGGAAAGTCAACTGTCCTTTCAAAACCAAGAACATTTACCAATTTCTTACGGTCTTTCATTTGTTTTATAGCAACTGCTTCAAGGTGTTTGAATGGCATTGATCAATGCATCTTTTTCATGTCGTCTCTAACATATCTAAGCTTGCATGTGTATATAACTCCACACATGCTTCTGCATTTGCTGGATAAGTATCCATTATTGGATCACCAAGAGATCTGCCCTGAAAGAATTTGGGGTTTTAAACCATGTCCCGTTCCATACCATCAGAACTCTAGCCTGTTTTAATCTAGCTCAGTTTCTAATGAATCAATTGATACTCCTATGTTTTTTTCTAAATTTCAAACCTGTGCTTCCCACCCTCAAAGCTCGCTTAAGCAGATTTTTCTACTGCACATGTCATCTTCACGAGCCAACATTCTGCTAGCTTCAGAATGCTTGGCATAGCTTCCTCAACATTACTTCTATGTTCTGCAATTCCACCTACATTACTGATATAATTTTTTTTTGCAGTTTCCATCTGTCTTCTACTGTAGTCCTATCATCAAAGCTCTGGTTGATTTTCTCTTAAGATTTTGCAAGTTTGCTCCAAGTATCTTCTTCACTATTCAGTTTTTTTCTTTTCCCCTTTTGCTACACTCAGAAAATTCATTGTCCTTTTTATCACCTTCCATATCAATTTGAATGGTTCGGTTAGATTTCCAACTATGCAGAATCTATCTATCAATCAATGTATAGAATCTAAACACGTTAGGAGCTAAAACTGCAGCTTGCTGAACAAATTGACAGCCTTATCGAAAGTCCATTGCTCTAAAACTGAAGATGTGTGTAGAAAATCAATTCAAGGCTTAGTCTCTTTGTCAATTTCTAACAAAACAATATCTCCTCCCCCCACACTTAAAATTTGTGTCTGTCTCAGACAATGTAACTTATCATGTTATTCCTCCAATATGGGACAAAAGATACGAGAAAAGATAATCCATGAAGACGAAATGAATCAACAAGCAAGTCAAAGGACAATAAATGACCAATACAAGGATATGACAAGAAAGACGTCATGGAAGTATCAAGTGGACTAAACAAACAAGTCAAGTAAGAAATAGAATCAAGAGTGAAATCCTTCATCATATTCATGCAAGTAAATGTTATTGCAGTTTTGAAAAGACTCAAAGCAAGTTCTAGAGCAACAAGTATCACATGTGTTATCACACCAAAGTGGGTAAATGATAAAAATGGCTTACAACCTCATTAAGTGAATAAAAATCAAGCTTGGTCTATTGACAAAAATTCACCATCCTAACAAGTGACTGCATGCAAGTGAAATCTCTTATCATACACCAAAAATCCACAACTTAATGATCAAACTTAACTAATTTTTATCACCTCTGAAATGATACTAAGGCATGCATAGGAAAAATTATTCGACTCAACAACATACCAACAACAAACAAACCTAAGTCAACAGGCAAATAAACAAACAACACACAGTTTATCCGAACATGAAAGGAAGGAAGGAAATACAGTAAGTAAAAGAACACACTCCCCTTTCATGTCGGAGAAGAAGCATCATCAAAGAGCACTTCCTCTACCAAAGCATCGCTCACCCCCTCGTGAAATATCTTGAGACGGTGTCCATTCACTTTGTAAGTGTTCCCTGAAGAAGGTTCCTCTAATCAACCTGAGACAAGACTGGTACACTAAAACTTTATCGCTGATATGGAACTCCTTCTTCACAAGCCTCTTATCATGAAAATTTTTAGTCTTCTCCATGTAAATGCGGGAGTTCTCATATGCTTCTAACCGTATCTCCTCAAGTTCCTGAAATTGGAGTTTTCTCTCTCTCCCAACTCTGTAAGCATCCATGTTGCAAGCTTTCACTACCCAATAAGCTCTGTGCTCAATCTCGACCGACAAGTGACATGGTTTGCCATAAACCAATCTGTAAGGGGACATGCCTATGGGAGTCTTATAGGCAGTCTTGTAAGCCCATAGAGCATCCTCCAACCTTTTGCTCCAAGATTTCCTATCTGGTCCCACTGTCTTCTCCAGTATAGATTTGATCTCTCTGTTTGGCACTTCAGCCTGCCCATTTGTCTGAGGGTGATAAGGAGTAGAAATCTTATGAAACACCTCATACCTACTTAACATGGCTTTCATGCATTTGTTGCAAAAATGAGACCCTTGATCACTGATGATCGCCCTGGGTATCCCAAATCTACAAAATATGTGAGACCTGACAAAATTCACAACAACTGGAGAATCATCAGTCTTAGTGGGGATGACCTCCACCCATTTGAAAACATAATCAATAGCCAAAAGAATATATGAAAATCCAAAAGATACAGGAAACGGACCCATAAAATCAATATCCTAAACATCAAAAATCTCACAGAATAACAAGGGTTGTTGAGGCATTTCATTTCTACATCCTATGTTCCCTATTCGTTGATATCTCTCACAAGCTTTATAAAATTCATAGGCATCATGAAATAAGGTGAGCCAATACAAACCAAACTCTAAAACTTTTCTAGCAATCCTTTGGGGTCCAAAATGCTCCCCACAAGCCAGAGAATGACAAAAAGTAAGTATAAAATGAAACTCATAGTCAGGAACACATCGCCTAATAATCTGAACACTACAAAACTTCCAAAGGTAAGGATCATCCCATACATAATACTTGGCATCACTTTTCAATTTTTGGACTTGTGCATGAGAAAAAAAATGAAGGTATAATACGGGCAACTAAATAGTTAGCAAGATCTGCATACCATGGTGTCTTACCCTGTAAGTGAAAAAGTTGCTCATCTAGAAAAGAATCCTCTATGGGGGTGGGCTCGATCTCCATCACTATCCTGCTCAGATGGTCTGCTACCAGGTTCTCCCTCCCACTCCTATCGTGTATCTCTATGTCGAATTCTTGAAGCAAAAGCATCCATCTAATCAATCTCGATTTTGCATCAGGCTTCTTCAGGAGGAATTTCAAAGCTGCATGATAAAAAAAAATAACAACATGAGAATAGAGAAAATAAGATCTGAATTTATCCAAAGCAAAAACAATCGCTAAAAGCTCTTTTTCTGTGGTGGTGTAGTTGGATTGTGCAACATTCAATGTCCTTGAGGCGTAGCAGATCACATGAGATGCTCTGTCCACTCTCTGCGCCAAGACAACTCCCATCGCATAGTTCGAGGCATCACACATCAACTTGAATGGTAGAGTCTAATATGGTGGTATCAAGATTGGTGTTGATATCAAAGCCTGCTTAAGCTGGTTAAATGAGTCCTTGCACCTTTGGTCAAACTGAAATACCACCTCCTTTTGCAATAAGTTGGTCAAGGTTAGGGCAATCTTGCTGAAATCTCTGATGAAATGTCTGTAGAAACCTGCATGTCTAAGAAAAGCATGAACTTCCCGCACAGAAGCGGGGTAAGATAGAGAAGAAATAACATGAATTTTAGCAGGATCTACTTCAATACCATGCACAGAGATAATATGACCTAAGACTATCCCATGCCCTACCATGAAATGACATTTCTCAAAATTCAAAACCAAATCCGTATCAATGCATCTCCGTAAAACTCTCGATAAATTTTCCAGACATGAATCAAAAGAAGAACCGTACACAGAAAAATCATCCATAAAAACCTCCATGCAATGCTCTAATAAATCTCCAAAAATACTCACCATGCATCGCTGAAATATCCCGGGAGCGTTGCAAAGTCAAAAAGGAATGCACTGATATGCATACGTCCCGAAAGGGCAAGGGAAAGTGGTCTTCTTCTGATCCTCTGGAGCAATACAATTCTGGAAATAACCAGTGTAACCATCCATGAAGCAATAATGTGACTTGCTTGCCAACCTCTCTAGCATCTGATCAATAAAAGGCAGGGGTAGTGGTCTTTCCTGCTGGCCTGATTAAGCTTCCTGTAGTCCACATAGACTCTCTAAGAATTTTGAACTCTGGTGGGAATCAGCTCATTATCTATGTTGGAAACCACTGTAATACTAGATTTTTTCGGAACCACCTGAACAGGACTTACCCATTTACTATATGAAATAGGATAGATGATGTCAACCTGTAAAAGCCTTGTCACCTCTTTCTTTACCACCTCAAGAATCAGTGGGTTAAGTCGTCTTTGTGGTTGTCTAACTGGTTTCGCATCCTCTTCCAAGTGAATCCTGTGCATACAAATTGAAGGATTGATACCTAGGATATCTGCAAGCGTCCACCCAATCGCTTTCCTGTGCTACCTCAGAAGATCTACTAATCTGTACTTCTGATTTGGATCTAGATCTCAGGCAATAATAATGGGTCGCTGCTCGTCCTTATCCAAATACACATACTTCAAATGCTCGGGAAGAGGTTTCAATTCAAGCTTCTGTGGTTGCACATCTGATGGAAGTGATTCCTGGGGCATTTCCTAAAGATCGCAAGTCCCTACACATTCCATGTCCCTATCCACATCAAAGGGCTCACAGATAGGTCCTAACAAATCATCAGAATTAATGAAGTCACTACAAAAAGTAGAAGGTACAGAGATATCCAACTGAAAAACGGCCTCAGAAATGAAATCCATGCAATCCAGCTCATCCTCTATGTCCATGCTGAGAATAGAATGATCTTCCATCGGGTGTTTCATCACGTCCAAAATCCTAAACTGAACTACCATATCTCCTACCTCCATAGAAAGAGTACCTGCATGCACGTCAATCTTGGTCTTGGCAGTCTTGAGGAAAGGTCTGCCCAAAATAAGAGGAGCTCTGTTGTACTGTGTGTCACCCACCATGTCAAGAATATAAAAGTCTACAGGAAATATCAGCTCTCTCACCTTAACCAACACATCCTCTATCACCCCAGCTAGGTGAGTCTGACTGTGGTTGGCTAACTGAATCACTACACCTATTGGCTGCAAGGGTCCAACACCCAGTGAACGGAAAACTGACCTTGGCATCACATTAATGGAAGCTCCTAGATCTAGCATAGCATCCTTGAACACATGGCTCCCAATCATACAAGGTATCGTAAAAACTCCTGGATCCTCACACTTCTTGGGAAAAGGTTGAATGAGTGCTGACACATTCTTTCCAACTCTGATTAACTCATTTCCTTTTAGCTTCTTCTTGTGCACACACAATTCTTTCAGAAACTTGGCATACTTGGGAATCTGCTCGATCATTGTCAACAAAGGAACATTAACTTCCACCTTGCTGAACAAATCTACAAGCTCTTGAAATTCCCTAGCCTTTTCTTCACTAACCCTCTTCCTAGGCTGTGGCCTCTGAGGGAAGGGCAATGGAATTGGCGACTCAGATCGTCATGGCTATGGATCCTGCTCTACTCTGCACTGCTCTAATCAGCAACTGGATCTGGTACTGAAGCTACAGGGTCTGAAGTAACTCTACCACTCCGCAATATAATTGAACTGATGTTTCCTTTAGGATTTGGGATAGTCTGAGATGGTAGCTGACTAGAGCCCTGTGACTGCAGCTGATTAATATTAGATGCAAGCTGGCTAATCTGTGTATCTATATTCTGAATAGATGCATCTATTTTCTGCTAATACTGCTGCTGTTGTACCAAAAACTGCTACATAAGATCCTCCATCTTTGAATTTGAACTTGAACTGGAAGACTCAGCTCTAACTGGCTGAACAAGAGGTATGATCTGTACTGGGTTACTCTGAATGGCTGGGGGTCTCTAAAACGTTGGTCCTGGCTGAAACGGCTATTGATAAAATGAATTCCCATACCTCATATTTGGATGATCTCTCCATCCTAGATTATAAGTAGCAGACATCGGATCATATCTAGAATGTTGCTGCTGATACCGAGGTTGATACTGATGCTGTTGATGTTGATACTGAGGCTGATACTAAGGTCTAGAAGGAAACTGATTTGCTGCCGCTACTGCTTCATCCTACTGGAGTGAAGGACGTGAATCAGAAGGATGCTCTGGACTCGAACAAATACCACAAACCCTCATAGGCACTGTAGAAGATTGGCTTGCCTGATTCAGAGCTAACTGTCTAACTAATTATGTGAGCTCCAATAAAGAATTCTTCATCTCCGCCTAATTAGTAAAAGCCAAGTGAGCCTCACTCACCCCTCTAGTCACTATTGCTCTGCTCCCAAATTGTTGTGATTTCTCTGCCATATTTGCAATAAGTTCTTGGGCCTCACTCGGAGTCTTGTTAACTAAGGCCCCTCCACTAGTTGCATCTATCATACTCCTGTCCATGGGAAGCAGTCCCTCATAGAAGTACTAAATGAGCAATTGGTCACTGATCTGATGCTGGGGGCAACTGGAACATAATTTCTTGAATCTCTTTCAGTACTCATACAATGTCTCTCCAGTAGACTGTTGAATACTGCAGATGCTTTTTCTGATGGTAGCAGTTCTGGATGCTGGGAAGAATTTCTTCAGGAATGCTTTCTTCAATTCAAGCCAACTATTAATGCATCCAGGTGGAAGATAGTACAACCAATCCTTAGCTGCTCCAGCCAATGAAAATGGAAAAGCTCGCAATTTGATATCCTCCTCTGAAATGCCCTGTGGCTTCATAGTAGAGCATACCACATGGAACTCGTGCAAATGCCTGTTGGGATCTTCACCAGATAATCCATGGAACTTAGGAAGCAAATGAACTGTACCTGATCTGAGCTCAAAATACTCCTCTAAAATAGGATAGCTAATACAAGAATACTAGTATGTCACATCAAGGGTTGCAAGCTCCTTCAGAGTCCTATTGTTATTTTCCATGACTATCTGCAACTCTGATGGAATACAATCAGAAGTCTCAACTAATCTGCCCTGTTCTCTCTACAGTGTGTGAAAAGTCCTATCAATCTCAGGATCCAGCTCAAGTAGTTTATTACCTGAAGACCTGGTCATTATCAAAAACAACAATGAGTAATAGATAGAAATGATAGGAAAGACACCAATAACAAAAGAAAACAAAACAAAACTAACTAACTATAGTTTAAAGACAAACAAACACCATTAAAAAGTTCCCCGGCAACGACGCCAAAATTTTGATGAATTGATAAATTATGTGTCGCGTGTGATACCGTTTCCCAAATTATTTACCGAACCCCCTAACTACACTAATGTAGTATAGGAAGGACTCAGATTGTCTCCCAACGAACCTAATGGTTGGGCGTTTGTTTTTAAACAGAAGTAAACACTGGGGGTTTTCTAAATCTATTAAAATCAAAAATCAAAAAGCAAACATGGGAAGTCCAAACAATCCGACCAAGCACCGCACTGTCACTATGCGATTCAATGATCAAGTGTTGGCCAAAAGCCAAACTAACAAACCCAAGTAATTCAACCATGCACCACACTGTCACTATACGGTACAATGATCAAACCTTTTGGAAACTAACCTAAGGTGCAAAAGTAAAAGATCATGCACTGTACTGTCACTATACGATACAATGATCAAAGATAAATGAACAAATGTGAATAATTCAATCAAGCATCGCACTGTCACTATATGACACAATGGTCAAACGGTCACTAAAAACTAAACTAACAAACTAAAACAATTCAACCAAGCACCGCACTTTCACTATATGACACAATGGTCGATGATTAAATGAAAACTAAATGCAAGGAAAGTAAGAAATTCAACCAAGCACCGCACTATCACTATACGATACACTGGCCAAATGTAAATGAAAACTAAACTAATAATTAAAGCAATTCAACCAAGCACCGCACTATCACTATACGATACACTGGTCGAATGTAAATGAAAACTAGGAAAAATAATTACACTACAGAAAACAAATCTAACCACTTGGTAAACACTGTAAATGATTAACAAGACTAGCTAAACTATCAAACCAAATTGCCATATGCACACCATACCACACAAACGAAATACGACTGAACACCATTGAAACACAACTGAACACTGGGGAATCAATACTGAAACAATACTGAAAAAAATAGCGAAACAGTAGTGAGTCAACAATGTAAAAATAACTGAAACAACAAAGTAAAACAATGAAACAACAGTGTAAAAATTAACCAACAGTTATCCAAAAACACTGAAAAGGAACCACCCTCTCCGGTGACCCACGACGATGCCAAACAGCTCCTACGGCTTCAGTGTATGGATCTCTCATCAGAATCCGATGAGAGTTGGATAGATGGTGATAGTTTACAACTCTGATGGTGGCTTCAAGACTGCCACAACCACGACAGTCAATGGTTGGCTCTGCGGAGATGAAGCAGCCCGAATCACGACCGCTAATGTGGAAGGAATCGGAGTTGTGAACAGGTACTGATCATCACCAACTGCTAGAAATGGAAAGCGCCGCCTGAATCGGAAGAATTACAGCCCCTGAAAGCTAGAAATCGATGTTGTCGTGGCCACGGCAGTAGTAGGTCACCCCTAGCCTTCTGTGACCACATTCAGCTAGGGTAGCTCAGCTCCGGTGGTGAGGCATCTGAGAAGCGCCGGTGAAGATGGACAAACTCAACACTACTCGGCCGATGGAACTGTTGCTGCCCAACTTCAGCCACTAGTTCCGCTGGACCAAGGGAAGGAGAGGATGCCAGATGGAATTGTATTAGGGAAAACCTCTGGAGTCACCGGAATCATCGCCGAATGTGCTAGAGTGGATCTTTATCGCTGCGCTCGTGAGGAAGAAGAAGACGTCATTGTTTTGTTCTCTCTCGCGCAATAGAAAATGTTGGCTTTTAAAGTTGATTTTCCTCAGCCGCTCGATTGTGCCATTTCTAATCTCAGCCATCCATTTAGATCTAGGGTTCAATAACTCCAATTAAACTTCCCTAAATGGCTTATCAACCAATCCAACAGTTGCGATCGATTTGATCCTGATCAATGGCTGTGATTGCTTTAATTAGGCTCTTTTCATGTTCCCTATAAAATTACATTCAACCCGTGAAAAATAATATTGAAATTATAGGGATTAAACAATTAATTACAAATAGATCCAATATGTAAAAACATACTGAATAATGCTAATTATCGTATCAAAGAGCCTAAAATATCCAAACTGTAAATAAAAATAACACAATAAAAATGTGACTATCAGTTATACGAATAATATAATAGTGTCCTTGAATAGTAGGTTCAGGTTTACAGCATATCAATTGGTTGAATTGATAGTGAAAGTCTGTATATATATATATATATATATATATATATATATATATATATATATATATATATATATATATATTACACTACTCTTAACTATTCCTAGTCGAGTATTAATATGCAAGGACAATATTAATGTATAGAGACTAGCATGTATGTCAACTGATGACTTAATCTCACAAGTCATGGATATGTGATATCAAATTGACACATGGGTACATATTAGAGACTATGTACTGAATTGACCACCATGAGAAAGTTTCATGAATCATTATATGAGTGTCATAAACTTTCTCATGTGACTATTAGTATGAATAGTCCTTAGACCTGAAATCACTATGGTTCCCTACATAAGGAGTTATGTACTTTGGTGTTGTCAAACGTCACCTGTAATAGAGTGGACTATAAAGGTGATCACTGAGTATGTAACAAACTATGCGAAGGGATGTGAGTGATATAGATGGGATCTATCCCTCCCATATGATGGGAGTGATATCTTTAGGCCTCTTGATAGATTAAGACCACGAAATGCATGGTCATGCTCAAATGAGTCAATATGAGATATTGAGCTCATTTGTTTGAGTGAGTCTACTTGGGGATCAAGAAACACAAAGATGATAAGAGGATGACATGGTCTATGCCTCATTGATCAATCTAGATATCGAGGATAGAAGGACAAGGTCATACTAAATAATAGTCACAGAAAGGTTTTTGTCGGATCTTGACATTTTTGTAACTTGGGTAGCAATGGTGCATTGCTAGATCTCGCTCATTGCTTATGTGTCTAAAGAGGTTTAGAGACATTGCCAACGTTACAAAAACCTATAAGGTCACACACAAAGAACATGTTGTTTTGGAGATGGGGTTCATTTTAGTTTGACTAAATGAACCATTAGGCATTGAATTGGATTCATTGAAAGGGTTGGATTTGAGTTAGACTCAAATTAAATGGCCGAATTGAGTTAGACTCAAATTGATTTGATTTGAATGGTATGAATTCATCATGCATGATTAATGTAGATTAATCATGCATTGAAGAAGGAAAACCAAGGGTTGGATGAAACCTCTTTTCATGCATGAATGAAACCTTCTTCCATACATGATTAATGTGGATTAATCATGCATTGAAGAGGGAAAACCAAGGGTTGGATGAAACCTTTCATATTCATGGGATGAATATAAAAAGGGGGCTTTGGATCATGAAGAGATCTAGTGAAATTGCCTTTGTTTTCCTTCTTCTTCTTCTTGGCCAAAATCCTTTCTTGACCTAGCTCTCTTTTGTGGTGTTGCTAGCACAACCTTTCTCCAAAAGAGTGCTCGTGTGGATACCATAGAGGCACGTACTCTTGAACGTGCAAGAGATCCGGCGAACCGTGGATGAGCGAGATAGACAAAGGGCATGCATCAAAGGTATACCCTATAGGATAGGGCTTTTTGACCTATACTTTGTATGAGTTTTCTTTAGCATGGATCGCTCAAGGGATCCTTTTTCTGCTGCGATTTTATTATTTATCGCATAGGATTCCCTACAGTGGTATCAAAGTCACTTGCAAAAGATCATACAAAGTTTTATGCACTTTTATATGTGATATAGAAGTAGGACATATTTTGTTATGGGTTGCATAATTGTATGAGCATATTTTGTCGGGATGCATAAGTTTTTGTTGATCAAACTAAAAGATTGCTCTTGACAAAATTACATAACCTACGATTTTCATACTAGTTTATGTGGTTGCGTTACTCTGTTGAGAACAGATTCGTCTCAAGGATGCATCAACAGAACAAGAGGGTCTCGGATTCATTTTGATGGATTTAGGGTAGTGAGTCATTCAAAGAGTCGACAAAATAAATTTTGTTTTGAGGGTGCTGCCCCTTGACCCTGCCCACTAACTGGCTAGCGGGACCGCCGTGAGGTTTTGGCTCATGAGCAAATTTTGCAAACATAATAATATTGATGTCCTAGATCTATTTGTTGTGTGTTGGTTGCCATGGTGCATGGTTATGGCCCTTTACCCCAATGAGATTGGATCATGTTGTAATTCATAATAAGCCCTACGTGTCGTGATGTGTATGTGGGTGTTGTAACTTATAATACGACCTATGTGTCGTGTCTCCCTCTCTATTTTTCTAGTTGTAAAATAGATCTATACTCGAATGTAACTCAAGTATTCTTATTTTGTAATGTACAAAATGATGAGTGGAAAGTCCATTGGGGGATGAAGTTACAAGAAGGATGCCAATAACACATGATGACCAAAGGAAACACTTGGAGAAGATGCTATCCTTAGGTTGACCATTCGATCTTCTCATTGGCTTGAGAGGATCGTAGAATATGGGTCATAACCATGTCACTTTTTTTTTTTGCTTATATGTGATGCATGTGATGCTTGTATATGTGATGCATGTGATGCTTGTATAAGTGATGCATGTCATGCTTGTATAAGTGATGCATGTGATGCTTATATATTTGATGCATGCGTAGTTAGTTGTCACAAAATTAGGTCACTTATTATATGCCTACCAAAGTTTAATACTTACTATTACCTTGTTCAATCGTAGCGCGTTTGCTAAAGCTAAGTGACTCGATTTACCTTGGTAAAGTATGATAGGACAATTGTGATGTCCGCCTATTAAACCTTGGGGTTGACTTAACTAAGCTCTCTCTATTAGATTGATGAACTTAGAGGTAGAGCTCATACGGGAATCTACCTACATTATACAAATCATGGCCGATTAGCCAAAGCTAACTCAAGATGAGTGGTAATTTAAAAAAATATCTCATGCGATGGGCACAATGAACAAATAATGTTGTTCATATAGAAGAGTTACATTAGATGTAATTGGTACAAGCTACCTACCTAACTTATATGAGTCTTGGGAGATTAGCCAAAGCTAACTCAAGATGCGGTATAATATGGATCTTGTCCCACTTTGTGACCAGTGGGAGAATAATTTAGTTGAAGGCCTAATTAAATAATTGAAATATGATACATTTCTACATTTCTGTATTGTAGATCACCATGTCATCAAATACGTCAAACACACTCTCTCTGTGATTTGTCCTTGATAAGGACAAGCTCACTGGAGCTAACTTCCTGGATTGGTACAGGAAATTGAGGATAGTTTTCAAGCAAGAACGCAAACTATAAGTCCTAGAGCAGTCCATTCCTGAACCACCCACCCCTACGACCGCTCGTGCTGACAAGGATGCTTATAAGAATCATCAAGATGATGCACTGGATGTGCCATGCCTCATGCTTGCCACCATGAACTCTGAGCTTCAGAAGCAACATGAGAATGCCTATGGTATGGTTGAGCATCTAAAACAACTATATCAGGGACAAGCAAGGCACGAGAGATATGAAGTGTAAAAGGCCTTGTTTCAATACAAAATGCAAGAAGGAACTCCCGTAGGCACTCATGTACTTAAGATGATTGGGTACATCGAGAACCTAGAGAGATTGGGGTTTCCATTGGACCAAGAGATGGCCACTAACCTTATTCTGCAGTCACTACCAGAAGGCTATATTCAATTTGTCATGAACTACAACATGAATGAAATTGATAAGTCTTTACCTGAGATGTTGAGCATGTTGCGAACTACTGAACTCAACCTTAAGAAGGCAAAGTCTGGTACCATTTTGATGGTGAACAAAGGCAAAGGCAAGTAGAAGCCTAAAGGTAAGGGTAAGACCCAAGCCAAAGGCAAAGACAAAGGCAAGGTAAATGCATTGAAACCTAAAGGAGGGGTGTCTAAGGAAGGGAAATACTTCCACTATGGTGAGACTGGGCATTGGAAGAGAAACTGCAAGCTATACCTGGAAGAGGTGAAAAGGAAGAGAAGTGAGACTTCTACCTCAGGTATATATGTTATCGAAGTCAATTTATCTATCTCGTCTTTTTGGGTATTAGATACCAGTTGTGCTTCTCACATTTGTACCAATGTACAGGGCCTTCGAAAGACTAGATCATTGACGAAGGCTGAGGTGGACCTACGGGTAGGCAATGGAGCAAAAGTTGTTGCCATCGCTGTAGGGACATATTCCTTATCTTTGCCCATTGGGCTTATCTTAAAACTAGAAGAATATTGTTATGTGCCTGCCTTGACTAAAAACATTATCTCTGTTTCTTGTTTAGACAAGAAAGGTTTCTCATTTGTAATAAAAGATAAGTGTTGTTCCGTTTATTTACATGATATGTTTTTTTGTAGTGCACACATTGTGAATGGTCTCTACCTTCTAGATCTTGAAACCCTAGTCTATAACATAAATACCAAACCGTTCAAATCTAATGATTTGAACCAAACATATCTCTGCCATTGTCGCTTGGGTCACATAAATGAGACTTGCATATCTCAACTCCATAAGGATGGATTATTGGACTCATTTGATTTTGAATCATATGAGACATGTGAATCTTGTCTTCTAGGCAAGATGCCCAAGACTTCATTTAGTGGACATGGCAAATGAGCTACTGATTTGTTAGAACTCATACATACTGATGTATATGGGCCTTTCAATGTAGCAGCTAGAGGAGGCTATCAGTACTTCATTACTTTTATTGATGATTTCAGTAGATATGGATATATGTATCTTATGAGACACAAATGTAAATCCTTTGAAAGGTTCAAAGAATTCAAGAATGAAGTACAAAACCAACTTTGTAAGAGTATTAAAGTGCTTCGATCAGATCGAGGTGGGGAATAACTTAGCCAATATTTTCGTGACTATCTCATTGAGTTTGGGATTAGATCTCAACTCACTCCACCTGGAACACCATAGTGGAATGGTGTATCAGAAAGGAGAAATCGTACATTATTAGATATAGTACGATCCATGATGAGTCACACAAATCTTCCTTCTTTCTTCTGGGGATATACTTTAGAGACGGTTGCCTTCACACTTAACCGCGTTCCATCTAAGATAGTCATAAAGACACCATATGTGATATGGACCGGGAAGAGTCCCAAGATGTCTTTTATGAAGATTTTGGGTTATGAGGCTTATGTTTGATGTCAAGTCTCCGACAAACTAGGCTCCAAATCAGACAAGTGCTACTTTATATGATATTATAAGGAAACAAAAGGATATTACTTCTACAATCCCATACAAGGCAAAGTGTTGTCACTAGAAATGGCATATTTATAGAAAGATAGTTCATTTCTAGAAGAACTAGTTGAAGTAAAATACATCTTGAAGAAATTCAAGATAAAGCTAGCACTGAGCTGGAAATTGAACAGGCACCACAAAGTGTTGTGGATGATGAGATTGTTGCACAAGAAGTTGTGGAGCAACAACCTGTTCAAGTAGACCAACCTCTTCACAGGTCTGATAGGATACATTGTCAGCCTGAGAGATATTCATTTTTCTTATCTAACAATGATGATGTTATGCTTGTTGAGTTGAATGAGCCTACATCCTATCAGGAAGTTGTGATGAGCCCAGATTTTGAGAAATGGCTAGAGGCCATGAGATCCGAAATGGAATCCATGTACACTAACCAAGTATGGACTTTGGTTGATCCACCTGAAGGGGTCAAATCCATTGGGTGTAAGTGGGTCTTTAAGAGAAAGACTGACATGGATGTTCTTATGCATACCTATAAAGGGTGATTGGTAGCTAAAGGTTTCAAACAAATTCATGGTATTGACTATGATGAAACTTTTTCACCAGTTGCAATGCTTAAGTCCATTCGGATCATGCTTGCTATTGCAGCTTACCACGATTATGAGATCTGGCAAATGGATGTCAAAACTGTATTTCTGAATGGAAACCTACTCGAGGATGTGTACATGACACAACCTGAGGGTTTTGTAGATCCAAAGCAAGCTGGCAAGGTATGCAAGCTGCAAAGGTCCATTTATGGTTTAAAGCATGCATCTAGAAGTTGGAATCTTCGATTCGATGATGCGATCAAACAGTTTAGTTTCATCAAGAATGAAGATGAACCCTGTGTCTACAAGAGGGTTAGTGGGAGCATAGTTATCTTTCTTATCTTGAATGTTGATGACATACTTCTCATTGGAAACTACATCCCTACGCTGCAGTCTGTAAAGACTTGGCTTAGGAATTGTTTCTCAATGAAGGACTTAGGTGAAGCAACCTATATTTTAAGCAATAAGATCTATAGAGATAGATCTAAGAGATTGCTTGGCTTAAGTCAGAGTGCATATATTGACAAGGTGCTTAAATGTTTTGCCATGCAGAATTCCAAGAAGGGATTTTTGCCAATGTCATATGGTGTGAGCCTTTTGAAGGCTCAATGCCCTTCTTCTAAGGAAGAAAGGGAACGTATAGATCAGATCCCTTATGCATCTGCTATTGGGTCTATTATGTACGTCATGCTATGCATTCATCCTGATGTCTCGTATGCTTTAAGCATGATGAGAAGGTACTAGTCAGATCTAAGTGACAGTCACTAGATAGCCATCAAGAATATTCTTAAGTACTTGAGAAGAACTAAAGAATATTTCTTGATATTTGGAGGCAATGAGGAGCTCGCTGTAAAGGGTTACAGCGATGCTAGCTTCCAAACGGACAAGGACGATTACAGATCCCAGTCAGGGTATGTCTTTTGTTTAAATGGTGGTGGTGTGAGCTGGAAGAGTTCAAAGCAAGACACAGTCGCGGATTCTACTACAGAGGTCGAGTATATTGCTACTTCAGATGCGACAAAGGAGGTTGTTTGGATCAGGAAGTTGTTTTCTGAGCTTGGTGTAGTTCGCAGCATTGTGAGCCCTATAGACCTTTATTGTGACAACAACGAGGCTATATCTCAGGCTAAGGAACCTCATTCTCACTAGCATTCCAAACATATACTACGGCGATATCACCTCATTCGAGAGATCATCGATAAAGGAGATATGCGGATATGCAGAGTAGATACTGATACTAACATTGCGGATCTCTTAACCAAGGCTTTAGCACAGAGGAAGCATGATGGTCATACTAGGTCATTGGGTCTTAGAGATTACAGTGATTGACACTAGTGCTAGTGGGAGATTGTTAGTCTCATCCCTTAGTGTCAATCATGAGATGATTGATTAGGGATCATATGTATCATATTTTATTAATAACATACAAGGTTTTCTTATTATATTATTTCTTATCTGTGCTATACGAATAATATAATAGTGTCCATGAATAGTAGATTCAGGTTTACAGCATATCAATTGGTTGAATTGATAGTGAGAGTCTATAGACACACACACACACGCACACACACACACACACACACACACACACACACACACACACACACACACATATATATATATATATATATATATATATATATATAAAACACTAGTCTTAACTATTTCAAGTTGAGTATTAATATGCAAGGACAATATTAATGCATAGAGACTAGCATATAGGTCAATTGATGACTTAATCTCACAAATCATGGATATGTGATATCAAATTGACACATGGGTACATATTAGAGACTATGTACTAAATTGACCCATCATGAGAAAGTTTCAAGGATCATTATATGAGTGTCATAATCTTTCTCATGTGAATATTAATATGAATAGTCCTTAGACCTGAAATCACTACGGTTCCCTATATAAGGAGTTATGTACTTTGGTGTCGTCAAACGTCACCCGTAATAGGGTGGACTATAAAGGTGATCACTGGGTATGTAACAAACTATGCAGAAGGATGTGAGTGATGTAGATGAGATATATCCCTCCCATATGACGGGAGTGATATCTTTAGGCCTCTTGATAGAGTAAGACCACGAAATGCATGACCATGCTCAAATGAGTCAATATGAGATATTGAGCTCATTTGTTTGAGTGAGTCTACTTGGGATCAAGAAACACAAAGATTGATAAGAGGATGACACGGTCTATGCCTCATTGATCAATCTAGATATCGAGGATAGAATGACAAGGTCATACAAGCTAATAGTCACAGAAAGGTTTTTGTCGGATCTTGACATTTTTGTAACTTGGGTAGCAATGATGCATTGCTAGATGTCGCTCATTTCTTATGTGTCTAAAGTAGTTTAGAGACATTGCCAACATTACGAAAACCTATAGGGTCACACACAAAGAACATGTTGTTTTGGTGATGGGGTTCATTTTAGTTTGACTAAATGAACCATTAGTAAATTGGATTCATTGAAAGGGTTGGATTTGAGTTAGACTCAAATTAAATGGCCGAATTGAGTTGGACTCAAATTGATTTGATTTGAGTTGGACTCAAATCAATTTGAATGGTATGAATTCATCATGCATGATTAATGTGGATTAATCATGCATTGAAGAGGGGAAACCAAGGGTTGGATGAACTCTCTTTTCATGCATGAATGAAATCTTCTTCCATGCATGATTAATGTGGATTAATCATGCATTGAAGAGGGAAAACCAAGGGTTGGATGAAACCTTTCATATTCATGGGATGAATATAAAAAGGGAGCTTTGGATCGTGAAGAGATCTAGTGAAATTGCCTTTGTTTCCCTTTTTCTTCTTCTTGGCCTAGCTCTCTTTGGTACTCTTACTAGCACAACCTTTCTCTAAAAGAGTGTTCGTGTGGATACCATAGAGGCACATACACTTGAACGTGCAAGAGATCCGATGAACCGTGGACGAGCGGATAGACAAAGGGCACGCATCAAAGGTATACCCTATAGGATAGGGCTTTTTGACCTATACTTTGCATGAGTTTTCTTTAGCATGGATCTCTCAAGGGATCCTTTTTCCACTGCAATTTTATTGTTTATCGCATAGGATTCCCTACACAAGTCATGGATGAATTGGAGGGATCCGATAGGCGTGAGGCTGACGGAGGTGGCTAGAAGGCTTAGGTCTAGGCTAAGGGTGGTCTAGCAAGTTTGAGGGCATCATACTTGAGGTTAAACCTCATGTTTAATGTTTGTCAGTCGAATGGGGTTATGGACTAGTCGACTGGTCATGTGTTTTGACACTTTGCGGTAAAGTCGACTTGTATCGATCAGGACTATAACGATCGGTGATAGGAGTCGACTAGAGTTTATTGTAGGAAATGGCTTTGGCGATCAGCTGCGGCGATTAAGCCGATCGTGATGGCGGATCGATCATTGCTATGGATTTGTCGTGATGGTCGATGTCGCGGACATTGAAGGTTCTATAGTCGAATATTAGGGTTTGACAGTCAAGTGTTGGCTCTATCAGTCGATTGATGGTCTATTCGTTGGAACTTATTATTGGATCGAGAAGCGTCGCTAGAGGGGGGGGGTGAATAGCGAGCGTAAATCTTTTCGTTCGTTCAATACACGAGTAAGCGTAGTGGAAAATAAAGAGACACGTTTATTTTACTTGGTTCACAACCCAGCGGTTGCTACTCCAAGGCCCTATCGGTCCTAAACCGTGTACGGAGGGCAAAGCACTATAACATCTCCTCCTCATTGGAGGTAGGAGACAACGATCACAAAACCGAAAGTATGAGGATGAGGCAACAAGCCTACCTCACCTCGTTATGAATAAAAATAAGGAATACAATATCAAAATATATTACTTGATGCTGCTGCCGACGAAGAAGATCATAACTTGTCGTCGTGTCGGCGTTATGACGGTGTTGGAGCGTTGACATTGTAGGAGCACTTGAGAATAAACTTAATGATCTTTGGAGTTGGAATCCTCCCCTCCTTTTATAGAGTTTGGTGCTTGAATATGTCTCCTCAGAATTTTGAACAGATCACGAAGTTGTACAAATTTTATCGCGAAGTGGCCACGTCAAATGTTATCCATTTTGACCTAGTGCAAAGGTTGATTCGTCGCCATCAGTCGACTGCCCAATGTCCACCAGTCGACTGCCAGCCTGGTCACTTCCCTGTAGTAAGAGGTTAGCTCGGAAAATGATAAATGCGACAGTTTCCAACTGTCCGATCTCGACCTAGACCTTCCACAGGAAGTCTTAGTCGGATCGCTGCCTACAGTTGTCCCCGTACAGAGGACACGACCTTATGATCTCTCACTCACATGAGCTTACCTCGATACTTACTGTGTCACTTTCGCTTTCGGCCTTCCACTCGATTCCTTCGGCTCCCTCCGAAGTCACTCGAGTGTCTCCCGACCACCGCGGCTTCCTCCGGGTGTCGCTAGCCTTCAGCTCCAGCTTTAGTACTTTTCTGTACATTCGATTTAGCTCGTGAGATAACGATGTAATCTTAACTTTGTGTCTTTGTCATAATCAAAACACAGGTTCGATTATCTAGTGCCTTTGCACCAACACTTATCCAACATGGCTCAGGCCGTTGTGAGACAACGGTTACATGAGCAGTCGACTGATGGTAACAATCAGTTGACTGCTAGGCAAAATTCAGCCCAAATGCTAGTTATAAAAGTAGCTCATGGAAAGGGAATTGGTAATGGTTTCTTAGGATGAATTGGGGTAATTTGCTGGTACAATTCAAGGTCTCCAAGTGCAGCTCAAGCAACCAAACAAGCAAGCTTCCAAAAGATCATTTGTAAAGTGTTCTTTGCATTCTTTTGTGTATTTCACTTAGTATTTTCTTGTATTTGTTTTGTGTTACTGTTGTAATCATTGGACGAGGTTTCTCCGCCTCCGACGTGTTGTTGAGAAGGAGTATTATTGATTAGTGGTGATATTTGCATCGCTAGGGCTCGTTTGAGCCCAACCCATGGAGTAGGAACCTGGAGGTTCCGAACCACGTATATCCTTATGCATTTGTGATTGTTCTTGTGTTTTATTTTCATTGTATATTTCGTATTTCCGCTATGTACTAACATTTTGTAGCAAGCATGATCGAATTTCATCATCCGATGAAAAATGCTATTCACCCTCTCCCCCTCTAGCGATGATTAATTCCCCAACTAGTGGTATCAAAGCCAGGCCGCTCTTCAAGGTTTAACAACTAAGGGAGCACGCTAGAGGGAAGAAGAAGATGGATTTTCAAGAGAAATTGGGTGACGACATCAACATTCCACTGTCCTTCGATCGCGAAGATTTTGCATATTGGAAAGGTAGAATGATGAACTTTCTTATGTGCGATTTTTCTAATTGGATTAGTGTCATAGTAGTTTTTGACACTCCAAAGGACGAAGAAGGAATAAAACTCAAGAAGAAGAATTGGAGCCAAGAGCAACTCCGATACTTCAACATAAATAATAAGGTAATGGGTATATTACTTAGCATAATTCCTAATGATATATTGTGTAAGATAGGAGATTGTAAAGATGCCAAGAAGCTTTGGAGCAAGTTGGCAAAAAATATCATGAAAACCCATCACCGACACATGAAGTAGAAGAGGAGTCCAAGGAGGAGTGCTCATTCTCTCAAGTTCAAGAAGAAGCAAGCATATCTTCATCCCAAGAGCTTGAGATTCGGAGGTTGATAAGGAATCAACATCCGGATCGGAAGAGGTGGAAGAAGTGGAAGAGGCCTCCACCTCTAGGATTGAGGGGGAGGAGAGACCATCCACTCCGGAGCATCAAGAAGAAGTTTCTACTTCCAGTCAAAAAGAAGAGCAAGCCCAAACTTCCACCATTGACCTAGGTAACTCAAGCAATTTAGTTAAAAATAAAAATCACATAATTTTCTTTGAGTGTAGGAAACCCGGACACTATAAGAGCAAGTGCCCTAAGAAGGTCAAGAAGGCTCCGTCGGCACCAAAAGTCAACAAGAATTCAAAGGATGCCGGAGTCCCCACCATTAAGACCAAGGAGCACGTGGTGTGCTTCAAGTGCCACCAAAGAGGATACTATAGGAGTCAATGCCCTAGGGGGAAGAAGAAGGGGCAAGAAGGAGCTACACAAGTTGGGGGAACCTCTAAGGCAAACCCTAAGGTAAAATTCAATAATGCACCTTCTTTAAGTAATAGGCAAAAGCATGCCTTTAATTCAATTGCAATTTATCATAAAGAGCATGCTATAAATAATAGACTTTATTTCTTAGGTGCTAAACATGTCAATCTTAGAAATAAGGAGAAATTTAGGACTAATAATTGTAAGAAAATCCTACCTAGGGAAAGTATTAAGAAGATAGAAAATCATTTAGGCATTAACCCTAAGAAGAGCAGGCATATGCCTAAGACATGGAACAATGACCAAAGAATAGATGAAAAATAAAAAATTGGGCAATTGGAGTTGGAAAATCAAGTCTTGAGGTTAAGGCTTGAAAAACTTGAAAAGACCCTTGCAAGGGTGCAAAATCAAATTAAAGAGTCAAATGGTCAAAGTCTAGAGTCTAGGAGGCAAGGCTCTCTCATCTATGAGCAAGAAAGGCTTGAGCCACAAGCCTAGGTCCAATGTAGATAAGCCTACCTATCACAATATTCCATTTGATTATGGAACTAGTACTAGGTCTAGGAAAACCAAGGTCACAAGGGAAGTCATCCCTAGAGTTGACCATGGTAAGTGCCTAGTGGCTAGGATTTCAAAGAAACCTAGGGAATCCACTAAGAAGGTTACAAGGGGAGTCACCCCTAGAGTTAACCTAGGCAAGACCACAATGACTAAGGCTACCAAGCCTAAGAGGGTCATTAGGAGGGTATCTAGGGAAGTTATCCCTAAGGAATACCTAGTAAACCCAAGGAGCTCCAATAGATTTTGGGTTACTAGGAGTGTGATCGATTCACGCTAAATGGATTAGGGTGTGCCAACTTTAAATGGATGGGTAGTTAACCTAACCATGGTAGAGTTGACACTCTAGGACATTTTCAAGGTTATGGGTACCTTAGAAATAGGTTTGAATTTAAATCCTAAATGATTTTAGGATGTGTCAATATCATTTAAGAAGTTTAATTAATTGATCAAATTGGCACAAATTAGGTTTAGAGGTCTTAGTGTATCATTTTAGGTTTTTGGCACACTTTGGGAATGAGTGATTATATGGAAAAATGAAATTAATAATAGCAAATGGCAACAAATATTAAAATTTAGGTATTATATACCTTTATATTTTATTTTTCATGCCTTATTTGACATATAACATGTCATGACATCATATTTTTTTTAATCATATAAAATGTCATGATTATGTTTAGGACTATTTTATGTCATGTATATTTAGATTTAATCATATGTCATGACATCATGATCATTGGCCATGCTTATTTATGTTACATTTATGTCATGATCACTCATGCATTTAAGGTAATTAAAATTTATTTAAGGACTATGACATGACTTGAAGTCCCATGTATAAGGGAATCAAGTAGTGTTGCATTAGAAAATGCATGAGACCTTAGCATAGGTATAACCAAAACCAACATCTCACATCAAATTGACATGTGTGTGTATTGATACACCCTAGACACATATGGGATGCTAGGAAACGAGTTAAGTTCAAGGTGCATAGTGTTGGAGTATTGGGAATACAATCAAAGTCCCACATTGGTAATACACGGAAAAGATCATGTGCTTATAAGATGAAAAGATATCTCCATTGGTATGAGGCCTTTTGGGTAAAGCCCAAAAATAAAACCATAAGGGCTTGGGCCCAAAGTGGACAATATCATATCATTGTGGAGATATATGGATCTTATAAGCACTAACAATTCGTATCAAAGCCATAGTCCATGTCAAGCCATGAACCTCGAACGAAGAAAGTTAAGCTCCCATGTCCAGATCAAGAGAACCAGACACTAGGTAGGAAGTCCAGTTGGGTCGGGAGGACCGAACAACTGGCAAGAAGTCCAATTGGTCCAGAAGGGCTGGACAATTGGCAAGAAGTCCGGCTGGGTCAGGAGGATCAGATAGTTGGCAGGTAAGTCATGGTGGGTTGAGGATCGGACATCAAGCAGAGGATGTCCTTCGAGGAAGGATAGGCTTGAGGGGGGGAGGTCAATGTGGTCCTTCGTTTGAGGGGGGGATTGTTGGAGTATTGAGAATACAATCAAAGCCTCACATTGGTAAGACATGGAAAAGATCATGTGCTTATAAGATGAAAAGATATCTCCATTAGTATGAGGCCTTTTGGGTAGAGCCCAAAAACAAAACCATGAGGGTTTAGGCCCAAAGTGGACAATATCATACCATTGTGGAGATATGTGAATCTTATAGGCACTAACACATAGTTCTTGCATCTAGATGAACTCAAACTCATCTTATACCATGGTGGATCATGGGGAAAGCTAATGTGCATTTCATGTGCATTGAGCCCATTGATCATGATCCAATATAGGTTTTCAAAAATCATTTTAAAATCATTTTAGAAAAACTTGGTGTAGTCTATCTTTTGATAGAAGTCACCATTGATGATGTTGATACAAAGAGGACTCAAAACATTGAAGCTTTTTTTATTTTTGAACTTTGTATCAATTTCACTATTTTATGGGTAAATTAATTTTCAAATATTTTTCACCCATTGTATTTGTCATAAGTATTATACATATGAATTTTCGTGATTTTTTGTATTATGTATAATTACTTATGAATTTCCAAAATTCATTTCTGAATTTTGATTTTTGTATTTGAAGAAATTAGTCATTCTACAGCAGATTGTAGCTATGAAGTCATTGTCGAGTGATTTCGGATAAACAAGGATGTTTAGCCTATATTTCAGCTATGTTAGGCTACCCTAACTACTCCTAACCCTAGGATATGCTTTGGAAAGCATTAGAAAGGGTGAAAATCCATTAGACATGGATTAGGAGAATTGTTTGGGTGTGTATCAATTTTAAGGTGTGTGAAAGTTCAAGTTTGAACTTTTAACCTTAATTTTGATGGTTTAGTGTTCCTATAAGCTTAGGGACTCTCCAAGGACATTGTTGGTGCAATGGTCAAGGGGGAGCAAGCCTTTAGAGGGAGGTATCCATCATGGGATGATGGATGTGTTTCTTCCTCATGGGGTGGGGGGGGGGGAGAGAATTGGGAGAGTTTATAGGAAGTCTCTCTTAAATGATATGAGACTTATCACTAGGAAGAGTGAAGGCATCCTAGATGTTTTTGGACCAAGAGAGAGATTGTAAGATCTCATTGGGATATGAGACATTGACCTCCTTGAGGAGAACCTTTTTTATGTATGTCAAAAAGGGAGAGAATTTATGAAATTATCAATTTGGGAGAATTGGTAAGGAGATTTTAGTTAGGTAGCATAACTCAAAGGTGTTTGTGTTTTTGTCAAACATCAAAAAGGGGGAGGTTTTTGGTGCAATCGGCCCAGGTCACGATTGACCAGACTCAAGTTGGACTCAGTAGTGTTTTGATATTTGACATTAATGTTTAACAATATTTTGGAGAGATTGTTAGTGCAATCGACCCGGGTCATGATTGACCGGACTCAAGTTTGACTCAAGTGGTATTTTGATGTTTGACAATGGTTTGACCATTGTTTTACTATATGGTTGACATGGAATTGACCATATGATGGAGAAGTCTAAGTCTTGTATATTTGACATGGAAAGTCCAAGTGGGACAATGGGAAAGTCCAAGTCATTGGTACTTGGCATAGAAAGTCCAAGTGGGACACTTGGCAATGGGAAAGTCCAACATGGGTTGGCATGGAAAATCCAACATGGGTTGGCAAGGGAAGTCCAAGGGATGATATTGGCGGCGTAAAGTTGAAGCATAAGTCTTGGCAGCATAAGTCCAATGGTTTGGCAGCATAAAGTCCAAGCGGTAGTCTTGGCAGCATAAGCCCAAATGTGCCTTGGCGATATAGACCAACTTAGCATGACAATTGCCGATGGAAGCACCTGAAGGCTAGCGTATGGATGATCAAGTCATGGATGACTTGGAGGGATCCGATAGGCATGAGGCTGACGGAGGTGGCTAGAAGGCTTAGGTCTAGGCTAAGGGTGGTCTAGCAAGTATGAAGGCATCATACTTGGGGTGAAATCTCATGTTTGAGGATTGTCAGTCGACTGGGGTTATGGACCAGTCGACTAGTCAAGTATTTTGACACTTGGCAGCCGAGTCGATTGGGACTATAATCAGTCGACTGATGGGAGTCGACTGGAGTTTGACTACAAGAAATGGGCTGGCAGTCGACTGCTAGCATTGGGCAGTCGACTGATGGTCTGATCAGTCGACTAATATGGTTGGCAGTCGGCTGATGGTTGATGTCGCGGACACAAAAGGTTCCAAATTCGACTGTTATGGTTTGACAGTCGAGTGATGGCTCTATCAGTCGACTGATGGGCATGATCAGTCGACTGATGGTCTATCCGTTGGACCTTATCCAATGTGGCTCGGGCCATTGTGAGATAACGGCTACAAAAGCAGTCGACTGATGGTCATAATCAGTCGACTGTTAGGTGAAATCCAGCCCGAATGCAGGTTATAAAAGCATCTCGTGGAGTGGGATTTGGCAATGGTTTCTTAGGGCGATTTGGGATGATTTGCTAGTGCAATTCAGGGTCTCGAAGTGCAGCTCAAGCAACTAAATAAATAAGCTTCCAAAAGATCATTTGTAAAGTGTTCTTTGCATTTTTTTATGTATTTCACTTTGTATTTGCTTGTATTTATTTTGTATTACTGTTGTAATCATTGTACAAGATTTCGCCGCCTCTGATGTATTGTCGAGAAGGAGTATTATTGATTAGTGGTGATATTTGCATCGCTAGGACTCGTTCGACCCCAACCCGTGGAGTAGGAACCTTGAGATTCCAAACCACGTATATCCTTGTGCATTTGTGATTGTGCTTGTGTATTATTTTCATTGTGTATTTCGTATTTCTGCTGCGTACTAAAATTTTGTAGCAAGCACGATCGAATTCCATCATTCGACGAAAAATGTTATTCACCCCCCTTCTAGCGATGATCAATTCCCTAACATAAGGATCCATGATCAAGGTGACTTAATACCTCAAGTCTAAGGAAGCTCGCACTCAAGCCGCAATGAGATCTTCAACGACATATAGAACCATATGAAGTCTCAAGCAGGCCACTCTAATGAACTAGTTACCATAAATAGCATCCACATGTTCACTCTCAAAATCCCTATGCTTCCATTCAATGAGTACCGAATGCTTGGATAAACCAAGGAGCATAACATGCGCTAGTCTCACATTATTGATGATGTCCAATCTCATCAATTCATCGACTAGGGATAGTTTCAATACTTGCATATTTACACATGATGAGATACTAATTGTGATCCAATCACAATTACTCTCATGCTATGCATCGTATTGTGGACTTCAGTATATGAGTTTAAGATCTAATCAAATACATAGATAATGTATACTCAAATAGTGAATTTTATTAATAACTTCTAAGGCAATTTCCTTAAGACACCTCTCAATTACATCAAACTCCCACTTGGCCTATAGTCAATCGCCTTGATATCTAATACCATAGGCCTCTATATGCCTCTCAAACTTTTCTTGGGGAAGAAGCTTCGTCAAGGGATTTGCTAGATTCCTATCTGTGGGAACTTTCTCTATTTGTAAGTCTCTTCTACCAATGATCTCTCTGATCTTATGGTAATGACGTAGTACGTGTTTGGATCATTGATGAGACCATGGTTCCTTCACTAGTGCAATGGCGTTATTGTTGTCACAGTAAACCGATAATGCTTCAACAATGTTCGGAACTACTCCAAGTTTAGTAATGAACTTCTTGATCCAGACCTCCTCCTTTGCTGCTTGAGAAGCTACAATGTACTCTGCCTCCATAGTAGAATCAGCAATGGTATCTTGTTTGGAACTCTTCCAACTCACCGCACCTCCATTCAAGATGAATATGTATCCAGACTGAGATTTAGAATCATCCTTATCTGTCTGGAAACTGGCATCAATATACCTGGTTACTACCATATCACCTCCTCCATATACCAAGAACAAATCCTTAGTCCTTCTCAAGTACTTAAGGATTGTCTTGACAGCCACCCAATGGTCCATACCAAGATCCGACTAGTATCTACTCGTAACGCTCAAAGTGTACGATACATCGGGCCTCGTATATAACATAGCATACATGATTGATCCTATAGCTGATGCATATGGGATCTAACTCATGTGAATCCTCTCGTCTTCAGTGCATGGGCACATTGACTTCGAAATGTGAATCCCATGCCTCATGGGAATAAAACCTTTCTTGGATTATTCCATGCTAAACCGTTTTAGCACTTTGTCTGTGCATGTAGACTGCAAAAGACCAAGCAATCGATTCGATTTATCTCCATAGATCTTAATCCCCAAAATATAGGTTACTTCTCCCATGTCTTTCATGGAGAACATTTTGGACAACTAGAACTTTACTGTTTACAAAATAGGAATATCGTTTCCTATAATTAATATGTCATCGACATACAATACTAGGAACACGACCGCACTCCCACTAACCTTCTTATACACACAGGGCTCCTCAGGATTTTGTGAGAAATCAAACTATTTGATTGCCTCATCAAAATGGATATTCCAACTCCTGGATGCTTGCTTTAATCCATAAATGGAATGTTGAAGCTTGCATACTTTGTTCTTGTCAATGGATGTGAAACCCTCAGGTTGTATCATATATACATCCTCAGACAGGTTTCCATTAAGGAAAGTTGTTTTCACATCCATTTACCATATCTCATAATCAAAATGAGCCGCCATGGCTAGGAGTATCCAAATGGATTTAAGCATAGCTACTGGTGAAAAGGTTTCGTCATAGTCAACACCTTGCCTTTGACGATAGCCTTTTACCACTAATCTAGCTTTAAAGGTAATAATATCACCATCCATGTCGGTTTTCTTCTTGAAAACCCACTTGCACCCTATAAGCATTATGCCTTTGGGTGGGTCTACCAAGTTTCAAACCTGGTTTTCATACATGAAATCCATTTCCAATTTCATGGTTATTAGCCATCTATCCCTATCTGAACTATTTAGTGCCTCTTCGTAACTAGTAGGCTCCTCATCATCTATGAGAAACATGTCATTAGATTCACTTATGAGAAATCCATATCTCTCAGGAACCCTACATGTCCTACTAGATCTACGAGGAGGTGGTGTATTATTAGGTTCAGCTATTACCTCATCCGAATGAGTAATCAGCTGTGGTTCTTGACTAGGCATCTCTTCTGTGTCTGCCGGAGCCTCTTGAACTACACTTAGTTCAACCTCACTCCCACTGTTTTTCTGTAAGAGAAACTCCTTCTCTAGGAATACAACATGCCTTGAAACAAATACCTTTTGTTCTAAGGGATGATAGAATTGGTAACCCCTCATTTCCTTAGGGTAACCAATAAATAAACACTTATCAGACTTAGCCTCTAGCTTGTCTGATACTGTCCTCTTCACATAAGCAGGACAACCCCATATCTTCAAATAGGATAAATGAGGTTTTCTACTTTTCTACATCTCATATGGAGTAGTAGAGATTGCCTTAGTCAAGACTCTATTTAACAAATAAACAGCGGTCTCAAGTGAGTAACTCCAAAAGGTTTTTGGAAGACTTGCATGCTACATCATTGACCTAACCATGTCCAACAAGGTTCGATTTCACCTTTCAGCCACATCATTATGTTGTGGCGTGTAAGGTGGAGTCCTTTGGGACAAGATGACATTGTCCCTTAGATAATCTTGAAACTCTTGGCTTAAGTATTCACCACCTCGATTCGATCGAAGTACTTTAATACTTTTCTCAAGTTGTTTCTCTACTTCCTTTCTAAAATCTTTAAACCTTTCAAAGACTTAAGACTTGTATCTTAACATATACAAATACCCATATCGTGAATAATCATAACGAAGTAGTTATAATCTCCTATGGCATGAGTTGACATTAGTCGACATACATCGGTATGTATAAGGCCCAATACCTCAACTGCTCGTTCACCCTTTCCTCTGAAAGGTAGTTTAGTCATATTTCTTTTTAACCATGAAACACATGTGTCTAATGAATCTGATTCATAAAACTCCAAAATGCCAAGCTTTTGTAGTTTGGACATGCATTCATTGCTTAAGTGGCCAAGACGACAATGTCATAGTTGCGAGGTTAATTGATTATCTAACTTAACGCGTTTGCTATTTGATTCGATATTGAATATCTCATTGGATGTATCTAACGTATAAATTCCATTATTTAATATCCCAGTAGCATAAAGAATACCATTTAACGTAATGTAACAATAATTATTACTAAACGTCAAATGATAACCTTTCTTATTCAAACATGAAATAGAAACAATGTTCTTTATTAATGCATGAATATAAAAATAATCATCCAACTCTAAGACTAGTCCTGTAGGAAGTCGCAACATATAAGTACCCTTGGCTACTACAGCAACTTTTGCTCCATTGCCAACCCTTAGATCTGCTTCTCCCCTAACCAGTCTTCTTCTGTTCCTAAGCCTCTGTATGTTATTACATATATGTGAGTCATACCCGGTATCCAATACCTAAGTGCTAAAAGAAACAATATGACATTCAATAACAAATATACCTGAAGTAGATTGGGCATCAGATGCCTTTTTCTGCTTCAGTGACTCTAGATACTACTTGCAGTTTCTCTTCCAATGCCCATCCTTGCCACAATGATGGCAGGTTCCCTTGGTAGTTATTTCTTCCTTCTTTGCCTTCTTCTTCCCTTTAGCTTTGGGTTTTGACTTCCTCTTAGAACCTTTATTTGAGGAGTCAATCAGCATCACCGTCTTCTGTTCTTTCGTAACAGATGACTCCATTGTTTTGAGCATATTGATCAATTCAAGAATCGTAGACTCCATCTTATTCATCTGATAGTTCATCACGAATTGTGAATAGCTACCAATCAAATTATGAAGAATTAAGTCAATACTTAATTCATGGTCCATGAAAAACCCTAATGATCCCAATCGCTCAATATAGCTATTCATCTTTTGTGTAAATTGCACTGCAGATGAACCCTCCTGCATCTTCGAGCGAAAGAGAAGCTGGGTGACCTCGAACCTTTCAGATCGTGCCTGCTCATCGAACAATTCTAGAAGATGAAAGACAATCATATTAGCATCCATATGCTCATGTTGCTTCTGTAACTCAGGAGACATCGACGCTAGCATAATGCAACTCGCCTTCTCTGAGTCAGCAACATGTTTCTGGTAAGCCAACTTTTGGTCACCAGCTGCATTGTCTACAGGAGGTTTGGGAGAACATCTTCAAGGACATAAGCTAGCTTTTTAGCCTTGAGAACAATTCTCAGGTTGCGAATCTAATCCAAGAAGTTTAGCCCAGTCAATTTGTTGTTGTCCAAAATCGAACGTAAATTAATGGAGGTTGATATGTTGTTCTAATTAGTACCAAGACATATAAAAAGAGGTGTATAAGAGAGATGAATTTATAGTAATATAAACAATTTACATTAATAAGAAACTCCCACTATTTTATCAAATTCAATAGCCCTCACTTTGAATTCGAGAGATGGTAGGTGATCTCTTAGTGGGTTGATATCCATTATGACTAAGAACAACCTTGGAGAGAGTCCAACAAGTCATTCATAGTCATAATGTTAGGTATCAACAGTACCCATTATATATCAAATATATAACTATCACTTTATGCTATCAATTAATTGAATGTTCACATATACATTAGGTTGTTAACTCATTAACATATATACATCCAATGCATATCACCTAATTGCACCTCTATCTACATTGACCTTGGAGAGAGTCCAACAAATCAATGCTTTCAGTTAGGGCCGACCCAATAATCGTGAGATCGAATTTAAATGATTTGAACACATCCAACTTACAAGCCAGGCTTGGAGAGAGTCCAACAACCCAAACTTGAAATTGACCTCTGGTCCTTACCATTTAAAATAAACATCGAATCTCATATGAATTGAACATGCTCGATGTCATGCCAGGATTGAAGAGAGTCCAAAAACCCAAACACGAAAAAGAACTCTGGTTCAACCATATTAATGGAAGGTGTTAGCGCTAATATTTGCACGAGGGATTTCAGGTTATTATGGGTCTCATCTATAAAAGGAAATAAACATAAATATGGAAAAACCAAGGTCACATTAGGAAACAAGTTTTCCTATGTGAACGTGAGTATATGCTTAGGCTCTAACAATGCGACCAACACCTTCGGTGTTTCCAGGCGCATCCTCGGTATTTCCTTTTTAGGTTACAAACATATCCTATATGTAAAACAAAGCATACTCTAATCTATCATATAGATAAACATGGCACAGGTATATTAAAACATCAAACATGCTTTAAATATTCTCCTACAACATGCAATCTATGTCAAATGAACAAGGTGGCCCTAATACCACTTGTTGGATATTTTGGAATCATGCACAGTGGAATAAAGCAAATAAAAATAATTTTTATTACATCGCAGACATCCCTTGGGGGCTAGGAAAACTTGCTTTGGCATAATCGCATGAAAAATACATAAGGAGAAGGAGAAGTTATACCTTCGGGATTATTTTGAATCCATCAAAACCACAAGCAAGACCAAGAGGCCCTACCTCTATCAGTATCCATGCCGGGATCAACTGAGACAACTCCTAGAGCAGCAAGTCTTTGTCTCCGATTGGTGCTAGCCAACCGGTGGAGACAATAGAAGAGGAGAGAGGAAGGAGCAAAAGCAGCTACTGATGCGCACGAACGCGACCTCAAATCTCGCGACGGAGACCGTCGAGGACTCAAAGTGTGCGCTCACACTCAATGCCCGCAAGTGCACGGATGTAGTCAAGTAATAAAGATTATCGATCCCACAGGGACTGGGATTCGAATATCAATATATTCAGTGGTTGTAATTGTTCGGACATAACTCTAAGAGGTTTCGATTGGTGAGGGCTGTCGGTGGACTTTACTCTATACGGTGTCACACAGAGGAGGAAGGGAGTGTGCTGAGGTCTTCAAAGGTGATTCTAGGACTTCAGTTTCGCTTGTGTATCACAAAACAATGTTGTCAATTGGTGTTGTCTAGACATTTATCTATGGTTTTGTAGAAGGGACATCATACACTCTCTCGATGAGCCACCGCATCTACCAAGAGCTATCTCCACCTAAAAGGATCGGATAGACGGTACGAGGATGCAAAATCAATCCCGACGATAAACCGTTTGTGATTCCACCGCACCCTTCTACCCACAATTATAGGAGATCAGGTTTACCCCTAGGTTCCTTGTATAAAATCCCCTAAATCTTAAATATGAGGGCTGACACACCTCGTATCGCCTAAGCATAGCAGATAGAAAATGAAACACGCATAGATATACTAAAAACAACTACCAATTGTCAAATCAAACTCAAAGGCAGAATTTAACATGAACCAACATTGTAATGTGCACACAAGCTACTCCCTAATCCTAGAATCGAAAGTACTACTCCATGTATATGAAGGAAGAATCACAAAGCATGTTTATCTTCGAATACATAAGGAATAAAATGTAGGAACAAAGGATTACAATGCTTTCATGGTCTTCTCTCCGGCATTGAAGTGCAAGGCGTGGACCTCCGGTGGCGTTCCTCCTCCCCGTTGCGAGTTCCTAAAGATTTTTAGGGCTTCAGCGTGCCATCCTAGCCACCGTGCCTCCCCCCTAGGGTTTGGGCGGAGCCATCCTTATATAGACATCACCTCAGACCGCTACAAAATTCGGAAAAACCCTAGTCGCACAAATCTGGTGGGTCGCCACACGGTCGTGTGGAAACACATGACCAGGTCGTGTTCGGCTCTGGGGTGGCTGATCTCACCCATTAGACACGGCCGTGTGTAGCCACACACCCTGGTCGTGTCCCATTCTGTGTCTAGCTGCAAAATTTCCTTCTTTTGCTCTGAAAGTGTGCCTTTTCCCCCGAAATTCTATCCTGCACACAAAAGTACAAAGAGCAGACCTCCGAACCAAAAAATAAGAATTGCATGCAAAATAGAGTGACATATGCATGAAACTAACATAAAAATGTAATGAGATGTGAGCGAAAACTACTCCTAAAACCCTATATGTTTTGCTCACATCACTTCCCCCAGACTTAAATCTTTGCTTGTCCTCAAGCAAACCTCAGTGCCATGAAATTTTAAAAAGATATTGTTTCATACTTAGCATGCTAACTAAATTTATCAAGTGGTATTTTCAATCAAAGCAAAATAGATATGTTCTACGAAATTCACTAAGTTAGCTTCTCGTGCACATGCTAAGCGAATCTTCTTAGGGGATACTCGTTCCATGGTAAGTTAAATCGTCATCCTATAGCTTTCCTAAGGTCTCTGACTCTTAGGCACTTACCTGCCCAAAGTGAGAGTCATTCCCTAGATCTAGCACAAAGTCTCAAAGACGTGCTCTGTATTGATAGAAATTGGTAGGTGTTTCCCTAGTAACCTAACTCGGTCTCAAAGGGGCACCTAACCATTTCCACCCACGACAACTATTTTTTTATCCCTCATAATCTCTTTTCCTTCTTTCCTTTCTCTTTTTTTTTCTTTTTCATTTCTTTTTATATATTTTTTTTCTACTCACCGGGATTTTGATTTTTTCGAATGGGCTTACACAATCCGAGCATCTCCAGTAACTAAAATGCTAAACCTAGAGTCACCTATGGATTCTAAAGTAGTGGACTACTGAGATGAATCATAACTAGGTATGTACTAGATTTTCCCTTTCAGAGTGTTCGACATGTGTAGGTGTAAAAATAGAAGTTGACCAATGTAAGTCTAGAACATTCATTAGAGCAAATAAAATAAAATACCACGAGATAAATGAAGTTACACTACTCATGGAAACAACTCATGAAGAAGACTTTTAAAAATACTACTGAGGTAGCTTTACAGATAACAAAAACTAAGTACTGAAAGAAACTCAACAACCCATGCATGAATAAATGAATGAAAATACCAAAAAAGAAACTACTGCTAGGAAACAAAATAGAATAGACTTTGGGGCCCCGAATGTTGGAGATCGGATGGCCGGCTAGAGGGGGGTGAATAGCCCTCGTTCGTTGGACGTCGTAATTCACTCGTTCTTTTGCTCGTCTACACAATCGTTAGCGCAAGCGGAAGCATAAACAATAAAGACAAAGCAATAAACGAAAATACAAACGCTAACAAGAAGATATAACGTGGTTCACGGCTACGCCGCTAATCCACGATCCCGATTCGTCCGAGGTGAATCACTCCTTCAAAGCCAATCCAATATTGGTCTCTCCTTTGCACCAAGCTAGGTGGAGGTAACCTTTACAACACAAAGATCACTCTTCTACAATGGAATGAAGATTAGAGCTAGTAGAAGAGTGGGAAATCGTTTAGGGCACTTTGGGAGTAGTTGGGCGTTCAAGCATTTTTTCGGCTCCCAAACCCTTACCCCCTTCTTTTTTATAGAGGAAGAGGGTTTCTTCCCGTTGACACAAGATCAGTCGACTGATGCCCTCGATCAGTCGACTGATCCCGTAGCCGTTGCTCAATAACGGCCGCTTTCTACGTTGGATTCCATCCAATGGTATTGGCATCAGTCGACTGATGGCACCATCAGTCGACTGGTGCTCGATCAGTCGAGTGCCCAGTCGAGTCGACTCCATTATGTGCCCGCGTAGCGGTCTTGCTCGATCATTGCCATTCCCATGATCATTGCCGATATCACGATCGCTACCCATGGCGATCCATGACCGCCAAGCACTGACCGGTCTTATACCCCGATCAACCCATCGATTCGAGCGCGATCGCCATAACATGGCGGTGATGTGTCGGGAAAACTCATCCGACACTTGGCCAAATGGCCAAGTTTCACCTAAGAGCTACCCTTCCCGGGTTACAATCGCTCACTCTCATCTCTCGGAGTCCCTCGCCTTCGAAGTTCTCTTCGTTCTCGGCCACGTCCCTCGGCAGCATCAGGCGCACGACTCTGCAATGCTCCTTCGCGTCTCTTGCCTCGAAGTCTACTTCCTCCGGCTTCACTCCAAGCTTCTCGTCCGGCGGTCCCTCGGATGCTCTAAGCGCACGGCTTCCGCAAAGCAATCCTTCACCGACTCAAGGCCCGAGTGATGAGTTGGTGAAACTCGCCATGGCTCCATGTGCGAATTACTAAGTCCTGCACGACTTCAACGCACATATCAAATCAACAATACCAACCTAACTTAAACCCTTTGCCACACCATCAAAACCATATCACGGCAAGAGATTGCCCTAACAATCTCCCCCTTTTTGATGTGTGGCAATCCGTTTAAGTTAGGTAAAACATTTGATATAAATTTTTAAGGAAAGAAAGCATGTAAACATAAACATTTGATAGCAACATGCAACTCCCCCTTAATCCATGAAACTCCCCCTTAATCTCTCCCCATATCATAATTAACTTAAACATATTCATTTCTCCCCCTTTGATACCATCAAAAATATGAATACTAAGTTAGAAACATATGACATCAAGTCTAATAGAAAGAAAATACCATAAGTTGATAAAAAATTGGAATTCATTCTTTTGAAATGCGAGCCATCAATGATTGGTTCGGATGCATCACCGACCGCACGTGAGTTCGAATTTCGATTTTTCGAAATTCAGAAATGCATAAAAAATTCCAAAAAATTTGAAAAATCATGAAATTTGGGGAACATATTTCATCTAAGTATATCTATCAGGGAAAAATAGTTTTTCATGAAAAATCATTATATTTTCATGTTTTTGCCAAAAATCCAAAAGCTTTAAAAACTACTAGGTTTTTGATCATGATAGTTTCAAGTTAATCACCTAGTTTTGGTTCCAATTGTTTCAAAACATGAATACATGGATCTTAAAGTAAGAAATTGTTTTGAAAACATATGAAATATCCAACCATGATCTTTGGGCAATATGTCTATGAATTAAACATAAGCCTTCCCCATGATTGGTCTATTATTGCTATTTTGATACTTTAAATGACCATCTAAATGCCATAGGCATTAGTGGACATTTGTATCATCCTAACATCTCACCCATGCTAAGTTTGCAATCAAGTTAGCCTATAGTGAGTGTGAGATGCATCCTAGGGGGTATTTGTATATACTTAACCAATATATTCATGCAATTCTATCATGGTTAAGTATCAACCTAACAACCTACATGATCATAATGACATATATGATTTAATTTCACATTATGATCATGAAATACATGTTTTCATTAAAGTATAATCATGCATTAGGTATTATATGATGATAATAACCAATGTATCAACTAAAGCATGATTCAAACCTATTTCTCATGATAACGTGCCAAATATCAAAATCATAAATCATGATTTCAAACATACATAGCAATTACATTAATCATCATGATTTAAGCATTATTATCTATTTATGGGTACGTTATCATCACCCAACACTATCTAAAAAATGTTGTCCCGTCATCCTAAGTCAACCAAAATATGATATAGGTTAGGTCCATGTGGTTGACTACCCTAGGGTTATTCTAACCCTTAAGGATGGATTTTGGAACCCAAAATAAATTCTTTCCTATTGGGTTCACTAAATACTCCTTGGGGATCCATTTCCTAGCAATTACTTTCTTTTTATCTTGTCCCCTAGCTATTAGGCATTTATAGGCCTTTTCATTTTTCTTTTCTTTGTATCCTAGGCCTTTCTTGTTGAAACTAGCTCTTTGGCTCCCTAAGATCATATTTAATGTGTTGGAGCCAATTGTGAATTTCTCTAGGGCTTTGGTTAAATAATCTACCTTTTCCCTTAATGCCCTATTTTCCTCTATGCATGCATCATTAACATCCAACGGCATATAGTCATGTGAGCATGCATCATCATGGCAAGAAGAAACATTATCATTTAAGCATGCTTTTTCTAGTTTTTGTTCTAAATCCTTAATTTGATTAAGCATGCTTTTATTTTTCTTTTTCATGCCAAATAACTCCTTAGTTAAACTAGAAATTATGGAAACTATTTTCTTAGGGGAAGCATTCGTTACCATAGTTTCCATGTCTTCTTCTTCTTCTTCGGATGAGGAGGATGTGGAAGCTCCCCCTTCATTTGAGCTCTCCCCACTTGAGCTTGATCCTTCATTTTCGGTGGAGGAGGAGCAATCCGAGTCATGAAGAGCCATTAGTGCTAGGTTGGAGTAGACATGCTCTTCTTCTTCGGATGAGGATGAAGAGGCAAGGTCATCCCATGTCTTGGCTTTGAGCGCCATGGCCTTCCCTTTTCCTTTTGCCTTCTTCTCCTCTTCCTTCTTTTTACTTCCCTTCTTCTTCTTCTTTTCTTCTTTCTTCTTTCTTTCTTCCTTGCTCTTGTTTAGGAGGGGACAATTATCCCTTATATGTCCCTCTCCTTGGCAATTATAACATATGACCTTCCCCCTTGGTCTTCTATTCCTGTCATGAGATTTATCAAATCTAAAATTCTTAAATGCACGCCTTACCTTCCTTACCATGTAGGCTTCTTCCGTGCTACCCATGGAGGAGGTAGAGGCTTCATCGGATGAGGAGGAGGGGACTTCCATCTTCTTCTTTCCCTTGTTTGCCATCAAGGCTACTCCCTGTGAATTTTGGACTCTAGGCTCTTCTTGTATACCTTCAAGCCTTGTCTCATGAAGCTCCATTGTTGAGAAGAATTCCTCCAAGGTACTTACTTCCAAGTTCTTGGAGATGTAAAATGAGTCCACCATGGAGCTCCATTTTGAGGACCGGGGAAAGACATCTATAGCCTTCATGAGCATGTCCCGGTTGGAAAGCTTCTCACCTACACTTGTTAGCCCAATTAATATTTCTTTAATTCTAGAATGTAGGGAAGTTACCTTTTCTCCCTTTTCAAGCTTAATATTTGATAGTTGGGAGCGGAGGAGATCTCTTCTCGCTAGCTTGGCTTCCGAAGTGCCTTCATGAAGTTCAACCAATCTCTCCCACATCTCTTTGGCACTTGAGCACTCCCCTATCCTATTAACTTCTTGTTGAGGGAGGACATTGTATAGGTGGTGCTTGGCCTTTGAATTTGCCAAGTATTCTTCTCTTTGCCTTTTGCTCCACCTCGATTTCTCCAATGGCTCCCCATCCTCGTTCCTAGGCAACTCGAAACCGTTTTCCATTATTAATAGAATTTCAAAGTCGGTTTCGAAGAATACCTCCATTCGCTTCTTCCACCAAGCGAATTCGCCATCGAACTTCGGTGGATGTATGTTTGAGCTGGCCATTTTAAAAATTGCTTGTTGTGGCGGTTAGTCCTCGACAAGCTTTCCTTTGCTCTGATACCACTTGTTGGAGATCGGATGGCCGGCTAGAGGGGGGTGAATAGCCCTCGTTCGTTGGACGTCGTAATTCACTCGTTCTTTTGCTCGTCTACACAATCGTTAGCGCAAGCGGAAGCATAAACAATAAAGACAAAGCAATAAACGAAAATACAAATGCTAACAAGAAGATATAACGTGGTTCATGGCTACGCCGCTAATCCACGATCCCGATTCGTCCGAGGTGAATCACTCCTTCAAAGCCAATCCAATATTGGTCTCTCCTTTGCACCAAGCTAGGTGGAGGTAACCTTTACAACACAAAGATCACTCTTCTACAATGGAATGAAGATTAGAGCTTGTAGAAGAGTGGGAAATCGTTTAGGGCACTTTGGGAGTAGTTGGGCGTTCAAGCATTTTTTCGGCTCCCAAACCCTTACCCCCTTCCTTTTTATAGAGGAAGAGGGTTTCTTCCCGTTGACACAGGATCAGTCGACTGATGCCCTCGATCAGTCGACTGATCCCGTAGCCGTTGCTCAATAACGGCCACTTTCCACGTTGGATTCCATCCAACGGTATTGGCATCAGTCGACTGATGGCACCATCAGTCGACTGGTGCTCGATCAGTCGAGTGCCCAGTCGAGTCGACTCCATTCTGTGCCCGTGCACAGTGCTATCAGTCGACTACCAGTCCATGGCAGTCGACTGCCAAGCACTTGACCGGTCTTATACCAGTCGATCAACCCATCAACTCAGAGCAGTCGACTGCCATAACATGGTTGTCGACTGGTGTCGGGAAAACTCATCCGACACTTGGCCAAATGGCCAAGTTTCACCTAAGAGCTACCCTTCCCGGGTTACAATCGCTCACTCTCATCTCTCGGAGTCCCTCGCCTTCGAAGTTCTCTTCGTTCTCGGCCACGTCCCTCGGCAGCATCAGGCGCACGGCTCTGCAATGCTCCTTCGCGTCTCTTGCCTCGAAGTCTACTTCCTCCGGCTTCACTCCAAGCTTCTCGTCCGGCGGTCCCTCGGATGCTCCAAGCGCACGGCTTCCGCAAAGCAATCCTTCACCGACTCAAGGCCCGAGTGATGAGTTGGTGAAACTCGCCATGGCTCTATGTGCGAATTACTAAGTCCTGCACGACTTCAACGCACATATCAAATCAACAATACCAACCTAACTTAAACCCTTTGCCACACCATCAAAACCATATCACGGCAAGAGATTGCCCTAACACCCAAGACTTAAATGAAAATATACCTCTAGTATGGTGGACGAGGTGGAAAGTCTGGGAACCTTGGCATCTCTGGATCCTGGGAGAACCTACTGCTGAGCCACTGATGCCACATGTACATGTGGTCGATCTGGGAGCTGGTGGATGCAGCGGCTGCTCGGTGCTCTTCCTCCCTAGCCCACTACACCTGCTGGGCATGCATGTGTTGTCGCATCTCCCTGCGGTAAGTGGATTCATCCTGGTGACGAACAGCCTCCTCCTGGAAGTATATGCGGGCCTCGTCGTAGAACTCCTCAGCCTGCTGGAAGCGCTCCCAGAAACCCTGGAACTCCGCCTACATGTAGGCGCTCTGCTCCTCCCATCACTGCCTCTGTGTCTGCTGCTCGGCGTATATATCATCGAGGTGCGATCGAAACTCTGAGAAATCATAGGCCGACATACCTGCATCCTGCTCAAAAGTAGAAAAAGGTGGTGGTGCAGGTGCAGGCTCATGTCGGCGTGGACTAAGTGGGCTCCTATGCATGTGTGGACTAGAGGGAGAGTGATATAAAGGTGGAGAGATGGGCGCTGATGTGGATGGTCCCTCATGTGGAGGGGACTCCACTATTAGGTCCAAACGCCAGTTGGCATGTATATCGATGGTGGTACGATCTGGGTCGGGGAGCCTAAGGGTCGTCAGATTTTTCCTTACAAAGCATAAGGAGTCTCCTTCTCTCACAATCATTTTCATGGACATGCACACTCCTAAGTCGATCCTAGGGCTCCCCTCTATATTCTCTAATGCAGTGTAATCGTACCCCATCCTATGGCAAATGTGGGTAAGTAGGCCTCCCATATTAATCTCTCCTCGCGCTGCTTTGCTCATCTTCACTAAGTGTCTGATGAAGTGGGACCCTACATCGATGCTACTCCTTTCTTGTAGCATGTCCCAGAGGCAAAGCAACTCGCTAGCTCTAACTACACCGTCACTCTCCCCACGACCAAATATAGTACTGGCCATGATGCGGTGGAGGTATCAGAAAATGGGGTTTTGGAGGCGCGACGCTTTGGCCCTAGATGGGTCATAAGCGTGCTCCCCCGTCAACTCAGTCCAAACTATCCGAGAGTTAAACCCAATAGGGATTCTTCTCTCTCCCCTACTTGGCAAGCCAAAACATGAATTCCTTTGGTGAAGGGTCCATTCGTGCTCAATGTTAAAAATCCTAAAAGTTATCCTATCCTCTTCGCTCTCTCTACCCGTTAAAATTTCCGCCTCTAAGGAACTCAAAAACTCTAGAACTATCCTAGGGTAGGTTGGGTGCCTTATTCTCATCATCTCTTCCCACCCCACTTTTGCAAATAGGGCTTGAGTATCACCCAACAACCCTAAAGACTCTAGCAAATCTTCATCTAAGTACCTAGTAGCAGTGAGTTTATGAGTAGAAAGTATATTATATCTATCTCTATGTTTATTGTTGCGAAAAAGAAGAGTGGGTAGGGCGTTACCCTCCTCCGGAGCTTGAGGGGCATCGGCTCTCCTTGTTCGTCACTCCGAGGCGTCGGATTGAGGTGCTACATGCTTGATCCTCCTCATCCTTGCTTCTTTTGGCTTCTTTAGAGGTTAAAAGTGCTTCTAGATGGTGGGGAAGACGAAACCACACGACTAGGGCAAGAGCTTTCGAAGCACACGGCACAAATGGGGTGAAAACACATGGTTCGTCCCTTTTAACCTCGCGAGATACGGTCGTGTGAAAACACATGGCCAGGTCATGTTCACCTCGAGTCGATCAGGCACGACCATGGGAAAACACACGGCTAAGCCATGTGTCCCCATTTTTCGCCCATTTATGCACCACGGTCCAAATTTTCTCATACACTTCGCCGTGTAGGCTAATATGGATTTCATTTTTACCTAGCAAAATTCTTTTGTAGTCCTAACTCTAAATGATATTGATGCGGATGGGTGAAGTCTGTTCACTCCTTTCCAATGCAGTGAAGCACGGATGGAGATCTCAGAGGGTTCTCACAGGCCGCAATCAGTAAAGAATAAAAAGATGAAGTAGATGAAACGCAAAAACCAGCACCAGCAATCGAGACTCAGACACAAGATGTAACGTGGTTCGGAATAAGGATTCCTACTCCACGGAGGTGAGTTTTCTCACCGGGGACGGTGCCCAAGAACTTTCACTATGAAGGTCCTCCTTTACGGAAAGTAAGTTTCCGAGGGCGGAGGAGAAAAAGCCTTTTACAATAATCTCACTAGACGAGAAAAATACAAGAGATATAACAACGACAGGTCTTTGTCCTTCTTCTCCGGTGAGGCGGTTGTCCTCCTCTTTCCTCTCCTCTTGCGTCCCCTTCTCTCGCTGGGTGGGAATAATTGCCGGCCTCTTTTTTTCCCTGCTTCCTCTCCTTTTATCTCCCCCTCTTTTCCTTCATCGTACACGTGGCCACCACCTTTTCCTGGAGAATAATTCTGTTACAGATATCAGGAGTGGAGACTCTTTGGAATATTATGTGGGGCCTCCCAGGCCGTTGCCTAACACCCTTTCCTCTGTTTTTTGGGAAACTAGGCTAGACTATCTCCCTCAACCTTCCGTGTTGAGGGAAGCTAGTTTTAGGTCTATAGCCCATGGGCGCCCTAGCCTTAGGGTTCCTCATCAACCCGAACTAATTCCTCTCCTTCCCATGCCCAACTTCCCCTTGTAGGGATCAGATTGTGCTGGCTTCTTGGCGAAGCGCCCTCCGCCTCTCCTTTGCCATATCAATTGCTTTCATTAACTCTCCCGTACCAATGGCTCTCAATATTTGCCCATACCGATGGCTTCTGAGGTTCGCCCGTGACAATGGCTCTCAATATTCGCCCGTGCCAATGGCTTTCAATATTGGCCCGTACCAATGGCTTTCAATATTGGCCCGTACCGATGGCTTCTGAGGTTAGCTCGTGCCAATGGTTTCCAATATTCGCCCGTGCCAATCTTCCTTTCCTTTCTTAGTTGAGCCGTATATTTTGTATCGGATCTTAGGTCACCCGCTAACCCCTCTATTGGGGATTATGTAAAGAAGGTACCAGTAGTATCATTAGTCAACCCCAAAAAATAGTCAAGCGAAGTTATAAGCTTGACTTTCCAATGTACATAAAGTTTCTGACCTATTCTTCATTTCTTCGGCTTAAATCCATCCGCTCCCCTATAACTCTCCCCAGTATATTGAAGGAGGCCCGCTGAGCCCATGGGCTCCGCTTCTCCTTCTCCTTCTGTGCAGCTGAATCATCGCGAAAAACCCTATATAAACCCTCGCCTTCTTCTTTTAGGTATCGGTTAGTGTGCTTGGTAATCCAGCCTATTTTTCTTCTCCCGTGATTCTCATCGGCGGTGTTGCGGCGACCCTGTTCTTCCTTTCCTCACACGATTCTTCTTTACCCTCCGAGTAAGTGCTATGCTTTGTTCATACCCATGGCCCCTAGGACCCTCTCTTCACCCGCCTGGTATGAACATACCATAACTCAGTTAGATTGCAACCATTATTTCTTTAACCTAAGGAACAACTACATAGAGCCTTCTATAAAATGTTGTTTCACGACCAAACTGCATCGACCTCATAAACCTCCTCCCGGCTTGACATGCTTTTTTTATGAACAATTTCTTAACAGCCTATCCCTACCAGTACCATAGGTCTATCTGGACCTCCTAAACTTCTATGGACTACCTCTCAACCAATTCACCCCCAACTCCTTCCGGATTCTATCGGGAGCCCACATAGTGTTCCAACATTTGAACCTCTCTTTGACCCCCGAAATATTCCATTGCTTCTTCCAATTAAAGTCTTCTAAGGCAGGCCTCTTCTATCTGTCTAGTCGTTCCGACTGCCAATTCCTGGTGAACCTGCCTACTTCCCACAAGGGTTGGGAAGCCTTATATTTCTTTGTACAACTCCAAGAGTCTTTACCTTACTCTGATACTTGGAAGGTAGACCTTCCTGAATTGCCTTCCTTCCGGGAAATGAGGACCAAATGTCCCTTCCCGGAAGTGTATAGAGTCTTAGGAGAGCTGCATTACTGCTCGAACCATCTGCTAGAAACTCCCCTCTTAAGCCACTTTGGATTGTCTCCTCTACCTTTGACGACTTCGGTTGCTATAGGTAGGGTGATCTCTATCCTGCAATGTGACTTCCTTTTTAGGGCATTCATCTTTCTTACCAGTATATCTTGTAGATAATCTGATGCAGAAGGCTTTGGTGGAAGGGGAGTCGATCGAGGCTGCCAAGAAGAAGAAGACCCTGACTAAAAGAGGCAAATCCACAGCAGCTCCGTCATCTCCTCGGAAGAAGCTGCGGCTTGTCAAGAAAGGAGCTTCAAGTTCATCGGCTCTCCTTCCCTTGTCTTCCCACCAGCCGGAAGCTCGACCCCTAATCATTTATGAACCCCGAAGGGAAGGCAACACCTCCCCTGCCTCTTCTTTAGCTCCCCAAGGAGGGGATTCTCCCTCCCAGTTTCTGCATTCTTCCCCCTCCGCACAGAATTCACCCCGGCCTCCTCATGCGGAATCCCTCCAAGCTCCAACGCCGTCCGACTCGAGAACCGTTCCTACCCCTCTTCGCCGTACCAGGCCCCCATCTTCTTCGGAAGGAGAAGACCCTTCCCTTCCGGTTCCTCCGAGGGCCTCTCTGGGATCTTTGCTGAAAATTCGGCACCCTTCGGAGGTAAAATTCTTTAACCAGTCGGGTATACAAGGCCCGTGTGAGCAAGTGGGCAAACTGCTGGCAGAGGTATTTACTCCTTCTTCTCCTCCTCTTTGCTATGGGTATTTCCCTATACTGATGTAGGCTGATAATTTTCCTCTCCTTTTAGGCCTCCACTCAACATAACAACATGGTAGTCCACCTAGCCCGATTCCAATCTAGTGTGGAGACTCGCCATTTTTGGTGTATGCGGCAGAAAGAGCTCGCGCGACGATTAAACGAACAAGAGGCAAAGGAGGCGGACTTTAGGGGTCAATGCGAAGATGCCACGATGCAACTAGCCTTGGTTCGAAGTGAGAAAGAGGAACTGCAATGAAAAAATGAAGAACTAGAACAGCGCCTCTTCTTGCAATCTAGTGAGCTGCAGTAGGTAGACATCCTGACTCAGGAACTGAAGGAGTATAAAAGATATCTTATGGATGTCATGCTCAAGGATGCTGACTCTGCGGCTACTATCTCACAGCTTCAACAAGAATGCAACCGCCTTAACCTGGAACGTCAAGCACAGGCCATTACCAGGAATCACTGTGTAAAGAAGTGTCGAGAACTTTCCTCTCTGATGCGGCTCTTCCCCGAACCTTATCACCGGTGGCCCAGCAGCAATCCATCTTCCAACAGGAGTATCTTGAAGCTCTTTCAGCCTTAGGACAGCGAGCTATAAAAGCAGCCACCGAGAGAGATGTTTTGGCGATCAAATTGGCGGAAACTCAAACTCAGGTGGCTCAATATCAGGACCGACTAAAGGAGTAGGAAGCCGACCTCAAGAGGCGTTATGTCAAGAAAGGGGTGGATCTCTTTATACTAGGGTTTGAGGGGTCTTCAGCTCAAAATGCCGAGCGAGGATACCCACCTCCTGGCACGGATACTAGTTATTTAGATCCCACGGAGGCGCTAGCTAACTGTCACTTGAACTCTTTGAATTGTAATTTATACTATTCTCCTTCTTTGATAAGTTTATCAATAGCCTCTCTTCTGCCTCTGAATGATGAATTTATTTATAGGCTTAGTTATCATCTTCTTGGCATGCTTCTTGATGGGTCGGGAATTCTGGACCCCTTTTAAAACTCCTCCTACCGTTTTCTCTCTTCTTGTATAGGATGGTGTAATCACTTCATTGGTTCGGGCTTATGGAAGGGATATTGAATGACATTATCCGCTTCCGCCCCATTTTCGGTTCGGGAATCTGCTGGGAGTATGTTGTCTGATATTATTCACACCCGTCCAAGTTTCAGTTTGGGAATTCGCTCGAAAGGTCTTTACCCGACATCATTCATACCCGCCCTGATTCCGGTTCGGGCGACACTTTAAATAGCTCCTGCTTGTTGATCTTCCTTATTTCTCTTACTGTTTTGGAAATGGTATCAATCTCTTCGTCTTCTTTCCCTTTCCCAGAACCTCTATTGCCTCTTTCCTTCCATTATAAATCCTTCGTCCCCCATGCCTTCGTCCTGCTATCTTCTTATTATGGCTTCAGTAGGGCATCCCATCGAAGTTTCTTCAGAGTCAGAATCTTTTGAACTACAAGGGGGTCTCTGAGGATGTGAAGGTCGGAGACACACTCCCTTGCCACTTCAGCCCTTCACCCCTTCCATATCCGCCTCTCCGACCAGCTCCCACCCCTCCGGCAGGGAGGTCCTTCTGAGCTCCTTTCCCCTCCTTCCGCAACCGGGTATGGAATCCTCCCTTCACGTGGGAGTATACAGTGGGAGATCTTCGTGCTGCCGCTGAACTTCCCCCACTTCCACCAGCATTGGCTTTCGTCCCAGCTCCCCTGGCGAGGACTCATCCTTCCTCTTTCGATGAAGGTCCACCAGTTCTTCCTCCCCCTCAAGGCGAACGCTTCAGAGTCATATTAGCTCCTTCTCCCCCCAAAGAGACATCTCCCGCTTCTTCTGTTAGGAGTAATCATGGAAAATCTTTGTAGATCAAGTTAATGTAATCGTTTCAAATATGTTAATAAAAAATAAGGGAGGCAAATGATATCCGTTTTTGTCTTTTTCCTGTAGAAGTAATGTTTCTGTCTTCCAAAAGGACGGTAATCTGATCCGAACATGCCTTCTTCTATCATGTCTCGGGGATTCGGACCCTCTTAATTACAATTGTAGTCCCGTCAACCTTCCCACTACTGCCCCCACGTTTCCTCTGCTTTACTGGCATTTATGGTCCCTACTTCTCCTACCAATGAATGCACTCTTCCCCTTCGTCGCCATAAAAACCACCGACCTTTACCTGATAGCTTCCATCATTCTCCTTTTTCCTTTGCTTGCCATGGACAGAATATCGGAACAGGGCAGCAGTTCCTCGCCTTCTAAAGAACAGATAAATGATCGCCGATACATAGCTATCTTGGAGGAACAAGTGGAGTGTTTACAACAACAGCTGGAGGAAACTTCCACCCATAATCGTTCCCTGCGCCAACAACTGATAGGGTCCCAAAAGGAATTGGCCAGGCAGACCTTCCTGCAGCAGTCCTACCGGCGCCAACTATTGTGCCAACCTCAACCCTACAAGGGACTTCCCTCTGTCCCTCCTAGCAAAGAACTGTAACGCCCGGGATATATAAGGGCTGCTGTTTGTTATTCTTCCTTGTAGATGACTCAGAATATGTAATTCTTTTGCATCCATGAACTTTCCTAGTTTGTCTTCTTTCTCCAGTATCTTCGGCATTGTACCACACTTTACTTCTTCCGTATCCACATAAACTTACCTATAACGGAGATATATTTCGGCTCTTCCGCTTTTATAATCTGCTTGGGATATAGAATCATCGAATGAATTAGTTCTGCTATTTTGCAGGGATAAAACAATATAGGGTTAAACAAGGACTTCAACTTCCTTCCCTTTTCGGGGACAAAAAGTGATATATAACTGAGGGGATCTCAGTTCTTCCGTTCCACCACCACACGGGGATATCTTCCGCTTCGCGGGGATAGAAATTTTTAGTATTAACCGAATGAATTTTGGTTCTTCCGTTCCACCACCATACGGGGATAGCTTCCGCTTTGTGGGGATAGAAACTTGTATATAGAATAAATAATAATCGAAGGATATCGGTTCTTCTGTTCCAACACCACACGGGGATATCTTCCGCTCTTCCTTGCGGGGATAGAAATTTTTATATAGAGTAAATAATAACCGAAGGATATCGGTTCTTCCGTTCCAACACCACACGGGGATATCTTCTGCTCTTCCTTGCGGGGATAGAAATTTTTATATAGAGTAAATAATAACCGAAGGATATCGGTTCTTCCGTTCCAACACCACACGGGGATATCTTCCGCTCTTCCTTGCGGGGATAGAAATTTTTATATAGAGTAAATAATAACCGAAGGATATCGGTTCTTTCGTTCCAACACCACACGGGGATATCTTCCGCTATTCCTTGCGGGGATAGAAATTTATATATCTATAGAATAAATAATAACCGAAGGATATCGGTTCTTCCGTTCCAACACCACACGGGGATATCTTCCGCTCTTCCTTGCGGGGATAGAAATTTTTATATAGAGTAAATAATAACCGAAGGATATCGGTTCTTCCATTCCAACACCACACGGGGATATCTTCCGCTCTTCCTTGCGGGGATAGAAATTTTTATATAGAGTAAATAATAACCGAAGGATATCGGTTCTTCCGTTCCAACACCACACGGGGATCGATATCTTCCGCTCTTCCTTGCGGGGATAGAAATTTTTATATAGAGTAAATAATAACCGAAGGATATCGGTTCTTCCGTTCCAACACCACACGGGGATATCTTCCGCTCTTCCTTGCGGGGATAGAAATTTTTATATAGAGTAAATAATAACCGAAGGATATCAGTTCTTCCGTTCCAACACCACACGGGGATATCTTCCGCTCTTCTTTGCGGGGATAGAAATTTATATATCTATAGAATAAATAATAACCGAAGGATATCGGTTCTTCCATTCCAACACCACACGGGGATATCTTCCGCTCTTCCTTGCGGGGATAGAAATTTTTATATAGAGAAAATAATAACCGAAGGATATCAGTTCTTCCGTTCCAACACCACACGGGGATATCTTCCGCTCTTCCTTGCAGGGATAGAAATTTTTATATAGAGTAAATAATAACCGAAGGATATCGGTTCTTCCATTCCAACACCACACGGGGATATCTTCCGCTCTTCCTTGCGGGGATAGAATTTTTTTTTTATATATATATAGTAAATAATAACCGAAGGATATCGGTTCTTCCGTTCCAACACCACACGGGGATATCTTCCGCTCTTCCTTGCGGGGATAGAAATTTTTATATAGCGCCAGGGCAATGAGCATAAAGGAGGCAACGCCTTCATATCATTCCTCTTTGGTTCCCCTCCTAAAAAAAGGGGGGAGGGGGAACGCCTATGTCCGCCCCTTCTTCTGCAAATGGGGGGCTTTAGTACATAATGGGTCATTTAGAAATATAAACCCTTCTTTCCCTTTTACCACAGATGAGAGGCCCACTAATGGCTGCAAGCCCATTCTTCCCCCTTTTATAGGGGGTTCTTTGGTCTTCGTTTCTCCTGCCATCCTCCTCCCTTCGCCTTTTGGTCTCCTTCTTCTTCATCTGTTTGCTCCGCCGCCGCCAAACCTCGTTTCCCCGATTCTTTCTTCCCAACCCCTCTTTTTCCTTTTCTTTTTCAGACCCCCAAGATGCATTCTAACTTCTTCCAGGAGATAGCGGGCCGCTACCCGAATCGCAAATGGGATGCTGGTCAGCCCTTCGCTTCTTCTTCCGCTTCACCTTCCCCAATCACCATCATACCCGATTCACCTCGCCGTTCTCCCTTTCCTCCTCCGGCGACCCTCACCACCCCCATCCCGGAGGAAGCCAGGGTCCTTACAAGCCCTAACTTTCCCACTCTTTCTCCTTCCGCCAACGATGTTCAGAAATTGCCTTCTTCTTGTTGGGTGGTCGCTTCGGAGGCTCATTGGCTCCCATGTCCCCGGATTAAAATTTTCACTAATGAAAGAATTAATCCGGATGAGATGAGCTTCCTTATCACAACCTATTTATCGTCGTGCTAACAACTTGAGTGGTCGCTTGAACAAACTAGTTGTTCAAGCAACACAACTCTTCTAGTTGGTTAGCCGCGGAAGAGACGACGGATGGATCGCCGGTTTTTGTGTTTGTCTTCGGGGTCCATGATTATACAATATATATTCATACACACACATGCATAATCACTACAAATAAGAACATGCTCAGATCTGTACATAAAGTTAAAATAACTTTATACCTCACGATCTTCTACCGTATGTCCTATCCTTCTCGTGGACGACGTGTGGACGAAGTTCCTCCACGAGTAGAAGCCTTCTAGATCACTTTCTTCTCTACCTTGTCCGCTGCGAACAAAGAGAAGAACTCACAAATATCTTTCCTATCTAGAACCGGCCACCAAATTAGGGAATTTGGTGCAACCGCCGGCCAAGGAGCAATTGGATGAATCGCCGGCCAACTTGAAGATGAGTTGCTGCCGGCCACCAAGGAAAAAGGAAGGAGGAAGACCACCGACCACCAAAGGAAGGAGAACCGCCGGCTAAGGAAGAAGAGAAAGGCCTTAATGATGGGTGCCGGCCAAGTATTGATGGATCAAATTGGGCGCCGGCAACAACTAGAAGGAAGAAGAAGTTGCCGCCCACTTTTTCTCCAAACCCTAGCCGCCCACCTCCAAAAGCCAAACCCTAATTCTTCAAATCTTTTCTTGCCGCCCAACCTAAGCCTATATTTATATAATTAGGCTTAAGCCTCCTTTAATCTCCACCGTCGGATCTAGGGATTTAATCTCCACCGTCGGATCTAGGGTTTTATCCCAACCGTCGGATCTAGGGTTTAATCCCAACCGTCGGATCTAGGATTTCATCCCAACCGTCGGATCTAAGGTTTCATCCCAATCGTCGGATCTAGGGTTTTATCCCAACCGTCGGATCTAGGGATTTAATTCCAACCGTCGGTTCTAGGATTTCATCCTAACCATCGGATCTAGGGATTTAATCCCAACCGTTGGTTCTAGGGTTTCATCCAACCATCGGATCTAGAGATTTAATCCCAACCGTTGGTTCTAGGTTTTGTTTTACATTCTTGGATCTAGACTTCTTAAGGATTATATTAGGCTATGATAGGGACCATAAGGAGGAGTTGGGTCTTGGCCACCCGATGGATCGGAACCACACAAACTTGATCCATCAATGATGTTCCATTCCACTAGAGGATCATCATTGAACTACCTCACCAACCCCCATAAATCAATATGGGCTCCATATATTATTTGTACATTAATCTCCTCGTGTTTAAGATATCGAATGTCCATCAATTAATTGATTTACTGACCATCAATTAATTAACATCTAATTCCTCGAGTAGTACCACTCAACCTTATCATCATGTTGACTAAGTCAACCAGCTGGGTTTACATGATGAACCTTATGAGCTCCTCAAGGGGACATCATCAACCTAATATATAGGACACGGTTTCCTCCTATAATCAACGGCACACCATGTAAATAATATTATTTCCCAACTTACCGGGCATATTGATTTAATCCATCTAAATCTCACCCACTGGTAAATCAAAGAAATAAACACTAAGTACATGTGCCCGTTATTATATCGGGATTAAGAGCATGTACAACATAATATTCGAGGTCCGATTCAATTATGTAGTCAGTACTAAATTGAATCACCTCTATGTCGGTCCTACTCAATACACCTAAGTGTACTAGTGTAACTCTATGTTCAAGATAAAACAATACCAAGCTACACTACAACCATGCCAATGGTTTGTCCAAAACCATCTTGGTTGTGAGCCTCTACTTATATTTTACAAGGTACTGATAACATGATCTTCTGTGCCACACCATGCACCATGTTATCTACAATGTAAAATATTAGACAATATGCACACATATATAATGAATATATAAAATGCAAATAATGATCATGTGATTCTTATTTCAAAATAAAATGTTCATACAAAAAGAGCTAGGCTTTCAGTATACATTCCAACAATCTCCCACTTATACTAAAAGACTATGCCGTCATTACTCTGCCATACATCTGATCCCCATGTCCTCCACATGCCTATCAAACGCTTTCGCTGGAAGGGCCTTAGTGAATGGATCCGCCAGGTTATCCTCTGATGCAATCTTGGCGTGACCTTCTCCTCGCTTACGATCTCTCGTATGAGGTGGTACTTGCGCTCTATGTGTTTACTGCCTTATGGGCTCGTGGTTCCTTCGAGTTAGCATTGCACCACTATTATCACAATAAATTGTGATAGTTCGGCAAACCAAGAATCACATCCAAGTCCATCAAGAAGTTCGGCGCCTCGAGGTGCCACATACTCAAACTTCCATGGTAGAGTCCGCCACGCATTTCTGCTTGACACTCCTCCATACTATGGCTCCACCTCCAAAAGTAAACACAAACCCCGAGGTAGACTTACTCTTGTCCCTATCTGATTGGAAATCCGAATCCGTGTAACCCATAGGGACTAATTGATCTACCCGGTAAACCAGCATATAATTCCTAGTCCTTCTCAGGTACTTCAATATATGCTTTACCGCAGTCCAATGTCCCTGTCCAGGATTACTCTGATATCTGCTAACCATGCCCACGACAAAGCAGATATCCGGTCTCGTACATAGCATAGCATACATAAGGCTTCCTACTGCCGAAGCATAAGGAACCGCCTTCATGTCCTCTATCTCTTTTGATGTTTTGGGACACATCTCTTTAGATAAAAGAACTCCATGCCTAAAAGGTAGAAAACCTTTCTTGGAGTTCTGCATGCTAAAAGGAGCAAGGATAGTGTCAATGTATGAAGCTTGAGATAAGCACAACATCCTTTTCTTGCGATCCCTTATAACTTTGATCTCAAGGATGTGTCCCACTTCTCCCAAGTCCTTCATGTCAAACTGTTTGGACAACCATACCCTTACGTCTGATAACACTTTGATATTGTTGCCAACTAACAAAATGTCATCTACGTATAGTACAAGAAACACCACTACGTTTCTGTCACATCTCCTGTATACACAAGGCTCATCCGGACTTTGAATAAATCCATATGACTGGATTACCTCATCAAAGCGGATGTTCCAAGATCTAGAAGCTTGCTTCAATCCATAAATGGACCGATTAAGCTTACATACAAGATGCCCTTTTCCTTTAGCAATGAATCCCTCTGGTTGCCGCATATAGATGTTCTCCTCAAGACTTCCGTTAAGGAAAGCTGTCTTGACATCCATCTGCCAAATCTCATAATCCATATGAGCAGCTATAGATAAGAGAATCCGGATAGACTTAAGCATAGCTACCGGCGAAAAGGTCTCCTCATAATCGATGCCCTCTTTCTGAGTATACCCTTTCGCAACAAGCCTAGCTTTGAAGGTCTCGACCTTCCCGTCTACTCCTCTCTTTCTCTTGTAGATCCACTTGCATCCAATGGTTTTTACACCATCGGGTGGTTCTACTAGCTCCCAGACCTGATTAGAATCCATAGATTCTATCTCTGAATTCATCGCACTTTGCCAAGATACCGCATCTCTATCCTGGATTGCCTCATCATATGTCCAGGGATCAGGTTCGTGTTCACCAAGGACTAAGTCCGAAGACTCTCCCAAAAACATGAATCTGTCGGGTTATCTAACAACCCTCCCACTACGACGAGGTGCCTCCTGTGTATGCTCTGTGACACGCGGTGCAGTGACTTGTGGTGTCTCCTCTTGTACCGGTGGTACTGAAGTCGGGACTTCCCCTGTCAACTCCTCAAGAACAATCCTACTCTTGGGCTTGTGGTTCATTACATAATCCTCCTCTAGAAATCTGGCGTTCATACTAACGATCACCCTATGATCTCTAGGATTATAAAACAAACCACCTTTCGTTCCCTTAGGGTAGCCAATAAACATGCACACTTCTGTACGAGGTTCCAACTTACCAGCATCAGCCTTCAGCACATGTGCTGGACTCCCCCATATCCGAATATGTTTCAGACTAGGCTTTCGCCACCATAATTCTCTGAGGGTAGAAGGTCACTGATTTAGATGGAACCAAGTTCAGTGTACATTGTCGTATCCAAAGGCATACCCCGACGAAGGTAACTCAGAATAACTCATCATCGATCTGACCATCTCCATAAGAGTCCTATTCCTTCGCTCCGCTACACCATTCTGCTGGGGTGTGCCAGGTGCAGACAATTGGGATTGAATCCCAGCCTCTGATAAGTAACTCCTAAACTCTCTCAAGAGGTACTCGCCACCACGATCAGATCGTAATGTCTTGATATTTTTACCTTGACGGTTCTCCACATCAGCCTTGAATTCTTTGAACTTGTCAAAGCATTCAGACTTGCGGCGCATCAAGTAAATGTATCCATACCTTGAATAATCGTCTATAAAAGAGACGAAGTATTCAAAGCCACCTCTTGCCTGGATAGACATAGGACCGCACAAATCAGAATGAACCATTTCCAACACATCTTTGGCTCTATACCCCTTGGCCTTGAAAGGCCTCTTGGTCATTTTACCTTCCAAGCAAGATTCGCAGGTTGGGAGATCCTCCACCACTAATGAACCCAAAGGTCCATCAGCTATCAACCTTTGAATTCTGCTAAGGTTAATATGACCAAGCCTTAGATGCCAAAGATATGTTTGGTTCATTTGCGAAGGTTCTTTTCTCTTATTAGATTTAGAAGATGAGTTATTGATCTCTATTTGCATCGTGGGAGTTTTCGGTTCAAGAGTATATAAATTGCCAACCAATGTACCAGAACAGATAATCTCCCTGTTCCTTTTTATAACCACTTTGTCATTAAAAGAAACAGAATACCCATCCATAAACAATTTAGAAATCAAATTAAATTCTTTCTAAAAGTAGGTACATAAAGACAATTTCTCAAAACCAAAACTTTATTCTTATCAAAAGATAAATAAACTCCCATGCAATAGCCGCCACCTTTGAAGCATTGCCCATGAAGAGTAATCTCTCCTCACTAGTCGTCGGGTTTCTGGAACCCTGCAAAGTATTGCAGACATGATCGGCTCTGTATCTACACACGTAATCGTAGATAACACCGCTAAACATGTTTCAACAACTAAACAAGAAGATATACCTTTGTTCTTCCAATGTCCAAATCTGCTGCAAGTGAAGCACTTGCCTTCACTTCTTCACTCTGCACGAGGTCCTGTTGCCACCTTCTTCGCTCCACCTTGCTTCTTCTTCTTCTTACCTTTCGGTTTAGAGGAAGAAACCTTCCGAGCGACCATGGCTTGAGCACTCGAAAAGTCCCTCTGCCGCTGGAGTTACATCGGAAGCTCCGCCAACGAATACAACCTTTTGTTCATGTTGTAGTTTAGGCGGAACTGCTCAAAACTCCTAGGCAGAGACTGGAGAATGATATCGACCTGGGTTTCCCCATCGATCTCAGCTCCTAGGACTTCCATCTCATTAAGATGAGCCATCATCTTGAGAACATGATCCCTAACGGGTGTTCCCTCGATCATGGAGGTCGTTATCAAGTTTCTCATAGCCTCCTGCCTAGCCGCCCTACTCTGATGTCCGAAAAGTTCCTTGAGATTGAACATCATGTCATAAGCAGTGGCTATGGCACGATCCGATGTTGCGACATTTGACATAGATGCCAAAATGTAACACCGCGCCATCTCATCTGCCTTAACCCATTTCTTATAACGTTCTTTCTCCTTTTCATCAGAGTCATCGGTGGGCTTAGGAGGACAGACCTCGAGGAGTACAAATTTGTACTCCTCCGCAGTTAAGACAATATTCAGGTTTCTTTTCCAATCAATGTAGTTTGGACCAGTAAGTTTGTTTTCTTTTAAAATCACAGCAAGTGGGTTGAAAGCCATTTGAAAATCCTAAAAATCACAATGATCAAATATTAGATTTCAAATATTATTGATTCCTCAAAACAATAAAATCCCAAAATCAACCAACACCTCAAATCACCGAGAATGTCACATGCCACGCAGTGTGGACGTATATGAATTCTACATTTGTAAGAGGAGGTTTTACCCATTAATTTTATTATCTTGTCAACCTTACTTTTTGACAAATAAAATTAATAGTTGGTTCCTCTTTGGCCCTACAAATAAAAGCAGTGACTCCGATGGGGAGGATACCTTTATTTGTATCTAAGTGTGCACCATTACACGATACTAAGGAAATTATTTCGGATTATGTGCCTTACCGCTGTGGAAGTACACATGCTCCTAGATAATTTCCTATAACTATTATTTGACCTAGTGATCCGCAAACAAACCCGTCCGCAGGGAGGAAGGCACTCAGAGCCAACACACAAGTTTGTTTGCATCACACGTCAAATTGTAATGGAGGCCGCGGGAATTAATTAAAATATCCCTCTCCCACTTAGTAAATTGCAATCGAGGAATTTTAAACATACACAACATGCATATAAAACAAATAAGCAATAAATATGGAAAAACAGAATTTTTTCCAACTATTATGGCATTGTCCTCCAATATGCATCCCGTCGTGTCGCCACCTCGTCCGCTCCACCTTTTCCCGTGCGCAAGTCACCAAAGATATCCGAGCCGAGATAAATCATTTTATTTACATCCATCGATCCTATACTCCACGAAGGAGTGTACAAATAGTCTAGATCGAAAGTAAACTAAAATGATCGGCTAAACAATGCCGTATTTAATTACAAAAATTAAATACTAATCTAGCCTCGTCAACCCCGAGGATTCAAATAATAAATTTTTACACACATCCATTCACATACACACACATGGCCATAATAGTCGGATCTTATGCTTGCAACCAAAGAGTTAAACTACGCATATCCTACTATTATCCGGCACATATAATATATGAAAAATGCATAAAAAATTAACCGAATCCTAAACACACAAAACCAGAATCCGATGGCTCGATACAGTTGTTGGGTGAGTCGCCGAGGCTCATTGGCTCCCATGTCCCCGGATTAAAATTTTCACTAATGAAAGAATTAATCCGGATGGGATGAGCTTCCTTAGCACAACCTATTTGTCGTCGTGCTAACAACTTGAGTGGTCGCTTGAACAAACTAGTTGTTCAAGCAACACAACTCTTCTAGTTGGTTAGCCGCGGAAGAGACGACGGATGGATCGCCGGTTTTTGTGTTTGTCTTCGGGGTCCATGATTATACAATATATATTCATACACACACATGCATAATCACTACAAATAAGAACATGCTCAGATCTGTACATAAAGTTAAAATAACTTTATACCTCACGATCTTCTACCGTATGTCCTATCCTTCTCGTGGACGACGTGTGGACGAAGTTCCTCCACGAGTAGAAGCCTTCTAGATCACTTTCTTCTCTACCTTGTCCGCTGCGAACAAAGAGAAGAACTCACAAATATCTTTCCTATCTAGAACCGGCCACCAAATTAGGGAATTTGGTGCAACCGCCGGCCAAGGAGCAATTGGATGAATCGCCGGCCAACTTGAAGATGAGTTGCCGCCGGCCACCAAGGAGAAAGGAAGGAGGAAGACCACCGGCCACCAATGGAAGGAGAACCGCCGGCTAAGGAAGAAGAGAAAGGCCTTAATGATGGGCGCCGGCCAAGTATTGATGGATCAAATTGGGCGCCGGCAACAACTAGAAGGAAGAAGAAGTTGCCGCCCACTTTTTCTCCAAACCCTAGCCGCCCACCTCCAAAAGCCAAACCCTAATTCTTCAAATCTTTTCTTGCCGCCCAACCTAAGCCTATATTTATATAATTAGGCTTAAGCCTCCTTTAATCTCCACCGTCGGATCTAGGGATTTAATCTCCACCGTCGGATCTAGGGTTTTATCCCAACCGTCGGATCTAGGGTTTAATCCCAACCGTCGGATCTAGGATTTCATCCCAACCGTCGGATCTAAGGTTTCATCCCAACCGTCGGATCTAGGGTTTTATCCCAACCGTCGGATCTAGGGATTTAATTCCAACCGTCGATTCTAGGATTTCATCCTAACCATCGGATCTAGGGATTTAATCCCAACCGTTGGTTCTAGGGTTTCATCCAACCATCGGATCTAGGGATTTAATCCCAACCATTGGTTCTAGGTTTTGTTTTACATTCTTGGATCTAGACTTCTTAAGGATTATATTAGGCTACGATAGGGACCATAAGGAGGAGTTGGGTCTTGGACACCCGATGGATCGGAACCACACAAACTTGATCCATCAATGATGTTCCATTCCACTAGAGGATCATCATTGAACTACCTCACCAACCCCCATAAATCAATATGGGCTCCATATATTATTTGTACATTAATCTCCCCGTGTTTAAGATATCGAATGTCCATCAATTAATTGATTTACTGACCATCAATTAATTAACATCTAATTCCTCGAGTAGTACCACTCAACCTTATCATCATGTTGACTAAGTCAACCAGCTGGGTTTACATGATGAACCTTATGAGCTCCTCAAGGGGACATCATCAACCTAATATATAGGACACGGTTTCCTCCTATAATCAACGGCACACCATGTAAATAATATTATTTCCCAACTTACCGGGCATATTGATTTAATCCATCTAAATCTCACCCACTGGTAAATCAAAGAAATAAACACTAAGTACATGTGCCCGTTATTATATCGGGATTAAGAGCATGTACAACATAATATTCGAGGTCCGATTCAATTATGTAGTCAGTACTAAATTGAATCACCTCTATGTCGGTCCTACTCAATACACCTAAGTGTACTAGTGTAACTCTATGTTCAAGATAAAACAATACCAAGCTACACTACAACCATGCCAATGGTTTGTCCAAAACCATCTTGGTTGTGAGCCTCTACTTATATTTTATAAGTGCGATAACATGATCTTCTGTGCCACACCAAGCACCATGTTATCTACAATGTAAAATATTAGACAATATGCACACATATATAATGAATATATAAAATGCAAATAATGATCATGTGATTCTTATTTCAAAATAAAATGTTCATACAAAATGAGCTAGGCTTTCAGTATACATTCCAACACTTCTTCCCCGCAACCTGGGGATGAACCTGGGGAAGGTGTATTCCCATGTCAGCCAATGACAGGGGATGGATCACCTTTGTCTTCCCTTTCCCCGGCCCGTCCTTCCTTTTCTGAACCCATGGCGGTGGATATCCCTTCACTTCCAATTTCCCCCCTGGCTCATCGCCTGCAGAATCCCTCTCCTCCTGTGGGCCCTGACCAGGGCTTCTCTACTTCTTGCATCCCTATCGAAGGCTCCTCCAGCCCAATGCTCATCCTCTCGTCGTCTCAAGATCCTTCCTTCGATCAACCTCCTTCCGTCTTTCCTTCCGCACTCAACCCCCAACCCGGCGAGACACATATCCTCCCGGCAACTATGGATCTGCCGCCCCCGACTACCACCTCCGTGGGCCGTCCAAATGATGCGCTTCCCTCTTTCCATTCTCAACCGATGGATACCACCCTCCTTCTCTCCTTTATAGGAGAGGTTCCTCCTTCAGCATCTTCCGTCCCGTCTTCTTCCCTTTCTCCCCGGAGTCTTCGGATTCTAAACTTAGAGGAAGTGGTTCCTCGCATGGAAGGCCTGCGCCATGCTCTGGACTTGGTATGTTTCCTTACTCAGCTTCCTTAGCTTTGTCTAACTGACCAATTTCTTTTCCCACGACCGGTATGCAGGCCCTGACCAACCATAAAGAATTGGATCGCTCTCTTCATCAATACCAAGTTCAAGCCCAAGAATGGGAGCGTCAACAACGGGAAGGCTTGGCGGATGCTCAAAATCGAGAACGACTCCTGCTACAACAATTGCACCTGTGCCAAGAGCAATTAGCCGAAGCTCGCCAGCAAATTCAGAAGGATGCTGACACTATCGCAGCCTTAAAGGCGCAACCACGTCCAGGGGCAGAGCCCCTCGTCCCCCAGCAGGAAGTCCAGTCGGCCTCTCTTAACACAGAATCTTCCTCGGCTCAAGAGTTACTACGTCTTCAAGAGCAGGTAGCAGAGCTCCTCAAGGGGAAGCAACAAGATTCTGACGCCATCGCTCGTCTTCAGGTTCAATATCAGCGAGCACAAGATAAGATAGGGGACCTTCGCTTGACTGCCAGTGCAAGGAGGTACAAGAAAACTCATCCCTTATAAATTCCCGGGCGCATGCTCATGCCCGTCTACGCAGGCAAGAAACTTCCCTCCAGAGGATGAGCTCTGAACTTGCCCGAACCAGATCGTATTCCGAAGCAGTGGAGGGGATTTCAGCTTCCATGCGTCAAAATATGGTGGAGATGACGCACCTTGTGCAACGGGACCAAAGTTCCCGAGCCGATGATGTCTCCATCTTGGCCGATACTATTATGGAGGTGTCGCGGCGCTATGTGGACGTGCGTCGAAACCTTCGAGAACAACAAGAAACATGCGAGAGGTTGCATCGAGAGCGAAGCCCTGACCGTCCAAATCGCAAGGAGCGACTCATCATTTTAATGCGTTCCACCTATCAAGATGGATTTAATGATGCATAAGATGCCGCCCAAGGGTTGCCTCCTCCAACCTATCCTTCATTTTCTTTAAATTGGGAGGCTGGCTTTCGATGTTATCCTCCCGACCGGTTTAAGCTGTAATTTAATATCCCATTTTGACATGTGAATTTCCTCTCTGTTTTTCCTCTTCTTCTTCAAGATTTATTAACAATACTGTATTGCTTTTGTAAGTAACCCCATAATGAAATTTGGAAAATACTTGGCATCTAATGAACGCAATCAATTCAAGAAGCATTTCCTTCGGAGTTTCATAATTTCTCTTCTTCTATTCCATATTTCTCATACAGTGTAGAAGAGTTTTAAATGAAGGGCATTCCAAGGTCATGGAAGCTCTTTGCCTTGGTCATCCTTCATATAATATGCTGACCCTGCTACGCAGCGCATTATTTCATAAGGTCCTTCCCAGTTGGGAGCCAGCTTTCCAGGGTCTCCAGCGGGATTGACTTTACGCAAAACCCAATCTCCTTCTTGAAATCTCCGAGGCACCACTTTCTTATTAAAGGCTCGCTATACTCTTTGCTTGTAAAATTCCGCTCTGCTCCGTGCCATCTCCCGCCTTTCCTCCACCAAGTCCAATTCGGTGCTTCGAATAAGTTGGTTCTGATTTGGTTCGTATGCCTTTATTCGAGCGATATTCAACAAAACCTCAACCGGAATAACGACTTCCGCCCCGTATACCAAACTAAAGGGAGTTTCTCCCGTTGCTGTCTTGGGTGTGGTTCGATAGGCCCACAGGATGCCGGGTAACTCTTCTACCCAGTTTCCCCTCTGAGCACCCAACTTAGTCTTTAATCCTTGAATGAGGATCCTGTTAGTTACCTCCACCTGCCCATTTGCTTGAGGATGGGCTACCGAAGTGAAAGCCTGCTGAATGTTGAGACTTTGGCACCACTCTTGGATCTTTTTTCCTTGGAACTGTCGTCCATTGTCACTGACTATTTTTCGAGGAATACCATACTGACAAATGATATTTTTCCATAAGAATCAGATATTGCATTCTCGAATTTGGCTAAGGGCTCTGCCTCCACCCATTTGGAAAAATAATCCACAGTTACTAACAAAAACTTCCTTTGTAAAGGTGTCGCCGGCATCGGGCCCACTATATCTATTCCCCATTGATCGAAAGGACAAGAAGAGATTACGACTTTCATTAACTCAGCTGGCCGTTCAGAACGGTTGCTATGCTTCTGACAAGCGATGCAGGTCTGCACTATATGAGCAGCATCTTGTTGAAGAGTAGGCCAAAAGTATCCTGCCAATAAAGCCTTTCTTGCTAAAGCTCTCCCTCCTAAATGATTGCTGCAGCATCCTTCATGGATCTCCCGGAGTACCCATTCTGCATCCTCATTTCCCAGGCATTTTAACAAGGGTCGCCCAAAAGAGGTCTTGTATAGGTCTTCATTTAAGAGGATGAACCGTTTAGCTCGGTTTATTAAAGTGGATGCCGCTATTTTCCCTTCAGGGATCTCCCCGTGCCGTAAATAAGCTATGATGTCGGTCCTCCAATCAAGAGTTAGGCTTGATTCAGGTACGTCTCCCTCCACGCTGCATATTGCTAAGGAAGTATGAACTCTCGTATGGATCGCTTCCGAGGATTTTATTCCTCCCATAGTGCTAGCCATCCGAGCCAATTCATCTGCCTTCCCATTATGCTCCCGTGGGATTTGCTTCAAGAGGACCTGACGAAATTGAGCTTTTTCTTTCTCAAAAGTCTTCAAATACCTATCACCTTTCCTCCCGAATGCAAAGAACCTTGAAGTTGTGATATTACCAACTGGGAATCCGAGTGGATCACAATGGAAGAAGCCCCCACTGCTTTAGCAGCCTGTAGTCCCACTAGAATGGCTTCATATTCCGCTTCATTATTAGATGCCCAATATTCCAAGCGAACTGCTAATCGAGTTTCTTCACCCTCCGGGGAAATTAACAAGATACTGCGCAGATCTGAAGAACCGTCTACTGAATATATTCCATGCCTCGATCCCTCCTCCTTTGTTGTCGAACCATCTTCGCGCGCAAGGTACCTCGCGAAAATCGTGAGTGCTTGGGCCTTGATAACCGTTCGAGGTTGGTAGTGAATATCATACTCGCTTAGTTCTACTACCCATTTGGCCAATCTTCCAGAGAAATTTGGCTTAGTGACGACCTTACCCAATTCGCTGTGTGTTAGAACGGTGACGGGATGAGCCAAGAAGTATGGCCTTAATTTGCGGGCGGTTAGTACTAGGATATACGCCAACTTCTCCAGCTCCGTATAACGGAATTCCGCCCCCTTCAGGATATGGCTGGTATAATAAATAGGTTGCTGATGAGAACCTTCTTGTTTCAATAATACCGAACTGACGGCTCCTTCCGATACGGCCAGATACATCCATAATGGTTCTCCAGATATTGGTTTGGCTAGCAGGGGGAGTCCAGCCAAATATTTCTTCAACTCCTGGAAAGCCTGTTCACATTGATCATCCCACTGAAATTTAGCAGCCTTGCACAAAATCTTGAAAAAAGGCAGCCCCTTGTCCGCTGATCTGGCTATAAATCGGGATAAAGAAATAATCCTGCCCACCAACTTTTGGGTCTCTCGCAGACTAGCAGGTGACTTCATGTTGCATAGGGCTTGCACTTTCTCAGGGTTGGCTTGCAGCCTCTTCTCCGTCACTATGTACCCTAAGAACTTGCCACTCTTTACCCCGAACAGGCATTTGTTAGGGTTTAGTTTAATATTAAACCGCCTTAATGTAGCGAAGGTTTCATTTAAGTCCTTGACTAAATCCCAAGTGACCTTTGATTTGACCAAGATGTCGTCCACGTATACCTCCACATTCTTCCCTTTCTGCTCCGCGAAGATTTTGTCCATAAGGCACTGATAGGTGGCTCCTGCGTTTTTTAGTCCGAACGGCCAAAGGTATTTGATAATACCCTTGATATGCATCCATTAGGGACACCACTTCATATCCCACTGTAGAATCCACCAATTGGTCAATACGAGGCAAGGGGTAGCAGTCTTTAGGGCATGCTTTATTCAAATCACGGAAATCGATACACATCCTCCATTGCCCCGAAGGCTTGGGAACCAAGACTACATTAGAGACCCATTCGGGGAACTGGATTTCCTATACATGACCCGCTTTTAATAGTTTGTCCACTTCTTCTGCTATGACTTTGTCCTTTTCTGGTCCAAAATGTTGCCTCTTCTGTTGGACGGGTCGGGCTCCTCTAATGATATTGAGATGATGTTCCACCACTTGAGGATGGATCCCCGTGAGATCATGCACATCTTTTGCAAAGATGTCTTCATTCTCCTTCAGGCAAGCCACCAACTCTTCTTTGACATCCAGCTGTTGTGCTATTCGGGTGGCCTTTCCTGGAGCGATCTCCACCAGTTCTCCCTCCTCTATTTTATCAACTTTGGGGGGGGGATTCCTCCAGGACGCAGACATCAGTGATGATGACAGCTTTGCCCTTCAGGTCCTCGGTTCAGGCTTTCTTCTGATCATCCCGAACCATTTGCACGTAGCAGCTCCTGGAGGCCTTCTGTTCTCCACGAACTTCGCCCACCGCTTGACCTACTGGAAATTTCAGCTTCTTGTGGTATGGGGAAGCCACTGCCTGAAAAAGGGTGAGGAAAGGACGCCCAAGAATAGCGTTATAAGTGGACGGAGCATCCACAATAAGGAAAGGAATTATACTGGTTTTTTGGTTGGGTTTTACACCCAGAGTTAAAGGCAATGATATTTGTCCCTTCGGGTGAACCATGTACCCTGCAAATCCGAAGAGGGGAGTGGACACATCTTCTAATTGGGCATTTGTCTGAAGGCTTCCTGGAAAAGGATATTAGCAGAGCTTCCCGAGTCAACTAGTACCCGGGCCACTTCATAATTGGCCAGGGATATACGGATAACCAAGGCGTCCATGTGGGGCAGCAGGACACCTTGCAGATCTTCTGGCCCGAACGAAACGGGCGGTGCAACTTGAATAGTCTGGTCGGTGACGATGGCCAAACTCTCCATGAGACGGGCGTACGACTTCCGTGCCCGGTTGGAGTCCCCGTCGGTGGGTCCTCCAGCTATAACATGAATAACTCCCCGTGTGGGAATGTCATCTAGATTGGATGAAGGGCCCTCCCCTGATGGGCCTTCTTGAGAGACGACCTCCTGGGATGGCGTTTGGAAAGCGACCCGGGGTTGTTGATTATACGGCCCTGGACGGGTTACATTAGGTCGGGGGCCTCGCCGCGCCGGCCCTCCTGCCTGAAACTTTACTTGCGGATATGCAGTATGGAGGCGATCCAATTCTTCTTGTAACTTGAAACATCGGCCACTACTGTGGTCGTGTTCTGTGTGATATTGGCAAAAGAACAGGGCTGGGGGGTTACGCAGGATCCCCCTGTGTCCCAAGGGTCGTTGTAGCAGACCCTGCTGATCGTAAAATTCCATTTCACGTTCTTTCCATGTCCTCACAGGAGGAAGCGCTTCAGCAGCCATGATTTGTAATGGTGGGGTAGGGCAAACACTTTGCAGCATCGGACGAGGCCTCGGAACCTCTTGCCGAAAAGGTCTTGTATACTCCCGCCGAGGGGGGCTTGAAGAGCAGCGGGACGAACTCTTTCAGGGGGGACTGCTGTGGCAGTCCGTTCGGCCCTCCGTACCTTTAATCCTTCTTCTTCGCGGATAAACTGCTCCGCACGGCTCAGTATCTCTTCGTAACTATCCGTAGGTTGTCTTAACAAGGAACTGAGGAAGGGGCCCTCCCGCAGCCCATGCTGAATAGTGCCTCTGAAAGATTCAGATCGGGTGGCGGGGATCCCCCGGGCTGCAGAAGTGAATCGATGAATATACCCCCTAAGGGATTTCGAAGGTCCCTGGGTGATATGCATTAACATAGAGGCGTCTTGTTTATACGCCTTGCAGCTGACAAATTCTCGACTGAACATTCTCTAGAAGTCAGTGAAACAGGTGATAGACCCCGGGGGCAGAGTAGTGAACCACTTTTGCGCCGAGCGGCCAGGGGTGGTTCTAAGACTCGACACTTGAGAGCGCTCAGATAATGATGAAGCGAGGCCGCTCCGTCGAATTGAAATATGTGCTCATCAGGATCTGTCGAACCATCATACTTATTGACCTGAGGATTCCGGAAGTAGGATGGAGGGAGCTCCGAAAGAATGTCCATCGTGAGGTCTGGTGGATTGACTTTCACCCTGTTCCTTCCGGCGCGTTTGGGTGAAGGGCATAGTATTCTGAGGTGTTCTTCCCCCAAGTCCACCTCCAAGCAATACTTCACCATTGGCGGCGGTACGGGAGGGAGGAGGTATTTCTGGGGGTGGATCCCTGGAAGAAGGTTCCCCGGAGTGCGGATGCAGATATCCGGTCCTTTTCCTTTCCCTAGCCAGGGCTTCTGTGATAGCGTCATCCATCAAAGCCTTTAGTTGTGATGGTAGAAGGGTGATGGGGCGCTCCTCCGCCGCAGAGGTATCAGGTTGTTGCATTTCTTCTGGTTGCATCTCGACGTCCAGCTCAAATGTTCCCACAGACGGCGCCAACTGATGCGGATGGGTGAAGTCTGTTCACTCCTTTCCAATGCAGTGAAGCACGGATGGAGATCTCAGAAGGTTCTCACAGGCCGTAATCAGTAAAGAATAAAAAGATGAAGTAGATGAAACGCAAAAACCAAAGACCAAAGAATCGAGACTCAGACACAAGATGTAACGTGGTTCGGAATAAGGATTCCTACTCCACGGAGGTGAGTTTTCTCACCGGGGACGGTGCCCAAGCACTTTCACTATGAAGGTCCTCCTTTACGGAAAGTAAGTTTCCGAAGGCGGAGGAGAAAAAGCCTTTTACAATAATCTCACCAGACGAGAAAAATACAAGAGATATAATAACGACAGGTCTCTGCCCTTCTTCTCCGGTGAGGCGGTTGTCCTCCTCTTTCCTCTCCTCTTGCGTCCCCTTCTCTCGCTGGGTGGGAATAATTGCCGGCCTCTTTTTTTCCCTGCTTCCTCTCCTTTTATCTCCCCCTCTTTTCCTTCATCGTAACGTCGTGGGTTATCTTCATCATACACGTGGCCACCACCTTTTCCTGGAGAATAATTTTGTTACAGATATCAGGAGTGGAGACTCTTTGGAATATTATGTGGGGCCTCCCAGGCCGTTGCCTAACACCCTTTCCTCTGTTTTTCGGAAAACTAGGCTAGACTATCTCCCTCAACCTTCCGTGTTGAGGGAGGCTAGTTTTAGGTCTATAGCCCACGGGCGCCCTAGCCTTAGGGTTCCTCATCAACCCGAACCAATTCCTCTCCTTCCCGTGCCCAACTTCCCCTTGTAGGGATCAGATTGTGCTAGCTTCTTGGCGAAGCGCCCTCCGCCTCTCCTTTGCCGTATCAATTGCTTTCATTAACTCTCCCGTACCAATGGCTCTCAATATTTGCCCGTACCGATGGCTTCTGAGGTTCGCCCGTGCCAATGGCTCTCAATATTCGCCCGTGTCAATGGCTTTCAATATTGGCCCGTACCAATGGCTTTCAATATTGGCACGTACCGATGGCTTTTGAGGTTAGCCCGTGCCAATGGCTTCCAATATTCGCCCGTGCCAATCTTCCTTTCCTTTCTTAGCTGAGCCGTATATTTTGTATCGGATCTTAGGTCACCCGCTAACCCCTCTATCGGGGATTATGTAAAGAAGGTACCAGTAGTATCAGATATGGATATCAAAACTAAAATCTAACAAATGCATGCAATACAATCAAGGGGAAATCTAAAACTAAACTTGGGTTGTCTCCCAAGAAGCGCTTTGTTTAAGGTCGTTTAGCTCGACCACACTCCACTATCAACTTGGCTCTGGAGGTTCAGTGAACCTCCATTCATCCATCTCGGGATCTTCATCCAGTGGACCTGACTTCATTCTGCTAAACGTGAAGCCATCGAGGTAGGGAGCCCTATGCTCCGAAAGGTTGAAGAGGATGATCTCCCCATCTACCTCCAGGGAGATCTGGTGTGCCTTCACATCTATGCACGCCGCTGCAGTCACTAGAAAAGGCCTTCCTAGTATGATGAAGTTCGTGGGTATCACAAAATCCTCAATCACCACATGCACATGTGACAGCAAGCCGACAGGCTCCTTGACTACGTCATCCCATATACAAATACTAAGATTCATTGGTTGGAGCCCATTCAGTCCCATCTTCAGATAGTATGCGTAAATCATCACACTGACTGATGACCCCAAGTCACATAGCGCTTCATCGAAGCTCTCCCCATAAATTGAGCAGGGGATAACAAATTCACCGGGGTCCTCAAGCTGTAGTGGAATCTTATCTTCAATTTCAGCTTGATCAAGTAGGGTGGTAATCATGGCTACACACCCCTTGGCGAATTTGTTACTCTGCCCCACTACTTCCTCTTTAGCTTGACTCTGCTCGGGTGATAACGGAGAGCTCTTCACATGTTGCAACACAGATTGGGTTATCTGGGCCACTTGTGTCTCCAACATCCTTGTGTGACTTGCAAGGCCGTCAACGGTGGCCTTCAAGTCTCTGAGTGATTCTTCAGATTTTTTATGTTGGCGACGAAATTCCTCATTGGCCTTAGTCTGGGTAGCAATGAAGTCCTCTATGATCAGTTCCAGTCTGGACTTCTATGGTCACTGCCCATTGCCCTACTGCTGCCCATACCCCCCTAATGGTTGGGAGATTCCCGAGTTATTCTTATAGGAGAAATTCGGGTGATTCCTCCATCTAGGATTGTAGGCTTAGAGTATGGGTTATTGGGCCTTTGGTCATAGTCCCCAATCGCATCGCAGTTCTCGATCTGCTCGTCTAGGGTTCCCTGCCCTCCATGGTGGTCCTCTCGATATGTTGTCGCTCCCTCTCCGAAGTCAATGGCAGTGCATGCAGATGAAGGATTCATAGATTTGAATCGTCTGCTGAGTGCATCCATTCTTGCTGCTAGGTGGTCCATGGAGTTGATAGTGTATCGTCCCCCTACAGGTGTTGGTTTACCACGTTCGAAAGCCCATTGATGGTAGTTCTGAGCCACTTCTTCAATCAGCTCTTCTGCTTCCTCTATGGTCCTATTCATCAGTGCTCCTCCTGCGGCAGAATCTAGGGACATCTTCGTGGCATAAGCGATCCCATTGTAGAAAATGTGGATCACCAGCCACCTTTCCAGTCCGTGGTGGGGGCATTGGTAGAGTAGCCCCTTGTAGCGATCCCAAGCCTCGAATAACGACTCCCCCTCCTTCTGGCTGAAGCTCGTGATAAGATGGTGCATGTGAGCAATCTTGCTTGGTGGGAAGTATTTGTTCAGGAACTGTTGCTCACATTGCTCCCATGTAGTGATGCTTCCCGAAGATAGGGAGTGAAGCCATGTCTTAGCCTTATCCCGCAATGAGAATGGGAATAGGCTCAGGTGGATCGCATCAGCAGGGACTCCATTCATCTTCATTATTGAGCAGATTTCTAAAAATACCTCTAGGTGCCAGTTCGGGTCTTCAGTCGCAGCTCCCTCGAATTGACTCTGCTGGACCATATGTATAAGTACTGGTTTAAGTTCAAAGTTATTCGCCGAAATAGATGGTCCAGCTATACTCGGACTAAATCCTCTAGCGCTAGGAGCTGCGTAATCCCACAGAGGTCGGCTACCTATGTTCACTTCGGATGCGGCTTGATCCTCCATCCTTCGCTGCTCTGCTTTCCGGCGATGAAAGGTTCATTCGATTTCTACGTCGATCGGAATCAGGCCTCCCGATCCTAAGCATCTAAGCATACGAAGAATCGAGCCACAAAAATTAGGAGTGATACCCTATTCTAAGAGAAGAAAACAAAACAATCTAGCTAAGCAAAATCTAAGATGCAATAAGGAAATAGGAAACTACTGCTAAAAGTAAAAACTAAATATAAATATGGAAAATATAGAACTAAAGCAAATGAAGCAAACTAAAAAGAAAATAAAGCAAGTAAATAAATCTAATCCTAAATCCAATCCAATTTACCACTGTTTGATTTGATATCGAATCGATCAGTCCCCAACAACGACGCCAAAAACTTGATGCGCACGAACGCGACCTCAAATCTCGCGATGGAGACCATCGAGGACTCAAAGCGCACGCTCGCTCTCAACGCCCACAAGTGCATGGATGTCGTCAAGTAATAAAGATTATCGATCCCACAGGGACTAGGATTCAAATATCAATATATTCAGTGGTTGTAATTGTTCGGACATAACTCTAAGAGGTTTCGATTGGTGAGGGCTATCGGTGAACTTTACTCTATACGGTGTCACATGGAGGAGGAAGGGAGTGTGTCGAGGTCTTCAAAGGTGATTCTAGGACTTCGGTTTCGGTTGTGTATCACAAAACAATGCTATCAATTGGTGTTGTCTAGATGTTTATCTATGGTTTTGTGGAAGGGACATCATACACTCTCCCGATGAGCCACCGCATCTACCGGGAGCTATCTCCACCTAAAAGGACCGGATAGACAGTACGAGAATGCCAAATCAATCCCTACGATGAACCGTTTTCGATTCCACCGCACCCTTCTACCCATCATTATAGGAGATCAGGTTTACCCCTAGGTTCCTTGTATAAAATCTCCTAAATCTTAAATGCGAGGGCTATCACACCTCGTATCGCCTAAGCACAGTAGATAGAAAACCAAACATGCATAGATATAGTAAAAACAACTACCAATTGTCAAATCAAACTCAAAGGCAAAATTTAACATGAACCAACATTGTAATGTGCACACAAGCTACTCACTAATCCTAGAATCGAAAGTACTACTCCATGTATATGAAGGAAGAATCACAAAGCATGTTTATGTTCGAATACATAAGGAATAAAACGCAGGAACAAAGGATTACAATGCTTTCGTGGTCTTCTCTCCGGCATTGAAGTGCAAGGTGTGGACCTCCGACATCGTTCTTCCTCCCCGTTGTGAGTTCCTAAAGCTTTTTAGGGCTTCAGTGTGCTATCCTAGTCGTCGTTCCTCCCCCCTAGAGTTTGGGTGGAGCCATCCTTATATATACATCACCTCAGACCGCTGTAAAATCCGGAAAAACTCTAGTCGCGCAAATCTGGCGGGTCGCCACACGACCGTGTGGAAACACATGGCCAGGCCGTGTGCAGCCCTCGGGTGGCTGATCTTGCCCATTGGACATGGTTGTGTGTAGCCACATGCCCTGGTCGTGTCCCATTCTGCATCTAGCTGCAAAATATCCTTCTTTTGCTCCGAAAGTGTGCCTTTTCCCCCCGAAATGCTATCCTACACACAAAAGTACAAAGAGCAAACCTCCGAACTAGAAAATAGGAAATGCATGCAAAATAGAGTGACATATGCATGAAACTAACATAAAAATGTAATAAGATGTGAGCAAAAACTACTCCTAAAATCCTATATGTTTTTCTTACATCAGCTACCAAGGGAGAAACCTAAAACCAAAAACCTTAGCCAAAGATTATCAAGAGATCCTTTTATAGATATCTTGATTAGGTCATCTTATGAGGCTTAAATGGAACATATCTTACCATAATTATCCTATAATTAAGGTAAGAACGACCTTGAAAATTTTCATAAGAGAAAATCTCCCAAATCGGCGGAGACGCGACACGGCCGTGTGGATTCACATGGCTTGGTTGTGTGGATTCACATGGCTTGGTTGTGTGGATTCACATGGCCTAGCCGTGTGTCTCTCTGGGCGCAGCCCAAACTTTGTTAATTTGCGATCAAAGCTAGACACGACACTTACCAAGTCAGGCACAATCATGTGAGGCTCTGTATGGTCCATTTGACTTCATTTAAGTGTGATATAGCCATGCTAAGTCCGACAAGGCCATAGGAGGTTCCATAGCCTCCGTTTTGCACCCCCTTGGTCTGGTCCAACCAGACATATCCTCTTTCAATGAGAATCTCATTCTTAGCCTTGTTTTACATCTCGAGATCACCCATAGTGCGTGTGACCCAATAGGTTCCTGGTTATGTTGGTTATTCATAATTAACGCCTTAATTATGAATAGATCATGAGTGGCACCTAGCAGTACATCATGACCCCCAATTGACCGGAAAGTCTAAATCGACTTCAGAACATTTTCTGAACCCTTCAGCAGCTTCAGTTGTTTGTACCTTGTTCCTTTCACTCATTCTATACCCACTTGTGTTGGATCGAAGCGGATCGCTCGAGGGGGTGAATAGCGATAAACCTTTTCTTTTTCGAATTCGTTTCAAAACAATTATAAGCGGCGGAAAGATAAATGAAAATTAAAAGAAACAAATATATTTTTACTTGGTTCATAGCCTTCGGCTACTACTCCAAGGCCCTAGTGATCCTTGATCACGCACGAAGGGTAAAATCACTAAAGAACTCCTCCTTGTTAGAGGTAGGAGTTAATCGATACAAGAACACACCAAAAGCTTGAGGTAGAGGGACACTCCCCCTCTCCTCGTTACGATAAAAACTCCGAGAAAATAAATGAAATAAACTGAAATAAAGCTTATACCGACGTAACAAAATAAAAACAATTTAAACCTAGACGTCGGAGAGAAAGCACTTCGTTGTCGGAGAGTTGTAGCTTTGCGGAGGCTTTTGGAAGCTTAGAATTGATGATGAAACCCTAGGATAGGCTCTCCTTTTATAGCCTTTGAGCCCCTTTTAGAGAGGAACTTCAGCCAATCAAAATTGAGCACCACTCCCCTTGAAATGAGGTGATAAGCCTTGACTCCTCGAAGCTGATCCTTGACCATCAGTCGACTGATAGCCATCATCAGTCGATGGCGATCATCGAATCGACCGCATAAGCGATCGTGATTGACAATGAATCGAGTCCTCCAAGCTGGCAATCGACTGATGCTAGCTGAAATGAAAAGTTAGCTAAACAAAAACATATTTTTGACGGCCTTCGACCGTCCGATCTCGACCCAGATCACCGATGGGATGTCTTGGGTCGGATCTATGCTTAAGACTATACCCGTAAGGAGGATACGACCTCACATACACTCGTACACACACGAGCTTACCTCGATAATTACTGTGTCGCTTTCGCTTATGGCCTTCCACTCGATTCCTTCGGCTCCCTCCGAAGTCACTCGAGTGTCGCCCGATCACCGTGGCTTCCTTCGGGTGTCGCTAGCCTTCAGCTCCAGCATTGGCACTTTTCTGCACACTCGATTTAGCTCGTGAGATAACAATATGAGCTTAACTTTGTATCATTTGCTATAATCAAAACTCAGGTTCGACTTAGGTGCCCACTGCACCAACAATCTCCCCCTTTTTGATCTATGGCAAACCCACATACAAAGTTAAAAAAATAGCATGTGCGAAGAATAATAATGTGCATGAGAAACAATAATAATAACGATTAGTAGGAGTAGTAAGGGTTTTCTTCAAGTACTCCCCCTTGAGGAAACCTCCCCCTTGACCGAGGGTGAGTCTTGAAAGAAGACCTTAATCCTCCCCCTTGAGGGTTACTATTTAGGAAGAGTTTAAGTATTAACATTACTTAAAGTTGGCCTTAGTAAAACGTTTAGGTTAAGAGGACTTCTTAACTTGGCCCTTTCTCCCCCTTTCTTAAGTAAAACATTAACGTTTGGCCATAGTGTTTAAAAATAAGTTTAAGTTAAGAATTCTCTTAACTTGGCCTTTACTTCCTTTTTGTTAACAAGTTAAGTAAATTTTCAAAACTTAAAGTTAAGTAAACATTTACTTAACTTTTGGTCATGTAAATAAATATGAAGTTAAGTTATCAAAAATTAAAAATTTTAATCCCTTAACTTTGGCCTTTTAAAAATTTTGATCCCTTAACTTAACTTTGGCCTTTTTTTTTATCCCTTAACTTTGGCCTTTTAAAAATTTTGATCCCTTAACATAACTTTGGCCTTTTTCTCCCCCTTTTGCCATATATCGAAAAGAGTGAGGGTGTGTGGAAAACAAAAATAAATATTAAATTTAAAGTCCAAGCATGTTCCATATTATTTTGAAAATAATATACTGAAAATAAGCTCATTTATAAAATGTTCGACTCATATTTGGCTTGATTGATATGAAAGATCAACCAGTCCTGGTCAGAGTCAGTTAATATGTATGATTATACTCCGTGGTTCATGGTGATGCACTAGCTCTACATCTGGAACCAGGAGTAAGGTCCTAACATCTCACGCCCATCTACATGGGTAAGTACACAAACACATTAGTCCTATGTGTTGTGAGATGTATTGGCTCCTTAAATCTATAGGTACATGATATCTAAGGTATGTCCTATGCTAGTTCCATGAAAATGAAAAGTAAGAAATAGTAGTAAGAAAATATAATTTGTAAGTTCCTATTCTACTACGCACATGCCCAATTTTCGTCTTAATAGACTGAACTCGGCTTCGGGTAGGGGTTTAGTAAATAGGTCTACCAAGTTGGACTTCGATTCGACGTATTCGAGTTGTATGGGTCTGTTGGCCACATGTTCTCGAATGAAATAATGTTTGACCTCTATATGTTTGGTCCTAGAATGACATATTGGATTCTTAGTTAGGTTAATTGAGCTAATATTATCTACGTGAAGTTTAGTGTTTGTAAAATCTAAATTAAAGTCTCGAAGAGTGTGCTTCATCCAAAGAAGCTAAGAAATACACTCACCCATCGCGATGTATTCGGCTTCGGTGGTAGATAAGGCAACACAGTGTTGCTTCCTACTGCACCAACTCACTAGACTCGAGCTGAGAAGTTGACAACAACCACTCGTACTCTTTCTATCGAGCTTACTACTGGCATAGTCCGAATCGGAGTAGCCATCTAGTTCGAACTCGGTAGATCTAGGGTATCAAATACTGACATTAAGTGTACCCTTTAGATATCTAAGGATACGCTTGACTAGAGTTAGGTGAGACTCCTTGGCACAAGTTTGGAACCTTGTGCACATACTTATTGTAAATAAGATATCAGGTTGGCTTGCAGTTAAGTAAAGGAGACTCTCTATTACGCTCCTATAGTATTTTAAATCAATTGAGTTTCCAATTACATCTTCTTCTATATTCACATTAGTTGCCATTGGGGTATTAATAATTTTAGCGTCTTGCATTCCAAAGCGTTTAATTAATTCCTTAGTATATTTGTGTTGATGTAGGGATATTCCATCTTTAATTTGTTTGATTTGTAGACCTAAGAAGAAATTCATTTCAAATTCACTTTCCATAAGTGAAATGAATTCATTTAGTAGGATCGAGTTGGTCGAAAATAATATCATCTACGTAGATTTGGGCTATGAATATGTCTTTGCCTAAGGTTTTTACGAAAAGAGTTCGGTCAACTATACCCTGGTTAAATCCTTTGGACTTAAGATACACCGAAAGTCTCTCGTACCAAGCTCGAGGAGCTTGTTTAAGTCCATAGAGGGCTTTCTTTAACCTAAGGACATGGTCGGGTTTATCTAAACTTTCAAAACCGAGAGGTTGACTAACATAAACCTCTTCTTTAATGTATCCATTCAAGAACACTGATTTCACATCCATTTGAAACAACTTAAATCCTTGATGTGCAGCATACGCTAATAGCATTCGAATGGACTCTAATCTAGCTACTAGGGCATAGGTCTCATCGTAATCTAAACATTCGACTTGACTAAACCCTTTAGCGACTAGTCTAGCTTTATTTCTAACTACTTCACCTTTATCATCAAGTTTATTTCTAAACACCCACCTTGTTCCAATGATTGTTTTATCTTTAGGTGGTGGTATTAATTCCCATACTTCGTTCCTAGTGAATTGGAACCAGCTCTTCTTGCATTGTAATAATCCAATCGGGATCAAGAAAAGCTTGGTCAATAGTTTTGGGTTCAATTTTGGAAATCAAGGAGATTTGACTAAGGTTTCTGTATGAGGCTCTAGTTCGAACTCCTAGACTTGGATCACCTATCACTTGGTCGATAGGATGATTCGTTAGAGTCCTAGTTGGATTTGGGTTTGAGTCTACCACTTGGTCAATAGGATGACCCGTTTGAGTCCTAGTTTGATTAGAGTCATCTACCACTTGGTCGATAGACTGACTTGGTTGAGTTAGGTTAGGATTAACACTAGACTTGATCTCCGGATCGGAGTTGAGTCTGGTATGAATTGGCTAGCTAATTGGGGTTGCCGAGGGTTTTGTAGGTTCATGTCCTTCATCAAATACTACATTGATAGTCTCCTCGACTCTAAGGGTGTCATGATTGTATACTCTATACGCTCTACTCGTAGTCGAATATCCTAGAAAGATTCCAGTCGAGGTTTTGGATGTAAACTTCCCTAAGTAATCCTTAGTGTTTAGGATATGTCCCTTACACCCAAATACCCTAAAGTATTTGATGTTAGGTATTTTATCATGATAAATCTCATATGAGGTCTTAAGGTGCCTCTTTATCATAAGGATCCTATTTTGGACATAGCATGTCGTACTTACGGCTTCCGCCCAAAACCTATCGGGTAGGTTATACTCGTTTAACATTGTCCTAGAGGCTTCTTGTAGGGTTATATTTTTGCATTCTACTAGGCTATTTTGTTGTGGAGTTCTAGGGCAAGAGTGTAGGGAGTTGCTTCGGAGGCTCATTGGCTCCCATGTCCCCGGATTAAAATTTTCACTAATGAAAGAATTAATCCGGATGGGATGAGTTTCCTAAGCACAACCAATTCGTCGTCGTGCTAACAACTTGAGTGGTCGCTTGAACAAACTAGTTGTTCAAGCAACACAACTCTTCTAGTTAGTTAGCCGCGGAAGAGACGACAGACGGATCGCCGGTTTTTGTGTTTGTCTTCGGGGTCCATGATTATACAAAATATATACAAATGCACACTTGTATAATCAACACATAAAAGAACATGCTAAGATCAGAAAATAAAGTTGTGAAACTTTTATACCTCACGATCTTCTACCGTATGTCCTATCCTCCTCGTGGACGACGTGTGGGCGAAGATCCTCCATGAGTAGAAGCCTTCTAGATCGCGTTCTTCCCTTCCTTGTTCACTGCGAACAAACAGAAGAACCAACAAAACATTTCCTTTCTAGAACCGGCCACCAAGCAAGGGAGTTTGATGTAACCGCCGGCCAAGGAACGAATGGATGAAGCACCGGCCACCAATGTAAGGGGAACTGCCGGCCACCTTGGAGAGAATGGAGGAGTGAACGCCAGCCAACCTTGAAGAGAGGTTGCCGCCGGCCAAGGAATAAGAGAGGGACCAAGAGGATGGGCGCCGACCAAGTCTTGATGGAAGAAGATGGGCGCCGGCCACACTTTGTTGGAAGAAGATGGGCGCCGGTTTCTTCTCCAAGAGTTGTCGCCCAAGCCAAAGCTTCCAAACCCTAGCCGCCCAACCTAAAACCCTAACTCCAATTGAACCATTATTGCCGCCCAACCTAAGCCCTCTATTTATAGAATTGGGCTTAAGCCTCCTTTAATCTCCACCGTCGGATCTAGGGATTTAATCTCCACCGTCGGATCTAGGGTTTTATCCCAACCGTCGAATTTAGGGTTTCATCCCAACCGTCGGATCTAGGATTTCATCCCAACCTTCGGATCTAGGGATTTAATCCCAACCGTCGATTCTTGGGTTTCATCCCAACCATCGGATCTAGGGATTTAATCCCAACCGTTGGTTCTAGGGTTTCATCCCAACCATCGGATCTAGGGATTTAATCCAACCGTTGGTTCTAGAGTTTTGTTTTACATCCTTGGATCTAGACTTCACGAGGATTATATTAGGCTACGATAGGGGCCATAAGGAGGAGTTGGATCTTGGCCACCCGATGGATCGGAACCACACAAACTTGATCCATCAATGATGTTCCATTCCACTGGAGGATCATCATTGAACTACCTCACCAAACCCCATAAATCAATATGGGCTCCATATATTATTTGTACATTCATCTCCCCGTGTTTAAGATATCAAATGTCCGTCAATTAATTGATTTACTGACCATCAATTAATTAACATCTAACTCCTCGAGTAGTACCACTCAACCTTATCATCATGTTGACTAAGTCAACCAGCTGGGTTTACATGATGAACCTTATGAGTTCCTCAAGGGGACATCATCAACCTAATATATAGGACACGGTTTCCTCCTATAATCAACGGCACACCATGTAAATAATATCATTTCCCAACTTACCGGGCATATTGATTTAATCCATCTAAATCTCACCCTCTGGTAAATCAAAGAAATAAATACTAAGTACATGTTCCCGTTATTATATCGGGATTAAGAGCATGTACAACATAATATCCGAGGTCCGATTCAATTATGTAGTCAGCAATTAATTGAATCACCTCTATGTCGGTCCTGCTCAATACACCTAAGTGTACTAGTGTAACTCTATGTTCAAGACAAAACAATACCAATCTACACTACAACCATGCCAATGGTTTGTCCAAAACCATCTTTGTTGTGAGCCTCTACTTATATTTTACAAGGGACTGATAACATGATCTTCTATGCCACACCAAACACCATGTTATTTACAATGTAAAATATTAGACAATATGCACACACATATAATAAATATATAAAGTGCAAACAATGATCATGTGATTCTTATTCCAAAATAAAATGTTCATACAAAAAGAGCTAGGCTTTCAGTATACATTCCAACAATCTCCCACTTATACTAAAAGACTATGCCATCATCACACTGCCATACATCTGATCCCCATGTCCTCCACATGCCTATCAAACGCTTTCGCTGGAAGGGCCTTAGTGAATGGATCCGCCAGGTTATCCTCTGATGCAATCTTGGCGACAACAACTTCTCCTCGCTTTACGATCTCTCGTATAAGGTGGTACTTGCGCTCTATGTGTTTACGCGCCTTATGGGCTCATGGTTCCTTCGAGTTTGTAACTGCACCACTGTTATCACAATAAATTGTGATAGTTTTGGGAAAACCAGGAATCACATCCAAGTCCATCAAGAAGTTCCTGAGCCGTACAGCTTCCTTGGCTGCCTCAGAGGCTGCCACATACTCAGCTTCCATGGTAGAGTCCGCCACGCATTTCTGCTTGACACTCCTCTATATTATGGATCCACCTACAAAAGTAAACACAAACCCTGAGGTAGACTTACTCTTGTCCCTATCTGATTGGAAATCCGAATCCGTGTAACCCACAGGGACTAATTGATCTGCCCGATAAACCAGCATATAATCCCTAGTCCTTCTCAGGTACTTCAATATATGCTTTACCGCAGTTCAATATCCCTGTCCAGAATTACTCTGATATATGCTAACCATGGCCACGGCAAAGCAGATATCTGGTCTCGTACATAGCATAGCATACATGAGGCTTCCTACTGCCGAAGCATAAGGAACCGCCTTCATGTCCTCTATCTCCTTTGATGTTTTGGGACACATCTCTTTAGATAATGGAACTCCATGCCTAAAAGGTAGAAAACCTTTCTTGGAGTTCTGCATGCTAAAAGGAGCAAGGATAGTGTCAATGTATGAAGCTTGAGATAAGCACAACATCCTTTTCTTGCGATCCCTTATAACTTTGATCTCAAGGATGTGTCCCACTTCTCCCAAGTCCTTCATGTCAAACTGTTTGGACAACCATACCCTTACGTCTGATAACACTTTGATATTGTTGCCAACTAACAAAATGTCATCTACGTATAGTACAAGAAACACCACTACGTTTCCGTCACATCTCTTGTATACACAAGGCTCATCCGTACTTTGAATAAATCCATATGACTGGATTACCTCATCAAAGCGGATGTTCCAAGATCTAGAAGCTTGCTTCAATCCATAAATAGACCGATTAAGCTTACATACAAGGTGCTCTTTGCCTTTAGCAATGAATCCCTCTGGCTGCCGCATATAGATGTTCTCCTCAAGACTTCCGTTAAGGAAAGCTATCTTGACATCCATCTTCCAAATCTCATAATCCATATGAGCAGCTATAGATAAGAGAATCCGGATAGACTTAAGCATAGCTACCGGCGAAAAGGTCTCCTCATAATCGATGCCCTCTTTCTGAGTATACCCTTTCGCAACAAGCCTAGCTTTGAAGGTCTCAACCTTCCCGTCTACTCCTCTCTTTCTCTTGTAGATCCACTTACATCCAATGGCTTTTACACCATCGGGTGGCTCTACTAGCTCCCAGACCTGATTAGAATCCATAGATTCTATCTCTGAATTCATCGCACTTTGCCAAGATACTGCATCTCTATCTTGGAGTGCCTCATCATATGTCCAGGGATCCGGTTCATGTTCACCAGGGACTAAGTCCGAAGACTCTCCCAAAAATATGAATCTCTCAGGTTGTCTAACAACCCTCCCACTATGACGAGGTGCCTCCTGTCTATGCTCTGTGACACATGGTGCAGTGACTTGTGGTATCTCCTCTTGTACCAGTGGTACTGAAGCCGGGACTTCCCCTGTCAACTCCTCAAGAACAATCCTACTCTTGGGCTTGTGGTTCATTACATAATCCTCCTCTAGAAATCTGGCGTTCGTGCTAACGATCACCCTCTGATCTCTAGGATTATAAAACAAACCACCTTTCGTTCCCTTAGGGTAGCCAACAAACATTCACACTTCTGTACGAGGTTCCAACTTACCAGCATCAGCCTTCAGCACATGTGCTGGACTCCCCCATATCCGAATATGTCTCAGACTAGGCTTTCGCCCAGTCCACAATTCTACAGGGGTAGAAGGTACTGATTTGGATGGAACCAAGTTCAGAGTATACATTGTTGTATCCAGTGCATACCCCCAGCAAGCGGGTAACTCGAATAACTCATCATCGATCGACCATCTCCATAAGAGTCCTATTCCTTCGCTCCGCTACACCATTACATTGGGGTGTGCGGTGCGAACAATTGGGATTGAATCGACCTCTGATAAGTAATTCCTAAACTCTCCCAAGAGGTACTCACCACCACGATCAGATCGTAGGGTCTTGATACTCTTACCTTGACGGTTCTCCACATCAGCCTTGAATTCTTTGAACCTGTCAAAGCATTCAGACTTGCGGCGCATCAAGCAAATGTATCCATATCTTGAATAATCGTCTATAAAAGAGACGAAATACTCAAAACCACCTCTTGCCTGGATAGACATAGGACCGCACAAATCAGAATGAACCAATTCTAACACATCTTTGGCCCTATACCCCTTGGCCTTGAAAGGCCTCTTGGTCATTTTACGTTCCAAGCAAGATTCGCAGGTTGGGAGATCCTCCACCACTAATGAACCCAAAGGTCCATCAGCTATCAACCTTTGAATTCTGCTTAGGTTAATATGACCAAGCCTTAGATGCCAAAGATATGTTTGGTTCATTTGCGAAGGTTCTTTTCTCTTATTAGACTTAGAAGATAAGTTATTTACTTCTATATGCATCGTGGGAGTTTTCGGTTCAAGAGTATATAAATTTCCAACCAATGTACCAGAACAGATAATCTCCCTATTCCTTTTTATAACCACTTTGTCATTAAAAGAAACAGAATATCCATCCTTAAACAATTTAGAAACTAAAATTAAATTCTTTCTAAAAGTAGGTACATAAAGACAATTTCTCAAAACCAAAACTTTATTCCTATCAAAAGATAAATAAACGTCTCCCACTGCAATAGCCGCCACCTTTGAAGCATTGCCCATGAAGACGGTAATCTCTCCCTCAGCTAGTCGTCGGGTTTCCTGGAACCCCTACAAAGTATTACAGACATGATCAGTGGCTCCTGTATCTACACACCAGACACTGGTAGATAACACCGCTAAACATGTTTCAACAACTAAACAAGATGATATACCTTTGTTCTTTCGGCGAGGACAGTCCGCCTTCCAATGTCCAGTCTGCTTGCAAGTGAAGCACTTACCTTTCGACTTCTTCACTCCTACCTGAGGTCCCACTGCCACTTTCTTTGCTCCACCTTGCTTCTTCTTCTTCTTACCTTTCGGTTTAGAGGAAGAAACCTTCTAAGCGACCATGGCTTGAGCACTTTGACGAAAAAGCCCCTCTGCCGCCTGGAGTTCTGTCAGAAGCTCTGCCAACGAATACAACCTCTTGTTCATGTTGTAGTTGAGGCGGAACTGCTCAAAACTCCTAGGCAGAGACTGGAGAATGATATCGACCTGGGTTTCCCCATCGATCTCAGCTCCGAGGACTTCCATCTCATTAAGATGAGCCATCATCTTGAGAACATGATCCCTAACGAGTGTTCCCTCGATCATGGTGGTCGTCATCAAGTTTCTCATCGCCTCCTGTCTAGCCGCCCTACTCTGATGTCCGAAAAGTTCCTTGAGATTGAACATCATGTCATAAGCAGTGGCTATGGCCTGATGCTGATGTTGCAGCACATTTGACATAGATGCCAAAATGTAACACCGCGCCATCTCATCCGCCTTGATCCATTTCTTATAACGTTCTTTCTCCTTTTCATCAGAGTCATCGGTGGGCTTAGGAGGACAGACCTCGAAGAGTACAAATTTGTACTCCTCCGCAATTAAGACAATATCCAAGTTTCTTTTCCAATCAATGTAGTTTGGTCCAGTAAGCTTATTTTCTTTTAAAATCACAGCAAGTGGGTTGAAAGCCATTTGAAAAACCTAAGAATCACAATGATAAAAATATTAGATTTCAAATATTATTGATTCCTCAAAACAATAAAATCCCGAAATCAACCAACACCTCAAATCACCGAGAATATCGCATGCCACGCTGTGTGGACGTATACGAATTCTACATTTGTAAGAGGAGGTTTTACCCATTAATTTTATTATCTTGTCAACCTTACTTTTTGACAAATAAAATTAATAGTTGGTTCCTCTTTGGCCCTACAAATAAAAGCAGTGACTCCGATGGGGAGGATACTTTTATTTGCATCTAAGTGTGCACCATTACACGATACTAAGGGAATTATTTCGGATTATGTGCCTTACCGCTGTGGAAGTACACATGCTCCTAGATAATTTCCTATAACCATTATTTGACCTAGTGATCCACAAACAAACCCGTCTGCAGGGAGGAAGGCACTCAGAGCCAACACACAAGTTTGTTGCATCACACATCAAATTGTAATGGAGGCCGTGGGAATTAATTAAAATTTCCCTCTCCCACTTAGTAAATTGAAATTGAGGAATTTTAAAAGCATACACAACATGCATATAAAACAAATAAGCAATAAATATGGAAAAAATAGAATTTTTCCAACTATTATGGCATTGTCCTGCAATACGCATCCCGTCGTGTCGCCACCTCGTCCGCTCTATCTTTTCCCGTGCACAAGTCACAAAAGAGATCCGAGCTGAGATATATCATTTTAATTTACATCCATCGATCCTATACTCCACGAAGGAGTGTACAAATAATCTAGATCGAAAGTAAACTAAAATGAGCAGCTAAACAATGTCGTCTTTAATTACAAAAAATTAAATACTAATCTAGCCTCGTCAACCCCGAAGATTCAAATAATATACATACAATCACACACAAAACCATCACATACAACCAAATAGCCATAATAGTCGGATCTTATGCCTGCAACCAAAAAGTTAGCCTACGCACATCCTACTATTATCCGGCATACTCAATATATGAAATGTGCATGAAAGTAACCGAATCCAAAACACACAAAACCAGAATCCGTGGCTCTGATACCAATTGAAGGGAGTTGCTTCGGAGGCTCATTGGCTCCCATGTCCCCAGATTAAAATTTTCACTAATGAAAGAATTAATCCGGATGGGATGAGTTTCCTTAGCACAACCAATTCGTCGTCGTGCTAACAACTTGAGTGGTCGCTTGAACAAACTAGTTGTTCAAGCAACACAACTCTTCTAGTTGGTTAGCCGCGGAAGAGACGACGGACGGATCGCCGATTTTTGTGTTTGTCTTCGGGGTCCATGATTATACAAAATATATACAAATGCACACTTGTATAATCAACACATAAAAGAACATGCTAAGATCAAAAAATTAAGTTGTAAAACTTTTATACCTCACGATCTTCTACCGTATGTCCTATCCTCCTCGTGGACGACGTGTGGGCGAAGATCCTCCACGAGTAGAAGCCTTCTAGATCGCGTTCTTCCCTTCCTTGTTCGCTGTGAACAAAGAGAAGAACCAAAAAAACTTTTCCTTTCTAGAACCGGCCACCAAGCAAGGGAGTTTGATGTAACCGTCGGCCAAGGAACGAATGGATGAAGCACCGGCCACCAATGTAAGGGGAACCGCCGGCCACCTTGGAGAGAATGGAGGAGTGAACGCCGGCCAACCTTGAAGAGAGGTTGCCGCCGGCCAAGGAATAAGAGAGGGACCAAGAGGATGGGCGCTGACCAAGTCCTGATGGAAGAAGATGGGCGTCGGCCACACTTTGTTGGAAGAAGATGGGCGCCGGTTTCTTCTCCAAGAGTTGCCGCCCAAGCCAAAGCTTCCAAACCCTAGCCACCCAACCTAAAACCCTAACTCCAATTGAACCATTATTTCTGCCCAACCTAAGCCCTCTATTTATAGAATTGGGCTTAAGCCTCCTTTAATCTCCACCGTCGGATCTAGGGATTTAATCTCCACCGTCGGATCTAGGGTTTTATCCCAACCGTCGAATTTAGGGTTTCATCCCAACCGTCGGATCTAGGATTTCATCCCAACCTTCGGATCTAGGGATTTAATCCCAATCGTCGATTCTTGGGTTTCATCCCAACCATCGGATCTAGGGATTTAATCCCAACCGTTGGTTCTAGGGTTTCATCCCAACCATCGGATCTAGGGATTTAATCCAACTGTTGGTTCTAGAGTTTTGTTTTACATCCTTGGATCTAGACTTCACGAGGATTATATTAGGCTACGATAGGGACCATAAGGAGGAGTTGGATCTTGGCCACCCGATGGATCGGAACCACACAAACTTGATCCATCAATGATGTTCCATTCCACTAGAGGATCATCATTGAACTACCTCACCAAACCCCATAAATCAATATGGGCTCCATATATTATTTGTACATTCATCTCCCCGTGTTTAAGATATCGAATGTCCGTCAATTAATTGATTTACTGACCATCAATTAATTAACATCTAACTCCTTGAGTAGTACCACTCAACCTTATCATCATGTTGACTAAGTCAACCAGCTGGGTTTACATGATGAACCTTATGAGCTCCTCAAGTGGACATCATCAACCTAATATATAGGACACAGTTTCCTCCTATAATCAATGACACACCATGTAAATAATATCATTTCCCAACTTACCGGGCATATTGATTTAATCAATCTAAATCTCACCCTCTGGTAAATCAAAGAAATAAATACTAAGTACATGTGCCCGTTATTATATCGGGATTAAGAGCATGTACAACATAATATCCAAGGTCCGATTCAATTATGTAGTCAGCAATTAATTGAATCACCTCTATGTCGGTCCTGCTCAATACACCTAAGTGTACTAGTGTAACTCTATGTTCAAGACAAAACAATACCAAGCTACACTACAACCATGCCAATGGTTTGTCCAAAACCATCTTGGTTGTGAGCCTCTACTTATATTTTACAAGGGACTGATAACATGATCTTCTGTGCCACACCAAGCACCATGTTATCTACAATGTAAAATATTAGACAATATGCACACACATATAATAAATATATAAAGTGCAAACAATGATCATGTGATTCTTATTCCAAAATAAAATGTTCATACAAAAAGAGCTAGGCTTTCAGTATACATTCCAACAAAGAGAACTCATGGTGGTATCCATTTAGGTTACAGAATTCTGTAAACTTGTGGTTCTCGAATTCACCACCATGATCAGTCCTAAGTCTTTTGATTTTAATGCTTTGTTGATTTTCTATTAACTTAAATAGATTGATTAATTGATCTAGGGTATCACTTTTATGTTTGATGAACCTAACCCAAGTAAATCTAGAATAGTCATCAATTATGACTAAGCAGAATTTACTCCCATTAAGTGGCTTAGCTTCGTGCGAATCAAATAGATCCATGTGTAGGAGCTCAAGAACACTTTTGGTTTGTTCTTGATTAGTTAGTTGATGTTGTGTCCTAGATTGTTTACCTTGTTGACAAGCATTAAATATTTTATTATCCAAGTTATTGAGGTTAGGCAAACCTATGACTAAGTCACTCTGACTCATCTTGTGGATGAGTCTTGGGTGTGAGTGACCGAGTCGTCGGTGCCACAACTATGATTCATCTTGCCGTGTCATAAGACACTTAGTTGAGGAGTTAGTTAAGTTAATAGTGTAAATATTGTTTTTTCTGGTTCCCTTAAGGATTGTTTTAGAAGTTTCATTTGTATTAATTATGCATTCATTTTCTAAAAATATGACCTTATAGTTATTATCACACAATTGGCTTACACTAAGTAAATTATATTGAAAATTTTCTACCAATAAGACATTTTTAATAATAAAGTTAGAGTTGAGCTCAATATCACCTGATCCGATGATTTTGAACTTGCCATTGTTTTCGAAGGCTACCAATCCTTGTCGTTTGAATCGAAGCTTCAAAAACTTGAGTTGATCCCCGGTCATGTGTTGGGAGCAACCACTGTCCAACATCCATTGATCCCACACGTAAGGTAGTTGGATCAGATATTGGATTTATTAAAGATTGGTTGAAGATTATTAACCTAAATCATCTCACCCATGTTGGAGATTTGACGGCGCTAGAGGGGGGTGAATAGCGTTGTGACCGTACGAAGATGGAATTCAATCGTGATCGTGTCTACAATTTCGTTAGCGTAGCGGAATATAGAAATGAAAGCAATAACGAAATAAAACAATCACGAACACAAGTATATAACGTGGTTCGGAACCGAACGGTTCCTACTCCACGGATCGAGCTCTAAAGAGCCCTAGTGATGCACACACAATCACTAATCAATAATAACTCCTTCTCGGAACAATCCGGAGACAGAGAAACCTCGTACAAGGATTACACTAAGTAATACACAAGATACAAGCAAATACAAGTAAGAAATACAATGCAAGTAAAGGAAAAACAACTTTACAAGAGCTTTGGATTGCTTGATCTTTGATTGCCTTGAACTAGCTTTGAAGGACTGGAAAGCACCAACTTCCCCCTTCAATTTCGCCCAAGAAAATCGCTGCAAAAACCCTCCTTCCGAGCTGCCTTTATAACCTGCGTCGGGCTGGATTTTCGCCTATCAGTCGACTGCCATAAGTCACCAGTCGACTGATGCCACTGTTGTCGTGAGACAACGACTCGATCCACGCTGGAAAAACTCCAACGGATCTCTTGGCGATCATTGCCCGCGTAATCGCCTTGATCGGCTGAGCTCGCGCTCGACACGGAACTAGCGATCAGCAGGCTGCCAGAGCAATTCTAGCTCTAAACTAGCAGTCGAACTCAAGTCGACTCACGGCAGTCGAACCGGCCATAATGCCAGTCGACTGCCAACCTCAAGAATGAGGTTTTAACCCAAGTATGGTGCCCCCATACTTGCTATACCACCCTTAGCCTAGACCTAAGCCTTCTAGCCACCTATATCAGCCTCACGCCTCTCGGATCCCTCCAAGTCATCCATGACTTGTTCATCCATCGCGCTAGCCTCCAGGTGCTTCCCTCGGCTATGTCATGCTAACGGTGTCTACACCGCCAAGGCACATTGGACTTACGCCGCCAAGACTCCACTTGGACTTTACGCTGCCAATATCAATCCCCTTGGACTTCCCAAATGCCAAGACTCAAGCTTGGACTTTCCCTTGCCAACCAATGTTGGACTTTCCATGCCAAGACCCATGCTTGGACTTTCCATTTGCCAAGACCCATGCTTGGACTTCTCATTTTCCAAGACCCATGCTTGGACTTCTCATGCCAAGTACTCAAGACTTGGACTTTCCATGCGCCAAGTGTCCCACTTGGACTTTTCATGCCAAGTGCTTAAGACTTGGACTTTACCAAATGCCAAGTGTCCCACTTGGACTTTCCATGTCAAGTACCCATGACTTGGACTTTACCTTGCCAAGACCCATGCTTGGACTTTCCCATAATCACATGGTCAACCCCAGTCAACCATCAAGGTCTTCCTCGAGTCAAACTCGAGTCCGGTCAAACATGACCTGGGTCGATTGCTCCAACAATCTCCCCAACATATTAACCGACATTAATGTCAAACATCAATGCCAAACCACTTTGTCAAATCCCTTTGTCAAACATCAAAACATCACTCGAGTCAAACTCGAGTCTGGTCAATCGTGACCTGGGCCGATTGCACCAACAACCCATGTCTACATGATCAAACATGTTAACCCTATATGTTCTTGTGAGATGACTTCCAATTTTACTTGATTTAAATTTAATGAATTGAACACTTGTCAACCTTGCGTTAGATTCGGATTTGATTTTAGGCTTACCAAGTCACCTTTTCAAGATCATGGCATCCAGGTCGTGGCGAGGCACAGAGGCCTTCTTTGATTGGAACAATGACCACTTCTTTAGACAAAGCCATTTTCAAGAAAATAGAGACTTGACTCACCTAAGACCACTTCCTGATCTAACTAGTCTAGGATACGGTGAGGTAGCTTCAGCTAGTTCTGCTCGGTCAAGTGCATCGAACTAGATACGCCTTATCTAGCCCGAATACACAAGACTCTGCTTTCCTAGCGTACTATCATCTCACCGCATCCTGGTACTATGTTATCAAGTATTGACGAGTTATAGTCCTATCTAACCATTCTAAAAAGAAAAATCAAAATAAAGAACCTAAGCATGCAATTTCTAAGTTAAAATACAAACAAGTTTTGTACTAGCTCCCCCTGGACCGTTGAATCGGTTCGGTCTTTCCACATAGTGGATTTGGTCCTTAGGAAACCAGTACTGGTTCAATCCTAAGTTTGAAATCAAGGCGGTCTTAGGGACCCATGCTTGGACACATTTTTTATGTCGACTCACAATTGACATATACGACTTGTTGGTCATATTTGAGCTAAACCCTAGCTCGGCCTTATTGTACACGGCCCTTTGTGATCCAAGTAGGAGGTCAAGTGTTTTGGATCCCAAAGTAAACCTTTCCAACGTGTTCCTAAGATCTTCGACTTGACTCTTCAAGAGTGAGTTCTCAACTTTGAGTTTTTCAACCCGAGTTGAGTCCTCCTCTCGAACTCGACTAGTCGAAGAGGTTAGGGAGACCTCGTGTTTGAGGACTTTAACTTCCTCAACCAGGGTCTCTACCTTGGACTCGGACTTAGCTAATTTTCTAGTTAAGAACTTAATTGCACTATAAAGTATACTAATAAGGGATCGACTTACCTTGAGTGTATATTTTGAACCGGATGTGTATCTGTGGCTTGTCTTGAATAGCGCTTGGCAGTCTGACTCGTCTTCGATTTTCGACTCGTGTTCCAGTTCCGACTCCTTCTTCGATTCCATCGGTTTAGCCATGAGGACATGATCATCATCTTCTTCCTCAGACACTTCTTCCCATGTAGCGTTGAGTGCCTTTTTGTGTTTTGGTGCTTTGCTCTTGAGTTTTGGGCATTCGGACTTGATGTGTCCAAACCTGTTGCATTCGTAACATCTAATATTCGAACTTTTAGGCTTACCTTCGTTGGGTCGAGTGACAGTTCATTTTTGGCCCTTGACTATCCTCCGAACTAGGTTGACTAATTCGGCCTCCATTTCCGGGTCGACCTCCGAATCAGACTCATCCTCTTCTTCCTTCGGGGGTGGCTTGCTTGCGATTTTCTTCCTCGAACCTGCAAAAAGTGCTATACCCTTCTCGAGTTCCGAGTTAGACTACTCATGAAGTTCAAAATCGGAAAACAACTCATCTAACCTAAGTTTCGAAAGATCCTTGGAGACCTTGTAGGCATCGACCATGGATGCCCACAAGCTAGTCCTCAAAAAGGAGTTAAGAACATACCTTATAAGGTCACAGTTTTTGACCTTTTGCCCGATCACGTGTAGGTTATTGACTATGTCTTGAACGTGAACGTGAAGTTGTGTCGCCATTTCGTGTTCTTGCATTTTTAGATTATATAATTTATTAAACAAAAGATCGTGCTTACATACCTTAGCTTCATCGGTCCCTTCGTGTAGCTCCACTAGCTTTGTCCAAAGGTCCTTTGCGCTGATGTAGGGGCCGACGTGATTAAGCTCCTCCTTGGACAAGCCACATTGGAGGATTTGAGTTGCCTTGGCGTCGACTTCGACTTGTCTTTTTGTCGCAATGGTCCATTGGTCATAATCCAAGGATTCACCCACTTCGTTAGTCAGAAGTGTGAATCCCATTTGGATTATGATCCACATCTCGATTTGAGTTTTAAGAAAGCATTCCATCCGACCCTTCCAATAACGGAAGTCATCTCCATTGTAAAACGGAGGTCGGACGGTACTAAAACCCTCGAGATGGGCCATTGATACAAAAGAAACAAGGAGATGAAGACGAAAAACCTAACAACGACACAAACACACGAAATGTACTAAGACTCGCATCTTGGATTAGTAGTGCGGAAGAAAAATTAACCAAATGAAATAAATTCGAAATAAATAGAAAAAAAGGAAAAAAATCTGTAAAAAGCTAGATCGGTGGTTTCACCAAATCTTAGCACCCCCGGCTCTGATACTAATTGTTAGATCGAAGCGGATCGCTAGAGGAGGGGTGAATAGTGATAAACCTTTTCTTTTTCGAATTCGTTTCAAAATAATTATACGCAGCGGAAAGATAAATGAAAATTAAAAGAAACAAATAGATTTTTACTTGGTTCGTAGCTTTCGGCTACTACTCCAAGTCCCTAGTGATCCTTGATCACGCACGGAGGGCAAATCACTAAAGAACTCCTCCTTGTTAGAGGTAGGAGTTAATCGATACAAGAACACACCAAAAGCTTGAGGTAGAGGGACACTACCCCTCTCCTCGTTACGATAAAAACTCTTAGAAAATAAAGCAATAAACTGAAATAAAGCTTATACCGACGTAACAAAATAAAAACAATTTAAACCTAGACGTCGGAGAGAAAGCACTTCGTTGTCGAAGAGTTGTAGCTTTGCGGAGGCTTTTGGAAGCTTAGAATTGATGATGAAACCCTAGGATAGGCCCTCCTTTTATAGCCTTTGAGCCCCTTTTCGAGAGGAACTTCAGCCAATCAAAATTGAGCACCACTCCCCTTGAAATGAGGTGATAAGCCTTGACTCCTCGAAGCTGATCCTTGACCATCAGTCGACTGATAGCCATCATCGATCGGTGATGGCTCGATCGAATCACGACCATGACGATCGGTGATTGTGACGATCGACTCCTCTAAGTAGCAATCGTGATGCTAGCTGAAATGAAAAGTTAGCTAAACAAAAACATAATTTTGACGGCCTCCGACTGTCCGATCTCAACCCAGATCACTGATGGGATGTCTTGGGTCGGATCTACACTTAAGACTATCCCCGTAAGGAGGATACGACCTCACTTACACTCGCACACACACGAGTTACCTTGATACTTACTATGTCGCTTTCGCTTTTGGCCTTCCACTCGATTCCTTCGGCTCCCTCCGAAGTCACTCGAGTGTCGCCCGATCACCGCGGCTTCCTCCGGGTGTCGCTAGCCTTCAGCTCTAGCGTTGGCACTCTTCTGCACACTCGATTTATCTCGTGAGATAACAATATGAGCTTAACTTTGTATCGTTTGCTATAATCAAAACTCAGGTTCGAGTTAGGTGCCTACTGTACCAACAACTTGGTTCACGATATGGTCTCTGTGTTCGTTCCTACTAGGCTAACTACGTCACACCTAGCCCAAATTAATTTCTTTATCCTGTGTATTCAAGTTACTCCTACATGTTCCCAAGAAGACCATCTTCTTAACATATTTTCTCTGGCCAGAGACTTCCGAGTAATAATTCTGACAAGAGGCCTAGGGTATACATCTCCTTTATCAGGAGTGGTGAATCCTCTGTAGGTTATTCAAACACCTTCGATCACTTTGTATTATACCCAATCATCTCAGAGTTACACCTACTATGTAGATGGCTGCGAAGAAGCCAAAGTATAAGGCGTCATGATCAAGGTGACTTGAATACCTCAAGTCTAAGGAAGCTCGCACTAAAGTCGCATTGAGATCTTCAACGACATATAGAACTATATGAAGTCTCATAGCAGGCCACTCCAATGAACTAGTTACCATAACTAGCATCCACATGTTCACTCTCAGCATCCCTATGCTTCCATTCAGTGAGTACCAAATGCTTGGATAAACCAAGGAGCATAACATGCGCTAGTCTCACAGAATTGATGATGTCCAATCTCATCAATTCATTGACTAGGGATAGTTTCAATACTTGCATATTTACACATGATGAGATACCCACTAATTGTGATCCAATCATAATTTCTCTCATGCTATGCATCGTATTGTGGATTTTAGTATATGAGTTTAAGATTCAATCAAATACATAGATAATGTATACTCAAATAGTGAATTTTATTAATAACTTCTAAGGCTATTGCCTTAGGACACCTCTCAATTACATCAGCCAAGGCACATTTAGGCTTACGCTGCCAAGACACACGCTTGGACTTTACTCCGCCAAATCATTGGACTTATGCTGCCAAGACTCCACCCTTGGACTTTACACCGCCAATATCAACCTTGTACTTCCTTTGCCAACCCATTTTGGACTTTCCATTTTCCAAGACTCAAGCTTGGACTTTCCCTTACCAGCCCATGTTGGACTTTCCAATTGCCAAGACTCAAGGTTTGACTTTCCATGCCAAGTACACAAGACTTGGAATTTCCATTGCCAAGTGTCCCACTTGGACTTCTCTATTATGGTCAACCCCAAGTCAACCATCTAGTCAATCCATTGTCAAACAATGGTCAACTCTTTTATCAAATATCAAAATACTACTCGAGTCTTGTTAATCATGATCTGAGTCGATTGCACCAACACTTCGATAGCACTATCTCGACTTCCCAAGTCTCACCGCCCGACTCCACCTCACCAGTCGAGGTGCCTCCTCAACTATAGCCTAGTCGAGGCGCTGGTAGAGGTCACCTTGCTTCTGTTTGCCTACAAACGAAGTCCAGTCGACTGAACCGAACTGGAAATCGATTGTTATACCTCAACACTGAGGTTTAACACCCTAAGTATGATCCCTTCATACTTGATACTCACCCTAGGCCTAGACCTAAGCCTTCAACCCACTTCCATCAGCCTTACACCTCCCGGATCCCTCGAGTCTGTGACACTTCATCCTTGCCCTAGCCTTTAAGTGCTTCCATCGATTATTTCATGCTCTAGGGTCTACCTTTGCCAAGAGGCCTTTCCTCCGAGACTTCCCCCTTTGCCAAGCTCGATCTCTCTGATCAACCGGGTCTTCCCTTGCCAAGACTCCTCATCCGAGACTTTACTGCCAAGAGGCCACGCCTCCGGGACTTCACTGCCAAGAGGCCACGCCTCCGGGACTTCACTGCCAAGACTCCTTGTCCGGGACTTCACTTGCCAAGCACGGTCTCCCAAACCTACCGGGATTTCCCTTGCCAACTCTCTATTGGTCTTTCCAACACCATGTGTCCGATCTCCCTTGACCGACTTGGATTTTCCCTTGCCAAGTATTCATACTTGGACTTTTTCTTGCCAAGTCACCATACTTGGACTTCTCCACACCAAGTGTCTGGTCAACCTTGACCGACTTGAATTTCTCCAATAATCTCCCTCATATGACCTTGGATGTCCCATACCATCCACTAGTCATATGGTCAAACCATATTGTAAACCATTATCGAATATCAAAACCTTACTCGAGCCCCACTCGAGTCTGGTCAATCATGATCTGGGTTGATTGCACCAACAGTCCAGTCGAGGTACCACCTCGACTAGAACCTAGTCGAGTGTGTCTTGATTTTGTTTGCCTACAAACGAAGCCCAGTCGGTTGGAACGAATTTATAGTTGACTGTTATACCTCAACACTGAGGTTTAACACCCCAAGTATGATCCTTTCATACTTTATACTCACCCTAGGCCTAGACCTAAGCCTTCTAGCCACTTTCATCAGCCTCACACCTCTAGGATCCATCCGATTCCTCCATGACTCATTCATCTTTGCGTTAACCTTCAAGTTCTTCCATCGGCTATGTCATGCTACTGGGTCAACCATTTCCAAGAGGCCACGCCTCCTGGACTTCACTCGCCAAGTATGGTCTCCCAGACCTATTGGGTCTTCACTTTCCAAGCATAGTCACACCGTGACCTACTAAGACTTCACTCACTAAGCATGGTCTCCTAGACCTATCGGGACTTCCCTCGCCAACTCTACGTTGGCCTTTCCAACACCAAGTGTCCTGTCTCCCTAGACCGACTTGGATTTTCCCTTGCTAAGTATCCATACTTGGACTTTTTCTTGCCAAGTCACCATACTTAGACTTTTCTGTTTCCTTGCCAAGTCATCATACTTGGACTTCTCTACACCAAATGTCAAGTCAACCTTGACCAACTTGGATTTCTCTAATAATCTCCCTCATATGACCTTGGATGTCCTATACCATCCACTAGTCATATGGTCAAACCATATTGTAAACCATTATTGAATATCAAAACCCTACTCGAGTCCCACTCGAGTCTGGTCAACCATGACCTAGGTCAATTGCACCAACAGGTAAGAGGTGAACAAGTGGTTAGGGAGGGGACCATTTTTTTGTTACAAAAATTCCTGAGTGTAATTGGTGTAAAGAATTATTTGTGTTATAATATTGAGATATATATGCTATGGCCCAATGGTAAGAATGCAAGTATGGAATTAAGTATAAGTAAGGAGAATGCATTAAAAATAAATTTCAAATACAAATAGGTTACAGAAGGTAAAATGTACTCATCATTAAAATGATAGAAATTACAGTCACTGATCTGATCCAGTATCAGAATCAGTATCAAAAGATTCTACAGGGAATTTATTGAATACAACTTTCGTGTCTAGAATTGTAGTAGATTGATCTGAAGAAAGTAAACCTTGGTCGTTAGCCTCTTGAAGGGCTCCTTCGAATCCTCTATGAAAATATTTCCCATGTTTGAAGGTCATCTTGGTTAATAACTGAGTTTCTTGGGACATCCAATGTTCTACTTCTAATTCCCACATTATTCAGAGTTCTTTTTGAAGTTGAGTGGCACGACGAGTTTGTTCATTGCAGAAGTCTGATATGCGTTGAACATGCTAGATAAAGATAGATAGTTGAAATTGTATTTCTGCAATGTTGTTGTTGGCCTTGTGGTTGAGATCCTCATAGGAATTTCGGAGGTCATCTAGAGGTTCAAAGCACTGGCCAAATAAGAAGTGCCAGTCTCTTTCTCTGTGTATCAATTTTTGGGCCTTGTCGTTAGCCATAGACATTTCTGATTGAAGAGCTTCTAGTTGTTGATTACGGAGTTGCACTCTTTCTCAAAGTGAACGAATCTCTGTATCTTTGAAGGCACTCTTCCATTCAGCTTCACATAGTTCATGTTTATGTTGGATAGAGTGGGCTGCTTTTTTTTATAATAGTTGGTCTCTTTCTACAGTAAGGGTTTGTATTTGGGCTTGAAGTGCTTGTTGTTGTTTGAGGTAAACTTCTTCTTTTTTGGCCCATTCATCTGAGTCAGAAGGGCTAGTTTGAACACCCTTTGAAGAGGAAGAAGCTATTGAGGTATGTTAGCTGATAATGTATCTCTGGGCGGAGATGGATGTTGAAGAGTTTGAGTATGAGACCCTTTTAACCATTCCTGGAGATGGTGCAGTTTGGAAGTGTTATGTAAGAAGGTGGTAAACAACAATGTTAGAAATATATTGGTGAAGTTGTATGAATCAATAAAGAAAAAGAAAGCTTACCAGGGTTAGATCTTGATGAAGTTCTTTGAGAAATTGGTATATATCATAATTGATAATGTGAGGTATGGTTGGGGTGTTAGTGTTTAATGGGGGCAAGGGAAGTATGTTGGGTGAATCAGGACTTGGTGGGGATAGTGGAAGTGCATTGGGAGAGGTTGGAGGATTAGTTGGGTATGAAGGGTTTTGCTTATCGAGTCCGTGAGGGAAAACTTTGCTTCCCACTACACCTTGGTTGTTTGTACATGGCGATCCCATCGATGTCCCCGGATTAAAAAATTTAATCCTAGACAAAAGGGATTGCTCAAACAACCAAGTCATCGTCGTGCTATTCGTTTAGAGAGGTCACTTGAACAAACTCTTTGTTCAAGCGACCAACCTCTATTCTACGAGTAACCGCGGAATAGACGATGTACGGATCGCCGGTTTTTGTATTTATGTTCGGGATCCAAGTATTATTTAGCCACAAACAGAATTTATCATGCTCATAATTGGAAAAACAAATACAAGCAAGTAACAAAAGAGAATAGAGAATAGGTATACCTCTCGATCTTCTAATGTATGACCTTCCTCCTTTCGGACGTCGTGTGGGCGATGATCTACCAAAAGTTGAAGCTCCTAGATCGTAAATATTCCTTCCTTGCTCTTCCAAAGCAAGAGAAAGAATAGAAACAAGGCTCTTCTTCTTCCTATAGCCAACCAACAAGCAACAAGGAGAATGCTTGCCGCCGGCCAACAAGGAGAAGGAGATTATGGTGGAAACCGGCCAAGACACCAAGGGAAAGACCTATATCTTGTTTCCACCACCTAAGAAGAAGGAGAAGAGGGTCTTTGGCCGCCAGCCAATGGCTGGAAAAGGCTGGAAGGGCGTCAGCAGCTTGGGGAAGAAGAACAACACAAGGAAAATATTTCCTTATTAGGTGCCGCCCAAGCCCAAACCCTAGCTCCTCTTCTTGCCGCCAACTCCAAAACCCTAGCTCCTCTTGAATTATCCTCCACGCCAACCCCTTGCTCTCCTTTTATAGAGTTAGGGATAAGCCTCCTTTTAATCTCCACCATTGGTTCTAGGAATTTAATCTCAACCGTCGGATCTAGAGATTTAATCTCAACCGTCGGATCTAGAGATTTAATCTCAACCGTCGGATCTAGAGTTTTGTTTCTATCAATTGGATCTAAGCTTCATGAGGTGTTAATAGGCTACATTAGGGACCATGAGGAGGAGTTGGATCTTGGCCATCCATGGATCAAGCCCACATAAAGTCCGATCCACTAATGATAATCCGATCCACTAATGATAATTCAATCCACTAAAGGATTATCATTGATCTACCTCACCAACCCCCATAAGATAATATGGGCTCCATATATTATTTGTACTTTTTCTCCCCGTGTTTAAGATCTCGAATGTCCATCAATTAATTAATTTACTGACCATTAATTAATCAACATCTAACTCCATGAGTAGTACCACTCAACCTTTTCATCATGTTGGACTAAGTCCACCTGTAGGGTTTACATGATGAACCTTATGAGCTCCTCAAGGGGACATCATTATCCTAATATATAGGACAGTTTCCTCCTATAATCAACGTCACACCATATAAATAATATTATCTCCCAACTTACCGAGCCTATCGATTTAATCTATAAATCTCGCCCATTGGTAAATCAAAGAGATGAATACTAAGTATATGTGCCCATTATTATATCGGGATTAAGAGCATGTACAAAATAACATCTGAGGTCTGATTCGATTATGTAGTCAGCAATAAATCGAATCACCTCTAAGTCGGTCCTGCTCAATACATACAAAGTGCACTAGTGTGATTCTATGGTCAAGACAAACCAATCCCAAATCACACTACAACCATTCCAATGGTTTGTCCAAAGCCATCTCGGTTGTGAACCTTTACTTATACCATACAAGGAATCGATAACATGATCTCCCGTGTGACACCACACACCATGTTATCTACAATGTAATGTATTAGACAATATTGCATAACCATAAAAATGCAAACAATATTCATGTGATTCTTATTTCAAAATAAAGATGTTCAAACAAAAGATAGACTTTTCAGTATACATCCCTACAATCTCCCACTTATACTAAAAGACTATGTTGTCCTCAAACTGCAATACATCTGATCCCCATTCCCTCCACATGCCTATCAAAGCTCTCGCTAAAAAAGCCTTAGTGAAAAGGGCCTACCAGGTCATCCTCTGATGCAATATAGGCGACAACAACTTCTACCTCCTTTACGATTTCTCGTATCAGGTGGTACTTGCGCTCTGTGTGTTTAATAGCTTTATGGGCTCGTGGTTCCTTCGAGTTTGCAACTGCACCATTATTATCACAATAAATTGTGATAGTTCTAGGCAAACCAGGAATCATATCCAAGTCCATTAGGAAGTTCCTGAGCCACACAACTTCCTTGGCTGCCTCAGAGGCTGCAACATACTCAGCTTCCATGGTGGAGTCCGCCACGTATTTCTGCTTGACACACCTCCATACAATGGATCCACCTCCCAAAGTAAACACAAAACCTGAGGTAGACTTACTGTTATCCCTATCAGATTGGAAGTCAGAATCCGTGTAATCCACAGGGAGTAATTAGTCTGCCTGGTAAACCAGCATATAATCCCTAGTCCTTCTCAGGTACTTCAATATATGCTTTACCGCAGTCCAATGTCCCTGTCCTGGATTACTTTGATATCTGCTGACCATGCCCACGGCAAAGCAGATATCTGGTCTCGTACATAGCATCACATACATGAGGCTTCCTACTGCCGAAGCATAAGGAACCGCCTTCATTTCCTCTATCTCCTCAGATGTTCTAGGACACATCTCCTTAGATAAAGGAATTCCATGCCTGAAAGGTAGAAAACCCTTCTTGGAGTTCTTCATGCTAAAACGATCCATAATTGTGTCTAAGTATGAAGCTTGGGATAAGCACAACATCATTTTCCTGCGATCCCTTATAACCTTGATCCCAAGGATGTGTCCCACCTCTCCCAAGTCCTTCATATCAAACTGTTTGGACAACCATACCCTTACGTCCGATAACACCTTGATATTATTACCAATCAACAAAATGTCATCTACGTATAGTACAAGAAATACCACTACATTTCCGTCACATCTCTTGTATACACAAGACTCATCTGGACTTTGAATAAATCCATAAGACTGGATTACCTCATCAAAGCGGATGTTCCAAGATCTCGAAGCTTGCTTCAATCTATAAATGAACCGATTAAGCTTACATACAAGATGCTCTTTGCCTTTAGCAATGAATCCCTCTGGTTGCTTCATATAGATGTTTTCCTCAAGACTTCCATTAAGGAAAGCTGTCTTGACATCCATCTGCCACACCTCATAATCCATATGAGCTGCTATGCATAAGAGAATCTGGATAGACTTAAGCATGGCTACCGACGAAAAGGTCTCCTCATAATCGATACCCTCTTTCTGAGTATACCCCTTCGCAACAAGCCTTGCTTTGAAGGTCTCAACCTTCCCATCTATTCCTCTCTTTCTCTTGTAGATCCACTTGCATCCAATGGTTTTTACACCATCGGGTGGTTTTACTAGCACCCAGACCTGATTTGAATCCATAGATTCAATCTCAGCATTCATTGTACTTTGCCAAGATACTGCATTTTTATCTTGGATTACCTCGTCATATGTCCAGGGATCAGGTTCATGTTCGCCAAGGACCAAATCAGAAGATTCTCCCAAGAACATGAATCTATCAGGCTGTCTCACAACCCTCCCACTACAACGAGATATCACCTATGTATCCTCTGTGACACGCGGTGCTGTGACATGTGGTATATCCTCTTGTACCGGTGGTACTAAAGAAGTGACTTCCCCTTTTAATTCCTCCAGAACAATTTTACTCTTGGGCTCGTGGCTCATCACATAGTCTTCCTCTAGAAATCTGGCATTCGTACTAACGATCACCCTCTGATCTCTAGGACTATAAAATAAACCACCCTTCGTTCCTCTAGGATGGCCAACGAACATGCGTACTTCTGAACGAGGTTCCAACTTACCAGCATCTGCCTTCAGCACATGTGCTGGACTCCCCCATATCCGAATATGTCTTAGACTAGGCTTTCGCCCAGTCCACAATTCTGTGGGAGTAGAAGGCACTGATTTAGATGGAACCAAGTTCAGAATGTACACCGCCGTATCTAGAGCATATCCCCAGAACGAATCTGGCAAGTCAGAATAACTCATCATCGATCTAACCATCTCCATAAGAGTCCTATTCCTTCGCTTTGCTACACCGTTCTGCTGGGGTGTGCCAGGTGCAGACAATTGGGATTGAATCCCAGCCTCTGATAAGTAATTCCTAAACTATCCCAAGAGGTACTTACTACCACGATCATATCGTAGTGTCATCCATATCTTGAATAATCATCTATGAAAAAGATGAAATATTCAAAACTACCTCTTTCCCGGACAAACATAGGACCATATGAATCAGAATGAACCAATTCCAACACATCTTTGGATCTATACCCCTTGGCCTTGAAAAAGCCTCTTGATCATTTTACCCTCCAAGCAAGATTCGCAGGTTGGGAAATCTTCCACCACTAATGAAACCAAAATTCCATCAGCTATTAACCTTTGAATTCTACTTAGGTTAATATGACCAAGCCTAAGATGCCAAAGATATGTTTGCTTCATCTTCGAAGGTTCTTTTCTCTTATTGGAATTAGAAGATGAGTTATTAACTTCTATTTGCATCGTGGGAGCTTGTGGTTCAAGTGTGTATAGATTTCCTATCAATGCACCTGAACAGATAATGTCTCTATTCCTTTTTATAACAACTTTGTCATTAAAAGAAATAAGATATCCATCCATAAACAATTTAGAAACCAAAATTAAATTCTTTCTAAATAAAGGTACCTAAAGGAAATTATTAAGAACCAAAACTTTATTTTTCTCAAAAGATAAATAAAACATCTCCCACTGCAATAGCCGCCACCTTCATGGCATTGCCCAAGTAAATGGTAATCTCTCCCTCAGCTTGTCGTCGGGTTTCCTGGAACCCCTGCAAAGTATTACAGACATAATCAGAGGCTTCCGTATCTACACACCAGGTGCCGGTAGATAATACTTCTAACCATGTTTCAACGACTAGACCAAAGGATATTCCTTTGTTCTGCTTCGGATTGGGACAGTCCTTCTTCCAATGTCCATCCTGCTTGCAAGTGAAGTACTTGCCTTTCGGCTTCTTCACTCCTCCCTGAGATCCTCCCTCCATGTTTGCTACACCTTGTTTCATCTTCTTCTTGCCTTTCGGCTTAGAAGTAGAAACCTTCTGAACAACCATGGCCTGAGCCTGAGCAAGCCTTTCTATTGACTAAAGAATGATATCGACCTGGGTTTCCCCATCGATCTCAGCTCCAAGGACTTCCAGCTCATTCGCAGGCTTAGGAGGACACTCTTCGAAGAGTACATACTTGTACTCCTTAGCAGATAAGACAATATCTAGATTCTTTTCCAATCAACATTATTTGGGTATAGTAAGTTTATTTTCCTTTAGTATCATAGCAAGTGGACTGAAAGTCATTTTTGAAAATCCTAAGAATCACATAGATCATTACTTTAGATTTCAAAAAATTATTGATTCTTCAAACAATAAAATTTTAAAATCAACCAACACCTCAAAACACTGAGAATATCGTATGCCACGATAGTGTGGACGTATACGAATTCAACATTTGTAAGAGGAGGTTTTACCCATTAATTTTACTATCTTGTCAACCTAACTTTTTAACAAATAAAATTAATAGTTGGTTTCTCTTCGGCCCTACAAATAAAAGCAGTGACTCCGATGGGGAGGATACTTATATTTGTATCTAAGTGTTCACCATTACTTGGTACCAAGGTAATTATCTCGGGTTATGTGCCTTACGATGGGGAAGTACACACACTCCTTAATAATTTCCTATAACCATATTCGACCTTGTGATCCACAAACAAACTCATCTGATGGGGAGGAAGGCACTCAGAGTCGACGCGCAAGTTTGTTTGCATCACTTGTCAAATCGTAATGGAGGCCGTGGGAATTTATAAAAATATCCCTCTCCCACTTAATAATTTGAAAATGAGGAATTTTCTAACCTACGACATGCATATCAAAAAATAAGCAATAAATATGAAAAATAAAATTTTCCAACTATTATGGCTTTTGTCTTCAATATGTCTCCCGTTGCATCGCCTTCTCGTCCACTCCTCCTACGCCATGTACGAGCCATCCGGAGATCCGAGTCGAGACTAAAATCTATTTTAATTTACATCCATCGATCCTATACTCCATGAGGGAGTGTACATGAATCTAGATCGAAAGTAAACTAAAATAAAAAAGTGGCTAAACAATGTCGTATCTAATTTACAAAAAATCAAATACTAGCCTCATCAACCCCGAGGATTCAACAAAATATACACATACAATCACATACACACATATGTCCATAATAGTCGGATCTTATGCCTGCAACCAAAGAGTTAAACTACGCATATCCTACTATTATCCGGCACATATAATATATGAAAAGTGCATAAAAATTAACTGAATCTTAAACACAAAACCGGAAACCTTGGCTCTGATACGAGTTAAAGGGTTTTGCTTATCGAGTCTGTGAGGGGAAACTTCGCTTCCCACTACACCTTGGTTGTATGTTCATGGCAATCCCATCGATGTCCCTAGATTAAAAAATTTAATCCTAGACAAAAGGGATTGCTCAAACAACCAAGTCATCATCGTGCTATTCGTTTAGAGAGGTCACTTGAACAAACTCGTTGTTCAAGCGGAGGCAAGGTTTGGGTCACAAGCCTATGTCTAAGAAGGTACCTACTTACCACAATGTTTCATTTGATTATGGAACTAAATCTAGGACTAGGAAAGCCAAGGTTACAAGGGAAGTTATCCCTAAGGTTAACCATGGCAAATGCCTAGTGGCTAAGATTTCGAAGAAACCTAGGGAGGCCACTAAGAAGGTTACAAGGGGAGTCACCCCTAGAGTTAACGTAGGCAAGACCACAATGACAAAAGCTACTAAACCTAGAAGGGTTATTAGGAGGGTATATAGGGAGGTCATCCCTAAGGAATACCAAGTTAACCCAAGGAGCTCCAATAAGTATTGGGTTCCTAGGAGCGTGATCGATTCACGCTAAATGGGTTAGGTTGTGTCAACATGAATTGGTGGGGTAGTTAACTCAACCATAGCAAAGTTGGCACTTTAGGACATTTTCAAGGTTTTGGGATACCTTGGAAATAAGTATTAATCATAATCCTAAAGGTCTTTAGGATGTGTTAATATATTTTGAGAATTATGAAAAATCAATCAAATTGGCACAAACTAGGTTTAGAGGTCATGGTGTGTCATTTTGGGCTTTTGGCACACTTAAGGGATAATTGATTATATGGAAAAATGGACTTAATAATAACAAATGGCAATTAACACTAAAATTTAGGTATTGTCATACCTTTATATTTTATTTGCCATGATTGATTTTCCATTACCATGTCATGATATCATATTCATTTAAATCATATAATATGTCATGATCATGCTTAGGTTTGTTTTTATGTCATGTATGCTTAGGATATAATTTATGTCAAGACATCATGATTATTGGCACATATTTCACTTATACTATCATTATATGCCAAGATCATATTTCATGCATTTAGGTTTAATGAAAATTGATTTAAGGACTATGGCATGACTTGAAGTCTCATGTATAAGGGAATCAAGTAGTGTTGCCTTAGAAAATGCATGAGACCTTTGATTAGGATGAAAAAAACCCACATCTCACATCAAATTGACATGTGTGTGGTTTCAAACACCTTAGACACATGTGAGATACTAGGAAATGAGTTAAGTTCAAGGTGCATAGTTTTTGCATCTAGATGAACTCAAACTCATAATATATCATGGGTGGATCATGGGGAAAGCTAATGTGCAAGTCATGTGCATTGAGCCCATTGATCATGATCCAATATAGGTTTTCAAAAATATTTTAAAATTATTTTAGAAAACCTTGATGTAGTTTATCTTTTGATAGAAGTCACCATTGATGATGTTGATACAAAGAGGGCTCAAAACATTGAAGCTTTTCTTATTTTTGAACTTTGTATCAATTTCACTATTTTGTGGGTAAATTAATTTTCAAATATTTTCACCCATTGTATTTGTCATAAGTATTATACATATAAATTTTCATGATTTTTCGATTTATGTATAATTACTTATGACTTTCCGAAATTCATTTCTGAAAACTAAATTTTTGTATTTGCAGAAATCAGTCAACTGCCGCTTATGGCAGTCTATTGGCGTCAAGGACAGTCGACTAGTGACTGTAAGAGTCGACTGCCAGAGCTGATTTCGGGTAAACAAGAATGTTTAGCCTATATTTCAGCTATGTTAGGCTACCCTAACTGCTCCCCTAGGATATACTTTGGAAAGCATTAGAAAGGGTGAAAATTCATTGGACATGGATTAGGAGAGTTGTTTGTGTGTGTATCAATTCTTAAGGTGTGTGAAAGTTCAAGTTTGAACTTTTAACCTTAACTTTGATGGTTTAGTATTCCTATAGGCTTAGGGACTCTCCAAGAATATTGTTGGTGCAATGGTCAAGGGAGAGCAAGCCTTTAGGGGGAGGTATCCATCATGGGATGATGGATGTATTCTTCCTCATGAGGGAGAGAATTTTGAGAATGTGAGATGCCTAATTTGGAAATTGGGAGAGTTTGAAGGAGTGCCTCTCTTAAGTGATATGAGACTTATCACTAGGAAGAGTGAAGGTATCCTAGATATTTTTGGACTAAGGGGGAGATTGTAAGATCTCATTGGGATATGAGACATTAACACCCTTAGGAAGAGCCTTTTTGATGTATGTCAAAAATGGGGAGAACTTGGGATTCCCAATTTGAAAAATTGGGAGGATTGAATTGAGTTAGTGTTCTAACTCAAAGATGTTGGTTTTTGTCAAACATCAAAAAGAGGGAGATTGTTGGTGCAATCGGCCCAGGTCACGATTGACCGGACTCGAGTTTGACTCGAGTAGTGTTTTGATGTTTGACATGGATGTTCGACAAAATATATGACAACGCATTTTGTCATGGAGAGTCCAAGTCTTGAGTACTTAGCAATGGAAAGTCCAAGTCATGGTTACTTGGCATGGAAAGTCCAAGTCATGGGTACTTTGGCATGGAAAGTCCAAGCATGGGTCTTGGCAAGGGAAAGTCCAAGCTTGAGTCTTGGCAAATGGAAATTCCAACATGGGTTGGCAAGGGAAGTCCAAGGGGTGATATTGGCGACGTAAAGTCCAAGGGTGGAGTCTTGGCAGCATAAGTCCAATGGTTGGCGGCATAAAGTCCAAGTGATAGTCTTGGCAGCGTAAGCCCAATGTGCCTTGGCGATATAAACCAGCTTAGCTTTTAGTTGTATATGAGAGGTGTCTTAAGGCAATCGCCTTATGGTTGTTCCATTTATTTGATAAATGAAGATTCACTATTTGAGTATACGTGTTTTCATGTATTTGATTGGATCTTAAACTCATTTACTGGATGTCGGCAATACGATTCACAGCATGAGAGAATTTGTGATTAGATCACAACTAGTGAGTTTCTCTACATGTGTAATTATGATGTATTAGAATTATCCCTAGTCGATGAATTGATGGATTAGGACGCTATCAATTCTGTTGAGACTAGCACGAGGTATACTCTTTGGTTTATCAAAGCAGTTGTTTCTCACTGGCTGGAGACATTGGGATATCCGGAGTTAATCGTGGATGCTAGTTATGATAACTAGTTCATTGGAGTGACCAGCTATAAGACTTCATATGGTTCACTGCATATAAGTATATGTCAATAAAGTTCTTATAGCAGCTTAAGTGTGATGTTCCTTCGAGTTGTAGTATTCAAGTCATCTTGGTCATAAAGACTTATGCTTTGACATCTTAAGCAAGCATCTCCGAGGAGATGTGGACCCGGGATGATTGGGTATAAGTCGAAGTGACCGAAGGTTGTTTGAATATCCTATAGAGGATTCACCTCTTCTTGCGAGGAGATGTATACCCTATGACCTCTCGTCGGATTGTTACTAAAATCTTTGGTCAAAGCATTACATGTTTAGAGTATGGTACTCTTAGATACATGTGTAGTAACTAGAATCCAGAGGACGAGGAAGTAATACTTGGGCTAGGTGTGACGTAGTCAACCTAGTGGGGACTGACACAATAGACCATGTCTTGAACCAAGCGGGTATAAGATGAGTGAAATGAATGGGGCACAATTCATTGTAGCTGCTGAAGGGTTTCAGAAATCGTCCTGGGATCAACCGTTGATTTTTTGGTTAATTAGGGATAATGATGTACTACTAGGTGTCACTCATGATCGTTCTATAATTAATGGTAAATTATAGACGGCCAACATAAACCGGGAACCTATTTGGTCACACGCGCAACGAGTGTAATCCGAAGGATTTAAAACGAGTTTGAGAATAGGATTCTCAGATCGAGAGAGGCTTGGTTTGGTTGGACCAAACAAAGAGCGAGTATGAAATTGTTTCAGTCACATCGGAAGCATGGATGTGCCGAGTCTTATGAAGACATGATGGATAAACCAAATTGGTTTAGTTCTAATCCAATGGTGGAAAATAAATTAAAGTGGTTTGGTTTGTTTTAAACGAATGAACCAAAGTTGGTTCGGTTCGTTTTAACTTAAAATAGACCAACGCAGTTTTGTTTATTTTAACTAAAGTTATTGGAGCGGGTTAACGGGTTTTGGTTATGAACCAATAACTGTTAGGAGAATGTGTTCTCTATAAAAACACGGCTTAAAGGTTTTTCGTGGAGAATTAATGGGTTCAAGGGTTTTGAAAACCCTAGCCTCCTCTCCTCTTCCTCCTCTAGGGTTGCCGCCCATCTCTTGTGTCGCCGCCCAAGCTTGTTGAAGCTCCTCCTGCTCACCACCGGCCACACACCAGCTGCCGGTGACTCCTCCGGCCATCCTCCCTTGGCCGCCGGCAACCAAGGAGCAACTGGCCATTGATTGACCCGCTATCTTCTCCACCAACACGAGCTGTCCAATTTTGGACAGCTTGTTTCCCTCTTCATAGAGAGGTCGTTTGGTCGGCATTTTGCACTCTGACAACAACCTTGTCGAGAATTGGATCTTCGACAATCCTCTTGGTGGAGGATCAATGGTTTCGTCAATTGGTTAACGAAAATCACTTCCGAGAAGCGAGTTCGTAGAACTCATTTTTAGATCCGAATTTTGATTTGGATTGTGATCATCTCTCGGATCACAATGTCTTCGACGTGAGGCTAGTAACTCATGAGAAGACGGGGCTCGTGACTTTGTGAAGTTATCCCGACAATACTCGGTGTAGATACGGATAGAGGCGAGACTTGCAAATGTCGCTCGGTTGATGTCAATCCCGCTACACGTGGTTCATCAAGTATACCTAGAGATAAAGTTTCCTTTATTGCAAAAATTTAAATATGCGATTATGTCTACACTTATTGTATCCTGCATGCGTGTGGTGTGTGTGATGTAATAAATTAGTTTATTACTTGTTTTTGCTTCCGCTGTGTGCATATTTACGAAACGTGTTCGAACACACACCCACATTGGTGCCGGGGAAATCCAACAGTGGTATTATAGCCACGCTGTGTTCTGACATAATCGTAAAATTATTTTGTGATAGTCATAATTGTATTTATGGAAATTTTCTACTTTTGGAAAGTTTAGAAGTATTTATGGAAATTTTCTACTTTTGGAAAGTTTAGAAGTATTTATGAAAATTAACACTTTTCATAAATAAAATATGCGATTAGATTTGGAAATTTATTTCCTAATTTAATCATGATTTTATTTGGGAAATCAAATCTCAAACATATTTTATATCCATAAATAGTTATGACAAATAAGAAAATTCAAATTGGAAATTTCCTAATATGATTAGGAAATTACAATTTAGGAAATTTGTTTCCTAAATTAGATTTGACTTTCCTTAATTAACACTTCCATAAATAAAATATGTGATTAGATTTGTAAATTTATTTCCTAATTTAATCATTATTTGATTTGGGAAATCAAATCTAAAATATATTTTATTTCCAAAATGGTTATGACAAATAAGGAAACTATTTGTACATGTCATAATTGTATTGTCATGTAATTGCATTAGATGCATATCATTATGTCATGTGTGTCGTGACATGTAGATGTATGTCATGTGTGTCATGTTATGTAGATAATAGTTATTTGCATGCAAAGAGGATGAGACATTAAATCCCTTACACAACATTAAAGCTTACATCTTCCTTTAATATAGTTAGAACCAGAGTTCCATTTCTTGTTTGGTGATGCGGTGACGGGGAAGAAGATCTATGGACTTCTTTTCAACACGATGGAGTGCGAAGAAAGCTTAGGGGGTTCTCTCCGGCCGCAACAGTAAAAATGAAAATGCCAAGCAAAGACACGCAAGCCAACACAGACAACAAACCAAGACATAGGATGTAACGTGGTTCGGAATAAGGATTCCTACTCCACAGAGGTGAGCTCTCTCACCGGATGCAGTGCCAAAGCACTTTCACTATGAACGTCCTCCTTCGTGGAAAGGAACTTTCAGAGGTGGAGGAGAAAACCTCTTACAAGCAAGTCAAGATACAAGAAAAAGTACACGAAAGGTGAAGATCACCACTCTCCTTCTCCGGCGAAGTGGTAGCTCTCCTTCTCCTAATGCATCTTCGTTTCTTACTGGTTGGAATAATGCGGATCCCCTTCCTTTTGTCCTGTCTCTCCCTTTTATTTTCCCCCTCTGATCAGTTGTTGCCTCGCAAGCTTGCCCCGTTGTACACGTGACCACCATGCCCATCTGGAGAATCATTCTGTTATAGACACGAGGAGCGAAGGCTCCTCGGAATATTGTGTGGGGCCCCCCTTCTGTTGTGTAACAACCTCCCCTCTACATTTTGGGAAATATGCTAGCCTGTCCCTTTTAACCGTTTGCCTTTGGTGAAATTAATCTAGACATATAGCTCACATGGAGCATAACCCTCGAGCTCTTCTCAGCATCCGGAACCAACTCTCCTTCTCTCCGTCCCAAACTATCTCCGAACTAGCTATACCGAGTCGACTCTCATCCGTACCATATGTTAGTAATATATGAGAGATGTCCTAAGGCAATCGCCTTATGTATGAACCATTCATATGATAAATGAAGATTCACTATTTGAGTATACATGTTTTATGTATTTGATTGGATCTTAAACTCATTTACTAAATGTCCACGATACAATTCATAGCATGAGAGAATTTGTGATTGGATCACAACTAGTGAGTATCTCTACATGTGTAATTGTGATGTATCAGAATTATCCCTAGTCGATGAATTGATGGATTTGGACACCATCAATTCCATCGAGACTAGCACGAGGTATACTCCTTGGTGTATCCAAGCAGCTGATTCTCACTGGCTGGAGACATAGTGATGTCTGGAGTTAATCGTGGATGCTAGTTATGGTAACTAGTTCATTGGAGTGACCAGCCGTAAGACTTCATATGGTTCTCTGCATATATAGATATGTCAATGAAGTTCTTACTGTGGCTTAAGTGCAATGTTCCTTTGACTTGCGGTATTCAAGTCATCTTGAGCATGGAGACTTATGCTTTGACATCTTAAGCAAGCATCTCTAAGGAGATGTGGATCCGGGATGATTGGGTATAAGTTGAAGTGATCGAAGGTGTTTGAATAGCCTATAAAGGATTCACCACTCCTTGCGAGGAGATGTATACCCATGGCCTCTCGTCGGATTGTTACTAAAGTCTTTGGCCAAAGCATTACATGTTTAGAGTAAGGTACTCTTCGATACATGTGGAGTAACTAGAATCCGTAGGACGAAGAAATGATACTTGGTTTAGGTGTGACGTAGTCAGCCTAGTGGGGACTGACACTATAGACCATGTCCTGAACCAAGTGGGTATAAGATGAGTGAAGGGAATGGGGCACGAATCATTCGAATCACAAGGGTTTCGTAAATAGTTCCGATCAACTGCTGATCTTTTCTGCTAATTGGGGATCATGATGTACTACTAGGTGCCACTCATGATCGTTCTATAATTAATGGTTAATTATAGACGGCCAACATAAACCGAGAACCTATTTGGTCATACGCACAACGAGCGTAATCCAAAGGATTTAAAACGAGCTTGAGAATGGGATTCTCAGACCGAGAGAAACAAGGTTTGGTTGGACCAAACATGAAGCGAGCATGAAATCGTTTCAGTCGCAATGGAAGCGTGGATGGGTCGTGTCTTATGAAGACATAATGGATGAACCAAAATGGTTTGGTTCTAATCCAATGGAGAAGAATAAACCAAAGGGTTTGGTTTATTTTAAACGAATGAACCAAAAGTTGGTTCGGTTCGTTTTAACTTAAAATAAACCATCATGGTTTGGTTTATTTTAACTTATCTTAATGGAGCTGGTTAACGGGCCTAATGGTTATGATCCAATAACCATTAAGAGAATTAGTTCTCTATAAAAGAGGGCTTAAGGGATAATTAAGCCCTAATCCAAAACCCTAGCTTGGAGTTGCCGCCCAACCTCCATTGCCGCCCAGCTTGTTGTGCCGCCGTCCAGCTCCTTGCCAGCATCCAAGCTTCAGCCAGTGATCCTCCGGCAACCCTCCGGTGATCTTCCTAGGCTTCGGTGAAAAGGTGAGCACTTGGCTTCCTTTGTTGGCCGGCGCCTATCTCCTCCACCAAAGCTGTCCAGTTTTCTGGACAGCTTGTTCTCCTCTCGTCGGAGCGTCGTTTGGACGACGGTTAGAGCTCCGACAGCGGCTAACTTACCGTGGATTCAATCTCCGATAATCCTCTGAGGTGGAGGATGAAGGATTCATTAATCGGTTGACGAATACCTCTCCGGAGAAGCGAGTTTTGAGGACTCGTATTAGGATCCGAATTTGGATTCGGATCGTGATCATCTCTCGATCACGTCGTCTTCAACACGAGGCTAGTAACCCGTATGAAGACGAAGCTCGTGGCTTAGCGAAGTCATCCCGAGGAACTCGGCGTGGATACGGATAGAGACAATTCTAGCGAGGATCGTTCCGGTTGATGTCGTTCCCGCTACACGTCATACGAAAGGTATAACGTAGATAAATTTCCTTTTATTGCAAATTTAAATTTACGGTTATGTCTACACTTGTTGTAATATGCATGCGTGTGTTGTGTGTGTTGTAATAAATGTAGATTTATTATTTTTATTGCTTCCGTTGTGTTCATGTTTACGAAACGTGATCGAACACACACACGCCGCGGTGCCGAAAACCCAATAGTGGTATCAAAGCCCAGGTTGTGTTTCGACATAATCGTAAAATGGTTTTGCGATAGTCATAATGTTATTTCTGGAAATTTTCTAATTTTAGAAATTTAGAAGTATTTATGGAAAATTTTCAATTTTGGAAAGTCTAGATGTATTTATGGAAATCTTCCACTTTTGGAAAGTTGGAAGTATTTATGGAAATTGATATTTTCCATAAATAAAATATTTGATTAGATTCTGGAAATTTATTTCCTAATTTAATCATGATTTGATTTGGAGAATCAAATCTTAAAATATTTTATTTCCATAAGTAGTTTTGATAATTTAGGAAATTGGTTTCCTAAATTGATTTTTCTTAATAAATTATTTTCATAAATAAAATATGTGATTAGATTTGGAAATTTGTTTCCTAATTCAATCATGATTTGATTTGGAGAATCAAATCTTAAACATATTTTATTTCCATAAATAGTTATGACAAATAAGGAAATTATGTACATGACATAATTGTATGCCATGTAATTGCATTAGATGCATAACATTATGCCATGCGTGTCGTGACATGTAGATGTATGCCATGTATGTCATGCCATGTAGATAATAGTTATTTGCATGCAAAGAGGATGAGACATAAAACCCTAACTCAATATTAAAGCCTACACCTTCCATTAATATGGTTAGAACCAGAGTTCTGCTTTCTTGTTTGGGTTGTTGACTCACTCCAAGCCCGGCTAACCTCAACATGTTCAAATCATTGAATAGTTTAACTCTAATATGGTAAGAGTCGAGGTCAATCGTTAGTTTGGGTTGTTGACCTACCCAAGCTCGCTAATTGGTTGAATGTGCTCTAACCATATTAAAACTATTTCGCGATTAATGGGTCGGCTTCTAACTTGGAGCATCGATTTGTTGGACTCACTCCAAGGTCGATGTGAAGAGAGGTGAAGTTGGGTGCTATGCATATGATGCATACTTGTTAATGTGTTAACAACCCAATGTATGTGTAAACATTCAATTAGTTGATAGCACATTGTGATAGTTACATATACATGATATGTAATCGTATACTTGATACCCACCATCATAGCTAAGAATGGTCATTGACTCACTCCAAGGTTGTTCTTATCTATATTGGATATCAGCTCATTCGGAGATTGACCTACGATCTCCCGAATTGATTTCAAGGGTTTTTGAATTCGAAAAATGAATGGGATTTATAAATGTATATTGATGCATTTTAAAAATCATCTTTCTCATATATGCTCGTTTTGTATTTCTAAAATTGATCATGTTGTCTTTTAATTTATGCTCCATTTTGATTCAATAAATTGATCGGGCCAACTTCTTGGATCGCTTAGAAACTTGAGAATTGTTCTCAAGGTGAAAAGCTTGCGTATGTCCTCAAAGCGCCTCTTCCCGCCCATCCTAGTGACGATGCAACTCCGAACCAATTGTTGGTCTATCAGAAACATGTGACTGATTCAGCAATCGATGAGTTGTATCATGCTAGCCGCGATGGAACCCAAGCTACGAAAGCAGCATGAGCATATGGATGCTCATATCGTAGTCCTTCATCTTTATGAGTTGTTTGATAAGCAAGTGAGATTCGAAAGGTTCGAAGTCTCCAAGCTCCTCTTCACCTCTGAGATGCAAGAAGGTTCATCTGTGGTACTGCTCAACATGCTGAAGACTGTGGAGCCTTCTGAGAAGCATGAGCAGGGGACGGTGTTGTTAGTTGATTCCTCGAAGAAAGGTTCTAAGAGGGAGTCAAAGGAACAACAGAAGGGGAAGAAGAAAAAGGCTAAAAAGGCATAACCAGCTCAAAAGGGCACTTGCCATCATTATGGCAAGTAGGGCCATTTGCGAAGAAAGTGCAAGATTTATCTTGAGTCCGTGAAGAAGGATAAGGCATCGGATGCCCCATCTTCTTCAGAAATCTTCTTTATTGATTGTCATTCTATTTCTACACTTGGGTATTTGATACTGGGTGTGGCTCACATATATGTAATGACATACATGGGCTAAGGAATAGAAGAAGACTCGTCAAGGGAGAGTCAAATTTATGTGTTGGGAATGGAGCAACGGTTGCTGCACTCGCCATTGGAACGTATTTGTTAGAACTCCCTGTAGGACTTGTCTTAGAACTAGACAATTGCTTTTATGTTCCTTCGTTGATAAAGAACATCATTTCTATTTCTTGTTTAAATAGAAATGGGTACCATTTGACTTTTAGTAACAATTGTTGTTACATAACTTTGAATGGAGTTCTTTAAGGGACTGAAACTTTAAGCAATGGTGTTTATACGTTGGACGTATCCAGTGATATTTTCAATATCGAAGCGAGCAACAAGCGTGCACGAAAAGATAATCAATTAGACTCCTACATGTTGTATTGTCGTCTTGGCCATGTAAGCAAGAAACGCATGTCCGAATTACACCGATGTGGAATTCTGGAATCGTTTGAATAGGATTCATACGATACATGCGAATCATGCTTAAAAGGCAAGATGACTAAGTTACCTTTTACTAGAAAAGGTGAACGAGTGGGAGAGTTACTAGGTCTAATACATACTGATGTATGTGGACCTATGTCAACTCAAGCTTTAGGAGGCTATAGCTACTTCATTACCTTCACCGATGATCACTCACGGTTTGGGTATGTGTTCTTGATGAAACACAAGTCTGAAGCCTTTGAAAGGTTCAAAGAATTCAGAAATGAAGTAGAGAAACAACATGACAAGAGTATTAAAATACTTCGATCGGATCGAGGTAGTGAATACTTAAGTCAAGAGTTTCTTGATTATCTAAGAGACAATGGCATATTGTCTCAATGGACTCCGCCATATACACCACAGCATAATGGTGTATCTGAGAGGCGAAACCGGACCTTGTTGGACATGGTCAGGTCAATGATGAATCATGCGACTCTTCCCAAGTCCTTTTGGGGCTATGCACTTCAGACAGCTATTTACTTGTTAAATAGAATGCCTACCAAGGTAGTCTCAACTACTCCATATGAGATATGGAATAGTAAGAAACCTCATGTATCTTACTTAAAGATATGGGGTTGTCCTGCTTATGTGAAGCGGACAGTATCAGACAAATTGGATGCTAAGTCTGATAAATGTCTATTTATTGGATACCCTAAGGAAACAAGGGGTTACCAATTCTATCATCCTGTGGAACAAAAGGTTTTTGTTTCAAGGCATGCTGTGTTTCTAGAGAAAGAGTTTCTCTTGCAAGAAAACAGTGGGAGTGTCGTCGAGCTTGAGGAGGCTCGAGAGACTCAAATAGACATTGATGAGATACCTGGTGAAGCACAACAGTCGACAACTCATAGTGATGAGCAATCGACTGGACCTATTGTAACACCACATCTTCGTAGATCTGGTAGAACACGCAATATTCCTGAGAGATATGGATTTCTCGTAAGTGAATCGAACGACGTGTTACTCATTGATGATGAGGAGCTTACCAGTTATGAAGAAGTGCTGACAAGTTCAGAAAGGGATAAGTGGCTTGGTGCCATGAAGTCGGAAATGGATTCCATGTATGAAAACCAAGTTTGGAACTTGGTTAACCCACCTGAAGGCATAAAGCCTATAGGGTGCAAGTGGGTTTTCAAGAAGAAAACCGACATGGATGGTAATGTGATTACCTATAAGGCTAGATTGGTGGTGAAAGGATATCGTCAAAAGCAAGGTGTTGATTATGACGAAACCTATTCGCCTGTAGCTATGCTTAAATCCATTCGGATGCTCCTGGCCATAGCGGCTCATTATGATTATGAGATATGACAAATGGATGTGAAAACAGCTTTCCTTAATGGAAACCTGCTCGAGGACGTGTATATGATACAGCCTGAGGGTTTCACATTGGTTGATAAAACTAAGGTATGCAAATTGCGACGATCCATTTATGGATTGAAGCAAGCATCCATGAGCTGGAATATCCGTTTTGATGAGACAATCAAAAAGTTTGATTTCTCACAAAATCCAGACGAACCTTGTGTGTACAAGAAGGTTAGTGGGAGTGCAGTCGTGTTCCTAGTATTGTATGTCGATGACATACTACTTATAGGAAACGATGTTTCAATCTTACAGTCAGTGAAGGTTTGGTTATCCAAGACATTCTCCATGAAAGACATGGGAGAAGCAACCTACATCCTCGGGATTAAGATCTATAGAGATAGATCGAAACGGTTGCTTGGTCTTTCGCAGTCTACATATATAGACCGAGTGCTAAAGAGGTTTAGCATGTCGGAATCCAAGAAAGGTTTCCTACCCATCAGGCATGGGGTACACCTTTCAAAGTCTATGTGTCCGCGCACAGAAGACGAGAGGATTTGCATGAGTAAGATTCCCTATGCATCCGCAATAGGATCTATCATGTATGCTATGTTATGTACAAGGCCCGACGTATCGTACGCTCTGAGTGTCACGAGCAGATACCAGTCCGATCCGGGAATGGATCATTGGCGTCATAAGATGATCCTAAGTACTTGAGAAGAACTAAGGATGTGTTCCTAATATATGGAGAAGGGGACATGGTGATACGCGTTCGGATGCAGACAAGGATGATTCCAGTCTCACTCGATGTGTTCAAATTGAATGGGGCGCAGTGAGTTGGAAAAGATCCAAACAAGAGATCAGAGCGGATTCTACCACTGAGGCAGAATACATTGCAGCTTCGGAAGCAGCAAAGGAAGCGGTTTGGATCAAGAAGTTCGTTCATGAACTTGGTGTGATTCCGGCCATTGTTGAAGCAATACCGGTCTACTGCGACAACAATGGAGCAATTGCACAAGCGAAAGAGCCAAGGTCTCATCAACGATCCAAACATGTGCCCGCTATCATCTTATCGGAGAGATCATCGAGGGAACGAAATACAAATCGAGAAAATTCCCACTGAAAGGAACTTAGCGGATCCCTTGACTAAGGCATTACCTCAAAATAAGTTTAAGGGTCATGTTCGAGCTTATGGTATTGGATACTGTAGCGATTGGCATTAGGCCAAGTGGGAGTCTGTTAGTAATATATGAGAGATGTCCTAAGGCAATCGCCTTATGTATGAACCATTTATATGATAAATGAAGATTCACTATTTGAGTATACATGTTTTATGTATTTGATTGGATCTTAAACTCATTTACTGAATGTCCACGATACGATTCATAGCATGAGAGAATTTGTGATTGGATCACAACTAGTGAGTATCTCTACATGTGTAATTGTGATGTATCGGAATTATCCCTAGTCGATGAATTGATGGATTTGGACACCATCAATTCCGTCGAGACTAGCACGAGGTATACTCCTTGGTGTATCCAAGCAACTGATTCTCATTGGTTGGAGACATAGTGATGTCCGGAGTTAATCGTGGATGCTAGTTATGGTAACTAGTTCATTGGAGTGACCAGCCGTAAGACTTCATATGGTTCTCTGCATATATAGATATGTCAATGAAGTTCTTACTGTGGCTTAAGTGCGATGTTCCTTTGACTTGCTGTATTCAAGTCATCTTGATCATGGAGACTTATGCTTTGACATCTTAAGCAAGCATCTCTAATGAGATGTGGACCCGGGATGATTGGGTATAAGTCGAAGTGATCGAAGGTGTTTGAATAGCCTATAAAGGATTCACCACTCCTTGCGAGGAGATGTATACCCATGGCCTCTCGTCGGATTGTTACTAAAGTCTTTGGCCAAAGCATTATATGTTTAGAGTAAGGTACTCTTCGATACATGTGGAGTAACTAGAATCCGTAGGACGAGGAAATGATACTTGGGCTAGGTGTGACGTAGTCAGCCTAGTGGGGACTAACACCATAGACCATGTCCTGAACCAAGTGGGTATAAGATGAGTGAAGGGAATGGGGCACGAATCATTCGAGCTACTGAAGGGTTTCAGAAATAGTTCTGGATCAACCGTTGATCTTTTCGATTAATTGGGGATCATGATGTACTACTAGGTGCCACTCATGATCGTTCTATAATTAATGGTTAATTATAGACGGACAACATAAACCGAGAACCTATTTGGTCACACGCACAACGAGCGTAATCCAAAGGATTTAAAACGAGCTTGAGAATGGGATTCTCAGACCGAGAGAAACAAGGTTTGGTTGGACCAAACATGAAGCGAGCATGAAATCGTTTCAGTCGCAATGGAAGCGTGGATGGGCCGTGTCTTATGAAGACATAATGGATGAACCAAAATGGTTTGGTTCTAATCCAATGGAGGAGAATAAACCAAAGGGTTTGGTTTATTTTAAACGAATGAACTAAAAGTTGGTTCGGTTCGTTTTAACTTAAAATAAACCATCATGGTTTGGTTTATTTTAACTTATCTTAATGGAGCGGGTTAACGGGCCTAATGGTTATGATCCAATAACCATTAAGAGAATTAGTTTTCTATAAAAGAGGGCTTAAGGGATAATTAAGCCCTAATCCAAAACCCTAGCTTGGAGTTGCCGCCCTTGTGTGCCGCCGCCAGCCTCCTTGCCGCCCAAGCTTCAGCCGGTGATCCTCCGCGACCCTCCTGATCTTCCTAGGCTTCGTGAAAAGGTGAGAACTTGGCTTCCTTTGTTGGCCGGGCGCTATCTCTTCCACCAAAGCTGTCCAGTTTTCTGACAGCTTGTTCTCCTCTCGCCGGAGCCGCTTTGACGACGGTTAGAGCCCGACAGCGGCTAACTTACCGGGATTCGATCTCCGTAATCCTCTGAGGTGGAGGACGGCGATCTGGCCAAACGTTGACGAATACCTCCGAGAAGCGAAGTTTTGAGACTCGCTTTGATCCGAATTTGGATTCGATCGTGATCATCTCTCGATCACGTCGTCTTCAACACGAGGCTAGTAACCCGTACGAAGACGAAGCTCGTGGCTTAGCGAAGTCATCCCGAGGAACTCGGCGTGGATACGGATAGAGACGATTCTAGCGAGGATCATTCCGGTTGATGTCGTTCCCACTACACGTCATACGAAAGGTATAACGTAGATAAATTTCCTTTTATTGCAAATTTAAATTTACGGTTATGTCTACACTTGTTGTAATATGCATGCGTGTGTTGTAATAAATGTAGATTTATTATTTTTATTGCTTCCGCTGTGTTCATGTTTACGAAACGTGATCGAACACACACACGCCGCGGTGCCGGAAACCCAACACCATATGCTTTTAGGCCTACTAGACCGAACCAAATATCATTCATCTCCTAGCGAAGCGATCTCCGCCTTCTCTTCACCGTGCCGATTACCTCAACTGGTCCTCCTTTTCTAATTTTCCCAGATGGTCGCGCCCGAACCATTCTCCCTTACTTTCTTCGCCGAACCAATTATTTGGTTCGGATAGTTTCTTACATGCGAGCTCCTTTACCCGGTTCACAGAGAAGAGGTAACAGCAATATCATTAGTCAACCCCCAAAAATAGTCAAGTTAAGATATAAGCTTGACTTTCTAAATGTATAAAGTCTCTACTCCGCCCTTTTCTCATCAATTCGAATTCACTCTCCTCTCATAACCCTACCCCATATATTCAGGGCGGCTTAATGGGCCCATGGGCCCCGCTTCTTCTTTTCTCTTAGATAGTCGAACAGTCACACAAAACCCTATATAAATCTTCGTCTTTTTTCCTTTAGGCATAACTTAGCGTGTTTAACAATCTAGTCTTTTCCGCTTCCTCTTCTTAGTGACTTTCTCCAGCAGCGTTTCAGCGACCTAGCCTCCTCTTTTGCCAACGTTCCTTCTTCAGCCCTCAAGCAAGTACCCTTCCCCGTTCTGTACCTATGGCCCCTAAAACCTTACCTTCACCTCCTTGGTACAAACACACCATCACCCAACTGAACAACAATCATTATTTCTTTAACATGAGGGACCAATTTATAGACTCTTCCATTCAATGTCGCTTTAACACTAAAATGTATCGACCGCATCGTCCTCCTCCTGGCCTAACCTGCTTCTTCTCCAAACAATTTCTTAACGGCTTGTTTTTACCTGTGCCCCCCTCTTATTTGGAAATCCTCGACTTTTACGATCTGCCCTTGAACCAATTTACCCCCAATTCCTTCCGCCTCTTGTCGGGGGTCATCATAGTATTCCAACACCTGAATCTTCCTTTATCCCCCCAACTATTCCACTGCTTCTTCCAACTGAAGTCTTCCAAGGCAGGCCTTTTTTATCTTTCTAGCTGCACGGACTGCCAATTCCTAGTAAATATGCCTTCTTCCCATAAAGGATGGGGAGAATTATACTTTTTTGCTCAGCTTCCATCACCTTTACCCCACTCGGATACCTGGAAGATAGATCTTCCAGAGTTGCCTCCTTTTCGCGAGACGAGGACTCAATGTCCTTTCTTGGAGGTCTGTAAAGTGTTGGGGGAATCTCGCTACTGCTCAAAACATCTAATGAAACCCCCACTCCTCAGTCACTTCAGGTTGTCCCCTTTCCCTCTAACGGCTCTGGCCGCCATAGGTAGAACAACGTTTGTACTTCAATATAGCTTATTATCTGGATTAATTTATCCTTCCTTCTTGTGAATTTCACAGATAACCTAATGCAGAGAGCTTTAGTAAAAGGTGAAGAAATTGAAGCAGCCAAGAAGAAAAAGACCTCCACCAAGCGAGGTAAATCCGTAGCTGCCCCTTCTTCCCCTCGGAAGAAATTGCGCCCAGTTAAGGAAGGAGTTCCCAGCTCATCATTTCCTCCTTCCTCCTCTTCTGATCGGCATGCCTCCTTGCCTCTCACCATCTATGAACCGAGGATGAGGGACACCGCATTAGCCACCCCATCCTCTTCTCCCTGAGGGGGAAATTCTTCTTCCCATTCTCCTACTTTATCTTCTATTCACCTTGACTCTCCCACACCTTCCCGAACCGAATCTATCTCAGTTCCCATTCCTCTAGAAACCCATACTTCTCCTACTCCCCTCCAGTGTGTAGATCCCACTCCCCCTTCGGAGGGGGGGAGTCTTCCTTCCCCGAACCCTTCATTGGTTACATTGGGGCCCCTTCTGAAAATCCATCACCTTTCAGAGGTGAAATTTTTCAACCAATCCGGTATATAGGGCCCCTGTGATCAAATGAGAAAAATGCTAGCCGAGGTAATTGTTTTCCCTCCTTACCTTTAGTATACATATATATTGATATGTCAACGCTTAACATTTGCATTCTTTTTCCTTCAGGTCTCAGCCATATATAATAAGATGATATCTCACATAGCCCAATTCCAGTCCAACGTGGAGACGCGCCATTTTGTTTCCCTGGCGCACCAAAAATAGCTCACCCAGCAGCTGAGCGAAAAGGAGCAAAAGAAATCTGACTTGATTAGCCAATGTGAAGATTCCATGACCCGACTAGCCCTGGCTCAGAGCGAGAATGAAGAGCTTCAACAGAAGAATCAAGACCTTGAACAACAAATTTTCTTACAGTCCAGCCAACTTCAATAGGTGGATCTTCTTACTCATGAGTTTACAGGGTATAAAAGATAGCTTGGGGACGCAATTATTCAAGCTGCTAATTCTTCAACTACAATTCAGTAGCTTCGGCAAGAACGCCAAGCGTGGGAGGCCACCCAAAAGTCTTGTTTAGAGAGGTGTTAAGAACTCTCTTCATTGGTGGCTGCCTTTCCTCAAGCCCTATCAGCAGTGGCTCGGCAGCAAAAAGAACTCCACCGAGAATACACCAAGGCATTTTCAGCCCTGGGTAAACGGGCCATGATGGCGACAACAGAAAGAGATGGTCTGGTAGCCCAGTTAGCTGAAAGCCAGACCCAGCTAGTCACGTGCCAAGCTCAACTCGCTATCTGCCAATCTCAGTTGAAGGAGCAGGAGGCCGACCTGAAGGGGCGTTACATCAAAAAGGGGGTGGATTTATTTATACTTGGCTTCAACGGGTCCTTGGCTTTAAATGTTGAACGAGGGTATCCTCCCCCCGGCATAGATACCATCTATTTAAACCCTGTTGACACTTTATCCAAATGCCCTCCTGAACTCTTCGAATTGTAATCTGTCACCCTTTGATCCTTGTAATGACTCTTTGATTATGAAAGAATGTAGGTACTGACACGATTCTTTGTGGATTTTTACGCATGTTTTGGTACGGGTCAAGAACTTTGGGTCTATTCTGTATTTCTTTCTCTTTATAACGGCAACCCCCTTGTCAGCCCTGTATAAAAGAAAGGACGATACTTCTTACTTTGGAATCGGTTCAGGATATCCTTGGAAAGATCTTTTTCCTGGCCCAAGCCAATTCGTTGGGCTCAGTCAGCAATTAAATCCTCCTTAACCTTTGATCTTCTCAAAATAATTAACTGCTCCGGAAATGATATCTCGACAATTTTCTATGCTGACGCTATTACGATGTTGGTCCTTTCCTCTTCTTCTCCTTTCCGAGGACAAATGCAACTTCTCATCTCTCGATTATAAATTATCACCTCAAGTGTCTCCGCATTTCCATCTGGTTCTCATGGCTTCCGCAGAACACCCTATTGAGATTTCTTAAGATTCTGACTCTTTTAAACTGCATGACTGGACTACTGAAGACTCAGAGGAATCGGAGACCCGCTCGATGACCACTTTGGCTTTCTGTCACCCCTCTTCTCCCTCCTTAACCACTGTTCCATCCCCTCCTGCAGGGAGGTCCTTCCGAGCACCCTTCCCTTCCTCCGCAATCGGGTATGGAACCCTCCCCTGATGTGGGAATACACAATAGGAGATCCCCGGGCCTCTGCTGAACTTCCTCCGCTCTCGCCGGCCCTAGCTTTCATTCCAGTCCCTCCTGCAGGGACTCATCGACCTCCTTTTGTTGGAGCTCCACCAACGGTACCTCCAGTTCAAGGCGATCTCTATAGAGTCATCTTGGCGCCTCCTATAGGGGATCGTTTGAAGCTAGAGGGGGGGTGAATAGCATCGTGCTATGCGTCGATGGAAATCGTTCGCATGTTCGTCTACAAATTTCGTTAGCGCAACGGAATATAGATAATAATAACAATAACGAAATAGACAATCACACGAACTCAAGCATATAACGTGGTTCGGAACCGCACGGTTCCTACTCCACGGATCGAGCTCTAAAGAGCTCTAGTGATGCACACGCAATCACTAATCACAAATAACTCCTTCTCGACACAAGTCGGAGGTGGAGAAATCCCTTACAATGATTACACTAAGTAATACAAAAGATACAAGCTAATAAAAGTATGAAATACAATGCAAGTATAGAAAAACCACTTTACAATAGCACTTTGGTTGCTTGATCTTTGATTGCTTGAATCTTGGTTGAAGACCTTGATTTGCAGTAGCAAATCGCCTCAACAATCCTCAATAAATTGCTACCTTTTTCCTCCTCCACGAGCTCCTTTTAAAGCTTCTACCTATGCTGGAAAAAGTCAATCAGTCGACTGATCGGGATGATCAGTCGACTGATGTCACTGTTGTCGTGAGACAATGGCTAAATCCACGCTGGAAAAATCCAACGGATCCATCATCAGTCGACTGATCATGACCATCAGTCGACTGATCAAGCCATCACTCGACTGCTGACCACAGCGGTCGAGTGAGACTCCATTCTGTGCTCGATTTCTCGAGCACCAATCGACTTATCACAAGATCAGTCGACTGCTCGACCAATCAGTTGACTGTCCACCTATGGCAGTCGACTGCTAGGGCAATTCCCACAGTCAAATCCTAGTTGACTCTTACCAATCGACTGTCACATGGCACCAGTCGACTGGCACACCTCAAACATGAGGTTTTAGCCCAAGTATGGTTCCCCCATATTTGCTAGACCACCTTTAGCCTAGACCTAAGCCTTCTAGCCACCTCCATCAGCCTCACGCCTCTCGGATCCCTCCAAGTCATCCATGACTTGTTCATCCATCCACTAGCCTCCAGGTGCTTCCATCGGCTATGTCATGCTAACGGTGTCTACACCGCTAAGGCACATTGGACTTACGCCACCAAGACTCCGCTTGGACTTTACGCCGCCAACCATTGGACTTATGCTGCCAAAACTTCACCCTTGGACTTTACGCCACCAATATCAAACCCCTTGGACTTCTCAAATGCCAAGACTCAAGCTTAGACTTTCCCTTGCCAAACCATGTTGGACTTTCCATGCCAAGACCTATGCTTGGACTTTACGTTGCCAAGACCCATGCTTGGACTTTACATTGCCAAGACCCATGCTTGGACTTTCCCAAATGCCAAGTGTCCCACTTGGACTTTCCATGCCAAGTACCCAAGAATTGGACTTTCCCATGACAATCACATTGTCATGCATTTTTGTCAAACATCAAAACATCTCTCGAGCCAAGCTCGAGTCCTGGTCAATCGTGACCTGGGCCGATTGCACCAACAATCTCTCCCTTTTTGATGTTTGACAAAAACCAAACAAACCATTTGAGTTAGACCATCTAACTAAAAACTTATTACCAATTATCCCAAACATTCTCCCCCTTTTTGACTAACATCAAAAAGGTCTTCTCCAAGGAGATCAATGTCTCATGTCCCAATGAGATCTTAAAATCTCCCCCTTGGACCAAAAATACCTAGGATGCCTACCATCTTCTTAGTGATAAGTCCCATATCACTCAAGAGAGGCAATCCTATTCACTCTCCCAATTTCCAAATTGGGTCTCTCAAAATCCCATCAATTTTCCCAATTGATGACATTCTCCCCATAACTTCTCCCCTTCAAGAAGAAAAAACACATCCATCATCCCAAGATGGATACCTCCCCCTAAAGGCTTGCTCCCCCTTGACCATTGCACCAACAATGTCCTTGGGAAGTCCCTAAGCCAATAGGAACTCTAAACCATCAAAAATAAGGTTAAAAATTCAAACATGAACTCTCCCCACCTTAAATTTGATACATTATCCTAACACCTCTCCTAATCCATATCTAATGGATTTTCACCCTTTATAATACTTCCCAAAGCATATCCTAGGGTTAGGAGTGGTTAAGGACCTTAACCGCAGCTGAACATTGGCTAAACAAACCTTGTTTTCCCAAAATCAGCCTTGGCAGTCGAATCTATCAGCTACCAGTCGACTGCCACCCTTATCAGTCGACTGCCACCCAGGGCAGTCGACTGATAACTGAAATTTCTAAATTTCAATTATCAGAAATAGATTTGGAAATTCATAAGTAATTCTATGTATATCAAAAAATCATGAAACTTCATACGTATATTACTTATAGTCAATACAATGGGTGAAAAATATTTGAAAATTATTTTACCCATAAAATATCGAAATTGATATAAAATCCAAAAGTGAATAAAAACTTCTAAGTTTTGGCTTACTTTGTATCAATCTCATCAATGGTGATTGTGTTGGTGCAACAATGCCCCAAACATTTATATATGTTTTGATGTTTGGATAAATCATCTAAGTTAGGCAATGCTTTGTGATCTAATTGCGAATATGTTTAAGTGACAGGGAAATCCAAGGATGAAGACTTGGTAAAAGAGAAGTCCAAGTATGATCTTGGCAAGGAAAGTCCAAGGGACGGACTTGGCAGCATAAGACCAAGCTTGTAGTCTTGGCAGCGTAAAGTCCAAGTGAACCTTGGCAAAGGAAGACCAAGTATGATCTTGGCAAGGGAAGTCCAAGGGATGGACTTGGCAGTGTAAGACCAAGCTTGTAGTCTTGGCAGCGTAAAGTCCAAGTGAACCTTGGTAAAAGAAGTCCAAAGTAAATTCTTGGCAGCATAAGTCCAAGCTCGTAGTCTTGGCGGCATAAAGTCCAAGCATTTGGCAACTCAAGATATGACGAAACCGAAGGAAGATCTTGGAAGCAAAGCGCAAAGGATGAACAAGTCGCGGACTCAGAGGGATCCTGGAGGCGCAAGGCTTAATGAGGAGCTAGAAGGTTGAGTCTAGGTCTAGGGTGTAAAATCAAGTGTGAATTACTCATACTTGATAAGTATCAGTCGACTGATACGATGTATCGATCGGCTGATCGGTACTTTCGATTGAGTCGGTGAAACCACGACCATCAATCACGCTTTAGCGGCGATCGATGTTGCAATCGATCGATCGCCAACAGTGGCAGTCGACTGATCAACGCAAATATGAGCACAGAGTGGAGTCGCACTCGACTGCGGCCTACGATCACTTGACTGATCACTCCATCAGTCGACTGATGGAGGGATCAGTCAACTGATCACTTGGCCGTTGGAAATTGCGGCTACGTATCTCCGCAGATCTGCTGGTTCAGAAGTCGTTGGCTTCGGCGACAGTCGACTGATGGTAAGCATCAGTCGACTGATCGAAGCCCAACGGGAAAAACAACATCTCTTCTATAAGAAGGGGCCTTGGGGAGCTTGGTGAAGCTAGTGCTCTCATTTCTAACTATACTCTTGTGCTCACCAAGCTTTCTCCAAGTGTTTTTATGCTTCTAAACCTCCTCTTCTCTAATCTTAATCTTCCATTATTGTAAAGAAGAGGAGTGCATTGTAAAACAAGGTTTCTCCACCTTGGTTCATCCAAAGGAGGTTTAGTGAAGCTTGCTAGGGTTAATCCACCTTACAGATTACCGTGGAGTAGGAGCGTCATCTTCGAACCACTTACATCGGGTGTTAGCGTTGGTTTTCTTGTTTCTTATTCGTATTCGTATTTGTATTTGTAATGCTTCTGCTAACTTACTTGTAGAAACCAAGAAAGGCTAATCACCCCCCCCCCTTTAGCCATTACAAAGATCCTAACAAGTGGTATCAGAGCCCGGATAGCTTGGAAGATTTCACCATCAACCAAGGCATCAATGGCTCTTCAAGAGGGATATAGCACCGCCAAGCCACCACTCTTCGATGGGAGTCATTTTGCGTATTGGAAAGGTAGGATGAAATATTATCTAATGAGTAATATTGAAATTTGGCATAGCATTGTAGATGGCTTTGAAGAACCGGTGGATGAACATGGAGACCTTATTCCAAGCAAGGATTGGACAAGGGAAATGAATAGGCGGTTCGAATCAAATGCAAAGGCGGTACTCACCATCCAATGCGGCATTACAATGGAGCAACTCAACAAGGTGGGGCCTTTCGAATCCGCCAAGGAGTTATGGGAAAAGCTCATTGAGCTAAATGAAGGATCCAAGGAGTCAAAGAGGGCCAAGAAGGACTTGCTAATTGGACAACTTCAAGCCTTCCAAATGAAGATGCATGAAACCGTAAGCCAAATGCATGGAAGGTTCAAGGAGATTGTGAATGGACTCCATATCATAGGTGAGCGAGTTGATAACCGGGATTTGGTAAGATACATACTTCAAGCATTTCCTAGAAATTCTCTATGGACTTCTATAGTTGATGCTATTAAAGTAACTACGGATCTTTCTCAAATTAAAATTGATGAATTATTTTGTGAGTTTGAATTGCATGAGCAAACTAACATGTCTTCTAAGGAAAAGGGTTTAGCTCTATTTGTTGAGAAGAAGGAAAAGAAGAAGAAAGAAAGAAAAGAAGTGTCATCATCATCCGAGTCGGAGAGTGAGCCAAGTAGTGATGGAGACTCGTCTAGTGAGATGGCCAACTTTGTCAAGAAACTCTATAGAAAATCAAAGGAGTTCAAGAATAGAGAAGCAAGGAAGGGGTCTCATTCTTCAAGAGGTAAAATTAGTGGTAATTCAAATTTTAATAATAATGTGATTTGCCATGCTTGCAATAAGAAGGGGCACATAAAGCCAAATTTCCCGGAGCTAAAGAAGAAGGAGGAAAAAGAAAAGAAAAAGAAGGACAAGAAGGAGAAGAAGAAGAAGGAGGCCTTGGTGGCTCAAACCACATGGGACACACCAAGTGTTGAAGATTCCTCCGATGATGATGAGCTTTGCCACATCACACGCCATGTGGCACTCATGGCCCTAGGAGATGACTCTGGTACATCAAGCCAAGAAGAAGACTCTTCAAGTGATGAATCGTCATCTAGTGACGATGAGGTAATGAACTCTCCCAAAGTTAAGCTTTTTTATAAATCAATTGGTTATCTTAAAGAGGCTCTAGATAAGTCTAAATCTAAGGTTAAAAGCATGAAGGTAGAACTAAAGGCCATTAGGAATGGAAAACTTTCACATGTTGATTCTTGCATGCTTAAGGAAGAGAATGACAAACTTAAGGATGAGGTTAGTGAGTTAAAGGCATGTTTAGAGAAATTTACAAATGGCTCAAAATATCTTGACATGATCCTTAGCCAACAAAGAGCCGTTTACAACAAGGCCGGTATAGGATATAAGCCAAAAGAAAAAGAAGTTGCTTATATTTCATTAATTAATAGAAAAGCAACCATTGAGGGTAAGGTCAAGAAAGCATGGGTACCTAAGAAGTTTTTACTTAATGTTACCGGTCCAAATGTTTGGGTACCAAAAGCTTGTGTTTATCATGTGATTTAGGTAGGAGAGCAAGGTATGTGGATCGTGGATAGCGGTTGTTCAACACACATGACCGGGGATGTGAGCAAGTTCTCAACAATTAAGTATGTGAAGAAGGGAGCGGTGTCTTTTGGAAATAGTGGAAAACTCAAGATATTAGGTAGAGGTACAATTGAGGTATCCCCCAAAATTGTCATTCACAAAGTTTTACTAGTTGAAAATATGAAATTTAATTTATTAAGTGTTAGTCAACTTTGTGATGCAAACTATCATGTGTCTTTTGAATCCTCTAAATGCATGATTAGACACAAGGAATTAAATGATTGTATGTTAGTTGGATATAGGAAATCAAATATCTATTATGTTGATCTTTCATATGCTTCTAACATTTCTACTAAGTGTCTTGTTGCAAAAGAAGAAGAAAGTTGGCTATGGCATAGGAGATTGGGGCACATCAACATGAAAAACATAGCCAAGGTAGCCAAGATGGAGTTGGTCAAAGGGCTACCAAAGATCAAGTATGTCAAGAACAAAATGTGTGATGCATGCCAAGAAGGAAAACAAACAAAAGCATCACACAAAGGTAAAACCTTAACTAATACTTCCTTACCATTAGAACTATTGCATCTTGACTTATTTGATTGCCATAGTACTCCTTCTTTAAATGGTAGCAAATATTGTTTAGTTATAGTAGATGATTTTTCTAGGTATACTTGGGTCTACTTTATGAAACATAAGGATGATACCTTAGAAATAATCATAGGATTTAGTAAACGGGTTGAAAATGAAAAAAGTCTCAAAATCAACCGGATCCCTAGTGATCATAGTGGTGAATTTGAGAATTCTAAATTTTCACAATTTTGTTTAGAGCAAGGGTACAAGCATGAGTTCTCTTGTCCTAGAACACCCCAACAAAATGTTGGCAACCGTGCTATTTCTCGGAATGCTCATAGGCTCCCATGTCCCTGGATTAAAATTTTCACTAATGAAAACTAATCCGGATGGGATGAGTTTCCTAAGCACAACCAATTCGTCGTCGTGCTAACGACTCGAGCGATCGCTTGAACAAACTAGTTGTTCAAGCAACACAACTCTTCTAGTCGGTTAGCCGCGGAAGAGACGACGGACGGATCGCCGGTTTTTGTGTTTCTTATTCGGGGTCCATGATTATACAAATACATGCAAATGCAAACTAGTATAATCAACATATACTAACCTAAAGAACTTAAGCTAGCATATCAATTAAGAATAGAAACATGCAAAGATCATAAATAAAAGTTATAAAACTTGTATACCTCTTGATCTTCTATCGTATGTCCTAACCTCCTTGTAGACTTCGTGTGGGCGAAGATCCTCCACAAGTTGAAGCTTCTTAGATCTTCTTCAATCCAAAGAATGAAGAACTCTCTTTCCCTTCTTGCTTGAGCCAACCACCAATCCACAAAGGATTGATGCCGCCGGCCCCAAGAATAGAGAGAACATAATGGAAACAACCAAGCAACCGAACTAGGGACAAACCCTAGCTCCTAGTGCCGCCGGCCAAGAGGAAAACAAAGGGAAAATAGGAATAGGTTGGGCACCACCAAAGTTATAGGAAAAAGGATAGGAACCGGCCAACACCCTAGGAAGAAGAAGAAGACTTCCCCTATAGTTGCCACCTACCTTACCTTCCAAACCCTAGCCGCCCAACCAAGCTTCCTTTGGATTTCTTGCCGCCCAAGGTAGAGGAAGAGAAGGTAGTGGCCGGCCAACCCTAGGAAGGAAGAAGATGAGCCCTTCCCCTATAGTTGCCGCCCAACCATAACTTCCAAACCTAGCCGCCTAATCCAAAGAGCCAAACCCTAATCTAATTAGGGTTTCCTCCATAGGTTTCTTCCCGCCTAAGCATGGTGGAGAGGAGAGATCTAGGAGCTAGCCACCTCCAAGGAAGAAGACAAGCTCATCCATAGGTTGTCTAGCTCCACCACCTTGGCCGCCCAACCTAAGGAACCAAAACCCTAATTAGGGTTTCCTCCTTGAGGTTGCTTGCCGCCCAAGTAATGCTAGGCAAAACCCTAATTTCCTTAGCATCCATCATGAACCATCCCAAAAAACTTAGTTGCCGCCCAACCCATGCTCCCTTATATAGAACTTAGGAGAAAATTGGTTATTGATGAGGTAGCCAAAAATATAGGAACTAATTCCCAATTTTCTTGCCGCCCACCTTATCCAACCTTTCCTCTCCCTTTTATATAGAGTTAGGTTTAGGCCTTGGTTTAATCTCCACCGTCGGTTCTAGGGTTTTAATCTCAACCGTCGGATTTAGAGATTTAATCTCAACCGTCGGTTCTAGGAAATAATCCCAACCGTCGGATCTAGAGATTTAATCTCAACCGTCGGTTCTAGGAATTTAATCCCAACCGTCGGATCTAGAGATTTAATCTCAACCGTCGGTTCTAGGAATTTAATCCCAACCGTCGGATCTAGAGATCTAATCTCCACCGTCGGTTCTAGGGATTCAATCCTAACCGTCGGATCTAGAGATTTGTTTTCCATCATTTGATCTAGACTTCATGAGGTTTATATAAGGCTACGATAGGGACCATGAGGAGGAGTTGGGTCTTGGCCACCCGATGGATCGGAACCACACAAACTTGATCCATCAATGATGTTCCATTCCACTAGAGGATCATCATCGAACTACCTCACCAACCCCCATAAATTAATATGGGCTCCATATATTATTTGTACATCCATCTCCCCGTGTTTAAGATATCGAATGTCCGTCAATTAATTGATTTACTGACCATCAATTAATTAACATCTAACTCCTCGAGTAGTACCACTCAACCTTATCATCATGTTGACTAAGTCAACCTGCAGGGTTTACATGATGAACCTTATGAGCTCCTCAAGGGGACATCATCAACCTAATATATAGGACACGGATTCCTCCTATAATCAACGGCACACCATGTAAATAATATCACTTCCCAACTTACCGTGCATATTGATTTAATCCATAGAAATCTCACCCTCTGGTAAATCAAAGAAATAAATACTAAGTACATGTGCCCGTTATTATATCGGGATTAAGAGCATGTACAACATAATATCCGAGGTCCGATTCAATTATGTAGTCAGCAATAAATTGAATCACCTCTATGTCGGTCCTGCTCAATACACCGAGGTGTACTAGTGTAACTCTATGTTCAAGATAAAACAATACCAAGCTACACTACAACCATGCCAATGGTTTGTCCAAAACCATCTTGGTTGTGAGCCTCTACTTATATTCTACAAGGGACTGATAACATGATCTTCTGTGCCGCACCCAGGCACCATGTTATCTACAATGTAAAATATTAGACAATATGCACACATATAAATATAACGTGCAAACAATGATCATGTGATTCTTATTTCAAAATAAAGATGTCCATACAAAAGAGCTAGGCTTTGATACATCCCAACAATCTCCCACTTATACTAAAAGACTATGTCCTCTTCTTTGTCATACATCCGATTCCCCTTCCTCCACATGCCTATCAAAGCTCTCACGAAGGGCCTTAGTGAAAGGGTCTACTCATCCTCGATGCAATCTTGGCGATAGCAACTTCTACCTCCGATTTCTCGTATCGTGGTACTTGCACTCTATGTGTTTACTAACCTTATGGGCTCGTGGTTCCTTGAGTTTGCAATCGCACCATTATTATCATAATAAATTGTGATAGTTCTGGGCAAACCAGGAATCACATCCAAGTCCATTAGGAAATTCCTGAGCCACCCAGCTTCTTTGGCCGCCTTAGAGGCTGCCATACAGTCAGCTTCCATGGAAGAGTCCACCACAAATTTCTGCTAGACACTCTTCCATACTATGGCTCCACCTCCCAAAGTAAACACAAACCCTGAGGTAGACTTACTGTTATCCCTATCAGATTGGAAATCGAATCATGTAACCCACAGGAGTAATTGGTCCGCCGGAACTAGCATATAATCCCTAGTCCTTCTCGGCACTACAATATATGCTTTACCGCAGTCCCAATATCCTCGTCTGGATTACTTTGATATCGCGCTAACCATGCCCACAAAGAAAGCATATATCGGTCTCGTATAGAGCATCGTGATACATGAGGCTTCCTACTGCCTAAGCATAAGGGACCGCCTTCATCTCCTCTATCTCCTCAGATGATCTAGGATACATCTCCTTTGATAAAGGAACTCCATACCTGAAAGGTAGAAAACCCTTCTTGGAGTATTGCATGCTAAAACGATCCAAAACCATGTCTATGTATGAAGCTTGGGATAAGCACAACAACCTTGATCCCCAAGGTTGTGACCCACTTCTCCCAAGTCCTTCATATATCATCTTATTTGGACGACCATACTCTTACGTCCTCGATAACACTTGATGTTGTCGCCAACCACCAAAATGTCATCTACGATAGTACAAAAATACCACTACGTTTCCGCCACATCTACGATATACACAAGACTCATCCGAACTTTGAATAAATCCATAAGACTGGATTTACCTCCTCAAAGCGGATGTCCCAAGACTTCAAAGCTTGCTTGACCATTAACGGACCGATTAAGCTTATATACAATACGCTCTTTGCCCTTAGCAATGAATCCCTCTGTCGCTTCATGTAGATGGATTCCTCAAGACTTCCACAAAGGAATGTCTTGACATCCATCCGCCACGCCTCATAATCCATATGAGTTGCTATGCATGAGAGCTCCCGGACGACTTGAATCCATAGATTCAATCTCGATTCATTTCACTTTGCAAAGATGTCAGTATTTATATCTTGGATTGCGTCGTATGTCTAGGATCAGTGTTCATGTTTGCTAGGGACCAAATCGGAAGATTTGTCCAAAAACATGAATCTTAGAGGTTGTCTAACAACCCTCCCACTACGACAGGTATCTTCTGTATCCTCTGTGACACGCGGTGCGATGACATGTGGTATGTCCTCTTGTACGGTGGTACTAAAGAAGTGACTTCCCTTTTAACTCCTCCAACAATTTTACCCTTGGGCTTGTGGCTTATCACATAGTCTTCCTCTAGAAATCGGCATTCGTGTTAACGATCACCCTCTCGATCTCTAGGACTATAAAACAAGTCGTAATAACTCATCATCGATCTAACCATCTCCATAAGAGTCATATTCCTTCGCTCTGCTCGCTACACCGCTCACCGGGTGTGCCAGTGCGATCAATTGGGATTGAATCCCAACCTCTGATAAGTAGTTCCTAAACTCTCCCAAGAGGTTGTCACCACCACGATCGTATCGTAGTGTCATCCATATCTTGAATAATCATCTATGAAAGAGACGAAATATTCAAGATTACCTCTTGCCTAGATAGTCATAGGACCTCACAAATCAATGAACCATTTCTAACAAATCATTGGCTCTATACCCTTGGCCTTGAAAGGCCTCTTGGTCATCTTACCCTCCAAGCAAGATTCGTAGGTTGGGAGATCCTCCACCACTAATGAACCCAAAGGTCCATCAGCTATCAACCTTTGAATTCTGCTTAGGTTAATGTGACCAAGCCTAAGAAGCCAAAGATATGTTTGGTTCATCTTCGAAGGTTCTTTTCTCTTATTGGAATTAGAAGATGAGTTATTAACTTCTATTTGCATCGTGGGAGCTTGTGGTTCAAGTTATAAATTTCCTATCTATGTACCTGAATAGATAATTTCCCTATTCCTTTTATAACAAATCTGTCATGAAAAGAAATAGATTATCCATCCAAAAACTATTTAGAAACCGAAATCAATTCTTTCTAAATAAGGGTACATAAAGGAAATTCTTAAGAACCAGAAAACTTTATTTTTCTCAAAAAATAAATAAAACATCTCCCACTGCAATAGCTGCCATCTTCATGGCATTGCCCAAGTAAATGGTAATATCCCCTTTAGCTAGTTGTCGGGTTTCCTGGAACCCCTGCAAAGTATTGCAGACATGATTAGTGGCTCTCGTATCTACACACCAGGTACCGGTAGATAACACCGCTAACCATGTTACAACGACTAGACCAAAAGATATACTTTTGTTCTGTTTTGGATTGGGACAGTCCTTCTTCCAATGTCCATTCTGCTTGCAAGTAAAGTACTTGCCTTTCGACTTCTTCACTCTTCCCTGAGATCCTCCCACCATCTTTGCTTCACCTTGTTTCTTCTTCTTCTTGCCTTTCGGCTTAGAAGTAGAAACTCTTTTGCGCAATGATGGCTTGAGGACACTCTTCGAAGATTGCATACTAGCAGATAAGACAATATTTGGATTCATTTCCAATCAATATAATTTGGGTACAATAAGTTTATTTCCTTTAGTATCAAAATAAGTGGACTGAAAGTCAATTTTGAAAATCCTAAGAATCACATAGATCATTACTTTAGATTTCAAAAAATTATTGATTCCTCAAACAATAAAATTTCGAAATCAACCAACACCTCAAAACACCGAGAATATCGCATGCCACGATAGTGTGGACGTATACGAATTCTACATTTGTAAGAGGAGGTTTTACCCATTAATTTTAATATCTTGTCAACCTTACTTTTTGACAAATAAAATTAATAGTTGGTTCCTCTTTGGCCCTACAAATAAAAGCAGTGACTCCGATGGGGAGGATACTTTTTATTTGCTTCTAAGTGTGCACCATTACACGGTACTAAGGGAATTATTTCGGATTATGTGCCTTACCGCTGTGGAAGTACACACACTCCTAGATAATTTCCTATAACCATTATTTGACCTAGTGATCCGCAAACAAACTCATCCGATGGGGAGGAAGGCACTCAGAGCCGACGCACAAGTTTGTTGCATCACACGTCAAATTGTAATGGAGGCCGCGGGAATTAATTAAAATATCCCTCTCCCACTTAGTAAATTGAAAATGAGGAATTTTCAAACACACACAACATGCTTATTATTACTGTAGATTTCAATAAAAATTATTGATTCCTCAAACAATAAAATTTTGAAATCAACCAACACCTCAAACACTGAGAATATCGCATGCCACGATAGTGTGGACGTATACGAATTCTACATTTGTAAGAGGAGGTTTAACCCATTAATTTTATTATCTTGTCAACCTTACTTTTTGACAAATAAAATTAATAGTTGGTTCCTCTTTGGCCCTACAAATAAAACTACTTTTTATTTGCATCTAAGTGTGCACCATTACACGGTACTAAGGGAATTATTTCGGATTATGTGCCTTACCGCTGTGGAAGTACACACGCTCCTAGATAATTTTCTATAACCATTATTTGACCTAGTGATCCGCAAACAAACTCATCCGATGGGGAGGAAGGCACTCAAAGCCGACGCGCAAGTTTGTTGCATCACATGTCAAATTGTAATGGAGGCCGCGGGAATTAATTAAAATGTCCCTCTCCCACTTAGTAAATTGACAATGAGGAATTTTCAAGCACACACAACATGCATATAAAACAAATCAACAATAAATATGGAAAAATCAGAATTTTTCCAACTATTATGGCATTGTTCTCCAATATGTCGCCACCTCGCCCGCTCCATCTTTTCCCGGCAAGAAGTCACCAAAGAGTTCCGAGCCGAGATAAAACATTTTAATTTACATCCATCGATCCTATACTCCACGAAGGAGTGTACAAATAATCTAGATCGAAAGTAAACTAAAATGAGCGGCTAAACAATGCCGTATTTAATTACAAAAATTAAATACTAATCTAGCCTCGTCAACCCCGAGGACTCAAATAATATACAATCACACACACATGCAATCACATACACACATATATAGCCATAATAGTTGGATCTTATGCCTGCAACCAAAAAGTTAGCCTACGCACATCCTACTATTATCCGGCATACACAATATATGATAAGTGCATGAAAGTAACCGAATCCAAAACACACAAAACCGGAAACCGTGGCTCTGATACCAATTGTTAGTGCCTATAAGATCCACATATCTCCACAATGGTATGATATTGTCCACTTTGGGCCTAAGCCCTCATGGTTTTGTTTTTGGGCTCTACCCAAAAGGCCTCATACCAATGGAGATATCATTTCATCTTATATGCACATGATCTTTTCCATGTCTTACCAATGTGGGACTTTGATTGTATTCCCAATACTCTCAACAATCCCCCCCTCAAACGAAGGACCACATTGAGCCCCCCCTCAAGCCTATCCCTTATCGAAGGACTTCCTCTGCTTGATGTCCGATCTTCAACCCACCAAGACTTCCTGTCAACTGTCTGGTCCTCCTGACCCAGCTGGACTTCACGCCTGGTATTTGGTTCTCTAGATCCGGACATGGGAGCTCCACTTCCTTCGTTCGAGGTTCATGGTTTGACATAGATCATGGCTCTGATACCAATTGTTGGCAACCGTGCTATTTCTCGGAATGCTCATAGGCTCCCATGTCCCCGAATTAAAATTTTCACTAATGAAAACTAATCCGGATGGGATGAGTTTCCTAAGCACAACCAATTCGTCGTCGTGCTAACGACTCGAGCGATCGCTTGAACAAACTAGTTGTTCAAGCAACACAACTCTTCTAGTCGGTTAGCCGCGGAAGAGACGATGGACGGATCGCCGGTTTTTGTGTTTCTTATTCGGGGTCCATGATTATACAAATACATGCAAATGCAAACTAGTATAATCAACATATACTAACCTAAAGAACTTAAGCTAGCATATCAATTAAGAATAGAAACATGCAAAGATCATAAATAAAAGTTATAAAACTTTTATACCTCTTGATCTTCTATCGTATGTCCTAACCTCCTTGTAGACTTCGTGTGGGCGAAGATCCTCCACAAGTTGAAGCTTCTTAGATCTTCTTCAATCCAAAGAATGAAGAACTCTCTTTCCCTTCTTGCTTGAGCCAACCACCAATCCACAAAGGATTGATGCCGCCGGCCCCAAGAATAGAGAGAACATAATGGAAACAACCAAGCAACCGAACTAGGGACAAACCCTAGCTCCTAGTGCCGCCGGCCAAGAGGAAAACAAAGGGAAAATAGGAATAGGTTGGGCACCACCAAAGGTATAGGAAAAAGGATAGGAACCGGACAACACCCTAGGAAGAAGAAGAACACTTCCCCTATAGTTGCCACCTACCTTACCTTCCAAACCCTAGCCGCCCAACCAAGCTTCCTTTGGATTTCTTGCCGCCCAAGGTAGAGGAAGAGAAGGTAGTGGCCGGCCAACCCTAGGAAGGAAGAAGATGAGCCCTTCCCCTATAGTTGCCGCCCAACCATAACTTCGAAACCTAGCCGCCTAATCCAAAGAGCCAAACCCTAATCTAATTAGGGTTTCCTCCATAGGTTTCTTGCCGCCTAAGCATGGTGGAGAGGAGAGATCTAGGAGCTAGCCACCTCCAAGGAAGAAGACAAGCTCATCCATAGGTTGCCGCCCCCTCTAGCTCCACCACCTTGGCCACCCAACCTAAGGAACCAAAACCCTAATTAGGGTTTCCTCCTTGAGGTTGCTTGCCGCCCAAGTAATGCTAGGCAAAACCCTAATTTCCTTAGCATCCATCATGAACCATCCCAAAAAACTTAGTTGCCGCCCAACCCATGCTCCCTTATATAGAACTTAGGAGAAAATTGGTTATTGATGAGGTAGCCAAAAATATAGGAACTAATTCCCAATTTTCTTGCCGCCCACCTTATCCAACCTTTCCTCTCCCTTTTATATAGAGTTAGGTTTAGGCCTTGGTTTAATCTCCACCGTCGGTTCTAGGGTTTTAATCTCAACTGGCCGGATTTAGAGATTTAATCTCAACCGTCGATTCTAGGAAATAATCCCAACCGTCGGATCTAGAGATTTAATCTCAACCGTCGGTTCTAGGAATTTAATCCCAACCGTCGGATCTAGAGATTTAATCTCAACCATCGGTTCTAGGAATTTAATCCCAACCGTCGGATCTAGAGATCTAATCTCCACCGTCGGTTCTAGGGATTCAATCCTAACCGGGATCTAGAGATTTGTTTTCCATCATTTGATCTAGACTTCATGAGGTTTATATAAGGCTACGATAGGGACCATGAGGAGGAGTTGGGTCTTGGCCACCCGATGGATCGGAACCACACAAACTTGATCCATCAATGATGTTCCATTCCACTAGAGGATCATCATCGAACTACCTCACCAACCCCCATAAATTAATATGGGCTCCATATATTATTTGTACATTCATCTCCCCGTGTTTAAGATATCGAATGTCCGTCAATTAATTGATTTACTGACCATCAATTAATTAACATCTAACTCCTCGAGTAGTACCACTCAACCTTATCATCATGTTGACTAAGTCCACCTGCAGGGTTTACATGATGAACCTTATGAGCTCCTCAAGGGGACATCATCAACCTAATATATAGGACACGGTTTCCTCCTATAATCAACGACACACCATTTAAATAATATCATTTCCCAACTTACCGGGCATATTGATTTAATCCATAGAAATCTCACCCTCTGGTAAATCAAAGAAATAAATACTAAGTACATGTGCCCATTATTATATCGGGATTAAGAGCATGTACAACATAATATCCGAGGTCCGATTCAATTATGTAGTCAGCAATAAATTGAATCACCTCTATGTCGGTCCTGCTCAATACACCGAGGTGTACTAGTGTAACTCTATGTTCAAGATAAAACAATACCAAGCTACACTACAACCATGCCAATGGTTTGTCCAAAACCATCTTGGTTGTGAGCCTCTACTTATATTCTACAAGGGACTGATAACATGATCTTCTGTGCCGCACCCAGGCACCATGTTATCTACAATGTAAAATATTAGACAATATGCACACATATAAATATAACGTGCAAACAATGATCATGTGATTCTTATTTCAAAATAAAGATGTCCATACAAAAGAGCTAGGCTTTCAGTATACATCCCAACACAAAATGGGGTGGTGGAAAGGAGAAATCGTGCCCTACAAGAGGCGGCTAGGACTATGCTTAATGCATATTCTCTACCTAGCTACTTGTGGGCGAAAGCGATTAATACCGCTTGCTATATCCAAAATAGGGTTCAAATCAATAGGTTTTTAGGAAAGACACCATTTGAATTATGGAATGGGACTATTCCCACAATTCATTATTTCAAAGTCTTTGGATGTAAAGTTTATATTTTAAACACCAAAGATAACTTAGGAAAATGTGAATCCAAAACAGATGAGGGAATCCTAGTTGGATACTCATCCAAAAGTAGAGGATATAGAGTCTACAATAAGAGAACCCAAGGGATTGAGGAGTCCTCTAATGTTCAATTTGATGAAACCACTAGTACCTACCCTAGAAATCCTCCATTGATAAGGATATTAATGACAATAATCAAGACATTACCCAAAAACTTCAAAATTTGACCATAAGGGGTAATGATCAAGGGGGAGGAAGAGGAGATTCCGATGATGAAAGAAGGGTGGAAGATAACAATGATCAATTTGAAACCCCTTCTAGAACCCTAAGAATTCATCAAGATCATCCACTTGACCAAGTAGTAGGAGATATATCTCAAGGAGTAAGAACTAGGTCATTTCATAGAACTCCTACTAGTCAAGTTGCTCTTATTTCACAAATTGAGCCCAAATCGATCAATGATGCATTACATGATCTGGATTGGATCTTGGCAATGCAAGATGAATTGGCTCAATTTGAAAGGAGCCAAGTATGGGAGTTAGTTCCTAGACCAAATGATAGCACCATAATTACTACAAGATGGGTTTTTAGGAATAAGCTAGATGACCAAGGAAATATCACTAGAAATAAGGCTAGGTTGGTTGCTAGGGGATTCAATCAAGTTGAGGGGCTTGACTATGATGAGACTTATGCCCCGGTTGCTAGATTAGAATCTATTAGAATTCTCTTAGGGTATGCTTCCTATATGGGATTTAAACTTTACCAAATGGATGTTAAATTGGCATTCTTAAATGGTTATATTAAGGAGGAAGTATATGTAGAGCAACCACCCGGGTTTGAGAACATAGATTATCCAAACCACGTATATAAGCTTAGGAAAGCATTATATGGGTTAAAACAAGCTCCCCGGGCATTGTATGAAAGATTGTCATCTTTCTTAATTTCTAAGGATTTTAGGAGAGGCCAAGTAGATCAAACCTTGTTTATAAAGTCAACATTAAAGGATATCTTTATAGCCCAAATATATGTTGATGACATTATTTTTGGGTCAACAAATGATGATCTTCTTCAAGACTTTATAAAAAACATGGAAAATGAATTTGAAATGAGTTTAGTTGGAGAGCTCAACTTTTTCCTAGGGTTACAAGTCAAACAAACCAATGAAGGTATTCATATTTATCAAACCAAATATGCAAATGAAATGATCAAGAAATTTGGTTTGGAAAATGCCAAAATTGTAACCACTCCTATGGCCACTAGCACTAGAATAGATAGTGATCATGATGGAAAATCAATTGATCTTAAATTTTATAGGAGTATGATTGGTAGCCTACTATACCTAACCGCTAGTAGAGCCGATATCTTATTTGCGGTAGGTATGTGTGCAAGATACCAATCTTGTGCCAAAGAATCACATTTAGTAGCCGTTAAGAGAATTTTAAGATATTTTAAAGGCACCCTAAATGTAGGACTTTGGTATCCTAGGACTAGGTCCTTTGATTTTCTTGGTTATACTGATTCCGATTATGCCGGTTGCAAATTGGATAGGAAGAGTACTAGTGGTTGATGCCAATTTCTTGGGTCCTCCCTAGTTAGTTGGAGTAGTAGGAAGCAACATTGTGTTGCCTTATCAACCACCGAAGCTGAATATGTGGCTATGGGTGGTTGTGTAGCTCAATTGCTTTGGATGTGACATACGCTTGAGGACTATGAGCTACACTACTCTAACATTAAAGTTTATTGTGACAATGTGAGTACCATCAACTTGACCAAAAATCCGGTACATCACTCTAGGAGCAAGCACATTGAAGTGAAACATCACTTCATAAGAGATCATGTGGCAAGAGGGGACATTGAACTTAATTATGTAGAATCTAAGTCTAACCTTGCCGATATCTTCACCAAAGCTCTTCCCGAAACCGAATTTTCATCATTAAGGAGAGAACTTGGTATGTGCTTTGTAGAGTAAAAGTCTAGGTTTGCATGATCCCATAGTCATATGATAGCCTTATACCTTGATGCATCTCACAAAAGCCTTAAGAAACCTTGATTTTTGTATTGGTACACTTAGGAACATGTGAGATGATAGGGAAGGTGTACTTGGTTCATCATGCTTGTTATGATGCATTACTATGAGCCAATGACACACCTAGAGACATGAATACCTTATGGACCAATCATCGGGAAGGCTTGTATTCAAGTAATGAATACATAGCTCTAAGAACATGGTTGGAAATTCCAAATCATATATATTTTAAACTATATTCATCATATTTTGAAAAACAGTTTTCAAGTGAAACACAAAAGTGATACAAAGTTTGCAAAATCTTTAGAACTTTTGTTAGGTTCCAAGTTTGTATCAATCTTGAAATATGGAAAACATATATTTTTCAAACTATTTTTCTTTAATAAAGTATGATTCCAGAAATGTGTATGCAAAATTTTGTGATTTTTCGAGATTTCTGGAATTTCTACCGCATTTGGTTAATAAAAGGTAAAATTCGATTAAAGTTTAGCAATACCGTTCAGAAACCAGTCGACTGATACACTGTATTTTCTGATAAATACCTCCATTCTCTGATATTTAGTGTATCTTTGATGTCCTAAAACTATAGCATGATAATATTAAGTATAAACAAATTTTTAGGACTGTTTAATGCGGTGTTTTAGGGGGAGTGTCATAAAATATATCTTTTTCATCCCCAAACTTACATTGTTGGTGCAAAGTTAGGACTTAACTTTCAAACTTTTGTATGCTTTGCTTCCAATGTTATTCACACATCATGAAGCATATCTTGAATTAAGGGGGAGCTTAATATCAATTTTATACCTTAGTCCAAGATACAACAACTTTAATTCTTTCTTGAAATTTATAAATCCTTCTCTTTATGATGCATGTCAAAGGGGGAGAAGGGATGTTTAAGTTATATTTCATATTATGATTATATAAAGAACTAACTTAAATGATTGTCAAACATCAAAAAGGGGGAGATTGTTGGTGCAACAATGCCCCAAGCATTTATATATGTTTTGATGTTTGGATAAATCATCTAAGTTAGGCAATGCTTTGTGATCTAATTGCGAATATGTTTAAGTGACAAGGAAATCCAAGGATGAAGACTTGGTAAAAGAGAAGTCCAAGTATGATCTTGGCAAGGAAAGTCCAAGGGACGGACTTGGAGCATAAGACCAAGCTTGTAGTCTTGGCAGGGTAAAGTCCAAGTGAACCTTGGCAAAGGAAGACCAAGTATGATCTTGGCAAGGGAAGTCCAAGGGATGGACTTGGCAGTGTAAGACCAAGCTTGTAGTCTTGGCAGCGTAAAGTCCAAGTGAACCTTGGCAAAAGAAGTCCAAAGTAAAGTCTTGGCAGCATAAGTCCAAGCTTGTAGTCTTGGCAGCATAAAGTCCAAGCATTTGGCAACCCAAGACATGACGAAACCGAAGAAAGCTCTTGGAAGCAAAGCGCAAAGGATGAACAAGTCGCGGACTCGAAGGGATCCTGGAGGCGCAAGGCTTAATGAGGAGCTAGAAGGTTGAGTCTAGGTCTAGGGTGTAAAATCAAGTGTGAATTACTCATACTTGATGAGTATCAGTCGACTGCTTTGATAGTGGCAGTCGATGTTAGAATCGATCGCCAAAGCGGGCGGTCGGTGATCAACGCAAATATGAGCACAGAGTGGAGTCGCACTCGACTGCGACCTACGATCACTCAACTGATCACTCCATCAGTCGACTGATGGAGGGATCAGTCGACTGATCACTTGGCCATTAGAAATTACGGCTACGTATCTCCGCAGATCTGCTGGTTCAGAAGTCGTTGGCTTCGGTGGCAGTCGACTGATGGTAAGCATCAGTCGACTGATTGAAGCCCAACGGGAAAAACAGCATCTCTTCTATAAGAAGGGGCCTTGGGGAGCTTGGTGAAGCTAGTGCTCTCATTCCTAACTATACTCTTGTGCTCACCAAGCTTTCTCCAAGTGTTTTTATGCTTCTAAACCTCCTCTTCTCTAATCTTAATCTTCCATCATTGTAAAAAAGAGGAGTGCATTGTAAAACAAGGTTTCTCCACCTTGGTTCATCCAAAGGAGGTTTAGTGAAGCTTGCTAGGGTTAATCCACCTTACGGATTACCGTGGAGTAGGAGTGTCATCTCCGAACCACGTACATAGAGTGTTAGCGTTGGTTTTCTTGTTTCTTATTCGTATTCGTATTTGTATTTGTATTGCTTCCACTAACTTACTTGTAGAAACCAAGAAAGGCTAATCACCCCCCCCCTCTAGCCATTACAAAGATCCTAACAAATTGCTATTAAAAGATAGACTTCACCAAAGTTTTTCAAAATGATTTTAAAATGTTTTCAAAACCTTATTTTGGATCATATTCCTTGGGCTTAATGTACATGACTTGTACACAAACTTTCTCAATGATCCACCAATAAAATTAGATGAGTTTTAGTTCATCTAGATGCAAAGAACTATGCACCTTGAACTTAACTCATATCCTAGCATCTCATGTTAGGGCAATCTCTTGCCATGATAAGGTTTTGATGTGTGTGGCAAAGGGTTTAAGTTAGGTTGTTATTATGATTTGATATGTGCGTTGGAGTCTTACAGGACTTAGTAATTCGCACATGGAAGCCTAGGCGAGTTTCACAACTCATGACTCGGTCCTTGAGTCGGTGAAGGATAGCTTTGCGGAAGCCGTGCGCTTGGAGCATCCGAGGGACCGCCGGACGAGGAGCTTGGAGTGAAGCCGGAGGAAGTAGACTTCAGGGCGAGACACGAAGGATGGCGCTGTAGAGTCGTGCGCTTGGCGCATCTGAGGGACATGGCCGTGAACGAAGAGAACTTCAAAGGCGAGGGACTCCGAGGGATGAGAGTGAGCGAATGTAATCCGGGAAGGAATAGCTCTTAGGTGAAACTTGGCCATTTGGCTAAGTGTCGGATGAGTTTTCCCGACACCAGTCGACTGCCATGGACTGGCAGTCGACTGCTCTGAGTCGAACTCGGTTCGACTGGTTTAAGACTAGGGTTTAGTGCTTGGCGCATGTCATGTGGCTGATCGATGTCAACGCGATCAATGACAACAACACCGCACGGGCGTAAAATGTAGTCGACCGGCGAGCACTCGATTGATCGAGCATCACGATCGATGGTAATATCGATCGGTGATGCCGATTCATCTGGATGAAATCCAACGTGGAAAGCGATCGTTATTGGGCAACGGCTATAGGACCAGTCGACTGATTGGGACATCAGTCGACTGCTCCTGTGTCAACGGGAAGAAACCCACTTCCTCTATAAAAAGGAAGGGGATGGGGCTTTGGGAGGTTAATGCTTCAACTCTAATCTTCTCCCAAAGTGCTACAAACATCTTCCCACTCTTCTTACTTGTTTTTACTTCATTCTTATTGTAAGAAGAGTGATCTTGATTGTAAAGGTTACCTCCACCTAGCTTGGTGCAAAGGAGAGACCAATAGTGGATTGGTTTTGGTGGAGTGATTCACCGAGGATGAATCGGGTCATGGATTAGCGGCGTAGCCATGAACAATGTTAAATCTCGGTGTTTGTATTGTTTGTATTTCTGTTTGTTTAATTTGCTTGTCTTTGTTGTTTCCGTTGCGCTAATCTCTTTGCAGACGAGCAAATTACACCATCCATCATAAGAGGGCTATTCACCCCCCTCTAGTCGGCCAATTGATCTTCTACAAGTGGTATCAGAGCAAGGTTGCTTGTCGAGGACTAACCGCCGCAACAAGCACTTCATCAAAAGATGGCCAGCTCCAATATTCATCCGCCGAAGTTCGAAGGGGAATTCGCTTGGTGGAAAAAGCGAATGGAGGTATTCTTTGAAACCGACTTTGAAATTTTATTAATAATGGAAAACGGTTTCGAGTTGCCTAGGGATGAAGAAGGGGAGCCTTTGGAGAAATCAAGGTGGAGCAAGAGGCAAAGGGAAGAATACTTGGCAAATTCAAAGGCGAAGCACCACCTCTATAATGTCCTCCCTCAACAAGAAGTTAACCGGATAGGAGAGTGATCTAGCGCCAAGGAAATGTGGGACAAACTAATAGAGATCCATGAAGGCACATCCGAGGCGAAGCTAGCAAGGAGAGATGTCCTTCGCTTCCAATTGTCCAATATCAAACTCAAAAAGGGACAGAAGGTAAAATCCCTACACTCTAGATTTAAGGAAATTCTAACCGGGTTGACAAGTGTAGGTGAAAAGCTCTCCAACCGGGATATGGTAATGAAGGCCATAGATGTCTTTCCCCGGTCCTCAAGATGGAGCTCTATGGTGGACTCATTTTACATCTCCAAGAACTTGGAAGTGAGCACCTTGGAGGAGTTCTTCTCAACAATGGAGCTCCACGAAACTAGGCTTGAAGGAATACAAGAAGAGCCAAGAATTCAACCCTCAAGAGGAGTAGCCTTGATGGCCAACAAGGGGAAGAAGAAGATGGAGATCCCCTCCTCCTCCGATGAAGCATCTTCCTCCTCCATGGATAGCACAGAAGAAGCATATATGGTAAGGAGGGTAAGGCGTGCATTAAAAGGTTTTAGATTTAATAAATCTAATGATAGGAATAGAAGACCAAAAGGGAAAATTATTTGCTACAATTGCCAAGGAGAGGGACACATAAGGGACAATTGTCCTCTCCTAAACAAGAGCAAAGAAGAAAGGAAGAAGAAGGAAGAAAAGAAGAAGAAAAAGGGGAGCAAAAAGAAGGAAGAAGAGAAGAAGGCTAAAGAAAAAGGGAAGGCCAAGGCGTTCAAAGCAAAGACATGGAATGATCTTCCTTCCTCATCTTCATCCGAAGAAGAGGAACAAGTATACTCCAACCTTGCATTGATGGCCTTCGACGACTTGGATTGCTCCTCCACCGAAAATGAAGAATCAAGCTCAAGTGGAGAGAGCTCAAATGAAGGGGGAGCCTCCTCTACCTCCTCATCTGAAGAAGAAGAGGACATGGAAACTATGGTAACTAACCTTTCACCCCATAAGATAGTTTCCATGATTTCTAGTCTTACTAAGGATTTATTTAGAGCTAAGAAAAAGAATAAGAGCATGCTAGATCAAATTAAGGACTTAGAAAATAAACTAGAAAAAGCATGCTTAAATGAAAATGAAAATGTTTCTTCTTGTCATGATGATGCATGCTCACATGAATATATGTCATTTAATGTTAGTGATGCATGCATGGATGAAAATAGGGTTTTAAGGGAAAAGGTATATTATTTAACCAAAGCCCTAGAAAAATTCACTATAGGCTCCAACACCTTGAACATGATCATAGGGAGCCAAAGAGCTAGCTTCAACAAAAAAGGCCTAGGTTATAAAGAAAAGAAAAATGAAAAGGTCTATAAATGCCTAATTGCTAGGGGACAAGATAAAAAGAAGGTAATAGCTAGGAAATGGATCCCCAAGGAGTATCTTGTGAACCCCATAGGAAAGAACTTATTTTAGGTTCCAAAATCCATCCTTAAGGGTTAGAAAAACCCTAGGATAGTCAACCATATGGACTTGACCTATATTATATTTTTGGTTGACTTAGGATGGTGGGACAACTTTTTGAAATAGTGTTGGGTGATGATAATGTGCCCAAAAATAGATAATAATGCTTAAATCATGATATTTAATGAAATTGCTATGTATATTTGACATCATGATTTATGATTTAGATTTTTGGCACATAATCATGAGAAATAGGATTTAAATCATGTTTTAGGTGATACTTTGTTTATTATCATGATATCATACCTAATGCATGATTATTGTTTGATGAACACATGTGTTTCATGATCATAATGTGAAATTAAGTCATATATATCTTTATGATCATGTGAATTGTTTGGATGATACTTAACCTTGATAGAATTGCATGAATATAATGGTTAAGTATATACAAATACCTCTAGGATACATCTCACACTCACTATAGGCTACCTTGATTAAAAACTTAGCATGAGTGAGATGTTAGGATGATACAAATGTCCACTAATGCCTATGGCATTTAGATGGTCATTTAAGGTATCAAAATAGCAATAATAGACCAATCATGGGGAAGGCTTATGTTTAATTCATAGACATATTGCCCAAAGATCATGGTTGAATATTTCATATGTTTTCAAAACAATTTCTTACTTTAAAATCTGTGTATTCATGTTTTGAAACAATTGGATGCAAAACTAGGTAGTAAACTTGATACTAGAATGATCAAAAACCTAATGGTTTTTAAAGCTTTTGGATTTTTGGCAAAAACAAGAAAATCTAATGATTTTTCATGAAAAACTATTTTTCTTTGATAGATATACTTAAAAGAAATATGTTCTCCAAATTTCATGATTTTTTGAATTTTTTGGAATTTTTAACGTATTTGTGAAATTCATCAAGAAAAATCAGAAATTCCGATATGCTTGTGCCAGTCGACTGGTAGTCTGAACCAGTCGACTGGTGGCCTGAAAATCAGACTAGTAAAGATTGAATTCAGATTTTAAATCAATTTTTGGTATTTTCCTTCTATTAGACTTGATGCCATGGTTTATAACTTAGTATTAATCTTTTTGATGGTGTCAAAGGGGGAGAAATGATTATGTTTAAGTAAATTATGATGGTAGGGGGAGAAATATGGGAAGTTTCATGGATTAAGGGGGAGTTGCATGTTGCTATATCATGTTTATGTTTACATGCCTTCTTACCTTAAAAATGTCTATCAAATGTTTGTACCTAACTTAAACGGATTGCCACACATCAAAAAGGGGGAGATTGTTAGGGCAATCTCTTGCCATGATAAGGTTTTGATGTGTGTGGCAAAGGGTTTAAGTTAGGTTGTTATTATGATTTGATATGTGCGTTGGAGTCTTGCAGGACTTAGTAATTCGCACATGGAAGCCTAGGCGAGTTTCACAACTCATGACTCGGTCCTTGAGTCGGTGAAGGATAGCTTTGCGGAAGCCGTGCGCTTGGAGCATCCGAGGGACCGTCGGACGAGGAGCTTGGAGTGAAGCCGAAGGAAGTAGACTTCAGGGCGAGACGCGAAGGATGGCGCTGCAGAGTCGTGCGCTTGGCGCATCCGAGGGACGTGGCCGTGAACGAAGAGAACTTCGAAGGCGAGGGACTCCGAGGGATGAGAGTGAGCGAATGTAACCCGGGAAGGGATAGCTCATAGGTGAAACTTGGCCATTTGGCTAAGTGTCGGATGAGTTTTCCCGACACCAGTCGACTGCCATGGACTGGCAGTCGACTGCTCTGAGTCGAACTCGGTTCGACTGGTTTAAGACTAGGGTTTAGTGCTTGGCGAGCCGATCGCCATGGGATCGGCGAATGATCGATAGCGACGCCGATACCGCCAGGAATGACAATGATCGAGCTGCAAAGACTGCAGACGCAGTAATGTAGTCGACGGAGCACTCGGTGATCGAGCATCACCGATCGGTGATGGTAATATCAGTCGACTGATGCCAGTACCGTTGGATGAAACCCAACGTGGAAAGCGGCCGTTATTGAGTAACGGCTACAGGACCAGTCGACTGATTGGGACATCAGTCGACTGCTCCTGTGTCAACGGGAAGAAACCCTCTTCCTCTATAAAAAGGAAGGGGATGGGGCTTTGGGAGGTTAATGCTTCAACTCTAATCTTCTCCCAAAGTGCTATAAACATCTTCCCACTCTTCTTACTTGCTTTTACTTCATTTTTATTGTAAGAAGAGTGATCTTGATTGTAAAGGTTACCTCCACCTAGCTTGGTGCAAAGGAGAGACCAATAGTGGATTGGTTTTGGCGGAGTGATTCACCGAGGATGAATCAGGTTGTGGATTAGCGACGTAGCCGTGAACCACGTTAAATCTCAGTGTTTGTATTGTTTGTATTTTTGTTTGTTTAATTTGCTTGTCTTTGTTGTTTCCGTTGCGCTAATCTATTTGCAGACGAGCAAATTACGCCATCCATTGTAAGAGGGCTATTCACTCCCTTCTAGCCGGCCAATCGATCTCCTACATCTCACATGTATCTAGAGTGTATAAATACACATACATGTCAATGTAATGTGAGATGTGGGTTTTATTCTTCCTAAACTAGGGTTTCATGTATTTTTCTAAGGCAACTCCACTTGATTCCCTTATAAATGGGACTCCAAGTCATGTCATTGTCCTTAATTCAATTTTAATCAAATGTATGAATGATTATGGCATTAATGATGATATAAATAAGCATATGCTCATAATCATGATGTCATGGCATAAGATGAAATCTAAAAAACACATGACATTTAATCCTTAATCCTAAACATGATCATGACATATAAATGATAAAAATAAACATGATATCATGGCATGTTATATGGAAAACAAAGCATGACATATAAGAAGTATAGGTATAATAATACCTAAATTTTAATATTAATTGTCATTTGATATAATTAAATATATTTTGTCATATTATCACTTTTCTAGTGTGCCAAAACTCAAAATAGCACACTATGACCTCTAATCCTAGATTGTGCCAATTTGATTGATTTTTCATAATTCCAAAAATGTATTGGGGCATCCTAAAATCTTTTAGGATTAAAAATCAAACCTATTTCCAAGGTACTCATAACCTTGAAAATTGCCTAAAGTGCCACTTTTACCATGGTTGAGTTAACTATCCATCCAGTCAAAGTTGGCACACCCTAAACCCATCTAGCATGAATCAATCACGCTCTTAGAAACCCAAAACCTATTTGAGCTCCTAGGGTTAATTAGGTATTACTTAGGGATAACCTCCCTAGATACCTTCCTAATGACCCTCCTAGGCTTGTTAGCCTTGGTCATTGTGGTCTTACCATGGTTAACCTTAGGGATTGCCTCCCTAGTAACCTTCTTAGTGATCACCCTAAGTTTCCTTGAAACCCTAGCCACTAGGCACATACCTTGGTCAACTCTAGAGATGACTTCCCTATTGACCTTAGTCTTCCTATACCTAGTTTGTGTTCCATAATCAAATGGAACACTATGATAAGCCACCTTAGGCTTAGGTTTGTGACCCAAACCCTTCTTGTCCTTGATTAACTTTTCTCTCTTTTACCCTAGGTGTTGACTTTGAGTCTTAGACCCTTGACTTTGACTATTTGACCCTTGAAATTGATTTTGCATCTTCTTGAGGGTCTTTTCTAATTTCTCAAGGCTTGATTTTCTAATTCTAATTGCTCAATTTTTGAATTTTGATTTGGTCTTTGAGCATGGGACTTCCTAGGCATATGCCTAGTCCATTTGGGATTAAGACGTAGGTGGTCTCCTATTTTCCTAATTGATTCCCTAGGTAAGATGTTTCTAGGGACATTAATCCCAAATTTCTCCTTCTTTGAAAGGTAGACATTCTTAGCTCCTAGACAAAATTCTTTATTCCTATTAGCAAGCTTCTCATTAATTTCAAGATAATTAAAGTTTCTAGCATGCTTTTGTCTATTTACTAAAGAAGGTGCATTATTAAAGTGATATACCTTAGGGTTTGCCTTAGCTCCCCCTACTTGTGATGCTCCCCTTTGAGTCTTCTTCTCCTTCCCCATTGGGCATTGATTCCGGTAGTGTCCCGGTTGCCGACATTTGAAGAAAACCATTTTCTTCTTGCTTTTGGTTGTTGGGGAACCGACACCCTTGACTTTCGGTGCCGGAGGAGCCTTCTTTACTTTCTTTGGGCACTTACTCTTATAGTGCCCAAATTCCCTACACTCAGCACACATAATATTATCTTTATTTTGAATTACGGTGTTTGAGTTACCTAGAGCGGTGGTGAGGTTCTCTTGAGCTTGCTCTTCCTCTCTACCGGATATAGATGGTTCTTCTTGTTGCTCCGGTGTTGAGGATGCTCTAATCTTCTCCCCCTCAATCCTTGAAGTGGAGGCTTCTTCCACTTCTTCCACCGATCCGGAAATTGATTCTCTATCAACTTCCGAATCCTCAAGCTCTTTAGATGACAATGTACTTGCTTGAGCTTGAGAGGGTGAGCACTCCTCTTCTTCTTCTTCTTAGATTGATGATGAATTTTCATGAAGCTTGGCCAAATAGCTCCATAGCTTCTTGGCATCCATGCACTCACCTAGGCTACACAAGAAGTCATTAGGAATTAAATCAAAAATGAAATTGATTACCTTCTTATTTTTCTCAAATCTTTGGAGTTGTTCTTCACTCCATTTCTTCTTCTTGAGGAAGCCACCCTTTGGTCCTTTTGGATACTCAAATTCTTCCATTAATATGGACCATTCCTCAAAATCCTTCATCATCAAAAAATATTCAATTCTTCTCTTCCAAGAATTGAAGCCTTCTCGTCCATAGAAAGCATAAGGGACCGGTGTGTTGATGTCTCATCCTAATTGTTCTTGGACTTCCATCTTCACCCTCTAGTGTGCTCCCTTAGTCGTTAAACCTTGAAGAGCAGCCTTGCTCTGATACCACTTGTAGGGGATCATTTGAAGCAAGAGGGGGGGGGGGTGAATAGCGTGTGAGGGATCGTTTGGAAGCTAGAGGGGGGGGTGAATAGCATTTTTCGGTTTCTACAAAAATGATTAACGGAAGCAAACACAATAATATATGTAAAAACAATAACAAAACGTAAACAAGGCCTTTTACGTGGTTCGGAGATAGCGCTCCTACTCCATGGTGATCCTTAAGGTGGATCAATCCAAGCAATATCCACTAATAAGCTTTCTTTACAAAACAACTCCTCTTCTTTACAAAGAATGAAGATCTAAGCTTAGAGAGAAGAGGAGGAGATTTAAATCACTTAGAAAGCTAGAGAATTCATGGAGGCTCTTGAGAGGGATTAGAGAATAAGCATTAACCCCAAAAACCTCCACCAGCCCTCTTTTTATAGAGAAGAGGCTGATTTTCCCGTTGGAGCATGATTAGTCAACTGATGTACAGCATCAGTCGACTGCTGGCGTGGTTAACGGCTTCTGAATAGCCGGATTCGCGGGATTCAGAGTCATTTCATCCAACGGCACTTTCATCGATCGGTGATCCTCCATCGATCGGTGATGGAGTGATCGATCAGGTGATCACGGCTGCGATCAGTGCGACTCCACGTGGCTCGTTTTACGCCTATCGATCGGCCGCCCGTTGGCGGGATCGCAACATCGATCATTGCCTTAGCCGATCATTGCTAGTCGGTTTCACCGACTCGGTCCGAGCACTGACGGTCGGTGATACATCGTATCAGTCGACTGATACTCATCAAGTGTGAATATTTCACACTTGATTTCACCCCCTAGACCTAGACTTAATCTCCTAGCTCTTCCTTAAGCCTTGCGCCTTCAGGATCCCTCCGAGTCCGCGACTTGTTCATCCTTTGCGCCTTGCCTCCAAGAGCTTCCTTCGGTTTTGTCATGTCTAGGGTTTTCTTTTGCCAAAGCGTGCTTGGACTTTACGCCGCCAAGTCTACATGCTTGGACTTACGCTGCCAAGACTTGCTTTTGGACTCCCTTTGCCAAGGTCCGTTTGGATTTAATGCTGCCAAGGCAACATGCTTGGTCTTATGCCGCTAAACCTTTACCTTGGACTTTTCTTTCACCAAGTCTTCATACTTGGATTTTCTTGTCACTTAATCATCATCACAATTTAGATCACAAATTGTTGCCTAAACTAGATGATTATCCAAACATCAAAACATATAAATGTTTGGGGCATTGTTGCACCAACAATCTCCCCCTTTTTGATGTTTGGCAATTATTTAAGTTAGGTCTTTTAAAGATACGCATATTATCACATCATATATCCAATTCCAATTTTAACTTAAACATTTCTTCTCCCCCTTTGACACACATCAAAAAGAGAAGAAAGATAAAAGCATATATTTCATGAGAAGATTGAGTGTTTAACAATCTTGAACTAAGGCATAGATTTTAAAATTTTAACTCCCCTTAATCTAAGATATAGATTATGATGAATAAAATACATGTGGAGCTAAAGTCATCAAACAATTTGAAAGTTTAAATCCTAACTTTGCACCAACAATGTAAATTTTTTAGGAGAAAGATATATTTTGTGAAACTCCCCCTAAAACATCGCATTAAACAGTCATACACGTTGTTTAGACTCAATACTATCATGCTATAGTTTTAGGATATAAACGATACACTAAATCTCAGAAAATGAGGCTAATTTTCCGAAAACCAATGATTTGCTACACTATGTCTAATATAAAATCAGCCTTTTTAGTCCAAATTCAGAAATGCGTCAGAAATTCTAGAAACCTCGAAAAATCATGAAAAATTGTGTACACATTTCTGAAATCATACTTTATCAAGGAAAAATATTTTGAAAAATATATGTTTACCAGATTTCAATATTGATACAATTTTGGAAACTAGCAAAAGGTTCTAAAATTTTGCAAACTTTGTATCACTTTTGTGTTTCACTTGAAAACTATTTTTCAAAGTATGGTAAACATAGTTTAAAATATGTTTTATTTGACATTTCCAATCATGTTCTTGGAGCTATATGCACATCAATTGTGTATAAGCCTTCCCAATGATTGGTCCAATTAAGGATTAATGTCTCTAGATGACACTTTGGTCCATAGTAATGCATCATAACAAGCATGATGAACCAAGTGCATCTTCCTAACATCTCACATATTGTCTAGGTGGCTCAATACAAAAATCATGGTTTCTTAGGTATTTTGTGAGATGGTTAAAGGTATAAAACCTAGTATTTCTATAGGATCATGCAAACCTACACCTTCACTCAACACATTCCAAGTTCTCTCCTAAGTGATGAAAATTCTACTTCGGGGAGAGCCTTGGTAAATATATCGGCTAAGTTGGACTTGGATTCAATATAATTGAGCTCAATGTCCCCCTTAGCCACATGGTCTCTAATGAAGTGATGCTTCACTTCAATGTGCTTGGTCCTAGAGAGATGCACCGGGTTTTTGATCAAGTTAATGGTGCTCACATTATCACAAAATACTTTCATGTTGGAGTAAGATAGCTCATAATCTTCTAGGGTATGTTTCATCCATAAGAGTTGAGCTACACAACTACCCATAGCCACATATTCGGCCTCGGTGGTGGATAAAGCAACACAAGGTTGCTTCCTACTACTCCAACTCACTAGGGAGGACCCAAGGAATTGGCATCCACCACTAGTACTCTTTCGATCCAATTTGCAACCGGCATAATCGGAATCGGTGTACCCAATTAAATCAAAAGACCTAGTCCTAGGGTACCATAGACCTACATTTAGTGTGCCCTTGACATATCTTAAAATTCTTTTAACGGCAACTAAATGAGATTCCTTAGCACATGATTGATACCTAGCACACATACCAACCGCAAATAATATGTCGGGTCTACTAGCGGTTAAATACAAGAGGCTACCAATCATGCTCCTATAAAGGGTAAGATCTATTTGTTTTCCTTCACTATCACTATCTATTTTAGTATTGGTTGCCATTGGAGTTGACACTACCTTAGCATTTTCCAAACCAAATTTCTTAATCATTTCCTTAGCATATTTGGTTTGATAAATGTAAATTCCTTCACTAGTTTGTTTAACTTGCAAACCTAGGAAGAAATTTAATTCTCCAACTAGACTCATCTCAAACTCTTTTTCCATATTTTGAATAAAGTCTTGAAGAAGTTCATCATTTGTTGACCCAAAGATAATGTCATCGACATACACTTGGGCTACAAAGATGTCCTTAGATGTTGACTTTATAAAGAGAGTTTGATCTATACTACCCCTTTTGAAATCCTTAGAGATTAGGAAAGTTGACAATCTTTCATACCAAGCCCGGGGAGCTTGTTTCAAACCGTATAAGGCTTTCCTAAGCTTGTATACATGATTTGGGTAGTCCGTATTTTCAAACCCGGGAGGTTGTTCTACATACACCTCTTCCTTAATAAACCCATTTAGGAATGCCGATTTGACATCCATTTGATGAAGTTTAAAACCCATATAGGAGGCATATGCTAAAAGTATTCTAATGGACTCTAATCTAGCAACCGGGGCATATGTTTCATCATAATCAAGTCCTTCAAATTGATTAAAACCCCTTGCAACTAATCATGCTTTATTTCTAGTGGTATTCCCTTGGTCATCTAGTTTGTTCCTAAAGACCCATCTTGTAGTAATAATAGTGTTTTCACTTGGTCTAGGAACTAACTCCCACACTTGACTCCTATCAAATTGAGCCAACTCATCTTGCATTGCTAAGATCCAATCCGGATCAAGTAATGCATCTTTAATGTTTTTGGGCTCAATTTGAGAAATTAGAGCTATATGACTAGTGGGATCCCTATGGAATGACCAAGTCCTAACTCCTTGAGATAATTCACCCACAATTTGATCTAATGGGTGACTTTGATGAACTCTTATGGTTCTAGGAGGTGTATCAAGTTGAGTTTGATCATGATTAACTTCAATCCTATGTTCATCATCGGAGTCATCCCTTACTCCCCCTTGATCCAATCCTCCCCCTTGATCATTACCCCCTAAGGTTAAATCTTGCAATTGTTGGGTAATTCCTTGATTTTCATTGTTTATGTCATCATCAATAGGGGATTTCCTAGGGTATGTATTTGAATTTTCATCAAATTGAACATTCGAAGATTCTTCAATCTTTTGAGTCCTTTTATTGTAAACTCTATATCCTACACTAGTGGATGAGTATCCAACTAGGATTCCCTCATCCGCTTTGGACTCAAATTTACTTAGGTTGTCTTTGGTATTTAAGATATAGACTTTGCATCCAAAGACCTTAAAATAATGAATTGTTGGAATTGTACCATTCCACAATTCAAATGGAGTTTTTCCTAAGAACCTATGAATCAATACCCTATTTTGGATATAGCAAGCGGTATTAACCGCTTCCGCACACAAGTAGCTAGGTAAGGAATATGCATTAAGCATTGTCCTAGCCGCTTCTTGTAGGGCACGATTTTTCCTTTCCACAACCCCATTTTATTGGAGTGTTCTAGGACAAGAAAATTCATGCTTGTACCCTTGTTCTAAGCAAAAAGTTGAAAAGTTAGAATTCTCAAACTCTCCACCATGATCACTACGGATCCGGTTGATTTTGAGTTTTCTTTCATTTTCTACTCTTTTGCTAAATCCTATGATTATTTCTAAGGTTTCATCTTTATTTTTCAAGAAAAACACCCAAGTAAACCTAGAAAAATCATCTACTATTACCAAGCAATATTTACTACCAATTATAGATGGGGTACTATGGCAATCAAATAGGTACATATGTAATAATTCTAACGATAAAGCGGTACTAAGTAAATTTTTACCTTTGTGTGATGTTTTTGATAGCTTCCCTTCTTGGCAAGCATCACACATCTTATCCTTGAGAAATTTGACTCTAGGCAATCCTTTGACTAGCTTCAATTTTGCTATTTTGGCTATATTCTTCATGTTTATGTGTCCTAGCCTCCTATGCCAAAGCCAACTTTCTTCCTCTTTTGCAATAAGACACTTAGTGGAAGAATTAGTAGCATAGGATAAATCAACATAATATATATTTGATTTCCTAAAGCCTACTAACATGCAATCATTTATAGTTTTGTGTCTTATAAAGCATTTTGAGGAATCAAATTTAACATCAAAATTTGCATCACATAATTGGCTTACACTAAGTAGGTTAAATTTCATATTTTTAACTAATAGAACTTTATGAATGGCAAGATTGGGAGATACCTCAATGGTGCCCCTTCCTAGAATTTTAAGTTTACCGCTATTACCAAATGACACCTTTCCTTTGCTAGTATGGTTGATAGTGGAGAATTTTCTCTCATCCCCGGTCATATGCTTTGAGCACCCACTATCAACTATCCACAAGCTTGGTTCTTCTACCTATATCACATGAAAAACACAATCCTTAGGTACCCAAATCTTAGGACCACTAGCATCAATTATAAATTTCTTAGGTACCCATGCCTTTCTCCCCTTGCTTTTAATCATTGATTTTCTACTAACTAGGGATGCAAATGCTACCTCTTTCTCCTTAGGTCTATATCCTAATCCGGCCTTATTGTAAATTTCCCTTTGATCTTTAATAATCATATCTAGATATTTAGAACCATTTGTGAACTTTTCTAGGCATGCTCTTAATTTACCTATTTCTTTTCTTAACTCATCATTTTCATCCCTAAGAGTACAATCATCATTATCACTAGATGGTTTATCACATGATGCATCTACATTCTTAAATGATTTGATCTCTAATTTTAGATCCTTAATCCTAGTTTTTGATCTATTTAAATCATTTTGTAAGCATGCAATAGTCTTATAAAGTAAATCTACTTTGGGTGAGTTGTTTACCTCATCATCATCACTTGATGATGATTCATCGCTTGAAGAGGAAGAAGACTCCTCGCTTGAGCTTCCGGTTTCTTCCAATGCCATGAGGGCTAAGTTCCGGGTTGTATGGCAAACTTCTTCATCGTTGGAAGACTCCTCCATACTTAGAGTATCCCATGTTTGTGTTGGTGCAGGGGCACTAGATAATCGAACCTGTGTTTTGATTATGGCAAAGACACAAAGTTAAGTTTACATCGTTATCTCACGAGCTATCGAGTGTGCAGAAAAGTATTAAAGCTGGAGCTGAAGGCTAGCGACACCCGGAGGAAGCCGCGGTGGTCGGCCGACACTTGAGTGACTTCGGAAGGAGCCGAAGGAATCGAGTGGAAGGCCGGAAGCGAGAGCTACTATCGAGGTAAGCTCGTGTGAGTGAGAGATTGTAAGGTCGTGTCCTCTTTACGGGGACGATCGTAGGCGGTGATTCGACTAAGACTTCCTGTGGAAGGTCTAGGTCGAGATCGGACGGTTAGAAATCGTCATATTTATCATTTTCCGAGCTAACCTCTTATTGCAGGGAAGTAGCCGGCGGTCATCTGGACATGGAGCGATCGGTGATGCCCATCGATCGGTGATGGGAGGCATCAGTCGACTGATGGCGACGATTCAACTTTTGCGCTAGGTCAAACCAGATAACGTTTGACGCAGCCACTTCGCGATAAAATTTAGACAACTTCATGATCCGTTCCGAAAAAAAAGGAGACAAATTCAGAGGCCAAAATCTATAAAAGGAGGGAGGATTCCACTCCAAACACATCAAGTTTATTCATCAAGTGCTCCTACAACGCCAACGCTCCAACACCGTCATAACGCCGACGTGACGACAACCTCAGATCTTCTTCGTCGGCAGCAGCATCTAGTAATACTTTTTAATATTGTATTCGTTGTTTTTATTCGTAACGAGGTGAGGTAGGCTTGTTGCCTCATCCTCGTACTTCCGTATTTTGTGATCGTTGTCTCCTACCTCCAACGAGGAGGAGACGTTATAGTGCTTTGCCCTTCGTACGCGGTCTAGGACCGATAGGGCCTTGGAGTAGCAACCGCTGGGTTGTGAACCAAGTAAAATAAACGTGTCATTTTATTTTCCGCTGTTCTTACTCATTTACTTCTGTCTCAACGAACGAATTCCAACGAAAGATTTACGATCGCTATTCACCCCCCCCCCTCTAGCGACGCTTCTCGATACAACAATTGGTATCAGAGCGGGGGCGCTCAGATTTGGTGAAACCATCGATCTAGCACATTTTGGTTTTCTGTTCGTATTTTTCGATTCATTTTTTTTTAGGTCTTTTTCCTCCCGCACTACTAATCCAAGACGAAGTCTTGGTACGTTTCTTTTGGTTGTGTGCTTGCAAGTTTTTCTCTCTTGGAGTAGCCGACGGTAAAATGACCATAACTTTTCGCACAAGTGGACTCACATAACGATCTACCTACCAAATCGAAGCTCTCTAAGAGATCTACATTTTTTACAGGGTTTACCCTCGTAACAAGCCATTTCCAGCCCCAAAATCCAACGTCTAGTACCCTTTCGGGGGCATCGAAGGTCGTAAGTTGTTAGTTTTTGTTAGTTTTTTATTTTTCTCATTTAATTTTGTTTATTTTCTATTTATTTCCCACACTACTAATCCAAGACCAAGTCTTGGAATTCCCTTTGGTTTTTATTCGTGTTTTGCAAGATACTTAATGGCTCACATTGAAGGATATAGCACCACCCGACCTCCGTTCTTTAACGGAGATTATTTTCGTTATTGGAAAGGTCGAATAGAGTGTTTCTTGAAAACACAAGTCGAGACTTGGATAATAATCCAAACCGGCTTTGCTCTACCCACCAATGATCAAGGAGAGCCCTTGGATTTCAACAAGTGGACAAATGCAACCAAGAGGCAAATCGAAGCTGATGCAAGAGCAACCCAAATATTACAATGTGGCTTGTCCAAGGAGGAGCTCAACCGCATCGGTCCATTCATTAGCGCCAAAGACCTCTGGAATAAATTGATTGATCTACACGAAGGGACGTCCGATGCTAAGGTATGTAAAAGAGATTTACTTTTAAATAAATTGTACAATCTAAAGATACAGGATTGCGAGACTGCCACCCAATTACATGCGCGGATCCAAGACATCGTCAACGGTCTTCACTCGATCGGGCAAGCCATAGAGAATCGAGACCTTATAAGGTATGCTTTAAATGCTTTCCCTAGGACTACCTTGTGGGCATCCATGGTTGATGTCTATAAGGTCTCTAAGAACCTTTCGAAGCTTAGGTTAGACGAATTATTTTCCGAGTTTGAACTTCACGAGCAAACTAACGTGGTCCGGGCCGAGAGAGGTATTGCTCTACTTGCAGGACAAAGAAGCAAGCCACCTACTAGGCAAGTAGATGAACTCGAACCCGAAGATGAATCGGAGTCCAAATCGGAAAAGGTGGAAGCAATAGTGAACGTAGTGCGGAAGATCGTTCGGAGGGAAAGGAGACTACTAAAGAATCAAAAGAGGGAACAATTCAAATCAAATCGAAAGAAGGCTTTTCATGCAACATGGGACAACGAAGAAGGCGGCAGCATAGCATGCATGGCAAGACCCGAAGAGTCCGAGTCAGAGTCCGAATCCAATTACAACACCGACTCCGAACTCGAAGACTACTTCGAGAAGCAACTCAAAGCCGGACCAAAAGAGAAAATTAAGGTTAGCCGCTCACTAATTCATACGCTTTACAATACAATTAAAATGCTTAATAGGAAATTAACTAAGTCCGAGTCTAGGGTTGAGTCGTTACTTGAGGAGGTTGAAACCCTCAAGCAAGAGGCTACTCTAACCCCTTCAACTAGTCAAGTTCAAGAGGGAAACTCAACTCAAATTGAAAAACTTGAGGAGGAGAATTCTCTCTTGAAAGACCAAGTTCAAGAGGTTGAGGCTAGGTTGGTAAGGTTCACGTTGGGATCTAAGAACCTTAATCGACTACTTGGAACCCAAAGAGCAGTGTACAACAAAGCCGGACTCGGATTTAGGTCAACGTCTATGAATAGGTCATATATGTCTATCGTAAATCGTAGTCATCAAAGAGTCCAAGCATGGGTCCCAAGTGACTTAAGTGATATTTTCTTGAATTTGGCTTTGTCTAAGGAAGTGGTCGTTGTTCCGATCAAAGAAGGCCCCTGTGCCTCGCCACGACCTGGAAGCCAGTTTCTCGAAAAGTTACTTAACGATCTAAAGGTTAAATCCGAATCTAACCCAAGGTTGACTATCTTTAATCAATCTAAAATCATCTCACAAAACATATAAGGTGAACAAATTCTGAGACACATAGAATGGGTGATATGTTAAGGATAATTGAAATATACTTAAAACAATCTTCAAAATACTACTTATTTTCTCAACTATTGTACTTAATGACTCTTTAGGCCAAAGTTTAGCGCCCCCTACATCTCTTATACTTCATATATTTGACTAAGGGGGAAAGCAAACTAACCCTAAGGGTTATATTATAAACCTTTAGATTATTGGTGCAGAGAGATACACCTCGAACCAATCTATCTAACTATTGCTAGACGCATGTTTGGACTCATAGTTGATTTATCTTGATGCATGCATATACCATATTGTCTTTAAACCCCTATTTTATATAACAAACTTCATTTTTACATAACAAACCCCAACATTTGTTTTAATTTATGGAAAAAGGGGGAGAAGAGCGAAAGTTAAGGGGGAGTAACACAAAATTTATTTAATTTTTATTTAATTTTGAACTAAAGTATCTCTTTCAAAACTCACCTAGGGTTAAGGGGGAGTTTTGGTTAAGGGGGAGTTTTTTAAAATGACATTCATCATTTACTATACTTGTTTTATGCTTTAATTTCCCTTAACTTTGTGTTGGTTTGCCATAGATCAAAAAGGGGGAGATTGTTGGTGCAGGGGCACTAGATAATCGAACCTGTGTTTTGATTATGGCAAAGACACAAAGTTAAGTTTACATCGTTATCTCACGAGCTATCGAGTGTGCAGAAAAGTATTAAAGCTGGAGCTGAAGGCTACCGACACCCGGAGGAAGCCGCGGTGGTCGGGCGACACTCGAGTGACTTCGGAAGGAGCCGAAGGAATCGAGTGGAAGGCCGGAAGCGAGAGCTACTATCGAGGTAAGCTCGTGTGAGTGAGAGATTGTAAGGTCGTGTCCTTTTTACGGGGATGATCGTAGGCGGTGATTCGACTAAGACTTCCTGTGGAAGGTCTAGGTCGAGATCGGACGGTTAGAAATCATCGTATTTATCATTTTCCGAGCTAACCTCTTATTGCAGGGAAGTGGCCAGTCGGTGATTGTTGGACATGGAGCAATTGGTGATGCCCATCGATCGGTGATGGGAGGCATCGATCGATGGTGACGATCGGCTTTGCGCTAGGTCAAACCGGATAACGTTTGACGCGGCCACTTCGCGATAAAATTTGGACAACTTCATGATCCGTTCCGAAAAAAAAGGAGACAAATTCAGAGGCCAAAATCTATAAAAGGAGGGGAGGATTCCACTCCAAACACATCAAGTTTATTCATCAAGTTCTCCTACAACGCCAACGCTCCAACACCGTTATAACGCCGACGCGACGACAACCTCATATCTTCTTCGTCGGCAGCAGCATCTAGTAATACTTTTTAATATTGTATTCATTGTTTTTATTCGTAACGAGGTGAGGTAGGCTTGTTGCCTCATCCTCGTACTTCCGTATTTTGTGATCGTTGTCTCCTACCTCCAACGAGGAGGAGACGTTATAGTGCTTTGCCCTCCGTACGCGGTCTAGGACCGATAGGGCCTTGGAGTAGCAACCGCTGGGTTGTGAACCAAGTAAAATAAACGTGTCATTTATTTTCCGCTGTGCTTACTCGTTTACTTCTGTCTCAACGAACGAATTCCAACGAAAGATTTACGATCGCTATTCACCCCCCCCTCTAGCGACGCTTCTCGATCCAACAGTTTGTGCCATCATCGCCTCCTTCTTATTCTTTTCCTTCTTTTCCTTCTTCTTCTTTTCCTTCTCCTCCTTTTTCTTTAGTCTCGGGCAATTTGGCTTTATATTCCCTTTCTTGTTGCAACCAAAACACGTCACGTTAGAAATAGAATTTGAATTGTTTGAAGATTTACCTCTTGAGGATTGAAACATCCTCTTCACATCTTTCTTGGTGAGCCTCCTTGACTTCCCACCAAATTTCTTGACGTAGTGTGCCACCTCACTTGCCGATAGCTCACCCTCACTACTTGATGAGTCTTCCTCGGATTCGGATGAGGAAGACACCTCCTTCTTTTCCTTTTTCTTCTTCTCCTTCTTTCCTACAAAAAGAGCTATACCCTTCTCTTTGGATGAAGTGTTAGCTTTTTCATGCAATTGAAATTCACAAAATAGCTCATCTAATTTAACTAATGAAAGATCCCTAGAGACCTTATAGGCATCTACTATTGAGGCCCATAAGGTGGTCCTAGGGAAAGCTTGTAATACATACCTTACAAGGTCTCGGTTGTCGACCTTTTCACCTATAATGTGTAGTCCGTTGACTACTTCCTTGAAGCGCCCGTGCATTTGGCTCACAGTTTCATTTGTCTTCATAGTGAAGCTTTGGAGTTGGCTAATCAAAAGATCCCTCTTGGCCCTTCTTGTCTCTTTGGATCCTTCATTGAGTTCAATGAGCTTCTCCCAAAGCTCTTTTGCGGAGTTGAATGGCCCGACCTTAGAGAGTTGCTCCTTGGATAGACCACATTGAAGTGTGGTCGTTGCTTTTGCATTTGCTTGTGCTTTCTTGGCCATCTCTCTTGTCCAATCTTTTGTCGGTAGTGGTGCTCCGAATTCGTCGACCGGCTTCTCAAAACCATCTACAACACTAAACCAATTCTCAATATCATTCATTAAATAATACTCCATCCTACCTTTCCAATATCCGAAATCGTTGCCGTCGAAGAACGGAGGCCTCATCGTGCTATACCCCTCTTGAAATGCCATCTTTGCTTCGGTTGATTGCTAGATCTTCCGATGCGATCCGGGCTCTGATACCACTTGTGAGGGATCGTTTGGAAGCTAGAGGGGGGCTGAATAGCATTTTTCGGTTTCTACAAAAATGATTAGCGGAAGCAAACACAATAATATATGTAAAAACAATAACAAAACACAAACAAGGCCTTTTACGTGGTTCGGAGATAGCGCTCGTACTCCACGGTGATCCTTAAGGTGGATCAATCCAAGCAATATCCACTAATAAGCTTTCTTTACAAAACAACTCCTCTTCTTTACAAAGAATGAAGATCTAAGCTTAGAGAGAAGAGGAGGAGATTTAAATCACTTAGAAAGCTAGAGAATTCGTGGAGGCTCTTGAGAGGGATTAGAGAATAAACATTAACCCCAAAAACCTCCACCAGCCCTCTTTTTATAGAGAAGAGGCTAATTTTCCCGCTGAGCACGATCACGATCGATGTACAAATCACGATCACCGGCGTGGTTAACGGCTTCCTCAATAGTCTGGATTCATGGATTCGCAGTCGCTTCATCCAACGACACTTTCATCACGATCGATCCTCCATCACCGATCGATGGAGTGATCACCGAGTGATCACGGCCGCAATGAGTAACTCCATTCTCGCGCTCATTTTTACGCCTACCGGGCCGACCGCCACTCTTAGCCGATCGACACAAATCATCACCGCATCGCTTTGAGCGCCGATCGATTGCAACATCCACGACCGCCTTGGTCACAAAGAAGCCGATCACGGTCGGTTTCACCGACTCGGCGAAACTGACGATCGACCGATATATCATATCGATCGATACTCATCAAGTGTGAATATTTCACACTTGATCTCACCCCCTAGACCTAGACTTAACCTCCTAGCTCTTCCTTAAGCCTTGCGCCTTCAGGATCCCTCCGAGTCCGCGACTTGTTCATCCTTTGCGCCTTGCTTCCAAGAGCTTCCTTCGATTTTGTCATGTCTAGGGTTTTCCTTTGCCAAAGCGTGCTTGGACTTTACGCTGCCAAGTCTACATGCTTGGACTTACACTGCCAAGACTTGCTTTTGGACTCCCTTTGCCAAGGTCCGTTTGGATTTAATGCTGCCAAGGTAACATGCTTGGTCTTATGCCGCCAAACCTTTACCTTGGACTTTTCTTTCACCAAGTCTTCATACTTGGATTTTCCTGTCACTTAAACATCATCACAATTTAGATCACAAATTGTTGCCTAAACTAGATGATTATCCAAACATCAAAACATATAAATGCTTGGGGCATTATTGCACCAACATAGCGTCGTGCTATGCGTCGATGGAAATCGTTCGCGTGTTCGTCTACAAATTTCGTTAGCATAGCGAAATATAGATAATAATAACAATAACGAAATAGACAATCACACGAACTCAAGCATATAACGTGGTTCGGAACCGCACGGTTCCTACTCGACGAATCGAGCTCTAAAGAGCTCTAGTGATGCACACGTAATCACTAATCACAAATAACTCCTTCTCGACACAAGTCGGAGGTAAAAAACCCCTTACAATGATTACACTAAGTAATACAAAAGATACAAGCTAATACAAGTATGAAATACAATGCAAGTAAAGAAAAACCACTTTACAATAGCACTTTGGTTGTTTGATCTTTGATTGCTTGAATCTTGGTTGAAGACCCTAATTTGCAGCAGCAAATCGCCTCAACAATCCTTAAGAAATCTCTACCTTTTTCCTCCTCCACGAGCTCCTTTTAAAGCTTCTACCTATGCTGGAAAAAGTCGATCAGTCGACTGATCGGGATGATTAGTCGACTGATGCCACTGTTGTCGTGAGACAATGGCTAGATCCACGCTGGAAAAATCCAACGGATCCATCATCAGTCGACTAATCATGACCATCAGTCGACTGATCATGACCATCAGTTGACTGATCAAGCCATCACTCGACTGTTGACCGCAGCGGTCGAGTGAGACTCCATTTTGTGCTCGATTTCTCGAGCACCACCGATCGATCACAAGATCGGGCCGATCGCTCGACAATCACCAATCGTCCACCTATGACATGATCGCTAGGGCAATTCCCACAGTCAAATCCTAGTTGACACTTACCAGTCAACTGCCACATGGCATTAGTCGACTGGCACACCTCAAACATGAGGTTTTAGCCCAAGTATGGTTCCCCCATATTTGCTAGACTACCCTTAGCCTAGACCTAAGCCTTCTAGCCACCTCTATCAGCCTCACACCTCTCGGATCCCTCCAAGTCATCCATGACTTGTTCATCCATCGTGCTAGCCTCCAGGTGCTTCCATCGGCTATGTCATGCTAACGGTGTCTACACCGCCAAGGCACATTGGACTTACGCCGCCAAGACTCCGCTTGGACTTTATGCCGGCAACCATTGGACTTATGTTGCCAAGACTTCACCCTTGGACTTTACGCTGCCAATATCAAACCCCTTGGACTTCTCAAATGCCAAGACTCAAGTTTGGACTTTCCCTTGCCAACCCATGTTGAACTTTCCATGCCAAGACCCATGCTTGGACTTTACGTTGCCAAGACCCATGCTTGGACTTTACATTGCCAAGACCCATGCTTGGACTTTCCCAAATGCCAAGTGTCCCACTTGAACTTTACATGCCAAGTACCCAAGACTTGGACTTTCCCATGACAATCACATTGTCATACATTTTTGTCGAACATCAAAACATCTCTCGAGCCAAGCTCGAGTCCTGGTCAATCGTGACCTGGGCCGATTGCACCAACACCTCCTCCTCCGGAGGACCCTTCTGATGATCCTCCTATTAAGAACGATCATAAAAAGCTTAAGTAGCTTAAATGATGTAATTACTATCAAGTGTGATAATAAAAAGGAAGATGTTAACTCTTGTCATTTTCTTGTAAAGGTAGAGCAACATCCACCAAAAAAGACTGCTATCCCTTCTGAACATACTTCCCCTTACTATTTTCGTGGACTTTAAATTGTCCTTCCCAAAGTTACTGCGCTAATAACTTCCATCTACTGTCTTTACGTTTCTCCTTCTTTACTAGCATTTATTATTTCTATCTTCTTTGCGAATAAAGGCACCTTCCTCCTTCATCGTTATAAGGACCTCAAACCATCGGCACTTAACATTCATCTTCTCTTTTTCTTCTCCCCGTCATGGAAGAAACCTCTGAACAGGGCAGCAGTTCTTTTCTGTTCGAGGGAAAAACTGAAGAACAACGTTATATCACTAACTTGGAAGAGCAAGTGGAATATCTGCAGCGGCGCTTGAGGGAAGCTTCCACCAGCAACTACTCCTTGCGCCAGCAACTAACAGTGTCCCAGAAGGATCTGTCTGAGCACATCTTCATACAATAATCTTACCTTCGGCAGCTACGACGTCAACCCCAGCCACGCAAAGAAGCTCCTTCAGTACCTCCCAACAAAGAACTGTAATACCCTATAGATAAGGGTTTCTTTTGTTCTTTTCTTCTTGTGGGGGAATTGTCATATGTAATCTTTCCTAAGCAATGAGCTTTCTGCGATGTAAACCTCCGCCTACATCCTTCCCCATTTATCTTCTTCCTCCAGCATGTCTTTGGCAATGTCAAATTCTCAACTCTTCCATTTCACGGGGATAACATAATGTATAAAGTTGAGGAATAAACCCAACTCTTATGTTCCACCACTACACGGGGATAAAATAATATATAGTTGAGGAATGAACTCAACTCTTCCGCTCCACCATCACACGGGGATAAAATAATATATAGTTGAGGAATGAACTCAACTCTTCCACTCCACCACCACACGGGGATAAAATAATATATAGTTGAGGAATGAACTCAACTCTTCCGTTCCACCACCACACGGGGATAAAATAATATATAGTTGAGGAATGAACTCAACTCTTCCGTTCCACCATCACACGGGGATAAAATAATATATAGTTGAGGGATGAACTCAACCCTTCCGTTCCACCACCACACGGGGATAAAATAATATATAGTTGAGGAATGAACTCAACTCTTCTGTTCCACCACCACACTGGGATAAAATAATATATAGTTGAGGAATGAACTCAACTCTTCCGTTCCACCACCACACGTGGATAAAATAATATATAGTTGAGGAATGAACTCAACTCTTCCATTCCACCACCACACGGGGATAAAATAATATATAGTTGAGGAATGAACTCAACTCTTCCGTTCCACCACCACACGGGGATAAAATAATATATAATTGAGGAATAAACTCAACTCTTCCGTTCCACCAGGATAAAACAATATGCAGTTGAGGAATAAACTCGACTCTTCCATTCCACCACCTCACGGGGATAAAATAATATATAGTTGAGGGATGAACTCAACTCTTCCATTCCACCACCGGACGAGGATAAAATAATATATAGTTGAGGGATAAACTCAACTCTTCCGCTCTGCCACCACACGGGGATAAAATAGCAGTGACCAAGGCCTTCTGTATAAAGAGTGTGCTGACTTGACCTCTGGTTCTGCCTTTGTACCGCTATTATTTCTTCCTTCATCTTGAAGGTGAATACCCTCATCCATCCCCTCATATGAAAGCAAGGGTTTTAACAAATAACGGGCCATCGGAAGAATAAACTGTTGGTGCAATCGGCCCAGGTCACGATTGACCAGGACTCGAGTTTGACTCGAGTGATATTTTGATGTTTCGACAAAAACATATGACAATGTAATTGTCATGGGAAAGTCCAAGTCTTGTGTACTTGGCATGGAAAGTCCAAGTGGAACACTTGGCATTTGGTAAAGTCCAAGTCTTGAGACTTGGCATGAAAAGTCCAAGTGGGACACTTGGCACATGAAAAGTCCAAGCATGGGTCTTGGCAATGTAAAAGTCCAACATGGGTTGGCAAGGGAAAGTCCAAGCATGGTCTTGGCATTTGAGAAGTCCAACATGGGTTGGCAAGGGAAAAGACCAAGCATGGGTCTTGGCAATGTAAAAGTCCAACATGGGTTGGGAAGGGAAAGTCCAAGCTTGAGTCTTGGCATGAGAAGTCCAAGGGGTGTGATATTAGCTGCGTAAAGTCCAAGCGGGAGTCTTGGCAGCATAAGTCCAATGGTTGGCGGCGTAAAGTCCAAGCGGAGTCTTGGCGGAGTAAGTCCAATGTGCCTTGGCGGTGTAGACACCGTTAGCATGACATAGTCGATGGAAGCACCTAGAGGCTAGCGCGATGGATGAACAAGCCATGGATGACTTGGAGGGATCCGAGAGGCGTGAGGCTGATGGAGGTGGCTAGAAGGCTTAGGTCTAGGCTAAGGGTGGTCTAGCAAGTTTGGGGGCACCATACTTGGGTTAAAACCTCATTTTTTAGGTTGGCGATGACCGCATTATGGCGATTCGTGACTGCCGTGAGTCGACCCGAGTTCGACCGCCGCTTTAGAGCCGAAATGCTCGCGCCGATCGCTCATTGGAGCGATCGGATCGATGTCGACGGCAAATAATCGCCAAGGGTCGACGATCGATCGCTACCCAATGTCGAGCACGTAACGCCTCAGAAGAGATCCATTGGAGTTTTTCCAGTGTGGATCGAGCCGTTGTCTCACGACAACAGTAGCATCAGTCGACTGGTGACTTATGGCAGTCGACTGATAGGCAGAAATTCATCCCGATGCAGGTTAAAAGCAGCTATTCGTGGAGGATTGAAGAAAGGGTTTTCTTGGGCGATTTGAAGGGGAATTGTTGGTGCTCTTCCAGTCCTTCAAGGCTAGTCTAAGGCAACCAAAGATCAAGCAACCAAAGTGCTCTTGTAAAGTAGTTTTCTTTACTTGCATTATATTTCATTGTTGTAATTGCTTGTATCTATTTCTTATTGTTGTAAGAATAGTTTGTAAGAGGTTTCTCCACCTCCGACTTGTGTCGAGAAGGAGTATTTGTGGTTAGTGATTGCATTGGCATCGCTAGAGCTCTTTAGAGCTCGATCTGTGGAGTAGGAACCGGTTCGGTTCCGAACCACGTTATATCCTTGCGTTTGTGTGTTTGTGTTTTCGTTATTGCTTTATTATCTTTGTTTTCGCTGTGCTAACGAAAATTGTAGACAAGCACGCAAACGTTTTCCATCTACGAACGGTCAAACGCTATTCACCCCCCCCCTCTAGCAGCGTCAAATCTCCAACAATTGGTATCAGAGCCCGGGGCTCTTCTACGGATTAACAACCCGGAGTCAAGACGCTAGAGGAAAAGATGGAAGTTCAAGGACAATTGGGATGGGACATCAACACCCCAATTCCCTATTCCTTCTATGGACGAGAAGGTTTCAATTCTTGGAAGGCGAGAATTGAAGATTTTTTGATGATGAGAGACCTTGAGGAGTGGTCCACGTTGATGGAAGGATTTGAATATCCTAAGGGACCAAAGGGAGGGTTTCTCAAGAAGAAGAAGTGGAGTGAGGAGCAACTCCAACAATTCGATAAAAATAAGAAGGTAATAAAATTCATTTTTGATTTAATTCCTAATGCCCTATTGTGTAGTCTAGGTGACTATGTGGATGCCAAGGAGCTATGGAGCGATTTGGCCAAGCTCCATGAAAGTCTATCATCGGTCCAAGAAGAAGGACCATCACCCTCTCAAGCTCAAGAAGAAACATCCAAAGAGCTAGAGGATTTGGAGGTTGATAGGGAATCAACATCTGGATCTGAAGAGGTAGAAGCAGTGGAAGAAGTGGAGGAGGCATCCACCTCTAGGTTTGAGGGGGAGAGACCATCCACACCGGAGCCGGAACCAATTCAAGAAGAAGCCTCAATCTCCGGGAGGAATGAAGAATCCGCTCCGACACCCACCACAAAAACCCTAGGTAACTCAAGCAATTTAGGTTTAAATAAAAATCACATAACTTGCTTTGAGTGTAGGGAAAGTGGGCATTACAAGAGCAAATGCCCAAAGAGAGTAAGAAAAGCTCCTCCAGCGTCCAAAATTCAACAAAAGTCAAAGGATGCCGGTGCCTCAAGTCAAAAGAGCAAGGAGCATATCATATGCTTCAAGTGCAACTCAAAGGGACACTATAGAAGCCAATGCCCTAGGGGAAGAAGAAGGGGCAAGGAGGAGTATTACAAGTAGGGGGAGCTTCTATAGCTAACCCTAAGGTATATTTAAATAATGCACCTTCTAAATTTAAAAGTCAAAAGCATGCTAGAAATTTTAATTCTCTTGCAATTCACCATGAAAAGCATGCTAGAGATAAATATATTTGTTTAGGAGCTAAAAGTGTTAATTTCAAAAGTAAGGAGAGAATTGAGACTAATGTCCCTAAAAATAATTTATCTAAGGATAAACCTAGGTCAAATAACTCAAGACCAAACCTACCTAGGGAGACAATTAGGAAGGTACAAGAACATCTAGGTCTAAACCCTAAATGGACTAGGCATATGCCTAGAAAGTCTCATGCCCAAGAATTTAATCAAAAATCAATTGGGCAATTGGAATTAGAAAACCAAGCCTTGAGGTCAAGGCTTGAGAAACTAGAAAAGACCCTTAGGAATATACAAAACCAATTTAAAGGGTCTAATAGTCAAAGTCAAAGGTCCAAAAGTCAAAGTCAACACCAAGGACCTAAGAGTCAAAAGTCAACCAAGGGCAAGCAAGGTTTGGGTCACAAACCTAAGCCTAAGGTAGCTTATCATAGTGTTCCATTTGATTATGGGACACAAAATAGGTCTAGGAAGACCAAGGTCAATAGGGAAGTCATCCCTAAGGTTGACCAAAGGTTGTGCCTAGTGGCTAGGGTTTCTAGGAAACCTAGGGTGGCCACTAAAAAGGTTGCAAGGGGAGTTACCCCTAGAGTCAACCTAGGTAAGACCCAAATGACCAAGGCTAACAAGCCTAGGAGGGTCATTAGGAAGGTATCTAGGGAGGCTATCCCTAAGGAATACCTAATTAACCCTTGGAGCTCAAATCGGTTTTGGGTTCCTAAGAGCGTGATTGATTCACGCTAGATGGGTTTAGGGTGTGCCAACCTTGATTGGATGGGTAGTTAACTCAACCATGATAAAGGTGGCATTTTAGGTCATTTTCAAGGTTATGGTTACCTTGGGAATGTGGTTTGATTTGAATCCTAAAGGATTTTAGGATGTGCCAATGCACTTTTGAAATTAAGAAAAATCATTAAATTGGCACAATTTAGGTTTAGAGGTTAGTGTGTCATTTTGGGTTTTTGGCACACTAGGGAGATTAATGATAATATGGCAAAATATATCTAATTATATCAAATGGCAATTAATATTAAAATTTAGGTATTACTATACCTATATATTTTATATGTCATGCTTTGTTTGCCATATAACATGCCATGACATCATGTTTATTTCAATCATTTTATATGTCATGTTCATGTTTAGGATTAAGGTTTCAAATGTCATGTGTTTTTAGATTTCATCTTATGCCATGACATCATGATTATGAGCATATGTTTATTTATAACATTTCTAATGTCATAATCATTCATGCATTTAAGACAATTTGGTTGAAATTGAATTAAGGACTATAGCATGACTTGAAGTCTCATTTATAAGGGAATCAAGTAGGGTTGCCTTAGAGAATGCATGAAACCCTAGATTAGGATGAACAAAACCCACATCTCACATTAAATTGACATGTATGTGTATTTTATACACCTTAGATACATGTGAGATGCTAGGATATGAGTTGAGTTCAAGGTGCATAGTTTTTGCATCTAGATGAACTAAAACTCATCTTGTTTCATTTGTGGATCATTGGGAGAGCATGTGTACAAGTCATGTACATAGAGCCCAAAGAATATGATCCAAGACATGGTTTTGAAATCATTTTAAAATCAATTTAGAAAACCTTGGTGAAGTCTATCTTTTGATAGCAATCACCATTGATGAAGTTGATACAAAATAGGGTCAAAACATTGAAAATTTCAATGGTTTTGATTTTTGTATCAAACTCACTATTTTATGGGTAAAATAATTTTCAAATATTTTTCGCGCATTGTAATGACTATAAGTAATATACGTATCAAATTTTATGATTTTTCAAATTACGTAGAATTACTTATGCTTTTCCAAATCTCGATTCTGATAGAAATTGAAATTTGTATCACCGATCGCTTCTTGGTGGCTGATCGACATCGCCGAGTCGATCGGGTTAACAAGGTTTGTTTAGCTCGTGTTCAGCTATGGAAAAGGTTCCTAATCACTCCTAACCCTAGGATATGCTTTAGGAAGCATTATAAAGGGTGAAAATCCATTGGATATGAATTAGAAGTTGTGTTAGGTCAAAGTATCAAATTTAGGGTGAGTGAAAGTTCTATGATGAACTTAGAACCTTAATTTTGATGGTTTAGAGTTCCTATTGGCTTAGGGGCTTCCCAAGGACATTATTGGTACAATGGTCAAGGGGAAGCAAGCCTTTAGGGGGAGGTATCCATCTTGGGATGATGGATGTGTTTTTCTACTTGAAGAGGAGAAGTTATTGGGAGAGTATCATCAATTGGGAAAATTGATGGGTTTTTGATACCCAATTTGGAAATTGGGAGAGAGTATAGGATTGCCTCTCTTGAGTGATATGTGAATTATCACTAGGAAGATGATAGGCATCCTAGGTATTTATTTTTGGATCAAGGGGGAGATTGTAAGATCTCATTGGGACATGAGACATTAACCTCCTTGGAGAGAAAACCTTTTTGATGTTAGTCAAAAAGGGGGAGAATGTTTGGAGGAGAACATTTGAAGAGTGTTTACCAATTTGGGATAATTGGTAAGGGATTTGAGTTAGTGGTCTAACTCAAATGATTTGTTTGGTTTTTGTCAAACATCAAAAAGGGGGAGATTGTTGATGTAATCGGCCCAGGTCATGATTAACCAGGACTCGAGTTTGACTCGAGTGATGTTTTGATGTTTCGACAAAAACATATGACAATGTAATTGTCATGGGAAAGTCCAAGTCTTGTGTACTTGGCATGGAAAGTCCAAGTGGAACACTTGGCATTTGGTAAAGTCCAAGTCTTGAGACTTTGCATGAAAAGTCCAAGTGGGACACTTGGCACATGAAAAGTCCAAGCATGGGTCTTGGCAATGTAAAAGTCCAACATGGGTTGGCAAGGGAAAGTCCAAGCATGGTCTTGGCATTTGAGAAGTCCAACATGGGTTGGCAAGGGAAAAGACCAAGCATGGGTCTTGGCAATGTAAAAGTCCAACATGGGTTGGCAAGGGAAAGTCCAAGCTTGAGTCTTGGCATTTGAGAAGTCAAAAGGGTTTGATATTGGCAGCATAAAATCTAAGGGTGAAGTCTTGGCAACATAAGTCCAATGGTTGGCGGCGTAAAGTCCAAGCGGAGTCTTGGCGGCGTAAGTCCAATGTGCCTTGGCAGTGTAGACACCGTTAGCACGACATAGCCGACGGAAGCACCTAGAGGCTAGCGCGATGGATGAACAAGTCATGGATGACTTGGAGGGATCCGAGAGGCATGAGGTTGATGGAGGTGGCTAGAAGGCTTAGGTCTAGGCTAAGGGTGGTCTAGCAAGTATGGGGGCACCATACTTGGGTTAAAATCTCATTTTTGAGGTTGGCAGTCGACTGGCATTATGGTCGGTTCGACTGTCGTGAGTCGACTTGAGTTCGACTGCCAGTTTAGAGCTGGAAATACAGCGGCGGCAATATCGCTCATTGGAAGCGATCGGTCGACGGCCGATCGCGTGTCGACCAGCGATCGGCCCGTGTCGACGGCAGCGATCGGTGACGGCAATGATCGCTAAGGGTCGACAATCGACGATCGCCACCAATGTCGAGCACAGCGCTCCGTAGAGCCCGATCGGCTACGCGCTAAGCCGATCGCCAAGAGATCCATTGGAGTTTTTCCAGCGTGGATCGAGCCGTTATCTCACGACAACAGTGGCATCAGTCGACTGGTGACTTATGACAGTCGACTGATAGGCGGAAATCTAGCCCGATGCAGGTTAAAAGCAGCTATTCGTGGAGGATTGAAGAAAGGGTTTTCTTGGGCGATTTGAAGGGGAATTGTTGGTGCTCTTCCAGTCCTTCAAGGCTAATCCAAGGCAACCAAAGATCAAGCAACCAAAGTGCTCTTGTAAAGTAGTTTTCTTTACTTGCATTATATTTCATTGTTGTAATTGCTTGTATCTATTTCTTATTGTTGTAAGAATAGTTTGTAAGAGGTTTCTCCACCTCCGACTTGTGTCGAGGAGTATTTGTGGTTAGTGATTGCATTGGCATCGCTAGAGCTCTTTAGAGCTCGATCCGTGGAGTAGGAACCGGTTCGGTTCCGAACCACGTTATATCCTTGCGTTTGTGTGTTTGTGTTTTCGTTATTGCTTTATTATCATTGTTTCCGCTGCGCTAACGAAAATTGTAGACAAGCACGCGAACGTTTTCCATCTACGAACGGTCAAACGCTATTTACCCCCCCTCTAGCGGCGTCAAATCTCCAACATAAACCATCATTTTTCTTCTTCTTAGGGCCTCCCTTTTTATAAATTAGGAGCTCAATCGTCACCGCAAGCCCATTCCTCCCGCCTTTTATAGGGGACGCTTTATCTTTCCTTTCTTCTGTTACTCTCATTCCTTCTTCCTTTTTACCTCCTTCTTCTTCATCCGTTCTTCTTTCCATCGCCATCCTCCGGTGCTCCAGTCATTCACTCCAGCGCTTTTCCTCTTTCTTCAGCGGGTAGGATGTATTCCTTTTTCCACCGAGAAATAGCGAGTCGTTACTCACAAATCAAACGGGGTGAGGGTAAGCCGCCAACATCAACTTCGCCCTCACCCTCGTCCATTACCATCACACCTATCTCATCTCTCCCTTCTCCTTCACCTTCGCCTGAAACCCTTGTCCCATCTGCTCCAAATGAGACTAGGGTAGCCAGTCCATCCTCATCTCCAATGTTACTTATAAACCCTTACTCTCCCTTTTTTTCCCTTTCCGCCTTGGGTATCCGAAAATCGCCCCCTCTCTCCTCGCAATCCGAAGATGAACACAGAGAGGTGGTGCGTCCACGCCTATCGACGGTAAACGCTTCTGCATCTGCTCCTTCTCTCCCACCGGAGCATTCTCCCATACCTGACCCCATGATAGTTGATATTCCCACATTTCCAATTTCCTCCATTGTCCATAACTTAGAGGACCTTTCGCCCCATTTGAACACAGATCAGGGTCCTTCTACTTCTCACCCTCCCAGCGAAGAGTTTTCCATCCCAGTTCTCTCTATATCTTCCTCCCCAAACTCCTCACCGGACCAATCCCCTTCCACAGATTCTTCTATACCCATCTCACAACTAACCACACTAAGTCTTCCACCCCCCCCCCTTCTGCTTCTCCTCTCTCGACCCGTATCTCTTTGACCTTCCTTACAGGAACTCCTTCTTCTTTCCCTTATGAATCTCCAACGCAACCTCCTTTTTTCATCTTTCCTTCCCCCATCATAAGTGAGCCTTCGCCCCTGGTGTCATCCATCCCTTCTTTTTCCTCTTCTCCCCGGGGTCTTTGAATCTTAAATTTGGAGGAACTGGTCCCCTGGATGGAAGGCCTGCGCCATGCTCTAGAATTGGTACGTTTCTCGAATCGAACTCTTTGACTTTCCTCATTGGCTGACTTCTTTTTGATAAACGACTTACAGGCCCTTACCAATTATCAAGAATTGGATCGCTCCCTTCAGCAATATCGAGCTCAATCTCTGAAATGGGAGTAGCAACAACGGGAGGATCAGACAGCTGCTCAGAATCGAGAGCATATCTTGTTGCAGCAATTGAAGCAGTGTCAGAAGCAGCTGACAAAAGCTCGCTGCCAACATCAAAAAGATGTTGAAACTATAGCGACATTGCGAGAATAGTAGCGGGCTTATACAGAATCGCTATCCATCCGGCGGGATGTTCAGCCGGCGCAGTCTGACAAAGAGACTTCCCCTTCCCCAGAATTAATAGGCCTTCGAGAGCAGGTAGAAGAACTCCTTCGGGAGAAGCAAAAGGATTCTGATATCATCGCCAACCTGTGGGTTCAATACTAGCAAGCGGAGGACAAAATAGGGAACCTCCATACCCGCCTATGTAAGGAGGTACAAGAAAACTCCTCCTTAATAACTTCTAGGACGCATGCTAACGCCCGTATATGCAGGCAAGAAACATCCCTCCAGAGACTAGGCAATGAGCTTGTCTGCACCAGATCCTATACAGAGGCGGTAGAGGGAATTTCAACTTTAATACGCCAGAACATGATGGATATGACTAGTCTCCTTCAGCAGGACCATACTTCCCGAGCAGATGACATCTCGGTCCTGGCGGGCACCATTATGGAAATATCCCGGCGTTATAGTGAAATGCGAGATCCCTCCGAGAGCAACAAGAGAAGTGTCACAGGCTCCATCGGAACCGAAGTCCTTGTTGGATCGATGCGGTTCGCTAGAGGGGGGGTGAATAGCGAAAAGCCTTTTTCTTTCGAATTCGTTTCAAGACAAATATACGCAGCGGAAATGTAAATGAAACAAAAAGAGACAAGTTTATTTTTTTACTTGGTTCGTAGCCTTCGGCTACTACTCCAAGGCCCTAACGGTCCTAGACCGTGTACGGAGGGCAATTCACTAAAACACTCCTCCTCGTTGGAGGTAGGAGTTTGACGATTACAAAAAACTTTCGAAGCAAAATGATAGAGAGACAAACCCTCTCTTCTATTAAAGTAAAATGCAACGATAGAAAAACCTCAAGTAAAAGAGTTGCAATATTGAAAACAATAACAAGGATTATACCAACAACTAAAAAGAAAGACCTTAAGCTAGGGTTGTTGGCAGCACTTCGTTGTCGTAGAGTCGACGAAGAGTCACAGCGTTGCGGAAGCTTTTGAGCACTTAGAATTATTGTAAAAACCCTAGGTTAGGACCTCCTTTTATATCCTTTGAGCCCCTTTTCGAGAGGAACCCTAGCCAATCATATTTGAGCACCACTCCCCTTGAAATTTGGTGATAAACCTTGACTCCTCGAGGCTGATCCTTTGACTAGCATGATCGTCATTGCCATCACACCGATCACTGGCAAGATCGCGAGTGCTAGCTATAGTCACCCGATTGATGGACGGCAGTCGAGCCATGTTAGCTTAAAGAAAACATTATTTCGACGGTCGTCGACCGTCCGATCTCGACCTAGACCACCTATGAGATGTCTTGGGTCGGATCTATGCTTAAGTCTTTCCCCGTAACGAGGATACGACCTTACTTACACTTGCACACACGAGCTTACCTCGATACTTACGTATTGCTTTTCCTTCCGGCCTTCCACTCAATTCCTTCGGCTTCCTCCGAAGTCACTTGAGTGTCGCCCGACCACCGCGGCTTCCTCTGGGTGTCGCTAGCCTTCAGCTCCAGCTATAGCAATTTTCTGCACACTCGATTCAGCTCGTGAGAAAATGATATGATCTTAACTTTGTATCGTTTGCTATAATCAAAACTCAGGTTCGACTTAGGTGCCTGCTGTTGGATCGAGAAGCGTCGCTAGAGGGGGGTGAATAGCGATCGTAAAACTTTCATTTTCGTTCGTTCGATACGCAAAGTAAACGAGTAAACACAGCGGAAAATAAAATGACACGTTTATTTTACTTGGTTCACAACCCAGTGGTTGCTACTCCAAGGCCCTATCGGTCCTTGACCGCGTACGGAGGGCAAAGCACTATAACGTCTCCTCCTCGTTGGAGGTAGGAGACAACGATCACAAAATCCGGAAGTACGAGGATGAGGCAACAAGCCTACCTCACCTCGTTAAAAAAAAAACAACGAATACAATAATAAAAAGTATTACTAGATGCTGCTGCCGACGAAGAAGATCTGAGGTTGTCGTCGCGTCGGCGTTATGACGGTGTTGAAGCGTTGGCGTTGTAGGAGCACTTGATGAATAATTGATGTGATTTGGAGTGGAATCCGCCCCTCCTTTTATAGACTTTGGCCTCTGAAATTGTCTCCTATTTCTTTGGAACGGATCATGGATTTTTCCAAATTTTATCGCTGGCGTCGCGCCAAACGTTATCCGTTTTGACCTAGCGCAAAGCCGAAGTCGTCGCCATCGATCGATCGATGACTCCCATCACGATCGATGGGCATCGATCGCTATGTGTCCGTCGATCGCCACCGGCCACTTCCCTGCAATAAGAGGTTAGCTCGAAAAATGATAAATGCAACGGTTTCTGACCGTCCGATCTCGACCTAGACCTTCCACGGGAAGTCTTAATCGGATCGCCGCCTATGGTCGTCCCCGTAAAGAGGACACAACCTTACAATCTCTCACTCACACGAGCTTACCTCGATAGTAGCTCTCGCTTCCGGCCTTCCACTTGATTCCTTCGGCTCCCTCCGAAGTCACTCGAGTGTCGCCCGACCACCGCGGCTTCCTCCGGGTGTCGCTAGCCTTTAGCTCCAGCTTTAATACTTTTCTGCACACTTGATAGCTCGTGAGATAACGATGTAAACTTAACTTTGTGTCTTTGCCATAATCAAAACACAGGTTCGATTATCTAGTGCCCCTGCACCAACACCTGCTGCACCAACAATCTCCCCCTTTTTGATTTATGGCAAACCCGCATACAAAGTTAAGAAAAATAAATTAAGTGCATTAAGTAACATGAGTAAGAGATATGCATGAATGAGCAAGAGTATATAAAAACTCTTTTTCAAGTGCTCCCCCTTGAGGAATCCTCCCCCTTGACCGAAGGTGAGTACTTGAGAAAGAGTTTTAACTCTCCCCCTTGACCGAAGGTGAGTACTTGAGAAAGAGTTTTAACTCTCCCCCTTGATATTTGCTACAAAAAAAAGAATTAAGTAACCGAAATTGCTTAATATCGTCCATAGTATTTAAAATTAGTTTTAAGTTAAGAAATCAAAAAATTGATTTCTTAACCTTGGCCTTTACTTCTATTTTGTTAACAAGTTAAGTAAAATACTTTTTGTTAACAAGTTAAGTAAGTAAATTATTGTATTGTTAACGAAAACAAGTTTAACTAAATGTGTTTAAGTTAAGAGTTCCCTTAACTTGTTTTGTTAACTTAAAGTTAAGTAAGCCTTGGCCATAAAAAAATTGATCCCTTAACTTTGGCCTTTTTCTCCCCCTTTTGCCATATATCGAAAAGAGTGAGGATGTGTGTGGAATAAAAAATAAGTTTTAATTTTAAAGTCCAAGCATGTTCCCTATTTTTTATAAAAAAATATACTGAAAATAAGCTCATCTATAAAATGTTCGACTCATATTTGGCTTGATTGATATGAAAGATCAACCAGTCCTGGTCAGAGTCGGTTAGTGTGTATGATTATACTCCATGGTTCATGGCGATGCACTAGATCTACATCTGGAACCAGGAGTAAGGTCCTAACATCTCACGCCCATCTACGTGGCTAAGTACACAAACACATTAGTCCTATGTGTTGTGAGATGTATTGGCTCCTTAAATCTATAGGTGCATGATATCTAAGGTATGTCCTATGCTAGTTCCATAAAAATGAAAATTTAAGAAATAGTAGTAAGAAAATATAATTTGCAAGTTCCTATTCTACTACGCACATGCCCAATTTTCATCTTAATAGACTAAATTCGGCTTCGGGTAGGGGTTTAGTAAATAGGTCTGCTAAGTTAGACTTCGATTCGACGTATTCGAGGTGTATGGCTCCGTTGGCCACATGTTCTCGAATGAAATGGTGTTTGACCTCTATATGTTTGGTCCTAGAGTGACATATCGGATTCTTTGTAAGATTAATTGAACTAATGTTATCTACGTGAAGTTTAGTATTCGTAAAGTCTAACTTAAAGTCGCGGAGAGTGTGCTTCATCCAAAGAAGCTACGTGACACACTCACCCATCGCGATGTATTCGGCTTCGGTGGTAGATAAAGCAACACAGTGTTGTTTCCTACTGCACCAACTCACTAGACTCGAGCCGAGAAGTTGACAACAATCACTCGTGCTCTTCCTATCGAGCTTACTACCGGCATAATCCGAATCGGAGTAGCCGATTAGTTCGAACTCCGTAGATCTAGGGTACCAAATACCAACATTAAGTGTACCCTTAAGATATCTAAGGATACGCTTAACTAGGGTTAGGTGAGACTCCTTAGCACAAGTTTGAAACCTGGCGCACATACTTACTGCAAATAGGATGTCGGGTCGGCTCGCAGTTAAGTATAGGAGACTTCCTATCGCGCTCCTATAGTACTTTAAGTCAATGGACTTACTTTCTAGGTCTTCTCCTACATTAATTGGCATTGGGGTGTTTATTATCTTAGCATCTTGCATTCCAAATCTTTTAATTAACTCCTTAGTGTATTTTTGTTGATATAGGTATATATCATCCTTAGTTTGTTTAATTTGTAGACCTAAAAAGAAACTTAACTCGCCTACCAAGTTCATTTCGAACTCACTTTCCATGAGTGAAACGAACTCGTTTAGTAAGGCTGAGTTAGAGGTTCCAAAAATTATATCGTCTATGTAAATTTGAGCTATGAATATTTCTTTACCTAAGGTTTTTACGAAGAGAGTTGGGTCAACTAAGCCTTGGTTAAACCCTTTTGACTTAAGATGGATTGAATGTCTCTCGTACCAAGCTCGAGGAGCTTGTTTAAGTCCATAGAGAGCTTTCTTAAGTTTTAGAACATGGTCGGGTTTATCTAGATTTTCGAATCCGGGGGGTTGGCTAACATAAACTTCTTCTTCAATGTATCCATTTAGGAATGCTGACTTAACATCCATTTGAAACAGCTTAAATCCTCGATGTGCGGCATAAGCTAGCAACATTCGAATGGATTCGAGTCTAGCTACTGGGGCATAGGTTTCGTCGTAATCTAAGCCTTCGACTTGACTAAACCCTTTGGCGACTAACCTAGCCTTGTTTCTAACTACTTCACCTTTATCATCAAGCTTATTTCGAAACACCCACCTTGTTCCAATTATCGTTTTGTCTTTAGGTGGTGGTACTAATTCCCACACTTCATTCCTAGTAAATTGAGCTAGCTCTTCTTGCATTGCAATAATCCAATCGGGATCAAGAAGAGCTTGTTCAATTGATTTGGGTTCTATCTTTGAAATTAAGGAAATTTGACTAAGGTTCCTATAGGATGCTCTAGTTCGAACTCCTAGATTAGGATCTCCTATCACTTGATCGATAGGGTGGTTAGTTTGAATCCTAGATTGGGTTGGGTTTGTGTCACCTAATGCTTGATCAATGGGGTGACTTGGTTGAACACTAGTTTGACTCGGATAACTTGTCACTTGGTCGACAAGAGAAGTTGGTTGATGTGGATTAGACTCGATCTCAGGGTCGGAGACGAGTTAGGTATCAGTGGGCTCAACACTTGGGGTCATTAAGGGTTTTGTAGGTTTGGGTACTTCATCGAACACTACATTAATAGTCTCTTCGACTTTAAGGGTATCGTGGTTATATACCCTATAGGCCCTACTCGTGGTTGAGTATCCTAAGAAGATTCCGGTGGAGGTTTTGGATTCAATTTCCTAGGTGGTTCTTAGTGTTTAAGATATGTACTTTACATCCAAATACCCTAAAGTACTTGATGTTGGGTACTTTATTGTGATAAATCTCGACGAGGTCTTAAGGTGCCTCTTTACCATAAGGATCCTATTCTCGACATAGCAAGCCGTGCTAACGCTTCGCCAAAACCTATCAGGTAGGTCGTATTCGTTCAACATGGTCCTAGCGGCTTCTTGTAGAGTTCGGTTTTTCCGCTCCACTAGGCCATTTTGTTGAGGGGTCCTAGGGCAAGAGAATTCATGGTGGTATCCATTTAGGTTACAGAAGTCGGTGAACCTTTGATTTTCGAATTCACCACCATGATCGCTTCTAAGTCTTTTAACCTTAAGGTTTTTTTGATTCTCGATTAATTTGAATAGATTGATTAATTGATCTAGGGTATCATTTTTATGTTTGATGAACCTAACCCAGGTAAACCTGGAGTAGTCGTCAATTATGACTAAGCAATATTGACTTCTATTGAGTGACTTGGCTCCATGTGAATCGAATAGATCCATATGCAGGAGCTCAAGTACACTTGAGGTTCGTTCTTGGTTAGTTAACTTGTGTTGTGTCCTAGGTTGTTTTCCTTGTTGACAAGCATTACAGATTTTATTAACCAAGTTGTTGAGGTTGGGTAAGCCTCTGACTAAGCCACTCTGACTCATCTTGTGGACGAGTCTTGGGTGCGAGTGACCGAGTCGTCGGTGCCACAACCATGATTCCTCTTCCTGTGTCATAAGACATTTGGCTGAGGATTTGATTAAGTTAATTGTATAAATGTTATTTGTCCTAGTTCCTTTGAGTATTGTTTTAGCTGTTTTATTTGTTTTAATTATACATTCATTTTCTAAAAATATGACCTTATAGTTATTGTCACATAATTGACTTACGCTAAGCAGGTTATATTCAAAATTCTCTACAAGTAATACATTTTTAATAACAAAATTTGAGTTAAGCTCGATATCACCTGATCCGATGATTTTGAGCTTGTCGTTATTCCCAAAGGCTACCGATCCTTGTCGTTTGAATCGAAGCTTTGTGAATTTGAGTTGATCCCCGGTCATGTGCGAGTAACACGTCAACATCCATTGATCCTACACACAAGGTGGTTGGATTGGATGTTAGATTTTTAAAAAAATTGGTTGTGAGTTGTTAAACCTAGGTCATCTCACCTGTGTCTATATGATCAAGCATGTTATACTTATATGGTTTTTGTGAGATGACTTCCAATTAAGTTGATTAAGTGCATTTAGGTTCAAGTAATTTTATGTTAGATTTGGATTTGACCCTAGGCTTGTCAAGTTTACCTTTTCAAGATCATGGCTTCCAGGTCGTGGCGAGGCACAGGGGCCTTCTTTTATCGGATCATCGACCACTTCCTTAGACAAAGCCATTTTCAAGAAAATGATGACTTGACTCACCTAAGATTATTTCCTAGTTTAAATGGTTATTTTTGAAAAGAGGCTCCCCGAGGCTCAATCTTTTCGAAGAATTTTAGTTGGTTATGTTTTTGAAAAGAGGCTCCTCGAGGCTCAATCTTTTCGAAGAATTTTAGTTGGTTATGTTCATGTTCTAAGTGAGTTCACAAGTTTTAAAGCACAAACTTTCTAAGTTAAAGCATGCAATTTCTAAGTTAAAGCACAAACTTTCTAAGTTAAAACATGCAATTTCTAAGTTAAAGCACAAACTTTCTAAGTTAAAACATGCAATTTCTAAGTTAAAGCACAAACATGTTTTGTACTGGCTCCCCCTAGACCGTTGAATCGGTTCGGTCTATCCACATAGTGGATTTGGTCCTTGGGAATCCAGTACGGGTTGGATCCTAGAGTTGAAATCAAAAGGTTCTTAGGGACCCATGCTTGGACATGTTTCCTATGTCGACTTACAATCGACATATACGACCTATTAGTCGTGTTTGAGTTAAACCCTAGTCCAGCCTTGTTGTACACGGCCCTTTGAGATCCAAGTAGGAGGTCAAGTCCTTTGGATCCCGAAGTGAACCTTTCCAACGTGTTCCTAAGATCTTCGACTTGACTTTTCAAGAGTGAGTTCTCAACTTCGAGTTTTTCAACCCGAGTTGAGTCCTTCTCTTGAACTCGACTAGTCGAAGAGGTTAGGGAGACCTTGTGTTTGAGGAGTTTGACCTCCTCAACCAGGGTCTCGACCTTGGACTCAGATTTAACTAATTTCCTAGACAAAAACCTAACCGTATTTTGTAAAGTATTAAATAAAGTTCGACTTACTTTAAGGGTATCTTTTGAACCGGATGCGTATCCGTGGCTTGACTTGAAGGTAGCTTCATAGTCCGAGTCATCCTCAGGTTCTGACTCAAGTTCAGGTTCGGTCTCCGTGTCTGACTCAATTGATTTCGCCATGAAGACGTGGTCTTCGTCTTCTTCGGATGATGCTTCTTCCCATGTCGCGTTGAGGGCCTTCTTGTGCTTAGGTGCTTTGTGGTTGAGCTTGGGGCACTCGGACTTGATATGTCCAAACCTGTTACACTCATAACACCTAATATTAGAACTTTTAGGCTTACCTTGGTTGGGTCGAGTTGTGGTTCGCTTTCGTCCCTTGGCTATCCTTCGAGCTAGGTTCATTAGCTCGGCAGTCAATTCCGGGTCAACTTCTTCTTCGGACTCATCTTCCTCCTCGGTTGGTGGTGGCTTGCTTGCGATTTTCTTCTTCTTTGAACCTGCAAACAAGGCTATACCCCTCTCGGGTTCCGAGTTGGACTGCTCATGTAATTCAAAATCGGAAAAGAGTTCATCTAATCTAAGTTTAGAGAGGTCCTTGGAGACCTTGTAAGCATCGACCATGGATGCCCACAAGGTAGTCCTCGGAAAAGAGTTTAGAACATACCTTATAAGGTCACGGTTTTTGACCTTTTGCCCGATTGCGTGTAGGTTGTTGACTATGTCTTGGATACGGGCGTGGAGTTGCGTCGCGGACTCGTGTTCCTACATTTTTAGATTATATAATTTATTGAACAAGAGGTCGCGCTTACATACCTTGGCTTCATCGGTCCCTTCGTGTAGCTCCACTAGTTTTGTCCAAAGATCTTTTGCGCTTGTGAAGGGGCCGACGTGATTTAGCTCCTCTTTGGGTAGGCCGCATTGGAGGATTTGTGTTGTCTTGGCGTCGGCTTCGACTTGTCGTTTTGTCGCAATGGTCCATTGATTGTAATCCAAGGATTCACCTTCTTCATTAGTAGGAAGGGTGAACCCGGTTTGGATCACAATCCACATCTCTATTTGGGTTTTTAGGAAGCATTCCATCCGACCCTTCCAATAACGGAAGTCATCTCCATTGTAAAACGGAGGTCGGACGGTGCTAAAACCCTCGAGATGGGCCATTAGAACAAAAGACACAAGGAGACGACGACGAAGAAACTAGCAACGACAAAAACACAAAAACAAGTGCCAAGACTCGCGTCTTGGATTAGTAGTGCGGGAGAATACTTAACAAAGCGAAATAAATCCAAAAAAAAGAAAAAAAAAAACAGAATTAAAAGAAACAAAAAAAATAAATTTGTAAAAATGGCTAGATTGGTGGTTTCACCAAATCTTAGCAACCCCCGACTCTGATACCAATTGTTGGATCGATGTGGTTCGCTAGAGGGGGGTGAATAGCGAAAAGTCTTTTTCTTTCGAATTCGTTTCAAGACAAATATACGCAGCGGAAATATAAATGAAACAAAAAGAGACAAGTTTATTTTTTTACTTGGTTCGTAGCCTTCGGCTACTACTCCAAGGCCCTAACGGTCCTAGACCGTGTACGGAGAGCAATTCACTAAAACACTCCTCCTCGTTGGAGGTAGGAGTTTGACGATTACAAAAAACTTTCGAAGCAAAATGATAGAGAGACAAACCCTCTCTTCTATTAAAGTAAAATGCAACGATAGAAAAACCTCAAGTAAAAGAGTTGCAATATTGAAAACAATAACAAGGATTATACCAACAACTAAAAAGAAAGACCTTAAGCTAGGGTTGTTGGCAGCACTTCGTTGTCGTAGAGTCGTCGAAGAGTCGCAGCATTGCGGAAGCTTTTGAGCACTTAGAATTATTGTAAAAACCCTAGGTTAGGACCTCCTTTTATATCCTTTGAGCCCCTTTTCGAGAGGAACCCTAGCCAATCATATTTGAGCACCACTCCCCTTGAAATTTGGTGATAAACCTTGACTCCTCGAGGCTGATCCTTTGACAGAATGATCACGGCCATCACCCGATCACAAGATCATCGAGTGCTAGTCGTAGTCACCCGACTGATGGACGGCAGTCGAGTCCTTCAGGTTGGCAGTCGACTGATGTTGGCTGCAAGGCAATGTTAGCTTAAAGAAAACATTATTTCGACGGTCGTCGACCATCCGATCTCGACCTAGACCACCTATGAGATGTCTTGGGTCGGATCTACGCTTAAGTCTTTCCCCGTAACGAGGATACGACCTTACTTACACTCGTACACACAAGCTTACCTCGATACTTACGTGTTGCTTTTGCTTCTGGCCTTCCACTCAATTCCTTCAGCTTCCTCCGAAGTCACTTGAGTGTCGCCCGACCACCGCGGCTTCCTCCGGGTGTCACTAGCCTTCAACTCCATCTATAGCAATTTTCTTCACACTCGATTCATCTCGTGAGAAAACGATATGATCTTAACTTTGTATCATTTGCTATAATCAAAACTCAGGTTCGACTTAGGTGCCTGCTGCACCAACAGTCCTAACCGTCCGAATTGACAAGAGCGGTTGGTCATCCTGATGCGTACCACCTATTAAGACGGGTTTAATGAGGCGGTTCGGTAGTATGTTGACCAAGGACTTCCCCCTCTGAACCATCCCGCTCTCTCCTTGCACTGGGAAGTCGGCTTTCGATGCTATCCTCCCGATCGGTTTAAGATATAACTTGATGTATTTCTTCGGGACATGGCTCCCTTTTTATCTTCTTTTCTTTTCATAGCTCGCTACAAGGAATATAGTACTAATGTAAATGATTCATCAATCAAACTTGAGTTCACCATACATCTAATCAATATAACAAATTGTCAAGTACATTCCTTCGGGAACCCCCCAACTCCTTTTCTTTATCCATCACCCCTTATACAGTATGAAAATGTTTCAAGTGGATAGCGTTCCAGGGTCGAGGAAATTCCTTGCCCTGGTCATCCTTTAGATAATACATTGACCCGGCTATGCGTCACTGCATGGCCCTCCCCTACTCGAGCTAACTTTCTAGGATCTCCATGGGATTAACTTTATGCAGAACCAAATCCTCTCTTGAAATCTTCTGGCATCACCTTTGTTAAAGGCTTGCCGCACTCTCCGCTTGTAAAACTCGCGCTGCCGCTTCCCTCTTTCTTCCACCAAGTCCAACTCAAGCTTCAATAATTTAGTTATGCTTGCTCAGAACCGCCACTCAGCGCTTACTTTAAAAGGGCTTCCACTGGAATAACGACCTCCGTCCCATATACCAGGCTAAAAGGAGTTTCTCCCGTTGCAGTTTTCGGTGTGGTTCGGTAAGCCCACAAGATTCCAGGCAGCTCTTCCACCCAATTTCCTCTTTGAGCCCCCAATTTAGTCTTCAATCCTTGAATAAGGATTCTGTTAGTGACCTCAACCTGCCATTAGCTTGAGGATGGGCTACCAAAGTAAATGTTTGCTGGATATTAAGGCTTTGACACCATTCCTTGATCTTTTTACCCTAGAACTGCCACCCATTATCACTAACTAGCCTCCGGGGAATACCATACCGGCAGACAATATTTTTCCACAGGAATTGTATTACAACATTCTCAATAATTTTGGCAAGGGGCTCTGCTTCCACCCACTTGGAGAAATAATCCACAGCCACCAATAGGAATTTTTTCTGCAATGGTGCCACAGGCATAGGACCCACTATATTCATTCCCCACTGATCAAAAGGGCATGACGCAACAACAACCTTCATTAATTCCGTCGGTCGTTCGGACCGGTTACTATGCTTTTGACAAGCAGAGTAGGTTTGCACTATATAAGTTGCATCTTGTTGGAGGGTAGGCCAAAAATATCCCGCTAACAAGGCCTTCCTTGCCAAAGCTCTCCCTCCCAAATGATTACTGCAATACCCTTCGTGGATCTCCCGAAGTACCCATTTAGCATCTTCCTTTCCCAAACACTTCAGCAGGGGTCGTCCAAAAGATGTTTTGTATAAGTCTCCATTTAAGAGGGTGAATCGTTTGGCTCTGCTCATTAAAACAGATGTCGCCCCTTTTTCTTCCAGGACCTTTCCATGCTGTAGATAAGCTATGATATCAGTCCTCCAATCAAGGATCGGATTAGGTTCGGACACGGCCTCCTCCACATTGCATATCATCAGAGAGGTAGGGATTTCCACGTAGACCATTTCAAATGGCTTTATCCCTTCCATCGTGCTAGCCAACCGAGCCAATTCATCCGCCTTCCCGTTGTTCTCCCTCGGAATCTGCTTCAAAAGGACTTGACGAAAATGAGCCTTCTCTTTCTCAAAAACCTTCAAGTATTTTTGCAATCTTTCTTCTCAAATCGTGAAAGAGCCTTGAAGTTGTGATACCGCCAACTAGGAATCCGAGTGGATTACAATTGAGGTGGCCCCTACAGCTTTGGCAGCCTGTAACCCCGCTAGAATAGCTTCATACTCTGCTTCGTTATTAGATGCCCGATATCCAAGGTGCACGGCTATGCGCATCTCCTCTTTCTCAGGGGATATTAACAAGACTCCAACTCCGCTACCTGTGGATCCCGAAGAACCGTCCACAAATACATCCCATGCATCTGACCCTTCTTCTTTTGTCAATAAGCTGTCTCTTGAACCAATAGGTACTTCAGCCAGAAAATCAATAAGAGCCTGAGCCTTGATAACAGTTCGGGGTTGGTAGTGAATGTCATATTCGCTTAGTTATACCACCCATTTAGCCAATCTCCTAGAAAAATTAGGCTTAGTGACCACCTTACCCAATTCACTATGAGTCAAAACAATAATAGGGTGATCTAGAAAGTATGGCCTCAATTTATAGGCTGTCAAGACTAGAATATATGCCAACTTGTCCAGCTCCGTGTAACGGGATTCAACCCCCTTCAGAATATGGTTGGTATAATAAATAGGTTGTTGATGAGAACCTTCTTGCTTCAACAAAATTGAACTGATAGCTCCCTCTGAGATGGCTAAGTACATCCACAATGGCTCTCCTGCCATTGGCTTGGCTAGTAACGAAAGTCTAGCTAGATACTTCTTCAGCTCTTGGAAAGTCTGCTCGCACTGATCATCCCATTGAAACTTGATAGCTTTGCGCAAAATCTTGAAGAAAGGTAGCCCTTTGTCCGCCGATCTGGCTATAAATCGAGATAGGGAAACAATCCTCCCCACTAGCTTTTGAGTCTCTCGCAAGTTAGTGGGTGACTTCATATTGCATAATGCATGCACCTTCTCTGGGTTAGCCTGCAGTCCCTTCTCAGTTACTATATATCCTAAGAATTTCCCGCTCTTCACCCCGAACAGGCATTTTTTAGGGTTCAGCTTCATATTATACCGTCTCAATGTAGCGAAAGTTTCATTTAGATCCGTAACTAAATTCCGAGTGGTTTTTGATTTGACTAGGATATCGTCCACATAAACTTCCATATTTTTCCCTTTTTGCTCTGCGAAGATCTTATCCATGAGCCGTTGGAACGTAGCCCCTGCATTTTTTAGGCCGAAGGGCATTACCACATAGGCATATAACCCCCCTGCCGTTACGAAACTAACCCTCTTCTGATCTTCTTTAGCCAGTGGTATTTGATGATATCCCTGGTAGGCATCCATTAAGGACACCACTTCATAACCTACTGTAGAATCCACCAACTGATCAATGCGAGGCAAGGGGAAGCAGTCTTTAGGGCACGCTTTATTTAAATCGTGGAAGTCAATACACATCCTCCACTGCCCAGAAAGCTTGGGGACCAAGACTACATTAAAGACCTGTTGGTGCAATCGGCCCAGGTCACGATTGACCAGGACTCGAGTTTGACTCGAGGGATGTTTTGATGTTTCGACAAAAACATATGACAATGTAATTGTCATTTGGTAAAGTCCAAGTCTTGAGTACTTGGCATGGAAAGTCCAAGTGGGACACTTGGCACATGAAAAGTCCAAGCATGGGTCTTGGCATGAAAAGTCCAACATGGGTTGGCAAGGGAAAGTCCAAGCTTGAGTCTTGGCATTTGAGAAGTCCAAGGGTTTGATATTGGTGGCATAAAGTCCAAGCGGGAGTCTTGGCAGCATAAGTCCAATGGTTGGCGGCGTAAAGTCCAAGCGGAGTCTTGGCGGCGTAAGTCCAATGTGCCTTGGCGGTGTAGACACCGTTAGCATGACATAGCCGATGCAAGCACATAAAGGCTAGCACGATGGATGAACAAGTCATGGATGACTTGGAGGGATCCGAGAGGCGTGAGGCTGATGGAGGTAGCTAGAAGGCTTAGGTCTAGGCTAAGGGTGGTCTAGCAAGTATGGGGGAACCATACTTGGGTTAAAACCTCATGTTTGAGGTGTGCTAGTCGACTGGTGTCATGTGGTAGTCGACTAGACCGAGTCAACTAGGGTTTGACTGTGGGTTATGGCCTAGCGATCGCCGGAGGTGGGCAATGATCGATGGCTCAGTAATCGCCGTGATCGTGTGATCACCGGTCGGTGTGCTCGAAATCGGCCAGTATCGGAGTCGAGACTCGACTGGTCGAGTGAGGACTCCATCAGTCGACTGATGGTAGATCCATTGGACTTATCCAGCGTGGATCTAGCCGTTGTCTCACGACAACAGTGGCATCAGTCGACTGATGTCCCGATCAGTCGACTGATCGACCTTTTCCAGCACAGGTTGAAGCTTTATAAGGAGCTCTGATGGAGGATTTTGACAGCGATTTTCTTGAGCGAAATTGAAGGGGGAAGTTGGTGCTTTCTAGTCCTTCAAAGCTAGTTCAAGGCAATCAAAGATCAAGCAATCCAAAGCTCTTGTAAAGTGTTTTTCCTTTACTTGCATTTGTATTTCATATTTTTTTTTCTTGTATCTACTTGATTATTGTTGTAATCATATTATACGAGGTTTCTCCGCCTCCGGATTGCTCCGAGAAGGAGTTATTATTATAGTGGTGTGTGATTGGCATCGCTAGGGTTCGTACGAACCCGATCCGTGGAGTAGGAACCGTGCGGTTCCGAACCACGTTATATTGTTGTGTTAGCGTGTTGTGCATTTCATTATCGTTATTACTTTTCTATTTCCGCTGCACTAACGAAATTGTAGAAACAAACGCGAAAGAATTCCATTGACGCTATTCACCCCCCCCCCCCTCTAGCTTCCAAACGATCCCTAACAAGTGGTATCAGAGCCCGGGGCTCTTCTACAGACTAACCGCCCGGAGCTAAGACAAAAGGCTAGAGGGTGAAGATGGAATTCCAAGACAAGCTTGGATGGGATATCAATACTCCACCTCCATATGATCCAGAAGATTTTCCGGCATGGAGAGCAAGAATGGAAACATTCTTGATGATGAACATAGAGGATTGGTTTATCCTCATTGAAGGCCTTGAACCCCCTAGGGATAAGAAGGGGAATATCCTAAAATTGAAAAAGTGGACCCAAGAGCAACGCCAAAAGCTCAAGACCGAAGCTAAGGTAACGAAACTTTTGGAAGATTTAATCCCTAATGATGTTTTGTGCAAGCTAGGGGATTACATGTATTCCAAGGAGTTATGGAGAAAATTGGCAAGACTCCATGAGGAGAGTTCATTCTCAAGTGAAAGTGAGGAATCGGAAGTTGAGATGGAGTCAACTTCCGAATCGGAGAAAGAAGAAGTAGAAGAGGTGGAAGAAGCATCTACTTCTAGGATTGAGGAGGAGAGACCATCCTCTACACCGGAGCAACCTCAAGAAGAGCCTTCAACATCCGATCAAGATGAGGAAGCTCAAAATTCAACCCCGGCACCTAGCAACACCCTAGGTAACTCAAACACTTTATTTTCAAATAAAAATTATATAATGTGCTTTGAGTGTAGGGAGTATGGGCATTACAAGAGCAAATATCCAAAGAAGGTTAGGAAAGCCTCTCCGGTGCCCAAAAGTCAACAAAAGTCAAAGGATGCCGGTTCCCCAAGTCAAAAGAGCAAGGAGAATATTATATGCTTCAAGTGCCATCAAAAGGGGCATTTTAGAAGCCAATGCTCTAGGGGGAGGAAAAAGACCCAAGAAGAAGCATCACAAGTAGGGGGAGCTAAGGCTAACCCTAAGGTACATTTTAGTAGTGTATCTTCGAATTTAAATGTTAAAAAGCATGCTAGGAATTTAAATTCTCCTGCAATTTATGAAAAGCATGCTAATAGGAATAAATGTTTTTGCTTAGGAGCTAAAAGTGCCCATTTTAGTAATAAGGAGAAATTTGGGACTAATGTCCCTAGAAAAACCATACCTAGGGAATCTATTAAGAAAATACAAGAACATCTAGGTTTTAATCCAAAATGGACTAGGCATGTGCCAAGAAAGTTAAATGCCCAAGTTTTAAATCAAAATTCTAAAATTGGGCAATTGGAATTAGAAAACCAAGCCTTGAGGCCAAGGCTTGAAAAACTTGAGAAGATCCTCAACACTATGCAAAATCAATTTAAAGGGTCTAATGGTCAAACTCCTAGGTCAAGAAGTCAAAGTCAACATCTAGAACCTAAGAGTCAAAAGTCAACCAAGGGCAAGAATGGTTTGGGTCACAAACCTAAGTCCAAGGTGACTTATCATAGTGTTCCATTTGACTATGGAACACTAACTAAGTCTAGGAAGACCAAGGTCAATAGGGAAGTCATCCCTAGAGTTGACCAAGGGTTGTGCCTAGTGGCCAAGGTTTCTAAGAAACCTAGGGTGGCCACTAAGAAGGTTGCAAGGGAAGTTACCCCTAGAGTCAACCTAGGCAAGACCAAAATGACCAAGGCTAATAAGCCTAGGAAGGTCATTAGGAAGGTATCTAGGGAGGTTATCCCTAAGGAATACCTAATTAACCCTAGGAGCTCAAATCGGTTTTGGGTTCCTAAGAGTGTGATTGATTCACGCTAGGTGGGTTTAGGATGTGCCAATACTAATTGAGAAGTTTGATAAAATGATCAAAATTGGCACAATCTAGATTTAGAGATCATAGTATGTAACTTTGATTGTTGGCACACTTTAAAAGTTCATGTAAAAGTAACATCAAGAGTGATACTCAAGTGTCACACAACTTGATGTATTGTACTCACCATGCTTCATATGTTTTACCATATGTTCGCATGGAAGGAATGTCTAGGATGGATTGCATCTCACAAAACAAGTCTTTTACCTTGAATGTGTATTTCAACACTTAGAAAGGGTGAAATGTTAGGATTTGGAAATCATTGAATGTTAATGTTTGCAAAAATGAAATAAAACATTAAAATACATTAACAAATACATGAATGTAAGTGTAACATCAATATATTCTATATACAAGAATAAACATGATAAAATGGATTAATTAGATGAAGAAATCGAGATTTTCAGAATTTGAAGCTGAAATCAGATATCACGATCGATATGTCTGATTATCACCAATCGATAACATCAGACCGATCGATCGGTCATCGATCGAGTGCTTCATGACTTCATTCGCTTGAACATCGATCGATTGATGGGATACATCGATCGGCCCGATGGCAGCTCACCGAGGCCGAGGTCATTAGTCGAGTGCTCGGACGGCGATCAGTGATGCGCATCAATCGATCGATTAGCAACATCGATCGGCCGATCGATGCTACGTAGCACGTCCGCGAAGGTTCGATCGATTGTCGAGCCGAGCGATGATCACGGCTCGGTAAACACGGTAATAAACTGCGATCAGTCGATTGATGCTGCACATCAGTCGACTGCATCGTGATTTTATAACGCCGAACCGCTAGGGTTCGACGTCTTCACTCGACGCGCCTTCGCTCTTCTCTCCTTCTCCGATCGCCATTCTTGTTCTCCGACGATCCTTCCGGTCGTGCGTTTGTTAGATGAGCCCTATTTTACCTTAGTTCACTTATTTCAAGCCTCATTTCACTCATTCTAGGGTTGGTTCCTTGTTCCGATTAGGGTTTCGGCGTCTCCGGCAAATTTTCCGACGACCCCCCAGTAACATCTGAGTTTTCCCTCTGGCCACACCTCCAAATGGCGCCTAAGTAACAATCTTTTTACCCAAGCCCTAATTTTCCTTTCCGTTATAATTTAGTTTTTATCTAATCATGTATTATGTCCTTGCATGTCATATCATTACATTGCATTCATAATAGGAGAGCCCGTAGGAATGATCCACCCGAGGGTGAATCTCGATTGTACCAGCCTATGTTGGTTAGGTACATCGATAGGGACTTTTTCAACCGCCATTGTAGTGATGTCATAGAATTAATTGCATACTACAATCTCATGAAAGTCGTCTTATGCACACATCCAATTAATGATGACCTTCTTAAGGAATTTTATCAAAACCTAAAAAAGGTGGATGACGGTCCTACCTACACTACTCGCATTGCAAAACGCGAGTTAGAGTTCACTCCTGCGATACTGCAGGAGTTTCTCGAGTGTAGGCCCTCAGATGACACCTTTATCTTTTTCCCTACCATGGATTTTCCTTTACCTGAGCCCTTTGACCATATCTCTATGGAGTCCATGCATGAGCATATCTTTGGTTATCCTCGTCCACCGGCCCAAAACTTATTCCCTATCACTGAGTTATCTGCACTTGACAATGTCCTTTACAAGGTCATTGTTGGGTGTTTTCTTCCTATCGTCACTCGGGGTCTGGCCAAGATTCGGCCTCCCCATCTATTTCTTCTATACGCCATGCGGCATAGGTTAGACATTAACTTTGCACTAAACATGTTTCATTGCATTGTGCATTTCACTTCCCCTGTCCAAGGGAAAGTGCATATGCCATATGGTCATATCATCACAGCATGGCTAGAGTCCATAGGGGTTAACATCCACAGGGGTTCTCTGAGAGCGCTATCGGAGGTGTACGACTGTATATCAGTTCGTAACTTCTCGTTAGCAAAGCTACGGATGGGGGCTGGACAGATGGAGTTGGCGCCACGACCACCACCCAGGGCACGCAGAGAGCCTCCTCCAGTACCCAGAGATACAGCAGAGGACTATGAGGATGTAGACGCCGCTGATGAGGACGATCAGATGCCGACAGATGCATCAGCGGCGGGTCCATCAGATGATCGTCGTGGCCGGCTGGAGTCCAGATTTCAGGACTATCAAACGTCGGTTGACGCTAGGCTGTCAGAGTTATTGGTAGGTCAGGCATCCTTCGGCGCACGTCTGGATCGGATGGAGGAGTCTCAGAGCCGCATCGAGCAGTGTCAGCTCGATATGTTAGAGATGATGCGGGCCTGGACCCTGAGTCAGCAGCCTCCTCCACCGCCACCTCCTGCAGACGATTAGATATTGAGGATATTAGATTTTCTGTGGTTGTCAGTTTTTGTAGTGAGATTGAGCATAGCCAATCTCCATTTTGAATGTAAAAGACTAAATTTTTAAGTTAAATGAAATTTTTATTTCTGAAAATCTTGTGTGTCTAGATGAGTATTTGTATAATTGTATTGCTTATGAAAGTTGATATATCATGACATGAAATCGCATCCTATCATATACCATGTCATGTCATTGTTTATAGTTATTTTAGATGTCATGTGTTCTTAAATTTCATCTTATGCCATGACATCATGATTATGAGCATATGCTTATTTATATCATTTCTAATGCCATAATCATTCATGCATTTAAGGCAATTGGTTGAAATTGATTTAAGGACTATGACATGACTTGAAGTCCCATTTATAAGGGAATCAAGTAGGGTTGCCTAGGAAATGCATGAAACCCTAGATAAAGTGAATCCAAACCCACATCTCACATCACATTGACATGTATGTGTATTTATACATCCTAGATACATGTGAGATGCTAAGATAATAAGTTAGGTTCAAGGTGCATGGGTAGTGCATCTAGATGAACTCAAACTTATTCTAATTATCACCAAGAATCATAAGGAAAGCTAATATACAAGCTATGTTATTTAGCCAATAAATTATGGTTCAAAATAGGCTTTCAAAAACATTTTAAAATCATTTTGAAAAACCTTGGTGAAGTGTATCTATTGATAGCAATCATCATTGATAAGATTGATACAAAGTGAGCTTAAACTTTAAAGTTTTTAATCACTTTTGGATTTTGTATCAATCTCCTATTTCGATGGTAAAATTATTTTTCCAAAATTTTTCACTGATTGTATGTGTTATAAGTATTATACGTACCAAATTTTGTGATTTTTCGATATACGTATAATTAGTTATGATTTTCTAAAATTCAACTCTGATAATTGAAATTCAAAAATTTGATTATCGATCATTGATATTAGTGGCGATCTGATGGAAGGTGTCGGTCGATTTGAATCACTCATTGTAGCCTGATTTTGGGGAAAACAAGATTGTTTAACCCGATTTCAGCTACGGTTATGACCCCTAATCACTCCTAACCCTAGGATATGCTTTGGGTAGCATTATAAAGGGTGAAAATCCATTGGATATGGATTAGGAGAAGTATTTAGGGTTTGTATCAATTTTAAGGTGTTGGAAAGTTCTATATTGAATTTCTAACCTTAATTTTGATGGTTTAAAGTTCCTATTGGCTTTGGGACTGCCCAAGGACATTGTTGGTGCAATGGTCAAGGGGGAGCAAGCCTTTAGGGGGAGGTATCCATCTTGGGATGATGGATGTGTTTTTCTCCTTGAAGAGGAGAAGTTATTGGGAGAATATGACATCAATTGGGAAATTGATGGGAATTTTGAGAGACCCAATTTGGAAATTGGGAGAGTAAATGGGATTGTCTCTCTTGAGTGATATTGGACTTATCACTAGGAAGATGGTAGGCATCCTAAGTATTTTTGGACCAAGGGGGAGATTGTAAGTTCTCATTGGGACGTGAGACATTGACCCTCTTGGGGAGAAAACCTTTTTGATGTTAGTCAAAAAGGGGGAGAATGTTTGGGGGAGAACATTTTGAGAGTATTTACCAATTTGGGATAATTGGTAAAGGATTTGAGTTAGTATTCTAACTCAATCATTTGTTTGGTTTTTGTCAAACATCAAAAAGGGGGAGATTGTTGGTGCAATCGGCCCAGGTCACGATTGACCAGGACTCGAGTTTGACTCGAGTGATATTTTGATGTTTCGACAAAAACATATGACAATGTAATTGTCATTTGGTAAAGTCCAAGTCTTGAGTACTTGGCATGGAAAGTCCAAGTGGGACACTTGGCACATGAAAAGTCCATGCATGGGTCTTGGCATGGAAAGTCCAACATGGGTTGGCAAGGGAAAGTCCAAGCTTGAGTCTTGGCATTTGAGAAGTCCAAGGGTTTGATATTGACGACGTAAAGTCCAAGCGGGAGTCTTGGCAGCATAAGTCCAATGGTTGGTGGCGTAAAGTCCAAGCGGAGTCTTGGCGGCGTAAGTCCAATGTGCCTTGGCGGTGTAGACACCGTTAGCATGACATAGCCGATGGAAGCACCTGAAGGCTAGCGCGATGGATGAACAAGTCATGGATGACTTGGAGGGATCCGAGAGGCGTGAGGCTGATGTAGGTGGCTAGAAGGCTTAGGTCTAGGCTAAGGGTGGTCTAGCAAGTATGGGGGAACCATACTTGGGTTAAAACCTCATGTTTGAGGTGTGCGGTCGGCGTGTCATGTGACGGTCGGACCGAGTCAACTAGGGTTTATTTGTGGATTATGGCCTAGCGATGAGTCGAGGTGGGCGGATCGGTGATGGCTCAGCGATCGGCCCGATCGTGATCACCGATCGGCGGTGCTCAAGAAATCGGCCATAGAATGGAGTTGAGACTCGACTGGTCAAGTGAGGACTCCATCAGTCGACTGATGGTCACAATCAGTTGACTGATGGTAGATCCGTTGGACTTATCCAGCGTGGATCTAGCCATTGTCTCACGACGACAGTGGCATCAGTCGACTGATGGTTCCGATCAGTCGACTGATCGACCTTTTCCAGCACAGGTTGAAGCTTTATAAGGAGCTCATGATGGAGGATTTTGACAGCAATTTTCTTGAGCGAAATTGAAGGGGGAAGTTGGTGTTTTCCAGTCCTTCAAAGCTAGTTCAAGGCAATCAAAGATCAAGCAATCCAAAGCTCTTGTAAAGTGTTTTTCCTTTACTTGCATTTGTATTTCATATTGTTTTTGCTTGTATCTACATGATTATTGTTGTAATCATATTGTACGAGGTTTCTCCGCCTCCGGATTGCTCCGAGAAGGAGTTATTATTATAGTGGTGTGTGATTGGCATCGCTAGGGTTCGTACGAACCCGATCCGTGGAGTAGGAACCATGCGGTTCCGAACCACGTTATATCGTTGCGTTAGCGTGTTGTGCATTTCGTTATCGTTATCACTTTTCTATTTCCGCTGCGCTAACGAAATTGTAGAAACAAATGCGAAAGAATTCCATTGACGCTATTCACCCCCCCTCTAGCTTCCAAACGATCCCTAACAAGACCCACTCGAGGAATTGAATTTCTTTCACATGACCCGCTTTTAACAATTTTTCTACTTCTTCAGCTATCACCTTGTCCTTCTCAGGTCCAAAATGTCACCGCTTCTGTTGGACGGGTCAGACTCCTCTGGTGATGTTGAGGTGATGTTCAGCAACACGAGGATCAATTCCCATGAGGTCATGCACATCTCCCGCGAAGATGTCTTCGTTCTTCCTCAGGCAGGCCACCAACTCCTCCTTGGCCTCTAACTGTTGTGCCACCCGTGTGGCCTTTCCGGGAGCTATCTCCACCAGCTCTCCTTCCTCTATCTTGTCCGCCTTGGGGGGAGATTCTTCCAGGATGCAGACATCAGAAATTACGATGGCCTTCCCTTTGAGGTCATCGGTTCAGGTCTTCTTCTGATCATCCTGGACCATTTGCATATAACAACTCCTAGCGGCTTTCTACTCGCCTCGGACTTCTCCCACTAACTGTCTGACTGGGAATTTCACCTTCTGGTGGTATGGGGAAGCCACCGCCTAAAAAATGGCAAGGAAGGGATGACCAAGAATTGCATTATAAGTGGACGGAGCATCCACAATGATGAAAGGAACTATACTGGTTTTTTGGCTAGGCTTTCTGCCCAGAGTCAGGGGCAATGAAATCTGCCCTATAGGGTGGACCACATGTCCCGCGAACCCGAAGAGGGGTGTGGCCACATCTTCTAGTTGGGCGTTTCCCAGCTGCATCTGTCCAAAGGCCTCCTGGAAGAGGATGTTGACAGAGCTTCCTGAATCAATTAATACCCTGGCCACTTCGTAGTTGGCTAGGGAAATACGGATCACCAGGGCATCCATGTGAGGCAGCAGGACGCCTCGGAGATCTTCCGGCCCGAACGAGACCGGCGACGCGGTTTGGACAATCTGGTTGGTGATGATGGCCAGGCTTTCCATGAGGCGGGCGTATGACTTTCGTGCCTGATTGGAGTCTCCATCAGTGGGTCCTCCTGTAATGATGTGAATAACCCCCCGTGTGGGGGCGTTATTCGGATCGGATAATGGGCCCTCACCTAATGGGCCCCCTTGGGAAATAGCCTCCTGGGACGGAGTTTGGAGATCCGGAGGGAAAGTAACTTGTGATGGTTGGTTATATGGCCATGGACAGGCCACATTGGGTCATTGCCCTCGTCGTGTCGGTCCTCCTGTCTGAGGCCACAGTTGCGGGTAAACGGCTCGGAGGCGCTCCAGTTCCTCTTGCAATTTAAAACACCGACCGCTAGCGTGGTCGTACTCCATGTGGTACTAGCAAAAGATGGGGCGGGAGGATTGCGAGGTACGCCCCTGTGCCTCGTGGGCCGTTGTAGTAGACCTTGTTGGTCGTAGAATTCCATCTTTTGTTCCTTCCAAGTCCTCGCGGGAGGAACTGCGTCGGTAGCCATGATCTGTAATGGTTGCGCGGGGCGAGCGCCCTATAGCAACAACCAAGACCTGGGAGCCTCCAATAAAAGAGGTTGCGCATATCGCCGTCGAGGAGGCGCTTGAGGGGCGACGGGGCAATTTCTTTCGGCAGGGACTGCTGCGGCAGCTCGTTCGGCCCTCCGCACTTTCAGTCCTTCTTCCTCATTGATGTATTTTTTCGCATGGCTTAACAACTCCTCATAGCTGTTAGCAGGCTTTCTCAAAAGGGAACTGAGGAAGGGGCCCTCCCTCAGCCCATGCGGGATGGCTATTCTGAAAGCATCCGACCTCGCGGAAGGGATGCTTCTGGCGGTGGAGGTGAACCGATGAAGATACCCTCTTAGTGATTCTGAGGACCCCTGCGTAATGTGTAGCAGGATAGAGGAGTCGTGCTTATATGCCTTACAGCTGGCGAACTCTTGGCAGAACATCCCCTGAAAATCAGTAAAACAAGTGATAGACCCCAGGAGCAGGGTGTTGAACCATTTTTGTGCCGAACCGATTAAGGTGGTCCAGAAGACTCGGCACTTGAGGACGTCGATATAGCAGTGGAGCGAGGTCGCTCCAGCAAATTGCGATGGGTGTTCTTCCGGATTTGTTGAACTGTTGTACTTTTCTACTTGGGGATTCCGGAAGTATGATGGCGGGACTTCTGAAAGGATATCCATGGTAAAAGGATTGGGCTCATAAACCTCTAGAGCCCTAGTCGATCGACTCTCACCCTGTTCTTCTCATCGATTCTGAGTTAATGGAAGAGTGTTCTGATGTGCTCGCCCTCCCAGCCCTTCTCCAGGCAATACTTCAATGTTAGTGGTTGTACGAGGTGGAGGGGGCACCTCTGGTGGTGGTCCATGAGATGAAGGTTCACCAGAATGAGGATGAAGATATCCTATCCTTCTCCTTTCTCTGGCGAGGCCTCAGCCACAGCGTTGTCCACCATGGCTCTCAGTTGTGATGGTAGTATCGTAATGGGGTTTTCCTCCACAGCGGAGGCAACTGGATGTTGCTTTTCTTCTGGCTACATCTCTATGTCTTGCTCAAGTGTTCCCACAGACGGCGCCAACTGATGCGATGACGGGGAAGAAGATCTGTGGACTTCCTTTCAACACGATGGAGCGCGAAGGAAGCTTAGGGGGTTCTCTCTGGCCGCAACAGTAAAAATGAAAATGCCAAGCAAAGACACGCAAACCAACACAGACAACAAACCAAGACACAGGATGTAACGTAATTCAGAATAAGGATTCCTACTCTATGGAGGTGAGCTCTCTCACCGGATGCAGTGTCAAAGCACTTTCACTATGAATGTACTCCTTCGCGGAAAGGAACTTTCGGAGGTGGAGAAGAAAACCTCTTACAGACAAGTCAAGATACAAGAAAAAGTACACGAAAGGTGAAGATCACCACTCTCCTTCTCCGGCGAAGTGGTAGCTCTCCTTCTCCCAATGCATCTTCATTTCTTGCTAGTTGGAATAATGTGGATCCCCTTCCTTCGATCCTGTCTCTCCCTTTTATTCTTCCCCTCTGATCAGTTGTTGCCTCGCAAGCTTGCCCCATCGTACACGTGGCCACCACGCCCATCTGGAGAATCATTTTGTTACAGACACGAGGAGCGAAGGCTCCTCAGAATATTGTGTGGGGACCCCCTCTGTTATGTAACAACCTCCTCTCTACATTTTGGGAAATATGCTAGCCTATCCCTTTCAACTGTTTGCCTTTGGTGAAATTAATCTAGACATATAGCTCACGTGGGGCATAGCCCTCGGGCTCTTCTCAGCATCCCAAACCAACTCTCCTTCTCTCCATCCCAAAATATCTCCGGACTAGCTATATCGAGTCGACTCTCGTCCGCACCATCTGCTTTTAGGCCTACTAGACAGAACCAATTCTTGTTCATCTCCTAGAGAAGCGATCTCCGCCTTCTCTTCGTCATGTCGATTACCTCAACTGGTCCTCCCATTCTAATTGTCCCAGACGGTCGCACCCGAATCATTCTTCCTTACTTTCTTCGTCGAACCAATTATTTGGTTCGAATAGTATCTTACATGCGAGCTCCTTTACCCGATTCACAGAGAAGAGGTAACAGTAGTATCATTTGGGTTATTGGACTCTCTCCAAGCCCAGCTCGAACCTGAACATGTTCAAACAATTGGAATAGTTTATTACTAATATGGTAAAAGTCAGAGGTTAATCATTAGTTTGGGTTGTTGGACTCTCTCCAATCTTGGCTAATTGGTTGAATGCGCTTTAATCATATTAAAATTATTTCTCGATTAATGGATTGGCTTTAACCTGGAGCATCGGCTTGTTGGACTCTGTCCAAGGTCGATGTGAAGGGAGGTGAAGTTGGGTGTAATGCATATGATGCATACTTATTAATGAGTTAATAACCTGATGTATGTGTGAACATTCAATTAATTGATATCACATTGTGATAGTTGCATATATGTGATATGCAATTGGTACACTTGATACCTACCATCGTAGCAAAAAATGGCTTGTTGGACTCTCTCCAATGTTGTTCTTATCTATGTTGGATATCAACCCATTCGGAGATGGACCTACGATCTCCCGAATTATTTTTGAGGTTTTTGAAATTCGAAAAATGAATGGATTTTGTAAATGTATGTTGATGCATTTTAAAATCATTTTCTCATATATGCTTGATTTGTATTTCTAGGTTAATCGCTTGATCATGATGTCTTTGAATTTGCACTCTATTTTGAATTCGAAAAAATTGGCTAGGTCGAACTTCTTAGACTGGCTTAGAAACTTGAGAATTGTTCTCAAGGTGAAAAAGCTTGTGTATGTCCTCGAAGAGCCTCTTCCCGCCCGTCCTAGTGATGACGCAACTCTGGACCAATTGTTGGCCTATTAGAAACATGTGAGTGATTCTGAACTAATGAGTTGTATCATGCTAGCCGTGACGGTACCCGAGTTACAGAAGTAGCATGAGCATATGGATGCTCATATCATAGTCTTTCATCTTTATGAGTTGTTTGATGAGCAAGTGAGATCTGAAAGGTTCGAAGTCTCCAAGCTTCTCTTCACCTCTAAGATGCAAGAAGGTTCATCTATGGTACTGCTCAACATGTTGAAGACTGTGGAGCCTTCTGTGAAGCATGAGTAGGGGACAGTGCTATTAGTTGATTCCTCAAAGAAAGGTTCTAAGAGGAAGTCAAAGGAACAGAAGAAGGGGAAGAAGAAAAAGGCTAAAAAGGCAGAACCAGCTCAAAAGGGCACTTGCCATCATTATGGTAAGGAGGGCCATTGGTGAAGAAACTGCAAGATTTATCTTGAGTCTGTGAAGAAGAATAAGGCATCAGATGCCCCATCTTTTTCAGATATCTTCGTTATTGATTGTCATTCTATTTCCTCAAACACTTGGGTATTGGATATTGGGTGTGGCTCACATATATGTATTGACATACATGGGCTAAGGAATAGAAGAGACTCATCAAGGGAGAGTCAAATTTACGTGTTGGGAATGAAGCAAAGGTTGTTGCACTCGCCATCAGTGTTGTAATGTATACTGAAAGCCTAACTCTTTTTGTATGAACATTTTATTTTGGAATAAGAATCACATGATCATTGTTTGCACTTTATATATTTATTATATATGTGTGCATATTATCTAATATTTTACATTGTAGATAACATGGTGCTTGGTGTGGCACAGAAGATCATGTTATCAGTCCCTTGTAAAATATAAGTAGAGGCTCACGACCAAGATGGTTTTGGACAAACCATTGGCATGGTTGTAGTGTAGCTTGGTATTGTTTTGTCTTGAACATAAAGTTACACTAGTACACTTAGGTGTATTGAGCAGGACCGACATAGAGGTGATTCAATTTAGTACTGACTACATAATTGAATCGGACCTCGGATATTATGTTGTGCATGCTCTTAATCCCGATATAATAACGGGCACATGTACTTAGTATTTATTTCTTTGATTTACCAGAGGGTGAGATTTAGATGGATTAAATCAATATGCCCGGTAAGTTGGGAAATGATATTATTTACATGGTGTGTCGTTGATTATAGGAGGAAACCGTGTCCTATATATTAGGTTGATGATGTCCCCTTGAGGAGCTCATAAGGTTCATCATGTAAACCCAGCTGGTTGACTTAGTCAACATGATGATAAGGTTGAGTGGTACTACTCGATGAATTAGATGTTAATTAATTGATGGTCAGTAAATCAATTAATTGACGGACATTCGATATCTTAAACACGGGGAGATTAATGTACGAATAATATATGGAGCCCATATTAATTTATGGGGGTTGGTGAGGTAGTTCAATGATGATCCTCTAGTGGAATGGAACATCATTGATGGATCAAGTTTGTGTGGTTCCGATCCATCGGGTGGCCAAGATCCAACTCCTCCTTATGGTCCCTATCGTAGCCTAATATAATCCTTGTGAAGTCTAGATCCAAGAATGTAAAACAAAACCTAGAACCAACGGTTGGAATTAAATCCCTAGATCCGACGGTTGGGATAAAACCCTAGATCCGACGGTGGAGATTAAATCCCTAGATCCGACAGTGGAGATTAAAGGAGGATTAAGCCCAATTCTATAAATAGAAGGCTTAAGCTTGGGCAGCAAGGATAATTGAATTGGAGTTAGGGTTTGGCTCTTCTCAAAGTGGGCGGCTAGGGTTTGGAGCAAAAGCTTGGGCGGCAACCATCTTCCTTCTCCTTGTTGCTGGCGCCCATCTTCCTCCATCAAGACTTGGCCGGTGCCCATCCTCTAGGCCTCTCTCTTATTCCTTGGCCGGCGATTCTCCTTCCATTGGTGGCTGGCATTCACTCCTCCGTCCTCCTATCCTTCTCGTGGACGACGTGTGGACGAAGATCCTCCACGAGTAGAAGCCTTCTAGATCGCGTTCTTCCCTTCCTTGTCCACTGCGAACAAAGAGAAGAACCAACAAATACCTATCCTTTCTAGAACCGGCGACCAAATTAGAGAATTTGATGCAACCACCGGCCAAGGAACAAGTGGATGAGGCACCGGCCACCAATGGAAGGAGAACCGCCGGCCACTTTGGAGAGTATGGAGGAGTGAACGCCGGCCACCAATGGATGGAGAACCGCCGGCCAAGGAATAAGAGAGAGGCCTAGAGGATGGGCGCCGACCAAGTCTTGATGGAGGAAGATGGGCGCCGGCAACAAGGAGAAGAAAGATGGGCCCATAACCCACAGGTCCCAGGATCGGAAACCGTGGCTCTGATACCATCTTTCTGAGTATACCCTTTCGCAACAAGCCTAGCTTTGAAGGTCTCAACCTTCCCGTCTACTCCTCTCTTTCTCTTGTAGATCCACTTGCATCCAATGCCTTCCTCCCCATCGGATGGGTTTGTTTGCGGATCACTAGGTCAAATAATGGATATAGGAAATTATTAAGGAGCGTGTGTACTTCCCCATCAGTAAGGCACATAATCCGAAATAATTCCCTTAGTATCGTGTAATGGTGCACACTTAGATGCAAATAAAAAGTATCCTCTCCATCGGAGTCACTGCTTTTATTTGTAGGGCCAAAGAGGAACCAACTATTAATTTTATTTGTCAAAAAGTAAGGTTGACAAGATAATAAAATTAATGGGTAAAACCTCCTCTTACAAATGTAGAAATCATATATGTCCACACTATCGTGGCATGCGATATTCTCGGTGTTTTGAGGTGTTGGTTGATTTCGGAATTTTATTGTTTTTAAAGAATCAATAATATTTGAAATCTAATATTTTGATCATTGTGATTTTTAGGATTTTCAAATGGCTTTCAACCCACTTGCTGTGATTTTAAAAGAAAACAAACTTACTGGACCAAACTACATTGATTGGAAAAGAAACTTGGATATTGTCTTAACTGCGGAGGAGTACAAATTTGTACTCTTCGAGGTCTGTCCTCCTAAGCCCTCCGATGACTCTGATGAAAAGGAGAAAGAACATTATAAGAAATGGGTCAAGGCAGATGAGATGGCGCGGTGTTACATTTTGGCATCTATGTCAAATGTGCTGCAACATCAGCATCAGGCCATAGCCACAGCTTATGACATGATGTTCAATCTCAAGGAACTTTTCGGACATCAGAGTAGGGCGGCTAGGCAGGAGGCAATGAGAAACTTGATGACGACCACCATGATCGAGGGAACACCCATTAGGGATCATGTTCTCAAGATGATGGCTCATCTTAATGAGATGGAAGTCCTCGGAGCTGAGATCGATGGGGAAACCCAGGTCGATATCATTCTCCAGTCTCTGCCTAGGAGTTTTGAGCAGTTCCGCCTCAATTACAACATGAACAAAAGGTTGTATTCATTGGCGGAGCTTCCGATGTAACTCGGTGGCGAGAGGGGCTTTTTCGTCAAAGTGCTCAAGCCATGGTCGCTCAGAAGGTTTCTTCCTCTAAACCGAAAGGTAAGAAGAAGAAGAAGCAAGGTGGAGCGAAGAAAGTGGCAGTGGGACCTCAGGCAGGAGTGAAGAAGCCGAAAGGCAAGTGCTTCACTTGCAAGCAGATCGATATCGAAGGCGGATCCCTCGCCAAAAGAACAAAGGTATATCTTCTTGTTTAGTTGTTGAAACATGTTTAGCGGTGTTATCTACCAAAGGCTCGTGTGTAGATACAGAGCCATCGATCATGTCTGCAATACTTTGCAGGGTTCCAGAAACCCGACGACTAGAGGGAGAGATTACCGCCTTCATGGGCAATGCTTCAAAGGTGGCGCTATTGCAAAGGGGGAGACGCTTTATTTATCTTTTGATAGGAATAAAGTTTTGGTTTTGAGAAATTGTCTTTATGTACCTACTTTTAGAAAGAATTTAATTTCTTTCTAAATTGTTTATGGATGGATATTCTGCTTTTTTTAATGACAAAGTGGTTATAAAAAGGAATAGGAGATTATCTGCTGCACATTGGTTGGGAATTTATATACTCTTGAACCAAAACTCCCACGATGCATATAGAAGTAAATAACTCATCTTCTAAATCTAATAAGAGAAAAGAACCTTCAAGAATGAACCAAACATATCTTTGGCATCTAAGGCTTGGTCATATTAACCTAAGTAGAATTCAAAGGTTGATAGATGATGGACCTTGGGTTCATTAGTGGTGGAGGATCTCCCAACCTCGCTAATCTTGCTTGGAAGGTAATGACCAAGAGGCCTTTCAAGGCCAAGGGGTATAGAGCCAAAGATGTGTTAGAATTGGTTCATTCTGATTTGTGCGTCCTATGTCTATCCAGTAAGAGGTGGTTTTGAATATTTCGTCTCTTTTATAGACGATTATTCAAGATATGGATACATTTACTTGATGCGCCGCAAGTCTGAATGCTTTGACAGGTTCAAAGAATTCAAGGCTGATGTGGAGAACCGTCAAGGTAAAAGTATCAAGACATTATGATATGATCGTGGTGGCGAGTACCTCTTGGGAGAGTTTAGGAGTTACTTATCAGAGGCTGGGATTCAATCCCAATTGTCCGCACCTGGCACACCCCAGCAGAATGGTGTGGCGGAGCGAAGGAATAGGACTCTTATGGAGATGGTCAGATCGATGATGAGTTATTCGAGTTACGATTCGCTTTGGGGTTTGCTCTGGAAAGCAAGACGTATTCTCAACTTGGTTCCATCTAAGTCGCACTCTACTCCCACAGAGTTGTGGACTGGGCGAAAGCCTAGTCTAAGACATATTCGGATTTGGGGTAGTCCAGCACATGTGCTGAAGGGAGATGCTGGTAAGTTGGAATCTCGTACAGAAGTACGCTTGTTTGTTGGCTACCCTAAAGGAACGAAGGGTGGTTTATTCTATAGTCCTAGAGATCAGAAGGTGATCGTGAGTACGAATGCCAGATTTCTATAGGAGGACTATGTGATGAACCACAAGCCCATGAGTAGGATTGTTCTTGAGGAGTTAACAGGGGAAGTCCCGACTTCAGTACCACCGGTACAAGAGGAGACACCACAAGTCACTGCACCGCGTGTCATAGAGTATACACAAGAGGCACCTCGTCGTAGTGGGAGGGTTGTTAGACAACCCGAGAGATTCATGTTTTTGGGAGAGTCTTCGGACTTAGTCCCTGGTGAACATGAACCGGATCCCTGGACATATGACGAGGCACTCCAAGATAGAGATGCAGTATCTTGGCAAAGTGCGATGAATTCAGAGATAGAATCTATGGATTCTAATCAGGTCTGGGAGCTAGTAGAACCACCCGATGGTGTAAAAGCCATTGGATGCAAGTGGATCTACAAGAGAAAGAGAGGAGTAGATGGGAAGGTTGAGACCTGTTGGATCGAAAGTGTCGCTAGAGGGGGGGGTGAATAGCGATACGGTGTCGTTAAAAAAAACTTTTGCAATAAGTAAAAAGCAAGTAGAGAGTGCACAGCGGAAATATAAAGTAGACAAGATATTTTTACGTGGTTCACAATCTTTCGATTGCTAATCCACGGCCCTAGTGATCCTTGATCACGTACGGAGGGCAATTCACTAAAACCACTCCTCCTCGTTGGAAGTAGGAGCAACGATCACAAAAAGAAATCAAGGCAAAGGGACACTCCCCCTTTCCTTATTACGATTAAAGCACAAAGACAATTTAAAGAAGTAGAACTTAAATAAATAGACCGACAACTCTTATAAGTAGAAGATGTAGCTTTCGTTGTCGGCGGCACTTCGTCGTAGCAAATGTGAGTAGTAGTAGCGGCGTTACGACGGCGTGTTGAGAGCTCTTGATTTCTTATATTTTTTGCTTGGCGTGAACATGTCTATTTATGGATATTGATCTATGAATTTAGACATAGGTAGTGTCCAAGGTGAGGTTCTTATCCCCCAAGTCTTGCTCATCCACATCCTTTGCCAACTCAAGGATGAGGTGCTTCATCCAACCACCTTGTGCCACAACTCAAGGATGAGGTGCTCATCCAACCACCTTGTGCCACCTCAAGGAGGCCTTCACGCCAACTTGTTGGAGCCATCCAACTTGTGCCACATCATGGGAGCCAACCATCTTGTGCCAACTCTCCTCATTTTGGGCGTCCAAGCTTGATGGTGGTTTGCCAACCATCTTGTGTCAACTCACCTCATTTTGGGCGTCCAACTTGATGATGGTTTGGATGTCCACCTTGATGCCACATCACCTAATTTTGGGGGTCCAAGCTTGGTGATGGTTTGGATGTCCACTTTGATGCCACATCACCCTTTGTACCAAAACACGAGTCAAGTCCAAATTCACCCCCTTGAAATTCGAGCTCTTCTCGAGGCTGGAACTAGACCAGCAGTTGACTGTAGTAGACGACTGGTCAAAGGGTTTTGGACTGCAGTACAAGTTAGCTTAAAATATAAAGTACGATGGTTCTAACCATCTGATCTCGACCTAGACCTTCCATTGGAGGTATTGGGTCGGATCTACGCTTAACGACCTTGCTTCGCTTTCACACGAGATTACCTTGTAGCCTCGCTTCCGGTCTTCACCCGAGTACCTCGGCTTCCTCCGAAGTCCCTCTGGCGTTGCCCGACCACCTCGGTTCACACCGGGTGTCGCAGACCTTCCGCTCAACTTTAGCATTTCTGCACACTTAATTGAGCTCGTAAGATAACAAATATACTCTTAACTATTGAGCCTTTTGCCATAATCAAAATATCGGTTCGACTTTGGTGCCCACTGCACCAACAATCTCCCCCTTTTTGATTCATGGCAAACCGACACAAAAGTTAAGGAAAAATTAAGCTAGCATAATGATTAAGCATGAATGAGCTAGCATAAAGATTAAATATGAATGAGCTAGCATAATGATTAAATATGAATGAGCTAGCATAATGATTAAATATGAATGAGAAATATTATTGTTTCAAGTTCTCCCCTTTGAGGTAACCTCCCCCTTGACCGAAGGTGAGTTCTTGAAAAATAATTTTTACTCCCCCTTAATAGTTGCTTAAGTAATCGGAATTACTTAATATAAAAGGTAATAATTTTGTTTACTTTCTTCCCATTTAATTTTGGTTAATTTTGGTTACTTTTGTGACTTTCTCCCCCTTTTGCCTTAACTCAAAAAGTTTGTAAATATATTTTAGGGTTTGTAAGTCCAAGCAAGTTCCCAATATATATATGTATATATATATATATATATATATATATATATATATATATATATTTTTTTTTTAAATAATAATAAGCTTGAAAATATGTTCATCTAAAATGTACAACTCCGGTTGGACTTGATTGATATAGAATGATCAATAAGTCTTGAAGGAGTTGATTAATTTTAAATAATTATACTCCATGGTTCATATCGATGCACTGAATCTACATCTGGAACCAGGAGTAAGGTCCTAACATCTCACGCCCGTCTACGTGGCTAAGTACACAAACACATTAGTCCTATGTGTTGTGAGATGTGTTGGCTCCTTAAATCTATAGGTATATGATTTCTAAGGTAAGACTTAGGCTAATTTCATAAAAAGAAGCAAAAATAGAGTACATATATATAAAAATTTAAATCCTACTCTATTACGCACATACCTAACTTTCGTCTTAATAAACTAAATTAAACCGGGTAGTGGTTTGGTGAAGATGTCCGCTAGGTTTGATTTGGACTCAACATACTCTAGTTGTATAGTTCCATTAGTTACATGTTCCCTAATGAAGTGGTGTTTAACTTCTATATGTTTTGTCCTAGAATGACATATTGGATTTTTAGTTAAGTTAATTGAACTAATGTTATCTATGTAGGTTTTAATGTTGTTAAAGATTAAGCTAAAGTCTTGGAGAGTGTGCTTCATCCACGTGGAGCCGAGAGACACACTCACCCATCGCAACGTATTCGCCGGTGGTAGATAAGGCAACGCAATGTCGCTTCCTCTCGCACTAACTCACTAGACTCGAGCCGAGGATTTGACAACAACCACTCGTGCTCTTTCTATCGAGTTTACTACCGCATAGTCGAGTCGGAGTAGCCGATTAGATTAAACTCGGTAGATCTAGGGTACCAAATACCTACGTTTAGCGTGCCCTTTAGATATCTAAGGATACGCTTGACTAGGGTTAGGTGAGACTCCTTGGCACAGGTTTGTAACCTTGCGCACATACTTACCGCGAATAAAATGTCGGGTCGGCTCGCGGTTAAGTATAGGAGACTTCCTATTGCGCTCCTATAGTATTTTAGGTCAACGGGTTTTCCTTCTACATCTTCGTTTATATTAACATTAGTTGCTATAGGTGTATTAATTATTTTAGCATCTTGCATTCCAAATCGATTTATTAAGTCCTTAGTATATTTTTGTTGATGTAAATATATTCCATCTTTAGTTTGTTTAATTTGTAAACCTAAGAAGAAACTTAACTCTCCTACTAAATTCATTTCAAATTCACTTTCCATAAGTGAGATGAATTCGTTTTGCAGGATCGAGTTGGTAGTTCCAAAAATTATATCATCTACATAGATTTGGGCTATAAAGATTTCTTTTCCTACGGTTTTAACGAATAAGGTTGGGTCGACTAAACCTTGGTTGAATCCTTTGGACTTAAGATAGATCGAAAGCCTTTCGTACCAAGCTCTTGGGGCTTGTTTGAGTCCATATAGGGCTTTCTTAAGTCTAAGGACATAGTCAGGTTTATCTAGATTTTCGAATCCGGGAGGTTAGTGGCGTAAACTTTTCCTTAATGTATCCATTCAAAAATGCTGACTTGACATCCATTTGAAACAATTTAAAGATATGCTAACAACATTCGGATGGACTCTAGTCTTGCTACGGGGGCGTAGGTCTCATCGTAATCTAAACCTTCGACTTGACTAAACCCTTTTGCGACTAACCTAGCTTTATTTCTAACTACTTCACCTTTATCATCAAGTTTATTTCGAAATACCCACCTTGTTCCAATAATTGATTTTTCTTTAGGTGGTGGTACTAATTCTGACTTCATTTCTAGTGAATTGAGCTAGCTCTTCTTGCATAGCAATAATCCAAATGGGATCAAGAAGTGCTTGTTCAATAGTTTTGGGTTCGATTTTTGGAAATTAACGAGATTTGACTAATGTTTCGTATGAAGCTCTAGTTCGAACCCTAAATTTGGATCACCTATAACTTGATTGATAGGATGACTTGGGTTAGGGTCATCTATCACTTGGTCGATAGGATGACTTGGGTTAGGGACGAGATTCAAGTTCAAGATCAGTCGGGTTTGCTATAAGTTGATTTGCTAGTTGGTTTTGTTAAGGATTGAACGGGTTCGTGTCCTTCGAAAACTATATTAATGGTTTCTTCGACTCTAAGAGTGTCGTGATTGTATACCCTATAAGCTCTATCGGTGGTTGAGTATCCTAGAAAGGTTCCAGAGAGGTTTTGGATTTGAATTTCCCTAGGTAATCCTTAGTGTTTAAGATATGTACCTTGCATCCAAATACCCTAAAGTATTTGATGTTCGTATTTTATCGTGATAAATCTCGCACGAGGACTTTTGGTGCCTCTTTACCATATATGATCCTATTTTGGACATAGCAAGCCGCATAACTACCTCGCCCAAAATCTATCGGGTAGGTTATACTGCTTAACATTGTCCTAGCGCTTCTTGTAGGGTTCTATTTTTCCATTCGACTAACCCATTTTGTTGTGGGTTCTAGGACATGAAAACTCATGGTGGTATCCGCTTAGGTTACGTAAATCAGTAAACTGTGGTTTTCGAATTCACCACCATGATCGCTTCTAAGTCTTTTAATCTTAAGGTTCTTTTGATTTTCGATTAACCTACAAAGATTGATTAGTTGGTCTAGGTATCATTTTTATGTTTGATAAACCTAACCCAAGTAAATCTAGAATAGTCGCCAATTATGACTAAGCAAAATTGACTACCATTGAGTGACTTAGCTCCATGTGAATCAAATAGATCCATGTGTAGGAGCTCAAGAACACTTTTGGTTCGTTCTTGATTAGTTAATTGATGTTGTGTCCTAGATTGTTTACCTTGTTGACAAGCATTACATATTTTATTATCCAAGTTGTTTAGTTTAGGCAAACCTATAACCAAGCCACTCTGACTCATCTTGTGGACGAGTCTTAAAAGTAGTGTCCGAGTCTTCGGTGCCATAACCAAGATTCCTCTTGCTGTGTCATAAGACACTTGGTTGAGGAGTTGGGTAAATTTATTGTGTAGATGTTGCTATTCCTAGTTCCTTTAAGTATTATTTTAGATGTTGCATTTATCTTGATTACGCATTCATTTTCTAGAAATATGACCTTATAATTGTTATCACACAATTGGCTTACACTAAGTAAATTATATTGAAAGTTTTCTACTAATAAGACATTTTGAATTGTAAAGTTAGAGTTGAGCTCAAGATCACGATCCGATGATTTTGAGCTTGCTGCTATTTCGGCTACCGATCCTTGTCGCTTTGAATCGTAATCAAAATTTGAGTTGATCCGGCCATGTGTCCGAGCAACCATCGCCCAACATCCATTGATCCTACATATAAGGTAGTTGGATCGGATATTGGAATTACTAAAGGGTTGTTTGTAAGTTTTAACCTAAATCATCTCACCAATATCTACATGATCAAAACATGTTATTCCTATGTGTTATTGTGAGATGACTTTCAATTTTACTTGATTAATTTTAATGAATTTAAATTAACCAACATTAGGTTAGATTCGATTTAGTCTAAGCTCATCAAGTAATCTTTTCAAGAGATTAGCTTCCAGTCGTGGCGAGGCACGAGGCCTTCTTTGATCGAACAACGACCACTTCCTTAGACAAAGCTAATTTCAAGAAATTGATAACTCGACTTACTTGAGACTACATCTTGGTCTAACTAGTTATTTTTGAAAAGAGGCTCCCCGAGGCTCAATCTTTTCGTAGGATTTTAGTTGATTATGAGTCCTATCTAACCATTCTAAAAATAAAGGAAAAACTAAGCATGCAATTTCTAAGACTTAACAAAAATACATTTTGTATTGGCTCCCCCTGGACCATTGAATCGAGTGGGTCTATTCACATAGTGAATTTGGTCCTTGGGAACCCAATACATGTTAGATCCTAAAGTTGAAATCAAAGTGATCTTAGGGACCCATGCTTGGACATTTTTCTTATGTTGGTTTACTATAGACATATATGACTTATTGGTTGTATTTGAGTTAAACCCGAGTCCGCCTTTGTTGTACACGACCCTTTGTGATCCAAGTAAGAGGTCAAGTCCCTTGGATCCCAAAGTGAACCTTTCCAACGTGTTCCTAAGGTCTTCGACTTGTGTTTTCAAAAGCGAGTTCTCAACTTCAAGCTTTTCAACTTGAGTTGAGTCCTCCTCTTGAATACAAGTAGTCGAAGAGGTTAGGGAGACCTCATGTTTGAGGAGGTTAACCTCCTCAATTAGGGTCTCGACCTTGGACTCGGACTTAGCTAGTTTCTTATTTAAAAATTTAATTGCACCATACAAAGTATTAAGTAACGACCGACTTACCCTTAATGATTCTTTTGAACCGGATAATGGATCCGTGGCTTGTCTTGAATGGAAGCTCATCATCTGATTCTGACTGACTCTTCTTTGGTTTGAGTCGTGCTCGGTCGGCTTGGCCATTAGAGCTTGGATATCGCCTTCTTCCTCCGACAACTCCTCCCAAGTAGCGTTTAGCGCTTTCTTGGTCTTTGATGCGTTATTCTTTAGCTTTGGGCACTCGGACTTGATGTGACCGAACTGTGCACTCATAGCATCTAAAATTAGAAGTATTTGAATTAGGTTTAGGCTTACCTTGAGTTGTTGGTCGTTTCGTCTCTTGATCATCTTCGAACTAGATTGACTAGTTGGATTCTATTCGAGTCTACTTCGATTCGAATCGCCTTCTTCCTTCGGGGTGGCTTGCTTGCGGGCTTCTTCTTCTTGGAACACACCGCAACTAACGCAATACTCTTCTCGGCACGACCACGTTAGTTTGCTCATGTAATTCAAGTTCGAAAACAATTCGTCTAACCTAATTTTAGAAAGGTCCTTGGAGACCTTGTAGGCATCGACCATGGATGCCCACAAGGTGGTCCTAGGAAACGAGTTAAGAGAATACCTGATAAGGTCGCGATTCTCGACCTTTTGTCCAATGGCATGGAGTTGGTTGACGATGTCTTGGATACGAGCATGTAGTTGAGTTGCGGTCTCGTTTTCCTGCATTTTCAAGTTATACAATTTATTTAAAAGTAAATCTCTTTTACATACCTTCGTGTCGTCGGTGCCTTCGTGTAGTTCCACTAGCTTGGTCCATAAGTCCTTTGCACTAATGAAGGGGCCGACAGGGTTGAGCTCTTCCTTGGACAACCCACATTGCAAGATTTGAGTTGCCTTGGCATCGGCTTCTACTTGTTTTTTCATGGAATTTGACCATTGATCGTAACCCAAAGATTCACCATCTTCATTAATAGGAAGTGTGAAACCGGTTTGGATTACGATCCACATCTCGATTTGGGTTTTAAGAAAGCATTCCATCCGACCCTTCCAATAACGAAAGTCATTACCGTTGTAAAACAGGGGTCGGGCGGTGCTAAACCCTTCGAGATGGGCCATTTAAAAACAAGAAGAAGAACGACGAAAAGAATCTTGCAAAACACACATGGAAAGAATATTCCAAGACTTTCGTCTTGGATTAGTAAGTCTTGAAGTAAAAAAAAAATATATATAAAATGTAACTTGCAAAAAGAAATAAACAATCAAATGCGAATGTCGTTGAAGTTCCGGAGGACAACCTTACTCGGGATCTAACCCGAAGGACAACCTTATCCGGATCCTAAAGCCTCTAATGCAATTCTATATGTAGGAGAAGATAAGCAAGTGAACTAATTATACGAAAACAGAAATAAATAAATAAAAAATCTGTGAAAAAAAAGAAAAACAAAGCTAGATTGGTGGTTTCACCGAATCTTAGCGCCCCCGGCTCTGATACCAATTGTTGGATCGAAAGTGTCGCTAGAGGGGGGGGTGAATAGCGATACGGTGTCGTTAAAAAAAACTTTTGCAATAAGTAAAAAGCAAGTAGAGAGTGCACAGCGGAAATATAAAGTAGACAAGATATTTTTACGTGGTTCACAATCTTTCGATTGCTAATCCACGGCCCTAGTGATCCTTGATCACGTACGGAGGGCAATTCACTAAAACCACTCCTCCTCGTTGGAAGTAGGAGCAACGATCACAAAAAGAAATCAAGGCAAAGGGACACTCCCCCTTTCCTTGTTACGATTAAAGCACAAAGACAATTTAAAGAAGTAGAACTTAAATAAATATACCGACAACTCTTATAAGTAGAAGATGTAGCTTTCGTTGTCGGCGGCACTTCGTCGTAGCAAATGTGAGTAGTAGTAGCGGCGTTACGACGGCGTGTTGAGAGCTCTTGATTTCTTATATTTTTTGCTTGGCGTGAACATGTCTATTTATGGATATTGATCTATGAATTTAGACATAGGTAGTGTCCAAGGTGAGGTTCTTATCCCCCAAGTCTTGCTCATCCACATCCTTTGCGCCAACTCAAGGATGAGGTGCTTCATCCAACCACCTTGTGCCACAACTCAAGGATGAGGTGCTCATCCAACCACCTTGTGCCACCTCAAGGAGGCCTTCACGCCAACTTGTTGGAGCCATCCAACTTGTGCCACATCATGGGAGCCAACCATCTTGTGCCAACTCTCCTCATTTTGGGCGTCCAAGCTTGATGGTGGTTTGCCAACCATCTTGTGTCAACTCACCTCATTTTGGGCGTCCAACTTGATGATGGTTTGGATGTCCACCTTGATGCCACATCACCTAATTTTGGGGGTCCAAGCTTGGTGATGGTTTGGATGTCCACTTTGATGCCACATCACCCTTTGTACCAAAACACGAGTCAAGTCCAAATTCACCCCCTTGAAATTCGAGCTCTTCTCGAGGCTGGAACTAGACCAGCAGTTGGAGTAGGACGATCGTCAAAGGGTTTTGGACTTAAAATATAAAGTACGATGGTTCTAACCAACTGATCTCGACCTAGACCTTCCATTGGAGGTATTGGGTCAGATCTACGCTTAACGTCCTTGCTTCGCTTTCACACGAGCTTACCTTGTAGCCTCGCTTCCGGTCTTCACCCGAGTACCTCGGCTTCCTCCGAAATCCCTCTGGCGTTGCCCGACCACCTCGGTTCCCACCGGGTGTCGCAGACCTTCCGCTCAACTTTAGCATTTCTGCACACTTAATTGAGCTCGTAAGATAACAAATATACTCTTAACTATTGAGCCTTTTGCCATAATCAAAATATCGGTTCGACTTTGGTGCCCACTGCACCAACAAGACCTTCAAAGCTAGGCTTGTTACGAAAGGGTATACTCAGAAAGATGGTATCAGAGCCACGGTTTCCGGTTTTGTGTGTTTGGGATTCGGTTAATTTTTATGCACTTTTTCATATATTATATGTGCCGGATAATAGTAGGATATGCGTAGTTTAACTCTTTGGTTGTAGGCATAAGATCCGACTATTATGGTCATATGTGTGTATGTGATTGGATGTGTGTAAATATTTATTAATTGAGGCCTCGGGGTTGACGAGGCTAGATTAGTATTTAATTTTTGTAATTAAATATGGCATTGTTTAGCCGCTCATTTTAGTTTACTTCCGATCTAGATTATTTATACACTCCTTCGTGGAGTATAGGATCGATGGATGTAAATTAAAATAGCTTAATCTCGGCTCGGATCTCTTTGGTGACTTGCGCACGGGAAAAGATGGAGCGGACGAGGTGGCGACACGACAGGATGCATATTGGAGGAAATGCCATAATAGTTGGAAAAATTCTGTTTTTTCCATATTTATTGCTTATTTGTTTTATATGCATGTTGTGTATGTTCTAAAATTCCTCATTTTCAATTTACTAAGTGGGAGAGGGACATTTTAATTAATTCCCGTGGCCTCCATTACAATTTGACGTGTGATGCAACAAACTTGCGCGTTGGCTCTGAGTGCCTTCACCCCGAAGACAAACACAAAAACCGGCGATCCGTCCGTCGTCTCTTCCACGGCTAATCAACTAGAAGAGTTGTGTTGCTTGAACAACTAGTTTGTTCAAGCGACCACTCAAGTTGTTAGCACGACAATGAATAGGTTGTGCTAAGGAAACTCATCCCATCCGGATTAATTCTTTCATTGGTGAAAATATTAATCCGGGGACATGGGAGCCAATGAGCCTCCGAAGCAACCCCCTACAATCAGAACATATTTGTTGAGACTCCCTACAGGACTTGTCTTAGAACTGGACAATTGCTTTTATGTTCCTTCGTTGATAAAGAACATCATTTCTATTTCTTTTTTAAATAGAAATTGGTACCATTTGACTTTTAGTAACAATTGTTGTTACATAACTTTGAATGGTGTGCTTTATGGGACTGGAACATTGTGCAATGGTATATATACATTAGACGTATCCAGTGACATTCTCAATATCTAAGCGAGCAACAATCTTGCTCGAAAAGATAATCAATTAGACTCCTACATGTGGCATTGTCGTCTTGGCCATGTGAGCAAGAAACGCATGTCCGAATTACACCGATGTGGAATTTCGGAATCGTTTGAATTAGATTCATATGATACATGTGAATCATGCTTAAAAGGCAAGATGACTAAGTTATCTTTTACGAGAAAATGTGAATCAGTGGGAGAGTTGCTTGGTCTAATACATACTGATGTATGCGAACCAATGTCAACTCAAGCTCTAGGAGGCTATAGCTACTTCATTACCTTCACCGATGATCACTCACGGTTTGGGTATGTGTTTTTGATGAAACACAAGTCTAAAGCCTTTGAAAGGTTCTAAGAATTCAGAAATGAAGTAGAGAAACAACTTGGCAAGAGTATTAAAATACTTTGATCGGATCGAGGTGGTGAATACTTGAGTCAAGAGTTTCTAGATTATCTAAGGGACAATGGTATATTGTCTCAATGGACTCCGCCATATACACCACAACATAATGGTGTATTTGAGAGGCGAAACCGAACCTTGTTGGACATGGTTAGGTCGATGATGAATCACGTGAATCTTCCCAAGTCCTTTTGGGGCTATGCACTTCAGACTACTGTTTACTTGTTAAACAGAGTCCCGACCAAGGTAGCCTTTACTACTCCATATGAGATATGGAATAGTAAGAAACCTCATTTATCTTACTTGAAGATATGGGGTTGTCCTGCTTATGTGAAGCGGACTGTATCAGACAAACTGGATGCTAAGTCTGATAAATGTCTATTTATTGGATATCCTAAGGAAATGAGGGATTACCAATTCTATCATCCTGTGGAATAAAAGGTATTTGTTTCAAGACATGCTGTGTTCCTAGAGAAAGAGTTTCTCTTGTAAGAAAATAGTAGGAGCGTTGTTGAACTTGAGGAGGTTCAAGAGACTCCAATAGACATTGATGAGATACCTAGTCAAGCACCTCAATCGATAACTCATAGTGATGAGACATCGGTTGAACCTATTGTGACACCACATCTTTGTAGATCTGGTAGGACACGCAATATTCCCGAGAGATATGAATTTCTCGTAAGTGAATCAAACGACGTATTACTTATTGACGATGAGGAACCTACCAGTTATGAAGAAGTTCTGAAAAGTTCAGAAAGGGACAAATGACTTGAAGCCATGAAGTCCGAAATGGATTCCATGTATGAAAATCAAGTTTAGAACTTGGTGGGCCCACCTGAAGTATTAAGCCTAGAGGGTGCAAGTGGGTTTTCAAGAAGAAAACCGACATGGATGGTAATGTGATTACTTTTAAGCCTAGATTAGTGGTGAAAGGCTATCGTCAAAAATAAGGTGTTGATTATGACGAGACCTATTCACCGGTAGCTACGCTTAAATCCATTCGGATGTTACTGGTCATAGCGGCTCATTATGATTATGAGATATGGCAGATGGATGCGAAAATGGCTTTCCTTAACGGAAACCTACTCGAGGACGTGTATATGATATAACCTGAGGTTTTCACATCAGTTAATAAAACCAAGGAATGCAAACTTCGACGATCCATTTATGGACTGAAGCAAGAATCCAGGAGCTAGAATATCCGTTTTGATGAGACAATCAAAAGGTTTGATTTCTCACAAAATCTAGATGAACCCTGTGTGTACAAGAAGGTTAGTGGGAGTGAAGTCATATTCCTAGTGTTGTATGTTAATGATATATTACTTATACGAAATGATATATCTATCTTACAGTCGATTAAAATTTGGTTATCCAACACATTCTCCATGAAAGACCTGGGAGTAGCGACCTACATCCTTAGGATCAAGATCTATAGAGATAGATCGAAACGGTTGCTTGGTCTTTCGCAGTCTACATATATAGACCGAGTGCTAAAGAGGTTTAGCATGTCAGAATCTAAGAAAGGTTTCCTTCCCATCAGGCATGGAATACACCTTTCGAAGTCTATGTGTTCGCGCACAAAAGACGAGAGGATTTGCATGAATAAGATTCCCTATGCATCTGCAATAGGATCTATCATGTATGTTATGTTATGTACGAGGCCCAATGTATCGTATGCTCTGAGTGTCACGAGAAGATATCAGTCTGATCCAGGAATGGATCATTGGGTGACTGTTAAGACAATCCTTAAGTACTTAAGAAGAACTAAGGATGTTTTCCTAATATATGGAGAATGTGTTATGGTAATACGTGGGTATACAGATGTCAGCTTCCAAACAGACAAGGATGATTCCAGGACTCTGTCTGGGTACGTATTTACCTTAAATGGAGGTGCAATAAGTTGGAAAAGTTCCAAGCAAGACACTATAGCGGATTCTACCACTGAGGCAGAATACATTGCAGCTTTGGAAGCAGCAAAGGAAGCGATTTGGATCGAGAAGTTCATCTCTGAACTTAATAAGGTCTCATCAACAATCCAAATATGTGCTTCACCGCTATCATCTGATCAGGGAGATCATAAGTAAGAAAGAAATACAAATCGAGAAGATTCCCACTGAAAGGAACTTAGTGGACTCTTTAACTAAGGTCTTACCTCAAAGTAAGTTTGAGGGTCATGTTAGAGCTTATGGTATTGGATACCGTGGCAATTGGTATTAGGCCAAGTGGGAGTTTGTTAGTTGTATATGAGAGGTGTCCCAAGGCAATCACCTTATGGTTGTTCCATTTATTTGATAAATGAAGATTCACTATTTGAGTATACGTATTTTCATATATTTGATTGGATCTTAAACTCATTTACTGGATATCCACAATACGATTCATAGCATGAGAGAATTTATGATTAGATCACGACTAGTGAGTTTCTCTACATGTGTAATTATGATGTATTGGAATTATCCCTAGTCGATGAATTGATGGATTAGGACGCCATCAATTCTGTTCACGAGGTATACTCTTTGGTTTATCGAAGCAGCTGTTTGTCACTGGCTGGAGACATTGGAATGTCCGGAGTTAATCGTGGATGCTAGTTATGATAACTAGTTCATTGGAGTGACGCGCTGTAAGACTTCATATAGTTCACTGCATATAAGGATATGTCAATGAAGTTCTTACAGTAGCTTAAGTGTGATGTTCATTCGACTCGCGGTATTCAAGTCATCTTGGTCATAAAGACTTATGCTTTGACATCTTAAGCAAGCATCTCCGAGGAGATGTGGACCCGGGATGATTGGGTATAATTCAAAGTGGACGAAGGTGTTTGAATAGCCTATAGAGGATTCACCTCTCCTTGCGAGGAGATGTATACCCTATGGCCTCTCATCGGATTGCTACTAAAGTCTTTGGACAAAGCATTACATGTTTAGAGTATGGTACTCTTGGATACATGTGCAGTAACTAGAATCTGGAGGACGAGGAAGTAATACTTGGGCTAGGTGTGACGTAGTCAACCTAGTGGGGACTGACACAATAGACCATGTCTTGAACCAAGTGGGTATAAAATGAGTGAAAGGAATGGGGCATGATTCATTGTAGCGGTTGAAGGGTTTCAGAAATGGTTCTGGGATCAACCGTTGATTTTTCGGTTAATTGGGGATCATGATGTACTATTACATGTCACTCATGATCGTTCTATAATTAATGGTTAATTATAGATGGTCAACATAAACCAGGAACCTATTTGGTCACACGCACAACGAGTGTAATATGAAGGATTTAAAACGAGTTTGAGAATAAGATTCTAAGATCGAGAGAGACTTGGTTTGGTTGGACCAAATAAAGAGCGAATATGAAATTGTTTCAGTCGCATCAGAAGCATGGATGGGCTGAGTCTTATGAAAACATAATTGATGAACCAAATTAGTTTGGTTCTAATCCAATGGTGGAAAATAAACCAAAGTGGTTTGGTTTGTTTTAAACGAATGAACCAAAGTTGGTTCGGTTCATTTTAACTTAAAATAGACCAATGCGGTTTGGTTTATTTTAACTTAAGTTATTGGAGCGGATTAACAGATTTTGGTTATGAACCAATAACCGTTAGGAGAATGTGTTCTCTATAAAAACACGGCTTAAGGGTTTTTCGTGGAGAATTAATGGGTTCAAAGGTTTTGGAAACCCTAGCCTCCTCTCCTCTTCCTCCTCTAGGGTTGTCGCCTATCTCTTGTGTCGTCACCCAAGCTTATTGAAGCTCCTCCTCCTCACCACTGGCCACCCACTAGCCGCCGACGACTCCTCCAGCCATCCTCCCTTGGCCGCCAGCGACCAAGGAGAAACTGGCCATTGATTGGCCGGTCATCTTCTCCACCAACACAAGCTGTCCAGTTTTGGATAGCTTGTTTCTCTCTTAGTAGAGAGGTCGTTTGGTCGGCGTTTTGCACTCCGATAGTGACCTACTTGCCGAGGATTGGATCTCTGGCAATCCTCTTGGTGGAGGATCAAAGGTTTCGTCAATTGGTTGACGAAAACCGCTTCCGAGAAGCGAGTTCATGGAACTCATTTTTAGATCCGAATTTTGATTCAGATTGTGATCGTTTCTCGGATCACAACGTCTTCGATGCGAGGCTAGTAACTTGTGAGAAGACGGAGCTCGTGGCTTTGTGAAGCTATCCCGATGATACTCAGTGTGGATACGAATAGAGGCGAGACATGCAAGTGTCGCTCAGTTGATGTCAATCCTGCTACACGTGGTTCGTCAGGTATACCTAGATATAAAGTTTCCTTTATTGCAAATATTTAAATATGCGATTATGTCTACACTTGTTGTATCCTGCATGCGCGTGGTGTGTGTGATGTAATAAATTAGTTTACTACTTATTTTTTCTTCCACTGTGTGCATGTTTACGAAACGTATTCGAATACATACCCACGTCGGTGTCGGGGAAACCCAACATTAGCATGACAATAACCGTTGTAAGTATCAGAAGGCTAGCATGTGGATGAATAAGTCATGGATGACTTGGAGGAATCCGATAGGCATGAGGCTGACGGAGGTGGCTAGAAGGCTTAGGTCTAGGCTAAGGGTGGTCTAGCAAGTATGAGGGCATCATACTTGCGGTTAAACCTCATGGTTAAGGTTATCAGTCGATTGGGGATTTAGACCAGTCGATTGGTCAAGTGTTTTGATACTTGACAGTCGAATTGACTCTTGGCAGTCGACTGGGATTATGGTCAGTCGAACTGCTCAGAGTCGACTGGTGTTCAACTGTTGGAAATAGCATTGGGCAGTCGACTGATGGCTTGAGCAGTCAATGGCGATCGATTTACAGTCGATTACGGAGAAAAATGTTTGGTAGCCGGTTATGGTCGATCGGCTCGGCCTGGCGATCAGCTATAATGGCGATCGGCATCGATGTGTATCTGTTGGCTTGGATGCCGATGTGGATTAAGTCGTTGTGAGACAATGACACTGTTGGCAGTCGACTAGGGCCTTAAGGCAGTCGACTGTAAGACACGAAATCAGCCCGATGCAGGTTATAAAGGAGCATCTCGTGGCAGATTTCAGCTATGCTTCTTTGAGGGGTTTCTTGAGGCGATTTGCTGGTGCATTTCAGGGTCCTTCAAGCTCATTCAAGCAACCACATCAACAAGCATTTAAAGCCATATTTTGTAAAGTTTTCTTTATATTTCACTTGTTTACTTATTGTATTTTTGTATTACTTATGTAATCACTGTTGTAAAAGGCTTCCTCCACCACCGAATTATTCCGAGGAGTGTATTGATTAGTAGTGGTGTTTGGCATCGCTAAAGCTCATTCAAGCCCAACCCGTGGAGTAGGAATCTTAAAATTTCAATCAACATTATATCTATTTGTCTTGTGATTGTGATTGTCATGTTTTATTCTTGTTATTATTATTTCCGCTGCGCTAACACGATTTGTAGGGACAAATGAACGATTTCCATCTTCATCAACTACATGCTATTCACCCCCTCTAGCGACGGTGAATTCCCAACAAGAAGTTTATTACTGAACTTAGAGTAGTTCCGAGCATTATTGAAGCATTACTGGTTTACTGCGATAGCAATGACGCCATTGCACAGGCGAAGGAACCACGGTCTCATCAGCGATCCAAACACGTACTACGCCGTTACCATCTGATCAGAGAGACCATTGGTAGAAGAGACGTACAAATAGAGAAAGTTCCCACTGATAAGAATCTAGTAGATCCCTTGACAAAGCCTCTTCCCCAAGAAAAGTTTGAGAGGCATATAGAGGCCTATGATATTAGATACCAAGGCGATTGGCTGTAGGCCAAGTGGGAGTTTAATGAAATTGAGAGGTATCCTAAGGCAATCGCCTTAAAAGTTATTAATAAAATTCTCTATTTGAGTATACATTATCTATGCATTTGATTGAATCTTAAACTCATATACTGAAGTCCACAATACGATGCATAGCATGAGAGAAATTATGATTGGATCACAATTAGTGGGTATCTCATCATGTGTAAATATGCAAGTATTGAAACTATCCCAAGTCGATGAATTGATGAGATTGGACATCATCAATTCTGTGAGACTAGCACATGTTATGCTCCTTGATTTATCCAAGCATTCGGTACTCACTGAATGGAAGTATAGGGATGTTGAGAGTGAACATGTGAATGCTAGTTATGGTAACTAGTTTATTAGAGTGACCTGCTATGAGAATTCATATGGTTCTGTATGTCGTTGAAGATCTCATTGCAGCTTGAGTGCGAGCTTCCTTAGACTTGAGGTATTCAAGTCACCTTGATCATGACACCTTGTACTTTGACTTCTTCGCAGCTATCTACATAGTAGCTATAACTTCGAGATGATTGCGTATAAGCCAAAGTGATCGAAGGTGTTTGAATAGTCTACAGAGGATTCACCACTCCTGATAAAAGAGGTGTATACCCTAGGCCTCTTGTCAGGATTGTTACTTAGAAGTCTCTGGCCAAAGTAAGCATGTTAAGAAGATGGTCTTCTTGGTAACATGTAGAAGTAACTTGAATCTACAAGACAAGGAAAATAACTTGGGCTAGGTGTGACGTAGTTAGCCTAGTGACGACGAACACAAAGACCATGTCCTGAACCAAGTGGGTATAGAATGAGTGAAAGGAACAATGTATGAACAATTAAAGTTGTTGAAGGGTTCAGAAAATGTTCTGAAGTCGATTTAGACTTTCCAATCAATTGGGGGTCATGATGTACTGTTAGGTGCCACTCATGTTCTATTCATAATTAAGGCGTTAATTATAAATAGCCAACATAACCGGGAACCTATTGGGTCACACGCATTACGGGTGATATCGAGATGTAAAACAAGTCTGAGAATGAGATTCTCATTGAGAGAGGATATGTCTGGTTGGACCGGACCAAAGGGGTGCGAAATAGAGGCTATGGAACCTCCTATGGCTTTGTCGGACTTAGCACGGTTATATCACACTTAAACGAAGTCAAACTGACCACACAGAGCCTCACACGGTCGTGCCTAACTTGGCACGGGTCATGCCTGGCTCTGGCCACAAATTGGCAAAGTTTGGGTTGCGCCCAGAGAGACACACGACCAGACCATGTGAATCCACATGGCCATGCCATGTGAATCCACATGACTAGGCCATGTGAATCCACACGGTCGTGTCGCATCTCCGTCAATTTTAAAGTTTTTCTCTTATGGAAATTTCTTGGGTTGTTCTTAACTTAATTATGGAATAATTATGGTAAGATATGTTCCGTTTAAGCCTCATAAGATGACCTAATCAAGAGATTTATAAAAGGATCCCTTGATAATCTTTGGCTAAAGTTTTAGGTTTTAGGTTTCTCTCTTGGTAGCTGCTTTTGCTCCTTCCTCTCTCCTCTTATATTGTCTCCGTCGATTGGCTAGCACCAATCAAAGATAAAGACTTGCTGCTCTAAGAGTTGTCTCAGGTGATAGTGGCATAGATACTGATAGTGGCAAGGCTCATTGGTCTTGCTTATGGTTTCGACGGATTCAAAAGAATCTCGATGGTATAATTTCTCCTTATACTTGTGTCTTTTCAAGCGATTATGCCAAAGCAAGTTTTTCTGGCCCTCAGGGGATGTCTGGGATGTAATAAAAATTATTTTTATTCGCTTTATTCCACTACGTATGATCTCGGAATCTCCAACACAATCAATTTACGAGTATTGTTAGTCGACTGATGAGTTAGAGCTGTCGACTGGTGTACCCTAAATATGACGTGGATAAGTCCGTTGTGAGACGATGGCTAGAAGGGCAGTCGACTGAGGCCTTTTGATAGTTAACTATTAGGCAAAAATTCAGCCAGACACATGCTTTAAATGGAGCTCGAAGGGGAGATTGAAGCCTCTCAGTACTTGGGGAGTTTTAATAGGAATCACTGCTATGTTCCAGATCTTTAGAAGTTATGCCAAAGCAGCCAAGTCTACAAGCAATCTCAAGCTCTCTTATAACACATTCTTTTGTGTGCATTTGTTATTTAGCTTGGATCTTGTATTTGCTTGTTGTATACTTGTGTAAGGGGTTTCTCCACCTCTGGCGTGTTGCCGAGAAGGAGAGAAGAGTATAGTGGTGTGGACACTAGCTCGCAGTGGAGTAGGAACATAAGTTTTGAACCACGTATATCTTGTGTTATGATTGTGCTAGTGTTCTTGTTCTATTCTATATTTTGTATCCACTGTCCACTGATGTTTGTGTATACAAGCAACGACGCAATCAAACACGAATCAAGTGCAAAATCGAGAATCGCTATTCACCCCCTCTAGCACGACCATATCAGTCCCAATAGACTTAGATAAATTTAATTGAACATCATTAATAAAACTAGAATTAACATTTAAATTATTTAAATTTTCATGCATTTTAAAAATTGGATTTTCAAAAACTTTAACTTTACTAACCTTAGTCGTATCCCCTAATTCTGTAAGTTTTTTCCTCCTATTCAAGCATTGATTCTTGTAGTGACCGAACCGTTTGCATCTGAAGCACATGATGTGCTCCTTGTTCTTTTGGACTCCTATCGTCGGTGCCTCCTTTACCGCCGATTATGTCGTTCAAATCTTATGAGTATGTCACTTATTTTTATAGTGGCCTCTCTCTTGCATTTGAAACATATAATATGGAATTTAAATTTTAAATTTAATTTTTTACATTGTGAATCCTGATTTGAACTCTCCCCCTGAGTCCTTGGTATGATGGAATGCTCCACTTTGAGTTTTCCATTTTCTTGCAATGTTGGATACAAAAGAAACCACAAATATACAAGCAAATATAACTTACACTCTTCGATGCCCCTAAAAGTGTCTTAGTTGGTATTTTTGGGGTCAAGACTGTTAGAGCAATTAACCCATGTGATATGATTTTGATGTGTGTGGCAAAGGGTTTAAGTTAGGTTTGATATGGATTTGATATGTGCGTGATGTGCATGGTATTTGTCGTGGTATCATTTCAAATTAATTATCGAACCCCCTAACTACACTAATATAGCATAGTGGATGACCCGGATCATTTCCCAACGAGTGTAATCAACAGAATAGTAAACTTAGGATTCCTAATTATTGCTTTGGGTTTTCTAATGTAAAAGGAGGGTTTGGAATTTGAAAGGCTAATCCTACTGAGCGAAAGACAATGCAAGATAATTAAATTCTAATCTAACTAAACTATGAATGTGATGAAATTAAAAGAAACCTAAACTAAGCATTTAAACAAGAAAGTGTATGAATTTAAATATGCAGAATAACATAAGAGTAAAACATAACATGAAATTAAATCTAAATTAACCAACTACACCCTAATTACTCTAAGAAATATTTCATCGAACACCTTCAAGGCATGAAATAAAATAAACTAACAACGTGCAAATTAAACATGGAAGGGAAATGTGATTACAAAAGTTCACCCAATTAACAACCAAATAATCAAAACATGTAGATGCTAGAAAAAAAATGCTGATCGGAGTTGTTGAGAAGATGGAAATAGAGCTGCTGGTCAGCTGGAAAAACTACTGGCGGTAGAACTGGGCTACTGTGAAGGTGGAAGTGTTGTGGGCGGTGACAGAGCTCGGAGCTGCTGCCGGAGCAGTGGAAATGGCTGGCCAGAGATGGAATTGGCACCTCCGATCGGAGGTGGAAACTCAGAGCTGGCTAGAACTGTGGATCGGGCAGAGATGGTCGAAACCGGCTGTGGAGAAGCTGGTTGTGGTTGCCGATGGTAAAGGAGGTGGATGGGCATTGGTCACCGGAGGTTGAAGGGGATCCCCTTTACTCTCCGGCGATCGACGAGGAAGGCGGCGACGAGCGCGGCGGTGGTCGGCGTCGGGTGGAAATTACGGAAGAGAAGTGAAGTCGGCTGCGCGATAATGGGAAAATGATGGATTTTAAGCCCCTTTTCCTTGGTCGTCTGATCGAAGTTCCCTCAATCCCAGTCGTCCGTTTAAAGCTAGGGTTTAATGAATAAATATTTTCTTGATTAAGCTGCTCCATCCAATGGTTGAAATTACTCCGACTTTGAATGGATGGATCTAATCCATCTGAAGGGATAATCACGATCGATCGAATATGGATGAACGGTCAAGATGTCCAGATCTAAATCTATGGACCGGATCTCTCCAGATTTAGATGGATGGCTCAGATCAATCAGATCTCATCGGACGATCAGGATTAAACAGATCTGAACCCTTGATTAAATTGCCTCTGATCTTGATGAAGGACTCAGATTCCTCCAGCTTAAAATGCTCATTATGACACTTAGATGAAACCATATTTGATCCAACTTGAGTCTAGTCCAGTGGCTCATCTCGATCTCCTACAAACAAAGATAAAATTCGTATATAAGTCCAAAAATATATCCAACTCATAAAACATGATAATAATCAATAATAAATTACTCGAGAGGATAAAAACAGTGATATTAAGGACCAAAATAACATGATAAAATGGTAGTTATCCATCTGTTGGAGTCTTGCAAGACTTAATAATTCGCACATGGAGCTTTGGCAAGTTTCACCAACACACAACCTCGTGCTTGAGTCAGCAAAGGAGCATTGTGAAGCCGTTCGCTTGATGCATCCAAGGGACCGCGGGACGAGATGACGTGAAGCGAAGCCAAGGAAGCAGACTTCGAGGGCAAGAGATGCAAAGGAGCATTGTGAAGTCGTGTGCTTGGTGCTGCCGAGGGACATGGCCGTGAACAAAAGAGAGCTTCGGCGAGGGACTTCAAGTGAGATGAAAGAATGAGTGAAATGTAAGTAGCTTATTAGGTGAACTTGGTCGAAATGGCTAAGTGTCGGAGGCTCGACCGAGAAAGTTGAGGTTTACCCGACTGTCGAACGCTCAAACGGATATAAAGTTTGAGGTTTATCCGGCATCAGTCGACTGCCATGTCATGACAGTCGACTGCCATGTCGTGACAGTCGACTGCTCCAAGTTGACTGTGACTCGACTGGTGTTCAAGTCTGGTCTATGTCACATCAGTCGACTACCAAGGATTGGCAGTTGACTAACGAAATCACCAATCGACTGATGATGGCATCAGTCGACTGGTCGTAAGGGTTTCAGGCACAAAATGTTGATCAGTCGAGTGCTCGCTTCCAGCACTCGACTGATAGATCCATCAGTCGACTGATGGGATAATCAGTCGACTGATGTGGGAGCCGTTGGATGAAATCCAACGTGGAAGAAGTCGTTATTGGGCAACGGCTACAGGAGCAGTCGACTGATCGAGGAATTAGTCGACTGCCAGGCACCCAACGGGAAGAATGAGGTCTTCTTTATAAAATGGGGCCTTTGGACATTTGGGGAGCCTAATACTTCTACTCTAAACATCTCTCAAAGTGCCCAAACGAATTTCCTCCTCTTCCTTGTGCTTATATTCATCTTATTGTAAGGGGAGTGATTTTGTAAGAAAAGGTTACCTTCACCTAACTTGGTGCAAAGGAGAGACTAGTGGAAAGTTTTAGGCGTGATTCACCTTGGACGAATCGGGTCGTGAATTAGCGGCAAGGTCGTGAACCACGTTACATCACGGTGTTGGCGTTTGCGTCTATTCTTTCTTTACTTTGTCTTAATTGCTTGTTTAGTTTTGTTTCCGTTGTGCTAATATTGTTTGTAGACAAACAATTCCACCGTACGACGATTGAGGGTTATTCACCCCCCCCCTCTAGCCGGCCATCGACGTTCCTACAAGTGATATTAGAGCCAAGGCACTTGTCAAGGGACTCACCGCCACAATAAGCACTACATCAAGGATGGTCGACTCTAACATTCATCCGTCAAAGTTTGAAGGAGAATTCGCTTGGTGGAAAAAGTGAATGGAGGTATTCTTCGAGACCGATTTTGATATAATGCTCACTATGGAAAACGGTTTTGAAGTTCCTAGGGATGAAGAGGGGGAGCCACTAGAAAAGTCAAGGTGGACCAAGAAGCAAAGGGAGGAGCACCTTGCAAATTCAAAGGTCAAGCACCACCTCTTCAACGTCCTTCCCCAACAAGAGATCAACCAAATTGAAAAATGCGCAAGCGCCAAGGAGATGTGGGAAAGATTAATTGAGCTTCATGAAGGCACTTCGGAAGCTAAACTAGCAAGGAGAGATGTCCTTCGCTCCCAACTCAACAATATCAAACTTTGGGGAGAAGGTAACATCTCTACATTCTAGATTTAAAGAAATTCTTAATGGTTTATCTAGTGTAGGTGAAAAGCTCTCCAACCGGGATATGGTAATGAAGGTTATAGATGTCTTTCCCTGGTCCTCAAAGTGGAGCTCCATGGTGGACTCTGTTGGTGCAATCGACCCAGGTCACGATTGACCATGACTCGAGTTTGACTCGAGTGATGTTTTGATGTTTCGACAAAAACATATGACAATGTAATTGTCATGGGAAAGTCCAAGTCTTGTGTACTTGTCATGGAAAGTCCAAGTGGAACACTTGGCATTTGGTAAAGTCCAAGTCTTGAGTACTTGGCATGAAAAGTCCAAGTGGGACACTTGGCACATGAAAAGTCCAAGCATGGGTCTTGGCAATGTAAAAGTCCAACATGGGTTGGCAAGGGAAAGTCCAAGCTTGAGTCTTGGCATGAGAAGTCCAAGGGGTTTGATATTGGCTGCGTAAAGTCCAAGCGGGAGTCTTGGCAGCATAAGTCCAATGGTTGGCGGCGTAAAGTCCAAGCGGAGTCTTGGCGGCGTAAGTCCAATGTGCCTTGGCGGTGTAGACACCGTTAGCATGACATAGTCGACGGAAGCACCTAGAGGCTAGCGCGATGGATGAACAAGTCATGGATGACTTGGAGGGATCCGAGAGGCGTGAGGCTGATGGAGGTGGATAGAAGGCTTAGGTCTAGGCTAAGGGTGGTCTAGCAAGTATGGGGGCACCATACTTGGGTTAAAACCTCATTTTTGAGGTTGGCAGTCGACTGGCATTATGGCCGGTTCGACTGCCGTGAGTCGACTTGAGTTCGACTGCCAGTTTAGAGCTGGAAATGCTCTGGCAGTCGACTGCTCATTGGAGCAGTCGACTGGTGTCGACGGCAGTCGACTGGTGTCGACGGCAGTCGACTGCCAGTCCAATGTCGAGCACAGAACGCTCCGTAGCCGACTGGCCAGTCGGCTACGGGCGCTGGCAGTCGACTGCCAATGTTGGCAGTCGACTGCCAAGAGATCCGTTGGAGTTTTTCCAGCGTGGATCGAGCCATTGTCTCACGACAACAGTGGCATCAGTCGACTGGTGACTTATGGCAGTCGACTGATGGGTGGAAATCCAGGTCGCGCGCAAGGATAAAAGGAGCTCAATGGGAGGGTTTTTGGCATCAGTTCTTAAGGGTTTTCTTGGGCGATTTGAAGGGGAATTGTTGGTGCTCTTCCAGTCCTTTAAGGCTAGTCCAAGACAACTAAAGATCAAGCAACCAAAGTGCTCTAGTAAAGTAGTTTTCTTTACTTGCATTATATTTCATTATTGTAATTGCTTGTATCTATTTCTTATTGTTGTAAGAATAGTTTGTAAGAGGTTTCTCCACCTCCGACTTGTGTCGAGAAGGAGTATTTGTGGTTAGTGATTGCATTGGCATCGCTAGAGCTCTTTAGAGCTCGATCCGTGGAGTAGGAACCGGTTCGGTTCCGAACCACGTTATATCCTTGCATTTGTGTGTTTGTGTTTTCGTTATTGCTTTATTATCTTTGTTTCCGTTGCGCTAACAAAAATTGTAGACAAGCACGTGAACGTTTTCCATCTACGCAAGAGTAAACGCTATTCACCCCCCCTCTAGCGGCCTCAATTTTCCAACAGACTCCTTCTACATTTCGAAGAATCTAGAAGTGAGCACCCTAAAAGAATTCTTCTCCACCATGGAGTTGCATGAGACAAGGCTTGAAGGGATAGTAGAAGAGCAAATCAAGCCAACAAGGGGAGTAGCATTATTTGCCGACAAGGGAAAAAAGAAGAAGAAGGATATGCCACATTCCTCATCCGATGAATCCTCCTCCTCCTCCATGGATAGCAATGAGGAGGCATATATGGTAAGGAAGATAAGGCGTGCACTTAAAAGCTTTAAATTTAACAAATCTCATGATAGGGGGAGAAGGTCAAGGAAGAAGATAATTTGCTATAATTGCCAACAAGAGAGACACATTAGGGATGATTGTCCCCTCTTGAACAAGAGTAAAGAAGAAAAGAGAAGAAAAGAAGAAAGGGAGTAAGAAAAAGAAAGAAGAGAAGAAGGCCAAGAAAAAGGGGAAGGCAAAAGCACTCAAAGCAAGGACATGGGATAATCCTTCATCATCATCATCGGAGGAAGAAAATGCTTTTGTCTCAAATCTAGCTCTAATGGCAATAGAAGATGTGGACACCACCTCCTCCGAGCAAGAAGAAAGAAGCTCAAGTGAGGAGAGCTCAAGTGAAGGAGGAGTCTCATCCTCATCCTCATCGGAATCGGAGGAAGAAGACATGGAAACTATGGTAACGAATCTTTCTCCTAAGAAAATAGTTTCTATGATTTCAAGTTTAACTAGGGACTTATTTAAGATGAAAAATAGAAATAAATGCATGCAAAATAAGATTAAGGCCCTAGAATAAAAATTAGAAAATGCATGCATTAATGTTAATGATTATATGCCTTTTAATGTGAATGATGCATGCGTTGAAGAAAATAGGGTCTTAAGGGAAAAGGTAGACCATTTAACCAAGGCCCTAGAAAAATTCACCATAGGCTCCAATACATTGAACATGATCATAGGGAGCCAAAGGGCAAGCTTTAATAGAAAAGGCCTAGGATATAAGGGAAACAAAAATGAAAACACCTATCATTGTTTAATTGCTAGGGGTCAAGCCAAAAATAAAACAATTGCTAGAAAATGGATCCCTAAAGAATATTTAGTGAACCCCATAGGAAAGAACTTATATTGGGTTCTTAAATCCATCCCTAAGTTAGGAAAATCCTAGGATAGTCAACCATGAGGACTTTATTTATATCATATTTTTGGTTGACTTAGGATGATATGGGTTATAAATTTTTAAATAGTGTTGGGTGATGATAATGCATAACCCATAAATTAAATGGTTGAATCATGTTTCATGCTCAATTTCATAATTTATAATCATGATATGCAACGATTGATGATTTATGATCATGATTGATAATTCTTGATGCATGTTCATGATTGGGTTTTTAGGATGATACTTAACATTGTGTAGAATTGCATGAATATTGAAGGTTAAGTATATAAATACCTTTAGGAACATCTCACACTCACCATAAGGATAACCTTGATTGAAAACTTAGCATGAGTGAAATGTTAGGATGATACTAATGGTCCACTAATGACTATGGCTTTTAGAAGGTCATTTAAAGTATCAAAATAGTAATAATAGACCAATCATCGGGAAGGCTTATGTTTAATTCATAGACATATTGCCCAAAGATCATGGTTGGATATTTCATATGTTTTCAAAACCATTCCTTACTTTAAAATCTGTGTTTTCATGTTTTGAAACAATCTAAAACAAAACTAAGTGTTAAAATTGATACAAACTTGATCAAAATACTAGTTGTTTTTGAAACTTTTAGATTTTTGGCAAATCATTGAAAATATAAGTAATTTTCATGAAAAATTATTTTTCATTGATAAAAGACTTTAAAAGAAATGTGTTTTCAAAATTTAACAATTTTTTGAATTTTTTAGAATTTCTGGTGCATTTCTGAATTTTGGTCCGAAAATTCAGACTTTAAACCAGTCGACTGATGTCTAATTCAGTCGACTGGTGGCACTGTTCACAACCTGATTTTAGTGTTTTCAGGCTATTTTGATGGTGTTTCGACCCTTAGACTTCGATGCCTTGGATTATGACATTTAGATAATGTTTTTGATGGTGTCAAAGGGGGAGAATTAATAGGTTTAAGGTTAATCATGCTAAGGGGGGAAATTTAGCAAGTCTTAAGGGGGAGTTGCATGTTTAAGGGGGAGTTTGATACTCATGTTTTTACTTACATACTTTCTTGCCTTATGTTTATGTTATTATTTTTACTTAACTTAAACGGATTGCCACACATCAAAAAGGGGGAGATTGTTAGGGCAATCAACTCATGTGATATGATTTTGATGTGTATGGCAAAGAGTTTAAGTTAAGTTTGATATGAGTTTAAGTTAAGGCCGAAGAGGAACCAACTATTAATTTTACTTGTCAAAAGGTTAGGTTGACAAGATAGTAAAATTAATGGGTAAAACCTCCTCTTACAAATGTAGAATTCGTATACGTCCACACTATCGTGGCATACGATATTCTCGGTGTTTTGAGGTTTTGGTTGATTTTAAAATATTATTGTTTGAGGAATCAATAATTTTTTAAAATCTAATGTTTTGATCTATGTGATTCTTAGGTTTTCTTTCAAAATGACTTTCAACCCGCTTACTGTGATACTGAAAGAGAATAAACTTATTGGACCCAACTATGTTGATTGGAAGAGGAATCTTGACATTATCTTGACTGCTGAGGAATACAAATATGTACTCCTCGAAGAGTGCCCTCCTAAGCCTGCGGATGATTCTGGGGAAAAGGAGAAGGAGAGTTATAAAAAGTAGATCAAGGTCGATGAGATGGCGCGGTGTTACATTTTGGCATCTATGTCAAATGTACTGCAACATCAGTATCAAGCCATGCCCACTGCTTATGACATGATGCTCAATCTCAAAGAGCTTTTCGGACACTAGAATCGGGCTGCAAGGCAGGAAGCCATGAGGAACTTGATGACGACCACCATGATCGAGGGAACACCCGTGAGGGATCATGTTCTCAAGATGATGGCTCATTTGAATGAGTTGGAAGTCCTCGGAGATGAGATCGATGGGGAAACCCAGGTCGATATCATTCTCCAGTCTCTACCTAGGAGTTTTGAACAGTTTTTCCTGAACTACAACATGAACAAAAGGTTGTATTTATTGGCGGAGCTTCTGACAGAACTCTAGGCGGCAGAGGGGCTATTTCGTCAGAGTGCTCAGGCGCATGCCATGGTGACCCAAAAGGTTTCTACTTCTAAGCCAAAAGGCAAGAAGAAGAAGAAACAAACTGGGGCAAAGGCTGTGGGAGGAACTCAGGGAGGAGTGAAGAAGTCAAAAGGCAAGTGCTTCGCTTGTAAGCAGACTGGACACTGGAGGAAGGACTGCCCCAACCGCAAGCAGAACAAAGGTATATCTTTTGGTCTAGTCGTTGAAACATGTTTAGTGGTGTTATCTACTGGCACATGGTGTGTAGATACGAGAGCCACTGATCATGTCTGCAATACTTTGCAGGGGTTCCAAGAAACCAGACGACTGGCTGAAGGGGAGATTACTGTATACTTGGGCGATGCCACGAAGGTGGCGGTTGTTGCAGTGGGAGATGTTTATTTATCTTTTGAGAAAAATAAAGTTTTGGTTCTTAAGAATTGCCTTTATGTACCTTTATTTAGAAATAATTTAATTTCGGTTTCTAAATTATTTATGGATGGATATTCTATTTCTTTTAATGACAGAGTTGTTATAAAAAGGAATAGGGATATTATCTGTTTGGGTGCATTGATAGGAAATCTATACACACTTGAACCAAAAGCTCCCACGATGCAAATAGAAGTTAATAACTCATCTTCTAATTCCAATAAGAGAAAATAACCTTCGAAGATGAACCAAACATATCTTTGGCATCTTAGGCTTGGTCATATTTGTTGGGGATCGATTGGCCGGCTAGAGGGGGGTGAATAGCCCTCTGACGATGGGTGTCGGAATTCTCTCTTTCGTTTGCTCGTCTACACAATCGTTAGTGCAAGCGGAAGCATAAACAATAAAGATAAAGCAATAAATGAAAATACAAATGCTAACAAAGAAGATGTAACGTGGTTCAAGGCTACGCCGCTAATCCACGGTCCGATTCGTCCAAGGTGAATCACTCCTTCAAAGCCATTCACTATTGGTCTCTCCTTTGCACCAAGCTAGGTGGAGGTAACCTTTACAAATCAAGCACACTCCTTCTTTTACAATAGATGTGAAATAAAACTATGAGAAGGAGTTTGAATCTTGTGGAGCACTTGGATGGTCGTTTAGAACTTGAGCATTAACCTCCCAAAGCTCCACACCCTCTCTTTTTATAGAGAGGGCTGATTTCTTCCCGTTGGCCGCCACCCGGTCACGCGCCCTTAGCGATCGCTTCGCCACTCAGCGGCCTCTCGAACCGTCGGATCGGCCGATATTGTAGTCAACGGAACACTTGGCGATCGAGTGATGGACCTCACTAGTCATTCGCCTCCCGTAATCGGCGCGATCGGCTCTGGCGGGTGCCGCGACATCCTGCGCGGCGATCGTGCCATGGAATGACAATGATCGAGATGCGGAGAGGATGTCGCGAGCGCCGGCGCGATTGGCGTCGAAACTTAACATAAGTTTGAGCTTCCGGCGGTCGGGTAAACCTTAACCCTTGCGGTCAAGTTTCTGACACTCAGCCATCCGGCCAAGTTCACCTAATGAGCTACTTATATTTCACTCATTCTCTCATCTCACTCGAAGTCCCTCGCCGAAGCTCTCTTCGTTCGCGACCACATCCCTCGGCAGCATCAGGCGCACGGCTCTGCAATGCTCCTTCGCGTCTCTTGCCTCCGAAGTCTGCTTCCTTGGCTTCACTTCAAGTCATCTCGTCCGGCGGTCCCTAGGATGCTCCAAGCGTACGGCTTCCGCAAAGTCATCCTTCACCGACTCAAGGACCGAGGTTGTGAGGGTGAACCCGCCAAGGCTCCATGTGCGAATTACTAAGTCCTGCAAGACTCCAACGCACATATCAAATAACAATATCATCCTAGCTTAAACCCTTTGCCACACACATCAAAACCTTATCATGGCAAGAGATTGCCCTAACAATCTCCCCCTTTTTGATGTGTGGCAATCCGTTTAAGTTAGGTAAAAACATTTGATGAAAATTCTAAGGTAAGAAGGCATGTAAACATAAACATGATATAGCAACATGCAACTCCCCCTTAATCCATGAAGTAAAGTACGGAAAAAAAAAAGTATGGATTAACCCTTTAATTAGTTGGATTTAATTAGTGGGTTAATTGGGTTTAACTAGTTGGATTGAGTCCATTGGGCTAGAATCTGTGGGCTGGAAATTGGGCTTATTTGAAATTGGGCTTATTTGAAATTGGGCTTGATTTGGAATGGGCTTGGGCTGTATTGGGCTTGGGCTGATTGGTTTGAATCGGATTAGGCTAACTCAAATTGGATTGAGCTTGGGTTGGACTTGAGCCAGTTTGGGTTAACAGTTGGGTTAGCCGAACGACCTTTAAAGGATCGAACGAATCGAACAGGGCATTCATCGCGATTTCCTTTTTCTTCCCCGATTCCACGCTGCGATCCCAACTTTCTTCTCCGCCTCGTTTCTTCGTTCTGAGCGATCGCGCTGCCGGGTTCCAGATCGTCGACGTCCGGGGAGAGCAGTTGACGGCGCCGCTCCCTTGGTCGATCTCCGAGGAGGATTTTGGGTCTCGCCTGGGGGGATCTCGGCGGTGCTGTCGCCGTGGCGGTGAGCTGCCATCGAGTGATCGGAGCTCGAATCTCGTTGGGGGCTAAGCTGTGTGTGGAGAGCAGCTGAGATCGGAGAAGGTTGGTTGCTGGTGGGAGAGACGTCGTGGATTCCTCGCATTGTCCGTTTCACCGTGAGCTGGAGCTGCTACCGCCGTCGTTGTCCTCTTCGTTTCCTCGCAGTGAGCTCGATCCACGGCCGAGCTCGCCTGTCCCATTGTCCACCGCCGATCATCGTCGGGGTTTGTGGAGCTTGAGGGTCGCCGTGAGCGAGTTGGGGAAGGAGCAAGGTCGGTGAAATCCAAGTGTTGGTGAGTTTTCGACTGTTTAGTTTCCTTCTTTGTGTGTTCTGTGTATTATGGGGAATTCGGAGTGTCCCAATTGTATTGGTTGTGATCTATTCGGTGGATGAAGATGATATGGGTAAGGTTTTCCTTAATTGAATAGATTATGCAAATTGGTACTCTAAACTATGATCAAGATGTTGTGCAGTGGAAGCCAAACTTGGTGGGTGTCGGATTGGGATACTTTAGGAAGGTATACTATTGTTTACAGTTGATTTTGGACGTTGTTGCTTCGATGATTGATAATTGGTGGATCGAGATTGAGGTAAGATTTGAATTGAGTTGTGGTTCATTTAGATCTCTATTTTCCGCATAGTTTGTCCCAGTAGTTGATGAGGATGGGTTATTATTGTTCATAGTAACATTAAACTTGGATAACTCTGTTTGCAATAGAGCTTGGACTTTCCGACAGCAATCGAGGTCACTGAGATGTTTTTCCTATGGTCTGATCCGATCGGTGTGTGAGACTGGAAGGTAAGCTACTTCTATAGCTTAGATTTAGTATTACTCGATTGTTAATATTGATTTAGTTGATCGAGATACTAAGGTGATGTCGGATTTGATTCGATCATTAGATGTATGATGATACTTAACTGTATCCTATTGTTACAGGACTTTGATGGTGATGGATACATGAATGTGGAAATGGATAACACGGATTATGTATCAGGTGGGTAATATCTACCTAGTCCGGTAGTTTTGATCAATTCCAGTGCATGATCTTGGATTTATGTTTATACCTGTTTACCTTAAATCCACTCTTATTTAATCATATGCTTGTACTGCCTTGACCTTTGAGATATATCATCTGTTACTCATTGATTATCTAGCATGGATAGGAACTATAAACCCTATTATGTATTAGCTGATAGATGTTCAGTAAGTACATGTGGTTAGGGTTATCTTTGTGACCTCAGATAGGGTTACTGTGTTACATCACTAGGGTTAGATGATGAATTGGGTTATGGAGTCGATCGTTGTATCGTACACATATTAGTTGTGTATCTATGGTGGATCTAGTTGTCTGTGCATAGATAAGTGTATGGTTGTCAGTATGTGACCATGGACTAGAGGTCCTAGCGTGATGGTATATCCATTATGGATTTTGTGCTTGAGTATGGTTATATGGACGGTCGATTGTATATCGCTACTGACTAGAGGTGTTAGCGTGGTGGACTATCAGATGAGTATGACTCTTTGTGCGATAGAGAGAGTCTTGTGATTGTAGTCCTTGCATAGTTGACTTTTGGTTGACCAGGACTCTCCATGGGATAGGGAGTGAGGCGAGGATACATGTATGGAGCTATGCATCATTACATTGCATGCATCTTGTCGACGATCGGTCTCCCTTGTGGATGAGACGGTCGTCGTCATCCCGCTCCGCCACCTCGGGGTAGTGGTAGCAGGTTGAGGCGAGCATTGGATGTGCCGTGCTCGCCACTAGGGATGGTGGTAGGAGATGCGCACGCCACCGAGCAGAGTGGTGTTAGCACTCGCCCACTATACGGTGGTTGTGTGACGTGCTTGTCATCTGTGCGAGCTTCTACTCATGGGTAGTGACGAGCGACCAGCAGTGAGGACCCCGGGAGTAGTTAGCTCTTTACGCTTATATGCTACTCATTCATACTACCCAACTCGGCCACTCGAGAGTAGTGGTGGCCGAGTCGGGCTAGTTGTCATCTTGCCGTACCACCCGGCCATCTTTGGGGTCGTGGTTGGACGGATCATGATATGGCCATACATATACCGATATATATGTATGCATGTATTTGATATATGTTTTACATATGTCTGTGAGATGCTGCATTTGATTGAGCTATGATTGTTGCACATGCTTATACATCATGATACATGTCATTTGCATTTTTATTTACTGCTATGTGTTGAGCATGACTCATGCGTTGATTCAGACTGTTATATGCATTTGATTAGCATCATGTCATTGTGTGGTACGGACCGGGTTGTTATTACAGGTGATCATATATTGTTCATATGTTGGAGTATTGGTCAGGTATGGGATTGACTTGATACATTATATGGGTTATGTTATTGTATATCTGTCAGGATGATATAGCTTATGGTGTTGTAGACCGTCGGGTACGTTGGTACATTACTTCCTGTTCGGTTGATCAGTTTAGTATATACATTGAGTATGACTTTACTGTAGTTACTTGTTATTAGTTTTGGATATGACTGTATGTCTATTGGACTCATGTTGTATACCTGTAGATCTTCACATGTATACTTGTAGATCTATCTTTATATGTTGTTCATGCACTTTCTATATATTACCCCTGAGTTTATACTCACCACCTGGACCACAGGTTTTTGTCGCCCGAGATAATGTAGAAGATTCCTTGACGTTTGGACGTTTGGAGCTCCGCCAGCTGATCCCATCTCACATCGAACATTTGGGATTTTCCACGTATTTGCTTCCGCTGTTATTTTGTATTATGGCCATGTATAATCAGTGTTGTATCTGGCTGTGGATTTGTACGTTGTTGTGTGTAGTATGTTAGAGTCGCAGTCATACCTCTTGTGTTGTTGTGGATATATTGTTTGGTATTGTCCATTTATATATTATTGTTGTGGGCCTACGGGCCTTGTATTAACCCGATATGTTGCCACGTACAGGGGAGATGTCGTCCGTTTGCTTTTCGGCACGGCATACTCTCGGGGCGTGACAATTTTATTGGTATCAGAGCCCTAGGTTGCGAAGTCCATTTTCGGATTTGATTTCGTTCGGACATCGAGTTTTGCTTTACTCGGTTTTGGTTTGTGAGTTACAGGATCATTTGATTGCGGACATCTCCGAGCTACAAGGATTAAGGTATGTTAACTGTTATTACATATCCTTTTGTTGGCTATGCATTTAGTTGCTTATAACAGTGCATGACTTGTAGTATGTTAATCAGTATTCGTAACCGTGGTTTGAGATGACCACGGGAACGATATGTTGAGGTTATTAGACATGTACCTGCTATCGAAAAGGTAGTTACCTTTGAGAGCCGACTGATACCGAGTCGGATAGCAGGGGTTAGAAGTCACATCTCTTGTGGAGATCAAGGATTACAGTCCTAAGATTTTCACTAATTATGGTAGTCAGATCATTACCTATGGGGTAATGGACTAAGCGAGTATACTATTACTGATTCAGGTAGTAGAAAATTAGTATATGATATTCATAGGGATTTTGATCCCTGAATTGGTCATTCTAGGTTGTATAACGTTAAGGGTACTTTTGAGTACTTAACTCGTGTTATACAGAGGAAGCTAAGTTAGATGCATAACATTATCCAGATTTAGCCGGTACTTGGTGTAAGATATAGGAAATAACCTACGGGAAATAATGTATCACTTGGTCACAGTGCAGTGATGTTGTGAGATAGTATTTTTCCCCCGTCATCTTCTTTGACTCATTGTCAGGGAATTCTTGGGCATCGAGTAGGGTGATCGTTTGATTATGAAGGTACCATGCAGAGTCGTTAGACTTGCGAAGGTTACGACTATTTAATAGCTCGAGAATGTGATTGGGTTGGTTTTGGCCACCCACAGGTTATCGGTTGACATCTTTATCAGGATGTTTGGATCTCCTACCATATCCTACCGGAAGTGTATAGACTGAGTCATGTGTATAAAAATGACTCCGTAGCAAGTGTTTTAAGAGTTGGAGATTTGATAAGCAGATATTGCAAGTCAAATTATTGGAATCCGAAGTCTCCGAATGTTTGACAAAAGAAGCAAGATTAAAGTCGTAAGTCACGAGCGATTATTGGAGAGTTTTCCGATCATAGAAGAGCGATTGTAGATTGTCAGCAGCTTCTCATGTTTATCAGCGAACTCAGAGGAAAGACTTCGAAAGGAGATTATGTGTGTGCAGTGCGGGTTACGACGAGACACAGAGTTAGATTATTCGATGGACCATTGTATCTGTTTCTACTATAAGCAGCCGGTATCTACGAGGAGAGTATGTATTTTGAAGACTCAGTTGAAGACTATGGATGATGCTTTCGAGCGGACGATCCACAACCTCGAAAGCCAAGATTATTACAGAAAATTAGGTTATCACATCAGCAGCGATCTACTACCCCAGATATAGTTGGAGTTCTTTGATACTTTCATCCGGAAGAAGTAAGTTACTCGTGATGTCGGTAGAAGACATCTCGGAAGATTGAACATTGAGACAACAGCATTACCTTCGAGCAGCGGCAAGCGTTACCTTCTCGAGCGTAGTTATGATTTATTGAAGGAGAAAGTATCACGATGAGTAATTATCTATCGATATTCTTGATTCTGGCTATACCTTTCGCGAGAGTTGGAGCGTGCTACGATGTTTGATTCTTGATATTTTAGGATGTGTATCTTTTGCGATACAAGCGGTGTTTATCATCTCCATTCGCGATTGTTTGATTTGTACCTCAGTTTTAGCAGTTGACTTCAGTTCCTCCATAATAGTCTTTGCATCTACATGAGCTCAGCCGTCTAGAATAGATGTTGGACAAGTTTACATGATTACTCGAGAAAAAGTATAGAAGACCGAAGGATCGGTCCTTCGGGGTATTACTTTAGGTTATACTATTTGCAGATATATCGAGAGATACTGATAGTTTACAGGTATGTTTGTCTAGAACATTCTTGGATAGGGTTTGAAGGGTTCCTATCGACTGGTGGTTGATGATTTTCTCTACCGTCAGGTGAGATGTTGATCAACCATCAAGAAGTCAAGGGATACCCTTAGCCTTTGTTAGACATACCTTTACTATAGACATATCCTTACGGATAGTTAGATTGTTGGAGCGTTGGTATACTAGGACTCTCGGATGTACGTATAATTCGAGAGTATTCGAATATAGTTTTGGATAAACTCTCGAGCTTGCCACTGCATGGTCAAGTAGAGTAAGCGATTGAGGTGATTTCGGGAATAGTCCTGATATTGGGGACCTCATACCGGGAGATGATTTTATGGGAATCAGTGTTGCTAAACACTATGGGAGATTTATCTGCCTCAGTGTTTCTTCTTGAGAAGACTTGTAACTCTTTGTTGGGAGAGAGTCAGACTTTGAGGTTATGCACCGATTATCGATGATTGGAATGCAGTAGTTGAGAGTAAATATCCTTCGTTGTGGATAGATGATTTGTTTAGATCAACTAAATGACACATGTGTATATCCTAGGGTTGGCCTACGACTGGAAGTTTGATACTGTAGTGACTTAGTGTCATACAATTATCATTGTCAGTGTGATGATTGAGCTATCTGTAGCTTAGAGTAAAAGGATGCAGGTGTGTGAAGACGACATTTCATACTTGGTATGAATTTTAGGAGATGTTGATAATGTTGTTAGACTTATCGACGATTTAGTCGTTCATGAATTTGAGGAATCAAGTACTCTTGGAGTATTTGAGATCGATTGTCATCATATAAGTGGAGGATATATTTATGGATATATTCCCAATCTTGAGGGAAGTTGTGGTTTCCCTAGATTTATTTGGTATTTACCATAGATGAGGATAGGATGTTTTAGCGATACTATACTGTCGACTTGTGGGACCAAGAAGGTGATGGCAATCACCTGGTCGGAAGTTTGTGAAGCTAGGTTTCAAGGCCTAGACGGTGGCTGACTTTTGTGTCAGTGTTAATTAATCTGTCCGATATGGATGGAAGGGTATTGTACGCAGAGGCATCATTTCAGGGATTAGGAGCGATTCTGATGTCGTTGAATGAAACATATATTATGTGCATACTAGTTGAGAAACTAACGAGATTAGTCATTATAGTCTTCCAGTTACTTTCAGTTCTGTGTGACAGAGTGAATTTTGGACATTAGATTGGTTTCTCTTGTGAGAAAGTAATTCTCCGTTTCCTAGGAGAATAGTGGGTTACAGAGTTGTATTTCGATTTAGGAAGAGTTGTTTCAGGAGACTCTTCATTCGAGGGTGATTATTTATTCAGAGTGTATCCGAAAATAGTGAGTATTGAGACGTTCATGATGGTGGGATGATATATGGGACACAGTTAATTTCGTAGTTTGATGTTGGTGTGCCAACATGAAAGGTAGAATATTGTGATCGGTAGGGTTACGTATCGTGATGAAGTGGGAGCCTAGTGCGTTAGATTGTGTTGATAGATTATCGAGAAATCGGAAAGGACTTGATAGGATTTGGGTAGTCGATGATCGATTAGCTAGGTCCGCTCCTTTTCTTTCGAGCCGTAAGATGAATTTCGTTGGATCGCTTGATGGAATTATATCCATGGAGTATCTTTGAGTATCATTTCTGATAGTGATTCATAATTCACCTTACGATTCTGGCAAAGTCTCCCATCGGTTACGGGTATAGAGCTCCACTCTGGTACAGTAATTGACCTCTTAATAGGTTGGTTGAGAGCGTATAAGAGCTGGAATATAATATTCGAGCTCAGTACCCCACTTAGTCACTTGAGATGTGACATTGCTCCGGATACTTGAGATGGTTATTGTGACATCTTGTACTCGTACATGAGTCCGAAATTTGGGGACCAAATTTTTATAAGTGGGGGAGAATATAAAGTACGGAAAAAAAAATTATGGATTAACCCTTTAATTAGTTGGATTTAATTAGTGGGTTAATTGGGTTTAACTAGTTGGATTGAGTCCATTGGGCTAGAATCTGTGGGCTGGAAATTGGGCTTATTTGAAATTGGGCTTATTTGAAATTGGGCTTGATTTGGAATGGGCTTGGGTTGTATTGGGCTTGGGCTGATTGGTTTGAATCGGATTAGGCTAACTCAAATTGGATTGAGCTTGGGTTGGACTTGAGCCAGTTTGGGTTAACAGTTGGGTTAGCCGAACGACCTTTAAAGGATCGAACGAATAGAACAGGGCATTCATCGTGATTTCCTTTTTCTTCCCCGATTCCACGCTGCGATCCCAACTTTCTTCTCCGCCTCGTTTCTTCGTTCTGAGCGATCGCGCCACCGGGTTCCAGATCGTCGGCGTCCGGGGAGAGCAGTTGACGGCGCCGCTCCCTTGGTCGATCTCCGGGGAGGATTTTGGGTCTCGCCTGGGGGGATCTCGGCGGTATTTACGGTGGATGGGCGGTGCTGTCGCCGCGGCGGTGAGCTGCCATCGAGTGATCGGAGCTCGAATCTCGTTGGGGGCTAAGCTGTGTGTGGAGAGCAGCTGAGATCGGAGAAGGTTGGTTGCTGGTGGGAGAGACGTCGTGGATTCCTCGCATTGTCCGTTTCACCGTGAGCTGGAGCTGCTACCGTCGTCGTTGTCCTCTTCGTTTCCTCGCAGTGAGCTCGATCACAACGAGCTTGCACTCTGTCCCATTGCTTCTGCTATCGCCGATCGTCGTCAGAGCTGGTTTGTGGAGCTTGAGGGTCGTCGGCGAACAGGGGATTGGGGAAGGAGCAAGGTCGGTGAAATCCAAGTGTTGGTGAGTTTCGACCTGTTTCGTTTCCTTACTGCTGTGTGTTCTGTGTATTATGGGGAATTCGGAGTGTCCCAATTGTATTGGTTGTGATCTATTCGGTGGATGAAGATGATATGGGTAAGGTTTTCCTTAATTGAATAGATTATGCAAATTGGTACTCTAAACTATGATCAAGATGCTGTGCAGTGGAAGCCAAACTTGGTGGGTGTCGGATTGGGATACTTTAGGAAGGTATACTATTGTTTACAGTTGATTTTGGATGTTGTTGCTTCGATGATTGATAATTGGTGGATCGAGGTTGAGGTAAGATTTGAATTGAGTTGTGGTTCATTCAGATCTCTATTTTCCGCATAGTTTGTCCTAGTAGTTGATGAGGATGGGTTATTATTGTTCATAGTAACATTAAACTTGGATAACTCTGTTTGCAACAGAGCTTGGACTTTCCGACAGCAATCGAGGTCACTGAGATGTTTTTCCTATGGTCTGATCCGATCGGTGTGTGAGACTGGAAGGTAAGCTACTTCTATAGCTTAGATTTAGTATTACTCGATTGTTAATATTGATTTAGTTGATGGAGATACTAGGGTGATGTAGGATTTGATTCGATCATTAGATGTATGATGATACTTAACTGTATCCTATTGTTACAGGACTTTGATGGTGATGGATACATGAACGTGGAGATGGATAACACGGATTATGTATCAGGTGGGTAATATCTACCTAGTCCGGTAGTTTTGATCAATTCCAGTGCATGATCTTGGATTTATGTTTATACCTGTTTACCATAAATCCACTCTTATTTAATCATATGCTTGTACTGCCTTGACCTTTGAGATATATCATCTGTTACTCATTGATTATCTAGCACGGATAGGAACTATAAACCCTATTATGTATTAGCTGATAGATGTTCAGTAAGTACATGTGGTTAGGGTTATCTTTGTGACCTCAGATAGGGTTACTGTGTTACATCACTAGGGTTATGGAGTCGATCGTTGTATCGTACACATATTAGTTGTGTATCTATGGTGGATCTAGTTGTCTGTGCATAGATAAGTGTATGGTTGTCAGTATGTGACCATGGACTAGAGGTCCTAGCACGATGGTATATCCATTATGGATTTTGTGCTTGAGTATGGTTATATGGACGGTCGATTGTATATCGCTACTGACTAGAGGTGTTAGCGTGGTGGACTGTCAGATGAGTATGACTCTTTGTGCGATAGAGAGAGTCTTGTGACTAGGACTCTCGGATGTACGTATAATTCGAGAGTATTCGGATATAGTTTTGGATAAACTCTCGAGCTTGCCACTGCATGGTCAAGTAGAGTAAGCGATTGAGGTGATTTCGAGAATAGTCCTGATATTGGGGACCTCATACCGGGAGATGATTTTATGGATATCAGTGTTGCTATACACTATGGGAGATTTATCTGCCTCAGTGTTTCTTCTTGAGAAGACTTGTAACTCTTTGTTGGGAGAGAGTCAGACTTTGAGGTTATGCATCGATTATCGATGATTGGAATGCAGTAGTTGAGAGTAAATATCCTTCGTTGTGGATAGATGATTTGTTTAGATCAACTAAATGACACATGTGTATATCCTAGGGTTGGCCTACGACTGGAGGTTTGATACTGTAGTGACTTAGTGTCATACAATTATCATTGTCAGTGTGATGATTGAGCTATCTGTAGCTTAGAGTAAAAGAATGCAGGTGTGTGAAGACGACATTTCATACTTGGTATGAATTTTAGGAGATGTTGATAATGTTGTTAGACTTATCGACGATTTAGTCGTTCATGAATTTGAGGAATCAAGTACTCTTGGAGTATTTGAGATCGATTATCATCATATATATGGAGGATATATTTATGGATATATTTCCAATCTTGAGGGAAGTTGTGGTTTCCCTAGATTGATTTGGTATTTACCATAGATGAGGATAGGATGTTTTAGCGATACTATACTGTCGACTTGTGGGACCAAGAAGGTGATGGCAATCACCTGGTTGGAAGTTTGTGAAGCTAGGTTTCAAGGCCTAGACGGTGGCTGACTTTTGTGTCAGTGTTAATTAATCTGTCCGATATGGATGGAAGGGTATTGTACGCAGAGGCATCATTTCAGGGATTAGGAGCAATTCTGATGTTGTTGAATGAAACGTATATTATGTGTATACTAGTTGAGAAACTAACGAGATTAGTCATTATAGTCTTCCAGTTACTTTCAGTTCTGTGTGACAGAGTGAATTTTGGACATTAGATTGGTTTCTCTTGTGAGAAAGTAATTCTCCGTTTCCTAGGAGAATAGTGGGTTACAGAGTTGTATTTCGATTTAGGAAGAGTTGTTTCAGGAGACTCTTCATTCGAGGGTGATGATTTATTCAGAGTGTATCCGAAAATAGTGAGTATTGAGACGTTCATGATGGTGGGACGATATATGGGACACAGTTAATTTCGTAGTTTGATGTTGGTGTGCCAACATGAAAGGTAGAATATTGTGATCGGTAGGGTTACGTATCGTGATGAAGTGGGAGCCTAGTGCGTTAGACTGTGTTGAGAGATTATCGAGAAATCGGAAAGGACTTGATAGGATTTGGGTAGTCGATGATCGATTAGCTAGGTCCGCTCCTTTTCTTTCGAGCCGTAAGATGAATTTCGTTGGATAGCTTGATGGAATTATATCCATGGAGTATCTTTGAGTATCATTTCTGATAGTGATTCATAATTCACCTTACGATTCTGGCAAAGTCTCCCATCGATTACGGGTATAGAGCTCCACTCTGGTACAGTAATTGACCTCTTAATAGGTTGGCTGAGAGCGTATAAGAGCTGGAATATAATATTCGAGCTCAGTACCCCACTTAGTCACTTGAGATGTGACATTGCTCTGGATACTTGAGATGGTTATTGTGACATCTTGTACTCGTACATGAGTCCGAAATTTGGGGACCAAATTTTTATAAGTGGGGGAGAATGTAAAGTACGAAAAAAAAAAATTATGGATTAACCCTTTAATTAGTTGGATTTAATTAGTGGGTTAATTGGGTTTAACTAGTTGGATTGAGTCCATTGGGCTAGAATTTGTGGGCTAGAAATTGGGCTTATTTGAAATTGGGCTTATTTGAAATTGGGCTTGATTTGGAATGGGCTTGGGTTGTATTGGGCTTGGGCTGATTGGTTTGAATCGGATTAGGCTAACTCAAATTGGATTGAGCTTGGGTTGGACTTGAGCCAGTTTGGGTTAACAGTTGGGTTAGCCGAATGACCTTTAAAGGATCGAACGAATCGAACAGGGCATTCATCGCGATTTCCTTTTTCTTCCCCGATTCCACGCTGCGATCCCAACTTTCTTCTCCGCCTCGTTTCTTCGTTCTGAGCGATCGCGCCGCCGGGTTCTAGATCATCGGCGTCCGGGGAGAGCAGTTGACGGCGCCGCTCCCTTGGTCGATCTCCGGGGAGGATTTTGGGTCTCGCCTGGGGGGATCTCGGCGGTATTTACGGTGGATGGGATGTCTTGCTGCCGCCCGCTGGTGAGCTGCCATCGAGTGATCGGAGCTCGAATCTCGTTGGGGGCTAAGCTGTGTGTGGAGAGCAGCTGAGATCGGAGAAGGTTGGTTGCTGGTGGGAGAGACGCCGTGGATTCCTCGCATTGTCCGTTTCACCGTGAGCTGGAGCTGCTACCATCATCGTTGTCCTCTTCGTTTCCTCGCAGTGAGCTCGATCACAGCGAGCTCGCACTCTGTCCCATTGCTTCTGCTATCGCCGATCGTCGTCAGAGCTGGTTTGTGGAGCTTGAGGGTCGTCGTGAGCGGATTGGGAAGGAGCAAGGTCGGTGAAATCAAGTGTTGGTGAGTTTCGACTGGTTTCGCTTCTCATCACTGTGTGTTCTGTGTATTATGGGGAATTCGGAGTGTCCCAATTGTATTGGTTGTGATCTATTCGGTGGATGAAGATGATATGGGTAAGGTTTTCCTTAATTGAATAGATTATGCAAATTGGTACTCTAAACTATGATCAAGATGTTGTGCAGTGGAAGCCAAACTTGGTGGGTGTCGGATTGGGATACTTTAGGAAGGTATACTATTGTTTACAGTTGATTTTGGATGTTGTTTCTTCGATGATTGATAATTGGTGGATCGAGGTTGAGGTAAGATTTGAATTGAGTTGTGGTTCATTCAGATCTCTATTTTCCGCATAGTTTGTCCCAGTAGTTGATGAGGATGGGTTATTATTGTTCATAGTAACATTAAACTTGGATAACTTTGTTTGCAACAGAGCTTGGACTTTCCGACAGCAATCGAGGTCACTGAGATGTTTTTCCTATGGTCTGATCCGATCGGTGTGTGAGACTGGAAGGTAAGCTACTTCTATAGCTTAGATTTAGTATTACTCGATTATTAATATTGATTTAGTTGATCGAGATACTAGGGTGATGTAGGATTTGATTCGATCATTAGATGTATGATGATACTTAACTGTATCCTATTGTTACAGGACTTTGATGGTGATGGATACATGAATGTGGAGATGGATAACACGGATTATGTATCAGGTGGGTAATATCTACCTAGTCCGGTAGTTTTGATCAATTCCAGTGCATGATCTTGGATTTATGTTTATACCTGTTTACCTTAAATCCACTCTTATTTAATCATATGCTTGTACTGCCTTGATCTTTGAGATATATCATCTATTACTCATTGATTATCTAACACGGATAGGAACTATAAACCCTATTATGTATTAGCTGATAGATGTTCAGTAAGTACATGTGGTTAGGGTTATCTTTGTGACCTCAGATAGGGTTACTGTGTTACATCACTAGGGTTAGGTGATGAATTGGGTTATGGAGTCGATCGTTGTATCGTACACATATTAGTTGTGTATCTATGGTGGATCTAGTTGTCTGTGCATAGATAAGTGTATGGTTGTCAGTATGTGACCATGGACTAGAGGTCCTAGCGCGATGGTATATCCATTATGGATTTTGTGCTTGAGTATGGTTATATGGACGGTCGATTGTATATCGCTACTGACTAGAGGTCTTAGCGTGGTGGACTGTCAGATGAGTATGACTCTTTGTGCGATAGAGAGAGTCTTGTGATTGTAGTCCTTGCATAGTTGACTTTTGGTTGACCAGGACTCCCCATGGGATAGGGAGTGAGGCGAGGATACATGTATGGAGCTATGCATCATTACATTGCATGCATCTTGTGGCCAGGTCTCCTTGTGGATGAGAGGTCGTCGTCATCCTATCTCCCGACCACTCGGGGTAGTGGTAGCTTGAGGTTGAGGGCGAGCATTGGATGTAGCCTTCGGCCACTAGGGATGGTGGTAGCGGAGATCGCGCGCCACTGGCGAGTGGTGTTAGCACTCGCCCACTATAGACGGTGGTTGTGTGACGTGCAGTTGTCCTGTGTGCAGAGCTTGTCTACTCATGGGTAGTGACGGAGCGACCAGCAGCAGGGACCCCCGGGGAGTAGTTAGCTCTTTACGCTTATATGCTACTCATTCATACTACCCAACTCGGTCACTCGAGAGTAGTGGCGGCTGAAGTCGGGCTAGTTGTCATGCCGTGCCACGGCCATCGGGAGTCGTGGTTGGGCGGGTCATGAACATGGCCATGCATATGCACTGCTGATATATATGTATGCATGTATTTGATATATGTTTTACATATGCCTGTGAGATGCTGCATTTGATTGAGCTATGATTGTTGCACATGCTTGTACATCATGATACATGCCATTTGCATTTTTATTTACTGCTATGTGTTGAGCATGACTCATGTGTTGATTCAGACTGTTATATGCATTTGATTAGCATCATGTCATTATGTGGTACGGACCGGGTTGTTATTACAGGTGATCATATATTGTTCATATGTTGGAGTATTGGTCAGGTATGGGATTGACTTGATACATTATATGGGTTATGTTATTGTATATCTGTCAGGATGATATAGCTTATGGTGTTGCAGACCGTCGGGTACGTTGGTACATTACTTCCTGTTCGGTTGATCAGTTTAGTATATACATTGAGTATGACTTTACTGTAGTTACTTGTTATTAGTTTTGGATATGACTGTATGTCTATTGGACTCATGCTGTATACCTGTAGATCTTCACATGTATACTTGTAGATCTATCTTTATATGTTGTTCATGCACTTTCTATATATTACCCCTGAGTTTATACTCACCACCCCTGGACCCTGGGTTTTCTGTCGCCCAGATAACAGGTAGAAGATTCCTTGGACGTTTGGAGCTCCGCCAGCTGATCCCATCTCACACCGAACATTTGGGGTTTTCCACGTATTTGCTTCCGCTGTTATTTTGTATTATGGCCATGTATAATCAGTGTTGTATCTGGCTGTGGATTTGTACGTTGTTGTGTGTAGTATGTTAGAGTCGCACCGGTGCGCACCTCTTGTGTTGTTGTGGATATATTGTTTGGTATTGTCCATTTATATATTGTTGTTGTGGGCCTACGGGCCTTGTATTAACCCGATATGTTGCCACGTACAGGGGAGATGTTGTCCGTTTGCTTTTCGGCACGGTATACTCTCGGGGCGTGACACATGAAACTCCCCATAAAAATTTTCTCCCCCTATCATAAGCATAATCATTTCTCCCCCAAAATATATTCCCCGTTACTTAAACATACATTTCTCCCCCTTTGACACCATCAAAAAGATTAATCCAAATTTATAAACTCATGGCATCAGGTCTAATAGAAAGAGAACACCAAAAACATGATTAAAATCTGAAATAAGAAAATATTGGGCTGTTTTTCAGGTGAGCAGTCGACTGCTATCAGTATGGCAGTCGACTGGCACAATGGATTCCGAAATTCTGATTTTCTGGGCGAATTTCAGAAATGCATTAAAAATTTCAAAAAATTCAAAAAATCATGAAATTTGAGGAACATATTTTTTTTAAGTATATCTATTAATGAAAAAAATAGGTTTTCATGAAAATTCATTAGATTTTCTTGTTTTTGCCAAAAATCCAAAAGCTTTAAAAACCACTAGGTTTTTGATCATTCTAGTATCAAGTTAACTACCTAGTTTTGCATCCAATTATTTCAAAACATGAATACATAGATTTTAAGGTAAGAAATTGTTTTGAAAACATATGAAATATCCAACCATGATCTTTGGGCAATATGTCTATGAATTAAACATAAGTCTTCCCGATGATTGGTCTATTATTGCTATTTTGATACCTTAAATGACCATCTAAATGTCATAGGCATTAGTGGACATTTGTATCATGCTAACATCTCACCCATGCTAAGTTTTCAATCAAAGTAGCCTATGATGAGTGTGAGATGCATCCTAGGGGGTATTTGTATATACTTAACCACTATATTCATACAATTCTATCAAGGTTAAGTATCAACCTAATAATCCTCATGATCATAAAGGCATATATCAATTAATTCTACATTATGATCATGAAACACATGTATTCATTGAATTGTTATCATGCATTAGGTATTATGTCATGATAATAAACAAATTATCACCTAAAGCATGATTTAACCCTATTTCTCATGATGACGTGCCAAATTTCAAAATCATAAATCATGATTGCAAACATACATAGCAATTACATTAATTATCATGATTTAAGCATTATTAACTATTTATAGGCACGTTATCATCACCTAACACTATTTAAAAATGTTGTCCCGCCATCCTAAGTCAACCAAAATATGATATAGGTCAATTGCATATGGTTGACTACCCTAGGGGTTTTCCTAACCCTTAAGGATGGATTTTGGAACCCAAAATAGATTTTTGCCTATGGGGTTCACTAAATTCTCTTTGGGGATCCATTTCCTAGCTATTACTTTCTTCTTATCTTGTCCCCTAGCTATTAAACATTTATAGGCCTTTTCATTTTTCTTTTCTTTATAACCGAGGCCTTTTTTGTTAAAGCTCGCTCTTTGGCTCCCAATTATCATATTCAATGTGTTGGAGCCAATTGTGAATTTTTCTAGGGCTTTTATTAAAAAGTCTACCTTTTCCCTTAAGGCCCTATTTTCATTTATACATGCATCACTAACATCTAATGGCACATAAAGATCATGTGAGCATGCATCATTTAAGCTAGAAGAAATATTATCATTTAAGCATGCATTTTCTAGCTTATTTTCCAATGCCTTAATTTGATTAAGCATGCTTTTATTTTTCTTTTTCATTCCAAATAAGTCCTTAGTTAAACTAGAAATTATGGAAACTATTTTCTTAGGAGAGACATTCGTTACCATAGTTTCCATATCCTCTTCTTCTTCTTCGGATGAGGAGGATGTAGAAGCTCCCCCTTCACTTGAGCTCTCTCCTCTTGAGCTTGATCCTTCATTTTCGGAGGAAGAGCAATCCAAGTCATCAAAGGCCATCAAGGCCAAATTGGTGACAAAGGCATTCTCCTCATCCGATGATGATGAGGAGGATGAGGATGGGTCATCCCAAGTCCTTGCCTTTAGAGCTTTGATCTTCCCCTTTTCTTTTGTCTTCTTCTCCTCTTCCTTCTTTTTCTTGCTCCCCTTTTTCTTCTTCTTTTCTTCTTTCTTTTTCTTCTCTTCCTTGCTCTTGTTTAGGAGGGAACAATTATCCCTTATGTGTCCCTCTCCTTGGCAATTGTAGCAAATGATTTTCCCCCTTGGTCTTCTATTCCTATCATTTGATTTGTTAAAATGAAAACCTTTTAAAGCACGTCTTACCCTCCTTACCATATATGCTTCTTCCGTGCTATCCATGGAAGAGGATGAAGATGCTTCATCATCGGAGGAGGAGGGAATCTCTATCTTCTTCTTCCCCTTGTTTGCCATCAAAGCTACTCCTCTTGAGGGTTGTATTTTTGGCTCTTCTTGTATTCCTTCAAGCCTAGATTCATGTAATTCCATAGTGGAGAAAAATTCATCTAGAGTACTTACCTCTAGATTCTTTGAAATGTAAAATGAGTCCACCATTGAACTCCACTTGGATGATCGGGGGAAAGCATCTATGGCCTTCATTATCATATCGCGATTGGAGAGCCTTTCTCCTACACTTGTTAGTCTAATTAAAATTTCTTTGAATCTAGAATGCAAGGAAGTTACCTTTTCTCCCTTTTCAAGCTTGATATTTGAAAGTTGGGAGCGGAGGTGGTCTCTTCTTGCTAGCTTTGCCTCCGAAGTGCCTTCATGAAGCTCTACTAGCTTCTCCCACATCTCCTTAGCACTTAGACATTCTCCAATTCTATTTATTTCTTGTTGAGGAAGCACATTGTATAGATGGTGCTTGGCTTTTGAGTTTGCAAGGTGCTCCTCTCTTTGCCTCTTGGTCCATCTTGACTTTTCTATTGGCTTCCCCTCTTCATCCCTAGGCAAAACAAAACAGGATTCCATTGTAATCATAATATCAAAATCCATTTCGAAAAATACCTCCATTCGCTTCTGTAGGGGATCGATTACGGCCGGCTACAGGGGGGTGAATAGCCCTCATTCGTTTGATGTCGTAATTCGTTCGTTCTTTTGCTCATCTACACAATCGTTAGCGCAAGCAGAAGCATAAACAATAAAGACAAAGCAATAAATGAAAATACAAACGCTAACAAGAAATGTAACGTTGTTCACGACTATGCCACTAATCCACGATCCCGATTCGTCCGAGGTGAATCACTCCTCCAAAGCCAATCACTATTGGTCTCTCCTTTGCACCAAGCTAGGTGGAGGTAACCTTTACAATCAAGATCACTCTTCTTACAATAAGAATGGAGTAAAAACAAGTAAGAAGAGTTTAGAGCTTGTGGGGCACTAGGAAGATCACTTGGAGCATAAGCATTAGCCTCTCAAAGGCTTACACCCTCTCTTTTTATAGAGAGGGCTGATTTCTTCCCGTTGGCCGCCACGATCATTGCAGCCCTTAGCGATCATTGCCCGTCTGCGGCCTCCGAACACGTCGGATCCCGACCGTTGTAGTCCAACGGAACTCTTGGCAGTTGACTGCTGGACATCACCGATCGGCGCCCGATCGGCTCTGGCGTTACGTGCCGCGATATCCTCTGGCGATCATTGCCATTCCATGCGATGATCGGGCATAAACCCATCAGTCGGATACCAGTCGAACTACATTCGACTCAAGCGATCGCCATGACATGGCGATCGGTAGTGTCGGGAAAACCCATCCGACACTTAGCCAAATGGCCAAGTTTCACCTAAGAGCTACCCCTCCCCGGGTTACAATCGCTCACTCTCATCTCTCGGAGTCCCTCGCCTTCGAAGTTCTCTTCGTTCTTGGCCACGTCCCTCGGCAGCATCAGGCGCATGGCCCTGCAATGCTCCTTCGCGTCTCTTGCCTCGAAGTCTACTTCCTCCGGCTTCACTCCAAGCTTCTCGTCCGGCGGTCCCTCGGATGCTCCAAGCGCACGGCTTCCGCAAAGCTATCCTTCACCGACTCAAGGCACGAGTCATGAGATGTGAAACTCGCCACGGCTCCATGTGCAAATTACTAAGTCCTGCACGACTTCAACGCACATATCAAATCAACATAACACACTAACTTAAACCCTTTGCCACACCATCAAAACCATATTATGGCAAGAGATTGCCCTAACAATCTCCCCCTTTTTGATGTGTGGCAATCCGTTTAAGTTAGGTAAAAACATTTGATATAAATTTCTAAGGTAAGAAAGCATGTAAAGATAAACATGATATAGCAACATGCAACTCCCCCTTAATCCATGAAACTCCCCCTTAATTTCTCCCCCTATCATAAGCATAATCATTTCTCCCCCTAAATATGTTCCCCTTTACTTAAACATACATTTCTCCCCCTTTGACACCATCAAAAAGATTAATCCTAATTTATAAACTCATGGCATCAAGTATAGTAGAAAGAGAAACCCAAAAAACTTGATTAAAATCTGAAATCAGAAAATATTGGGCTATTTTTCAGGTTATCAGTTATCCTATCGATATGGCAATGACCGCACAAAGGAATCAATTTCGATTTTTCAAATTTCAGAAATGCATTAAAAATTCCAGAAAATTCGAAAAATCATGAAATTTTGGGAACACATTTCTTTTAAGTATATCTATCAGTGAAAAATATGTTTTCATGAAAAATCATTATGTTTCTACGTATTTGCCAAAAATCCATAAGCTTTAAAAACTACTAGGTTTTTTATCATAAGAGTATCCATTTTAACACCTAGTCTTGCTTTGAATTGTTTCAAAACATGAATACATAGATTTTAGATTAAGAGATTGTTTTGAAAACATATGAAATATCCAACCATGATCTTTGGGCAATATGTCTATGAATTAAACATAAGCCTTCCCCATGACTGGTCTATTATTGCTATGTTGATACTTTAAATGACCATCTAAATGTCATAGGCATTAGTGGACATTTGTATCATCCTAACATCTCACCCATGCTAAGTTTGCAATCAAGTTAGCCTATAGTGAGTGTGAGATGCATCCTAGGGGGTATTTGTATATACTTAACCAATATATTCATGCAATTCTATCAAGGTTAAGTATCAACCTAACAATCATCATGATCATAAAAGCATATATGAATTAATTTCACATTATGATCATGAAATACATGTATTCATTAAATAATAATCATGCATTAGGTATTATATGATGATAATAAACAAAGTATCACCTAAAGCATGATTCAACCCTATTTCCCATGATTATGTGCCAAATATCAATAGCATAAATCATGATTGCTAACATACATAGCAATTACATTAATCATCATGATTTAAGCATTATTATCTATTTATGGGTACGTTATCATCACCCAACACTATTCTAAAAATGTTGTCCCGCCATCCTAAGTCAACCAAAATATGATATAGGTCAATTCCATATGGTTGACTACCCTAGAGTTATCCTAACCCTTAAAGATGGATTTTGGAACCCAAAATAAGTTCTTTCCTATTGGGTTCACTAAGTATTCCTTGGGGATCCATTTCCTAGCTATTACCTTCTTTTTATCTTGTCCCCTAGCTATTAGGCATTTGTAAGCCTTTTCATTTTTCTTTTCCTTGTAGCCTAGGCCCTTTTTGTTGAAACTAGCTCTTTGGCTCCCTAAGATCATGTTCAATGTGTTGGAGCCAATTGTGAATTTTTCTAGGGCTTTTGTTAAATAATCTACATTTTCCCTTAAGACCCTATTTTCATTTATACATGCATCACTAACATCTAACGGCACATAAAGGTCATGTGAGCATGCATCATTTAAGCTAGAAGAAATATTATCATTTAAGCATGCATTTTCTAGCTTATTTTCCAATGCCTTAATTTGATTAAGCATGCTTTTATTTTTCTTTTTCATTCCAAATAAGTCCTTAGTTAAACTAGAAATTATGAAAACTATTTTCTTAGGAGAGACTTTCATTACCATAGCTTCCATGTCCTCTTCTTCTTCGGATGATGAGGATGTAGAAGCTCCCCCTTCACTTGAGCTCTCCCCACTTGAGCTTGATCCTTCATTTTCGGATGATGAGCAATCCAAGTCATCAAAGGCCATCAAGGCAAAATTGGTGACAAAGGCATTCTCCTCATCCGATGATGATGAGGAGGATGAGGATGGGTCATCCCAAGTCCTTGCCTTTAGAGCTTTGGTCTTCCCCTTTTCTTTTGTCTTCTTCTCCTCTTCCTCCTTTTTCTTGCTCCCCTTTTTCTTCTTCTTTTCTTCTTTCTTTTTCCTCTCTTCCTTGCTCTTGTTTAGGAGGGGACAATTATCCCTTATGTGCCCCTCTCCTTGGCAATTATAGCATATGACTGTTAGTAATATATATGAGAGATGTCCTAAGGCAATCGCCTTATGTATGAACCATTTATATGATAAATGAAGATTCACTATTTGAGTATACATGTTTAATGTATTTGATTGGATCTTAAACTCATTTACTGAATGTCCACGATACGATTCACAGCATGAGAGAATTTGTGATTGGATCACAACTAGTGAGTATCTCTACATGTGTAATTGTGATGTATCGGAATTATCCCTAGTCGATGAATTGATGGATTTGGACACCATCAATTCTGTCGAGACTAGCACGAGGTATACTCCTTGGTGTATCCAAGCAGCTGATTCTCACTGGCTGGAGACATTGTGATGTCCGGAGTTAATTGTGGATGCTAGTTATGGTAACTAGTTCATTGGAGTGACCAGCTGTAAGACTTCATATGGTTCTCTGCATATATAGATATGTCAATGAAGTTCTTACTGTGGCTTAAGTGCGATGTTCCTTTGACTTGCGGTATTCAAGTCATCTTGATCATGGAGACTTATGCTTTGACATCTTAAGCAAACATCTCTAAGGAGATGTGGACCCGGGATGATTGGGTATAAGTCGAAGTGATCGAAGGTGTTTGAATAGCCTATAAAGGATTCACTACTCCTTGCGAGGAGATGTATACCCATGGCCTCTCGTCGGATTGTTACTAAAGTCTTTGGCCAAAGCATTACATGTTTAGAGTAAGGTACTCTTTGATACATGTGGAGTAACTAGAATCCGTAGGACGAGGAAATGATACTTGGGCTAGGTGTGACGTAGTCAGCCTAGTGGGGACTGACACTATAGACCATGTCCTGAACCAAGTGGGTATAAGATGAGTGAAGGGAATGGGGCACAATTCATTCGAGCTACTGAAGGGTTTCAGAAATAGTTCTGGATCAACCGTTGATCTTTTCGGTTAATTGGGGATCATGATGTACTACTAGGTGCCACTCATGATCATTCTATAATTAATGGTTAATTATAGACGGCCAACATAAACCGAGATCCTATTTTGTCACACGCACAACGAGCGTAATCCAAAGGATTTAAAACGAGCTTGAGAATGAGATTCTCAGACCGAGAGAAACTAGGTTTGGTTGGACCAAACATAAAGCGAGCATGAAATCGTTTCACATAATGGAAGCGTGGATGGGCCGTGTCTTATGAAGACATAATGGATGGACCAAAATGGTTTGGTTCTAATCCAATGGATGAGAATAAACCAAAGGGTTTGGTTTATTTTAAACGAATGAACCAAAAGTTGGTTCGGTTCGTTTTAACTTAAAATAAACCATCATGGTTTGGTTTATTTTAACTTATCTTAATGGAGTGGGTTAACGGGCTTTATGGATATGATCCATTAACCATTAAGAGAATTAGTTCTCTATAAAATAGGGCTTAAACCCTAACCCTAAACCCTAATCAAGTTGTTGCCGCCCAACATAGAGTTGCCGCCCACCCCTTGTTGGTGAATTCGGCGCCCAACCCTAAGTGTCGCCGCCCATCCTTTGTGTCGCCGTCCAAGTCATTGCCGGCGACCAAGCTTCAGCTGGTGAACACTCCGGCGACCCTCCGGTGATCCCCTATAGGTTTGGCATCAAGGTGAGGCTTTTCTTTCCTTGGTTGGCCGGCGCCTATATCCTCCACCAAGCTGTCCAGTTTTCTGGACAGCATCTCCTCCTCTCGTTGGAGCGTCATTTGGATGACGGTTAGTGCTCCGACAGCGGCTAACTTACCGGGGATTTGATCTCCGGTAATCCTCTGAGGTGGGGGACGAAGGATTCGTCAAACGGTTGACGAATACCTCTCCGGAAAAGCGAGTTTTGAGAACTCGTTTTAGGATCCGAATTTGGATTCGGTTCGTGATCATCTCTCGATCACGTCATCTTCAATACGAGGCTAGTAACCCGTACGAAGACGAAGCTCGTGACTTAGCGAAGTCATCCCGAGGAGCTCGGCGTGGATACGGATAGAGACGATTCTTACGAGGATCGTTCCGGTTGATGCCGTTCCCGCTACACGTCATACGGAAGGTATAACGTAGATAATTTTCTTTTATTACAAATTTTAATTTACGATTATGTCTACACTTGTTGTAATAGCATGCGTGTGTTGTGTGTGTTGTAATAAATATAGATTTATTAATTTTAATTGCTTCCGCTGTGCTCATGTTTACGAAACATGATCGAATACACACACGCCGCGGTGCCGAAAACCCAACAGTGGTATCAGAGCCCAGGTTGTGTTTCGACATAATCGTAAAAATGGTTTTGCGATAGTCATAATGTATTTCTGAAAATTTTCTAAATTTTGGAAATTTAGAAGTATTTATGGAAATTTTTCAATTTTGGAAAGTCTAGAAGTATTTATGGAAATCTTTCACTTTTGGAAAGTTGGAAGTATTTATGGAAATTGATATTTTCCATAAATAAAATATTTGATTAGATTCTGGAAATTTGTTTCCTAATTTAATCATGATTTGATTTGGGAAATCAAATCTTAAAATATTTAATTTCCATAAGTAGTTTTAATGATTTAGGAAATTGGTTTCCTAAATAGATTTTCCTTAATCAAATAATTCCATGAATAAAATATGTGATTAGATTTGGAAATTTGTTTCCTAATTTAATTATGATTTGATTTGGAGAATCAAATCTTAAACATATTTTATTTCCATAAATAGTTATGACATATAAGGAAATTATATACATGACATAATTGTATGCCATATAATTGTATTAGATGCATAACATTATGTCATGCGTGTCGTGACATGTAGATGTATACCATGCCATGTAGATAATAGTTATTTGCATTCAAAGAGGATGAGACATAAAACCCTAACTCAATATTAAAGCCTACACCTTCCATTAATATGGTTAGAACCAGAGTTCTGTTTCTTGTTTGGGTTGTTGGACTCACTCCAAGCCCGGCTCGAACCTGAACATGTTCAAATCATTGGAATAGTTTACCTCTAATATGGTAAGAGTCAGAGGTCAATCGTTAGTTTGGGTTGTTGGACTCACTCCAAGCCTGGCTAATTGGTTGAATGCGCTCTAACCATATTAAAACTATTTCGCGATTAATGGGTCGGCTTTAACTTGGAGCATCGATTTGTTGGACTCACTCCAAGGTCGATGTGAAGAGAGGTGAAGTTGGGTGCTATGCATATGATGCATACTTGTTAATGTGTTAACAACCCAATGTATGTGTAAACATTCAATTAGTTGATAGCACATTGTGATAGTTACATATACATGATATGTAATCGATATACTTGATACCCACCATCATAGCTAAGAATGGCTTGTTGGACTCACTCCAAGGTTGTTCTTATCTATGATGGATATCAGCCAATTCGGAGATGGACCTACGATCTCCCGAAGTGATTTTAAGGGTTTTTGAAATTCGAAAAATGAATGGGATTTATAAATGTATATTGATGCATTTTTAAAATCATCTTTCTCATATATGCTCGTTTTGTATTTCTAAGTTAATATATTGATCATGATGTGTTTGAATTTGTGTTCCATTTTGGATTCAAATAAATTGACTGGGCCGAACTTCTTGGACTGGCTTAGAAACTTGAGAATTGTTCTCAAGGTGAAAAGCTTGTGTATGTCCTCGAAGCGCCTCTTCCCGCTCGTCCTAATGACGATGCAACTTTGGACCAATTGTTGGCCTATCAGAAACATGTGAGTGATTCTGAACAAATGAGTTGCATCATGCTAGCCGCGATGGAACCCAAGCTACGAAAGCAGCATGAGCATATGGATGCTCATATCGTAGTCCTTCATCTCTATGAGTTGGTTGATGAGCAAGTGAGATTCGAAAGGTTCGAAGTCTCCAAGCTCCTCTTCACCTCTGAGATGCGAGGAGGTTCATCTGTGGTACTGCTCAACATGCTGAAGACTGTGGAGCCTTCTGAGAAGCATGAGTAGGGGAGCAGTGTTGTTAGTTGATTCCTCAAGAAAGGTTCTAAGAGGGAGTCAAAGGAACAATGTAAGGGAAGAAGAAAAAGGCTAAAAGGCGTAGAACTAGCTCAAAAAGGGCACTTGCCATCATTATGGCAAGGATGGTCATTGCACAAGAAACTGAAAGATTTATCAAGAGTCCGTGAAGAAGGATAAGGCATCGGATGCCCCATCTTCTTGAAATCTTCTTTATTGATTGTCATTCTATTTCCTTAGACACTTGGGTATTGGATACTGGTGTGGCTCACATATATGTAATGACATACATGGGCTAAGGAATAAGAAGAAGACTTCGTCAAGGAGAGTCAAATTTACGTGTTGGGAATGAAGCAAAGGTTCTGCACTCGCCATCGGAGCGTATTTGTTGAAACTCCTCTGAGGACTTGTCTTAGAACTGGACAATTGCTTTTATATTCCTTTGTTGATAAAGAACATCATTTCTATTTCTTGTTTAAATAGAAATGGGTACCATTTGACTTTTAGTAACAATTATTGTTACATAACTTTGAATGGAGTTCTTTATGGGACTTGAACTTTAAGCAATGGTGTTTATACGTTGGACGTATCCAGTGACATTTTCAATATCGAAGCGAGCAACACGCGTGCTCGAAAGGATAATCAAATAGACTCCTATATGTGGCATGGTCGTCTTGGCCATATAAGCAAGAAACGCATGTCCGAATTACACCGATGTGGAATTCTGGAATCGTTTGAATTGGATTCATACGATACATGCGAATCATGCTTAAAAGGCAAGATGACTAAGTTACCTTTCGGGAAAGGTGAGCAGTGGGAGAGTTACTAGGTCTAATACATGCTTGATGTATGTGGACCTATGTCAACTCAAGCTTTAGGAGGCTATAGCTACTTCATTACCTTCACCGATGATCACTCACGGTTTGGGTATGTGTTCTTGATGAAACACAAGTCTGAAGCCTTTGAAAGGTTCAAAGAATTCAGAAATGAAGTAGAGAAACAACATGACAAAAGTATTAAAATACTTGATTGGATCGAGGTGGTGAATACTTAAGTCAAGAGTTTCTTGATTATCTAAGAGACAATGGCATATTGTCTCAATGGACTCCGCCTATACACCACGGCATAATGGTGTATCGAGGCGTGTCGGACCTTGTTGGACATGGTCGTCGATGATGAATCATCGACTCTTCCCGAGTCCTTTTGGGGTTTATGCACTTGATATTGTTTGCTTGTTAAGCAGAATGCCTACTAGTAGTCTCAACTACTCCATATGAGATATGGAATAGTAAGAAACCTCATGTATCTTACTTGAAGATATGGGGTTGTCCCGCTTATGTGAAGCGATGACGCATAAATTGGATGCTAAGTCTGATAAATGTCTATTTATTGGATACCCTAAGGAAACAAGGGGTTACCAATTCTATCATCCTGTGGAACAAAAGGTGTTTGTTTCAAGGCATGCTGTGTTTCTAGAGAAAGAGTTTCTCTTGCAACAAAACAGTGGGAGTGTCGTCGAGCTTGAGGAGGCTCGAGAGACTCAAATAGACATTGATGAGATACCTGGTGAAGCACAACAGCCGACAACTCATAGTGATGAGCAATCGGCTGGACCTATTGTAACACCACATCTTCGTAGATCTGGCAGAACACGCAATATTCCTGAGAGATATGGATTTCTCGTAAGTGAATCGAACGACGTGTTACTCATTGATGATGAGGAGCCTACCAGTTATGAAGAAGTGCTGACAAGTTCAAAAAGGGATAAGTGGCTTGGTGTCATGAAGTCGGAAATGGATTCCATGTACGAAAACCAAGTTCGGAACTTGGTTGACCCACCTGAAGGCATAAAGCCTATAGGGTGCAAGTGGGTTTTCAAGAAGAAAACCAACATGGATGGTAATGTGATTACCTATAAGGCTAGATTGGTGGCGAAAGGATATCGTCAAAAGCAAGGTGTTGATTATGACGAAACCTATTCGCCTGTAGCTATGCTTAAATCCAATCGGATGCTCCTGGCCATAGCGGCTCATTATGATTATGAGATATGGCAGATGGATGTGAAAACAGCTTTCCTTAATGGAAACCTGCTCGAGGACGTGTATATGATACAGCCTGAGGGTTTCACATCGGTTGATAAAACCAAGGTATGCAAATTGCGACGGTCCATTTATGGATTGAAGCAAGCATCCAGGAGCTGGAATATCCATTTTGATGAGACGATCAAAAAGTTTGATTTCTCACAAAATCCAGACGAACCTTGTGTGTACAAGAAGGTTAGTGGGAGTGCAGTCGTGTTCCTAGTATTGTATGTCGATGACATACTACTTATAGGAAACGATGTTTCAATCTTACAGTCAGTGAAGGTTTGGTTATCCAAGACATTCTCCATGAAAGACCTGGGAGAAGCAACCTACATCCTCGGGATTAAGATCTATAGAGATAGATCAAAACGGTTGCTTGGTCTTTCGCAGTCTACATATATAGACCGAGTGCTAAAGAGGTTTAGCATGTCGGAATCCAAGAAAGGTTTCCTACCCATCAGGCATGGGGTACACCTTTCGAAGTCTATGTGTCCGTGCACAAAAGATGAGAGGATTTGCATGAGTAAGATTCCCTATGCATCCGCAATAGGATCTATCATGTATGCTATGTTATGTACAAGGCCCGATGTATCGTATGCTCTGAGTGTCACGAGCAGATACGGTCACCGATCCAGGGAATGGATCATTGGGTGGCTGTTAAGACGATCCTTAAGTGCTTGAGAAGAACTAAGGATGCGTTCCTAATATATGGAGAAGGGTACATGGTGATACGTGGGTATACGGATGCGGCTCGCATGCAAGGATGATTCCATGTCTCACCGGGTATGTATTCACCTAAAATGGAGGCGCTAATAAGTTGGAAAGGTTCCAAGCTTGACACTATAGCGGTTACGCCACTAAGGCGAGAATACATTGCGACTTTAGGCGAAGCAAAGAAGGAAGCAGTTTGGATCAAGAAGTTCATCTCTGAACTTGATGTGGTCTCATCAATGATCCAAACATGTGCTTCACCGCTATCATCTTATCAGAGAGATCATCAGTAGGAACGAAATACAAATCGAGAAAATTCCCACTGAAAGGAACTTAGCGGATCCTTTGACTAAAGCATTACCTCAAAGTAAGTTTGAGGGTCATGTTAGTGCTTATGGTATTGGATACCGTAGCGATTGACATTAGGCCAAGTGGGAGTCTGTTAGTAATATATATGAGAGATGTCCTAAGGCAATCGCCTTATGTATGAACCATTTATATGATAAATGAAGATTCACTATTTGAGTATACATGTTTAATGTATTTGATTGGATCTTAAACTCATTTACTGAATGTCCACGATACGATTCACAAGATGAGAGAATTTGTGATTGGATCACAACTAGTGAGTATCTCTACATGTGTAATTGTGATGTATAATTATCCTAGTCGATGAATTGATGGATTTGGACACCATCTTAGACTAGCACGAGGTATACTCCTTGGTGTATCCAAGCGGTGATTCTCACCGGGCCGAGACATTGTGATGTCCGGAGTTAATCGTGGATGCTAGTTATGGTAACTAGTTCATTGGAGTGACCAGTAGTAAGACTTCATATGGTTCTCGCATATATAGATATGTCAATGAAGTTCTTCCTGTGGCTTAAGTGCGATGTTCCTTTGACTTGCGGTATTCAAGTCATCTTGATCATGGAGACTTATGCTTTGACATCTTAAGCAAACATCTCTAAGGAGATGTGGACCCGGGATGATTGGGTATAAGTCGAAGTGATCGAAGGTGTTTAAATAGACTATAAAGGATTCACCACTCCTTGCGAGGAGATGTATACCCATGGCCTCTCGTCGGATTGTTACTAAAGTCTTTGGCCAAAGCATTACATGTTTAGAGTAAGGTACTCTTCGATACATGTGGAGTAACTAGAATCCGTAGGACGAGGAAATGATACTTGGACTAGGTGTGACGTAGTCAGCCTAGTGGGGACTGACACTATAGACCATGTCCTGAACCAAGTGGGTATAAGATGAGTGAAGGGAATGGGGCACGATTCATTCGAGCTACTGAAGGATTTCAGAAATAGTTCTGGATCAACCGTTTATCTTTTCGGTTAATTGGGGATCATGATGTACTACTAGGTGCCACTCATGATCGTTCTATAATTAATGGTTAATTATAGACGGCCAACATAAACCGAGAACCTATTTGGTCACACGCACAACGAGTGTAATCCAAAGGATTTAAAACGAGCTTGAGAATGAGATTCTTAGACCGAGAGAAACTATGTTTGGTTGGACCAAACATAAAGCGAGCATGAAATTGTTTCAGTCGCAATGGAAGCGTGGATGGGCCGTGTCTTATGAAGACATAATGGATGGACCAAAATGGTTTGGTTCTAATCCAATGGATGAGAATAAACCAAAGGGTTTGGTTTATTTTAAACGAATGAACCAAAAGTTGGTTCGGTTCGTTTAAACTTAAAATAAACCATCATGGTTTGGTTTATTTTAACTTATCTTAATGGAGCGGGTTAACGGGCTTTATGGATATGATCCATTAACCATTAAGAGAATTAGTTCTCTATAAAATAGGGCTTAAACCCTAACCCTAAACCCTAATCAAGTTGTTGCCGCCCAACATAGAGTTGCCGCCCACCCCTTGTTGGTGAATTCGGCGCCCAACCCTAAGTGTCGCCGCCCATCCTTTGTGCCGCCGTCCAAGTCATTGCCGGCGACCAAGCTTCAGCCAGTGAACACTCCGGAGACCCTCCGGTGATCCCCTATAGGTTTGGCATCACGGTGAGGCTTTTCTTTCCTTGGTTGGCCGGCGCCTATATCCTCCACCAAGCTGTCCAGTTTTCTGGACAGCATCTCCTCCTCTCGTCGGAGCGTCGTTTGGACGACGGTTAGTGCTCCGACAGCGGCTAACTTACCGGGGATTTGATCTCCGGTAATCCTCTGAGGTGGGGGACGAAGGATTCGTCAAACGGTTGACGAATACCTCTCCGGAGAAGCGAGTTTCGAGAACTCGTTTTAGGATCCGAATTTGGATTCGGATCATGATCATCTCTCGATCACGTCGTCTTCAATACGAGGCTAGTAACCCGTACGAAGACGAAGCTCGTGACTTAGCGAAGTCATCCCGAGGAGCTCGGCGTGGATACGGATAGAGACGATTCTTACGAGGATCGTTCCGGTTGATGCCGTTCCCGCTACACGTCATACGGAAGGTATAACGTAGATAATTTTCTTTTATTGCAAATTTTAATTTACGGTTATGTCTACACTTGTTGTAATAGCATGCGTGTGTTGTGTGTGTTGTAATAAATATAGATTTATTAATTTTAATTGCTTCCACTGTGCTCATGTTTACGAAACATGATCGAACACACACACGCCGCGGTGCCGGAAACCCAACAATGACCTTCCCCCTTGGTCTTCTATTCCTATCATTTGATTTATGAAAATGAAAACCTTTTAAAGCACGTCTTACCCTCCTTACCATATAGGCTTCTTCGGTGCTATCCATGGAGGAGGAGGAAGACGCTTCGTCATCGGAGGAGGAGGAGATCTTTATCTTCTTCTTTCCCTTATTTGCCAACAATGCTACTCCCCTTGAAGGTTGTATTTTTGGATCTTCTTGTATTCCTTCAAGCCTAGATTCATGTAATTCCATAGTGGAGAAAAATTCATCTGGAGTACTTACCTCTAGATTCTTTGAAATGTAAAATGAGTCCACCATTGAACTCCACTTGGATGACCGAGGGAAAGCATCTATGGCTTTCATTATCATATCGCGATTTGAGAGCCTTTCTCCTACACTTGTTAGTCCATTTAAAATTTCTTTGAATCTAGAATGCAAAGAAGTTACCTTTTCTCCCTTTTCTAATTTAATGTTGGATAGTTGGGAGCGGAGGAGATCTCTCCTTGCTAGCTTTGCCTCAGATGTGCCTTCATGAAGCTCAATTAGCTTCTCCCACATCTCCTTGGCGCTTAGGCATTCTCCTATTCGGTTGATTTCTTGTTGGGGGAGCACATTGAAGAGATGATGCTTGGCTTTTGAATTTGCAAGGTGCTCTTCCCTTTGCCTTTTGGTCCACCTAGATTTCTCTATTGGCTTCCCCTCTTCATCCCTAGGCAAAACGAAATCGGATTCCATTGTAATCATAATATCAAAATCCGTTTCGAAAAATACCTCCATTCGCTTCTTCCACCAAGCGAATTCTCCTTCAAACTTCGGAGGATGGATGTTGGAGCCGGCCATTTCGAAAGTTGCTTGTTGTGGCTGTTAGTCCTCGACAAGCTTTCCTTGGCTCTGATACCACTTGTAGGGGATCGATTACGGCCGGCTAGAGGGGGGTGAATAGCCCTCGTTCGTTTGATGTCGTAATTCGTTCGTTCTTTTGCTCGTCTACACAATCGTTAGCGCAAGCGGAAGCATAAACAATAAAGACAAAGCAATAAATGAAAATACAAATGCTAACAAGAAATGTAACATGATTCACGGCTACGCCGCTAATCCACGATCCCGATTCGTCCGAGGTGAATCACTCCTCCAAAGCCAATCACTATTGGTCTCTCCTTTGCACCAAGCTAGGTGGAGGTAACCTTTACAATCAAGATCACTCTTCTTACAATAAGAATGGAGTAAAAACAAGTAAGAAGAGTTTAGAGCTTGTGGGGCACTAGGAAGATCACTTGGAGCATAAGCATTAGCCTCTCAAAGGCTTACACCCTCTCTTTTTATAGAGAGGGCTGATTTCTTCCCGTTGGCCGCCACCAGTCGACTGCCGCCCTTGGCAGTCGACTGTCGTCACTACAACGGCCTCCGAACACATCGGATCCCGACCATTGTAGTCCAACAGAACTCTTGGCAGCGATCATTGGACCTCACCCGATCGGCTTCTTTGCCGTAGTCGACTACCCATCGGCTACAGCGGTCTCGCGTTCGAGATATCCTCCGGCGATGCTGTCATTCCATGGCGATCATTGCTGAGCATAAACCCATCGATCGGATACGGTCGAACTACATTCGACTGAGCGATTTTGATCATCATGTCGACCGTGTCGGGAAAACCCATCCAACACTTGGCCAAATGGACAAGTTTCACCTAAGAGCTACCCCTCCCGGGGTTACAATCGCTCACTCTCATCTCTCGGAGTCCCTCGCCTTCAAAGTTCTCTTCGTTCTCGACCACGTCCCTCGGTAGCATCAGGCGCACGGCTCTGCAATGCTCCTTCGCGTCTCTTGCCTCGAAGTCTACTTCCTTCGGCTTCACTCCAAGCTTCTCGTCCGGCGGTCCCTCGGATGCTCCAAGCGCAAGGCTTCCGCAAAGCTATCCTTCACCGACTCAAGGCACGAGTCATGAGATGTGAAACTTGTTAGTGAAAGCCCTAGAGCCAATCATGTGATGATTGTTGTATGGACTTTATTGTATCATATTCCTATTTATAAAGGCATGGTTATTATATTTACTTGTATTGGTGCCAAATAACTAAATATAATAATGTCCTTGAGTAGTAGGTTCTTATCTATATCAATCGATTGGTTGAATCGATAATGAGATGATATAGAGAACACTACTCTTAATCATTCCTAGTCGAGTATTAACATTCAGGGACAATGTTAATGCGTAGAGACTAGCATGTAGGTCAACAAGATGACTTGATCTCACAAGTCATGGATATGAGATATCAAGTTGAAACATGGGTATGCATTGGAGAATGTATACTGAATGACCCGCCATGAGAAAGTATCATGGATCGTTATATGAGTGTCATATACTTTCTCATGTGGCTATTAGTATGACTATTAGTCCTTAGACCTGAAGTCACCATGGTTCCCTACATAACGAGTTGCATACTTTGGCTTCGTCAAACGTCACCCGTAAATGGGTGGACTATAAAGGCGATTACTGGGTATGTAACGAATTATGCGGAGGGATGTGAGTGATGTAGATGGGATCTATCCCTCCTATATGACGGGGGTGACATCGATATTCTTGATAGAGTGAGACCACGAAGTGCATGGCCATGCTCAAATGAGTCAATATGAGATATTGAGCTCATTTGATTAGAGTGAGTCTACTTGGAGTTCAAGATTTAGATTGTACCGAGGATGACACGGTCTATGCCTCGATTGGTCAATCTAGATGTCAAGGATAGAGGGACATTGTCACATATTGTGAGAGTCACAATTAGTAGTCACAAAGGTGATGTTGGAGCTCAACATTCTTGTAACTTGGGTAGCAATGATGTGTTGCTAGATACCGCTCATTGCTTATGTTCCTAAATCGGTTTAGGGACATTGCCAACGTTACAAGAACCTATAGGGTCACACACATAAGAGCAATTAGATGGAGATTAGGTTCATATGATGAACCATGAGGATTAGGTTCATGGGATGAACCAAATTGGATTAAGAGTAATCCAAATTAGACTAATTGAGTTAGACTCAAGTTGATTCAAGTGTTGAATGAGTCTAATTGAGATTTGATTCATCAAATCAATTTAAATTAATGAATAGAGATTCATTAAATTAAATTGACTTGAGTCAAGTGGTTAGATTTGATCAACCATGGGAGATTAGAGGTCAAGTTTGACTTGACTTGAGAGGGAAGATGAAAAGTCAAGTTTGACTTGACCAAATGCCATGTCATGATGATGACTAGGCATGGCCGGCCAATGATGGTGCTCCACATCATCATTGACTTGGTCAATTGGTGCCACATCATGAGGGAGACCAAGGGTCATGGGAGTTACATGAATGCATGTAACCCCCCCCCCCTCTCCATAATGTGGCCAGCCAACACTTTAGGGGTTTCATGGGTGAAATTCATTTTGTGAGTAACTCTCCATTACTTCATCTTCTTCCTTGGAATTTTTCCTCTCAAGCTCTCCCTCTCCAACCTCATCTTGCCGAGACACCATAGAGGAGTGCTAGCACACTCAAGTGTCTTTTTCTCCACCTATTGCTTGTGTGGATACCATAGAGGAGTGTGCACTTGACACTCTCGAGTTCCGGCGAACTTTTGGACGAGCAGGATAAGCGAAGGGCATCGCAACGAGGGTAACGTTCTAACCTCTTAGATCTAAGGTAGATCTAGGATTTTTTGTAAGCACATACATGTAATTATAATTTTTATACTTCGCACGGATCCGTGGCCGGGGCTTCCGAGGTTTCCGCAACACAAAAAGCGGTTTTTGCGGCTCGAAAAAACCCAACAGTGGTATCAGAGCCACGTGCGAAGCATGTATGTGTTTCGTTTTTGTAGTTTTTATATTAGATATAAAAATTAAAGATTTATATGTTTCTGTAAATTTTCTTATTTTATAGAATTTTTGGGTATTTTTCTCGTAGAGTCGAAGCAACGAGTGTTGGGACACTCGTAGGCTTCAACCATCGAGAAAAACTCTCCGAATCGGCGAGTTCTCGCTTTAGGTTTTTGGGACAGTGACTTAAGTCGCTGTAAGATCATTGTAGGGACACTCAGAGTTTATTTTATGGTAGGGGCGCTGCCCCTATCCCGAAAGGGGCCATGTCCCGCGATCGCGCCTTAAACCGCTTAGCGGACTGCATGAGAGTTGACTCATAAATTAGAAATAAATTAGGAAAAATTATAGAAATTTATGTAAAAAATACATAATTTAGAATTATGTATAATTCTGTGTTTGTCATGGCCCAATACCCCAATTGGATTGGATTAAGTGTGTTGTATTTATAGCAAATTTATCATCACCTACTATTTAAAAATGTTGTCCTCGCTTATCCTAAGTCAATTCAAAATACGATATAGGTCAATTGCATACGTCGACTACCCTAGGTTATAGTAACATGAACTGATTTGTAATGTACAAAAATGGAGCGGTGGAAAGTCCACTTGAAGACGAGCTTACGAGAAGGGTGACGACGACACATGGCGGACAAAGGAAGCGCTTGGAGAAGTCGCTAGCCTTAGGTTGACCGTCCGATCTTCTCATTGGCTTGAGAAGATCGTAGTAGGGCCATGACTATATCACATTTAATGATATATATATATATGTTGATATATATATATATATATATATATATATATATTTATATTTAATTGATTTTTTCTTGTATGTATTTGATGCATGATAGTAGAATAATTAATGTATTTATATGATTCATGCTAGGTTAATTTTCTTGTATGTATATGATGCATGCGAATAATTAATTTATGTATATGATGCATGCTAATATAGGATAATAAAGGCCTAAATCGTATAAGATACACATTACGATTAGATTAGATCATAATCGAATCAACTCGAAAATGCCTACCGAGCCTTGATACCCATCACTACCTCGATCATTTGTCGTTGTTGAATCTGCCAAAGCAGAGCAACACATATTATCTTGGTAGGGTGCGGAGTGACAATCTTGGTCCCGCCTATCACGACTCGGGTTAGAGTAAGCTCAATTAGATTGAGCAAAACTAGTTAACTCAATTGGATCGAGTAGAACTATAGGCATATTCAAATCGTTGGAAAGATAGGTTAAGATCGCATTTACACTAAATGTTGGGCGATTTATCCTAAGCTAACTCAAGGTCTTTTGTAAATGTGGGTCTTAATCCTATAAACAAGAGTTGCATAGAGATGTAATCGGTAATGTGTTACCACCGATCGTATTAAATCTTGGGCAATTTAGACTATGCTAACTCAAGGCTTAGTATGATGTGGATCTTGTTACGCAAGAATTATAGCTAGTTTTTATTAATCTATTTATGTGGTTTGACCACATCCTTAACTCGATTCTTCAAAATTCCTTTTATTTTGTGGGAGCATTCTTTGATTATAGGCCTAATTAACTTATAAAAGGAATCTTATATTAATTCTCTGCATTGTATGTTGTAGATATCTATTATCAAACACGAACACTCTCTCTCTCGATCAGTCCTTGAGAAGGACAAGCTCAATGGAGCAAATTTCTGGATCTGATCAGAACACGAGAATTGTTCTCACCCAAGAAAGGAAGTGCGTCTGGGCGGCCCATTCGAGGCACCTCTCTGTCAATGCCTTGCGGTGACAAAGATGCTTACAAGAAGCATCAAGATGATGCATTAGATGTGTCATGTCTAATGCTCGCGACCATGAACTCGAGCTTGAAGCAACACGAGTTCATGAATGCTATGATATGGTTGGACATCTTCGTCAACTATATCAAGGACAAGCTAGGCATGAGAGATATGAAGTCTCTAAGGCATTATTTGGGTCCAAAATGCAGAAGGGACTCCGTAGGTACATATGTACTCAAGATGATTGGGTACGTGAAAACCTACAAAGGTCGGATTCCCACTTGGCCAAGAGTCGCCATGACCTAATCTTGCAATCTTTGCCACAAGCCTTCAATCAATTTGTCATGAATTATAACATGAATGAAATTGATAAGCCATTACTGAAATGCTCGGATGTTGAGAATCACGAGCTTAACCTTAAGAAGGGTAAATCGACACCATTTTGATGGTGCAGAAGAAAGCAAGGGCAAGCCTAAAGGTAAGGGAAAGTCCCAAGCCAAGGGCAAAGGCAAAGAACTTAAACCCAAAGGAGGGGTAGCGAGAAGGGCTTGCTTCCACCGCAAGGAAGCGAGACACGGAAGCGTAATTGCAAGGCATAGGAAGATCTTAAGAAGAAGAGAAGTGAGACTTCTACTTCAGGTATAAATGTTATAGAAGTCAATCTATCTATTTCTTCATCATGGGTATTAGATACCGGATGTGCATCTCACATTTGTACCAATGTGCAGGGGCTGAGAAATAGCAGGGCATTGACAAAGGGCGAGGTGGACCTACGAGTAGGCAATGGAGCAAGGGTTGCTGCTGTTGCTGTAGGAACTTATGATCTATCTCTGCCCTCTGGGCTTGTACTAGAATTAGATGAATGTTGTTATGTGCCTGCCTTAACTAAGAACATCATTTCAATTTCTTGTTTGGACAAGAAAGGTTTTTCATTTATAATAAAGAACAAATGTTGTTCAGTTTATTTAAATGATATGTTCTATTGTAGTGCACCTCTAATGAACGGACTCTACTTTCTAGACTTAGAGAGCCCTATCTATAACATAAGTACCAAGAGGTTCAAGTCAAATGAGTTGAACCAAACCTATCTCTGGCATTGTCGCTTAGGTCACATAAATGAGAGTCGCTTATCTCAGCTCCATAAGGATGGGCTGCTAGACTCATTTGATTTTGAATCATATGAGACATGCGAGTCTTGCCTTTTAGGCAAGATGACCAAGACTCCCTTTAGTGGACATAGCGAAGGAGCAACAGATTTGTTAGGACTTATACATAGTGATGTATGTGGTCCTTTCAATGTTTCTTTGCTAGAGGTGATTACAGTACTTCATTACATTTTCGATGACTTGAGATATGGTTATGTGTATCTTATGACACATAAATCAATCCTTTGAAAAGTTCAAAGAATTCAAGAATGAAGTACAAAACCACGGCAAGAGTATTAAGATACTTCGATCAAATCGAGGTGGTGAATACCTTAGCCATGAGTTTCATGACTATCTAGCTGAGTGTGGGATTCTATCCCAACTCACTCCTCCTGGAACACCACAGTGGAATGGTGTATCCGAAAGGAGGAATCGTACTATTATGGATATGGTACGATCTATGATGAGTCACACAGATCTTCCTATATCCTTTTGGGGATATGCTCTGACACAGCCCTTTACCCTTAACCGTACCATCCAAGGTCAGGTAAAGACACCATATACGATATGGACAGGGAAAAATCCCAAGATGTCTTTTATGAGGATTTGGGGTTGTGAGGCTTACGTTGGCCAAGTCTCAAGTCTCGGACAATGGGACCCAAATCCGATAGGTGCTATTTTGTTGGATATCCCAAGGATACTAAGGGATATTACTTCTACATTCCCAGTCAGCACAAAGTGTTTGTGGCAAAGGCCAGGGTTTTTCTAGAAAGGGATTTTGTTTCTAGAAAAACTAGTGGGAGTACCTTCGATCTTGAAGAAATTCAAGATAAGGACCATAGCATGAGGCCTTGATGGAGGTTGAGCAGAACCACAAAGTGTTGTGGGTGATGAGGTTGTTGCACAAAGAGTTGTGGAACAACCACTGCTCAAGTAGACCTACCTCTTCGCAGTCGATAGAGTGCGTCGTCAGCCTGAGAGATACTCATTTCTCTTGTCTGACCATGATGACGTTATGCTCATTGAGAATGAGCCTACCTCCTATCAGGAAGCTGTGATGAGCCCAGATTCTGAGAAATGGCTAGACGCCATGAGATCCGAGATGGAATCCATGTACACTAACCAAGTATGGACTTTGGTTGATCCACGAAGGGTCAATTGACCCATTGGGTGTAAGTGGGTCTTTAGGAGAAAGACTGACATGGATGGACTTACGCATACCTATAAGGGCCGATTGGTGGCTAAAGGTTTCAAGCAAATTCATGGTATTGACTATGATGAAACCTTTTCTCCAGTGGCGATGTTTAAGTCCATTCGATCTTGCTTGCTATTGCAAAGATACCACGATTATGAGATCTGGCAGATGGATGTCAAAATCGCGTTTCTGAATGGAAACTTACTCGAGGATGTGTACATGACACAACCTGAGGGTTTTGTAGATCCACAGCATACTGGGAAGGTATGCAAGCTGCAAAGGTCCATTTATGGGCTAAAGCAAGCTTCTCGGAGCTGAAATCTTCGATTCGATGATGCGATCAAACAGTTTGGTTTCATCAAGAATGAAGATGAACCCTGTGTCTACAAGAGGGTTAATGGGAACACAGTTGTGTTCTTGTACTGTATGTGGATGACATACTACTCATTGGGAATGACATCCCTTCGCTACAGTCTGTGAAGACTTGGCTGGGGACGTGCTTCTCAATGAAGGACTTAGGTGAAGCAGCCTGTATTCTAGGCATCAAGATCTATAGAGATAGATCTAAGAGATTGCTTGGCCTAAGTCGAAGTACACATCGATGACACGGTATTACTTCGGTTTGCCATGCAGAATTCCAAGAAAGGACTTCTGCCGATGTCACATGGTGTGAGTCTTTCGAAGACTCAAAGTCCCTCTTCTAGAGAGGAGAGAGACCGCATGGATAAGATCCCTTACGCATCTGCTATAGGATCTATCATGTACGCCATGTTGTGTACTCGTCCTGATGTCTCGTATGCCTTGAGCATGACGAGTAGATACCAGTCAGATCCAAGTGAGCGTCACTGGATAGTAGTCAAGAATATTCTTAAGTACTTAAGAAAGACTAAAGAATATTTCTTGATATTTGGAGGCGATGAGAGCTAGTCAGAAGGGTTACAGCGATGCGGCTTCCCGACCGAGGATGATTACGGATCGCGTCGAGGTTCGTGTTTTGCTTGAATGGTGGCGTGGTGGAAGAGTTCAAGCGAGGACGATTCTTGATTCTACAACAGAGGCCGAGTATATCGCTGCATCTGAGGCAGCAAAGGAGGAAGTTTGGATCCGCAAGTTCATTACTGAGCTTGGGGTGGTTCCTAGCATTGCAGATCCTATAGAGCTCTATTGTGACAACAATGGAGCGATTGCACAGGCTAAGGAACCTCGCTCACACCAGCGGACCAAACACATACTACGGCGCTTCCATCTCATTCGAGAGATCATCGATAGAGGAGATGTGAAGATTTGCAGAGTACTCACAGAGGCTAACATCGCAGATCCCTTGACCAAGGCTTTGGCACAGAAAAAGCATGATGGTCACACTAGGTCATTGGGTATTAGATAATACGGTGATTGGCACTAGTGCTAGTGGGAGATTGTTAGTGAAAGCCCTAGAGCCAATCATGTGATGATTGTTGTATGGACTTTATTGTATCATATTCCTATTTATAAAGGCATGGTTATTATATTTACTTGTATTGGTGCCAAATAACTAAATATAATAATGTCCTTGAGTAGTAGGTTCTTATCTATATCAATCGATTGGTTGAATCGATAATGAGATGATATAGAGAACACTACTCTTAATCATTCCTAGTCAGTATTAACATTCGGGGACAATGTTAATGCGTAGAGACTAGCATGTAGGTCAACAAGATGACTTGATCTCACAAGTCATGGATATGAGATATCAAGTTGACACATGGGTATGCATTGGAGAATGTATCTTGAATGACCCGCCATGAGAAAGTATCATGGATCGTTATATGAGTGTCATATACTTTCTCATGTGGCTATTAGTATGACTATTAGTCCTTAGACACAAGTCACCATGGTTCCCTACATAAGGAGTTGCATACTTTGGCCGTCAAACGTCACCCGTAAATGGGTGGACTATAAAGCCGATTGTTGGGTATGTAACGAATTATGCGGAGGGATGTGAGTGATGTAGATGGGATCTATCCCTCCTATATGACGGGGGTGACATCGATATTCTTGATAGAGTGAGACCACGAAGTGCATGGCCATGCCTAAATGAGTCAATATGAGATATTGAGCTCATTTGATTAGAGTGAGTCTACTTGGAGTTCAAGATTTAGATTGTACCGAGGATGACACGGTCTATGCCTCGATTGGTCAATCTAGATGTCAAGGATAGAGGGACATTGTCACATATTGTGAGAGTCACAATTAGTAGTCACAAAGGTGATGTTGGAGCTCAACATTCTTGTAACTTGGGTAGCAATGATGTGTTGCTAGATACCGCTCATTGCTTATGTTTCTAAATCGGTTTAGGGACATTGCCAACGTTACAAGAACCTATAGGGTCACACACATAAGAGCAATTAGATGGAGATTAGGTTCATATGATGAACCATGAGGATTAGGTTCATGGGATGAACCAAATTGGATTAAGAGTAATCCAAATTAGACTAATTGAGTTAGACTCAAGTTGATTCAAGTGTTGAATGAGTCTAATTGAGATTTGATTCATCAAATCAATTTAAATTAATGAATAGAGATTCATTAAATTAAATTGACTTGAGTCAAGTGGTTAGATTTGATTAACCATGGGAGATTAGAGGTCAAGTTTGACTTGACTTGAGAGGGAAGATGAAAAGTCAAGTTTGACTTGACCAAATGCCATGTCATGATGATGACTAGGCATGGCCGGCCAATGATGGTGCTCCACATCATCATTGACTTGGTCAATTGGTGCCACATCATGAGGGAGACCAAGGGTCATGGGAGTTACATGCATGCATGTAACCCCCCCCCCCCCTCTCCATAATGTGGCCGGCCAACACTTTAGGGGTTTCATGGGTGAAATTCATTTTGTGAGTAACTCTCCATTACTTCATCTTCTTCCTTGGAATTTTTCCTCTCAAGCTCTCCCTCTCCAACCTCATCTTGCCGAGACACCATAGAGGAGTGCTAGCACACTCAAGTGTCTTTTTCTCCACCTATTGCTTGTGTGGATACCATAGAGGAGTGTGCGCTTGACACTCTCGAGTTCCGGCGAACTTTTGGACGAGCGGGATAAGCGAAGGGCGTCGCAACGAGGGTAACGTTCTAACCTCTTAGATCTAAGGTAGATCTAGGATTTTTTGTAAGCACATACATGTAATTATAATTTTTATACTTCGCACGGATCCGTGGCCGGGGCTTCCGAGGTTTCCGCAACGCAAAAAGCGGTTTTTGCGGCTCGGAAAAACCCAACAAAACTCGCCACGGCTCCATGTGCGAATTACTAAGTCCTGCACAACTTCAACGCACATATCAAATCAACATAACACACTAACTTAAACCCTTTGCCACACCATCAAAACCATATTACGGCAAGAGATTGCCCTAACAGCTTCTTCCACCAAGCGAATTCTCCTTCAAACTTCGGTGGATGAATGTTGGAGCCGACCATTTTACTTGTTGTGGCGGTTAGTCCTCGACAAGCTTTCCTTGGCTCAGATACCACTTGTTGGGGATCGATTGGCCGGCTAGAGGGGGGTGAATAGCCCTCTGACGATGGGTGTCGGAATTCTCTCTTTCGTTTGCTCGTCTACACAATCGTTAGTGCAAGCGAAAGCATAAACAATAAAGACAAAGCAATAAACGAAAATACAAATGCTAACAAAGAAGATGTAACGTGGTTCACGGCTACGCCACTAATCCACGGTCCGATTCGTCCAAGGTGAATCACTCCTTCAAAACCAATCACTATTGGTCTCTCCTTTGCACCAAGCTAGGTGGAGGTAACCTTTACAAATCAAGCACACTCCTTCTTTTACAATAGATGTGAAAGAAAACTAAGAGAAGGAGTTTGAATCTTGTGGAGCACTTGGATGGTCATTTAGAACTTGAGCATTAACCTCCCAAAGCTCCACACCCTCTCTTTTTATAGAGAGGGTTGATTTCTTCCCGTTGGCCGCCACCAGTCGACTGCTTCCCTTGGCAGTCGACTGCCGCCACTCCAACGACCTCCGAACACGTCGGATCCCGACCGTTGTAGTCCAACGGAACACTTGGCAGTCAACTGATGGACCTCACCAGTTGACTGCTGCCTCCGTAGTCGACTACCCAGTCGGCTACGAGTGATTCTGTGCCCGCGACATCCTCAGGCAGTCGACTATCATTCCATGGCAGTCTACTGCTGGGCATAAACCCATCAGTCGGATACTAGTCGAACACACTCGACTCAGATCAGTCGACTGCCATTACATGGCAGTCGACTGGTGCCATGTGAAACTCAAACTTAACATAAGTTTGAGCTTCCGGCGGTCGGGTAAACCTTAACCCTTGCGGTCAAGTTTCTGACACTCAGCCATGCGACCAAGTTCACCTAATGAGCTACTTACATTTCACTCATTCTCTCATCTCACTCGAAGCCCCTCGCCGAAGCTCTCTTCGTTCGCGACCACGCCCCTCGGCAGCATTAGGCGCACGGCTCTGCAATGCTCCTTCGCGTCTCTTGCCTCCGAAGTCTGCTTCCTTGGCTTCACTTCAAGTCATCTCGTCCAGCGGTCCCTTGGATACTCCAAGCGCACGACTTCCGCAAAGTCATCCTTCACCGACTCAAGGACCGAGGTTGTGAGGGTGAACCCGCCAAGGCTCCATGTGCGAATTACTAAGTCCTGCAAGAGTCCAACGCACATATCAAATAACAATATCATCCTAACATAAACCCTTTGCCACACACATCAAAACCTTATCATGGCAAGAGATTGCCCTAACAATATTAACCTAATCAGAATTCAAAGGTTGATAGCTGATGGACCTCTGGGTTCATTAGTGGTGGAAGATTTCCCAACCTGCGAATCTTGCTTGGAGGGTAAAATGACCAAGAGGCCTTTTAAGGCCAAGGGGTATAAAGCCAAAGATGTGTTAGAATTGGTGCATTCTGATTTGTGTGGTCCTATATCTATCCAGGCTAGAGATGATTTTGAGTATTTCGTCTCTTTTATAGATGATTATTTGAGATATTGATACATTTACTTGATGTGCCGCAAGTCTGAATGCTTTGACAAGTTCAAAGAATTCAAGGCTGATGTGGAGAAACGTCAAGGTAAAAGTATCAAGACACTACGATCTGATCGTGGTGGTGAGTACCTCTTAGGAGAGTTTAGGAATTACTTATCAGAGGCTGAGATTCAATCCCAATTGTCTGCACCTAGTACACCCCAGCAGAATGATGTAGCAGAGCGAAGGAATAGGACTCTTATGGAGATGGTTAGATCGATGATGAGTTATTCTAAGTTGCCAGATTCGTTCTGGGGATATGCTCTAGATACGACGATGTGCATTCTGAACTTGGTTCCATCTAAATCAATGCCTTCTACTCCCACAGAATTGTGGACTGGGCGAAAGCCTAGTCTAAGACATATTCGGATATGGGGGAGTCCAATACATGTGCTGAAGGCAGATGCTGATAAGTTGGAACCTCGTACAGAAGTACGCATGTTCGTTGGCTATCCTAGAGGAACGAAAGGTGGTTTGTTTTATAGTCCTAGAGATCAGAGAGTGATCGCCAGCACGAACGCTAGATTTCTAGAGGAAAACTATGTGATGAACTACAAGCCCATGAGTAAGATTATTCTGGAGGAATTAAAAGGGGAAGTCACTTCTTCAATACCACCGATACAAGAGGATATACCACAAGTCACTGCACCGCATGTCACAGAGGATACACAGGTGATATCTCATCGTAGTGGGAGGGTTGTGAGACAGCCTGATAGATTCATGTTCTTGGGAGAATCTTCTGATTTGGTCCCTGGCGAACATAAACCTGATCCCTAGACATATGACGAGGCAATCCAAGATAAAGATGTAGTATCTTAACAAAGTGCAATGAATACTGAGATTGAATCTATGGATTCAAATCAGGTCTGGGAGCTAGTGGAACCACCCAGTGGTGTAAAAACCATTGGATGCAAGTGGGTCTACAAAAGAAAGAGAGGAATAGATAGGAAGGTTGAGACCTTCAAAGGGAGGCTTGTTGCGAAGGGGTATACTCAGAAAGAGGGTATCGATTATGAGGAGACCTTTTCGCCAGTAGTCATGCTTAAGTCTATCCGAATTCTCTTATGCATTGCAGCACATATGGATTATGAGGTGTGGCAGATGGATGTCAAGACAGCTTTCCTTAATGGAAGTCTTGAGGAAGACATCTATATGAAGCAACCAGATGGATTCATTGTGAAAGGCAAAGAGCATCTTGTATGTAAGCTTAATCGGTCCATTTATGGATTGAAGCAAACTTCGAGGTCTTGGAACATCCGCTTGGATGAGGTAATCCAGTCTTATGGATTTATTCAAAGTCCGGATGAGTCTTGTGTATACAAGAGATGTGACGGAAACGTAGTGGTATTTCTTGTATTATACGTAGATGACATTTTGTTAATTGGCAACAATGTTAAGGTGTTATCGGACGTAAGGGTATGGTTGTCCAAACAGTTTGATATGAAGGACTTGGGAGAAGTAGGACACATCCTTAGGATCAAGATTATAAGGGATCGTAGGAAAAGGATGTTGTGCTTATCTCAAGCTTCATACATAGACACCATTATGGATCGTTTTAGCATGCAGAACTCCAAGAAGGGTTTTCAACCTTTTAGGCATGGAGTTCCTTTATCTAAGGAGATGTGTCCTAGAACATCTGAGGAGATAGAGGAGATGAAGGTTGTTCATTATGCCTCGACAGTAGGAAGCCTCATGTATGCGATGCTATGTACGAGACCAGATATCTGCTTTGTCGTAAGCATGGTCAGCAGATATCAGAGTAATCCAGGACAGGGACATTGGACTGCGGTAAAGTATATATTGAAGTACCTGAGAAGGACTAGGGATTATATGCTAGTTTACCAGGCAGACCAATTACTCTTTGTGGATTACACGGATTCCGACTTCCAATCAGATAGGGATAACAGTAAATCTACCTCAGATTTTGTGTTTACTTTGGGAGGTGGAGTCATTGTATGGAGGAGTGTCAAGCAGAAATGCGTGGTGGACTCCACCATAGAAGCTGAGTATGTGGCAGCCTCTGAGGCGGCCAAAGAAGCTGTGTGGCTCAGGAATTTCCTGATGGACTTGGATGTGATTCCTGGTTTGCCCAGAACTATCACAATTTATTGTGATAATAGTGGTGCAGTTGCAAACTCGAAGGAACTATGAGCCCATAAGGCAAGTAAACACATAGAGCACAAGTACCACCTGATACGAGAAATCGTAAAGAGAGGAGAAGTTGCTGTGGCCAAGATTGCATCGGAGGATAACCTGGTAAATCTTTTCACTAAGGCCCTTCCGGTGAGGGCTTTTGATAAGCATGTGGAGGGAATGGGGATCAGATGTATGACAGTTTGAGGACAGCATAGTCTTTTAGTATAAGTGGGAGATTGTTGGGATGTATACTGAAAAGTCTATCTTTTGTATGAACATCTCTATTTTGAAATAAGAATCACATGATCATTATTTGCATATTTTTATGGTGATGCATATTGTCTAATACATTACATTGTAGATAACATGGTGTGTGGTATCACACGGGAGATCATGTTATCGACTCCTTGTAAAGTATAAGTATAGGCTCACAACCGCGATGACTTTGGACAAACCATTGGTATGGTTGTAGTGTGATTTGATATTGGTTTGTCTTGATCATAGAATCACTCTAGTATACTTTGTGTGTATTGAGCAGGACCGACTTAGAGATGATTCGATTTATTGCTGACTACATAATCGAATCGGACCTCAGATATTATATTGTACATGCTCTTAATCCCGATATAATAACGGGCACATATACTTGTTGGGTTTTTCCGAGCCGCAAAAACCGCTTTTTGCGTTGCGGAAACCTCGGAAGCCCCCGGCCACGGATCCGTGCGAAGTATAAAAATTATAATTACATGTATGTGCTTACAGAAATCCTAGATCTACCTTAGATCTAAGAGGTTAGACTTTACCCTCGTTGCGACGCCCTTCGCTTATCCCGCTCGTCCAAAAGTTCGCCGGAACTCGAGAGTGTCAAGCGCACACTCCTCTATGGTATCCACACAAGCAATAGGTGGAGAAAAAGACACTTGAGTGTGCTAGCACTCCTCTATGGTGTCTCGGCAAGATGAGGTTGGAGAGGGAGAGCTTGAGAGGAAAAATTCCAAGGAAGAAGATGAAGTAATGGAGAGTTACTCACAAAATGAATTTCACCCATGAAACCCCTAAAGTGTTGGCCGGCCACATTATGGAGAGGGGGGGGGGTTACATGCATGCATGTAACTCCCAAGACCCTTGGTCTCCCTCATGATGTGGCACCAATTGACCAAGTCAATGATGATGTGGAGCACCATCATTGGCCGGTCAAGCCTAGTCATCATCATGACATGGCATTTGGTCAAGTCAAACTTGACTTTTCATCTTCCCTCTCAAGTCAAGTCAAACTTGACCTCTAATCTCCCATGGTTGATCAAATCTAACCACTTGACTCAAGTCAATTTAATTTAATGAATCTCTATTCATTAATTTAAATTGATTTGATGAATCAAATCTCAATTAGACTCATTCAACACTTGAATCAACTTGAGTCTAACTCAATTAGTCTAATTTGGATTACTCTTAATCCAATTTGGTTCATCCCATGAACCTAATCCTCATGGTTCATCATATGAACCTAATCTCCATCTAATTGCTCTTATGTGTGTGACCCTATAGGTTCTTGTAACGTTGGCAATGTCCCTAAACCGATTTAGGAACATAAGCAATGAGCGGTATCTAGCAACACATCATTGCTACCCAAGTTACAAGAATGTTGAGCTCAACATCACCTTTGTGACTACTAATTGTGACTCTCACAATATGTGACAATGTCCCTCTATCCTTGACATCTAGATTGACCAATCGAGGCATAGACCGTGTCATCCTCGGTACAATCTAAATCTTGAACTCAAGTAGACTCACTCTAATCAAATGAGCTCAATATCTCATATTGACTCATTTGGGCATCCATGCACTTCGTGGTCTCACTCTATCAAGAATATCGATGTCACCCCGTCATATAGGAGGGATAGATCCCATCTACATCACTCACATCCTCTCGCATAATTAGTTACATACCCGATGTCGCCTTTATAGTCCACCCATTTACGGGTGGCGTTTGTGAAAGCAAAGTATGCAACTCCTTATGTAGGGAACCATGGTGACTTGGTCTAAGGACTAATAGTCATACTAATAGCCACATGAGAAAGTATATGACACTCATATAACGATCCATGATACTTTCTCATGGCGGGTCATTCAGTATACATTCTCCAATGCATACCCATGTGTCAACTTGATATCTCATATCCATGACTTGTGAGATCAAGTCATCTTGTTGACCTACATGCTAGTCTCTATGCATTAACATTGTCCCTGATGTTAATACTCGACTAGGAATGATTAAGAGTAGTGTTCTCTATATCATCTCATTATCGATTCAACCAATCGATTGATATAGATAAGAACCTACTACTCAAGGACATTATTATATTTAGTTATTTGGCACCAATACAAGTAAATATAATAACCATGCCTTTATAAATAGGAATATGATACAATAAAGTTCATACAACAATCATCATATGATTGGCTCTAGGGCTTTCACTAACAATCTCCCACTAGCACTAGTGTCAATCACCGTAGTATCTAATACCCAATGATCTAGTGTGACCATCATGCTTTTTCGTGCAAAGCCTCGAGGATCTGCGATGTTAGCCTCTGTGGGTACTCTGCAAATCTTCACATCTCCTCTATCGATGATCTCTCGAATGAGATGGAAGCGCCGTAGTATGTGTTTGGTCCCTGGTGTGAGCGAGGTTCCTTAGCCTGTGCAATCGCTCCATTGTTGTCACAATAGAGCTCTATAGGATCTGCAATGCTAGGAACCACCCCAAGCTCAGTAATGAACTTGCGGATCCAAACTGCCTCCTTTGCTGCCTCAGATGCAGCGATATACTCGGCCTCTGTTGAATCGCAATCGTGTCTCGTCAACTCTTCCACTCACAAAGCCACCATTCAAGCAAAACACGAACCACATTGCGATCTGTAATCATCCTCGGTACATCGAATATCAAGAAATATTCTTTAGTCCTTCTCAAGTACTTAAGAATATTCTTAGTACTATCGATGGCGCTCACGGATCGACTAGTATCTACTCGTCATGCTCAAAGCATCACGAGACATCGGAGACGAGTACACAAAGACATGGCGTACATGATAGATCCTATAGCGGATGCGTAAGGGATCTTATCCATGCGGTCTCTCTCCTCTCTAGAAGAGGGACTTTGAGTCTTGAAAGACTCACACCATGTGACATCGGCGAAGTCCTTTCTTGGAATTCTCGCATGGCAAACCGAAGTAATACTGTCAATGTATGTACTCTCGACTTAGGCCAAGCAATCTCTTAGATCTATCTCTATAGATCTTGATGCCTAGAATACAGGCTTCACCTAAGTCCTTCATTGAAGCACGTCCCAAGTCTTCCTGGTGTGCGAAGGGATGTCATTCCCAATAGTAGTATGTCATCCACATACAATACAAGGAACACAAGCTGTGTTCCCATTAACCCTCTTGTAGACACGGGTTCATCTTCATTCTTGATGAAACCAAATTGTTTGATCGCATCATCGAATCGAAGATTCAACTCAGAAGCTTGCTTTAGCCCATAAATGGACCTTTGCGGCTTGCATACCTTCGATATCTTTGTATCTACAAAACCCTCAGGTTGTGTCATGTACACATCCTCGAGTAAGTTTCCATTCAGAAACGCGGTTTTGACATCCATCTGCCAGATCTCATAATCGTGGTATGCTGCAATAGCAAGCAAGATCCGAATGGACTTAAACATCGCCACTGGAGAAAAGGTTTCATCATAGTCAATACCATGAATTTGCTTGAAACCTTTAGCCACCAATCGACCTTTATAGGTATGCGTAAGTCCATCCATGTCAGTCTTTCTCCTAAAGACCCACTTACACCCAATGGGTTTGACCCCTTCAGGTGGATCAACCAAAGTCCATACTTGGTTAGTGTACATGGATTCCATCTCGGATCTCATGGCGTCTAGCCATTTCTCAGAATCTGGGCTCATCACTGCTTCCTGATAGGAGGTAGGCTCATTCTCAATGAGCATAACGTCATCATGGTCAGACAAGAGAAATGAGTATCTCGGTGATGGCGACGTACCTACTCGGACACTGCGAAGAGGTAGGTCTACTTGAGCAGTGGTTGTTCCACAACTCTTTGTGCAACAACCTCATCACCACAACACTTTGTGGTTCTGTTCAACCTCCATCAAGGCCTCAGTGCTATGGTCCTTATCTTGAATTTCTTCAAGATCGAAGAGTACTCCACTAGTTTTTCTAGAAACAAAATCCCTTTCTAGAAAAACCCAGTCTTTACCACAAACACTTTGTCTTGGAATGTAAGTAATATCCCTTTGTTTCCTTGGGATATCCAACAAAATAGCACCTATCGGATTTGGGTCCCGGTTTATGCGAGACTTGGCGTCGAGCGTAAGCCTCACAACCCCAAATCCTCATAAAAGACATCTTGGGATTTTTCCTGTCCATATCGATTATATGGTGTCTTTACCACGACCTTGGATGGTACACGGTTAAGGGTAAAGGCTGTGTCGAGCATATCCCCAAAAGGATATAGGAAGATCTGTGTGACTCATCATAGATCGTACCATATCGATAAGTGCGATTCCTCCTTCGGATACACCATTCCTTTGTGGTGTTCCGGGAGGAGTGAGTTGGGATAGAATCACACTCGGCTAGATAGTCATGAAACTCATGGCTAAGGTATTCACCACCTCGATCTCGATCGAAGTATCTTAATACTCTTGCCAAGTGGTTTTGTACTTCATTCTTGAATTCTTTGAACTTTTCAAAGGATTGATTTATATGTCATAAGATACACATAACCATATCTCTGAAGTCATCAAGTAAATGTAATGAAGTAACCTGTAACCACCTCTAGCAACATTGAAAGGACCACATACATCACTATGTATAAGTCCTAACAAATCTGTTGCTCTTTTGCTGTGTCCACTAACGGGAGTCTTGGTCATCTTGCCAAAAAGGCAAGACTCGCATGTCTCATTTGATTCAAAATAAATTGTGTCTAGCAGCCCATCCTTTTGGAGCTGAGATAAGCGACTCTCATTTATGTGACCTAAGCGACAATGCCAGAGATAGGTTTGGTTCAACTCATTTGACTTGAACCTCTTGGTACTTATGTTATAGATAGGGCTCTCTAAGTCTAGAAAGTAGAGTCCGTTCATTAGAGGTGCACTACAATAGAACATATCATTTAAATAAAAGAACAACATTTGTTCTTTATTATAAATGAAAACCCTTTCTTGTCCAAACAAGAAATCTGAAATGATGTTCTTAATTAAGCGAGCACATAACAACATTCTTCTAATTCTAGTACAAGCCCGGAGGCGAGATAGATCATAAGTTCCTCTGACCACAGCAACCCTTGCTCCATTGCCTACTCGTAGGTCCACCTCGCCCTTATCAATGCCTTGCTATTTCTCACCACACATTGGTACAAATGTGAGATGCACATCCGTATCTAATACCCATGATGAAGAAATAGATAGATTGACTTCTATAACATTTATACAGTAGAAGTCTCACTTCTCTTCTTCTTAAGATCTTCGGTATGCCTTGCGATTCGCTTCGATGTCTGCTTCCTTGCGGAAGCAAGCCCCTTCCTTGGCTACCCCTCCTTTGGGTTTAAGTTCTTTGCCTTTGCCCTTGGCTTGGGACTTTCCCTTACCATTAGGCTTGCCCTTGCCTTGGGACTTTCCCTTACCATTAGGCTTTCCCTTGCCTTTCTTTTTGTGCACCATCAAAATGGTGTCAGATTTTCCCTTCTTAAGGTTAAGCTCAGCAGTTCTCAACATCTTTGAGCATTTTAATGGCTTATCAATTTCATTCATGTTATAATTCATGACAAATTGATTGAAGGCTCTTGGCAAGATTGCAAGATTAGGTCGTTGGCTAGCTCTTGGCCAAGTGGGAATCCCATCCTTTGTAGGTTTTCTCACGTACCCGATCATCTTGAGTACATATGTACCTCACGAGTCCCTTCTTGCATTTTGGACCCAAATAATGCCTTAGAGACTTCATATCTCTCATGCCTAGCTTGTCCTTGATATAGTTGACGAAGATGTCCAACCATATCATAAGCATTCATGAACTCGTGTTGCTTATGAAGCTCAGAGTTCATGGTCGCGAGCTTTAGACATGACACATCTAATGCATCATCTTGATGCTTCTTGTAAGCATCTTTGTCGGCTTCGAGGCATTGGCGGAGGTGCCTCCGATGGGCCGCCCCAGACGCATGCCTTCCTTTCGGGTGAGAATAACTCAAGTTCCCGCATCACCAGAAATTTGCTCCATCGAGCTTGTCCTTCGGATCGCAGAGAGAGAGTGTTCGTGGTTGTCGACATAGTTATCTACAACATACAATGCAGAGAATTAATATCATATTCCTTTTATCATTTAATTAGGCCTTTAATCAAATGATGCTCCCACTAAATTATAGGAATTTTGTAGAATCGAGTTATGGATGTGGTCAAACCACTTTACTAGATTCATACAAACTAGCTATAATTTCATGGACAAGATCCACATCATACTAAGCCTTGAGTTAGCTTTGCAAATCGCCCAAGACTTAGTACGATCGGTGGGTAACACATTACCGATTACATCTCTATGCAACTCTTGTTTATAGGATTAAGACCAACATTTACAAAAGACCTTGAGTTAGCTTTGGCTAAATCGCCCAAGATTTAGTGTAAATGCGATCTTAACCTATCTTTCCAACGATTGGAATATGCCTATAGTTCTACTCGATCCAATTGAGTTAACTAGTTTTGCTCAATCTAATTGAGTTACTCTAACCCGAGTCGTGATAGGCGGACCAAGATTGTCCCTCCGCACCCTACCAAGATAATATGCGCTGCTCGCTTTGGCATTCAACAACAACAAATGATCGAGGTAGTGATGGGTATCAAGGCTCTAGGCATTTTCGAGTTGATTCGATTATGATCTAATCTAATCGTAATGTGTATCTTATACGCATTTAGGCCTTTATTATCCTATATTAGCATGCATCATATACATACATTAATTATTCTAGCATGCATCATATACATACAAGAAAATTAACCTAGCATGCATCATATACATACAAACATTTTTCTACTAGCATGCATCACATACATACAAGCAAAATCAATTAAATATACATATATATATATCAACATATATATATATCATTAAATGTGATATAGTCATGGCCCTACTACGATCTTCTCAAGCCAATGAGAAGATCGGACGGTCAACCTAAGGCTAGCGGCTTCTCCAAGCGCTTCCTTTGACCGCCATGTGTCGTCGTCACCCTTCTCGTAAGCTCGTCTTCAAGTGGACTTTCCATCGCTCCATTTTTTGTACATTACAAATACGAAACTCGAGTTACATTCGAGTCTAAAACTATTTACAACTAGAATATTCAAAATAAGAGGTACGACGCGCAGGTCGCATACACTATACAACACGCACAACCACAAAACGGCACGCAGGTCGTATTATGAATTACAACACACTTATTCAATCAAATTGGGTTATTGGGCCATGACAATCACAGAATTATACATAATTCTAAATTATGTATTTTTACAGAAATTTCTATAATTTTTCCTAATTTATTTTGAATTTATGAGTCAACTCTCGTCAGTCCCGCTAAAGCGGTTTAGGAAGCGATCGCGGGACATTGCCCCTTTAGGGATAGGGGCAGCGCCCTACTCAAAATAAACTTCGCGAGTGTCCTACAATGATCTTACAGCGACTTAAGTCGCTGTCCCAAAAACCTAAGCGAGAACTCGCCGATTCGGAGAGTTTTCTCGACGGTTGAAGCCTACGAGTGTCCCAACACTCGTTGCTTGACTCTCTGAGAAAAATACCCAAAAATTCTATAAAATAAGAAAATTTACAGAAACATATAAATCTGTAATTTTTATATATAATATAAAAACTACAAAAAGCGAAACACATACATGCTTGCGTGGCTCGATACCCATCCTGTTTTTCCGAGCCAAAACCGCTGCGCTACGGAAACCTCGAAGCCCCGCCACGGATCCGGGCATAAAAATTATAATTACATGTATGTGCTTACAGAAAAAACCTAGATCTACCTTAGATCTAAGAGGTTAGAACTTACCCTCGTGAGCGACCCTTCGCTATCCCGCCATCCAAAAGTTCGCCGGAACTCGAGAGTGTCAAGTGTACACTCCTCTATGGTATCCACACAAGCAATAGGTGGAGAAAAAGACACCTTGAGTGTGCTAGCACTCCTGGTTGTCTCGCAAGATGAGGTTGGAGAGGGAAAGCTTGAGAGGAAAAATACCAAGGAAGAAGATGAAGTTGAGAGTGTAACTCACCAAAATGAATTCACCCATAAACCCCTAAAGTGTCAGTTACCACACATGGAGAGGGGGTTACATGCATGCATGTAACCCCAAGACCCTTGGTCTCCTCATGATGTGGCACCACATGACAAAGTCAATGATGATGTGGAGCATCATCATTGGCCGGCCATGCCAAGTCATCATCATGACATGGCATTTGGTCAAGTCAAACTTGACCTTTCCTCTTCCCTCTCAAGTCAAGTCAAACTTGACCTCTAATCTCCCATGGTTGATCAAATCTAACCACTTGACTCAAGTCAATTTAATTTAATGAATCTCTACTCATTAATTTAAATTGATTTGATGAATCAAACCTAAATTAGACTCATTCAACACTTGAATCAACTTGAGTCTAACTCAATTAGTCTAATTTGGATTACTCTTAATCCAATTTGGTTCATCCCATGAACCTAATCCTCATGGTTCATCATATGAACCTAATCTCCATCTAATTGCTCTTATGTGTGTGACTTATAGGTTCTTGTAACGCTGGCAATGTCCCTAAACCGATTTAGGAACATAAGCAATGAGCGTATCTAGCAACACATCATTGCTACCCAAGTTACAAGAATGTTGAGCTCCAACATCACCTTTGTGACTACTAATTGTGACTCTACAATATGTGACAATGTCCTCTATCCTTGACATCTAGATTGACCAATCGAGGCATAGACCGTGTCATCCTCGGTACAATCTAAATCTTGAACTCCAAGTAGACTCACTCTAATCAAATGAGCTCAATATCTCATATTGACTCATTTGGGCATGGCCATGCACTTCGTGGTCTCACTCTATCAAGAATATCGATGTCACCTCACATATAGGAGGGATAGATCCCATCTACATCACTCACATCCTCCGCATAATTCTTACATACCCAAGAATCGCTTTATAGTCCACCCATTTACGGGTGACGCTGACGGCCAAAGTATGCAACTCCTTATGTAGGGAACCATGGTGACTTCAGGTCTAAGGACTAATAGTCATACTAATAGCCACCTGAGAAAGTATATGACACTCATATAACGATCCATGTTACTGTCTCATGGCGGGGCAGGCAGTCTACCTGCTCCAATGCCTACCCAGGTGTCAACTTGAGATCTCATATCCATGACTTGTGAGATCAAGTCATCTTGTTGACCTACATGTTAGTCTCTACGCATTAACATTGTCCCCGAATGTTAATACTGACTAGGAATGATTAAGAGTAGTGTTCTCTATATCATCTCACATCGATTCAACCAATCGATTGATATAGATAAGAACCTACTACTCAAGGACATTATTATATTTAGTTATTTGGCACCAATACAAGTAAATATAATAACCATGCCTTTATAAATAGGAATATGATACAATAAAGTCCATACAACAATCATCATATGATTGGCTCTAGAGCTTTCACTAACAATACTTAGTATTCATTTCTTTGATTTGTCAATGGGCGAGATTTATAGATTAAATCGATTGGCTCGGTAAGTTGGAAATGTTATTATTTATATGGTGTGTCGTTGATTATAGAAGGAAACTGTGTCCTATATATTAGGATGATGATGTCCCCTTGAGGAGCTCATAAGGATCATCATGTAAACCCTGCAGGTGGACTAGGTCCGGCATGATGAAAAGGTTGAGTGGTACTACTCATGGAGTTAGATGTTGATTAATTAATGATCAGTAAATTAATTAATCGACGGACATTCGAGATCTTAAACACGGGGAGAAAATGTATATATAATATATGGAGCCCATATTAACTTATGAGGGTTGGTGAGGTAGATCAATGATAATCCTTTAGTGGATTGGATTATCATTAATGGATCGGACTTTATGTGGACTTGATCCATTGGGTGGCCAATATCCAACTCCTCCTCATGGTTCCTATTGTAGCCTATTAATACCTCATGAAACTTAGATCCAATGGATGAAAACAAAACTCTAAATCCAAAGGTAGAGATTAAATCTCTAGATCCGACGGTTGAGATTAAATCTCTAGATCCGACGGTTGAGAATAAATCCCTAGAACCAATGGTAGAGATTAAAACAAGGCTTATCCCTAAACCTATAAAAAGGGGCTTAAGGGTTGGCGTGGAGAATAATTAGAAGCAAGGGAGTTTTGAAGTTGGCGGCAAGAGGCTTGGAGTTAGGGTTTGGAGTTGGCGGCACCAAATAAGGAAATCTTTTCCTTATCTTCTTCTTCCTCCTTGGTGGCCAGCGTCCATACAGCTCTCCCCTCCTTTGGTCGCCGTTCAAACCAGCTTCTTCTCTTCTCCTTGGCCGGTGGAAACAAGGCTTAGGGTCCTCCCTTGGAGCTCTTGGCCGGCATCCATCATTCTCATCCCTTTTCCTTGTTGGCCAGCGGCAACAACTTGCTTGGTGCTTATTGGTTGCCTAAAGGAAGGAGAAGGGTCTTGTTTCTATTCTTCCTCTTGTTCGCAGTGAGCAAGGAAGGAAGATTGGTGATCTAGGAGCTTCGACTTTTGGTAGATCGTCGCCCACATGACGTCCAAAAGGAGGAAGGTCATACAATAGAAGATCGAGAGGTATATCACTTATCTATCTTCATATGTAACATGTTTGTAATTGTTTTTCAATTATATATGCATGATATATTCTGTTTTGTGACTAATATAACTTGGACCCCGAACATAAACACAAAAGTCGGTGATCCGTACATCGTCTATTCCGTGGCTACTCGTAGAATAGAGGTTGGTTGCTTGAACAACAAGTTTGTTCAAGTGACTACTCTAATCGAATAGCACGACGATGACACGGGGGCTTGGGTAATCCCTCTTGTTGAGGATAAATTTTTTTTATCCGGGGACGTAGAAGGGATCGCCATGAACAAGCGACTGAGTTGAAGTGGGAAGCAAAGTTTCCTACCTTCAAGTGGTATCGGAGCTTCCGGGCAAAACCTTCATCGGTGAGGTACTTCAAGTGAGATGAAAGAATGAGAGAAATGTAAGTAGCTCATTAGGTGAACTTGGCCGAAATGGCTAAGTGTCGGAGGCTCGACCGAGAAAGTTGAGATTTACCCGACTGTCGGACGCTCAAACGGATGTAAATTTTAAGGTTTACCCGGCATCAGTCTACTGTCATGTCATGACAGTCGACTGCTCCAAGTCGACTGTGACTCGACTGGTGTTCGAGTCTAGTCTGTGTCACATCAGTCAACTACCAAGGATTGACAGTCGACTAACGAAATCACCAGTCGACTGATTATGACATCAGTCGACTGGTCGCAAGGGTTTCAGGCACAGAATGTTGATCAGTCGAGTGTTCGCTTTCAACACTCGATTGATAGCTCCATCAGTCGATTGATGTGGGAGCCATTGGATGAAATCCAATGTGAAAGAAGTCGTTATTAGACGCGGAAACTCTAGAGCACCGATCGATAGGGACGAGAGACATCGGCGCCCAACGGGAAGAATGAGGTCTTCTCTATAAAATGGGGCCTTTGGACACTTGGGGAGCTTAATGCTTCTACTCTAAACATCTCCCAAAGTGCCCAAATGAATTTCCTCCTCTTCCTTGTGCTTATATTCATCTTATTGTAAGAGGAGTGATTTTGTAAGAAAAGGTTGCCTCCGCCTAGCTTGGTACAAAGGAGAGACTAGTGGAAAGTTTTAGGCGTGATTCACCTTGGACAAATCGGGTCGTGGATTAGCGGCAAGGTCGTGAACCACGTTACATCACGGTGTTAGTGTTTGCGTCTATTCTTTCTTTACTTTGTCTTAATTGCTTGTTTAGTTTTGTTTCCATTGTGCTAATATTGTTTGTAGATAAGCAATTCCACCGTACGACGATTGAGGGCTATTCACCCCCCCTCTAGTCGGCCACCGACGTTCCTACAAAGACAAGCTTGTTATGGGGTAAACCCCAATGAGACATGTAGATCTTTGAAAGAGCTTCGATTTGGTAGGTCGTGCATTATGTGCATCAACTGGAGTAAAAAATTATGACTTTTTACCTTCAGCAACTCCTCCGATAATTAGTCTTGCAAATACGAACAAATATAATGTACTAAGACTTGGTCTTGGATTAGTAGTGCGGAAAAAATTATAAAAATTAATGAAAGAAAAGAAAACTTAAAGCAAATGCTCAACGGTGGTTGCACTGAATATGAGTGTCCCCGCTCTGATACCAATTATTGGATCGAAAAGACGCTAGAGGGGGAAGGGGGTGAATAGCATTTTGAAATCTTTTTTCTTTCTCGTTTGAGACACTCATAAAACCAAAGTAAGAACGTAGTATAAATATCAAAGACAAAGATAAACACAAGTTTATTTTTATTTGGTTCACAACCAGAAGACTGTTATCCAAGGCTCGCGATTCTTAATCACTTTCGATAGGCAGTTCACTAGAAGTCACTTCCTCGTTAGAGGTAAGAGAGGCAATTTTACAAATGTAAAGGAGACGATAACAATCTTACCGCTCCTTTTAGAAGTTAAGTATAATAAAAAAAAGTATGCTAAAGTATACCGACAAAAATAATGCAAAAAAAGGTGCACGATCAGAGTTGTAGCGTTGTGGCACGAAGGTTGTTTGTTGATTATAGAGATTGAGAGCTAGAGCACTTGGGAAAAAGATAATTAAGGTTTGTGTCCAACACCATTTTTATAGACTTTCCAACTGTCTTGAAATAGTCATTTTTGTCCGGATCTAGATCCTATTTAACTGTAAATTTTATTCTGATATGACAACTTGGCTCTTGACCGATTCTATTCACCTCAGTCGACTGGACCTTTTACTAATCGACTGATGTTTGAGTTTCCTTTCCTTGAATTTCTATTCAGTTACTTGCATCGCAAGATTAGCACAATGTATAAGAAGGAATTCTAGAGACTGAAAAAGAAAACTTACTATATGTATCAAGGTGATCTAAAGAAGAAAATATCAAATTAATCAAATTGGATAGACTATGTTGGAGGTGCTTGAAAGGGAATCCGATGACTAGAAGGGGAAATTTTCCAAATGTACCTTTCGATATGGGGGCTTGAAAGGTGATCAGGGCAACCAAATTGAGCCTATAAAAGAAGGCAAGCAACAATCACATCAACACATCGAAAATAAATCAAATACATAAGAAAGCAAGAAAATTCATCAAAAGTAAGTGACGTGACTAGAAACGATGTTCTTCTTCTTCGTCTATGACAACTTATACTTAATTGGTATGCTTAGTGTTGTCTCTATATTTGAATATTATATTCTTACTGTGTTGCATATATTATACATATTATAAGAGATTTTTTCACTTTCAGAGCTTCTGAAACAGAGAAAGATAATGGAATAAGTGCATTCGAATGATCTATGTGACGGATGTAGACTATGGATTAAGAATCCAGAAGATTTTCTGAATCACATTAAATAATTATGTTAATTTACTTTTTCCGTTGCCTACTCTATTTGACTTATTTGATTGTTGGTTTGTTCATTATTAGCTCAAATAAAGTTAAGTAATGATATTTATCCCATTCAATCATTACTTCAATCCTACTGCACACATCATATTGACCTTACTTAAATACTTAAGCAAGACATAACTCTTTGACTAAACATAAACATCTTGGACTAACGAGACTAAGTTGAAGCTTGATTATAGTAATGTCAAAAGTATTTGATAATTCTAAAAAAATAATATGAAATCGTTGCATTAGTAATTCTCCATCGGGTCAAAAGTATTTTTTATACCTATGAATATACCTATATTCATTTTTTACTTGCCAGATACGTTGGAAATTTATATGGGAAAAGAAAATAGGATTTTATAACTTACCGGGTGAATTGTGTTTGCTTGGAACTTGTAAGTGATGCAATGGAGAGGGAGAGAGAATTTGGGGTTTTACCAACTTGAAATATCATCGTAGAGAATAAGCAGAATAATTTAAGAAGCATTTGATTCCTGAAGGATTTTTTATTTTTTATTTTTTTATTTTTTTAGAAAATAAAAAATAATTTTTTTTGTATTATTCAATTTTTCAAAAAAACACTTTTTTATTTTTTTAATACGAAAATGAAAACAGAAAATAATTTTTTTATATTTTCTAATTTTTCAGAAAATATTTTTTTATTTTTTAGAAAATGGAGATGAAAAATACCAATAATATATTTTCTCATTTTCCTAAAAATTGAAAACGAAAAATAATTTTTTTTTTACCTATTTTCCCTGACTGAATTGCTACTGGTGTTTTGAGCGGCTCTTTCGGAAAAAAAGAAAAGATAAAAAGAGAAAGATATTCGGCCAGTGATTCAACTCCATCCAATTCTAGTTTGGGTGGTTAAGGTTCGTTTATTGGGCGAGTAAATTGGGAGGCTTAAGAGGAGTTGTCGTTGGTATTGAGGTTCGGTGCGAAATAATAAAAATTTAATTTATATATATATAAATTTAATTTTTAAATAAAAATTAAGTTATATATATATATATATATATAATATTTTAAAAAATAATTTTTGAATCTCAGACCGGAGCCAATTGTCCTTTCCCAGGGCCAGCTCGAGGGCTCGAGCGGAGGTTGTTTTTCGAAACATACACATTTTATAAATACATGCGCCAGAGAATTTCAGAATTCCCCCAATTCGTGCCAACTTGAGCAGTGGTTGGAACTAAAAGCAATGACCACCTCCGCCGTCGCCCGGCGCCGCTCCTTGAACTCTCTGGGGCCTACCGAAACTCTGGAAATCGGCGGCGGCTTAGCCCTCTCTCCGCGCGTCAAGCTTATGCTCACCTTCTTCCGTTCCGATCCGGCCGTCAAGCCCATTGACGAGTGGAAGCTCAAGGCCGCCCTTCTCGACTTCCTACGCTCTAGCCCCTTCTCCTTCTCCATTCCCGATGAAGATCTCCTCCTCCGCCGTCGCCCTGATCTTCATAAACGCAAGCGTGACGAACCTGTGGCCACAGGTACCCTCTATGTCCGTGACTTAGGGTTCCTCGAAGTAAAAAACGAACAAGGGCGGGAAGAGGACGAGCGGGCGTGCAGGAAGATTTTCTTGGATTGGCGGAGCTCCTTCGTCGACAGGCTTTCTGGGATCGATTTGAACTTGGAGGGCGTCAAGTTCAAAATGAGCGTTGAGATCCCACCTGCTGATGATTTTGAGCAACTTAAGAAGTTGTGGGAGGATTGTTACGCTTCTAAGTTTCTCGATTCCCGTAATGATGTTCTATCTCTAATCTTAGAACAAGAATTTCTAAGGGGCTGTTTGGTAGCTTTTTCATTTACTATTCTCTTTCAGTTTTTCAAAAAATTCTCTCTCGGATGGAAAACGTCAATCAAACACGTTTTCTCATTTTCTCAAAAATTAAAAATAGAAAACAGAAAATTTTCTCTTACCAAATGCCCCCTAAGTTTCTCGATGATTCCCATAATGATGTTCTATCTCTAATCTTAGGACAGGAATTTCTTTTACTCCTAGTTACCTTTTGACATTGCTTGGGAATAATGACAATCATGTCTTCCATGTTTCATTTGTAGGAAGGGGATTTACTAGGAGACCTGACACGATTATCTTACGGGGTGTTCCTTCCAGATGGTTGGCTGAGCCAAGAGTGTCGTCGAAGGCCTCAATGCTGGTCACACACACTATTTTTTCCTCGTTGGGAAAGATAAGGTACATTTTTCAATCATCGTAATGAAGTTGGCTGATCAGCTTTGGACAATGGTTATTGCTTAATATACTCTGTCAACAATTAAAACATTTAAAATACAAACTCAACAGATAAGTGCTTCAAATGCTGCTCTTTTTCTCACTAGGAGTATTTGTTTTATGTTGTGTTTATAAGTAAGTGTAATTGTTTGATGAAAATTACTCCGATGAGTTTTTATTTTTTATTCATAAATGATAACATTTAATTTTTGTTACTCGTGAGTGATCATGTTACACTTTTGACTCTTCTAATGGATTTTCAAGTAGAAGACTAGGTCATGCATTCTATGCTGCAGACCCTAATAAGTTCATCTTAAACTATGAGTAATATAAAAGGTCTTTTTTAGTTTTTCTATAGCCGTAACCTACAATTGGAGTCATGCAACTGAGTAGTAGATATGATTTTGAAAGTCCTGATCCTCAGCTGAGGGAGAGCTTCTTTATCATCCATTGAAGGCAAGGTTCATAGACTTATTTTAACTTTGGTATTGTAAGTAGTTTTTCTTCACATTTCAAGTGGATCCTTCCAATGAACGAGATCAAATCCTTTTAGCAACATGACAACTCCACCAGCAAGCACCGTGACAATAAGATCTACCACTAGTTTGGAACATAATCAGATTTATCATGAAAGGATAATTTATTAAGGTTGACATGATAGGCATAAAAATTATTTTCAACTATATACTACATTTCAGAGCATCTAGTGACTTATCCGCACTCACTTTGAGAGAATCTTGAGGCAAAGACAAAGATGTCATCAACTTAGGGAAGCTAGGTGGGGATGCAAGAATATGAAAATATAAGTAGCAAGATAGAACAACCATAGTTATATCTCTATGTTAATGTCACTTATATGTTTTAACTATATTAGGTTGAGCTTAGGATTTATGACTTTTCCCTTTGTACTGTAACACTACACAAAGTGGTATACTGTATATGCATGCTCAAAAATGGGTGTGGGTACCATGTCACTAGTGTTTCCTGAAAAATAGACATTTATTAACATTGATCTAATACGTCACCTGCATAATTCTCACGTATCTTCTGAGAACCAAACCTAAGGCTCAAAATCATCATTTATATTATTTTACATTATTATTAGCATCTCTATGTTATGTTCATAGTCAACACAACTCAAATTACTATTAGCATATGCTAGTCAACTTAATTTATGGTTCATTACTTCATTCCTCATGTTTTAATTAATTCTACATCAAAGATCATTTGTAATAGCATATATAGAATAGGAATCAAGTCAATTAACTACAATAAAAGGGTAAATATACTCGTATTATAAAAAGACCAATATAATTTAACATCTAAAATAATAACTTAGCAAACAATTCAAATCCACTATCGTAATATGCATGAATAAAGAGGGTTGTTTAGGAAGCCAATGAAGTTTCTAGTCAACTTAAGCAAATAGGGATAAGAAAGTGAATCAAGGCTTCTTCCTTGTTGGTTTATACTGTGATGGCAACCACCTTGTGGTGAAGGTTGTTGTGAAAAAAATTCTGAGAACTTCTTCTCATCCTTGAAAACTCCTACTTTCTGCCAGAATGAGAGAGGACAGGAAGTAAAGCCATCGGATTCGCCGCTAATGAAGCGTCTTGGGCAGATCAGAGACGAAGCGCGGACAGCAGAAGGAACGACAAGAGTCGTTGGGTGCCTCGCAACTTGGTTTACACCAATCGCTGGGGGTAGAAGCACCACGCCAGTGGAACCTCCACGGAATCGGCTGCACACAACGCACTGGCACGCCAACGGCATAGCGCATGTAACCTCCACGGATCGCATCGGTGCACGCAGCGCCAGCAACGCAATCGCACAAAGCGTGAGACGTAGGGTCTCGCACGGGTATGGCACAACCATGGTGTAGGGAATCCTATGCGATAAACAATAAAATCGCAGCTGAAAAAGGATTCCTTTAGCGATTCATGCGAAAGAAAACTCATACAAGTTTAGATCTATAAAGCCCTATCTTATATGTATACCTTTGACGCGTGCTCTTAGCTTATCCCGTCATTCAAGGTTCGTGATCTCAGACGCCTGCTGGCTCTACGCAGATCCACACGAACACGCCATTTGTCTCACGAACTCGGTTTAGAGAAGAACCACCACTGTTGTGCTAGCAACAAGGGTGTTCTTTCATTCGGCTAAAAGAGGACCAAGATAGGGAAATTCGGCCAAAATCAAATCCGGCCAAGGAGAAGACTTGAAGAAGGTGGCCGGCCAAGAGAGGAAGAATTAGGAGGAGATGATGATCTCTATCACATCTTTTATAATCTCCTTAATATCATCATGCATGATAAACTTAAGTGGATAATAAATCCAATTTACTATCATTCTTGTAACTTATGATATCATCATGCATGATAAATTTAAGTGGATAATAAATCCAATTTACTATCTTTCTTGTAACTTATGCTCCATTAATCTCCATGCATCTGTATGCATGAGCATTTAATGCTCCACTAATCTCCATGCATAAGCATTTAATGCTCCATTAATCTCCATGCATGCATGAGGTCTTAAGTGCTTGAATCAAATCCAAATGAGTCTAATCCGAATTACACTTAATCCTTGGATTCATTTAAGTCTAACTTAATTAATAGATTCAATCCTTAGATTCATTTGAGTCTAACTCAATCCAACTTAACCCACATAATCTTAAGGTCTATTATTTTAGCCAAACTAGAATAAACTTATCTTCAAACCAACATGTAATTTTATGACTCTCATAACATCGCAACGATCTAAAACCATTTTAGATACGAATACATCATCAAGTACCTTTGCTGATGAGAATGTCGAGATTCGACTTAACCTTTCGTGACTACTATAATGTATGACCTTATCCTTCTATCCATGATATCTAGATTTATCAATGAGGCATAGACCGTGTCATCCTCTTATCAATCTTTGTGTTTCTTGATCCCCAAGTAGACTCTCTCAAATAAATGAGCTCAATATCTTATATTGACTCATTTGAGCATGACCATACATTTCGTGGTCCTACTCTATCACAAGACCTAAAGATATCACTTCCGTCATATGAGAGGGATAGATCCCATCTACATCACTCACATCTCTCCGCATAATTTGTTACATACCCAGTGATCGCCTTTATAGTTCACTCTGTTACGGGTGATGTTTGACGATACCAAAGTACATAACTCCTAGGGAATCGTAGTGATTTCAGGTCTAAAAATTATTCATATTAATAGTCATATGAGAAAGTTTATGACACTCATATAACGATTCATGAAACTTTCTCATGGCGGGTCAATTCAGTATATATTCTCTAATATATACCCATGTGTCAACGTGATATCACATATCCATGACTTGTGAGATCAAGTCATCAATTGACTTATATGCTAGTCTCAATGCATTAATACTGCCCTTGTATATTAATGCTTGACTAGGAATATTTAAGAATAGTGTTCTCTATAGTTTCTCACAATCAATTTTACCAATTGATGTACTGTAGATGAGAACCTACTTTCTAGGGCATTATTATATTTATTCGGCTGACACAAGCATAAAGTAAATATAATAATCAAACTTTGCCTTTTTTATTAATAAAATATGATACAAAAGGTCCCTAGTCAATTATAACATAATTGATTATAGGGCTTACTACTAACAATCTTTCACTAGCACTACTGTCAATCACTGTAATATCTAATACCCAGTGATCTAGTGTGACCATCATGCTTCTTCTGTGCTAAAGCCTTGTTCAAAGGGTTCGCAATGTTAGCATCGGTCAGTATTCTACATATCCTCACATCTCCTCTATCGATGATCTCTCGAATGAGATGGAATCGCCGTAGTATGTGTTTGGATCGCTGATGAGAGCGAGGTTCCTTAGCCTGTGCAATAGCCCCATTGTTATCACAATAGAGGTCTATAGAGTTCGCTATGCTAGGAACCATCTTAAGTTCAGTGCGAACTTCCGGATCCAAACAACCTTCTTTGCCGCATCAGATGTAGCAATATACTCGCTTCATTGTAGACCGCGATTGGTCTTGTCAATTCTTCCACCACACGCCACAATTCAAAATACGACTCGATCGAGATCTAAAATCATCCCTATCTGAAGTCAGATCATCAGAACCCTTTACAGTTAGCTTCTCATCGCCTCTAAATATCAAAAAATATTCTTTCATTCTTCGTAAGTACTTAAGAATGTTCTTGATAGCTGTCCAGTGACTTTCATCTGGATCTGACTAGTATCTGCTAGTCATGCTCAAAACATACGAGACATCGAAGCGAGTATAAAGCATGACGTACATGATAGACCCTATAGCAGATGCTTAAGAGATCTGATTCATGCGGTCTCTCTCCTCCTTAGAAGAGGGACATTGAGTCTTTGAAAGATTTACACCATGTGACATTGGCAGAAATCCCTCTTTGAATTCTGCATGGCAAAACAATTTAGCACCTTGTCAATGTATGTACTCTGACTTAGGCCAAGAAGTCTATTAGATCTATCTCTATAGATCTTGATGCCCAATATATAGGTTGCTTCTCCTAAGTCTTTTATTGAGAAACAATTTCCAAGCCAAGCCTTTATAGACTGTAGCATAGAGATATCGTTTCCAATGAGAAGTATGTCATCTACATACAAGATGAGAAAGATAACTATACTCCCACTAACCCTCTTGTAGACACAGGATTTATCTTCATTCTTGATGAAACCAAATTCTTTGATCGCATCATCGAATCGAAGATTCCAGCTTCTAGATGCTTGCTTTAAACCATAAATGAACCTTTGTAGCTTGCATACCTTTCCAGCATGATTTAGATCTACAAACCCCTCAGGTTGTGTCAAGTACACATCCTCGAGTAGGTTTCCATTCGGAAATGCAGTTTTGACATTCATTTGCCAGATCTCATAATCATGGTAAGCTGCAATAACAAACATGATCCGAATAGACTTAAGCATCGCAACTGGTGAAAAAGTTTCATCATAGTCAATACCATAAATTTATTTGAAACCTTTAGCTACCAATCGCCCTTTATAGGTATGCATAAGACCATCCATGATAGTTTTTCTCTTAAAGACCCAATTACACCCAATGGGTTTGACCCCTTCAGATGGCTCAACCAAAGTCCATACTTGGTTAGTGTACATGGATTTCATTTCGGAACTCATGACCTCTAGCAATTTCTCAGAATCTGGGCTCATCACAACTTCTTGATAGGATGTAGGCTCGTTCAACTCAACAAACATAACGTCATCATGGTCAAACAAAAAAGATAAATATCTCTCAGGCTGACGACGTATCCTATTAAACCTGTGAGGAGCTTGGTCTACTTGAACAGGTTGTTGCTTTACAACTTCTTGTGCAACAATCTCATCATCCACAACACTTTGTGGTGTCTGTTCAATTTCCATCAAGGTCTCAGTGCTATCTATATCTTGAACTTTTTCAAGATGGATTTTACTCCCACTAGTTCTTCTAGAAATGAACTCTCTTTCTAGAAATACACCATTTCTAGCGATAAATACTTTGCCTTGTATTAGATTATAAAAGTAATATTCCTTTGTTTCCTTGAGATATCCTACAAAGTAGCATTTGTCTAATTTGGGGCCTAGTTTGTCGGAGATTTGACGTCGAACATAAGCTTCACAACCCCAAATCTTCATAAAAGATATTTTGGGACTCTTCCCAGTCCATATCGTATATGGTGTTTTTATGACAACTTTAGATGGAACGCAGTTAAGTGTAAAGACAACCGTCTCTAGAGCGAATCCCCATAAGGAAGTAGGTAGATCAGCCTGACTCATTATCGATCGTACCATATATCATAAAGTATGATTTCTCCGTTCGGATACACCATTCAACTGTGGTGTTCCAGGTGGAGTGAGTTGAGATATGCTCCCACACTCAGCAAGATAGTTATGAAACTGTTGGCTAAGATATTCATCACCTCAATCTGATCGAAGCATCTTAATATTTTTGCCAAGTTGGTTTTGTACTTTACTCTTGAATTCTTTGAACTTTTCAATTGATTTTGACTTGTGTTTCATGAGATACACATAGCCGTATTTACTGACATCATCAATAAAAGTGATGAAGTACTGATAGTCTCCTCTAGCAGCAATATTGAAAGGGCCACATACATCAGTATGTAAGAGTCCTAACAAGTCTGTCACTCTTTCACCATGTCCACTAAATGGAGTCTTGGTCATCTTACCTAGAAGACAGGATTCACATCCCTCATATGATTCAAAATCAAATGAGTCTAAAAGTCCATCCTTATGGAGTTATAATATGCGATTCTCATTTATATGACCCAAGCGACAATGCCAGAGATATGTTTGGTTTAAATCATTCGATTTGAACCGTTTGATATTTATGTTATAGATTGGGCTTTCCAAGTCTAGAACATAGAGTCTATTCATAAGAAGTGCACTGCAATAGAACATATCGTTTAAATGAATAGAACAACATTTGTTCTTTATCATAAATGCGAAACCTTTCTTGTCCAAACAAGAAACAGAAATAATGTTCTTAGTTAAAGCAGACACGTAGTAATACTCTTCTAGTTCTAGAACAAGCCCAGAGGGCAAAGATGAAGAGTATGTTCCTACAGTAATAACAACAACTCTTGTGCCATTGCCTATTCGTAGGTCCACTTCGTCCTTTGTCAACTCTCTAGTTCTTCTTAGGCCTTGCACATTGGTATAAATGTGAGAGGCATAACCGGTATCTAATACCCATGGAGAAGAAATAGATAGATTGACTTATATAACATATATACCTGAAGCAGAAGTCTCACTTCTTTTGGTCTTAACTTCCTTTAGGTAAATCTTACAATTTCTCTCTCACCACATGCACCCCAAAACGCCAGGCTTGCGTCACGCTTCGATATAGCCGCTTAAGGTGATCAACTATATCATGAGCATCCATGTTCTTATGTTGCTTCTGAAGCTCAGAGTTCATGATGACAAACATTAGGCATGATACATCCAATGCATCATCTTGATGCTTCTGGTAAGTATCTTTTTCCGCATGAGTAGCGGTAGTAGTAGGTGCTTCAGGAAGAGGTTGCTCTAGGACATAGAGTTTTCGTTCTTGCTTGAGGACGATCCTCAAGTTTCTATACCAGTTCAGGAAATTAGCTCCGTTGAGCTTATCCTTCTCAAGGACAGATTGCAGAGAGAGAATATTTAACGTATTTGACGACATGGTGATCTACAACAAGAAATGCAGAAACAAGTATCATATTCTAAATCATTTAATTAGACTTTTAATTAAATGATACTCCCACTGAATCGTAGAGTTTTGGTAGAGGCTAGTCATGAATGTAGGCAAACGTACTTTGCCCATACTACTAGCTCCAAACTAAATATCATTCATGTGGGTCAAGATCCATATTATATTTCGTCTTGAGTTAGCTTTGGCTAATCCCCGAAGACTAGTATAATTTAGGTAGGCAACTCTTTACCAATTGCATCATATGTAACTCTTGGATATTTTGGTCAACAAGACTATTTGTTCGTTTACCCAACCATATGGGAGATGCCTCTAAGTCCTCAATCCAATTGAGATAACTTAGTTAAGTCACACCCAAAGTTCAATAGCTGGACATCACAATTATCCACTCACACTCTACTAAGATAAAATGTGTCACTTTTCTTTGGCAAACCCAACAACAAATGATCGAGGTAGTTTATGAGTACCAAACTTTGGTAGGCATATCGAGTTGACTTAATTATGTGCCTTTACATTCTTAATCCAATTGAGATAACATAGTTGATTAAGTCGAATCCAAAGTTTAATAATTAGACATCACTATTGTCTGATCGCGCTCTACCAAGATAAATTGAGTTACTTTGCTTTGGCAAACCCAACTACAATTGATCGAGGTAGTAGTGAGTATGAAACTTTGGTAAGCATACTGCATCGACTTAATTATGATAAACTTATCATCTAAGTATGCATCATATACACATATGACATATATCAACATATAAGCAAAAAACCTCATGGCGGTCCCGCTAGCTAGTTAACGGGCGGGATCAAGGGGCAACACTAATCTCCATGCATCTCCATGCATGAACATTTAATGCTTTACTAATCTCTATGCATCTCCATGCATGAGCATTTAATGCTCCACTAATCTCCATGCATGAGGTCTTAAGTGGTTGAAACAAATCCAAATGAGTCTAATCCGGATCAGATTCAATCCTTGGATTCATTTGAGTCTAACTCAATTAATAGATTCAATCCTTGGATTCATTTGAGTCTAACTCAATTAGTCCAACTTAACCTACATAACCTTAAGGTATATTATTTTAGTCAAACTAGAATAAGCTTATCTCCAAACCAACATGTTCTTTGTGTGCGACCTAAAACCATTTTAGATACATAAGCAATGAGCGACATTTAGCAATACATCATTGCTACCCAAGTGATGAGAATGACGAGATCTGATTTAACCTTTCGTGACTACTATAATGTATGACTTTGTCCTTCTATCCTCGATATCTAGATTGATTAAATAAGGCATAGACCGTGTCACTCAAACAAATGAGCTCAATATCTCATATTGACTCATTTGAGCATGACCATGTATTTCGTGGTCCTACTCTATCAAGAGGTCTAAAGATATCATTCCCGTCATATGGGAGGGATATATCCCATCTACATCACTCACATTCCTCCGCATAATTTGTTACATACCCAATGATCGCTTTTATAGTCCACCCTGTTACGAGTGACGTTTGACGATACCGAAGTACATAACTCCTTATGTAGGGAACCGTAGTAATTTTAGGTCTAAGGACTATTCATATTAATAGTCATATGAGAAAGTTTATGACACTTATATAACGATCTATGAACCTTTCTCATGGCGGGTCAATTCAGTATATATTCTTTAATATATACATATGTGTCAACGTGATATCACATATCCATAATTTGTGAGATCAAGTCATCAATTGACTTATATGTTAGTCTGAATGCATTAATACTGCCCTTGTATATTAATGTTTGACTAGGAATATTTAAGAATAGTATCCTCTACAGTCTCTCACAATCAATTTTACCGATTGATGTGCTGTAGATGAGAACCTACTTTCTAGGGCATTATTATATTTATTCGGCTGACACAAGCATAATGTAAATATAATAATCAAACTTTGCCTTTTTTATTAATAAAATATGAAACAAAGGGTTCCTAGTCAATCATCACATAATTGACTCTAGGGCTTACTACTAACACATGACACAGTAGGCGGAGACGCAGGGACAAGCTCCGCACGTACGGTGCGGAGCCGCACCAGTCATCGGCAGGGTTGATATACGGATTTTTTAGCCCCAGACATAAGGGCAAGACGCTAGGCGACGGCGGTGTGGCGGTCGGGCATTATGCCCAAACACCATTTCATCATTGGCTAGCTGCACACGAACGACTACGGACCGCCGATCGCATGACGTATGAGCCGAGGAAGGAATTCGCACTATGTCATCATGAGAAGGAAACCAACGAGCACATATTCTTCCGGTGCCCGATCACTCGGTGACTTTGGGACATGGTGCGTACGTGGCTGCATATCTGGAGGGAAATCCACTCGATGCCTCGTCTATTTTGAGCTCTTCGGTGCGAGATGCGGGGGAAGGGACGACTACGGAAGGCGAGGGATTTAGCCATTTTATGTTTGATCTTTCTTGTACGACAGACTCGTAACAAGAGTTGTTTTGAGGGTACCGAGCCTAATATTGAGAGGTTGTTCTTCAAAATATAGACTCATGTGTATCGCTTCATTGATGCCTAGGTCTTACATATCCATGTAGCTAAGCTACCATTATATATATATATTTTACCACCCCCAACCCTAACCCTTAAAAAAAAAGAAAAAGAAAGGACAGGAAGAGGAAGAGTTAGTGAAGTATCCCAATATAAGTATGTTATTCTAGTCGCAAACTTGTGCCAGTGTAGCTTAACTTGCTACTTGGACCTACAAAAGAACTCATCATTGCAATCATCATCAAGCTTGAGAAAGAAAATTGACTAGGATGGATATCTTGTCAGATTCGAAAAGGTAGATTGCATGCTGATTAAAGGCAGCAAGAGGTGCAATTTCAATTGGTAATGAAACCTTATTGGAGAAGGAAAATAAAGGATCTTGTGCTAGATCTTTAGAGATGATAATGTACTTCTTTCATCATGCAATTTTTGAGAGTATTGGGGCTACTATTGGGGAGGCTCATATATGGAAGGGTGGAAATTTAGGGTTTAAAAAAAATTTAAGTTTACAAGTCATTTGAAGTGTGGATTTGCATTAAAAAAAATAATTTAGTGCTATAGTTATACTAACTCTGCCCATGATGAGTTAACTCTGTCATAGTCAGTCCCAAGCTCGAATAAAGGAGGAGGGTTGTGTTAGGTTGCGTTAAACTAAGATAAATGTTCAATGTATAGATCCATGAAATTATTGTGCTAATACTAGGTTGTTCCTTAGAAGAAATGCATTGCAAGGTCCGACTATAATGTCTCGGCATTTTCAGAACTCAGGTGTAGTGATAAATATACAATAGTTTGTGTTGTAGGGTCCAACTGTAATGTATCAGCAAAGATTACTATATCTCTATGAGAACTTGGATGTAATGTTAAATAAGCAAAAGTTTTCACACCATAACTTAGGTAAGAACTGTTAGTAATAAGCCCTAGAGCAAATTATGTGATAATTGACTAGGGACTTTTTGTATCATATTCTATTAATAATAAATGCAAAGTTTGGTTATTATATTTACTTCATGTTTGTGCCAGCTGAATAAATATAATAATGCTCTAGAAAGTAGGTTTTTATTTGCAACATATCAATTGGTAGAATTGATTGTGAGAAGCTGTGGAGAACATTATTCTTAAATATTCCTAGTCAAGTATTAATATACAAGGGCATAATCCATTAAGATTAGCATGTAGGTCAATTAATGATTTGATCTCATAGGTCATGGATATGTGATATCACATTGACACATGAGTATATATTAGAGAATATATACTGAATTGATCCGCCATGAGAAAGTTTCATGGATCGTTATATGAGTGTCATAAAATTTCTCATGTGACTATTAGTATGAATAATCCTTAGACCTGAAATCACTACGATTCCTTACATAAGGAGTTATGTACTTTGGTATCGTCAAACGTCACCCGTAATATGGTGGACTATAAAGGTGATCACTGAATATGTAACAAATTATGCGGAGGGATGTGAGTGATGTAGACGGGATCTATCTCTCCCATATGACGGGAGTGATATCTTTAGGCCTCTTGATAGAGTAGGACCACGAAATGCATGACCATGTTCAAATGAGTCAAGATGAGATATTGAGCTCATTTGTTTGAGTGAGTCTACTTGGGGATTAAGAAACACAAAGATTGATAAGAGGATGACACGGTCTATGTCTCATTGATCAATCTAGATATCAAGGATAGAAGGACAAGTTCTACAAGATAAAAGTCACAGAAAGGTTTTGTCGGATTTTGACATTTTCGTAACTTGGGTAGCAATGATGCATTGCTAGATGTCGCTCATTGCTTATGTTTCTAAAGTGGTTTAGAGACATTGCCAACGTTATGAAAATCTATAGGGTCACACACATATAACATGTTTTGGAGATGAGGTTCATTTTAATTTGACTAAATGAACCATTAGGCATTGAATTAGAATCATTGAGTTAGACTCATTGGAAGAGGTTGGATTTGAGTTAGACTTAAATTATATGACTGAATTTGAGTTGGGCTTAAATTGATTTGATTTGAGTTGGACTCAAATCAATTTGAATGGTATGAATTCATCATGCATGATTAATGTGGATTAATCATGCATTGAAGAGGGAAAATCAAGAGTTGGATGAAACCTCTTATCATGCATGATTAATGTGGATTAATCATGCATTGAAGAGGGAAAAATCAAAGGTTGGATGAAACCTTTCATATTCATGGGATGAATATAAAAAGGGGATTTTGGATCAGGATAAGAGCTAGTGGAGATTGTCTTTGTTTTCCCTTCTTCTTCTTCTTGGTCGAAATTCTCTCTTGGCCTAGCCTCTTTTGTGGTGTTGCTAGCACAATCTTTCTCCAAAAGAGTGTTCGTGTAGATACCATAGAGGCACGAACACTTGAACGTGTAAGAGATCCGGCGAACCGTGAACGAGCGGGATAGACTAAGGGCACACATCAAAGGTATACCCTATAGGATAGGGCTTTTTGATCTATACTTTGTATGAGTTTTCTTTCGCATGGATCGCTCAAGGGATTCTTTTTCCGCTGCGATTTTATTGTTTATCGCATAGGATTCCCAACAAGAACAAATATGATAGGAAAATTAATAGTCTCAGATTTTGAACATGGAACATAGGAATCCTCATTGGTAAAGCAAGGAAGATAGTAGATACGATGATTAAGAGAAGAATTAGTATTTTGTGTTTATAAGAGGCAAAATAGATAGACGAAAAGTCAAATATGATAGATAATTAGGATTTTAAGTTATGGTACACAAAAAAGAGTAAAACACGAAATGGAATGAGTATTGTTGTAGATAGTTCTTTAAAAGATGAAGTTGTGGGAGTAGTTAGAAAGGATGATAAAATTATAACTCTCAATGTAGAAGTGGAGAAAGAAACTATGAATGTAATTAATGTACATGCACCTCAAGCAGGATTGGATGAAAATGCCAAGTCAAAATTTTGGGACGACCTAAATGAAGTATTATAAAATATTCCGCCAAATGAAATAATTTTAATAGGAGGCGATCTAAATGAGTCGGAGTGAAAAATGAGAAATATAAGAGGGTGTATGAGATTATAGGTTTGGAACAAAAAATGAAGGTAAAACTATATTGAATTTTGCGATATCATATGACTTTCTACTAGCTAATATATTTTTTAAGAAAAGAGAAGAACACATGGTCACGTTCAAAAGCATAAATAATAAACCGTAAATTAACTTTCTTATGGTTAAGAAGAGGGATAGAAAGATTTATAAAAATTACAAAATCATCTCTGAAGAAAGCTTAACTATCCAACATAGATTAGTATTGTTGGATATACATCTCAGTTATAGTATCAATAGTATTCAGGATCGATGACCACGCTAGAGGGGGGGGGGGGAATAGCGGTTTCTTCGCTTTGATGGATTATGTTTGTATTCGTCTACAAAACTTGTTATGCACAGCGGAAATAATAAAGTATAAACTAAAAACAAAGACAAACACTCACACAAGATAAGCGATATAACGTGGTTCGGAACCTAGGGTTCCTACTCCACGGGTCGAGCTTAAGTGAGCTCTAGTGATGCACACCACCACTATCAAACTTCTCATTCTCGGTGACACATCGGAGATGGAGAAACTTCTTACAACAATAAAAGATAAATACAAACAAATACAATGAAATACAAGTAAAGAAAATTTTACAATGGAGATCGCTTTTGCTTGCTTATTTGGTTGCTTGGATTGCTCTTGAAGATCCTGAAATGCATCAACACTTCGCTTCAAATCACCCCAAGAAACCTTCAAGAACCATTGCCGAAATCCTCTACGAACTGCTCCTTTTATGACCTACATTGGGCTGATTTCGCGGTAGCAGCTGATCGCTAAAAGGCCCAAATAATCGCCTCACAACGGACTTCATCCACATCGACATTCCAATTTAATCTGATACATCGAATGATCGCTTTACTAATGATCACGCTCAAGAGTCGATCGCTACCGATTACGAAGCTTCGCGGTTGTGGTTCACCCCAATGACTTATTATCCACGGCAATGATCGCTTAAGGCTACTGACCGCCAGAGACACAAAACAAATTGCTGAGCCTTCACGACTATCGACCACCGACTAATCATTATTCTAATGACCGCCAGAGTCGACTAAGTTCAATGGTTACACACTCGACAAATGGATCGCCAAAGCCATCACTGATCGGGTACACCTCAACCATGAGGTTTAACCCAAGTATGATCCTCTTATACTTGATATACCACCCTTAGCTTAGACCTTAGCCTTCTAGCTACCTCCATCAGCGTCACGCCTATCGGATCCCTCCAAGTTCTCCATTACTTGTTCATCCATATGCTAGCCTTTAGGTGTTTCCATCGACTATTGTTATGCTAACCGGGTCTACTTTGCTAAGGTACTTTTGGACTTATGCCACCAAGACAAACACTTAGACTTTACGCCGTCAAACATTGAGCTTATGCTGCCAAGACTATATGCCTGGACTTTATGCCGTAAATATCACACCCTTGGATTTCCCAATTGCCAAATACCCATGACTTGAACTTTCACTGTCAAGACTACACACTTAGACTTACGTGACCAAGACTACACCCTTGGACTTTCCAACTGTTAAGTACCCATGATTTGGATTTTCACCGCCAAGACTACACACTTGGACTTTTACAATTGTTAAGTACCCATGACTGGGACTTTCTATGCCAAGTACCCAAGATTTGAACTTTCCATGCCAAGACCCATGCTTGGACTTTTCATGTTAAGTATCCAAAACTTGAACTTTTCCTCGAGTCTCACTTGAGCTAGGTCAACCTTGACCTGAGGACGATTGTTTCACCAATCTCCCCATAAAGCTATCTCCTCATATGATCATATCCATATTAACCATATGATTAATCCATTGTCAAACAATGGTCAAACTCATTAACAATCCAATTGTTAATCCCATTGTCAAACATCAAAACCCTACTCGAGTCCAATCGAGTCTGGTCAATCGTGACCTGGGTCTATTGCACCAACGATCTCCACCTTTTTGATGTTTGACAAAACCTTTGAGTTAGACTACCTAACTCAAGCCATCAAGTCTCTCCCTTTTTTACATACATAAAAAAATCTCCTCCAAGGGTATCCATGTCTCATATCCCAATGAGATAACTCAATCTCTCCCTTGGTCCAAAATCATCATTAATGCCTTCATTTTCTCTAGTGATACTCCCTTATCACTAAATGCAAGACATTTTCTCCATTCTCCAATTCTTCTCCTTTGAGGAAAAACTCATCCATCATCCCTTGATAGATAAACTCCCCTTGAAGGCTTACTCCTCATTGACTATTGCACCAACAATGTCCTTAAAGAGACCCTAAGCCAATAGGAACTTTAAACCATCGAAAATAAGGGTAAGAGTTCAAACTTGAACTTTAACCTCCTTTAGAATTCGATACTCAACCCTAAACACCTCCCCTAATCATTTTCAATGATATTTCACCCTTCCAATGCTTTCCAAAGCATATCTAACTCGAAACGGGCTAAACAAATCTTTTACCCAAATCAGTCAACAATGATTGGTCAAGAAACAATGACCATCGCTAAGATCGGTCGATCCACCGACTGGTAGTCGACTGCCATCTGATTTCCAGAAATCAGACTTGCAGCAACGAACTTTGAAAATACATAAGTAAATATATGTATTTTGAAAAATCTTGAAAATTTATACGTACATTATTTACATGAAATATAATGGGTTAAAAAATAATTTTATAATAAAATGCCTATTAAATTGTGAGATTGATACAAAGTTCAAAACCAATGATAACTTCAATGTTTTGAGCCTACTTTGTATCAACTTCATAAATGGTGATTGCTATCAAAAGATAAACTTCACCAAAGTTTTTCAAAATGATTTTGAAATATTTTTCAAATCTTATTTTGAACCATGGTCTATGGGCTCAATGCACATGATTTGTACATAAGTTTTTCTTATGATTCATCCATGGTATATTATGAGTTTTGGTTCATCTAGATGCAAAAATTATGTACCTTGAACTTAACTTATTTTTCTAACATCTCACATGTGTCTAGGATGTATCAATACACTCACATGTCAATTTAATGTGAGATTTGGATTTTTGTTCTTCCTAATCTAAGGTCAAGCATTTTAACTAGATAACTCTATTTGATTCTCTTATAATGGGACTTCAAATCGTGCCATTGTCCTTAATTCAATTTTAATTGTCCTAAATGCATGAAATATAATCATGGCATATAAGGAATGCATAATTTAAAGCATAACCAATAATCATGATGTAATGACATAAAGATAAACCTAAACACGAACATGACATGAAAATTAAACTTAAACATTATCATGACATATTAAATAATTAAATGAAATATGATATCATGACATGATACATGACACACAAAATATGAAAAATAAAATGTAATGACGTAAGAATAACCTAAATTTTAATATTAATTGTTATTTGTTAGAATTAAATCCAATTTATTATAATACCAAATCTCCCATGTGTGCCAAAAATCCAAAATGATACACCATTTATTCTAAACCTAATTGTGTCAATTTTGATAAATTTTTCAATCTTCTCAAATTTTATTGGCACATCTTAAAATCTTTTAGAATATAAATCCAAACTCATTTTCAAGGAATTTTGTAATCTTGAAAATGTCCTAAGATGTCAATTCCACTATAGTTAGGTTAACCATCCATCCATTTAGGGTTGACACATCCTAATCCATTTAGCGTGATGGAATCATTCTCCTAGGAATCCAAAATCTATTTGAGCTCTTTGGATTAACTAGATACTCACTAGGGATATCCTCTCCCTTAGTACCTTTCTAATCACTTTCTTAGGTTTGGAAGCCTTGTCATTTGGGTCTTGCCTAGGTCAACTCTAGAGATGACTTCCTTTGTGATCTTCTTAGTGGCGTTCTTAGGTTTCTTTGAAACCTTAACCACTAGACACTTACCATGGTTAGCTTTAGGGATGACTTCCCTAGTAACCTTGGTTTTCCTAACCTAGATTTAGTTCCATAATCAAATGAAACATTGTGGTAGGTTGACATGACTTTCTTGGACTTAGGGTTGTAACCCAAACCTTTCCTATCTTTGGAAGGCTCTTGACTCCTAAACCCTAGATTTTGCCTATTTGACCCTTGAATTGACTTTGTCATCTTATAAAGGGTCTTTTCTAATTTTTCAAGCCTTAACCTCAAAGCTTGATTTTCAAATTCTAATATCTCAAGTTTTGATTTTTCATTGACTCTTAAGATATTCTTCTTCCTAGGCATATGTCTAGTCTATTTAGGATTGATGCCTTGATTGTTCTTGATCTTTTTAATGGTTTCCTTAGGTAGAATAGTTCTAGTATTGTTGGTTCTAGATTTGTCCTTGAATCTAATCTCACAACTCTTAGCACCTAAACAATAAAATTTATTTCTAGCATGCTTTTCATGAACAATAGCAAGTGCATTAAAATTATTCTTAGCATGCTTCTTGATACTAAAATTTGAGGGTGCATTAATAAATGATATCTTAGGGTTTACTTAAGAAGCTCTTCCTACATTTGTAGCTCCTTCTTTGTCCTTCTTGGAGTGGCTTTCCTTAGGACATTGGGTCTTGTTGGCATTTAAAGCACACCATATGTTCCTTGCTCTTCCTAGTAGGAACTCTGGTTTCTTTGGTCTTTGGCACCACTTGTGTCGTCTTCTTGACCCTCTTTGGATACTTACTCTTGTAATGTCTATTTTCCTTACACTCAAAACACGCTATATGATTTTTATCTTTAATACACATATTTGAGTTACCTTCTTGAATGGTAGGAGAATTTTGGATTTCTGCTTCAATTCTCCTGGATGTAGATTGTTCATCTTGCTCTTGCTCCGACATTGAAGGTCTAATCTCCTCCCCCTCAATTCTTGAGGTGGAGGCTTCTCTAACCTTTTCTACTGACCCGGATGTTGAGCATCTCTCAACTTTCGAATTCTCACGCTCTTGGGAGTATAATGATGTGCTTTCTTCTTCGGATGTTGAGCATCTCTCAACTTCCGAGTCTTCTTGAGCTTGAGATGATGAACACTCCTCCTCGGCTTTCTTGAATTCTTCTTCACTTAGGGCCATTGAGGGGTTCTCATGGAACTTGATCAACTTGTTCCACAGCTCCTTTGCATCTTTATAATTTCCTAGTCTAGACAAAATGTCGTCAGGTATCAAATTTACTAACATTTTAGTTACCTTGATGGTTGTCTCGAATTTTTGCTGTTGCTCCTTGGTCCACCTCTTCATTATGAGGATTGCTTCCTTCTTTCCCTCGGGCCATCGAATCCTATAATAATAGCAAATCAATTTTCGATATTAGACATTAGAAAATATTCCATCCTATCTTTCCAGTATGCGAAATGTTCGCAGTCGAAGGCGGGTGGAATCGTGATGTCATCGCCCAATCTCTCGCAGAGATCCATCTTCCTCTAGCGCTGCTCTCACGGATGTGAATCCGGTGAAGAGCGACCTGCTCTGATACCACTTGTTGAGGATCGATTATCGCGCTGGGGGGGTTGAATAGCGGTTTCTTCGCTTCGATGGATTGCGTTCGTGTTCGTCTACAAAACTTATTATGCGCAACGGAAATAATAAAACATAAACTAAAAACAAAGGCAAACACTCACACAAGACAAGCGATATAACGTGGTTCGGAACGTAGGGTTCTTACTCCAGGGGTCGAGCTCAAGTGCACTCTAGTGATACACACCACCACTATCAAACTTCTTCTCGGTGACACACCGGAGATGGAGAAACCTCTTATAATAGTTCTTACAACAATAAGAGATAAATACAAGCAAATGCAGTGAAATATAAATAAAAAAAACTTTACAAAGGAGATCGCTTTTGCTTACTTGTTTGATTGCTTGGACTGCTCTTGAAGATTTTGAAATGCACCAACACTTTGCCTCAAATCGCTCCAAGAAACCTTTAAGAATACAACAATAACAACAATAACAAAGTATTATCCCACTAGGTGGGGTCGGCTATATAGATTCTTCTACGCCATTGGACTCTATCCCCTACTATATCATCATCTATATTTAAATAAATTTTATCTTATTTTATTTTTGCTAACCAAGTCTTTTTTGGTCTTCCCCTTCCTCATTTAATGTGTATATTTGATATTGTTTCACATCGCCTAACTGGAGCATTTATTGTTCGTCTAAGTACATGTACGCACCATCTTAAACGTGTCTCTCAGAGCTTTCCTTCAATAGATGCAACACCAATTTTTTCTCTAATGCTCTCATTTCTTATTCTGTCCATCCTTGTATTTCCGCACATCCACCTTAATATCCTCATCTCTGCAACTCTCATCTTTTGCTCATGTGCTCGAGTCGTAACCCAACATTCAACTCCATATAACATAGCAGGTCTAATCGCCGTTTTATAGAATTTCCCTTTAAGTTTTAGAGGTACTTTACGATCACATAAAACACCCGACGCTTTCCTCTATTTCAACCATCCTGCTTGTATTCTATGTAAGACATCTCTCTCAATCCCTCCATCATCTCGCAAAAATGATCCCAAATATTTAAAGCTCTCAGTTCTAGATAATTCGTCATCTCCTATCTTAACACTTGTCTCATTACGTCTAATATTGCTAAATTTAAATTCCATATATTCTGTCTTTACTCTATTAAGCTTAAAACCTTTCACTTCTAGTGTTTCCCGTCAAGATTCTAGTTTAGCATTTACTTCTTCATGTGTCTCATCTACTAAAACAATATCATCTGCAAACAACATACACCACGGTACTGTGTCTTGAATGTGTCCAGTGAGTTCGTCCATGATTAGTGTAAAAAGATAAGGATTTAAAGATGATCCTTGATATAACCCTATCTTTATTGGAAATGCTTCAGTTAATCCACCTGAAATCTTCACTCTGGTCGTTATTTCCTCATACATATCCTTAATTAGTTCAATATATGTTACACTATCACCTCTTTTTTCTAAAATTCTCCATATTATTTCTCTTGGAACTCTATCATAAGTTTTTTCTAAATCAATGAATACCATGTGTAGATCCTGCTTTTGCTCTCTATGCTTTTTAATTAGTTGTCTAAGAAGATGTATAACTTCTATTGTCGACTTTCCTGGCATGAATCCAAATGGATTCTTGAGAACTGTGGTCTCCTTCCTTAATCTTTTTTCTATTACTCTTTCCCAAAGGTTCATGGTATGACTCATTAGTTTAATTCCTTTGTAGTTTTCATAAGTTTGTATGTCTCACTTATTCTTATATAAGGGAATTAGAATACTTACCCTCTATTGATCAGACATCCTTTTTATTTTCAATATCATGTTAAATAATTTTGTAAGCCATTCAATACCTTATTTCCCTAGACACTTCCATACCTCTATTGGAATATCATCTGTTCCAACGACTTTTCCATTTTGCATTCCATTTAAAGCTTATTTTACTTCTGAAATTTGAATTCTACGATAAAAATTTAAATTTCTATACTCATTTGACCTACTTAAATTACCTAAATTAAGCTGGTATCCTAAATCTTCATTAAAAAGTTGATGAAAATATCTCTTCCACCGTTCTTTTATTTCTTCATCATGTACTAGTACCCTATTGCATTCATCTTTAATACATCTTATTTAATTAAGATCTTTTGTCTTCTTCTATCTCACTTTAGCTATTCTATAAATGTCTCTTTCCCCTTCTTTTGTATCTAATTTTCGATATAACTGTTTAAAAGTTTCAGTCTTAGCTTCATTCACTGCTTTCTTAGTTTCTTTCTTAGCTATTGTATATTTTTTCAAATTTTCCTCATTTTTACAAATATATAATTTCTTATATACTGTTCGTTTTTCCTTAACTTTCTCTTGCACTTTTTCATTCCATCACTAAGATTCTTTATTTGGTAGTACATGCCCCTTTGACTCACCGAGTACACTCTTGGCTACTATTTTTAATTTTGATACCATCTTATCCCACGTCGTATTAGAGTCACTGTATATTTCATCTAATACTTATACTCCTACATTCTCTTTGAATATATTTAGTTTCTCATCCTTTAACTTCCACCATTTAATTCTAGGAGTCGTGTATATTTTCCTTCTATTAATATTATGTTTGAGGCGTATATCCAATACTACTAATTTATGTTGAGTAGTTAAACTTTTTCTAGGGATGACTTTACAATCTTTATAAATCTTTTTATCTCTCTTCCTAACTATAAGAAAGTCAATTTGTGATTTATTATTTTCACTTTTGAACGTGATCAAGTGTTCATCTCTTTTCTTAAAAAATGTATTAGTTAGTATAAGATCATATGCTATTATAAAATCCAATATAGTTTTACCTTCTTCATTTCTTGTTCCAAACCCATAACCCTCATGCACCCTCTTATATTCGTCATTTTTCACTCCGACATGCCCATTTAAATCGCCTCCTATTAAAATCATCTCATTTGACGGAATATTTTGTAATACTTCATCCAAGTCCTCTCAAAACCTTAATTTGGTATTTTCATTTAATCCTATTTGAGGTGCATATACACTAATTACGTTCATAGTTTCTTTCTCCACTATTATTTTGAGAGCTATAATTTTATCCTCCTTTCTAATTACTTCTACAACTTCATCCTTTAACGAGCTATCAACAATAATACCCACTCCATTTCTTATTTTACTCTTTTCTGTATACCATAACTTAAAATCCGAGTTCTCTATCATCTTTGTCTTTTCACCTACCCATTTTGTCTTTTGTACACATACAATATTAATTTTTCTCCTAATCATTGTATCTATTATCTCCATTGTTTTACCAGTGAGGGTTTCTATGTTCCATGTACTAAATCTTAGACTATTAGTTTTTCTATAATATTTGTTCTTACCCAACCTATGGTGTGAGAACTCTTACTTATTTAACACTACACCCAAGTTTTCATGGAGATGTAGCGGTCCTTGTCGATACGTTGCAGTCGGACCCTGCAACGCGAACTCTAGTATATTTTTCACTACACTCGAGTTCTGAAAATATAGCGGTCCTTATCGAGACGTTAAAGTCGGACCCTGTAACGCGTTTCTTTTGGGGAATAACCTAGCATTAGCATAATAGTTTGATTGATCCATTCATGAACATTTGTCTTAGTTTAACGCTGGGTGACAACCTAACGCAACCCTCCTCTTTTGCAGTGTAGCTCTTTTGCAGCATGTACAGTTGTTAGGCTGTGGTGGATATATGTCTTCATTGTGATGCTATTCGTGGAGGCAATTGTACTGTTCATCTGCTACTTTGATGCGTGGGTGATATCCTCAATCAATTTGCCCTAGCATGTATATATGCTCATGAGGAATAGTAAGTGTTTGAATTGACCTATGTAATTCTTCTAGGTCTTCCTCTCCCTATGATATACTGAATATGACATCACTTTGAGTTTCTCCCTCTTGTATTGATAGAATGTCACAATCTTCCGGAATATTAAGTTGTTCAAATATTGCCACCCTTTTTATGTTCCTTTTTTCGTTAGGGCACTCCCTTGCAAAGTGACCTTCTTGTCCACATAGGTAGCATTTGCACCTTTTGCTTCTTACTAGATGCTTTCTTTTTTCTATTCTTGCATGAGAATCATGGGGTTTTCCTTTGTAAGTGCGACTTCTACGAATACCTAATGCATCTCCTTTCATTGTATCAATGCAATTAGTTGATCATTTTTCTTATCTAAAACACTGCACAAATTGTTTAGGTCTCTACCATTCACCTTTTATTGGTAAATAAAAATGATATGTAGATCCTTCATTTGTCTCTGACATAATTAGGAAGTTTATTAAAAATGTGCTTATGAAAAATTGTACTAAATGATATGTATCTTATCTTAATTTGGTTTTGTTAGTTTAAAAACACAAGCATACACTGAAAGAGTTCACTTATTTTAGGTAGATCAATCATTATTTCTTCATATTTTCCCTCTGAATTGCTATCTACGCTAAAGTTGACTGTAAAATTGTATTTTAAAAGAAACAACAGCTAGGAAGATTCTCTTTGATAGTGAACATGCATAAACTTCATCAATAACCTTTGGAAATATTTTGTCTCCCATCAAAAACCATTTTTTAATTTCAGAATCTTAGGGCTCACTCCATTTTGTGATTTTCAACATTACAGTTATCATTTACCTCTGTCTGCTATTCTTTGACACTGTTTACTTTCATCAACTAGGAATCTTAATGTTGCTGGGGACAATAACCTGGGTAACAAAATGGAAGAAACCAATGAAATTATTTCAGGACTTAACTGCAAAGTCTGGGTTCAATACGAAAATTATGATGACTTCTGTAATGCAATGAAGGTGTTATGTGGACGATCAATGCAGAAGGTAAGAATTTACATTGCTTTATTCCATAAATGGCATTTCTGCAGTGTTTATCTGGTAGTAGTGGTTTGATATTTTTATTTGTATGTCAGTGTGGCTGACTGCACGTGTTATATGACTTATTCATGGATTTGTTTTCCCTAACCTTAAAAAAGAAACACTGCTTATTCCCCTGGCAGTCATTCTGGAAAATATGGAGCTTCTCCAGGACAGTGTTTCCACCCAAGAAATGCTAGGACGAACACATGGCTGGTGAAAGAATTCCCTACTCAATTTCCTCTCTTTCGTTCTTTTAAATGAAACACAAACTAGGAACTGATTTAACACCGAGTACAATTCAACTTACCAAGCAAGGGAAAATATAATTAATTGAAGGACTATTCAATGCAAGGATCCTAACCCATTTTATAAGCCGACAATGAAACCAGTTCTTTGCAAAAATATGATTTAGTTACCAAAATCTTTAGTAAACTCCCAAATAAACTAAACAATCATCTCTTAAGTAAATCTGAACAAGTTAAAAAAAAAAACTAATTACATCATTCCCCCCACCAACAAGAACTCAATTTTGTCAAGTAGAGGTTAGGGGAGCAGAATGTTCTATCAATGCTTATGATGCCTTGCATAGGTGCAGAGTGTACAATCAGGTACATGTGCAGAAGATGACTCTGGTGTTGGATTTTTCAATCTCAACAAATAAGCCAAGTTGCTTGCATTGTAATTCTGGTTTTGTGATCCATGCATCTTCTATATCTAGTTCTATATCCATGTGACTTTTCCAATGTACTAGTTACCTTCTAGCACTTCCATGGGGAGCTAGCATTTTCTGTGTATCAATGACACTCTCAATCATATGAGTTAGTTAAGTCGAAGGAGGTAGAGTTGGAGCCGAACTGTTAGGAGTACAACCTATGGACAAATCAGCAAACGAAAGAGGCTTAAATGCATCTCAATAAAATATTTGATTCTTGAATTCAACTGGCAAGTCAAAGATATAAGTATTATGGTCTATTTTTCTCATAATGAAAAAATGACTAGTAGAGTGGATATAAAATTTTGTATTGGTGGTTTTAAGTAACCGTTTAAGGTGGACATGGAAGTTTTCTCTTCATTGATATGTCAAATACACTTAGTAAAGCTCTTAGCTCACTCAGAAAGGTGATAGGTAAGGGAACAACTACTAATGAAACCAAATTGACTAGGTGATGAGATGTAGACCTGTGGATAACCTTGAATAGACTTTTACCTGCAGTAGAATGGTTTATAGAAGTATTATAAGTAAAACCAATGATGAGTAAAATAAAATCCAAAATTTCTAATTTATACCTACTAGACACTTAAGCAGATTTCCTAAACTACCATTAACCACCTCAATTTGGCCCTGAGTCTGTGGATGAAATGCAGATGGAAATATGAGCACTCCTAGATAGTTTTCATAAGCACTTCTAAAAACAATTAAGAAACTGGACATATGATCAATGTGGGTATTCCATGCAAACTAACAAGCTCCTTACAAAATTACTTAGCTATCTAAGATACGTCATTGGCCTTATTGTAGGGATTTATAGCGGTGTATAGAGATCTATGTTATGTTTGTTTGCCTTGGTTGTCTAACAAGTGTTACATTGTGATGCGACCTTAGCTATTTCTCATCTTAAAGATGACTAACATAATCTATCTAAAATAAGTTATTGGTTTATCCTTCTCAAAGTACCCCGCAAAAGCTCATGTGTAACTTCTATATTAAGAAGACTCTAAGTGATGTATGGAATACATAGATTTGTGCTTTTATATAGATAACCATCTTTAATTATAAAGTTAACCAAATTAAACCATCCTGAATGTTTTGAAAAATTAATCTAAAGTTAGGGCACATAGATTACTCATCCTTTAAACGTCCAAATCCTACCTTATGATTTCTATCTTATACAATGACTATAATTTGTCATAATGTGTCAATAGGTTTTTTATCCTTACTTAATTGGTGTTTTACGATAAAAGTGTACATTAGAGGAACTCAACCTGTCACACCCCGGGGGTCTTTTCGCCATCCAAATGACGGAGGAGCCCCTTAGTGACAATATTCATAAACACAATACTGGAACCAGATCTGGTAAAAACTCCGAAATAATATAGAAATATAATTATTTTATGGATCGCATGCATGCACGACTAAGTATCAATTAATTAAAAGTAGAATACATTTTTAACACTAAATCAAATTTCAACAAAATCCAAAATGCGTAAACAAATTACGATAACAACAAAAGAAAAATCGAACGACATCTCGATCGAATGCTGTGGGACCAGCACGGCCAGGGACTTTCTGAGCGAGACAATGGTAAGTCAACTGGACTCATCCTCTATCAGCTAACCTGGAGAATATGAGAAAAAGGGGGTGAGTACAACCACTCAGTGGGTGGATAAAATAAAGTGCATAATCATAATGGACATAATGGATAGCTGGACATAATGAACATGATGAAAGTCAAAGAAACCTACTAGAGTAACTCAAACCTCAGAGTATAGACACCGCCACTAACTCGACAAAGAATATAATAAATACATCTATAACACATAACCAACTGCAAATCTACAAGTAATGAATATCAAGAAACCGCGACAAAGCCTCGGCTCTCGAGGTAATGCAAAGAGGTACTATCTACTAACTACCACGAACGAGACTCGTGGATCGACAAACAAAATAATGGCATCATGAAGTGTAGGCCATACTAGCAGGAGTAAGGTCGCGCACCAAATACACATGTATCCTATATGCGTCAATCATACGTATGAACAACCAAGGCAAAGAACCAAAATGCAAAGAACACAAACAAATGCAATCCATGCGAGCATGATGCAATGCAAATGATACGGTCACCTCGACGCTACCACCGCTTCACACGCGATGCGAGCCGAGCGGGTAGGGATGACAATCGCAAGACTCGCCATCATCGCTTCCCGAGCGACCGAGTGGATGTGGACGGATCTTGAGTACACCTATTCTCCTACTCAAACAGAGCGGGGAGCAAAGCTCTCATCTCCCAAAGGTCGTAGACTCAGAGGAGGGATCTCGCTCGCTACCACGCCGCATCACAATACCCACGAGCTGACAATGAGCTCGACAGAGCAATCGTGACACACCTCCCGATGTACTCACTAACCCACGAGTGGCAGCGCGCAGCATGAATCGGGCCGCAGCTCACTATAAAGCGAGTCGCTGCCGCCAAAGATGCAATCACGCAAGACGGTGTAATGTCCCCCTAAAGTACATGTAACACCAACCAATATACGCCTCCAAATAACATGATAAAAAAATGAGTACATATAGATAACCTAGGTATACAGGAAAGTATATCTAAAAGCTAGTCAAGTGCATGTCACAACTCCTAAAATAAGTACATCAAGGTAGTTAAACCTAGGGTTCCAACCCTTCTAATACGAACTCCTATCACTACGATAAGATCATAAACCTTCTCATAACACATCGAGACGATCAAGTCTAAATTATACCATTTCTACCTAATTCAATCTGCATGCTACTACGAACAGTCGCGTGAGTACTTAAGATGTAAGGTAGTCATTTAGCTACAACCGATATACGATTCCAATTATCACTAACTCCGAATCTGACAATACCAGAGTAATGACTTTACGGTAAGTCATCTCATCCATGATCGGGAAACACGATCGACCCCTGATATATAAAGCGACCATAGAGAAACTCATCGTAAACTTTCTCAACTACGAATGAGAGACTTAGTTGACAATGTAAATAGAGAAAAATAGTATATACCCTCTAAGGATCATACCACCTCTGATAGTTCAATCACAATATCCACCGAACCAATAAGTAGATCAAACCTATACCAACAACATCTACCAATAAGCATGTCCGAATTATTATGTCTAGGATTCCAACACCTAGGGTTATATCATTGTCGTTTCATTTCTTAGATTCGCTCCTAAGAGATAACCTCATCTAAATTATACTATCTCCATAGCAATTGGATGTCCCTATACCAATGAGCACGTCTGAGTTATTACACCTAGGATTCTACTAATGTTGTTTTATTCCTGAGATCTGCTCCTACGGAATCACCTCACCTAAGTTATACTATCTACTGATCTCAATCATGGTATCAATCGCGACAATACATAACCAAATAAGCATTTAACCATGATGTCCAATAATTACAGCAAAAACATATTAATGGAGATCAATGACAGAAGTTAATTAAGTTATAACTAAAGGGGTCATGTCAATACGAAATCAAGACAATACTAAAAAGAGCATCCAGTGCAAATACACTATAAACCACATAAGCAACGTAATCATATTACCATGCACAAAAATCTAGAGAGTCAAAGAACCAATATATACCTTCTAAGCATTTATCTCATCTTAGTCATATTATCCTACTAGTCCAATCCTAATACTAATCCAACCAATAATAGGTAAACATCTACCAATAAGCATCTAACAATTTATATCACAGCGAAAACTAGGTGCATATAACCGTAATAGCAATCAATAACTATACGCTAACAAATATCAAACAACCTAGAACCTAGGTTCAACGGTTATAAGGTTAAAGCAATACTAGTCAGATCCCCAAGTGAAAACATAATACAACCTATGAAAATAGCATAACCAATATAACCAATACAAATATGCACTAAATTCTGAAATTATAAAATCCACCCACCTGATACATAGAATGTCCGAGAATCTCCGTGTCCGATAGTCTATCTTGAATCAAAACCTTAAACAGTTTAAGAATCCTGTCTCTGATGATAATTAGACAATACTCGGGAGCAAACTTGATCTTTTTGGTCCCACAACAGTCTGATAAACTTGTATGAATCTTCTACTATAAGATTTCTTACATCTTGAACCAAGTCCCAGGAAACCTTAGTGACATGAACAAGTCCTGTGAGATTATAATTACCATCCAGGAAACGTGGGTGAACAAATGCTCCATAATCTTCAAAAGGACCCACCATTCCACCAAAAAACATCACCGACCTTTATTTGACTAGAATACTTTGACTAAGATGCATCCTTTTTAGAAAAGATGAGCTTCTTTTCCTCTTCAATTGCTTCAGTAACTATCACCGAGATCTTTGCATGAACGGTATGGAGAAAGAAGAGTGAATAAAACCGGATAATCAAACTCCATTACTGAAGGCTTCAATCTTTCCATCAAAAGAACACCACTATCTCTATAGGCCCTTACTGCCCTCCAAGCAGCAGACCTCTGGATTCGCCGATGCGAGGAAGAAGTAAAGGGGTGGCAATGGCGGTGATTGGCCTAGCAATAGGCGCACACGACGCGGTTAACAATGGCGTCGGCCTGACAACAGACGCACGCGAGGAGGAAGGTGCAAAGGGGTTATTGCTCGTCGTGGAGGAACAAAAGGAGCGGCGACGCAGCTATCACCCACGGCGACGACGACCTAGGCACTGGGAAAGATGCCGACGGCGAGGTAGGCATGGCCGGTGTGCAGAGAGAAGGCGGCAGCAAAAAGGGGCGGCGAATCGCTCAAGGCGGCGACGCAAGGAAGGGACAACTACGCAGGTCACGCAGAGTGCGATTACACTGAGTCGCACGGCGAGAAGGAGAGACGACGTGGCAAAGGGCGAAGGCATCGTGTGGTCGCGCGTGAGGAAGAGGACGCACGGGGTAAAGAAATAAGTTTTTTTTTTCTTTCCTCAAACCCTAACTTAGGTTTTAAGTTATATAATCTTAAACTTAACCAAATTAATCAACATAATGATTAACCTTAATTTGACCTCATCCAATCTAATAAAAATCTTATCCCATAATTAACAACCAAAATAAATAATTACATTTCCTTTTTAATAAATAAATAAATTTTATGTTATTTATCACGTTGTAAATTACATTATTATCATATTACATTATATTAAATTTTTAATTTCATTTATTATTATTATTAAAAAAAAAATTCCCTATATATTACACAACCTATCTAGCATGGTTGATGCTTAATTTTGTTTGTGATTGAATGTAGTTAAGTGCAAAATGATTAGAGTGCAATATGAATGCCTTTGGTAATATGTAGTGTTGTCAATGTTTTAGAACTTGGGCAATAGCATCAAGCTCCTTATGATACATGGAGTAATGTTGTTGTTTAAGGAGGCAATGTTGTGCCCTTCCTAGCTTATAGTACCTCAAATTCCTTCTCCAGATGCATCACAAGCTACCTCAATTGGTTACTAAAGATTTGGGTGTTTGCTTTCTTCTTCGTTTTGAAAGGTCAGAGAGGCAAACTTAGTTTCATTAAAACTTCCATTTTTAAAGTAATTTATAGTGGGTACCATAATTGTACTACAGTTTCTAATGAAACATTTATACAACAGAGTGACACTAAAGTTTCTAATGAAATATTTATACACTGTTATAAACTCATGGAAACTTCAAGACCTACTAATCTATAACAAAGTGCATGACACCCACATAGCGCACATCTACCTAGTCCTTTAAACCCTTAAGAACGTGAGGCTATTTGTCAACCTCCAGAATTATTTTAGGACTTGATTTATTACCACATTTATTACCCTTATGAATGTGCTTGGAGCATATGGGCATGAATCAATCATATAGTCCATTTTGTTTTTTAAAGGTGGTTTTCGCTAATCCCATATCTAAATATAATGGTATTTATTATTTCATAAAAAAGAGAGCACCCTTTATTACATGGAAGATGCCCTATTTATATGCAAAGTTAGAGCCTATTCAACGGAATAAATCAAATCCTATCCTAAGAATAAATCAAACTCTATCCTAGGAAATAATTATCCGTAACCATATTTAGGGATAACAAATTATCCCTAGCCATATTTACAATATTCTAACACTCCTTCTCAAGCTGAAGAATATAAATTATATGCACTTAGCTTGTTACATATATAGTCAATTCGGGGACCTCTCAGTGACTTAGTAAATATATCTGCTAGTTGATCATGTGAGTTAACAAAACTAGTAGATATTTCTCCAGATATGACTTTCTCTCTGACAAAGTGACAGTCGACTTTAATATGCTTTGTCTTCTCATGAAAAATTAGATTTGAGGTGATGCATGGCGGCTTGGTTATCACATATAAGTGTCATTTGTGTAACATTTTCAAACCTTAGCTCCTAAAGCAACTGTTTAAGCCATATAAGCTCTTGACTGACTATGACCATAGCTCGATATTCTGCCTTTGCACTGGATCTCGCCACAATATTCTGCTTTTTGCTTTTCCAAGAAACAAGGTTATCTACGATAAATATATAAAAACCATAAATCTCCTATCAATGGGAGATCCTGTCCAGTTTGCATCAGAATACCCTATGACTCGAGTATGTCCTTTGTCTTCGTACAAAAGGCCTTTTCCTGGAGTGTCTCTGATATATCGAACAATGCGAATCATAGTATCCCAATGTTCTTTGCATGGAGAGTTGAGAAACTAACTTACTACACTTACTGCAAATGAGATATTTGGACGAGTAACAGTAAGGTAACTTAGGGGGCGTTTGGTTCGTAGAGAATTTTCTGTTTTCTATTTTCATTCTCTCGTTTTCCAGAAAATAGAAAATGAGTTTTTTTTGTTTTCCAGTTTTCCAAAAATGCTTTTTTATTTTTTGGAAAGCGAAAATGGAAACAGAAAATGATTATTTCTCTTTTTCAGTTTTCCAAAAAATGCTCCTTTATTTTCTGGAAAATGGAGATGGAAAACGCGAACCAAACACATTTTCTCATTTTCGCAGAAAATGAAAATGAAAAATGGAGAAGAAAACAGATACCAAATGCCCTCTTAGTCTCCCTACTAATCGCCCTGTATCGTTCAGGATCTGGTAGAGGCTCCCCCTGATTTGGCAGGATCTTGACATTAGGATCCATATGGTTGTCAACTGTCTTTGAGTTTAACATTCTTGTTTCTTCTAGAATATCCATTGCATGCTTCCTTTGAGATATAATGATCCCATTTCTGGACTGTGCTACTTCTATCCCCAAGAAATATTTAAGTCTGTCGAGATCCTTTGTCTGAAAATGTTTGAAAAGATGTTGTTTCACCTATGAGATCCCGAGATGATCACTACCTGTGATGACAATATCATCAACATAAACCACTAGGTAGATGCAACCAGTAGATGAGTGATGATAAAAGACAGAATGGTCCACCTCGCTCCGAGTCATGCCGAACTATTGAATTACAATACTGAATCTATCAAACCATGCTCTGGGTGACTGCTTGAGATCATATAAAAATTTTTGCAAGTGACACACAAGACCAGAAGACTCCCCCTGAGCAACAAAACATGGAGGTTACTCCATGTAAACTTCTTCAAGCAGGTCACCATATAAGAACGCATTCTTGATGTCCAACTGATAAAAATGCCAGTGTTGAATCGCAGTAATGAACATGAATAAGCGTATAGAGGATATCTTGGCAACAGGAGAAAAAGTGTCCCCATAATCCAATTCGAAGATCTGAGTATAGCCTTTAGCAACGAGACGAGCCTTAAGCCGATCAACCATTCCGTCTGGACCAATCTTCACCATATATAGCCATCGACAACCAACAATTGACTTTCCTGGTGGTGGAGGAATGAGGTCTCAAGTCTCACAGCTCCGTAAGACACTCATTTCGCCCAAAGATAGTGCTTCCATCCTGAGGGCAAATGCGATCTCCCGCAGCTTTCTAAGAGAAATAGACGACAAGGAGGAAAGACAAGAATAATAGGAAGGAGAAAGACGATGGTAACTCAAAGAAACATAATAAGGAGAAGGATTACGAGTAGAATGTATACCTTTCCGAAGTGCAATGGGAATATCAGAGTCAGAAGACTGGACCGAAGGAAGGAGCAGAGGACCTGGCTCTAGAGATGATTCCATGGTAGAGTCAGTATTGGGCGACAGTAAAGCAGGATTAGGACGATGCTGATAAACCTACAACGGAGGAGGAATTGGGGCTGGGGGTGATAGAGAATCCTCCGGAGGATAAAAGACTGGTACATGCATAGAAAGATGAAACTCAGACGACGACTCGGAAGACCCAAAGAAAGGAACCGAATCAAAGAACGTGACATTAACAGAGATGAAATACCGACTGAGAGTAGAGGAATAACACTTGTACCCTTTCTGAGACTGTGGGTACTCAAGGAAAACACATTTATGCGATCGAGGAGAGAGTTTATCAATGTCAGAATCAAGAGTGAGCAAAACATGTAGAACCAAAGACCCTAGGTGGTAAAGGATAAAGGGACTGATCCGGATAGATGAGGTATTTGACCTTGCAAAGTAGATGAAGGCATACGATTGATGAGATAACATGTAGTAAATACGACTTCACCCAAAAAACGAAGCGGAACGTGAGAGTGGAGAAGAGGCCGGGTGGTCTCGAGAAGATGGCAATTCTTGCGTTCTGCAACTCCATTTTGTTAGGGGGTATGAGGATAAGACGTCCGATGTAACACGTCGTGAGATGTTAAGAAGGTATGAAATGAAGTAGATAGATACTCACGTGCATTATCACTTTGCAAGGATCGAAGAGGGATACCAAATTGTGTTTTGACTTCATTAAAAAAAAATTGAAAAATAGAAAACAATTCTGAACGATCCTTCATCAGATATAACCAAGTACAACGGAAAAAATCGTCTATAAAAGTAATAAAATATTGTGACCCCAATGTAGAAGAAACACGACTCGGACCCCAAACATCGGAATGAACCAAAGCAAAGGGGGATGTAGCCCGACTTACAATGCGAGGAGAAAACGAACTACGAATATGCTTGCTTAATTGACACGACTTACAAGACAAAGACTTTAAGTAAGAAAGACTAGGATGTAATTATTTTAACTTATCAAGACCAGGATGTCCCAACTGAGCATGAATAATGAGTGGAGATGCCGTCGCCGCACCAACGAGAGAGTTTTGATGATGTCGATATAGGCTATGAGACTCACATCCGAAGCCAATCATCCTCCCCGTACTCTGGTCCTGTAATGAAACAACAGATTTAGTAAACGAGATGACACAATCAAGAGACCGAGTAAGCTAACTTATTGATAACAAATTAAAGGGAGCTTCGGGAACATAAAGAACATTATGAATGAGAAGAGATGGAGAAGGATGAACAACCCTAATACCTTGGGACTGAGTTTGAGAACCATTTGCCATGATGACAAAGGGTAAATAACTGGAAGTAGATAGTGACGAAAAAAGAGATCTATTACTAGTGATATGGTCGGTGACTCCAAAGTCAAGTACCCAAAGACCCAAAGAGCGAGATATGCCAGCAAAGGAATTATCAGCTTGTGTAACTGCAGCAAGGGAATTAGAATCCCGTCGATTCTCATACCATTTCAGAAAGTCATCATAGGAAGGCGGTGGAGTTGATTCCGGTGTCAACTGTGAAGTGGAAGCTGAAGAAGTGGCAGAACTCTGGGCGATCTGAGCAGCACGAGGAGGTCGACCATGGCGACTCCAATATTTATCAATTGTGTGTCTTGGTCGGTGACAATGATCACATCAAGGACGTCCTTTTCCACTCTTATAAGGTGGAAGTCTGTTGTTGTTTCGAGAGACCAAAGCTGAAGAGTCAACAGGAACAGAAGATGACAACGTCGACTTTGGCAGGGACTCGGAGGAGAGTCTCTCAGGTAGAGTCCATGGTGGCTTCTATAGGGCTGCCCAGGATCTGATCACGAATATAAGAGTAATCTGTGGGCAAACCATATAAGGCCAGAGACAAAAAATTTCTTCCGATTTTCAAGCTTTGCAACAGGAGTGGCCACAGGTGGGAGCAGGTCATTGAACTCACATAGAAGACTAGAGACTGATCCTAGATAAGTTGACATAGAATCCTTGATCTGATGGGCATGAAGGATGGTCATGAGATTTTCACACACTTGATAGAGTCGTCGAGAATTGTTCGTAAAAAGTTGTTGAGCCTGTGTCCAAACATCCTTGCAGATCTTATGAGTGCGGAAGACATCCCTGAGAGATGGATGAATGGTGGCTCGGGTAATGCAACACAACTGAGCATCAATCTTTTTTCATAAAGGACGATCGATGACTTGAATATCCTCTTCAGTTTGGGTGAGATGTGTTTCATAATCCTATCCAACAAGCCAAAGCTTAATGTGAGAGGCCCAAGAGGAGTAGTTTATACCATCCAAGGGCTCGGACGAGAGCGGTGTCACGACGTGGTTGGTAAAAATTGAAAAATCTGGCTTTGAAGTGCTGGAGGTAGCCATGACGAATGAAGCAGGTGCTGATCAGATGAGAAGATGAGGGCTGGACGGTCCGGCTTCAAAGTGCCGGAGAAAGACTGCTGTCGGCTGCGATGACAAGCTGAGACAGTCGGCAGAAGGAAGCTGTCGGAAGGAAGCTGCCAGATCGTGCGTGAGGTGCTGAATGGTTCGAAAAGGGGAGGTGGTGGCAGTGGGTTCAGGAGAAAGGAACCCACAACCTCAGAATCAGAATTGTCGAAATGGAATGAGAGGCAACGACTAACGCACAGACACGTGTGAAGCGATCGAACAACGGCGAGGAGGCGGCCGGCGGAGCTGGTTTCGATAGCGTCGGCATTGACGCCCTCGTCTATCTCGCCGTCGTTCTTGAATACTTGGCTGCCGAGGTGCTGGAGCTAGCCGACAACGCGGCGCGCTGGGCGTAGCGCCCCTTCTTGAGGAAGCGGCCGACAGGGAACTAGAGGAACCCTAAAACGGTTCAGCAACGGAAGGGGGCACGAGGTGGATGCCGCTGCGTCGGGCGGCTTCTAGGATTTGACCGCGTCGATCGATGTCAAGAGGGTTTCGCTTTCCCCTATGGAGGAAGAAGAAGAGCGAGCGAGGGAGGGAGAAATAGATCGCTTGGGGAAGGAGAAGGCAAGAGAGGGAGATTGTGAAATCTGGCGGAAGAGGGCTGCGAGCGACCAGGAAGTTGGCCCCGTGATTCGATGCATCGCAGCTCCAGCAGAGGAAAGCCGCGTTTGCCTCGTAGAACACCATCGCCGGGTTGCCTACGTCTGTGAGGAAGGTAGCTGCGAAGGGGAAGGACGTCGCGGAAGAGACTGCGTCCGCGAGGAAGGGTGCTGGAGATAGAAGTCGCGAAGGGGATGCGGCGGGGAAACCCTAATGCTCTGATACCATATTATTTCATAAAAAAGAGAGCACCTTTTATTACATAGAAGACACCCTATTTATATGCAAAGTTAGGGCCTATCCAACGGAATAAATCAAACCCTATCCTAAGAATAAATCAAATTATATCCTAGGAAATAATTATCCCTAATCATATTTAGGGATAACAAATTATCCCTAGTCATATTTACAATATTCTAACAGTATCTATCCCCTAGGTCAATCTTAGAGAAGCACTTAGCTCTGACCATCAAGTCGAGTATGTCGTCAAGTCTATGGGAGACTTATATATGATAGTGATTTTGTTGATAACATGATTGGCAATATAATTCTTCAAGAGCCATCCCTTTCGATGTTTGATTTGTAGAGACAATACAAGGATTGATGCATTCTCCAATAAAATCTCTCTGGAAGTTCTTTAATTTGTCTATATAATCGAGTGCGCCCGTATGGGAGGATTGATAGGGGCATGATTTGGAAACAAGGTCTATTGCATGCTAATTGTGTGCAAAGGTGACTCCTCAAGTAACACTCTAGGAGTTAGAGTTATGTCGTGATAGTTATCTAAGCTCTTCTTTGTTGGTGCAATCGGTCCAGGTCACGATTGACCAGACTCGAGTAGTGTCTTGATGTTTGTGTTTTGATGTTTGATAATGAGTTGACATGGGGTTGACCATACGATAGTAAAATCCAAGTCTTGAGTACTTGACATGGAAAGTCCAAGATTGAGCCTTGGCATTTGGAAAGTCCAACATGGATTGACAAGGTAAAGTCCAAGTCTTGAGTACTTGGCATGGAAAGTCCAAACATGGGTATTGGCAAGGGAAAGTCCAAGCTTGAGTTTTGGCAATTGGAAAGTCCAACATGGGTTGACAAGGAAAGTCCAAGGGGTGATATTGGCGGTGTAAAGTCCAAGGATGGAGTCTTAACAGCATAAGTCCAATGGTTGGCGACGTAAAGTCCAAGCGATAGTCTTGGCAGCATAAGCCCAATGTGCCTTGGCGGTATAGACCAATTTAACATGACAATAGCCGATGGAAGCACCTGAAGGCTAGCGTATGGATGAACAAGTCATGGATGACTTGGAGGGATCCGATAGGTGTGAGACTAATGGAGGTGGCTAGAAGACTTAGGTTTAGGCTAAGAGTGGTCTAGCAAATATGACGGCATCATACTTGGGGTTAAATCTCATGTTTGAGGTTATCAGTCGACTAGGGCTTTGGACCAGTCGATTGGTCGAGTGTTTTGACACTTGACAACTGAGTCGACTTCAGAGTATTCGATCGAGATTACGCTCGAATCGCTCAAAGTCGACTAGTGTTCGATCGCAGAAATAACCCCACGATCGCATGGATGGCAATTATCGCTGGTCGGGTTACTGAGGAGAGAATACTCGATGTGGCCAGGGGCCGATCGCGCCGATCGGCTCTGGGTAATGGCAGTCGATTGCCAGTATATTCGTTGGTTTGAATGTCGATGTGGATTAAGTCCGCTGTGAGACAACGACACTGTTGGCAGTCGACTGGAGACTTATGGTAGTCGACTGTCAGGCGGAAATCTAGGTCGCGAGGAGGCTTAAAAGGAGTTCAACGAGAGGGATTTCCACAGCGATTTCTTGGGCGTTTTTGAGGCGATTTACTGGTGCAAATCAGGGTCTTCAAGCACGGTTCAAGCAATCAACAAGCAAACTTCCAAAAGATCGTTTGTAAAGTGTTCTTTGCATTCTTTTGTGTATTTCACTTGTATTTGTTTGTTTATTGTTTTTTATTGTTATAAGAATCATTGTATGAGGTTTCTCTGCCTCCGACTTGTTGTCGAGAAGGAGTTTATTGGTTTAGTGGTGGTATTTGCATCGCTAGAGCTCATTCGAGCCCAACCCGTAGAGTAGGAATCTTGAGGTTCTGAACTACGTTATATCTTTGTGTTGTAATTGTGTATTTTTCTCTATATTCGTATTTTATTTTGTATTTCCACTGCGATAACCGAATTGTAGAGATAAACGAACGAATTCCATCGCGCAACGTCAAACACGCTATTTACCCCCCCCCTCTAGCGACGGTCAAATTCCCAACATTCTTAACCTTAGGTGATGGTCTTGTTGGATCACCGCGATATTTATAGGCTATGTCGTACACAACTCGGACACCATGGTTGATACACGAATCAAATATTCGCGTGTTGTGTTTATACACTCCTATGTGCAATGGAAATTAAAGTTCATTCGTCAAATTCAACTCCTTGAATTTGATTTTCTCAATAGGAAATGGGAAAATTAATACTTGTGTGACCCTCAATGGTTCAAAGATACAGATAGCCGTGGGTTCACAATTTTTTGTGATTTAGGACTATACTTGTCCTTTATTCGAGCATACCTTTAATAGCCCCATCCTATGATCAACTCTTTGATTATAGGACGTCAGAACTAATTCTGATTAGCACCCAACGAATCATGGTAAGAATGTCTAGTAGCACCGCCCATGACTCCCTATGTATCACTGAATAATGTCTGCAAGAATCGGTCGATTATGGTCGACGTACAGTCTAGTTCCTTCATCTCATATATCCCGGTCAAATCTACAACCATTGGTATATCGAGAGTTGTATATTGATTTGACAATCATGTGATGTATCTTATAATGACTCGCATGTGTAACTAGGAAATTCATTTCCAAAAGCACATCTTACAGTCTTGATCAGAGACTTCATACACTATAGAACAATACATTACATAGGATATTCACACTCGTGGGTGTGTGATGAATCCCCGACTACAATGCACTGACTCCTATATATTTTGTTACTGTACCCGATCTCACCACCTGATGATTCCAATAGAGTCGGTAAATGAGTCAAAGCACAAACCCAACATATAGAGTCTCAGTGTTGTCCCGGGACATAAGGACTACTAGCGTACACTGCATCATATGAGCACTCCAAAATCAAGGACTTATCTATTCGATAAATAATAACCACTTGGAAAGTTCGAGTGAGGGTAATTCGATGAACTCATCATATGAGCACCTATCTGTATGCTTGAACATCTCTATGTCCTTACCAATGAAATGCAGTACACTGCATCACAGATGCTAGTCTCTAGCTTGAGTGGTCGTATATCTTTGTTTATTAGGTGGCCTAATTGACTAGGAACATGTTTAGAATATACAGTGAATATTGATGTATTTTATGATGATTATCATATGTATCACCACATCTCACTATGGTATATTCAAGGACTTTATCTATATATCTAGCATGGGTATGTCACATTTATTTGAATTATATTAGAATAAAGTATGTTTGTACACAAGAGTCAATAAAGTCATTGCCAATAGTTGGCTTATAGGACACCTACTCTAACGGGTCTTATGATGGCTAGGTTGTAACAACTTGACATTTTGCTTATTATATTCAAAGACACAAGTGTTTTATCTCTTGTAGTGAGTTGCGAAGAGGTTGTAAAGTAGGGCCTATTGAGGATGATACGAGCGATGTTCATGTGGATGATGTTGCACTAAATTTTATCAGTGTACGAGGTCATCTCAATAGGGACTAGATATCTTTCCGCCATTGAGAATGAAGTTTGGGCTTTGATGAGGTTTCAATGTGAGTTGAATTCTATAAAAAGCTTGCTTGCAAATTACATTCATGTAACTCTCACAATCTATAATAATTATTTTGCATTTTTATTTCCACACTTCCATAAGTATGAAAAATATTAGTGTATTTTCATGTGTCACCCATTGTCGGTATGGATAAGATGAGGCAATATAGAATTCCTATAGCTTCTCTCTCACCCCTTCCTATAGCTTCTCCCTCACCCCTTTTAGCTTTTAGGTTTTGTTTTTTGAGTTCAATGTCGTCATCACTCCTAAAGTTGGGAGTACGTGACTTCAATGTCAAAGTGGTACTTAGATTTTATTGATATGACTATGTGGATATTTCAATGCTATATGACTCTTCGTGGCTTATGTAATGTTATACGTTTTAGTTAGACCTCTTTAACCTTCTCTTGTTTTGTGGGTTGGCCTCTACGTGTTGGATGATAGTTTCTTGATGGATTACATAATAGATTTCCTAATTGAGATGTCCTATAGGATGGTACAATTCTTATGAAAGGAATATGTTTGAATGTGGAGGCTTTGATGATCTTCTTAAGTTCTATGAATTTATGGTAGGCTTCTTTTTATGAATTAGAAAAAATAACCTAAGTTCTCTCTGTATTTCTAGCCTTATTTCATCAATGAAGTGGATAAGGACAACTATTGGGTGGAGTTCTTCAAACTTAAGTATTTCGTTACACTTAGGGATAACTATTTTAAAATTTTTCACATACTATAAACTTGGTGCCTTGGCACATAATCAGTTCAGTTTGTGCATTCTTGATTAGCCTAAACGTTTATAAAAATTTCTTAGCAACTCTAGTGAGTTTTATTTTGACAAATTGGGGTTATTAAGTAGCAATCTTATACCCATTAAAAAATAATCCTTGATCTCAGCTAGCAAATTGAGGAATGCATTTGGTTTCTATCTTATTGTCAAAGCATGAAGCATTACCTTAATGCGGATAATGATATCTCTTTTATCTTGCTTATCCATGTGTGTATGGTTGTATTCAAGAAAATAGTCATTCTCTTGTAGCAAAAGACGATTACGCTCGCCTCCAATGCTGCTCACCGTCAGTTCCTCGGTGATGGTGAAGGGAGGTAAATGACGAAAGAGGGGGGGGGGCTATGCCCCTTGATCCGTTGGCCAGAAACAGTGGAGAGCTTCTGAGTCCAGATGAGGGTTTTAGACTCCACGTCAAGATTCGATCCCTGCTCACTTGTAGCAGCATCTATGCTGCTCTAGCCAACGACCCGTCCTATGGGGATTGAAAATAGTCATTCTCACCTCTAGTTGTGGGTTGATGATTATTAGTTGAAATGCGTGGATGCATGCTCATTTAATAATCTAGTAATTCAAAAACAATTTCTTTATCCATATAACCTTGTTCTTGAATCTTTCTAGGTCCACTTGAATTCTTAGGGTTTTTAGTTCATTTTCTAAGTCTTTACATATGATATCTCACGTCTACTATATCTCTGATAGTAGGTGAAATGTCATTCTAAGAGCTGAAAAGGAATGAACAGATTGGTTGCACCAATTTGAAATATGTAGGTTTGGTCAATCAATTTGAAAAATGGCCAACCGTGGAACTTAAGTAGGGATTGCATGATCAGATACAGCAGAGGGTTGCAACACAGGCCTTGGCAAGATGTGAATCACCAGTGTTTTTTGTAAGGATTTGTAGCATCAGGTGGTTGGTGTGATATGAGGCTATGGGTGGGCTTGTCTTTTCCTTGTTGCACATTAAAGGTAGATGATGTGAATGAGGAGGTTATAGAAAACGAGGAGGGGACAATAATAGCATTATGTGATGACAATTGACGGTTATGCGAGCATTATGAAAATGTAGGATTGTGACTGAGTTTCTGAGGTCACAGATGGCTAAGGTGGGAGGCTGAATCACATCAATGGAGGAAGTGCGATGTCAATAGCTGTATCTAGTCTAACTTGACTTTGATGTCAATTGATATAGCATGAAGAACAACTCATCAAAAGAGGGAAAATATATTTTAATTGAATGATCATTCAGTACAAGGGAGATCCTAATCCATTTTATAGGCTGACAATGAAATTAGTTGTAAAGACATGATTTTGTTCCCTAAAACCTTTAACAAATTCCCAAATAAATTTAAACAATCATCTAAAACAACCCTAACTACGTCCTCCAAGGAAACAAGAAATTTAAAAAGAAAAACCAGGAAAAGGTTTCCCTATCCTTTTCCAATAATCCTTTTTTCCCTCCCTCACTTCTCTTCCTACCTATTCTCCGGGTAGGAAATGCAATGATGAAGTATTTTGCATAATGAATTCTAAATGCATATCCGAAGACTTGTGTTTAAGAGGAATATAGTTGATTAAAAAAAAGGCAATGTTAAAAATAAATTGATTTCATTTCAAGTCCAATACCATTTTATTTCTATTTGGTTTTTCTTTTTTTTATTAGTGATACTGTAATAATCTGACTAAGTGTGGAGAGTGCCGAGTCAGGAAGGAGGTGACTCGGAAAGTAGATAGAGAGCCGAGTCAGGAAGGAGATGACTTGGGAAACAGGTAGAGAGCCGAATCAGGAAGGAGATGAGAGTTGGGTCAGGAAGGAGGTGATTCGGGAAGCTGGCAGAGGGCCGAATCAGGAAAGAGGCAACTCGAGAAGCAGGCAGAGGGCCGAATAAGGAAGGAGGCGACTCGAGAAGCAGACAGAGAGCCGAGTTAGGAAGGTGAATCGGGAAGTGGGTAGAGAGCGAAGTCAGGAAGGAGGCGACTCGGAAAGCAGATAGAGAGCCGAGTTAGGAAGAAGGTGACTCGGGAAGCAAGTAGAGAGCAAAGTCAAAAAGGAGGCGAATCGGGAAGCAGGTAGAGAGCGAAGTCAGGAAGGATGCGACTCAGGAAGTCGGCAGAGAGTCGAGTCAGGAAGGAGGAACGACTCGAGGGTGAGCAAGGGGTGGAACTTTGGCGGAGTAAACCATAATAAGTCAGTTAGCATAGGACCAGTGCTAGGTAAAAGAGTAGATGGTCTATTAATATGGGGACCTCATAAAACATTTCTTCAATAGTTTGTTAGAACTCACAACTACATGCCACCTCTCTTTTTATAACAGCTTGAGGATGCCTCATAGGCCCTACAAAAGATTCCTTATAGGACATATTCTCTAACGGCTTAACAACATTATCACCTCGACCTATGTGGCTTTCCACGTGGAGGATCATCCTTGTAGGTTGTTATGTAATGACCTACCTCGAGGCATCGCCAAGGAGTCGTGGGAAAGAGGAGGCTATAAAAGGAGGAGAGGAAGACAGAGTGAGGGGTTGAACATTCTTACACTTGCTTTTTCTATACCATTGCATTTTTTACTGCTACTGGCTTCTCTTCTTCTTTCTTGCAATAAACTCTAACTTAAGCATTGGAGGGTCGTAGCCGGGATTCCGATGGTCGTAGCCAGGATTCGATGATCGTTTGACCTGTGTTAACTTTGACGGGATAGAAAGAGAATATTTATTGTTGCGGTCGAATAGAACCCGTCCTCAGTGGCTTAAGATCGTGGAAGAAAAATCTTTACCAGCATCAGTTGACGTCGTCTGTGGGAACATTAGAGCAAGACGTCGAGATGCAACCCCAAAAAGTTCCTCCTCCCCTCTAAAAAAACTCCTATCACCATCCTACCTTCTCAGCTAGCTACAATGATAAATAAGGCAGTGGTCGATGTGCGGATGCAAGAGGAGAGAAGGATGGTATATCTTCTTCCCCATTTCGGGAGCCATCTTAAAGAGAGCAACCATATGGGGGACCCTCGCACATCCCCGCACATGACCAACAAGATACAGAGGTAGTGCCCGGAGAAGGACTGCCAGGGGGAATTGATCGATATCCCCTCCCTTTTTTGCCCGCGAGAAGAGAGGAGCAAGGTGAGAGCCATTTAACTAGGGCTCAGGAACAATATAAACCCTCCCCCTTTCTAGAAGACAGTGTTGGAAACTCCATCTCATTTTCGCCCTCCTTACATTGGGTTGTACGATGGCACCTCCGATTCGGAAGAACACTTATCCCAATTTGAAGGGGCGACCGCTCTCCATCGATACACGGATGCTCTCAAGTGCATGGCTTTTCGCACCACTTTGTCGTCTTCATCCCAGAGATGGTTTGGATTGTTGTGTCCATATTCCATTACTTGCTTTAAGGATATGAAGGGAGCCTTCCTCAAGCATTTCGCTAGCAGCAAAAGGCATAAACACACTGCTTCTAGCTTACTCCATTTGAAGTAGGAACCTACTGAATCGTTGCGGAGTTATATCCGTTGGTTCCTAATACCGCTTTAGAAGTACCCTCGGCCGCACCGGACTTCTTAATGGTCGCTATATCCCACGGCTTGAAGGAAGGACCATTCTTTAGTTCTCTGTTGAGAAAGTATGCCTCCAATTACGAGGAGTTGTTGGGCCAGGCCGAGGATTATATTAATGAAGAAAATGTATTGAAGGTTCAGAGAGCTGATAAGAAGCCCGTCTCTACCCCTGTAGAGAGAAATCAATTCCTTGCTCATCGGGCTCCCCCAAGAAGGGAATATGTTAAGATCTTTTCCTCAAGAAGTTCCTCATCCATGACCCCTCTGGTTAGAAGCTCCTCTCAATCACCCCCTATGAATTATGACCATTGAATTCTCACCCCTGCCTCAAACCTTGAAAGACCGAGAGTTAAAAGCTTATGATAAGCAAGACGTCCTTCAATGTCCCGCTGGATATAGAGGAGCTCCCCGCAACCCTCCAACCTATTCTTCTGGCAATACCACATGGAGTATGAGCATTCCAGTGACCGGTGTTTCGGGTTACAGAGGAAGTTGGAACAAATCAGGATGGAGCACCCCTATTTGCAACAACAGTTAGGTTTGGGTGCAGGAAGGGGCCGTAGGCCTCTTGTTACTCGTCCAAGACCTTAAATAAGAGACCACCGACCCTCCCACCGCAAGGACAGACACAACCAAGCCCGGAAGCCATCCCTCAGGTGGGAGGGACAAGTGGCGGGACCCTAGCCGCTCTTGAAGATGGCCCTGCTAGAGATGTTATTAATGTCATCGCTGGAGGATCTATTGATGGAGACTCTAATAGAGCTCGAAAGTCTTATGTCCGCCTGATGGAGAGTCTGACCATCGGGGAAGACAGGGCGTTGCAAGGCATCCCTCTGCTAAGCTTTGGACCAAAAGACCTACAAGGTATTCTTCTACCTCACACTGGTGCCTTGGTAGTTAGAATTTCCCTTGCCAACTATAAGGTTGCTTGAGTTCTGGTGGACTCGGAGAGTTTGGTCAATATTTTTTTCCAGGAGGCCTTCAATCAGATGTAGCTGGGGATAGAGCTGTTAAATGGGCCGATTCATGGCGGGGCGGGTCAACCCATCGTAAATTCAATATTTAGTGGGGAGGGACGGGCCAACCCGCCATCTCGGCGGGTTGAGAAATCTCTAACCTAACCCAACCCAAGACGGGTTGCGGATTAGGCAGGTCAACCCGTGGGCCAAAAAATTTAAAAAATATATCTAAAATTATTGAGGCATTAAAGGCTTGAGGCAATGATCGGTAAGACATTTGAAGTAATTAAAATCTTATAATTGAGATTCAATTATCGACCTACAAAGTTGAGTACCAATGTTTTTGATTCCTTTTCAATGTTCTAAAATATCCAAATCTTGATAATATATAAATGTAAATTTTTGCTTTTCCAAATAGAGATTCAATTGAGATTTTCTAACCCTTGTAATTATTTGATTTTGATATGTCATTATTTCCTACATTGATTAGAATAGTAGTGACAAGATAATATAAAATAATTAGAGTATACAAAAAAAAATAGAGTATTTCATCAAATATTCTTTTGTTCTTTCCTCTTAACTTCTTTTATACTTTATTGAGTTGTATGTGTAATAAAAGAAGATTGTGATGGTGAAAAAATTATCTTGTTAATATTAAAATATTAGTAAAAAAAAACTTATACAATTTTATTTTCACATGTTCCATCTTTTGATATTTCTCAACCTGCGGGTCAACCCGTGTCCATGGCGTGCTGACCCAATCCGTGCGGATCGATCCGTTTAAGTCTGTCAAAATGGCGGGTTGATAAAATTTCAACCCAAACCGCTTAAATTATTTGGCGGGGCGGGCCAACCCGACGGGCCCAACCCAACTTGACAGCTCTAGCTGGGGAATGCACAGCTAGAGGAGGTTTCGACTCCCTCTGTTCAGATTTGCGGGAAATATAATGCATCTCGTAGGATAAATATCCCTGCCCTTCACCTTGGGAATGAAGCCGAGTCAAAAGATCAACATGACTCCTTTCTTGGTAGTGGATACCCCTTCAGTATACAATGCCATCCTGAGTCGGCTGTTCCTATCAGCTTTCTAGGTGGTGGCTTCCCCTTATCATCAGAAGGTGAAATTTCCGATGGGCCGATTGGTTGGGGAGGTCAGAGGCGAACAAAGGGCAGCTCGAAGCTGCTATGTCCAGATGGTTCGAGACGATAGAAAGAGGGCCTGGGTGAATGATCCCAAAGGAAAAGCTCCTATAATTTCGGAAGTCTACGTACTGGAGGAGTCAACTCCTAAGAAAGAGACAATGGAAGAAGGGGAGTCCATGGAGATATCCCTAGGAAAACTGACTCGGGTGGCAAAGTAACTAGAGGTGAAGGAAGAACTCATTGCATGTTTGCAAAGAAACGAGGATATTTTCGCTAAGAACGTACATGATTTGATCGGGATCGATCTCCGAGTGGCAAAACATCATTTAAATATCACTCGAGGAGCTTGACCGGTTAATCAGAAGAGACGACATTTTGGATATGAGAAGGATGAGGATATAGTTGAAGAGGTGGAAAAATTATTACAAGCAGGGCATGTAAAAGAAATTCAATTTTCTGAATGGGTGTCTAATGCAGTGTTAGTCCCTAAGCCCTCAGGCAATGACGTTTGTGTATTGACTTCCGTGATTTAAATAAAGCCTACCTTAAAGACTGCTACCCCTTGCCTCGTATTGATTAACTTGTGGATTCTACAGTAGGTTACGAAGTTGACTCACTTACGGATGCACACCAAGGGTATCATCAGATTCCTTTAGCTTGGGAGGATCAGAGGAAAGTTAGTTTTGTGATAGCAGGAGGGTTATATTCTTATGTAGTGATGCCTTTTGAGCTTAAGAACGCTAGGGCCACATATTATAGGCTCATGGACAAAATATTTGTTGGGCAGAAGGGAAGAAATGTGGAGGTATATGTTGATGACATCTTGATGAAATCCCGACTCAGTCAGGATTTGATACAAGACTTAGAAGAAACTTTTTCCACACTGAGACATTATAACATGAAGTTGAACCCTAAGAAGTGTCTATTCGAAGTGTGGAGTGGAAAGTTTTTAGGATATATTGTTACAGAGAAGGGGTTGCAAGCCAATCCGGTGAAGGTTTCTGGTTTGCTTGACTTTGTAATGAAACTGGCTGATGGACTTGAGCTTGATACTGGGATAGGGAGCACCTTAATTCTTGATAATTTGTCATTGCCTGTGCAACATGGATCAGAAAAGAGGAGCTGTTTAAGAATATATGAGAAAGGATTCCGAAGAACTTACCAAATCTAGGGTGTGTTGCATATTTTCCATTCATGGTATTAATTCCTCTTGATGGAGAATTTGTAAATCTCTGGAAGACATAAGAGGAGGGGGGAGCGAAGTTGATCCGCACTTTTGAGTGGAGAACAAGACCATTGTATCAAAATATTGTATATCTTCGGTGGGAGAAGAAAGAGAGACTTCAGGAAATGAGGAGAGGAGGTTAGTAGGAGACGAGCTTGAAGCAATGCCGATTGAAACCCCTTGTGAGGCGAGGTTGGGCAATATGTGAGGCAGCCAAGGAGTGATGGGAGAAGAGCTACTAGTAGCTGGAACCACTTCGGCTACGAAGGAGAAAGGAGGAGAAGAGGAGTTAGGGTTCTGTGTTGTTGAAGAGGAATCCATGTCCCCTTGGGGTGTAAGGGAAGAGATGGCAGGAGGAACCATTGGCGGGGATGCTGGGGAAAAGGAAAGGGGTGAAATGGGGGAAGGTGGAAGGGTGATGGGGAAGAGGTCATCGGCAGCTGATGCAGTTTCTTCAGAAAAAGAAAGTGAAGAAGAAGGGGAATTAGGGTTCTGCTGTATTAAGGGGAAATAAGTTTCTTTGATAAGGAGGGAGAAGTAATAGGGGGAGGATGTGACAAGATTGAAAGGGATATTACCAAGGGCGATGAAGAAGTAGGGGCAGAAAGGGGAACGACGGAAGTGAAAGCATCTATGGCTGGAGTAGATATTGGTGGAGGACTGGTGGATATTTCGGAGGGGCTAGCCCGATTCTTTTGGACTCTCCGTCGAGCAGCTTTCATCAGCCGCCTTTATTTTCTTGGGATGAGGAAGTGAGATTGCTATAAGAAGAAGAGAGATGAAGTTCACAGTAAAGGTAGCGGCGGTAAGGGATACTTGAACATTAGAGAATTTGCAAGGTTTAAGGGGAGAAATAGGAAACCTTATTTAGGGTGTAGCAGCGGATTCTCTTCAACAAGGGGAGGAGAAAGGCCCACGGATGTGGCTGTAATCAAGGGTCTAGGCCCAGGTTACAGACAATTCATGGGTCGGTCTGTAGGCAGTGACGTTAGGAGCCTAATTCTGGAACTTGCCAGTAGGAGGTTTCCATAGAAGTTATTTACCATGGCCGCCCGAGGCAGTTTGTAAGCCATCGAGTCGGTCTTTATTCTTATTCAGCTCGGCATTGGTCGTAGCTTAACAGTCCTCGTGCGGTTATGGATCGGAGGAGTCGCGTTTAAGGTAGAACTCACCTTGGAAGATCAACAGAGTATATTACTACGGCCGGCTGAGGCAGTTCATAAGCCCTCGGGTTGGCCTTCATTCTTATTCAGCTCAGTGTTGGTCGTAGCTTAATAGTCCCCGTGTGATGGTGAATCGGAGGAATTAGGTTTAAGGTAAAACTCACTTTAGAAGATCGACTGAGTTTATTACTACGGTCGATCAAGGTAGTTCGTAAGCCCTCGAGTCGGTCTTCATTCTTATTCAGCTCGGCGTTGGCCGTAGCTTAGCAGTCTCCGTGCGGTGGTGGATCGGAGGAGTTGGGTTTAAGGTAAAACTCCTCATGGAAGATCGACAGAGTATATTACTACGACTGGCTGAGGCAGTTCATAATCCCTCGAGTCGGTCTTCTTTCTTATTCAGCTCTGCGTTGGTCGTAGCTTAACAATTCCCGTACAGTGGCGGATCGGAGGAGTCAGACTTAAGGTAGAACTCACTTTGGAAGATCGACGGAGTATATTACTACGGTCGGCCGAAATAGTTCGTAAGTCCTCGAGTCGGTCTTCATTCTTAATCAACTTGGCATTAGCCGTAGCTTAGCAGTCCCCGTGCGGTGGCGGATTGGAGGAGTTGAGTTTAAGGTAGAATTCACTTTGGAAGAACGGCGGAGTATATAATTACGGTCGGCCAAGGCAGTTCGCAAGCCCTCGAGTCGGTTTTCATTCTTAATCAGCTCGGCATTGGCCGTAGCTTAACAGTCCCCGTGCGGCGGCGGATTGGAGGAGTCGGGTTTAAGATAGAATTCAATTTGGAAAAATGACGGAGTATATCACTACGGTCGGCCGAGGCAGTTCGTAAGCCCTTGAGTCGGTCTTCATTCTTAATCAACTCGGTGTTAGCCGTAGCTTAATAGTCCCCGTGTAATGGCAGATCGGAGGAGTCGAGTTTAAGGTAGAATTCACTTTGGAAGAACTGTGGGGTATATCACTATGACCGACCAAGGCAGTTCGTAAGCCCTCGAGTCGGTCTACATTTTCATTCAGCTCGGCGCTGGCCGTAGCCTAACAGTCCCCATGTGGTGCTGGATCGGGGGAGTCGAATTTAAGGTGAAAATCACAGGGGAAGAATAGCGGAGTTAACAATTCGTAAGCCCTCGAGGTGATCATTATTATGCAACTTAGCAGACCGAGACAATTCGTAAGCCCTCGAAGTGATCATTATTATGCAACTCAACAGGCTAAGACGATTCGTAAGCCCTCGAGTCAGTTTTCATCCAGCTAGACCGTCTGAGACAATTTGTAAGCCCTCAAGTCGTACATTATTTCTTATTCGGCTGGGTGGATCGAAGCCATGTGTAAATTTGTAGGGTGGTCTTCATTCTTTCACCCGGCTTAATTGACCGATGTCGTCCATCTATCTCATCGTTTTTCTGAGGTGATCCATATTATATATCAGGCAGATTTCTGAAGTTTATTAGCGGATTAATTATATTATTATGGAAGTCATATATGAGGATAAGAAAAAGAACTATGAAGGTGTAGTCCTAAAAAGAGGTACGCTGTATTGATTATTAGACTTTGGTTTCTTTTATGTAGCAAGCAAAATTGCTTGAATAGTAGGAATAACATCATAATATATTTATTTGAAGTCATGACAGCAAAACACAGTAACTTCGAAAGAAGGGGAAATACATTTTAAAAGAGAGGAAGTTAAAGAGCCTCTCGGATGATCTTTTCTTCTGGGGGATAGCTAGGGGTGAAGTAACAAGAGGAGGCATTTGAGAAAGGTGGCGCCTCAGGAGAATTATGTATGCTTTGCGAGCTTTTGCTATGTTGCGCTGAGTGGCCACTAGTTCTTGGCGCAAAGAGTAGGTTCGAGTAGTCGTAGAATGCAATCGAGAGTGTAGACTCTCCACTAATTCCTCTAACTCTGTTATACGCTACTGGTCAGGATTTGGATGTTCGCTAGAGGGAGATGCCTCCCTTGATAGTGGAATGTTGGCCATATATCCCGTGGTGGTTAGAAAAATAGAGTAGGGACGAAATTTGGGGATGGATGATCAAGGAGAAGGGATGTTTATAGAGGGAGGAAGAGGTGATAAACTAGATGTGGGGGAAGTTAAAGCACAGAGTGAGTAATGCTTAGTAGAATAAGTGGTGCCCTAGGGGTATCCGAAGAGTCTTGAGCATTAAAGAGGAAGGCTGAATGTTAGTGTATCTTGGGAAAGTAACGGAGGTATAATTGCAGAACAATGAGGGCAGAGGAATTAAGGCATAAGAAGGAATATCCTCCAAGGGTCCATACGACCAGTAAAATTCCTTATAATATCATGGTATCAGTCGATCGGTATAGAAGAGGTGATAGATGGGCATACTTAGTATGCGGAATTCCAATCGACTTAATGGTAAAGTCCTTTAGAGTAATGTTGTATCATTTAACTGGTACATGAAAAGAAAGAAGGGGACACACTTATTATATGAAATATATCCATCATATTACATCAAAAGATAGTCAGTTTTGTTGCAGGAAATGAAATTGTTACAGGTTGAAGGCTTCTGTTGGGTATTTTGCTATAGCAGCCTCAGCACTGAGAAAACCATTATCTTCTCTTGGAGGAGGATAGGAGGATACCCTTGATCATCAAATTGTTTGGTGGCTCCTTCAAAGCCCATTATAAAGATATCAACAGACTTGGAGCCGAATTTTTCTACAATTTCCTGCTCTCGTACCTTCCAGCGAGCTTCTTCCGTGGGTATTTAGGTGGCGAGAGCAAGTTTTAGGTCGTCCCATTCTTTAGAGACTGTTGATACTTTTTGAGTGAGGGCTTCTAGGTCGTGAGTGCAACCTAGTTGTAATGACTGCATCCTATTGGTCACCTCTAGGAGGTCCTTGGAAACTTCAGAAACAACATAGGAAAGGTAGTCTAGTTAAGTCCGGATGGCATGATGCTTTGATCTGAGAGTTGCTCTAGAGGATAAAGCTTGTTCTAGTGTTGAAAGGGATTCTGCCCGACTTGTCTGAGCTTCTTGAAGGTGAATTTTGTAATCTTTTAACTCCTTGGTTAGGGCTTCTGTTTATTGAAATTGATCATTTTGGAGCAACAGTTGGGCATGCAGAAGATCGGCCTCGTGAAGAGCCTCCTCTCGGGCACGCTTGACTGTGGACAACTCGGCCTTAAGGTCAACACAAGCTTTCTGCAAAGTCTCTTTCGATTTAGCTAACGCTGCCTCATGTTGAGTGGATTGGGCTAATTGGTGAGTCATCTGTTTTAGCTGAGCTTTTGAAGATGTGTGACGAGCTTCTATAGTAGATTGATATTCGACCAGATGACATACCGCTTCATTATAATCTGTAGCTGCTTGTATAGGAGAAGAATGAGGATGTATCAAGAAAATTTCAGTAGATGAAATGAGGAGAAGTCAAAGAAGGGGTGCCTTTGTAAGATGTACTCGCAGGTGTTCAAAAGGGCCCTGCATTCCTGACTGGCTAAATAGTTTCACTCTTTGAGGAGTGCGAATTTTGAGAGCTGAGTGTAAAGTGGTGATAGATGGATTTATTGAGGGAGGAACCTAGGTAGTAGCACTTTGCGTGGTAGTGTTTGACTCTGTGAGGGAAAGAGAGGGCTCGAAGAAGGTGTCCCGCTGAGGAGAGGCAGTGGAGGTTTCTCCCAAGATTGGGGCTGGTGGTGGGGAAGGTGAAGTAGGTTCGACCTCTATCCTTGGGGATAAGGGCACAGGAGAGGAGGACAAAATAGGAGAATTTTCTTCTAGCCTTGGGAAAGGGTCTCCTGAGAGAGAGGGGGAAGGGTTGTAGAGACGGAGGCGACGACGACGACGAAGAGGAGGGCTAGGTGACCAGGAATGAGAAACTGTGGGAGGATCTGTATGAGTAGGAGGTTCCCCCCTTAATTAGGGGGATTTATTTTTTTTATTTTTGGGGGTGGGGGGGGGGGGGGGGAGGGAAGACTTTGATGGGATTGCTGAGGGGCAGGATGCTCCTCGGGTGGCAAAGAAGTTGCCTCGATGGCAGAATTATAAAGAGGAGACGAAGGGTGTTCCGGAGATTTTACCCTTTTTCGTTTTCCTTTCCCTTTCTCTTCCAAGGCCTTCAATACACTGAGCATTGCTTTCTGCATTAGGTCGTCTGCAATGTAGAAGAAAGTTACAGGCAGTTAGTTGTTAATAAAGCCTTCTACCATTTAAAAGATCTATAATAATACGCCACCTATCGAGATGCTATTATCCATAACGAATGGAGATAACCCAAAATGTCTCAGAAGATGAGCATCTCGAAGCAATTTAAAATTATATTGGTAGTTTTGGAGAACTCTCTGGACGTCTGTAAAGGGGCACTTTTGTTGGCACTCTTAGAAGGAGGGAAGGTCAGTTTGCCACACCTCCGAATAAGGAAGAGGGGTGGGGAGTCGGGCGAAAAAATATAGGTCCTTCTAACCCTTGTGAGAGGAGGGCATGTTCCGAAGGAATTGACAGTCCGAGCAGCCAGCAAAGTAGAATACCCCAACACTGGATGTTTTCAATTAGAATAAGCTGTGGAACATCAATGGGGACAGAGGTAGTCCTAAATGTTTAAAGACAATAATCGTGCTAGCTAAGATTCAAAAGACATTCGGTGCTAGCTAATTTATTGCTATTTGATAGAAATCTAAAAGCTCAAGGTAGATAAGTGGGATTGGCAAGCGGTGTTGGGATCTTGTGCGAAAAATAATCGCAAAACACAGCGGAAAAACTGGATCCCTCCAGAGATCCATGTGTATACATAAAACTAATCGTTCTTACAACTACATCTAGTTGAGAGATTACCCTTGATGCGTAGCGCTTCGCAATCCCGATAGCAATTTTTCTTCGAGGGATCTCAGCGCGATCAGGATGGTCGCGCCTCTATGGTATCCACACGAACACTCTCTTTTGGAGGAAAGAGTTGTGCTAGCAACACCACACAAGGTGCCCTTAGCCAAAGAATGATAATTTCGGCCAAGAAGAAGAAGAGTAAATGGGGTTTATTTTTCATCAAGAATAATGCAAAGCACCTTTTATATTCATCTTATGAATACCAAAAGGTTTTGGGACATTTTGCATTCCACCTTTAATGCATGGTTAATCCATATTAATCATGCATAATGAATCAATAACCCTTCATCTTCAATTGATTTGATTTGAGTCTAACTCAAATTAATCCAACTTGAGTCTAACTAAAGTTTCGACCTAATCAATAATGAATCCAATTCAATAGCATAATGGTTCATTTAGTCAAACTAAAATGAATCTCATCTCCAAAATAACATGTTCTTTGTGTGTGACCCAATAGGTTCTCGTAACGTTGACAATGTCTTTAAAACCCCTTTTAGAAACATAAGCAATGAGTGACATCTAGCAATGTATCATTGCTACCCAAGTGACAAGAATATCAAGATCCGACAAAAACCTTTATGTGACTATTATCATGTATGACTCAATCCTTCTATCCTTGATATCTAGATTGATCAATGAGGCATAGCTCGTGTCATCCTCTTATCAATCTTTGTGTTTCTTGATCCCCAAGTAGACTACCCCAATCAAATGCTCAATATCTTATATTGACTTATTTGAGCATGATCATGCATTTTAATAGTCCTACTTTGTCAAGGGACCCACAGATATCACTTCCGTCATATGAAAGAGATAGATCTCATCTACATCACTCACATTCCTCTGTATAATTCATTGCATACCTAGTGATCTTGTTACAGGTGACGTTTGACGATACCAATGTATACAACTCCTTATGTATGGAACCGTAGTGATTTCAGGTCTAAAGACTATTCATACCAATAGTCACTATGAGAATATTTATGACACTCATATGACGATCCATGAAACATTCTCATGGTGGGTCAGTTCAGTATATATTCTCTAATATAAATCCATGTGTTAACTCAATATCCTATATCCATGACTTGTGAGATTAAGACATCAGTTGACCTACATGCTAGTTTCAACGTATTATTATTATCCTGGTATATTAATAATTGACTAGGAATATTTATGAGTAGTATTTTATATAATCTACAGTATCCTACTATCAAGTTATCAACATGATATGTCGTAGATCAGAACCAACTACTCCAGGATATTATTATATTTATTCAAATGACACATTAATGAAGTTAATACGATAACCATAAACTTTGTCTTTATTATGAAATATGATACAAAAGTTCCCTTACCAATCATCTCATAATTGACACTTAGGGCTAATACTAACAAGCGGAGATGACTTTCCAGTTGATCTAGGAAGTAGTGGTGGTTAGGAGGGCGATGAGGTCACATTTCAGGTGAGGCGAATATACAGATGATGGTCTTAGAGATGTATAGTAACCTATCTCTGTGGAAATGATGGAGATTGTCTATGCACGAGATGGTAGTTTCGAACCAGGAGACTTTGCTAGGGTTTTGAGAAGGGGGAACCATAAGTAAAGGGAGACGGAGGAGAAGGAATACCACTTACTTGGTGGGTTAAGAGATGAGGACGGAGAGAGTAGAGGGAATCTTTTGGTGACAAGGGAACTCGGATGTAGAATACCTGCTGAATGGGGTTACGGGGTGAAAGGGGGAATTTATAGTTGTAGGAAGAAGGAAGGAGACAAAAGTGATGGCAAAAATGTGGGGTATCTGGAGCTCAGGCATTAATACTTTACTCTAGAATATTAATGGGCTGAGCCTGATAAATGATTATCTGAATGCCTTACTCCATTTAAGCGAAGCAGAAAAAACTCGAGGCTTTCGGTCCAAGAATGGAGTTGAGCAGTAAGGCCCATAAATGAGCAAGAGGCGTCCGAGTGGTTGTCAGGTTAAGAGGAAGGACGTCATGTCTGAGGTATTAACAAGAGTAGGGATGAAAATGGTGTATTCGTCTTATGAATGTCAGATAAAGTGATTAATCTGACTATTTTGGGGTGATGGCTAATGATACTGCAATAATATGACTAAGTGTGGAGAGTGCCGAGTTGGGAAAGAGGTGACTCGAGAAGGAGGCAGAGAGTCAGGAAGGGGTGACTCGGGAAACAGACAGAGAGGCGGGTCAGGAAGGAGGTAACTCGGGAAGCTGATAGAGAGGTGACTCGGGAAGGAGGCGACTGGGAAAACAGACATAGAGTTGAGTCAGGAAGAAGGCGACTCAGGAAACAGGTATAGAGCCGAGTCGGGAAGGAGGTGACTTGGGAAACAGGTAGAGAGCGAAGTCAGGAAGGAGGCGACTCGGGAAGCAAATAGAGAGTCGAGTCATGAAGAAGGTGACTCGGGAAGCAGGTAGAGAGCAAAATTAGGAAGGAGGTGACTCAGAAAGCAGGCAGACAACCGAGTCAAGGAGGAACAACTCGAGGGTGAGTAAGGGGTGGAACCTTGGCGGAGTAAATCATAATAAGTCAGTTAGCATGGGACCAGTGCCGGGTAAAAGAGTAGTTGGTCTGTTAATGTGAGGACCTCATAAAATATTCCTTCAACAGTTTGTTAGAACTCACTCCTACATGTCACCTCCCTTTCTATAATAGCTTGAGGACGCCTCATAGACCCCACAAAAGATTCCTTATAGGAACTATTCTCTAATGACCTAACAACATCATCACCTCGACCTATGTGGCTTTTCACGTGGAGGATCATCTTTGCAGGTTGTTATGCAACGACCTACCCCAGGGCATCACCAAGGAGTCGTGGGGAAGAGGATGCTATAAAAGGAGAAGACGGAGTGAGGGGCTGAACATTCTTACACTTGCTTTCTCTATACTACTGCATTTTTTACTACTACTGGCTTCTTTTCTTCTTTCCTGCAACAAGCTCTAACTTAAGCATCGGAGGGTCCTAGCCGGGATTCCGGCGGCCATTTGACTTGTGTTAACTTTGACAGGAGAGAAAGAGAATATTTATTGTTGCGGTCGGAGAGAATCCGTCCTAGGTGGCTTAAGATCGAGGAAGAAAAATCCTTACCGCATCAATTAGGCCTCTGAATTTGATATTTCCTCTTGTTTATTTGGGTGGACAAATCTGAAAGGATGGATAGATTAAAGGATCAAAATATCTTCCCATTGTACCATTTTGATCTGCTTTAAGTAGGTGGATTGAGCAATGGATAGATGACCAAGCTTTTTTGAAACATAAATACCTTTGACTTCCTACTTCTTGCTTTTTGTTCCTTATCTGCAGAATCCCATAAGCTGATCGATCGTCACAGTGATGACAATTTCGATTGGAGGAACATGAGATTGTAACAACATTAACAAGGAAAAGATGAGTGTGATTTCTGTCAAAGTGGTATCAGATAACCATCGTTGATGAGTTGTGCGAACTGTATTGTTGGTGATTCAGTGACTTTCGTTCTATCATGTTTGAAATTAGAGTGTGTAAGCGAGAGTCGACAGTTTTGGACAAGAATGTCCACAAGGGCTTGCTCCTTTCTCTGACCTCATGTTTGGTTTTGAACAATTGCAGATGGAGAATGTGCTTATTGGTGCAGAAACACTACTCCTGAGTTTTGATGTAAGAACCATAGATTAAAGTTAGGATCAACTTGTGATCTAACATGCAATTAAGTGTGCAGACTTAATAGAAAGTCCTAGTACGTCGTGTTGACTGGATACTAGGCAAAATACTTGATAGATTGAGGACCGAACACCAGACAGGAAGTCCAGTTGGATTGTGTGGACCGGACATCTAGCAGAAGATCGATTGGGTCAGGGAGATCGGACAATCGGTAGGAAGTCCAGCTGGGTTAGAAGACTGGACAACTGTCTTGAAGCCTTGGTGGGTTAGATCGGATGTCAAGCAAGGTAAGTCCGGCAGGACAGCTGATAGGTAAAGCCTCGAGTGAAGAGGTGAGGTTGAGTCCTTGGTAGGGGGGACAAGGTAGACGTCGATCCGACGGAGGATTCGTGTTGAACTCGGAAGTCAAGATCGAGTAGTATTACTATTGCCATTTGATATTTTATTATGTATTGTGCTAATTTGGTTTTGCAGGTCTCCAAGCAACTGGAAAGATTCCAGGCGCCTCAGACCCAGTTGACTGGGTATGGTCCAGTCGACTGGGATGCCGAGTTGGCAAGACAAGCTATCGATTGACTAGAGATCAGCTGACCGAGATGGCAAGAACTCTAGGCGATTGGGGAGGTCCAGTCGACTGGGATAGGAATTTTCTCAAACAATGGAGGAGCGGAGTCAGCCAACTTGGAGTCGACTAGACCAAGCCTAGTCGATTGGAAATCCCAGAATACCAAATCGACAGGCTGATTTGGAGTCGATTGGAGGATGTTCCAATCGACTGGAAATGACTTATAAAAGAAATGGAGGATTAGTTTCGAGACACAATTCTTTCTTCTCCGAAGTGTTGTCGCCATCATCCCTCATCTGCAGAAGTGTTGACACATTGCAACTTCGCAACTCCGACACTACGAGCTCAACTTATATTTGTATAAGTGTCCGTATATTTACTTTGCTTTCATTTCACTTTTGTACTTAATTTCTAAAGGGAAGGTAGCTTGTTACCTAACCTTATCTTTTGTAAAAATCGATCCTTTTCGAAGTTGAGAGTTCTCGATTCGAAGGGACTTTAGTGGATTGTCCATCGAGATAACTCTCGAAGAGTTACAAGCCTTGGAGTAGCAACCCAACTCGGGTTGTGAACCAAGTAACAAAATAATTGTTCATTTATTTTATTCTGCTGTATTACTCTTATATTTTGAAGAGAAAAGAATAGTTTGAAAAGTAAATTTTATAATCTCTGAGATTCATCCCCTATCTCGGAAATCTCGATCCTACAATTGGTATCAGAGCGGGAGTGCTTCGATTTTGGTGAAACCACCAAAATGAGCATTCAAAATTTTCTTTATATTTTGTTTTACTCTAATTTTAATTTTTGCATTAGATTAATTTTATTTTATTTTATTTTTTTATTTTATCTATACTTGTCCATCTTCCTAGAAGGGAGCCTTGGCACAACGATAAGGTTGTTGTCTTGTGATCAAGAGGTCACAGGTTCAAATTCTGGAAACAACCTCTTGTAAAAAAGCCAGGTAAGCCTGCGTACAATGGATTCCTTCTCCGGTACCCCACGTGGTGAGAGCTTCGTGCATCGGGTTGTAGTTTTTTTTTATACTTGTCCATCTTCCTTTAGTATAATTTAAGTTCAAATTTTTGCACTAGTGTAATTTTTCTCTACGTTTGTAATTCTAAGATTTTTTTTTAATATTCTGCAAAATCTTTTTAAATTCAAAAATATCGCATTTAGAGGGTTATAACACCGTTTACCCTCCTCTCTTTAACGAAAAGGACTTTAGTTATTGGAATAGGTGAATGAAGTGCTTCTTGAAAACCAACCTCGAGGTTTGTTTTTTCAATTAGGAAAGATTTTATTTTTCCGGTAGACGACTTGGGAGAGTTGGTAGATCCGGAGAAATGGACCACGAACATTAGAAAAAGAGCTCAAGTTGATTACAAAGCCTTTAATACCTTGCAATGCGGACTAACCAAAGAAGAGCTCAATAGATTTGGACTCTTCGAAAACTCTAAAGAACTTTGAGATAAACTAATAGAATTACATGAAGGTATAAATGATACTCGAATGGCTAAAAGAGATGTGTTATTTAATTATAAAATGTTAGAAAATGAAAATGCGAGTCAACTACACAGTAGGATTAAAGATATATTAAATGACCTACACATAATAGGTCATCAAATTGAAAATCGTGACATAACTAGATATACCCTTGAGGCATTTCCTCGGAACGCCTTATGGACATCTATCGTCGATGCCTATAAGGGCTCCCGGGACCTTTCCTTAATAAGATTAGACGAATTATTTTGCGAATTTGAACTACAAGAACAAGCTAACTCAGGTCAAGTCAAGAACGACATAGCTCTAATGGCAAGTTCGACTAGGAGTGAAAAAGGAAAGAAAACTAAGAGTGAGTCCGAAGATGATTCGAAGTCGGGATTAAACAGAGGAAGAAATTGTGAAAATGGTTCGGAAAATGTTCAACCGGAAGAAAAGATTCACAAAAAAAAATGCTAAAAAAGTGGCCGACAACAAACCAAGACCTAGATTGGAAGTCACATGCTACGAGTGCAACGGGAAGGGTCACTGCAAGTCGGAATGCGCAAATCTAAAAAAGGAAGAAAAGTCTAAAAAGGGAAAGAAGAAGACACTCAAGGCGACTTGGGGCGTGTCGTCATGGGAGGAGTCGAACGCAGAAGAACCCAAAAGAAGCTTCGTAGCATTCATGGCCGCAGACAAGTCTAAGGCCGAATCAAGCTCCGAGTCCGAGTCCGAAAGAAGCCACGGATCCGCATCCGTTTCCAAAGGACTAGACGAGGTAAACTCTCCCTTAGAAAATAAATTGTACAAGATCATAACATGCCTAGATAGAAAATTAGCTAAGTCCGAAAATCGAGTCGACTCACTTCTTAAGAAGTCAAAGTACTTGAGGAGCAAGTTAACTTGAAGATTTCGACTTGCCAAGTTGAGGATAGAAACTCAACTCAAGTTGCGAAGCTTGAGGAAGAAAATTCCGTCTTAAAAAGGCAAGTAGAAGATCTTACCGGAATGTTGGAAAGGTTCACCTCGGGCTCCAAGTATCTCAACATGATGCTTGGGTCTTAACGAGCCGTGTACAATAAGTCCGGACTCGGACATAAGGCTAAGTCATCCTATAAATCTTTCATGTCTTTACTTAGTCGAAATGCTAAGAGTCAAGTCCAAGTATGAGTCCTTAAGTCTAGCTTAGTCAACCAAGTTAGACCAAACTAATTTTGGATCCCGAGTCAAATTCACTTAGTGAATAAAACTCAATTGAGCTATTACTCAGGGGGAACTAAGGGAGTGTTTGGTTCAAGACCCTTTTCCATTTTCATTTTCCTATTTTTCTCCTTTTCTCATTTTTCGAAAAAGATTTTTCCGCATTTTTTGGAAAACACTCTCATTTTCTGGAAAACGAAGATGGAAAACGCGATCGTTTTCCCAGAAAATGAAAATAGAAAATATTCCATTTTCTGCGTACCAAACACCCTCTAAATCTTTATTTGTTTCTACATTTAATTAAACTCTTACATGTTTAGTTTACTTGCTTAATTTAGAACAGACTAGATAGAAAAAAAATAGTTTAAACTTGAACAACCTAGTACTAAGACAAAATGAACTGATAGTAAGTTAGGGAAACTCTTCAAAGTGCATGTCTTAGGAAGTGGTCCACCTGATATCCAAGAAGGTCATATGTCTTGCTACTACTTGGTGCACTAAGTTGTGTGAAATTAACCGAAGCTAACTCACTAAGTCTTTAACTAGTTAGACCAAAGCTTAGTCTAAAAACAAGTCAAGTACTTAATTCCTTAATCAACTTTATCTAAGGAAGTGGTTCACTTGATATCCAAGAAGGTCATATGCCTCGCCACTACCTGGAAGTTGAATTTGGAAAAATTTACTTGATTAACCCAAGCTAAACTTGAATCTAACACAAGTTTAAACACTTTTAATTTTTATTAAATTTAATCAAGTAAAAATGAATAATCATCTCACAAAATCCATAGAATTAACGTGTATTGAAAAACTAGAGTGGGTGAGTTGATTAAGATTAAATCAATGAATCTATTTTCAAGCAACATTTTAAGAGAAGTCTAAAAATAATTACCTCATACAACTATGACACTATAAGGTTTAAAATATTTTGATTAAAAGGTATTAATTAAAAGACTATCATAAATTGATACAAACATTTAAATAAAATTTCAAAAAAAAAAACAACTTATTAAGTCGACTTAACGGTTTCCGATCGACTGGACCACATTTAGGCGACTGGACCATGTTTAGTTGCCTTTAAACATTGGAACTCATTACGACGGTAAAAATCACAAATCCAATCGACTGATACGCAACTGCTATTAAGAGATATGACTATTCGAGTCGACTGCATCAAACCCAGTCGCCTGAGGAGTGGGCGCAGTAAATGGTAAATCCAACACAGTCGACTGGACAAGGCTAAGTCGCTCGAAACCCACTCGATTGGACTGTTTCTAGTCGATTGGATTCACATTATAAGAACAGTGTCGACGCACAACCAAGTCAACTCAAGCCAACCTTTAATCCTCCGAAAAAAATCTTGTTCTCAGCCTATACAAGCGCTTAGGTTGTCAATTCTTATTCGTCTACAATTCCTAGGTAACGCCTCTAAATTTCTTTTTCCAATTTTTTAGAATTAGTATTAAAGTTTGAAATTTAATTAGGGATAAGAGAAGAGCAGTTGAGGATGAAACATCCTCCGGTCCAAGTTTGGACATTAGGTTTCCCACCGAGGAACATAGACTTAGATTTTATAGTACCATATATACCCCTATGCCTATTAGGTATTTGAGTAGGTCATTTTTCACTAGGTCATGCATACCTAGTGTAGAAGTTATTAAGTATTATGGCTTAGAAAAATTAGTTTATTGCAGGAGTTCAGTCAAATAGACTTATGTGCTGAGTTCTACAATAACTTTATTAGGATAGATGATCTCACGTACTCTACCAGAGTACGGGGTATAGATATTATCTTTACTCCATCTATTTTGAGAGATCATTTAGAACTCATGCATTAATCATGTCCTGTTGTCTGTTTCCCCCTAGGGAATTACCTTATAGTGATCCCACTCTCACATCACATTAGATATGATGCATTTGTATTTTTTTGGTGAAGAGAGGACTCCATCTGTTAGTCTATTCAATTCTACTAGAATTAGAGTACAGGACTATGCTCTGTATAAAGTCATAGTGAACTGTATTTTGTCTCTTATCACTAGGGACATCGCTATGATGCGTCCGTTTCATTCATTTTTACTTTATGCATTCATTCATAGACATTACTTTGCATATGTTCCACTCTATCATTTATCATTCTAGAGTCACCACCAGTGGTAGGGCACATATGCCTTACTGTCATATCATCACATCTTTATTAGCTATACTATAGTTTGACATTACCTATGGTAATGTCAAACAACTAACTGAGTACGATATTATAGGTAGTAGACAGTTCGCACTAGCTAAGATAGGGTTAAATGAAGATAATGTCCTTACTTGGAGGAGAGATGGACCACAACCCCAGTCTCAACTTGCAGAACCAGAGGAGATGCCAGATATGGATGTAGACTTATCACCATTTGTAGCACTTCCTCCACCACCAGTAGCTACGACTTGAGAGGAACGATTTACCAGACTAGAGGAGCGATTGTTCGGGCTGGAGGAGACGATTCATCGGATTGAGGATCGACAAGAGACACGTCATCGAGAGATGATGGAATTCCGAGCATTAACCATCCACCTTCTCCGCCTCCTTTGATGGAATTAAGAACATTTGTACTTAACATTTTAACTTTTGAAAATTTGTTTCATCCTGAAGTCTTGTTTTATAATTAGGTTTATGCTTGGTAGAATAGACTTTTTTAATGTTTTACCATTCCAAATCTATTTTTTTAAGTACTATCATTTGAAAGAAAATTAAAATTGAGCTAGCCTAAGTTAAATCTAGAATTCATGATCCTATAGATCTAGGCAAACCATCACATCTCACAAACATCTAGGACTACTTGTTTGTGTATTGAGCCACGAAGATGAGAGTGAGATGTTAGGACTGCACCCCAAGTTCCAGATATAGATTTAGTGCCTCAATATGAACCAAAAGGGGTTTAAAGCAAATCGATCACTTAAGTGATTAACTCTCGTCCAAAATTTAATGATAATATTATATCATTTGAGTTTCCTAAGAATTAGACATTTGCTTTAAGGACAATTTTTAGAGGGTTATTTTCAATATATTATTTGCTCAATTACGAAAAGGGATTCATGCTTGGACAACTTTTACTGCATTTGCATTAGTACATTTTTGAAAAATTTAAAATATATTTTGAATTAAGAGGGAGAAACAATTTCAAATATTATTTTCAAGTTATGATTTAGGGGGAGTTTTAAAGATTTTTAGAACTTTTAGCTTTTGTTTAGAGGGAGAAAATATTTTTCTAAGTTTATAGGGAGTTTCAAAATTTAAGGGGGATTTTGAAAAAGGTTAACTTTACCGAACCTTGAAATCAAGTTTCAAATCTTTCAAGAACTTTAAAAGTTTAGCTTATATACTTCAACATAATACTTTGAAAGGCTTAAAGTATCCTAAAAAGCCTATTTTGAAAAGCTTATGTCCTTTAAAAAGCTTATGTACTTTGAAAAGCTTATGTATGTTGAAAAGCTAATGTGCTTTATCATAAGTAGCATAATTAAGCAATTTTTATAAACTTAGCTTTTATCTTAAATCAATATCACAAATGAGGAGGGTTTTCTCATCAGGAGACCCAACACAAGGCTCAACTGTACTACAAGATGCAACATATCGAGATTTAGAAAAATTATCCTGTGATAATGTCAAGAATATAGTCCAATACATGAACGACTATATCAAGCTAGCATAAAAAACAGGAAGACTATTCACTGGACCAGAACTCTCAGAGAAATTCTGGTTCAAAATGCCGGGAGACTTGGGAAGCAGGATAAAAACTGCTTTTGATGACAAATATGTAGGATTAACAGTTGGAGTCCTACCCAGGGTATTATTTGCTTGTAAATTCCTCGAACAGAAATGCAAAGATGCTGCTTTCAAAAGATCTTTGAAGAATTTATCCTTTTGCAACCAAATCCCTATTCCAGGCTACTATCAGGGACAGAAGAAATGCCCTTCAGACTGAAAAATGCCCCTTCTATCTTTCAGTATAAGATGGATAACTGCTTCAGGGGAACAGAAAATTTTATTGCTATATATATTGATGATATACTTGTTTTCTCCCAGAATCAGGATGAGCATGCTCAACATTTACGAGTCATGCTGGACATATGTCAGAGGAATGGATTAATTCTTAGTCCTACAAAAATGAAGATAACAGTTCAAGAAATTGAATTTCTCGGAGCAATATTGGGTAATCAGAAGATTAAGCTTCAACCTCATATTATTTCAAATATCGCTAATTTCCGAGAAGAAGAGCTGAAAACAAAGCAAGGGATGAGGTCCTGGCTTAGTCTCTTAAACTACGCCAGGAATTATGTACCAAATCATGGAAGGCTTCTCAGTCCTCTCTATGCAAAAATAAGTCCAACAGGAGATAAGCGGATGAATGCTCAAGACTGGTCTTTCTTATTTTGAAAGCTAATCACTTGAACTCACTTATTGGTTTGACTTTTATGGAAAAGTTAAGTAATTTTTAAATCTTGAATTTTGGCATTGAAAAATAATTTATAGTGTTTGATGTATGCCAAAGGGGAGAGAGAGTGGTTTAAAGTTAATACATTTACTTGATATTGGTTATTAAGAATGTATTTCATGACTTCATGCATTGCATATGAACTTAAACTTAATATACTTGAGCTTAATGCATTGCATATTGATATGTGTTGAACCTGATGCAAATTGATATATCAATTCTCCTAACTTTAACTGATGTGTTGTCATAATAAAAAAGGGAGAGATTGTTGATGCAGAAAGCACCTCTCATGAGTTTTGATGTATGAGCCATAGTTAAAGTTAGGATCAGCTTGTGATCTAACATGTAGTTAAGTGTGCAGACTTAACAGAAAGTTCTAGTAGATCGTGTTGACCGAATATTAGACAGAAGAATTGACAGATCAGGAGAATCGGACACCAGGCAAGAAATCTAGATGGGTTGTGTGGATCGGACATCTGGCAAAAGACTAGTTGGGTCAGGGAGATTGGACAATCGACAGAAAGTCCAGTTGGGTCAGAAGATCAGACAGTTGACATGAAGCCTTGGTGGGTCAGATCGGATGTCAAGCAAGGTAAGTCCGACAGGACAGTCGACAGGTAAAGCCTTGAGTGAAGAGGTGAGGTCGAGTCCTCGGTAGGAGGACAAGGTAGGCGTCGATCCGACGGAGGGTTTGTGTTGAACTCAAAAGTCAAGATCGAGCAGTATTACTACTGTCATTTCATATTATATTATGTATTGTGATAATCTAGTCTTGTAGGTCTCCAGGCGACTGGAAAGATTCCAGGCACCTTAGACCCAGTCGACTGGGTATGGTTCAGTCAACTGGGATGCCGAGTTGGCAAGGCAGGCTGTCGATCGAATGGAGATAAGCTAATCGAGATGGCAAGAACTCTAGGCAACTGGGGAGGTTCAGTCGACTGGGATAGGAAATTTTCCGAACAGTGGAGCGGAGTCAACCAACTTGGAGTCGACTGGACCAGGTCTAGTCGACTAGAAAGCCCAGAATACCAAATCGACGGGAAGATTTGGAGTCGATTGGAGGGTGTTCCAATCGACTAGAAAGGGCTTATAAAAGATATGGAGGATCAGCTCCGAGACAACAATTCTTACTGCTCCGAAGTGTTGTCGCCATCATCACTCATCTGCATAAGCGTTGACACACTACAACTTCGCAACTCCAACACTATGAGCTCAACTTACAGTTGTATAAGTGTCGGTATATTTACTTTGCTTTCATTTCGCTTTTGTACTTAATTTCTAGAGGGAAGATAGGTTGTTATTTAATCTTATCTTTTGTAAAAATCGATCCTCTCCGAAGTCGAGAGTTCTCGATTGGAGGGACTTTAGTGGATTGCCCGTCGAGGTAACTCTCGGAGAGTTACGGATCTTAAAGTAGCAACCTGACTCGGATTGTGAACTAAGTAAAAAAAGAATTATTCATTTATTTTATTCCGCTGCATTACTCAGAAAAGAATAGTTGTAAAAATTTGAAAAGAAAATTTTATAACCTCCACCCCTCTTTCTCAGAAATCTCGAACTTATCCCCAATGCCCAGCTTATTTCATTCATTCAGTTTCTTAAAAAAAAAATCTTATTTTTCTGAACTGAAGACATTTAAGAACCTATCTTCAGAATCAGCAGCATGTTTTCATGAATTTTTATTAAAACAAACTGAACCTATAAACCACTAGACGCACACAAATAAAACCAATCTCAAAGTTTAGCACTGGAGATCCACATGAAGCTGGACAAAGGACAAACAAGATTGTATTCCTCCACTAATCAAAGCAACCTTAAAGATAGCTGAATATTACCAAACTAAATGGCGTCACCCCTAACATCGTCATTGTAGTCAATCACCTTCTTTTCTTCCACAACATATCTATTTTGAAGAAGCCAAATCCTCCTCTTTGGTTCTCTTCCACTGTTTGGATGCCGTAGGCATTGGGAAATATTGGATGGCCTCAAGGAATGCATGGATTGACAGTGGGAAAGAAGGGGAAAATGGGGAAGATAAGTGGCTGAAGATAAGGGGAGTTGGGTGCGGTTTTCATTTTTGACTTTTATTGCTCAGAATTCCCTCATCATTGTTATCAGAATATGACTTGCACATTTCATTCAATTCTCTTGATTTTGAATATTTCACATATTTTGTAGGAAGGGTCACGACTTAAGGTAGACTATGAGGTTTCCTGCGACAAAGATGGTTTTTTCCAGAATGCACAGCAGAGGACTTCCAGAAATCATAGGCAGGATGTGCAAACCAGTATGCAGGCTACAACAGATATTGGTTCACGTCGTAAAAGATTCAGGGTATATTGCCTTTTCCTAGTTTGCTATTTATCTTTTGGCATTCTTAATAGTTGCAAAGAAACATAACAATGGAATGCTGCTATATTTTGTCATGAAGTGCATCAGTTTGCCATTTAGTGTATTAGTTGTCATTTTTTGTTGCAAGACAATGCTATGAAAGAGCTTTTTGATGCATGCTTTAGGTTTGAAATGATTGCCCCATTCATGCCTTGTAAATTACACCCTGAAATAATTCTAGTTTTGCCTGTTCTTCGTCTTTAAATTTTTCAATGGATTAACCTTATTAACCCTTTCTCTGAATGTGCAGGAATAAGCCAAACATTTGGAACTAGAAGCCAGACTGAACTCAAGATTTGCAAATAGGTTGATTTTGACCTTAAACCTCAATCATCCATACTTGCCATCAAGATAATTATTATTATTATTATTATTATTTGAATGGCTTCGTATATCTATTCAACAATCACTTGCTCTGGATCTAGTGAATAGTTAAAGGGATGGTATCATGATGAGAACTACGTAGGAATGATAGAAAAAAGTCATCTTGATGCAAAAGAAGACTGACTTTCTGTTCATTCTAACGTTGCCCTCCCTGGGGTCGCCTACTCCTTGCTGCTGCTGAGTCATGCTGCTGCTGTTCTTACGTCGGTGATGCATTTATTCCAAGGAGCTCTCTATATATTTGCACCTAATTATCCAGTTCTCTAAATGCATGTTGGATTCCACTCGCGTGGGTTGTGTGCGCTTTCAGAGAAGTATGCAATGTTTCTCATGACAGCCTTAACCTTTTGTCGATACCTACGATGTCTGCCTTGTCGTCTTGATAAGGGAACCAGCGCACCAAAAATCAAGGGCTTATGTCTTTTTGCCTCCTGAGGTTTAGTTGGTCGACCAAGACCTTGATATACGCTGCAAACTTGCTAATTTGGCTTGTATTCCAACAAAGCTTGCCTGAGTCATCCGATCAAGAAACATGGGCATAAACTAAGTGAGATTTTAGGATTCGCCAAACAAATTTTAAGACGGTCAGAAGTCAAAGGTTATAATGAAATTTTTTTCCGACGTTTTTTACGATGTATACTTTATGTTCAGTTCTTCGATATTAGAGAGTAAGAGAGCACATACGTGGATCTGTGACTATGCATTGGTGGATGCAATTGGAATGGTCGCAAAGCCATTGTATGTGATATTAAACCGCACTTCCGAGTTTGGGTATCATTAGTTGTAGCAAATATTTTGGGCAAGGGCAACTTTCACAGCGTTCCTTTCTATTTATTATTAAAAACATATCTCATTTCTATCAAATTATCCTTTTCATCCTCCTTTTCTTAATATGCTGCTCTAAAAAATTAGACTTGTTCGTCATCAAATTAGTTAACATACGCCTAAGTAAATTAATCATATAATTTTAATCAAAATATTAAAAAGATAATATAGAGCAAATTTTTAAAAGCTACTATATGATTATAAGTTAAAAAAAATGTTAAAGATAAAATTTTAAAAAGAATATCTTTAAATTTTTTTGAAAAATCATTTTGGTGAAAATTATTACATTGTCATTTTGTATTTAAAATTTGAATTTGAATGGTTAAAATTAAGTCGTTTGACACGGTATAATTGAATTTCAATTGCCTCTTAACGTGAATTTTGGGTATTTAGATTCAAATTTTAAGGAAAAAGTCATGTAATATTTGTGACCCAAACTATTGCATCATAATTTTTTGAATTTGTGTATTTGTTTATTTGGATTCTAAGATGTAGTTTTGGCAAAGTTGCTATGTAATCATTTTAATATTCTTAAATTTATATTTTTTAATATATAATTATAAATTTTAAAATTTATAGCAAAATTTATTCTATATTATATTTTTGATAATTTTTTTTGTAACTTTATAATTAATGTAGTAGTTTTGACTAAAATTGTTACAAAATCATTTTCAAATTATTTAATCACTTCGGTTAGACTCCATTGACCTTATATAATACGATAATTTATCAAAGAGTGAACTTCAAGTTTGCAATTGTCCAAACACAGTCCCACAGTTTTATATTTATCAAAGGGTGTACTTCATTCCATTTTTACCCTTTCCGCTAAACGTGGATATTAAACTGGTTAAAAAAGAGATGGTGTTGAGAATTTAAATTTCAGGCTCACTGTTCCTGGGAATATAATTTTCAACACTATTTTTTTCAGTCAGTTGATATTGTACGTGGTGATAGGAATTTAAATCGCAACACCACTATGTTCTTGAGAATATAATTTCTAGCGTCACTGTATTTCTGGGAATATAATTCCCAGCACTATCTTTTTTCTGTGGCAGTTTGATATTGTATGCGGTGTTGAAAATTTAAATTTCAGAATCACTGTATTTTTAGGAATTTAAATCTTAGAACCACTGTGTTCCTAAGAATATAATTCTCAGCACTATCTTTTTTTAGACGAGCTTGATATTGTACGTGGTGCTGAGAATTCAAATCCCAAGACCACTGTATTCCTGGGAATATAATTTCCAATACCATATTTTTCGATCAGTTTGATATTCACGTTTGGCGGGAGGAGTAAAAAAGGAATGAGGTGCGCCCTTTGATAAATATGAAACTGTGTTTGGACAATTCTAAACTTGAGGTGTGTCCTTTGATAAATTATCGTATATAATATATTGATATTCAAATTTTGAGCAGAAAATGACCAAGAAGTAGTTTTGACCAAAAATGTTATATGATCATTTTGAAGGTGTTTGGTGTTAGAACTAGTGTAATGCTAAAAGGGGGAGGGTTGAGTAGTTTTTTTTTCCTTAAGTTGAGTATGCAATAAGAGTTTACGCTAAACGAAGAACAAACACATCTCAAGAACACAGTTTTTTATTTGGATCACAACCTCACAATGTTATTAATCCAAGATCTAGTTCCAAGTGCTATCACCATTAAAATTTTTCCTTATTGGATAATTTCTGAAAGTGAAGAAATTTCTTACAATAATAGTATTCTTCTTCTTGAGGTTGTGTTGCTGAAACCAAGGATGATATGCCCTTTATATGAATGCTGAACTCTAGATCCGAGATCATCGCATAAATAAAAAAAGGGGTCGATGGCTACCTGGCGATAGAGAGGGAAAACAGTGATCCTGAGAGGGCACGATGAGAGAACGACGACGATGCTAGGTTGGGGAAGGAGTCCGCGACCAAAGAAATTAGCCGGCTGCAGAGCTGCGACAAGTGAAGAAAAGGCGGTGACCGAATCTGTTCTTCATTGCGATGTGGAGCTCCTAGTGATCAGAGTGGCGCAGTGGCAATCGAGTCGGCGACATCATCGATCGAACGAAGGGAAGAGGAAAGACTTGGCGATGATAGAAATCCGAATGAGGCGACTCACTGACGGGGTAGGCGACGGCGAGCTTTAGCACTGGGAGGCGGCGATGGGGCGGCAGGCATAGGGGAATGAGAAGAGGCGGCGAAACGCTTGGGAAGAGGTCGCGATCGGGAGAGGGGACCGCGGTGGTGGAGAAGGAATTCGAGAGAAAAGAAATATAAACGAGGTACAAAAATATAATCCTAAGTTTTATAATTATAACTTAGGATAATTAATTCAATTAACTTCCTAATTACTGATAATCTAAATAGATTTTATCAAAGTCTATCTATTTTATACCTATGAAATATCATAAAATATTCATTTAAATCCAAAAAAAATTCTATAAATTCTTAGAAAATTATATAAGATAATTTCTTAATTAATAAGGGATACTTTATTATTATTTTATTTTTCGATATCTCACATGTTCCCTACAGCATCTACACTCGCTTCTGGTAAATATTGATTGCCCTGCTTTGGATTATTAATGTGAAGAGGCTATAGGAGAGGGAACTTGAATATCCTATGATTGCAGATGTTAGGGTAATTGAAATTGGATTTTGGTTGCAGTTCAATCAAATGATTCATATCAGAGAATTTTAGGTGGATCAAGAAGCTGTGAAGCATTGTAAGGTAAGTTTTAATTTGGTTATGTTATGGTAATGAACTATGTTGTGACAATAGAATGGATATGGATGGATTTGTTGTAGAATTGTAGGTGTGAGTTAGTGTGGTGGTTAATTATAGCAAGTATGTCATCATGGTAATAAAGAGGATATTATGTGGGATGGATGAACGAGACCTTAGTTAGTATTCGTTTAGTAGATTGGAATACAAAATCGATGTAAGATTCAATTTGATCATTCATTGTATGATAGAACTAAATTGTATTCTGTAGGTGTATAGGACTTTGATACGAGGCGGGCTCACGAACGTGAAGACAGTTAGGGTTCTACATACCAGGTGAGTAATTTCTATCCTGGTCAGGTAGATGATTAATTTTGGTGCATGAGATTTTATATTGATGATACCATTATTTTGACTCCACTCCTGTTATTCTGTTGCTTGATACATAATCTTTAAACTTTGAGATGCTCTGTTGTTATCGTTACATTTCGTTCATCATTGTTATGGATTACATATGCTATGGTATATGGACTTATAGATGCTTAATTATGTGTTTGTAGCTTAGTACGGTTGTAGACTTGATTTGTGTCATTAGGATAAATCATCTGGGGGTGGGTGATGTTCTAAAATGTGGAGTGGATTGTCGTGTTATATCCCTTTACATTGTGTGTCTGTTATGGATCACGGATCTATGTATGGTTGTATGGATTGTCGATGGTGGATTGCTACGGACTGGAGGTCCTAGCATAGTTGATTATCGATAGTGGGTTGCTATGGACTGGAGGTCCTAGCATAGTTGATTGTCGATAGTGGGTTGCTACGGACTGGAGGTCCTAGGATGATTGATTATCGATAGTGGATTGCTATGGACTGGAGGTCATAGCATAATTGATTGTCGATAGTGGGTTGCTACGGACTGGAGGTCCTAGCATGGTTGATTGTCGATAGTGGGTTGCTACCGATTGGAGGTCCTAGCATGGTTGACTGTCAGTTGTGTATGACTCTCTGTTGGATAGAGAGTGTGTTGTGGATGTATGTGTGTGTAGTTATGCATTCATCACATTTACATGCATGTTGGCAACTTGGTCTCCCTTGTGGTTGAGAGGGTCGTCAGTCATCCAGTCTCTGTTGGTGCAACAATGCCTCAAGCATTTGTATGTTTTGATGTTTGGATAATCATCTAAGTTAGGCAACAAATTGTGATCTAAATTGTGATGATATCTAAGTGACAGGGAAATCCAAGTATGAAGACTTGGTGAAAGAAAAGTCCAAGGTAAAGGTTTGGCGGCATAAGACCAAGCATGTTGTCTTGACAGCATTAAGTCCAAACGGACCTTGGCAAAGGGAGTCCAAAAGCAAGCCTTGGCAGCGTAAGTCCAAGCATGTAGACTTGGCGGCGTAAAGTCCAAGCACGCTTTGGCAAAGGAAAACTCTAGACATGACAAAACCAAAGGAGCTCTTGGAAGCAAAGCGCAAAGGATGAACAAGTCGCGGACTCGGAGGGATCCTGAAGGCGCAAGGCTTAAGGAAGAGCTAGGAGGTTAAGTCTAGGTCTAGGGGGAGAAATCAAGTGTGAAATATTCACACTTGATGAGTATCAGTCGACTGATACGATGTATCACCGATCGGTCGTGCTCGATCGAGTCGTGGTGAAACTCGACTAGCGATGATCGCGTGACTAAGGCGCCGATCGATGATGTAATCGGCCGATCGCAATAGTGTCAGTCGACTGATAGACATAAAAACGAGCACAGAATGGAGTCGCACTCGACTGCGGCCGTGATCACTCGACTGATCACTCCATCAGTCGACTGATGGAGGGATCAGTCGACTGATGAAAGTGCCGTTGGATGAAACGACTCTGAATCCCACGAATCCGGCTATTCAGAAGCCGTTAACCACGCAGAATGATCGGGATGCCGTACATCACCGACCGATCGTCTCAACGGAAAATCAGCCTCTTCTCTATAAAAAGAGGGCTGGTGGAGGTTTTTGGGGTTAATGCTTATTTCCTAATCTTTCTCAAGAGCCTCCACGAATTCTTTAGCTTTCTAAGTGATTTAAATCTCCTCCTCTTCTCTCTAAGCTTAGATCTTCATTCTTTGTAAAGAAGAGGAGTTGTGTGTAAAGAAAGCTTATTAGTGGATTTGCTTGGATTGATCCACCTTAAGGATCGCCGTGGAGTAGGAGCGCTATCTCCGAACCACGTAAAAGGCTTTGTTTGCGTTTGCTATTGTTTTTACTTATATCATTGTGTTTGCTTCCGCTAATCATTTTTGTAGAAACCGCAAAACGCTATTCACCCCCCTCTAGCCGTTCCAAACGATCCCTAACAAGTGGTATCAGAGCCCGGATCGCATCGGAAGATCTAGCAATCAACCGGAGCAAAGATGGCATTTCAAGAGGGGTATAGCACGGCGAGGCCTCCGTTCTTCGACGACAACGATTTCGGATATTGGAAAGGTAGGATGGAGTACTATTTAATGAACGATATTGAGAATTGGTTTAGTGTTGTAGATGGTTTTGAGAAGCCGGTCGACGAATTCGGAGCACCACTACCAACAAAAGATTGGACAAGAGAGATGGCCAAGAAAGCACAAGCAAATGCAAAAGCAACGACCACACTTCAATGTGGTATATCCAAGGAGCAACTCTCTAAGGTCGGGCCATTCAACTCTGCAAAAGAGCTTTGGGAGAAGCTCATCGAACTCAACGAAGGATCCAAAGAGACAAGAAGGGCCAAGAGGGATCTTCTGATTGGGCAACTCCAAAGCTTCACTATGAGGACAAATGAAACAGTGAGCCAAATGCACGGGCGCTTCAAGGAAGTAGTCAACGGACTACACGTTATAGGTGAAAAGGTCGACAATCGAGACCTTGTAAGGTATGTATTACAAGCTTTCCCTAGGACCACCTTATGGGTCTCAATGGTAGATGCCTATAAGGTCTCTAGGGATCTTTCATTAGTTAAATTAGATGAGCTATTTTGTGAATTTCAATTGCATGAACAAGCTAACACTTCATCCAAAGAGAAGGGTATAGCTCTTTTTGTAGGAAAGAAGGAGAAGAAGAAAAAGGAAAAGAAGGAGGTGTCTTCCTCATCCGAATCCGAGGAAGACTCATCAAGTAGTGAGGATGAGCTATCGGCAAGTGAGGTGGCACACTACGTCAAGAAATTTGGTGGGAAGTCAAGGAGGCTCACCAAGAAAGATGTGAAGAGGATGTTTCAATCCTCAAGAGGTAAATCTTCAAACAATTCAAATTCTATTTCTAACGTGACGTGTTTTGGTTGCAACAAGAAAGGGCATATAAAGCCAAATTGCCCGGAACTAAAGAAAAAGAAGGAGAAAGAAAAGAAGAAGAAGGAAAAGAAGGAAAAGAAGAAGAAGGAGGCGATGATGACACAAACATGGGATACTCTAAGTATGGAGGAGTCTTCCGACGATGAAGAAGTTTGCCATACAACCCGGAACTTAGCCCTCATGGCATTGGAAGAAACCGGAAGCTCAAGCGAGGAGTCTTCTTCCTCTTCAAGCGATGAATCATCATCAAGTGATGATGATGAGGTAAACAACTCACCCAAAGTAGATTTACTTTATAAGACTATTGCATGCTTACAAAATGCTTTAAATAGATCAAAAACTAGGATTAAGGATCTAAAATTAGAGATCAAATCATTTAAGAATGTAGATACATCATGTGATAAACCATCTAGTGATAATGATGATTGTACTCTTAGGGATGAAAATGATGAGTTAAGAAAAGAAATAGGTAAATTAAGAGCATGCCTAGAAAAGTTCACAAATGGTTCTAAATATCTAGATATGATTATTAAAGATCAAAGGGCAATTTACAATAAGGCCGGATTAGGATATAGACCTAAGGAGAAAGAGGTAGCATTTGCATCCCTAGTTAGTAGAAAATCAATGATTAAAAGCAAGGGGAGAAATGCATGGGTACCTAAGAAATTTATAATTGATGCTAGTGGTCCTAAGATTTGGGTACCCAAGGATTGTGTTTTTCATGTGATATAGGTAGAAGAACCAAGCTTATGGATAGTTGATAGTGGGTGCTCAAAGCATATGACCGGGGATGAGAGAAAATTCTCCACTATCAACCATACTAGCAAAGGAAAGGTGTCATTTGGTAATAGCGGTAAACTTAAAATTCTAGGAAAGGGCACCATTGAGGTATCCCCCAATCTTGCCATTCATAAAGTTTTATTAGTTAAAAATATGAAATTTAACCTACTTAGTGTAAGCCAATTATGTGATGCAAATTTTGATGTTAAATTTGATTCCTCAAAATGCTTTATAAGACACAAAACTATAAATGATTGCATATTAGTAGGCTTTAGGAAATCAAATATATATTATGTTGATTTATCCTATGCTACTAATTCTTCCACTAAGTGTCTTATTGCAAAAGAGGAAGAAAGTTGGCTTTGACATAGGAGGCTAGGACACATAAACATGAAGAATATAGCCAAAATAGCAAAATTGAAGCTAGTCAAAGGATTGCCTAGAGTCAAATTTCTCAAGGACAAGATGTGTGATGCTTGCCAAGAAGGGAAGCAATCAAAAACATCACACAAAGGTAAAAATTTACTTAGTACCGCTTTACCGTTAGAATTATTACATATGGATCTATTTGATTGCCATAGTACCCCATCTATAATTGGTAGTAAATATTGCTTGATAATAGTAGATGATTTTTCTAGGTTTACTTGGGTGTTTTTCTTGAAAAATAAAGATGAAACTTTAGAAATAATCATAGGATTTAGCAAAAGAGTAGAAAATGAAAGAAAACTCAAAATCAACCGGATCCGTAGTGATCATGGTGGAGAGTTTGAGAATTCTAACTTTTCAACTTTTTGCTTAGAACAAGGGTACAAGCATGAATTTTCTTGTCCTAGAATACCCCAACAAAATGGGGTTGTAGAAAGGAAAAATCGTGCCCTACAAGAAGCGGCTAGGACAATGCTTAATGCGTATTCCTTACCTAGCTACTTGTGGGCGGAAGCGGTTAATACCGCTTGCTATATCCAAAATAGGGTATTGATTCATAGGTTCTTAGGAAAAACTCCATTTGAATTGTGGAATGGTACAATTCCAACAATTCATTATTTTAAGGTCTTTGGATGTAAAGTCTATATCTTAAATACCAAGGACACCCTAAGTAAGTTTGAGTCCAAAGCGGATGAGGGAATCCTAGTTGGATACTCATCCACTAGTGTAGGATATAGAGTTTACAATAAAAGGACTCAAAAGATTGAAGAATCTTCGAATGTTCAATTTGATGAAAATTCAAATACATACCCTAGGAAATCCCCTATTAATGATGACATAAACAATGAAAATCAAGGAATTACCCAACAATTGCAAGATTTAACCTTAGGGGGTAATGATCAAGGGGGAGGATTGGATCAAGGGGGAGTAAGGGATGACTCCGATGATGAACATAGGATTGAAGTTAATCATGATCAAACTCAACTTGATACACCTCCTAGAACCATAAGAGTTCATCAAAGTCACCCATTAGATCAAATTGTGAGTGAATTATCTCAAGGAGTTAGGACTAGGTCATTCCATAGGGATCCCACTAGTCATATAGCTCTAATTTCTCAAATTGAGCCCAAAAATATTAAAGATGCATTACTTGATCCGGATTGGATCTTAGCAATGCAAGATAAGTTGGCTCAATTTGATAGGAGTCAAGTGTGGGAGTTAGTTCCTAGACCAAGTGAAAACACTATTATTACTATAAGATGGGTCTTTAGGAACAAACTAGATGACCAAGGGAATATCACTAGAAATAAAGCACGATTAGTTGCAAGGGGTTTTAATCAAGTTGAAGGACTTGATTATGATGAAACATATGCCCCGGTTGCTAGATTAGAGTCCATTAGAATACTTTTAGCGTATGCCTCCTATATGGGTTTCAAACTCCATCAAATGGATGTCAAATCGGCATTCCTAAATGGTTTTATTAAGGAAGAGGTGTATGTAGAACAACCTCCCGAGTTTGAAAATACGGACTACCCAAACCATGTATACAAGCTTAGGAAAGCCTTATACGGTTTGAAACAAGCTCCCCGGGCTTGGTATGAAAGATTGTCAACTTTCCTAATCTCTAAGGATTTCAAAAGGGGTAGTATAGATCAAACTCTCTTTATAAAGTCAACATCTAATGACATCTTTATAGCCCAAGTGTATGTCGATGACATTATCTTTGGGTCAACAAATGATGAACTTCTTCAAGACTTTATTCAAAATATGGAGAAAGAGTTTGAGATGAGTCTAGTTGGAGAATTAAATTTCTTCCTAGGTTTGCAAGTTAAACAAACAAGTGAAGGAATTTACATTTATCAAACCAAATATGCTAAGGAAATGATTAAGAAATTTGGTTTGGAAAATGCTAAGGTAGTGTCAAGTCCAATGGCAACCAATACTAAAATAGATAGTGATAGTGAAGGAAAACAAATAGATCTTACCCTTTATAGGAGCATGATTGATAGCCTCTTGTATTTAACCGCTAGTAGACCCGACATACTATTTGCAGTTGGTATGTGTGCTAGGTATCAATCATGTGCTAAGGAATCTCATTTAGTTGCCATTAAAAGAATTTTAAGATATGTCAAGGGCACACTAAATGTAGGTTTATGGTACCCTAGGACTAGGTCTTTTGATTTAATTGGGTACACCGATTCCGATTATGCCGGTTGCAAATTGGATCGAAAGAGCACTAGTGGTGGATCCCAATTCCTTGGGTCCTCCCTAGTGAGTTAGAGTAGTAGGAAGCAACCTTGTGTTGCTTTATCCACCACCGAGGCCGAATATGTGGCTATGGGTGGTTGTGTAGCTCAACTCTTATGGATGAAACATACATTAGAAGATTATGAGCTATCTTACTCCAACATGAAAGTATTTTGTGATAATGTGAGCACCATTAACTTGACCAAAAATCCGGTGCATCACTCTAGGACCAAGCACATTGAAGTGAAGCATCACTTCATTAGAGACCATGTGGCTAAGGGGGACATTGAGCTCAATTATATTGAATCCAAGTCCAACTTAGCCGATATATTTACCAAGGCTCTCCCCGAAGTAGAATTTTCATCACTTAGGAGAGAACTTGGAATGTGCTTGGTTGAGTGAAGGTGTAGGTCTGTATGATCCTATAGAAATACTAGATTTCATACCTTTAACCATCTCACAAAATACTTAAGAAACCATGATTTTTGTATTGAGCCACCTAGACAACATGTGAGATGATAGGAAGATGCATTTGGTTCATAATGCTTGTTATGATGCATTACTATGGACCAAAGTGTCATCTAGAGACATTAATCCTTAATTGGACCAATCATTGGGAAGGCTTATACACAATTGATGTGCATATAGCTCCAAGAACATGGTTGGAAATGTCAAATAAAATATATTTTCAACTATTATTATCATACTTTGAAAAACAGTTTTTAAGTGTATCACAAAAGTGATACAAAGTTTGCAAAATTTTAGAACCTTTTGCTAGTTCCAAATTTGTATCAATATTGAAATCTGGAAAACATATATTTTTCAAAATATTTTTCCTTGATAAAGTATAATTCAGAAATGTGTACATAAATTTTCATGATTTTTTGAGGTTTCTAGAATTTCTGACGCATTTTTGAACTTGGCCTGAAAAGGCTGATTTTAAATACAATTATAGCGATTGGATTGGTTCGAAACCAATGATCGATATAATCGTGGTTTCGGAAAATTATCCTCATTTTCTGAGGTTTAGTGTATTGTTGATATCCTAAAGAAATAACATGGTAGTATTGAGTATAAACAACGTGTATGGATGTTTAATGCCGTGTTTTAGGGGGAGTTTCACAAAATATATCTTTCTCCACCAAAATTTACATTGTTGGTGCAAAGTTAGGATTTAAACTTTCAAATTTTTTGATGACTTTAGCTCCACATGTATTTTATTCATCATAATCTGTATCTTGGATTAAGGGGAGTTAAAATTTTAAAATCTATGCCTTAGTTCAAGATTGTCAAACACTCAATCGTTTCATGAAATATATGCTTTTATCTTTCTTCTTTTTTTGATGTATGTTAAAGGGGGAGAAGAAATGTTTAAGTTAGAATTGGAATTGGATATATGATGTGATAATATGCGTATCTTTAAAAGACCTAACTTAAATGATTGCCAAACATAAAAAAGGGGGAGATTGTTGGTGCAATGATACTGACATTTGTATGTTTTGATGTTTGGATAATCATCTAAGTTAGGCAACAAATTGTGATCTAAATTGTGATGATGTTTAAAGTGACAGGGAAATCCAAGTATGAAGACTTGGTGAAAGAAAAGTCCAAGGTAAAGGTTTGGCGGCATAAGACCAAGCATGTTGTCTTGGCTGGCATTAAGTCCAAAGCGGACCTTGGCAAAGGAGTCAAAAGCAAGCCTTGGCGCGTAAGTCCAAGCATGTAGACTTGGCGGCGTAAAGTCCAAGCACGCTTTGGCAAAGGAAAACTCTAGACATGACAAAACCAAAGGAGCTCTTGGAAGCAAGCGCAAAGGATGAACAAGTCGCGGACTCGGAGGGATCCTGAAGGCGCAAGGCTTAAGGAAGAGCTAGGAGGTTAAGTCTAGGTCTAGGGGGAGAAATCAAGTGTGAAATATTCACACTTGATGAGTATCGATCGTGATCGATGTATCGATCGGTAGTCAGTGCTCGGCCCGAGTCGAGGTGAAACCACGACTAGCGATCGGCTTCTTGACGAGCGATCGGTGATGTTGCAATCGATCATTCGCGATAGTGTCGGTCGGTGATAGACATAAAAGCGAGCCGAGAATGGAGTCACACTCATTGCGGCGTGATCACTCGGTGATCACTCCATCGATCGGTGATGGAGGATCGGTCGGTGATGAATCTTAGTTGGATGAAGCGACTACGAATCCGTGAATCGGCTATTCGAGCCGTTAACCATGCGTCGTGGATCTTTGTACATCGGTCACCTCTTCTCTATAAAAAGAGGGCTGGTGGAGGTTTTTGGGGTTAATGCTTATTTCCTAATCTTTCTCAAGAGCCTCCACGAATTCTTTAGCTTTCTAAGTGATTTAAATCTCCTCCTCTTCTCTCTAAGCTTAGATCTTCATTCTTTGTAAAGAAGAGGAGTTGTGTGTAAAGAAAGCTTATTAGTGGATTTGCTTGGATTGATCCACCTTAAGGATCGCCGTGGAGTAGGAGCGCTATCTCCGAACCACGTAAAAGGCTTTGTTTGCGTTTGCTATTGTTTTTACTTATATCATTGTGTTTGCTTCCGCTAATCATTTTTGTAGAAACCGCAAAATGCTATTCACCCCCCTCTAGCCGTTCCAAACGATCCCTAACAGTCTCTACGGTTACTCGTGGTAGTAGCAGCTGGTGTGAGGGCAGGTCATCTGTTGTGTCGCACTCAACCACTATTGATGATGGTAATTGGAGTTGCGTGCAATTTGTCCTGTGTGTGTGACACTCGACCACTCATGGGTAGTGATAGTCGGAGTGACCAGCAACAGAGACCTCCATTATGTAGCTTATAGCTCTTTAGCTTATCGCTACTTATTCATACTATCCACTCGGTCACTCGAGAGTAGTGGTAGTTGTTGAGTTAGGATAGTTGTCATATCGTGCCACCTAGGTCACACTGGAGTCGTGGTAGAGAGGGGGGGGGGTGTAGGCATGACCATGCATTTGCATTGCCATATATGTGTGTGTGTGTGTGTGTGTGTGTGTGTGTGTGTGTGTGTGTTTGTGTGTGTGTGTAATCAGTATATATAGATATCGTCTATATATGCTTGTTGTGTTGTTGCATTTGTTTGTGCTATGATTGTACATCATCTTGTATGCTACTTGCATATTCTATATGATTGTGTGTGGGATACTAGTGTACGAGTTGGTCGGACTGTTGTACACCTTTGACCAATATCATGATGTGGTATGGGATGGACCAGGTACGTTGTTGTATTTGTTATAGAATGTTCATAAGGTGGTTTGTTGATTACAGAGGTAGTGTTGTTCATCCATATTGTATATGTTATATTGTGGTATATGTGCTCAGGTTGTATGAGTTGTAGCTTTGCAGATCTTTAGGTATGTCAGTATCTTATGTTGTTTAGTTGATCTTTTGGTATACGCATTGGTTATATTATACTGGTGGTTATCTGTTGTACCTTTAGACTGTATGTCGTTGACCTTCATATGTTATATGATATGCATGCACTATCTTTTATATAACCATTGAGTTTTATACCCACCACCACATACCTTGTATTTTTTTGTCGCCCAGGTAATAGGTAGAAGATTCCTTTGGTGCTCGGAGCTCCGCCAGCTGATCCCATCTCACACCGAGTGGTTGGATATTTATTCCATATTGTTGTATTCTCTTGGTTTGTTTGTTTTGGGATTTTATCCTATATTGTTTTCTGCATTTTTTGTATATGGATGTATTGTATGTATTTGACCTTTATTATGAATTCATTTTGGATGTTGGTTTCTATTATGATTCTTATTGTGTCAAAGTCACTCCAGAGTGCATGTTTGAGCCTTTGTATCTTTATTATTTGTTGGTATATTCTGCTGTGTTTTATAGCTTGTGTGTATTAACAACTATTTGGGCCATGTATCAATTTTATATTTATATTCTCACAAGAGGGTATTGTTCGATTGATGGACAGATATACTCTCAGGGCATGACAACCTCTCCTCCCCCTCAATCTTAGAGGTAGAGACTTCCTCTTCCGATCCGGATGTTGAGCATCTCTCAACTTTCAAATCCTCAAGCTCTTGGGATAATGATTCTTCCTCGGTTTCCTTTTCTACTTGTGCCGATTTTGGATTTTCGTGGTATTTGACTAACTTATCCCACAACTTCTTAGCATCCCCGTAGCTCCCTAATATAGACAAAATATCGTAAGATATTAATTTTATTAACATTTTCGTTACCTTAACGGTTGTCTTGAATTGTTGTCTGGTCACCGTGGTGGTGTCACGCCTAATTGTGGCTCCTGTGCCTGGTTCTTTTCTCTTGGCAACAGCTGAGCAAATATTGCTGGGGTGCCGATTTGGTTGAGGTCAGATGGTTTAGGATTTTTGTATTTTCCTCTAAGGTGGAAATCCTCTCCTGAAGCTTGTTGATTGCTTCAAGAATCAGTTTGAAGTGCTTCAAATGGACCTTTGAGGCCAAGCAAGTGCGGTCGTAGATGAGAGCTAGGTTGTTAGCAAGTTGTGAGGTGGAAACTTTGGTACTGGTGGATAGGTCAAGGTATCGCAGATGCGCAGTTCGGGATGTGTTATACCACTCTAAAATGGTTTCCTCCCATCTATCAGACATCCGCCTAAGTCCCTTGATGTTGAAGTTCTTTGCTCATGCAGGTGTGCCCTTGATCAGGGAGCCTCTTGCTATGACCAAGTTAGGACCTGCCCTTTTGCAGTTCTTCATCACCCGGGGATAGTATGATGAAAGGATGAGAAGAATATGACTTTGAATTTGCTCCTGACTTGCGTTGCATTACCTTAACCCAGAAGGTTTCTAAGCTAGCATATCCGATTGCCCAGATCTCCGGGCATCTTCATCCATAGTTTTTCAGAGAGCTCTGGCCCTGTATAGCGACTATCATGCAGGAGATACAAGCCCAGGGGCCACTGTACTCCAGCCCATGACAGGCAACCCGGAGGACCCGAGCCAGGATGAGGTCAGATGGTTCCTTACCTCTCGATGATTTTGGTTCTTCTTTCCACCTCACAACTTGCTAACAACCATGGAGCATTTGGATACCTAAAAACCTCCATTAGGGTTTCGGCCAAACCATGTTTGGGCTACCAATGTTTTCCCCTTGTCATGTTTTATATGTATATGATGTTAACATGTTGATAGTTGGACCTTGTACAAGTTGAATTAGGGTTTGAATTCTTAAGATTTCCTCTTGGAAGTTTCGGTCAAACCTTGTCCATGCTCACCCATGATTTTCCATGCCATGATATATCTATATATGATGTTAACATGATGATAGTTAGACTTTATGATAGCATGATTGGTTTATGCCACTACTTTATATCCATGTTAATTATATGAATGTATGATTATATTATGCTCATTGCATCATGATAAACAAGTATGTATGATGAAAATGCCTAAGAGATGCTTCTCTATGAATGGGGACTAAGAGCACTCTTTATGTTATGAAAAGAAATATGATATGTTATGAAAAGAAACATGATATGTTATGATAAGAAACATGATATGATATTTTACTTTTTGCATGGCTTGTACCGGACCCTAACAAGGTCCAAGGGATGGGCTCCTATGTGCCCCTAGGTCGACGGTCATAGTATGGACCTAGTACGGGATGAGCTCCTAAGTTGCCCTAGGCCGACGGTCGTAGTATGGGCCTAGGATGGGCTTCTATGTTATGTTGCCCCTAGGTCGACGGTTGTAATACGGACCTAGTACCCTAGTAGGTTCGGGATTAGCTACCTCGGGTCTATTTAGGGATGTGCGCAAAGATGATGATGTATGTGGTACAATATCGGGCCCAATATGTTGAGATTATGTTTAAGTACCTATAAAATATATGTTTTCAAAGAGCATCTTGCATATACCCCTTTTCATGTCTATGTGATTATGATATTTATATGAATGCTATGCTTATATGTTCTTAATTGATTATGTCACTACTTTTATATGAATGCTATGCTTATATGTTCTTGAATGATCATGTCACTACTCTTATATGTATGCTATGCTTATATGTTCCTAAATGATCATGACACTACTCTTATATGTATGCTATGCTTATATGTTCTTAAATGATTATGACACTGTTAGTGAAAGCCCTAGAGCCAATCATGTGATGATTGTTGTATGAACTTTATTGTATCATATTCCTATTAATAAAGGCATGGTTATTATATTTACTTGTATTGGTGCCAAATAACTAAGTATAATAACGTCCTTGAGTAGTAGGTTCTTATCTTTATTAATCGATTGGTTGAATCGATAATGAGATGATATAGAGAACACTACTCTTAATCATTCCTAGTCAAGTATTAACATTCAGGGACAATGTTAATGCGTAGAGACTAGCATGTAGGTCAACTCGATGACTTGATCTCATAAGTCATGGATATGAGATATCAAGTTGACACATGAGTATGCATTGGAGAATGTATACTGAATGACCTGCCATGAGAAAGTATCATGGATCGTTATATGAGTGTCATATACTTTCTCATGTGGCTATTAGTATGACTATTAGTCCTTAGACCTGAAGTCACCATGGTTCCCTACATAAGGAGTTGCACACTTTGGCTTCGTCAAACGTCACCCGTAAATGGGTGGACTATAAAGGCGATTACTGGGTATGTAATAAATTATGCGGAGGGATGTGAGTGATGTAGATGGGATCTATCCCTCCTATATGACGGGAGTGACATCGTTATTCTTGATAGAGTGAGACTACGAAGTGCATGGCCATGCCCAAATGACTCAATATAAGATATTGAGCTCATTTGATTAGAGTGAGCCTACTTGGAGTTCAAGATATAGATTGTACCGAGGATGACACGGTCTATGCCTCAATTGGTCAATCTAGATGTCAAGGATAGAGGGACATTGTCACATATTGTGAGAGTCACAATTAGTAGTCACAAAGGTGATGTTAGAGCTCAACATTCTTGTAACTTGGGTAGCAATGATGTGTTGCTAGATACCGCTCATTGCTTATGTTCCTAAATCGGTTTAGGGACATTGCCAACGTTACAAGAACCTATAGGGTCACACACAAAGGACAATTAGAGATTAGGTTCATATGATGAACCATGAGGATTAGGTTCATGGGATGAACCAAATTGGATTAAGAGTAATCCAAATTAGACTAATTGAGTTAGACTCAAGTTGATTCAAGTGTTGAATGAGTCTAATTTAGATTTGATTCATTGAGTCAATTTAAATTAATGAATAGAGATTCATTAAATTAAATTGACTTGAATCAAGTGGTTAGATTCGATCAACCATGGGAGATAAGAGGTCAAGTTTGACTTGACTTGAGAGGGAAGATGAATGGTCAATTTTGACTTGACCAATTGCCATGTCATGGTGACCTGGCATGGGGGCCGGCCAATGATGATGCTCCACATCATCATGGACCTATCATGTGGTGCCACCTCATGAGGGAGACCAAGAGCCATTGGCTCTTGGAGTTACATGCATGCATGTAACCCCCCATCCAAGAGTGGCCGACCACTTCTCATTAGATGAGAATTGATTTTGGTGAGTTACTCTAACTTCATCTTCTTCCTTGGATCATCTTCCTCTCTCAAGCTCTCCCATCCCTCATCTTGGCCGAACCATCCAAGGGGTGCTAGCACACTCAAGGTTGTGTTTTCTCCACTATTTGCTTGTGTGGATACCAATAGAGAAGTGTGCACTTGACACTCTCGAGTTCTGACAAAGCTTTTGGACGAGTGGGATAAGCGAAGGACATCGCTTCAAGGGTAATGCTCTCACCTTCTAGATCTAAGGTAGATCTAGGTTTATCTAAGCACATACATATTTTATTTTAATATATCTTCGCGCGAATCCGTGGCCGGACTTCCCGGGTTTTCGCAATGCAAAAAGCGATTTTTGCGGCTTGGAAAGTCCAACAGACACTACTCTAATATGAATGCTATGCTTATATGTTCTTAAATGATCATGTCACTATTCTTATATGAATATTATGCTTATATGTTCTTAAATGATCATGTCACTACTCTATGTCTAATTCTTGATGTATGACTTTTGTGAGTAGGAAAGGATCTTACTAAACCTATGTGCTTATAGTTTCATGTTCCCTTGTACTGCAGATAAGGGTAAAGAATGGCTAAACTAAAGGGAGCAGCAGGAGGGGCAAAGTGTATGTGGTAGTGGCATGGTGGAAGAAATCTGTTTTATGTTCCCAGACTTATGCATGTTTTCCCTTTAAGTTTATGTTTCAAGACTTATGCATGTTTTCCCCTTTAAGTTTATGTTCAAAGACTTATACATGTTTTCCCTTTAAGTTTTGTATGATAGTTGTTAAGAGTCGAACTCTACTTGATGTTGATGGTTGCTACTTGGTGTCCTTTAAGTTGATTATCATGAACTTGAACTAAGTACTTATGAAATGATTATGCATGCTCCATGTTTCATGTTTTATGTTTAAAAAAAAAAGAAGTTTAAATTCTTTCGCTGTAAATGCATGTATGTAATTCTTCCACTGTAAATGCATGTATGTATGATCGCATTGCGCCGCCCTTCCAACCCCTATAGATTACGAGGAAAAAGAGCAGGCATGACAGGTTGATATCAGAGTAGATCTGCCTTTCCACTACACACACATTAAGCTCCAAATCCTGCTGCTCCAATTAAGAAATTCTATGCCTACTCTATTTTTTTCATGTATGATAAGAAATGCTTTTAGTTTAAATATGCATGAATATATGTATGATAATCTTATACTAGCCTTATTATAATATATGAAGATAAGTATGGCTGGAAGACGAAGTATTGTAAAACATATTTCCTTCCCTTGGTCTTTTCGTAAGCATGTTTGAATGTATTGGAGAGCCAAGGAAAGGAATCGATAAATTTTTATCAGCCCTAAAGGCACGCAAGATGTTAGACAGTGGATCCACTGAGTTTCTAGCACATGCGGTTGATACAAGTCAAGCCGAGGACCAGAAGCTAGAATATGTCAAAGTTGTATGCAACTACCCAAAGGTATTCCCAGATGAACTACCAGGGTTAGCTCTTGATAGAGAAATTGAATTTGAGATCGAATTGATTCATGGTACTAACCCGATCTCTAAAGCACCTTACCGTATGGCGCCGACTGAATTGAAGGAACTTCAGGGACAGCTACAGGAGTTACTCAACAAGGGACTTATACGCCCAAGTCGCTCTCCATGGGGAGCTCCAGTACAGTTGGTAAAGAAGAAAGATGAGTCTATGCGAATGTGCATAGACTACCGAGCGCTAAATAATGTGACGATCAAGAACATATACCCTTTACCACTGATTGATGACCTATTTGACCAGTTAAAGGGTGCCACCGTCTTCTCTAAGATTAATCTGAGGTCTGGCTATCATCAAGTGAAAGTGAAACTAGATGACATACCGAAGACGACTTTCCGAACAAGATACGGACATTATGAGTTTGTAGTTATGCCTTTCGGAGTGACGAATGCACCTGCTATGTTCATGGATCTGATGAATCGGGTATTCTCGGCATTCCTCGACAAATTTGTGATCGTTTTCATCGACGATATACTAATATATTCGAGAACCCAAGAAGAGCACGCCGAACACCTCAATATGGTATTGCAGATTCTTTAGGAAAAGCAGTTGTATGCAAAGTTCTCTAAATGCGAGTTCTGGCTCGATCAAGTATCATTTTTGGGTCACGTTATATCCAAGCACGGAGTGATGGTAGACCCAATAAAGATTGAAGCTGTGAGTAACTGGAACAGGCCAAAGAATGCCAGCAAAATCAGAAGCTTTCTCGGACTAGCAAGCTACTATAGGAAGTTTGTAGAGGAATTCTCTAGAATTGCAGCCCCTATGATAGTTCTCACCAGAAAGAACAAAAAGTATGAATGGACGGACGCCTGCGAGAAGAGTTTCACAGAATTAAAAAGGAGACTGACCAGTGCTCCAATCCTTTTTCTTCCGGACAGTAATGAAGGTTTCGACATGTACAGCGATGCTTCCAAGTTGGGACTCGGAGCTGTACTCATGCAGAATGGCAAGGTCATTGCTTACGCCTCTAGACAACTCAAGGAACATGAAAGGAATTATCCCACTCACGATCTAGAGCTAGCGGCCGTGGTCTTTGCTCTCAAAACATAGAGGCACTATCTATATGGAGCTCAGTGTAGGATTTATACAGATCACCAGAGTCTGAAATATTTCTTCACACAGAAAGACCTAAACATGAGACAACGTAGATGGCTCAAGTTCATCAAGGATTATGACTGCGAGATCTTCTACCATCCAGGAAAAGCGAACAAAGTGGCCGATGCACTCAGTAGGAAGTCCTGTGCCACCTTAATGTCTCTATCGGTATTATCTCGGCCCCTAGAAAAGGAAATTATGTGTTACAGGGTTGAAATTATATCCGGACAGCTTTCTACCATGACAATAGCACTGACGCTGTTTGACGATATATTAGAAAAGCAAGCCCGTGACCCAAGCATCCAAAGGATCAAGCAAGAGGTCCTAGAAGGGAAGAATGAGGGATTTTGTATCTCTGACAGTGGAATACTATAGCTCAGGGATCGCTTATGTATTCCCGATGATTCAGAATTACGGAAGAAGATATTTGAGGAAGCTCACGGATCCCCCTATGCGATGCATCCTGGATCCACCAAGATGTACCAAGATCTGAAAGGGAAGTTTTGGTGGTTCGGTATAAAAAGAGATGTGGCTCAGTATGTCAGTACCTGCCTGACCTGCCAGAGGGTTAAAGCAGAACACCAGAGACCTGGAGGAACACTATAGCCAATCCAAATTTCAGAATGGAAATGGGAAGATATTTCTATGGATTTCATCTCAGGACTACCCAAGACGACGAACGAATATGACGCTATATGGGTGATCGTGGATAGATTGACGAAGTCTGCCCACTTTTTAGCAATCAAGATGACCTACTCAACTGAGCAACTGGCTCAATTATATGTTATGGGAAATTATCAGGTTACATGGGATTCCTAAGACCATCATTTCTAATAGAGATGGTCGCTTTATTTCTCATTTCTGGGAATGTGTTCAGAAGGCCCTTGACACGAAGCTATTATTCAGTACTGCCTTTCATCCTCAGACCGACGGACAAACAAAAAGGGTGAACCAAGTATTGGAGGATATGTTACGAGCTTGTGCCTTGGATTTCAAAGGGAGTTGGTGCCAATACTTATGCTTGGTAGAATTCGCCTACAATAATAACTACCAAGCTACTATTGGAATGGCGCCCTACGAGGCTCTATACGGGAGGAGATGTAGATCTCCTATATGCTGGTACGAGGGTGGTGAAAAGAAGGGGATGGGACTCCAAACAGATTTCGTTGATGACACCACCTGAGCTATATAGAACATTCGCCAAAGAATTAAAACTGCTCAGAGTCGGCAAAAGAGCTATGCAGATATATGGAGTAGACCGTTGGAATTTGAAGTCGGGGATCTGGTATTCCTCAAGGTAGCCCCTATGAAGGGAGTGATGAGATTCAGAAGGAAGGGTAAACTAAGTCCGTGCTATGTGGGACCATATCCGATACTGAAGAGAGTCGGCAAGGTAGCTTACGAGCTAGAGCTGCCTTAAGAGATGTCGGCTATTCACAACGTGTTCCACGTCTTGATGCTTAAGAAGTGCATTTCTAGTACAGACCAAGTGATTGAGCCATAAACAGTGCAAGTTCAAGAGGACCTGAGTTATGAAAGTCGGCCTATCCAGATACTAGACCGAGAAGTCAAAAGACTAAGGAATAAAGATGTGCCCTTAGTGAAGGTCCTGTGGAAAAATCAATGGTACGAAGAAGCCACCTGGGAATGCGAGTAGGACATGAAACAGAAGTATCCAGAGTTGTTCTAAGTTTCGAGGACGAAACTTTTAAAAGGTATGAAGGACTGTAACGCCCGTAAAATTTTTAAAAAATTTTATAAGAATTTTTGCATGATCATAATGGGCTTTTATGTGGGCTCTTTCAAAAATAAAAGAAAATAGAGCCAAAAAGGATGCATGGTCCAGGGTTTGAACCCTAAACCTCCAAGTAGATAACTAAATCTTAGGATGCATCCGATAACCAGAAGCCCAGCAGGGTTGTGCTATTAGAAGGGTATGAGAAATGATAGATAAGGGTAGGGGAGGCTAAGGGACACCTTCAAGTGAATAAATAGGAATATGAGGAGACAAGAGAACCACAACTTGTCATTCTCCTCTTCTCTTCTTCTTCCCCACCGAAACCTCCTCATCCCTTTCTTCCATTTTCGAAAACCTCAAGAAGCAAGGAAGAAAAGGGCTCTTGTCTTGACACCATCTAGGGTATATCCTATTACTAAACAAGCGAAAGGATGTAAGTATCCCCTCACCTGCAGTACAAGTTGTTTCGATTGTTAAATCCTCTTTGAAACTTTCGGCCAAGACCCCCTTCATGCTTCCAATGATTTTCCATGCTATGTTTTGTATGAATATGAAGATAACATTTTGATAGATAGTCTTGATTTGAGTGTTGGATCCCAAAGTCCTTGAAGTTTCGGCCAAGACCTAATCATGCTCCTAATAGTCTTCCATGCCATGATCTATATGTTTCCATGCCATGTTTTGTATATAGATGAAGATAACATGTTGATAGATAGGCTTTCTTTGAGTGTTTGATCCCAAATCCCTCCATGATGTTTCGGCCAAGACCTAATCATGCTCCTAATGGTCTTCCATGACATGATCTATATGTTTCCATGCCATGTTTTGTATATAGATGAAGATAACATGTTGATAGATAGGCTTGCTTTGAGTGTTTGATCCCAAAGCCCTCCTTGAAGTTTCGACCAAGACCTAATCATGCTCCTAATGGTCTTCCATGCCATGATCTATATGTTTCCATGGCATGTTTTGTATATAGATGAAAATAACACATGTTGATAGATAGGCTTGATTTGAGTGTTTGATCCCAAAGCCCTCCTTGAAGTTTCGGCCAAGTCCTAATTATGCTCCTAATGGTCTTCCATGCCATGATCTATATGTAATGGATGTTAACATGTGGTTAGTTAGACCTTGTACAAGTTGTTTAGGGTTTGAATTTTGTTAGAACCCCCATGAAGTTTCGGCCAACCCATGTTATGCTTGTTAATGATGTTTCATGCCATACTCTATATGTATATGATGTTAGGTAGACCTTGTACAAGATGTTTTAGTGGTTGAATTCTTGAGAACCCTCCCTTAGGGTTTCGGTCAACCCATGCTCATGCCCTCTAATAATCCTCCATGCCATGCTACATGTATATATAAGATGTTAATATGATGTTAGTTAGACTTTGAGTAAGTTGTGGAGCATTTGGATACCTAAAAACCTCCATTAGGGTTTTGGCCAAACAATGTTTGGGCTACCAATGTTTTCCCCTTGTCATGTTTTATATGTATATGATGTTAACAAGTTGATAGTTAGACCTTGTACAAGTTGAATTAGGGTTTGAATTCTTAAGATATCCTCTCGGAAGTTTCGGTCAAACCTTGTCCATGCTCACCCATGATCTTCCATGCCAAGATATATCTATATATGATGTTAACATGATGATAGTTAGACTTTATGATAGCATGATTGGTTTATGCCACTACTTTATGTCCATGTTAATTGTATGAATGTATGATTATGTTATGCTCATTGCATCATGATGAACAAGTATGTATGATGAAAATGCCTAAGAGATGCTTCCCTATGAATGGGGACTAAGAGCACTCTTTATGTTATGAAAAGGAACATGATATGTTATGAAAAGTAACATGATTTGTTATGATAAGAAATATGATATGATATTTTACTTTTTGCATGGCTTGTACCAGACTCTAACAAGGTCCAAGGGATGGGCTCCTACGTGCCCCTAGGTCGACGGTCATAGTACGGACCTAGTACGGGATGGGCTCCTAAGTTACCCTAGGCCGATGGTCGTAGTACGGACCTAGGATGAGCTTATATGTTATGTTGCCCCTAGGTCGACGGTCGTAGTACGGATCTAGTACCCTAGTAGGTTCGGGATTAGCTACCTCGGGTCTATTTAGGAATGCGCGCAAAGATGATGATGTATGTGGTACAATGCCGGACCCAATATGTTGAGATTATGTTTAAGTACCTATAAAATATATGTTTTCAAAGAGCATCTTGCATATACCCCTTTTATGTCTATGTGATTATGATATTTATAAGAATGCTATGCTTATATGTTCTTAATTGATCATGCCACTACTTTTATATGAATGCTATGCATATATGTTCTTGAATGATCATGTCACTACTCTTATATGTATGCTATGCTTATATAAATGATCATGACACTACTCTTATATGTATGCTATGCTTATATGTTCCTAAATGATCATGACACTACTCTAATATGAATGCTATGCTTATATGTTCTTAAATGATCATGTCACTACTCTTATATGAATACTATGCTTATATGTTCTTAAATGATCATGTCACTACTCTATATCTAATTCTTGATGTATGACTTTTGTGAGTAGGAAAGGATCTTACTAAGCCTATATGCTTATAGTTTCATGTTCCCTTGTACTGCAGATAAGGGTAAAGAATGACTAAACTAAAGGGAGCAGCAGGAGGGGCAAAGTATGTGTGATAGTGGTATGGTGGAAGAGATCTGTTTTATGTTCCCAGACTTATGCATGTTTTCCCTTTAAGTTTATGTTCCAAGACTTATGCATGTTTTCCCCTTTAAGTTTATGTTCAAAGACTTATGCATGTTTTCGCTTTAAGTTTTGCATGATAGTTGTTAAGAGTCGAACTCTACTTGATGTTGATGGTTGCTACTTGGTGTCCTTTAAGTTGATTATCATGAACTTGAACTAAGTACTTATGAAATGATTATGCATGCTCCATGTTTCATGTTCTATGTTTCAAAAAAAAAAAAGTTTAAATTCTTCCGCTGTAAATGCATGTATGTAATTCTTCCGCTGTAAATGCATGTATGTATGATCGCGTCGCGCCGCCCTTCCAACCCCTATAGATTACGAGGAAAAAGAGCGGGCGTGACACTCTGATCTAACTAAACTATGATTGCGATGAAATTAAAAGAAACTTAAACTAAACATTCAAACAAGAAAGTACAAGAACATTGAAGATAAATATAAATCAAAGCATGAAATTAAATCTAACTTAACTAACTGCAACTTAATTACTAAAGAGACATTTAATCAAACACCAAAGAGTCATGAGACAAATTAAACAAAGTGCGTGCAAATAACATGGAAGATATTCGATGACAAACATTCAAGACAAATAAAATTGAAAAGCATTCAACACATCAATGAATCTAGCAATGGGCTATCCGAAATCTGAAATTGCTGGAATGGTTGTCGGAAGCTGCAATAGGAGCTGCTGGAGGTTGAAATAGAGCTGACCGGAGGCTGAAATAGAGCTGTGGAGGATGTAAATGGAGATAAAACCTAAAGGCACAACCGACTCCTCTTCAGCTGGCGGTGAAGTTGATGACAAAGAGAAATGGGCTGCAAAAGCTAGAATTGAAACTGGTTAGCCGGACGAAATGAAGAAGGTGCTGTGATAACAAGCTAAAGAGAAGGTGCTGTCGGTGAAGAAGAGATGTGATCGGAGACAAGGGTTGCTGCCGGCGATGAATGAAGGAGCGGAAATGGAGCTTCCGTTGGTGTGATGGTAACCGGAGATGCTGGAGATGAAATAGCACCGCTGGCCTTGGTGGAGGAAATGGATGGGCGGTCGGCGGTGCTTGGAGGTGAAACGGTGATGGAGCGACGGTGAGGAAGAAGCTGCATGCGTCGGCTGAAATCCCCTCAGAAGAAAAGCCACCGAACCCCAATAAATCTCTAAGCCTAATTACCACCCAAATCAAGATGTGATCCGATGGCTGGAATTTCTCTGATCTTTTACAGACAGATCTGATCAATCTGAATGGGCGATCATGATCAAACCGTTCCGGATGAAAGGCTAAGATGTCTAGATCTGAATGTATGGACCGGATCTCTTCAGATCTGGATGGATGGCTCAAAATTAATCGGATCTCATTGGACGATCAGGATCAATTAGATCTGCTTCTTTAGATCAGATTACTTTAGATCTGCATCAACGGTTGAGATTGTTTCTGCTTGATCTCTCTCTTTTGGTCTTGAAATCAAGCCCAACTTGGTTTGACTTGACTTGAATCATGGCTCCTGTTAATTTCCTACAAAATCACATTCATAATATGAGAAATAATATCGTATTTATAGGAAAATTACAATTAAGCTCAAAATAAATCCAAACTCATAAAACATGCTAACAATCAACAATTAATCACATGAAAGAGTAAAAAGTATCAAATCTAGGAGCAAAAATAATGTACTAAAATGTTGTTATCAAATTCCCCACACTTATTCTTGCACGTCCCGAGCAAGTAAAAAAACTAAAAAAATTTATCCAAGAACATATCCCTATCATCCCCTAGCAATGCCTTGAAAATATTAAAACATAATTACTTAGGATCATCAAGTTTTGAGAATCTAGGCACTCATATTCCACTTCCTACACAAGTCAATAAGCAAGGTAATTTCAATCAACTTGAATAGATTAACCATGATAGAACCTGACAAGGTATATATATGCACTGATACACACATAACAAATATGGAACTGAAGCTCACTCAAAATAGCTTATGATATTGCACTACCATATGCTTGCTAATTTTCTACTTCTCCATTACTATGAACATAAGCACACATAAATCAAGAGGACTTATAAAAAATAGTGATGAAGCCAATATGAATTCCAAAGAACAAGAAAGATAGGCAATACAGAAGACTAAAAGAACATGAGAGCATTGGAGTATTCACATGACAACTACAAAAAAATATAAGCAAGAAATCACTCAAACACATCCAACACTCAACTCGTACCCTTTTCAATGTAATACACAAATTAAACATTCACACATCTCCAAAAATATTTACCCTCAACAAACTCTCAATCCAAGAATGCTTCCACATGACAAAGCCAAATAGATAGGAATAACATCCTCAAAAACTCAATATCACTAATATGAGAATTTTGAAACCATGAGAATGCTTATTTTTATTCATCAATCACATATCATGCAAAGAAAAATACAACATTTGTTTGTTTTTTTTCTTGCTGTTGTTTTTTTTTCTTTTCTTCTTTTTTTCTTCTCTTTTTTTTTCTTTCAACATTTTTTCGTGTTTTTTTGGAATCAAACAAAGATACGTGATTGTGATGATGATAAATTTGGACTCCCATGTTTCAACCTGTGAAAATCTCCTCTCAACAAAAAAAAAATCAAAAGAATGTAACAATATATTTCATCCCTTTTTTTTCACATATAACACTCTCCCCCACACTTAAACTTGTCCGTCCCAGACAATGTACTCATCATGTAATCCCCAAAAACTCTCATCATATGATAAGGAAAGGAAAACCAACAAAGATGTGAAAGTGACAATATAATGACAATGAGAAGATATATCAAGGAAGCTACAATGTCATGCAAGTATCAGGTGGAATGTATGACGAGTAACAATAACAAAGAAAAGGGGAGAAAATACAAGAGAAATTGCCTCTATCATATTTATGCAAACTCGTATTATCATAATTTCAAAAAGAATCAAAGCAAGTTTTAGAGTGTCAAGTGTCACAAGTGTTATCACACACAAGAGGATAAAGGATAGACATGACAATAAACCTCACTAGGTGAATAAAAATATCAAACTTAATCTATCAAGATAGAGTTCATCACCATAACAAATGACTAAATGCAAGTAATGTACTTAATCATACCAATGAATCCAAAACTCGATAGTCAAACTTAATTATGTTTTACAATTTTTAAAGCACTATGAAAGGATGTGTAAGGAATTATTGAAACCACTATGACAAAGTAAATAAAACCACATAAGGTGTGAAGTAAAAGAAGAAAACAAGAATGTAACAACACAAACAGAAAGATAAAGAAAGATAAAAGCAAGAAAAGAAAGGAACAAACTCCCCTGAATTCCTGGTGGTTGAAGACGATTCAGAAGTAGTAGCCAGTGAGGGAGTGGAATGCTCCGAGAAAAGATCCTTCCTGACGGTTGAAGCCAGTTCAGAAGTAAAATCCACGCCGGAGGTGGAATGGATCGAGAGAAAGCGAGCACCTCCATGATGTGATCAGAATTGTCTTGTGTTGCTCCCTCTAATATGATCACCTTCTTATATGTCTTCTCTGGAGGTCGGAGGCGATTCAGGAAAAGTGTCCATCCTTGGGGCTGGATTATTACATTTTCTATCAAGGCCTTCATCAGTAGAGGTGTTGGAGACTCTGGCTGTGATGGAAGTGTCCAGTCTGGGGGACTCCAGCTATCCACCACTTCCATGGAAATCTGCTCATCAGAATTGTTTGCCGCCACTATCTCATTTGTCTTCTAGTCTGATTGGCAAGTTTGGGCACTGGTATCTGGCAACACAAGGAGTACAACCTCATCTGCAAAAACCTCTGCACTTTCCTCTTCAACAACATCAAAAAAAGAAACAACATCAATATTCTTATCAGCATCCGAGACATCAACAACTGCATCACCATGATATAAATCAGCAGAGGAGTCCTATAGAGTTGTAGAAGTAGAAGCAAGTGTATTGTCAACTCTGTAATCCATCTCCTCAAGCACATAACTTCCATCAGAAATGATCTATGAGGAAAACTTGGAGGAATCTTGTGCTTGCATTTGGTTGATAGATGATGCAATTTGATTTAACTAAGTCTGTAAATTTTGTAACATTTGTTGTTGTTGCTGATGACTATCGTTCATTTGTTGTTGATATTGATGTAAAAATGATGCTAATTTTTCTAGTGTCTCTGTATTTTCTTGACTAGGAGCAGGGGTTTCTTCATAGTGACTTGATTGATCTCCCTAACTAGGCATGTAAGTATCAATAGACGGTGGGGGTAGATAGCACTGAGACTGCTCAAGGGTGCACTGTTGTGTGTTCCCATATATAAAATCTGAATAGAAATTACATGTACTAGAAAATGAATTATACCTATCATGTTGATAAGGCTGATGATACTGAGGATCAGGTTGGTGATATTGAGGCTGGTACTGATAATATTGATGTTCAGGTTGATAATACTCTTGTTGCCCAATGCCTAAATAGTAAGTATCATTGAGATCTCCAAATGACTGATAATATGGATCCATGTTGCAAGAGCTTCCTAGTCTTTCCTGAAAAACTAACTAACACAATCAAAAGACACAGGAAATAGATATGACCAAGTACATGGATATGCAAAAAAAAAAAAAAAAAAAAGAATGTAGACCTAAACAAAAGTTTTTGATTTTTTTTTTTTAGAAAAATAGGCAAACAATCCTAAGTCTACTAAGCATCATTACACTCTCCGGCAACGGTGCCAAATTTGATAACGATTCTGTCGTGGTACCATTACAAATTAATTACCAAACCCTCTCTATGCTAATATAGCATAGTGAACGGCCCGAATCATTTCCCAACGAGTGTAATCAATAGAATAATAGTCTTAGGATCGCTAATTATTGCTGGAGTTTTGCAAATGTAACAAGGGGTTTGGATCGAAATAAAACTAATCCTACTGAACAAAAAGACAATGCACGTAATCAAACTCTGATCTAACTAAACTATGATTGCGATGAAATTAAAAGAAACTTAAACTAAACATTCAAACAAGAAAGTACAAGAACATGGAAGATAAATGTAAAGCAAAGCATGAAATTAAATCTAACTTAACTAACTGCAACTTAATTACTAAAGAGACATTTAATCAAACACCAAAGAGGCATGAGACAAATTAAACAAAGTGGAAGATATTCGATGACAAACATTCAAGACAAATAAAAGTGAAAAGCATTCAACACATCAATGAATCTAGCAATGGGCTGTCCGAAATCTGAAATTGCTGGAATGGTTGTCGGAAGCTGCAATAGGAGCTGCTGGAGGTTGAAATAGAGCTGACCGGAGGCTGAAATAGAGCTGTGGAGGCTGTAAATGGAGATAAAACCTAAAGGCACAACCGACTCCTCTTCAGCTGGCGGTGAAGTTGATGACGAAGAGAAATGGGCTGCAAAAGCTAGAATTGAAACTGGTTAGCCGGACGAAATGAAGAAGGTGCTGTGATAACAAGCTAAAGAGAAGGTGCTGTCGGTGAAGAAGAGATGTGATCGGAGACAAGGGTTGCTGCCGGCGATGAATGAAGGAGCAGAAATGGAGCTGCCGCTGGTGTGATGGTAACCGGAGATGCTGGAGATGAAATAGCACTGCCGGCTTTGGTGGAGGAAATGGATGGCCGGCCGGCGGTGCTTGGAGTTGAAACGACGATGGAGCGACGGTGAGGAAGAAGCTGCGTGCGTTGGCTGAAGTCCCCTCAGAAGAAAAGCCACCGAACCCCAATAAATCTCTAAGCCTAATTACCACCTAAATCAAGAACTGATCCGACGACTAGAATTGCTCTGATCTTTTACGGACAGATCTGATCAATCTGAATGGGCGATCACGATCAAACCGTTCCGGATGAAAGGCTAAGATGTCTAGATCTGAATGTATGGACCGGATCTCTCTAGATCTGGATGGATGACTCAAAATAAATTGGATCTCATTGGACAATCAGGATCGATCAAATCTGCTTCCTTAGATCAGATTACTTTAGATCTGCATCAGCGGTTGAGATTGTTTCTGCTTGATCTCTCTCTTTTGGTCTTGAAATCAAGCCCAACTTGGTTTGACTTGACTCGAATCATGGCTCCTTTTAATTTCCTACAAAATCATATTCATAATATGAGAAATAATATCGTATTTGTTGGAAAATTATAATTAAACTCAAAATAAATCCAAACTCATAAAACATGCTAACAATCAATAATTAATCAAATGAAAGAGTAAAAAGTATCAAATCTAGGAGCAAAAATAATGTACTAAAATGTTGTTATCTGTGTGTCAACCCTAAGTGGATGGGTAGTTAACCTAGCCATTGTAGAGTTGATACATTAGGATGTGCCAATGTGGTTTGAGAAGATGAAAAATGATTAAATTGACACAATTAGATTTTAGGAGTAATGGTATGCCATTTTGGGCTTTTGGCACACTAGGGGGATAAATGACATTAAGGCAAAATGAATTTAATCTTTAGAAATATCAATTTGGGCTTAACACTTAAGTATTCTATACCTTAGTATTTTATAATTGTCATGCTTTGTTTGTCTTGCCATGACATGACATCATATTTATTTTTATCATATAAAATGTCATGATCATTTTTAGGGTTATTTTTATATGTCATGAATGCTTAGATTTCATTCACATGCTATGACATCATGATTTTGACACATATTTTTATTCTTGTTATCATTATGCCATAATCATCATTCATGCATAAATTAAAATGATTTAAGGACTAAGACATGATTTGAAGTCCCATGCATAAGGGAATCAAATAATGTTGCCTAGAGATATGCATGAAACCCTAAATAACAAAGACCCCACATCTCACTAATACTTGACTTGTATGCGTTTTACACATTTAGATACATGTAAGATGTTTAGGAAAAAGGAATTAAAGGTTTTAAAAACATTTCAAGATCATTTTGAAAAACCTTGGTGAAGTGTAACTTTTGATAGCAATCACTATTGAATGGGATGATACAAAGAAGGCTCAATAATGAAGCTTTTCTTAACTTTTGAACTTTGTATCAATCTCGCTATTTTGTGAGTAAAATAATTTTCTAATATTTTTCACCCATAATGATTGGTATAAGTAATATACATATGAATTTTCATGATTTTTTACCTTATGTATATTTATTTATGAATTTTAAAAATTTATTTCTGAAAAATGAAAAACTTAATTTTGCAGTTATCAGTCGACTGCCATGGATGGCAGTCGACTGATGTGGGAAAGAGTCGACTGATAATGCTAATTTTGGGTAAATCTTGGTTTTTAGGTCCACGTTCAGTTATGTTTTGGTCCCCTAACCACTCCTAACCCTAGAACATGTTGGGCTTTCCGAGCCGCAAAAACCGCTTTTTGCGTTGCGGAAACCTCGGAAGCCCCGACCACAGATCCGTGCGAAGTATAAAAAATAAAACTAACATGTATGTGTTTAATACCTTTAGATCTACTCTAGATCTACATGATAATAATTTACCTTTGAAGCGATGCCCTTCGCTTATCCTGCTCGTCCAAATGGATTGTTGGAACTCGAGAGTGTCAAGTGCACACTCTATTGGTATCCACACAAGCAATAGGTGGAGCAAAGACAATCTTGAGTGTGCTAGCACTCCTTGAAGGTCTCTACAATGGAGGTTTGGGAGAGCAAGAGAGGAAGAGAGCCAAGGAAGAAGATGATCCAAGGAAGATCCAAGGAAGAAGAAGATGCAGTTACCTAAAATCAATTCCCTCCTCATCAAGAAGTGGCCGGCCACTTCAATGGGTGGGAGTTACATGCATGCATGTAACTCAAAGAGCTAATGACTCTTGGTCTCCCTCATGAGGTGACACCAATTGATAAGTCAATGATGATGTGCTAAGTCATCATCATGACATGACATTTGGTCAAGTCAAACTTGACCTTTCATCTCCCTCTCAAGTCAAGTCAAACTTGATCTCTTATCTCCCATGGTTATCAAATCCAACCATTTGATTCAAGTCAATTTTAATTTAATGAATCTCTATTCATTAATTTAAATTGATTTGATGAATCAAATCTAAATTAGACTCATTCAACACTTGAATCAAATTGAGTCCAACTCAATTAGTCTAATTAGGATTACTCTTAATCCAATTTGGTTCATCCCATGAACCTAATCCTCATGGTTCATCATATGAATCTAATCTCCATCTAATTGCCCTTTGTGTGTGACCCTATAGGTTCTTGTAACGTTGACAATGTCCCTAAACCGATTTAGGAACATAAGCAATGAGCGGTATCTAGCAACACATCATTGCTCCCCAAGTTACAAGAATGTTGAGCTCCAACATCACCTTTGTGACTACTAATTGTGACTCTCACAATATGTGACAATGTCCCTCTATCCTTGACATCTAGATTGACCAATCGAGGCATAGACCGTGTCATCCTCGGTACAATCTATATCTTGAACTCCAAGTAGACTCACTCTAATCAAATGAGCTCAATATCTCATATTGACTGATTTGGGCATGGCCATGCACTTCGTGGTCTCACTCTATCAAGAATAACGATGTCTCTCCTGTCATATAGGAGGGATAGATCTCATCTACATCACTCACATCCCTCCGCATAATTTGTCACATACCCAGTAATCGCCTTTATAGTCCACCCATTTACGGGTGACGTTTGACGAAGCCAAAGTATGCAACTCCTTATGTAGGGAACCATGGTGACTTCAGGTCTAAGGACTAATAGTCATACTAATAGCCACATGAGAAAGTATATGACACTCATATTGTTGGGTTTTTCCGAGCCGCAAAAACCGCTTTTTGCATTGCGGAAACCTCGGAAGCCCCGGCCACGGATCCGTGCGAAGATGTATTAAAACTAAAACATGTATGTGCTTATATAAAACCCTAGATCTACCTTAGATTTATATGATAAGGACGTTACCCTCGATGCGACGCCCTTCGCAAATCCCGTTCGTCCAAAAGGTTCGCCGGAACTCGAGAGCGTCAAGTGCACACTCCTCTATTGGTATCCACACAAGAAAAAGGTGGAGAAAAGCAATCTTGAGTGTGCTAGCACTCCTTAGATGCTCGGCAAGATGAGGAAGGAGAGAGGGAGAGCTTGAGGGAAGTTGATCCAAGGAAGAAGATGATGCAAGGAAGAAGAAGATGGAGTTACCCAAAATCAATTTTCTTTAGATCTAGAAGTGGCCGGCCACATTATAGCTTGGGAGGTTACATGCATGCATGTAACTCCAATGGCTCTGGGTCTCCCTCATGAGGTGGCACCAATTGATAAGTCAATGATGATGTAGATCATCATCATTGGCCGGCCATGCCAAGTCATCATCATGACATGATATTTGGTCAAGTCAAACTTGACCTTTCATCTTCCCTCTCAAGTCAAGTCAAACTTGACCTCTAATCTCCCATGGTCGATCAAATCTAACCACTTGACTCAAGTCAATTTAATTTAAAGAATCTCTATTCATTAATTTAAATTGATTTGATGAATCAAATCTAAATTAGACTCATTCAACACTTGAATCAACTTGAGTCTAACTTAATTAGTCTAATTTGGATTACTCTTAATCCAATTTGGTTCATCCCATGAACCTAATCCTCATGGTTCATCATATGAACCTAATCTCCATCTAATTACCCTTATGTGTGTGACCCTATAGGTTCTTGTAACGTTGGCAATGTCCCTAAACCGATTTAGGAACATAAGTAATGAGCGGTATCTAACAACACATCATTGCTACCCAAGTTACAAGAATATTGAGCTCCAACATCACCTTTGTGACTACTAATTGTGACTCTCACAATATGTGACAATGTCCCTCTATCCTTGACATCTAGATTGGCCAATTGAGGCATAGACCGTGTCATCCTCGGTACAATCTAAATCTTGAACTCCAAGTAGACTCACTCTAATCAAATGAGCTCAATATCTCATATTGACTCATTTGGGCATGGCCATGCACTTCGTGGTCTCACTCTATCAAGAATAACGATGTCTCTCCCATCATATAGGAGGGATAGATCCCATCTACATCACTCACATCCCTTCGCATAATTTTTTACATACTCAGTAATCGCTTTTATAGTCCATCCATTTACGGGTGACGTTTGACGAAGCCAAAATATGCAACTCCTTATGTAGGGAACCATGATGACTTCAGGTCTAAGGACTAATAGTCATACTAATAGCCACATGAGAAAGTATATGACACTCATATAACGATCCATGATACTTTCTCATGGCGGGTCATTCAGTATACATTCTCCAATGCATACCCATGTGTCAACTTGATATCTCATATCCATGACTTGTGAGATCAAGTCATCATGTTGACCTACATGCTAGTCTCTACGCATTAACATTGTCCCTGAATGTTAATACTTGACTAGGAATGATTAAGAGTAGTGTTCTTTATATCATCTCATTATCGATTCAACCAATCAATTGATATAGATAAGAACCTACTACTCAAGGACATTATTATATTTAGTTATTTGGCACCAATACAAGTAAATATAATAACCATGCCTTTATAAATAGGAATATGATATAATAAAGTCCATACAACAATCATCACATGATTGACTCTAGGGCTTCACTAACACATATAACGATCCACGATACTTTCTCATGGCGGGTCATTCAGTATACATTTTTCAATGCATACCCATGTATCAACTTGATATCTCATATCCATGACTTGTGAGATCAAGTCATCGTGTTGACCTACATGCTAGTCTCTATGCATTAACATTGTCCCTGAATGTTAATACTTGACTAGGAATGATTAAGAGTAGTATTCTCTATATCATCTCATTATCGATTCAATCAATCGATTGATATAGATAAGAACCTACTACTCAAGGTCATTATTATATTTAGTTATTTTGCACCAATACAAGTAAATATAATAACCATGCCTTTATAAATAGGAATATGATACAATAAAGTCCATACAACAATCATCACATGATTGGCTCTGGGGATTTCACTAATAATCTCCCACTAGCACTAGTGCCAATCACCGTAGTATCTAATACCCAATGACCTAGTGTGACCATCATGCTTTTTCTGTGCCAATACCTTGGTCAAGGGATCTGCGATGTTAGCCTCTGTGGGTACTCTACAAATCTTCACATCTCCTCTATCGATATTCTCTCGAATGAGATGGAATCACCATATATTCAGCCTCTGTTGTAGAATCAGCAACTGTGTCCTGCTTGAAACTCTTCCAGCTCACAGCGCCACCATTCAAACAAAACACGAACCCTGACTGCAATCTATAATCATCCTGATCAGTTTGGAAGCTGGCATCGCTGTAACCCTTTACAGCTTGCTCCTCATCGCCTCCAAATATCAAGAAATATTCTTTAGTCCTTCTCAAGTACTTAAGAATATTCTTGACTTCTATCCAGTGACGCTCACCTGGATCTGACTGGTATCTACTCGTCATGCTCAAAGCATACGAGGCATCAGGACGAGTACACAGTATGGCGTACATGATAGATCCTATAGCAGATGCGTAATGGATTTTATCCATGTTGTCTCTCTCCTCCCTAGAAGAGGGACTTTGAGTCTTCGAAAGACTCACACCATGTGACATCGACAGAAGTCCCTTCTTGAAATTCTGTATGGTAAACCGTAGTAATACCGTGTCAATGTATGTACTTTGACTTAGGCCAAGCAATCTCTTAGATCTATCTCTATAGATCTTGATGCCTAGAATACAGGCTGCTTCACCTAAGTCCTTCATTGAGAAGCACGTCCCCAGCCAAGTCTTCACAAATTGTAGCGAAGGGATGTCATTCCCAATGAGTAGTATGTCATCCACATACAATACAAGGAAGACAACTGTGTTCCCATTAACCCTCTTGTAGATATAGGATTCATCTTCATTCTTGATGGAACCAAACTATTTGATCGCATCATCGAATCGAAGATTCCAGCTCCGAGAGGCTTGCTTTAGCCCATAAATAGACCTTTGCAGCATGCATACTTTTCCAGTATACTGTGGATCTACAAAACCCTCAGGTTGTGTCATGTACACATCCTCGAGTAAGTTTCCATTCAGAAATGCAGTTTTGACATCCATCTGCCAGATCTCATAATCGTGATATGCTGCAATAGCAAGCAAGATCCGAATAGACTTAAACATTGCCACTGGAGAAAAGGTTTCATCATAGTCAATACCATGAATTTACTTGAAACCTTTAGCCACCAATCAGCCCTTATTGGTATGCATAAGTCCATCCATGTCAGTCTTTCTTCTAAAGACCCACTTACACCCAATGGGTTTGACCCCTTCAGGTGGATCAACCAAAGTCCATACTTGGTTGGTGTACATGGATTCCATCTCAGATCTCATGGCCTCTAGCCATTTCTCAGAATCTGGGCTCATCACAGCTTCCTGATAGGAGGTAGGCTCATTCTCAATGAGCATAACGTCATCATGGTCAGACAAGAGAAATGAGTATCTCTCAGGCTGACGACGTATCCTATCAGACCTGCGAAGAGGTAGGTCTACCTGAACAGGTGGTTGTTCCACAACTCTTTGTGAAACAACCTCATCACCCACAACACTTTGTGGTTCCTGTTCAACCTCCATCAAGGCCTCAGTGCTATGATCCTCATCTTGAATTTCTTCAAGATCGAACGTACTCCCACTAGTTTTTCTAGAAACAAAATCACTTTCTAGAAAAACCCCAGTCTTTGCCACAAACACTTTGTGCTGACTGGGAATATAGAAGTAATATTTCTTTGTGTCCTTGGGATATCCAACAAAATAGCACCTATCGGATTTGGGTCCCAGTTTGTCTGAGACTTGACGTCAAACGTAAGCCTCACAACCCCAAATCCTCATGAAAGACATCTTGGGATTTCTCCCTGTCCATATCGTATATGGTGTCTTTATCACAACCTTGGATGGTACACGGTTAAGGGTAAAGGCTACTGTGTCTAGAGCATATCCCCAAAAGGATATAGGAAGATCTGTGTGACTCATCATAGATCGTACCATTTCTAATAGGGTACGATTCCTCGTTTCGGATATACCATTCCACTGTGGTGTTCCAGGAGGAGTGAGTTGGGATAGAATCTCACACTCAGCTAGATAGTCACGAAACTTATGGCTAAGGTATTCACCACCTCGATCTGATCAAAGTATCTTAATACTCTTGCCAAGCTAGTTTTGTACTTCATTCTTGAATTCTTTGAACTTTTCAAAGGATTCTGATTTATGTCTCATAAGATACACATAACCATATCTACTGAAGTCATCAGTAAATGTAATGAAATACCTGTAACCACCTCTAGCAGCAACATTGAAAGGGCCACATACATCACTATGTATAAGTCCTAACAAGTCTGTTGCTCTTTCGCTGTGTCCACTAAAGGGAGTCTTGGTCATTTTGCCTAAAAGGCAAGACTCACATGTCTCATATGATTCAAAATCAAATGAGTCTAGCAGCCCATCCTTATGGAGCTGAGATAAGCGACTCTCATTTATGTGACCTAAGCGACAATGCCAGAGATAGGTTTGGTTCAACTCATTTAACTTGAACCTTTTGGTACTTATGTTATAGATAGGGCTCTCTAAGTCTAAAAAGTAGAGTCTGTTCATTAGAGGTGCACTACAATAGAACATATCATTTAAATAAATTGAACAACATTTGTTCTTTATTATAAATGTAAATCCTTTCTTGTCCAAACAAGAAACCGAAATTATTTTCTTAGTTAAGGCAGACACATAACAACATTCATCTAATTCTAGTACAAGCCCAGAGGGTAGAGATAGATCATAAGTTCCTACAGCAACATCAGCAACCCTTGCTCCATTGCCTACTCGTAGGTCCACCTCGCCCTTTGTCAATGCCCTGCTATTTCTCAGTGCCTGCACATTGGTACAAATGTGAGATGCACATCCGGTATCTAATACCCATGATGAAGAAATAGATAGATTGACTTCTATAACATTTATGCCTGAAGTAGAAGTCTCACTTCTCTTCTTCTTAAGATCTTCTAGGTATGCCTTGCAGTTACGCTTCTAGTGTCCAGCTTCCTTGCAGTGGAAGCAAGCCCCTTCCTTGGCCACCCCTCCTTTAGGTTTCAGTTCCTTGCCTTTGCCCTTGGCTTGGGACTTTCCCTTACCTTTAGGCTTGCCCTTGCCTTTCTTCTTTTGCACCATCAAAATGGCGCCAGATTTTCCCTTCTTAAGGTTGAGCTCAACAGTTCTCAACATGCTGAGCATCTCAGGTAGTGGCTTATCAATTTCATTCATGTTGTAATTCATGACAAATTGATTGTAGCTTTTCGACAAAGACTGCAAGATCAAGTCAGTGGCCAGCTCTTGGCTAAGGGGGAATCCCAGTCTTTGTAGGTTTTCTACGTACCCAATCATCTTGAGTACATATGGACCTACGGGAGTCCCATCTTGCATTTTGGAACCAAACAATGCCTTAGAGACTTCATATCTCTCATGCCTTGCTTGTCCTTGATATAGTTGATGAAGATGTTCAACCATATCATAAGCATTCATGAACTCATGTTGCTTCTGAAGCTCAGAGTTCATGGTCACGAGCATTAGACATGACACATCTAATGCATCATCTTGATGCTTCTTGTAAGCATCTTTGTCAGCTCGCGAGGCAGTGGCAGGAGGTGCCTCTTGAATGGGCTGCTCTAGGACGTACAATTTCCTTTCTTGGGTGAGAACTATTCTCAGGTTCCTGTACCAGTCCAGGAAATTTGCTCCATTGAGCTTGTCCTTCTTAAGGACAGAATGCAGAGAGAGAGTGTTCGTGTTTGTCGACATAGTTATCTACAACATACAATGCAAAGAATTAATATCATATTCCTTTTATCATTTAATTAGACCTTTAATCAAATGATGCTCTCACTGAATTATAGGAATTCTGTAGAATCGAGTTATGGATGTGGTCAAACCACATTACTAGATTCATACAAACTAGCTATAATTATTGTGGGACAAGATCCACATCACACTAAGCCTTGAGTTAGATTTGGCTAAATCGCCCAAGACTTAGTTCAATCGGTGGGTAACACATTACCGATTACATCTCTATGCAACTCTTGTTTATAGGGTCAAGACCCACATTTACAAAAGACCTTGAGTTAGCTTTGGCTAAATCGCCTAAGATTTTGTGTAAATGCGATCTAATCCTATCTTTCCAACGATTGGAATATGCCTATAATTCTACTCGATCCAATTGAGTTAACTAGTTTTACTCAATCTAATTGAGCTTACTCTAACCCAAGCCGTGATAGGCGGGACCAAGATTGTCCCTCCGTACCCTACCAAGATAATATGCGTTGCTCTGCTTTGGCAGATTCAACAACTACAAATGATCGAGGTAGTGATGGGTATCAAGGACTTGGTAGGCATTTACGAGTTGATTCGATTAAGATCTAATCTAATTGTAATGTGTATCATATACGCATTGAGGCCTTTATTATCCTATATTAGCATGCATCACATACATACAAGTATTATTCTAGCATGCATCACATACATACAAGAAAAATATCCTAGCATGCATCATATACATACAAGCATTATTCTACTAGCATGCATCACATAAATAAAAGCAAAATCAAATATATATATATATATATATATATATATATATATATAAACATATATATATATATATATATATATATATCTATATATATATATATATATATATATATATATATATATATATATCAACATATATATATATATATAATTAACTATGATGTGGTCATGGCCCCACTACGATCTTCTCAAGCCAATGAGAAGATCGGACGGTCAACCTAGGGCTAGCGGCTTCTCCAAGCGCTTCCTTTGACCGCCATGTGTCGTCGGCACCCTTCTCGTAACTTCGTCTACAAGTGGACTTTCCACCGCTCCATTTTGTACATTACAAATATGAAACTCGAGTTACATTCGAGTCTAAAACTATTTACAACTAGAATTTCAAAAGAAGAGGTACGACGCGCAGGTCACATACACTATACAACACGCACAACCACAAAAATGGCACGCAGGCCGTATTATGAATTACAACACATTGAGTCCAATCACATTGGGGTTCTTGGGCCATAACCATTATAGAATTATACATAATTCTAAATTATGTATTTTACAGAAAATTTCAATAATTTTTCCTATTTTTTTTTTTCAATTTTATGAGTCACCTCCCCATAACGATCTCGCTAAGCGGTTTCCGGGCGCGATCGCGGGACAAGGCCCCTTTCGGGGTTAGGGGCAGTGCCCATACTCAAAAAATAAACTTTGCGAGTGTCCCTACTACGATCTTACAACGACTTAAGTCGCTATACCAAAAACCTAAAGCGAGAACTCGCCTTTCGGAGAGTTTTTTTCGATGGTTGAAGCCTACAAGTGTCCCAACACTCGTTGCTTCAACTCTTCGAGAAAAATACCCAAAAATTCTATAAAAATAGGAAATTTACAGAAACATAAAATTCTGTAATTTTTATATCTCATAAAAAAACTACAAAAATGAAAACACATACATGCTTCGCACGTGGCTCTGATACCACTGTTGGGCTTTCCGAGCCGCAAAAACTGTTTTTTGCGTTGCGGAAACCTCGGAAGCCCCAGCCACGGATCCGTGCAAAGTATAAAAAATAAAACTAACATGTATGTGTTTAATACCTTTATATCTACTCTAGATCTACATGATAAGAATTTACCCTTGAAGCGATGCCCTTCGCTTATCCCGCTCGTCCAAATGGATTGTCGGAACTCGAGAGTGTCAAGTGCACACTCCTCTATTGGTATCCACACAAGCAATAGGTGGAGCAAAGACAATCTTGAGTGTGATAGCACTCCTTGAACATCTCGGCAATGGAGGTTTGGGAGAGCAAGAGAGGAAGAGAGCCAAGGAAGAAGATGATCCAAGGAAGAAGAAGATGGAGTTACCCAAAATCAATTCCCTCCTCATCAAGAAGTGGCCGGCCACTTCAATGGGTGGGAGTTACATGCATGCATGTAACTCCAAGAGCCAATGGCTCTTAGTCTCCCTCATGAGGTGGCACCAATTGATAAGTCAATGATGATGTGGAGCATCATCATTGGCCGGCCATGCCAAGTCATCATCATGACATGACATTTGGTCAAGTCAAACTTGACTTTTCATCTCCCTCTCAAGTCAAGTCAAACTTGACCTCTTATCTCCCATGGTTATCAAATCCAACCATTTGATTCAAGTCAATTTTAATTTAATGAATCTCTATTCATTAATTTAAATTGATTTGATGAATCAAATCTAAATTAGACTCATTCAACACTTGAATCAAATTGAGTCCAACTCAATTAGTCTAATTAGGATTACTCTTAATCCAATTTGGTTCATCCCATGAACCTAATCCTCATGGTTCATCATATGAACCTAATCTCCATCTAATTGCCCTTTGTGTGTGACCCTATAGGTTCTTGTAATATTGGCAATGTCTCTAAACCGATTTAGGAACATAAGCAATGAGCGGTATCTAGCAACACATCATTGCTACCCAAGTTACAAGAATGTTGAGCTCCAACATCACCTTTGTGACTACTAATTGTGACTCTCACAATATGTGACAATGTCCCTCTATCCTTGACATCTAGATTGACCAATCGAGGCATAGACCGTGTTATCCTCGGTGCAATCTATATCTTGAACTCCAAGTAGATTCACTCTAATCAAATGAGCTCAATATCTCATATTGACTCATTTGGGCATGGCCATGCACTTCGTGTCTCACTCTATCAAGAATAACGATGTCTCTCCCGTCATATAAGAGGGATAGATCCCATCTACATCACTCACATCCCTCCGCATAATTTGTCACATACCCAGTAATCTCCTTTATAGTCCACCCATTTATGGGTGACGTTTGACGAAGCCAAAGTATGCAACTCCTTATGTAGGGAACCATGATGACTTCAGGTCTAAGGACTAATAGTCACATGAGAAAGTATATGACACTCATATAACGATCCACGATACTTTCTCATGGCGGGTCATTCAGTATACATTCTCCAATGCATACCCATGTGTCAACTTGATATCTCATATCCATGACTTGTGAGATCAAGTCATCGTGTTGACCTACATGCTAGTCTCTACGCATTAACATTGTTCCTGAATGTTAATACTTGACTAGGAATGATTAAGAATAGTGTTCTCTATATCATCTCATTATCGATTCAACCAATCGATTGATATAGATAAAAACCTACTACTCAAGGACATTATTATATTTAGTTATTTGACACCAATACAAGTAAATATAATAACCATGCCTTTATAAATAGGAATATGATACAATAAAGTCCATACAACAATCATCACATGATTGACTTTAGGGCTTTCACTAACAGAACATACTTTGGAGAGCATTAGAAAGCGTGGAAATCCATTGGATATGGATTGGGAGAAGTGTTTAGGGTGAGTATCAATTTTAAGGTGTGTGAGAGTTCATTGTTGAACTTTGCCTTAATTTTGATTGTTTAGCATTTCTATTTGCTTAGGGACTCTCCAAGGACATTATTGGTACAATGGTCAAGTGGGAGCAAGCCTTTAGGGAGAGGTATCCATCATGGGAAGATGGTTGAGTCTTTTTCCTCATGGGAGGAAAATTGGGTTGCCTCTCTTAAGTGATATGGGACTTATCACCAGAAAGATTATAGGCATGTGTGATCCTCCATGGGAGAGATTGTAATATCTTATTAGGATATGAGACATTCATACCGTTGGGAGGACCTTTTTGATGTATGTCAAAAAGGGGGAGAAGTTACCAATTTGGATAGTTGGAATTCTCATTGGGTTGTGAGAATTGCCAATTGGGGATAATTGGTAGACTTGAGTTTGAGGTTTTGTCAAGCATACAAAATGAGGAGTTTGTTGGTGCAATCGGCCCAGACTCGAGTTTGACTCGAATTGTATTTTGATGTTAGACAAAACGCGTGACATGGGATTGTCATGGGAAGTCCAACATGGGTTAGCCACGTAAATCCAAGTGTGTAGTCTTGGTGGTGAAAAGTCCAAGCATGGGACTTGGTGTTGGGAAAATCCAAGCATAGGGCTTGGTGTTGAAAAGTCCAACATGGGTTGGCCACGTAAGTCCAAGCATGGGGCTAGGCATGGAAAATCCAAGCATGATACTTGGTGTGGGAAGTCTGAGGACTTGGCAAGTTCACTAGGCTCGGGGGTCCTTGAGTCGGTGAAGGATGACATTGCGAAGCCGTGTGCTTGGTGCATCCGAGGGACCGCCGGACGGGGAGCGAATGAAGTGAGGCCCAAGGGAAGCAGACTTCTAGGGCAAGAGACATGAAGGATGGCATTGCGAAGCCGTGCACTTGGTGCATCCGAGAGACGTAGGCCGAGGGAAGAGAGCTTCTGTGGGGAACTCCATGAGAGGATGAGGTGGACTTGGCCAAGTGGCTAAGACTGAGTGTCGGAGGCTCAAACGTGGTGTTTGAGAGTTTACGCGATGGTCGGATGCTCAAACAACTTGGTGTTTGAGGTTTTATCCGACATCAGTCGACTGGTATAGGTACTAGTCGACTGCTCTAGGTCGATTGGACTCGATCGGTGTTCGACTGACCAAGTTCTGGCCGAACAATCAACTGTCGAGGGAGGGCAGTCGACTGTAGATGCCATCAGTCATCTGATGATGAAGATCAGTCGACTGATCGGGGTGAATTCGAGCACATAATGTTTTCCAGTCGAGTGATCGCACCGAGCACTAGACTAATGGGGTTACCAGTCGACTGATGGCTAGGATCAATCATCTGATGGTTATCCGTTGGGTTTTTGCCAACGTGGATTCGACCGTTGTAAGTCAACGACTATAGCAGTAGGTGACTGGAGGTCACGAGAAGTCGATTGATCGGTGAGAAATCAACCCGAGACAAGCATAAAAGGAGGAGCTTGGGGAGGATTTCAACAAGAGTTTTTGGGGAGATTTTGGAGAGAAATTGCTGCTGCATTCCAGATCTTCAAGAGCAAACCAAAGCAAGCAATAAGCAAGAGATCAAATCCATTGTTGTAAAGTTTTCTTTACGTATTTCATTGTTGTATTTGTATTTGCTTGTATTACATTTGTGTATTTGCTTATACAAGGTTTCTCCATCTCTAACGTGTTGTCGAGAAGGAGTTGTTGTTAGTGTCGTGCGCATAACATGAGCTCGTTGAGCTCACTCATGGAGTAGGAACCTTAAGGTTCCAAACCACGTATATCTTTGTGTATTGTGTGTGCTTGTGTATTTCTATTATTTTCGCTGTGCATATTCACGATCATTGTAAACAAGCACGCAAGAACGATCGACTTCCACCATACGATGATTAAGGGCTATTCACTCCCCTCTAGTCGGTCATCGACTTTCCAACACCCGAAACCCTCGCCATCAGTCGACTGCCAAACCTTGGAAGTCGACTGTTGGCGTGATCAATCGATTGCCAACCCTTGGCATTATACTGTTCGAACAGAAACCAGATTCGAACACTAGTCGAGTCTTTAGTCGACTTAGAGCAGTTGACGGCTACCAATAGAAGTCGACTGGTGTCGGGTAAAACCTCAAACCAACCTTTGATTTGAGCATTTGACACTTGACTTAACCATTCGGCCAAGTTCCCCTATGAGCTACCCTGTCCCGGGTTACAATCTCTCACTTTCATCTTCCCTTGGAGTCCCTTGCCTTGAAATTCTCTTCGTCCGGCCACATCCCTCGAATGCACCAAGCGCACGACTTCGCAATGTCATCCTTCGTGTCTCGCCCCGAAGTCTACTTCCTTTGGCTTCACTCCAATGCTCCTCGTCCGGTGGTCCCTTGGATGCACCAAGCGCACGACTTCCACAATGCTATCCTTCACCGACTCAAAGACCGAGTCATGAGATGGTGACTTACCAATGCTTTGTCTGTTAGTAATATATGAGAGATGTCCTAAGGCAATCGCCTTATGTTTGAACCATTTATATGATAAATGAAGATTAACTATTTGAGTATACATGTTTTCATGTATTTGATTAGATCTTAAACTCATTTACTGAATATCCACGATACGATTCACAGCATGAGAGAATTTGTGATTGGATCACAACTAGTGAGTATCTCTACATGTGTAATTGTGATGTATCAGAATTATCCCTAGTCGATGAACTGATGGATTTATACACCATCAATTCTATCGAGACTAGCACGAGGTGTACTCCTTGGTATATCCAAGCAGCTGATTCTCACTGGCTGGAGACATTGTGATGTTCGGAGTTAATCGTGGATGCTAGTTATGGTAACTAGTTCATTGGAGTGACTAGATGTAAAATTTCATATGGTTCTCTGCATATATGGATATGTCAATGAAGTTCTTACTACAGCTTAAGTGTGATGTTCCTTTGACTTACGGTATTCAAGTCATCTTGGTCATGAAGACTTATGCTTTGACATCTTAAGCAAGCATCTCTGAGGAGATGTGGACCCGGGATGACTGGGTATAAGTCAAAGTGATCGAAGGTGTTTGAATAGCCTATAAAGGATTCACCACTCCTTGCGAGGAGATGTATACCCATGGCCTCTCGTCGGATTGTTACTAAAGTCTTTGGCCAAAGCATTACATGTTTAGAGTAAGTTACTCTTGGATACATGTGCAGTAACTAGAATCCGTAGGACGAGAAATGATACTTGGGCTAGGTGTGACGTAGTCAACCTAGTGGGGACTGACACTATAGACCATGTCCTGAACCAAGTGGGTATAAGATGCGTGAACGGAACGGGGCACGATTCATTGTAGCTGCTGAAGGGTTTCAGAAATAGTTCTGGATCAACCATTGATCTTTTCGATTAATTGGGGATCATGATGTACTACTAGGTGCCACTCATGATCCTTCTATAATTAATGGTTAATTATAGACGACCAACATAAACCGAGAACCTATTTGGTCACATGCACAACGAGCGTAATCCAAAGGATTTAAAACGAGCTTGAGAATGAGATTCTCAGACTGAGAGAAAAAAAGGTTTGATTGGACCAAACAAGGAGCGAGCTTGAAATTGTTTCAGTCGCAATGGAAGAATGGATGGGTCGTTTCTTATGAAGACATGATGGATGAACCAAATTAGTTTGGTTCTAATCCAATGGTGAAGAATAAACCAAAGGGCTTTGGTTTGTTTTAAACGAATGAACCAAATTTGGTTCGGTTCATTTTAACTTAAAATAGACCAACGCGGTTTGGTTTATTTTAACTTAAGTTATTGGAGCGGGTTAACGGGTTTTGGTTATGAACCAATAACCGTTAGGAGAATGTGTTCTCTATAAAAATATGGCTTAAGGGTTTTTCGTGGATAACTTTTGGTGTTGGAAAACCTAGCCACCCTCTCCCTCTCTTCTCCTTGCCGTTGCCCAAGGGTTCCACGCCGCCCAACTTTTTGCTACCGTCCACCCTTGCTGCCGGCGTCTAGCTGCTGCCAGGCACTCCTCCGGTGACTCACCTTGGTTCCGGCGACCAAGGGTTGGCCGACCATCCTCTTTGGCCGACGCAACATCCTCCACCAAGCTGTCCAGCGTGTCGGAGCATAGTTTGGATGACGTTTGGAGCTCCGACAGTGGCTACCTTGCTGGGGATTCGATCTCCGGTAATCCTCATAGGTGAAGGACGAAGGATTCGTCAAACGGTTGATGAATACATCTCCGGAGAAGCAAGTTTTAGAGACTCGTTTTTGAATCCGAATTTTAATTCGGATTGTGATCTTCTCTCGATCACATCGTCTTCGACATGAGGCTAGTGACTCGTAAGAAGACAAGGCTCGTGACTTTGTGAATTCATCTCGACGATACTCTACGTGGACACGGATAGAGGCGATTATAGCAAGAGTCACTCCAGTTGATGCCTTTCCCACTACACGTGATACGTCAGGTATACATAGAATAAATTTCTTTTATTGCAAAATTTAAAATTATGATTATGTCTACACATGTTGTACTATGCATGCGTGTGGCGTGTGTGTTGTAATAAATTATATTCATTGCCTTTAATTTCTTTTGCTGTGCACATGTTTACGAAACATGTTCGAACACACACTCGCCGCGGTGCCGAAAACCCAATAGTGGTATCAGAGCCCAGGTTGTGTTTCGACATAATCATAAAATTGTTTTGCGATAGTCGTAATTGTATTTGTGGAAATTTTCTACTTTTGGAAGTTTAGAAGTATTTATGGAAATTTTCTAATTTTGGAAAGTCTAGAAGTATTTATGTAAATCTTCTACTTTTGGAAAGTTAGAAGTATTTATGGAAATTAACACTTTCTATAAATAAAATATTTGATTAGATTTGAAAATTTATTTCCTAATTTAATTATGATTTGATTTGGAAAATCAAATCTAAAATATATTTGATTTCCATAAATAGTTTTGACAATTTAGGAAATTTATTTTCTAAATTAAATTTGACTTTCTTTAATTGAGACCTTCCATAAATAAAATATGTGATTAGATTTGGAAATTTGTTTCCTAATTTAATCATGATTTGATTTTGGGAATCAAATCTTAAACATATTTTATTTTCATAAATAGTTTTGACATATATGAAAATTAAGTACATGCCATAATTGTATGTCATGTATGTCGTGACATGTAGATGTATGTCATGTATGTCATGTCATGTAGATAATAGCTATTTGCATGCAAAGAGGATGAGACTTTAAAACCCTTATACAATATTAAAGCCTACACCTTCCATTAATATGATTAGAACCAGAGTTCTGTTTCTTGTTTGGGTTATTGGACTCACTCCAAGGCTGGCTCGAACCTGAACATGTTCAAATCGTTGGAATAGTTTAACTCTAATATGGTAAGAGTCAGAGGTCAATCATTAGTTTGGGTTGTTGGACTCACTCCAAGCCTGGCTAATTAGTTGAATGCACTCTAACCATATTAAAACTATTTCGCGATTAATGGGCCAGCTCTAACTTGGAGCATCGATTTGTTGGACTCACTCCAAGGTCGATGTGAAGAGAGGTGAAGTTGGATGCTATGCATATGATGCATACTTGTTAATGTGTTAACAACCCAATGTATGTGTAAACATTCAATTAGTTGATAGCACATTGTGATAGTTACATATACGTGATATGTAATCGGTATACTTGATACCCCCATCATAGCTAAGAATGACTTGTTGGACTCACTCCAATGTTGTTCTTATCTATATTGGATATCAGCCCATTCGGAGATTGACCTATGATCTCCCGAATTGATTTTGAGGGTTTTTTGAATTCGAAAAATGAATGAGATTTTGTAAATGTATGTGGATGCATTTTAAATCATCTTTCTCATATATGCTCATTTTGTATTTCTAGGTTAATCGCTTGATCATGATGTCTTTGAATTTGCACTCTATTTTGGATTCAAATAAATTGATTGAGTCCAACTTCTTGGACTGGCTTTTGGATTCAACCTTAGAATTGTTCTCAAGGTTGAAAAGCTTGTGAATGTCCTCGAAGCGCCTCTTCCCGCCGTCCTAGTGACAATGCAACTCTGGACCAATTGTTGGCCTATTAGAAACATGTGACTGATTCTGAAATGGCAAGTTGCATCATGCTAGCCGTGATGGTATATGAGCTGCAGAAGCAGCATGAGCATATGGATGCTCATACCATAGTCTTTCATCTTTATGAGTTGTTTGATGAGCAAGTGAGATTCGAAGTCTCCGTAGCCGACTGATCAGTTGGCTATGGGAGGTTCTGTGCCCGAGACTACCTTTATCGATCGCCATCCTGCCATCCTTAGCGATCGGCGTCTTTGACCGGATCGCCATTCCTTGCCGACTTGGAGCAGTCGATTGCCATATCATGGTAGTCGACTGATGTTGGGTAAACCTCAAACTTCACATCCGTTTGAGCGTCCGACGATTGGGTAAAACCTCAACCCTCATGGTTGAGCATCCGACACTCCACTTCGTTGGGTAAAACCTCAACCCTTTGGTTGAGCATCCGACTTGTCGGGTAAAACCCCAACCAAGTTGGTTGAGCATCTGACTTAACTAAACATGTCGGGTATATCCTCAACCAACTCGGTCGAGCCTCCGACACTTAGCTATTTCGGCCAAGTTCACCTAATGAGCTACTTACATTTCACTCATTCTCTCATCTTACTTGAAGTCTCTCGCCGAAGCTCTCTTCGTTCACAGCCACGTCCCTCGGCAACACCAAGCGCACGACTTTGCAATGCTCCTTCACATCTCTTTCCCTCAAAGTCTGTTTCCTTGGCTTCGCTTCAAGTCATCTCGTCCCGCGGTCCCTCGGATGCATCAAGCGCACGACTTCGCAATGTTCCTTCGCTGACTCAAGCACGAGGTTGTGAGTTGGTGATCTTGCCAATGTTATTCATCATATGTGCGAATTACTAAGTCCTACATAACTTCAACACACATATTAAATCCACAATAATATCATAACTTAAACCTTTGCCACACACATCAAAATCATAATCTAAACCATAACTTGGGTCGATTGCCCTAACAATCTCTCCCTTTTTGATGTGTGGCAACTCCGTTTAAGTTAGGTAAATTATAAACAAAATAACATAAGCAAGGAAAGCATGTAAACAATTCATGAGCATCAAACTCCTCCTAAATACATGCAACTCCCCCTTAACCCATGCTAATCTCCTCCCTAGCATGATTAAACTTAAACATCCCTATTTCTCCCCTTTGACACCATCAAAAACATTAACATAATGTCATAATCCAAGGTATCAAAGTATAAGGGTCGAAAAACCATCAAAACAACCTGAAAACACTAAAATCAAGCTGTGAACAGTGCCCCCAGTCAACTGAATCAGACATTAGTCGACTGGCACGCTGGTTTCAGTAATTTTTAATTTTCGGACCGAAATTCAGAAATACACCAGAAATTTCAGAAAATTTGAAAAATTGTGAAATTTTGAAAACACATTTCTTTTAAAGTCCTTTATTAGTGAAAAATTGAGTTTTCATGGAAATTAGTTATATTTTCAATAATTTGCCAAAAATCCAAAAGTTTCAAAAACAACTAGTATTTGATCAAGTTTGTATCAATTTTAACACTTAGTTTTGCTTTAGATTATTTCAAAACATGAAAACACAAATTTTAAAGTAAGGAATGGTTTTGGAAACATATGAAATATCCAACCATGATCTTTGGGCAATATGTCTATGAATTAAACATAAGCCTTCCCCATGATTGGTCTATTATTACTATTTTGATACTTTAAATGACCATCTAAATGCCATAGGCATTAGTGGACCATTAGTATCATCCTAACATCTCACCCATGCTAAGTTTTCAATCAAGGTTATCCTTATGGTGAGTGTGAGATGTTCCTAAAGGTATTTATATACTTAACCTTCAAATTCATGCAATTCTACACAAGGTTAAGTATCACTCTAACATACCACATGATCATAAAGACATATATGCATTGATTTCACATTATGATCATGAAACAATTGTATCAATCAATTTGTAATCATGCATTAGGTATAAAATCATGATAATAAGTCAAGTATCACCCAAACCATGATTTAAGCTATTTATGGGTGCATTAGCATCACCCAACACTATTTCAAAAATTAAGTCCCGCACCATCCTAAGTCAACCAATCAATATGATATAAGTAAAATCCTCATGGTTGTCTATCCTAGGGTTTTTCTAACCCTTAAGGATGGATTTAGGAACCCAATACAAGTTCTTTCCTATGAGGTTCACTAAATATTCTTTAGGGATCCATTTTCTAGCTATTATTTTGTTCTTGGCTTGACCCCTAGCAATTAGGCAATTATAGACCTTTTCATTTTTATTCCCCTTGTAACCTAGGCCTTTTTTTTATTAAAGCTTGCCCTTTGGCTTCCTATGATCATGTTCAAGATATTGGAGCCTATTGTGAATTTCTCTAGGGCCTTAGTTAAATGGTCTACCTTTTCCCTTAAGACCCTATTCTCCTCAATGCATGCATCATTCACATCATAAGGCATGTAATTATCATGTGAGCATGCATTATTGATACTAGAAGAAACATTATCATTAATATTTAAACATGCTTTTTCTAATTTTTCTTCTAGGGCTTTAATTTGATCAAGCATACTCTTATTTTTCCTTTTAGCCCTAAACAAATCCCTAGTTAAGCTAGAAATCCTGGCAACTACTTCTTGAGTGGGAAGATGTTTTACCATAGATACCATGTCTTCTTACTCCGATTCCGATGAGGATGAGAGTGAAGCTCCCCCTTCACTTGAGCTCTCCTCACTTGTTCTTCTTTCTTCTTGCTCGGAGGAGGAGTCCACATCTTCTATTGCCATTAGAGCTAGATTTGTGATAAAGGCATTTTTTTCCTCCGATGATGATGATGAAGGATCATCCCATGTCCTTGCTTTCAGTGCTTTAGCCTTTCCCTTTTCCTTGGCCTTCTTCTCTTCTTCCTTTTTCTTGCCCCCTTTCTTCTTTTCTTCTTTTCTTCTTTTCTTCTTTTCTTTTTTTCTTCTTTGCTCTTGTTCAAGAGGGGACAATCATCCCTCATGTGCCCCTCTTCTTGGCAATTATAGCAAATGAACTTCCTCTTGTGCCTTCTCCTATCATAAGATTTGTTAAATTTTAAATTTCTTAAAGCACGCCTTACCTTCCTTACCATATAAGCATCTTCATTGCTATTCATGGAGGATGAGGAGGATGCTTCATCGGAGGAGGAAGGTGGTGTCTCTTTCTTCTTCTTCTTCCCCTTTTCGGCTATCAAGGCTACTCCTCTTGATGGTTGAATTTTTGGCTCTTCTACTACTCCTTCAAGCCTTATTTCGTGGAGCTCCATGGTTGAGAAGAACTCCTCTAAGGTCCTAACTTCTAGGTTCTTTGAGATGTAGAAAGAGTCTACCATTGAGCTCCATTTCGATGACCGGGGAAAGACGTCGATTGCTTTCATAATCATATCCCGGTTCGAAAGTTTTTCTCCTACACTTATTAGTCCATTTAAAATTTCTTTAAAACGAGAGTGTAATGAGGTTACCTTTTCTCCATTTTCAAGTTTGATATTAGTTAGTTGGGAGCAGAGGAGGTCTCTTCTTGCAAGCTTGGCCTCCGAGGTGCCTTCATGAAGCTCTACTAGCTTCTCCCACATCTCATTAGCACTTGAGCACTCCCCAATCCGATTGATCTCTTGTTGGGGGAGTACGTTGTATAAGTGACGCTTGGCCTTTGAGTTCGCCAAGCACTCCTCTCTTTGTCTCTTTGTCCATCTTGTCTTCTCTATTTTCTCCCCATCTTTATCCCTCGGTATCTCGAAACCATTTTCCATTATCAATAAAATTTCGAAGCAGGTTTCGAAAAATACCTCCATTCGCTTTTTCCACCAAGCGAATTCCCCTCGAACTTTGGCGGATGAATATTTAAGCCTACCATCCTTGATGTAGTGCTTATTACGGCGGTGAGTCCGTTGACAAGCGCCTTGGCTCTGATACCACTTGTTGGAATGTAGGTGGCCGGCTAGAGGGGGGTGAATAGCCCTCTTTCTTCGTATGGTGGAATTCGCTCATTTGTTCGTCTACACATTAGGGTTAGCACAGCGGAAATAAAACTAAACATCGATAAAGATAAAAAAGATAAAAACAATGCTAACAAAAGATATAACGTGGTTCACGACCCTATGCCGCTAATCCACGGTCCGATTCGTCTCCGATGAATCACTCCGAAACTAATCCAATATGGTCTCTCCCTTTAGCCAAAGCAAGGTGGAGGTAAACCTTCTTACAACACAAAACACTCTTTCTTACAATGGATTTGAAATAAGAACAAGAGAAAGAGTTTAAAGCTTGTGGGGCACTTGGATGATCAATTGGAGCATAAGCATTTTCCATCCAAAAGGCCACACCCTCTATTTTTATAGAGAGGGCTGATTTATTCTCGTTGGCTGCAATCAGTTGACTGCTGCCTTTGGCAGTCGACTGGCGCCGTTACAACAGCTTGTGAACACGTCAGATCCCAACCGTTGTAGTCCAACAGGAGACTTAGCAACCGACTGATGTATCCATCAGTCGACTGATGCCTCCGTAGCCGATTGATCAGTCGTCTATGGGAGGTTCTGTGCCTGAGACTGCCTTCATCATTCGACTACCGTCCTTGGCAGTCAACTGATGGTCTGACAATCTACTGTCATTCCTTGGTAGTCGATTGTTGGGCCTGAAACCCACCAGTCAAACCTATTCGACTTGGAGTAGTCGACTGCCATATCATGGTAGTCGACTGATGCCGAGTAAACCTCAAACTTCACATCTGTTTGAGCATCCGACGGTCGAGTAAAACCTCAACCCTCACGGTTGAGCATCTGACACTCCACTTCGTCGGGTAAAACCTCAACCCTTCGGTTGAGCATCCAACTTGTCGGGTAAAACCCCAACCAAGTTTGTTGAGCATTCGACTTAACTAAACTTGTCGGGTATAACCTCAACCAACTCGGTCGAGCCTCCGACACTTAGCCATTTCGGCCAAGTTCACCTAATGAGCTACTTACATTTCACTCATTCTCTCATCTCACTTAAAGTCCCTCGTCGTATCTCTCTTAGTTCGTGGCCACGTCCCTCGGCAACACCAAGCACACGGCTTTGTAATGCTCCTTCGCGTCTCTTGCCCTCGAAGTCTGCTTTCTTGGCTTCGCTTCAAGTCATCTCATCCGGTGGCCCCTCAGATGCATCAAGCGCATGACTTCGCAATGCTCCTTCGCTAACTCAAGCAAGAGGTTGTGAGTTGGTGATCTTGCCAATGCTATTCATCATATGTGGAAATTACTAAGTCCTGTATGACTTCAACAAACATATTAAATCCACAATAATATCCTAACTTAAACCTTTGCCACACACATCAAAACCATAATCCAAACCATAACTTGGGTCGATTGCCCTAATAGCTTTCCCCATAAATCGAGCAGGTGATAACAAATTCACCTGGGTCCTCAAGCTGGGGTGGAATTTTATCTTCAATTTCGGCTTGGTCGGGTAGGGTGGAAACCATGGCTGTACACTTCTTGGCGAATCTGGTTCTCTGTGCTACTCTCTCACTGCACACTCCTTCTTCCTTAACTTGACTTGGCTCGGGTAATGCTGGAGAGCTCTCCATAGGTTGTGACACAGTTTGGGCTATCTGGGCCACCTATGTCTCCAACATCCTTGTGTGACTTGCAAGACTGTCAATGGTGGCCTTCAAGTCTCTGAGTGACTCCTCTATTTTCTGATGTTGGCGGCGAAACTCTTCATTGGCCTTCGTTTGGGTCGCAATGAAGTCTTCCATCATCAATTCTAACCTAAACTTCTGCGGTTGCTGCTGTCCATTGCCCTACTGCTGCCCATACCCTCCTGATGGTTGAAAGTTTCCCGAGTTATTCCGATAGGAAAAATTCGGGTGGTTCCTCCATCTAGGATTGTAGGTACTGGAGTATGGGGTGTTGGGCCTTTGATTATAATCCCCAACTTCATCGCAATGCTCAATCTGCTCTTCTGAGCCACTTTGCCCTCCATAGTAGTCCTCCCGATACGTTGCTGCTCCTTGTCCAAAGTCAATGGCCGCACATGAAAATGCAGGATTTATAGAGTTGAACTGTCTACTAAGCATGTCCATCATCGCTGCTAGGTGGTCCACTGAGTTGACAACATATTGTCCCGCGGCAAGAGCTGGGTAACTACGTTCGGAAGCCCATTGATGGTGGTTCTGGACCACCTCTTCTATCAACTCATCTGCTTCCTCGATAGTCTTGTTCATAAGTGATCCTCCTGCGGCAGAATCGAGGGACATCTTTGTGGTATACATGATCCCATTATAGAAGATGTGGATCATCAACCACCTTTCCAGTCCATGGTGGGGGCATTGGTAAAGTAGCCCCTTGTAGCGATCCCAAGCTTCAAATAGGGACTCCCCTTCCTTCTGACGAAAGCTTGTAATTAGATGGCGCATGTGAGCAGTCTTGCTTGGTGGGAAGTATTTATTCATGAACTGCTGCTCACATTGCTCCCATGTAGTAATGCTTCCCGAAGGCAGGGAGTGAAGCCATGCCTTAGCCTTATCCCGCAATGAGAATGGGAATAGGCTCAAGCAAATCGCGTCTGCAGGGACTCCATTTATCTTCATCATCGAGCATATTTCCAAAAATATCTCCAAGTACCGGTTCGGGTCTTTAGTCCCAGCTCCCCCGAATTGACTCTACTGAACCATGTGTATGAGTGTCGATTTCAGCTCAAAGTTGTTTGCCGAAATGGACGGTCCAGCTATGCTCAGCCTAAATCTTCTAGCGCTAAGGGATGCATAATCCCGCAGAGGTCGGCTACCTATATTCACTTCGGATGTAGCTTGGTCCTCCATTCTCTTCTATTCAGCTCTCCGGCGATGATAGGTTTGTTCAATTTCTAGATCGATCAGAATCAGGCCTTCCGATCCTAGGCGTCTAAGCATACGAAGAACCTAGACGCAAAATTAGGAGTATTTACCTAATGTTTAGAAACAAGAAATAAACTAATCCATCTAACTAAATCAAAGAGCCAATAAGAAAATGTAGAACTACTGCTAAAATAAAATAAAAACTAAATCTAAATATGGAAAATCTAAAACTATAGTAAATAAAGTAAAATTAAAAGAATGTAAAGCAAGTAAATAAATCTAATCCTAAGTCCAATCTAATTATCCACTTCTTGATTCAATATCGAATCAATTAGTCTCTGGTAACGGTGCCAAAAACTTGATGCATGCGAACGCGACCTCAAATCTCGCGACGGAGACCGTCGAGGACTTGAAGCGCATGCTCGCGCTCAACACCTGCAAGTGCATGGATGCCGTCAAGTAATAAAAAGATTTATGGATCCCATACGGACTGAGATTCGAGTATCGATCTATTCGGTGGACGTTATTGTTCAGAAGTCAAATCTAATGTTTGTGATTGCGAGGGTTGTGGGCGGTCCTAAGTCAATACAGTGTCACACAGAAGAAGAAAAGGCTTACTGCGAGTCTTTGGAAGGGATTCGAGGATTTCAGTTTCGCTTGTGTGTCGCAAAACATGCTATCAATTGTGTATTGTCTAAACGTCTAACTATGACCTTGTGGAAGGGACATCATACACTTCTCCGATGAGTCTTCGCATCTATCGGGAGCTATCTCTGCCTTACAAGGATGGGATAGGCAGTACGAGGATGCCGAATCAATCCCTACGACGAATCATTTCCAATTCTATCGCAGCCTTCTATCCACAGTTACAAGAGATGAGGCCAACCCCTAGGTTCCTCTTTAGTTCTCTTAAGTCTTAGATATGAGGGTTGTCACCCCTCATATCGACTAAGCACAGTAGATAGAAAACCAAAACACATAGATATCAGTCTAAACTAATACCAATTAAAAATACAAACTCAAGAATATAATTTAATTTGGAATAACATGTTCTACACACACAAACTGCTCCTTAATCCTAGAATCGAAGAAACTACTCCATAAATATGAGAGGAGAAACACAAAGCACGTTCATATTCGAATAAACAATAGATAACATGCAAAGAATGGAAATTACAATGCAATATGGTCTTCTCTCCGACGTTGAAGTGCAGAACTTGGATCTCTGATGACCTTACTCCTCCCCGTTGCGAGTTCCCGAAGCTTTTTAGGGCTTTGGAGTGCCATCCCAGCCGTCGTGCCCTCCCCCTAGGGTTTGGGCATAACTTTCCTTATATAGACATCTCGTCGGATCCTCGCAAAATCTAGAAAAAACCCTAGTCACGTCAAGTCGCCTGGCCACCACACGACCGTGTGTAAGGATGTGGTGGCTATTTTTGAACCCTGGACAAGGTCGTGTGTAGCCACACACCGAGGCCATGTCCTACTCTGTGTCCAGTATCTAAATGCCTCCTTTTTTCTCCGAAATCGTATCGTTTTCCTCATGGAATGCTATCCTGCACATAAAAGTACAAAGAGCATATATCCGAACCAGAAAATAGGAAATGCATCCAAAATAAAGTAGAATATGCATGAAACATGTAGGGTCGATGAAGTGTAGATGTTGGCCGGCTAGAGGGGGGTGAATAGCCTTTGTCGTAGACGGTGAAATTTGTTCGTTCGTTGCTCGTCTACAAAACTATTAGCGCAAGTGGAATATGAAAATACAAAAAATTAAAGACAAAAGCAATAACGAGAATACAAATGCTAACAAAGGATGTAACGTGGTTCACGGCTACGCCGCTAATCCATGATGCGATTAAATCCAGGTGAATCACTCCTCAATCTATCCACTAGATCTCTCCTTTGCACAAAGCTAGGTGAAGGTAACCTCTTTTACACAAGGATCACTCTTCTACAATAGAATGAAGATTAGCACAAGTAGAAGAGTGGAAAACGTTTAGGGCACTTTGGGAGCTGTTAGGAGTTCAAGCATTAGGCCCCCAAAGCCCCACACCTTTCCTCTTTATAGAGGAAGAGGGTTTCTTCCCGTTGACACAGGAGCAGTCGACTGATCCTGTAGTCGTTGCCCAATAACGGCTGCTTTCCATGTTGGATTTCTTCCAACGGCTTCCACATCAGTCGACTGATATTGCCATCACCCGACTGATGCTCCGATCAGTCGAGTGCTCGCGAGCTCGACTCCATTCTTTGCCTGAAACACTTATGACTAGTCGACTGATGCCTTCATCAGCCGACTGGTGGTCTTGAAGTTGACTGCCAATCCATGGCAGTCGACTGTTGGCACATGAACTGGACTCGAACACTAGTCGAGTAACAGTCGACTTAGAGTAGTCGACTACCATTACATGGCAGTCAACTGGTGTCGAGAAATCCCATCCGACACTTAGCCAAATGGCCAAGTTTCACCTAAGAGCACTACCCCTTCCCGGGTTACATTCGCTCACTCTTATCCCTCAGAGTCCCTTGCCTTTGAAGTTATCTTCATCTGGCAACGTCCCTCGGATGCACCAAGTGCACGACTCTGCAGCGCCATCCTTCGCATCTCGCCCTGAAGTCTACTTCCTCCGGCTTCACTGTAAGTTCCTCGTCCGGCGGTCCCTCGGATGCTCCAAGCGCACGGCTTCCGCAAAGCCATCCTTCACCGACTCAAGGACCGAGTAATGAGATGTGAAACTCGCCAAGGCTCCATGTGCGAATTACTAAGTCTTGCATGACTCCAACACACATATCAAATCCACACATCCTAACTTAAACTTTTTGCCACACACATCAAAACCATATCAAGGATTGATTGCACTAACAATCTCCCCCTTTTTGATGTGTGGCAATCCGTTTAAGTTAGGTAAAACATTTGATAAAAACTATTAAGGAAAGAGAGCATGTGAATAACATGATTAGCAACTCTCCCCCTTAATACATGAAACTCCCCCTAAATACAATTCCCCCTTACTTAAACATATACATTTCTCCCCCTTTGACACCATCAAAAAAATATAAACAAAGTTTATCTAAGCATGGTATCAAGTTTAGAGGGAAACAAAAACCAAAACAAGCATTAAAATCGGATACAAAAGGTTATTGGGCATGTTATCAGACGACCAGTCGACTGGTTCAGACTACCAGTCGACTGACACATGTATTTCGGGTTTTTCAGGTTTTCAGGGTGGATTTTAGAAAAGCATTAGAAAATTTATAAAATTAAAAAAAAATCATGAAATTTGAGGAACATATTTCTTGTAAGTATATTTATCAATGAAAAATAGTTTTCCATGAAAAATCATTATATTTTCAAGTATTTGCAAAAAATCCAAAAGTTTCAAAAATAACTAGGTTTTTGATCAAGTTTGTATCCATTTTAACACCTAGTTTTGCTTTGGATTGTTTCAAAAACATGAACATGCAGATTTTAAAGTAAGAAATTGTTTTGAAAACATATGAAATATCCAACCATGTTCTTTGGGAAATATGTCTATGAATTAAACATAAGCCTTCCCCATGATTGGTCTATTATTGCTATTTTGATACTTTAAATGACCATCTAAATGCCATAGGCATTAGTGGACATTTGTATCATCCTAACATCTCACTCATGCTAAGTTTTCAATCAAGGTAGCCTATGGTGAGTGTGAGATGGATCCTAAAGGTATTTGTATATACTTAACCATTATTTTCATGCAATTCTATGAAGGTTAAGTATCATCCTAACATCCCACATGATCATAAATATACATATGCATTGATTTCATATTATGACCATGAAACAAATGTATTCATCAAATTGTGATCATGCATTAAGTATTACATCATGATAATAAGGCAAATATCACCTAAAGCATGATTTATCTATTTATAGGTGCATTATCATCACCTAACACTATTTCAAAAACATTGTCCCGCCTTCCTAAGTCAACCAAAAATATGATATAGGTGAAATCCATATGGTTGACTATCCTAGGGTTTTCTTAACCCTTTAGGATGGATTTAGGAACCCAAAATAAGTTCTTTCCTATGGGCTTCACTAAAAATTCCTTAGGGATCCATTTTCTAGCTATTACCTTCTTTTTGTCTTGACCCCTAGCAATTAGACATTTATAGGCCTTTTCATTTTTCTTTTCCTTATATCCTAGGCCTTTCTTGTTGAAACTAGCTCTTTGGATCCCTATGATCATGTTAAGGGTGTTGGAGCCTATTGTGAATTTTTCTAGGGCCTTGGTCAAGTGGTCTATTGTTGGTGAGGGGAAACTTCGCTTCCCACTTCAACTCAGTCGCTTGTTCATGGCGATCCCTTCTACGTCCCTGGATAAAAAAATTTATCCTTGACAAGAGGGATTGCCCAAGCAACCTTGTCATCGTTGTGCTATTCGTTTAGAGTAGTCACTTGAACAAACTTGTTGTTGAAGCGACCAACCTCTATTCCATGAATAGCCGCAAAATAGACGATGCACGGATCGTCGACTTTTGTGTTTATGTTCGGGGTCCAAGTACATTTATCCACAAAATAGAATATATATCATGCATATAATTGAAAAACAAATATAAACATGTAACAAATGAAAATAGAGAATCGATATACCTCTCGATCTTCTATTGTATGACCTTCCTCCTTTCAGACGTCGTGTGGGCGACGATCTACCAAAAGTTGAAGCTCCTAGATCACCAATCTTCCTTCCTTGCTCGCTCCGAGCAAGAGGAAGAATAGAAACAAGAATCTTCTCCTTCCTTTAGCCAACCAACAAGCACCAAACACTTTGCTTGCCGCCGGCCAACAAGGAGAAGGAGAATAGGTGAATGCTGACCAAAGCTCCAAGGGAGAACCCTTGCCTAGGTTTTATCGGCCAAAGAGAGGGAGAGGGGCTGCTTTGGACGCTGGCCAAGTGTTGGAAAAGGCTGCTAGGTCGCCGGCCACCTTGAGGAAGAAGAGAATAAGGAATAAGTTTCCTTATTTGGTGCTGCCAACTTCAAACCCGAGCCTCCAAGCCTTGCCGCCCAAAATCCCTAATCTTATCTCTAGTTGGATTCAAGTTGCCATAAGAGTCCTATTCCTATCTCTGTGGGAGTAGATGAAACCAAGTTCAGAATGTACACTGCCATATCTAGAGCATATCCCCAGAACGAATCTGGCAACTCAGAATACCTCATCATCGATCTCCATAAGAGTCCTATTCCTTCGCTCTGCTACACCATTCTACTGGGGTGTGATAGGTGCAGACAATTTGGATTGAATCCCAGCCTCTGATAAGTAATTCCTAAACTCTCCCAAGAGGTACTCACCACCACGATCAGATCATAGTGTCATCCATATCTTGAATAATCGTCTTATGAAAAAGACGAAATATTCAAAACCATCTCTTGCCTGGATAGACATAGGACCATACAAATCAGAATGAACCAATTCTAACACATCTTTGGATCTATACCCCTTGGCCTTAAAAGGCTTCTTGGTCATTTTACCCTCCAAGCAAGATTCGCAAGTTGGGAAATCTTCCACCACTAATGAACCCAGAGGTCCATCAGCTATCAACCTTTGAATTCTGCTTAGGTTAATATGTCCAAGCCTAAGATGCCAAAGATATGTTTGGTTCATCTTCGAAGGTTCTTTTCTCTTATTGGAACTAGAAGACGAGTTATTAACTTCTATTTGCATCGTGGGAGCTTTTGGTTCAAGTGTGTATAGATTTCCTATCAATGCACCCGAACAGATAATGTCCCTATTCCTTTTTATAATAACTCTGTCATTAAAAGAAATAGAATATCCATCCATAAACAATTTAGAAACCGAAATTAGATTCTTTCTAAATAAAGGTACATAAAGGCAATTCTTAAGAACCAAAACTTTATTTTCTCAAAAGACAAATAAACATCTCCCACTGCAACAGTCGCCACCTTCGTGGCAATGCCTAAGTAAATGGTAATCTCCCCTTTAGCTAGTCGTCGGGTTTCCTGGAACCCCTGCAAAGTATTGCAGACATGATCAGAGGCTACCGTATCTACACACCAGGTGTTGATAGATAACACCACTAACCATGTTTCAACGACTAGACTAAAGGATATACCTTTGTTCTGTTTCGGATTGGGACAGTCCTTCTTCCAATGTCCATCCTACTTGCAAGTGAAGTACTTGCCTTTCGGCTTCTTCACTCCTCCCTGAGTTCCTCCCACCCCCTTTGCTCCACCTTGTTTCTTCTTCTTCTTGCCTTTTGGCTTAGAAGTAGAAACCTTCTGAGCAATCATGGCCTGAGCCTGAGCAAGCCTTTCTGTCGACTGGAGAATGATATCGACCTGGGTTTCCCCATCGATATCAGCTCCAAGGACTTCCAGCTCATTCGCAGGCTTAGGAGGACACTCTTCGAACAGTACATATTTGTACTCCTCAGCAGTTAAGACAATATCTAGATTCTTTTCCAATCAACATAATTTTGTACAGTAAGTTTATTTTCCTTTAGTATCACAACAAGTGGACTGAAAATCATTTTTGAAAATCCTAAGAATCACATAGATCATTACTTTAGATTTCAAAAAATTATTGATTCCTCAAACAATAAAATTTTAAAATCAACCAACACCTCAAAACATCGAGAATATCGCATACCACGATCGTATGGACGTATATGAATTCTACATTTGTAAGAGGAGGTTTTACTCATTAATTTTACTATCTTGTCAACCTAACTTTTTAACAAGTAAAATTAATAGTTGGTTTCTCTTCGGCCCTACAAATAAAAGCAGTGACTCCGATGGGGAGGATACTCCTATTTGCATCTAAGTGTTCACCATTACTCGATACCAAAGAAAATATCTCGGGTTATGTGCCTTCCGATGGGGAAGTACACACGCTCCTTAATAATTTCCTATAACCATATCCGACCATGTGATCCACAAACAAACTCATCCGATGGGGAGGAAGGCACTTAGAGCCGACGCGCAAGTTTGCTTGTATCACATGTCAAATCGTAATGGAGGCCGTGGGAATTTATAAAAAATACCCCTCTCCCACTTAGTAATTTAAAATTGAGGAATTTTCTACCCTACGACATGCATATCAAACAATAAGCAATAAATATGAAAAATAAAATTTTTTCCAACTATTATGGCATTTGTCTTCAATATGTCTCCCGTCATATCGCCATCTCGTCCGCTCCTCCTACGCCATGTACGAGCCATCCGGAGATCCGAGCCGAGACTAAAAACTATTTTAATTTACATCCATCGATCCTATACTCCACGAGGGAGTGTACATGAAATCTAGATCGAAAGTAAACTAAAATAGAAAGAGTGGCTAAACAATGCCATATCTAATTTACAAAAAATTAAATACTAGCCTCGTCAACCCCGAGGATTTAACAAAATATACTATTACACAGATACAATCACATACACACATATGACCATAATAGTCGGATCTTATACCTGCAACCAAAGAGTTAACCTACTCATATCCTACTATTATCCGACACATATAATATATGAAAAATGCATAAGAGTAACCGAATCTTAAACACACAAAACCGGAAATCATAGCTCTGATACCAATTGTTGGTGAGGGGAAACTTCGCTTCCCACTTCAACTCGGTCGCTTGTTCATGGCGATCCCTTCTACGTCCCTGAATAAAAAAATTTATCCTTGACAAGAGGGATTGCCCAAGCAACCTTGTCATCATCGTGCTATTCGTTTAGAGTAGTCACTTGAACAAACTTGTTGTTCAAGCGACCAACCTCTATTCCATGAATAGCCGCGGAATAGACGATGAACGAATCGCCAACTTTTGTGTTTATGTTCGGGGTCCAAGTATATTTATCCACAAAACAGAATATATATCAAGCATATAATTAAAAAACAAATATAAACATGTAACAAATGAAAATAGAGAATCGATATACCTCTAGATCTTCTATTGTATGACCTTCCTCCTTTCGAACGTCGTGTGGACGACGATCTACCAAAAGTTGAAGCTCCTAGATCACCAATCTTCCTTCCTTGCTCGTTTCGAGCAAGAGGAAGAATAGAAACAAGACTCTTCTCCTTCCTTTAGCCAACCAACAAGCAACAAACACTTTGCTTGCCGCCGGCCAACAAGGAGAAGGAGAATAGGTGAATGCCGACCAAAGCTCCAAGGGAGAACCCTAAGCCTAGGTTTTACCGGCCAAAGAGAGGAAGAGGGGCTGCTTTGGATGTCGGCCAAGTGCTGGAAAAGGCTGCTAGGTCGCCGGCCACCTTGAGGAAGAAGAGAATAAGGAATAAGTTTCCTTATTTGGTGCCACCAACTTCAAACCCTAGCCTCCAAGCCTTGCCGCCCAAAAACCCTAATCCTATCTCTAGTTGGATTCAAGTTGCCGCCCACCCCTTTCCCTCCTTTTATAGAGTTAGGGATAAGCCTTGTTTTAATCTCCATCATTGGTTCTAGGGATTTAATCTCAACCGTCGGATTTAGAGATTTAATCTCAACCGTCGAATCTAGAGATTTAATCTCTACCTTTGGATCTAGAGTTTTATTTATATCCATTGGATCTAAGCTTCATGTGGTATTAATAGGCTACAATAGGGACCATGAGGAGGAGTTGGATCTTGGCCACCCAATGGATCAAGCCCACATAAAGTCCGATCCATTAATGATAATCCAATCCACTAAAGTATTGTCATTGATCTACCTCACCAACCCCCATAATTTAATATGAGCTCCATATATTATTTGTACATTTCTTCCCGTGTTTAAGATCTCGAATGTCCGTCGATTAATTAATTTACTGACCATTAATTAATCAACATCTAACTCCATGAGTAGTACCACTCAACCTTTTCATCATGTCGGACCAAGTCCACTTGCAGGGTTTACATGATGAACCTTATGAGCTCCTCAAGGGGACATCATCATCCTAATATATAGGACACGGTTTCCTCCTATAATCAATGACACACCATATAAATAATATCATTTCCCAACTTACCGTGCCTATCGATTTAATCTATAAATCTCGCCCATTGGCAAATCAAAGAAATGAACACTAAGTATATGTGCCCATTATTAAATCGGGATTAAGAGCATGTACAAAATAATATCTGAGGTCCGATTCAATTATGTAGTCAGCCATAAATCGAATCACCTCTAAGTCAGTCCTGCTCAATACACACAAAGTGTACTAGTGTGATTTTATGGTCAAGACAAACCAATACCAAATCACACTACAACCATACCAATGGTTTGTCCAAAGCCATCTCGATTGTGAGCCTATACTTATACTTTACAAGGAGCCGATAACATGATCTCCCGTGTGACACTACACACCATGTTATCTACAATGTAATGTATTAGACAATATGCATAACCATAAAAATATGCAAACAATGATCATGTGATTCTTATTTCAAAATAAAGATGTTCATACAAAAGATAGACTTTTCAGTATACATCCCAACATCTACCCTTTCCCATAGGACCCTATTTTCTTCCATACATGCATCATTAACATCAAATGGCATATAGTGATCATGTGAGCATGCATCATCATTATTAACACTTAAACATGCTTGTTCTAATTTATTTTCTAGATCCTTAATTTGATCAAGCATGCTTTTGTTCTTTTTCTTGGCTCTAAATAGATCCTTAGTGAGGCTAGAAATAATTGACATAACTTTCTTGGGGGAAAGATTTGTTACCTCACTTACCAAATCCTCTTCCGATGATGAGGATGTAGAAGAAGCTCCCCCTTCACTCGAGCTCTCCTCACTTGAGTTTGCTTCTTCATTTTCGGAGGAGGAGGTGGAGTCTAGGTCATCAAAGGCCATTAGGGAAAGATTTGAGTAGACATGTTCTTCTTCTTCGGATGAGGATGAGGAAGAAGTATCATCCCATGTCTTTGTCTTTAGTGCTTTGACCTTTCTCTTTTCTTTGGCCTTCTTCTCTTCTTCCTTCTTCTTGCCCCCCTTTTTCTTCTTTTCTTCTTTCTTTCTCCTTTCTTCTTTACTCTTGTTTAGGAGGGGACAATTGTCCCTTATGTGTCCGTCTCCTTGGTAGTGATAGCATATCACCTTTCCCCTTGGTCTTCTTCTCCTATCATTAGATTTATTAAATTAAAAACCTTTTAATGCACGCCTTACCCTCCTTACCATATAAGCTTCTTCCATGCTATCCATGGAGGAGGAGGAGGAAGCTTCATCGGAGAAGGAGGGGGTCTCCATCTTCTTCTTCCCTTTGTTGGCTACCAAGGCCACTCCTCTTGAAGGTTGAATTCTTGTCTCTTCATTTATTCCTTCAAGTCTTGTTTCGTGGAGCTCCATGGTTGAGAAGAACTCCTCTAAGGTGCCCACTTATAAATTCTTTGACATGTAGAAAGAGTCCACCATTGAGCTCCATCTTGAGGACCGAGGAAAGACATCTATTGCCTTCATGAGCATGTCCTGGTTGGAAAGCTTTTCCCCTACACTTGTCAAACCGGTTAGAATTTCCTTAAACCTAGAGTGTAGGGATTTTACCTTCTCTCCCTTTTCGAGTTTGATATAGGACAATTGGGAGCGAAGGACATCTCTCCTTGCTAGCTTCGCCTCGGATGTGCCTTCATGAAAATCTATTAGTTTATCTCACATCTCCTTGGCGCTAGCACACTCTCCTATCCGGTTTACTTCTTGTTGGGGGAGTACGTTATAGAGGTGATGTTTGGCTTTAGAGTTTGCCAAGTACTCTTCCCTTTGCCTCTTTCTCCACCTTGATTTTTCCAATGGCTCCCCTTCTTCATCCCTAGGCATTTCGAAACCGTTTTCCATAATTAAAAGAATTTCAAAATCGGTTTCGAAAAATACCTCCATTCTCATTTTCCACCAAGAGAATTCTCCTTCAAACTTTGGTGGGTGAATATTTGAGCCGTCCATCTCTTGATATAGTGCTTGTGTTGGCGGTTAGTCCTCAACAAGTGCCTTAGCTCTGATACCACTTGTAGGGTCAATGAAGTGTAGATGTTGGCAGGCTAGAGGGGGGTGAATAGCCTTTGTCGTAGACGGTGGAATTTGTTCGTTCGTTGCTCATCTACAAAACTATTAGCGCAAGCGGAATATGCAAATACAAACAATTAAAGACAAAACCAATAACAAGAATACAAACGCTAACAAAGGATGTAACGTGGTTCACGGCTACGCTGCTAATCCACGGTCCGATTCGTCCAAGGTGAATCACTCCTCAATCTATCCACTAGATCTCTCCTTTGCACAAAGCTAGGTGGAGGTAACCTCATTTATACAAGGATCACTCTTCTACAATAGAATGAAGATTAGCACAAGTAGAAGAGTGGAAAACATTTAGGGCACTTTGGGAGCTGTTAGGAGTTCAAGTATTAGGCCCCCAAAGCCCCACACCCTTCCTCTTTATAGAGGAAGAGGGTTTCTTCCCGTTGACACAGGAGCAGTCGACTGATGCCCTCGAACACTAGTCAAGTCATAGTCGACTTAGAGTAGTCGACTACCATTACATGGCAGTCGATTGGTGTCGGGAAATCCCATCCGACACTTAACCAAATGACCAAGTTTCACCTAAGAGCACTACCCCTTCCCGGGTTACATTTGCTCACTCTCATCCCTCGGAGTCCCTCGCCTTTGAAGTTATCTTCGTCCGGCCACGTCCCTCGGATGCACCAAGCACACGGTTCTGCAGCGCCATCCTTCGCGTCTCGCCCTGAAGTCTACTTCCTCCGGCTTCACTCTAAGCTCCTCGTCCGATGGTCCCTTGGATGCTCCAAGCACACGGCTTCCGCAAAGCCATCCTTCACCGACTCAAGGACCAAGTCATGAGATGTGAAACTCGCCAAGGCTCCATGTGCAAATTACTGTAGGGATTTCTATATGCCAAATAGCATATGCGCAACGGAAAAATTAGGATCCCTTCCTAGTGATCCTTGCGAAATAAAACCTCGTACAAAATAAATTTCTCTAAAACCAAACCTATCTTATAGGAGAGGATTACCTTTGTTGCGTGCCCTTGTTAATCCCGCTTTTCCTTTTGGTTTGTTGGATCTTTAGCACGTTCAAATGTCCGTGCCTCTATACGTATCCACACGAGCAAGCTCTTGTCTCACAAAAGAAAAACTAGAAGGGCTCTCCTTTACTTCTTGCTAGAGAAGTCCCTAAAGGAGAGGAAGCTAGAGAAAAAGAGAAGGGAAGAAGAAGACTACTCTTCTTGCTAGCCTACACTCACAAAACCACACAACCAAAGCTTCCACCAAGCTCTCAAGCTCTCACACAACCACAATCACTCTTTGGCCGGCCACTCCATGGAGTCTTTTATAGGGTTGGAAAAACCCTTTCACCTCCTACCATTCAATGCAATCCATTGCATTGAGACACCTTGTTTGGCCAACCACTTTAAGGAGACAAAAACCACTTTGTCTCCTTCCACCTTATCTAGCTTAGGTGGCATGATTATGTGGCATGCTTGTGTGGCATTCATGCATGTTGAATTAATCTTATTAATTCAATAAGCCCACCTTATCTAGCTTAGGTGGCATGCTTATGTGGCATGCTTGTGTGGCATTCATGCATGTTGAATTAATCTTATTAATTCAATAAGCTTATGTTATCATATTGAATTAATCTCATTAAATCAATAAGGTAACATATTGAATTAATCTCATTAAATCAATAAGCTAAAATTCTCATTAAACTTAAAGTCCAAAAACCATTTTGTACTTAAGCTTATTCCCAAATTATTCTAGTCAAACTAGAATACTCTAATTCTTCTAATCATCATGCTCTTTGTGTGTGACCCTATAGGCTCTCATAACGTTGGCAGTGGATCTAAACTCTTTTAGATACACAAGCAATGAGCGGCATCTAGCAATACATCATTGCTACCCAAGTTACGAAATAAGTCAAGATCCGACTAACCTTTCCGTGACTACTATAATGTACGACCGTGTCCTTCTATCCTTGATATCAGATTGACCAATGAGGCATAGACCGTGTCATCCTCGATCAATCTATGTGTTTCTTGATCCCTGAGTAAACTAACTCAAACAAATGAGCTCAATATCTCTTATTGACTCATTTGAGCATGGCCATGCGTTTTAGTAGTTCTACTCAATCAAGGGGCCCACCGATATCACTCTCGTCATATGAGAGGGATAGATCCCATCTACATCACTCACATCCCTCACATAATTTGTTATATACCCAGTAATCGCCTTTATGGTCCACCCTGTTACGGGTGACGTTTGACGATACCAAAGTACATAATTCCTTATGTAGGGAACCGTAGTGACTTCAGGTTCGAGGACTATTCATACCAATAGTCACATGAGAAAGTTTATGACACTCATATAACGATCCATGAAACTTTCTCATGGCGGGTTAGTTCAGTATATATTCTCTAATATATACCCATGTGTCAACTTGATATCATATATCCATGACTTGTGAGATCAAGTCATCAATCGACCTACATGCTAGTCTTTATGTATTAATATTGCCCTTGCATATTAATACTTGAATAGGAACATTTAGGAAAGTGTTCTCTACAGCCTCTCATAATCAATTCTGCCAATTGATGTGCTGTAGATAAGAACCTACTTTTCTAGGGCATTATTATATTTAATTTAGCTGGCACAAGCAAGATGTAAATATAATAACCAATCCTTTGCCTTTATTGAATATGATACAAAATGTTCCCTTTTCAACCATCACATGATTGACTCTAAGGCTATAACTAACAATCTCCCACTAGCACTAGTACCAATCACTATGATATCTAATACCTAGTGACCTAGTGTGACCATCATGCTTCCTCTGTGCCAAAGCCTTGGTCAATGGATCTGCGATGTTAGCTTATGTCGGTACTCTGCATATCCTCACATCTCCTCTATCGATGATCTCTCGAATGAGATGGAAGCGCCGCAGTATGTGTTTGGTCCGCTGATGTGATCGAGGTTCCTTAGCCTGTGCAATAGCCCCATTGTTGTCACAATAGAGGTCTATTGGATCTGTAATGCTAGGAACTACTCCAAGTTCACTGATGAACTCGAGCCAACAGCCTCCTTTCTTTGCATCGACGCAGCAATATACATACCACATTGTAGAATCGGCAATCGTGTCCGCTTTGAACTCTTCCGACTCACGGCTCCACCATTCGTGCAAAACACGTACTCGATTGCGATCTATAGTCATCCTTGTGCTGTTTGGAAGCTTGCATCAACTGTAACCCTTCTGACTAGCTCCTCATTGCCTCAAATATCGTGAAATATTCTTTCGCTTCTTCGTAAGTATTTAAGAATATTTTTGATCGCTATCCGACTTTCACCGATCCGATCGTATCTACTCGCCATGCTCAAAGCATACGAGACGCCGTGAGCAGTACAAAGCATGGCGCATGATAGACCCTATGGCGATGCATAAGGGATCTTATCCATGCGATCTCTCCTCCTTAGAAGAGGGACATTGAGTCTTGAAAGACTCACACCATGTGATAAAGGCAGAAATCCTTTCTTGGAATTTTGCATAGCAAAACGATCTAGAACTTTATCAATGTATGTACTCTGACTTAGGCCAAGTAATCTTTTGGATCTATCTCTATAGATCTTGATGCCTAGAATATAGGCAGCTTCACCTAAGTCTTTCATCGAGAAACAATTCCCTAACCACATCTTCACAGACTGGAGTGAGGGAATATCATTTCCGATGAGAAGTATGTCATCTACATACAAGACAAGAAATACAACTGTGCTGCCACTATTTCTCTTGTAGACACAAGGTTCATCTTCATTCTTGATGAAACCAAACTCCTTGATTGCATCATCGAATCGAAGATTCCAGTTTCGAGAGACTTGCTTTAGTCCATTAATGGACCTTTGCAGTTTGCATATCTTTCCAGATGCTTTGGATCTTCAAAACCCTCGCCGTGTCATGTACACATCCTCGAGTAGCTTTCCATTCGTAAAAGCGGATTTTGACATCCATCCGCCGATCTCATAATCGTGGTAGGTCGCAATAGCAAGTATGATCCGAATGGATTTAAGCATCGCAACTGGTGAAAAGGTTTCATCATAGTCAATACCATGAATTTGTTTGAATCCTTTAGCCACCAATCTACCTTTATAGGTATGCTTATTACCATCCATGTCAGTCTTTACTTTAAAGACCCACTTACACCCAATGGGTTTTACCCTTGGTGGATCAACCAAGGTCCATACTTGGTTAGTGTACATGGATTCCATTTCGGATCTCATGGCCTCTAGCCATTTCTCGAATCTGGGCTCATCATAGCTTCTTGATAGGATGTAGGCTCGCCAAGATCGACAAGCAATACCTCACCGCTGTCAAGAGAAAAGAATATCTCTCGGGTTGACGACGGATCCTATCGATCTCACGAAGAGGTTGGTCTACTTGAACAGGTGTTTGCTCCACAACTCTTTGGGCAACACTTTCCTCATCCACAACACTTTGTGGTTCCTGTTCATTTTCCATCGAAGCCTTAGTGTTATCGTCATCTTGAACTTCTTCAAGATGAATTTTACTCCCACTATTTTTTCTAGAAATAAATTCTCTTTCTAGAAAGACAGCATTTCTGGCAACAAACACCTTGCCAAGTGTGGGATTGTAAAAGTAATATCCCTTAGTTTCCTTGGGATATCCTACAAAATAACACTTATCTGATTTGGGTCCTAGTTTATCTGAGACTTGACGTCTTACATAAGCTTCACAACCCTAAATCTTTATAAAAGACATTTTGGGACTCTTCCCAGTCCATATCGTATATGGTGTCTTTTCTACGGCTTTTGATGGGACGCGATTAAGTGTGAAAGCGGCTGTCTCTAGAGCTAGTCCCCAAAAGGAAGTAGGTAGATCAGTCTGGCTCATCATTGATCATACCATATCTAATAGAGTACGATTTCTCCTCTCAGATACACCATTCCATTGTGGTGTTCCAGGTGGAGTGAGTTGGGATATTATCCCACACTTAGCCAGGTGATCACGAAACTCTTGACTAAGGTATTCACCACCTCGATCTGATCGAAGTAGCTTTATACGCTTACCAAGTTGGTTTTGTACTTCATTCTTGAATGCTTTGAACTTTTCAAAGGATTCTGACTTATGTCTCATCAAATATAAGTAGTCGAATCTACTCATATCATCAGTGAAAGTAATAAAGTATTTATAGCCTCCTCTGGCTTCGACATTGAAAGGGCCACATACATCAGTATGTATGAGTCCTAACAAGTCCGTCGCTCTCTCGCCATGTCCACTAAATGGAGTTTTAGTCATCTTTCCTAAAAGATAAGATTCGCATACCTCATATGATTCAAAATCAAATGAGTCCAATAATCCATCTTTATGGAGTTGGGATATGCGTTTTTCATTTATGTGACCTAGGCGACAGTGCCAGAGATATGTTTGGTTCAAATCATTCGATTTGAACCGTTTGGTATTTACGTTATATATTGGGTTTTCTAAATCTAGAACATAGAGACCATTCATAAGTGGTGCATTAGAATAGAACATTTCATTCAAATAAATGGAACAACATTTGTCCTTTATTATAAAAGAAAAGTTTTTCTTGTCTAAACAAGATACAGAAATTATGTTCTTTGTCAATGCAGGTACATATAAGCACTCCTCTAGTTCTAAGATAAGCCCAGTGGGCAAAGACAAGGAATATGTTCCTACAGCTACAGCAGCAACTTTTGCGCCATTGCCTACTCGTAGGTGCACTTCGCCTTTTGCCATTAGTCTACTATTTCTCAGTCCCTGCACATTAGTACAAATGTGAGATGCACATCCGGTATCTAATACCCATGTAGAAGAAATAGATAGATTAACTTCTATAACGTGTATACCTGAGGCAGAAGTCCCACTTCTTTTATTCTTTACTTCTTCAAGGTAGACTTTGCAGTTCCGCTTCCAGTGTCCAGTCTCACCGCAATGGAAACAGTCCCCTTCCTTACCCTTTGAAGTGGATGAATTGGCCTTGCCTTTGGCTTGGGTCTTACCCTTGCCTTTGCGCTTACCTTTGCCCTTCTTGACCATTAGTACGTTACTAACTTTCTTTTTGAGATTCGGTTGTGATTCTTACAAAATCTCAGGCAAAGGTTTATCAATTTCATTCATGTTATAATTCATGACGAATTGATTATATGCTTCAGGCAACGATTGCAGGATAACATTGGTTGCCAATTCTTGGCTCAGTGGAAAACCTAGTCTTTCAAGGTTCTCAACGTACCCAATCATTTTAAGTACGTGAGTTCCTACAGGTGTTCCTTCTTGCATCTTGCATGCAAAAAGAGCCTTAGACACTTCAAAACGCTCGTGTCTGGCTTGTCCTTGATATAGTTGTTTCAAATGCTCAACCATATCATAGGCATCCATGTTCTCATGTTGCTTCTGAAGCTCAGAGTTCATGGTTGCAAGCATAAGGCATGACACATCTAATGCGTCATCTTGATGCTTCTTATAAGCATCTTTTTCAGCACGAGTGGCCGCAGGGGCAGGTATTTCAGTGGTAGACTGCTCTAGGACATACAGTTTGCGTTCTTGCTTGAGGATAATCCTCAAGTTCCTATACCAGTCAAGAAAGTTCGCTCCATTGAGCTTGTCCTTCTCAAGGACAGATCGCAAGTTGAGGGGGTGTGTCGTGTTAGATGACATGGTGATCTACAACAATAAAATGCAAAATTAAGTATCATACCTAAGTCATTTAATTAGGCCTTTAATTAAATGAGGCTCCCACTAAATTCTCATAGCTTTGATATGAGCTAATCATTGATGTAGGCAAACACTTTTCGCTTACATCATTAGCTACTATTTAGCTATAAATTTATATGGGATAAAGATCCACATCATAATTCGTCTTGAGTTAGCTTTGGCTAATCGCCCAAGATGTAGTATGATTAGGTAGGCAATCTTTTGCCAATTACATCTGATGTAACTCTTTAATAGCTTTGGTTAAGTTTAGATTAGTTTAGTGTTTATTCCTAAACCAGCTTCCAGGCTGTGGCGAGGCACAGGGGCCTTCTTGGATATCGGAGCAACGACCACTTCTAAGACAAAGCTGATGTTCGGAAATCACATAAAACTAATTTTAAAACTTATGCTCAAAGCTAATATATGCCTCTACTTTCTTAACTAATTAAGAAAAACTTAATTAAGTCTTAACCAAGTTTGATAGCGGGACATCACGATTGTCCACTCGCACTCTTCCAAGATAAAATGCATTGCTTTGCTTTGGAAAATCCAATAACAAATGATCGAGGAAGTAGTGAGTACCAAACTTTGGTAGACATATCGTATTTGACTTATTAAGATATAAACTTAAACATGCATCACATACATATTAGCATACATCACATATAAGCTAAATTAACATGCATCACATACAAGTTAAACTAAGTGTGTCATGGTTATGGCCCTTATTCTACAATCTTCTCAAGCCAATGAGAAGATTGATTGGTCAACCTAGGGATAGCATCTTCTCCCAAGTGCTTCCTTTTGGTTGTCTTGTGTTGTTGACTTCCTCCTTGTAACATTATCTTCCAATGGACCCTCCATCTTTGTTGTATATTACAAAAGGAGAAATACTCGAGTTACATTCGAGTCTAAAGCTAATTTTACAACAAGAATTTTAGGAGAATGGCACGACACGCAGGCCGTATTAAGAATTACAACACACAATCACAAACTTTTTGGGACTAGGCCATAACCATGCACCATGTCAATTTTAACTTTTAAAAGACATCGGATATTTTATTATGTTTGAAAATTTGCTAATGCAATTATCAACTCATAATAAAATTCATCCTACTTCTATATCATATATAAAATAGAGAAAAACTATTTTTATACGATCTTTCATAAGTGGCTCGATACCCTTTGTAGGGATTTCTATATGCCAAATAGCATATGCACAACGGAAAAATTAGGATCCCTTCCTAGTGATCCTTGCGAAAGAAAACCTCGTACAAAATAAATTTCTCTAAAACTAAACCTATCTTATAGGAGAGGATTACCTTTGTTGCGTGCCCTTGTTAATCCCGCTTTTCCTTTTGGTTTGTTGGATCTTTAGCACGTTCAAATGTCCGTGCCTCTATACGTATCCACACAAGCAAGCTCTTGTCTCACAAAAGAAAAACTAGAAGGGCTCTCCTTTACTTCTTGCTAGAGAAGTCCCTAAAGGAGAGGAAGCTAGGGAAAAAGAGAAGGGAAGAAGAAGACTACTCTTCTTGCTAGCCTACACTCACAAAACCACACAACCAAAGCTTCCACCAAGCTCTCAAGCTCTCACACAACCACAATCACCCTTTGGCCGGCCACTCCATGGAGTCTTTTATAGGGTTGGAAAAACCCTTTCACCTCCTACCATTCAATGCAATCCATTGCATTGAGACACCTTGTTTGGCCGACCACTTTAAGGAGACAAAAACCACTTTGTCTCCTTCCACCTTATCTAGCTTAGGTGGCATGATTATGTGGCATGCTTGTGTGGCATTCATGCATGTTGAATTAATCTTATTAATTCAATAAGCCCACCTTATCTAGCTTAGGTGGCATGCTTATGTGGCATGCTTGTGTGGCATTCATGCATGTTGAATTAATCTTATTAATTCAATAAGCTTATGTTATCATATTGAATTAATCTCATTAAATCAATAAGGTAACATATTGAATTAATCTCATTAAACCAATAAGCTAAAATTCTCATTAAGCTTAAAGTCCAAAAAAACCATTTTGTACTTAAGCTTATTCCCAAATTTTTCTAGTCAAACTAGAATGCACTAATTCTTCTAATCATCATGCTCTTTGTGTGTGACCCTGTAGGCTCTCATAACATTGGCAGTGGATCTAAACTCTTTTAGATACACAAGCAATGAGCGGCATCTAGCAATACATCATTGCTACCCAAGTTACGAAATAAGTCAAGATCCGACTAACCTTTCCGTGACTACTATAATGTATGACCGTGTCCTTCTATCCTTGATATCAGATTGACCAATGAGGCATAGACCGTGTCATCCTCGATCAATCTATGTGTTTTTTGATCCCTGAGTAAACTAACTCAAACAAATGAGCTCAATATCTCATATTGACTCATTTGAGCATGGCCATGCGTTTTAGTAGTTCTACTCAATCAAGGGGCCCACCGATATCACTCTCGTCATATGAGAGGGATAGATCCCATCTACATCACTCACATCCCTCCGTATAATTTGTTATATACCCAGTAATCGCCTTTATGGTCCACCCTGTTACGGGTGACGTTTGACGATACCAAAGTACATAATTCCTTATGTAGGGAACCGTAGTGACTTCAGGTTCGAGGACTATTCATACCAATAGTCACATGAGAAAGTTTATGACACTCATATAACGATCCATGAAACTTTCTCATGGCGGGTCAGTTCAGTATATATTCTCTAATATATACCCATGTGTCAACTTGATATCATATATCCATGACTTGTGAGATCAAGTCATCAATCGACCTACATGTTAGTCTTTATGTATTAATATTGCCCTTGCATATTAATACTTGACTAGGAACATTTAGGAAAGTGTTCTCTACAGCCTCTCATAATCAATTCTGCCAATTGATGTGTTGTAGATAAGAACCTACTTTTCTAGGGCATTATTATATTTAATTTAGCTGGCACAAGCAAGATGTAAATATAATAACCAATCCTTTGCCTTTATTGAATATGATACAAAATGTTCCCTTTTCAACCATCACATGATTGACTCTAGGGCTATAACTAACAATTACTAAGTCCTGCAAGACTCCAATGCACATATCAAATCCACACATCCTAACTTAAACCCTTTGCCACACACATCAAAACCATATCAAGGATTGATTGCACTAACAAAACAAACATAAAACGAAATGATATGTGAGCGAAAACTACTCCTAAAATCCTATATGTTTCACTCATTTCAATTGGTAGAATAGTTTATGTAAATCCCAAGCGATATATGTATTTCCTGAGCCCAGTAGGGTGACAGAGTGCAGTGATGCTCAAAGTTAAGTACTATATTGGCAAAGTAGTATATGTAAATCCCGAGTGACATATGTATTTCTCGGGCCCAGTAGAGTGATAGAGCATAGTGATACTCAAAGTTAAGTATTGTATTGGCAGAGCAGTTTATAGAAATCCCGAACAACCTATGTATTTTCCAGGTCCAGTAGGGTGTCACAGGGCAGTGATGCTCAGAGTTAAATATTATATTGGCAGAGTAGCCTATGTAAATCTCGAGCGACTTATGTATTTCCCGAGATTAGTAGGATAACATAGGGTAATCGTGGTCAGAGATATGTGTAGGGAAATCCGGATCGTGACATTCACAACATTGCGGGCGAAATATTTTGCACAACCGCAGTGGAAATAAAAATACAAACCGGATCCCTCCAGAGATCCATATAAAATATATAAATCATTTTCTTAGTTTAATCTAGATCTTATCTAGAAGAAGAAATATACCTTCGATGAGAGCCCTTGGCAATCCCGCTAATCCAAGCACTGTCGGATCTCTATACGGTAAGGACAACCATATCTCCATGGTATCCACACTGACACTCGACAATTTTGGAGTCATGTTGTGCTAGCAACCCTAGCAAACCACCAAGAACACTTGGAAGAAAGAAGGAGAAGAAGGAGAGCACTCTCTTGGCTTGCACGTCCAAAAACTTCAAGCCTCACCTCAAAATCCACTATCTCATCTCTTCATCAAGAAGACTTCTTATCTCCATCATGAATACCAAGACCCTTGGTATTCCCTTTCATCAATGCGTGAAAACCTCTCATCTCCACATCATAAATACCAAGACCCTTGGTATTCCCTTGCATGATTAATCACATGATGATAGATGACCCTTGAATTTTCTGCATGATGAATCATCTTCCATGGTTTAACTTGAGTTTACGTCAAGTTTAACCAGCTTGAGTCAAACTCAAGTCTTGGCCATTTGCTCAATTGTTCTTTTATCCAACTAAAAGAAACCATCTTCAAAATAGAATGTCATTTGTGTGTGACCCAATAGGCTCTTGTAACGTTGGGAATGTGTCTAAAACACCTTTTAGAGTATAAGCAATGAGCGGCATCTAGCAATACATCATTGCTACCCAAGTTACAAGAAAGTCGAGATCCGACAACCTTTCCATGGCTATTATCATGTATGACGGTTTCCTTCTATTATTGATATCTTAGATCAATCAATGAGGCATAGACCGTGTCATCCCCTTATCGATCTTTATATTTCTTGATCCCCAAGTAGATTCACTCAAACAAATGAGATCAATATCTCATATTGACTCATTTGAGTATGACCATGCATTGCGTGGTAATACTCTATCAAGAGGCCAAAGATATCACTCCCGTCATATAGGAGGGATAAATCCCATCTACATCACTCACATTCCTCGGCATAATATGTTACATACCTAGCAATCGCCGTTATAGTGCACCCTGTTATGGGTGACGTTAGATGATACCATAGTACATAACTCCTTATGTAGGGAATCGTAGTGACTTCAGGTCTAAGGACTATTCATACCAATAGTCACATGAGAAAGTATATGACACTCATATAACGATCCATGATACTTTCTCATGGCGGGTCAATTCAGTACATATATTCTCCAATATATATACCCATGTGTCAATGTGATATCACATATCCATGACTTGTGAGATCAAGTCATCCATTGACCTACAGGCTAGTCTCAATGTATCAATATATCCTTTGTCTATTAATACAATACTTAACTAGGAATGTTTAAGTACAGTGTTCTCTACAGCTTCTCATAATCAATTTTACCAATTGATATACTATAGATTAGAACCTACTATTCAAGGGCATTATTATATTTATTTGGCTGACACACATAAAGTAAATATAATAATCAATCTTTGCCTGTTATTAATGAAATATGATACATATGATCCCTAATCAATAATCTCATGATTGACACTAACAATATGTATGGTATTGGCCGAGCAGTTAGTGTATTTCCCAAGGCATTTGTGTATTCCCTGAGCAAAATTTGTGTATTCCCCCAGTAGAATTTGTGTATTCCCCGAGCAGTATACTTTCTAAATACGGTGAAAGGAGGAGATATGGGTATTATTGAGCACTGGAAGTGGTAGGAAGAGTTCTAGAATGAAAAATATGATTAATATAAGATATTTTGTTATTTGTCATTTATTTTATTTAATTAATGCTTGGTAGGGAAATAGAAAGCACATAAGGGATTCAAAGGAGATATTTTGAAAAGGAGCAGGAAAAGTGGTTGCATCTGACAACTTGGCAAGGGTATTAAAGTAAATTCACTTCAAGGAGAAGGCAGGATAAATCATCTATAAAAGGGACAGAGAAGGAAAGAAGAGGGGATAGTCGTTTCTTCGCTATTCAGTACCTCAAATATCTTCTTCTCACTTCTTCTTCTACATCTTACATTTCTACTTTTTCATCCTACCATTTATGACTTGAGCGTCGGAGGGGCCATGCCGGGAAGCCGGCCCATCTCTAACACTCTCATGTGAAGTGACAGATTCAGCTCTCATCTTAAGGATCCAAGGCAATCAAAGGGGGTTCTCAAGAAGAGAGAAAGGGAACTATTCATTGTTTTGTTCTTAACATTCTCTTGTTACAGATCTAGCTGGGAGTTCTTGGATCGGAGGAGATTTGCAAGAAGGGGGATGGAGATCTTAGCAGGTCGAAGAAGTGAACACTATCAAATTGTTGCCGTCTGTGGGGTTTTTAGTTAAGGAAGAGAAGTTTTTTGTATTCGTAGAAGCAGTTTCAGTAAATACTTGTGAAACTTCACTCGACTTTGCTCTTCAGTTTCACTAAAGAGGGAGAACTTATGATTTGGTTTTTATCTAAGACAAAGAAGTTTTTATTATTTTCAGTTAAGACAGAGAAACTTTTGTTTCAGTTAAGGCACGATAGAGAAATTCTTGTTTTGTAAGGGTAGTTACAGTAAGAACTTTTAACACTTCACTCAACTGTGCTGTTCAGTTTTACTAAATAGGGAGAACTAATGATGGGGTTGGGGGTTTTTGATCAGTTAGAAGGTTTTTCGAGCTATTTATATAGTTCCCGAGCGATGAATAGGATGCCCGAGCCGGGTAGGGGCATGTATAGTTGTTGGGATGTATACTGAAAAGTCTATCTTTTGTATGAATATCTTTATTTTTGAAATAAGAATCACATGATCATTGTTTGCATATCGTCTAATACATTACATTGTAGATAACATGGTGTGTGGTGTCACACGGGAGATCATGTTATCAGTTCCTTGTAAAGTATAAGTAAAGACTCACAACCGAGATGGTTATGGACAAACCATTGGAATGGTTGTAGTGTGATTTGGTATTGGTTTGTCTTGACCATAGAATTACAATAGTACACTTTGTGTGTATTGAGCAGGACCGACATAGAGGTGATTGGATTTATTACTGACTACATAATCGAATCGGATCTTAGATATTATATTGTACATGCTCTTAATCCTGATATAATAATGGGCACATATACTTAGTATTCATTTCTTTGATTTACCAATGGGCGAGATTTATAGAGTAAATCGATAAGCTCAGTAAGTTGGGAAATGATATTATTTATATGGTGCGCCGTTGATTATAGGAGGAAACCGTGTCCTATATATTAGGATGATGATGTCCCCTTGAGGAGCTCATAAGGTTCATCATGTAAACCCTGCAGGTGGACTTGGTCCGACATGATGATAAGGTTGAGTGGTACTACTCATGGAGTTAGATGTTGATTAATTAATTGTCAGTAAATTAATTAATCGACGGACATTCGAGATCTTAAACATGGGGAGATAATTGTACAAATAATATATGGAGCCCATAAAAACTTATGGGGGTTGGTGAGGTAGATCAATGATAATCCTCTAGTGGAATGGATTATCATTAATGGATCAGACTTTATGTGGGCTTGATCCATTGGGTGGCCAAGATCCAACTCCTCCTCATGGTCCCTATTGTAGCCTATTAAAACCTCATGAAGCCTAGATCCAATGGTTGAAAACAGAACTCTAGATCCGACGGTGGAGATTAAATCTCTAGATTTGACGGTTGAGATTAAATCTCTAGATCCGACGGTTGAGATTAAATCCCTAGAACCGATGGTGGAGATTAAAAGATGCTTAAGCCTAACTTTATAAAAGGAGGCAAGGGGGTGGGCGACAAGAGCAATTGAAGAGGGGCTAGGGTTTGGGCGGCTAGGGTTTGGAGGTTGGGCGGCCACAAATAAGGAAATTGTTTCCTTCTTCTTCTTCTTCCTTGGTGGCCAGTGCCCATCTTCTTCTCTCCTCTTCTTGGCCGGCTTCCAAAGAACTTCCTCCTCTTATCCTTGGCTGGTGGAAACAAGCGATAGGGTTGTTCCTTGGAGCTCTTGGCCAGTACCCACATCTCCTTGTTCTTCTTCTTGGCCGGCGGCAAGCACCAAGCTTGGAGCTTGGTGGTTGGTTAAGGGAAGAGGAGAGTTTTGTTTCATATTCTTCTTTTTGTTCGAAGCGAGCAAATAAAGGAAGATTGGTGATCTAGGAGGCTTTGACTTTTGGAAGATCGTCGCCCACACGACGTCCAAAAGAAGGAAGGACATACAATAGAAGATCGAGAGTTATAACGCTTGTTTATATTCTTTTGTAACATGTCTATAATTGTTTTTCAATCATATACATGTTGTATATTCTGTTTTGTGGTTAAATTAACTTGGACCCCGAACACAAACACAAAAGCTAGCGATCCATACATCGTCTATTCCACGGCTATTCGTAGGATAGAGGTTGGTAGCTTGAACAACAAGTTTGTTCAAGTGACTACTCTAATCGAATAACATGACGATGAAATGGTAGCTTGGGTAATCCCTCTTGTCAAGGATAATTTTTTTTTTCGGGGACGTAGAAGGGATCTCCATGAACAAGCGACCGAGTTGAAGTGGGAAGCGAAGTTTCCTACCTTCAAGTGGTATCAGAGCCACGGTTTTCAGTTTTGTGTGTTTAGGATTCAGTTACTTTTATGCACTTTTCATATATTATATGTGCCAGATAATAGTAGGATGTGTGTAGGTTAACTTTTTGGTTGTAGGCATACGATCCAACTATTATGGCCATATGTGAGTATGTGATTGTATGTGTGTAATTGTATATTTTGTTGAATCCTCGGGGTTGATGAGGCTAGTATTTTATTTTTGTAATTAGATACGACATTGTTTAGCCACTCTTTTTATTTTAGTTTACTTTTGATCTAGATTTCATGTACATTCCCTCGTGGAGTATAGGATCGATGGATGTAAATTAAAATAGTTTTTCTCGGCTCGGATCTCCGAATGGCTTGTACATGACATAGGGAGGAGCAGACGAGATGGCGATACGACGGGAGACATATTGAAGACAAAAGCCATAATAGTTGGAAAATATTTATTTTTCATATTTATTGCTTATTGTTTGATATGCATGTCGTAGGCTAGAAAATTCCTCAATTTTAAATTACTAAGTGGGTGAGGGATATTTTTATAAATTTTCACGACATCCATTAAAATTTGACATGTGATGCAAACAAACTTACGCGTCGGCTCTGAGTGCCTTCCTCCCCATCGGATGAGTTTGTTTGCGGATCACAAGGTCGAATATGGTTATAGGAAATTATTAAGGAGCATGTGTACTTCCCCATCGGAAGGCACCTAACCCGAGATAATTACCTTGGTACCGAGTAATGGTGAACACTTAGATACAAATATAAGTATCCTCCCCATCGGAGTCACTGCTTTTATTTGTAGGGCCGAAGACGAACCAACTATTAATTTTATTTGTCAAAAAGTTATGTTGACAAGATAGTAAAATTAATGGGTAAAACCTCCTCTTACAAATGTAGAATTTGTATACGTCCACACTATCGTGGCATACGATATTCTCGGTGTTTTGAGGTGTTGGTTGATTTTAAAATTTTATTGTTTGAGGAATCAATAATTTTTTGAAATCGAATGTTTTGATTTATGTGATTCTTAGGTTTTTCAAAAATGACTTTCAACCCACTTGCTGTGATACTAAAGGAAAATAAATTTACTGTACCCAATTATGTTGATTGGAAAAGGAATCTAGATATTGTCTTAACTGCTGAGGAGTACAAGTATGTACTCTTCGAAGAGTGTCCTCCTAAACCTGTGAATGAGCTGGAAGTCCTTGGAGCTGAGATCGATGGGGAAACCCAGGTCGATATCATTCTCCAGTCTCTACCTAAGAGTTTTGAGCAGTTTCGCCTGAATTACAACATGAATAAGAAGTTGTATTCGTTGGCGGAGCTTCGATGTAACTCCAAGCCAGAAATGTCTTGCTCAGGCTTAGGCCATGGTTGCTCAGAAGGTTTCTACTTCTAAACCAAAAGGCAAGAAGAAGAAGAAACAATGTGGAGCATAGGTGGTGGGAGGATCTCAGGGACGAGTGAAGAAGCCGAAAGGCAAGTGCGTCACTTGAAAGCAGACTGGACATTGGAAGAAGGACTGTCCCAACCGGAATAAGAATAAAGGTATATCCTTTGGTCTAGTCGTTAAAACATGTTTAGCAGTGTTATCTACCGGCACTTGGTGGGTAGATACGGAAGCCACTGATCATGTCTGCAATACTTTGCAGGGGTTCCAGGAAACCAGACGACTGGCTAAGGGGGAGATTACCGTTTACTTGGGCAATGGCACGAAGGTGGTGACTGTTGCAGTGGGAGATGTTTATTTGTCTTTTGAGAGGAATAAAGTTTTGGTTCTTAAAATTTCCTTTATGTACCTTTATTTAGAAAGAATTTAATTTCGGTTTCTAAATTGTTTATGGATGAATATTCTATTTCTTTTAATGATAGAGTTGTTATAAAAAGGAATAGGGAGATTATCTATTCTGGTGCATTGATAGGAAATTTGTATACACTTGAACCAAAAGCTCCCACGATGCAAATAGAAGTTAATAACTCATCTTCTAATTCCAATAAGAAAAAAAAACCTTCGAAGATGAACCAAACATTTCTTTGGCATCTAAGACTTGGTCATATTAACCTAAGCAGAATTCAAAGGTTGATAGCTGATGGACCTTTGGGTTCATTAGTGGTGGAAGATTTCCCAACCTGCGAATCTTGCTTGGAGGGTAAAATGACCAAGAGGCCTTTTAAGGCCAAGGGGTATAGAGCCAAAGATGTGTTGGAATTGGTTCATTTTGATTTGTGTGGTCCTATGTCTATCCAGGCTAGAGGTGGTTTTGAGTATTTCGTCTCTTTTATAGATGATTATTTAAGATATGGATACATTTACTTGATGTGCCACAAGTCTGAATGCTTTGACAAGTTCAAAGAATTCAAGGTTGATGCGGAGAAACGTCAAGGTAAAAGTATCAAGACACTACGATCTAATCGTGGCGGTGAGTACCTCTTGGGAGAGTTTAGGAATTACTTATCAGAGGCTGGGATTCAATCCCAATTGTCTGCACCTGGCACACCCCAGCAGAATGGTGTATCAAAATGAAGGAATAGGACTTTTATGGAGATGGTTAGATCGATGATGAGTTATTCTGAGTTGCCAGATTCGTTCTGAAGATATGCTCTAGAAATGACAGTGTACATTCTGAACTTGGTTTCATCTAAATCAGTGCCTTCTACTCACACAGAATTGTGGACTGGGTGAAAGCATAGTCTAAGATATATTCGGATTTGGGGGAGTCCAACACATGTGCTGAAGGCAGATGCTGGTAAGTTGGAACCTCATATAGAAGTGCGCATGTTTATTGTCTATCCTAGAGGAACGAAAGGTGGTTTGTTTTATAGTCCTAGAGATCCGAAGGTGATCGTTAGCACGAACGCCAGATTTTTAGAGAAAGACTATGTAATGAATCACAAGCCCATGAGTAAGATTGTTTTCGAGGAATTAAAAGGGGAAGTCACTTCTTCAGTACCACCGGTACAAGAGGATATACCACAAGTCACTGCACCGCGTGTCACAGAGGATACACAGGTGATACCTCGTCGTAGTGGGAGGGTTGTGAGACAGCCTGATAGATTCATGTTCTTGGGAGAATCTTCTGATTTGGTCCCTGGCGAACATGAACCTGATCCCTGGACATATGACGAGGTAATCCAAGATAAAGATGCAGTATCTTGGTAAAGTGCAATGAATGCTGAGATTGAATCTATGGATTCAAATCAGGACTGGGAGCTAGTAGAACCACCCGATTGTGTAAAAACCATTGGATGCAAGTGAATCTACAAAAGAAAGAGAGGAATAAATGGGAAGGTTGAGACCTTCAAAGCAAGGCTTGTTGCGAAAGGGTATACTCAAAAAGAGGGAATCGATTATGAGGAGACCTTTTCGCTGGTAGCCATGCTTAAGCCTATCCGGATTCTCTTATGTATTGCTGCTCATATGGATTATGAGGTATGGCAGATGGATGTCAAGATAGCTTTCCTTAATGGAAGTCTTGAGAAAAACATTTATATGAAGCAACCAGAGGGATTCATTGCAAAGGGCAAAGAGCATTTTGTGTGCAAGCTTAATCGGTCCATTTATGGATTGAAGCAAGCTTCGAGGTCTTGGAATATCCGCTTTGATGAAGTAATCCAATCTTATGGATTTATTCAAAGCCCGGATAAGTCTTGTGTATACCTGAGATGTGACGGAAACGTAGTGGTATTTCTTGTACTACACGTAGATGACATTTTGTTAATTGATAACAATGTCAAGGTGTTATCGGACATAAGGGTATGATTGTCCAAACAGTTTGATATGAAAGACTTGGGAGAAGTGGGACACATCCTTGGGATCAAGGTTATAAGGGATCGCAGGAAAAGGATGTTGTGCTTATCTCAAGCTTCATACATAGACACAATTATGGATCGTTTTAGCATGCAAAACTCCAAGAAAGGTTTTCTACCTTTCAGACATGGAGTTCCTTTATCTAAGGAGATGTGTCCTAGAACATCTGAGGAGATAGAGGAGATGAAGGCGGTTCCTTATGCTTCGCCAGTAGGAAGCCTCATGTATGCGATGCTATGTATGAGACTAAATATCTGCTTTGCCATGGGCATGATCAGCAGATATCAGAGTAATCCAGGACAGAGACATTGGACTACGGTAAAGCATATATTGAAGTACCTGAGAAGGACTAGGGATTATATGCTAGTTTACCAGGCAGACCAATTACTCCCTGTGGGTTACACAGATTCCGACTTCCAATCAGACAGGGATAACAGTAAGTCTACCTCAGGTTTTGTGTTTACTTTGGGAGGTGGAGCCATTGTATGGAGGAGTGTCAAGCAGAAATGCATGGCGGACTCCACCATGGAAGCTGAGTATGTGGCAGCCTCTGAGGCAGCCAAAGAAGCTGTGTGGCTCAGGAACTTCTTGATGACTTGGATGTGATTCTTGATTTGCTCAAAACTATCACAATTTATTGTGATAATAGTGGTGCAGTTGCAAACTCGAAGGAACCATGAGCCCATAAGGCAAGCAAACACAGAGCGCAAGTACCATCTGATACGAGAAATCGTAAAGAGATGAGAAGTTATTGTGGGCAAGATTGCATCGGAGGATAACCTGGCAGATCCTTTCACTAAGGCCCTTCCGACGAGAGCTTTTGATAGGCATGTGGAGGGAATGGGAATCAGATGTATGGCAATTTAAGGATATCATAGTCTTTTAGTATAAGTGGGAGATTGTTGGGATGTATACTGAAAAGTCTATCTTTTGTATGAACATCTTTATTTTTGAAATAAGAATCACATGATCATTGTTTGCATATTTATGGTTATGCATATCGTCTAATACATTACATTGTAGATAACATGGTGTGTGGTGTCACATGGGAGATCATGTTATCAGTTCCTTGTAAAGTATAAGTAAAGGCTCACAACCGAGATGGTTATGGACAAACCATTAGAATGGTTGTAGTGTGATTTAGCATTGGTTTGTCTTGACCATAGAATTACACTAGTACACTTTATGTGTATTGAGTAGGATCGACATATAGGTGATTCGATTTATTACTGACTACATAATCGAATCGGACCTCAGATATTATGTTGTACATGCTCTTAATCCCGATATAATAACGGACACATATACTTAGTATTCTTTTCTTTGATTTACCAATGGGCGAGATTTATAGAGTAAATCGATAGGCTCGGTAAGTTAGGAAATGATATTATTTATATGGTGTGCCATTGATTATAGGAGGAAACCGTGTCCTATATCTTAGGATGATGATGTCCCCTTGAGGAGCTCATAAGGTTCATCATGTAAACCCTGCAGGTGGACTTGGTCCGACATGATGATAAGGTTGAGTGGTACTACTCATGGAGTTAGATGTTGATTAATTAATTATCAGTAAATTAATTAATCGACGGACATTCGAGATCTTAAACACGGGGAGATAAATGTACAAATAATATATGGAGCCCATAATAACTTATGGGGGTTGGTGAGGTAGATCAATGATAATCCTCTAGTGGAATGGATTATCATTAATGGATCGGACTTTATGTGGGCTTGATCCATTGGGTGGCCAAGATCTAACTCCTCCTCATGGTCCCTATTGTAGCCTATTAAAACCTCATGAAGCCTAGATCCAATGGTTAAAAATAAAACTCTAGATTCGATGGTGGAGATTAAATCTCTAGATCCGACGGTTGAGATTAAATCTCTAGATCCGACGGTTGAGATTAAATCCCTAGAACTAACGGTGGAGATTAAATGAGGCTTAGGCCTAACTCTATAAAAGAAGGGAAGGGGGTGGGCGGCAAGGGCAATTGAAGAGGGGCTAGGGTTTGCAGGTTGGGCGATCACAAATAAGGAAATTGTTTCCTTCTTCTTCTTCTTCCTTGGTGGCTGGCGCCCATCTTCTTCTCTCCTCTCTTTGGTCGGCGTCCAAAGCACTTCCTCCTCTTCTTATTGGCCGGTGGAAACAAGGGCTAGGGTTGTTCCCTGGAGCTCTTGGCCAACACCCACATCTCCTTGTTCTTCTTCTTGGCCAGCGGCAAGCACAAAGCATGGAGCTTGGTGGTTGGTTATGGGAAGAGGAGAGTTTTGTTTCATATTCTTCTTTTTGTTCGGAGTGAGCAAAGAAAGAAAGATTGGTGATCTATGAGGCTTCGACTTTTGGAAGATCGTCGCCCACACGACGTCCAGAAGGAGGAAGGACATACAATAGAAGATCGAGAGGTATAACACTTGTTTATATTCTTTTGTAACATGTCTATAATTGTTTTTCAATCATATACATGTTGTATATTCTGTTTTGTGGTTAAATTAACTTGGACCCCGAATACAAACACAAAAGTCGGCGATCCGTACATCGTCTATTCCGCGGCTATTCGTAGGATAGAGGTTGGTGGCTTGAACAACAAGTTTGTTCAAGTGACTACTCTAATCAAATAGCACGACGATGAAATGGTAGCTTGGGTAATCCCTCTTGTCAAGGATAATTTTTTTTTCCAGGGACGTAGAAGGGATCACCATGAACAAGCGACCGAGTTGAAGTGGGAAGCGAAGTTTCCTACCTTCAATAGAAACTATGTTTGCGAAGTAATTTATGTGTTGGTATAGTAGTTTATCCTTTTCCCGAGTAGTCTACGTGTTACCCAAGCAATATATATAATTCCCAAGCCCAGTAGGGGTGAGTAGTGTAGTGTTACACATAGCTAAGTATAGTGTTGATAGAGCAGTTTATGTGTTTCCCGAGTAGTGTATGTAAGTTCCGAGCCAAGTAGGGATGAGTAGTGCAGTGATGCTTAGAGTTAAGTACAATATTGGCAGAGTAGTTTATGTAAATCCTGAGTGACATATATATTTCCCAGGTCCAATAGGGTGACAGAGGGCAGTGTTGCTCAGAGTTAAGTATTGTATTGGCAAAGGAGTTTATGTAAATCCCGAACGATCTATTTATTTCCCAAGCCCAGTAGGGTGACATAGGGCATTGATTCTCTGAGTTAAATACTGTATTGGCAGAGTTGTTTATGTAAATCCCAGGTGACATATGTATTTTCCAGGCCTAGTAGGGTGACAGAGGGCAGTGATGCTCAGAGTTAAGTATTGTATTGCCAGAGTAGTTTATGTAAATCCCGAGTGACATATGTATTTCTCGGGCCCAGTAGGACATAGGGCAGTGATGCTCAGAGTTAAGTATTGTATTGGCAGAGGAGTTTATGTAAATCCCAAACAACCTATGTATTTCTCAAGCCCAGTAGGGTGACATAGGGCAGTGATGCTCAGAGTTAAATATTATATTGGCAGAGCAGCTTATGTAAATCCTATTGGGAAATTGATCATCACTAGAGGGGGTTAATTTCATTTCGACGTTGCGTGATGGAATTCGTTTGTGTGCTTTCTTATGATTGTTAGTATGCAGCGGAATATAGAAATAATACAAACAAATACACAAGTACAAATACAAGCATAAGAACACAACAATATAATGTGGTTCGGAATCTCAAGGTTCCTACTCCAAAGGTTGAGCTCAACGAGCTCGAGTGATGACAACACTGTTAGTAATATATGAGAGATGTCCTAAGGCAATCGCCTTATGTATGAACCATTTATATGATAAATGAAGATTCACTATTTGAGTATACATGTTTCATGTATTTGATTGGATCTTAAACTCATTTACTGAATGTCCACAATACGATTCACAGCATGAGAGAATTTGTGATTGGATCACAACTAGTGAGTATCTCTACATGTGTAATTGTGATGTATCGGAATTATCCCTAGTCGATGAATTGATGGATTTGGACACCATCAATTCTGCCGAGACTAGCACGAGGTATACTCCTTGGTGTATCCAAGCAGCTGATTCTCACTGGCTGGAGACATTGTGATGTCCGGAGTTAATCGTGGATGCTAGTTATGGTAACTAGTTCATTGGAGTGACCAGCCGTAAGACTTCATATGGTTCTCTGCATATATAGATATGTCAATGAAGTTCTTACTGTGGCTTAAGTGCGAGGTTCCTTTGACTTGCGGTATTCAAGTCATCTTGATCATGGAGACTTATGCTTTGACATCTTAAGCAAACATCTCTAAGGAGATGTGGACCCGGGATGATTGGGTATAAGTCGAAGTGATCGAAGGTGTTTGAATAGCCTATAAAGGATTCACCACTCCTTGAGGAGATGTATACCCATGGCCTCTCGTCGGATTGTTACTAAAGTCTGCCAAAGCATTACATGTTTAGAGTAAGGTACTCTTCGATACATGTGGAGTAACTAGAATCCGTAGGACGAGGAAATGATACTTGGGCTAGGTGTGACGTAGTCAGCCTAGTGGGGACTGACACTATAGACCATGTCCTGAACCAAGTGGGCATAAGATGAGTGAAGGGAATGGGGCATGAATCATTCGAGTTACTGAAGGGTTTCAGAAATAGTTCTGGATCAACCGTTGATCTTTTCGGTTAATTGGGGATCATGATGTACTACTAGGTGCCACTCATGATCGTTCTATAATTAATGGTTAATTATAGACGGCCAACATAAACCGAGAACCTATTTGGTCACACACACAACGAGCGTAATCCAAAGGATTTAAAACGAGCTTGAGAATGGGATTCTCAGACCGAGAGAAACTAGGTTTGGTTGGACCAAACATAAAGCGAGCATGAAATCGTTTCAGTCGCAATGGAAGCGTGGATGGGCCGTGTCTTATGAAGACGTAATGGATGAACCAAAATGGTTTGGTTCTAATCCAATGGATGAGAATAAACCAAAGGGTTTGGTTTATTTTAAACGAATGAACCAAAAGTTGGTTCGGTTCGTTTTAACTTAAAATAAACCATCATGGTTTGGTTTATTTTAACTTATCTTAATGGAGCGGGTTAATGGGCCTAATGGTTATGATCCAATAACCATTAAGAGAATTAGTTCTCTATAAAAGAGGGCTTAATGGATAATTAAGCCCTAATCCAAAAACCCTAGCCTTTGAGTTGCCGCCCACCCTTGGAGTTGCTCGGCGCCAACCCTAGGCGGCCGCTCACTTGTTGTGCCGTCATCTCCCCGGCCCAAGCTTCAGCCGTTGAACCCTCCGCGACCCTCCGTGATCTTCCTAGGCCTCGTGAAAAGGTGAGCACTTGGCTTCCTGGTTTTGGCCGGCGCCTCTTCTTCCACCAAGCTGTCCAGTTTTCTGACAGCTTCTTTCTCCTCTCGGAGCGCCGCTTTGGACGACGGTTAGAGCTCCGACAGCGGATAACTTACCGGGGTTCGATCTCCGATAATCCTCTGAGGTGGAGGACGGCGATTCGGCCAATCGCTGACGAATACCTCTCCCGAGAAGCGAGTTTTGAGGACTCGTTTTGGATCCGAATTTGGATTCGATTCGTGATCATCTCTCGATCACGTCGTCTTCAACACGAGGCTAGTAACCCGTACGAAGACGAAGCTCGTGGCTTAGCGAAGTCATCCCGAGGAACTCGGCGTGATTACGGATAGAGACAATTCTAGCGAGGATCGTTCCGATTGATATCGTTCCCGCTACACGTCATACGAAAGGTATAACGTAGATAAATTTCCTTTTATTGCAAATTTAAATTTACGGTTATGTCTACACTTGTTGTAATATGCATGCGTGTGTTGTGTGTGTTGTAATAAATAGTAGTATTTATTATTTTTATTGCTTCCGCTGTGTTCATGTTTACGAAACATGATCGAACACACACACGCCGCGGTGCCGGAAACCCAACAGTGGTATCAGAGCCCAGGTTGTGTTTCGACATAATCGTAAAAATGGTTTTGTGATAGTCATAATGTATTTCTGGAAATTTTCTAATTTTGGAAATTTAGAAGTATTTATGGAAATTTTTCAATTTTGGAAAGTCTAGAAGTATTTATGGAAATCTTCCACTTTTGGAAAGTTGGAAGTATTTATGGAAATTGATATTTTCTATAAATAAAATATTTGATTAGATTCTGAAAATTTGTTTCCTAATTTAATCATGATTTGATTTGGGAAATCAAATCTTAAAATATTTGATTTCCATAAGTAGTTTTAATGATTTAGGAAATTGGTTTCCTAAATAGATTTTCCTTAATCAAATAATTCCATGAATAAAATATGTGATTAGATTTGGAAATTTGTTTCCTAATTTAATTATGATTTGATTCGGAGAATCAAATCTTAAACATATTTTATTTCCATAAATAGTTATGACATATAAAGAAATATATACATGACATAATTGTATGCCATGTAATTGCATTAGATGCATAACATTATGCCATGCGTGTCGTGACATGTAGATGTATGCCATGTATGCCATGCCATGTAGATAATAGTTATTTGCATGCAAAGAGGATGAGACATAAAACCCTTAAACAATATTAAAGCCTACACCTTCCATTAATATGGTTAGAACCAGAGTTCGCTTTCTTGTTTGGGTTGTTGGACTCTCCAAGCCCGGCCGAACTCAATATGTTCAAACCATGGAATAGTTTAATACTAATATGGTAAGAGTCGAGGTCAATCGTTAGCTTTGGTTGTTGGACTCTCCAAGCTGGGCTAATTGGTTGAATGCGCTAACCATATTAAAACTATTTCGATTAATGGGTTGGCTTTAACCCGAGCATCGGCTTGTTGGACTCTCTCCAAGGTCGATGTAAAGGGAGGTGAAGTTGGGTGCTATGCATATGATGCATACTTGTTAATGTGTTAACAACCCGATGTATGTGTGAACATTCAATTAGTTGATAGCACATTGTGATAGTTGCATATACGTGATATGCAATCGGTATAGTTGATACCTACCGTCGTAGTTATGAATGGCTTGTTGGACTCTCTCCAGGTTGTTCATAACTATGATGGATATCAGCCCATTCGGAGATGGACCTACGATCTCCCGAAGTGATTTTGGGGTTTTTGAAATTCGAAAAATGAATGGGATTTATAAATGTATATTGATGCATTTTAAAATCATCTTTCTCATATATGCTCGTATTGTATTTCTAAAATTGATCATGTTGTCTTTTAATTTGCGTTCCATTTTGGATTCGAATAAATTGACTGGACCGAGCTTCTTGGACTGGCTTAGAAGTTTGAGAATTGTTCTCAAGGTTGAAAAGCTTGCAAATGTCCTCGAAGCGCCTCTTCCCGCCCGTCCTAGTGACGATGCAACTCTGGACCAATTGTTGGCCTATCCGAAACATGTGAGTGATTCTGAACAAATGAGTTGCATCATGCTAGCCGCGATGGAACCCAAGCTACGAAAGCAGCATGAGCATATGGATGCTCATATCGTAGTCCTTCATCTTTGTGAGTTGGTTGATGAGCAAGTGAGATTCGAAAGGTTCGAAGTCTCAAAGCTCTTCTTCACCTCTGAGATGCTAGAAGGTTCATCTGTGGTACTGCTCAATATGCTGAAGACTGTGGAGTCTTCTGAGAAGCATGAGCAGGGGACAGTGCTGTTAGTTGATTCCTCGAAGAAAGGTTCTAAGAGGAAGTCAAAGGAATAGCAGAAGGGAAAGAAGAGAAGGGCTAAGAAGGTAGAACTAGCACAAAAGGAAACTTGCCATCATTATGGCAAGGAGAGCCATTTGCGAAGAAAGTGCAAGATTTATCTTGAGTCCGTGAAGAAGAATAAGGCATCGGATGCCCCATCTTCTTCAGGTATCTTCGTTATTGATTCTCATTCTATTTCCTTAGACACTTGGGTATTGGATACTGGGTGTGGCTCACATATATGTAATGACATACATGGGCTAAGGAATAGAAGAAGACTCGTCAAGGGAGAGTCAAATTTACGTGATGGGAATGGAGCAAAGGTTGCTGCACTTGCCATCAGAACGTATTTGTTGAGACTCCCTACAGGACTTGTCTTAGAACTGGACAATTGCTATTATGTTCCTTCTCTAATAAAGAACATTGTTTCTATTTCCTGTTTAAATAGAAATGGTTTCCATTTGACGTTTAGTAACAATTGTTGTTATATAACTTTAAATGGCGTACTTTATGGAACTGGAACCTTGAGTAATGACATTTATACGTTGGACGTATCCAGTGACATTTTCAATATCGAAGCGAGCAACACGCGTGCTCGAAAGGATAATCAAATAGACTCCTATATGTGGCATTGCCGTCTTGGCCATATAAGCAAGAAACGCATGTCCGAATTACACCGATGTGGAATTCTGGAATCGTTTGAATTGGATTCATACGATACATGCGAATCAAGCTTAAAAGGCAAGATGACTAAGTTACCTTTTACTGGAAAAGGTGAACGATTGGGAGAGTTACTAGGTCTAATACATACTGATGTATGTAGACCTATGTCAACTCAAGCATTAGGAGGCTATAGCTACTTCATTACCTTCACCGATGATCACTCACGGTTTGGGTATGTGTTCTTGATGAAACACAAGTCTGAAGCCTTTGAAAGGTTCAAAGAATTCAGAAATGAAGTAGAGAGACAACATGACAAGAGTATTAAAATACTTCGATCGGATCGAGGTGGTGAATACTTAAGTCAAGAGTTTCTTGATTATCTAAGAGACAATGACATATTGTCTCAATGGACTCCGCCCTATACACCACAGCATAATGGTGTATCTGAGAGGCGAATCGATCTGGACATGGTCAGTCAATGATGAATCATGCAACTCTTCCCAAGTCCTTTGGGGTTATGCACTGCATAGCTTGTTTACTTGTTAAATGTAATGCCTACTAAGGTAGTCTCAACTACTCCATATGAGATATGGAATAGTAAGAAACCTCATGTATCTTACTTGAAGATATGGGGTTGTCTCGCTTATGTGAAGGATCAGACGTACAAACTGGATGCTAAGTCTGATAAATGTCTATTTATTGGAGACCCTAAGGAAACAAGGGGTTACCAATTCTATCATCCTGTGGAACAAAAGGTGTTTGTTTCAAGGCATGCTGTGTTTCTAGAGAAAGAGTTTCTCTTGCAAGAAAACAGTGGGAGTGTCGTCGAGCTTGAGGAGGCTCGAGAGACTCAAATAGACATTGATGAGATACCTAATGAAGCACAACAGCCGACAACTCATAGTGATGAGCAATCGGCTGGACCTATTGTAACATCACATCTTCGTAGATCTGGTAGAACACGCAATATTCCTGAGAGATATGAATTTCTCGTAAGCGAATCGAACGACGTGTTACTCATTGATGATGAGGAGCCTACCAGTTATGAAGAAGTGTTGACAAGTTCAGAAAGGGATAAGTGGCTTGGTGCCATGAAGTCGGAAATGGATTCCATGTATGAAAACCAAGTTTGGAACTTGGTTGACCCACCTGAAGGGATAAAGCCTATAGGGTGCAAGTGGGTTTTCAAGAAGAAAACCGACATGGATGGTAATGTGATTACCTATAAGGCTAGATTGGTGGCGAAAGGATATCGTCAAAAAAACAAGGTGTTGATTATGACGAAACCTATTCGCCTGTAGCTATGCTTAAATCCATTCGGATGCTCCTGGCCATAGCGGCTCATTATGATTATGAGATATGGCAGATGGATGTGAAAACAGCTTTCCTTAATGGAAACCGCCGAGGACGGTATATGATACAACCGAGGGTTTCACATCGGTTGATAAAACCAAGGTATGCAAATTGCGACGGTCCATTTATGGATTGAAGCAAGCATCCAGGAGCTGGAATATCCGTTTTGATGAGACAATCAAAAGTTTGATTTCTCACAAAATCCGCATTTAACCTTGTGTGTACAAGAAGGTTAGTGGGAGGCAAATGATTCCTAGTATTGTATGTCGATGACATATTACTTATAGGAAACGATGTTTCAATCTTACAATACTAAGGTTTGGTTATCCAAGACATTCTCCATGAAAGACTGGGAGAAGCAACCTACATCCTCGGGATTAAGATCTATAGAGATAGATCAAACGGTTGCTTGGTCTTTCGCAGTACATATATAGACCGAAAAGCAAAGAGGTTTAGCATGTCAATCCAAGAAAGGTTTCTACCCATCGTGCATGGGGTACACCTTTCAAGTCTATGTGTCCGCACGTAAGATTTAGAGGATTTGCATGAGTAAGATTCCCTATGCATCCGCAATAGGATCTATCATGTATGCTATGTTATGTACGAGGCCCGATGTATCGTATGCTCTGAGTGTCACGAGCAGATACCAGTCTGATCCAGGAATGGATCATTGGGCGGCTGTTAAGACGATCCTTAAGTACTTGAGAAGAACTAAGGATGCGTTCCTAATATATGGAGAAGGGTACATGGTGATACGTGGGTATACGGATGACTCCGCATGCATAAGGATGATTCCATGTCTCACCGGGTATGTATTCACCTAGAATGGAGGCGCAATAAGTTGGAAAGGTTCCAAGCTTGACACTATAGCGGATTCTCGCCACTAAGGCGTAATACGCTTGCAGCTTTGGAAGCAAAGAAAGGAAGCGGTTTGGATCAAGTAGTTCATCTATGAACTTGATGTGGTCTCATCAATGATCCAAACATGTGCTTCGCCGCTATCATCTTATTAGAGAGATCATAAGTAGGAACGAAATACAAATCGAGAAAATTCCCACTGAAAGGAACTTAGCAGATCCCTTGACTAAGGCATTACCTCAAAATAAGTTTGAGGGTCATGTTCGAGCTTATGGTATTGGATACCGTAGCGATTGGCATTAGGCCAAGTGGGAGTCTGTTAGTAATATATGAGAGATGTCCTAAGGCAATCGCCTTATGTATGAACCATTTATATGATAAATGAAGATTCACTATTCGAGTATACATGTTTATGTATTTGATTGATCTTAAACTCATTTATCAATGTCCACGATACGATTCACAAGATGAGAGAATTTGTGATTGGATCACAACTAGTGAGTATCTCTACATGTGTAATTGTGATGTATCTAATTATCCCTAGTCGATGAATCGATGGATTCGACACCATCAATTCGTCGAGACTAGCACGAGGTATACCCTCGTGTATCCAAGCACCGATTCTCACCGGCCGGAGACATAGTGATGTCCGAGTTAATCGTGGATGCTAGTTATGGTAACTAGTTCATCGAGTGACCACCGTAAGACTTCATATGGTTCTCTCGCATATAGATATGTCAATGAAGTTCTTCATCGTGGCTTAAGTGCGATGTTCTTCGACCAGATTCAAGTCATCTTGATCATGGAGACTTATGCTTTGACATCTTAAGCAAACATCTCTAAGGAGATGTGGACCCGGATGATTGGGTATAAGTCAAGTGATCGAAGGTGTTTGAATAGCCTATAAAGGATTCACCACTCCTTGCAGGAGATGTATACCCATGGCCTCTCGTCGGATTGTTACTAAAGTCTTTGGCCAAAGCATTACATGTTTAGAGTAAGGTACTCTTCGATACATGTGGAGTAACTAGAACTGTGAGGACGAGGAAATGATACTTGGGCTAGGTGTGACGAGTCACTTAGTGGGATCGGCACAATAGACCATGTCCCAACCAAGTGGGTATAAGATGAGTGAAGGGAATGGGGCACGATTCATTCGAGCATCAAGGGTTTCGTAAATAGTTCGATCAACCGCTGATCTTTTCCTAATTGGGGATCATGATGTACTACTAGGTGCCACTCATGATCGTTCTATAATTAATGGTTAATTATAGACTACCAACATAAACCGAGAACCTATTTGGTCACACGCACAACGAGCGTAATCCAAAGGATTTAAAACGAGCTTGAGAATGGGATTCTCAGACCGAGAGAAACTAGGTTTGGTTGGACCAAACATAAAGCGAGCATGAAATCGTTTCAGTTGCAATGGAAGCGTGGATGGGCCGAGTCTTATGAAGACGTAATGGATGAACCAAAATGGTTTGGTTTTAATCCAATGGATGAGAATAAACCAAAGGGTTTGGTTTATTTTAAACGAATGAACCAAAAGTTGGTTCGGTTCGTTTTAACTTAAAATAAACCATCATGGTTTGGTTTATTTTAACTTATCTTAATGGAGCGTGTTAACGGGCCTAATGGTTATGATCCAATAACCATTAAGAGAATTAGTTCTCTATAAAAGAGGGCTTAATGGATAATTAAGCCCTAATCCAAAAACCCTAGCCTTTGAGTTGCCGTTGCTCGGCGCCAACCCTAGGCTGCCGCCCAGCTTGTTGTGCCGCCGTCATCTCCTTGTCGGCGTCCAAGCTTCAGCCGGTGAACCCTCCGGCGACCCTCCGGTGATCTTCCTAGGCCTCGGTGAAAAGGTGAGCACTTGGCTTCCTTGGTTTTGGCCGGCGCCTACTCCTCCACCAAGCTGTCCAGTTTTCTGGACAGCTTCTTCTCCTCTTGTCGGAGCGTCGTTTGGACGACGGTTAGAGCTCCGACAGCGGATAACTTACCGGGGGTTCAATCTCCGGTAATCCTCTGAGGTGGAGGACGAAGGATTCGTCAATCGGTTGACGAATACCTCTCCGGAGAAGCGAGTTTTGAGGACTCGTTTTGGATCCGAATTTGGATTCGGATCGTGATCATCTCTCGATCACGTCGTCTTCAACACGAGGCTAGTAACCCATACGAAGACGAAGCTCGTGGCTTAGCGAAGTCATCCCGAGGAACTCGGCGTGGATACGGATAGAGACGATTCTAGCGAGGATCGTTCCGGTTGATGCCGTTCCCGCTACACGTCATACGAAAGGTATAACGTAGATAAATTTCCTTTTATTGCAAATTTAAATTTACGGTTATGTCTACACTTGTTGTAATATGCATGCGTGTGTTGTGTGTGTTGTAATAAATAGGAGTATTTATTATTTTTATTGCTTCCGCTGTGTTCATGTTTACGAAACATGATCGAACACACACACGCCGCGGTGCCGGAAACCCCACAAACACCACTAATAAAACTCCTTCTCGACAACACGTCAAAGGTGGAGAAACCTCATACAAAGCTTATAACAGTAATACAACAAAAATATAAGCAAATATAATAGAATACAAGTAAAGAAAACTTTACAAATAGCTTTTAGATGCTTGCTTGTTTGGTTGCTTGAGTTGCACTTAGAGACCCTGAATTGCACTAGCAAATAACCCCAAATCGCCCTAAGAAACCATTGCCAAATCCTTCTCCATTAGATCCTTTTAAAGATTCATCATGAGCTAGATTCCGCCTAGCAGTCGACTGATCGCGACCATCATTCGACTTCTCCTGTAGCCATTGTGAGATAATTACTCGATCCACATTGGATAAGTTCCAAAGGATACACTGGCAGTCGACTGTCAGGGTCGTAGCTGACTGACTAGTCGGCTACCCAGCATTCTTCTCCCGTAACCCCGACCAGTAGTCGATTGCCATCCATGGCGTACCGATCGTATTCGCTTCATCGATCGACTACCCAATCTTTGGTAGTCAGCCACTTTTCGTAGTCGAACACCGGTCGACTCAGTAGTCTGTTGGTCATAATATCAGTCGACTACCACAAGTCAACTCAACTACCAAGTATCAAAACACTTGACCAATTAACTAGTCCAAATCCCCAGTCGACTGATAACCTTAATCTTGAGGTTTAAACCCAAGTATGATGCCCTCATACTTGCTAGACCACCTTTACCCTAGACCTAAGCCTTCTAGCCACCTCCGTTAGCCTCACGCTTATCGGTTCCCTCCAAGTCATCCATGACTTGTTCATCCATACGCTTACCTTTAGATGGTTCCATCGACTATTGTCATGCTAAACTGGTCTATACTGCCAAAGCATATTGGGCTTATGCTGCCAAGACTACCGCTTGGACTTTACGCCGCCAATATCACCCCTTGGACTTTCCTTGTCAACCCATGTTGTACTTTCCATTTGCCAAGACTCAAGCTTGGACTTTCCCTTGCCAAGACCCATGCTTGGACTTCCATGCCAAGTCCTCAAGACTTGGACTTTCCATGCCAAGTGTCCCACTTGGACTTTCCTTGCTAAGTACCCATGACTTGGACTTTTCATGCCAAGTACACAAGACTTTGACTTCTCCATCATATGGTCAACCCCATGTCAACCATATAGTAAAACAATGGTCAAACCATCATTAAACATCAAAATACCACTCGAGTCAAACTTGAGTCTGGTCAATCATGACCCAGGTCGATTGCACCAACAATCTCCCCAAAATATTGTCAAGCATCAAAACACTACTCGAGTCCAACTCGAGTCTGGTCAATCGTGACCTGGGCCGATTGCACCAATAATCTCCCCCTTTTTGATCTTTGACAAAAACCACAAAATCATTGAGTTAGGTTACCTTACTCAAATCTCCTTACCAATTCTCCCAAATTGATAATTTCATAAATTCTCCCCCTTTTTAACATACATCAAAAAGGTTCTCCTCAAGGAGGTCAATGTCTCACATCCTAATGAGATCTTACAATCTCCCCCTTGGCCCAAAAACATCTAGGATGACTTCACTCTTCCAAGTGATAAGTCCTATATCACTTAAGAGAGGCTTCCTATAAACTCTCCCAATTCTCCCCCTCATGAGGAAGAAAAAACATCCATCATCCCATGATGGATACCTCCCCTTAAAGGCTTGCTCCCCCTTGACCATTGCACCAACAATATCCTTGGAGAGTCCCTAAGACTATAGGAACACTAAACCATCAAAATTAAGGTTAAAATTTCAACAATGAACTTTCACACACCTTAAGATATACACCCTAAACAACTCTTCTAATCCATATCCAATGGATTTTTACCCTTTCCAATGCTTTCCAATGCATATCCCAGGGTTAGGAACAGTTAGGGTAACCTAACATAGCTGAAATCAGGCTAAACAAACCTTGTTTACTCAAAATCAACTCTAGCAGTCGACTGCCATTGACGCCAGTCGACTACCATAAGCGGCAGTCAACTGATTTTTGCAAATGTAGAATTTCATAAACAGAAAATGAAATTGGAAAATACATAAGTAATTATACATAATTTAAAAAATCTTGAAACTTCATACGTACAATACTTAAGTCAATCATAATGGGTGAAAAATATTGGAAAAATAAAATACTCATAAAATAATGAGATTGACACAGTTCAAAACCATTGAAAAGTTCAATGTTTTGGCCCTACTTTATATCAACTTCATCAATGGTGATTACTATCAAAAGATAGACTTCATCAAGGTTTTCTAAAATAATTTTAAAATGTTTTTGAAAACCTATATTGGATCATGATCAATGGGCTCAATGTACATGACTTGCACATTAGCTTTCCCCATGATCCACTCATAATATATGATGAGTTTGAGTTCATCTAGATGCAAAAACTATGCACCTTGAACTTAACTCATTTTCTAGCATCTCACATGTGTCTAGGGTGTATGAAAACACACATAAGTCAATATGTGAGACATGGGTTTTGTTCATTCTAATCTAAGGTCTCATGCATTTTCTAAGGCAACTCTACTTGATTATGCTATACATAGGACTTCAAATCATGTCATAGTCCTTAAATCAATTTTATTAATGCATGAAATATGATCATGGCATAAATGATAGAATAAATAAAGCAATGGCAATAATCGTAATGTCATGGCATATTATTTAATCCTAAACATACATGACACAAAAAACCTTAAACCTAAGTATAATCATGACATATTAAATGATAAAATGAAATATGATGTCATGACATGGCATATGGCATATGGCAAATAAGTCATGACAAATAAAATATTAAGGTATATAATACCTAAATTTTAATATTTGTTGTCATTTGTTATTATTAATTTCATTTTGCCATATTATCAACCATCTTCCAAGTGTGCCAAAAACCCAAAATGGCACACCATGACCTCTAAACCTAATTTGTGTCAATTTGATTGATTTTTCAAAATTCTCAAAATGTATTAGCACATCCTAAAATAATTTAGGATATAAATTCAAACCACATTTCCAAGGTACCCATAACCTTGAAAATGACCTAAAGTGCCACCTTTATCATGGTTAGGTTAACTACCCATCCATTTAAAGTTGGAACACCCTAACCCATCTAGCGTGAGTCGATCATGCTCCTAGGAACCCAAAACCTATTTGAGCTCCTTGGGTTAACTAGGTATTCCTTAAGGATGACCTCCCTAGATACCCTCCTAGGCTTGGTAGCCTTGATCATTTGGGTCTTATCATGGTTAACCTTAGGGATTGCTTCCCTAGTAACCTTCTTAGTGGTCTTCCTAGGTTTCATGGAAACCTTGACCACTAGACACTTGCCTTGGTTAACCTTAGGGATGACTTCCCTATTTACCTTGTCTTTCCTAGACTTAGTACTAGTTCCATAATCGAATGGAACATTGTGATAGGTAGGCTTATCTCCCTTGGACCTAGGCTTGTGGCTCAAGCCTTTCTTGCCCATAGATGAGCCTTGCCTCCTAGATTCTAAGCTTTGACTATTTGACCCCTTAATTTGATTTTGCATAATCCTAAGGGTCTTCTCCAACTTCTCAAGTCTTGACCTCAAGGCTTGATTTTCAATCTCCAATTTTTCTAATTTAGTGGGCCTGTTATTTCTTTGAATTGATTTGTTCTTTCTAGGCATATGTCTAGAATTCTTGGAGTTAAAGCCTAGATGGTTCTCTATCTTCCTAATAGACTCCTTAGGTAGAATTTTTCTGGGACATTAGTCTCAAATTTCTCCTTATTTCTAAAGTTGACATGTTTAGCTCCTAAGCAATAAAACCTATTTTTACTAGCATGCTTTTCATGAGTAATAGCAAGAGTGCTAAAAACATGCTTTTTAAACCTAGAACTAGAAGGTGCATTAAAATATACCTTAGGGTTTGCCTTAGAGGCTTCCCCTACATGTGTGGCTCATCCTTGCCCTTTGGTTTGCTTTCTCCCCCTAGGGCATTGACTTCGATAGTGTCCCCTTTGATGGCACTTGAAGCACACTACGTGCTCCTTGCTCTTACTGTTAGTGCAGTAGGCACCTGAATCGAACCTGAGTTTTGATTATAGCAAATACACAAAGTTAAGTTCACTTTGTTATCTCACAAGAAGAATCAAGTGTGCAGAATTGCTAAACTAAAGCTGAAGATCAGTGACACCCGGAGGTTAGCCGTGGTAGTCGGGCAACATCGGGAGGACTTCGGAGGGAGCCAAAGAACTCAGGTGAAGACTGAAAGCGAAGCTTAAAAGGTAAAGGTTGAGGTAAGCTCGTGTGAGTGAGTGTAAGTAAGGTCGTGTCCTCCGTACGGAGATGTCCTTAGGCGATGATCCAACCAAGACTTCCCATGAAAGGTCTAAGTCAAGATTGGATGGTAAACGACCATCGAACTTACTTATATTAACTGCATTTTCAAGATAACTCTTCATTGTAGATGGAAACCCTGCCATCAATTGACAGATGACTTGTATCAGTCGACTGATGCCTCCAACAGTCGACTAGTAAGGTTAGTAGTCGACTACTGGTCAAGGATCAACCCCGAGGAGAGTTAAAGCTTATCACCATTTCTCAAGGGCTAGGTGGCATCACCTTATGAAACCTCATCTCAACGATTAGGATTTCACAAGCCTATAAAAGTAGGGGTTCTCCACCCCATTTCCATCATGCTAAGTGCTCAAAAGTGCTCTTGCTACACTACTCTTCTACGACGATCTTACGACGCCGAAGTGCTACCGCATCTCCGACAACAAGAGCTCAAGTCCTATCTTTAATAGTCATTGGTATACTTTTATTAAATTGTCATCTTTAAATCTTGTTCACATCTTTCCTTATCGAGCTTTAATCATAACAAGGAGAGGGGGAGTGTCCCTCTACCTTGATTTTTTCGTATTGATTGTACTCACTTACTCCTACCTCTAATGAGGAGTGTTTTTAGTGCTTTTTCCTCCGTACGCAGTCTAGGACCATTAGGGCCTTGAATTAGCAGCCGAAGGATGTGAACCAAGAAAAAAAAATTGTTATATTTATTTTCCATTGCACTTTACTCTTCTTGTGTATCAAATCGACGAACGAATTAGAAAAGTTTTCCTTGCGCTATTCACCCCCCCATCTAGCGCTCAAATCGATCCAACAAGTGGTATCAGAGCCGGGGGCGCTACGATTTAGTGAAACCACCAATCTAGCAATTTTTAAAGATTTTTTTTGTTTAATTTTGTTTTACGAGTTTTTCATTTCGGTTAAATTCATTCTACCGCACTACTAATCCAAGACGAAAGTCTTGGTACATTTCGATTGTTTTTGTTTTGTGAGGTATTTGTTTTCCTTATTTTGTCTAAATGGCCCATCTCGAAGGGTTTAGCACCGTCCAACCTCCATTTTACAATGGAGACGACTTTCGTTATTGGAAGGGTTGGATGGAGTGCTTCCTTAAGACCCAAATCAAGATGTGGATCGTAATCCAAACCGGATTCACGCTTCCTACTAATGAAGTGGGTGAATCCTTGGATTATGATCAGTGGACTAAAGCCATGAAAAGAAAAGTTGAAGCCGATGCAAAGGCTACCCAAATCCTTCAATGCGGCTTGTCCAAAGTGGAGCTAAATTGTGTGGACCCCTTCATTAGCGTGAACGATCTATGGACTAAACTCGTTGAGTTACACGAAGGAATCGACAATGCAAAGGTTTGTAAATGAGACCTTTTATTAAATAAATTGTTGGTGCAATCAGCCCAGGTCACGATTGATCAGACTCGAGTTTGACTCGAGTAAGTGTTTTGATGTTTGACATAGATGTCTGACATGTGTTGGGGAGATTGCTGATGCAATCGACCCAGGTTAGTATTTGATGTTTGATGATGGTTTGACCATTGTCATGGGAAAAGTCCAAGCATGGGTCTTGGCAAAGGAAAGTCCATCATGGGTTGGCAAAGGAAAGTCCAAGCATGGGTCTTGGCATGGAAAGTCCAACATGGATTGGCAAGGGAAAGTCCAAGCTTGAGTCATGACATTTGGAAAGTCCAAGGGGTTTGATATTGGCAGCGTAAAGTCCAAGCGGGAGTCTTGGCAGCATAAGTCCAATGGTTGGAGGCGTAAAGTCCAAGCGGAGTCTTGGAAGCATAAGTCCAATGTGCCTTGGTGGTGTAGACATCGTTAGCATGACAATAGCCGATGGAAGCACCTGAAGGCTAGCGTATGGATGAACAAGTCATGGATGACTTGGAGGGATCCGATAGGCGCGAGGCTGACGGAGGTGGCTAGAATGCTTAGGTCTAGGCTACGGGTGGTCTAGCAAGTATTGAGGCACCATACTTGGGTTAAAACCTCATGTTTGAGATGTATCAGTCGACTGGGACCATGGGTTAGTCGACTGGTAGGAGTCAACTAGGGTTTAACTACGGGAAATGTCCTAGCAGTCAAATGTCAGAGTCTGGCAGTTGACTGCTGGCCTGAGCAGTCGAGATTTGGTAATCAGTCGACTAATGGCCGGGAACTCTGGCACAGAAGGATCTCCAGTCGAGTGATCGCGTCGACCACTCGACGGATTGAGCCATCAGTTGACTGATGGTGTATCTGTTGGATTTTTCCAACGTGGATCTAGCCGTTGTCTCACAACAACAGTGACACCAGTCAACTGATGGTCCTGAGCAGTCAACTGATAGGCAAAATCTAGCCCAAGGAGCAGCTATAAAGGGAGCTCGTGGAGGGAGGATTCACCATGGTTCTTTGAGGAGTTTTGGGGCAAATTGCTAATGTAATTCAGGGTCTCCAAGTGCAACTCAACCAACCAAACAATCAAGCATCCAAAAGATTATTGTAAAGTGTTCTTGGCTTTCTTTTGTTGTATTCATTTGTATTTGCTAGTTGTTTACTTGTATTACTGTTGTAATATCTTATAAGAGGATTCTCCACCTCCGACTTGTGTCGAGAAGGAGTCTATTGGATTAGTGGTGTGTGTACGCATCGCTAGAGCTCGTTTGAGCTCGATCAGTGGAGTAGGAACCATTCGGTTCCGAACCATGTTATATCCTTGTGTTGCGCTTATGTTCTTGTTGTATTTGTTTTATTATTGTTTATTCCTCTGCATATAATAAGTTTTATAGTAAGCACACGAACGAATTCCATCAAGAAACACCGACGCTATTCACCCCCCCTCTAGCGGGTGCATCGTTCCTAACAATTGGTATCAGAGCCCGAGGCTCTTCTATGGACTAACCGCCAGAAGCAAAACCGCTAGAGGGTGAAGAGGAAGAAGATGGAGTTTGAAGAAAAAGTTGGGTGGGATATCAACACCCCAATTCCATACACCTTCTATGGACAAGAAGGGTTTAAGCAATGGAAGGCACGGATGGAGAACTTCTTGATGATGGACTTCGAAGATTGGATGATCCTAGTGAAGGGTTTTGAATTTCCAAGAGGCCAAAAGGTGGATACCTCAAGAAGAAGAGATGGACCGAAGAGCAAGTCCAAGTCTTCGAGAGAAATGATAAGGTAATGTAATTGATATTAAATTCACTGCCTAACAATATTGTGTCTAGGTTAGGTGAATGTCTGGATGCCAAGGAATTATGGGAAAAATTGGCCAAGCTCCATGAAGAACCATCCATGGCTCAAGTAGAGAGAGAGCGCAAAGAAGAAGCTTCATCATCCTCACAAGAAAGTGAAGATTTGGAGGTTGATAGAGAATTGACATCCGGATCGGTGGAAGAAGCCTCCACCTCTAGGATTGAGGGGGAGGAGATTAGATCTCCGGGTCAAGGGCAAGAGCAAGAAGAGCCATCTACTTCGGGGAGAAGTGATGTACAAGCTCAAGAGACCCTCATCACCACCCTAGGTAACTCAAACACTTCAATTCAAAATAGAATCCATATTATGTGTTTTGAGTGTAGGGAGTTGTAGGGTCGCGGTTGGCCGGCTAGAGGGGGGGGGGTGAATAGCCTTCTTTCGTCGACGGTGGAAGTCGTTCTTAATCATCTACAATAAATGTTAGCGCAAGCGGAAAGTACAAAGCAAAGACAATTAAGAACAAACACAAAGATAAACAATGCTAACAAACAATATAACGTGGTTCACGCCCTCGCCGCTAATCCACGGTCCGATTCGTCCCCGGTGAATCACTCCGCAACCAATCCACTATTGGTCTCTCCCTTTAGCCAATGCAAGGTGAAGGTAAACCCTTACAACTCAAGAATACTCCTTCTTTTACAATAGATGAGAAAGAAACTAGAAGAAGGAGTTTAACACTTGTGGAGCACTTGGATGGTAGTTTGGAGCATGAGCATTAGCCATCCAAAAGCCCACACCCTCTCTTTTTATAGAGAGGGTTGATTTCTTCCCGTTGTCCGCTATCAGTCAACTGCTGCCTTTGGCAGTCGAATGGCGCCGCTCTAGCGACCTCAACACGCGTCGATCCGATCGCATTGTAGTCCAACGGAACCCTTAGCGATCGATGTATCCATCGATCGTGATGCCTTCATCGGTCAATCGATCGGCTATGGGCGGTTCTGCGTACTGCGGCGTTACCGTGATCATTGCCATTCCATGGCGATCGATGATAATCTATAATCGATTGCCATTCCATGGCGAACACCGACGAACCCGTCAGGCTCGGAAGCGATCGCCATTTTATGGCGATCGATGTCGAAATCTCATCCGACACTTAGCAATTTGGCCGAGTTCACCTAATGAGCTACTTACATTTCACTCATTCTCTCATCTCACTCGAAGTCCCTCGCCGAAGCTCTCTTCGTTCGTGGCCACATCCCTCGGCAGCATCAAGCGTACGACTCTGCAATGCTCCTTCGCATCTCTTGCCTTCAAAGTCTGCTTCCTTGGCTTCGCTTCAAGTCATCTCGTCCGGTTTTATGGATAAATCATCTGTGAGTGCACTGCACCCCATTAACTAAAAAAAGAAAATAACATGTCCTTCTATGTCCAAAAAACTATTTAGGGTCATTCACACTCACATTCATCAAAGAAATAAGAGAATACAAGTGAGTTGAATTGATAGAGTAAACTTCATAGTGCACATAAGTTAACTCATGAATACTCCAACAACCTATAACTTTCCCTAGCTCACAAACTAAATTCCCTGCATAAATCCCCATTTATGATATCATCCTCATAACACATGAATTTAATATTTTCTATTCCTAATCTGAAGTAGCTCTAATTTTTTTATCAATCATTCAAACTGATCGATGTTTCTCACATGATGTTCGAAATAGGTCAATCCAAAACCAAGCAAATTTTACAAAGTTAAATACTGGCCAACAAGGCGTAGCTGAACTTAAATATTACACTGACGAGCTATTTTGGATAACTTAACCTAACAATTTTACAACCTCTGAGAATTCGGATTATCCAAAGATAGCCTCACGATATCCTGACTTTACCCTAACAATACAAAACCCGACAAAATAGATCATCAAAATCCATAGATCAACATATCCACCACTCAAACATCACCCAAAAAGAAAAAACAATCCGTGAAAAACTAGAGAGAAATAAGGGAGGGACCTTTTCATCGCAGGGATGGGTCGGGTAGGGTGGAAACCATGGTTGTACACCTCTTGGCGAATCTGGTTCTCTGTGCTACTCTCTCACTGCACACTCCTTCTTCCTTAACTTGACTCGGCTTGGGTAATGCTGGAGAGCTCTCCATAGGTTGTGACACAGTTTGGGCTATCTGGGCCACCTATGTCTCCAACATCCTTGTGTGACTTGCAAGACTATCAATGGTGGCCTTTAAGTCTCTGAGTGACTCCTTTGTTTTCTGATGTTGGCGGCGAAACTCTTCATTGGCCTTCGTTTGGGTCGCAATGAAGTCTTCCATCATCAATTCTAACCTAAACTTCTGCAGTTGCTGCTATCCATTGCCCTACTGCTGCCCATACCCTCCTGATGGTTGAAAGTTTCCCGAGTTATTCCGATAGGAAAAATTCAGGTGGTTCCTCCATCTAGGATTGTAGGTACTGGAGTATGGGGTGTTGGGCCTTTGATTATAATCCCCAACTGCATCACAATGCTCAATCTGCTCTTCTGAGCCACTCTGCCCTCCATAGTAGTCCTCCTGATACATTGCTGCTCCTTGTCCAATGTCAATGGCCGCACATGAAAATGCAGGATTTATAGAGTTGAACTGTCTACTAAGCATGTCCATCATCGCTGCTAGGTGGTCCACTGAGTTGACAACATATTGTCCCACGAAAATAGCTGGGTAACTACGTTCGAAAGACCATTGATGGTGGTTCTGGACCACCTCTTCTATCAACTCCTCTGCTTCCTCGATAGTCTTGTTCATAAGTGATCCTCCTGCGGCAGAATCGAGGGACATCTTTGTGGTATACATGATCCCATTATAGAAGATGTGGATCACCAACCACCTTTCCAGTCCATGGTGGGGGCATTGGTAAAGTAGACCCTTGTAGCGATCCCAAGCTTCAAATAGGGACTCCCCTTCCTTCTGATGAAAGCTTGTGATTAGATGGCGCATGTGAGCAGTCTTGCTTGGTGGGAAGTATTTATTCATGAACTGCTGCTCACATTGCTCCCATGTAGTAATGCTTCCCGAAGGCAGGGAGTGAAGCCATGCCTTAGCCTTATCCCGCAATGAGAACGGGAATAGGCTCAAGCAGATCGCGTCTGCAGGGACTCCATTTATCTTCATCATCGAGCATATTTCCAAAAATATCTCCAAGTACCGGTTCGGGTCTTCAGTCCCAGCTCCCCCGAATTGACTCTACTGAACCATGTGTATGAGTGTCGATTTCAGCTAAAAGTTGTTTGCCGAAATGGACGGTCTAGCTATGCTCAGCCTAAATCTTCTAGCGCTAAGGGATGCATAATCCCGCAGAGGTCGGCTACCTATATTCACTTCGGATGTAGCTTGGTCCTCCATCCTCTTCTATTTAGCTCTCCGACGATGATAGGTTCGTTCAATTTCTAGATCGATCAGAATCAGGCCTTCCGATCCTAGGCGTCTAAGCATACGAAGAACCTAGACGCAAAATTAGGAGTATTTACCTAATGTTTAGAAACAAGAAATAAACTAATCTATCTAACTAAATCAAAGAGCCAATAAGAAAATGTAGAACTACTGCTAAAATAAAATAAAAACTAAATCTAAATATGGAAAATATAAAACTGAAGTAAATAAAGTTAAATTAAAAGAAAGTGAAGCAAGTAAATAAATCTAATCCTAAGTTCAATCTAATTATCCACTTCTTGATTCAATATCGAATCAATTAGTCTCCGATAACGGTGCCAAAAACTTGATGCATGTGAACGCGACATCAAATCTCGCGACGGAGACCGTCGAGGACTTGAAGCGCACGCTTGCGCTCAACACCTGCAAGTGCATGGATGTCGTCAAGTAATAAAAAGATTTATCGATCCCATAGGGACTGAGATTCGAGTATCGATCTATTCGGTGGACGTTATTGTTCAGAAGTCAAATCTAATGTTTGTGATTGCGAGGGTTGTCGACGGTCCTAAGTCAATACAGTGTCACACAGAAGAAGAAAAGGCTTACTGCGAGTCTTTGGAAGGGATTCTAGGATTTCAGTTTCGCTTGTGTGTCGCAAAACATGCTATCAATTGTGTATTGTCTAAACGTCTAACTATGACCTTGTAGAAGGGACATCATACACTTCTCCGATGAGTCTTCGCATCTATCGGGAGCTATCTCTGCCTTACAAGGATGGGATAGGCGGTACGAGGATGCCGAATCAATCCCTACGACGAATCATTTCCAATTCTATCGCAGCCTTCTATCCACAGTTACAAGAGATGAGGCCAACCCCTAGGTTCCTCTTTAGTTCTCTTAAGTCTTAGATATGAGGGTTGTCACCCCTCGTATCGGCTAAGCACAGTAGATAGAAAACCAAAACACATAGATATCAGTCTAAACTAGTACCAATTACAAATACAAACTCAAGAATAGAATTTAATTTGGAATAACATGTTCTACGCACACAAACTGCTCCTTAATCCTAGAATCGAAGAAACTACTCCATAAATATGAGAGGAGAAACACAAAGCACGTTCATATTCGAATAAACAATAGATAACATGCAAAGAATGGAAATTACAATGCAATATGGTCTTCTCTCCGACGTTGAAGTGCAGAACTTGGATCTCTGACGACCTTACTCCTCCCCGTTGCGAGTTCCCGAAGCTTTTTAGGGCTTCGGAGTGCCATCCCAGCCGTCGTGCCCTCCCCCTAGGGTTTGGGCATAACTTTCCTTATATAGACATCTCGTCGGATCCTCGCAAAATCTAGAAAAAACCCTAGTCACGTCAAGTCGTCTGGCCACCACACGACCGTGTGTAAGGATGTGGTGGCTATTTTTGAACCCTGGACAAGGTCGTGTGTAGCCACACGCTGAGTCCATGTCCTACTCTGTGTCCAGTTGCTAAATGCCTCCTTTTTTCTCCGAAATCGGATTGTTTTCCTCATGGAATGCTATCCTGCACATAAAAGTACAAAGAACGTATATCCGAACCAAAAAATAGGAAATGCATCCAAAATAAAGTAGAATATGCATGAAACATGTAGGGTCGATGAAGTGTAGATGTTGGCCGGCTAGAGGGGGGTGAATAGCCTTTGTCGTAGACGGTGAAATTTGTTCGTTCGTTGCTCATCTACAAAACTATTAGCGCAAGTGGAATATGCAAATACAAACAATTAAAGACAAAAGCAATAACGAGAATACAAATGCTAACAAAGGATGTAACGTGGTTCACGGCTACGCCGCTAATCCACGGTCTGATTCGTCCAAGGTGAATCACTCCTCAATTTATCCACTAGATCTCTCCTTTGCACAAAGCTAGGTGAAGGTAACCTCTTTTACACAAGGATCACTCTTCTACAATAGAATGAAGATTAGCACAAGTAGAAGAGTGGAAAACATTTAGGGAACTTTGGGAGCTGTTAGGAGTTCAAGCATTAGGCCCCCAAAGCCCCACACCCTTCCTCTTTATAGAGGAAGAGGGTTTCTTCCTGTTGACACAGGAGCAGTCGACTGATCCTGTAGCCGTTGCCCAATAACGACGACTTTCCATGTTGGATTTCTTCCAACGGCTTCCACATCAGTCGACTGATATTTCCATCACCCGACTGATGCTCCGATCAGTCGAGTGCTCACGAGCTCGACTCCATTCTTTGCCCGAAACACTTACGACTAGTCGACTGATGCCTTCATCAGCCGACTGGTGGTCTTGTAGTTGACTGCCAATCCATGGCAGTCGACTGTTGGCACTTGAACTGTACTCGAACACTAGTCGAGTCACAGTCGACTTAGAGTAGTCGACTACCATTACATGGCAGTCAACTGGTGTCGGGAAATCCCATCCGACACTTAGCCAAATGGCCAAGTTTCACCTAAGAGCACTACCCCTTCCCGGGTTACATTCGCTCACTCTTATCCCTCAGAGTCCCTTGCCTTTGAAGTTATCTTCATCTGGCAACATCCCTCGGATGCGCCAAGTGCACGACTCAGCAGCTCCATCCTTCGCATCTCGCCCTGAAGTCTACTTCCTCCGGCTTCACTTCAAGCTCCTCGTCCGGCGGTCCCTCGAATGCTCCAAGCGCACGGCTTTCGCAAAGCCATCCTTCACCGACTCAAGGACAGAGTCATGAGATGTGAAACTCGCCAAGGCTCCATGTGCGAATTACTAAGTCCTGCAAGACTCCAACACACATATCAAATCCACACATCCTAACTTAAACCCTTTGCCACACACATCAAAACCATATCAAGGATTGATTGCACTAACAATCTCCCCCTTTTTGATGTGTGGCAATCCGTTTAAGTTAGGTAAAACATTTGATAAAAACTATTAAGGAAAGAGAGCATGTGAATAACATGATTAGCAACTCTCCCCCTTAATACATGAAACTCCCCCTAAATACAATTCCCCCTTACTTAAACATATACATTTCTCCCCCTTTGACACCATCAAAAAAATATAAACAAAGTTTATCTAAGCATGGTATCAAGTTTAGAGGGAAACAAAAACCAAAACATGCCTTAAAATTGGATACAAAAGGTTATTGGGCATGTTATCAGACGACCAGTCGACTGGTTCAGACTACCAGTCGACTGACACATGTATTTCGGGGTTTTCAGGTTTTCAGGGTGGATTTTAGAAAAGCATTAGAAAATTTATAAAATTAAAAAAAAATCATGAAATTTGAGGAACATATTTCTTGTAAGTATATTTATCAATGAAAAATAGTTTTCCATGAAAAATCATTATATTTTCAAGTATTTGCAAAAAATCCAAAAGTTTCAAAAATAACTAGATTTTTTATCAAGTTTGTATCCATTTTAACACCTAGTTTTGCTTTGGATTGTTTCAAAAACATGAACATGCAGATTTTAAAGTAAGAAATTGTTTTGAAAACATATGAAATATCCAACCATGATCTTTGGGCATTATGTCTATGAATTAAACATAAGCCTTCCCCATGATTGGTCTATTATTGCTATTTTGATACTTTAAATGACCATCTAAATGCCATAGGCATTAGTGGACATTTGTATCATCCTAACATCTCACTCATGCTAAGTTTTCAATCAAGGTAGCCTATGGTGAGTGTGAGATGCATCCTAAAGGTATTTGTATATACTTAACCATTATTTTCATGCAATTCTATGAAGGTTAAGTATCATCCTAACATCCCACATGATCATAAATATACATATGCATTGATTTCATATTATGACCATGAAACAAATGTATTCATCAAATTGTGATCATGCATTAAGTATTACATCATGATAATAAGGCAAATATCACCTAAAGCATGATTTATCTATTTATAGGTGCATTATCATCACCTAACACTATTTCAAAAACATTGTCCCGCCTTCCTAAGTCAACCAAAAATATGATATAGGTGAAATCCATATGGTTGACTATCCTAGGGTTTTCTTAACCCTTTAGGATGGATTTAGGAACCCAAAATAAGTTCTTTCCTATGGGCTTCACTAAAAATTCCTTAGGGATCCATTTTCTAGCTATTACCTTCTTTTTATCTTGACCCCTAGCAATTAGACATTTATAGGCCTTTTCATTTTTCTTTTCCTTATATCCTAGGCCTTTCTTGTTGAAACTAGCTCTTTGGATCCCTATGATCATGTTAAGGGTGTTGGAGCCTATTGTGAATTTTTCTAGGGCCTTGGTCAAGTGGTCTATTGTTGGTGAGGGGAAACTTCGCTTCCCACTTCAACTCGGTCGCTTGTTCATGGCGATCCCTTCTACGTCCCCGGATAAAAAAATTTATCCTTGAAAAGAGGGATTGCCCAAGCAACCTTGTCATCGTTGTGCTATTCGTTTAGAGTAGTCACTTGAACAAACTTGTTGTTGAAGCGACCAACCTCTATTCCACGAATAGCCGCGGAATAGACGATGCACGGATCGCCGACTTTTGTGTTTATGTTCGGGGTCCAAGTATATTTAGCCACAAAACAGAATATATATCATGCATATAATTTAAAAACAAATATAAACATGTAACAAATGAAAATAGAGAATCGATATACCTCTCGATCTTCTATTGTATGACCTTCCTCCTTTCAGACGTCGTGTGGGCGACGATCTACTAAAAGTTGAAGCTCCTAGATCACCAATCTTCCTTCCTTGCTCGCTCCGAGCAAGAGGAAGAATAGAAACAAGACTCTTCTCCTTCCTTTAGCCAACCAACAAGCACCAAACACTTTGCTTGCCGCCGACCAACAAGGAGAAAAAGAATAGGTGAATGGCGACCAAAGCTCCAAGGGAGAACCCTAAGCCTAGGTTTTACCGGCCAAAGAGAGGAAGAGGGGCTGCTTTGGACGTCGGCCAAGTGTTGGAAAAGGCTGCTAGGTCGCCGGCCCACCTTGAGGAAGAAGAGAATAAGGAATAAGTTTCCTTATTTGGTGCCGCCAACTTCAAACCCGAGCCTCCAAGCCTTGCCGCCCAAAAACCCTAATCCTATCTCTAGTTGGATTCAAGTTGCCATAAGAGTCCTATTCCTATCTCTGTGGGAGTAGATGAAACCAAGTTCAGAATGTACACTGCCGTATCTAGAGCATATCCCAAGAACGAATCTGGCAACTCAGAATACCTCATCATCGATCACCATAAGAGTCCTATTCCTTCGCTCTACTACACCATTCTACTGGGGTGTGCTAGGTGCAGACAATTTGGATTGAATCCCAGCCTCTGATAAGTAATTCCTAAACTCTCCCAAGAGGTACTCACCACCACGATCAGATCATAGTGTCATCCATATCTTGAATAATCGTCTTATGAAAAAGACGAAATATTCAAATCCATCTTTTGCCTGGATAGACATAGGACCATACAAATCAGAATGAACCAATTCTAACACATCTTTGGATCTATACCCCTTGGCCTTAAAAAGCTTCTTGGTCATTTTACCCTCCAAGCAAGATTTGCAAGTTGGGAAATCTTCCACCACTAATGAACCCAGAGGTCCATTAGCTATCAACCTTTGAATTCTGCTTAGGTTAATATGTCCAAGCCTAAGATGCCAAAGATATGTTTGGTTCATCTTCGAAGGTTCTTTTCTCTTATTGGAACTAGAAGATGAGTTATTAACTTCTATTTGCATCGTGGGAGCTTTTGGTTCAAGTGTGTATAGATTTCCTATCAATGCACCCGAACAGATAATGTCCCTATTCCTTTTTATAATAACTCTGTCATTAAAAGAAATAGAATATCCATCCATAAACAATTTAGAAACCGAAATTAGATTCTTTCTAAATAAAGGTACATAAAAGCAATTCTTAAGAACCAAAACTTTATTTTCTCAAAAGACAAATAAACATCTCCCACTGCAACAGCCACCACCTTCGTGGCAATGCCTAAGTAAACGGTAATCTCCCCTTTAGCTAGTCATCGAGTTTCCTGGAACCCCTGCAAAGTATTGCAGACATGATCAGAGGCTCCCGTATCTACACACCAGGTGTTGATAGATAACACCGCTAACCATGTTTCAATGACTAGACTAAAGGATATACCTTTGTTTTGTTTCGGATTGGGACAGTCCTTCTTCCAATGTCCATCCTACTTGCAAGTGAAGTACTTGCCTTTCGGCTTCTTCACTCCTCCCTGAGATCCTCCCACCCCCTTTGCTCCACCTTGTTTCTTCTTCTTCTTGCCTTTTGGCTTAGAAGTAGAAACCTTCTGAGCAATCATGGCCTGAGCCTGAGCAAGCCTTTCTGTCGACTGGAGAATGATATCGACCTGGGTTTCCCCATCGGTCTCAGCTCCAAGGACTTCCAACTCATTCGCAGGCTTAGGAGGACACTCTTCGAACAGTACATATTTGTACTCCTCAGCAGTTAAGACAATATCTAGATTCTTTTCCAATCAACATAATTTTGTACAGTAAGTTTATTTTCCTTTAGTATCACAACAAGTGGACTGAAAATCATTTTTGAAAATCCTAAGAATCACATAGATCATTACTTTAGATTTCAAAAAATTATTGATTCCTCAAACAATAAAATTTTAAAATCAACCAACACCTCAAAACACCGAGAATATCGCATACCACGATCGTGTGGACGTATACGAATTCTACATTTGTAAGAGGAGGTTTTACTCATTAATTTTACTATCTTGTCAACCTAACTTTTTAACAAGTAAAATTAATAGTTGGTTTCTCTTCGGCCCTACAAATAAAAGCAGTGACTCCGATGGGGAGGATACTCCTATTTGCATCTAAGTGTTCACCATTACTCGATACCAAGGAAAATATCTCGGGTTATGTGCCTTCCGATGGGGAAGTACACACGCTCCTTAATAATTTCCTATAACCATATCCGACCATGTGATCCACAAACAAACTCATCCGATGGGGAGGAAGGCACTCAGAGCCGACGTGCAAGTTTGCTTGTATCACATGTCAAATCGTAATGGAGGCCGTGGAAATTTATAAAAAATACCCCTCTCCCACTTAGTAATTTAAAATTGAGGAATTTTCTACCCTACGACATGCATATCAAACAATAAGCAATAAATATGAAAAATAAAAAATTTTCCAACTATTATGGCTTTTGTCTTCAATATGTCTCCCGTCGTATCGCCATCTCGTCCGCTCCTCCTACGCCATGTACGAGCCATCCGGAGATCCGAGCCGAGACTAAAAACTATTTTAATTTACATCCATCGATCCTATACTCCACGAGAGAGTGTACATGAAATCTAGATCGAAAGTAAACTAAAATATAAAGAGTGGCTAAACAATGCCATATCTAATTTACAAAAAATTAAATACTAGCCTCGTCAACCCCGAGGATTTAACAAAATATACTATTACACACATACAATCACATACACACATATGACCATAATAGTCGGATCTTATGCCTGCAACCAAAGAGTTAACCTACTCATATCCTACTATTATCCGACACATATAATATATGAAAAATGCATAAGAGTAACCGAATCTTAAACACACAAAACCGGAAATCATAGCTCTGATACCAATTGTTGGTGAGGGGAAACTTCGCTTCCCACTTCAACTCGGTTGCTTGTTCATGGCGATCCCTTCTACGTCCCCGAATAAAAAAATTTATCCTTGACAAGAGGGATTGCCCAAGCAACCTTGTCATCATCGTGCTATTCGTTTAGAGTAGTTACTTGAACAAACTTGTTGTTCAAGCGACCAACCTCTATTCCATGAATAGCCGCGGAATAGACGATGCACGAATCGCCAACTTTTGTGTTTATGTTCGGGGTCCAAGTATATTTATCCACAAAACAGAATATATATCAAGCATATAATTGAAAAACAAATATAAACATGTAACAAATGAAAATAGAGAATCGATATACCTCTAGATCTTCTATTGTATGACCTTCCTCCTTTCGGACGTCGTGTGGGCGACGATCTACCAAAAGTTGAAGCTCCTAGATCACCAATCTTCCTTCCTTGCTCGCTCCGAGCAAGAGGAAGAATAGAAACAAGACTCTTCTCCTTCCTTTAGCCAACCAACAAGCAACAAACACTTTGCTTGCCGCCGGCCAACAAGGAGAAGGAGAATAGGTGAATGGTGACCAAAGCTCCAAGGGAGAACCCTAAGCCTAGGTTTTACCGGCCAAAGAGAGGAAGAGGGGCTGCTTTGGACGTCGACCAAGTGCTGGAAAAGGCTGCTAGGTCGCCGGCCACCTTGAGGAAGAAGAGAATAAGGAATAAGTTTCCTTATTTGGTGCCACCAACTTCAAACCCTAGCCTCCAAGCCTTGCTGCCCAAAAACCCTAATCCTATCTCTAGTTGGATTCAAGTTGCTGCCCACCCCTTGCCCTCCTTTTATAGAGTTAGGGATAAGCCTTGTTTTAATTTGTTAGTAATATATGAGAGATGTCCTAAGGCAATCGCCTTATATATAAACCATTTATATGATAAATGAAGATTCACTATTTGAGTATACATGTTTTATGTATTTGATTGGATCTTAAACTCATTTACTGAATGTCCACGATACGATTCATAGCATGAGAGAATTTGTGATTGGATCACAACTAGTGAGTATCTCTACATGTGTAATTGTGATGTATCGGAATTATCCCTAGTCGATGAATTGATGGATTTGGACACCATCAATTCTGTCGAGACTAGCACGAGGTATACTCCTTGGTGTATCCAAGCAGCTGATTCTCACTAGCTGGAGACATAGTGATGTCCGGAGTTAATCGTGGATGCTAGTTATGGTAACTAGTTCATTGGAGTGACTAGCTGTAAGACTTCATATGGTTCTCTGCATATATAGATATGTCAATGAAGTTCTTACTGTAGCTTAAGTGCGATGTTCCTTTGATTTGCGGTATTCAAGTCATCTTGATCATGGAGACTTATGCTTTGACATCTTAAGCAAACATCTCTAAGGAGATGTGGACCCGGGATGATTGGGTATAAGTTGAAGTGATCGAAGGTGTTTGAATAGCCTATAAAGGATTCACCACTCCTTGCGAGGAGATGTATACCCATGGTCTCTCGTCGGATTGTTACTAAAGTCTTTGGCCAAAGCATTACATGTTTAGAGTAAAGTACTCTTCGATACATGTGGAGTAACTAGAATCCGTAGGACGAGGAAATGATACTTGGGCTAGGTGTGACGTAGTCAGTCTAGTGGGGACTGGCACTATAGACCATGTCCTGAACCAAGTGGGTATAAGATGAGTGAAGGGAATGGGGCACGATTCATTCGAGCTACTGAACGGTTTCAGAAATAGTTCTGGATCAACCGTTGATCTTTTCGGTTAATTGGGGATCATGATGTACTACTAGGTGCCACTCATGATCGTTCTATAATTAATGGTTAATTATAGACATCCAACATAAACCGAGAACCTATTTGGTCACACGCACAACGAGCGTAATCCGAAAAATTTAAAACGAGCTTGAGAATGGGATTCTCAGACCGAGAGAAACTAAGTTTGGTTGGACCAAACATGGAGCGAGCATGAAATCGTTTCAGTCACAATGGAAGCGTGGATGGGCCGTGTCTTATGAAGACATAATGGATGGACCAAAATGGTTTGGTTCTAATCCAATGGAGGAGAATAAACCAAAGGGTTTGGTTAATTTTAAACGAATTAACCAAAAGTTGGTTCGGTTCGTTTTAACTTAAAATAAACCATCATGGTTTGGTTTATTTTAACTTATCTTAATGGAGCGGGTTAACGGGCCTAATGGTTATGATCCAATAACCATTAAGAGAATTAGTTCTCTATAAAAGAGGGCTTAAGGGATAATTAAGCCCTAATCCAAAACCCTAGCAATAGTTGCCGCCCACTTCATCCCTTCTAAGAGTTGGCGCCAACCTCCATTGCCGCCCAGCCCCTTGTGCCGCCGTCCAGCTCCTTGCCGGCGTCCAAGCTTCAGCCGGTGATCCTCCGGCGACCCTCCGGTGATCTCCTTTAGGTTTGGCATCAAGGTGAGCTTTATCTTCCCTTGGTTGGCCGGTGCCTATCTCCTCCACCAAAGCTGTCCAGTTTTCTGGACAGCTTGTTCTCCTCTCGTCGGAGCATCGTTTGGACGACGGTTAGAGCTCCGACAGTGGCTAACTTATCGGGGATTCGATCTCCGGTAATCCTCTGAGGTGGAGGACGAAGGATTCGTCAATCGGTTGACGAATACCTCTCCGGAGAAGCGAGTTTTGAGAACTCGGTTTTGGATCCGAATTTGGATTCGGATTGTGATCATCTCTCGATCACATCGTCTTCAACACGAGGCTAGTAAACCGTACGAAGACGAAGCTCATGGCTTAGCGAAGTCATCCTAAGGATACTCGGCGTGGATACGGATAGAGATGATTCTAGCGAGGATCGTTCCGGTTGATGCCGTTCCCGCTACACGTGATACGAAAGGTATAACGTAGTTAAATTTCCTTTATTGAAAAATTTAAATTTACGGTTATGTCTACACATGTTGTACTATGCATGCATGTGATGTGTGTGTTGTAATAAATGTAGATTTATTATTTTTATTGCTTCCGCTGCGCTCATGTTTACGAAACGTGATCGAACACACACACGCCGCGGTGCCTACCAAGGTAGTCTCAACTGTTTGGGGTTATGCACTTCAGACAGCTGTTTACTTGTTAAATAGAATGCCTACCAAGGTAGTCTCAACTACTCCATATGAGATATGGAATAGTAAGAAACCTCATGTATCTTACTTGAAGATATGGGGTTGTCCTGCTTATATGAAGCGGACAATATCAGAAAAATTGGATGCTAAGTCTGATAAATGTCTATTTATTGGATACCCTAAGGAAACAAGGGGTTACCAATTCTATCATCCTGTGGAACAAAAGGTGTTTGTTTCAAGGCATGCTGTGTTTCTAGAGAAAGAGTTTCTCTTGCAAGAAAATAGTGGGAGTGTCATCGAGCTTGAGGAGGCTCGAGAGACTCAAATAGACATTGATGAGATACCTGGTGAAGCACAACAGTCGACAACTCATAGTGATGAGCAATCGACTGGACCTATTGTAACACCACATCTTCGTAGATATGGTAGAACACGCAATATTCCTGAGAGATATGGATTTCTTGTAAGTGAATTGAACGACGTGTTACTCATTGATGATGAGGAGCCTACCAGTTATGAAGAAGTGCTGACAAGTTCAAAAAGGGATAAGTGGCTTGGTGCCATGAAGTCGGAAATGGATTCCATGTATGAAAACCAAGTTTGGAACTTGGTTGACCCACCTGAAGGCATAAAGCCTATAGGGTGCAAGTGGGTTTTCAAGAAGAAAACCGACATGGATGGTAATGTGATTACCTATAAGGCTAGATTGGTGGCGAAAGGATATCGTCAAAAGCAAGGTGTTGATTATGACGAAACCTATTCGCCTGTAGCTATGCTTAAATCCATTCGGATGCTCCTGGCCATAGCGGCTCATTATGATTATGGGATATGGCAGATGGATGTGAAAATAGCTTTCCTTAATGGAAACCTGCTCGAGGACGTGTATATGATACAACCTGAGGGTTTCACATCGGTTGATAAAACCAAGGTATGCAAATTGTGACGATCCATTTATGGATTGAAGCAAGCATCCAGGAGCTGGAATATCCGTTTTGATGAGACAATCAAAAAGTTTGATTTCTCACAAAATCTAGACGAACCTTGTGTGTACAAGAAGGTTAGTGGGAGTGCAATCGTGTTCCTAGTATTATATGTCGATGACATATTACTTATAGGAAACGATGTTTCAGTCTTACAGTCAGTTAAGATTTGGTTATCCAAGACATTCTCCATGAAAGACCTGGGAGAAGCAACCTACATCCTCGGGATTAAGATCTATAGAGATAGATCGAAACGGTTGCTTGGTCTTTCGCAGTCTACATATATAGACCGAGTGCTAAAGAGGTTTAGTATGTTGGAATCCAAGAAAGGTTTCCTAGCCATCAGGCATGGGATACACCTTTCGAAGTCTATGTGTCCGCACAAAGAAGATGAGAGGATTTGCATGAGTAAGATTCCCTATGCATCCGCAATAGGATCTATCATGTATGCTATGTTATGTACGAGGCCTGATGTATCGTATGCTCTGAGTGTCACGAGCAGATACTAGTCTGATCCAGGAATGGATTATTGGGTGGTTGTTAAGACGATCCTTAAGTACTTGAGAAGAACTAAGGATGTGTTCCTAATATATGGAGAATGGTACATGGTGATACGTGGGTATACGGATGCCAGCTCTAGACAGAAAAGGATGATTCCATGTCTCAGTCTGGGTATGTATTCACCTAGAATGGAGGCGCAATAAGTTGGAAAGGTTCCAAGCTTGACGCTATAGCGGATTCTGCCACTAAGGCAGAATACATTGCAGCTTTAGAAGCAGCAAAGGAAGCGGTTTGGATCAAGAAGTTCATCTCTGAACTTGATGTGGTCTCATCAATGATCCAAACATGTGCTTCGCCGCTATCATCTTATCAGAGAGATCATCAGTAGGAACGAAATACAAATCGAGAAAATTCCCACTGAAAGGAACTTTGTGGATCCTTTGACTAAGGCATTACCTCAAAGTAAGTTTGAGGGTCATGTTAGAGCTTATGGTATTGGATACCGTAGCGATTGACATTAGGCCAAGTGGGAGTCTGTTAGTAATAGATGAGAGATGTCCTAAGGCAATCGCCTTATGTATAAACCATTTATAAGATAAATGAAGATTCACTATTTGAGTATACATGTTTTATGTATTTGATTGGATCTTAAACTCATTTACTGAATGTCCACGATATGATTCACAGCATGAGAGAATTTGTGATTGGATCACAACTAGTGAGTATCTCTACATGTGTAATTGTGATGTATCGGAATTATCCCTAGTCGATGAATTGATGGATTTGGACACCATCAATTCTGTCGAGACTAGCACGAGGTATACTCCTTGGTGTATCCAAGCAGCTGATTCTCACTAGCTGGAGACATAGTGATATCCGGAGTTAATCGTAGATGCTAGTTATGGTAACTAGTTCATTGGAGTGACCAGTCGTAAGACTTCATATGGTTCTCTGCATATATAGATATGTCAATGAATTTCTTATTGTAGCTTAAGTGCGATGTTCCTTTGACTTGCGGTATTCAAGTCATCTTGATCATGGAGACTTATGCTTTGACATCTTAAGCAAACATCTCTAAGGAGATGTGGACCTGGGATGATTGGGTATTAGTTGAAGTGATCGAAGGTGTTTGAATAGCCTATAAAGGATTCACCACTCCTTGCGAGGAGATGTATACCCATGGTCTCTCGTCGGATTGTTACTAAAGTCTTTGGCCAAAGCATTACATGTTTAGAGTAAAGTACTCTTCGATACATGTTCAGAAATAGTTCTGGATCAACCGTTGATCTTTTCGGTTAATTGAGGATCATGATGTTGGTACCTGGAAACTAAGTGGGTATAAGACGCAGTGAAGGGAATGGGGCAGATTCATTCAAGCCGCTGAAGGGTTTCAATAGTACTGGGTTAGATCAGGCCGCGTAGGTCGTAATTTATAAGATGGGTGAAGGGACCATGGGGGTAAGTGCATTCATTCGAGGCCAAAGTCAAGGTGGTAAATAGTTCCGATGACTGCATGATCACACTGGCAATACGTAACCGGAACGAAGACATAATGGATGGACCAAAATCATTTGGTTCTAATCCAATGGAGGAGAATAAACCAAAGGGTTTGGTTTATTTTAAACGAATGAACCAAAAGTTGGTTCGGTTCGTTTTAACTTAAAATAAACCATCATGGTTTGGTTTATTTTAACTTATCTTAATGGAGCGGGTTAACGGGCCTAATGGTTATGATCCAATAACCATTAAGAGAATTAGTTCTCTATAAAAGAGGGCTTAAGGGATAATTAAGCCCTAATCCAAAACCCTAGCAATAGTTGCCGCCCACTTCATCCCCTCTAAGAGTTGGCGCCAACCTCCATTGCCGCCTTGTGCGCCGTCGGCTCCACCTCCTTGCGGCGTCAAGCTTCAGGTAGTGATCCTCCGCGACCTTCGGTGATCTCCTTTAGGTTTGGCATCAAGGTGAGCTTTATCTTCCCTTGGTTGGCCGGCGCCTATCTCCTCCACCAAAGCTGTCCAGTTTTCTGGACAGCTTGTTCTCCTCTCGTCGGAGCATCGTTTGGACGACGGTTAGAGCTCCGACAGCGGCTAACTTACCGGGGATTCGATCTCCGGTAATCCTCTGAGGTGGAGGACGAAGGATTCGTCAATCGGTTGACGAATACCTCTCCGGAGAAGCGAGTTTTGAGAACTCGGTTTTGGATCCGAATTTGGATTCGGATCGTGATCATCTCTCGATCACGTCGTCTTCAACACGAGGCTAGTAACCCGTACGAAGACGAAGCTCGTGGCTTAGCGAAGTCATCCTAAGGATACTCGGCGTGGATATGGATAGAGACGATTCTAGCGAGGATCATTCCGGTTGATGCCGTTCCCGCTACACGTGATACGAAAGGTATAACGTAGTTAAATTTCCTTTATTGCAAAATTTAAATTTACGGTTATGTCTACACATGTTGTACTATGCATGCGTGTGATGTGTGTGTTGTAATAAATATAGATTTATTATTTTTATTGCTTCCGCTGCGCTCATGTTTTCGAAACGTGATCGAACACACACACGCCGCGGTGCCGGAATCCCAACATTATCTCCATCATTGGTTCTTGGGATTTAATCTCAACCGTCGGATTTTGAGATTTAATCTCAACCGTCGGATCTAGAGATTTAATCTCTACCTTTGGATCTAGAGTTTTATTTCTATCCATTGGATCTAAGCTTCATGAGGTATTAATAGGCTACAATAGGGACCATGAGGAGGAGTTGGATCTTGGCCACCCAATGGATCAAGCCCACATAAAGTCCGATCTATTAATGATAATCCAATCCACTAAAGGATTATCATTGATCTACCTCACCAACCCCCATAATTTAATATGAGCTCCATATATTATTTGTACATTTTCTCCCCATGTTTAAGGTCTCGAATGTCCGTCGATTAATTAATTTACTGACCATTAATTAATCAACATCTAACTCCATGAGTAGTACCACTCAACCTTTTCATAATGCCGGACCATGTCCACCTACAGGGTTTACATGATGAACCTTATGAGCTCCTAGAGAGGGCATCATCATCCTAATATATAGGACACGGTTTCCTCCTATAATCAACGACACACTATATAAATAATATCATTTCCCAACTTACCGAGCCTATCGATTTAATCTATAAATCTCGCCCATTGGCAAATCAAAGAAATGAACACTAAGTATATGTGCCCATTATTATATCGGGATTAAGAGCATGTAAAAAATAATATCTGAGGTCCGATTCAATTATGTAGTCAGCCATAAATCGAATCACCTCTAAGTCAGTCCTGCTCAATACACACAAAGTGTACTAGTGTGATTTTATGGTCAAGACAAACCAATACCAAATCACACTATAACCATACCAATGGTTTGTCCAAAGCCATCTCGGTTGTGAGCCTATACTTATACTTTACAAGGAGCCGATAATATGATCTCCCGTGTGACACCACACACCATGTTATCTACAATGTAATGTATTAGATAATATGCATAACCATAAAAATATGCAAACAATGATCATGTGATTCTTATTTCAAAATAAAGTGTAGGGATTTCTATATGCCAAATAGCATATGCGCAACGGAAAAATTAGGATCCCTTCCTAGTGATCCTTGCGAAAGAAAACCTCGTACAAAATAAATTTCTCTAAAACCAAACCTATCTTATAGGAGAGGATTACCTTTGTTGCGTGCCCTTGTTAATCCCGCTTTTCCTTTTGGTTTGTTGGATCTTTAGCACGTTCAAATGTCCGTGCCTCTATACGTATCCACACGAGCAAGCTCTTGTCTCACAAAAGAAAAACTAGAAGGGCTCTCCTTTACTTCTTGCTAGAGAAGTCCCTAAAGGAGAGGAAGCTAGGGAAAAAGAGAAGGGAAGAAGAAGACTACTCTTCTTGCTAGCCTACACTCACAAAACCACACAACCAAAGCTTCCACCAAGCTCTCAAGCTCTCACACAACCACAATCACCCTTTGGCCGGCCACTCCATGGAGTCTTTTATAGGGTTGGAAAAACCCTTTCACCTCCTACCATTCAATGCAATCCATTGCATTGAGACACCTTGTTTGGCCGACCACTTTAAGGAGACAAAAACCACTTTGTCTCCTTCCACCTTATCTAGCTTAGGTGGCATGATTATGTGGCATGCTTGTGTGGCATTCATGCATGTTGAATTAATCTTATTAATTCAATAAGCCCACCTTATCTAGCTTAGGTGGCATGCTTATGTGGCATGCTTGTGTGGCATTCATGCATGTTGAATTAATCTTATTAATTCAATAAGTTTATGTTATCATATTGACTTAATCTCATTAAATCAATAAGGTAACATATTGAATTAATCTCATTAAATCAATAAGCTAAAATTCTCATTAAGCTTAAAGTCCAAAAACCATTTTGTACTTAAGCTTATTCCCAAATTATTCTAGTCAAACTAGAATGCACTAATTCTTCTAATCATCATGCTCTTTGTGTGTGACCCTATAGGCTCTCATAACGTTGGCAGTGGATCTAAACTCTTTTAGATACACAAGCAATGAGCGGCATCTAGCAATACATCATTGCTACCCAAGTTACGAAATAAGTCAAGATCCGACTAACCTTTCCGTGACTACTATAATGTATGACCGTGTCCTTCTATCCTTGATATCAGATTGACCAATGAGGCATAGACCGTGTCATCCTCGATCAATCTATGTGTTTCTTGATCCCTGAGTAAACTAACTCAAACAAATGAGCTCAATATCTCATATTGACTCATTTGAGCATGGCCATGCGTTTTAGTAGTTCTACTCAATCAAGGGGCCCACCGATATCACTCGCCATATGAGAGGGATAGATCCCATCTACATCACTCACATCCCTCCGCATAATTTGTTATATACCCAAGAATCGCTTTTATGGTCCACCCTACTACGTGTGACGCTTGACGATACCAAAGTACATAATTCCTTATGTAGGGAACCGTAGTGACTTCGTGTTCGAGGACTATTCATACCAATAGTCACATGAGAAAGTTTATGACACTCATATAACGATCCATGAAACTTTCTCATGGCGGGTCATCAAGATATATTCTCTAATATATACCCATGTGTCAACTTGATATCATATATCCATGACTTGTGAGATCAAGTCATCAATCGACCTACATGCTTAGTCTTTATGTATTAATATTGCCCTTGCATATTAATACTTGACTAGAACATTTAGGAAAGTGTTCTCATAGCCTTCTCATAATCAATTCTCGCCAATCGATGCAGAGATAAGAACCTACTTTCTAGGGCATTATTATATTTAATTTAATGGGTACAAGCAAGATGTAAATATAATAACCAACTTTGCCTTTATCAATATGATACAAAATGTTCCCTATTCAACCATCACATGATTGGTTCTTAGGGCTATAACTAACAATCTCCCACTAGCACTAGTACCAATCACTATGATATCTAATACCTAGTGACCTAGTGTGACCATCATGCTTCCTCTGTGCAAAGCCTTGGTCAATGGATCTGCGATGTTAGCTTACATCGGTACTCTGCATATCCTCACATCTCCTCTATCGATGATCTCTCGAATGAGATGGAAGTGCTTGATATGTGTTTGGTCACGATGTGATCGAGGTTCCTTAGCTCTAATAGCCCCATTGTTGTCACAATAGAGGTCTATTGGAGATGTAATGCTAGGAACTACCCCAAGTTCACTGATGAACTTGCGGAGACAAACAACCTCCTTTGCTGCATCAGACGCAGCACTATACTCGCTTCATTGTAGAATCGACAAGCGTGTCTGCTTTGAACTCTTCGACTCACGGCTCCACCATTCGAGCAAAACACGCATTACTCGATTGCGATCTATAGTCATCCTTGTCTGTTTGGAAGCTTGCATCACTGTAACCCTTTACAGCTAGCTCCTCATTGCCTCCAAATATCAGGAAATATTCTTTCGTTCTTCGTAAATATTTAAGAATATTTTTGACTGCTATCCAGTGACTTTCACCTGGATCCGACTGGTATCTACTCGTCATGCTCAAAGCATACGAGACGTCAGGACGAGTACAAAGCATGACGTACATGATAGACCCTATAGTAGATGCATAAGGGATCTTATCCATGTGATCTCTCTCCTCCTTAGAAGAGGGACATTGAGTCTTCGAAAGACTCACACCATGTGATAAAGGCAGAAATCCTTTCTTGGAATTTTGCATAGCAAAACGATCTAGCACTTTATCTATGTATGTACTCTGACTTAGGCCAAGTAATCTTTTAGATCTATCTCTATAGATCTTGATGCCTAGAATATAGGCAGCTTCACCTAAGTCTTTCATCGAGAAACAATTCCTAACCACATCTTCACTGGTGGAGTGAGGGAATATCATTTCCGATGAGAAGTATGTCATCTACATACAAGACAAGAAATACAACTGTGCTCCCACTATTTCTCTTGTAGACACAAGGTTCATCTTCATTCTTGATGAAACCAAACTCCTTGATTGCATCATCGAATTGAAGATTCCAGCTTCGAGAGGCTTGCTTTAGTCCATAAATGGACCTTTGCAGTTTGCATACCTTTCCAGGATGCTTTGGATCTTCAAAACCCTCAGGCTGTGTCATGTACACATCCTCGAGTAGCTTTCCATTCAGAAAAGCGATTTTGACATCCATCTGCCAGATCTCATAATCGTGGTAGGCTGCAATAGCAAGTATGATCCGAATGGATTTAAGCATCGCAACTGGTGAAAAGGTTTCATCATAGTCAATACCATGAATTTGTTTGAATCCTTTAGCCACAAATCTACCTTTATAGGTATGCTTATTACCATCCATGTCAGTCTTTACTTTAAAGACCCACTTACACCCAATGGGTTTTACCCCTTCAGGTGGATCAACCAAAGTCCATACTTGGTTAGTGTACATGGATTCCATTTCGGATCTCATGGCCTCTAGCCATTTCTCGGAATCTGGGCTCTTCATAGCTTCTTGATAGGATGTAGGCTCGTCAAGATCGACAAGCAATACGTCACCATTGTCAGTCAAGAGAAAAGAATATCTCTCGGGTTGACGACGGATCCTATCAGATCTACGAAGAGGTTGGTCTACTTGAACAGGTGTTTGCTCCACAACTCTTTGGGCAACAATTTCCTCATCCACAACACTTTGTGGTTCCTGTTCATTTTCCATCGAAGCCTTAGTGTTATCGTCATCTTGAACTTCTTCAAGATGAATTTTACTCCCACTAGTTTTTCTAGAAATAAATTCTCTTTCTAGAAAGACAGCATTTCTGGCAACAAACACCTTGCCAAGTGTGGGATTGTAAAAGTAATATCCCTTAGTTTCCTTGGGATATCCTACAAAATAACACTTATCTTATTTGGGTCCTAGTTTATCTGAGACTTGACGTCTAACATAAGATTCACAACCCCAAATCTTTATAAAAGACATTTTGGGACTCTTCCCAGTCCATATCGTATATGGTGTCTTTTCTACGGCTTTTGATGGGACGCGATTAAGTGTGAAAGCGGCTGTCTCTAGAGCTAGTCCCCAAAAGGAAGTAGGTAGATCAGTCTGGCTCATCATTGATCGTACCATATCTAATAGAGTACGATTTCTCCTCTCAGATACACCATTCCATTGTGGTGTTCCAGGTGGAGTGAGTTGGGATATTATCCCACACTCAGCCAGGTGATCACGAAACTCTTGACTAAGGTATTCACCACCTCGATCTGATCGAAGTAGCTTAATACGCTTACCAAGTTGGTTTTGTACTTCATTCTTGAATGCTTTGAACTTTTCAAAGGATTCTGACTTATGTCTCATCAAATATAAGTAGCTGAATCTACTCATATCATCAGTGAAAGTAATAAAGTATTTATAGCCTCCTCTGGCTTCAACATTAAAAGAGCCACATACATCAGTATGTATGAGTCCTAACAAGTCCGTCGCTCTCTCGCCATGTCCACTAAATGGAGTTTTAGTCATCTTTCCTAAAAGACAAGATTCGCATACCTCATATGATTCAAAATCAAATGAGTCCAATAATCCATCTTTATGGAGTTGGGATATGCGTTTTTCATTTATGTGACCTAGGCGACAGTGCCAGAGATATGTTTGGTTCAAATCATTCGATTTGAACCGTTTGGTATTTATGTTATATATTGGGTTTTCTAAATCTAGAACATAGAGACCATTCATAAGTGGTGCATTACAATAGAACATTTCATTCAAATAAATGGAACAACATTTGTCCTTTATTATAAAAGAAAAGTTTTTCTTGTCTAAACAAGATACAGAAATTATGTTCTTTGTCAATGCAGGTACATATAAGCACTCCTCTAGTTCTAAGATAAGCCCAGTGGGAAAAGACAAGGAATATGTTCCTACAGCTACAGCAGCAACTTTTGCGCCATTGCCTACTCATAGGTCCACTTCGCCTTTTGCCATTAGTCTACTATTTCTCAGTCCCTGCACATTAGTACAAATGTGAGATGCACATCCGGTATCTAATACCCATGTAGAAGAAATAGATAGATTAACTTCTATAACGTGTATACCGGGCGAAGTCCCACTTCTTTTATTCTTTACTTCCTCAAGGTAGCTTCCGGTCTTCGATCTCACAATGGAAGCAGTCCCTTCCTTAGGTACTTTACCTTTACCCTTTGAAGTGGATGAATTGGCCTTGCCTTTGGCTTGGTCTTACCCTTGCCTTTGCGCTTACCTTTGCCCTTCTTGACCATTAGCGTTACTAACTTTCTTTTTGAGATTCGGTTCAGTTCTTAACATGCCGAGAATCTCAAAGGTTTATCAATTTCATTCATGTTATAATTCATGACGAATTGATTATATGCTTAAACGCGATTGCGAGGATAACATCGATTGCCAATTCTTGGCTCGATGGAAAACCTAGTCTTTCAAGGTTCTCAACGTACCTAATCATTTTAAGTACGTGAGTTCCTACAGGTGTTCCTTCTTGCATCTTGCATGCAAAAAGAGCCTTAGACACTTCAAAACGCTCGTGCCTAGCTTGTCCTTGATATAGTTGTTTCAAATGCTCAACCATATCATAGGCATCCATGTTCTCATGTTGCTTCTGAAGCTCTGAGTTCATGGTTGCAAGCATAAGGCATGACACATCTAATGCGTCATCTTGATGCTTCTTATAAGCATCTTTTCAAAGACGAGTGGCAGGTAGGGTATTTCAGGTAGATGCTCTAGGACATACGGTTATGCGTTCTTGCTTGAGGATAATCCTCAAGTTCCTATACCAGTCAAGAAAGTTCGCTCCATTGAGCTTGTCCTTCTCAAGGACAGATCGCAAGTTGAGGGGGTGTGTCATGTTAGATGACATGGTGATCTACAACAATAAAATGCAAAATTAAGTATCATACCTAAGTCATTTAATTAGGCCTTTAATTAAATGAGGCTCCCACTAAATTCTCATAGCTTTGATATGAGCTAATCATTGATGTAGGCAAACACTTTTGCACATCATTAGCTACTATTTAGCTATAAATTTATATGGGATAAAGATCCACATCATAATTCATCTTGAGTTAGCTTTGGCTAATCGCCCAAGACGTAGTATGATTAGGTAGGCAATCTTTTGCCAATTACATCTGATGTAACTCTTTAATAGCTTTGGTTAAGTTTAGATTAGTTTAGTGTTTATTCCTAAACCAGCTTCCAGGCTGTGGCGAGGCACAGGGGCCTTCTTGGATATCGGAGCAACGACCACTTCTAAGACAAAGCTGATGTTCGGAAATCACATAAAACTAATTTTAAAACTTATGCTCAAAGCTAATATATGCCTCTACTTTCTTAACTAATTAAGAAAAACTTAATTAAGTCTTAACCAAGTTTGATAGCGGGACATCACGATTGTCCACTCGCACTCTTCCAAGATAAAATGCATTGCTTTGCTTTGGCAAACCCAATAACAAATGATCGAGGAAGTAGTGAGTACCAAACTTTGGTAGGCATATCGTATTTGACTTATTAAGATATAAACTTAAACATGCATCACATACATATTAGCATACATCACATATAAGCTAAATTAACATGCATCACATACAAGTTAAACTAAGTGTGTCATGGTTATGGCCCTTATTCTACAATCTTCTCAAGCCAATGAGAAGATCGATTGGTCAACCTAGGGATAGCATCTTCTCCCAAGTGCTTCCTTTTGGTTGTCTTGTGTTGTTGACTTCCTCCTGGTAACATTATCTTCCAATGGACCCTCCATCTTTGTTGTATATTACAAAAGGAGAAATACTCGAGTTACATTCGAGTCTAAAGCTAATTTTACAACAAGAATTGTAGGAGAAGGGCACGACACGCAGGCCGTATTCAGAATTACAACACACAATCACAAACCTTTTGGGACTAGGCCATAACCATGCACCATGTCAATTTTAACTTTTAAAAGACATCGAATATTTTATTATGTTTGAAAATTTGCTAATGCAATTATCAACTCATAATAAAATTCATCCTACTTCTATATCATATATAAAATAGAGAAAAACTATTTTTATACGATCTTTCGCAAGTGGCTCTGATACCACTGTAGGGATTTCTATATGCCAAATAGCATATGCGCAACGGAAAAATTAGGATCCCTTCCTAGTGATCCTTGCGAAAGAAAACCTCGTACAAAATAAATTTCTCTAAAACCAAACCTATCTTATAGGAGAGGATTACCTTTGTTGCGTGCCCTTGTTAATCCCGCTTTTCCTTTTGGTTTGTTGGATCTTTAGCACGTTCAAATGTCCGTGCCTCTATACGTATCCACACGAGCAAGCTCTTGTCTCACAAAAAAAAACTAGAAGGGCTCTCCTTTACTTCTTGCTAGAGAAGTCCCTAAAGGAGAGGAAGCTAGGGAAAAAGAGAAGGGAAGAAGAAGACTACTCTTCTTGCTAGCCTACACTCACAAAACCACACAACCAAAGCTTCCACCAAGCTCTCAAGCTCTCACACAACCACAATCACCCTTTGGACGGCCACTCCATGGAGTCTTTTATAGGGTTGGAAAAACCCTTTCACCTCCTACCATTCAATGCAATCCATTGCATTGAGACACCTTGTTTGGCCGGCCACTTTATGGAGACAAAAACCACTTTGTCTCCTTCCACCTTATCTAGCTTAGGTGGCATGATTATGTGGCATGCTTGTGTGGCATTCATGCATGTTGAATTAATCTTATTAATTCAATAAGCCCACCTTATCTAGCTTAGGTGGCATGCTTATGTGGCATGCTTGTGTGGCATTCATGCATGTTGAATTAATCTTATTAATTCAATAAGCTTATGTTATCATATTGAATTAATCTCATTAAATCAATAAGGTAACATATTGAATTAATCTCATTAAATCAATAAGCTAAAATTCTCATTAAGCTTAAAGTCCAAAAACCATTTTGTACTTAAGCTTATTCCCAAATTATTCTAGTCAAACTAGAATGCACTAATTCTTCTAATCATCATGCTCTTTGTGTGTGACCCTATAGGCTCTCATAACATTGACAGTGGATCTAAACTCTTTTAGATACACAAGCAATGAGCGGCATCTAGCAATACATCATTGCTACCCAAGTTACGAAATAAGTCAAGATCCGACTAACCTTTCCGTGACTACTATAATGTATGACCGTGTCCTTCAATCTTTGATATCAGATTGACCAATGAGGCATAGACTGTGTCATCCTCGATCAATCTATGTGTTTCTTGATCCCTGAGTAAACTAACTCAAACAAATGAGCTCAATATCTCATATTGACTCATTTGAGCATGGCCATGCATTTTAGTAGTTCTACACAAGCAAGGGGCCCATCTATATCACTCTCGTCATATGAGAGGGATATATCCAATCTACATAACTCACAACCCACCGCATAATTAGTTATATACCCGATGAATCGCCTTTTATGGTCCACCATTACGGGTGGCGTTTGTGATACCAAAGTACATAATTCCTTATGTAACCGTAGTGACTTAGGTGTTCGAGGACTATTCATACCAATAGTCACATGAGAAAGTTTATGACACTCATATAACGATCCATGAAACTTTCTCATGGCGGGTCAGTTCAGTATATATTCTCTAATATATACCCATGTGTCAACTTGATATCATATATCCATGACTTGTGAGATCAAGTCATCAATCGACCTACATGCTAGTCTTTATGTATTAATATTGCCCTTGCATATTAATACTTGACTAGGAACATTTAGGAAAGTGTTCTCTACAGCCTCTCATAATCAATTCTGCCAATTGATGTGCTGTAGATAAGAACCTACTTTTCTAGGGCATTATTATATTTAATTTAGCTGGCACAAGCAAGATGTAAATATAATAACCAATCCTTTTCCTTTATTGAATATGATACAAAATGTTCCCTTTTCAACCATCACATGATTGGCTCTAGGGCTATAACTAACATAAAGATGTTCATACAAAAGATAGACTTTTCAGTATACATCCCAACATCTACCCTTTCCCATAGGACCCTATTTTCTTCCGTACATGCATCATTAACATCAAATGGCATATAGTGATCATGTGAGCATGCATCATCATTATTAACACTTAAACATGTTTGTTGTAATTTATTTTCTAGATCCTTAATTTGATCAAGCATGCTTTTGTTCTTTTTCTTGGCTCTAAATAGATCCTTAGTGAGGCTAGAAATAATTGACATAACTTTCTTGGGGGAAAGATTTGTTACCTCACTTACCAAATCCTCTTCTGATGATGAGGATGTAGAAGAAGCTCCCCCTTCACTCGAGCTCTCCTCACTTGAGTTTGCTTCTTCATTTTCGGAGGAGGAGGTGGAGTCTAGGTCATCAAAGGCCATTAGGGAAAGATTTGAGTAGACATGTTCTTCTTCTTCGGATGAGGATGAGGAAGAAGGAGCATCCCATGTCTTTGCCTTTAGTGCTTTGACCTTTCCCTTTTCTTTGGCCTTCTTCTCTTCTTCCTTCTTCTTGCCCCCCTTTTTCTTCTTTTCTTCTTTCTTTCTCCTTTCTTCTTTACTCTTGTTTAGGAGGGGACAATTGTCCCTTATGTGTCCGTCTCCTTGGTAGTGATAGCATATCACCTTTCCCCTTGGTCTTCTTCTCCTATCATTAGATTTATTAAATTTAAAACCTTTTAATGCACGCCTTACCCTCCTTACCATATAAGCTTCTTCCGTGCTATCCATGGAGGAGGAGGAGGAAGCTTCATCGGAGAAGGAGGGGGTCTCCATCTTCTTCTTCCCTTTGTTGGCTACCAAGGCCACTCCTCTTGAAGGTTGAATTCTTGTCTCTTCATTTATTCCTTCAAGTCTTGTTTCGTGGAGCTCCATGGTTGAGAAGAACTCCTCTAAGGTGCCCACTTATAAATTCTTTGACATGTAGAAAGAGTCCACCATTGAGCTCCATCTTGAGGACCGAGGAAAGACATCTATTGCCTTCATGAGCATGTCCCGGTTGGAAAGCTTTTCCCCTACACTTGTCAAACCGGTTAGAATTTCCTTAAACCTAGAGTGTAGGGATTTTACCTTCTCTCCCTTTTTGAGTTTGATATAGGACAATTGGGAGCGAAGGACATCTCTCCTTGCTAGCTTCGCCTCGGATGTGCCTTCATGAATCTCTATTAGTTTCTCTCACATCTCCTTGGCGCTAGCACACTCTCCTATCCGGTTTACTTCTTGTTGGGGGAGTACGTTGTAGAGGTGATGTTTGGCTTTAGAGTTTGCCAAGTACTCTTCCCTTTGCCTCTTACTCCACCTTGATTTTTCCAATGGCTCCCCTTCTTCATCCCTAGGCATTTCGAAACTGTTTTCCATAATTAAAAGAATTTCGAAATCGGTTTCGAAAAATACCTCCATTCTCATTTTCCACCAAGAGAATTCTCCTTCAAACTTTGGTGGGTGAATATTTGAGCCGTCCATCTCTTGATATAGTGCTTGTGTTGGCGGTTAGTCCTCAACAAGTGCCTTAGCTCTGATACCACTTGTAGGGTCAATGAAGTGTAGATGTTGGCCGACTAGAGGGGGGTGAATAGCCTTTGTCATAGACGGTGGAATTTGTTCGTTCGTTGCTCATCTACAAAACTATTAGCACAAGAGGAATATGCAAATACAAACAATTAAAGACAAAAGCAATAACAAGAATACAAATGCTAACAAAGGATGTAACGTAGTTCACGGCTACGCCGCTAATCCACGGTCCGATTCGTCCAAGGTGAATCACTCCTCAATCTATCCACTAGATCTCTCCTTTGCACAAAGCTAGGTGGAGGTAACCTCATTTATACAAGGATCACTCTTCTACAATAGAATGAAGATTAGCACAAGTAGAAGAGTGGAAAACATTTAGGGCACTTTGGGAGCTGTTAGGAGTTCAAGCATTAGGCCCCCAAAGCCCCACACCCTTCCTCTTTATAGAGGAAGAGGGTTTCTTCCCGTTGACACGGGAGCAGTCGACTGATGCCCTCGAACACTAGTCGAGTCATAGTCGACTTAGAGTAGTCGACTACCATTACATGGCAGTCGATTGGTGTTGGGAAATCCCATCCGACACTTAGCCAAATGACCAAGTTTCACCTAAGAGCACTACCCTTTCCCGGGTTACATTCGCTCACTCTCATCCCTCGGAGTCCCTCACCTTTGAAGTTATCTTCGTCCAGCCACGTCCCTCGGATGCACCAAGCACACGGTTCTGCAGCGCCATCCTTCGCGTCTCGCCCTGAAGTCTACTTCCTCTGGCTTCACTCTAAGCTCCTCGTCCGATGGTCCCTCGGATGCTCCAAGCGCACGGCTTCCGCAAAGCCATCCTTCACTGACTCAAGGACCGAGTCATGAGATGTGAAACTCTCCAAGGCTCCATGTACAAATTACTAAGTCCTGCAAGACTCCAACGCACATATCAAATCCACACATCCTAACTTAAACCCTTTACCACACACATCAAAACCATATCAAGGATTGATTGCACTAACAAAACAAACATAAAACGAAATGATATGTGAGCGAAAACTACTCCTAAAATCCTATATGTTTCACTCATTTCAATTGGCAGAATAGTTTATGTAAATCCCAAGCGATATATGTATTTCCTGAGCCCAGTAGGGTGACAGAGTGCAGTGATGCTCAAAGTTAAGTACTATATTGGCAAAGTAGTATATGTAAATCCCGAGCGACATATGTATTTCTCGGGCCCAGTAGAGTGATAGAGCATAGTGATACTCAAAGTTAAGTATTGTATTGGCAGAGCAATTTATAGAAATCCCGAACAACCTATGTATTTTCCAGGCCCAGTAGGGTGTCACAGGGCAGTGATGCTCAGAGTTAAATATTATATTGGCAGAGTAGCCTATGTAAATCTCGAGCGACTTATGTATTTCCCGAGATTAGTAGGATAACATAGGGTAATCGTGGTCAGAGATATGTGTAGGGAAATCCGGATCGTGACATTCACAACATTACGGGCGAAATATTTTGCACAACCGCAGTGGAAATAAAAATACAAACCGGATCCCTCCAGAGATCCATATAAAATATATAAATCATTTTCTTAGTTTAATATAGATCTTATCTAGAAGAAGAAATATACCTTCGATGAGAGCCCTTGGCAATCCCGCTAATCCAAGAACTGTCGGATCTCTATACGGTAAGGACAACCATATCTCCATAGTATCCACACTGACACTCGACAATTTTGGAGTCATGTTGTGCTAGCAACCCTAGCAAACCACCAAGAACACTTGGAAGAAAGAAGGAGAAGAAGGAGAGCACTCTCTTGGCTTGCACGTCCAAAAACTTCAAGCCTCACCTCAAAATCCACTATCTCCATCATGAATACCAAGACCCTTGGTATTCCCTTTCATCAATGTGTGAAAACCTCTCATCTCCTCATCATAAATACCAAGACCCTTGGTATTCCCTTGCATGATTAATCACATGATGATAGATGACTCTTGAATTTTTTGCATGATGAATCATCTTCCATGGTTTAACTTGAGTTTACGTCAAGTTTAACCAGCTTGAGTCAAACTCAAGTCTTGGCCATTTGCTCAATTGTTCTTTTAGTCAACTAAAAGAAACCATCTTCAAAATAGAATGTCATTTGTGTGTGACCCAATAGGCTCTTGTAACGTTGGGAATGTGTCTAAAACACCTTTTAGAGTATAAACAATGAGCGACATCTAGCAATACATCATTGCTACCCAAGTTACAAGAAAGTCGAGATCCGACAACCTTTCCATGGCTATTATCATGTATGACGGTTTCCTTCTATTCTTGATATCTTAGATCAATCAATGAGGCATAGACCGTGTCATCCCCTTATCGATCTTTATGTTTCTTGATCCCCAAGTAGATTCACTCAAACAAATGAGCTCAATATCTCATATTGACTCATTTGAGTATGACCATGCATTGCGTGGTAATACTCTATCAAGAGGCCAAAGATATCACTCCCGTCATATAGGAGGGATAAATCCCATCTACATCACTCACATTCCTCGGCATAATATGTTACATACCTAGCAATCGCCGTTATAGTGCACCTTGTTATGGGTGACGTTAGATGATAACAAAGTACATAACTCCTTATGTAGGGAATCGTAGTGACTTCAGGTCTAAGGACTATTCATACCAATAGTCACATGAGAAAGTATATGACACTCATATAACGATCCATGACACTTTCTCATGGCGGGTCAATTCAGTACATATATTCTCCAATATATATACCCATGTGTCAATGTGATATCACATATCCATGACTTGTGAGATCAAGTCATCCATTGACCTACAGGCTAGTCTCAATGTATCAATATATCCCTTTGTCTATTAATACAATACTTGACTAGGAATGTTTAAGTACAGTGTTCTCTACAGCTTCTCATAATCAATTTTACCAATTGATATACTGTAGATTAGAACCTACTATTCAAGGGCATTATTATATTTATTTGGCTGACAAACACATAAAGTAAATATAATAATCAATCTTTGCCTGTTATTAATGAAATATGATACATATGATCCCTAATCAATAATCTCATGATTGACACTAAAGGTTGACACTAACAATATGTATGGTATTGGCTGAGCAGTTAGTGTATTTCCCAAGGCATTTGTGTATTCCCCGAGCAAAATTTGTGTATTCCCCCAGTAGAATTTGTGTATTCCCCAAGCAGTATACTTTCTAAATACGGTGAAAGGAGGAGATATGGGTATTATTGAGCACTGGAAGTGGTAGGAAGAGTTCTAGAATGAAAAATATGATTAATATAAGATATTTTGTTATTTGTCATTTATTTTATTTAATTAATGCTTGGTAGGGAAATAGAAAGCACATAAGGGATTCAAAGGAGATATTTTGAAAAGGAGCAGGAAAAGTGGTTGCATCTGACAGCTTGGCAAGGGTATTAAAGTAAATTCACTTCAAGGAGAAGGCGGGATAAATCATCTATAAAAGGGACAGAGAAGGAAAGAAGAGGGGATGGTCGTTTCTTCGCTATTCGGTACCTCAAATATCTTCTTCTCACTTCTTCTTCTACATCTTACATTTCTACTTTTTCATCCTACCATTTATGACTTGAGCGTCGGAGGGGCCATGCCGGGAAGCCGGCCCATCTCTAACACTCTCATGTGAAGTGACAGATTCATCTCTCATCTTAAGGATCCAAGGCAATCGAAGGGGGTTCTCAAGAAGAGAGAAAGGGAACTATTCATTGTTTTGTTCTTAACATTCTCTTGTTACAGATCTAGCTGGGAGTTCTCAGATCAGAGGAGATCTGCAAGAAGGGGGATGGAGATCTTAGCAGGTCGAAGAAGTGAACACTATCAAATTGTTGCCGTCTGTGGGGTTTTTAGTTAAGGAAGAGAAGTTTTTTGTATTCGTAGAAGCAGTTTCAGTAAATACTTGTGAAACTTCACTCGACTTTGCTCTTCAGTTTCACTAAAGAGGGGGAACTTATGATTTGGTTTTTATCTAAGACAAAGAAGTTTTTATTATTTTTAGCTAAGACAGAGAAACTTTTGTTTCAGTTAAGGCACGACAGAGAAATTCTTGTTTTGTAAGGGTAGTTACAGTAAGAACTTTTAACACTTCACTCAACTGTGCTGTTCATTTTTACTAAATAGGGAGAACTAATGATGGGGTTGGGGGTTTTTGATCAGTTAGAAGGTTTTTTGAGCTATTTATATAGTTCCCGAGCGATGAATAGGATGCCCGAGCCGGGTAGGGGCATGTATAGTTGTTGGGATGTATACTGAAAAGTCTATCTTTTGTATGAATATCTTTATTTTTGAAATAAGAATCACATGATCATTGTTTACATATTTATGGTTATGCATATCGCCTAATACATTACATTGTAGATAACATGGTGTGTGGTGTCACACGGGAGATCATGTTATCAGTTCCTTGTAAAGTATAAATAAAGACTCACAACCGAGATGGTTATGGACAAACCATTGGAATGGTTGTAGTGTGATTTGGTATTGGTTTGTCTTGACCATAGAATTACACTAGTACACTTTGTGTGTATTGAGCAGGACCGACATAGAGGTGATTGGATTTATTACTGACTACATAATCGAATCAGATCTTAGATATTATATTGTACATGCTCTTAATCCTGATATAATAATGGGCACATATACTTAGTATTCATTTCTTTGATTTACCAATGGGCGAGATTTATAGAGTAAATCGATAGGCTCAGTAAGTTGGGAAATGATATTATTTATATGGTGCGTCGTTGATTATAGGAGGAAACTGTGTCCTATATATTAGGATGATGATGTCCCCTTGAGGAGCTCATAAGGTTCATCATGTAAACCCCGTAGGTGGACTTGGTCCGACATGATGATAAGGTTGAGTGGTACTACTCATGGAGTTAGATGTTGATTAATTAATTGTCAGTAAATTAATTAATCGACGGACATTCGAGATCTTAAACACGGGGAGATAAATGTACAAATAATATATGGAGCCCATAATAACTTATGGGGGTTGGTGAGGTAGATCAATGATAATCCTCTAGTGGAATGGATTATCATTAATGGATCGGACTTTATGTGAGCTTGATCCATTAGGTGGCAAAGATCCAACTCCTCCTCATGGTCCCTATTGTAGACTATTAAAACCTCATGAAGCCTAGATCCAATGGTTGAAAACAGAACTCTAGATCCGACGGTGGAGATTAAATCTCTAGATTTAACGGTTGAGATTAAATCTCTAGATCCGACGGTTGAGATTAAATTCCTAGAACCGATGGTGGAGATTAAAAGATGCTTAGGCCTAACTTTATAAAAAGAGGCAAGGGGGTGGGCGGCAAGAGCAATTGAAGAGGGGCTAGGGTTTGGGCGGCTAGGGTTTGGAGGTTGGGCAGCCACAAATAAGGAAATTGTTTCCTTCTTTTTCTTCTTCCTTGGTGGCCAGTGCCCATCTTCTTCTCTCCTCTTCTTGGACGGCATCCAAAGAACTTCTTCCTCTTATCCTTGGCTGGTGGAAACAAGGGATAGGGTTGTTCCTTGGAGCTCTTGGCCAGCACCCACATCTCCTTGTTCTTCTTCTTGGCCGGCGGCAAGCACCAAGCTTGGATCTTGGTGGTTGGTTAAGGGAAGAGGAGAGTTTGGTTTCATAATCTTCTTTTTGTTCGAAGTGAGCAAATAAAGGAAGATTAGTGATCAAGGAGGCTTCGACTTTTGGAAGATCGTCGCCCACACGACGTCCAAAAGAAGGAAGGACATACAATAGAAGATCGAGAGGTATAACGCTTGTTTATATTCTTTTGTAACATGTCTATAATTGTTTTTCAATCATATACATGTTGTATATTCTGTTTTGTGGTTAAATTAACTTGGACCCCGAATACAAACACAAAAGCTAGCGATCCGTACATCGTCTATTCCACGGCTATTCGTAGGAAAGAGGTTGGTGGCTTGAACAACAAGTTTGTTCAAGTGACTACTCTAATCGAATAACATGACGATGAAATGGTAGCTTCGGTAATCCCTCTTGTCAAGGATAATTTTTTTTTCGGGGACGTAGAAGGGATCTCCATGAACAAGCGACCGAGTTGAAGTGGGAAGCGAAGTTTCCTACCTTCAAGTGGTATCAGAGCCACGATTTTTGGTTTTGTGTGTTTAGGATTCGGTTACTTTTATGCACTTTTCATATATTATATGCCAGATAATAGTAGGATGTGTGTAGGTTAACTTTTTGGTTGCAGGCATACGATCCAACTATTATGGCCATATGTGAGTATGTGATTGTATGTGTGTAATTGTATATTTTGTTGAATCCTCGGGGTTGATGAGGCTAGTATTTAATTTTTGTAATTAGATACGACATTGTTTAGCCACTCTTTTTATTTTAGTTTACTTTTGATCTAGATTTCATGTACATTCCCTCGTGGAGTATAGGATCGATGGATGTAAATTAAAATAGTTTTTCTCGGCTCGGATCTCCGAATGGCTTGTACATGGAATAGGGAGGAGCGGACGAGATGGCGATACGATGGGAGACATATTGAAGACAAAAGCCATAATAGTTGGAAAATATTTATTTTTCATATTTATTGCTTATTGTTTGATATGCATGTCGTAGGCTAGAAAATTCCTCAATTTTAAATTACTAAGTGGGTGAGGGATATTTTTATAAATTTTCACGACATCCATTACAATTTGACATGTGATGCAAACAAACTTGCATGTCAGCTCTGAGTGCCTTCCTCCCCATCGGATGAGTTTGTTTGCGGATCACAAGGTCGAATATGGTTATAGGAAATTATTAAGGAGCATGTGTACTTCCTCATCGAAAGGCACATAACCCGAGATAATTACCTTGGTACCGAGTAATGGTGAACACTTAGATACAAATATAAGTATCCTTCCCATCGGAGTCACTGCTTTTATTTGTAGGGCCGAAGAGGAACCAACTATTAATTTTATTTGTCAAAAAGTTAGGTTGACAAGATAGTAAAATTAATGGGTAAAACCTCCTCTTACAAATGTAGAATTTGTATACGTCCACACTATCGTGGCATACGATATTCTCGGTGTTTTGAGGTGTTGGTTGATTTTAAAATTTTATTGTTTGAGGAATCAATAATTTTTTGAAACCGAATGTTTTGATTTATGTGATTCTTAGGTTTTTCAAAAATGACTTTCAACCCACTTGCTGTGATACTAAAGGAAAATAAATTTACTGTACCCAATTATGTTGATTGGAAAAGGAATCTAGATATTATCTTAACTGCTGAGGAGTACAAGTATGTACTCTTCGAACAGTGTCCTCCTAAACCTGTGAATGAGTTGGAAGTCCTTGGAGCTGAGATCGATGGGGAAACCCAGGTCGATATTATTCTCCAGTCTCTACCTAAGAGTTTTGAGCAGTTTCGCCTGAATTACAACATGAATAAGAAGTTGTATTCGTTGGCGGAGCTTCTGACAGAACTCCAAGCGGTAAAATGTCTTGCTCAGGCTTAGGCCATGGTTGCTCAGAAGGTTTCTACTTCTAAACCAAAAGGCAAGAAGAAGAAGAAACAATGTGGAGCATAGGTGGTGGGAGGATCTCAGGGACGAGTGAAGAAGCAGAAAGGCAAGTGCGTCACTTGAAAGCAGACTGGACATTGGAAGAAGGACTGTCCCAACCGGAATAAGAACAAAGGTATATCCTTTGGTCTAGTCGTTAAAACATGTTTAGCAGTGTTATCTACCGGCACCTGGTGGGTAGATACGGGAGCCACTGATCATGTCTGCAATACTTTGCAGGGGTTCCAGGAAACCAGATGACTGGCTAAGGGGGAGATTACCGTTTACTTGGGCAATGGCACGAAGGTGGCGACTGTTGCAGTGGGAGATGTTTATTTGTCTTTTGAGAGGAATAAAGTTTTGGTTCTTAAAATTTCCTTTATGTACCTTTATTTAGAAAGAATTTAATTTCGATTTCTAAATTGTTTATGGATGAATATTCTATTTCTTTTAATGATAGAGTTGTTATAAAAAGGAATAGGGAGATTATCTATTCTGGTGCATTGATAGGAAATTTGTATACACTTGAACCAAAAGCTCCCATGATGCAAATAGAAGTTAATAACTCATCTTCTAATTCCAATAAGAGAAAAAAACCTTCGAAGATGAACCAAACATTTCTTTGGCATCTAAGACTTGGTCATATTAACCTAAGCAGAATTCAAAGGTTGATAGCTGATGGACCTATGGGTTCATTAGTGGTGGAAGATTTCCTAACCTGCGAATCTTGCTTGGAGGGTAAAATGACCAAGAGGCCTTTTAAGGCCAAGGGGTATAGAGCCAAAGATGTGTTGGAATTGGTTCATTTTGATTTGTGTGGTCCTATGTCTATCTAGGCTAGAGGTGGTTTTGAGTATTTCATCTCTTTTATAGATGATTATTCAAGATATGGATACATTTACTTGATGTACCGTAAGTCTGAATGCTTTGACAAGTTCAAAGAATTCAAGGCTAATGCGGAGAAACGTCAAGGTAAAAGTATCAAGACACTACGATCTAATCGTGGTGGTGAGTACCTCTTGGGAGAGTTTAGGAATTACTTATCAGAGGATGGGATTCAATCCCAATTGTCTGCACCTGGCACACTCCAGCAGAATGGTGTAGCAAAATGAAGGAATAGGACTTTTATGGAGATGGTTAGATCGATGATGGTAATTCTGAGTTGCCAGATTCGTTCTGAAGATATGCTCTAGAAACGACAGTGTACATTCTGAACTTAGTTTCATCTAAATCAGTGCCTTCTACTCCCACAGAATTGTGGACTGGGCGAAAGCCTAGTTTGAGATATATTCGAATTTGGGAGAGTCCAGCACATGTGCTAAAGGCAGATGCTGGTAAGTTGGAACCTCGTACAGAAGTGCGCATGTTTATTGTCTATCCTAGAAGAACGAAAGGTGGTTTGTTTTATAGTCCTAGAGATCCGAAGGTGATCGTTAGCACGAACGACAGATTTTTAGAGAAAGACTATGTGATGAATCACAAGCCCATGAGTAAGATTGTTTTCGAGGAATTAAAAGGGGAAGTCACTTCTTCAGTACCACCGGTACAAGAGGATATACCACAAGTCACTGCACCGCGTGTCACAGAGGATACACAGGTGATACCTCGTCGTAGTGGGAGGGTTGTGAGACAGCCTGATAGATTCATGTTCTTGGGAGAATCTTCTGATTTGGTCCCTGGCGAACATGAACCTGATCCCTGGACATATGACGAGGTAATTCAAGATAAAGATGCAGTATCTTGGCAAAGTGCAATGAATGCTGAGATTGAATCTATGGATTCAAATCAGGACTGGAAGCTAGTAGAACCACCCGATGGTGTAAAAACCATTGGATGCAAGTGAATCTACAAAATAAAGAGAGGAATAAATGGGAAGGTTGAGACCCGAAGCGAGAAGGCTTATTGCGAAGAAGGGTATACTCGGAAGGAATAATCGATTATGAGGAGACCTTTTCGCTGGTAGCCATGATTAAGTCTATCCGGATTCTCTTATGTATTGCTGCTCATATGGATTATGAGGTATGACAGATGGATGTCAAGACATCTTTCCTTAATGGAAGTCTTGAGAAAAACATCTATATGAAGCAACCAGAGGGATTCATTGCAAAGGGCAAAGATCATTTTGTGTGCAAGCTTAATCGGTCCATTTATGGATTGAAGCAAGCTTTGAGGTCTTGGAATATCCGCTTTGATGAAGTAATCCAATCTTATGAATTTATTCAAAGCCCGGATAAGTCTTGTGTATACCTGAGATGTGACGGAAACGTAGTGGTATTTCTTGTACTATACGTAGATGACATTTTGTTAATTGGCAACAATGTCAAGGTGTTATCGGACATAAGGGTATGATTGTCCAAACAGTTTGATATGAAAGACTTGGGAGAAGTGAGACACATCCTTGGGATCAAGGTTATAAGGGATCGTAGGAAAAGGATGTTGTGCTTATCTCAAGCTTCATACATAGACACAATTATGGATCGTTTTAGCATGCAAAACTCCAAGAAAGGTTTTCTACCTTTCAGGCATGGAGTTCCTTTATCTAAGGAGATGTGTCCTAGAATATATGAGGAGATAGAGGAGATGAAGGCGGTTCCTTATGCTTCGCCAGTAGGAAGCCTCATGTATGCGATGCTATGTACGAGACTAAATATCTGCTTTGTCATGGGCATGATCAGCAGATATCAGAGTAATCCAAGACAGGGTCATTGGACTACGGTAAAACATATATTGAAGTACCTGAGAAGGACTAGGGATTATATGCTAGTTTACCAGGCAAACCAATTACTCCCTGTGGGTTACACAGATTCTGACTTCCAATCAGACAGGGATAACAGTAAGTCTACCTCAGGTTTTGTGTTTACTTTGGGAGGTGGAGCCATTGTATGGAGGAGTGTCAAGCAGAAATGCATGGCGGACTCCACCATGGAAGATGAGTATGTGGCAGCCTCTGAGGTAGCCAAAGAAGCTGTGTGACTCAGGAACTTCTTGATGGACTTGGATGTGATTCCTGATTTGCTCAAAACTATCACAATTTATTGTGATAATAGTGGTGCAGTTGCAAACTCGAAGGAACCACGAGCCCATAAGGCAAGTAAACATAGAGCGCAAGTACCATCTGATACGAGAAATCGTAAAGAGAAGAGAAGTTATTGTGGCCAAGATTGCATCGGAGGATAACCTGGCAGATCCTTTCACTAAGGCCCTTACGACGAGAGCTTTTGATAGGCATGTGGAGGGAATGGGAATCAGATGTATGGCAATTTAAGGACATCATAGTCTTTTAGTATAAGTGGGAGATTGTTGGGATGTATATTGAAAAGTCTATCTTTTGTATGAACATCTTTATTTTTGAAATAAGAATCACATGATCATTGTTTGCATATTTATGGTTATGCATATCGTCTAATATATTACATTGTATATAACATGGTGTGTGGTGTCACACGGGAGATCATGTTATCAGTTCCTTGTAAAGTATAAGTAAAGGCTCACAACCGAGATGGTTATGGACAAACCATTGGAATGGTTGTAGTGTGATTTAGTATTGGTTTGTCTTGACCATAGAATTACACTAGTACACTTTATGTGTATTGAGTAGGATCGACATATAGGTGATTCGATTTATTACTGACTACATAATCGAATCGGACCTCAGATATTATGTTGTACATGCTCTTAATCCCGATATAATAACGGGCACATATACTTAGTATTCATTTCTTTGATTTACCAATGGGCGAGATTTATAGAGTAAATCGATAGGCTCGGTAAGTTAGGAAATGATATTATTTATATGGTGTGCCATTGATTATAGGAGGAAACCGTGTCCTATATATTAGGATGATGATGTCCCCTTGAGGAGCTCATAAGGTTCATCATGTAAACCCTGCAGGTGGACTTGGTCCGACATGATGATAAGGTTGAGTGGTACTACTCATGGAGTTAGATGTTGATTAATTAATTGTCAGTAAATTAATTAATCGACGGACATTCAAGATCTTAAACACGGGGAGATAAATGTACAAATAATATATGGAGCCCATAATAACTTATGGGGGTTGGTGAGGTAGATCAATGATAATCCTCTAGTGGAATGGATTATCATTAATGGATCGGACTTTATGTGGGCTTGATCCATTGGGTGGCCAAGATCTAACTCCTCCTCATGGTCCCTATTATAGCCTATTAAAACCTCATGAAGCCTAGATCCAATGGTTAAAAATAAAACTCTAGATTCGACGGTGGAGATTAAATCTCTAGATCCGACGGTTGAGATTAAATCTCTAGATCCGACGGTTGAGATTAAATCCCTAGAACTGACGGTGGAGATTAAAAGAGGCTTAGGCCTAACTCTATAAAAGAAGGCAAGGGGGTGGGCGGCAAACGCAATTGAAGAGGGGCTAGGGTTTGGGCGGCTAGGGTTTGAAGGTTGGGCGACCACAAATAAGGAAATTGTTTCCTTCTTCTTCTTCTTCCTTGGTGGCCGGCACCCATCTTCTTCTCTCCTCTCTTTGGCCGACATCCAAAGCACTTCCTCCTCTTCTGCTTGGCCGGTGGAAACAAGGGCTAGGGTTGTTCTCTGGAGCTCTTGGCCAACATCCACATCTCCTTGTTCTTCTTCTTGGCCGGCGGCAAGCACAAAGCTTGGAGCTTGGTGGTTGGTTAAGGGAAGAGGAGAGTTTTGTTTCATATTCTTCTTTTTGTTCGGAGTGAGCAAAGAAAGCAAGATTGGTGATCTATGAGGCTTCGACTTTTGGAAGATCGTCGCCCACACGACGTTCAGAAGGAGGAAGGACATACAATAGAAGATCGAGAGGTATAACGCTTGTTTATATTCTTTTGTAACATGTCTATAATTGTTTTTCAATCATATACATGTTGTATATTCTGTTTTGTGGTTAAATTAACTTGGACCCCGAATACAAACACAAAAGTCGGCGATCCGTACATCGTCTATTCCGCGGCTATTCGTAGGATAGAGGTTGGTGGCTTGAACAATAAGTTTGTTCAAGTGACTACTCTAATCAAATAGCACGACGATGAAATGGTAGCTTGGGTAATCCCTCTTGTCAAGGATAATTTTTTTTTTCCGGGGACGTAGAAGGGATCGCCATGAACAAGCGACCGAGTTGAAGTGGGAAGCGAAGTTTCCTACCTTCAATAGTAACTATTTTTGCGAAGTAATTTATGTGCTGGTATAGTAGTTTATCCTTTTCCCGAGTAGTCTACGTGTTACCCAAGCAATATATATAATTCCCAAGCCCAGTAGGGGTGAGTAGTGTAGTGTTACACATAGCTAAGTATAGTGTTGACAGAGCGGTTTATGTGTTTCCCGAGTAGTGTATGTAAGTTCCGAGCCAAGTAGGGATGAGTAGTGCAGTGATGCTTAGAGTTAAGTACAATATTGGCAGAGTAGTTTATGTAAATCCTGAGTGACATATATATATTCCAGGTCCAATAGGGTGACAGAGGGCAGTGTTGCTTAGAGTTAAGTATTGTATTGGCAAAGGAGTTTATGTAAATCCCGAACGATCTATTTATTTCCCAAGCCCAGTAGGGTGACATAGGGCATTGATGCTCTGAGTTAAATACTATATTGGCAGAGTTGTTTATGTAAATCCCAGGTGACATATGTATTTTCCAGGCCTAGTAGGGTGACAGAGGGCAGTGATGCTCAGAGTTAAGTATTGTATTGCCAGAGTAGTTTATGTAAATCCCGAGTGACATATGTATTTCTCGGGCCCAGTAGGACATAGGGCAGTGATGCTCAGAGTTAAGTATTGTATTGACAGATGAGTTTATGTAAATCCCGAACAACCTATGTATTTCTCAAGCTCAGTAGGGTGACATAGGGCAGTGATGCTCAGAGTTAAATATTATATTGGCAGAGCAGCTTATGTAAATCCTATTGGGAAATTGATCATCACTAGAGGGGGTTAATTGCATTTCGACGTTGCGTGATGGAATTCATTTGTGTTCTTTCTTATGATTTTTAGTATGCAGCAGAATATAGAAATAATACAAACAAATACACAAGCACAAATACAAGCATAAGAACACAACAATATAATGTGGTTCGGAATCTCAAGGTTCCTACTCCAAGGATTGAGCTCAACGAGCTCGAGTGATGACAACACCACTAATAAAACTCCTTCTCGACAACACGTCAAAGGTGGAGAAACCTCATACAAAGCTTACAACAGTAATACAACAAAAATATAAGCAAATATAATAGAATACAAGTAAAGAAAACTTTACAAATAGCTTTTAGATGCTTGCTTATTTGGTTGCTTGAGTTGCACTTAGAGACCCTGAATTGCACTAGAAAATAACCCCAAATCGCCCTAAGAAACCATTGCCAAATTCTTCTCCATTAGATCCTTTTAAAGCTTCATCTTGAGCTAGATTCCGCCTAGCAGTCGACTGATCGTGACCATCAGTCGACTGCTCCTGTAGCCATTGTGAGATAATTACTCGATCCACATTGGATAAGTTCTAACGGATACACTGGCAGTCGACAGTCAGGGTCGTAGCTGACTGACTAGTCGACTACCCAACATTCTTCTCCCGTAACCCTGACCAGTAGTCGATTGTCATCCATGGCAGCCGACTGTTCAAGCCATCAGTCGACTACCCAATGCTGGTAGTCGACTGCCAGGCTATTTCCTGTAGTCGAACACCAGTCGACTCTGAGTAGTACGACTGGTCATAATATCAGTCGACTACCACGAGTCAACTCAACTACCAAGTATCAAAACACTTGACCAATTAACTAGTCCAAAGCCCCAGTCGACTGATAACCTTAATCTTGAGGTTTAACCCCAAGTATGATGCCCTCATTCTTGTTAGACCACCTTTAGCCTAGACCTAAGCCTTCTAGCCACCTCAGTCAGCCTCACGCTTATCGGTTCCCTCTAAGTCATTCATGACTTGTTCATCCATACGCTTGCCTTCAGGTGGTTCCATCGGCTATTGTCATGCTAAACTGGTCTATACTGCCAAAGCATATTGGGCTTATGCTGCCAAGACTACCGCTTGGACTTTACGCCGCCAATATCACCCCTTGGACTTTCCTTGCCAACCCATGTTGTACTTTCCATTTGCCAAGACTCAAGCTGGGACTTTCCCTTGCCAAGACCCATGCTTGGACTTCCATGCCAAGTCCTCAAGACTTGGACTTTCCATGCCAAGTGTCCCACTTGGACTTTCCTTGCTAAGTACCCATGACTTGGACTTTTCATGCCAAGTACACAAGACTTGGACTTCTCCATCATATGGTCAACCCCATGTCAACCATATAGTCAAACAATGGTCAAACCATCATTAAACATCAAAATACCACTCGAGTCAAACTTGAGTCCGGTCAATCATGACCCAGGTCGATTGCACCAACAATCTCCCTAAAATATTGTCAAGCATCAAAACACTACTCGAGTCCAACTCGAGTCTGGTCAATCGTGACCTGGGCCGATTGCACCAATAATCTCCCCCTTTTTGATCTTTGACAAAAACCACAAAATCATTGAGTTAGGTTACCTTACTCAAATCTCCTTACCAATTCTCCCAAATTGATAATTTCATAAATTCTCCCCCTTTTTAACATACATCAAAAAGGTTCTCCTCAAGGAGGTCAATGTCTCACATCCTAATGAGATCTTACAATCTCCCCCTTGGCCCAAAAACATCTAGGATGACTTCACTCTTCCAAGTGATAAGTCCTATATCACTTAAGAGAGGCTTCCTATAAACTCTCCCAATTCTCCCCCTCATGAGGAAGAAAAAACATCCATCATCCCATGATGGATACCTCCCCTTAAAGGCTTGCTCCCCCTTGACCATTGCACCAACAATATCCTTGGAGAGTCCCTAAGACTATAGGAACACTAAACCATCAAAATTAAGGTTAAAAGTTCAACAATGAACTTTCACACACCTTAAGATATACACCCTAAACAACTCTCCTAATCCATATCCAATGGATTTTTACCCTTTCCAATGCTTTCCAATGCATATCCTAGGGTTAGGAGCAGTTAGGGTAACCTAACATAGCTGAAATCAGGCTAAACAAACCTTGTTTACTCAAAATCAACTCTAGCAGTCGACTGCCATTGACGCCAGTCGACTACCATAAGCGGCAGTCAACTGATTTTTGCAAATGTAGAATTTCATAAACAGAAAATGAAATTGAAAAATACATAAGTAATTATACGTAATTTAAAAAATCTTGAAACTTCATACGTACAATACTTAAGTCAATCATAATGGGTGAAAAATATTGGAAAAATAAAATACTGATAAAATAATGAGATTGACACAAAGTTCAAAACCATTGAAAAGTTCAATGTTTTGGCCTTACTTTGTATCAACTTCATCAATGGTGATTACTATCAAAAGATAGACTTCATCAAGGTTTTCTAAAATAATTTTAAAATGTTTTTGAAAACCTATATTGGATCATGATCAATGGGCTCAATGCACATGACTTGCACATTAGCTTTCCCCATGATCCACTCATGATATATGATGAGTTTGAGTTTATCTAGATGCAAAAACTATGCACCTTGAACTTAACTCATTTTCTAGCATCTCACATGTGTCTAGGGTATATGAAAACACACACAAGTCAATATGTGAGATGTGGGTTTTGTTCATTCTAATCTAAGGTCTCATGCATTTTATAAGGCAACTCTACTTGATTCTACTATACATAGGACTTCAAATCATGTCATAGTCCTTAAATCAATTTTATTAATGCATGAAATATGATCATGGCATAAATGATAGAATAAATAAAGCAATGCCAATAATCATAATGTCATGGCATATTATTTAATCCTAAACATACATGACACAAAAAACCTTAAACCTAAGTATAATCATGACATATTAAATGATAAAATGAAATATGATGTCATGACATGGCATATGGCAAATAAGGCATGACAAATAAAATATAAAGGTATATAATACCTAAATTTTAATATTTGTTGTCATTTTTTATTATTAATTTCATTTTTCCATATTATCAACCATCTTCCAAGTGTGCCAAAAACCCAAAATGGCACACCATGACCTCTAAACCTAATTTGTGTCAATTTGATTGATTTTTCAAAATTCTCAAAATGCATTAGCACATCCTAAAATACTTTAGGATATAAATTCAAACCACATTTCCAAGGTACCCATAACCTTGAAAATGACCTAAAGTGCCACCTTTATCATGGTTAGGTTAACTACCTATCCATTTAAAGTTGGAACACCCTAACCCATCTAGCGTGAGTCGATGATGCTCCTAGGAACCCAAAACCTATTTGAGCTCCTTGGGTTAACTAGGTATTCCTTAAGGATGACCTCCCTAGATACCCTTTTAGGCTTGGTAGCCTTGATCATTTGGGTCTTATCATGGTTAACCTTAGGGATTGCTTCCCTAGTAACCTTCTTAGTGGTCTTCCTAGGTTTCATGGAAACCTTGACCACTAGACACTTGCCTTGGTTAACCTTAGGGATGACTTCCCTATTAACCTTGGCTTTCCTAGACTTAGTACTAGTTCCATAATCGAATGGAACATTGTGATAGGTAGGCTTATCTCCCTTGGACCTAGGCTTGTGGCTCAAGCCTTTCTTGCCCATAGATGAGCCTTGCCTCCTAGATTCTAAGCTTTGACTATTTGACCCCTTAATTTGATTTTTCATAATCCTAAGGGTCTTCTCCAACTTCTCAAGTCTTGACCTCAAGGCTTGATTTTCAAGCTCCAATTTTTCTAATTTAGTGGGCCTGTTATTTCTTTGAATTGATTTGTTCTTTCTAGGCATATGTCTAGAATTCTTGGAGTTAAAGCCTAGATGGTTCTCTATCTTCCTAATAGACTCCTTAGGTAGAATTTTTCTGGGACATTAGTCTCAAATTTCTCCTTATTTCTAAAGTTGACATGTTTAGCTCCTAAGCAATAAAACCTATTTTTACTAGCATGCTTTTCATGAGTAATAGCAAGAGTGCTAAAAACATGCTTTTTAAACCTAGAACTAGAAGGTGCATTAAAATATACCTTAGGGTTTTCCTTAGAGGCTTCCCCTACATGTGTGGCTCATCCTTGACCTTTGGTTTGCTTTCTCCCCCTAGGGCATTGACTTCGATAGTATCCCCTTTGATGGCACTTGAAGCACACCACGTGCTCCTTGCTCTTACTGTTAGTGCAGTAGGCACCTGAATCGAACCTGAGTTTTGATTATAGAAAATACACAAAGTTAAGTTCACTTTGTTATCTCACAAGAAGAATCAAGTGTGCAGAATTGCTAAACTAAAGCTGAAGATCAGTGACACCCGGAGGTTAGCCGTGGTAGTCAGGAAACATCGGGAGGACTTCGGAGGGAGCCGAAGAACTCAGGTGAAGACTGAAAGCGAAGCTTAAAAGGTAAAGGTTGAGGTAAGCTCGTGTGAGTGAGTGTAAGTAAGGTCGTGTCCTCCGTACGGAGATGTCCTTAGGCGATGATCCAACCAAGACTTCCCATGAAAGGTCTAAGTCAAGATTGGATGGTAAACGACCATCGAACTTACTTATATTAACTGCATTTTCAAGATAACTCTTCATTGTAGATGGAAACCCTGCCATCAATTGACAGATGACTTGTATCAGTCGACTGATGCCTCCAACAGTCGACTAGTAAGGTTAGTAGTCGACTACTGGTCAAGGATCAACCCCGAGGAGAGTCAAAGCTTATCACCATTTCTCAAGGGCTAGGTGGCATCACCTTATGAAACCTCATCTCAACGATTAGGATTTCACAAGCCTATAAAAGTAGGGGTTCTCCACCCCATTTCCATCATGCTAAGTGCTCAAAAGTGCTCTTGCTACACTACTCTTCTACGACGATCTTACGATGATGAAGTGCTACCGCATCTCCGACAACAAGAGCTCAAGTCCTATCTTTAATAGTCATTGGTATACTTTTATTAAATTGTCATCTTTAAATCTTGTTCACATCTTTCCTTATCGAGCTTTAATCATAACAAGGAGAGGGGGAGTGTCCCTCTACCTTGATTTTTTCGTATTGATTGTACTCACTTACTCCTACCTCTAATGAGGAGTGTTTTTAGTGTTTTTTCCTCCGTACGCAGTCTAGGACCATTAGGGCCTTGAATTAGCAGCCGAAGGATGTGAACCAAGAAAAAAAAATTGTTATATTTATTTTCCATTGCACTTTACTCTTCTTGCGTATCGAATCGACGAACGAATTAGAAAAGTTTTCCTTGCGCTATTCACCCCCCCCTCTAGTGCTCAAATCGATCCAACAAGTGGTATCAGAGCCGGGGGCGCTATGATTTAGTGAAACCACCAATCTAGAAATTTTTAAAGATTTTTTTTGTTTATTTTTGTTTTACGATTTTTTCATTTCGGTTAAATTCATTCTCCTGCACTACTAATCCAAGACGAAAGTCTTGGTACATTTTGATTGTTTTTGTTTTGTGAGGTATTTGTTTTCCTTATTTTGTCTAAATGGCCCATCTCGAAGGGTTTAGCACCGTCCAACCTCCATTTTACAATGGAGACGACTTTCGTTATTGGAAGGGTTGGATGGAGTGCTTCCTTAAGACCCAAATCAAGATGTGGATCGTAATCCAAACCGGATTCACGCTTCCTACTAATGAAGTGGGTGAATCCTTGGATTATGATCAGTGGACTAAAGCCATGAAAAGAAAAGTTGAAGCCGACGCAAAGGCTACCCAAATCCTTCAATGCGGCTTGTCCAAAGTGGAGCTAAATTGTGTGGACCCATTCATTAGCGTGAACGATCTATGGACTAAACTCGTTAAGTTACACGAAGGAATCGACAATGCAAAGGTTTGTAAATGAGACCTTTTATTAAATAAATTGTTGGTGCAATCAGCCCAGGTCATGATTGATTAGACTCGAGTAAGTGTTTTGATGTTTGACATAGATGTCTGACATGTGTTGGGGAGATTGCTGATGCAATCGACCCAGGTTAGTATTTGATGTTTGATGATGGTTTGACCATTGTCATGGGAAAAGTCCAAGTATGGGTCTTGGCAAAGGAAAGTCCATCATGGGTTGGCAAAGGAAAGTCCAAGCATGGGTCTTGGCATGGAAAGTCCAACATGGATTGGCAAGGGAAAGTCCAAGCTTGAGTCATGACATTTGGAAAGTCCAAGGGGTTTGATATTGGCAGCGTAAAGTCCAAGCGGGAGTCTTGGCAGCATAAGTCCAATGGTTGGAGGCGTAAAGTCCAAGCGGAGTCTTGGAAGCTTAAGTCCAATGTGCCTTGGCGGTGTAGACATCGTTAGCATGACAATAACCGATGGAAGCACCTGAAGGCTAGCGTATGGATGAACAAGTCATGGATGACTTGGAGGGATCCGATAGGTGCGAGGCTGACGGAGGTGGCTAGAATGCTTAGGTCTAGGCTACGGGTGGTCTAGCATGTATTGGGGCACCATACTTGGGTTAAAACCTCATGTTTGAGATGTATCAGTCGACTGGGACCATTGGTCAGTCGACTGGTAGGAGTCAACTAGGGTTTGACTACGGGAAATATCCTAGCAGTCAACTGCCAGATCCTGGCACTGATCACGGCCCGAGCAATGAGATTGGTAATCGGCCGACTAATGGCCGAACTCGTACGTATGATTCTGGCCGAGTGATCGTGGCCGACCACTCGACGGATTGAGCCATCAGTTGACTGATGGTGTATCTGTTGGATTTTTCCAATGTGGATCTAGCCGTTGTCTCACGACAACAGTGGCACCAGTCAACTGATGGGCCTGAGCAGTCAATTGATAGGCAAAATCTAGCCCAAGGAGCAGCTATAAAGGGAGCTTGTGGAGGGAGGATTCACCATGGTTCTTTGAGGAGTTTTGGGGCAAATTGCTAATGTAATTCAGGGTCTCCAAGTGCAACTCAACCAACCAAACAATCAAGCATCCAAAAGATTATTGTAAAGTGTTCTTGGCTTTCTTTTGTTGTATTCATTTGTATTTGCTTGTTGTTTACTTGTATTACTGTTGTAATATCTTATAAGAGGATTCTCTACCTCCGACTTGTGTCGAGAAGGAGTCTATTGGATTAGTGGTGTGTGTACGCATCGTTGGAGCTCGTTTGAGCTCGATCCGTGGAGTAGGAACCATTCGGTTCCGAACCACGTTATATCCTTGTGTTGCGCTTATGTTCTTGTTGTATTTGTTTTATTATTGTTTATTCCTCTGCATATAATAAGTTTTATAGTAAGCACACAAACGAATTCCATCAAGAAACACCGACGCTATTCACCCCCCCCCTCTAGCGGGTGCATCGTTCCTAACAATTGGTATCGGAGCACGAGGCTCTTCTACGAACTAACCACCAGAAGCAAAACCGCTAGAGGGTGAAGAGGAAGAAGATGGAGTTTGAAGAAAAAGTTGGGTGGGATATCAACACCCCAATTCCATACACCTTCTATGGACAAGAAGGGTTCAAGCAATGGAAGGCGCGGATGGAGAACTTCTTGATGATGGACTTCGAAGATTGGATGATCCTAGTGAAGGGTTTTGAATTTCCAAGTGGCCAAAAGGTGGATACCTCAAGAAGAAGAGATGGACCGAAGAGCAAGTCCAAGTCTTCGAGAGAAATGATAAGGTAATGCAATTGATATTAAATTCATTGCCTAACAATATTGTGTCTAGGTTAGGTGAATGTCTGGATGCCAAGGAACTATGGGAAAAATTGGCCAAGCTCCATGAAGAACCATCCATGGCTCAAGTAGAGAGAGAGTGCAAAGAAGAAGCTTCATCATCCTCACAAGAAAGTGAGGATTTGGAGGTTGATAGAGAATTGACATCCGGATCGGTGGATGAAGCCTCCACCTCTAGGATTGAGGGGGAGGAGATTAGATCTCCGGGTCAAGGGCAAGAGCAAGAAGAGCCATCTACTTCGGGGAGAAGTGATGTACAAGCTCAAGAGACCCTCATCACCACCCTAGGTAACTCAAACACTTCAATTCAAAATAGAATCCATATTATGTGTTTTGAGTGTAGGGAGTTGTAGGGTCGCGGTTGGCCGGCTAGAGGGGGGGGGTGAATAGCCTTCTTTCGTCGACGGTGGAAGTCGTTCTTAATCATCTACAATAAATGTTAGCGCAAGCGGAAAGTACAAAGCAAAGACAATTAAGAACAAACACAAAGATAAACAATGCTAACAAACAATATAACGTGGTTCACACCCTCGCCGCTAATCCACGGTCTGATTCGTCCTCGGTGAATCACTCCGCAACCAATCCACTATTGGTATCTCCCTTTAGCCAATGCAAGGTGAAGGTAAACCCTTACAACTCAAGAATACTCCTTCTTTTACAATAGATGCGAAAGAAACTAGAAGAAGGAGTTTAACACTTGTGGAGCACTTGGATGGTAGTTTGGAGCATGATCATTAGCCATCCAAAAGCCCACACCCTCTCTTTTTATAGAGAGGGTTGATTTCTTCCCGTTGTCCGCTATCAGTCGACTACTGCCTTTGGCAGTCGAATGGCGCCGCTACAATGACCTCTGAACACGTCAGATCCCGACCGTTGTAGTCCAACGGAACCCTTGGCGCGATCCGATGTATCCATCACCGATCGATGCCTTCGTAGTCGATCCGTCACGGCTACGGGCGGTTCTGCGGCTCGCGATCGCTTCATCACCGATCGCCATTCCATGGCGATCGATGGTTCGCTAGTCGACCGCCATTCCATGGCGGCCGATCGGGCCAAGCCCACCAGTCGAACACAAGTCGAACCCCGTTCGACTCAGAGAAGTCGACTGCCATTTTATGGCAGTCGACTGATGTCGGGAAATCTCATTCGACACTTAGCAATTTGGCCAAGTTCACCTAATAAGCTACTTACATTTCACTCATTCTCTCATCTCACTCAAGTCCTCGCCAAGCTCTTCGCTCAGGCCACATCCCTAAAGATCAAGCGCACGACTCTGCAATGCTCCTTCGCGTCTCTTGCCTTCGAAGTCTGCTTCCTTAGCTTCGCTTCAAGTCATCTCGTCCGGCGGTCCCTCGGCAGCATCAAGCGCACGACTCTGCAATGCTCCTTCTCCGACTCAAGCATGAGGTTGTGAGTGGTGAACCTGCCAAAGCTTCATGTGCGAATTACTAAGTCCTGCAAGACTCCAACGCACACATCAAATCCAATCATCTTAACTTAAACCTTTTGTCACACACATCAAAACCATATCACGGGTCGATTGCACTAACAATCTTCCCCTTTTTGATGTGTGGCAATCCGTTTAAGTTAGGTAAAAACATTTGATAAACTATTAAGGAAAGAAAGCATGTAAATAACATGATTAGCAACTCTCCCCCTTAATACATGAAACTCCCCCTAAATACATTCCCCCTTACTTAAACATATATCTTTCTCCCCCTTTGACACCAACAAAAAGATTAAACAAAGTTTATATGGCATGACATCAAGTCTAGAGAGAAACAAAAACCAAAAACAATAAAAAAACCTGATAAAATTAGGTTCATTCTTTATCGGCATAGCGATCGGTGACTGACACAAGTAAAATCAGTTTTTCAGATTTTCTGGACGAAATTTTGAAATGCAGTATAAATTCCAGAAAATTCAAAAAATAGTGAAATTTGTGGAACACATTTCTTTTAAGTATATTTATCAATGAAAAATAGTTTTTTTTATGAAAAATCATTATATTTTCTAAAAATCCAAAAGCTTCAAAAACAACTAGGTTTTTGATCAAGTTAGTATCACTTTTAACACCTAGTTTTGGTTTGAATTGTTTCAAAACATGAATACACAGATTTTAAAGTAAGAAATTGTTTTGAAAACATATGAAATATCCAACCATGATCTTTGGGCAATATGTCTATGAATTAAACATAAGCCTTCCCCATGATTGGTCTATTATTGCTATTTGATACTTTAAATGACCATCTAAATGCCATAGGCATTAGTGGACCATTAGTATCATCCTATCATCTCACCCATGCTAAATTTTCAATCAAGTTAGCCTATAGTGAGTGTGAGATGTTCCTAAAGGTATTTGTATATACTTAACCATTACTTTCATGCAATTCTATACAAGGTTAAGTATCATCCTAACAACCCACATGATCATAAAGACATATATGAATTAATTTCACATTATGATCATGAAACACATGTATTCATCAATTTATAATCATGCATTAGGTGTGTAAGCATGATAAAAAGTCAAGTATCACCCAAGGCATGATTTAAACCCTATTTCCCATGATTATGTGCCAAATATCAAGATCCTAAATCATGATTGCAAACATGTGTAACAAATACATTAACCATCATGATTTAAGCATTATTATCAATTTATGGGCACATTATCATCACCCAACATTATTTCAAAAATATTGTCCCGCCATCCTAAGTCAACCAAAATATGACATAGATAAATTCCATATGGTTGACTATCCTAGGGTTTTCCTAACCCTTAAGGATGGATTTAGGAACCCAAAACAAATTCTTTCCTATGAGGTTCACTAAAAATTCTTTAGGGATCCATTTTCTAGCTATTATTTTCTTTTTATCTTGACCCCTAGCAATTAGACATTTATAGGCCTTTTCATTTTTTATTTTCCTTATATCCTAGGCCTTTCTTATTGAAACTTGCCCTTTGGCTCCCTATGATCATGTTAAGGGTGTTGGAGCCTATTGTAAATTTTTCTAGGGCCTTGGTCAAGTGGTCTACCTTTTCTCTCAAAGCCCTATTTTCCTCAATGCATGCATCATTAACATCAAATGGCATATAAAGATTATGTGAGCATGCATTATCAAGGCTAGAAACATTATCATTAACATTTGAGCATGCTTTTTCTAATTTTTCTTCTAAGTCCTTAATTTGATCTAGTATGCATTTGTTCTTTTTCTTTGCCCTAAACAAGTCCTTAGTGAGGCTAGAAATAATTGGCATAATTTTCTTAGGGGAATGATTTGTTACCTCACTTACCAAATCCTCTCCCGATGATGAGGATGTAGAGGAAGCTCCCCCTTCACTCGAGCTCTCCTCACTTGAGCTTGCTTCTTCATTTTCGGAGGAGGAGTCTAGGCCTTCAAATGCCATCAAAGAAAGGTTTGTGACAAATGCATTTTCTTCTTTAGATGATGATGAGGAAGAGGAAGGATCATCCCAAGTTCTTGCTTTTAGTGCCTTGGCCTTCCCCTTTTCTTTGGCCTTCTTCTCCTCTTCCTTCTTCTTGCTCCCCTTTTTCTTCTTTTCTTCTTTCTTTCTCCTCTCTTCTTTGCTCTTGTTTAGGAGGGGACAATTATCCCTTATATGTCTCTCTCCTTGGCAATTGTAGCAAATCACCTTCCCCCTTGGTCTTCTCTTCCTATCATTAGATTTATTAAATTTAAAATTTTTCAAAGCACACCTTACCTTCCTTACCATGTATGCTGCTTCCGTGATATCCATGGAGGAAGAGGAGGATGCTTCGTCGGAGGAGGAGGACGCCTCTATCTTTTTCTTCTTCCCCTTGTTGGCTACCAAGGCTACTCCTCTTGATGGCTTGATACTTGATTCTTCAATTACTCCCTCAAGCCTAGTTTCATGGAGCTCCATGGTTGAGAAGAACTCCTCCAAGGTGCTCACTTCTAAATTCTTTGACATGTAAAAGGAATCCACCATAGAGCTCCATCTTGATGACCGGGGAAAGTCATCTATAGCCTTCGTGAGCATGTCCCTATTTGAAAGCTTCTCCCCTACACTAGATAAACCGGTTATTATTTCTTTAAATCTAGAGTGTAGTGAGGTTACCTTTTCTCCCTTTTCAAGTTTTATATTCGTTAGTTGCGAGCGGAGGAGGTCTCTCCTTGCAAGCTTGGCCTCTGAGGTACCTTCATGAAGCTCTACTAGCTTCTCCCACATCTCCTTGGCGCTAGCACACTCTCCTATCCGGTTGACTTCTTGTTGGGGGAGTACATTATAGAGGTGATGTTTGGCTTTTGAGTTTGCCAAGTACTCTTCCCTTTGCCTCTTGCTCCACCTTGATTTTTCCAATGGCTCCCCTTCTTCATCCCTAGGCATTTCGAAACTGTTTTCCATAATTAAAAGAATTTCGAAATCGGTTTCGAAAAATACCTCCATTCTCTTTTTCCACCAAGATAATTCTCCTTCAAACTTCGGTGGATGAATGTTCGAGCCAGCCATCTCTTGATATATTGCTTGTGTTGACGGTTAGTCCTCAATAAGTGCCTTGCTCTGATACCACTTGTAGGGTCGCGGTTGGCTGGCTAGAGGGGGGTGAATAGCCTTCTTTTGTCGACGGTGGAAGTTGTTCTTAATCGTCTACAATAAACGTTAGCATAAGCGGAAAGTACAAATCAAAGATAATTAAGAACAAACACAAAGATAAACAATGCTAACAAATAATATAACGTGGTTCACGGCCTCGCCGCTAAACCATAGTCTGATTCGTCCCCAGTGAATCACTCTGCAACCAATCCACTATTGGTCTCTCCCTTTAGCCAATGCAAGGTGAAGGTAAACCCTTACAACTCAAGAATACTCCTTCTTTTACAATAGATGTGAAAGAAACTAGAAGAAGGAGTTTAACACTTGTGGAGCACTTGGATGGTAGTTTGGAGCATGAGCATTAGCCATCCAAAAGCGCACACCCTCTCTTTTTATAGAGAGGATCGCTATCAGTCGACTGCTACCTTTGGTAGTCGACTGGCGCCGCTACAATGACCTCTGAACATGTTAGATCCTGACCATTGTAGTCCAACGGAACCCTTGGTAGTCGACTGATGTATCCATCAGTCGACTGATCATCCGTGGTCGGCCGATCACGATCGGCTATGGCGGTTCTATGCTCGCTATCACCGATCGCCATTCCATGGCGGCAACGATGATTCGCGATCATTTGCCATTCCATGGCGATCGGTGATGTCTACCGATCATTGCCATTCCATGGCGCGACACTTAGCCATTCGGCCAAGTTCACCTAATGAGCTACTTACATTTCCCTCATTCTCTCATCTCACTCGAAGTCCCTCGCCGAAGCTCTCTTCGTTCACGGTCACGTCCCTCGACAACATCAAGCGCACGACTCTACAATGCTCCTTCGCATCTCTTGCCTTCAAAGTATGCTTCCTTGGCTTCGCTTCAAGTCATCTCGTCCGGCGGTCCCTCGGCAACATCAAACGCACGACTCTACAATGCTCCTTCTCCGACTCAAGCACGAGGTTGTGAGTGGTGAACCCACCAAAGCTTCATGTGCGAATTACTAAGTCCTGCAAGACTCCAACACACACATCAAATCCAATCATCCTAACTTAAAACCTTTGCCACACACATCAAAACCATATCACGGGTTGATTGCACTAACAGGAGTATGGGCATTACAAGAGTAAATGCCCTAAGAAAATTAAGAAGACTCCTCCGACACCAAAAGTCAACAAAAAAGTCAAGGATGTTGGTGTCCCCACCAGGAAAAGCAAGGAGCACGTGGTGTGCTTCAAATGCCGACAACCGGGACACTATAGAAGCCAATGCCCTAGGAGAAAAGAAGGAGCATCACAAGTAGGGGGAGCTAAGGCTAACCCGAAGGTATATTTCAATAATGCACCTTCTAAGTTTAACAATCAAAAGCATGCTTTTAATTCTCTTTCTATTTATCATAAAGAGCATGTTAGAAATAGTAGACACTATTGCTTAGGTTCTAAGAGTGTAAGTCTTAACAATAAGGAGAAATTTGGGACTAATGTCCCTAGAAAAACCTTACCTAGGGAATCTATTAGAAAAATTGAAGGCCACATAGGTTTGAATCCTAAATGGATTAGACACATGCCTAGGAAGAACAATTTCTAAAAGACATATGAAAAATCTAATTTGGAACAATTAGAGAGGTTAAGGCTTGAAAAACTTGAAAAGACCCTTGCAAAGATGCAAAATTCAATTATAGGGTCAAGTGATCAAAAATCTAGGTCTAAGAGTCAAAGTCAAAGGTTTAGGAAATAAAAACCATCAAAGGGCAAGCCTATGCCCAAAAAGGCCTACCACAATGTTCCATTTGATTATGGAACTTAAACTAGGTCTAGGAAGACCAAGGTCATAAGGGAAGTCATCCCTAGAGTTGACCATGGTGTGTGCCTAGTGGCTAGGGTTTCAAGGAAACCTAGGGAAGCTACTAAAAAGGTTACAAGAGGAGTTACCCCTAGAGTTAACCTAGGCAAGACCACAATGACCAAGGATAACAAGCCTAGGAGGGTCATTAGGAGGGTATCTAGGGAGGTCATCCCTAAGGAATACCTAATCAACCCAAGGAGTTCAAATAGGTTTTGGGTTCCTAAGAGCGTGATTGATTTATGCTAGATGGGTTTAGGTGTGCCAACTTTAAATGGATATGTAGTTAACCTAACCATGGTAAAGGTGACACTTAGGTAATTTTCAAGGTTATGGATACCTTGGAAATAAATTTGATCTTAAATCCTAAAAGATTTTAGGATGTGTCAATATTATTTAAGAAGTTTGATAAATCAATCAAATTGGCACAATTTAGATTTAGAGGTCTTAGTGTGTCATTTTGGGTTTTTGGCACACTTTGGTAATAATTGATAATATGACAAAATGGACTTAATAATAACAAATGGAAACTAATATTATAGTTTAGGTATTATTATACCTATACATTTTATTTGTCATGCTTTGTTTGCCATATAACATTCCATGACATCATATCTATTTTTAATTATTTAATATGTCATAATCATGTTTAGGATTAAGGTAAAATGTCATGTATGCTTAAATTCCATCTTATGCCATGACATCTTGATTATGAGCACATGCTTATTATATCATCATCAATACCATAATCATTCATGCATTTGATAAAAATTGATTTAAGGACTATGGCATGACTTGAAGTCTCATATATAGGGGAATCAAGTAGAGTTGCCTTAGAAAATGCATGAAACCCTAGATTTGGAGAACAAAAACCACATCTCACATTACATTGACATGTATGTATATTTATACACCCTAGATACATGTGAGATGCTAGGATATGAGTTAAATTCAAGGTGCATAGTTTTTGCATCTAGATGAACCAAAACTCATCTTATATTAGTGGTGGATCAATGGGAAAGCTTATGTTCAAGTCATGTACATTAAGCCCAAAGAATATGATCCAATATAAGGTTTTGAAAACATTTTAAAATCGTTTTAGAAAACCTTGGTGAAGTCTATCTTTTGATAGCAATCACCATTGATGAAGTTGATACAAAGTGAGCTTAAACTTTAAAGTTTTTCTTCACTTTTGAATATTGTATCAATTTCACTATTTTATGGGTAAAATATTTTTCAAACATTTTTCACCCATTGTATTGCTTATAAGTAATATACGTATGATTTTTCATGATTTTTCGATATACGTAGAATTACTTATGCTTTTTTAAAATTCAATTATGATAACTGAAAATAGAAATTTTCAGTTATCAGTCGACTGCCCTTGTTGGCAGTCCACTGCTGGGCACGACAGTCGACTGATGCCTGATAAAGTCGACTGCCAATGTTGATTTCGAGAAAACAAGGTATGTTAACCCATTTTCAGCTATGGTAAGGGTTCCAAACCACTCCTAACCCTAGGATATGCTTTGGGAAGCATTATAAAGGGTGAAAAATCCATTGGATATGGATTAGGAGAGTTGTTAGGGTGTTGTATCAAATTTAAGGTATGGGAGAGTTCAATGTTGAACTTTTAACCTTAATTTTGATGGTTTAGAGTTCCTATTGGCTTAGGGACTTCCCAAGGGCATTGTTGGTGCAATGATCAAGGGGGAGAAAGCCTTTAGGGGGAGGTATCCATCATGAGATGATGGATGTTATTTTTCCTTATGAGGGGGAGAAATGGGATTTTGAGATACCTAATTTGGAAATTGGGAGAGTGTGTAGGATTGCCTCTCTTTAGTGATATGAGACTTATCGCTAGGAAGATTGTAGCCATCCTAGAGGTTTTTGGACCAAAGGGGAGATTGTAAGATCTCATTGGATATGAGACATTGACCTCCTTGGAGTGAACTTTTTGATGTATGTCAAAAAGGAGGAGAATGTTAAAATTACTAATTTGGGATAATTGGTAAGAGAATTTGAGTTAGGGGCCTAACTCAAGGGTGTTTTTGTCAAACATTAAAAAGGGGGACATTATTGGTGCAATCGACCTAGGTTACGATTGACCAGACTCGAGTTTGACTCGAGTAAGTGTTTTGATGTTTGACATGGATGTCTGACATTGATGTCTGACATGTGTTGGGGAGATTGCTGATTCAATCGACCCAGGTTAGTATTTGATGTTTGACGATGGTTTGACAATTGTCATGGGAAAAGTCCAAGCATGGGTCTTGGCAAGGGAAAGTCCAACATGGGTTGACAAAGGAAAGCCCAAGCATGGGTCTTGGCATGGAAAGTCCAACATGGATTGGCAAGGGAAAGTCCAAGGGGTTTGATATTGGTGGAATAAAGTCCAAGCGGGAGTCTTGGTAGCATAAGTCCAATGGTTGGCGGCGTAAAATCCAAGCAGAGTCTTGGCAGTGTAAGTCCAATGTGCCTTGGCAGTGTAGACACTGTTAGCATGACAATAGCCGATGGAAGCACCTGAAGGCTAATGTATGAATGAACAAGTCATGGATGACTTGAAGGGATTCGATAGGCGCGAGGCTGATGGAGGTGGCTAGAAGGCTTAGGTCTAGACTACGGGTGGTCTAGCAAGTATGGGGGCACCTTACTTAGGTTAAAACCTCATGTTTGAGGTGTATCAGTCGACTGGGACCATGGGTCAGTCGACTGGTAGGAGTCAACTAGGGTTTAACTGCGGGAAGTGTCCTAGAAGTCGACTGATCTGGTGATCAGTCGACCGATGGCCGAGAACTCGGGCACAGAAGGTTCTCCAGTTGAGTGATCGCATCAACCACTCGACTGATTGAGCCATCAGTCGACTGATGGGTTTGGTTAGTCGACTGATGGTGTATCCGTTGGATTTTTTTCAGCATGGATCTAGCCGTTGTCTCACGACAATAGTGGCACCAATTGATTGATGGTCCCGAGAAGTCGACTGATAGGTGAAATCCAACCCAAGGAGCAGCTATAAAGGGAGCTCGTGGAGGGAGGATTCACCATGGTTCTTTGAGGAGTTTTTGGAGCAAATTGTTAGTGTAATTCAGGGTCTCCAAGTGCAACTCACCCAACCAAACAAGCAAGCATCCAAAAGATTGTTGTAAAGTATTATTGGCTTTCTTTTGTTGTATTCATTTGTATTTTCTTGTTGTTTACTTGTATTACTATTGTAATATCTTGTAAGAGGTTTCTCTACCTCCGACTTGTGTCAAGAAGGAGTCTATTGGATTAGTGGTGTGTGTACGCATCGCTAGAGCTCGTTTGAGCTCGATCCGTGGAGTAGGAACCATTCGGTTCCGAACCACGTTATATCCTTGTGTTGTGCTTGTGTTCTTGTTGTATTTGTTTTATTATTGTTTATTCCACTGTGTATAATAAGTTTTGTAGCAAGCACACGAATGAATTTCATCAAGCAACGCCGACGCTATTCAATCCCCCCTCTAGCGGGTGCATCGTTCCTAACATAAATTGTATAACTTAAGAATGCAGGAACACGAGATGGTGACACAACTACACGGCCATATTCAAGATATCGTCAATAGCCTGCATGCCATCGAACAAAAGGTCGAGAATTGAGACCTTATAAGGTATGCTTTAAATGCTTTCCCTAGGACTACCTTGTGGGCATCCATGGTTGATGCCTACAAGGTTTCTAAGGACCTTTCAAAAATTAGATTAGATGAGTTATTTTATGAATTTGAACTCCATGAACAGTCTAATTTGGTTTCCAAGAAAGGTATTTCCTTACTTGCAGGTTCGAAGAAGAAGGCCACAATCAAACCACCCCCAAGGAAGAGGACGAGTACGAGTATGAGTCGGAGGTAGACCCCGAGATGGAAACCGAACTAGTGAATCTAGTTCGGAAGATGATCAAGAACCGAAGATGACCCATCAATCAAGGTAAATCTAAATCTAAATCTAATTCTAATTTTAGATGTTTTGAATGCAATAGGTTCGAACACATCAAGACGGAGTGTCTAAAACTAAAGAACAAAGCACCCAAGACCAAGAAAGCGCTTAACACTACTTGGGAAGAATCGTCGGAGGAGAAAGACGACGATCTTGTCCTTATGGCCAAAATGACCGAGCCCGATCAAGAGTTTGAACCCGAGGACCAGTCTGAGTCCGGATCCGACGATGAGTCACTATTCAAGACAAGCCATGGATACACATCCGGTTCAAAAGAGTCACTTAAGGTAAGTCGATCTTTACTTAGCACTTTATACAATGCAATTAAATTCTTAACTAGAAAGTTAGCTATGTTTGAGTCCAAGGTCGAGATCTTAGTTGAGGAGGTTAAACTGTTGGTGCAGGGATACTAGATAATCGAACCTATGTTTTGATTATGGCAAAGACACAAAGTTAAGTTTACATCGTTATCTCACGAGCTAAATCAAGTGTGCAAAAAAGTGCTAAAGCTGGAGCTGAAGGCTAGCGACACCCGGAGGAAGCCGCGGTGGTCAGGCGACACTTGAGTGACTTCGGAGGGAGCTGAAGGAATCTAGTGGAAGGCCGGAAGCAAGAGCTACTATCGAGGTAAGTTCATGTGAGTGAGAGATTGTAAGGTCGTGTCCTCTTTACGGGGACGACCGTAGGTGGCGATCCGATTAAGACTTCCCATGGAAGGTCTAGGTCGAGATCGGATGGTCAAAAACCGTCGCATTTATCATTTTCCGAGCTAACCTCTTACTGCGCAGGAAGTGGCGGTGACGATCATTCTGCTGGACATCAAGCGATCGGTGATGCTCATCGATCGGTGATGGGAGGCATCAGTCGACTGATGGCGACGAATCATCCTTTACGCTAGGTCAAAACAGATAAGGTTTGACGCGGCCACTTCGCGATAATATTTGGACAACTTCGTGATCTGTTCCAAAAAAAGAGGAGACATATTCAGAGGCCAAAATCTATAAAAGGAGGGGAGGATTCCAACTCCAAGTATCATCAAGTTTATTCATCAAGTTCTCTTACAACGCCAATGCTCCAACGTCGTCATAACGCCGACGCGACGACAAGTTCAAATCTCCTTCGTTGACAGCAGTAGCAAGTAATTATTTTTATTGTATTCTTTATTTTAATCGTAACGAGGTGAGGTAGGCTTGTTGCCTCATCCTCCTACATTCGGTTTTTGTGATTGTTGTCTCCTACCTCCAACGAGGAGGAGACGTTATAGTGCTTTGCCCTCCGTACGCGGTCTAGGTTTGGAGTAGCAACCGCTGGGTTGTGAACAAAGTAAAAATAAACGTGTTCCTTTATTTTTCGCTGCTCTTACTTGTTTAATTGTCTACTCGAACGAAACGTCGAAAAGATTTACGATCGCTATTCACCCCCCCTCTAGCGACGCTTCTCGATCCAACATAAACTCCTTAAACATAAGGTCTCCCTAATCTCTTCGACTAGTCAAGTTCAAGAGGAGGACTCAACTCGAGTTGAAAAACTCGAAGTTGAGAACTCACTTTTGAAAAGTCAAGTCGAAGGCCTTAGGCATACGTTGGAAAGGTTCACTTTGGGATCCAAGGGACTTGACCTTTTACTTGGATCGCAAAGGGCCATGTACAACAAGGCCGGGCTTGGGTTTAGCTCATATACGACTAACAAGTCGTATATGCCAATTGTAAGTCGAAATAGAAAACATGTCCAAGCATGGGTCCCTAAGACCACTTTGATTTTTCAATTAGGATCTAACCAGTACTGGGTTTCCAAGGACCAAATCCACTACGTGGAAAGACCGAACCGATTCAATGGTCCAGGGGGAGCTAGTACAAAATTTGTTTGTGCTATTACTTAGAATTTGCATGCTTAGGTTTTTTTCTTTTTATTTTTAGAACGGTTAGATAGGAACTATAACTCGTCAATACTTGACAACATAGTACTAGGACGTGGTGAGATGATAGTATGCTAGGAAAGCGAAGTCTTATGTGTCCGAGTTAGATAAGGCATGTCTAGCTCAGTGCACTCGACTAAGTGGAACTAGCTGAAGCTACCTCATCATATCCTTAACTAGTTAGACCAGGAAGTGATCTTAGGTGAATCAAGTTATTATTTTCTCGAACATGGCTTTGTCTAAGGAAGTGGTCGTTGTTCCGATCAAAGAAGGCCTCTGTGCCTCGCCACGACCTGGAAGCTAATTTCTTGAAAAGGTGACTTGGTGAGCTTAGGATTAAATCCGAATCTAACCCAAGGTTGACTAGTTTCGATTCATTAAAATTAATCAAGTAAAATTAAAGTCATCTCACAAGAACACATAAGGATAATGTGTTTGATCATGTAGAAATGGGTGAGATGATCTAGGAGTAATAATCTTCAACAAACCCTTAAAATTCCAAAATCCGATCCAACTACCTTGTGTATAGGATCAATGGATGTTTGACAGTGGATGCTCCTGACATATGACTGGAGACCAACTTAAATTTTCGAAGCTTAGATTCAAACGACAAGGATCGGTAGCTTTCGAAAACAATAGCAAGCTCAAAATCATCGGTTCAGGTGATATTGAGCTAAATTCTAATTTCACAATTCACATTGTTTTATTAGTCGAAGATTTTCAATATAATTTACTTAGTGTAAGTCAATTGTGTGATAACAACTATAAGGTTATATTCTTAGAAAATGAATGCTTAATTAAAACAAATGAAATCTCTAAAATAATACTTAAAGGAACTAGGAATAGCAACATCTACACAATTAACTTACCCAACTCCTCAACCAAGTGTCTTATGACACAGCAAGAGGAATCTTGGTTGTGGCATGATGACTTGGTCACTCACACCCAAGACTCATTCACAAGATGAGTCAGAGTGGCTTAGTCAGAGGTTTGCCTAACCTTAACAACTTAGACAATAAAATTTGTAATGTTTGTCAACAAGGTAAACAACCTAGGACACAACATCAACTAACTAACCAAGAACGAACCAAAAGTGTGCTTGAGCTCATTCATTTGGATCTATTCGATTCTCATGGAGCCAAGTCACTTAATGGGAGTCAATTTTGCCTAGTCATAATTGATGACTATTCTAGGTTTATCTGGGTTAGGTTCCTTAAACACAAAAGTGATACCTTAGATCAACTCATCAACTTGTTTAAATTAATCGAAAACCAAAAGAACCTTAAGATTAAAAGACTTAGAAGCGATCATGGTGGTGAATTCGAAAACCACAGATTCACAGATTTCTATAACCTAAACGGATACCACCATGAATTCTCATGTCCTAGAACCCCACAACAAAATGGCCTAGTCGAGTGGAAAAATAGAACCCTACAAGAAGCCGCTAGGACCATGTTAAATGAATACAACCTACCCAATAGGTTTTGGGCAAAAGCCGTTAGTACGACTTGTTATGTCCAAAATAGAATCCTAATGGTAAAGAGGCACCTTAAGACCTAATACAAAATCTACCTTGACAAAGTACCTAACATCAAATACTTTAGGGTATTTGGGTGTAAGATACATATCCTAAACACTAAGGACTACTAGGAAAGTTCACATCCAAAACCTCCACCGGTATCTTCCTAGGATACTCAACTACAAGTAGAGCCTATAGGATATATAACAATGACACCCTTAAAATTGAGGAAACCATTAATGTAGTATTCGATGAAGGGCATGAACCTACAAAACCCGTAGTAAAACCAACTAGTGAACCAATTCATACCAGACTCAACTCTGACCTTGAAATCAAGTCTAGTATTAATCCTAATATGAGCCAGCCTAGGATTCAATCGAGTCATCCTATCTACCAAGTGATAGGTGACCCTAACCCAAGTCATTCTAGGATTCAATCGAGTCATCCTATTGATCAAGTGATAGGTGATCCTAGCCTAGGGGTTCAAACTAGATCATCATATAAAAATCTTAGTCAAATCTCCTTGATTTTGAAAATCGAACCAAAGACCATTGAACAAGCTCTTCTTGATCCCGATTGGATTATTGGAATGCAAGAAGAGCTAGCTCAATTTACTAGGAACGAAGTTTGGGAATTAGTACCACCACCTAAAGATAAATCAATTATTGGAACAAGGTGGGTCTTTCGAAACAAGCTTGATGACAAAGGTGAAGTAGTTAGAAACAAAGCGAGATTGGTCGCGAAAGGGTTTAGTCAAGTAGAAGGGTTAGATTACGATGAAACTTATGCCCCCGTAGCTATATTAGAATCCATTCGAATGTTGTTGGCATACGCTGCACATCGAGGATTTAAATTATTTCAAATGGATGTCAAGTCAGCATTTTTGAATGGACTTATTAAGGAAGAAGTGTACGTTAGTCAACCCCCAGGATTCAAAAGCCTAGACAAACCCAACCATGTATTTAGACTCAAGAAAGCTTTATATGGACTAAAACAAGCTCCAAGAGCTTAGTATGAGAGACTTTCTGTATACCTTAAGTCCAAAGGGTTTAGCCAAGGCTTAGTCGACCCAACCCTTTTCGTAAAAATCATAGACAAAGAAATTTTTATAGCTCAAATCTACGTAGATAACATAATTTTTGGAACCACTAATTCAATCCTACTAAAAGAGTTCATCTCACTCATGGAAAGTGAATTTGAAATGAACTTAGTAGGAGAATTAAATTTCTTTCTAGGATTACAAATTAAACAAACTAAGGATGGAATTTATTTACATCAACAAAAATATGCTAAGGAATTAATTAACCGATTTGGGATGCAAAATGCTAAAATCATTAATACACCCATGGCAACAAATGTTAATATAACAGAAGATGTAGAAGGAAAATCTATTGACCTAAAATATTATAGGAGCGCAATAGGAAGTCTCCTTTACTTAACTGTGAGTCGACCCGATATATTATTTGCAGTAAGTATGTTCGCAAGGTTCCAAACCTGTGCTAAGGAGTCTCACCTAACATTAGTTAACCGTATCCTTAGATATCTAAAGGGCATGCTAAGCGTTGGTATTTAGGACTCTAGATCTACCGAGTTCGAACTAATCGGCTACTTCGACTCAGATTATGTCGGTAGTAAACTCGATAGAAAGAGCACGAGTGGCTGCTATCAACTTCTCGACTCAAGTCTAGTGAGTTGGTGCAGTAGGAAGCAACACTGTGTTGCCTTATCTACCACCGAAGCCGAATACATTACAATGGGTGAGTGTGTGGCTCAGCTTCGTTGGATGAAGCACACTATCCAAGACTTTAACTTAAACTTCAACAATATTAAAACTCACATAGATAATATTAGCTCAATCAACTTAACCGAAAATTCCATATGCTACTCTAGGACCAAACATATAGAGGTCAAACACCACTTTATTTGAGAACATGTAGCTAACAGAACCATACAACTCGAATACGTGGAATCAAAGTCGAATCTAGCGGACCTATTTACCAAACCTTTACCCGAAGCCGAATTTAGTCTACTAAGATGAAAATTGGGCATGTGCGTAATAGAGTAGGATTGGTAACTTATATTTTTATATATTCTATTATTCACTTTTATTTTCATGTTAATGGAACTAGCTTAGGGCTTACCCTAGATATCATGTACATATAGATTTAAGGAGCCAATACATCTCACAACACATAGGACTAATGTGTTTGTGTACTTAGCCACGTAGATGGGGGTGAGATGTTAAGACCTTACTCCTAGTTCCAGATGTAAACTTAGTGCATTGACATGAACCACGGAGTATAATTACATAAATTAACCAACTCTACTCAGGACACATTGATCATTTCATATCTGTTGGTGCAATCGGCCCAGGTCATGATTGACTAGACTTGAGTTTGACTCGAGCGATGTTTTGATGTTTGACATGGAGATTTGACATTGATGTCTGATAATGTTTTGGGGAGATTATTGGTGCAATCGACCCGGGGCATGATTGACCGGACTCGAGTTTGACTCGAGGGGGATTTTGATGGTTGATTGGAGTTGACCATGTCATGGAAAGTCCAAGTCTTGAGTACTTGACATGTAAAGTCCAAGCATGGGTCTTGGCATGGAAAGTCCAACATGGGTTGTCAAGGGAAAGTCCAAGCTCGAGTCTTGGCATTTGAGAAGTCCAAGGGGTTTGATATTGGCGGTGTAAAGTCCAAGCGGGAGTCTTGGCAGCATAAAGTCCAAGCGGGAGTCTTGGCAGCGTAAGTCCAATGTGCCTTGGCGGTGTAGGCACCATTAGCATGACATAGCTGATGGAAGCACCTGAAGGCTAGCACATGGATGAACAAGTCATGGATGACTTGGAGGGATCCGATAGGTGCGAGGCAAATGGAGGTGGCTAGAAGGCTTAGGTCTAGGCTACGGGTGGTCAAGCAAGTATGGGGGCACCATACTTGGGTTAAACCACATGTTTGAGGTTAAAACCTCATGTTTGAGGTGTATCAGTCGACTGGTATCATGTGGCAGTAGACTAGTGTGAGTCAACTAGGATTTGACTATGGGGAGTTCCCTAGCAATCGACTGCCAGAGGTAGACAGTCGACTGATTGGCCGAGCAGTCAATTGATCTTGTGATTAGTCGACTGGTGCTCGATATTTCGGACACAGAATGGAGTCTGACTTGACTGCTAGGGTTAGCAGTTGAGTGAAGGCTCGATCAGTCAACTGATGTCCTATCCGTTGGATTTTTCAGCGTGGATTGCACCGTTGTCTCACAGTAACAGTGTCATCAGTCGACTGATGGTCCCAATAAGTCGACTGATAGGTAAAAATCTAACCCGATTGCAGGTTATAAAAATAGCTCGGAAGAGAGTTTTTGGTAGCGATTTTCTTGGGTGAATTGGAGCGATTTGCTGTTGCAAATCAGGGTCTTCAAGTCTAGTCTAAGGCAATCAAAGATCAAGCAACCAAAGTGCTCTTGTAAAGTGTTTTTCTTTACTTGCATTGTATTTCATACTTGTATTAGCTTGTATCTTTCGTATTACTTAGTGAAATCATTGTAAGGGGTTTCTCCACCTCCGGATTGTTTAAAAAAGGAGTTTTATTGTTTAGTGGTGTTTGTGGCATCGCTAGAGCTCGTTTGAGCTCGATCCGTGGAGTAGGAACCATTCAATTCCGAACCATGTTACATAGTTGTGTTTGCATGTTTGTATTTTGTTATTACTTTATTTCTTCTACGCACTAATCATTTGTAGCAAGCATCGCGAACGAATTCCATCGATGTATTGAAACGAGCTATTCACCCCCCTCTAGCGGTCAACGAATCCTCTACAATTGGTATCAGAGTGAGGCCACTCTTCAAGTTTAACAACTAAGGGAGCACGCTAGAGGGAAGAAGATGGAATTTCAAGAAAAGCTTGGATGGGACATCAACACACTGCCACCATACGACCAAGAAGATTTTCTGGCATGGAGGGCAAGAATGGAGACCTTCTTGATGATGGACATAGAGAATTGGTTCATTGTCATGGAAGGCTTTGAACCTCCTAGGGATAAGAAGGGAGAAGTTCTCAAGTTAAAAAGGTGGACCCAAGAGCAATGCCTAAAATTCAAGACTGAAGTCAAGGTAACAAAGCTTTTAGAAGATTTGATACCTAATGACATTTTGTCTAGCTTAGGTGAATTTCAAGATGCCAAGGAGCTATGGGACAAATTGGCCAAGTTCCATGAGAAGCCTCACTTGGCACAAGTATAAGAAAAAGAATGTTCATCGGCTCAAGAAGAGGAGGAAGCCGAGGAAGTACCATCATCATCCTCACAAGCAAGTGAGGATTTGGAAGTTGAGGAGGAGTCAACTTCCGGGTCGGTGGAAGAGGAGGAGGAAGAGGTGGAAGAAGCCTCCACCTCTAGGATTGAGGGGGAGGAGAGAATTTCCACTCCGGAGCATGATCAAGAAGAAGAGCCTTCAACCTCCGGTCGAGAAGATGAACAAGTCCAAGAGTCTTCCGCCACGGACCTAGGTAACTCAAACATATGTGTTGATAATAAAATGCATATGTTTTGAGTGTAGGAAAAATGGGCACTATAAGAGCAAGTGCCCAAAGAGAGTAAGGAAAGCTCCACCGGTGCCTAAAAGTCAATAAAAGTCAAAGGATGCCGGTGTCCCCACCAAGAAGAGCAAGGATCATGTGGTGTGCTTCAAATGCGGACAACCGGGACACTATAGGAGCCAATGCCCTGGAGAAAAGGAGAAGCTACACATGTAGGGGGAGTCTCTAAGGTAAACCCTAAGGCAAAATTCAATAATGCTTCTACCTTAATTTATAGGCAAAAGCATGCTAGGAATTTTAATTCTCTTGCAATTTATCATAAAGAGCATGCTAGAAATAGAGAATATTGTTTAGGAGCTAAGAAAGTCAACCTTAGGAATAAAGAGAAATTTGGGACTAATGTCCCTAAAAATATTTTATCTAAGGCATCTATTAGAAAAATTGAGGACCATCTAGGTTTTAATCCTAAATGGACTAGGCATATGCCTAAAAAGAACAATGCCCAAAGATTATATCAAAATTCTAAAATTGGGCAATTAGAGTTGGAAAATCAAGCCTTGAGGTCAAGGCTTGAGAAACTTGAAAAGACCCTTGCAAAAATGACAAATCAAATGCAAAGCTCAAATGGTCAAACCCTAGGGTATAAAAGTAAAAATCAACACATAGGGGTTAGAAAGCAATGTTTGGGTCTTGGCATGGAAAGTCCAACATGGGTTGGCAAGGGAAAGTCCAAGCTTGAGTCTTGGCATTTGAGAAGTTCAAGGGGTTTGATATTGGTGGCGTAAAGTCCAAGCGGGAGTCTTGGCAGCATAAGTCCAATGGTTGGCACCGTAAAGTCCAAGCGAGAGTCTTGGCAGCATAAGTCCAATGTGCCTTGGCGGTGTAGACACTATTAGCATGACATAGCTGATGGAAGCAACTGAAGGCTAGCACATGGATGAACAAGTCATGGATGACTTGGAGGGATCCGATAGGCGTGAGGCTGATCTTGGTGGCTAGAAGGCTTAGGTCTACGCTACGGGTGGTCTAGCAAGTATGGGGGCACCATACTTGAATCCTCTACAATATCAATCAAGTCAAATAGAGTTGAACATCTAAATAGATGAGCTTATGTTTAAATTACTATTTTCAAACTTTATTTGGAACATGCTTGGACTTAAAACTAAATTCAAAACTATGTTTTTCAAACCCCCTCCACTCCTTCCGATTTATGGAAAAAGTGGGAGAAAGGCCAAATTAAGGGAACAATTTTTTTTGATAACTTAACTTAAGTATAGATCTTATACTTTTATGGCCCAAAGTTAAGTTAACTTTGTTTACTTAACTTAACTTTTTTAACCTAACCTTTATGGTTAAACTTTCTTAATTGATAAAGGGGGAAACACTAAGTCTATTGTTAAGTAATTTCGATTACTTAAAAATCCTCTTTAGTAGCTAACATCGAAGGGGAGGGTCAAGACACTTTTTCAAGTACTCACCCTCGGTCAAGGGGGAGGATTCCTCAAGGGGGAGCACTTGAAAGAGAGTTCTTCTCATACTCCTCATTCATGCATATTTCATACTCATGTTATTCATTTTACTTAATGCACTTAATTTATTTACTTAACTTTTTGTTGGTTTGCCATAGATCAAAAAGGGGAAGATTGTTGGTGCAGTAGGCACCTGAATCGAACCTGAGTTTTGATTATAGCAAATACACAAAGTTAAGTTCACTTTGTTATCTCACGAGCTGAATCAAGTGTGCAGAATTACTAAGCTAAAGCTGAAGGTCAATGACACCCGGAGGTTAGCTGTGGTGGTCAGGCAACACCAGGAGGACTTCGGAGGGAGCAGAAAAACTCAAGTGAAGACCGAAAGCGAATCTTCAAAGGTAAAGGTTGAGGTAAGCTCGTGTGAGTGAGTGTAAGTAAAGTCGTGTCCTCCATACGGGGACATCCGTAGGCGACGATCCGACCAAGACTTCCCATGGAAGGTCTAAGTCGAGATTGGATGGTAAATGACCATCAAACTTACTTATATTAACTGCATTTTCAAGCTAACTCTTCATTGCAGATGGAAACCCTACCATCAGTCAACTGATGGCTTGTATCAGTCGACTGATGCCTCCAACAGTCGACTGGTAAGGGTAGCAGTTGACTGCTGGTCAAGGATCAACCTCGAGGAGAGTCAAAACTTATCACCATTTATCAAGGGCTAGGTGGCATCACCTCATGAAACCTCATCTCAACGATTAGGGTTTCACAAGGCTATAAAAGTAGGGGTTCTCCACCCCATTTCCATCATGCTAAGTGCTCAAAAGTGCTCTTGCTACGCTACTCTTCTACGACGATCTTACGACGATGAAGTGCTACTACATCTCCAATGACAAGAGCTCAAGTCCTATCTTTAATAGTCATTGGTATACTTTTATTAAATTGTCGTCTTTAAATATTGTTCACATCTTTCCTTATCGAGCTTTAATCATAACAAGGAGAGGGGGAGTGTCCCTCTACCTTGATTTTTTCGTATTGATTGTACTCGCTTAATCCTACCTCTAATGTGGAGGAATGTTTTTAGTGCTTTGCCCTACGTACACGGTCTAGGACCGTTAGGGCATTGGATTAGTAGCCGAAGTCTGTGAACCAAGTAAAAACAAAATTGTTATATTTATTTTCCACTACACTTTACTCTTCTTGCGTATCGAATCGATGAACGAATTTGAAAAGTTTTCCTTGCGCTATTCACCCCCCTCTAGCGCTCAAATTGATCTAACACTTACTAGTAGGGAATCCATCATCCTTTGAATTCTTGTTGACTTTTGGTGCTGGCGGAGCCTTCTTCACCTTTTTAGGGCACTTGCTCTTAAAGTGTCTGGTGATGTGAGCAAAACATATAGGATTTTAGGAGTAGTTTTCGCTCACATCTTGTTACATTTTGTGTTAGTTTCATGCATATGTTACTCTATTCTTGCACGCATTGCCTATTTCCTAGTTCGGAGGTCTGCTTGTTGTACTTTTGTGTACAGGTTAGCTTTTCGGGTGAAAAAGATGCATTTTCGGAGCAAAAGAAGGACTTTCGTAGCTAGACATAGAGTGGGACATGGCCAGGGTGTGTGGATTCACATGGCCATGTCCAATGGGCGAAGATCAGCACCCCAGGGCCGCACACGGCCTGGCTGTGTGGAAACACACGGTCGTGTGGTGGCCAGACGGATTTGCGTGACTAGGTCTTTTTTCGAATTTTGCAGTGGTCTGAGACGATGTCTATATAAGGATGGCTCTGCCGAAACCCTAGGGGGGAGGCACGACAGCTAGGACAGCACGCCAAAGCCCTAAAAAGCTTCGATAACTCGCAACGGGGAGGAGGAACGCCGCCGGAGGTCCACACCTTGCAATACAATGCCAGAGAGAAGATCACGAAAGCATTGTATATCTCTATTTCTGCATTTTATTTCTATTGTACTCAAATTTAGACATGCTTTGTGATTCTTCCTTCGTATTTATGGAGTAGTACTTTCGATTCTAGGATTAGGGAGTAGCTTGTGTACATAAACAATGTTGGTTCATGTTAAATTCTGGCCATGAGTTTGATTTGACAATTGGTAGTTGCTCTTTATTATATCTATGTGTGTTTGGCTTTCTTTCCGCTGTGCTTAGGTGATACGAGGTGGTGACAACCCTCGCAATCTAAAATTTAGGAGATTTGATTAAGGAACCTAGGGGTAATCTTGATCTCCCGCAACTGCAGGGAAAAGGGTGCGGTGGAATCGGAAATGGTCCACCATAGGGATTGATTTGGCATCCTCGTACCGTCTATCTCGTCCTTGTGGGCGGAGATAGCTCCCAGTGAATGCGGCGGCTCTGCGAGAGAGTGTATGATGTCCCTTCCACAAAACCATAGGTAAACGTCTAGACAACGCCAATTGACAACATTGTTCTATGATATGCAAGCGAAACTGAAGTCCTAGAATCACCTTTGAAGATCTCGGCACACTCCTTTCCTCCTCCGTGTGACACCGTACAGAGTAGAGTCCACTGACAACCCTCATCAACCATAACATCAACCATAACCTCTTAGAGATCACGTCCGAACAATTACAAACACTAAGTATATTGATATTCGAATTCCAGTCCCTGTGGGATCGATAATCTTTATTACTTGACGACATCTGTGCACTTGCGGGCGTTGAGCGTGAGTGTGCACTTTGAGTCCTCGACAGTATCCATCGCGAGATTCGAGGTTGTGTCCGTGCACATCAAGTTTTTGGCGTCGTTGCCGGGGACTATCGATTCGATATCAAATCAAACGGTGGTAAATTGGATCCGACTTAAGATTAGGTTTATTTACTTGCTTTATTTTCTTTTAGTCTACTTTATTTTCTTTAGTTTCATATCTTACATATTTAGATTTAGTTTTTAATTCTCTGTTATTTTTATTTCTTCTAGCAGTAATTGTTTTTATTTACTTATTGCATCTTAGATTTTTATTTGCTAGATTTATTTATTTTCTGCTTTTAGCATTAGGTTAGCACTCTTAACTTTGTGGTTTGTTTCGTCGTATGCTTAGACGATTAGGGTCGGAAGGTCTAATTCCGATCGACTTAGAAATTGAGTGAACCTTTCACCGTCGAAGAGCAGAACAACGAAAGATGGAGGATCAAGCAGCATCTGAGGTGAACATAGGAAGCTGATCTCTGTGGGACTACGTAGCTTCTAGCGCTAGAGGATTCAGGTCAAGCATAGGTGGACCGTCTATTTCGACAAATAACTTTGAGCTGAAGCCGACACTTATACATATGGTCCAACATAGCCAATTCGGGGGAGCTGCGACTGAAGACCCGAATCAACACCTTGAGGCATTTTTTGAAATCTGCTCGACAATGAAAATGAATGGAGTCCCTTCTGATGCGATCCGCCTGAGCCTGTTCCTGTTTTCACTAAGGGATAAGGCTAAGGCATGGCTTCACTTCCTACCTTGTGGCAACATTACCACATGGGAGCAGTGTGAGCAGTAGTTTTTGAATAAATACTTCCCACCAAGTAAGACTGCTCACATGTGCCATCTTATCACGAGCTTTCGCCAGAAGGAGGGGGAGTCCTTGTTCGAAGCTTGGGATCGCTATAATGGGCTACTCTACCAATGGCCCCACCATGGACTGGAGAGGTGGCTGATGATCCACATTTTCTATAATGGGATCGCTTATGCCATGAAGATGTCCCTAGATTCTACCGCAGGAGGAGCACTGATGAATAAAACCATAGAGGAAACGGAAGAGCTGATAGAAGAGGTGGCCAAAAACTACCATCAATGGGCTTCCGAACGTGGTCAACCCACGCCTGCAGTAGGATGATACACTGTCAACTCCATGGACCATCTTTCGGCAAGGATGGACACACTCAACAGATGGTTTGAATATTTGAATCCTTCATCTGCATGCACATCCATTGATTTTGGAGATGGAGCGACAGTGTATTGAGAGGACCACTATGGAAGGTAGGGGACCTCAGACGAGTAGATTGAGCACTGTGACGCGATTGGGGACTATGACCAAAGGCCCCACAACTCATACTCCAATACTTATAATCCCGGATGGAGAAATCACCCAAATTTCTCTTACAAGAATAATTCGGGAAATGCACAACCATCAGGGGGGTATGGGCAGCAGCAGGGCAGTGGGCAGCGACCACAGAAGTCTAGACTAGAACTAATGATGGAGGACTTCATCGCTACCCAAACTAAGGCCAATGAGGAATTCCTTCGCCAGCATCAAAAGTTTGAAGAATCACTTAGAGACTTGAAGGTCACGTTGTGGCCTTGCAAGTCATACGGATGTTGGAGATCGCAGTAGTGGCTCCAAATGCATCAGGTGTCACAGCAACTGTGAAGAGCTCTCCGGTGAGTCAAGGAAAAGAGGAAGGAGTAGGGCAAAGTAGCCAATTCGCCAAGGGGTGTGCAGCCATGATTTCCACCTTATTTGACCAAGCTGAGTTTGAAGAGAAGATTCCATTATAGCTTGAGGACCCTAGTGAATTTGTTATCCCCTTCTCGATTTATGGGGAGAGCTTCGACGAAGTGCTATGCGACTTGGGGTCATCAGTCAGTGTGATGTCCTACGTATATTATCTGAAGATGGGACTGAGCGGGCTCCAACCAGTGAATCTCGGTATTCATATAGGGGATGATTTAGTCAAGGAGCCCATTGGCCTGCTACCATAGGTGCCTGTGGTGATTGAAGATTTCGTGATACCCACGGACTTCATCATACTGGACACAGGACCAAATCCCCAAAATCCCATCATTCTGGGGAGGCCTTTTCTAGCAACAGTTGGGGCATGCATAGATGTGAAGTCGCACTAGATCTCCCTAGAGGTAGATGGGGAGATCATCCTTTTCAGCCTTTCAGAGCACAGAGCTCCCTACCTTGACGGCTTCACATTTAGCAGAATGAAGCCGGAACCTCCAGACCCAGATCCCGAGAAGGATGAATGGAGGTTCACTGAACCACCAGAGCCAAGTTAATAGTAGAGTGCAGTCAAGCTAAACGACCTTAAACAAAGTGCTGCTTCGAAGGCAACCCAAGTTTAGTTTTTGATTTCCCTTTTCAATTGCATTGCATACATTTGTTTGATTTTAGTTTTGATTTCCATCACATTTAGAGTTAGGACTAGAAAAGAAGTTTGCTAGGCAAAAATAAGACCCATATTAGCCTACACGGAGAAGTGTATGAGAAAATTCGGGCCATGGTGCATAAATGGGAGAAAAATGGGGACACACGGCCTGGCCGTGTGTTTTCCCACGGTCGTGCCTGACCAACCCGAGGCATGTTGGGATGTATACTGAAAGCCTAGCCTTTTGTATGGACATCTTTATTTTTAAATAAGAATCACATGATCATTTTTTGCACTTTATATTTATTATATGTGCATATTGTCTAATACTCTACATTGTAGATAACGTGGTGCTTGGTGAGGCACAGAAGATCATGTTATCAGTTCCTTGTAGAATATAAGTATAGGCTCACAACCAAGATGGTCTTGGAAAAACCATTGGCATGGTTGTAGTGTGATTTGGTATTGGTTTATCTTGACCATAGAATTACACTAGTACATTTTGTGTGTATTGAGCAGGACCGACATAGAGGTGATTCAATCTATTGCTAACTATATGATTGAATCAGACCTCGGGTATTATGTTGCACATGCTCTGAATGTCGATATAATAACGGGCACATGTACTTAGTATTTATTTCTTTGATTTACCAATGGGTGAGATTTATAGATTAAATCAATAGGCCCGGTAAGTTGGGAAATGATATTATTTACATGGTGTGTCATTGATTATAGAAGGAAACCGTGTCCTATATATTAGGTTGATGATGTCCCCTTGAGGAGCTCATAAGGTTTATCATGTAAACCCCGCGGGTTGACTTAGTCAATATGATAATAAGGTTGAGTGGTACTACTCGAGGAGTTAGATGTTTATTAATTGATGGTCAGTAAATCAATTAATTGACAGACATTCGATATCTTAAACACGGGGATATAGTTGTGCAAATAATATATGGAGCCCATATAAATGGGGGTTGGTGAGGTAGATCAATGATGATCCTATAGTGGAATGGAACATCATTGATGGATCAAGTTTGTGTGGTTTCGATCCATCGGGTGGACAAGATCCAACTCCTCCTCATGGTCCCTATCGTAGCCTTATTAAAACCTCAAGGAGCCTAGATCCGATGGTTGGGATGAAACCCTAGATCCGACGGCTGGGATGAAACCCTAGATCCGACGGTTGGGATGAAACCCTAGATCCGACGATTGGGATGAAACCCTAGATCCGACGGTTGGGATGAAACCCTAGATCCGACGGTTGGGATGAAACCCTAGATCCGAAGGTTGGGATGAAACCCTAGATCCGACGGTGGAGACTAAGTCTCTAGATCCGACGGTGGAGACTAAGTCTCTAAATCCGACGGTGGAGATTGAAAGGAGGACTAAGCCTAACTCTATAAAAGGAGGGCTAAGGGCTTGGGCGTGTAAGAGAGATATATCAAGAAGGAGATTAGGGTTTTTGGCTTGGGCGGCTAGGGTTTGGGAAAAGGTTTGGGCGACAATCCTTGGAAGGATTAAGGTTTGTTTCCTTCTCTTCCTAATTGGTATTCTACGCCCATCTTCTTCCTCCTTGCTTTGGCCGGCGCCCATACCCATTATTCCTTCTCCCTCTCACCTTGGTGGCTGGCGGCAACCTTTCTTCAAGGTTGGCCGGCGCTCAATTATTTACTCCTTGGCCAGCAGCTATATCAAGCTTCTTGGCTTGGTGGTCGGTTCTAGATAGGAGAAGGAGCATTTGTTTTGTTCTTCTCTTTGTTTGGAGCGAGCAAGGAAGGGAAGAACGTGATCTAGGAGGCTTCAACTCGTGGAGGATCTTCGCCCACACGATGTCCACGAGGAGGATGGGACATACGGTAGAAGACCAAGAGGTATAAAAGTTTTACAAACTTTATTCTTGATCCTCTTATGATAAGATATGCTAGCTTATGTTCTTTATGTTAGTATGTGTTGATTATACTAGTTTACATTTGTTTGTATTTGTATAATCATGGACCCCGATAAGAAACACAATAATCGGCTATCCGTTCGTCGTCTCTTCCGCGGCTAACCGACTAGAAGAGTTGATTTCTTGAACAACAAGTTTGTTCCAGCGATCGCTCGAGTCGTTGGCACGATGATGAAACGGTTGTGCTTCGGAAACTCATCCCGTCCGGATTAGTTTTAGTTGATAAAATTTTAATCCAGGGACATGGGAGGCAATGAGACTCCGACGCAACCAATGGCACTCACTTCAAATGGTATCAGAGCCACGGTTTCCGGTTTTGTGTGTTTTGGATTCGGTTACTTTCATACACTTATCATATATTGTATATGCCGGATGATAGTAGGATGTGCGTAGGATAACTTTTTGGTTGCAGGCATAAGATCCAACTATTATGGCTATATATGTGTGTATGTGATTGCATGTGTGTGTGATTGTATATTATTTGAATCCTCGGGGTTGACGAGGCTAAATTAGTATTTAATTTTTGTAATTAAATACGACATTGTTTAGCCACTTATTTTAGTTTACTTTCAATCTAGATTATTTATACACTCCTTCGTGGAGTATAGGATCGATGGATGTAAATTAAAATAGTTTGTCTTGGCTCGGATCTCTTTGGTGACTTGCGCACGGGAAAAGGTGGAGCGGACAAGGTGGCGACACGACGGGATGCATATTGGAGAACAATGCCATAATAGTTGGGAAAATTCTGATTTTTTCCATATTTATTGCTGATTTGTTTTATATGCATGTTGTGTGTGCTTGAAAATTCCTCATTTTCAATTTACTAAGTGGGAGAGGGATATTTTAATTAATTCCCGCGGCCTCCATTACAATTTGACGTGTGATGCAACAAACTTGCGTGTCGGCTTTGAGTGCCTTCCTCCCCATCGGATGGGTTTGTTTGCGGATCACTAGGTCAAATATGGTTATAGGAAATTATTTAGGAGCGTGTGTACTTCCCCATCGGTAAGACACATAATCCGAGATAATTGCCTTAGTACCGAGTAATGGTAAACACTTAGATGCAAATAAAGGTATCCTCCCCATCGGAGTCACTGATTTTATTTGTAGGGCCTAAGAGGAACCAACTATTAATTTTATTTGTCAAAAAGTAAGGTTGACAAGATAATAAAATTAATGGATAAAACCTCCTCTTACAAATGTAGAATTCATATACGTCCACACTATCGTGGCATGCGATATTCTCTGTGTTTTGAGGTGTTGGTTGATTTCAGAATTTTTTTGTTTTGAGGAATCAATAATATTTGAAATCTAATATTTTGATCATTGTGATTCTTATGATTTTCAAATGGTTTTCAACCCACTTGTTGTGATACTGAAAGAAAATAAACTTACTGGAATAATATACATTGATTGGAAAAGAAATTTGGATATTGTCTTAACTGTCGAGGAGTACAAGTATGTGCTCTTCGATGAGTGTCCTCCTAAACCTGCGGATGATTCTGGGGAAAAGGAACTTTTCGGATACCAGAATCGGGCTACTAGGCAGGAAGCCATGGTTGCTCAGAAGGTTTCTACTTCTAAGCCGAAAGGCAAGAAGAAGAAGAAACAAGGTGGAGCAAAGGTGGCGGGTGGACCTCAGGGAGGAGTGAAGAAACCGAAAGGCAAGTGCTTCACTTGTAAGAAGACTGGACATGGGAAGAAAGACTGCCCCAACCTAAAGCAGAACAAAGGTATATCTTCTGGCTTAGTCATTGAAACATGTTTAGTGGTGTTATCTACCGGTACCTGGTGTATAGATACGGGAGCCACTGATCATGTCTGCAATTCTTTGCAGGGGTTCCAGGAAACCCGACGACTAGCTGAAGGAGAAATTACCATCTACATGGGCAATGCTACAAAGGTGGCGGCTATTGCAGTGGGAGACGTTCATTTATCGTTTGATAGAAATAAAGTTTTGGTTTTGAGAAATTTTCTTTATGTACCTACATTTAGAAAGAATTTGATTTCGGTTTCTAAATTGTTTATGGATGAATATTCTATTTATTTTAATGACAGAGTTGTTATAAAAAGAAATAGAGAGATTATCTGTTCAGGTACATTGGTTGGCAATTTGTATACTCTTGAACCAAAAGCACCCACGATGCATATAGAAGTTAATAACTCATCTTCTAATTCCAATAAGAGAAAAGAACCTTCGAAGATGAACCAAACATATCTTTGGCATCTAAGGCTTGGTCATATTAACCTGAGTAGAATTCAAAGGTTGATAGCTGATGGACCTTTGGGTTCATTAGTGGTGGAGGATCTCTCGACTTGCGAATCTTGCTTGGAAGGTAAAATGACCAAGAGGCTTTTCAAGGCCAAGGGGCATAGAGCCAAAGATGTGTTAGAATTGGTTCATTCTGATTTGTGCGGTCCTATGTCTATCCAGGCTAGAGGTGGTTTTGAATATTTCGTCTCTTTTATAGACGATTATTCAAGATATGGATACATTTACTTGATGCGCCGCAAGTCTGAATGCTTTGACAGGTTCAAAGAATTCAAGGCTGATGTGGAGAACTGTCAAGGTAAAAGTATCAAGACCCTACGATCTGATCGTGGTGGTGAGTATCTCTTGGGAGAGTTTAGGAATTACTTATCAGAGGCTGGGATTTAATCCCAATTGTTTGCACCTGGCACACCCCAGCAGAATGGTGTAGCGGAGCGAAGGAATAAGACTCTTATGGAGATGGTTAGATCGATGATGAGTTATTCTGAGTTTCCAGATTCGTTCTGGGGGTATGCACTGGATACGGTAGTGTATATTCTGAACTTGGTTCCATCTAAATCAGTGCCTTCTACCCCCATAGAATTGTGGACTGGGTGAAAGCCTAGTCTGAGATATATTCGGATATGGGGGAGTCCAACACATGTGCTGAAGGCTGATACTGGTAAGTTGGAACCTCGTACAGAAGTGTGCATATTCATGGGCTACCCTAGAGGAATGAAAGGTGGTTTGTTTTATAATCCTAGAGATCAGAGGGTGATCGTTAGAATGAATGCCCGATTTCTAGAGGAAGACTATGTGATGAACCACAAGCCCAAGAGTAGGATTGTTCTGGAGGAATTAAGAGGGGAAGTCGCTACTTCAGTACCACCAGTACAAGAGGATATACCACAAGTCACTACACCGCGTGTCACAGAGGATACACAGGTGATACCTCGTCGTAGTGGGAGGATTGTGAGACAGCCTGATAGATTCATGTTCTTGGGAGAGTCTTCGGACTTGGTCCTCAAGTAACATGAACCTGATCCCTGGACATATGACGAGGCACTCCAAGATGAAGATGCGGTATCTTGGCAAAGAGCGATGAATTCTGAGATAGAATCTATGGATTCTAATCAGGTCTGGGAGCTAGTAGAGCCACCCGATGGTGTAAAAGCCATTGGATGCAAGTGGATCTACAAAAGAAAGAGAGGAGTAGATGGGAAGGTTGAGACCTTCAAAGCTAGGCTTGTTGCGAAAGGGTATACTAAGAAAGAGGGTATCAATTATGAGGAGACTTTTTCACCGGTAGCTATGCTTAAGTCTATCCGGATTCTCTTATCTATAGCTGCTCATATGAATTATGAGATTTGGCAGATGGATGTCAAGACAGCTTTCCTTAACGGAAGTCTTGAGGAGAACATCTATATGCAGCAGCCAGAGGGATTCATTGCTAAAGGCAAAGAGCATCTAGTGTGTAAGCTTAATCGGTCCATTTATGGATTGAAGCAAGCTTCGAGATCTTGGAACATCCGTTTTGATGACGTAATCCAGTCATATGGATTTATTCAAAGTCCGGATGAGCCATGTGTATACAAAAGATGTGATGAAAACGTAGTGGTATTTCTTGTACTATACGTAGATGACATTTTGTTAGTTGGCAATAATATTAAAGTGTTATCAGACGTAAGGGTATGGTTGTCCAAACAGTTTGACATGAAGGACTTGGGAGAAGTGGGACACATCCTTGGGATCAAGGTGATAAGGGATCGCAAGAAAAGGATGTTGTGTTTATCTCAAGCTTCATACATTGACACTATCCTTGCTCGTTTTAGCATGCAGAACTCCAAGAAAGGTTTTCTACCTTTTAGGCATGGAGTACCTTTATCTAAAGAGATGTGTCCTAAAACATCAAAGGAGATAGAGGAGATGAAGGCGGTTCCTTATGCTTCGACAGTAGGAAGCCTCATGTATGCTATGCTATGTACGAGACCAGATATCTACTTTGCCATGGGCATGGTTAGCAGATATCAGAGTAATCCTGGACAAGGACATTGGACTGCGGTAAAGCATATATTGAAGTACCTGAGAAGGACTAGGGATTATATGCTGGTTTACCAGGCAGATCAATTAGTCCCTGTGGGTTACACGGATTCTGATTTCCAATCAGATAGGGACAACAGTAAGTCAACCTCGGGGTTTGTGTTTACTTTTGGAGGAGTGTCAAGCAGAAATGCGTGGTGGACTCTACCATGGAAGCTAAGTATGTGGCAGCCTCTGAGGTAGCCAAGGAAGTTGTATGGCTCAGGAACTTCTTAATGGACTTGGATGTGATTCTTGGTTTGCCTAGAACTATCACAATTTATTGTAATAACAGTGGTGCAGTTGCAAACTCGAAGGAACCACGAGCCCATAAGGCGAGTAAACACATAGAGCGCAAGTACCACCTGATATGAGAGATCGTAAAGCGAGGAGAAGTAGCTGTCGCCAAGATTGCATCAGAGGATAACCTAGCGGATCCATTCACTAAGGCCCTTCCAGCGAAAGCATTTGATAGGCATGTAGAGGACATGGGGATCAGATGTATGGCAGTGTGATGACATCATAGTCTTTTAGTATAAGTAGGAGATTGTTGGGATGTATACTGAAAGCCTACACTACACCAAAAAATCGAATAGACAACGGTGAAAAACCATTGTCTATTAGCCAAAAAATCTGTTGTTAATCGACCCGTTGTGAAAAGGGGGTCGGTTAAAGACAACGGTGAAAAACCGTTGTAGATTTAAGGAAAGACAACGGTGAAAAACCGTTGTCTATTAGAAAAAAAACCGTGGTAAATCGACCCGTTGTGAAAAGTGGTTTGGTCAAAGACAACGGTGAAAAACCGTTGTCTTTTCAAAGATAAGACAACGGTTTTTACCCGTTGTCTTTGACCAAACCACTATTTACAGCGAATTCGATTTACACGGTTTTTTCTAATAGACAGCGGTTTTTCACCGTTGTCTTTCCTTAAATCTACAACCATTTTTCACCGTTATCGACTTAATTTACCACGGTAACTTTTGCTCATAGACAACGGTTTTTTCAGCGTTGTCATTTCTCAACACATATATACACATAATAAAGCGTTGTAGATGTTGCATTTTTAATATAAATCATACAACATCAATAAGAATTATAGAAAACACATATATACACTCCACTTGTAGCAATGTAAAATACAAGGTCACATTACATTTTAAACGATCACTTTTACCGATATATATGAAAAAGTACTGTGGCAAAACAACTACACATCATATGCACCAAAAGTATTTGCATAGCAAAACACTTATAGAATGTAACCAAAAGATGTATGTACACTGAAATCTCTCCTAATCATCAGATATGTAATCTTGTATGCAATCAGCCCACTCCGAACGTACTTCATCAATTTCCTTTGCACCTATCACAGAATTTGCGAACTGCATGTGAAAAAATGAAAATGTAATTAAACGCTATGGTATCAATAAGAAAATTTGAAAAAATATCTAATATTACTATTGATCGTAGGGAAGACTTGTCAAAGGATGCGGCGCCTTCAATTATCTCTCTCATATATCGTAAAACAAAATACCCGCATTGAGCTCCATCCGGTTGAAGGGGAACCTGTGATGGAAAAAAACATCATCTAGCAATGCAGAAGAAACACACAGAAAGATCAAAATGAGATACGTTCATTGCCAATTTGATTAGTACAAATGTTTAACATGAAACGCTATGTTTAACAGGAAGAAGAAGCTAAAGCTGCATTACCAGGAAGAACAGAAAGCATGGGCTTCTAAATTGGTTCAAATCACGGGTATAGATCAATCTGTATATTCGTCTTGCTAGTATTTTTTTTTTTGCTTGTCAGTAAGGTTGTTTTTTTTAATAGTGACTTTTTGCAACTTTCTTTGTAGTATTGTTGTAACATTTAGAATGAAAGAAGATTTTGGGTCGACTTTTGATTCTTTTACTCTGTCGATAAGAAATAGGAATATTGTTCTTAGAAAAACTCAATATGCAAGATTGAAAAAAGTTGATAGAATGCCATAAATCATACTAATGGAAGATGAATTTCATATCATGATAGTACATGCATTGCCTTATCGATTATGCATGCTTTAAGATCTGAATAAATATTTGACTTTAAATTGCTAACTTTATATCCATAGGATGATAGGAGCAAAAATCCTTTTGAGACATTCCTCACAACTATCTCAATCTACTTCATCATCATTGGAAAATTTATGCCTGTTGGATTGCATTTTTGATGATGTGGTTACATTTGTTTGACACATGTTATCTTTGAGCTTCAACAATTAAGAGCGATAGTGAAAATTGCAAATTAGAAGGTAATACCGATGTATCGCGAGCAATTGAGCCTGCTTTGTCATTTTGCTCCGAGGAATCGACATCGCGGACCAATTGAGCACAATGTCAATTTGCTCGAGAACACAATGTCGATTGGCAAAACACTCCGGAATAGATTGGAGTAAGTAGCCGTCGAGCCACAATGTCAATTTAGCCACAAGAAAGCGGATCAAAGGCAAAACAAAATGTCGGGGAGGAGGTCAGATTAGGTTATGCTTAACAAAAAATAAGGAATTTGTAGATCTAACTCAAACTAATTTGATACCCACCTCAGCCAATTCCAGAATAGATCTAAGTTATCTGAATATTATCAAAATGTCACTAAATAATTCACAAATAACTTGATTATATAAATGTCACTAAATAACAAATAACTTGATTATATAAATGTCACTAAATAATTCAAATTTTATAAGCTTCCCACGATGTAAAACATACCTTGATTATTGCCCACAAAGGGTGTTTCTTCCCGTGCTTGCCAATGTATGTGTTGAACAATTTCAAGGCCCTTCATAAAATCAAAAAAAATTATAAACTTTTAGTGCATATAGTATATATAAAAAAATTATAATAAATATTGACAATATTTTGCTACTAAAACTTACATCTTCACAACATTCTTCCAAGTCTCATCACGATTACGCTGACTGAGAGGATCCAATAACGAAACAACCTCTTTGTGAGGATCGATGACAGTCAAAATCCAATGGAAACTACATATATACACAATAGTAATGCATGTAATTAAGCAAGTGTTTATCAAAGTAAAAAAATTAGCATTCCACCTCTATTTTACACACCCTATGTTAACTGGAACCAAAACTAGCTGGTTTGGTGGTGTGCCATTCAACCTAGCTGCCAAACCAAGGGCCCTCTTATCAACTGATGTGAAATGACACCCAACAACATATGGATCCACAAATCTAAACCTCTCCAGCTTATCTTCCTCCTTCATCTTTTTATATAAATGCCTACCATTTAAACATACAACAAAATGCATAAGACCAAGATAAATAAAACTCATAAATCAATAGTCAAAGTGTTAGTACATGAAAACAATATACGTACCATATGTACACAACTATGCAATTGTATGAAATTGGTGCCAAGTTGCAGAAAGGAATGATGTCTTGAAGGCAAACACTGGCTTCGAACTTACCACCAAATACATCATACTCCAACATAAATTTCATAGACTGGTGATCATGAAGAGCACGCTTGCAATAACAATACAACAGCCATAGTGATCTAGGCATATCTGATGATCGCACTGTTAATGATTGCACATTTGGTGATTGCAATCGATGCTTCCTTTTGCCACAGTCAGGTTTTTTCCCCTTGACCTTCTAGTTTATGAAAACATATACTTGTTAGGCACTTGTATAGCTAAATTTAAATAGATTGTAGCATTTACCGAAGACTCTTGTGTTTGCATCAAGTGTCTGGGCCAAGCTACATGTGATCCGATAGCATCACCAATGCTTTGACACACAGGTGTTGGAATTGGCAAAGGGGCGGTTTCATCCAATGCTTCATCAAACATTACTTACTATCTCTTCAGCTAGGCGTGCATATCCTTTGCGAGAAAGTCGATGGGGGTATTTGTTTTGGGCTCTCCTTTCCTGTTGTTTCTCACTTAGTTCCTTAAAAAATAAACAAGACAACAATGCATTACCAATAACAATATTCTATTAAGAGTTAATTATTTGAGACATGAGATTTAAAAATCTTACTTTAAATTCATTAGACAAATGACTTATCACGAACTTGCTCCATATGTCTGCTGGAATATTTGATCCTGGAGGTGGCATATGCAACTTCTCTGGATTTTTGCAATTGGGATAAATATAGTTTTGCGTGAGACTGCTTTTCCATTGCCGCCACTTATCATTTGCCGAGGTCAAACATCCCTTTTTCCAAGCAACATCAACCTTGTACGCCAACTACAAATCCATAAAAAATTTAATAAACATCAAATGTTAATAAACACAAACAAAAGTATTAGTTTATATTTGAAGAATAAAAGTATGGTCATTTATATTTACATTCACGGCTTCCCACACACGCTCCTTGATGTCAATAGGAACATGCTTCCAAGTATTGTAAGTTATTGGTACTTTCTCTCGAACAATCTGGCCAAGTGAACTTTGCATTTTAACTGCATTTTCCCCAATAGGCTGTCCCCGATTATTGAATTCAACTTTCAGTATAATGCCCTTATTCCTTAGCCTTGAAATACTGTCCATATGTGTAGGACCTCTACTCATTTTGTTTGATTGGGTGGCAGTGGAATCCTGTGTGCAGCCAACATTTTCCTCGTATAATAAATCAGCGCCAATTTTTTCCTTACCCTTGTCAAGGTTTCTACCTCCTCGTTTGCTTTGATTTTTTGTCATAGAGTTGACAACCTATTAATCACAAAATCTGCACTTTGCAAATATAAGGTAAATATCATAAATTACTGATGGAGATAACAATAAATATTAAACTTGCAACTTCTGTCTTGTGTGAGTTGACAACAAAAAATTCAGCTTTAGATTAATATAATCTACAATAAGCAAGTTTTTTCCAACAGGAATATAATCATGTTGCAGTCCACACGTAGCTGAGATTGCTAAAATATGTGCAACTATTAAGAAAAACAAATAACAAGTAAGCAACATAAAGTTGAAATTCTTACAATCTCCTGTAAGGGTTGATAAATTTGGAGTGCGACTATCACAAAGAATAAAGCGGCATTTCATTATTGTGTTGCAAAATTATCGACATATAAAGCGTTATCATTTACCAAACCAGATTTAATGCGGTGTGGTAAACCATCATCAAAATTATGGGATAAAGAGTATCATTTACAGATAAGGATAATAGATAAAGCAGTATCATCTACCAAAACAGAAATAATCGAGTGACAAATAAAATAAAGCAATCCCATAAGATATAGCAAATTTATGGGAAAAAAATATAATTCCAAAGGTGACACAAAGAAAAACCAAAACATTAACGTAGGATTTAAAATTAAATATAATTTCCACACTACGTTAAAACATCATCACCACAATTTCCGTCACACTCTTCACGCTTGCACGGTGGTTCATTGTCATCTAATTAAATCAACATCCATTATTGGGAGCCCTCGGAAAAACATTGATAGTTTGTTGCAGTTTCTTCCAAATTATCACCAATAATATTTTCAAAGTAGTCTCTACTAGGAGTTGCAAGTTGCAGACCATGTGGGATCTTGAGGTCTTCAAGGTAAAAACTTGTTTAAACTTGACTACCTAAGATGAATGAATCAAATTTAAACCCTATCCTTTTGAGGTTTACTAATGTGAAACCATGTTCATCTACTTTAATACCACCATTGTTATCAACCCAACTACATTTAAACACACCGAATTGATAGAGATGGTAATCGAGCTCCCATATTTCATCAATAACGCCATAGAATACCATGTCGACACAATTGGATTCCTATCCTGCGCTAGAAAGTTGCATAGTCTTTGCAACTAAGCTTACTCAATTTTGCACTACCCGTCACGCGCTCTTTTGTGTGATAAGTAACCCCACAATTAAATATGCGAGAATACTTGAATACTCGTGCTTGGTCCATGCCAACCACTTTAATTGTTCGGAGATTTGATGTGTCGAATGGTTAATTGCATTTGCAACCTATAAATTGCACAAAAGTTGAATTATATATTAATCTTCATAAATTATAAATACCCCATTAATTTGCATGTAACTTACGATTATCACGCAACCACGGAATAAAAGTCCGATTGTGCTCATCTTGTAACCACTTTTTTGACTTTGCTTTGAAATGTTGCCTTCAAATGAGCCATGTGTTTCTTTGTTGAAGAAACGATTAGATACTATAATTTAATGTCGCATTTGAAAGTACCAATGAGTTGGAGAAATTACTCGATATATGGCTCTATCTCATCATTATTTTCTAATACATGACCATGTGCTTGCTCCCACTCCTCATGATTGGTGGAGTGCGCTCGATCTCGTGATAAAGGTCAGTAAACTCCAATTGGACGATTCCTTGTTGGGATGCCAGCGGTGTGCACATTAAAGCGTAGTGTCCGAGCAAAATTCTAGAGCCTCCTCGGCAATATAACATTCGGCTATACAACCTTCGGTCGATTGCGGTTTCGCACATAACCTTTCAATGTTTTCATGAATCTTTCAAATGGGTACATCCATCTATACCAAATCCACACAATTTAACCTCACGTCGAGGTGAACAGTCAAATGGAGCATTACATCAAAAAAATGGAGGAAAATATTTTTCAAGTAAGCACAATGTCGTCACAATATCTCTTTGCATATCATCTAACTTGAGGCATCTATCACTTTGCTACACAACTGTTGAAGAAAAAGCACAATCGAGTGATAGTATATCTAACATGTTTGGGTAAGACACCACGAATGGCAATGGAAGTAATCATTGCATCAAAGTGTGACAATCGTGTGATTTCATACCAAAAGTTGCAATTCCTTCATTGATACAAGGCTTCTAATATTGGATGAATAACTGTAGGAACCTTCATTCCCAACAAGGAGCTACAAAATTTCCTTTTCTCATCTTTACTTAATGTATAACATCTGCATTGGCAAAAAGTTTTCTTTTTCCCTCCTTTGGTGCCAATTCCAACTGACATTCATATCCACAAGGTCTAGGCGTCTTTGCTAATCCATCTTTTGTTTTCCACTGGAATGCCAAGTAATGTGCCGACCGAGGCTTTCACATATATTTTTCTCGATGTGCATCACATCAAGAACATGTCGGACATGTAGATGCTCCCAATACACAAGTTCGAAGAATATTGATTTCTTCTTCCAATATGGATGACTACCATCCTCTGATGCTTGAAGTTTTACATTCATTTTCCCCAAGCGACAATTAATTTTATTAAGCTGTTTTGGAAATATCACGACCACTCAATGGTCTCGGTGCAATGTTAAAGTCTTGCTTTCCATCAAATGCTTTCTTTTGCCTTGATAAGGATGGTTCTCGGGAAGAAACCTTCTATGGCCTATGAATGACATTTTTCTACTATGTTTCAATCTTTTTGCACATGTGTTTTCACCACAGATAGGACATGCATTATATCATTTCACGCGACATCCAGAAAGGTTTCCATATGCCGGAAAGTCATTAATTGTCCATAATTAGACTTCTTTAAGGGTGTATCTTTCTTGGCGATATGCATCATATGCTTCAATACCTTCTTCACATAAATGCTTTAAGTCATCAATCAAAGGTGCTAGGTAAACATCAATATCATTCCCTGGTTGTTTAGGACCCGATATTAATAAAGTAAGCATCATAAATTTTCGTCATACACAAAAATGGAGGAAGATTGTAAGTGATCAATGTAATCGCCAACAACTATACGTAGAACTCATCAATCTATGTGGATTTATTCCATCTGCCGATATGGCCAATCTCAAATTTCTTGGCTCATAAGAAAAATCTGGCCACTTATGGTCGACTACCTTCCAATTGGGTGAATCTGCTGGATGACGCAAATAACCATCACAAGTTCTACTATCAGCAGTTAACACCTTAGAGGTTTCTTGGTTTCTAAACAATTTTCGAAATCTTGGAATAGGTGGAAAGTACCATAGGACCTTTGCAGGAACTCCTTCATTTACTTTTGAATTCTTGCATATCTTCCATCTTGAAAACCCACAAGTAGGACAATTGATACAATCTGCGTATTCCTTCCGATATAAGATACAATCATTAGGACATGCATGGATTTTTTCATATTCCATACCCAATACTGACCAAGGATTTCTTGGCGATACACCTTGATAAAGGCAAGTCATTACAGTGGAAGCATTTCTCCCAACAAAGAAAGAATGTCATGAATCCTTTATCGCTCCAACTATATTTGGCTTTCAAGTTGTACAATTTAACAATGGCGTATAACTTTGTAAATTTTGTACATCCGGATATAAAGGTTTCTCAACATCATGGAGTAGGTTATTGAATGTAGTTGGATTCTCATCATATTCATATGTCATTTACCATATCTACAAGCTTCTCATCAAAGAAATTCTTCACCTTGTTGGCCTTGTTCACTATCATTCATTAAGTTGGTAAATGAGGGTTTTTCTCCATGCCATATCCACACTACATATGTTAAATCAATACCATTACTTCTTAAATGAGCCCTTGTGACATCAATACTGTTCCTTCTTAGGTTACCACACATGGCACATGGACAAGATATTGCATTAGAATCGCTGCAATTTTGCACCGCAAATTGCAAGAAGGACTCTACTCCATACGCATACTCAGTGATAATCTATCCTTGAACATCCATTCTTTGTCCATTCTAGTGCATAAAAACATTAATTGACAATTAAATAAACCTTCATAATACTTAACACCACTAGATCATTAATAAAGCGTGATAGATGCTTCAATGTATCAAACTTATATTTCGAGGATAAGAAGGTAATATGAAGTAACTTAAATTTGTATATGATCTAGTCATGTCCACCTAAGCTAAAGTTAGAAAGTACAAACAAAGCGATTTGCTCAGTGAATAAAATATAAATGTACATTTTATATTATAGAAAATCAGAGAATGGCTTCTAGAATAGATAAATCGATGTACAAACGATGATATAAGGTGAATAATCTTCATGAAGAATAAGGTTGGAACATAATCGATTTTCTCAGATGCGCAGAATCTGGATTATCTGTGGTTCAATGGATATAAACAATCCAACTCAAACCTTCTTAACCAATAAAGGTTTGAAGGCACAACATGATAACCCTAAAACAAGAGTTTATGACGCTAAACCTGTTGGGACGGAATCAGGATGCTGAACGATGGACGAAGGCCCGACGACGGAGGTCGAGCAATGGCCGACAAAAGGAAGAGAACGAGCAGGGCGACCAACGTGAGAATGCATGGAAGAAGATGGGATGGACGAGCGCGCGGAGAGAACGGGAGGTTTTTTGGGAAGTAGGAACCGCGAAGATTTTCGGAAAGTAAGAACGACGGAGAAGTTTAGGGAAGATTTATTTAACCTAAATATATATAATAACTTTTAAAAATAAAATTTGTTGTAATATATTGTTTAAAAAATATATATAGACTTTTAAATATATTGTTGTAAACGTATATATTTATAATTTTTTTAAAAAAATCTTATTTCCAATAATTAAAAAAAAATAGTATTAATAATTAAAAAAAAGAATTTCACCGTTGTTTTATAATAATAAAATAGTATTATAAACTTTTAAAATTTTATTAACAACGGTTTAAAACCGTTGTAATATTATCACAACGACAACAAAAAAACCCTCATTCACAACGGTTGATTGCACCGTTGTCCCAACTGTTGTTAATATAAAAAAAAATCTTAAAGACAACAGTTTTGGAAAACCGTTGTAAAATGTGTTGTTGATTTAAAAAAAAATATGCTCAACGACAACGGATACTGTAAAACCGTTGTCGTTTGTGTTATGTGGCCGCTCAAAGACAACGGTTTTGTCAAAAACCGTTGTCTTTTAACAAAAAGACAACGGTTTCTCCTAAAACCGTTGTCTTTGTGGTGTTGTCTTATGTCATTTTTGTTGTAGTGCTAGCTTTTTGTATGGACATCTTTATTTTGAAATAAGAATCACATGATCATTGTTTGCACTTTATATTTATTATATGTGCATATTGTCTAATACTCTACATTGTAGATAACGTGGTGCTTGGTGAGGCACAGAAGATCATGTTATCAGTTCCTTGTAGAATATAAGTATAGGCTCACAACAAAGATGGTCTTGGACAAACCATTGACATGGTTGTAGTGTGATTTGATATTGGTTTATCTTGACCATAGAATTACACTAGTACATTTTGTGTGTATTGAGCAGGACCGATATTGAGGTGATTAAATCTATTGCTGACTATATGATTGAATCAGACCTCGGGTATTATGTTGCACATGCTCTGAATCCCGATATAATAACGGGCACATGTACTTAGTATTTATTTCTTTGATTTATCAATGGGAGAGATTTATAGATTAAATCAATAGGCCCGGTAAGTTGGGAAATGATATTATTTACATGGTGTGCCATTGATTATAGAAGGAAACTATGTCCTATATATTAGGTTGATGATGTCCCCTTGAGGAGCTCATAAGGTTTATCATGTAAACCCTGCGGGTTGACTTAGTCAACATGATAATAAAGTTGAGTGGTACTACTCGAGGAGTTAGATGTTAATTAATTAATGGTCAGTAAATCAATTAATTGACGGACATTTGATATCTTAAACACGGGGAGATAGTTGTGCAAATAATATATGGAGCCCATATAAATGGGGGTTGGTGAGGTAGATCAATGATGATCCTATAGTGGAATGGAACATCATTGATGGATCAAGTTTGTGTGGTTTCGATCCATCGGGTGGACAAGATCCAACTCCTCCTCATGGTCCCTATCGTAGCCTTATTAAAACCTCAAGGAGCTTAGATCCGAAGGTTGGGATGAAACCCTAGATCCGACGGTTGGGATGAAACCCTAGATCTGACGGTTGGGATGAAACCCTAGATCCGATGGTTTGGATGAAACCCTAGATCCGACGGTTGGGATGAAACCCTAGATCCGACGGTTGGGATGAAACCCTAGATCCGACGGTTGGGATGAAACCCTAGATCCGACGGTTGGGATGAAACCCTAGATCCAACGGTGGAGACTAAGTCTCTAGATCCGACGGTGGAGATTGAAAGGAGGACTAAGCCTAACTCTATAAAAGGAGGGCTAAGGGCTTGGGCGTGTAAGAGAGATATATCAAGAAGGAGATTAGGGTTTTTGGCTTGGGCGGCTAGGGTTTGGGAAAAGGTTTGGGCGACAATCCTTGGAAGGATTAAGGTTTGTTTCCTTCTCTTCCTAATTGGTAGCTGGCGCCCATCTTCTTCTTCCTTGCTTTGGCCGGCGCCCATACCCATTATTCCTTCTCCCTCTCTCCTTGGTGGCCGATGGTAACCTTTCTTCAAGGTTGGCCGATGCTCAATTATCTACTCCTTGGCCGGCGGCTATATCAAGCTCCTTGGCTTAGTGGTCGGTTCTAGATAGGAGAAGGAGCATTTGTTTGGTTCTTCTCTTTGTTTGGAGTGAGCAAGGAAGGGAAGAACGTGATCTAGGAGGCTTCAACTCGTGGAGGATCTTTGCGCACATGATGTCCACAAGGAGGATGGGACATACGGTAGAAGACCAAGGGGTATAAAAGTTTTACAAACTTTATTCTTGATCCTCTTATGATAAGATATGCTAGCTTATGTTGTTTATGTTAGTATGTGTTGATTATACTAGTTTGCATTTGTTTGTATTTGTATAATCATGGACCCCGATAAGAAACACAAAAACCGGCGATCCGTTCGTCGTCTCTTCCGCAGCTAACCGACTAGAAGAGTTGATTGCTTGAACAACAAGTTTGTTCAAGCGATCACTCGAGTCGTTGGCACGATGACGAAACTGTCGTGCTTCAGAAACTTATCCTGTCCGGATTAGTTTTAGTTGATAAAATTTTAATCCAGGAACATGGGAGGCAATGAGACTCCGACGCAACCAATGGCACTCCCTTCAAGGCGTACACGGTCTGGCCATGTGTTTTCACACGGTCGTGGCACGCGAGGTTAAAAGGGGCGAGCCGTGTGTTTTCACCCCATTTGCGTCGTGTGCTTCGAAAGTTCTTGCCCTATCCATTTGATTTCATTTTCCCCATCCTCTAAAATCATTTTTAACCTCTAAAGAAGCTAAAAGGAGCAAGGATGAGGAGGACCAAGACCATAGCACCCCAATCCGGCACCTCGGAGCGACGAACAAGGAGAGCCGATGCCCCTCAAGCTCCGGAGGAGGGTAGGGCCCTACCCACTCTACTTTTTCACAATAATGAACATAGAGATAGATACAATGTGCTCTCTACTCATAAACTTACTGCTACTAGGTACTTAGATGAGGATTTGCTAGAATCTTTAGGGTTGTTGGGTGATATGCAAACCCTATTTGCAAAAATGGGGTGGGATGAGTTTATGGGAATAAGGCACCTAACCTACCCTAGGATAGTTTTTGAATTTTTGAGTTCTTTAGAGGCGAAATTTTTAACGGATAGAGAAAGCGAGGAGGGTAGGATAACTTTTAGGCTTTTTAACATTGAGCATGAGTGGACCCTTCACCAATGGAACTCATGCTTTGGCTTACCAAGTGGGGGAGAGAGAAGGACCCCTAATGGGTACAACTCTTGTATGATTTTGACTGAGTTGACAGGGGAGCACGCTTATGACCCATCTAGGGCCAAAGCGTCGCGCCTCCAAAACCCCGTCTTTCGATACCTCCACCACATCATGGCCAGTACTATATTTGGTCGTGGGGAGAGTGATGGTGTAGTTAGAGCTAGCGAGCTGCTTTGCCTATGGGATATGCTACAAGAAAGGAGTAGCATCGATGTAGGGTCCCACTTCATCAGACACTTAGTGAAAATGGACAAAGCAGCACGCGGAGAGATCAATGTGGGAGGCCTACTTACCCACATTTGCCATAGGATGAGGTACAATTACACACCATTAGAGAGTATAGAGGGGAGCCCTAGGATCGACCTAGGAGTATGCATGGACATGAAAATGATTGTGAGAGAAGGAGACTCCTTATGCTTTGTAAGGAAAAATCTTACGACCCTTAGGCTCCCCGACCTGGATCATACCACCATTGCTATATGCGCCAACTGGCGCTTGGACCTAATAGTGGAGTCCCCTCCATATGAGGGACCATCCACATCAGTGCCCATCTCTTCACCTTTGTATCACTCTCCCTCCAGTCCACACATGCATAGGAGACCACCTAGTCCACGCCGACATGAGCCTACACCTACACCACCACCTTTTTCTACTTTTGAGCATGATGCAGGTACATCGACCTATGATTTCTCAGAGTTCTGATCGCACCTCGATGACATTTACAATGAGCAGCAGACTCAGAGGCAGCGATGGGAGGAGTAGAGTGCCTACCAATAGACAGAGTTCCAGGGATTCCGGGAGCATTTCCAGCAGGCTAAGGAGTTTTACGATGAGGCCCGAATATACTTTCAGGAGGAGGCTGTTTGTCGCCAGGATAAGGCAGCCTACCGCAGGGAGTTGCGGCAGCACATGCATGCCCAGCAGGCGTAGTGGGCTAAGGAGGAGGAGCACCGAGCAACCGCTGCATTCACCAGCTCTCAGATCGACCACATGTATATGTGGCATCAGCGGCTCAGCAGCAGGTTCTCCCAGGATCCAAAGATGCCCAGGCTCTCAGACTTTTCATCTCGTCCACCATATTAGAGGTATATTTTCATTTAAGTCTGGGGGGAGACCCCAAGGTTTATTTTGTTTTGTTTTCTAGTAGTAGTTTCTTTTCTGGTATTTTCATTCATTTGTTCATGCATGCATAAGTTGTTGAGTTTCTTTCAGTACTTAATATTTGGTGTTTGTAAAGCTACCTCAGTAGTATTTTTGAAAGTTGCTTGCATGAGTTGTTCTCATAGGTAGCTTAACTCCATTTATTGATGGCATTGTGCTCGGAGGCTCATTGGCAACCATGTCCCGGGATTAAAATTTTCACTAATGAAAACTAATCCGGATGGGATGAGTTTCCTAAGCTCAACCAATTCGTCATCGTGCTAAAGACTTGAGCGATCGCTTGAACAAACTAGTTGTTCAAGCAACAAAACTCTTCTAGTCGGTTAGTCGCGGAAGAGACGACGGACGGATCGCCGGTTTTTGTGTTTATCTTCGGGGTCCATGATTATACAAAAACATATGGATGTAGACATGTATAATCAACACATGCAATCATATTAATAAGAACATGAAAAGATCAATAATAAAACTTGTAAAACTTTTATACCTCTCGATCTTCTATCGTATGTTCTAACCTCCTTGTAGACTTCGTGTGGGCGAAGATCCTCCACAAGTTGAAGCTTCCTAGATCTTCTTCAATCAAAAGAAAGAAGAATTCTCCTTCCCTTCTTGCTTGAGCCACCCACCAAGCCACAAAGGCTTGATGCCGCCGGCCCCAAGAAAAGGAGAACAAGATGGCAAACCAAGGAACCAAACAAGGGAACAATCCCTAGCTCCTTTGTGCCGCCGGCCAAGAGGAAAAGAAGAGGAGAAAAGGAATCGGTTGAGCCCCGACCAAGGTAGAGGGAAGAAGAGGTAGGAGCCGGCCACCCCTTAGAAAGAAGAATAACACCTCTCCTATAGTTGCCACCCACCTTAGCATCCAAACCCTAGCCACCCAACCAAAGAACCAAACCCTAATCTCCTTAGGGTTTCCTCCTTAGGGTTTCTTGCCGCCCAAGCTATTGATAGGCAAAACCCTAATCTCCAAAACCATCCAACTTCTTAGCTTGCCGCCCACCTTAAGCCACCTTATATAGAGTTGGGCTTAAGCCTTGTTTTAATCTCCACCGTTGATTCTAGGGTTTTAATCTCAACCATCGGATCTAGAGATTTAATCTCAACCGTCGGAACTAGAGATTTAATCTCCACCGTCGGATCTAGGGATTTAATCTCAACCGTCGGATCTAGAGATTTAATCTCCACCATCGGATCTAGAGATTTAATCTCCACCGTCGGATCTAGGGATTTAATCTTAACCGTCGGATCTAGAGATTTAATCTCAACCGTCGAATCTAGAGATTTAATCTCAACCGTCGGAACTAGAGATTTAATCTCCACCATCGGATCTAGGGATTTAATCTCAACCGTTGGATCTAGGGATTTAATCTCAACCGTCGGATCTAGAGATTTAATCTCCATCGTTGGATCTAGAGATTTAATCTCAATCGTCGGATCTAGGGATTTAATCTCAACCGTTGGATCTAGAGATTTAATCTCAACCGTCGGATCTAGAGATTTAATCTCCACCGTCGGATCTAGAGATTTAATCTCAACCGTCGGATCTAGAAATTTTTTTTCCATCATTGGATCTAGACTTCATGAGGTTTATATTAGGCTACGATAGGGACCATGAGGAGGAGTTGGATCTTGGCCACCCGATGGATCGGAACCTCACAAACTTGATCCATCAATGATGTTCCATTCCACTAGAGGATCATCATTGAATTACCTCACCAACCCCCATAAATTAATATGGGCTCCATACATTATTTGTACATCCATCTCCCCTTGTTTAAGATATCGAATGTCCGCCAATTAATTGATTTACTGACCATCAATCAATTAACATCTAACTCCTCGAGTAGTACCACTCAACCTTATCATCATGTTGACTAAGTCAACCTGCAGGGTTTACATGATGAACATTATGAGCTCCTCAAGGGGACATCATCAACCTAATATATAGGACACAGTTTCCTCCTATAATCAACGACACACCATGTAAATAATATCATTTCCCAACTTACCTGGCATATTGATTTAATCCATATAAATCTCACCCTTTGGTAAATCAAAGAAATAAATACTAAGTACATGTGCCCGTTATTATATCGGGATTAAGAGCATGTACAACATAATATCCGAGGTCCGATTCAATTATGTAGTCATCAATAAATTTAATCACCTCTATGTCGGTCCTGCTCAATACACCTAAGTGTACTAGTGTAACTCTATATTCAAGAAAAAACAATACCAGGCTACACTACAACCATGCCAATGGTTTGTCCAAAAGCATCTTGGTTGTGAGCCTCTACTTATTTTACAAGGGACTGATAACATGATCTTCTGTGCCACACCAAGCACCATGTTATCTATAATGTAAAGTATTAGACAATATGCACACATATAATAAATATAAAGTACAAACAATGATCATGTGATTCTTATTTCAAAATAAAAATGTTCATACAAAAGAGCTAGACTTTCAGTATACATTCCAACAATCTCCCACTTATACTAAAAGACTATGGTAGAGTCCACCATGCATTTCTGCTTCACAATCCTCCATACTATAGCTCCACCTCCAAAAGTAAACACAAACCCCGAGGTAGACTTACTGTTGTCCCTATCTGATTGGAAATCAGAATCCGTGTAACCCACAGGGACTAATTTATCTGCCCGGTAAACCAGCATATAATCCCTAGTCCTTCTCAGGTACTTCAATATATGCTTTACCGCAGTCCAATGTCCCTGTCCAGGATTACTCTGATATCTGCTAACTATGCCCACGGCAAAGTAGATATCTGGTCTCGTACATAGCATAGCATACATGAGGCTTCCTACTGCCGAAGCATAAGGAACCGCCTTCATCTCCTCTATCTCCTTTGATGTTTTGGGACACATCTCTTTAGATAAAGGTACTCCATGCCTAAAAGGTAGAAAACCTTTCTTGGAGTTCTGCATGCTAAAACGAGCAAGGATAGTGTTAATGTATGAAGCTTGAGATAAGCACAACATTCTTTTCTTGCGATCCCTTATCACCTTGATCCCAAGGATGTGTCCCACTTCTCCCAAGTCCTTCATGTCAAACTTTTTGGACAACCATACCCTTACGTCTGATAACACTCTTATATTGTTGCCAACAACAAAATGTCATCTACGTATAGTACAAGAAATACCACTACGTTTCCATCACATCTCTTGTATACACAAGGCTCATCCGGACTTTGAATAAATCCATATGACTGGATTACCTCATCAAAGCGGATGTTCCAAGATCTAGAAGCTTGCTTCAATCCATAAATGTTCAATCCATATGACCGATTAAGCTTACACACAAGATGCTCTTTGCCCTTTGCAATGAATCCCTCTGGTTGCTTCATATAGATGTTTTCCTCAAGACTTCCGTTAAGGAAAGCTGTCTTGACATCCATCTGTCAAATCTCATAATCCTCATGAGCAGTAATAGATAAGAGAATCCGGATAGACTTAAGCATAGCTACCGACGAAAAGGTCTCCTCATAATCGATACCCTCTTTCTGAGTATACCCTTTCGCAACAAGCCTAGCTTTGAAGGTCTCAACCTTCCCGTCTACTCCTCTCTTTCTCTTGTAGATCCACTTGCATCCAATGGCTTTCACACCATCGGGTGGTTCTACTAGCTCCAAGACATGATTAGAATCCATAGATTCTATCTCTGAATTCATTGCTCTTTGTCAAGATACCGCATCTCTATCTTGGAGTGCCTCGTCATATGTCCAGGGATCAGGTTCATGTTCACCAGGGACTAAGTCCGAAGACTCTCCCAAGAACATGAATCTCACGGGTTGTCTAACAACCCTCCCACTACGACGAGGTGCCTCCTGTGTATGCTCTGTGACACGTGGTGCAGTGACTTGTGTTATTTCCTCTTGTACCTGTTAGTAATATATGAGAGATGTCCTAAGGCAATCGCCTTATGTATGAACCATTTATATGATAAATGAAGATTCACTATTTGAGTATACATGTTTTATGTATTTGATTGGATCTTAAACTCATTTACTGAATGCCCACGATACGATTCACAGCATGAGAGAATTTGTGATTGGATCACAACTAGTGAGTATCTCTACATGTGTAATTGTGATGTATCGGAATTATCCCTAGTCGATGAATTGATGGATTTGGACACCATCAATTCTGTCGAGAGACTTACGAGGTATACTCCTTGGTGTATCCAAGCAGCTGATTCTCACTGGCTGGAGACATAGTGATGTCCGGAGTTAATCGTGGATGCTAGTTATGGTAACTAGTTCATTGGAGTGACCAGCCGTAAGACTTCATATGGTTCTCTGCATATATGGATATGTCAATGAAGTTCTTACTGTAGCTTAAGTGCATGTTCCTTTGACTTGCGGTATTCAAGTCATCTTGATCATGGAGACTTATGCTTTGACATCTTAAGCAAACATCTCTAAGGAGATGTGGACCCGGGATGATTGGGTATAAGTTGAAGTGATCGAAGGTGTTTGAATAGCCTATAAAGGATTCACCACTCCTTGCGAGGAGATGTATACCCATGGCCTCTCGTCGGATTGTTACTAAAGTCTTTGGCCAAAGCATTACATGTTTAGAGTAAGGTACTCTTCGATACATGTGGAGTAACTAGAATCCGTAGGATGAGGAAATGATACTTGGGCTAGGTGTGACGTAGTCAGCCTAGTGGGGACTGACACTATAGACCATGTCCTGAACCAAGTGGGTATAAGATGAGTGAAGGGAATGGGGCACGATTCATTCGAGCTACTGAAGGGTTTCATAAATAGTTCTGGATCAACCGTTGATCTTTTCGGTTAATTGGGGATCATGATGTACTACTAGGTGCCACTCATGATCGTTCTATAATTAATGGTTAATTATAGACGGCCAACATAAACCGAGAACCTATTTGGTCACACACACAACGAGTGTAATCCAAAGGATTTAAAATGAGCTTGAGAATGAGATTCTCAGACCGAGAGAAACTATGTTTGGTTGGACCAAACATAAAGCGAGCATGAAATTGTTTCAGTCGCAATGGAAGCGTGGATGGGCCATGTCTTATGAAGACATAATGGATGGACCAAAATGGTTTGGTTCTAATCCAATGGATGAGAATAAACCAAAGGGTTTGGTTTATTTTAAACGAATGAACCAAAAGTTGGTGCGGTTCGTTTTAACTTAAAATAAACCATTATGGTTTGATTTATTTTAACTTATCTTAATGGAGCGGGTTAACGGGCTTTATGGATATGATCCATTAACCATTAAGAGAATTAGTTCTCTATAAAATAGGGGTTAAACCCTAACCCAAAAACCCTAATGAAGTTTTGGCCGCCCAAGCCTAGCCTCCTTTTGTTGTTGCCGCCCAACATGGTGTTGCCGCCAACTTCATGGAGCTGCTGCCACCTCCTTGCCGCCGGCATCCAAGCTTCAGCCGGCGATGCTCCGGCGACCCTCCGGTGATCTCTTGTGGGTTCGGTGATAAGGTGAGCTCCACATCTCCTTTGGCCGGCCTCTATTCCTCCACCAAAAGCTGTCCAGTTTTTCTGGACAGCTTGTTTCTTTGTTGTCAGAGCGTCGTTTGGACGACGGTTAGTGCTCCGACAGCGGCTAACTTACCGGGGATTTGATCTCCGGTAATCCTCTGAGGTGGGGGATGAAGGATTCGTCAAACGGTTGACGAATACCTCTCCGGAGAAGCGAGTTTTGAGAACTCGTTTTAGGATCCGAATTTGGATTCGGATCGTGATCATCTCTCGATCACGTCGTCTTCAACACGAGGCTAGTAACCCGTACGAAGACGAAGCTCGTGACTTAGCGAAGTCATCCCGAGGAGCTCGGCGTGGATACGGATAGAGACGATTCTTACGAGGATCGTTCCGGTTGATGCCGTTCCCGCTACACGTCATACGAAAGGTATAACGTAGATAAATTTCTTTTATTGCAAATTTTAATTTACGGTTATGTCTACACTTGTTGTAATATGCATGCGTGTGTTGTAATAAATATAGATTTATTATTTTTAATTGCTTCCGCTGTGCTCATGTTTACGAAACATGATCGAACACACACACGCCGCGGTGCCGGAAACCCAACAGTGGTATCAGAGCAAGGTTGTGTTTCGACATAATCGTAAAAATGGTTTTGCGATAGTCATAATGTATTTCTGGAAATTTTCTAAATTTTGGAAATTTAGAAGTATTTATGGAAATTTTTCAATTTTGGAAAGTCTAGAAGTATTTATGGAAATCTTCCACTTTTGGAAAGTTGGAAGTATTTATGGAAATTGATATTTTCCATAAATAAAATATTTGATTAGATTTTGGAAATTTGTTTCCTAATTTAATCATGATTTGATTTGGGAAATCAAATCTTAAAATATTTTATTTCCATAAGTAGTTTTAATGATTTAGGAAATTGGTTTCCTAAATAGATTTTCCTTAATCAAATAATTCCATGAATAAAATATGTGATTAGATTTGAAAATTTGTTTCCTAATTTAATTATGATTTGATTTGGAGAATCAAATCTTAAACATATTTTATTTCCATAAATAGTTATGACATATAAGGAAATTATATACATGACATAATTGTATGCCATGTAATTGCATTAGATGCATAACATTATGCCATGCGTGTCGTGACATGTAGATGTATGCCATGTATGTCATGCCATGTAGATAATAGTTATTTGCATGCAAAGAGGATGAGACATAAAAACCCTTAATCAATATTAAAGCCTACAACTTCCATTAATATGGTTAGAACCAGAGTTCTGTTTCTTGTTTGGGTTGTTGGACTCTCTCCAAGCCCGGCTCGAACTTGAATATGTTCAAACCATGGAATAGTTTAATACTAATATGGTAAGAGTCAGAGGTCAATCGTTAGCTTTGGTTGTTGGACTCTCTCCAAGCTGGGCTAATTGGTTGAATGCGCTCTAACCATATTAAAACTATGTCCTGATTAATGGGTTGGCTTTAACCTGGAGCATCGACTTGTTGGACTCTCTCCAAGGTCAATGTAAAGGGAGGTGAAGTTGGGTGCTATGCATATGATGCATACTTGTTAATGTGTTAACAACCCGATGTATGTGTGAACATTCAATTAGTTGATAGCACATTGTGATAGTTGCATATACGTGATATGCAATCGGTATAGATGATACCTACCGTCGTAGTTATGAATGGCTTGTTGGACTCTCTCCAAGGTTGTTCATAACTATGATGGATATCAGCCCATTCGGAGATGGACCTACAATCTCCCGAAGTGATTTTGGGGTTTTTGAAATTCGAAAAATGAATGGGATTTATAAATGTATATTGATGCATTTTTAAAATCATTTTCTCATATATGCTCGTTTTGTATTTCTAGGTCAATAAATTGATCATGACGTCTTTGAATTTGCGCACTATTTTGGATTCGAACAAACTGACTGGGCCTAACTTCCTGGACTGGCTTAGAAACTTGAGAATTGTTCTCAAGGTGAAAAGCTTGTGTATGTCCTCGAAGCGCCTCTTCCCGCCCGTCCTAGTGACGATGCAACTTTGGACCAATTGTTGGCCTATCAGAAACATGTGAGTGATTCTGAACAAATGAGTTGCATCATGCTAGCCATGATGGAACCCAAGCTACGAAAGAAGCATGAGCATATGGATGCTCATATCGTAGTCCTTCATCTTTGTGAGTTGGTTGATGAGCAAGTGAGATTCGAAAGGTTCAAAGTCTCAAAGCTCCTCTTCACCTCTGAGATGCTAGGAGGTTCATCTGTGGTACTGCTCAATATGCTGAAGACTGTGGAGTCTTCTGAGAAGCATGAGCAGGGGACGGTGCTGTTAGTTGATTCATCGAAGAAAGGTTCTAAGAGGAAGTCAAAGGAACAGCAGAAGGGAAAGAAGAGAAGGGCTAAGAAGGTAGAACTAGCACAAAAGGAAACTTGCCATCATTATGGCAAGGAGAGCCATTTGCGAAGAAAGTACAAGATTTATCTTGAGTCCGTGAAGAAGGATAAGGCATCGGATGCCCCATCTTCTTCAGAAATCTTCTTTATTGATTGTCATTCTATTTCCTCAGACACATGGGTATTCGATACTTGGTGTGGCTCACATATATATAATGACATACATGGGCTAAGGAATAGAAGAAGACTCGTCAAGGGGATGTTAGTAATATATGAGAGATGTCCTAAGGCAATCGCCTTATGTATGAACCATTTATATGATAAATGAAGATTCACTATTTGAGTATACATGTTTAATGTATTTGATTGGATCTTAAACTCATTTACTGAATGTCCACGATGCAATTCACAGCATGAGAGAATTTGTGATTGGATCACAACTAGTGAGTATCTCTACATGTGTAATTGTGATGTATCGGAATTATCCCTAGTCGATGAATTGATGGATTTGGACACCATCAATTCTGTCGAGACTAGCACGAGGTATACTCCTTGGTGTATCCAAGCAGTTGATTCTCACTGGCTGGAGACATAGTGATGTCCGGAGTTAATCGTGGATGCTAGTTATGGTAACTAGTTCATTGGAGTGACCAGCCGTAAGACTTCATATGGTTCTCTGCATATATAGATATGTCAATGAAGTTCTTACTGTGGCTTAAGTGTGATGTTCCTTTGACTTGCGGTATTCAAGTCATCTTGATCATGGAGACTTATGCTTTGACATCTTAAGCAAACATCTCTAAGGAGATGTGGACCCGGGATGATTGGGTATAAGTCGAAGTGATCGAAGGTGTTTGAATAGCCTATAAAGGATTCACCACTCCTTGCGAGGAGATGTATACCCATGGCCTCTCGTCGGATTGTTACTAAAGTCTTTGGCCAAAGCATTACATGTTTAGAGTAAGGTACTCTTCGATACATGTGGAGTAACTAGAATCCGTAGGATGAGGAAATGATACTTGGGCTAGGTGTGACGTAGTCAGCCTAGTGGGGACTGACACTATAGACCATGTCCTGAACCAAGTGGGTATAAGATGAGTGAAGGGAATGGGGCACGATTCATTAGAGCTACTGAAGGGTTTCAGAAATAGTTCGGGATCAACCGTTGATTTTTTCGGTTAATTGGGGATCATGATGTACTACTCGGTGCCACTCATGATCGTTCTATAATTAATGGTTAATTATAGACGGCCAACATAAACCGAGAACCTATTTGGTCACACGCACAACGAGTGTAATCCAAAGGATTTAAAACGAGCTTGAGAATGGGATTCTCAGACCGAGAGAAACTATGTTTGGTTGGACCAAACATAAAGCGAGCATGAAATTGTTTCAATCGCAATGGAAGCGTGGATGGGCCGTGTCTTATGAAGACATAATGGATGGACCAAAATGGTTTGGTTCTAATCCAATGGATGAGAATAAACCAAAGGGTTTGGTTTATTTTAAACGAATGAACCAAAAGTTGGTTCGGTTCATTTTAACTTAAAATAAACCATCATGGTTTGGTTTATTTTAACTTATCTTAATGGAGCGGGTTAACGGGCTTTATGGATATGATCCATTAACCATTAAGAGAATTAGTTCTCTATAAAAGAGGGCTTAAGGGATTGTTAAGCCCTAATCATCCAAAACCCTAAAGCTAGTTGCCGCCCACCTCCTTGGAGTTTTCGGCGCCAACAGCCTTGTGCCGCCGCCCAACCACTTGTGCCGCCGTCCAACTTGTTGCCGGCGACCAAGCTTCAGCCGGTGAACCTCCGGCGACCCTCCGGTGATCTCCTCTAGGTTCGGTGATAAGGTGAGCTTCTATCTCTCCTTGGCCGGCCTCTATTCCTCCACCAAAAGCTGTCCAGTTTTTCTGGACAGCTTGTTTCTTTGTTGTCGGAGCGTCGTTTGGACGACGGTTAGTGCTCCGATAGCGCCTTACTTATCGGGGATTTGATCTCCGGTAATCCTCTGAGGTGGAGGACGAAGGATTCGTCAATTGGTTGACAAATACCTCTCCGGAGAAGCGAGTTTTGAGAACTCATTTGAGGATCCGAATTTGGATTCGGATCGTGATCATCTCTCGATCACGTCGTCTTCAACACGAGGCTAGTAACCCGTACGAAGATGAAGCTCGTGACTTAGCGAAGTCATCCCGAGGAGCTCGGCATGGATAGGGATAGAGACGATTCTTACGAGGATCGTTCCGGTTGATGCCGTTCCCGCTACACGTCATACGAAAGGTATAACGTAGATAATTTCTTTTATTGCAAATTTTAATTTACGGTTATGTCTACACTTGTTGTAATAGCATGCGTGTGTTGTGTTTGTTGTAATAAATATAGATTTATTATTTTTAATTGCTTCTGCTTTGTTCATGTTTACGAAACATGATCGAACACACACACGCCGCGGTGCCGGAAACCCAACAGTGGTATCAGAGCCCAGGTTGTGTTTCGACATAATCGTAAAATGGTTTTGCGATAGTCATAATGTATTTCTGGAAATTTTCTAAATTTAGGAAATTTAGAAGTATTTATGGAAATTTTTCAATTTTGGAAAGTCTAGAAGTATTTATGGAAATCTTCCACTTTTGGAAAGTTGGAAGTATTTATGGAAATTGATATTTTCCATAAATAAAATATTTGATTAGATTCTGGAAATTTGTTTCCTAATTTAATTATGATTTGATTTGGGAAATCAAATCTTAAAATATTTTATTTCCATAAGTAGTTTCAATGATTTAGGAAATTGGTTTCCTAAATAGATTTTCCTTAATCAAATAATTCCATGAATAAAATATGTGATTAGATTTGGAAATTTGTTTCCTAATTTAATTATGATTTGATTTGGAGAATCAAATCTTAAACATATTTTATTTCCATAAATAGTTATGACATATAAGGAAATTATAAACATGACATAAGTGTATGCCATGTAATTGCATTAGATGCATAACATTATGCCATGCATGTCGTGACATATAGATGTATGCCATGTATGCCATGCCATGTAGATAATAGTTATTTGCATGCAAAGAGGATGAGACATAAAAACCTTTAATCAATATTAAAGCCTACACCTTCCATTAATATGGTTAGAACCAGAGTTCTGTTTCTTGTTTGGGTTGTTGGACTCTCTCCAAGCCCGGCTCGAACCTGAATATGTTCAAACAATGGAATAATTTAATACTAATATGGTAAGAGTCAGAGGTCAATCGTTAGCTTTGGTTGTTGGACTCTCTCCAAGCTGGGCTAATTGGTTGAATGCGCTCTAACCATATTAAAACTATGTCCTGATTAATGGGTTGGCTTTAACCTGGAGCATCGATTTGTTGGACTCTCTCCAAGGTCAATGTAAAGGGAGGTGAAGTTGGGTGCTATGCATATGATGCATACTTGTTAATGTGTTAACAACCCGATGTATGTGTGAACATTCAATTAGTTGATAGCACATTGTGATAGTTGCATATACGGGATATGCAATCGGTATAGATGATACCTACCGTCGTAGTTATGAATGGCTTGTTGGACTCTCTCCAAGGTTGTTCATAACTATGATGGATATCAGCCAATTCGGAGATGGACCTACGATCTCCCGAAGTGATTTTGGGGTTTTTGAAATTCGAAAAATGAATGGGATTTATAAATGTATATTGATGCATTTTAAAATCATTTTCTCATATATGCTCGTTTTGTATTTCTAGGTCAATAAATTGATCATGACGTCTTTGAATTTGCGCACTATTTTGGATTCGAACAAACTGACTGGGCCTAACTTCCTGGACTGGCTTAGAAACCTGAGAATTGTTCTCAAAGGCGGAAAAGCTTGCATATGTCCTTGAAGAGCCTCTTCCTGACCGTCCTAAGGACGATGCAACTCCAGACCAAATGTTGGTCTATCAGAAGCATGTGGCAGATTCTGAGCTGGCGAGTTGCATCATGCTAGCGGCGATGGTACCTGAGCTGCAGAAGCAGCATGAGCATATGGATGCTAACACTATGGTCTTCCATCTTCATGAGTTGTTCGATGAGCAAGCGAGATCCAAAAGGTTCGAGGTCTCTAGGCTCCTCTTCACCACGAAGATGCAAGAAGGTTCGTCTGTAGTAATGCGATTTGTGCTAAAGATGAAGCGGGTACATCGAGCGGCTAGCTACCCTCGGTTTTGTGATGGATCATGAGTTAAGTATTGACTTAATTGCATTGTTTGCCCAAGAGTTTTCGCAATTTGTGATGAACTATCGGATGAACAAATTGGAATCCACCATTCGAGCTCCTCAATATGTCAAGACTGTGGAGCCTTCGTGAAGCATGAGGAGAAGGCGATTCTCATAGTTGATTCCTCAAAGAAAGGTTCTAAGAGGAAGGCAAAAAGCGAGAAGAAAGGAAAGAACAAAAAAGGCAAAGAAGGCGGAACCAGCACAAAAGGGCACTTGCCATCACTGTGGCAAGGAAGGCCACTGGCGAAGAAACTGCAAGATTTATCTTGAGTCCATGAAGAAGAAGAAGGCATCCGATGCCCCATACACTTAAGGTATATTCGTTATTGATTGTCATTCTATTTCCTTAGACACTTGGGTATTGGATACTGGGTGTAGCTCACATATATGTAATGACATACAGGGGCTAAGGAATAGAAGAAGACTTGTCAGAGGGGAGTCAAATTTGCGAGTTGGCAATGGAGCAAAGGTTGCTGCGGTCGCCATCGGAACTTATTTGCTGAAGCTCCCTAGTGGACTAGTCTTGGAACTGGACAATTGCTATTATGTTCCTTCTCTAATAAAGAACATTGTTTCTATTTTCTGCTTAAATAGAAATGGTTTCCATTTGACGTTTAGTAACAATTGTTGTTATATAACTTTGAATGGCGTACTTTATGGAACTGGAACTTTGAGTAATGGCATTTATACGTTGGACGTATCCAGTGACATTTTCAATATCGAGGCGAGCAACACGCGTGCTCGAAAGGATAATCACATAGACTCCTATATGTGGCATTGTCGTCTTGGCCATATAAGCAAGAAACGCATGTCCGAATTACACCGATGTGGAATTTTGGAATCGTTTGAATTGGATTCATACGATACATGCGAATCATGCTTAAAAGGCAAGATGACTAAGTTACCTTTTACTGGAAAAGGTGAACGAGTGGGAGAGTTACTAGGTCTAGTACATACTGATGTATGTGGACCTATGTCAACTCAAGCTTTAGGAGGCTATAACTACTTCATTACCTTCACCGATGATCACTCACGGTTTGGGTATGTGTTCCTGATGAAACACAAGTCTGAAGCCTTTGAAAGGTTCAAAGAATTCAGAAATGAAGTAGAGAAACAACATGACAAAAGTATTAAAATACTTCGATCGGATCGAGGTGGTGAATACTTAAGTCAAGAGTTTCTTGATTATCTAAGAGACAATGGCATATTGTCTCAATGGACTCCGCCCTATACACCACAGCATAATGGTGTATCTGAGAGGCGTAACAGGACCTTGTTGGACATGGTCAGGTCAATGATGAATCATGCGACTCTTCCCAAGTCCTTTTGGGGTTATGCACTTCAGACAGCTGTTTACTTGTTAAACAGAATGCCTACCAAGGTAGTCTCAACTACTCCATATGAGATATGGAATGGTAAGAAATCTCATGTATCTTACTTGAAGATATGGGGTTGTCCTGCTTATGTGAAGCGGACTGTATCAGACAAACTGGATGCTAAGTCTGATAAATGTCTATTTATTGGATACCCTAAGGAAACAAGGGGTTACCAATTCTATCATCCTATGGAACAAAAGGTGTTTGTTTCAAAACATGCTGTGTTTCTAGAGAAAGGGTTTCTCTTGATAGAAAACAGTGGGAGTGTCATCGAGCTTGAGGAGGCTCGAGAGACTCAAATAGACATTAATGAGATACCTGGTGAAGCACAACAGCCGACAACTCATAGTGATGAGCAATCGGCTGGACCTATTGTAACACCACATCTTCGTAGATCTGGTAGAACACGCAATATTCCTGAGAGATATGGATTTCTCGTAAGTGAATCGAACGACGTGTTACTCATTGATGATGAGGAGCCTACCAGTTATGAAGAAGTGCTGACAAGTTCAGAAAGGGATAAGTGGCTTGGTGCCACGAAGTCGGAAATGGATTCCATGTACGAAAACCAAGTTTGGAACTTGGTTGACCCACCTGAAGGCATAAAGCCTATAGGGTGCAAGTGGGTTTTCAAGAAGAAAACCGACATGGATGGTAATGTGATTACCTATAAGGCTAGATTGGTGGCGAAAGGATATTGTCAAAAGCAAGGTGTTGATTATGACGAAACCTATTCGCCTGTAGCTATGCTTAAATCCATTCGGATGCTCCTGGCCATAGCGGCTCATTATGATTATGAGATTGTCACGCCCGCCCTTTTTGCCAGACCCTGAATGTCCGGAGAGGCGGCGCGTGACGCGACCGTACATACATTTCATACAGCGGAAGACTTTATATATGTACTTCTTAGTTCTTACAGCGGAAGACTTTAGACCTAAATACTTTTTTTTTCTTTTAAACATAAACATGCATTGACGCTTCTTCTTAACATAGAGTATGTTTCATACCATGCATGGATGGATACTTCTTCTTACTTCTTCTTTACTTCTTCTTATCAACATAAAGCATGCATCATATATATATAGATACTTAGTGCTTAGTAGGTTCATAACATCATCGTCATAGGGAGACATAAGTAAAGACATCCATAGACATCATCATCATAGGTAACATGTATAAATAGACTTAACGGATCTTCTCCACCGTGCCACTACCACACACATTGGCCCCTCCTGCTGCTCCCTTTAGTTTACCCATCCCTTACCCTTATCTCAGTCAGGAAAGATAAACTATAAGCTCATAGGCTTAGTAAGATCCTGTCCTACTCACAAAAACCATACATCATTATTAATCATGGCTTGTAGCATTTATAACGTAAAATCAATATAACATGTAACTTACATGGTGTCATCAACTCATCATGTAGCATAAGTAACATAAGTGAATAAAGCATGGATCATCCCTAACTTAGTAGCATAACATGAATATATACTTAATCAGCATAATATGCATCATATGTAACTTAGTAACATAGACATCATAGCGTACCATCGAACATAACATGTAACGTATACATCATGACATATCATTCAATCATAACATGTAACTTAAACATTATGGCATATTATCAAACATAACATGTAAACATATGGCATATCATCAAACATAGCATGTAAACATCATGGCATATCATCAACATAACGTGTAAACATCATGGCATATCATCAAACATAACGTGTAAACATCATGGCATATCATCAAACAAACATGTAAACATCATGGCATATCATCAAACATAACATGTAAACATCAAGGCATATCATCAAACATAACATGTAAACATCATGGCATATCATCAAACATAACATGTAAACATCATGGCATATCATCAAACAAACATGTAAACATCATGGCATATCATCAAACATAACATGTAAACATCATGGCATATCATCAAACATAACATGTAAACATCATGGCATATCATCAAACATAACATGTAAACATCATGGCATATCATCAAACAAACATGTAAACATCATGGCATATCATCAAACATAACATGTAAACATCATGGCATATCATCAAACATAACATGTAAACATCATGGCATATCATCAAACATAACATGTAAACATCATGGCATATCATCAAACAAACATGTTGTTAAATACTGGAAAATGTAAAATAGTGAATTAAATGGCCAAATAATTAAGGAAATAATCCTGGAAACTTTTCGGGATTTTTAGGGAATTTTAGGAAATTTTCCAGAATTTTTCTGGATTTAAACGGACTCCGTATGAGATTTTTACGGGGATAAAATAAACAGTTTTAGGTGGGGTCTATTTACGGGGTTTAATACGCGAGGAAAACCCTAAATTTCTATTTTCTTTTCCTTTTTCCCTGCCGCGACTCTCTTCTTCTTTCGGCAGTTTCCTTTCGGGATTCCACTACCGCCGGCGCCCTCATCCCCTTTCGCGAGCCCACTTCCGCCGGTGCCTCTTCTTCGCCGGCAACCCCCTTCTTCTTCGAGCCCGACGCCGCCCGAGCCCGAGCCCGAGCCGCGCCCTTCTTCCCCCGCGGCCGAAACCGCCGCAGCCCACCTCGCCGGCCTCTTCTGCCCTAGACGACGATCGCCGCCTCCTCCCCGTTGTCAATCGCGACCGAAGCCACTGAGTCTTCTCCCACCGCGCGCGGCGCACCGCCGCGCGACGTGAGCTCGCCCCCACCGCCGCCGTCGCCTTGCTGTGTTCCCCTTCACTGCCTTCCGCCGCCGCCCCGACCAGTCCTCGGCGTGCTCGCCGACTCCTCTGCCACCGGACCGCCCGAGCCTCCCTTTTTCCCTTTGCTGTGATTCTGGCCGGAGATTCGCCGTAGCCAGGGAATTAGGGCAGAGGCAGGTTTATTTCTCCGGTGAACCAAGCGGCTAGGAGGTTGCAACCGCAGGTATATTGTGGGTTATCTACTGTTGGTATGTTGGTTAATTGGGTTTGGGTAGATGGTGGCTGTGGGTGGATGTGTCGACTGTGAATTTAAGAAATTGAGTTGGGGTATCGGCTGTCGGTGGACTTCCTAGGGCGGGTGAGCTTGATTGGTCGATTTGGACTGATTCGGGTGTTAATCGGTTGATCGGTATGATATTTGGAGGATTAGGAATTAATTGGGTTATTGGGTTATAAAGGAAATCGATTAAGTATTCGATTTGTTGTTGAATTGCTTTTTGGTGCTTAACTATAGTTATGCTATATGCAGGTTTCGGTCACGAGGCAGGTCCACGGTCGTGACGGTTTCGTTGCTTTCACGATCATTATAGCAGGCGGGTATTTTGACTTATCTTTTAGATATAGTCAAGTTGATATGTTAGTTAGGATAGCATGCAATACTTTTCATGTTTATATGCCTAGTATGTTTTTGTGCCTACTAGATACATGCATTTGATCAGTATGTTTATATCTTACCTGTTTTACTTGGATCATAGTATTTGGATTATGGATATGTACATATTGATTGTACATATTATTCGGATAGGTATTTTGATTAGGATTTACATGTTTTAGTATCATGCACCATCTTGCATGATTGCATCTTTGGGCCGACGAGGTTCCATTATTGAGTTGATGACTAGTTACATGGCCTGCACACACTGCCACTCATGGGTTAGTGGTACATCAGGAGGGTGTGTGCAGTTGCTCTGTCAGGCTCCGCTGTACCGCTCATGGGTAGCGATGAGGCAGCGTGGTAGCGGGCAGGGATCCCTCCTCTGGTCTATGACACCGGGAGATGAGAGCTTAGCTCCCCCACTATGTTTGGGGCAGGAGGATAGGTGTACTCCGACAGCATCCTGTCCACTCGGTCACTCAGAGCAAAGATGATGGCGAGTGCACATTGTCATAGCCCTACCCACTCGGCTTCACCATTGCGTGTGGCGGTGGTAGCGTCGAGGTGACCATGTCATTGTACGGCATGCACTTTGCACGGATTGCATTTGTATTGTGTTTCTTTGCATTTTTATTGATGCCTTGGATGTGCATATGATTGTCATGCATCTGGGATACATGTTTATATATGGTCGAGACTTTATTACTCCTAGTCGAGCACATGCTCCTATATCGAGTAGGAGATTCGAGTAAAATCTGATCATTTTGTATTTCTTGCTTGCATACCCTATTTATGTGAGACTGTACTGGCATGATATTTTTATTGTTAGCTATACCTTACTTTGCATATCTACTATACCCGCAGAGTTCTTTGAACTCACCCTGTTGATTTATATCTATTTCGTGATGGAGTATCGGGAGAGTCCAATGCCAAACCCTCGTCGTGGAAGTGTATTTTGTTATTTGTGTTTACGTTTTTTTGGGTATTTGGATTAGAATATATGTTTAGGACTGGAGTTGGATATCTGTACCTGTGGATGTTTTGGTATGTCCTTAGGGACCTTTGATCGGATTTTTATTTCGATTGGATTTCGGTTGAGTATTCCTGCTCAGATGGCAGAAGGGGTAAGTCTAGTTAGAGTAGACTTTTGTTTACCTAGAGTTGTTGGCACGAGGCCTTATTATTATCTGCGTGTGATGTGGTGTGATTCGGTCGTGTTGGCCGATGTATAGTGGCCGTGTAGGCCTTGTATAAAAATTGGTATTATCACCGTGCGAGATCTTTGCCGGATTTTTAGTCAGCGGGGACTCCTCGAGCGTGACAATTTATTTGGTATCAGAGCATAGGTTTCCGAGTTCCTTAGGGTCTTTGGGTTTTTGGGAGTTTGCCACGTTTGGCGAGTTAAGCTGGGTATTTTGGGTTATGCAATTTGGATGATTTTTATATTTGAATCAAAGGTATTATTGTGAGTAATATGGGGATTTGGCGACGGACATCTCCGATACCTAACAATAAATACATTCTAGAAAATTTTCTAGATTTAGTACATATTTATATTTGGTTATGCGGTGATATCATGTTTTATTTAGTATTGTTTTAACCTGAATATCTGTTGGACAATTAGATTTTTAGGTTGCTGGTTTATAGATAGCATTTGGTTATAAATTGCTATTACTGCTATACGTAGCTTGTTATCATTGTGATAAAAATGATTAGAGATTATTGGTAGATGTTTACCACTTAGGATTTGACTAGTATTAGGATTATTAGACTAGTTGAATAATATGACTAAGATGGATAAATTCGTAGAAGGCATGAGGACATGATTACATTGCTTACATAGTTTAGGGTATACATAGGCATCTGATGTTTTATTTAGTATTGCCGTGACTTTGATCTGGCATGACCCTTTAGTTATACCCTAATTAATTTCAGCCATTGATTCTCATTAGTATGACTATGCTGTCGTTTATTAGACAACATGTTATATGTTTATGGTTATGAGTTTTTGCGGTGGATACCATGATTAAGACTAGTAGAAATAGAATAACTTAGATGAAGTTATTCTGTAGGAGCGGATCTCAGGAATGAAACAACATTAGTGGAACCCTAGGTGTTGGAACCCTAGGTGTAATAACCCGGACGTGCATATTAGTATATGTTTATACATTTACTATTTCAGCTGATATGGTGATCGGATTAGTAGAGGTCATATGATTAGGATGCGATTAATCCTTAGAGGGTATATAACGTTGTTCATATTTATCGGCTGCCAACAATATCCCCATTCGTGGTTGAGGAAAGTTAAAGTAGAGTTTCCCTAAAGGGGCTTTTGTGTATTTGAGGTCGAATAGGTCTCCCATGTATGGTTGAGATAATCTACTGTAAGGGTATACTCTTGCGTTATTCGTTCAGAGTTGGTGATAATCGGATTCGTATGATGTAGCAGCAAGATAGCTACTTTCGTCTTAAGTACCCACGAGATATGTTCGTAGCAGCGGTAGGGCATGCATGATGGAACTGGTAGGACGATATAATTTAGGCTTAACCCTCTTGAAGGGCTTGATAGTAGATTTGTGGCCTTTATTGGCTTTGATAGGCGTTTCCTATTAGTTGGGACGAAACCCTATGATTAATCGTCTCGACGCGATTATTAGTGGACTTATGATTTTGATCGACCTTGATACCGATCATGTTAGAAGGGTTGGAATGCTAGATTTAATCATCTCGACTTATTTATTTATAAGTTGATGATCTTTATCGTATTTGATAAACATTTAAGTATTAGAGGTGTTGAAACCCTAAACTTGACCGCCTCAATGGGTTTAATTATAAATCGATGATCTTTGTCGACATCAATGGTCGTTTTATCTGGATGTATTGGATAACCCGAGGTTTAACAACCTAGGATGATCGACTGCTCACGCGACCTATTGGTGATAGTATGCTAATGCTGCCCGCAATGATAATTAGATATTTATATACAGCCTGTCTATCCACGAGTCTCAGTCGTGGTAGCATATAGTTGTGCGTAGACCGTGCTATTGATTGTCGGCCCATGGGTTACGTTCGAGGTAGCTCATAGATAGTTTCCTTTTTGTGTGAGAGCCACGAGACTTTATCGTGGTATCTGGATGTACCTTGCTTGCTTGTTGCGTTGGTTGTGTATATTCTTGCGGTATATTTATTATACTCGATTAGGTTAGTTGCGGTGATATTGGTACTCACGAGGGTTGGTACTCTAGCTTGTTCCTGTGACTTTCATTATGTGCATTATGATTATGCACTATTGTCTATACATCCACAGAGTGGTTGTACACCCCCTCCTCACATACTCTAGGTTAATTGATGGAGGGCGTGTCATGTTGACCTACCTTAGTCGCTCGAGAGAGTTCCTTGCCGTCACTTGCATCGTCGAGATCTTTGCTTTATTTACTTTATCGGTGTTGCATTTTATTATGCACTTTGGATTTTATCGCTTGATTTGATCTGGGTGTCATAAAACTATTTTACTTTAATGGATATATGTTTAGTCATGCATGCGATTATTGAAATACTTATATTTCTATAATTATTTGAGGTTTTTAGATTTGGTCCATGGATTTGGATATTGTCACTAAAGGGCTCCCTTGTCATTTGGATAGCGGATATACCCAGACGTGACAATTTATTGGTTCTTGATTTTGGTTTGTGGGTTTTGTGTTTCGAGGATTTGATTTCGCTTGGATTTTTTGGGAGTTCTCGGGTTTTAGGACCAGAAGAGCTGAAGGATATCTCTGAGCTAGAGGAAAAATATTGTCTTTAGTGGTTACTGTACTTTAATGGTTAGGAAAAGTATTGATTTAGTGAAATTGCCCCTACTCATGGTCGTGGACGAGTTCGACGACGTATTGATCTTGAGAAATCTAATGATGATTTCAGAGGTATGGATTCTTTAGAGGTGTCGACTGATGTCGAATTAGGAAGCTAGGAATATGACCTGCTAGTCATCCATTTGAAGGTGAAGAAGTAAACCCTCAGAAAATATCAGTCCCTACTATTAGTGATTTGGTTATGGATATCGTTAAGACGATGAAAGCTCGTTTTACCTTATTATAGGAGGTATTGGAGCGGACATTTATCTGTCCCAGAATTTCTTCCAGAAAAGATCAGGAACTCTTTGTTAAAAGAGAGATGAACATTTGAGGTTATGCATCGATTATCGATGATAGAATGCGGTAGCTGTAGAAGGAAATGAATATCCTTCATTGTGGATATATATGATCTATTTAGATCAGCTATAGGATACCTATATATACTCTAGGATTGATTGGTGATTGGTGTGATGATATTGTAGTGACATGGTGTCCTACAATTATCATTGTCGTTGTGATGATTTTTATATCATCAGCTTAGAGTAAAGAGAATACATGTGTGTAGCGATGACAATTTCATAATTGGTATGAATTGTATGAGCTTTTGGATTATTTTATTAGACTTATTGACGACTTAGTCGTCCAGGGATTTGGGAAATCGTGTATTCTGGACACGATTGGATCATTTGTGATGGTGGTAGTTGGAGTTGAGCACTCGGCCACCGTAGATGATGATTTTTTTTGGTATTGATTTGATTATTACCATAGATATGGATAGGATGCTCTAGTGGTACTATACCGCTGACTGGTGATGGAATTTACTTGGTCTAAAGCTTGTGAAATTAGTTTCACAGCTCAGACAATCATTGACTTTTACACCCGTGTGGTTTGATCATTCTCGGGTGGAAGGAAGGGTATTGTATGCGGATGCAATGTTTCAGAGAATGGAGCATTTCTGATTTAGTTGATCGAGACGTATCCCGTGTTTACGTCAAATGAGGAACTACGAGATGGGTTGTCATATATTTATGACGTGGACTTCGCAGTTATTATATTGTTTAGAAGAGGTGAGGAGCTGAAATGCTCATGGAGTTTTGGCTAGCTACTGGATAGCTCAGAGAGTATTTGGAACGAGGCAGTTGTAACAAGGAAGTTTGGTCGCGATAGCCTCCCATGCACTTATAGAGTGTATGGTGGAGTGAATTTTGGACGGTAGATGGACTACTGTCTCTGACTCCGAGGAGGATAATCGTTTTCGGAGTTGCATTAGTTTAAGGAAGAGATGCTTTAGGAAATTTCAATTCCGGAATGAAAGTGGAAGCATATTATTATGGATTTTGTGGTGGGTTTGTCTAGGACACATCAGGGCTATGACGCGATTTGGGTAGTCGTTGACCGACTGACCAAATCCGCGCACTTTTTAGCGAGTTGGCAGACCGACTCTCTGGATTGTTTGGCAGAGTTATATTGACGGGAGATCATCAGATTTCATGGTGTTCCTTTGAGCATTATATCAGATAGAGATCCCTGGTTCACGTCTCGGTTCTGGCAAAGTCTACAGCAGGCGTTAGACACACAGTTTCGTTTTAGTATTGCATTCCATCCGCAGACAGATGGACAGTCTGAGCGAGCCATTTAGACACTAGAGGACTTGCTGAGGTCCTGTGTTATGGATTTCGGGGCAACTGGGAGGACCAGTTGCTAGGACCCATAGAGCTCAGCATGAGACAGGGTTGGTCCGTACTATCAGACGTAGGATGGCAGAGGCGAAGGATCATCAGAAGAGTTATGCAAATCGGAGATGGAAACCTCGGGAGTTCTCTATTAGTGACCAGGTATTCCTGCAAGTCTCACCCACGAAAGGAGTGAAGAGATTTGACCTCCGTGGTAAGCTAGCTCCTAGATATATCGGTCCGTTTGAGATTTTGGAGAGGATCAGAGCAGTTGCTTATCGTCTAGAGCTACCACCATCTTTGACGAGTATTCACGATGTATTCCATGTGTCTATGCTGAGGAAGTATGTGCCAGACTCTACACATATTCTGTCAGATGTATCAGGTTCCATTCAACTTGATGCTACGTACGCAGAGGTTCCGGTACGGATTTTCGATTACAAGGAACGACAGTTGCGGAACAAGGTTGTGCGACTTGTCAAGGTTGGGTGGAGTCACCACACCGACGAGGAGGCTACTTGGGAGCTCGAGGAAAAGATCAGAGCTCAATACCCCCACTTGTTTACTTAAGGTACGTGAGGTATATTTTCAGTACTTATGGTATTTCTTACTCGAAATGCATCTGAGTAGGAAATTTGGGGACCAAATTTTTATTAGTGGGGGAGAATGTTAAATACTGGAAAATGTAAAATAGTGAATTAAATGGCCAAATAATTAAGGAAATAATCCTGGAAACTTTTCGGGATTTTTAGGGAATTTTAGGAAATTTTCCAGAATTTTTCTGGATTTAAACGGACTCCGTATGAGATTTTTACGGGGATAAAATAAACAGTTTTAGGTGGGGTCTATTTACGGGGTTTAATACGCGAGGAAAACCCTAAATTTCTATTTTCTTTTCCTTTTTCCCTGCCGCGACTCTCTTCTTCTTTCGGCAGTTTCCTTTCGGGATTCCACTACCGCCGGCGCCCTCATCCCCTTTCGCGAGCCCACTTCCGCCGGCGCCTCTTCTTCGCCGGCAACCCCCTTCTTCTTCGAGCCCGATGCCGCCCGAGCCCGAGCCCGAGCCGCGCCCTTCTTCCTCATGGCCAAAACCGGCCGCGACCCACCTCGGCCTCTTCTGCCCTAGACGACGATCGCCGCCTCCTCCCCGTTGTCGATCGCGACCGAAGCCACTGAGTCTTCTCCCACCGCGCCGCAGCGAGCACCGCCGCCCGACGCGACGTGAGCTCGCCGTCCACCGTCGCCCGCCGCTGTTGTGTTCCTTCAACGCTTCCGCCGCCGACCGATCCTCGGCGTGCTCGCCGACTCCTCTGCCACCGGACCGCCCGAGCCTCCCTTTTTCCTTTCCGTGATTCTCGCCGAGATTCGCCGTGAGCTGTGGGAATTAGGCGAGGCGAGTGTTATTTCTCCTGAACCAAGCGGCTAGGAGGTTGCAACCGCAGTATATTGTGGGTTATCTTTGTTGGTATGTTGGTTAATTGGGTTTGGGTAGATGGTGGTGTGGGTGGATGTGTCGATCGTGAATTTAAGAAATTGAGTTGGGGTATCTACCGGTGTCGGTGGACTTCCTAGGGCGGTGAGCTTGATTGGTCGATTTGCGATTCGGTGTTAATCGGTTGATCGGTATGATATTTGGAGGATTAGGAATTAATTGGGTTATTGGGTTATAAAGGAAATCGATTAAGTATTCGATTTGTTGTTGAATTGCTTTTTGGTGCTTAACTATAGTTATGCTATATGCAGGTTTCGGTCACGAGGCAGGTCCACGGTCGTGACGGTTTCGTTGCTTTCACGATCATTATAGCAGGCGGGTATTTTGACTTATCTTTTAGATATAGTCAAGTTGATATGTTAGTTAGGATAGCATGCAATACTTTTCATGTTTATATGCCTAGTATGTTTTTGTGCCTACTAGATACATGCATTTGATCAGTATGTTTATATCTTACCTGTTTTACTTGGATCATAGTATTTGGATTATGGATATGTACATATTGATTGTACATATTATTCGGATAGGTATTTTGATTAGGATTTACATGTTTTAGTATCATGCACCATCTTGCATGATTGCATGCTGGCTGGACGGGGTTCCATTATTGTTGAGCCCGCAGCTAGTTACATGGCCTGCACACACTGCCACTCATGGGTTAGTGGTACATCAGGAGGGTGTGTGCAGCTGTTTCTGTCAGTTCGCCGACCGCCATGGGTAGCGACGAGGCAGCTGGTAGCGGCAGGATCCCTCCTCCGGTCTACGACACCGGAGATGAGAGCTTAGCTCCCCACTATGTTTGGGGGCAGGAGGATAGGTGTACTCGACAAAGATCCTCGTCCACTCGGCCACCAGAGCAAGTGATGGCAGAGTGCACAGTTGTCATAGCCCTACCCACTCGGCTTCACCATTGCGTGTGAGGCGGCTGACTGGCGTCAGGGGTGACCATGTCATTGGCACGGCATGCACTTTGCACGGATTGCATTTGTATTGTGTTTGCTGCATTTTTATTGATGCCTTGGATGTGCATATGATTGTCATGCATACAGGATACATGTTTATATATGGTCAGGACTTTATTACTCCTAGTCAGGCACATGCTCCTATATAGTAGAGATCTGTGTAAGCATACCATTTTGTATTTCTTGCTTGCATACCCTATTTATGTGAGACTGTACTGGCATGATATTTTTATTGTTAGCTATACCTTACTTTGCATATCTACTATACCCGCAGAGTTCTTTGAACTCACCCCGTTGATTTATATCTATTTCAGGATGGAGCTGTCAGGAGAGTCCAGCTGCCAAACCCCCTCGTCGTGGAAGTGTATTTTGTTATTTGTGTTTACGTTTTTTTGGGTATTTGGATTAGAATATATGTTTAGGACTGGAGTTGGATATCTGTACCTGTGGATGTTTTGGTATGTCCTTAGGGACCTTTGATCGGATTTTTATTTCGATTGGATTTCGGTTGAGTATTCCTGCTCAGATGGCAGAAGGGGTAAGTCTAGTTAGAGTAGACTTTTGTTTACCTAGATTTGTTGGCATGAGGCCTTATTATTATCTGCGTGTGATGTGGTGTGATTCCGGTCGTGTTGACCGATGTATAGTGGCCGTGTAGGCCTTGTATAAAAATTGGTATTGTCACCCGTACAGGGGAGATGCTGCCGGATTTTCGTCTGGCGGGGACTCCCTCGGGGCGTGACACATGTAAACATCATGGCATATCATTAAACATAACATGTAAACATCATGGCATATCATCTAACATAACATGTAAACATCATGGCATATCATCAAACATAACATGTAAACATCATGGCATATCATCAAACAAACATGTAAACATCATGCAGGATGCTTTTGAAAACATATATGTTAGGTACGTAAATATAAATCTCAACATATTTGGGCCCGGCATTGTACCACTTCTTCATTATCATAGCGCGCATCCCTAAATAGGCCCGAGGTAGCAAGTCTCGAACCTAATACGTTTCTAGGCCCGAGTCTTATTCCATCGACCTAGGGGCAATCGTCATAGCGTAGAAGCCCATCCTAGGCCCGAGTCTTACTCCATCGACCTAAGGCATCTTGGAGCCCATCCCGTACTAGGCCCGAGTCTTATTCCATCGACCTAGGGGCAATCATACATAGAAGCCCATCCTAGGCCCGAGTCTTATTCCATCGACCTAGGGCATCTTAGGAGCCCATCCCTTCTTGGACCTTGTTAAGGTCTTGGTACAAGCCATGCAGAAGGTAAAATACTTATATGCTTAATATATAACATAGCTTATTTCATTTCTTGACAAACATAGCATAGCATACTTCATTTCATAACCCTTCATGCTTCATTTCATGAACATATCTTCTTTCATTACAAACATAGCATAGCATACTTCATTTCATGAACATATCTTCTTTCATTTCATAACATAGCATACTTCATTTCATAACATATCATACTTCATTTTATCATCATATCAAATTCATTTTTGTGAACATATCCTTTTGTTTCATTCCATAGTCTTATCGTATTCCATTTCGTAATATTAGATATCACATACACAAAGGCATGGCATGAGACATGGCATCAAGAGTAAGTAAATACTAACTAAGGCATGGTATCTTCACCTAGCATTATTTAAGATCACATGTCATCATAAATTCACTCAAACACAAAGCACATGTAAACCTAATTCATTTAGCATGGCTACAACTTCATAAGCTGACATTATTTAAGACCACAAGTCATCATGAATTCACTCAAACACAAGGCACATGTGAACCTAATTCATTTAGCATGGCTACAACTTCATAAGCACATAGAGTTTGAATTAAACTTCATCTATTCCCCAAAACATAGGTTGGCCGAATGGTCCATGTAGGGTTTTTAGGGTTAATCTTTAACCTAAATTTATCTACATACTAAACAACATTATATGCATACCAATCATGGTATGAAACTTCATTGAACATAATAACCAAGGGTGGCCAAATGGCCCTTATAGGCTTTTTAGGGATTAGACTTTTAACTAATTCAATTAACATACATATGCCTACACTTCATGGTGTAAACTTCATTGAAACACACAAAGAAAGAAACAACCAAGGGTGGCCGAATGGCCTTTGGCTTCTTAGGGTTCTTGTCACCCAACATTCATTCATGAGCATTATAACCTAGCATAGCATCATTAGGGACATTTTCATGCAACCCTAACCCTAATTCCCTAGGGTGGCCGAAACACATAAGGGGCTCAACTAAGGTTCTTGTTACCCAACATTCATTCATGAGCCTTATGACCTAGCATAGCATCATTAGGGACATTTTCATGCAACCCTAACCCTAATTCCCTAGGGTGGCCGAAACACATAAGGGCTCAACTAGGGTTAGCTTTTGGTCCTAATCCATTTTTAAATCTTAACTACATCATATAGTGAATAAAACATAGCATGTAACTTCATGTAAAACCCCAATCCTAGCTTGGCCGAATAGGTCTTGGTGGCCATTAGGGCTAGCTTTTTAACCAAACCTCTTTTCCCATCTTAGCATCATCATATACTTCCTAACATAGATTACAAACATAGATTACCACTTCATTGATAAACCAAAACATGCTTGGCCGGATCTAACATATAGGTTGTTCAAACATTCAATCGAAACTACTCGTATGCAGGTGAGGGATACTTACATCCTTCGCTTTGCTTTGGGTGAGGAAGATGACCTAAGGAAGACCAACACCTAACCTTCTCTTGCTTGGATGGGGTTCGGCCAAGGGGTGGAAAGGAGAGGGAGAGCTCAAGGATTTCGGTGAGAAGAAGGAAAGAAGAGAGGAAGTGACCAAATTCAATCTTCCCTCTTCTTTATAAAGGGGAGGAAGAGAAGTTCCTCTTTTCTTTTCTATGCCTCTTCATTTACCCTTAGTCCCACTTATCTATAGTTTCCCCTCTTCCTTAATCATATAATCCTATTGGGCTTCTGGTTAGTGGGTGCATCTATAAGGCTTGGCTATCTCTAGAGGAAAGGGGTTCAATTCCTAGGCCTTGCACCCCTTTTTGGCTTATTTTCTTTTATTTTTGAAAAGGCCCACATAAAGCCCATGATCATCAAGCCAAAAATTCCTGTAAAATTTGCTAGGAATTTTACTACGCATAATCCTTCATACCTTTTAAAAGTTTAGTCCTCGAAACTTAGAACAATCTGGTACTTCGCTTCATGTCCTCTTCGGCGTTCCTGTAGCTTCCTCGCACTGCTGATTCTCGCCACACAGGACCTTCACTAAGGGTACCTCTTTGTTCCTTAGTCTCTTGACTCCTTGGTCTAGTATTTGGATTGGGCCGACTTTCAACACTCGTGTCCTCTTGAACTTGTACCGCTTTGTGGCTCGATCACTTGGTCCGTGACCGTGAAATGCATTTCTTGAGTACAGAGACATGGAACACGTTGTGAATAGCCGACATCTCCTGAGGCAGCTCTAGCTTATAAGCTACCTTGCCAATCCTCTGCGATATCGGGTACGGTCCCACGTAACGTGGACTCAGTTTACCCTTTCTTCCAAACCTCATCACTCCCTTCATGGGAGCCACTTTGAGGAATACTAGGTCCCCAACTTCGAATTCTAACGGTCTACGCCGCATATCCGCCTAGCTCTTTGTCGGCTCTGAGCGGTTTTCAATTCTCTCGACGGATGTTCCGTATAGCTCGGGTGGTGTTGTCGATGAAGTCCTCGAGTCCCATCTTCTTCTTTTCACCACCTCGTACATCAAAGATATGGGAGATCTACATTTCCTCCCGTATAGCGCCTCGTAGGGTGCCATTCCAATAGTAGCTTGATAGCTATTGTTGTAGGCAAATTCTGCCAAACATAAGTATCGACACCAGCTACCTTTGAAATCCAGGGCGCAGGCTCGTAACATATCCTCCAGTACTTGATTTACCCTTTCGGTCTATCCATCCGTCTGGGGATGGAAGGCAGTACTGAACAATAGCTTCGTGCCTAAGGCTTTCTGAACACATTCCCAGAAATGGGAAATAAAGCGACCATCTCTGTCAGAAATGATGGTCTTAGGAATTCCATGTAGTCTAATAATTTCCTTAGCATATAATCGCCAATTGCTTCGGCCGAATAGGTCATCTTGATTGCTAAGAAATGGGCGGACTTCGTCAACTGGCCCACAATTACCCATATAGCATCATAACCGTTTGTCATCTTGGGCAATCCTGAGATGAAATCCATAGAAATGTCCTCCCATTTCCATTCTGGAATCTGGATCGGCTGCAGTGTTCCTCCAGGTCTCTGGTGTTCTGCCTTAACCCTCTGGCAGGTCAGGCAGGTACTGACATATTGAGCCACATCTCTTTTCATTCCGGACCACCAGAACTTTCGTTTTAGGTCTTGGTACATCTTGGTGGTTCCAGAATGCATCGCATAAGGAGTTCTGTGAGCTTCCTCAAATATCTCCTTCCGTAATTACGGATCGTCGAATACATAAGCGATCCTCGAGGTAGAGTACCCCACTATCGAGATCCAAACCCGTCGCCCTTTCCTTCTAAGACCTCTTGCTTGATCCTCTGAAGGCTTGGGTCACGGGCTTGTTTTTCCAAAGATATCATCGAACAAAGATCGGTGCTATCGCTATGGTCGAGAGTCCGAAATGATTTCAACCCGTAACGCATAATCTCTTTTCTAAGGGCCGAGATAGCACTAATAGGGACATCAAGGTGGCGCTGGACTTCTTGAGTGCATCGCCCACCTTGTTAGCTTTCCCGGATGGTAGAGAATCTCGCACATAATCCTTGATTTAGCCTCGAGCCATCCGCTACTGCCTCATATTCAGGTCCTTCGTGAAGAAATATTTCGCACTGATGGTCTCAGTATAAATCCTACACCGAGCTCCATATAGGTAATGCCTCCATGTTTTGAGAGCAAAGACCACCGCTAGCTCTAAGTCGTGGGTGGGATAATTCCTTTCGTGTTCCTTGAGTTGCCTAGAGGCATAGGCAATTTTGTTTCCCCTCCTTATTCGTATGTTCCAGTCTACCCATGACCAATCACAAGTATTTCTTGTGAAGCTAGTATAAGCTTTTCGTTCGTTTACCTATGCGTAATTAGACTAAAGCTATCATAAGGTCGTTTCAAGCTTAAGCTTCATTCGCGTTCTAAGGCATAATTTGGCTTAGGGTATTTTACATCATATATGAACAAGCATAAGGGTATCATACATATTTTCATGCATATTTAGCATATTTAGCTAGAAACATTTCCTATCATACATGAACAAGCATAAGGTAAAGACATTTTATAAATAAGCTAGAGGCATTTTATATTATACATGAACTAAATAATCTAAAGACATTTTTATATCATGCATGATCAAAATTAACAAAATTAAAGTAGACATAGAATTCTTACTTGGAGCAGCAGGATTTGGAGCTTGATGTGTGTGAAGTGGAAAGGCAGATCGGCTCTGATACCACCTGTCACGCCCGCCCTTTTTGCCAGACCCTGAATGTCTGGAGAGGCGGCGCGTGACGCGATCGTACATACATTTCATACAGCGGAAGACTTTATATATGTACTTCTTAGTTCTTACAGCGGAAGACTTTAGACCTAAATACTTTTTTTTTTTCTTTTAAACATAAACATGCATTAACGCTTCTTCTTAACATAGAGTATGTTTCATACCATGCATGGATGGATACTTCTTCTTACTTCTTCTTTACTTCTTCTTATCAACATAAAGCATGCATCATATATATATAGATACTTAGTGCTTAGTAGGTTCATAACATCATCGTCATAGGGAGACATAAGTAAAGACATCCATAGACATCATCATCATAGGTAACATGTATAAATAGACTTAACGGATCTTCTCCACCGTGCCACTACCACACACATTGGCCCCTCCTGCTGCTCCCTTTAGTTTACCCATCCCTTACCCTTATCTGCAGTACGAGGGAAAGATAAACTATAAGCTCATAGGCTTAGTAAGATCCTGTCCTACTCACAAAAACCATACATCATTATTAATCATGGCTTGTAGCATTTATAACGTAAAATCAATATAACATGTAACTTACATGGTGTCATCAACTCATCATGTAGCATAAGTAACATAAGTGAATAAAGCATGGATCATCCCTAACTTAGTAGCATAACATGAATATATACTTAATCAAGATAATATGCATCATATGTAACTTAGTAACATAGACATCATAGCGTACATCATCGAACATAACATGTAACGTATACATCATGACATATCATTCAATCATAACATGTAACTTAAACATTATGGCATATTATCAAACATAACATGTAAACATATGGCATATCATCAAACATAGCATGTAAACATCATGGCATATCATCAACATAACGTGTAAACATCATGGCATATCATCAAACATAACGTGTAAACATCATGGCATATCATCAAACAAACATGTAAACATCATGGCATATCATCAAACATAACATGTAAACATCATGGCATATCATCAAACATAACATGTAAACATCATGGCATATCATCAAACATAACATGTAAACATCATGGCATATCATCAAACAAACATGTAAACATCATGGCATATCATCAAACATAACATGTAAACATCATGGCATATCATCAAACATAACATGTAAACATCATGGCATATCATCAAACATAACATGTAAACATCATGGCATATCATCAAACAAACATGTAAACATCATGGCATATCATCAAACATAACATGTAAACATCATGGCATATCATCAAACATAACATGTAAACATCATGGCATATCATCAAACATAACATGTAAACATCATGGCATATCATCAAACAAACATGTAAACATCATGGCATATCATTAAACATAACATGTAAACATCATGGCATATCATCAAACATAACATGTAAACATCATGGCATATCATCAAACAAACATGTAAACATCATGCAGGATGCTTTTGAAAATATATATGTTAGGTACGTAAATATAAATCTCAACATATTTAGGCCCGGCATTGTACCACTTCTTCATTATCATAGTGCGCATCCCTAAATAGGCCCGAGGTAGCAAGTCTCGAACCTAATAGGTTTCTAGGCCCGAGTCTTATTCCATCGACCTAGGGGCAATCGTCATAGCGTAGAAGCCCATCCTAGGCCCGAGTCTTACTCCATCGACCTAAGGCATCTTGGAGCCCATCCCGTACTAGGCCCGAGTCTTATTCCATCGACCTAGGGGCAATCATACATAGAAGCCCATCCTAGGCCTGAGTCTTATTCCATCGACCTAGGGCATCTTAGGAGCCCATCCCTTCTTGGACCTTGTTAAGGTCTTGGTACAAGCCATGCAGAAGGTAAAATACTTATATGCTTAATATATAACATAGCTTATTTCATTTCTTGACAAACATAGCATAGCATACTTCATTTCATAACCCTTCATGCTTCATTTCATGAACATATCTTCTTTCATTACAAACATAGCATAGCATACTTCATTTCATAACCCTTCATGCTTCATTTCATGAACATATCTTCTTTCATTTCATAACATAGCATACTTCATTTCATAACATATCATACTTCATTTTATCATCATATCATATTCATTTTTGTGAACATATCCTTTTGTTTCATTCCATAGTCTTATCGTATTCCATTTCGTAATATTAGATATCACATACACAAAGGCATGGCATGAGACATGGCATCAAGAGTAAGTAAATACTAACTAAGGCATGGTATCTTCACCTAGCATTATTTAAGATCACATGTCATCATAAATTCACTCAAACACAAAGCACATGTAAACCTAATTCATTTAGCATGGCTACAACTTCATAAGCATTATTTAAGACCACAAGTCATCATGAATTCACTCAAACACAAGGCACATGTGAACCTAATTCATTTAGCATGGCTACAACTTCATAAGCACATAGAGTTTGAATTAAACTTCATCTATTCCCAAAACATAGGTTGGCGAATGGTCCATGTAGGGTTTTAGGGTTAATCTTTAACCTAAATTTATCTACATACTAAACAACATTATATGCATACCAATCATGGTATGAAACTTCATTGAACATAATAACCAAGGGTGGCCAAATGGCCCTTATAGGCTTTTTTAGGGATTAGACTTTTAACTAATTCAATTAACATACATATGCCTATACTTCATGGTGTAAACTTCATTGAAACACACAAAGAAAGAAACAACCAAGGGTGGCCGAATGGCCCCTTTTGGCTTCTTAGGGTTCTTGTCACCCAACATTCATTCATGAGCATTATAACCTAGCATAGCATCATTAGGGACATTTTCATGCAACCCTAACCCTAATTCCCTAGGGTGGCCGAAACACATAAGGGGCTCAACTAAGGTTCTTGTTACCCAACATTCATTCATGAGCCTTATGACCTAGCATAGCATCATTAGGGACATTTTCATGCAACCCTAACCCTAATTCCCTAGGGTGGCCGAAACACATAAGGGCTCAACTAGGGTTAGCTTTTGGTCCTAATCCATTTTTAAATCTTAACTACATCATATAGTGAATAAAACATAGCATGTAACTTCATGTAAAACCCCAATCCTAGCTTGGCCGAATAGGTCTTGGTGGCCATTAGGGCTAGCTTTTTAACCAAACCTCTTTTCCCATCTTAGCATCATCATATACTTCCTAACATAGATTACAAACATATATTACCACTTCATTGATAAACCAAAACATGCTTGGCCGGATCTAACATATAGGTTGTTCAAACATTCAATCGAAACTACTCGTATGCAGGTGAGGGATACTTACATCCTTCGCTTTGCTTTGGGTGAGGAAGATGACCTAAGGAAGACCAACACCTAACCTTCTCTTGCTTGGATGGGGTTCGGCCAAGGGGTGGAAAGGAGAGGGAGAGCTCAAGGATTTCGGTGAGAAGAAGGAAAGAAGAGAGGAAGTGACCAAATTCAATCTTCCCTCTTCTTTATAAAGGGGAGGAAGAGAAGTTCCTCTTTTCTTTTCTATGCCTCTTCATTTACCCTTAGTCCCACTTATCAATAGTTTCCCCTCTTCCTTAATCATATAATCCTATTGGGCTTCTGGTTAGTGGGTGCATCTATAAGGCTTGGCTATCTCTAGAGGAAAGGGGTTCAATTCCTAGGCCTTGCACCCCTTTTTGGCTTATTTTCTTTTAATTTTGAAAAGGCCCACATAAAGCCCATGATCATCAAGCCAAAAATTCCTGTAAAATTTGCTAGGAATTTTACGGGCGTTACAGAGATATGGCAGATGGATGTGAAAACAGCTTTCCTTAATGGAAACCTGCTCGAGGATGTGTATATGATACAGCCTGAGGGTTTCACATCGGTTGATAAAACCAAGGTATGCAAATTGCGACGGTCCATTTATGGATTGAAGCAAGCATCCAGGAGCTGGAATATCCGTTTTGATGAGACGATCAAAAAGTTTGATTTCTCACAAAATCCAGACGAACCTTGTGTGTACAAGAAGGTTAGTGGGAGTGCAGTCGTGTTCCTAGTATTGTATGTCGATGACATATTACTTATAGGAAATGATGTGTCAATCTTACAGTCAGTTAAGGTTTGGTTATCCAAGACATTCTCCATGAAAGACCTAGGAGAAGCAACCTACATCCTTGGGATTAAGATCTATAGAGATAGATCGAAACGGTTGCTTGGTCTTTCGCAGTCTACATATATAGACCGAGTGCTAAAGAGGTTTAGCATGTCGGAATCCAAGAAAGGTTATCTACCCATCAGGCATGGGGTACACCTTTCGAAGTCTATGTGTCCGCGCACAGAAGACGAGAGGATTTGCATGAGTAAGATTCCCTATGCATTCGCAATAGGATCTATCATGTATGCTATGTTATGTACGAGGCCCGATGTATCGTATGCTCTGAGTGTCACGAGCAGATACCAGTCTGATCCAGGAATGGATCATTGGGCGGCTGTTAAGACGATCCTTAAGTACTTGAGAAGAACTAAGGATGTGTTCCTAATATATGGAGAAGGGGACATGGTGATACGCGGGTATACGGATGCCAGCTTCCAGACAGACAAGGATGATTCCAGGTCTCAGTCTGGATACGTGTTCACCTTGAATGGGGGCGCAGTGAGTTGGAAAAGTTCCAAACAAGAGATCAGAGCGGATTCTACCATGAGGCAGAATACATTGCGCGGGCAAAGAAGCGGTTTGGATCAAGAAGTTCGCTCATGAACTTGGTGTGATTCCGCCATTGTTGAAGCAATACCGGTCATCGCGACAACAATGGAGCAATTGCAGCGAAAGAGCCAAGGTCTCATCAACGATCAAACATGTGCCACGCTATCATCTTATCAGAGAGATCATCAGTAGGAACGAAATACAAATCGAAAAAATTCCCACTGAAAGGAACTTAGCGGATCCTTTGACTAAAGCATTACCTCAAAGTAAGTTTGAGGGTCATGTTAGTACTTATGGTATTGGATACCGTAGCGATTGACATTAGGCCAAGTGGGAGTCTATTAGTAATATATGAGAGATGTCATAAGACAATCGCCTTATGTATGAACCATTTATATGATAAATGAAGATTCACTATTTGAGTATACATGTTTAATGTATTTGATTGGATCTTAAACTCATTTACTGAATGTCCACGATGCAATTCATAGCATGAGAGAATTTGTGATTGGATCACAACTAGTGAGTATCTCTACATGTGTAATTGTGATGTATCGGAATTATCCCTAGTCGATGAATTGATGGATTTGGACACCATCAATTCTGTCGAGACTAGCACGAGGTATACTCCTTGGTGTATCCAAGCAGGTGATTCTCACTGGCTGGAGACATAGTGATGTCCGGAGTTAATCGTGGATGCTAGTTATGGTAACTAGTTCATTGGAGTGACCAGCCGTAAGACTTCATATGGTTCTCTGCATATATAGATATGTCAATGAAGTTCTTACTGTGGATTAAGTGCGATGTTTCTTTGACTTGCGGTATTCAAGTCATCTTGATCATGGAGACTTATGCTTTGACATCTTAAGCAAACATCTCTAAGAAGATGTGGACCCGGGATGATTGGGTATAAGTCAAAGTGATCGAAGGTGTTTGAATAGCCTATAAAGGATTCACCACTCCTTGCGAGGAGATGTATACCCATGGCCTCTCGTCGTATTGTTACTAAAGTCTTTGGCCAAAGCATTACATGTTTAGAGTAAGGTACTCTTCGATACATGTAGAGTAACTAGAATCCGTAGGACGAGGAAATGATACTTGGGCTAGGTGTGACGTAGTCAGCCTAGTGGGGACTGAGACTATAGACCATGTCCTGAACCAAGTGGGTATAAGATGAGTGAAGGGAATGGGGCACGATTCATTAGAGCTACTGAAGGGTTTCAGAAATAGTTCGGGATCAACCGTTGATTTTTTCGGTTAATTGGGGATCATGATGTACTACTAGGTGCCACTCATGATCGTTCTATAATTAATGGTTAATTATAGACGGCCAACATAAACCGAGAACCTATTTGGTCACACGCACAACGAGTGTAATCCAAAGGATTTAAAACGAGCTTGAGAATGGGATTCTCAGACCGAGAGAAACTATGTTTGGTTGGACCAAACATAAAGCGAGCATGAAATTGTTTCAGTTGCAATGGAAGCGTGGATGGGCCGTGTCTTATGAAGACATAATGGATGGACCAAAATGGTTTGGTTCTAATCCAATGGATGAGAATAAACCAAAGGGTTTGGTTTATATTAAACGAATGAACCAAAGGTTGGTTCGTTCGTTTAACTTAAAATAAACCATCATGGTTTGGTTTATTTTAACTTATCTTAATGGAGCGGGTTAACGGGCTTTATGGATATGATCCATTAACCATTAAGAGAATTAGTTCTCTATAAAAGAGGGCTTAAGGGATTGTTAAGCCCTAATCATCCAAAACCCTAAAGCTAGTTGCCGCCCACCTCCTTCGAGTTTTCGGCGCCAACAGCCTTGTGCCGCCGTCCAACCACTTGTGCCTCCGTCCAACTTGTTGCCGGCGACCAAGCTTCAGCCGGTGAACCTCCGGCGACCCTCCGGTGATCTCCTCTAGGTTCGGTGATAAGGTGAGCTTCTATCTCTCCTTGGCCGGCCTCTATTCCTCCACCAAAAGCTGTCCAGTTTTTCTGGACAGCTTGTTTCTTTGTTGTCGGAGCGTCGTTTAGACGATGGTTAGTGCTCCGATAGTGCCTTACTTATCAGGGATTTGATCTCCGGTAATCCTCTGAGGTGGAGGATGAAGGATTCGTCAATTGGTTGACGAATACCTCTCCGGAGAAGCGAGTTTTGAGAACTCGTTTGAGGATCCGAATTTGTATTCGGATCGTGATCATCTCTCGATCACGTCGTCTTCAACACGAGGCTAGTAACCCGTACGAAGACGAAGCTTGTGACTTAGCGAAGTCATCCCGAGGAGCTCGGCGTGGATACGGATAGAGACGATTCTTACGAGGATCGTTCCGGTTGATGCCGTTCCCGCTACACGTCATACGAAAGGTATAACGTAGATAATTTCTTTTATTGCAAATTTTAATTTACGGTTATGTCTACACTTGTTGTAATAGCATGCGTGTGTTGTAATAAATATAGATTTATTATTTTTAATTGCTTCCGCTGTATTCATGTTTATGAAACATGATCGAACACACACACGCCGCGGTGCCGGAAACCCAACAGGGGAGAGTCAAATTTACGTGTTGGGAATGGAGCAACGGTTGCTGCACTCGCCATTGGAACGTATTTGTTGGAACTCCCTGTAGGACTTGTCTTAGAACTGGACAATTGCTTTTATGTTCCTTCGTTGATAAAGAACATTATTTCTATTTCTTGTTTAAATAGAAATGGGTACCATTTGACTTTTAGTAACAATTATTGTTACATAACTTTGAATGAAGTTCTTTATGGGACTGGAACTTTAAGCAATGATGTTTATACGTTGGACGTATCCAGTGACATTTTCAATATCGAAGCGAGCAACACGCGTGCTCGAAAGGATAATCAAATAGACTCCTATATGTGGCATTGTCGTCTTGGCCATATAAGCAAGAAATGCATGTCCGAATTACACCAATGTGCAATTCTGGAATCGTTTGAATTGGATTCATACGATACATGCGAATCATGCTTAAAAGGCAAGATGACTAAGTTACCTTTTACTGGAAAAGGTGAACGAGTGGGAAAGTTACTAGGTCTAGTACATACTGATGTATGTGGACCTATGTCAACTCAAGCTTTAGGAGGCTATAGCTACTTCATTACCTTCACCGATGATCACTCACGGTTTGGGTATGTATTCCTGATGAAACACAAGTCTGAAGCCTTTGAAAGGTTCAAAGAATTCAGAAATGAAGTAGAGAAACAACATGACAAAAGTATTAAAATACTTCGATCGGATCGAGGTGGTGAATACTTAAGTCAAGAGTTTCTTGATTATCTAAGAGACAATGGCATATTGTCTCAATGGACTCCGCCCTATACACCACAGCATAATGGTGTATCTGAGAGGCGTAACCGGACCTTGTTGGACATGGTCAGGTCAATGATGAATCATGCAACTCTTCCCAAGTCCTTTTGGGGCTATGCACTTCAGACAACTGTTTACTTGTTAAACAGAATGCCTACCAAGGTAGTCTCAACTACTCCATATGAGATATGGAATGGTAAGAAACCTCATGTATCTTACTTGAAGATATGGGGTTGTCCTACTTATGTGAAGCGGACTGTATCAGACAAATTGGATGCTAAGTCTGATAAATGTCTATTTGTTGGATACCCTAAGGAAACAAGGGGTTACCAATTCTATCATCCTGTGGAACAAAAGGTGTTTGTTTCAAGGCATGCTGTGTTTCTAGAGAAAGAGTTTCTCTTGCAAGAAAACAGTGGGAGTGTCGTCGAGCTTGAGGAGGCTCGAGAGACTCAAATAGACGTTAATGAGATACCTGGTGAAGCACAACAGCCGACAACTCATAGTGATGAGCAATCGGCTGGACCTATTGTAACACCACATCTTCGTAGATCTAGTAGAACACGCAATATTCCTGAGAGATATGGATTTCTCGTAAGTGAATCGAACGACGTGTTACTCATTGATGATGAGGAGCCTACCAGTTATGAAGAAGTGCTGACAAGTTCAGAAAGGGATAAGTGGCTTGGTGCCATGAAGTCGGAAATGGATTCCATGTATGAAAACCAAGTTTGGAACTTGGTTGACCCACCTGAAGGCATAAAGCCTATAGGGTGCAAGTGGGTTTTCAAGAAGAAAACCGACATGGATGGTAATGTGATTACCTATAAGGCTAGATTGGTGGCGAAAGGATATCGTCAAAAACAAGGTGTTGATTATGATGAAACCTATTCGCCTGTAGCGATGCTTAAATCCATTCGGATGCTCCTGGCCATAGAGGCTCATTATGATTATGAGATATGGCAGATGGATGGGAAAACAGCTTTCCTTAATGGAAACCTGCTCGAGGACGTGTATATGATACAGCCTGAGGGTTTCACATCGGTTGATAAAACCAAGGTATGCAAATTGCGACGGTCCATTTATGGATTGAAGCAAGCATCCAAGAGTTGGAATATCCATTTTGATGAGACAATCAAAAAGTTTGATTTCTCACAAAATCCAGATGAACCTTGTGTGTATAAGAAGGTTAGTGGGAGTGCAGTCGTATTCCTAGTATTGTATGTCGATGACATACTACTTATAGGAAACGATGTTTCAATCTTACAGTCAGTGAAGGTTTGGTTATCCAAGACATTCTCCATGAAAGACCTGGGAGAAGCAACCTACATCCTCGGGATTAAGATCTATAGAGATAGATTGAAACGGTTGCTTGGTCTTTCGCAGTCTACATATATAGACCGAGTGCTAAAGAGGTTTAGCATGTCAGAATCCAAGAAAGGTTTCTTACCCATCAGGCATGGGGTACACCTTTCGAAGTCTATGTGTCCGCGCACAGAAGATGAGAGGATTTGCATGAGTAAGATTCCCTATCCATCCGCAATAGGATCTATCATGTATGCTATGTTATGTACAAGGCCCGATGTATCGTATGCTCTGAGTGTCACGAGCAGATACCAGTCTGATCCAGGAATGGATCATTGGGTGGCTATTAAGACGATCCTTAAGTGCTTGAGAAGAACTAAGGATGCGTTCCTAATATATGGAGAAGGGTACATGGTGATACGTGGGTATACGGATGCTCGCATGCAAGGATGATTCCATGTCTCAGTCTGGGTATGTATTCACCTAAAATGGAGGCACAATAAGTTGGAAAGGTTCCAAGCTTGACACTATAGCGGATTCTGCCACTAAGGCAGAATACGTTGCAGCTTTGGAAGCAGCAAAGGAAGCGGTTTGGATCAATAAGTTCATCTATGAACTTGATGTGGTCTCATCAATGATCCAAACATGTGCTTCGCCGCTATCATCTTATCAGAGAGATCATCAGTAGGAACGAAATACAAATCGAGAAAAATTCCCACTGAAAGGAACTTAGCGGATCCCTTGACTAAGGCATTACCTCAAAATAAGTTTGAGGGTCATGTTCGAGCTTATGGTATTGGATACCGTAGCGATTGGCATTAGGCCAAGTGGGAGTCTGTTAGTAATATATGAGAGATGTCCTAAGGCAATCGCCTTATGTATGAACCATTTATATGATAAATGAAGATTCACTATTTGAGTATACATGTTTTATGTATTTGATTGGATCTTAAACTCATTTCTTGAATGCCCACGATACGATTCACAAAGATGAGAGAATTTGTGATTGGATCACAACTAGTGAGTATCTCTACATGTAATTGTGATGTATCGTAATTATCCTAGTCGATGAATTGATGGATTTGGACACCATCAATTCGCCGAGACTAGCACGAGGTATACTCCTTGGTGTATCCAAGCAAATGATTCTCACCGGGCCGAGACATAGTAATGTCCGAGTTAATCATGGATGCTAGTTATGGTAACTAGTTCATTGGAGTGACCGTAAGACTTCATATGGTTCTCGCATATATAGATATGTCAATGAAGTTCTTAGTGGCTTAAGTGCGATGTTCCTTTGACTTGCGGTATTCAAGTCATCTTGATCATGGAGACTTATGCTTTGACATCTTAAGCAAACATCTCTAAGGAGATGTGGACCCGGGATGATTGGGTATAAGTCGAAGTGATCGAAGGTGTTTGAATAGTCTATAAAGGATTCACCACTCCTTGCGAGGAGATGTATACCCATGGCCTCTCGTCGGATTGTTACTAAAGTCTTTGGCCAAAGCATTACATGTTTAGAGTAAGGTACTCTTCGGTACATGTGGAGTAACTAGAATCCGTAGGACGAGGAAATGATACTTGGGCTAGGTGTGACGTAGTCAGCCTAGTGGGGACTGACACAATAGACCATGTCCTGAACCAAGTGGGTATAAGATGAGTGAAGGGAATGGGGCATGATTCATTCGAGCATCAAGGGTTTCGTAAATAGTTCGATCAACCGTTGATCTTTTCGGTTAATTGGGGATCATGATATACTACTAGGTGCCACTCATGATCGTTCTATAATTAATGGTTAATTATAGACGGCCAACATAAACCGAGAACCTATTTGGTCACACGCACAACGAGTGTAATCCAAAGGATTTAAAACGAGCTAGAGAATGGGATTCTCGCATCGAGAAACTATGTTTGGTTGGACCAAACATAAAGCGAGCATGAAATTGTTTCATCGCAATGGAAGCGTGGATGGGCCGTGGTCTTATGAAGACATAATGGATGGACCAAAATGGTTTGGTTCTAATCCAATGGATGAGAATAAACCAAAGGGTTTGGTTTATTTTAAACGAATGAACCAAAAGTTGGTTGGTTCGTTTTAACTTAAAATAAACCATCATGGTTTGGTTTATTTTAACTTATCTTAATGGAGCGGGTTAACGGGCTTTATGGATATGATCCATTAACCATTAAGAGAATTAGTTCTCTATAAAATAGGGGTTAAACCCTAACCCAAAAACCCTAATGAAGTTTTGGCCGCCCAACCCTAGCCTCCTTTTGTTGTTGCCGCCCAACATGGTGTTGCCGCCAACTTCATGGAGCTGCTGCCACCTCCTTGCCGCCGGCATCCAAGCTTCAGCCGGCGATGCTCCAGTGACCCTCCGGTGATCTCTTGTGGGTTCGGTGATAAGGTGAGCTCCACATCTCCTTTGGCCGACCTCTATTCCTCCACCAAAAGCTGTCCAGTTTTTCTGGACAGCTTGTTTCTTTGTTGTCGGAGCGTCGTTTGGACGACGGTTAGTGCTCCGACAGCGGCTAACTTACCGGGGATTTGATCTCCGGTAATCCTCTGAGGTGGAGGACGAAGGATTCGTCAAACGGTTGACGAATACCTCTCCGGAGAAGCGAGTTTTGAGAACTCATTTTAGGATCCGAATTTGGATTCGGATCGTGATCATCTCTCGATCACGTCGTCTTCAACACGAGGCTAGTAACCCGTACGAAGACGAAGCTCGTGACTTAGCGAAGTCATCCCGAGGAGCTCGGCGTGGATACGGATAGAGACGATTCTTACGAGGATCGTTCCGGTTGATACCGTTCCCGCTACACGTCATACGAAAGGTATAACGTAGATAAATTTCTTTTATTGCAAATTTTAATTTACGGTTATGTCTACACTTGTTGTAATATGCATGCGTGTGTTGTGTGTGTTGTAATAAATATAGATTTATTATTTTTAATTGCTTCCGCTGTGCTCATGTTTACGAAACATGATCGAACACACACACGCCGCGGTGCCGGAAACCCAACAGTACCGGTGGTACTGAAGTTGGGACTTCCCCTGTCAACTCCTCAAGAACAATCCTACTCGTGGGCTTGTGGTTCATCACATAGTCCTCCTCTAGAAATCTGGCATTCGTACTCACGATCAACTTCTGATCTCTAGGACTATAGAACAAACCACCCTTCGTTCCCTTAGGGTAGCCAACAAACAAGCGTACTTCTGTACGAGATTCCAACTTACCAGCATCTCCCTTCAGCACATGTGCTGGACTACGCCAAATCCGAATATGTCTTAGACTAGGCTTTTGCCCAGTCCAAAATTCTGTGGGAGTAGAGGGTACTAACTTAGATGGAACCAAGTTCAGAATGTGTGCTGCCGTTTCCAGAGCAAACCCCCAGAACGAATCAGGTAACTCAGAATAACTCATCATCGATCTGACCATCTCCATAAGAGTCCTATTCCTTCGCTCCGCCACACCATTCTGCTGGGGTGTACCAGGTGTGGATAATTGGGATTGAATCCCAGCCTCTGATAAGTAACTCCTAAACTCTCCCAAGAGGTACTCGCCACCACGATCAGATCGTAGTGTCTTGATACTTTTACCTTGACGGTTCTCCACATCAGCCTTGAATTCTTTGAACCTGTCAAAGCATTCAGACTTGCGGCGCATCAAGTAAATGTATCCATACCTTGAATAATCGTCTATAAAAGAGACAAAGTATTCAAAGCCACCTCTAGCCTGGATAGACATAGGACCGCACAAATCAGAATGAACCAATTCCAATACATCTTTGGCTCTATACCCCTTAGCCTTAAAAGGCCTCTTGGTCATCTTACCTTCCAAGCAAGACTCGCAGGTTGGGAGATCTTCCACCACTAATGAACCCAAGGGTCCATTAGCTATCAACCTTTGAATTCTACTCAGGTTAATATGACCAAGTCTTAGGTGCCAAAGATATGTCTAGTTCATTTTCGAAGGTTCTTTTCTCTTATTAGACTTAGAAGATGAGTTATTCACTTCTATATGCATCGTGGGAGTTTTCGGTTCAAGAGTGTACAAATTGCCAACCAATGTACCAAAACATATAATCTCCCTATTCCTTTTTATAACAACTTTGTCATTAAAAGAAACAGAATATCCATCCAGAAATAATTTAGAAACTAAAATTAGATTCTTTCTAAAAGTAGGTACATAAAGATAATTTCTCAAAACCAAAACTTTATTCCTATCAAAAGATAAATAAATATCTCCCACTGCAATAGCCGCCACCTTTGAAGCATTGCCCATGAAGACGGTAATCTCTCCCTCAGCTAGTCGTCAGGTTTTCTGAAACCCCTGCAAAGTATTGCAGACATGATCAATGGCTCCTGTATCTACACACCAGGTACTGGTAGATAACACCGCTAAACATGTTTCAACAACTAAACAAGAAGATATACCTTTGTTCTTTCGGAGCGGTCGCCTTCCAATGTCGATCACCTTGCATAAGTGAAGCACGTGCCTTTCGGCTTCTTCACTCCTGCCTGAGGTCCTACTGCCACTTTCTTTGCTCCACCTTGCTTCTTCTTCTTCTTACCTTTCAGTTTAGAAGAAGAAACCTTCTGAGCAACCATGGCATGAGCCCTTTGATGAAAAAGCCCCTCTGTCGCCTGGAGTTCTGTCAGAAGCTCCGCCAACGAATACAATCTCTTGTTCATGTTGTAGTTGAGGCAGAACTGCTCAAAACTCCTAGGTAGAGACTGGAGAATGATATCGACTTGGGTTTCCTTATTGATCTCAGCTCCGAGGACTTCCATCTCATTCAGATGAGCCATCATCTTGAGAACATGGTCCCTGATGGGTGTTCCCTCGATCATGGTGGTCGTCATCAAGTTCCTCATAGCCTCCTGTCTAGCTGCCCTACTATGATGTCTGAAAAGTTCCTTGAGATTGAACATCATGTCATAAGCCGTGGCCATGGCCTGATGCTGATGTTGCAGCACATTTGACATAGATGCTAAAATGTAACACCGCGCCATCTCATCTGCCTTGATCCATTTCTTATAACTTTCTTTCTCCTTTTCATCAGAGTCATCAGTGGGCTTTGGAGGACAGACCTCGAAGAGTACAAATTTGTACTCCTCTGCAGTTAAGACAATATCCAAATTTCTTTTCCAATCAATATAATTTGTTCCAGTAAGTTTATTTTCTTTTAATATCACATCAAGTGGGTTGAAAGCCATTTGAAAAAACTAAGAATCACAATGATCAAAATATTAGATTTCAAATATCATTGATTCCTCAAACAATAAAATTTTGAAATCAACCAACACCTCAAAACACCGAGAATATCGCATGCCACGATCGTGTGGACGTATACGAATTCTACATTTGTAAGAAGAGGTTTTAATCATTAATTTTATTATCTTGTCAACCTTACTTTTTGACAAATAAAATTAATAGTTGGTTCCTCTTTGGCCCTACAAATAAAAGCAGTGACTCCGATGGGGAGGATACTTTTTATTTGCATCTAAGTGTGCACCATTACACGATACTAAGGGAATTATCTCGGATTATGTGCCTTACCGATGGGGAAGTACACACGCTCCTAAATAATTTCCTATAACCATTATTTGACCTAGTGATCCGCAAACAAACTCATCCGATGGAGAGGAAGGCACTCAGAGCCGACGCGCAAGTTTGTTGCATCACATGTCAAATTGTAATGGAGGCCGCGGGAATTAATTAAAATGTCCCTCTACCACTTAGTAAATTGACAGTGAGGAATTTTCAAGCACACACAACATGCATATAAAAAATCAGCAATAAATATGGAAAAAAATCAGAATTTTTCCAACTATTATGGCATTGTTCTCCAATATGTGTCCCATCGTGTCGCCACCTTGTCCGCTCCACCTTTTCCCGTGCGCAAGTCACCAAAGAGATCCGAGCCAAGATAAACTATTTTAATTTACATCCATCGATCCTATACTCCACGAAGGAGTGTACAAATAATCTAGATCGAAAGTAAACTAAAATGAGTGGCTAAACAATGTCGTATTTAATTACAAAAATTAAATACTAATTTAGCCTTGTCAACCCCGAGGATTAAAATAATATACAATCACACATACATGCAATCACATACACACATATATAGCCATAATAGTTGGATCTTATGCCTGCAATCAAAAAGTTATTCTACGCACATCCTACTATCATCCGACATATACAATATATGATAAGTGCATGAAAGTAACCGAATCCAAAACACACAAAACCGGAAACCGTGGCTCTGATACCATTTTAATGGCATTGTGCTTGGAGGCTCATTGGCTCCCATGTCCCCGGATTAAAATTTTCACTAATGAAAACTAATCCGGATGGGATGAGTTTCCTAAGCTCAACCAATTCGTTGTCGTGCTAACGACTTGAGCGATCGCTTGAACAAACTAGTTGTTCAAGCAACAAAACTCTTCTAGTCGGTTAGCCGAGGAAGAGACGACGGATGGATCCCCGGTTTTTATGTTTATCTTCGGGGTCCATGATTATACAAAAACATATGGATGTAGACATGTATAATCAACACATGCAATCATATTAATAAGAACATGCAAAGATCAATAATAAAACTTGTAAAACTTTTATACCTCTCGATCTTCTATCGTATGTCCTAACCTCCTTGTAGACTTCGTGTGGGCGAAGATCCTTCACAAGTTGAAGCTTCCTAGATCTTCTTCAATCAAAAGAAAGAAGAATTCTCCTTCCCTTCTTGCTTGAGCCAACCACCAAGCCACAAAGGCTTGATGCCGCCGGCCCCAAGAAAAGGAGAACAAGATGGCCAACCAAGGAACCGAACAAGGGAACAATCCCTAGCTCCTTTGTGCCGCCGGCCAAGAGGAAAAGAAGAGGAGAAGAGGAATCGGTTGAGCCCCGACCAAGGTAGAGGGAAGAAGAGGTAGGAGACGGCCACCCCTTAGGAAGAAGAAGAACACCTCTCCTATAGTTGCCACCCACCTTAGCTTCCAAACCCTAGCCGCCCAACCAAAGAACCAAACCCTAATCTCCTTAGGGTTTCCTCCTTAGGGTTTCTTGCCGCCCAAGCTATTAATAGGCAAAACCCTAATCTCCAAAACCATCCAACTTCTTAGCTTGCCGCCCACCTTAAGCCACCTTATATAGAGTTGGGCTTAAGCCTTGTTTTAATCTCCACCATCGGTTCTAGGGTTTTAATCTCAACCGTCGGATCTACAGATTTAATCTCAACCGTCGGAACTAGAGATTTAATCTCCACCGTTGGATCTAGAGATTTAATCTCAACTGTCGGATCTAGAGATTTAATCTCAACCGTTGGATCTAGAGATTTAATCTCCACCGTCGGATCTAGGGATTTAATCTCAACCTTCTGATCTAGAGATTTAATATCAACCGTCGGATCTAGAGATTTAATCTCAACCGTCGGAACTAGAGATTTAATCTCCACTGTCGGATCTAGAGATTTAATCTCAACCGTTGGATCTAGAGATTTAATCTCAACCGTCAGATCTAGAGATTTAATCTCCACCATCGGATCTAGAGATTTAATCTCAACCGTCGGATCTAGGGATTTAATCTCAACCGTCGGATCTAGAGATTTAATCTCAACCATCAGATCTAGAGATTTAATCTCCACCGTCGGATCTAGAGATTTAATCTCAACCGTCGGATCTACAGATTTGTTTTCCTGTCACGCCCGCCCTTTTTCCGACCAGAAGTCCGGAGGGGTGGCGCGTGACGCGATCGTACATACATACATTACTTACAGCGGAAGACTTTATACATATTTCGTACTTCTTACAGCGGAAGACTTTAGACTTATTTTTTTTTCTTCTTTTAAAACATAAACATGCATTGACATATATAGATACTTCTTCTTCTTAACATAGAGCATGCATCATAACATATATAGATACTTCTTCTTACTTCTTCCTTAATTCTTCTTATTAACATAGAGCATGCATCATAACATATTTAGATACTTAGTGCTTAGTTAAAGTTCATAAACATCATCATCATAAGGAGACATAAATAAGGACATCCATAACCGTCATCAACATAGGGAAACATATATATAAGGACATAACAAATCTTCTCCACCATGCCACTACCACACACATTTGACCCATCCTGCTGCTCCCTTTAGTTTATCCATCCCTTACCCTTATCTGCAGTACGAGGGAAAGATAAACTATAAGCACATAGGCTTAGTAAGATCCTGTCCTACTCACAAAAACCATACATCGACATTAATCATGGCATGTAACATTCATAACATATAAGCAACATAACATGTAAAATACATGATGTAAGCAGCTTAACATGTAGCATAAGTAAAATAAGTAAACATAACATGAATCATCTATAACATAGCAGCATAACATGTATCATCTATAACATAGCAGCATATCATGTAAATATAGGACTTAATCAAACATAACATACCACATATATAACATAGCAAATCAACATAACATACAACATATATAAACATAGAGGCATAAACATGACATTTCAACATAACATGCAACATATATATAACATATCAAACATAACATACATCATATGTAACATAGAGGCATAAACATGACATATCAAACATAACATGCAACATATATAACATAGCAAATATAACATACATCATATGTAACATAAAGGCATAAACATGACATTTCAAACATAACATGCAACATATATATGACATATCACATAGCATATGAACATAGCAATCAAATCAAGTAAACCTATGCAGGATGTTTTTGAAAACATATATTATAAGTACGTAAACATAATCTCAATATATTTGGGCCCGGCATTGTACCACTTCTTCATTATCATAGCGTGCATCCCTAAATAGACCCGAGGTAGCAAGTCTCGAACCTACTAGGTTACTAGGCCCGATCTTAGTCTGTCGACCTAAGGAAATCGTCATAGCGTAGAAGCCAATCCTAGGCCCGAGTCTTACTCCATCGACCTAGGGCATCTTGGAGCCCATCCCGTACTAGGCCCGATCTTAGTCCGTCGACCTAGGGGCAATCATACATAGAGGCCCATCCTAGGCCCGAGTCTTACTCCATCGACCTAGGGCATCTTAGGAGCCCATCCCTTTGGACCTTGTTAAGGTCTTGGTACAAGCCATGCAGAAGGTAAAATACTTATATGCTTTTATTATAACATAGCTTATTTCATTTTGGAAACATAGCATACTTCATTTCATAACATATCATATTTCACTTCATGAACATATCATCTTTCATTTCATAAACACAACATGCTTCGTTTCATAATCATATCATATTCATTTCATGAACATATCGTTTTTCATTTTATAATCATATTGTATTTCCTTTCATAGCATATCTTAAATATCACATACACATAGGGCATGGCATAAGGCATAAACATCAAGAGTAAGTAAACACTAACCTAAAGCATGTTATCTTCATCTAGCATCATTTCATATCACAAGTCAACATGAATTCACCCAACATAAAGCACATGTTAACCTAACCTAGAGCATGTTAAAGGACAATGGTTGGCCGAATGGTCCATGTAGGTTTTTAGGGCTAGTCTTTTAACCTAATCCAATTAACATACTATCAACTTCATATGCATATAAAACATGGATTAAATCTTCATGGAGTCATCAAATTAGAGAGGTGGCCGAATGGTTCAAGGGGTTCTTAGGGTTAGTCTTTTAATCCTAGTCCAATTAACATACTAACAACTTTATATGCATATAAAACATTGTATAAAACTTCATTGAAACATAAAAACCAAGGGTGGCCGAATGGTTCAAGGGGTTCTTAGGGTTAGTCTTTTAATCCTAGTCCAATTAACATACTAACAACTTCATATGCATATAAAACATTGTATAAAACTTCATTGAAACATAAAAACCAAGGGTGGCCGAATGGTTCAAGGGGTTCTTAGGGTTAGTCTTTTAAACTAATCCCTCTAACATACTAACATCACCATATGCATATCATACATAGTATAGAACTTCAATTAATCACCAAAAATACATGATGGCCGAATGGTTCATAGAGGTGTTTAGGGTTAACTTTTTAACCTAATTCATTCTATATCCTAACATCATCATTCACATGTAAAACAAGATATAGAACTCCAATAAAATACCAAAAATCCAAGTTGGCCGAATAGTTAATGGAGACTTTTAGGGTTAACTTTTAACCTAATCCATTTTACATCCTAACATCATCATATAATTACAAAACATGGCATAGAACTTCATTGAAACATCAAAAACATAGCTTGGCCGAATGGATCATGGAGACTTTTAGGGTTAACTTTTAACCTAATCCATTACATCCTAACATCATCATATACTTACAAAACATGGCATAGAACTTCATTGAAACATCAAAAACATAGCTTGATCGAATGGATCATGGAGACTTTTAGGGTTAACTTTTAACCTAATCCATTTTACATTCTAACATCATCATATACTTACAAAACATGGCATAGAATTTCATTGAAACATCAAAAACATAGCTTGGCCGAATGGATCATGGAGATTTCTACACAAAACAATCAACCGGAAGCTACTCGTATGCAGGTGACGGATACTTACATCCTTTGCTTTGCTTTTGGTTGGAAGATGACCTAAGGGAAACAAAACCTAGCCTTCTCCTTGCTTGGATGGGGTTCGGCCAAAGGATGAAAATGGAGAGGGGAAGCTCTAGGATTCGGTGAGGAAGAAGAAGAGGAGGAGAAATGAAGTTTTGATAACTCATGCCCCCTCATTCCCCCTATTTATTCATTTGAAGAGTCCCTTGATCTCCCTTACACTTAACCATAATTTCCTCTATTCCTCTAATGATATAATCCTATTGGGCTTCTGGTTATTGGGTGCATTTATAGGGCTTGGCTATCTCTAGAGGTTTGGGGTTCAATTCCTAGGCCTTGCATTCCTTTTTGGCTTATTTTCTTTTATTTTTTAAAAAGCCCACATAAAACCCGTTATAATCATACAAAAATTCTTATAAGATTTCTAGAGCTTGGGATGAAAAGGGAGGAAGGGAAGATGGGGAATTCGGCCAAGTATGAGGAAGAAGGAGAATGAACAAGGAAAGTGGGGTTTTTACTTCCTCTCTTCTCTTAATTCTCCTCTTTAATACCTAGGGAATGAACACTCTTCATCCTTTCATGGGTGGGGATGAACCAACTCCTCATCTTCCCATCTATATTCTTTGTATATTCTTTATATATCTTATCCATGAATCATCCTATGGTCTTGTACAATCTTTATATATCTTATCCATAAATTATCCTAGGGTCTAGTGGTGTCAAGGCTACCTCCCTATTAGGAGGTTCATGGTTAAAATCTTACCTATAACCATATTTTATTTTATTTTATTTTAACCCTTTTATGGCCTTAAAACCTATATAATTACTTGGCATAGTTTAGAATTTTACGAGCGTTACAATCCTTCATACCTATAAAAGTTTCGTCCTCGAAACTTAGAACAACTCCGGATACTTTTATTTCATGTCATCCTCGCGTTCCTAAGTTGCTTCTTCAAACTTTTGATTTTGTCATATGACTTTCACTAAGGGTACTTCTTTGGTTCCCTATTTCTTGATTTCTCGATCTATTATCTGAATAGGTCGACTTTCATAACTTAAATCTTCTTGAACTTGTACCGTTTGTGGCTCGATCACATGGTCTTATAAACTCTATGCAATTTGATCACCTCCTCAACATACAACTGAGCTAGTTGTTCCATTGAGTACGATACTTGATTGCCAGAAAATAGGCAGATTTTTGTCAATCTTTCAACAATCACCTAAATAGCTTCATAACCATTAGTTGTTTTGGGTAATCCTACTATGAAATCCATAGCTATATCTTCCCACTTCCATTCTGGGATTTGAATAGGCTACAGAACTCCTGTAGCTGTCCCTGGAGTTCTGTAACCACATGCATAAGATCAGGTGGGGGTACTGTCTCATCGACTCTATTACTACGTCTTCCAGCCATGTTCATGCATATTTAAACTAAAAACATTCTTTGTCATACACTTATCTTCATATATTATAATAAGGCTAGCATAAGATTATCATACATATATTCATGCATATTTAAACTAAAGGCTTTTCATATCATACATGAACAAAATAAGCTAAAGGCATCTCATATCATACATGAACAAAATAAGCTAAGGGCATCTCATATCATACACGAACAAAATAAGCTAAGGGCATCTCATATCATACACGAACAAAATAAGCTAAGGGCATCTCATATCATACATGAACAAAATAAGCTAAGGGCATCTCATATCATACATGAATAAAATAAGCTAAGGGCATCTCATATCATACACGAACAAAATAAGCTAAGGCATTTCATATAATACACGAACAAAATAAGCTAAGGCATTTCATATCATACATGAACAAAATAAGCTAAGGCATTTCATATCATACATGAACAAAATAAGCTAAGGCATTTCATATCATACACGAACAAAATTAACAAAATTAGAGTAGACATAGAATTCTTACTTGGAGCGGCAGGATTTGGAGCTTGATGTGTGTATAGTGGAAAGGCAGATCCGCTCTGATACCAACCTGTCACGCCCGCCCTTTTTCCGACCAGAAGTCCGGAGGGGCGGTGCGTGACGCGATCGTACATACATACATTACTTACAGCGGAAGACTTTATACATATTTCGTACTTCTTACAGCGGAAGACTTTAGACTTTTTTTTTCTTCTTTTAAAACATAAACATGCATTGACATATATAGATACTTCTTCTTCTTAACATAGAGCATGCATCATAACATATATAAATACTTCTTCTTACTTCTTCCTTACTTCTTCTTATTAACATAGAGCATGCATCATAACATATATAGATACTTAGTGCTTAGTTAAAGTTCATAAACATCATCATCATAAGGAGACATAAATAACGACAACCATAACCGTCATCATCATAGGGAAACATATATATAAGGACATAACGGATCTTCTCCACCAAGCCACTACCACACACATTTGGCCCATCCTACTGCTCCCTTTAGTTTATCCATCCCTTACCCTTATATGCAGTACAAGGGAAAGATAAACTATAAGCACATAGGCTTAGTAAGATCCTGTCCTACTCACAAAAACCATACATCGACATTAATCATGGCATGTAACATTCATAACATATAAGCAACATAACATGTAACATACATGACGTAAGCAGCTTAACATGTAGCATAAGTAACATAAGTAAACATAACATGAATCATCTATAACATAGCAGCATAACATGTATCATCTATAACATAGCAGCATATCATGTAAATATAGGACTTAATCAAACATAACATACCACATATATAACATAGCAAATCAACATAACATACAACATATATAAACATAGAGGCATAAACATGACATTTCAACATAACATGCAACATATATATAACATATCAAACATAACATACATCATATGTAACATAGAGGCATAAACATGACATATCAAACATAACATGCAACATATATAACATACAAAATATAACATACATCATATGTAACATAGAGGCATAAACATGACATTTCAAACATAACATGCAACATATATATGACATATCACATAGCATATGAACATAGCAATCAAATCATGTAAACCTATGCAGGATGTTTTTGAAAACATATATTATAAGTACGTAAACATAATCTCAACATATTTGGGCCCGACATTGTACCACTTCTTCATTATCATAGCGCGCATCCCTAAATAGACCCGAGGTAGCAAGTCTCGAACCTACTAGGTTACTAGGCCCGGTCTTAGTCCGTCGACCTAGGGCAATCGTCATAGCGTAGAAGCCCATCCTAGGCCTGAGTCTTACTCCATCGACCTAGGGCATCTTGGAGCCCATCCCGTACTAGGCCCGATCTTAGTCCATCGACCTAGGGGCAATCATACATAGAGGCCCATCCTAGGCCCGAGTCTTACTCCATCGACCTAGGGCATCTTAGGAGCCCATCCCTTTGGACCTTGTTAAGGTCTTGGTACAAGCCATGCAGAAGGTAAAATACTTATATGCTTTTATTATAACATAGCTTATTTCATTTTGGAAACATAGCATACTTCATTTCATAACATATCATATTTCACTTCATGAACATATCATGTTTCATTTCATAAACACATCATGCTTCATTTCATAATCATATCATATTCATTTCATGAACATATCATTTTTCAATTTATAATCATATCGTATTTCCTTTCATAGCATATCTTAAATATCACATACACATAGGGCATGGCATAAGGCATAAACATCAAGAGTAAGTAAACACTAACCTAAAGCATGTTATCTTCATCTAGCATCATTTAATATCACAAGTCAACATGAATTCACCCAACATAAAGCACATGTTAACCTAACCTAGAGCATGTTAAAGGACAATGGTTGGCCGAATGGTCCATGTAGGTTTTTAGGGCTAGTCTTTTAACCTAATCCAATTAACATACTATCAACTTCATATGCATATAAAACATGGATTAAATCTTCATGGAGTCATCAAAATAGAGAGGTGGCCGAATGGTTCAAGGGGTTCTTAGGGTTAGTCTTTTAATCCTAGTCCAATTAACATACTAACAACTTCATATGCATATAAAACATTGTATAAAACTTCATTGAAACATAAAAACCAAGGGTGGCCGAATGGTTCAAGGGGTTCTTAGGGTTAGTCTTTTAATCCTAGTCCAATTAACATACTAACAACTTCATATGCATATAAAACATTGTATAAAACTTCATTGAAACATAAAAACCAAGGGTGGCCGAATGGTTCAAGGGGTTCTTAGGGTTAGTCTTTTAAACTAATCCCTCTAACATACTAACATCACCATATGCATATCATACATAGTATAGAACTTCAATTAATCACCAAAAATACATGATGGCCGAATGGTTCATAGAGGTGTTTAGGGTTAACTTTTTAACCTAATTCATTCTATATCCTAACATCATCATTCACATGTAAAACAAGATATAGAACTCCAATAAAATACCAAAAATCCAAGTTGGCCGAATGGTTCATGGAGACTTTTAGGGTTAACTTTTAACCTAATCCATTTTACATCCTAACATCATCATATAATTACAAAACATGGCATAGAACTTCATTGAAACATCAAAAACATAGCTTGGCCGAATGGATCATGGAGACTTTTTGGGTTAACTTTTAACCTAATCCATTTTACATCCTAACATCATCATATACTTACAAAACATGGCATAGAACTTCATTGAAACATCAAAAACATAGCTTGGCCGAATGGATCATGGAGACTTTTAGGGTTAACTTTTAACCTAATCCATTTTACATCCTAACATCATCATATACTTACAAAACATGGCATAGAACTTCATTGAAACATCAAAAACATAGCTTGGCCGAATGGATCATGGAGATTTCTACACAAAACAATCAACCGGAAGCTACTCGTATGCAGGTGAGGGATACTTACATCCTTTGCTTTGCTTTTGGTTGGAAGATGACCTAAGGGAAACAAAACCTAGCCTTCTCCTTGCTTGGATGGGGTTCAGCCAAAGGATGAAAATGGAGAGGGGAAGCTCTAGGATTCGGTGAGGAAGAAGAAGAGGAGGAGAAATGAAGATTAGATAACTCATGCCCCCTCATTCCCCCTATTTATTCATTTGAAGAGTCCCTTGATCTTTCTTACACTTAACTATAATTTCCCCTATTCCTCTAATGATATAATCCTATTGGGCTTCTGGTTATTGGGTGCATCTATAGGGCTTGGCTATCTCTAGAGGTTTGGGGTTCAATTCGTAGGCCTTGCATCCCTTTTTGGCTTATTTTCTTTTATTTTTGAAAAAGCCCACATAAAGCCCGTTATAATCATACAAAAATTCTTATAAGATTTCTAGAGCTTGGGATGAAAAGGGAGGAAGGGAAGATGGGGAATTCGGCCAAGTATGAGGAAGAAGGAGAATGAACAAGGAAAGTGGGGTTTTTACTTCCTCTCTTCTCTTAATTCTCCTCTTTAATACCTAGGGAATGAACACTCTTCATCCTTTCATGGGAGGGGATGAACCAACTCCTCATCTTCCCATCTATATTCTTTGTATATTCTTTATATATCTTATCCATGAATCATCCTATGGTCTTGTACATTCTTTATATATCTTATCCATAAATTATCTTAGGGTCTAGTGGTGTCAAGGCTACCTCCCTATTAGGAGGTTCATGGTTCAAATCCTACCTATAACCATCTTTTATTTTATTTTATTTTAACCCTTTTATGGCCTTAAAACCTATATAATTACTTGGCATAGTTTAGAATTTTACGGGCATTACATTTCCATCATTGGATCTAGACTTCATGAGGTTTATATTAGGCTACGATAGGGACCATGAGGAGGAGTTGGATCTTGGCCACCTGATGGATCAGAACCACACAAACTTGATCCATCAATGATGTTCCATTCCACTAGAGGATCATCATTGAATTACCTCACCAACCCCCATAAATTAATATGGGCTCCATACATTATTTGTACATCAATCTCCCCGTGTTTAAGATATCGAATGTCCGCCAAATAATTGATTTACTGACCATCAATTAATTAACATCTAACTCCTCGAGTAGTACCACTCAACCTTATCATCATGTTGACTAAGTCAACCTGCAGGGTTTACATGATGAACCTTATGAGCTCCTCAAGGGGACATCATCAACCTAATATATAGGACACGGTTTCCTCCTATAATCAACGGCACACCATGTAAATAATATCATTTCCCAACTCACTGGGCATATTGATTTAATCCATATAAATCTCACCCTTTAGTAAATCAAAGAAATAAATATTAAGTACATGTGCCCGTTATTATATCGGGATTAAGAGCATGTACAACATAATATCCGAGGTCCGATTCAATTATGTAGTCAGCAATAAATTGAATCACCTCTATGTTGGTCCTGCTCAATACACCTAAGTGTACTAGTGTAACTCTATGTTCAAGACAAAACAATACCAAGCTACACTACAACCATGCCAATGGTTTATCCAAAACCATCTTGGTTGTGAGCCTCTACTTATATTCTACAAGGGACTGATAACATGATCTTCTGTGCCACACCAAGCACCATGTTATCTACAATGTAAGTATTAGACAATATGCACACATATAATAAAAATAAAGTGCAAACAATGATCATGTGATTCTTATTTCAAAATAAAAATGTTTATACAAAAGAGCTAGGCTTTCAGTATACTTTCCAACATTTATCTTGTGGTATTTTATTTTATTCGCTCTATTTAATGTTCTAGACTTACACTGGTTAGCTTTATTTTTGTACTTACACATGTTGAACATTCTCAAAGGGAGAATCTAGTACATACCTAGTTATGATTCACTTCAGTAGACTAGTACTTTGGAATCCATAGGTGATTCTAGGTTTAGCATTTTAGTTATTGGAGATGCTCGGATTATGTAAGCCCATTCGAAAAATCAAAATCCCTATGAGCCAAAAAATAAAAGAGAAATAAAATAAAAAGAGAAAAAAAATGAAAAGAAAAAAAAAGGAGATTATGAGGGATAAAAAACAGTTGTCGTGGGTGGAAACGACTAGGTGCCCCTTTGAGACCGAGTTAGGTTACTGAGAAACACCTACCAATTTCTCTTAATACCGAGCAGGTAAGTGCTTAAGCGCCGGAAACCTTAGGAAAGCTATGGGGTGACGACTTAACTCACTATGGAACGGGCATCCCCTAAGAATGGTTCGCCTAGCACAAGCACGAGGAGCTAATTTAGTGAATTTCTAGAACATATCTATTTTTCTTTGATTGCAAATACCACCTGATAAATTTAGTTAGCATGCTAATTATGGAACAATATCTTTTTAAAATTTTATGGCACTGAGGCTTGCTTGAGGACAGGCAAAGATTTAAGTCTGGGAAAAGTGATGTGAGCAAAACATATAGGGTTTTAGGAGTAGTTTTCGCTCACATCTTGTTACATTTTGTGTTAGTTTCATGCATATGTTACTCTATTCTTGCACGCATTGCCTATTTTCTGGTTCGGAGGTCTACTCATTGTACTTTTGTGTGCAAGTTAGCTTTTCGGGTGAAAAAGATGCATTTTTGGAGCAAAAGGACTTTCACAGCTAGATGCATAGTGGGACACGGCCAGGGCATGTGGATTCACACGGCCGTGTCCAATGGGCGAAGATCAGCACCCTAGGGCCGCTGCGGCTTGGCCGTGGCGTCGGCCGACGGGCGACTAGGGCTTTTCAGATTTTGCACTATATAAGGATGGACCCACCCAAACCCTCGGGGGGAGGCACGATGGCTAGGACGGCATGCCGAAGCCCTAAAAAGATTCGGTAACTTGCAACGGGGAGTAGGAACACCGTCGAAGGTCCACATCTTGTAATACAATGCTGGAGAGAAGATCACAAAAGCATTGTATATCTCTATTTCTGCGCTTTATTTCTATTGTACTCAAATTTAGACATGTTTTTTCATTCTTCCTTCGTATTTATGGAGTAGTACTTTCGATTCTAGGATTAGGGAGGAGTAGCTTGTGTACATAAACAATGTTGGTTCATGTTAAATTCTGGCCATGAGTTTGATTTGACAATTGGTAGTTGCTCTTTATTATATCTATGCGTGTTTGGCTTTCTTTCTGATGTGCTTAGGCGATACGAGGTGGTGACAACCCTCGCAATCTAAAATTTAGGAGATTTGATTAAGGAACCTAGGGGTAAACCTGATCTACCGCAACTGCGAGGAAAAGGGTACGGTGGAATCGAAAATGGCCCACCGTAGGGATTGATTTAGCATCCTCGTACCGTCTATCTCGTCCTTGTGGGTGGAGATAGCTCCCGGTAAATGCGGCGGCTCTACGGGAGAGTGTATGATGTCCCTTCCACAAAACCGTAGGTAAATGTCTAGACAACGCCAATTGACAACATTGTTCTGTGATACGCAAGCGAAATCGAATTCCTAGAATCACCTTTGAAGACCTCAGCACACTCCTTTCCTCCTCCGTGTGACACCGTACAGAGTAGAGTCCACCGACAGCCCTCACCAATCGTAATCTCTTAGAGATCATGTCCGAACAATTACAACCACTAAGTATATTGGTATTCGAATTCCAGTTCCTATGGGATCGATAATCTTTATTACTTGACGATATTCGTGTACTTGCGGGCGTTCAGCACGAGCGTGCGCTTTGAGTCCTCGACGGTATCCATCACAAGATTCAAGGTCGCATCCGTGCACATCACCTGGGTTCCCTACACTCAAAGAAAATTATCTGATTTTTATTTTTAACTAAATTGCTTGAGTTACCTAGGTCAATGGTGGAAGTTTGGGCTTGCTCTTCTTCTTGACCGGAAGTAGAAGCTTCTTCTTGATGCTTCGGAGTGGATGGTCTCTCCTCCCCCTCAATCCTAGAGGTGGAGGCCTCTTCCACTTCTTCCACCTCTTCCGATCCGGATGTTGATTCCCTATCAACCTCCAAATCCTCAAGCTCTTGGAATGAAGATGTGCTTGCTTCTTCTTGAGCTTGAGAGGATGAGCACTCCTCCTTGGACTCTTCTTCTACTTCATGTGTCGGTGATGGGTTTTCATGATATTTTGCCAACTTGCTCTAAAGCTCCTTGGAATCTTTACAATCTCCTATCTTACACAATATATCATTAGGAATTACGCTAAGTAATATACCCATTACCTTATTATTTATGTTGAAGTATCGGAGTTGCTCTGGGCTCCAATTCTTCTTCTTGAGTTTTCTTCCTTCTTCATCCTTTGGAGTGTCAAAACCTACTATGACATTAATCCAATTATTAAAATCGCACATAAGAAAGTGCATCATTCTACCTTTCAAATATGCGCAATCTTCGCGTTCAAAGGACAGTGGAATGTTGATGTCGTCACCCAATTTCTCTTGAAAATCTATCTTCTTCTTCCCTCTAGCGTGCTCCCATAGTTGTTAAACCTTGAAGAGTGGTCTGGCTCTGATACCACTTATTGGAAAATTGACCGTCGCTAGAGGGGGTGAATAGCATTTCGACGTTGCGTGATGGAATTCGTTCGTGTGCTTGCCTATGATTGTTAGTACGCAGTGGAATATAGAAATAATACAAACAAATAAACAATCAAAAATACAAGAACAAGAACACAACAATATAATATGGTTCGAAACCTCAAGGTTCCTACTCCAAGGGTTGAGCTCAACAAGCTCGAGTGATGACAACACCACTAATAAAACTCCTTCTCGACAACTCGTCGGAGGCGGAGAAACCTCGTACAAAGCTTACAACATTAATACAACAAAAATACAAGAAAATACAATAGAATGCAAGTAAAGAAAACTTTATAAAAAGCTTTTAGATGCTTGCTTGTTTGGTTGCTTGAGCTGCACTTGGAGACCCTGAATTGCACTAGCAAATCACCCCAAATCGCCCTAAGAAACCATTGCCAAATCCTTCTCCATGAGCTCCTTTTAAAGCTTCACCTCAAGCTAGATTCCACCTAGCAGTCGACTAATTGCGACCATCGACCGACTGCTCCTGTAGCCGTTGTAAGACAACGACTTGATCCACATTGGATAAGTTCCAACGGATACACTAGCGATCATTGTCAATACCCGAGTAGTTGGTATCGGTATCATGGCCCGGTGACGATCGACTATCGAGCATTCTTCTCCCGTAACCCTGACCAACATTCGACTGCCATCCATGACAGTCGACTGCTCAAGGCATTAGTCAACTGCCCAATGCTAGTAGTCGATTGTCAGACTATTTCCTATAGTCAAAAACCAATCGACTTTGAGCAGTTCGATTGGCCATAATCTCAGTCGACTGCCATGAATCAACTCGGCTACCAAGTGTCAAAATACTTGACCAATCGACTAGTCCAAAGCCCTAGTCGACTGATAACCTCAATCATGAGGTTTAACCCCAAGTATGATTCCCTCATACTTGCTAGACCACCCTTAGCCTAGACCTAAGCCTTCTAGCCACCTCTGTCAAACTCATGTATATCGAATCCCTCCTAGTCATCCATGACTTGTTCATCCATACACTAGCCTTCAGGTGCTTCCATCGGCTATTGTCATGCTAAGCTGGTCTATACTGCCAAGGCATATTGAGCTTACGCTACTAAGACTACCGCTTGGACTTTACGCTGCCAACCATTAGACTTATGCTACCAAGACTCCACCCTTTGACTTTACGTTGCCAATATCACCCCTTGGACTTTCCTTGCCAACCCATGTTGGACTTTCCATTTGCCAAGACTCAAGCTTGGACTTTCCCTTGCCAAGACCCATGCTTGGACTTTCCATGCCAAGTGTCCCACTTGGACTTTCCTTGCTAAGTACCCATGACTTGGACTTTTCATGCCAAGTACACAAGACTTGGACTTCTCCATCATATGGTCAACCTCATGTCAACCATATAGTCAAACATCAAAATACCACTCGAGTCAAACTCGAGTCCGATCAATCATGACCCGGATCGATTGCACCAATAATCTCCCCAAAACATTGTCAAACATCAAAACACTACTCGAGTCTGGTCAATCGTGACCTGGGCCAATTGCACCAACAAATCCCGAGTGACTTATGTATTTCCCGAGCTTAGTAGGATATCATAGGGTAATCGTGATCAGAGCTATGTATGGTATTGGTCGAGAAGTGTATATAGTTCTCGAGGCATTGTGTATTCCCCGAGGAATATGCTTGTTTTCCTATCCATGTATGGGTTTTTAGCTTTCTTTCTAAATACGGTGAAAGGAGGAGATATGGGTATTCTTGAGGATGGGATGTGGCAGGAAGAGTTCTGGAATGAAAAATATGATTAATATAAGATATTTTATTATTTTTCATTTATTTTATTTAATTAATGTTTGGCAGGGAAATAGAAAGCACATAAGGGATTCAAAGGAGATATTTTGAAAAGGAGCGGGAAAAGCGATTGCTGTTGGGTTTTCGGCACCGCGGCGAGTGTGTGTTCGAACATGTTTTGTAAACATGAGCACAACGGAAGGAATAAAATAATAAATATAATTTATTAAAACACACACATCACACGCATGCATAGTACAACATGTGTAGACATAACCGTAAATTCAAATTTTGCAATAAAAGGAAATTTATACTACGTATACCTGACGTATCACGTGTAGCGGGAAAGACATCAACCGGAATGATTCTCGCTAGAATCGTCTCTATCCGTATCCACGCCGAGTATCTTCAGGATGACTTCACAAAGTCACGAGCCTCGTCTTCATACGAGTTACTACCCTCGTGTTGAAGATGATGTGATCGAGAGAAGATCACGATCCGAATAAAAATTTGGATCCAAAACGAGTCCTCAAAACTCGCTTCTCTGGAGAGGTATTCGTCAACCGTTTGACGAATCCTTCATCCTCCACCTATGAGGATTAATGGATATCGAATCCCCAGCAAGGCTACCGCTGTCGAAGCTCCAAACGTCATCCAAATGATGCTCCGACAAGAAGGAAACAAGCTGTCCAGAAAACTGGACAGCTTTGGTGGAGGAATAGGGGTCGGCCAAAAAGGAAGGTTGAAGCTCACCTTGTTGCCGAACCCAAAGGAGATCACCGGAGCTCCTCTGGCAGCAGTTCGACGCCGGCAAGGGGGGAGGACGACAGCTGCTGGACACCGGCAAGGAGCTTGGGTGGTGGTGGGCGGCGGCAAGGGGGTTGGCGCCGACTTCACAAGGAGAAGGAGGGGCGACAACTTAGGGTTGCAAGGATTTGGATTAGGGCTTAACAAAACCCTTAAGACCTATTTTATAGAGAACAAATTCTCTTAATGGTTATCGGATCATAACAAAAAGCCCGTTAACCCGCTCCATTAATTTAAGTTAAAATAAACCAAACCATGATTGTTTATTTTAAGTTAAAACGAACTGAACCAACTTTGGTTCATTCGTTTAAAACAAACCAAACCCTTTGGTTTATTCTCCTCCATTGGATTAGAACCAAACCAATTTGGTTCATCCATCATGTCTTCATAAGACATGGCCCATCCACGCTTCCATTGCGACTGAAATGATTTCATGCTCACTCCATGTTTGGTCCAACCAAACCTAGTTTCTCTCGGTATGAGAATCTCATTCTCAAGCTCGTTTTAAATCCTTCAGATTACGCTCATTGTGCGTGTGACCAAATAGGTTCTCGGTTTATGTTGGCCGTCTATAATTAACCATTAATTATAGAACGATCATGAGTGGCACCTAGTAGTACATCATGATCCCCAATTAACCGAAAAGATCAACGATTGATCCAGAACTATTTCTGAAACCCTTCAGCAGCTCGAATGAATCGTGCCCCATTCCCTTCACTCATCTTATACCCACTTGGTTCAGGACATGGTCTATAGTGTCAGTCCCCACTAGCCTGACTATGTCACACCTAGCCCAAGTATCATTTTCTCGTCCTACGGATTCTAGTTACTGCACATGTATCGAAGAGTACCTTACTCTAAACATGTAATGCTTTAGCCAAAGACTTTAGTAACAATCCGACGAGAGGCCATGGGTATACATCTCCTCACAAGGAGTGGTGAATCCTTTATAGGCTATTCAAACACCTTCGATCACTTCGACTTATACCCAATCATCCCGAGTCCACATCTCCTTATAGATGCTTGCTTAAGATGTCAAAGCATAAGTCTTTATGATCAAGATGACTTGAATACCTCAAGTCAAAGGAACATCGCACTTAAGCTGCAGTAAGAACTTCATTGACATATCTATATATGTAGAGAACCATATGAATTCTTACAGCTGGTCACTCCAATGAACTAGTTACCATAACTAGCATCCATGATTAACTCCGGACATCACAATGTCTCCAGCTAGTGAGAATCAACTGCTTGGATACACCAAGGAGTATACCTCATGCTAGTCTCGACAGAATCAATGGTGTCCAAATCCATCAATTCATCGACTAGGGATAATTCCAATACATCACAATTACACATGTAGAGATACTCACTAGTTGTGATCCAATCACAAATTCTCTCATGCTGTGATCTAATCAAATACATGAAAACATATATACTCAAATAGTGAATCTTTATTTATCATATAAATGGTTCAAACATAAGGTGATTGCCTTAGGACATCTCTCATATATTACTAACAAACTCCCACTTGGCCTAATGTCAATCGCTATGGTATCCAATACCATAAGCTCTAACATGACCCTCAAACTTATTTTGAGGTAATGCCTTAGTCAAAGGATCTGCTAAGTTCCTTTCAGTGGGGATTTTCTCGATTTGTATTTCCTTCCTACTGATGATCTCTCTAATAAGATGATAGCGGCAAAACACATGTTTGGATCGTTGATGAGACCTTGGCTCTTTTGCCTATGCAATAGCTCCATTGTTGTCGCAGTAGATTGGTATTGCTTCAACAATGGCTGGAATCACACCAAGTTCATAAATGAACTTCTTGATCCAAATCGCTTCCTTTGCTGCTTCCGAAGCTGCAATGTATTCTGCCTCAGTGGTAGAATTCGCTACAGTGTCTTGTTTGAAACTTTTCCAACTCACTGTGCCCCCATTCAAGGTGAACACGTATCCAGACTGAGACCAGGAATCATCCTTGTCTGTCTGGAAGCTGGCATCCATATACCCGCGTATCACCATGTCCCCTTCTCCATATATTATGAACACATCCTTAGTTCTTCTTAAGTACTTAAGGATTGTCTTAACAGCCACCCAATGATCCATTCCTGGATCAGACTGGTATCTACTCGTGACACTCAGAGCATACGATACATCGGGCCTCGTACATAACATAACATACATGATAGATCCTATTGCGGATACATAGGGAATCTTACTCATGCAAATCCTCTCGTCTTCTGTGCGCGGACACATAAACTTCGAAAGGTGTATCCCATGCCTGATGGGTAGGAAACCTTTCTTGGATTCCGACATGCTAAACCTCTTTAGCACTCGGTCTATATATGTAGACTGCGAAAGACCAAGCAACCGTTTCGATCTATCTCTATAGATCTTAATCCCGAGGATGTAGGTTGCTTCTCCTAGGTCTTTCATGGAGAATGTCTTGGATAACCAAATCTTAACTGATCAGAAGATCAAAACATCGTCTCCTATAAGTAATATGTCATCGACATACAATACTAGGAACACGACTGCACTCCCACTAACCTTCTTGTACACACAAGGTTCGTCTGGATTTTATGAGAAATCAAACTTTTTGATTGTCTCATCAAAACGGATATTCCAGCTCCTAGATGTTTGCTTCAATCCATATATGGACCGTCGCAAATTGCATACCTTGGTTTTATCAACCGATGTGAAACCCTCAGGCTGTATCATATACACGTCCTCGAGCAGGTTTCCATTAAGGAAAGCTATTTTTACATCCATCTGTCATATCTCATAATCATAATGAGCTGCTATGGTTAGGAGCATCCGAATGGATTTAAGCATAGCTACAGGCGAATAGGTTTCATCATAATCAACACCTTGCTTTTGAAGATATCCTTTCGCCACTAATCTAGCCTTATAGGTAATCACATTACCATCCATGTCGGTTTTCTTCTTGAAAACCCACTTGCACCCTATAGGCTTGATGCCTTCAGGTGGGTCAACTAAGTTCCAAACTTGGTTTTCATACATGGAATCCATTTCCGACTTCATGGCATCAAGCCACTTATCCCTTTCTGAACTTGTCAGCACTTCTTCATAACTAGTAGGCTCCTCATCATCAATGAGTAACACGTCGTTCGATTCACTTACGAGAAATCCATATCTCTCAGGAATGTTGCGTGTTCTACCAGATCTACGAAGATGTGGTGTTTCAATAGGTCCAGACGATTGCTCATCACTATGAGTTATCGGCTGTTGTGCTTCACCAGGTATCTCATCAATGTCTATTTGAGTTTCTTGAGCCTCCTCAAGCTCGATGACACTCCCACTGTTTTCTTGCAAGAGAAACTCTTTCTCTAGAAACACAGCATGCCTTGAAACAAACACCTTTTGTTCCACAGGATGATAGAATTGGTAACCCCTTGTTTCCTTAGGGTATCCAATAAATAGACATTTATCAGACTTAACATCCAATTTGTCTGATATAGTCTGCTTCACATAAGCAGGACAACCCCATATCTTCAAGTAAGATACATGAGGTTTCTTACTATTCCATATCTCATATGGAGTAGTAGAGACTACCTTAGTTGGCATTCTGTTTAACAAGTAAACAACTGTCTGAAGTGCATAGCCCCAAAAGGACTTGGGAAGATTCGCATGATTCATCATTGACCTGACCATGTCCAACAAGATTTGGTTACGCCTCTCAGATACACCATTATGCTGTGGTGTATATGGCGGAGTCCATTGAGATAATCAAGAAACTCTTGACTTAAGTATTCACCACCTCGATCCGATCGAAGTATTTTAATACTCTTGTCATGTTGTTTCTCTACTTTATTTCTGAATTCTTTGAACCTTTCAAAGGCTTTAGACTTGTGTTTCATCAAGAACACATACCCAAACCATGAGTGATCATCGGTGAAGGTAATGAAGTAGCTATAGCCTCCTAAAGTTTGAGTTGACATAGGTCCACATACATCAGTATGTATTAGACCTAGCAACTCTCCCACTCGTTCACCTTTTCTTGTAAAAGGTAACTTAGTCATCTTGCCTTTTAAACATGATTCGCATGTATCATATGAATCCAATTCAAACGATTCCAAAATTCCACATTGGTGTAATTCGAACATGCATTTCTTGCTTACATGGCCAAGATGACAATGCCACATATAGGAGTCTAATTGATTATCCTTTTGAGCATGCTTGTTGCTCGCTTCGATATTGAAAATGTCACTGGATACGTCCAACGTATAAATGTCATTGCTCAAAGTTCCAGTTCCATAAAGTACGCCATTCAAAGTTATATAACAACAATTGTTACTAAACGTCAAATGGTAACCATTTCTATTTAAACAGGAAATAGAAACAATGTTATTTATTAGAGAAGGAACACAATAGCAATTGTCCAGTTCCAAGACTAGTCCGCTAGGGAGCTTCAGCAAATAAGTTCCGATGGCGATCGCAGTAACCTTTGCTCCATTGCCAACTCACAAATTTGACTCCCCTCTGACGAGTCTTCTTCTATTCCTTAGCTCCTGTATGTCATTACATATATGTGAGCCACACCCAGTATCCAATACCCAAGTGTCTAAGGAAATAGAATGACAATCAATAACGAAGATACCTGAAGAGGATGGGGCATCAGATGCCTTCTTCTTCTTCTTCATGGACTCAAGATAAATCTTGCAGTTTCTTCGCCAGTGACCTTCCTTGCCACAATGATGGCAAGTGTCCTTTTGTGCTGGTTCTTAGCCTTCTTAGCCTTCTTGTTCTTCCCTTTCTCCTGTTCCTTTGCCTTCCTCTTAGAACCTTTATTTGAGGAATCAACTAATAGAACCGCCTTCTCCTCATGCGTCACAGAAGGCTCCACAGTCTTCAGCATATTGAGGAGCTCAGGAATAGTGGATTCTAATTTGTTCATCCGATAGCTCAGGAATGGGTTTCCGACACCGCGGCGAGAGTGTGTTCGAACATGTTTCGTAAACATGTGCACAGCGGAAGGAATAAAATAATAAATCTAATTTATTACAACACACACATCACACGCATGCATAGTACAACATGTATAGACATAACCGTAAATTTAAATTTAGCAATAAAAGGAAATTTATACTACGTATACCTGATGTATCACGTGTAGCGGGAAAGGCATCAATCGGAACGATTCTCGCTAGAATCGTCTCTATCCGTATCCACGCCGAGTATCTTCGGGATGACTTCACAAAGTCATGAGCCTCGTCTTCATATGGGTTACTAGCCTCGTGTGGAAGACGATGTGATCGAGAGAAGATCACGATCCGAATCAAAATTCGGATCCAAAATGAGTCCTCAAAACTCGCTTCTCCGGAGAGGTATTCGTCAACCGTTTGACGAATCCTTCGTCCTCCACCTATGAGGATTAATGGAGATCGAATCCCTGGCAAGGCTACTGTTGTCAAAGCTCCAAACGTCGTCCAAACGATGCTCTGACAAGAAGGAAACAAGCTATCCAAAAAACTAGACAACTTTGGTGGAGGAATTGGGGTCGGCCAAAAAGGAAGGTTGAAGCTCACCTTGTTGCCGAACCCAAAGGAGATCACCGGAGCTCCTCCGGCAGCAGATCGACACCGGCAAGGGGAGAGGACGGTATCTGCTGGATGCTGGCAAGGAGCTTGGGTGGTGGTGGGCGGCGACAAGGGGATTGGCGCCGACTTCACAAGGAGAAGGAGGGGCGGCAACTTAGAGTTGCAAGGATTTGGATTAGGGCTTAACAAAACCCTTAAGCCCTATTTTATAGAGAACAAATTCTCTTAATGGTTATCAGGTCATAACCAAAAGCCCGTTAACTCACTCCATTAATTTAAGTTAAAATAAACCAAACCATGATGGTTTATTTTAAGTTAAAATGAACCGAACCAACTTTGGTTCATTCATTTAAAACAAAGCAAACCCTTTGGTTTATTCTCCTCCATTGGATTAGAACCAAACCATTTTGGTTCACCATCATGTCTTCATAAGACATGGCCCATCCATGCTTCCATTGTGACTGAAACGATTTCATGCTCGCTCTATGTTTGGTCCAACCAAATCTAGTTTCTCTCGGTCTGAGAATCTCATTCTCAAGCTCGTTTTAAATCCTTCAGATTACGCTCGTTTTGTGTGTGACCAAATAGGTTCTCTGTTTATGTTGGTCATCTATAATTAACCATTAATTATAGAATGATCATGAGTGGCACCTAGTAGTACATCATGATCCCCAATTAACTGAAAAGATCAACGGTTGATCCAGAACTATTTCTGAAACCCTTTAGCATCTCGAATGAATCGTGCCCCATTCCCTTCACTCATCTTATACCCACTTGGTTCAGGACATGGTCTATAGTGTCAATCCCCACTAGGCTGACTACGTCACACCTAGCCCAAGTATCATTTTCTCGTCCTATGGATTCTAGTTACTGCACATGTATCGAAGAGTACCTTACTCTAAACATGTAATGTTTTAGCCAAAGACTTTAGTAACAATTCGATGAGAGGCCATGGGTATACATCTCCTCGCAAGGAGTGGTGAATCCTTTATAGGCTATTCAAACACCTTCGATCACTTCGACTTATACCCAATCATCCCGGGTCCACATCTCCTTAGAGATGCTTGCTTAAGATGTCAAAGCATAAGTCTTTATGATCAAGATGACTTGAATAGCGCAAATCAAAGGAACATCGCACCTAAGCTGCAGTAAGAACTTCATTGACATATCTATATATGTAGAGAACCATATGAAGTCTTACGGCTGGTCACTTCAATGAACTAGTTACCATAACTAGCATCCACGATTAACTTCGGACATCACAATGTCTCCAGCTAGTGAGAATCAGCTGCTTGGATATGCCAAGGAGTATACCTCGTGCTAGTCTTGACAGAATCAATGGTGTCCAAATCCATCAATTCATCGACTAGGGATAATTCCGATACATCACAATTACACATGTAGAGATACTCACTAGTTGTGATCCAATCACAAATTCTCTCATGCTGTGAATCGTATCGTGGACATTCAGTAAATGAGTTTAAAATCTAATCAAATACATGAAAACATGTATACTCAAATAGTGAATCTTCATTTATCATATAAATGGTTCAAACATAAGGCGATTGCCTTAGGACATCTCTCATATATTACTAACAATTGCATCTAACAGGTTGGTAAGGGTATTAATGTAAATTCATTTCAAGGAAAAGGCGGGTTAAATGATCTATAAAAGGGGCAGAGATGGAAGGAAGAGGGGATGGCCATTTCTTCGCTTTTTTATAACTCAAAGATCTTTTTCTTACTTCTTCTACATCTTGTATTTCTACTTTCTTCATCCTACCATTTCTGACTTGAGCGTTGGAGGGGTCATGCCGGGAAGCTGACCAACCTCTAACACTCTCTTGTGAAGTGACAAATTCAACTCTCATCTTAAGGATCCAAGGCAATCGAAGGGGGTTCTCAAGAAGGGAGAAAGGGAACTATTCATTGTTTTATTCTTAACATTCTCTTATTATAGATCTAGCTGGGAGTTCTCGGATCAGAGGAGATCTGGAAGAAGGGGGAAGGAGATCTTGAGAGGATGAAGATGTGAACACCATCAAATTGGCACATTTTGTGGGAACCTGAACAACAAGATGTGATGGTAAACGCTAGGAGGACACTGAAGGAGCCGATAGAGGAAGAGAAATCTATATCCAGTACTTCTAAGGGGGCACTAGTAGAAGACATCGTGAGCCCTTGTGTAAAGAGGATCTTATGCAAGTGGTGGCCATTGTGATGGATCACATGTCACAGAAAGCGACCCCGAAGAAGATGAAGGAGGATGATATATCTGATGATGATTATGAAAAAGAGGTGATCAAAGTCTCTCGCCCGAAAAATGATTCCTCTCATGTTTGCAAGCAAGCAAAGGGGAAGAAAAGGGAGTGTGTAACTCCTCTTGGGGGTGAACAACGTGAGGGGAATTTTCCTTTTGTAAGTAGTATTTTAAAAGTAAAAGAGTTAAATCCCTTTAAGGAGGATATCTTGAATGAAGAGTTACCTCGACATTTCCGAGTTCCACATATGCCTGAGTATGTTGGTTCCTTATATCCCAAAGACCATTTGAGCAGATTTGAAAATGCAACACTATTGTATCACTATACTGAGGGAGTTAAATGTAGAATGTTTCTTACTACATTAGTAGTGCCTACTCAACAATGGTTTAATACTCTTAAATCGTAAAGTATTGCTTCCTTTAAAAAAATTTCAGCATTTTTTCTAAAGCACTTTTCTAGTTCTAAAAAATATTTGCTTCAATCGTTAAGTCTCTTTAATCTTAAGCAGAGAGAGCAAGAGACTCTTCGACAATATGTGCAGAGATTCACCCAATCAGCTCGAGAAATTCCTGCTATAGAGCCTAGCATGATAGTAGAAGCCTTCACTCAAGGGCTCAGAGAAGGAGATTTCTTCAGATCTTTAGCTAAAAACCCTCCTATAGATTTTGAGGGTTTATTATCCCAAGATTAGAAGTTCATTAATCTAGAGGATGCTTAGAAGTCTCGACAGGATTCTCGAGATTATAAAATGGAAAAAATACCAAAGAGACTAGTTGAATGGGTAAGACCTGCTTGGCTTTCAGGAGACAGATCTTTGTGTATTCTTCAGCTGAGGATTTATAAGGAACGATCTATGAATATCTGTGAAGAATAAGAGTTACTAAGAAGATCCTTTAGAGCTACTAGAGGGCCTAGGAGATTACCGTCTTCTACTTTCTGTGCTTTTCATCAAGATTATGGGCATAACACTCAGGATTGTCAACAGTTAGATTTTGAGTTGCAGAGAATTATGGGGGCTCATCCCCAAGTCATAATTATGGTTATGAATCTGGCTCTATATCAGCATAGGTTTGGGAGTAGAAACTATGGTAGAGGAAATTCAATAAGAACCCCTGTGAATCGACCTGTACAACCTGCTCAGCCAAGGGAGATGGCTTCTGATAGAATAATGCCTGCAGGCCAGCCTCCTGTAAGGGGTTCAATTAATATGATTTTCAGAGGTTCCACTAATGGAGATTCAAACAGAGCTCGAAAGAGACATAATCGAGAGGAGTGTGTACCTGTGATAGTTCTACCTTAGGTGAGAGGACCTATCTTGGGTTTTGGACCTAATGATTTGGAGGGAGTCATAACCCCTCACACTGATGCTTTAGGAATCCGGGCAATTCAGTAGATATGTTGCATTGGTTGGCCTTGGAACAAATGGGAGTCAGTATAAATGACTTGCAGCCCATCGATACTTCTTTATTTGGGTTCTCTGATCATGAGGTGTAGCCTATGGGATAGATTAAATTGCCTCTATCTTTAGGAGAAGAGCTAGGGAGAAGAACAACACTTATTAACTTTACAGTGGTGGATATGCCTTCTTCCTACAATTCTATTCTGGGATGACCTGTCTTGAGCAGTTTACAAGTGGTGGTTTCTTCTTATCATCAGAAAATTAAGTTTCCTATTAGAAATGAGATAGGGGAAGTTAAGAGTGATCAGAAGTTTTCTCGAAGGTGTTATGTGAATACTATATGGACGAGGCAGAAGGGGAAGGCTATTAATAAATCTCTTCAAAAATTGAATAGTATGGGGGTGTAGTATGTGTCATTCATAAGGAGAGTTTTAGATCTGATGTTATAAGCTGATATTTCTATGATTAAGTTTGATATATGATTACTTTGTAGTATTCTTAAAGTACTTGTCAGTTTGAATGTCTTCAACAATAGGTATTCGCAATAGTCTCTCTTTGGCTTCAGGGACATTCTAGAGATAAGGGATGGAGTGTATGGTTGTTTACTAGATTTCACTATTCTTTCGAGAGAAAGAAACTCGATGATATTTGATGTTATGTTCTTTTTGGATGTGTTAGCTTGCTAAACTAATGACTTCATATTATCTATGTCCTCCTTGTTTTTGTTGGTTTTTCGTCCAAATCCAAATGCAAATAAATTCAAGGAAAATGGTATGTGGCAGCTTAATGCATGATGGCATTATATGGTTGTCGGTTTAAGCTCATTTACCCTGTGGGGGGTGTTGTCATGTCTTAATTACTTGGTATGTATAGGCGGAGAAACCGCATAGTTAAAGGGTTAATAGAGAGAGACATGGAGGTATCTTTTATTGCAAATACCATTCTGATTAAGAATTAAAGCGGCATTTGTACATAAAATTTTTCTGGGGAAAAATGGGAAAGTGTGCAGTCTTTTATATAAACTAAGTGATATTAAAAATAAAGAACATTCTTGTTTACAGGGGATTTCTAGAGGAGTCAACAGAGGATTCTCCTTCTAAGTGGGGTGGTGGACCTATCAGAGGAGGAGGAATGATAGCAGGTGAAAGAGAGGGAGCCATTTGGGGTTGCTGTAGGATTGTTGGAGGATTCCACAAGTGGTTGCTGAAGGAGGGGAAGGGAGATCGGAAAGGCCTTCTTGGGCCTGGAGCCACTGTGTTGATGGGACCTGTAACGCCCGTAAAATTCCTAGCAATTTTACAGAAATTTTTGGCTTGATGATCATGGGCTTTATGTGGGCCTTTTCAAAAATAAAAGAAAATAAGCCAAAAAGGGGTGCAAGGCCTAGGAATTGAACCCCAAACCTCTAGAGATAGCCAAGCCTTATAGATGCACCCACTAACCAGAAGCCCAATAGGATTATATGATTAAGGAAGAGGGGGAAACTATAGATAAGTGGGACTAGGAGTAAATGAAGAGGCATGGAAAAGAAAAGAGGAACTTCTCTTCCTCCCCCCTTTATAAAGAAGAGGGAAGATTGGATTTGGTCACTTCCACTCTTCTTCTTCTTCTCCTCACCGAATTCTAGCCTCTTCTCCACCTTTGGCCGAATCTCATCCAAGCAAGAGAAGGCTAGGGTTGGTTCTTCCTTAGGTTTTCCTTCCACCAAAAAGCAACGCGAAGGATGTAAGTATCCCTCACCTGCATACGAGTAGTTGCGATTGAATGTTTGAACAACCTGTATGTTATATTCGGCCAAGCATGTTTTAGTTTACCAATGAAGTTGAAATCTATGTTTAGGAAGGATATGATGATGCTAAGATGGGAAAAGAGGGTTGGTTAAAAAGCTAAGCCTAGTTGAGCCCTTATGTATTTCGGCCACCCTAGGAAATTAGGGTTAGGGTTTCATGAATGTCATGTTTTAATTGCTATATGATGTAGTTAGGGTTTAAAAAGGGATTAGGTCAAAAGTTAACCCTAGGAAACCCTATGGACCATTCGGCCAACATGGGTTTTTGGTGTTTTTGTTGAAGTTTATATCTTGCTTTACTTGCAAATGATGATGATAGCATGTTAGAGGGATTAGGATAAAGATCTAACCCCAAAGGTCTCCATTAACCATTCGGCCAAGTCATGGACTAGGGTCTAAATGAAGCTCCATGTTATGTTTATGCTATGTTCTATAACTAGATGATGATGTTAGGGTTTTAAGTGGATTAGAACAAAAGCTAACCCTAATGAACCCTAAAGACCTATTCGGCCAAACCCTACTTTTAGGGTTTCAATGAAGTTCCATGCCATGTTTTTGTAACTAGATGATGATGTTAGGGGTTAAAGTGGATTAGGACAAAAGCTAACCCTAATGAACCCTAAGAACCATTCGGCCAATATGGATCTTGGTGTTTTATTGAAGTTTTATAGCTTGTTTTACTTGTAAATAATGATGTTAACATGTTAGGGGGTTGAGGATAAAGATCTAAACCCTAAAAAGCCTATAAGGGCCATTCGGCCACCTTTGGTCCTTTAAGTCACAATGAAGTTCATACCATGAATTTTATGGAATTTGTATGCATATGTATGTTACTTGAATTAGGTTAAAGGTCTAAACCCTAAAAAGCCTATAAGGGCCATTCGGCCACCTTTGATCTCCTTAGGTTACAATGAAGTTCATACCATGAAGTATGCTATGCTATGTTAATGAAATGAAGCATGATGTGTATGAAATGAAGTATGCTATGCTATGTTAATGAAATAAGCTATGATGTTATGAAATGAAGTATGCTATGCTATGTTAATGAAATGAAGCATGATGTGTATGAAATGAAGTATGCTATGCTATGTTAATGAAATAAGCTATGTTGTTATGAAATGAAGTATGCTATGCTATGTGAATGAAATGAAGTATGATGTGTATGAAATGAAGTATGCTATGCTATGTTAATGACATAAGCTATGTTGTTATGAAATGAAGTATGCTATGCTATGTGAATGAAATGAAGCATGATGTGTTATGAAATGAAGTATGCTATGCTATGTTAAAGAAATAAGCTATGTTGTAAAATAAGCATATAAGTATTTTACTTTCTGCATGGCTTGTACCAAGACCTTAACAAGGTCCAAAGAAGGGATGGGCTCCTAAGATGCCCTAGGTCGATGGAATAAGACTCGGGCCTAGGATGGGCTTCTATGTATGATTGCCCCTAGGTCGATGGAATAAGATTCGGGCCTAGTACGGGATGGGCTCCAAGATGCCTTAGGTCGATGGAGTAAGACTCGGGCCTAGGATGGGCTTCTACGCTATGACGATTGCCCCTAGGTCGATGGAATAAGACTCGGGCCTAGGAACCTATTAGGTTCGAGACTTGCTACCTCGGGCCTATTTAGGGATGCGCGCTATGATAATGAAGAAGTGGTACAATGCCGGGCCCAAATATGTTGAGATCTATATTTACGTACCTAACATATATGTTTTCAAAAGCATCTTGCATATGTTTGCATGATAATGTTTAAGTTACATGTTATGTTAGATGATATGCCATGATGTTAAGTTACGTGTTATGTTAGATGATATGCCATAATGTTTACGTTACATGTTATGTTAGATAATATGCCATAGTGTTTAAGTTACATGTTATGTTAGATGATATGCCATAATGTTTACGTTACATGTTATGTTAGATAATATGCCATAATGTTTAAGTTACGTGTTATGCTAGATGATATGCCATAATGTTTACGTTACATGTTATGTTAGATAATATGCCATAATGTTTAAGTTACGTGTTATGCTAGATGATATGCCATAATGTTTAAGTTACATGTTATGTTAGATGATATGCCATAATGTTTACGTTACATGTTATGTTAGATAATATGCCATAGTGTTTAAGTTACATGTTATGTTAGATGATATGCCATAATGTTTACGTTACATGTTATGTTAGATAATATGCCATAATGTTTAAGTTACGTGTTATGCTAGATGATATGCCATAATGTTTAAGTTACCTGTTATGTTAGATGATATGTCATGATGTATAAGTTACATGTTATGTTCGATGGCACGCTATGATGTTAGGTTACTAAGTTACATATGATGCCATGTATGTTATGTTTATGTTACTTAAGCTACAAGTTAAGTTGATGATGCCATGTATGTTACATGATATATTGATTATATGTTGATTACAAGTCATGATTAATGATGATGTATGGTTTTTGTGAGTAGGACAGGATCTTACTAAGCCTATGTGCTTATAGTTTATCTTTCCCTCGTACTGCAGATAAGGGTAAGGGATGGATAAACTGAAGGGAACAGCAGGAGGGGTCAATGTGTGTGGTAGTGGCATGGTGGAGAAGATCCGTTAAGTCTACTTATACATGTATTATCTATAATGATGATGTCTATGGATGTCTTTACTTATGTCTCCCTATGACGATGATGTTATGAACCTACTAAGCCTTAAGTATCTATATATATATATGATGCATGCTTTATGTTGATAAGAAGAAGTAAAGAAGAAGTAAGAAGAAGTATCTATGCATGCTATGCTATGAAACATACTCTATGTTAAGAAGAAGTGTTAATGCATATTTATGTTTAAAAGAAAAAAAAAGTATTTAGGTCTTAAGTCTTCCGCTGTAAGAAATAAGAAGTATATATATATAAAGTCTTCCGCTGTATGAAATGTATGTACGGTCGCGTCACGCGCCGCCTCTCCGGACATTTAGGGTCCCGGAAGGGCGGGCGTGACAGGACCTCTAAGAGGTAGAGGTCGATACACTGAGATTGCTGTAGAATGAGTATCTGAATTGGCAGTCTAATTTGTATTAGAGCTTATGTGAATAAGGCACAAGGGGGATGCCATGGAAAGAGGGAGAATAGAGATGGGGAAAGGGTGAGATAGAGCTCAACTTTTATAAAGGGGTTGTGAGGGAAGACAAAGTGTGTCACGCCCGCCCTTTCCTAGGGTCCGGAGGGGCGACACGTGACGCGACCGTACATACATACATCGTACTACTTACAGCGGAAGACTTTAGACACATTTTTTTTTCTTTTAAACATAAACATGCATTGTCATATATAGATACTTCTTCACATAGAGCATGCATCATTATTTCATAGGTACTTAGTGCTTAGTTCAAGTCCATAAACATCATCATCAAAAGGAAACATATATAAGGAAATCCATAAACATCAGCATCATAAGGAAACATATATAAGGACATAACGGATCTCCTCTACCATGCCACTACCGCACACATTTGACCCCTCCTGCTGCTCCCTTTAGTTTATCCATCCCTTACCCTTATCTGCAGTACAAGGGAAAAATAAACTATAAGCACATAGGCTTAGTAAGATCCTGTCCTACTCACAAAAACCATACATCGACATTAATCATGGCATGTAACATTCACAACATATAAGCAACATAACATGTAACATATATGACGTAAGCAACATAACATGTAGCATAAGTAAACATAACATACAACATATATAACATAGCAGCATATCATGTAAATATATGACATAATCAAACATATCATACAACATATGTAACATAGCAACATATACATGACATATCAAACATAACATATAACATATGTAACATGGCAACATATACATGACATATCAAACATAACAGGCAACATATATAACATAGCAACATAGTATGTAAACCTAACAATCATATCATGTAAACATATGCAGGATGCTCTTTGAAAACATATATTATAGGTACGTAAACATAAATCTCAACATATTTGGGCCCGACATTGTACCACATCATCATCATCATAGTGCGCATCCCTAAATAAAGCCGAGGTAGCAAGTATCGAACCTACTAGGTTACTAGGCCCGATCTTAGTCCGTCGACCTAGGGCCATCGTCATAGAGTAGAAGCCCATCCTAGGCCCGATCTTAGTCCATCGACCTAGGGCATCTTGGAGCCCATCCCGTACTAGGCCCGATCTTAGTCCGTCGACCTAGGGCCATCATACATAGAAGCCCATCCTAGGCCCGATCTTAGTCCGTCAGCCTAGGGCATCTTAGGAGCCCATCCCTTTGGACCTTGTTAGGGTCCTAGTACAAGCCATGCAGAAAGTAAAATACTTATATGCTTTTTATTATAACATATCTTATTTCATTTCGCAAACATAGAATACTTCATTTCGTAACATATCATATTTCACTTCATGACATATTATATTTCATTTCATAAACATATCATACATCATTTCATAGCATGTCATATTTCACTTCATAATCATGTTTCATTTCATGAACATATCATTTTCCATTTCATAATCATAACATATTCATTTCATAACATATCTTATTATCACACACATATAGAGCATGTCATAAGGTATAAACATCAAACAGGAGTAAACACTAACCTAGGGCATGTTATCTTCATCTAGCATTATTTAATATCACAAGTTAACATGAATTCACCTAAACATAAAAACACATGTTAACTTAACCTAGAGCATGTTAAAGAATAATGGTTGGCCGAATGGTTCATGGGGATTTTAGGGTTAAACCTTTAATCTAATCCATCTAACATCCTAACATCATCATATACATACAAAACATGGTATAGAACTTCAATGAAACACCAAAAACATATGTTGGCCGAATAGTTCATAGAGGTTTTTAGGGCTAACTTTTTATCTAATCCATATTACATCCTAACATCATCATATGCATGCAAAACATGGTATAGAACTTCAATGAAACACCAAAAACATATGTTGGCCGAATAGTTCATAGAGGATTTTTGGGATAACTTTTAACCTAATCCATTTTACATCCTAACATCATCATATGCAAACAAAACATGATATAGAACTTCATTGAATCATCAAAAACAAGGGTTGGTCGAATGGTTCATGGAGGCTTTTAGGGTTAACTTTTAACCCAATCCATTTTTACATTCTAACATCATCATATGCATGCAAAACATGATATAGAACTTCAATGAAACACCAAAAACATATGTTGGATGAATAGTTCATAGAGGTTTTTAGGGTTAACTTTTAATCTAATCCATTTTACATCCTAACATCATCATATGCATGCAAAACATGGTATAGAACTTCAATGAAACACCAAAAATATATGTTGGCCGAATAGTTCATAGAGGTTTTTAGGGTTAACTTTTAACCTAATCCATTTTACATCCTAACATCATCATATGCATACGAAACATGATATAGAACTTCAATAATCGAAGGGCTACTTGTATGCAGTTGAGGGGATACTTACTTCCTTCTCTTTTCTTTTTGGTTGGAAAATGACCTAAGGGAAGCAACCTAGCCTTGCTTCTTGCTTGGATGAGGTTCGGCCAAAGAATGGAGAGGGGGAGCTCTAGGGTTCGGTGAGGAGGAAGAAGAAGAGCAGGAGAAAGCAATTTTGATAACTCATGCCCCCTCATTCCCCCTATTTATTCACTTGAAGAGTCCCTTAGTCTCCCTTACCTCTAACTATAATTTCTCATGTTCTTCTAATAATAAAATCTTATTGGGCTTCTGGTTAGTGGATGCATCTATAGGGCTTGGCTATCTCTAGAGTTTTGGGGTTCAATTCCTAGGCCTTGCATCCTTTTTGGCTTATTTTCTTTTATTTTTGAAAAGCCCACATAAAGCCCATCATAATCAAGCCAAAAATTCTTGTAAAATTGCTAGAAATTTTATGGGCATTACAATCTTTCTTACCTTTTAAAAGTTTCGTCCTCAAAACTTAGAACAATTCTAGGTACTTCTGCTTCATGTCCTCCTCGCGTTCCCAGGTAGCTTCTTCGTACCGTTGATTCTGCCACAGGACCTTTACTAAGGGCACCTCTTTGTTCCTTAGTCTCTTGACTTCTCGATCTAGTATCTGGATAGGCCGACTTTCATAACTCAGGTCCTCTTGAACTTGTATTGTTTGTGGCTCGATCACTTGGTCCGCACTGGAAATGCATTTCTTGAGCACAGAGACATGGAACACGTTGTGAATAGCCGACATCTCTTGAGGCAGCTCCAGCTTGTAAGCTACCTTGCCAACCCTCTGCAATATCGGATACGATCCCACATAGCGCGGACTCAGCTTACCCTTCCTTCCGAATCTCATCACTCCCTTCATAGGGGCCACTTTGAGGAATACCAGGTCCCCGACTTCGAATTCTAACGGTCTACGCCGCATATCCGCATAGATCTTTTGTCGGCTCTGAGCAGTTTCAATTCTCTGATGGATGTTCTGTATAGCTTGGGTGGTGTCGTCGATGAAGTCCGTCTGGAGTCCCATCCCCTTCTTTTCATCACCCTCGTACCAGCATATGGGAGATCTACATTTCCTCCCGTATAGAGCCTTGTAGGGTGTCATTCCAATAGTAGCTTGGTAGCTATTGTTGTAGGCAAATTCTGCCAAACATAAGTATCGGCACCAGCTACCTTTGAAATCTAGGGTGCAAGCTCGTAACATATCCTCCAGTACTTGATTTACTCTTTGGTGCATGGAAAATCAGCGATCTTGAACAATAACCGTGCCTAGGGCCTTACAGACACATTCCCAGAAATGGGAAATAAAGCGACCATCTCTGTCAGAAATGATGGTCTTAGGAATTCCATGTAGTCTGATAATTTCTCTAGCATATAACTGAGCCAGTTGCTCTATCGAATAAGTCATCTTGATTGCTAAGAAGTAAGCGGACTTCGTCAATCTGTCCACAATTACCCATATAGCATCATAACCGTTTGTCGTCTTGGGCAATCCTGAGATGAAATCCATAGAAATGTCTTCCCATTTCCATTACGGAATCTGGATCGGTGCGGTGTTCCTCGGTCTCACGGTGTTACCTTTAACCCTCTGGCGGTCGGTAGTAACATCGAGCCACATCTCTTTTCATTCCGAACCACCAGAATTTTCTTTTCAGGTCTTGGTACATCTTGGTGGTTCCAGGATGCATCGCATAAGGAGTTCCGTGAGCTTCCTCAAATATCTTCTTCCTTAATTCTGGATCGTCGGGAATACACAAGCGATCCCTGAGGTAGAGTACTCCATTATTAGAGATACGAAACCCATCGTCCTTTCCTTCTAGGACCTCTTGCTTGATCCTCTGAATGCTTGGGTCACGGGCTTGCTTTTCCAAAGATATCATCATCAAAGACGGTGCTATCGTCATGGTCGAGAGCTGTCCAGAAATGATTTCGACCCCGTAACGCATAATCTCTTTTTCTAAGGGCCGAGATAACACTGATAGAGACATCAAGGTGGCATAGGACTTCCTGCTGAGTGCATCAGCCACCTTGTTTGCTTTCCTCGGATGGTAGAAGATCTCGCAGTCATAATCCTTGACAAGCTCGAGCCATCTGCGTTGTCTCATGTTCAGGTCCTTCTGTGTGAAGAAATATTTCAGACTCTGGTGGTCTGTATAAATCCTACACTGAGCTGCATATAGATAATGCCTTCATGTTTTGAGAGCAAAGACCACGGTCGCTAGCTCTAAATCGTGGGTGGGATAATTCCTTTCGTGTTCCTTGAGTTTCCTAGAGGCGTAGGCAATGACCTTTCCATTCTGCATGAGTACAGCTCCGAGTCCCAACTTGGAAGCGTCACTGTACATGTCGAAGCCTTCGTTACTATCCGGAAGAGCAAGGATTGGAGCACTGGTCAGTCTCCTTTTCAATTCTGTGAAACTCCTCTCGCAGGCGTCTGCCCACTCATATTTCTTGTTCTTTCTGGTGAGGACTGTCATAGGGGTGGAAATCCTGGAGAAGTTCTTTACAAACTTCCGGTAGTAGCTTGCTAGCCCAAGAAAGCTTCTGATCTCGCTGGCATTCTTTGGTCGGTTCCAGTTACTCACGGCTTCAATCTTTATTGTGTCTACCATCACTCTGTGCTTGGATATAACGTGACCCAAAAATGATACTTGTTCATGCCAGAACTCACATTTGGAGAACTTTGCAAATAGCTGCTTTTCCCGAAGAATCTGTAATACCACATTCAGGTGTTCTGCGTGCTCCTCTGGGGTTCTCGAATATATCAGTATGTCGTCGATGAAGACGATCACAAACTTGTCGAGGAATGTCGAGAATACCTGATTCATCAAATCCATGAACAGAGCAGGTGCATTCGTCACTTTGAAGGGCATAACTACGAACTCGTAATGTCCGTATCTGGTCCAGAAGGTTGTCTTTGGTATATCATCTGATTTCACTTTTACTTGATGATTGCCAGATCTCAGGTCAATCTTAGAGAAAACAGTGGCACCCTTTAGTTGGTCGAACAGGTCATCAATCCGCGGTAAAGGGTACCGGTTCTTGATCGTCACATTATTCAGCGCTCGGTAGTCTATGCACATTCGCATAGACTCATCTTTCTTCTTCACCAACAGCACTGGAGCTCCCCATGGAGAGCGACTTGGGCGAATAAGTCCCTTGTCGAGTAACTCCTGTAGCTGTCCCTGAAATTCCTTCAATTCAGCCGGCGCCATACGGTAAGGTGCTTTAGAGATCGGGTTAGTACCAGGAATCAATTCGATCTCAAATTCAACTTCTCTATCTGGGGCTAACCCTGGTAGTTCATCTGGGAATACCTCTGGGTAGTTGCATACAACTCTGACATCTTCTAGCTTCTGATCCTCGGCTTGACTTGTATCAACTATGTGTGCCAGAAACCCAGTGCATCCACTGTCTAACATCTTGCGTGCCTGTAGAGCGGATAAAATTTTATAGTCTCTTCTCCTTGGCTCTCCAATAAATTCGAACATAGGTTCCGCCTCCGGCTGGAAGACCACTTTTCTTTTACGGCACTCGATTGAAGCACCGTACTTGCTTAAGAAATCCATTCCCAGTATAATATCATAATTCTGCATGTCAAGAACTATCAGATCACAATAGAGTTCTCTGTCTGCGATTCTGATGGGTGCGGCTCACAGCATATGAGTCGAGGGCATTACTTCTCCCGAGGGCAGAGTGGTTAAGAACTGGCGATCTAGAGCATGTGGTGGTATGTCTATCTTTCCAGTAAAGTGTGTAGAAACAAACGAATGTGTTGCCCCAGTATCAAATAATGCATTAGCATGCTGACAGAAAATAAATATCTGACCTGTGACAACCGTAGAGGCGTTCGCCACATCTTCTTGGGTGAGAGAGAATACCCTGGCATCTGTCATAACTGGTGGGGCTTCTAGTCTCCCTTGGATGATCGGGGTTCCTTCGATTACAGCCTGCATCTAATGTAACTCGTCGAAACCCAGTGAACTCGTCGTAATGCTTGTTGGTTACCCTCATGTGGAAGAATTCTTCGAAAAATTCGTACTCGAAATCTGTCCATCTCATCTGGTTTACTTGTCTCTTTGCTTTAACCCATTCCCACCACATCCGAGCATCTCCTGAAAGGCAGAATGATGCACATTTAATCTTCTCGCATTCGGGCCAGTCCAGTAGCTCCACGATGCTTTCCACTGTCTTGAACCAGGCCTGGGCATCCCATGGTTCACCAGTACCAGAGAAATTTTTCGGGCCTCGCGCCTTTGGATCGTAAGCTTCGTCGAACCATCGGGCGAGGCTACCGTGGGGCGAGGGTTTCCTCGCTGATTCATTAAGGCATTTATTACTTGTTGTTCTGTGACTTGTCGCTGGAGTTCAGTAACTATGTGTGTAAGGTCATGCGGGGGTGCTATCTCATCAGCTCTACTACTGCGTCTTCCCGACATGTTTATCTTCATATATTTAAAGTAAAGCTAGTATAAGTTTTTCGTTCGTTTATCCACGCATAATTAGACTAAAGCTAGCATAAAGTTATCATTCATGTTTTCATGCATATTTTAAGCTAAAGGCATTTCATATCATACATGAACAAAATAAGCTAAAGGTATTTCATATCATACATGAACAAAATAAGCTAAAGGCATTTCATATCATACACGAACAAAATAAGCTAAAGACATTTCATATCATATATGAACAAAATTAACAAAATTAGAGTAGACATAGAATTCTTACTTGGAGTGGCAGGATTTGGAGCTTGATGTGTGTGTAGTGGAAAGGCGGACCTGGCTCTGATACCAACCTGTCACGCCCACCCTTTCCTAGGGTTCGGAGGGGCAGCGCTTGACGCGATCGTATATACATACATCGTACTACTTACAGCGGAAGACTTTAGACACATTTTCTTTTCTTTTAAACATAAACATGCATTGTCATATATAGATACTTCTTCTTCACATAGAGCATGCATCATTATTTCATAGGTACTTAGTGCTTAGTTCAAGTCCATAAACATCATCATCATAAGGAAACATATATAAGGACATCCATAAACATCATCATCATAAGGAAACATATATAAGGGCATAACGGATCTCCTCTACCATGCCACTACCACACACATTTGGCCCCTCCTGCTGCTCCCTTTAGTTTATCCATCCCTTACCCTTATCTGCAGTACAAGGGAAAAATAAACTATAAGCACATAGGCTTAGTAAGATCCGGTCCTACTCACAAAAACCATACATCGACATTAATCATGGCATGTAACATTCATAACATATAAGCAACATAACATGTAACATATATGACGTAAGCAACATAACATGTAGCATAAGTAAACATAACATACAACATATATAACATAGCAGCATATCATGTAAATATATGACATAATCAAACATATCATACAACATATGTAACATAGCAACATATACATGACATATCAAACATAACATATAACATATGTAACATGGCAACATATACATGACATATCAAACATAACAGGCAACATATATAACATAGCAACATAGTATGTAAACCTAACAATCATATCATGTAAACATATGCAGGATGCTCTTTGAAAACATATATTATAGGTACGTAAACATAAATCTCAACATATTTGGGCCCGACATTGTACCACATCATCATCATCATAGCGCGCATCCCTAAATAGACCCGAGGTTGCAAGTCTCGAACCTACTAGGTTACTAGGCCCGATCTTAGTCCATCAACCTAGGGCCATCATCATAGAGTAGAAGCCCATCCTAGGCCCGATCTTAGTCCATCGACCTAGGGCATCTTGGAGCCCATCCCGTACTAGGCCCGATCTTAGTCCGTCGACCTAGGAGCAATCATACATAGAAGCCCATCCTAGGCCCGATCTTAGTCCGTCGACCTAGGGCATCTTAGGAGCCCATCCCTTTGGACCTTGTTAGGGTCCTGGTACAAGCCATGCAGAAAGTAAAATACTTATATGCTTTTTATTATAACATATCTTATTTCATTTCGCAAACATAGCATACTTCATTTCGTAACATATCATATTTCACTTCATGAACATATTATATTTCATTTCATAAACATATCATACTTCATTTCATAGCATGTCATATTTCACTTCATAATCATGTTTCATTTCATGAACATATCATTTTCCATTTCATAATCATAACATATTCATTTCATAACATATCTTATTATCACACACATATAGAGCATGTCATAAGGTATAAACATCAAACAGAAGTAAACACTAACCTAGGGCATGTTATCTTCATCTAGCATTATTTAATATCACAAGTTAACATGAATTCACCTAAACATAAAAACACATGTTAACCTAACCTAGAGCATGTTAAAGAATAATGGTTGGCCGAATGGTTCATGGGGCTTTTAGGGTTAAACCTTTAATCTAATCCATCTAACATCTTAACATCATCATATGCATACAAAACATGGTATAGAACTTCAATGAAACACTAAAAACATATGTTGGCCGAATAGTTCATAGAGGTTTTTAGGGCTAACTTTTTATCTAATCCATTTTACATCCTAACATCATCATATGCATGCAAAACATGGTATAGAACTTCAATGAAACACCAAAAACATATGTTGGCCGAATAGTTCATAGAGGTTTTTAGGGCTAACTTTTAACCTAATCCATTTTACATCCTAACATCATCATATGCATACAAAACATGATATAGAACTTCATTGAGTCATCAAAAACAAGGGTTGGCCGAATGGTTCATGGAGGCCTTTAGGGATAACTTTTAACCTAATCCATTTTTACATTCTAACATCATCATATGTGTGCAAAACATGATATAGAACTTCAATGAAACACCAAAAACATATGTTGGCCGAATAGTTCATAGAGGTTTTTAGGGTTAACTTTTAATCTAATCCATTTTACATCCTAACATCATCATATGCATGCAAAACATGGTATAGAACTTCAATGAAACACCAAAAACATATGTTGGCCGAATAGTTCATAGAGGTTTTTAGGGTTAACTTTTAACCTAATCCATTTTACATCATAACATCATCATATGCATACAAAACATGATATAGAACTTCATTGAAACACCAAAAACCTATGTTGGCCGAATAGTTCATAGAGGTTTTTAGGGTTAACTTTTAACCTAATCCATTTTACATCCTTACATCATCTTATTCATACAAGTAGGGTATAGAACTTCATGGAGAACTCAATTAAAAGGGCTTGGCCGAATGGATCATGGAGAATTGGCATATTACATCAATCGAAGGGCTACTTGTATGCAGGTGAGGGGATACTTACTTCCTTCGCTTTTCTTTTTGGTTGGAAAATGACCTAAGGGAAGCAACCTAGCCTTACTTCTTGCTTGGATGAGGTTCGGCCAAAGAATGGAGAGGGGGAGCTCTAGGGTTCGGTGAGGAGGAAGAAGAAGAGGAGGAGAAAGCAATTTTGATAACTCATGCTCCCTCATTCCCCCTATTTATTCACTTGAAGATTCCCTTAGTCTCCCTTACCTCTTATTATAATTTCCCATGTTCTTCTAATAATAAAATATTATTGGGCTTCTGGTTAGTGGATGCATCTATAGGACTTGGCTATCTCTAGAGTTTTGGGGTTCAATTCCTAGGCCTTGCATCCTTTTTGGCTTATTTTCTTTTATTTTTGAAAAGCCCACATAAAGCCCATCATAATCAAGCCAAAAATTCTTGTAAAATTGCTAGAAATTTTACGGGCATTACAAAGTGAAGTGTAGGTTCCCCATAATTAAGGATGGTACCGAGGAGGTTTAAAGAATTAAAGTAGGTAAGGGGAAGGGTCAACCTACTTTAATAATAGAAGAGAAGAGGTAGTCGCTCGGGAAGTATCTTATGGCAGTGAGGTCGAAGTGGAATACAAACATGTTGTTTATTCCTTTTTAACATGAGGGTTGGTACCGAAGCAGGGTTGCATGTAGGGAACGGGGTAGAGTCTGCCCGAGTAATGACCTATTAATGGTGTAGTAGGCACCTAAGTCGAACCTGAGTTTTGATTATTGTAAACGATACAAAATTAAGCTCATTTTGTTATCTCACGAGCTAAATCAAGTGTGCAGAAAAGTGCTAAAGCCAGAGCTGAAGGTCAGCGACACTCGGAGGGAGCCGTGGTGGTCGGATGACACCAGGATGACTTCGGAGGGAGCCGAAGGAATCAGGTGGAAGACCGAAAGCAGAAGCTACAAGGTAAATGTTGAGGTAAGCTCGTGTGAGTGTGCGCAAGGAAGGTCATGTCCTCCGTACGGGGACGTTCTTAGGCGACAATCCGACCAAGACCTCCCATGGAAGGTCTAAGTCGAGATCGGATGGTATATGGCTATTTAATTCACTTATATTAATTGTATTTTCGAGTTAACTCTTCGTTGCAACTGGAAAACCCGACATCAGTCGACTGAGGGCTTGTATCAGTCGATTGATCCATCTAGCAGTCGACGCTTATCTCCATTTTTGTAGGATAGGAGGGTTGTTCTCATTGGTTGAAGATCTGAACGTCTAGGGTTTCCAAGGCTATAAAAGTAGGGTTTCACCACCCCATTTCCATTATCAAAAGCTCTCCAAAAAGCCTCCGCTACGATACTCTTCTACGACGACCTTACGATGACGAAGTCCTACGGCATCTCCGACGACAAGAGCCTAACTTCCATTACTTTATTAGTCATTGGTATTTTTCTTTTTTGTTGTCTTTAAATCTGTATTTATTGTGTTTTATTCATAACAAGGAGAGGGGGAGTGTCCCTATACCTTGAGCTTTTTCATATCGATTGTATTCACTTACTTCTACCTCTAACGAGGAGGAGTGTTTTTAGTGTTTTGCCCTCCGTACGCAGTCTAGGACCTTTAGGGCCTTGGACTAGCAGCCGAAGGCTATGAACCAAGTAAAGACAAACAAGCAATACTTTCTTTCCGCTGCATTTACTCTCACTCGCATTTTATATCGAACGAACGAAAATTGTTTTGCGCTATTCACCCCCCTCTAGCGCTCTAATCGATCCAACAATTGGTATCAGAGCTGAAGGTGCTAAGATTTAGTGAAGCCACCAATCTAGTTTTTTTTATAGATTTATTTTCGTTTTTATTTGTGTTTATTTTGAATTTTTTACAAGCTCTTTCATTCATTTAAAATCTCTCCCACACTACTAATCCAAGATGCGAGTCTTGGTACATTTCACCTGTTTTTTTCGTTGCAAGATTTCTTCCTTTTTTCTTGCTCTTTTTGTGTCAATGACCCATCTCGAGGGTTTTAGCACCATCCGACCTCCGTTTTACAACGGAGATGACTTCTGTTATTAGAAGGGTCGGATGGAGTGCTTCCTTAAGACCCAAATCGAGATATGGATCATAATCCAAATAGGATTCACACTTCCGACTAACAAAGTGGGTGAATCTTTGGATTATGACCAATGGACCAATTCTACAAAAAGACAAGTCGAAGCCGATGCCAAGGTGACTCAAATCCTCCAATGCAATTTGTCCAAGGAGGTGCTTAACCGCGTCAACCCCTTCATCAGTGCAAAGGACTTGTGGACCAAATTAGTGGAACTACACGAAGGAACCGACGAAGCAAAGGTATGCAAACGGAACCTTCTTTTTAATAAATTATATAATTTAAAAATGCAGGAATATGAGACCATGACTCAACTACATGCCCGGGTACAAGACATCGTCAACAACTTGCACGTCATCGAACAAAAGGTCAAAAACCGCGACTTAATAAGGTATGTCTTGAATTCATTTCCTAGGACTACTTTGTGGGCATCCATGGTCGATGCCTACAAGGTCTCAAAGAAATTATCAAAAATTTGGTTAGATGAATTATTTTCAGAATTCAAACTCCACGAATAGTCTAATTCGGTACCCTAGAAAGGTATAGCTCTTATTGCAGGTCAAAAGAAGAAGTCTGCAAGTAAGCCACCTTTGAAGGAAGAAGAAGACGAGTACGAGTCAGAGGTCGATCTGGAGATGGAGATCGAACTAGTCAACCTAGTTCGGAGGATGATTAAGAGCCGAAAACGGCCCATCACGCAACCTAAGGAAGGTAAATCTAAAGCTAGTTCTAACATTAGGTGTTATGAATACAACAGGTTCGAACATGTTGAGTTGCAATGTCCGAAGCTCAAAAACAAAGCACCAAAGTTCAAGAATGCGCTCAATGCTACATGGGAAGAGGCATTGGAGGAAGAAGATGATGACCTCATCTTCATGGCCAAACCAACCGAATCGGAGCTAGAGTCTGAATCTGAGCAAGAATCTGAACCCGAGGACGAGTCCGACTATGAATCTCTATTCAAGTCAAGCCATGGATACGCATCTGGTTCAAGAGATACTCTCAAGGTAAGTCAATCCCTCATTAGTACTTTATATAATGAAATTAAGTTTCTAACTATGAAGTTAGCTAAGTCCGAGTCCAAGGTCAAGACCCTGTGCGAGGAGGTTAAACTCCTTAAACACAAGGTCTCCCTAACCTCTTCGACTAGTCAAGTTCAAGAGGAGGACTCAACTCGAGTTGAAAAGCTCGAAGTTGAAAACTCACTTTTGAAAATTCAAGTCGAAGATCTTAGGAACACGTTGGAAATGTTCACTTTGGGATCCAAGGGACTTGACCTCTTACTTAAATCGCAAAGGGTTGTGTACAATAAGGTCGGGCTTGGGTTTAGCTCAAATACGACTAACAAGTCATATATGTCAATCGTAAGTCGAAATAGAATACATGTCCAAGCATGGGTCCCTAAGACCACTTTGATTTCTCAATTAGAGTCTAACCAATAATGGGTTCCCAAGGACCAAATCCAAGACCGAATCGATTCAATGGTCTCGGGGGAGCTAGTACAAAACTTGTTCGTGCTATTACTTAGAAATTGCATGCTTAGTTTTTTTTTCTTTTCTTTTTAGAATAGTTAGATAGGGACTATAACTCGTCAATACTTGATAACATAGTACTAGGACACGGTGAGATTATAGTACACTAGGAAAGCAGAGTCTTGGGTACTCGAGCTAGATAAGGCATATCTAGTTTGGTTCACTTGACTGAGTGGAATTAGTTGAAGCTACCTCGCCGTATCCTAGACTAATTAGACCAAGAAGTGGTCTTAAGTGAGTCGAGTTACTATTTTCTCAAAATTGACTTTGTCTAAGGAAGTGGTCATTTTTCCGATCAAAGAAGGCCCCTGTGCCTCGCCATGTCCTGGAATCCAAGATCTTGAAAAGGTGACTTGATGAGCTTAGGGTCAAATCCGAATCTAATGCAAGGTTGACTAGTCCCAATTCATTTAAATTAATCAAGTAAAATTGAAGTCATCTCACAAGAACACATAAGGATAACATGTTTGATCATGTAGAAATGGGTGAGATGATCTAGGTCTAATAATTTACAACAATTTTTTTTAAAAAAAATAAATTCAATATCCGATTCAACTACCATGTGTGTAGGATCAATGGATGTTGGATAGTGGTTGCTCCCAACACGTGACCAGAGATCAACTTAAGTTCTCAAAGCTTCAATTCAAACGACAAGGATCAGTAGCCTTTGGAAACAACGACAAGCTCAAAATCATCGGATCAGGTGATATTGAGCTCAACTCAAACTTTATCATTCAAAATGTTTTACTAGTTGAAAATTTCGAATATAATTTACTTAGCGTAAGTCAGTTGTGTGATAATAAATATTTCTAGAAAATGAATGCATAATTAAAATAAATGAAACCTCTAAAACAATCCTTAAAGGAACTAGAAATAGAAACATCTATACTATTAATCTACCTAAATCCTCAACCAAGTGTCTTATGACACAGCAAAAGGAATCTTGGTTGTGACACCGATGACTCGGTCACTCGCACCCAAGATCGTCCACAAGATGAGTCAGAGTGGCTTAGTCAGAGGTTTGCCCAACCATAACAACTTAGACAATAAAATTTGTAATGCTTGTCAACAAGGTAAACAATCTAGGATACAACATCAACTAACTAATCAAGAATGAACCAAAAGTGTTCTTGAGCTCCTACATATGGATCTATTCGATTCACATAGAGCTAAGTCACTTAATGGTAGTCAATTTTACTTAGTCATAATTGATGACTATTCTAGGTTTACCTGGGTTAGGTTCATCAAATATAAAAGTGATACCCTAGATCAACTCATCAACTTGTTTAAACTAATCAAAAAATCAAAAGAACCTTAAAGTTAAAATACTTAGGAGCGATCATGGTGGTGTATTCGAAAACCACAGATTTACAGATTTCTATAACCTAAATGGATATCACCATGAATTCTCATGTCCTAGAACCCCACAACAAAATGGCCTAGTCGAACATAAAAATAAAACCCTACAAGAAGCCGCTAGCACAATGCTAAACGAGTATAACCTACCTGACAGGTTTTGAGCAGAAGCCGTTAGTACGACTTACTTTGTCCAAAATAGGATTCTTTTGGTAAAGAGGCACCTAAAGACCTCATACGAAATCTATCACGATAAAGTACCTAACATCAAGTACTTTAGAGTATTTGGATGTAAGGTACATATCCTGAACACTAAGGATTACCTAGGAAAGTTCACCTCCAAAACCTCTACCAGAATCTTCTTAGGATACTCGACTATAAGTAGAACCTATAGGATATACAACCATGAAACCCTTAGAGTTGAAGAGACCATTAATGTAGTGTTCGATGAAGGACACGAACCTACAAAACCCGTAGCAACTCCAACTAGCGAACCGACTCATACCAAACTCGACTCCGACCATGAGATTGAATCTAGTATTAATCCTAACCCAAGTCCAACGAGTCATCCTGTCGACAAAGTGATAGGTGATCCTAACCCAAGTCAAACTGGGATTCAAACGAATCATCCTATCGACCAAGTGATAGGTGATCCTAGCTTAGGGGTTCGAACTAGATCATCTTATAGAAATCTTAGTCAAATCTCCTTGATTTTGAAAATCGAACCCAAAACTATTGAACAAGCTCTTCTTGATCCCGATTGGATTATTGCAA